>CM054198.1:24329817-26829817 GCA_028830015.1 Eucalyptus grandis x Eucalyptus urophylla | reverse complement strand
CTGAGTAAGGGAAAGAGAGAATTGAACACTCGGTTTATAGTGGTTCGGCTTGATTCAAGCCTACGTCCACTCTTCTGCACTGACAGCCGATTGGCTGGATTCCACTATGATCAAAGAGTTGTTACAGTGTTGATCTTCCTTGATTTCTAGGTGTAGATGATCTACCACACTCACTCAAGGCGTCTCCGAGTATAAACACTCTCTGTATACAATTTCGCTCAGTCTTAACTAACAATCAAGGATCTTCAGACTCTGGAATTTTTCTATCGATCACACACTTAAAACAACTAGAACGTCTTCCTTTTATACTCCTTCATGCCATCATAGCCGTTGGCACTTACCAAAGGAATTCCTCCAATCTACCCGTTGGACGGAATCAATCAAGAAGATCATCCGAGCTATTTAAGGAATCTGATGATAGCCCATCAATCCTGTTCGCCCATACAATCAGGATCTCGGTTTCCAAGAATAGAATAATCCAAGATTATTTCGTCGACCATCGGATCTTCAATCGATCTTAGATAAGAAATAAAGAATCCGAAATGATTATCCAACCAAAGAATCTATTCCAGAGGATAGGATCAAATCCTCAATCATAAACCTCGACTTTGGATTTCCTTCAACACTGGATTAGAAAGACTGTCAGTGAGAATAATATTGAGTCTTGAGTCTTGAGTCTTGAGTCTTGAGTCTTGAGTCTTGAGATTACAAAGTCTTGAGACTATAAAGTCTTGAGACTTTAACTATCGATATCCAGACTTAGACTGATAGAAATGTTTTGTCATCTTCAAAATATCCTGGAAAGATTTCTCCAACAGTTTTCACCCTTCCTTGACCATGAAATTGATTTCATTCGTCATCACAAGCATTGATTTATGTATTTTTCCGATTAAGTTGGGTGAATCACAAGTTAAGATTTTACAGTGTAATAGTCTCTCAGCACAATCTCTCACTATGTGAGAATTTTTTAGAATTGGATTTAAGATGAAAATAGTCGCACTAGTTTGATGATAGATATCTATGATTTGATTTTCTTTATGTTCATTCTATTCTATCCCAATGAGAGGGATGTGTCGTAGTTGATGACAGGAGTGTCATTCTCAATGGACTTACTTTAGGTATTCATGTGCTTGTTAGAGGCTTCTGTTTTGGTAAAAGGTGTAATAACTTAGGTTGAGTAAAGAAAATCTTAGACTGAGTTTCTTATCTTTCTGGATTGCAACATTGCGTATTAAATGATAAAATGCTTCATCAAAAGATTCTGTGCCATAGAGACTTCAAATAATTAATTTATGCTGCATACGATTTTGTTAGTGGGGTTTCTACCCTTCTTTAGTGCACAGTAGATGTTGATAAATCTGGCAGACTGCAAGTTCTTTGATCCACTCTTTGGATAGAGATGTCAAAATAGATCTTAAATCCATATATAAATGAATCAAATATGAGTCACTTATATTTTGAAGTAAATCATATATGGCTCACTTATATTTTGAAGAAATAAATTAAATGGGTCTTAAATGAGTTGCACTTAAACACTCATTTCCAACCCAAGCCTCATACTCTCTCTTCCCCTTTTATAAAAATGTTTTTTATAAAAATCGAAATTGGGATTAATTTTTGTATTTGCTTTTTCTTTTCTTTTTCTTTTTTCCTTTCTTCTTCCTCCTTCCTTAGTCGGTGGCCGGCATGGCAATGGCTGATGACCGCAAGGCGAGGCTCAAGCTTGCCGACATCGGATGAGCTCAATCTCTCTAATCTAGCGAGGCCAAGGCCTTCCCAACAATTGGCAAGGCTCAAGCCTCACCAAATATGGCGAGACTCGAGCTCATCGGCATCAAGCGAGATCGAGCTCGCCAATCTAGTGAGGCCTCAACCTCGCCGACATCTGGCAAGGCTCAAGCCTCATTGATCTAGAACCTAGAATCTACCTTATCAATTAGGACCAGTTCAAGTTTCACCTATAAATTGTATCCTACCTAGTCTAGACTGGTTCCCAATTTTTGGAACCTAGAATCTACCATATAGGTCATGGAACCTAGAATCTACCTTATCAATCGGTTATGGACTATAATCGAGAACCAACCAATTTCTTTTTTCTTTTTTATCATTTTTTTTTGTTTCAATTATAGTCAAGTAAACTGAAAGTGAACAAAACAACAAAAGTCTCATTTATCAATCACGACAATCCATAAAAGATGAACACGTAAAATAAAATAAATAATAAAAATTCAATATCTGTAACATAAAATCCGAATCATAGAATTTCATTCCTCAATCATATATGAAAAATTGCTGCAAATTATAACCACTTGAAAACAAAAGAAAGAACAAATACAGTTAATCACTTAATAATATTAAACTAAAATAATTAAAAGAAAATCTCATTGCATACATTCAGTCTAGAAATAGATACATGCATGAAAGGTACTTGTATTATAGCAAAATATTCATAGACCAAGCCTTTCCATGTACTCATTGGCATCCATGCCAACCATTGAGGACACGAGAGAGAGAGAGAGAGAGAGAGAACAAATATAGTTAACCACTTAATAATATTAAACTAAAATAATAAAAATGAAATCTCACCACATACATTCAGTCTACGAATAGATACATGCATGAGAGAGAGAAAGAGAGAGAGAGAACTCTAACATCCTGATTTTCTGAGTCTGTTTTCGATTGAATGAGTTGGACTTTTCATCAACGTGTCTATAGCTTACGAATAGATACATGCATGAGAGAGAGAAAGAGAGAGAGAGAACTCTAACATCCTGATTTTCTGAGTCTGTTTTCGATTGAATGAGTTGGACTTTTCATCAACGTGTCTATAGCTTTTTTTTGTGAGTTGATCACTTATGGGATAACTAGTCTATCAGGTGAAGCCGTTAAGAAATCTAAATGCAATAGACTTGAGAATTCGACCAGAAATCGACTGCTCAACTGTACTAATCTACAAAGGTCAATACAGCACCGTCAAAATCGATCAAAGACCGGAGATAGGTCGATTCGATAGAGGTATGTGATTAATGTGTGAGTGATTCCACCTTATTGCAAAATTTCTGTCGAACAACACTAAACCGATTTTTCTATCATTTCTGTACCATGTACCCATATTTAAAATCTCGAGATTTTCACAACCGAGAGCTGCCAATGTATCAAAGATGTATAATGTGGCTCGAAAATAATCGACCACGGGTCAAATACGCTAAAAATTCCTAAAAGCTACTCGGTAGGTTAAGTCACGCTAAAATCGCGTTCGGTTGAAATTAACCGCAAAATTGAACTCGATTTTAGAAATTGAAAGTTTTGTCATGTCACGGTTTATTTTAGAAATGTCGACTCATCCTCCAAAGAATTTTCGGCAAATCGGGATTTTTGGCGAAATTTGAAAGTTGGGCTATTTTGGATCGGGAAAATTAGAGGGTCATTTTTTGTTGCACTTTTGGCATTTAAATTGGACTAATTGGCAAGGAAAAATGTGGAATGTAATGTGGGCACCTTGGCTGAATTTTTGGGCACCAATTCGAGTCTAATTAAAGAGAAATTGAATGAAATTGGAGGGCAAATGTTCAAAATTTGTAGGCCAAGTTGGGCGGCAACATTTGGACCACTTGGGAGGCTTGTTGGAGAAGCCTTGGTGTAGCAAATTGGCTGAGGATAGGCAGCAGATGGTGGGGCCCTTGCAATGAGTGAATTGAATATTTTGGGTTGACTTGGAGGCCATTTGGTGGTCCCCCTTCAGCTAAGCACTTCTTCTTCCTCCTAGGCTTTGCTTTATCCATTGTTGGTGTGTTTTGAGCTAAAGAAAACCAGAAAACCATCCAGCCAAGCCCCTTGCAGCCCGTCGACCGCCCCTCGCTTGCCCGCTCATCCCACGCCTGTTCACCATTCCTGCGAGCCTAAGTCGTCGTCCCGAGCGTCCGTCCAGCCAACCAAGACCCTCTGCTATCCGTCCAAGCCACCAGAGCCACCACCAGGAGTCGCTGCAGATGTCGCCATCCCGCCTAACCCGTTTCCCCGTCATTCGACTACTCGGTCCAGCTCCCTCGGCCCAAGAACAAAAGCCGAGTCTCGGCCTAAGCTAAGACTTGCAGGCTATTTTTTGGGCCCCTCCGAACCTCCGTTGGCATCGCTGTAGATCCAAGTGTCGCTCGCTGTCGCGTTAGCATCGCCGTGGACTCACCGGCCCGCTAATCCGGTGAGTTTACTTGCTAAACTCTGCTTAAGGAGTTAATGATGTTTAGTAGGTAATTATATTAGACTAAGTATGGCTTAGGTGGTTAGTTAGTTGTAATTAGTGATTTAATTGCTTAATTAGGATTGTTAGGTGGTTAGATTAGATTAATTAAGAGCTAGATAGAATGTACTATTTATGTAGATAAGTGCATTATTTTTCTATGCCTGTTTAGGTGGTTAGATTGGCATTTTAGGCCTAAGTACGCATTTATTGATTTAATTGCATTTATTTAATTAATTTTGTAATTTATTTAATTACTTATTCTTTTCTGGAAATTATACCGGGATAGCCAGTGACCGAAATTTCGTGCTGCTTGCAGTGGTATACTCAGTTTATGTAATTGATTGCTAAATTGTGCAATTGAGTGGTGATTGTTAATTTTGGGTTATTATTTCAAAATTCTGAAATTTTGGTAATTGATCATAAAATACCAGGTGTTGATTTTTTACGCCAAAAATATTTTTAGGTACTATATTAAATAGTGAGATTTTTAAAAGGAATGATATCACTTTTTAAAGTTCGATTTGACCGTGTACCTACACACGATTATTTTTACCGGGTGTTTTTAATACGAAGAAAATGGGCCAAGCGAATTATCTTAATTGGGACATTCGAGTGCAATGCACGGTGTCCTTGGTCGTAATTGAATGATCGCGTGATGGTTATGAGAACTCGTGTGCGTTGAGTGAACGTTGCCCCTATATGGGATGCCCCTAGACAACGGATGCCGGTCGCAATAGACTCTAGACCGATACTCCTTCAGGATTGCTGTCTTGAGGTAGACGTTGCCGTGCTCAATAGGGTGAGGCAATGCCTAGTTACGCCAAAAGATCATCGAACGTCGAGTAGGCCGTGCCCGTTGGGCCTAGATTAAAATTCGAACGCATGATTGATTGAGTGAAACGCTCCTGATTATGGGATAAAATTGTGTGGCACGGAATGGGACGTGTCATAACGATTTGGCTTTATAATTGGGACCCCTGCAATTGATTAAGATATGAAGTGATGTGTTCCAATTGTTGAGTGTGATTACTACACATATTTTGAGTATTTCAACTGTGCTAACATGCAGGAAGGAACTAAGGTGAGGTGAGTCATCTGTGATGTGTGGTTAGACTACCTCTAGGTATATTTCCTTCCTAGTCGGGGTTTAAGGGGTAAACTTGCTGAGACATTATCTCACCCCGTCGTGGGCTTAACTTTTTAGGTCCTTAGATGGCAGTTCCTCTAGTTCGTTTTGGTCAGCCTCGGGGGGTTACTGAGTGGAGCATAGACGTCCCTGTCCTCAAGAGTCATTGGGTCTATAAGCTTGTTGTGACCACTATCTAGGTTGATGAGAGCCTACTTCAGAGGGTACCTCATCGATTCAGGGCGTGGTTTCGCCATAGGCTCATTGGATATAAGGAAGGTCCCCTTCAAAGTTTTGATATCCTCACCGTTGCTATCAACGTCGCTTTGGGTGAGGGTAGAGCTGACCCTCCTGATGGGGTTGTGGAGGACCCGAAGCCCCCAGAGCCTGTCGAAGTGGAGTCCGAAGGATCGGCGAATGTGTCCAACTAGTAGGTCGTAGAACAGCTTCTTTTTTAGAACCGATCTTTTTGTAGACAGAATAGTTTGTTTATAAAAGCGTGTTTTGTTTGTGAATTTGTTGTCCTGCTTTTCTGTCACATATTGTTTGCTGTCAGGGGTTTTTATTTCACTTCCGCTTATGCAATAAAATGAATGGGTCCACGACACGTCTTGAGACGTTACAATCATCAACCACCGAGGGATGTGCACGCGCTCGAGGTTCGGGGCGTGGCATCCTCGCCCAGAGTGGTATCAGAACTGGTCAGTAGTTGGAGTGATAAGGTGCGATGGGTCTTGAGATAGTTAGTAGGGAAGGCCTTTTAATTATGTTGATGCATGTGATTGATAGCTTAATGGTAGCTTGTTTGTGTGGTCGCTCAATTTCTAATTCTATGTAGAATTGGAAAGCATGTTTCTATAAAGAATCTGTGTCATGAGTGATCAAGAGCAGAGGATGCCTAGAAAGAGGACTGTAGGACCTGTTACTCGGGGTAAGATGCCGACAAAAGTTGGTACCCGAGGTGGTAGAGTTAGAGCGCAGGCTCAAGCCAGTGTAAGTGGATTAGCGCCACCGCCGGTCGGTGTTGGTGTAGCAACACCTAGTGATTCGAGAATTGACGGGATCATGCAAGCGCTAGAGACCCTAGGGAATCTGATGGGGCAATAGGCCCAAAATCAAGCCGTCGCCACTACCGCCGCCACTACTGCCACCGGCAATGCTGTTGTTGCTGCCGCAACCGCACCTGCTGAAGTTCCACCTGGGAATGTGGTAGTTGAGAGATTGATGCATAAGCTCGTGGAGCAATTTTTGAAGTTGAACCCACCGAGGTTCACTGGAGCAGGAGATCCCGAGGCTGCAACACTATGGATCCAAGACTTGGAGAATGCCTTTGCACTGCTGATGTGCACTAAGGAAGAGAAGGTGGTCCTTGCAGTATATCAGCTGCAGGGTAATGCAAGTACCTGGTGGAGAGTCACCAAAGGCAAAATAGTTCCTGAAGGTGTGGTTCCGGTGTGGAATGCCTTCCTTGGAGCCTTTAACGGCAAATACTTTTTTGACAACGCTAGAGAGTAGAAGATGGAGGAATTCCAGTGCCTCCATCAAGGGATGCTGACAGTGGAACAGTATAAGGCCAAATTTGCAGAACTGTGGCAGTATGCCCCGAGACTGGTAGAAGATCCTGAAGACAGAGCTAGGAGGTTTAGGAATGGCCTCTGACCAAAGCTGAAGAATCCCTTCTTATCGTTCAACTTGAAGGACTACAACGACTTATATGAACGGGCTCAACTGATAGAGAGGAATTTGAATGAGCAAGCAGCCACGCTTGGGTCAAGGTTTGGGTCAAATAGTGGTGGTAATAAGTTTGAGAAGAAACCTATGGTCGGATGAAGGTATCATATTCCACCTAACAGGGAGGGTGGGATAAGTAAGTCAACGCCAAGCCAGATGGGCATGTGTTGCTTCTACGGAAGGCGACACGTATCAGCCCCGTGTTATTCTAGGCCGGGTGCTTGCTTTGAGTGTGGTTAGCAAGGTCACATGGCCAGGAATTGTCCCAGAAGACAAATGGGACCGCAGTTATCTCCGCCACCACCGATGGGTCAGAACCGAAGATTTGCGCCACCGAATGCACCGTAGGGTGGTTTGTGAAAGTGGCTAGTGCAAACACCTAGAGGGGGGTGAATAGGTGTAAATAAAATTTCTTTGAAAATCCCTTTTTGAAAGTGATCAATGTAGCCTGATTTTAAACAAATATATAATGCGGTAAATAAAGTAAAAGGTTAAAGGAAGAGAATTGGAACACAAGGTTTATAGTGGTTCAGCTTAGATCAAGCCTACATCTACTCTTCCACGCTGACAGCCCACTGGCTGGAGTTTACTATGAATCAAAAGAGATTTTACAACTTGTGATCTTCGACTTTCAGATTGAAAAGTCTCTACTGAACTTCTCACAAAGTCTTGCTATGTGTTTCTTCTTTTTTGTACACAATTTTGAGCTCAGTTTAAATGAAAGAGCAATGAACTATAGAGATTCAAACTTTGAAAATTTTCTTTCACGCACTCCTCGAACAACTTGAGAGTCAGCCTTCAATACTCCTTCATGTCAAAACAATCGTTGGCATTCTCCAAATGAAATCTTCCATTTACCCATTGGACAAAATCAATTAGGGTGATCTCAAGTCGATGAAGGATCAGTGATGAAAGCCCGCTAATCCTGTTCCCCCATACAACCAGGATATTTGGTTTCCATAAGTAGAACCTTCCAAGTTTACTTTGCTTTTTCAAAAGATTTGTTTAACGAGATTGAAATCAATAAGGATAGTTAGATGTGCGGGCGTTGTATCCAGCCATAAGATCGTCCATAAGCTATACGGATTAGCTTCTTGAAGAAATAAAGATAATTTTCAATCTGGATAGGTCTTCATTCTTTAGTCTGGAAACTGTCAGCGAGAATAGACTTTCCAACTTAAGTCCGGCGGTCTTCAGACTTTGGCAGTAGAGTCTAGAGTTCTTCATATTAGACTTTCGGAAATGTTTTGTCAACTTCAAAACAAAAAATGAGTTTTCTCTAACAATCTCCCCCTTTTTTTATGGTGACAACACTTTCCTGCTGATTTGAAAACTTTTGTCCTGCAAAACAATATTTAAGCAATACATGATAACTTAAAATAAATCAATTAGGACCTGGATAGTATCGATTCTGCAACCACACAAAAAAAATGTCAATCCTGTAAGATAAGATCACTATCCATCCATAATAAATAACATAAGCTTAATTACTGCAGTTAACAAAAGGATTCAAAGTTAAGTAGCAGTCCAATACTGAAACAAATAAAAGAGTTCAGCAAAAAAAAAAAAAATGCAGTTCAGTGCATGCAGTGCAAAAAGTAAGGTAGTGCTCAAAAATATAAGAGTCCAAGCAAATCAGAGCAAGAGCAAATCAGCACAAATTCTCCCCCTTTTTGTCAACAGCAAAAAGTGGACAACGAAAATAAAGTGGTTGGAGAGAAAATCAAGGTTGTTTGGGGATTTGAACAAGCTGGATCTGCCCCATCGATCGGACCGTGTCCTCAAGCTTCCGTAAGGTCATCTTCAGCTAATCTAAATCCTTACACTTCACGCAGTCATGCATTTGAAGCTTCAGGGCTTGCAGCTGTTCTTGCAAAGAGACTGAAGTAGACAGGAAAGCTTTCTTGAGATCCTTTATCTCAAACTCTAGACCATAATGTTGTTTCTTTAAGTCCAAAAGAATATCCAACAGTCTTTGAAAGTCTACTGTTTGGTCTATTGAAGCACAGGGTTCAGGAGTTTTGAGATGAGAGGGTTCAGCTATTCGATCACCAGGACTTAGAGAGGATGTCGCAACATCTGTCTCAGGATATTGCGCTGCATAGATGTCTTCTACGTTTGCTAGAGAATGGCTAATATCATTACTAAAGACGAGTGAAGAGGTATCGCTTTTTTCAGTAGCTCCCCCTGTCTCTATGCCTTCGGGTGGAGAGAAGAATTCCTCTTCATGTTCTGCTTCAGCCCCTAAGTGATGTTTTTCTCCTACAGATCCACTCCTTGTCTTCTTCGAGTCGTCTGACAAGGATACAGCAAATGTAGGTTCAAAAGGGTCTTCTTGACCCTCTTCTACTTCTTGTTCTTCTCTTATTTCCTCTTCCTCTGTCCTTCCTTCTTCTTCTTCTTCTTCTTCTTCTTCTCTTCTTTTCTCTTCTTCTCTTTTCTTCTTCTCCGGTCTCTTCTCTTTCTCTGGGCTCTTTGTTCTCTGATTCTTGAAAGCTAACAAAACTCTGTAAGTTTTTCAAGGCAAAGGCGAAGAGAGTGACATCATCTTCTTCATCTTCCTCGTCCTGCAAGATAAGGACTCTCCTTTTTTTGATAAGTTAGCTTATCGGATCCTTGCCTTTTCTTTTTGCTATGACAGAGTCTTGTTTGGCCTTCATAGGGGACTTCTCCTTTATGCTCTCTAAAATTTTGTTCAGCTTCTTCAAACGCATCTTAGAAACCATTTTTGGTCCAATCACCATTGAAGTAATGGTTCTAACACAGAGAGGGGCAAGAAGATGAATCTTGAAGTGTCTAAAGAGTTGAGTGATAAGAGCAGAGTAAGGGAGTTGTCCTTTGTCCTTCACCACTGTCCTGTACATATGCATGAGGATAGTGTGAGGTAGAGAGAACTTGTAGCCAATATTGACTGTGTACATCAGTTTTGCTTCAAAGTGACATCAGTCTTCGACGTTGATTTTGGTCGGATGCAATTGATCACGATCTTATGGAGCAAGATATTAGAGGCAGTCACTCTTGAGTAAGAAATCTTGCCTTTGGCAATTCTGTCTCGAACAAGCTCCAAGGTGGCGTGAGCAATAGACACACTGATTGGTTGGAAACACCATCTTTCCACCCCAATCACGTCAGCCAAGGTGTCTATATCGACCACAAAATCCTTGTCCTTAACCGCAAAGGAAAATCTATTCGCATCTAAAAAGGATAGATTTGAATAGAAGTAGGCAATGAGTTATGGGTAAGCAACTGTTGTCTCTGAGCAAAATTGTTCAAGTTGAAGTAATGCGAATTTTTCCCTCAGATCTATCTTCAAGGAGTCAAGAAAGTCAAAGTCCACACTCCTAGGGTTTATAACCCCTCGCTTCAGCAATTTTGAGTAAGTTTTCTTGTGATCTTTTGAGCAGAATAGACTCGCTTCTTCACTATGAATGTTTGCAGCAATTCCCATCCTCGGCTTAAAATTCGTGAACAATCTTTCATCGTCATCTTTCTCTTTAGGCTGATTAAAACTACTAAGCCATGGGTCACTTGGAAAGTTGGCAAAAGTCCTTGCAGCCAAACCTTCTAACGCAATGCCCATCCTTTCCATGGCTTGTAAAAACAAGGTTTCGTTTTTGTAACCCCGATCTCGCAAGAAATCATCGATGGACGACATCGCTATTCCACCTTCCTTTAATTTAGTGTAGAGAGAAAAGAGAACATGGGGTTTCAATGTCCTTACTGGCTCAATGTCCTCAATGATCTCTTATTCCGGTTGACACTGAGGAGAAGATTGACGCGGTTGAGAATGTTATGGTTGACTTTGCTGCTGCTGCTTAGGAGAATCGCCTTCCTCGGTCAGATCAAAGTGCATAGGACCTTCACGCATATGCCGTGGTCCCCTGTTCGCTATTCTGGAAGACTTTCTTGAAGACATTGTCATTTTCTTTGTGGATTTTCACAAACTTGATCGTGAAAAAGATGAGGTCTTTTGTTTAAAGCGAGAGAGAAAGTGTGAGAAAGTGAAGTCTAGGGTTTGTGAAAGGGAATGATGTTGAAGACGAAGCTGAATCGTTTTTTACAGTAAAAAAAAAGGTAGATAAAGCGTTGTATGAAAAGCTGTCACTTCAAATCAATTTTCAAAAAGGAAAAATAAAATCCGAATTCTAAACACATTTTTCAATAAATTAGGCAATAAAGGATTTCAATATTCTCACCTTTTATATTCACGAAAAGCTATCATTTCAAAAACAATAAAGTCACATGCATTTTAGAAAGAATTAACTTACAGTCGCACTTTATGGATATTATGAGTCTGAGCACCTTCAAACTTTACCTGATAGAAGATATTATATTCAGTCTGGTGCAAATAGACTCTAGTAGATTTTTCTCCAGTGTCTTCGTAAATATGTCCGCTAGTTGATTCTTCAAATCAACGAACTAAATCATAACTTCTCTATTTTGAACATGATCTCTAATGAAATGATGTCGAATCTCTATATGTTTTGCCCTTGCATGAAGAATTGGGTTCTTCGTGAGATTAATGGTGCTGATGTTTTCGCATTTGATTTCAGTACACAATTCTTCAATTCCAAAGTCTCTTAGCTATTGTCTTATCCATAAAATTTGAGAGCAGCAACTTCCAAGAGCTACATATTCTACTTTAGCTGTTGAAAGAGCTACGATACTCTGTTTCCTTGAAAACCAAGATACCAGCTTGTTGCCAAGTAGTTGACATGTACTATAAGTACTTTTTCTATCAACTCCGCAACCTGCTAAATCTGCGTCTGAATATCCAAGGAGAGTAAAGTCTTCTTCTTTGGGATACCACAGTCCTAGCTTTGGAGTAGTTGCAATGTATTTGATGATGCACTTTGCAGTAGTTAAATGAGATTCTTTGGGATTTCATTGGAATCTAGCACAAATACAAACACTAAATAAAATGTCAGGTCTAGATGCAGTAAGGTAAAGAAGTGAACTAATAATGCTCTTGTAAAGCTTCTGATCAACACTTTTTCCTCCTTCATCTTTATCCATCTTTGAAGAACTTGACATAGGTGTTTAGGTTTTTTTGCAATTCTCCAAATCATACTTCTTGATGAGATCCCTTGCATACTTCTCTTGGTGAATAAAAATGCCATCTTTTGATTATTTAACTTGTAATCCCAGAAAGAAGGTTAATTCACTCATCATGCTCATCTCGAATTCATCATGCATACATTTAGAGAACTTCTTGCATAGATTTTCATTAGGTAATCCAAATATAATGTCATCAACATAAATTTGAAGTAGAAAATCTTTACCTTCTCTTTTAATAAACAAAGTAGTATCTACTTTTCCTTTAACAAAACCATTTTGAGTTAGAAATTTACTTAACCTTTCATACCAGGCTCGCAGTGCTTGCTTCAATCCATATAAGGTCTTGTTCAGTTTGTTTACTGAGTTTGGCTTTCTTGGATCTTCAAACCCAAGTGGTTGTTCCACATAAACTTCTTATTGGATAAATCCATTTAGGAAATACACTTTTTACATCCATTTGGTATAACCTGAAATTTTTATAACAAGCAAACGCAAGTAATAATCTAATTGCTTCTAACCTCACTACTGGTGCATAGGTTTCGTCATAGTCTATTCCTTCTTCCTGCATATATTCTTTGGCCACGAGTCTTGCTTTGTTTCTGATTACTTTTCATTTCTCATCCATCTTGTTCCTGAAAACCCATTTAGTTCCAATGATAGATTTACCTTTAGGTTTAGGAATTAAATCCCAAACATTATTAATGTTGAATTGTTTGAGTTCTTCTTGCATGGCTTCGATCCAACTTTCATCTGTCAAGGCTTCTTCTATACTTCTAAGTTCAATTTCAGAAACAAGTGCTAAAGCACTAGACTCTTCTCACCTTTTGGATCTAGTGCGAATTCCATCATCAAGGTTGCCGATGATGAGTTCTTTGGGATGACTTGACTTATGCTTCCAGTTATTGGTTGATTTGTGAGTCTGTTGGTCCTCTACTTTAGTTGAATCTACTGGTTCTTCTTGTTGTTGATCTTCAAAAGTCTGAATCACTTCGGGGGAAGTAGACTTCATGATGTCTAGATCAGGTTCAAATTCTTCTGGTTGAGTATGAGTTAATTGATTCTTCATGGAGTCTTGAAACTTGATATTCATAGATTCTTCCACAGACGGAGTCTTCTTATTGAATACTCTGTAGGCTTTGCTTGAGGTTGAGTAGCCAAGAAAGATTGCTTTATCTGATTTTTCTTCAAACTTACCCACTTGATCATTTGCATTTTTCAAAACAAAACATTTGCAACCAAACACATGAAAATAAGAAACATTTGGTTTCTTTTCTTTAAAAATCGCACAAGGAGTTTTCTCTAGAATAGGCCTTAAGAATACTTTGTTAATAATATAGCAAGCTGTAGAGATTGTTTCAGCCCAAAAACGAGAGAAAATATTACTCTTAATTAAGAGTGTTTTAGCCATTTCCTGCAAAGATCTATTTTTCCTTTCCACAACCCCATTTTGTTTTGGAGTGTATGGAGAAGAGAAAATATGCTGGAAACCAAAATCATCACAGAATTTAGCAAATTCTTGATTTTCAAACTCACCTCAATGGTCTATTCGTATACTTGAAATAGTATAACCTTTTTCATTTTGAATTTTCTTGGCAAATTTTAAGAAATAAGAGAATGCTTTAGACTTACTTGTCAAAAAGAATACCCATGTAAAGCGAGAGTAATTATCCACGATTACTAGACAATATCTCTTTCCACCAATGCTTTGAGTTCTGGTTGGTCCAAAGAGATCCATATGCAAAAACTGCACAACTCGATTAGTAGAAATTTGATTTATGGGTTTAAAAGAACTTCTAACCTATTTTCCCAATACACATGGTGTGCATAGATTAAACTTTTAATAGGTCAGGTTGGGTATTCCATGAACAAGTTTCTTGGGTGAAATCTTGGCAATTTGTTTCATGTTAACATGACCAAGCTTTCAATGCCAAAGATTTGCTTCATGTTGAATGGAGATTAAACACTGAGAACTTTCTGGTTTTATGTCCAAAAGATAGATATTCCAATGTCTCCGTCCAGTAAAAGATTGAGAGAGATCCTTACTAGTTCCCGAACAAATGCCTTCTTGGAAGTTAATTTGGAATCCAGTATCGCACAACTGACTTATACTGAGAAGATTATAATTAAACCTTCCACCAAGGAGACATTGTTGATTATGAAACTTCCAATCTTAACAGTACCATATCCAACAATTCTTCCTTTGCTATTTCCTCTAAAATGAAACTTTTCCACCATTTATTTGTACGAGTTTTGTAAAACATTTTGAATCTCCTGTCATATGTCTCAAAAAGCCACTATCTAAATATCATTTGATCTTTTTCTTGATAGTGACCTGTAATAATAAAAATAACTCAAGTTTTCTTTAATACCCATATTTTCTTGGGTTTAGAGGAGTTAGTGCAAAATACAGTCTTCACCCAATCACTTTGAACATGTTTCCAAACCTTTGGACATTCTTTCTTAAAATGTTCTGAGCTGTTACATTTGGAACACTTTAGAGCACTTCGGCCAATAGGTTTTACAAAAATTCTTTGGAAATGATTTTTGTAAGCTATTTTTGTGGGTCTCTATTTAATTCTTTCCTTTACTTTTGGAAAATCAATTAAAGGAATGATTTCATAAGTCATTCCTAAACTTGATTTATTGAAATAAGGTATTTGAACAGAAAGTATTTTTTCTAGCTTTTCAGATCCTTTTGAAAAAAAAATTGTAATATTTGAAATATCTTCTTTTAAGAAAATATTTTCCTTTGAAAGAGTGTCTGCATTTTCTTTTAAATCAACGAAACTTTTGTCTAAAATTTCAAACTTTTCTTTCCAATAAGTTTCCTGTTGCTTCAATTTGGAATTTTCCCTTTTTAATTCAGAAATCCTTCTAAGA
Organism: Eucalyptus grandis x Eucalyptus urophylla; assembly: GCA_028830015.1. NCBI lineage: Eukaryota > Viridiplantae > Streptophyta > Magnoliopsida > Myrtales > Myrtaceae > Eucalyptus > Eucalyptus grandis x Eucalyptus urophylla. Next base: position 26,814,782 of record CM054198.1, on the reverse strand, counting down.
GATGTTTTAAGACTGAGACATAGTTCATCTATATATTTTGAGACTTTAGCAGGAATCTTTAAATTACTTACCTTGACTTCTTTATCTGAGTCTGAGTCTGTTTCAAAGTCAGAGTCTGATTTTGAATTCGTCATTAGACATATATTGGCGCAATCTTCATCACTTTCCTCACATTCAATATCACTTTATGTTTTTGCTTTGAGAGCCTTTTTATGTTTCTCATTCTTTGCTTTCTTCTTCTTCAACAAGGGACAATTTGGTCTGATGTGTTCCTTTTTTCTACATTCGAAGCATATCACATCTTGACTCGTTTCTTCGTCCTCAGTCTATCCTTTTTGAAATCTCTCCTTGTTCTACTTTTTCTAGTTGAACATTTTTCTTTTCCTATTCAGCTTCCTGAACTTCCTTATCATGAGTGCTAATTCTTCATCGTCCAAGTTGTCTTCTGAGTATGTATCATCGGAATCATAGTTAAATTTTAAGGCAATTGACTTTTTACCTTTGGGGTCTTCATCCTCATTGTTTTGCTCCACTTCATATGACTGAAGTATGCCCACTAGCTCATCTACCGAAAGAGGCATGATTCTTTGTGTCTCTCTAATAGATGTTTTCACGTGATTCCAGTCTTTTGGATAAACCTCGCAGCAACTTGTTGACCTTCATCAGTCCTAAGATTGGCTGTCCTTGATACGCCAAGCCGTTTACGATTTCTGTAAAATGACTAAACATGTCAGTGATGGATTCACCAGGCTTCATTCTGAAGGCTTCGTATTGTCTGAGTAGTATGTTGATTTTCGTCTCTTTAACTTGATCAGTTCCTTCATATGTTACGTGCAGCCTGTCCCATACTTCCTTAGCTGTTTCATAGGAAGAAATTCAATTATACTCAGTAGGAGATAAAGCACAATATAAGGAGTAGATAGCTTTAGCATCAAGCGCTTGTCTCTTGGTTATTTATGTTTCTGGTAATTCGCTTGCATCCACAACTTCCTTTCCTCTTTCTAATGTTGATGGGGCTTTTGGAATGATCCCTTTTTCAACTACGTCTCATTCTAGAGGATATTTCGATCTTAGGAATGCCTTCATCTTGTTTTTCCAAACGTTGTGTTCCTTTCCATCAAAGCATGGAGGTCTGGTGTTGCTTTGATCTTCAACCAATCCTGGAGCCAAAATACTAGCTATAGATATTTAGCTTTAGAAGTAATAAACACTTCAATAGAAAGCACACAAGCTCTGATACCAATTGAAAGTGGCTAGTGCAAACACCTAGAGGGGGTGAATAGGTGTAAATAAAATTTCTTCGAAAATCCCTTTTTGAAAGTAATCAACGTAGCTTGAATGTAAACAAATATATAATGATATAATGCAGTAAATAAAGTAAAATGTTAAAGGAAGAGAATTGGAACATAAGGTTTATAGTGGTTCGACTTAGATCAAGCCTACATCCACTCTTCCATGCTGACAACCCACTGGCTGGAGTTCACTATGAATCAAAAGAGATTTTACAACTTGTGATCTTCGACTTTCAGAGTGAAGAGTCTCTACTAAACTTCTCACAAAGTCTTGCTATGTGTTTCTTCTCTTTTGTACACAATTTTGAGCTCGGTTTAAATGAAAGAGCAATGAACTACAGAGATTCAGACTTTGAAATTTTTCTTTCACACACTCCTCGAACAACTGGAGAGTCAGCCTTAAATACTCCTTCATGCTAAAACGACCGTTGGCATTCTCCAAATGAATTCTTCCAATCAACCCGTTGGACAGAATCAATTAGGGTGATCTCGAGTCGATTAAGGATCGGTGATGAAAGCCCGCCAATCTTGTTCACCCATACAACCAGAATATTTGGTTTCCATAAGTAGAACCTTCCAAGTTTACTTCGCTTTTTCAAAAGATTTGTTTAACTAGATTGAAATCAATAAGGATAGTTAGATGCGCCGGCGCTGTATCCAGCCATAAGATCGTCCATAAGCTATATGGATTAGCTTCTTGAAGAAATAAAGATAATCTCCAATTTGGATAGGTCTTCATTCTTTAGTCTGGAAACTATCAGCGAGAATAGACTTTCCAACTTAAGTCTGGCGGTCTTCAAACTTTGGCAATAGAGTTTAGAGTTCTTCAAATTAGACTTTCGAAAACGTTTTGTCAACTTCAAAATAATAAAGGAGTTTTCTCTAACAGTTTGAACCGACCATTAGCTCAAGGAAGAGTGTACACCATCACTAGAGGACAGACAGAGGACTTGCCTAATGTGGTCACAGGTACGGTCTCATTAAATGACCACACTGCTTATGCTTTATTTGATCCTGGAGCTACTCATTCGTTTATAGCTGAGCAGTTTGTTAAGTTGGTAGGATTGACTCCTAAGTTGTTGGAATCAGTGGTTAGTATATCTACACCGTTAAAGGATAAGGTGTTAGCTGCAGTAGGTTGTTCTAGTTGCAAGTTAGTAATTAATGAGTGAGAGGAAAATATAGATTTGATAGTCCTAGCCATGTATGATTTTGATGTGATAATTGGCATGGACTTGTTCACCAAGCAATGAGCTAAGATGGACTACTATCGTAAAGCGATTTAGTTTAACCCGTTAATGGGTGAAAGTTTCAAGTTTATTGGAAGTCGAGGAGGACCCTCGATTACCTTAATCTCGTCACTTGAGGCAACCCGTTTGTTAGACGAGGGTGGCCAAGGTTACCTGACGACTGTCGTGGATACGACAGTTGAGGAGCTGTAGATCGAGGACATCGATGTAATGCAAGAGTTTTCAGATGTGTTTCCAAAGGAATTGCCGAGTTTGCCACTAGAAAGGGAGATTGAGTTCGTGATCAAGTTAGCCCCCGGACTGAACCAATCTCTAAGGCTCCTTACTGGATGGCATTGTCGAAGTTGAAAGAACTGAAGGTGCAGATGCAGGAATTGTTGGATAAGGGATTTATATGTCCCGGTGCATCACCTTGGGGAGTACTAGTTCTGTTCATGAAGAAGAAAGATGATTTGTTGCGTCTTTGCATCAACTATCGTCAACTCAATCAAGTGACAATCAAGAACAAGTATCCGCTGCCGAGGATCGACAACTTGTTTGATCAGCTGCAAGAAGCGTCAATATTTTCTAAAATCAACTTGAAGACAAGGTATCATCAGTTGAGGATCATAAAGGAAAATATACCGAAGACAACGTTTCGTACTCGATACGGCCATTATGAGTTTACCATAATGCCGTTTGGTTTGACGAACACCCCAGCTGCTTTCATGGATCTGATGAACCGGGTATTCAAGGAGTATATGGATTAGTTCGTGGTCATTTTCATTGACGATATCTTGGTATACTCAAGAAGTCCAGAGGAGCATGAAAAATAGTTGAGGATAGTACTCCAGACATTGTGGAATAATGAACCGTACGCTAAGTTTAGCAAGTGTGAGTTTTGGTTAACTCATGTGGCTTTCCTAGGTCACATGATTTCATGTGAAGGAATATCTGTGCACCGAAGTAGTTATCAACTGGTTAGGACCGACAACCGTGACAGAGATCGGAAGCTTCTTGGGTTTGGGAGGTTACTACAGACGGTTCATGGAAGGATTTTCAGCGTTAGCCTCACTATTTACTCGACTATTGAAGAAGGAATAAAAGTTTGCGTGGACAGACAAGTGCGAGTGTAGTTTCCAAGAGCTTAAGCAGAAGCTGACTACCGCACCCGTGTTAGCCATACCATCTCCTAAAGGATACGAGATCTATAGTGATACGTCGTTTAGAGGATTGGGTTGCGTGTTAATGCAGCATGGCAGGGTTGTTGCATATGCGTCCCATCAATTAAGACATCATAAGCTGAATTACCCGACACATGACATAGAACTCGCAGCAATCTTCACTCTGAAGATTTGGAGAAGTAGAGAAAGATTCCAAATCTTTACAAACCATCAGAGTCTCAAGTACCTATTCTCTTAGAATGAGTTGAATATGAGACAGTGTCACTGGATGGAACTCCTGAAGGACTATGATTGTGATATTTTGTATCATCCTGGAAAGGCTAATAATGTCGCAGATGCGTTGAGTTGGAAATCTTCAATTACCTAGATAGTAATTAAAGAATGGATCTTACTCAAGAGAGCTCGAGATTCGGTTTTCAAATTTGAGGTAGACCACCTTTCAAATCTTATGGCCACCCTCAGAAGTGAGCTAAAAGTGTAAATCAAAATCAAGATGCTTCAGTTGACAGACCCAAAGATTCAAAAGATCCTGCAAGAGGATACTGAAAAGAGAAAGGCTGACTTTCAGATTTCTGATGACGGAACACGAAGGTTCCGAGAACGATTGTGTGTACCTGACGATGCAGAGCTTAAAAAATAGATCTTATCAGAAGCTCATCGTAACAGTTACAGCATTCATCCAAGCAGTACGAAGATGTATCAGAATCTGCGTCAACACTATTGGTGGTCTAGTATGAAGGCAAACATCGCTAAGCATGTTGCCAAGTGTCTGACGTGTCAGCAAGTGAAGGCATAGCATTGTAAGCGGGGAGGACTTCTGCAACCCCTCAAGATTCCTGAGTGGAAATGGGAACACATCACGATGGACTTTGTGACGGGCTTACCAAGGAGTCAAAGGGGTGATGATTCCATTTGGGTTGTGGTCGATAGATTGATGAAGTCTGCCTACTTCATTGCAGTACGAAAGGACCTTGCTTTAGATAGATATGTAGAATTGTACGTGCGTCAGATTGTTCGTCTACATGGGGTTCCAATAACAATTACATCAGACCGAGACCCGAGGTTTATAGTTGTCTTTTGAAAAAGTTTGCAGACTGCCTAAAGAACGAAGCTGCAGTACAGTACAGTCTATCATCCTTAGACGGATGGCCAATCTGAGAGGACGATTTAAACCCTCAAAGATATGCTGCGAGCTTGCGTGTTGGATTTCAAGGGAAGCTGGGAGGAACAACTTCACCTTGTCGAGTTCGCCTACAACAACAGCTACCAACAAAGCATTTAGATGGCTCCTATGAGAGGTACTTCACGCTTTGGCAAAAAGGGAAAAGTGAGCCCGAGATACGTAGGTCCCTTTGAGATGCTAGAAAGAATAGGGACTCTGGCATATCATCTCGCATTGCCGCCGGGGTCAGCGCAAGTGCATGACGTCTTCCACGTATCAATGTTAAGAAAGTATGAGCTTGACTCGACCCACGTGCTAAATTTTGAAGACTTAGATGTGGACGACAGGGTGTCGTACGTGAAAAAACTGGTTCAGATTGTGGACCGCAAGGAGTAGATTCTATGCACCAAGACGATCCCATTAGTTAAAGTGGTATGGCAACACCACGACACAGAAAGAGCAACCTGGGAAAGTGAAAACTCGATGAGACGACAATACCCACACCTTTTTGTTTAAGATTTGTAATAGGTTTAAATTTCGAGAACGAAATTTTTATAAAATGGGAAGAGTTGTGACATCTTAATTTTCTAAGTCTGTTTTCAATTGAATGAGTTAGGCTTTTCATTGACGCGCCTATAGTTCTTTTCCCTAAGCTGATCACTCATGGGATAACTAGTCTATCAGGTGAAGCCGTTAAGGAATCTAAACGCAATAGACTTGAGAATTCGACCAGAAATCGACCGCTCGACCGTGCTAATCTACAAGGGTCAATACAACACCGTCAAAATTGATCAGAGATCGGAGATAGGTCGATTCAACAGAGGTATGTGATTAGTGTGTAGGTAATTCCACCTGATCGCAAAATTTCTATCGAACGGCATTAAACCGATTTTTCTGTCATTTATATACCTTATGCTCATATTTGAAATATCGAGATTTTCATGACAACCAAGAGTCACCAATGTGTCGAAGATGTACAATGTGGCTCGAAAATAATAGACCACGGGTCAAATACGCTAAAAATTCCTAAAAGCTATCCGGTAGGTTTGGTCACGCTAAAATCGTTCCGATTGAAATTAACCGCGAAATTGAAAGTTCTGTCATGTCATAATTTATTTTAGGAACGTCGACTTATCCTCTGAAGAATTTTTGGCAAAATTTCAAAGTTGGGCTATTTTGGACCAGGAAAATTATAGAGCCGTTTTTACCACCAGCCGTGGTGGCTCTGCTGAGTAGGCTCCTACCTTTGAAGGGAAAGGTCAGGTGTTCGAAGCTTCTGCAACGCAAGTTGCAGAGAGGCTGGCAAACCATTAGGTGTATTACGCGTGGCGCCCTGGTGGTGGGTCTTGGGCTAGCGTCACTTGGGGGTTTACGTGGCGGCTGTCGGCCAAAGCGGTTCCTCCAACACACAAAAAAAAAAAAAAATTAGAGAGCCGTTTTTTGTTGCACTTTTGGCATTCAAGTTGGACTAATTGGCAAGGAAAAATGTGGAATGTGATGTGGGCACCTTGGTTGAATTTATGGGCACCAATTCGAGTCCAATTGAAGAGGAATTGAATGAAATTGGAGGGCAAATGTTCAAAATTCGTAGGCCAAGGTAGGCAGCAACATTTGGACCACTTGGAAGGCTTGTTGGAGAAGCCTTGGTGCAACAAATTGGCTTAGGATGAGGCAACAGCTGGACTCATCGGCCTGCTAATCTGGTGAGTTTACTTGCTAAACTCTGCTTAGGGAGTTAATGATGTTTAATAGGTAATTAGATTAAACTAAGTATGGCTTAGATGGTTAGTTAGTTGTAATTAGTGATTTAGTTGCTTAATTAGGATTGTTAGGTGGTTAGATTAGATTAATTAAGGGCTAGATAGAATGTACTATTTATGTAGATAAGTGCATTGTTTTTCTGGGCCCGTTTAGGTGATTAAATTAGCATTTTAGGCCTAAGTACCATTTATTGATTTAATTGCATTGATTTAATTAATTTTGTTATTTATTTAATTATTTATTCTTTTCCAGAAATTATACCGGGATAGCCGGTGATCAGAATTTCGTACTAATTGCAGTGGTGTGCTCAGTTTATGCAATTAATTGCTAAATTGTGCAATTGAGTGGTGATTGTTAAATTTGGGTTATTATTTCAAAATTCTGAAATTTTGGTAATTGATCATAAAATACCAGGTGCCGGTTTTTTACACCAAAAATATTTTTAGGTACTATATTAAATAGTGGGATTTTTAAAAGGAATGATATCACTTTTTAAAGTTTGATCTAACAGTGTACCCACACACGATTATTTTCACCAAGTGTTTTTGATATGAAGAAAATGAGCCAAGTGCATTATCTTAATTGAGACATTTGAGTACAATGCACAGTGTCCTTGGCCGTAATTAAATGATCGTGTGATGGTTATGAGAATCCGTCCCTGATGTGCATCGAGTGGACGTTGCCCCTATATGGGATGCTCCTGGACAACGGATGTCAATCGCAGTAGACTCTGGACCGACGCTCCTTCGAGATTGCCATCTCAAGGTAGACGTTGCCGTGTTCAATGGGATGAGAGGATGCCTGGTTACGCTAGAAGATTGCCAAACATCGAGTACGCCGTGCCCGTTGGGCCGAGATTAAAATTGGAACGCATGATTGGTTGAGTGAAACGCGTCTAATTGTGGGACAAAATTGTGTGGCACAAAATGGGACATGTCATAACGATTTGGCCTTATAATTAAGACCCTTGCAATTGATTGAAATATGAAGTGATGCGTTCCAATTATTGAGTGTGATTACTACACATATTTGAGTATTTGAACTATGCTAACGTGCAAGAAGAAACTAAGGCGAGGTGAGTCATCTGTGATGTGTGGTTAGACTACCTCTAAGTGTATTTCCTTCCCAGTCAAGGTTTAGGGGGTGAACTTGTTGAAACATTGTCTCACCCCTCTAGTTCGTTTTGGTCAGCCTCGGGGGGTTACTGAGTGGAGCATAGACATCCCTGTCCCCAGGAGTCATTGGGTCTATAAACTTGTTGTGACCACTGTTTGGGTCGATGAGAACCTACCTTAGAGGGTACCTCATCAATTCAGGGCGTGGTTTCGCCATAGGCTCATTGGATATAGGAAAGGTCTCCTTCAAAGTTTTGATATCTCTACCGTTGATGTCAATGCCGCTTTGGGTGAGGGTGCAGCTGACCCTCCTGATGGGGTTGTGGAGGACCTGAAGCCCCCGGAGCCTGTCGAAGTGGAGTCCAAAGGATCGGCGAATGTGTCCAACTAGTGGGTCATAGAACAGCTTCTTTTTTAAAGCCAATCTTTTTGTAGACAAACTAGTTTGTTTATAAAAACATGTTTTGTTTGTGAATTTGTTGTCCTGCTTTTCTATCGCCATGTTGTTTACTGTCAGGGGCTTTTATTTCGCTTCCGCATGTGCAATAAAATGAATGGGTCGGTGACGCGTCCTGAGACGTCGCAATTTCATCGACCACTGAGGGATATACGTGCGCTCAAGGTTTGGGGCGTGACAAGAACAAATATAGTTAATCATTTAATAATATTAAACTAAAATAATAAAAATGAAATCTCATAACGTACATTCAGTCTATGAATAGATACATGCATGAGAGAGAGAGAGAGAGAGAGAGAGAGAGAGAGAGAGAGAGAGAGAGACCAAATATAGTTAATCACTTAATAATATTAAATTAAAATAATAAAAAAGAAAATCTCACCACATATATTCAATCTACGAATAGATACATGCATGGCAAGTACTTGTATTAGAGCAAAACATTCCTAGACCAAGACTTTCCGTGTGCTAATTAGCATCCATGCCAACCATTGAGGATGAGAGAGAGAGAGAGAGAACAAATATAGTTAATCACTTAATAATATTAAACTAAAATAATTAAAAGAAACTCTCACTACATACATTCGGTCTACGAATAGATACATGCATAGTAGGTACTTATATTAGAGCAAAACATTCCTAAACCAAATCTTTCCTTATGTTGATTGGCATCCATGCCAACCATTGAGGACGAGAGAGAGGGAGAGAGAACAAATATTGTTTTTCACTTAATAATATTAAACTAAAATAATTAAAAGAAAATCTCACCACATACATTCAGTATACGAATAGATACATGCATGACAAGTACTTGTATCAGAACAAAACATTCATAGACCCAGCCTTTCCATGTCCTAATTGGCATCCATGCCAACCATTGAGGACGAGAGAGAGAGAGAGAGAGAGAGAGAGAAGAGAGAGAGAGAGAGAGAGAGAGAGAGAGAGAGAGCAATTAAAAATTATATTTAAAAAAATAAAATTAAAATAATTAAAATTTTGATTTTTAAAAAAACCATAAAAAAAATATAAAAATTTTCGTTAAATTTGTATTGTATTAAAGTATTTTAGCAATGCCACTTTTTAGAGAGAGAGCAATTAAAAATTATATTTTAAAAATAAAATAAAAATAATTAAAATTTTGATTTTTAAAAATACCATAAAAAATAAAAAATAAAATTGTTTGTTAAATTTGTATTGTATTAAAGTATTTTAGCAATGTCACTTTTTTCTAAAAAAATCTTTCTTAGGTTTAGTTAAAGGTTTTTCACATTTTTTATTTTATTTACTAATTATTTATTATTTAATTTTCTTTTTAAATTTGATGTGAAGTGTTTTTTTCAAGGAACATATATGTGAAGCGTTTAAAGTGAATTAAATGGGTTGGAATAAATTAACCTAAATTGAGTTAAATATTGATGTATTTCGGTAATATGAGTTGGGTCGATTATGAATTGGGTCAGATATGAGTCATCAAATTTACATTATATGAAAATAGGTCAAAATAGATTAAAATAGGTCAATATGGGTTGGACCATTTTCAACCCAACCTAAACCCGAACCCAAACTCACCCATTCGATGGCCCTAGTGCTATCCAAGCTGTTTTCATCAAAAATCTCAGAGTTTGGGTGGGTTGTGTTTGGACGAATTGTTTTGGGTCATTGGTTTAAGCCAAAACATAGAAAAGCCCTTGAAATTGCAGTAGCAAGAATTGTTATTTCCAATTTGTAGAAAAAGCAAGATTTGTTCTTCAAAAGAACCCATCCGAATAGACCCTATCCGACCCAATCCGGATTTCGCTTCAGGTCTTATGCGTTTCAGATCAGGTTAGGTTAGACAAAGCACACAACCCTTGTGATTAGGGAGTTTAGGTAACATCGAATCCTGACCCGATCCAACCCATTGACGTTCCTACTAATGATAAGACAGTAGCCGATGAAGCAATGCTATTGCCGGCTGACGTGACGTGCGGAAGGCCAAAGGGGAAGAGGTGCTCAGAGAAGAATAACGAAATAGGAAAAAAAAAAAAACGAAGGGAAGAAAAAACCAAATGGTGGGCAAGGAGTAATGGAGGCAGCAGCCGCGGCCGCAGCAGCAAGTCTATGCATTGGGTTGACAGAATAGAGAGAGAGGAGAGGGGAGCTAAGTGTTTGGTAGGTACATGAGTTTTCACTGATTGAGATGAATTTAAAAATTAAGTTCATTCCCAAACTTTAGGTTCCCAACCCTATATGTATGAAAGGTAAAAAAAAATACCCACTCAAAACATTAAGCGAATGAATTTCCAGCGGCAATCATACTATAAAATACAATTACGTCAACCCCTTTGCAAGATATGAATAAATGCAGTAATAAGGTAATTAATAAGTTCATAAACATTGATTAAGAGTTAATCTTGTTCACAAGAAGCATCATTCTTCAATAAACCAAACAGATGTTACAAATACCAGTGACTTGAGGTCATCATTTTCATTGTCCCACTTTACATTATTGTAAGAAACGATGACTTCACAAATGATATAATCAGGCAACATCTCTATCTCTGACTAGGAAGTGAATTTCAGAATCTCCGGATCTTGTTTAAGAAGAATCATCTCATCTTTGCCAACGGTTATCCATGCATCGATTCCTCCGCTCTCTTCATCGTCGATAAGAAAAATCGATTCAAAATTCGACGGTGTGTTGTTCACGAGAACCGGTCTTCCCCACCCGAAGTCATTCTCGTATAGCCCCAACCGGCACCAGCTACTAAAACCAAACCGACAATCTTCGCCTCTGGCCACAATTTTGACAAACTCGGCTAGAGAATCGCCCACCATCGAGCATAACTCATCCCCGTCTACTACTGTTGCGTACTTTGTTTTGGTATCCGCTATCATATCGCGCATTACATTCACCATTCCGTTGAACTCCAACTCAATTTTGCCGGCCGTTGGTTGACTAGATCGCGCCCACACGATGGCGAAAAGATTGCCACAAGAATTCGTGGGTATCGCCAGATTGATCTTCTCACGCAAGTTAACTGGCATACAAACTAAGAAAGTCCTTTGTTCGCCATGTTTATTTCGGCAAATATTGACGAAAGCCCTACCTAGTAGTGCCGAAACAACCTCCACCCTTGAAGGCTGGGAATCGTTGGCCATCGAGTCCTTTGCATTGTCCCTAGCTAAGGCTTTCAGCTTCGATAAAGCATCGGCGTTGAACCTCAACCTGCTCATGATGAGTTCCTTGTTGCCAATACGTCGTGGACTCAAAATCGGAACCGCCAACTCTTTTACTGGGAATAGAGATGACAACTCGAAACTAGGACGGACCATCGCGTCTGCATTACCTCGGCAAGCGGTAGCCCACGAATTGATGAACATGGCCATGGTGTACATGTCGCCGATCTTGTGTGTAAAGTGCATGCTAATCGCTAATCCGCCACACTCGAACGTATTCACCTGGATCACAATTAACGGATTGCCAGCTACATCGGTCGGGTACTTCGACAAACGTTGGAGCAAATCAATGTCGGGGTCTCCATGGAGAAGCTTATCAATCTGACCATCCACTGTGGCGTGGATGAACTCAACTCCAAGGTCGTTACAGTCAATAAAACAACCATCATCCTCAATATATCTCCCTGCCATAGGATAAAAGAGTGTTAGGGTTTCAGAAAGTGACTCCTCCATTTGGAGAAGCCTTTGAGAAATATCAACTCCTGGGTTCTCAGCATTATCTCTATAGTAGAGCATAACGCCAAAGTAAATTGGCATTTGAAGCTGATCCAGTGATGTTAACTTCAATTTTTGCCGGCTGTTCGGCGTCGGCACCGATGGTTTGACCAACTTCTTCCATTGCACTTCCAGCTTCATGCTTGTATTGCTTCTCAAGATATCTAGTCAAACAAGGATGGTGAATATGGTTGTGTTGGGAATGCTTGATCCCCAGAAAACCGGATTCGACACTCAATCGAACCCCTAAATCAATGCGGAAGCGAAGCCCAAGAAAACCAACACGCATCACCGATCCTAAAGCACACCACGGATTTCGAGCGTACCTTTTAGCCACAGATTAAACACCGACGCCAATAGAGGGAGAGAATCCGGTCCTGTTCGATCCAGGGAGGCCAAAAATCCTTCAAGCGTTTCACTGTTTGCTTTGAGGAACAACGTAAGGGAGGGAGAGCGTTGAGAAAGAAAAATACGTACGTTATTTTCCAACAGACGTCTTCTCTCTCTCTCTCACTCCCTTTTATACCTCTCCCCTTCCACGGGCCTTATTCCCGTGGGTCGGGCTTTCTGGGCCCAGCTTGGGCGGACAGGGCCTTAAGCCCTTTAATTAAATAAAGCCTTCATCTCCCACTCGCATAAGGTGGGCCGAACAGAATTCTCTTTACCTCTCTTCAACATTCATACCGGTGAATAATCCGTGCGACCAGCATACTTTGAGAGCTCGTTGCTATACATCTGTTAGGAATATATAGCAGCTCATAATGGGCGTCTCACTCTGAGTAGATTTAGTATGCAGTACCCTAGATCGATCGATCACATTTATATCTCCCTTGATCTCTTTTAAACAATGATATATATATTGTATTCACAATTATAATTATCACAAAGACAGTCATAATTGGTCGACCAGTGAATACAAAACCACAATGTGATTCTCCAAAATCGATCTTCCTCTTTCCTTCAAACTCTCAATTTCAGTCCAGCTTGCTTTTCTAGGAATGCCCCATTAGATCGAATCAAACTCATGACCATTGGCAACATCCTAAGATAGCAAACACTAAATAGAAACCTTGAGAATAAGTAAGAGTCCTAAGGGGACCTAGAATTGAGGAACTCATTTCCTCAAGAGTCTCACACGTCATAAAAGTTGAGATCAAACTTTTTGCCACTCTTATTGGTCGTCTTATGCATACGTAGTATGAAATACGTATTACGGTATTAACTCCTTTCCCATGGAGCGTATGTCTATATTTTTCAATACCGTACAGATGATAGTTCAGACATACCCAATGTCTAACTCGAGTTCACGTATCTACTCATTCACAAAATTCATCAGAACTCACATCTGGCATCTTAGACAGATAAAGTAAAATATGTGGGGTATTTTACTTTTGGACATCACAAGTATTATGTCCTCATCTTAACACTTAGTTAAGGCGACATACGTATTTTAAGCTTGAGCTCTCGATTATCACCTAGATAATAAGCTTAAAATCAGTCTCATCTCTATTTATCACACAGTAAACAGAGGCGATTACCCGTGTGAGTGGGCTAATCTAATATCTGTCCGACATACTTCTCAACTTAAAATAATGCACTGAGCATCAAGATGCATAAAGATCATACTAAGATTCATAGGCATTAAACAATGAAAAACAAAATTTCATAAATGTGAACAACTCAGGGAAATTACAATTTAGTACATCAGACTCTACGCAATCCTAGAGATTTTACATGACCACAAAACACATCTCTAGGTATTGGCTTTGTCATAGGATCTGCTACCATTCTATGCGTAGATATGTACTGTAAGTTCACATCCTTTCGTGCAACCATATCTTTTACAAAGTTATACTTGGTATCTATATGTTTGGTCTTGCCATGATACTTTGGATCTTTGGTGTACGCTATAGCTGCTTGGCTATCACAGTTAACCAACAATTGATTTGCAGCTTTATCAATAACACCTAAATGATCCAAGAATCTCTTAAGCCAAACTCCTTCTTGTACTGCTGCTGATAATGCCACGAACTCAGCTTCCATCGTGGATAAGGCTATGCATGTTTGCTTCTTACTACTCCATGATATGGCGCCATTGCTCAGTAAGAAAGCAAATCCTGAGGTAGATTTTCTTTCATCTAAATCTCCTCCCCAATCAGCATCTGAGTAGCCTTCAAGTCGCAGATCCTTTCCTTGGTAATTCAACTTGTAATCAGCAGTTCCCTTCAGATACCTCAGTATTCTCTTGACGGCCTTCCAATGTGCTGGACCTGGATTGGATTGGTATCTACTCACCATTCCAACTGCAAAACATATGTCGGGTCTTGTACACATCATAGCGTACATCAAGCTCCCAACAGCACTTGCATAAGGAACATGCTTCATTTGTTCCTTCTCTTGTGGAGTCCCTGGACACAGTCTGTGGCTCAACCCTTCACCTTTTGCAATAGGAGTGTCTATGGGTTTACAATCTTGCATACGAAATCGTTCAAGAACTTTGTTTATATAAGTTTCTTGCGAAAGAGACAACGATCTCTTCGAACGATCTCTTGAAATCTTAACTCCAAGAATGTATGCAGCCTCACCCATATCCTTCATCTCAAAGTTGGAAGACAACCAACTCTTGACAGTCTTAACAAACTCCATACTGCTTCCAGCAATTAGTATATCATCAACATATAATGATATGATCACAAATTGATCCTTGGATCTTTTGATATATACACAATGATCCTCATCAATCATTGTAAAATCATATGCCACTATGGCATTATGAAAACGTATATACCATTGTCTTGATGACTGCTTAAGACCATATATCGACCTCAAAAGTCGACATACCTTTTCTTCTTGGCCTTTCACTATGAAACCATCAGGTTGTTCCATATATATTTCTTCCTCTAATTCTCCATTGAGGAAAGCAGTCTTTACATCCATTTGATGTAACTCAAGATCCAGACTAGTCACTATTGCCAGAATTATGCGAATTGAGGTAAATCTCACTACAGGAGAAAACGTATCTTCATAATCAATTCCTTCCTGTTGATTATACCCCTTCGCCACAAGGCGAGCCTTATGCCTTTCTATCGAGCCATCAGCCTTTCGCTTTATTTTGAGAACCCACTTGTTCCCAATAGCTTTGCGTCCTTTTGGCAGATCAACCAGTTCCCAGACTTGGTTTGATTTCATTGACTCCATTTCCTCTTCCATTGCATTAATCCATTTTTCTTTGCTAGGGCATTTCAGAGCCTCATTTATATTTCTTGGCTCATCCTCATCTTGTGGAGCAACCATAAAAGTTTCCCCTTCAATGTCAAAACGTCGACGGGGAATACTTTGGCGACTTGTTCGCCGTATGGGAGATTGCACATTTTGCACATCATTTCCCATCATGCTCCCACTTGGATTAGGTAATGATGATATCGTCACTTCAGATGGTTGCAATTGAGAATGAGTTGAATTCAATTCATCACTTCTCACATTACTCCC
Organism: Eucalyptus grandis x Eucalyptus urophylla; assembly: GCA_028830015.1. Classification (NCBI taxonomy): domain Eukaryota; kingdom Viridiplantae; phylum Streptophyta; class Magnoliopsida; order Myrtales; family Myrtaceae; genus Eucalyptus; species Eucalyptus grandis x Eucalyptus urophylla. Next base: position 26,799,379 of record CM054198.1, on the reverse strand, counting down.
ACTTGGACGAACTCCACTAACATCATTATCCTGATCCAAAGTCTCAAATAGGGAACAATCTTCCCCTATTTCACCCTTCTTAGGAAACTCATCCTCTAAGAATGTGACATCTCGTGATTCAAACTCAGTTATACTCCCACTTTCCTGCTCACCTATGAACACATACCCTTTTGAGTGTTCTGAGTATCTTATGAAAATACTCTTCTTTCCTCTGGGACCCAATTTCCCAAATTTGTGAGAGGACTCATGTGTAAAGGCAGCACAACCCCATGGCTTAAGAAAACTTAAGTCCGGTTTTCTACCTGTCCATAACTCATATGGAGTGGAAGTAACTGATTTGGAAGGCACTCGGTTAAGTATATAGGCAGCAGTTAACAACGCATCACTCCAAAAAGTGATAGGTAAGTTAGCATGCGCCATCATAGACCTAACCATTTCCAGTAGGGTTCTGTTTCTTCTCTCTGCAACACCATTTTGTTGAGGAGTGTATGGAATAGATAACTGTCTTTCTATTCCTTTTTCATCACATAATTTTCTGAACTCATCAGATAAATATTCTCGACCTCGATCGGATCTCAATGCTTTTATTTTCCTGTCTAATTGATTTTCCACCAGGTTCATGAACCTTTTGAAACAACTTATCGCTTCAGATTTATGAGAAATCAAATAGACATATCCGAATCGAGTATAATCATCAATAAAGGTGATGAAATAAACAGCCCCATGCCTTCCTTTCATATTCATTGGACCACAGATATCAGTATGGATTAAATGCAGAGGAAATTCGGCTCTTTTTCCTTTTCCAAATGGTTTCCTTGTCGTTTTCCCTTCTAGGCAATGCTTACATATGGGCAAATCGACTTTTTCAATATTGCCCAACAAGCCCTCTTTGGCTAGTCTATTCATACGCTGTTGGCCAATGTGACCAAGTCTAGCATGCCACACATTCACATCATTATCATAAGTATTAGAAGATGTGATAAGGGAATAACAAACATTTGCATTAATATACTCAATATCCAATACAATAAAACCATCCAGAAAATAGCCACAACCATAGTAATCTGTCTCCAAAAACAAATTCACACCTCTACTACAGAAGTTCACAGTAAAACCTAATTTAACCAACATCAATACAGACACTAAATTCCGACGAATCTCCGGAGCATACAATACATCATGAAGAAACAAGGTGCGTCTACCACGCATATTCAGTTGGCATGTGCCAATTCCTTTCACTTCAGCTCTGGAGTTGTTTCCCACATAGATCCACTTAGTTCCAGTTGGTACTCGTCGGAATTCCACGAAGGATCCTCTATCCTTCGCTACATGGTCCGTCGCTCCTGAATCCACAGTCCACAAAGGATTAGACTCAGTTAGAAACACAGAACTTGACACATAAGCAAAGTTCTGAAAAGTACAAGGGATGCATACCTTCTTTGGCTCACGACAGTCGCGAGCATAGTGACCCTTCTTGTCACAGTTGTAGCATTTCACCCTTGCTAACTTCTTCATGTGAGGACGCTTTCCTCTATTATGTTGGTTAAACTTGGGTTTCTTCCCTGAAGGACCAGCTTCTTCCTTGCCTTTCCCCTTATCAAACCAGCTAGGGCGCTTGCGCTTGGAGCTCGAAGCTCCATTTGAGCTAGAACTAGCATGATAAAGTTCAGCATCCGGCTTAGCCGCCAACAGGCGGTCCTCTTCCAGCTCAAGATGACACATTGCATCCTCAAAGGTTTTGATGTTTTCATTGTGAGTCAGGTGCACCTTCATATGTTCCCAACTCTGAGGCAAGGAACGAATCACCGCTTGCACTTGCTGCTCATCTGTGAGGACATGGCCAGCGTCTCTCAGCTCAGTTATCATGTTTGACATCTTTCTAAGATGTTGCTTCATGGTCTGACCATGAGGCTTCTTATAGGAGTCAAACCTGATAGTGAGCTGCCTCAGTCTAGTCACCGAAGTATGACCAAATCTAGCTGTCAATGCCTCCCACATTTCCTTGGCATTGTCAAAACGCCGAAACTCTCGCATGACGTCATTTTCCATGCTGCTCAGCAACGTGATGCGAGCTAGAGAGTTCATTCTTTTCCACGCAGAAAAAGCTTCTTTGTCTCTTTTGTGCTGTGCAGTGGTTCCCTCTTCAGGTTCTACCATGGTCATGACAAGAGCCTCAAGTGCTTCTTGCTCTTCCAGCACATACTGGATTTTCATTTGCCAAATTTCATAGTTGTCACCATTGAGCTTTTCACCTTTGTTCAACTCGGCAACTATGCTCTTTGTGGCTGAAGCCATTGATCTGAACAAATCAGACAAATATGCACGAATTATTAATGCCTATCATTTATGCATCCCTATTTGCATAGACCCATCATATTAATAAATAATTTTAAGTAAGGTTTTAGAATCAAAAGGTCACTATGTTTCCAATCATCCTCCAAAATCCTAACTTAAAACTATCATCAATATAATTGTCTTATGCAAAATCAATTCTATGAAGCTACATAAACTTCTAAAACTACCCACAGCTACTTACCCACAGCAACCAGCAATTAACAGAAAGCAAGATATTACAGGCATCCAATAAAACAATAATGCTTTCAATTAACAATAACATATAAGTTGCTACAGTATCAACAATCAGGTAGTTAACATTACATTAAGTTGTCCACAAAGCACACTTAATATATATCAGCCAATACAACTAACACCAAGTCAGCACACGAATTGGGAAAGATCCTCTTTTGTTCAATTTCTTGATCTTTTCCCTTGAAACAATACAGTAATATTCATTTACAAAATCTATCACAATTTTCTTATAGGAAGCAGCTCCGTTGACATCCCATATGCGATTCAACACATCTTGCCATTCAGGTGGAAGAGTGGTTATGAAAAATCGCACCATCTCTGGCTGTGACATAGGACGACCATTCCATATGACCTGTTGAATTTTCCTATTGACTTCAAGGACATGATCAATTAAGTCACCCCTCTCCCATCAATGATCAGTCAGCTCAGCTATCAACTTAGACAGCCTTTCCTTTTGTTCATCGGTCACTGCGCGAATAGGTGTGCGCAACCTCAGGGGAGGCATTGTTCCTGCAACAAATGCAGAACAAATAAAGGATTACATATAATCCATATAGACTTAATTGAAAAAGAAACACATTCTTTTCCTTTTTTTTTTTTTTTTTTTTTGTCGACGGTCAAAGTCAACGGTCAACGGTCAAAGTCAACGGTCAACGGTCGTCGCCGGTCAACGCTCGTCGGTCGACGGACCGGTCGGACCGGTCGGACCGGACAGACCGGTCGGACCGCTCGGACGGACCGCTCGCACGTGCCGCGCGCGTGCGCGGGCTGACGTCACGCAGACGTCATCGGCACGTGCCACGCGCGTGCCATCGCCAGCGGTCGGGTCGGGTCGGTTCGCGGGTCGGGTCGCCGCCCGGCCAACCGACGTCATCGCTGACGTCATCGATGACGTCACCCCAGCGGTTACTGACCGTTGGGTGACGTCATGCTGACGTCAGCACGCGTCGGTCCGCGGACCGGCGCGTGCCGGTTCGCCGGCCGGCGGCGAGCACGCGCCGATTCGCCGATCGGCGCGTGTGCCGCACGCGCCTGGCGATCGAACGCTTCCGGGCGCGTCGCGCCCACGCGCAGCGCCTTCCGGCCGCGCGTGTGGGTGCGTGCGGCGGCGCCCGGCGGCGGTCGGCACATCGCCGGACTCGTCTTGACGTCGCGCTTCTTCCTATGCAATCAGAAAACAGTTTCGACATACGAAAACTCAGGAAAATGGCCTAAGAAGTCTCGGGTGTCGGGATTTTTGTCCCAATCCGTACGGCCGAGAGTTTCTTCGCGAAATTTCAAACAAAAAACATCAAATTGATCGGGAAAAACGTGAACTAGGGCTCTGATACCAATGTTGGGAATGCTTGATCCCCAGAAAACCGGATTCGACACTCAATCGAACCCCTAAATCAATGCGGAAGCGAAGCCCAAGAAAACCAACACGCATCACCGATCCTAAAGCACACCACGGATTTCGAGCGTACCTTTTAGCCACAGATTAAACACCGACGCCAATAGAGGGAGAGAATCCGGTCCTGTTCGATCCAGGGAGGCCAAAAATCCTTCAAGCGTTTCACTGTTTGCTTTGAGGAACAACGTAAGGGAGGGAGAGCGTTGAGAAAGAAAAATACGTACGTTATTTTCCAACAGACGTCTTCTCTCTCTCTCTCACTCCCTTTTATACCTCTCCCCTTCCACGGGCCTTATTCCCGTGGGTCGGGCTTTCTGGGCCCAGCTTGGGCGGACAGGGCCTTAAGCCCTTTAATTAAATAAAGCCTTCAGGTTGCATACAAGATCTGTCCAGTGCAATGCTCGTTTTATAGAGCGTTCCAAGACGATATTTGAGTCCTGGAATATGCATCTTAAGACCGCGTGCAATGGACCCGTCACATGTCCATTTCCTATTTTCCATATCAAGATTATTTTTTTTTAAAGATAGATTCATGTAATGGGAGGAACGACCGTATATATTGTAAGGAAACGATGATGTGGCGGTACCGTAAGTTTTTCATATGGAACGGTGGCTTCTCCACCTTTAGATCTCAGCTTGGATGATATGAATAGATTTCTTTCTTAAAAAGTACTCTCTCAATATGTGCCGTGCAATGGGCCCGTTACATGTCCATTTCCCATCTCCCACATCGAGATTCTTTTTTTTTTTTTTTAAGACCGATTCAATTGATGTTAACTTCAATTTTTGCCGGTTGTTCGGCACGGCACCGATGGTTTGACCAACTTCTTCCATTGCACTTCCAGCTTCATGCTTGTATTGCTTCTCAAGATATCTAGTCAAACAAGGATGGTGAATATGGTTGCATGCAAGATCTGTCCAGTGCAATGCTCGTTTTATAGAGCGTTCCAAAACGATATTTAAGTCCTGGAATATGCATCTTAAGACTGCATGCAATGGACCCGTCACATGTCCATTTCCTATCTTCCATATCAAGATTATTATTTTTTTTTTAAGATAGATTCAAGTAATGGGAGGAACGACCGTATATATTGTAAGGAAACGATGATGTGATGGTACCGTAAGTTTTTCATATGGAACGGTGACTTCTACACCTTTAGATCTCAGCTTGGATGATATGAATAAATTTCTTTCTTAAAAAGTACTCTCTATGTGCCCTGCAATGGGCCCATCACATGTCCCTTTCCCATCTCCCACATCGAGATTCCTTCTTTTTTTTTTTAAGACCAATTCAAGTAATGGAAGAAACGATCGCATATATTATAGGGAAATGATGATGTGACAGTACAATAAGTTTTTCACATGGAATGGTGGCCTCTTCACCTTTACATCTCCAGCTTGGATGAAATGAGTAAATTGTTTCTTAAAATGTATTCTCTCAACATGTGCTATGAATTGCACGGTAAGTTAACAGCACTATTAGGCTGGCAATACTCTATATTATATCCATTTAAGAAACATGGAATACTAAATACCTTAAAGACCTCTCATAATTTTTTGGCCACGTGCACCTCGCCTGTTTCACCTTCTTATAATATACATGCATTGTTAATTTCCAAATGTTTATGGATATAAGAGATTTTCATATTAGATAATATTGTTAGAGATAATATGAGATATTAGGGATAATATTTTATAAAATAGCTAATAACCTTATTAGATTATATTATTCACTTTCCTTTACGGATTGTTCTGATATAAATACTTTTGATTCGAACAAACGACAAGTCAATTAATTAGAGATATAGTCTTTTTTTTAATTAACTATCTCTCCTCTCTTAAAGTTCATAAATTATTTACAGCAGCATATTCTAAATTTAAGGATAAAAACATCTTAAATTTACCTTCTCTAATTCCTTGACAAATGAAAAATCAAATAAACGGTCGAAATTCGGTCACGTCACTCGTTTATTAAGCTCACTTTAGTAAATTTTACGTACACAACCACCAAGCGCCGATTGGCGTGACGTGCAGTGGACGGAGGAGAAGGGGTGCTTGGAGAAGAACAAGGAAATGGGGGGAAAGACTAAAAGGCAAAGGAAGAAAAAATAAGAGAAATGACTAGGTGACAGTTTTTAATCTATTATGAAAATAACAGTTTATTTTAAATCACAAAAGCCAAATAATAATAGGCCGTTATGACCACACAATCTCCTCAAAATGTTTCAGAAATTGATGCTTGATATTTAGGGGTCAAGCTACTTCTAAAAAATGACGTTGCTTTCATTCAACAATCTCATTTTGCTGAGGAGTATAGGTGCAAGAACTCTCATGAAGAATGCCATGAGAAGAGAAAAATGACTTACAATCAATAATGAAAAACTCGTGTCCATTGCCTACACAAATGCGTTGCGCAGATTTGTCTAATTGATTCTTTATTAGGGTGAAAAAATTCGATCAAATGGGAAAAAGTTTGGCTCTTTTTTTGTGTGAAGAAAAACCATTGGCACAAGTATAATTATCCACAATGGTGAGAAAGAAATGAACTCCATTGTGATGTGGAGTATGATAGAGACCCCATATATCAACATGTATTAATGAAAAAGCATTAGTAGCTCAAGATTTAATTACTGGGAATGATATTTGTGACTATTTTGCCAAAGGACAGATAAGACATTTGGAGTGAGGAAAACAAATACTATGACCCAAATGCTGATGGAAAAGAAAGATTGTATTGTCAATAATGGCATTACATGAAACACCCTTATTTCAGGAAATGGAAGATAAATCAAAACCCTTTGGAAAATTAGTCCAAAAGTACAACCCTTGTGTAATACTACCCAAGCCCATCAATTTATCAGTCAACAAGTCTTGAAAAAAGCAATTTTGGGAATTGAATATGGCACAACAAGAATTGTCCTTGCAGGCTTTGGAAATAGATATAAGTTTGAACTCAAATTTAGGAATATAAAGGACATTTATGAGAATAAATTTGGGATTAAGACAAACACTGCCAATTTTGGTGACACAAGTGACATGTTTGGAAGACATAATGACATGGGGGCATGGAATTTGGTGTCAATTCAAGAGAAAAACTTCTCATTGCAAATTATGTGGTCACTAGAACCTCAATCAATCATCTATGCATCAATTGAAATAGAGTCTATCTCGCATAAAGAAGTCCCTAAGAAACTAGTCGTCCTGTCAATAGTGCTTAATTGACTGAGGGCCTTCATGATATTTTGATACTAGTTATGGGTAAATGTCTGATTTACCCTTCCAATATTTTGTCCAGACACCTAATAAATGGATAATCCTTTGCCTTCTTTTTCTTTATTATTGGGTTTACCATGCAATTTTCAGCACGGATCAATAGTATGGTGTGGGCATTTGTAATATTCACAAAATTTACCTTTTGTTTTAAAATTTTGCCCTCCCCTTTTCTGAGATGATGTGGCAGCCTATGAGGCGTAGAATGTCTTATGCACTGATGCTAACGTGGTAGCATGTGGACCACCCAATTCAATCCCTCAGAAGGATGGATAAGAGCCATCAAATCTCGGATTTGGATCCGGATCAAGGCCAACCTTTTAAGATATGCTTCTTCCTCCTAGTGAAAACCTAGCACCACACGAGGGGTATTCACGATTATGGGTATTGGCTACTGGGAGCTCACCAGAGCAACGAGCGTCACGCCCTCATCCACCCGCACGTACTCGGTCGTTGCTAGGCACTGGCTCCCCTCTTGGATGGCGAGTTGGAAGATTCAGCCAAGCAGTGGAACAAAATCCATGTCGAGAATTTGCAACCTCAAATTCGAGTAAGTCTCATTTAGAATCAATAGAAAATGAGTCATTTTTTTCTCGTTCTTTGATGGCCTGATACTACCTCAAGGTTGTCTCGGGTCCTTCCAATTATTCCTCAGCCACCTCAAGCTCGTTCCATAGAGCCGAGAGTCGATTAAAGCAAGTGGTAACTGGGAAGTTCCCTTGCTTCAACTCTGACAAGGCCTAAGTGGGGCGAAAAAATCTTCGCTCGATCTAACTTCCCATACATCTCATGAATGTTGTCCCACATCACCTTAGAGTCTTCAGTCGATGGGAACCTAGTCATGACCTCGGGAGCCATATAGTTCATGATCCTTGTGTGAACAAGTCTGTGACACCCCGAACCACCTAGGGTCGCCACAGGCACATGACGTTACACCTAATGGAACACTAGCTACATCTCTTAACAGAAGCGTCGTAAATCATAGACACATTTTTTTTTTAAAGCGGTCCCAGCGCGACTCGCTAGTGGAAGCAAAATATAATATCGCCATCTCTCCCTCCAACAACCATGATACAATTACACACCACTAAGTACCATAGGAAAAGATAGAGCCATGCCACTTTTATTTACAAAATTTTCATGATGGATTTTTCGCGGGTCGATACAACAAAAGAAAGCCAAGATTTTTTTTCAACTACACTTGGCCACATCCGAAAAAGATACTACGACCCCTAAAGTAATCACATGACGTCCTCCATCTAACAGCGGCGGCTACTCCAAAAAAGAAACTCTAGCTCTCTACCTCTCACGCAACCATCACACCCATCCTAGCGCGTCGGGTGGTGGTGGCGGCAACATCCCCCTAAACACTCCGTCTCGGCGAACATGAACTGACAGGAACTCCTGGATGATTGGGCCCCCAGCCAGGCCCACATCGTACATAACCAGTACTCGCACTCGCACAAAAGTCAATCAAGGGACGGTGACGCAGTCGATCTCCGTACATTCTACTTCTACATCCGAGGGGAGGCCATAGAAGGTACCTCGCGTGACGGTAGGAAGCGGCATCTTTCTAATCTGAAATGTTGGTCCCCAAAGGAGTGAGTACAACCAGTCAGCAGGTAAAGGATCCAATAACCACTCAATGCATCATACAATACAATCACAACATCATACATGCCATTCATGCATCCAAGCATACTTACCTTGAAGCCATGCATATACCATCATACATCTTCATCACAATCATATCACATACATGTCATCATGCCATAGGTGATCATTATCATCATATCATATATGCATATCGTCATGCCATAGGTGATCATCATCATATCATATCATATCATATATGCATATCATCATGCCATAGGTGATCATCATCATATCATATATGCTTATCGTCATGCCATAGGTGATCATCATCATATCATATATGCATATCGTCATGCCATAGGTGATCATCATCATATCATATCATATATGCATATCATCATGCCATAGGTGATCATCAACATATCATATATGCATATCGTCATGCCATAGGTGATCATCATCATCATATCATATATGCATGATTCAATTTCCACTTTTAACTTTCAATTCAATCACCACATCACTCTTTCTCGGGATCATCAATTTCATCCCATGCTTTACACTCGCATCCCATCCTGGCATCACGAGAAAAACCTCCGGCATTCAGCCATTTAAGGCCACCGGGCATCCGGCACCCCCATATTCCAGGCATCTCGCATCCCAACTGGCATCACGAGGCATCCCCTCGGGCAAAGACCTCCGAGGCTTCCGGCACCCAACCATTCCGGGCATCTCGAAACTCCCGAGGCCATCCGGCCATGTATCTCTATACATTCCGGGCATCCGGCACCCCCCATCCCGGGCATCCTGATACTCCCAGGGCATTGTCATCCGCCACAAACAGTTTCCTCATTTATCATTGTTCATGTTTACTAATTTAGGTCTCAACTCAGCATGGCACATGATGAAATGGCAAACAAAATCACTTTCATCCTTTGATTTATACATGCATCATCAGTCATCATCATACATGCAGCAAGACACAATCATTCATAAAAATAAAATTTATGGAATTCGTACAATTTAGAATAGTCCATTTATCATGCCTTTTTGAAATTTATTTAAATTCCAGCTTGTACCATTTTTGAAAATATTTAAATTAAATATTCATATGATTCTCAAAAATTATGAAATCAAGGTATGTGATAGACAAGACAATAAGATAATGATTTCATGAAAAACACATAGCCAATAGAGTTCCACACAAAAGATATAATTCACACAAATACAGCATACAATTTCGGATAAAAACAGAATGTGCAGTTTTTGAAATAATTCGATTAAAATACCCGAACAACCTCCGGAAATTATGAAATTTTACCAGGTTATAGTTAAGACACTAAATTAGATTTTTCATGAATACTTCTAGGCCATATTCGTTTTAGATAATTTCCTATAGTCGTCCGAAGCTTCTGGTTCTAGCACCGAAACGTCCAGTGTAGTCATCTCCGAAATACTGAGTTTTTACCCACTTATTCTTCTTTGTTTCCTCTGAAATTTGGATATGTTTTACTTCAAGAGGTCCCCTATAACTTTCATTAAGGGATCTAAGTCAAATTTTTAAATAACAGTCACCATATAGGTCCACGAAGTCTCGGGTGTCCAGTACCGCGTCTCCAGATTTACCGTCTTCAAGAGTAAGTCGATTCACTAGGCCACACTTGTTCATTTCACTTCAAATTTGAGTATATTAGTATTTAAGATGTTCTCTACAAGTTTCATGAAGAAGTCGAAGAGAGATTCTTGATAAAAATCAACATGCAACCACAGATCTACCAAAAGGTCAGCAAAATCGTTCCAGATCTAGTGTCTTCGTAGGATGAGGGTTTGACCCCTTAAATCTCCACCATTTTGTACCAAATTTTAGTATGTTGTATTTTAAGATGTTGGATACAACTTTCATGAAGGAATCAAAGTCAAAATCGAACTCAAAACATGCATGCAAGCCCTCACAAGATTCTGGTTCAGGCGGTTCATGCGAAAACAGCAAACGTCACTCAAGAACAAGTCATTCTAGCTTCGGTTTCTCCCTCCTAACCACCAAAAATTCGACACCACTCCAAACATACATGCAAGACACACATGCAAGAGTAGGAAGAGGATCCTAACTTGCCTCTAAAACCGAACGAATGGCAGCAAAAGAGACGGCACACCGGCAAGGGACGGACGGCGTGCAGGCGGCGACGGGCGACTCCTCCTTCTCGGTTCCTCTCCTCTCGGTGCCCTTCTCTCTCTCGCAACCCTCTCTCTCTCTCTCTCTCTCTCTCTCTTTGGCTTGGACGGAACCAACCGGCCACTCTCTCTCTCCTTCCCTTTTATTCGCCCAATTCTCCATCATTAGTAATCATCACATGCCTTTCCACAAGCCAATGCATGAAGACCTCCTTGCCACTTGGCAAGGCCCATGCAATGGGCCGGCCACTCCCTTTTGGGCCTCACTTGGGCCGGCGACAGCCCCTCTGTGGGCTTCTATTGGGCCGGCCAGCTTGGCCCATCTTAGGCCCATCCCTCTTGGGCCTAAGACCCAAGCTTAATTAGCCTAAGATCAACCCTTTTAAAACTACTTAAATCCCTATTAAATTGAAGTACTAAATTACAAATTAAGATAACTATACACTTGAAATTATAATTCCATAAGTTCCAATTTATCACACACACATGGCCAAAGATAAAACTTCCTTTCCCAAAATTCATCCATTAAAGACTTGGCCATACATCTCATTGCAACTCATGGACTAGGAGGCTACAAAATACAATAGCAGTACTTCTATCGCCTATCCATAGCTCATGGCATATTTAGGGATTTTTATGAAATTTCAGGATGCCACAAAGTCGGTTGTATTTATGCCAATGTCGTTGCAACCAATCGTTAGTTGGAAGGGGGACAGCTCCGTCAAAGAAGCTGTCCTTATCCTTCGTGACCAAAGCTCGTCGAAAGTCACCAGCCCAGGTCATGTAGTTACTCAGTTCTGTGAGCTATAAACTGATGAGCCAAAGCTCCAGTTCGTTGACCGGCAATGTGTAGAGGGGCCGCCAAGGTCCAAGCGGCCGCTGCTACCTAGAATCAATCGCATAGGCTAGAAAATGGGTTGGAAAATTGAGTAGGGTTGCATCCCGAGACCCGATTGAGTGGATTCGGGTTTGTGATCTTGACCCGTCCAGCCCAGTCTTCCTTCTTCTCCAAATAGACCTTGGTGTGCCCATGTATGACTTGGTCCGGCGGCCCATTGTCCTTGAACTGAAAACCAGTGGACCGATGGCCATTGGGCTAGGCTGGAAGTTTGAATTGGAGTTGGGACAAACTCAGCAAGGTGTTGAGCGGAGGGTTCTTCTTCAATCGGATCGACTTGGTCCGAATCTTGGTTATGAGGTGAGTTGTTGATTTCCTCACTTGAACTTTGATTCTTTGACATGGTATCTATAATGAATTCCTACCGGGTGCTGATTTGTTTTGCAGAATAGGAATCGCAACAACAAAACCAGAAACAAGACGGAGGCAATTCCAAAAATGCAAAAGCTGGGGCAGGAAAGAGAGTTCTGATACAATGACAGAAAACAATAATTTGAGGAATTTTCTCTGTATCTTTCATTCATGTATAAGGAGGTATATCTAATACAAGAGTGTACAATACAATAAATAATATACGTGATACTATTTTCCTGTTTGAACAGACTGAATCAATTAACATATCAATCTAATATTAGTACAATCATCCGCAGAATCAAATCATATCTTCAAGACACCAAACCGTATCTTCAACATATTCTTTTGAAACGGTCAATTAGTTTGACATCATATTTTCATCAGCATATCGAATTAATATCGTGAACGTGGGGTTTTTTAATGAGGATTTTTCAGTCACTTGATTTAATCAAGTAGCAATCATTGATCATATAATGAAAGGGAAAAGCTTAGCTGACCGTCACTCTGTCAATGACCGAGTAACGGTCAGCTAAGCCGCACTCTTAATTAAATCGTTGGGGTGATAATTCCATCTATTCATTTTTCAGGCACTCGTTTGGTTTTGCTCCTCAAGTCAAACGCAAAAGTGAAGGCCAAGTCCTTTACAAACCCTAAGAAAGGAAGGCCAAGAAGCGTTACGCGGCCGAATCTAGCTAAACGGCCGTTCACCATAGTGTCATTGCAGGAAAAGAGCACTGAACTATCTCACCACACCATCAAGCACGATAGTCCCGATTGTTAGAAAAGTCTCACATCAAGGAATTAGTATTATGTAAAGTAGTTGATATATTCGAATTAGCTCGTAATTTATTCACTTAAACTCTAGAGTAAGGGTGAATTCAACTAACAGGCTTGGGACTCCAGGTTTTGCTGGGTGTTCTTTCCACCAAATGACATAGTCAATGGTTGATTGGTGAACTGAAACGAGTTTTCATCTAAGCTCATGGATTTAAATGACAGGTGGAAGTTGATCTAATTCTTTGTTTCATTTCCTTTTGCTTTTAATGTTATTATCGTTTTAGAATTTATGTTACTATTAGACAAGAATGTGTAATATAACATGTAGTCCATTTCTGTGTTATCTTGAATGTTCGATGTGTTTAATAATTAAAAGTGGTATAAATTATATTAAATAAAAAATAGAAACTAATACATAGTAGTACATGGTACTCTAGAACTAGTAGAACTGACAAGTTCCAGATTTCGGGACAATTCCAAGAATATATAGGTTGGGTTCTAGATTTCAAAAATTGGAACTCGGTAATTATAAAAATGTTGATGTCCTGAAAAATCCAAAACTAATACATATGTGACAAATTTACCACAAACTAATTTTAAATCCCAAACTAGTATATTTGTGACAGATTTACCCTCTATTAGTGTCTGTTACATTTTATTGTCAAATTACTAAGTTAAATGACGCGTGATAGTTAACTGGTGTACTGGTTTGGGATTTTTTTTTTGGTAAAACTGGTTTGGGATTTTACTTTCCATTTATCACGATTATACAATTTTTGTAATTTTTGTGGTATTAATCTAATTTAACGGAGGGTAAATTTGTCACAAGCAAACCAATTTGGGATTTTTTATAATCAGTTGGGATAAATTTATCACAAGTATACTAGTTTGGAATTTTTCATAGTCAAAAAATTAACTTTGAGTAAATCTGTCACATGTATACTAGTTTGAGATTTTTTAAAATATTAACCATTATAAAAAAAAGTTTATGTACTTTACCCTGGAATCTGCGCAGCCCTACTAAATACTCCCGTACCACCTCTCCTCCACATTTTGCGTTTTTCCTTTTTTGTATCTGTTTTGAAATTTTTTTGAAAAGGTAATACATATGAAAGACCGAGGCAGAAAAAAAAATTATAAACCACATCTAAAGAACTTGCGCGGAATTCATCTTTAGAGAAGTTCGATAGAATGTGAAGACTAATTGATAGAAAATTCAAAAAGCGACATTATTCGAATTGTCAAATGATTCATCATTTGTTCAAATTTGAAGAAGATCGAACTTCAACACGAGACTCCTAAACAGATGCTAATAATAATCTGCTTTCGTGATGAGCTTGATGGACAAAGGAAACATAAAAAGAAACCTAGAGCACGCCAAAAGAGCAGGTGTAGATGGTTTCACCTTCCGTGTAACCAAGCATGTGTACAACAGCACTTGCGTACTCGCAATGAGGGTCTTAGCGACCAGGCCCAAAGGAGCCAGACATATATACAACACCACTTGCGACCCTTTGCACGGTAGCTGAGGGCGTCTAGATTTCCCACTTTAGGCGTGACTTAGGTTTATGCGCATTACCTATTCCCGCAATCCTGTATGCTTGGATACCAAGAATATAATCGTGACGACATTAATAAGAAGGTGATGAAGTAACTACTGGATTAGATCAAAAATAATATTACTATCGGCGGCGGTACTTGATTTAAATGCAATTAATCAATGATCTCGCTTCAATCTAATAGTAGCCGACCGTCAAGGTTGACGTAGTCGGCTACAGTGTCAAAGGAACTCCAGTTCAAAAACTAGAGGTCAAAGTTTAAAAAAGCAGCAGAGCAAATGATACACTGTACACTAATCAAAGAAACCACTGAGAGCATAGATACTAAAATCATTGCATTGATTTTTTTTTTTTTGTCAGAATGATATAACTTTCATTTCTAACCAATACAAGGATAATAAGAAGTTTCGATATCTAAGTATAAAATCAACCATAGGCAACGGGGAAGACTAGCAATCCAATTCGGTGGAAGAGAATTGGTTTGGTGGGCTCTTACGACCTAGTCAAATGAGTGGGTCAGGTCGTATATGGTCTGACTCATATTACCCTATTTAACCCGTTTTGATACATATTCATATAGTGCAAATCTATCGAACCATACTCGATCCTTACCCGACCTAACCCACATCGGTAAAACACATTAATATTATAGGAAAACCCACACTCTCTTTAAGTTCTTCACATGTATATGCTACTTGGATAAAAAAATCAAATCAATTTTTTTTTTAAAAAAAAAGCAATATATATATATATAAAGAACTTAGGGCTAACAAACCCATTTTATGTGTTAGATACCAGCTCTTTTCAGTTTCATTATTTATATGAACATTATTTTCATTGAATTTATTCTATAACACCACAATCCGTTGTGCAGAAATATTTTAGGGAAAATTTTAAATAAGGGCCTGAAGTGCTATCATTTTCTCAAATAAAGGCCTAAAGTGGACCTTATGTCAAATAAGGACATGAAGTAGCTATAGCAGTTCCAAATAAAGGACTCACCTTGCTGATCGCTAGTCGGCCGGCTAAATATTCCGACTGGCCAAAGGGTAATTTCATCAAAAGACCATTTTTATATTAAATTATCATTTTCTTTTTTCTTTCTTCTTTTCCTTTTAATCTTTTTTTTTTCTGGTGAGCGCCAACAAGGGCTCAATGACCTCCCCGATTGCTAGCAAGGACTGTGATCAAGGCGAGGCCATCCCCTTGCCCAAACCAGATATGGCAGCCCTTACCTATAGCTTTTGAGGGCAAACCTTGCCTAGATTAAGCGAGAGCCGTCTCACCTAGGGCAATGGTCGCCTCACCTGCTCAGTCACTAGCAAAGAGGAAGAGAAAACCCAAAAAAGAAAAAAAAAATGTATAAAGAAAAAAAGGAAAAAAATAAAAAGGCAAATGACAAAAATACCCTTAAACAACTAGAAAGTCAAGCACTTATTTGAAACTAATATAACCATTGCAAACCCCTATTTAAACCGATTCCATTTCAAGTTCTTATTTGAAAAAATTATGACACTTCAAACCTTTATTTGAGAAAATAAAAACACATTAGACTCTTATGTGGAATTTTCCCAATATTTTATTTGTTAGATAGCAACTTCAAAAGATAATATCATTTTTTCTAAAGTATAACAATTTTCAAATTCTGGTCATTTTTAGTTTATGTGAATGTGAGCTTGTTTTAAGATTTATTTTTATGATAAATCTTCCTAAATAATATAAAAGAAAATTTATTTTATTGTTTGATGTTTAGAAAGAAAACTGAAAAGAGATTAAAAAAAAAAGGACTGAAATTTCGAATTGATTTTCTAAATTTTGGTCGCATCTTTTATTCCCTCGACAAGCCCAACAAAAGGTCCATGCGTGAGCTCGACCAACATCACGCACCATCAAATCCTAGTCGAGGTTTAGGATTTTCTTCTGCATCCGTTGCCAGCAGTGTTCTGCTCCAGATCCAGCTCCGACCACCGACACACCTCTTCTCCCCCCTCCTCCTCCTCCAACAATGACCAAGAAGAGAATGAGGCACCAAACTCTGTAAGCCTTCCTCGCTCACGACGACGAAACCGCCGTGACGAGACTTGTGAAGAAGCACCAAAAAGTGGAGAAGCTCATATCGTAAGGCATAAGCTCGAGGATACCGAAAGAGGAGGCTCTGATTCAGCAGAAGGAGATCCAGGACGAAGCTGATGAGTAACCAAACCCTAACGACAGAGAGTTAGGTTAACGTCGCACCATCGGCGTGCGACAGAGGCGGGCACAGAAGTAGGCAACGGAGGAGCGACGACAAGTGTTACGGTTGCTTGCGAGTTGCCAGGGCAAGATCGATGGCGGTGCTTGCAAAAGCTGCGTGACCTCTAGACTTGATGATAATATTTTTTAATGGGTGACCCATTTTCGGCCCATCTAATTCAACTTTTAACTCTTTGAACCCGTTTATGGCCGGACCTTTGAAGACCGACAACCCATACACAACCCATTTATAAGAAATATAAGTCAAAAAATAGGCCATGGACCCATTTTGATACCCCTATAGCAAGCAATAACCCGTTATGCTCATCGGAATCTGAGAACCTTGTTTCACAGATCAGGAAGTAGTGACCCTCGGATGTGATAGCCAGCTTTTCCTCGAGCATCGTTATTCCAGAACTTGATTTATCCAAATAAAGTCGCGAACATGCCTCGCTGGAGGTTGCGGCTGGATGCAATGAGCAGTAGCGGTATAATACCTTCAGAAATAGAGCAATGTTGGCGTTCGACGACAACTGATCCTGACCAATCTGATGTTGCACAAGCTGGACTCACTGGTCGTGGTTTTTCGTTTAGCTGGCTGTGATTGCAAAAGGAGCACAAGGGAGTGCGCCATTAGTATACTCGATTTAGTCATATCAAATCAACTAAGTATCAAGCTGGGCATGCCTGGATTAAAAGCCGGAAGCCGATGGTTTGACGACAACTGATCCTGACCAATCCTGACCAATGTTTACCCGTTTTCAGCTATGATAGAGTGGAATCAAGGAATATTAATTGGTGTGGTGGAATTAAACCAAATTCATTGGATGTTGTCAATCATGCAAAGGAGTTATTGATCCATTAATATGTCCATTCAATTCTCCAGGTGCACGAATTTAAAAAAAAAAAAAAAATCATCGTTTTAGCGTTTTTTTTTTTTTAAGAAGTCTGTTCATATTTCTATGTCGTGAATGTTTGTGTTTCAAGGTGTAATTAATATTTTGTAAATTCCTACAAGTTTATCTCCTTGAAACGCTAGCTATATTTATGAGAAAGAATAACAGTCATATAACAAGTCTATTAAGAGAGTCTTGTAATTGATCTTGTTAAAAGTGAATTAAATGAAAAATCTATCTCCTTCTCTTCTTCATATGAGTTGCAATTGTTTCACCTTCAATTTCTTCCATCACGGATATCATAAAAGGGTTCTAGATTCAAAGAGATCTTCATTTGTTTGCATTACAAGAATCGATGCATGATTTTGAATTACGGCAACATCAATCAGCCTAACATGGGGATCAGTAATAAATAGAGTAAGTTCTACATTATAAAGCATGATTAATCCGTGTCAATGTCGATTACATCTGTCATACTTTCCCGGATGCAATAACAAAGCTCATTCGTCTAGTCTCTTTGGAGACATTGAGCAAAAGTCGGGAGTACCGATCTCTCCCTATGTTACAAGATAGACCAAATTCAAGTCGGCTGTTTTGAGCACAGTGGAGAAATCAAGAAACCGCACAGCAAGATTTTATTGCAAACTTGATGAACTTTTCAGGTACATAAGTTCTATTGGTCCTGCTCTGCGATATAGCAATTTCACATTGGTTTTCCATCTAGCCAGCGAGTATAGAAATCCAATGATTCCCGCGGCTTGTATTGAGGGACCGCATGCCCCGCTCCCTGCACCAATGACAAGACGGTTATTATAAGCATCAGACAACTAGATGACTAGTACAACGAGCGGCACTTGTGCGATTAGAAATAAATCGGCTTAAGTGCATCCCAGTAAAACAAAGAGTAGAATTGCTTCGGAGCCTCAAAAGCGAGACAAAGGTTTTCATCTTCGGTATCAACTATCAAAAAGCAAGGATTTGTGAATTTGAACTCCATATATCTCATTTCCAAACATCATACGAAATTAGTTCGTTAAGGATAAATTGAGCTTTTCTCTAGGATTTAGACACAGACAACTCTTTATATTTTGTCGTAGACATTGAGGAAGGACTCTTGACAGAGCAATACTGTCGCATCCTTTGTCCATAGAGATTAATTATATATTATCAGCATTGTTCTATTGCAGTGTGCCACATTCCAGTTTGTTTTGACAGAGCGACCAAAATATGCAGATAACAGCACGCTCTTCATGATAATGCCGTGACCTTGTTCTAGTCTTTTTTGTGCAACGAATTGTGAGTCTTAAGATATGATGGGTAAGAAGGTTCATTGGTTCCTGACCTTGACAGTTAGGAATGTGAGGTTGTGGTCATACCCTTGCAGATACCTGAAACGAGTTGGAAAAGCTTGAATGCTTAGAGTAGAATGCTTAGAGCAGCTTAGCGTAATCACCCACAGTGGCATTGCATGATAATTTGAATTCAGTGGATGCACTTAAAAGCGACGGAAATGTGAATGAACGGAGTATTTGCAACATTTCTACTCTTTGACCATGAGTACTAGTTGATAAGATTATACCTTGCAAGCGCTAAGCATTACTGCCAAACATGGGATGAAGTAAGAACTTACCCAGCGACCTGCTCGCTGGAGATCCATGATCTCCATTCATCAACAATTTTGTATCCAAGTGACCTGGTCCACGCTTGAGTACCAGTGTAAGGTACGACTGAATCATGATCTCCACTGAGAGCAGATAAAAGAACTGTCAATTAACGACAATCAAAAGAAAAAGTGGCAACAACTTTTAGGATCAAATAGATTAATTCGACAAGTTCAAGTTACATCAATCCTATTAGGAGTGCCATGGCACGAAGAGACATCTCAGTAATGCAGAGGGCATGAACATCACATATCTCACCTGTATATCAGTGCCCTGTATCCCTCAGAAATCAAACTTTTGTGATACGGGATCATACTTCCTGTATCGATGGTATAGTTTCTCCGCACTCTAATGACACATATCTCCCAAGGACCTGCCACACTCGCCTATTACATGTAAGATAAGCAAGTGCCCGATCAAATAACTGGAAGCTCGACATTTCTGTAGCAAAGACAAGCAACAAATTTAACACTTTACCGGTGCTGCGTGGATTGCTTCCCGAACTGCTTCGTTGTTTAACCATGCAGTTGCGAAATCAGCATTCTGCAAACTCACAACTGAGAACATTATGATACGTAATGGGATACTGATGCTTGACTTATCTCGAGGAGAGAACGAGCACTGTTTTTGGGTCTCGCCCAATGTAAATTTGGACTCACATTATAGTAACAGATATATCGGTCTTTTGTTAACAAATGTTTAATGCAAATCTCCATCTTCTATCTTAAACGTAACTAATCAAGCACAGCAACAGCGATTGAAGGTTCTAGTTTTCTCAGAAAGCACTAAAATGTCACCATGCTTACATTTTACAATGCCCTGGAATTTGATTTCCAACCTCCAGATGAGATTGGAAAAGCAATAGAAAATTAATCGTGCATACTAAAAGCTCGAATTACTCACAAAGCATGGGATGTGAAACGCGTTTGCCGACTGGGGACTCGATGTAACCATGTTGTCCTTTCCTAATAGCCAAAGAGGTGAATCGTAACTGAACATTCTTTCTCTTGTGTAGAGAGGCTTCTCAGTCACCCCCAAATGATGGTGGCCAAGAGGCAGACTCGTGACCTTGTTGCCTGGGTAGCGGTAGCATGGCTCAAGAATGTCGTAGCTATTCAAATCTGTCACAGCCTAGAAAGTAGAGGGAAAAAATGTCAATTTATAGGCCATATCCCACTTGCAAATCTATTTGAGGATAGTATCGGTTCTATTGCTATTAAAGCTCATACACATGTCCCAAATTAATGTGGAAGGGACAACGTCGCACCGCGTAAGCCTTGAGAATATTCTGTCGGCATCGGTCATTTGGGGGGTCATAAAATTTCCCTTCACATGTAGCCTGACAATCCTGCAGAATCAATTGTAAAGCTTCTGCTAAACATACTCATGGGACCTCTTGAGAGCACAAATCCACTCATTAGTGCTAGCTTCCCTGTTTAACTGACCTCAAAGATGTCGCTTGAGATCAGCGCCATACCAAAGAAGAAAGGCACATGACCATTGCCATCGTATTCATCATCTGCAATCCCATTTCCAATGAGGTAACCCTGCAGTAAGGTACATTTGTTCATATTTAAAAAGTTCAGTCAGTCAAAGCCATCCTCATGGAATTGGGTGTTGCCCAAGTCATTCAGCAGAGGATGGGAAGAGGAGATGGATACCTTGAAATTGATCAGAGGCTTTTCACCTTTCTTAATTCCTGAAAGAGAAATTCAATTGCAATTACTGACAAAACTAGACAGATGAACCTGGAATTTTGTTGAGTACACCGTACCTTTTACTACATTGGAGGCAAGAGTTGGCACATAAACTCCAGCATATGACTCTCCTGATATGTAGAATGGATTTGAAAGGTACTCTGGATAGAGCTCGAACCACTGAATCCAAAAACAAATGATTCAGCGGCTTTACATATTAAGATTAAGAGGAGTGCTTCAATACAATGGCTTATTAGCAGCTGCTCTACTGCTATCCTACTTATTCCTTTCCTGTAAATTGACCGGCCGACTTAAACCTAACGCATTCAGATTAGTGCAGGTGCATTGTTACCTTGAGAAGAAACGCATGCGCGTCAGAGGCGGTTTGAAGGTCTCCTGTCACATAATTGCGTGGATTGTTAGAGTATGATAAACCCACTCCACATGGTGAATCCAAATAGATAATGTTGGAGACCTGAAAATTGAGCAAGAGCACTTCCTTGTAGACCTCAGGAAACAATGAGTTACAAATTATTTTATGACAACATGAAATCCAGTAAGTGAATGGAGAAGTTCACAAAACAGAAACGATTTTACAGACCTTAGACCAGCTGAAGGGATTGAGCTGAAGTATGGGCAAGCTTCCGTTTGACTTTCCTGCTTGAAAATTAAATGGTCCTGCAGGTAGGTACGGCCATGAAAGTGGCACCTTGCAACATGTGACTGCGAAAACATCATCATATGGTTTGGTGCTTAATTCGAATACCATGTTCAAAAACAAAACCATAGAAGCTGGAGCAACCGGGTCCTCCGTTAAGCCACAGTACTACAGGGTCCTTGCTAGGATTCCTTTCGGACGCAATGAAATAGTAGAACAAATTCTTCTTTCCAGGGTTTCCCGGTATAGCGACGTACCTGCAAATAACGAACTCAGAATTCTCTTAGACAATTAAACGAGGCTGAGATCGAAATGACAGTGAGGACAATGGTGGATTTTGTACCCTGCATAATGACTAGAGGGTAAAGAGCCATCAAAGCCTGGAACGTGAGTAATGAGGGATTCATCAGGAGCTGCTCCAACAGCTAAAACAGTCAAAACCAAGCCTAGTGTTACACCATAAGTGAACCTGAAGACCGTCATAATTCAAGCGAGATAATCAGACTACAGCGGTGCATGTATTGTTGCTAAATAATATAGACGAGACAGACTGGCGAGGAGTTGATAACGTATACAATGTCGTCTGTGCTTGGAGGCAAGCGGCAGTGAACGACAGTGGTGACACCTAATTTTGGCAACCCTAAGAAAATCAAAATCAAAATAAAAGGAAAAGTTAAAAATGAAAATCAATCTGATTGATTATACATGGAAGTTGAAAATTTCAAATCTTGGTAAATGAGGAAGCAATTTCCGGTCAAGAATCAAGATTTAGGAAGGTAAATAAAGAGCAAGAATTTTGATAAAATGGAAAGAATGGGAGCAAAATCGAGCTCATCGCGAAATTACGCTCCAATTTGTGGCGCAACAGTGGAAATTCGAAAATTGACATGGAAAGCGGCCGTCTGGAATCACCGCCCGTCTGCGCCGCCCGAGTCCGGTTGCCAGCCACCGCCGCGCATCACCGACGTCTCCTGCCGCTCGCTCGTCGCAGCGCCCAGTCGCCCGACGCCTTCGCCACCGTCCCGCCTCTGCAACCGCCGTCGCCGCGCTCGCCGCCACCCCGTCGCTCGCTCCGCCTTCCTCTGCCCGCACCACCACCGCTGCAACCCCGAGCGTCAACGACCGCGTGTCTCCCTCCGCCTGAGCCCCGCTCCCCGCGCCTCACCCGCGCTTGCACCAGCGCCCGACGCCCTCTCCGCCTGCTGTCCGAGCGCTGCTCTTCTCTGGACGTCAGCTGTCGACGCCCCCTTTGCCGTTCGTCGCCGCTGGTCGCAGCACGAGCGCCACCCAGCAGCCCGCGCCCGACTCCTCCGCTGCTGCTTCTGTTCTCTGTTCCCCTTGCAGGTCGCCGTGCTGCCCTCCCGACGCCCCTGCCTCTGCTCCGCCCAACGCCGTTGCAGCGTCGCTCGAACGCCGCCCCTGCCTGCGCCTCTGCCCGACGATCGCGCCAGCAGCTCACCAGCAACCTGACGCCTGTAGCCTGCACCGTCGCGCGCATCTGCCCGCCGTCGCTGCGCCTGTCGCTGGCACAACAGCAGCCGCGCCTCTGCACCGCGCCATCACTGCTCCTGCGCCTGGTGCCCGACGCCCACAGCCAGCCTCCGCCTCTGTCCTCGACAACCAGCCGACGCCGCACCTCCGTTCTGCCGGAGCCCCCGCCGTCGCCGTCGCCGTCGCCACCTGCCGGTCTGCCTTCGCCCGACGCCTGCTGGTCTGCCCACTGTTGGTCTGGCCATCCGATCCCCCGTGTCGCCGCGCCCATCCCCCGTCGTGGCGTTTTTCCTTCCTGCACTGCCCATCTTAGGTAGTTTTTCTTTTTATTTTTTATTTTCCGTTAAAAAAAATCAAGTTTCATTATTATTACTTAAGTTGGAATATTGGGTGTCAATGTTAACTATTTCTATATTTTAGGCGTTATCCATAGAGTTAAACCAGAAGAGACATACAAATGCTTTTTGCAATCATGGACTAAGGAAATCCAATGTTGTGGACGAGATGAACTGATGAAAACAAGAATAGAAGTTACGGGACCCAAAGAGCAGAGAGAAGAGACAAATAGAAGAGTGGTTGGAGATGCTCTGTGCAATCATTGGCTTTACTCCCAGAGGATTAATTCAAGGTGGCAATGCCTGAGTTGCATTCTAAGCCCTTGACATTTGAAGAAAATTGATGTGAGACCTCAAGTTTGACCAACTGCATTAGGTGTAAACAAACCGAGCTACTCGAGCTTTAATCGCCAAACACTCGAAATGTGATCAATTCAAATCTTATCAAGTTCGCACGACGCGAACATCAAACCCATATCACTCGGTCTTCTTAACACTTCGCTTAACACAAGAACCCCATAAGTCTAATCCTTGCAGGCTAGCTTTTTGACAATATGTATGTCAGTCCATTCGACATGAGCTCATTCCTTGAGGATATGTTTAGCAAGTGTTCTAACATGACATCGTTTCATACGCACAATTACACAATGCTAGATATGCTATCATCCTATATCTGTAACGTCTATTGTGATTTGGAAACTAGATTTAACGAGAACCCGAGCCCTAATTGTTGGATGACCAAGCTGAATCGAATTAAGCTCTATCCAATCGAGCCTGTCATGCAATAAAGCTAGCTTGAGAATTCAAGCTCATTTGAGTTCAAGCAATAGATTGAGTAAAGCCTAACTTTGCTCGATGGACACCAACAATTGATGATAAGGATTTCTAGGATCCACCTTTCCGCTCCAAATAACCCTTGTTTTCAAGTTTCTAGATGAAAATGAAGGATTAGTTCATTAAGGTCAATACGTGCATTAAAAAGAAGGAGATGTTGAAGAATGCTAGGTACGTTTCTATTCAGCTTCTTGATATTTTTCCATCGAAATTTAAAATATGATTTAAATTTTTAGAAAGAAAATCATAAAAAATTTATATAAAAAATTTACATGTGAATGTTTACATTTTCAAGAGAAATGGTATTCATAAAAATCCAGTATTTTGCAACAACGTAAAAAATTGGGGTGAATTTTTGGATAAAAGAAAACATTTTTTGAGTGTTTAATATTAAAAGAGAAAAGTCAACCTACAGAGACCCTAAATTATCGAGAAAGATAAAAAAAAAAATAATAATTTAACCTAAGCAAGAGAGGGGAAAGAGGAGGAAATCGATAAATTATTTAAAAGATAAATGTAATGAAGTTCTAAAACTTGTTAAAATACAATCAAGTCCTACAACTTTCATAAAGTGCAATTAAGTCCTAACACTTATCACGGAAATATAATAGAATTTTAAAACTTAAAAAAAAATGCAATCAACAAAATAACTTAATTGAATTAATTTGATAAGTTTTAAGATTTAATTGCTCTTTTTGAAAATTTTCGGACTTGATTGCACTTCCGCAACAAGTATTAAAATTTAATTACACTTTTTAAAAGTTTTAAGACTCAAGTGTACTTTCGTAATAAATTTTAAAATTTCCAATATACTTATTCAATTATCTAACTTTTAACATTATCGAGTCTAACATACATGAAATAACATTGACCATCCAATTGTGGAAGGCTTGACCCGGCCCACCCCTCTTCGGGTCCACCCGATAAATCTTCAGGTGGCAATGATCCTGAAACATACACATGCGTCCGGAGGATCTAATCCTCAAGAATGAGAGCCGTTAGATCATCTTCTTCTAATCACAGCCATTCACTCCAATCCCACATCCCCCCCTTTTCCCGGTCGAACATCTTCCCCATTTCAACGGGCCACTATAGGCCACTATAGTTCTGATCAAAAAAAAAAAAAAGCCACTATAGGCCCAAAAAAAGGATAAAAATGAATTTATTCTTAAATGTCTCGGAAAAAGACATAAATTTTCGATCGAGGAATAAAAACAATCACCATAATCTTTCATATCAAACAGACTACACGTAACAAGTATGGTAGCTAATTGTATCATTGTGACAATGTGCCAGCCGGCATGCTGCTTTTTATTACTAAAGAAATAAATAGATTCGATATTTGCAAATTCAAAAGAAAATATGTTTTTCACCGAGAAAATAAAATGGCAAACTAGACCTTCAAGCCATGATCACCCTCCCCGATTGCATCTCCTCCACCCCCGCCACCTTCATGGCTGTCACCAAGCAAGGGTCTGAAGTCGGCATTGGCCGCTACCTCGGATCTGGTCCAAATCAAAGTCCGGCCACGTTGGGTCCATGCCGGAGAAGGTCCCATGCCCACGCACGTGCTGGGCCTGAAAGTTTTGGAAAATTCTAATTATTCATTACCAATTTCTTTTTATTTATTCATTTAGGATTTTTGCAGTTTTTCTTATTTGGGCTTGTAATCTCTTACATCGTGTTTGTCCAAAGAGATGGGCATTCCAACTTCTTCTTCTTCTTCTTTTTTTAATTTTCATATCTAAGTGATGCATTTAGAAATACAACTTTAATTTATTTATAACATTGACTTGTATAATAATAGGTTTATACGAATCAATATTCGATTAAATTAAATTGTGAATACCGGATTATTGCGTTTAATACATCAAAGTAATCCAAGATTGGATTGACGTATTCATGATTAGATTGTCATTCGAAAGGATTCGAATACAAAATCAATCCTAGATACACGTGTCACTCATCTAACACCGAATGTATAAAAGATAATCTTACTTGAGCAGTGGACCAAACAGTAACCCTTATTTTATCTTTAATTTATCATTAGTATGAATGTGTATAATGTTATGTTCATCAAGAACTAAGAGAGTGCATGCTCAAGGAATTCAATATATAATGCTATGTTCAGAAAATACAAGCACAAAGAGAGAATGAGCTGAAAAACTATAGCTTAGCTTTACTGCGCAGGTAAAAGAAAGACTCAATTCAAGGAAATGATGAGCAAATGCCAACAGGGAGAAAACAGAACAACATGCCCAGAACAACAAGGAAAGAGACTGAGGCTTGCTAATTTTCCCACATAATGACTAATTCCCGGGATTCAATTCTTATCCCCCTCCTCGGGTTTAATCTGAGAATCCGATGCCGAAGCATGCCACTGCCGGCTTTACAGCCATGAGATTGCATACGAAAACAGCGAATGAATTTTCAAGTAATGATGATTTTGAAGGGGCATCGAAAGGGTATTTACGCAATCGCAATGCAAATGCAACACTACCTCTTTTCATGCGGCTGCATTTCGAGATAGGAATACTTATGTTCCTCATGACAAAACATTGGAGGATCAGATTAGTACTTGACAGCAAGCATTCTTCTGTGACCGTACTACTTTCATCCCCCCACTACAGAACTCAATTTAGCAGTAGTAAGTATGTAAGATGTATAAAGCCTTCACTCCTTAGGACAAAAGCTTTACTCACATTTGATTCGAGATCTTATACAAAATGGAAGGAAAAAAAAAATCTCAAACCGTATGATACACATTCCATTTATCAGCAAGTCGGATTCCTTTGAATCAGGCTCACCAATGAACTCGTCGAACTTCCCAGCACCGTTCTATTGGTTTCCCGGACGTCAGAACCGAGCAAAACACAGGGAAGAACAAGGCCAACTTGTTTCCTTTCTTCTCTTGCTGAGGCCAGATTAAACAGCCTTTCATGGAGGGAGGACCAAGCTCCAGCTTCTTCCGTACATCGAGAACAAGAACCTCCCGCTCGACGACAGCGACCTTGTTATCGAGCTGGATCCACTCGCTTTTTGACAATATGTATGTCAATACATTCGACATAAGCTCGTTCTTTAACGATGTGTTCAGCAAGTGTTCTAATATGATATCGTTTCATACATACACTAAGGCAGTACTAGACTCAAGCCCTTAATATTGGATGATCAAGCCAAATCGAGTTATGCTCTATCCAATCGTGTGTATCACGCAGTAAAGCTAGCTTGAGAATTCAAGCTCATTCGAGTTCGAGTAGTAGACCAGGTAAAGCCTAACTCAGCTCAATTGATACCAACAGTTGATGATGAGGATTTCTAGACTCCTCCTTTCTACTTCGGAAAACTCTTGTTTTTAAGTCTCTGGATGAAGATGAAGGATTAGTTCATTAAGATCAATATGTGAATTGAAAAGAAGGAGATGTGGAAGAACACTAAGGACGTTGATGTTCAGTTTCTTGATACTTTCCCACCGAAATTTAAAATATTATTTAAATTTTTAAAAAGAAATCATAAAAAATTTATATAAATTTAAATGTCAATATTTACCTTTTATGAAAAGTTCAAGTGTTTAATATTAAAAGAGGAAAGTCAATCTAGAGAGACCTTAAATTATCAAGCAAGATAATAATAATAATAATAATAATAATAATAATAATAATAATAATAATAATAATAATAATAATAATAATAAATTATGAGCAAGAGAGGGAAAAGAGGGGGAAATCAATAAATTATTTAAGGGATAAGTGTACTAAAAGTCTTAGAACTTGTCACAAAAGTGCAATATGTTCTCAAACTTATCATGAATATGTAATCAAGTTCTAAAACTTTCATAAAATGCAATTAAGTTCTAAAATTTATTGATAAAGTACAATCAAGTCATAAATCTTTATAAAATTACAATCAATGAAATGATATAATTGGATCGATTTGACAAGTTTTAAGATTTGATTGTGACTTTTGAAAATTTTAACGCTTAATTACACTTTCATAACAAGTTTTAGGATTTAATTGTACTTTTTGAAATTTTTACAAATCAATTACACTTTTGCAGTAAGTTTTAAAACTTTCAATACCTTAATTCTATTATATAATATTTATCAAGTCCAACATATCTTCGAAGGGACATGAAACATCCAATTGTGGAAGGCTTGACCCGACCCACCCCCCCTTCGGGTCCACCCGATAATTCTTTAGGTACCAATGGTCCCAAATCATATTCATCCGTCGTGAGGATTTAATCCTCAAGAAATGAGAGCCGTTAGATCATCTTCTTCTAATCATAGCCATTCGCTCCAATTCCAGGGCCATTATTGGCCACTATAGTTCTAACAAAAAAAAAACTGTCACCGTAGCTCCAAAAAATGACATAAAGGTCTTTTTATTTAAACGTCTCAAAAAAGGCATGAATTTTCGCTTGAGGAATAAAAACGATCACCATTATATCAAACGGACCTCACATGACATTTGTTGTGACTAATCGTATTGATATGGCGACCCACTAGCCAACATGTTGCTTTTATTATTAAAAAGATAGATAAATTCAATATTTTCAAAATCGAAGGAAAATATGTTTTTTCTTTTTTTTTGCCAAGAAAATCAAAAGGCCAAGTAGAACTTCGGGCCACAATCGCTCCTCTCCCCGATTGCATCTCCTCTAGGCCCGTCGCCTTCATGGCCATTGTCGGGCTCGGATATGAAGTCAGCAGCGGTCGGCGCCTTGGATCTGGTCTAAATCGAGGTCCGGCAACCTCAGGTCCATGCCGAATCAGGTCAAGGACATCTGAGTTTAGTGTGGATGGTTTTTCATTTTTAAGAAAAAAAATCTCTCCATTTGAATGACTAGTGAAACAGCATACTCGTGTTAAAAAGAGAGAAGGAAAAGTTTTATATACGAAAGATGAGGAAAAACTTTTCAAAATAAATTTGCTTTAGGAAATTGATTCAAATGGTTATTGCATTACATGATAATCTGAAAGTTACATCTTTTTAATATTATTAAGGTGAGAACAGCGCAAGTGTCATAATTTTCATACAACACTCACTTGAATGCCAAAAAAAAAAAAAAATTCACTTGACTATTACAAATTTTAAAAATCGATCACTTGAATACCATCGGCGATTTACCTCACGGAAAAATCCGGCGCGAGCGCCAATTTCAAATTTCGTATATATAATTTATGCCATCTCTCATATATTTCAAATTTCAAATTTCAAATTCGAATCTTTTCTACCCTGCAATATCCTTCCAAAAGTATGTCAGAAGATCTTCAAATAATGTTCTTTTTACGTATGTATATATGTGTACATTGTTTGTATTTTTTTTCCTTGTTGTCAATTGCTATGCATGGTGTATTCCTCTCAATGTCGTGTATTCAAATATTTTTTAAAAGGATGGTTTTAGCAAGAACTCAGCATCGCATGGTGTCCACTCCATTCTCTCAGAGCCCAACTTGCAATTCGAGCATAACGAGCTTAGTTCAGCCCAATATCATCATCGTACGTCTAAATTATCAATCGAAGTCAGCAAAATGCCCTCTCCATTCCACATCGTTGGTCTTTTGGGGACTTGGATTTATTGACCCCAAAAAAAATCTGCACCACATTCAAATGTATCATTTTGAGCTGGAGCTTATAAGTCAACTGGCTTGGGCTCCACTAAACCCTGTCTCAATAACACTCAGCAAGCAATCAAGAGTGACACGTCACACCTTACTTGATTCGCCCTCTAAATCCTTGTTTATTTTTTAGTAGTGCGCTCCATACCCCTATTTGTCCCAATCTAAGTGGGTTTGATTTGAAGTGGTCAAGGCTATATGTTTTTCTGATATATTCTATCTTTCTTGTATCCTTTTTGATACATTCTTTTAAAATGAAATGCTATACACTTTACATACGATTGATGCTAATGCTAAAATTATTTGCACCTGTATAAGCATTTGAAATTTTTTTAAGAGATTTTATGACATTATACTTTACCTTTTAAAGTTGGACTAGACAATTATTTTTGGGGACAATGTAATTTTCCTCTTAGCCAAGTTACTCTTTCTTCTTCTCCTCAAGTTTCCATTTCACATGTAATTTAAGAAAAAACTGATAAAATTAACTGATACATTTATTAATAGCCATGGCCATACAGAGTCATACCTATTAAAAAAAATCCAAGCATATACGTATGAATATATATTTAAATTAATCAGTTGAGAGATAGAAAAAAAATTCTAAGATGAGAACTATTTAGGAAAGAAATTTAAATGGTTGTCTGAAGAGAGAAATTTGCATTCGATTTTGGAAATTAAAATATTTGTGGGATAAGCTAGTAGTTAATTGACTCTATAACGGTTTTCACAATTTTGTTATAACACGTTATCATAAAATGTACTAACAATAAACATGGGCTTTTGAAAGAATACTAGGAAACTTTGTTAAAATAGGACATGCCATGGGATTGACTTATCATCATTCTCATAGTATAATTTATTTAAAATTTATTATCGCAAATTTTCTTACATGAATGATCACTTATTTCATATTTTGAAGAGAATACTGTATTTTAATATTTATATACGTTATAAGTGAAGAATCTCATTTATATGATGTCCAAAGGTAAAGTCCCGCATCTTTCCCTAGTTGCTTGACATAAAATGATGGATTTTGAGATTACAACAACTAGCCTTTACTGCTTTCTCATTATTTCGAAAAGGCTACTTAGATTGGACGTTGGGTTTGAGTTGTCTCATTAAACATTTTAACTTTTATTAAATTTGAATTAATCCAGCGGTTGTGTCCATTGAGAGGCCATCTCATTAGACTTGCTTGTTCGTGTATAGTTAATCCAATATCAAGATAACATTCTACATTAAAACTATCGATCCAACCAAATATTTTAGCCTTTTGGGAATTCCAAATATATGTCGAGAAGGATAATGATTTGACATATTTGGACGTGACATGAGAAGTGACCCCTTTCGTATTGCACACCCCGTTATTTTTTTATGGATGTTTATGTCATTATAAGATTATGCTTACAATTATGATTCTCTCAATTAGGGTAAAATCTCGGGTTACACTTCACGGTAAAAGATTATGATAACCAACAGATATTGCACCAAACAACAAGAGTGTCGCAAGCCCAAATTTGATCTGCTGCAGAATGAGGATAAGACAAAGTAAACAATCTATTACCCAAGTCCAATCGTATTAGTTCAACTAGCCCAAGACATATCATGTGCCTAGGGCTTATAAAGTCTTTGTTCAACACCGACTCGGTCCCTCACGCAACCAAATAAAAATATAATTTACATTTGATTTATCTACTTGAGTTTTAATCATGTCTCATATGGTTTCTAAGGATGATGGAGAATTATATGGGTCCAGAATTCATTTATTGAAAATGGGGTTTCTTGATGATGCTCTAGTACTGCATTTGCATATCACATGCTGTCAGTATTAAATAATAATTTAGCTTAAGAATCAAACTACATCTCTCTCTCTCTCACGCAAAAAGATTGAAGTTTCAGTGGGCTTTGGACGACGTAGCATGGCCCACTTGGACCTGCTTCCTGTGGCAAGTGGGGGTGAGGCCCACGATACCCCATTTGTGCATGTAATAAAACAGAGTGATAATTCATCCTCAACGTTTAGATATTAGCTTTGTTTGCTTAAACCTAATAGACTTGATTCAGACGTATTATGCAAAATAGTTTAGCACAATATCACTTATTGCATTCCCCAGTTCATGGTCATGCATACAATGCGAGTTGATAGGTTCGTACTCGTTTTAAGCCAATTGTGTCACTCGGTTTTCAATCCAATGTCTCATGGTTGACTTTTTTTACAAGCTGAACATTTGACTTTCAGCAACTCTCCCTCTCGAAGCATTCCGAGTTCAAACTATAAAAAATAAAATATCAAATGTGGTGAATACTTGACAAGTGAACCAAAACTTGACTACGAGATATATCTCTTCCATTTCTTTTTTGACGCATTATTTGAGGTTATAGAGTCTTAACTTGGGCGTAGTTGATCAAATAATAGTATAACATCAATCTTATGAGAAAGGTAAATTCTATGTCAAAATATGATCACATATGTAGTGAGTGTGGGATTTTTAGGGTAATGCCTCAAGGAGGCAGTCATGCTGATTGCCTCTTTCCATCCTTTTATTAATAAGTTTAAAAAAAAAAAATAACACATGCCTATCATGCGGACATAAATTTGTTTTCATCCATTATGCAACTCTATACGTTAGTCTAGATCTAGTCCTACTTTTATAAAGGACCTACACATCCGAGAGGGTGGTCGAACCTCGTTATCGAATTTTGGTTTTTCTTTTTCTTTTTTATAAGGTACTTACTTGGCGCCACTTCTCCTAAAAACACTAAGTTATGTCAACATTTTTAGTCAAAAAAAAAAAAAAAGCTGAACGGAGCTTTCAACCAAAAAAAAAACTAGACGGAGCTTATGAAATGCTTACTGTTTAAAATAAACTCTCATATCTAAGGTCTTCCAATAGACGGACTACAAAAGCGGCAACAGGTAGCTGAGTGAGGCGTAAAAGAAGGAGAGATGGAGGAAGGGAGAGAGGTTTTCTAATGATTTTATATACTTGAGTGTAATGTTCACCCAAAATTTTAGAAAGAGCCAGCAATCGGACGCCGCACCCGATCAGGGATAGCTGAAAAACAACACCGCAAGCTAATTTTGAGCCTTGCGAAACCATACTCCAATGGTAATCTTTCCCGCTTTTCTTCGCAAAAATACAAACAATTAAAGCCCAAATCGAAAGTAGCTCTACACGCTTGGATCTGCGACTCATTCCAATGTAAGCAGACCAAAATATTTCCCAAGAGAAAGTTCGAACGATGCATACCGAAGCACTTTCCTCTTCATTTGCTTCTGTCAGCAGGCTTGTATTCTTCAACTCGTCGAGATGACGCGGTCAAAGACTGCGAACTGAAATTTTTAAAAACTTTTAAAAAAATGTCTATTACGATTATTATGCCAACTTGAATTTTAGGCATTTTGGAGGACGTTCTTAAATTTTTTTGGCACTTAAGTAATCGATTAAAAGCTATGGTACTTAAGTAAAGTTTTTTTAGAAATCATTGCACATGAGTGGTTGAAAAAAAGTTATGATATTCAAATAAGCGTCATATGAAAGTATTGACACTTGTGTTATCTTTATCTAAACCAAAATGTATGCAGCACATTCACATGCATCACTTTTGACTGACTTGTTTGTTAATTTCAAATTGGCTCGAGCTCCACCAAGCCCGAGTCTTGAGATCACTTCATCAGAAAGCCAGGTTCAACTTCAATTTATTTTGCATGTGCGTCCACGACATTTGTGAAATTTCATATGTCATTCCTAATTATAATTTAAAATTAAGAAACATCTAAACAAACTGGGGAAGTTAGGATCCTAGTAAACTTGAGCTCGAGATGGTGCGTGATTATTGATGATGCCTTTTATTTCTTGATGGCTTTGTGAAAAGGTGGGTGAGTTGCTCGAAGAAACTATTGTATTACTCTCATTTAGCTACCAAATGTAATTTACTACGACGGTGCATCATGTGCAGTGCAGTCCATGCGCTCCCAGACCTCAAATGGAGTTCATCAAATAAATGGAGTATATATATCTTCCACAGTGATTCCTTCCAACTTGAACCAAGCAACTTAACATATTCATCCTTCCACATACTAGAGAAGGTCAAAAGAGGAAAACGTTAAGTTAAATACTAAAAAACGCATTCTGTTTTATTACTTGAAATGGAAGCTCTCCTATCCATCTGATAACACAAAGCACTTCTTCAAAGTCGGGCAAGTTTCTCCACCTCTCTTATTCTTCTGGCACACATGCACAATATAATCATTAATGATTTTAACCAAGATAAGATGCAAGAAATTGGTTTGCATGAAAAGGGCCAAGCTTACCTGCTAAACAAGCTCCTATTCGCGTTGTTGAATTGTTCTTTTGAACCAAAGCATGGTGATCATTGTTATCACCGAGAATTCCTCGACAGCCCTGTCCATCGCTCGAAAGTAAGAGACCCTCCAAGATCGCTTGAAATGCAAGATGCTACAAAATCCCAGAAATCCCACTGTGAAACCAGGTCCTAATCCTGCATAAAACCAATTACGGATATCCAAATTGCCTCCACTAGGCCTATCTCCACTTGAATTATCACGGTTGTGCCCACCCCTGCTGGGTGGCTCATCTCCAGGACATATCTTCGAAAGAGGAGCTCCACATAGTCCATTGTTGCCACGATAAACAGATTCATCATCCACAGTACGTAGATGGTTGCCGGATGGAATACGGCCAGAGAGTTTGTTGAAGGACAGATTCAGATGACTAAGGAAGTCCAAGTTGGATATGCTTGGAGGGATGATACCTGACAGTTTGTTTCTGGAAAGATCAAGAGATTCCAACTGTTTTAGGTCACTGATGTTTGAGGGTATGTGACCACTTAAATTATTCTGAGATAGATTCAAATTTTGAAGTTCGACAAGCCTAGTAAACTCTTCTGGTAATTGCCCATCCAACATGTTTGCAGAAAGGTCGATTGAGAAGAAGTATGAAATCACATCACCATATATTTGGCTGGTTCCCTTTGTGTTAACCATAACATTGAGACCGAAAATATATGACCAGTCCTCAAAATAAAGGGTGCTATCAACCATGGACAAGAATCCGTCAATACAATTGGGAATGGGTCCAGAAATGTTATTCTGTGCTAGGCTCAAGACTCGGAGATAGCGAAGTTGGCAAAATTGCGGAGGAATGCCTCCAACAAAGTGATTTTTCTCTAAATTAATCATTGCCAATAATTGAGAATGTTCCCCAAATGGAGGTAACCTACCCGTGAATTCATTGTCGCTGAGGTCAAAAAAAGCCATTTGTTGTAGACTCGACAAACAATTTGGGATTACTCCACTAAATCCATTCCTATATAGGCTAAGAACTTGTAATTGCTGAAGATGGCACAAGGATTTCGAAATCTGACCATTCAACTTGTTATCCCCAAATACAAAAGTCTTCACCTTTTGCGATGCTCGCCAACATCGAGGAAGTCTCCCAGACAGTTGGTTTTTTGAGAGATTAATTTCAGTTAGGTCATTCAACTTACACAATGAACTTGATATACCACCGGTGAGATTATTACCCCAAAGTCTCAATACTGTTAACCGTGGCATCTTGTCTCCGATGTCTTGGGGAACTTGGCCATTAAGCATGTTGTTTGAGATATCCAAATGTGTTATATTAGTTGAAATGTTGTAGAGCCAATCAGGAATGTCATCTGAGATGCTCACATTTGACATCATCAAACTGGTAATGTTTCTCTGTGTTTGAAGCCATTTTGGAAACTCAGGTCCCACTTTACAATCTGACAAATCTATCTCATGAACTTGGAATGGCGGAACCCATGTAGAGCTCACATTTAATATGAGCTCATTGGAAGAAATGTCTAAGCCGGTCAAGTTTCCGAGATTTTCAAAGTGAAGTTCGCTTAAAACTCCATATAAAAAATTATTGTGGACTTGGAGCTCCTTCAGATTCGATAGTTGCCCAATACTTTCTGGAATAATCCCACTCAATTTGTTATCATTCAGATGCAACTCTCTTAGAGATGATAGCTCCCCCAAATTGGAAGGAATAGAACCAGAAATCGAGTTCAATGAAAGATCGAGGAACTCTAGTTCTTTGAAATCTCCGAATTGATTAGGGAAGTCACCACTAAATTTATTGCCAGCAACATCAAAGATCTTCCACTTACTCCGGACACAACCGTGAGGACCATCTGAGATGACGGAGATACTCCCGTTGAAGTAGTTACTGCTTAATTTTACCACTTGCAATTTGCAAAGATTGCTCATGTTTTTTGGAAATTCACCATGTAGCGAATCTAAAAACACGTCAAAGAAGGCAAGCCTTTGATTATTCTCAATGATTACCGTGGGAAAAGGACCTTTGATATGAAAGTTGTCAGACAGATCAATATGTTCTAACTTGCTCAAGTTAAAGATCCATGGAGGAATAAAACTTAAATTATTGGAGTCGATAGTGAGGAATCTAAGAAAGGTGAAATTGGCCTGCAAAGAGCTAGAAATATCTTGCAATTGGCAATTGCTCAATCTTAAGGATTGCAAGGATGAAAGCATGTTAATGGAACCAAACCAATCCTTGGCACTCGAAAGGCCAACACCAGACATGTGCAAGTATGTCAAGGAAGATAACTTTGACATCCAATCAAGATCGTTCGAGGTTAAATAACCTAGAACAAAGTCATTACTAAGATCCAAGTACTGTAATTTGGAAAGGTTATTGAGCTGCCTAGGAATAGCTCCGTTGAAGCCTGCATATGAGAGGTTGAGATACTCTAATTTTTGAAGAGAAGCAAAGAACATTGGGATTTTATGGGTTGAAAAGTTGTTGACGCTAAGATCCAGGTGCTTTAGATACTTCAATTCTGTTAAAGAAGGAACTATGTTACCTCCCAACCTGCACTTATATGAAGGTTCAAGCATATCAATCTCTTCAATACATGGATTATGAAGATCGAGCTTTAGGACATGGCCTGTCTTCTCGTTACATTCAACTCCTTCCCAGTTGCAACATTCCTCACCGATCCATGATGACAAGCGTTTCCAAGGATCAGTGAGACCATGCTTGAACTTTAGAAGAGCTTCCCTCTCCACACCAATACAACTTACATTTGTCGAAGCAATGGAATGACTGAATTCGACAATTTGAGTGACAAAGATTGCCAACAAGAAGGTAGACACAAGGCCACCGCAAGACGCCATAGGTTCTTCAGGATCTAAGAACAAGTATTGCTTGGTCTTTGATTCACCAAGAAAAGAGTCACTACAATATATTGTTGGGGTCATTTCCTGATCACTGTCGATCATGACTCGATAGAGGATGACTCTTAACTTTCCAAGTCAATGACTTCCAAGACCCGCCACACGGTCGTAGAGGATGACTCTTAACTTTCCAAGTCAATGACTTCCAAGACCCGCCACACGGTCCACCCATCAAAATCAATCCAAAACGGTAACATCTTTAATCTTTGTAAAAGGGTTGAAGGAGGCCGACAAACAAAAGCGAAGAGCTTCCCCTTTTTCACCAATACAACTTACATTGGTTGAAGCGATGGAATGACCAAATTCAATTACTTGAATGACAAATATTGCTAATAAGAAGATAATCACAACGCTGTCGCAAGACGTCATAGGTTCTTTAGGATCTAAGAACAGGTATTGCTTGGTCTTTGATTCACCAAGAAAAGAGTCACTATAATATATTATTGGGGTCATTTTTTATCACTGTCAATCATGACTTGCTAGAGGATGACTCATTTTTCCAAGGCAATGACTTTCAAGACCCACCGGTCCACCTATCAAAATCAATCCAAAACTTGTATCATCTTGAATCTTTGTAATAAGTTTAAAGGAGGACGACAAACAAAAGCGAAGAAAGAGGGACGCTAATGGCACTGTGTACCTCTAAAACTGGCTATTGTTAATGTATCATCTCCAGAAATTAGTTATTGCATCCACCGCACCCTATTTTATCACAAAATGACCAGTATTATGAAATAGTAACTTTCATTTTTTCTAATAGAAAAAGGTAACCCTCCTTTCATTTAAGCAACATCTAGATTAGTGACCTATAGTGTAATAAAAATGGAGATATATCCAAAAAAAGATCCTAATCCTATTGTATAAATACCAATTTAGTCATAAATTTGTCAATTTGGCTAATGTAGTTCTAAACCTTTTAATGAATTCCTAATATAGTCCATCCGGCTAATTTAGGTCGGAAATCATTTATGTGGCAGCTTAATTAGCACCAACCATTTTACATGGTAAAGCCAGCAGTTGATGTAGGAAGGTAATTTGAACGCCATAGTTTTGCAAAATTTTTAAATTTTTCTTTCTTTTGTCTTGTTCTTTTTTTTTCTTTTCTTTTTTTAACTCTTTACTTTCCTGTTGAACACTTGTGTTCGCCTCCTTCAAGGTGGAGGAGACAATGAACGCCAAATCGTCCTGAAGTTATATTTTTCCTTGAGACAATATAATCTTCATTGTCTCGCCGAATCACATCCATTGCTCTATCAATGTCAAGCCCGACGTCGTCTCGCTCGACGGCTGGGACTTCCTTGAGACTTACGCCAAGATCCGTGATGACGGCAAGCTTCATGTCACTGTGGGAGAATGCAACGCATGGAGGCAGTCCCTTGGCTCCAGCTCCTTCCCCAGGTTGACCTCGAGGTCATCCAACTTCACAAGTGCTAAGTTTTACACCATGAGCTCGTTTCAAAACACATTCTGGAACCACACTGGCCGCGGGTGAGGGTTGCCGGCCATCACCAACATGCTAACGACCCCCTTCGGTCCTTGCCGGCAGAGGGAAGAAGATGAATATTAGAGAAGGAAAGAGTAAGGGAAAAAAGAAAAGAAAAAAGAAACGAAAGAAAATGAGAAAATAAGTTCAAAACTACGTCATTTCGTCTAAGATGGTTCATATCAGGTGCCGGTTGTGCCACTTAGGATGGACGATACCAATTGGATCGCCACATCAACGATTTCCATCCTAAATTGAGCGGATGGACTTCTTTGAAAATTTGTAAAAAGGTTTTGGATTACATTGACAAATTAAAAAATTAAAACTAAACTGAAATCCATGTAATAGGTTTATAAATTTTTGGGTTATTTGTCCTTAAAAATACAAAGGAGAAATCCTATGAGGGCTTTTAGATCGGTGGTTCTTTGTGCTTGTTTTTAAAGGTTGTACATTTTAAAGAAGAAAATCTCTCCATTTGAATATCCCGTGAAATAGCACAATCGTGTGAAAGAAAAGGCAAAAGTTTTTTAAATGAAAAGGAAGGAAAATCTTTGCAAAATTAAACGTTTTAGGAAATTGATTCAAATGTTTATAGCATTACATGCCAATTTGAAAAATGTATCTCTCCATTTGAATAACCAGTGAAATTGCACACTCAGTTTCTTTATTTAAAAAAAAAAAAAAAGAAACAAGCAAAGTATTTTATATGAAAAGGAAGGAAAATCTATGCAAAAAATTAAATCGTTTTAGGAAATCGAATCAAATGGTTATAGCATTACATGCAGTTTGAATGTTACGTTTTTGTTCATTATTTTTTTCTGTAAAATCTGTTCCGGATGCCAAATATCAATGATTTTATTGTTCTCGAATGTATCCTGATTTTTTGGCCAAATGACATGGGAAATCGATAGCTCAGCAGCGCCAGGTGGTCGGCGAAGTCAATAGCTTGGCAAGTGGAGTATTGGGTATCAAAAAAAAAAAAACTCTTAGATTTTTCATGTACTAGGTCTCATATATGCTATTTGGTCTAGATAATTAATCTCATATCTACAATCAATTTTCCGCAATTATATGGCAATGAGAGGCTTTTTTACATGGGCAAGTGTCAAAAAATTATTGGTGAAAAAAAAAATGACCGGCGACTTTTTTTCTTAGATAACATGTTGCTATTTATTAATAAAATATATAAAATGACCAATTCTTTTACAATTTGCAAATTATCGGTTTTTGTTCTAACTAATCAACTTTTATATGCATGATTTAATAAAAGTTTCGAGTATATTAACTCTTCTATGAAACTTTCAACCTAAATTAAAGTAATTTACCAACTTTTGTCGGATTGAATTGCCAACTTGTTTGGAATTACCAACTTCCATTTGAGACCATGCTTGAACATAAGAAGAGCTACCCTCTCTGTACCAATATGACTTACATTGGTCAAAGCTTTGGAATGACAAAACTCAATTACTCGAATGACAAAGATTTGCCCATAAGAGGATAGACACAAAGCCAACGTAAGACGCCATAGATTCTTCAGGACTTGAGAACAAGTATTGCTTTAATCATGTGGATAACGGTCTTGATTCACCAAGGAAAGAGTGACTATAAATTGTTTTTCAGGTCATTTTCTGATCACCGGCCATAATGACTTCCCAATGGACGACTCTAATTTTCCAAGGCATGCCTTCGGAGACCAATCAAACGGTCAACCCATCAAAATCAACCCAAAACGTATGACATCCTTATTCTGCAATAACGATCAAAGGAGGACGACCAAAAAGAGAGAGAGAGAGAGAGGAAAGAGATGATGCTTACAACCCTATTTACCTCTTAAGACTGGCAATTGTCAGTGTATATAAATTTGTCATTTTCAGACAAAAATGAAGTTGGAAGCTCAATTCAGAGAAAAGCAATGGCATGAACAAACAAAACATTAAAAACCAAGATGATAAGTGGTTGACATTTAATGCAAGGAGTTATTTGCATACAGAAGTCGGTGTCCGGTCGAAGCAACCTAGTTGGTAGTTGCCATAGTCGCCATGTATCATGGATCAAGCGGTTGCCACCAAAACTGGAGAATTTTTTTTTTTTTTTTTGTGATCCGGAAACCGCCGTACAGTTGGCAGCCAGCGGCGTAAACCTGGACCGATCCGAGGGGACCCACCTCCCCAGACCGGGGGTGAGTCGCACAGGCAACTGCGGAGATTCGAACTCACTCCCTTCCGGTAGAGGGATTGAGCGTAAACCACGCGACTACTAATGGGGTGGGTCCAAAACTGGAAAATTTCAAACAAAGTGTCTCAAAAATGGTTCAACTTCTCTTCAAGAACATTAAAGAGGCTTAGGCTTAGGCGTTGGAAGAAAACAAAGCCCCCGAGTTTATCCATTCAATTTCCTCGTATTTTCGCTCCTTGGTACATTGTAACTGCTACATTTCCTTTTGATATATTTTCATTTCAATATCCTTTAATTTTTTTGAGATTTTCATTTCATTGCACTTAGATTCGTAAATTCATCACTCCACCTATGTCCCATTCGCATGCTTTGTGCTCGGCTGTGCAACCATAGAGCGATCTTGATCGTTTTCCAATCATCAGAATCTCATATCATCTTAGAGTTATGTCAATCTTTGTCAACATCATTTTGGCACACCAAGGCATATATATTTTCATTGCAATTATATAGAAGTGAGAGGTTTTTTTACATTGGTACGTGTCAAAAAAATTATTGGTGAAAAAAAAAATGATCGTTGACTTTTTTTCTTAAAAGGAAAATCTTTGCAAAATTAAATTGTTTTAGGAAATTGATTCAAATGGTTAGAGCATTACATGCCAATTTGAAAATGTTATCTCTCCATTTGAATAACCATTGAAATTGCACACTCGGTTTTTTATTTTATTTTTTTGAAAGCAAAAGTATTTTCTATGAAAAGGAAGGGAAATCTATGCGAAAAACTAAATTGTTTTAGGAAATCGAATCAAATGGTTATAGCATTATATGCAATTTGAATGTTATTTTTTTTATTATTTTTTTTCTGTAAAAACTTTTCCGGATGCCAAATATCAATGATTTTATTGTTCTCGAATGTATCCTGATTTTTTGGCCAAATTACATTGGAAGAAACTCTTAGATTATTCTTGTACTGGGTCTCATATATGTCATTTGGACTAAATAACTAATCTCATATCTATAATCAATTTTCTGCAATTATATGGCAATGAGAGGCTTTTTTACATTGGCAAATGTCAAAAAATTATTGGTGAAATTGACAAAAAGGCAATACCTTTACCAAAATATATATATATATATATATATATATATATATATATATATATATATATTGGTGAAAAAAAAAAATGACCGGTGACTTTTTTTCCTAGATAACGTGTTGCTATTTATTAAAAAAAATCTATAAAATGACCAATTCTTTTACAATTTGCAAATTATCGGTTTTTGTTCTAACAAATCAAATTTTATATGCATGATTTAATAAAAGTTGCGAGTATATTAACTCTTCTATGAAACTTTCAACCTAAATTAAAGTAATTTACCAACTTTTGTCAAATTAAATTGCCAATTTGTTTGGAATTACCAACTTCCATTTGAGACGATGCTTGAACATAAGAAGAGCTACCCTCTATGTACCAATATGACTTACATTGGTCAAAGCTTTGGAATGACAAAACTCAATTACTCGAATGACAAAG
This sequence comes from Eucalyptus grandis x Eucalyptus urophylla, assembly GCA_028830015.1. Lineage (NCBI taxonomy): Eukaryota > Viridiplantae > Streptophyta > Magnoliopsida > Myrtales > Myrtaceae > Eucalyptus > Eucalyptus grandis x Eucalyptus urophylla. Next base: position 26,756,904 of record CM054198.1, on the reverse strand, counting down.
ATTGCCCATAAGAGGATAGACACAAAGCCAACGTAAGACGCCATAGATTCTTCAAGACTTGAGAACAAGTATTGCTTTAATCATGTGGATAGCGGTCTTGATTCACCAAGGAAAGAGTGACTATAAATTGTTTTTCAGGTCATTTTCTGATCACCGGCCATAATGACTTCTTAATGTACGACTCCAATTTTCAAAGTCATGCCTTCGGAGACCAGTCAAACGGTCAACCCATCAAAGCCAACCCAAAACGTATGTCATCCTTATTCTGTAATAACGATCAAAGGAGGACGAAAAAAGAGAGGAAAGATAGGATGCTTACAACACTATTTACCTCTTAAGACTCGCAATTGTCAGTGTATATAAATTTGTCACTTTCAGACAAAATGAAGGTGGGAGCTCGATTCAGAGTAAAGCAATGGCATGAACAAATAAAAAAATTAAAATGCAAGATGATAAGTGGTTGACATTTAATGCAAGGAGTTATTTGCATACAGAAGTCGGTGTCCGCTCGAAGCAACCTGGTTGCCACAGTGGCCATGTATCATGGATCCAGCGGCTGCCACCAAAACTGGAGAATTTCAAGCAAAGTGTCACCGAAAGGTTCGACTTCTCTCTAAGAACATTAAAGAGGCTTAGGCATTGGAAGAAAGCAAAGCCCCCGAGAGTTAATTTATTCAATTTCCTCGTATTTTGGCTTCTTTGTTCATCTTAACTCCTATAATTTCCTTTTAATATATTTTCATTTCCATATTCTTTAATTTTTTTGCAATTTGCATTTCATGGCACTTATATTCGTAGATTCATCACACTCCACCAATGTCTCGTTCGCATGTTTTGTGTTTGAGTGTGCAATCACGGAGCAATCTTGATCACTTTCTAATCATCAGAAGTTCATATTATCGTAGACTTACGTCGATATTTGTCAACATTGTTTTGGGAAACACAGGCAAATATATTTTCACTAACAGAGAGAAAGTGGTTGGGGGAGGGAAGCCCCCGGGGGGGCACTTACTATTAGTTTGGTGGGCATGTGCGTTCTTTTATTGAGATTAATGTGTTCGAGTTACATGAAAGGTGCTATTATCATGTAAGCCATTTATTACATAGAAATTTAAGTGATTTATCATTGTTTCTTACGTAGAAGATATTGTTCTATGTTGTTATTTTACACAGCAATTATAATAGGTTATAAAATAATATCGTTTACACTATTGATAAGGTAAAGAGGACTTCCCACTTTTATGGAATCTCAATCATTTTATTTCTTCCTCAGCTATCCTCAATTACTCGTTTTACAAATAGTACATCCAAAGACAAATACAGCCTCTCATATATTTCAATTTTTGAATTCGAATCTTTTCTATTCTACAATAACCTTCCAAAAGAAGAATTTCAAATCTTTAAATTACGTTCTCTTTACATATGCACGTATGTGTACAATTTATTTGCATTTTTTTCTTTTTATCACTCTCTATGCAATGTATGATTTTTTTAATTTTTTATTTCTATCAATTTCATGTACTCAAATATTTTTTTTAATAGGATGGTTTTACTTAATCTTTCAAATGCCGCATCCTTGCGTACACGTAACACGAGTGCTCGTTTGCTAGTTTTCTATAAATGAAAGAATGGCGTGAGAAAAGAAAAAGGAACTCCCAGCATCTTAATATGTTCATCACATTCTCTCAGAGCCCAACTTGCAATTCGATTATAACGGGCTTAGTTGAGTCCAACATCATCTTCGTACGTCAAACTACTAATCAAAGTTAGCAAAATGCCCTCTTGACTCCGCATCGTTGGGCTTTTGGTGGACTCGGATTTATCAAACTGAAAACATATTGTAACAACTCGAGCCCACTGTATAATATTGTCCACTTTGGACACTGAGTCCTCACGGCTTTAAAACGTGTTATACAGATTAAAGAAACCCACGCCTTTATAAACTAGCCCCAGGACTCCCCCCTAAGCAATGTGAGACGGAAGACAAGCCCTTAACCTCATTCGCGTACTACCAAGGCGATCTCAGTCCATGCCTCCGTACTGCCCCGGGTCTAGGTCGTCACATTCCCCCCCCCCCCCTTAAGACACAACGCCCTCGCCCTTAAGGCGATCTCAGTCCATCCCTTCGTAATGTCCCGGGTCTAGGTCATCACACATATACACCACATTCACATGTATCATTATGAGCTAGAGTGTATAAGTTGATGTTGATAACACTTGACACGTAATTGAGCGTGACCCATCACACCTTACATGATTTCCCCAGCTCGATCCTCATTTGTTTTTTATTAGCGTTAGTCGAAACCCAAATCCATCTTTGCCCCCCCCCCCCCCCCCTAAGTGGGTTTCATTTGAATTGGTCAAGGGAATTTGTTTTTTTATATATTTTTTTATCTTTTTCATCCTTCCTGACAGTTTCTTTTTAAAATGAAATGCTATACAATTCACATATTCTTACCTACATACATTTGATGCTAATACTAAAGTTATTTGCACATGTGCAAAAGCATTTGGAACTTGCTAGGAAGATTTTTTTTTAATATGATTTACATTTTAAAGTTGGACAAGACAATTATTTTTGGGGACAATGTTGTTTTCCGCTCCGCCAAGTTATTTACCTTTTCGTCTTCTCCTTAAGTTTCCATTTCGCATGTAATTTAAGAAAAAGTTGATAAGTTTAACTTATACATACATTAATACCCATGGCTGTACAAAGCCATACCTATTAAGATCTCTTAAAATAATCTTGCCAACATAGACGCATGTGCATATAAACATAGATTTAGATTAATGTGTTGAGAGAAAGATAAAATTTAAGGAAGTGAATAAATTTACGAAAGAATCAGACTAATTGTCAGATGAGGGAAATTTGAATTCGATTTTGCAAAATTAAACATGGAAAACAGAGACCGGTGGCGATGAGTGGTGCCAGACGACTTTTGGAGGCAGCGGCAAGGACTGACGAGAAAATTCTTCAATTTAGAGGAAAGCACCCGATTTCCATGGCATAAATGCCAATTGTTCTTACAAAAACTGAAATGGAATGCCTTGATGGAAAGGGGAGAGAAAGGAAGAAAATTTTCTAAACATACGTTTGTCCAACCCCTCCAATGGTTGTCTTCAGGAGTTTTTTATATGACCCCATCACACCCCTTCATCGTAGCATATCAAGTCCAAATGGTGTGGTCCAATCGCACCCCATCATGGACGTACTAGCTAAAGTACAACAGTCCTCTATCGGTTTCCTGGATGTCGAAACCGAGCAAAACACAGAGAAGAACAAGGCAAACTCGTTTCCTTCCTTCTCTTGCTGAGGCCAGATTAAACAGCCTTTCATAGAGGAAGAACCAAGCTCCTGCTTCAGCCATACTTCGAGAACAAGAACCTCCCGCTCGACGAGAGTGACCTTGTTATCGAGCTGGATCCACTCGCTTTTTGACAATATGTATGTCAATACGTTTGACATCAGCTCATTCCTTGACGATATGTTCAGCAAGTGTTCTAACATGATGTCATTTCACACGCACACACTTAGGAAGTACTAGATATGTCGGCACCTTATATGTACAACATCTGTCGGCGATTTGGAAACTAGATTTATCAAGAACCCAAGCCCTTAATATTGGATAATTAAGCCGAATCGAGTTATGCTCTATCAAATCATGCATATCACGCGGTAAAGCTAGTTTGAGCATTCAAGGTCATTCGAGTTCGAGCAGTAGACCAAATAAAGCCCAACTCAGCTCAATTGACATCAGTAGTTGATGATGAGGATTTCTACACTCCTCCTTTCCACTCCGAAAATCTCTTGTTTTTAAGTCTCCGGATGAATATGAAGGATTAGTTCATTAAGGTCAATACATGAATTGAAAAGAAGGAGATGTGGAAGAACACTAAGGACGTTACTATAGCTTCTTGACACTTTCCCATCAAAATTTAAAATATTATTTAAATTTTTAAAAAGAAATCATAAAAAAATTATATAAATTTTAATGTCAATGTTTACTTTTTATGAAAATTTCAAGTGTTTAATATTAAAAGAGGGAAGTCAATCTAGAAAGACCCTAAATTACCAAGCAAGATTTTTAAAAAAAAAATAACTAAGCAAGAGAGGGAAAAGAGGGAAAAATCAATAAATTATTTAAGGGATAAGTATATTAAAAGTCTTAAAACTTATCATAAAAGTACAATTGAGTTATAAAACTTTCAAAAGTATGATGAAGTTCTCAAATTTACCATGAAAATATAATCAAGTCCTAAAAATTTCATAAAATACAATCAAGTCCCAAAATTTATCAAGAAAATGCAATCAAGTTATAAATTTTTACAAAAGTACAATCAACGAAATGACTTAATTGAATTGATTTGACAAATTTTAGAATTTGATTGTAACTTTTGAAAATTTTATGACAAATTTTAGGATTTAATTATACTTTTTGAAATTTTTAGAAATCAATTGCACTTTTACAGTAAGTTTTAGAACTTTCAATACTCTTATCCCATTATATAATGTTCATCAAGTCCAACATATCTATGAAGTGACATAGAGCATTCAATTGTGGAAGGCTTGACCCGGCCCAACCCCCTTGGGATCCACCCGATAAGTCTTTAGGTGCCAATGGTCCCGAAACAGATACATCAGTCGTGAGGATCTAATCCTCAAGACATGAGAACCGTTAGATCATCTTCTTCTAATCACAGCCATTCACTCCAATCCCAAGGCCACTATTGGCCACTATAGTTGACCCCCAAAAAAAAAAGTCACTATAGGTCCAAAAAAGGACATAAAAGTCTTTTTATTTAAATGTTTAAAAAAAGGCATGAATTTTCGCTTGAGAAATAAAAACGATCACCATTATAACAAACGGACCGCACATGACATTTGTTGGGACTAATTGTATCGATATGGCGACGCGCTGGCCAACATGTTTCTTTTTAGTATTAAAAAGATAGATAAATTCAATATTTTCAAAATCGAAAGTAAATATGTTTTTTTGCCAAGAAAATCAAACGGCCAAGTAGAACTTCGGGCCACAATTGCTCCTCTCCCCGATTGCATTTCCTCTAGGCCCGTCGCCTTCACGGCCATTGTCGGGCTCGGATATGAAGTCAGTAGCGGTCGGCACCTTGGACATCTGCGTTTAGGGTGGAAGGATTTTCATTTTTAAGAAGAAAATCTCTCCATTTGAATGACTAGTGAAACAGCATACTCGTGTTAAAAAGAGAGAAGGCAAAAGTTTTATATATGAAAGGGAAGGAAAAACTTTTCAAAATAAATTTGCTTTAGGAAATTGATTCAAACGGTTATTGCATTACATGATAATCAAAGTTACATCTTTTAATATTATTAAAGTGAGAACATCGCAGGTGTCATAATTTTCATACAACGCTCACTTGAATGCTAAAACATTTTTTTTCCGTTCACTTGACTATTACAAATTTCAAAAATCAATCACTTAAATATCATCGGCAATTTACCTCGCCGAAAAAGCAGGCGTGAGCGCCAATTTCAAATTTCATATATACGATTTATGCCATCTCTCATATATTTCAAATTCCAAATTCGAATATTTTCTACTCTGCAATAACCTTCCAAAAGTATATCAGAAGATCTTCAAATAACGTTCTTTTTACATATGTATATATGTATACATTGTTTGCATTTTTTTTCTTGTTGTCAATTGCTATGCACGGTGTATTCCTCTCAATGTCGTGTATTCAAATATTTTTTAAAACGATGGTTTTAGCAAGAACTCAGCATCGCACGGTGTCCACTCCATTCTCTCTAAGACCAACTTGCAATTCGAGCATAACGAGCTTAGTTCAGCCCAATATCATCATCGTACGTCTAAATTATCAAACAAAGTCAGCAAAATGCCCTCTCCATTCCACATCGTTGGTCTTTTGGTGGACTTGGATTTATTGACCCAAAAAAAAAAAAAAATCTGCACCACATTCAAATGTATCATGTTGAGCTGGAGCTTATAAGTCGATTGACTTGGGCTCCACTAAACCCTGTCTCGATAACACTTAGCATGCAATCAAGAGTGACGTGTCACACCTTACTTGATTCACCCTCTAAATCCTTGTTTATTTTTTAGTAGTGTTCATTGTGATCCATACCCCTATTTGTCCCAATCTAAGCGGGTTTGATTTGAAGTGGTCAAGGCTATATGTTTTTCAAATATATTCTATCTTTCTTGTATCCTTTTTGATACATTCTTTTAAAATGAAATGCTATACACTTTACATATTTTACTTGCATACGATTAATGCTAATGCTAAAATTATTTTCAAGTGTATAAGCATTTGAAATTTTTTTAAGAGATTTTATGACATTATACTTTACCTTTTAAAGTTAGACTAGACAATTATTTTTGGGGACAATGTAATTTTCCTCTTAGCCAAGTACTCTTTCTTCTTCTCCTCAAGTTTCCATTTCACATGTAATTTAAGAAAAAACTGATAAAATTAACTGATACATTTATTAATAGCCATGGCCATACAGAGTCATAACTATTAAAAAAAATCCAAGCATATACATATGAATATATATTTAAATTAATCAGTTGAGAGATAGAAAAAAAATTCTAAGATGGGAACTATTTAGGAAAGATATTTAAATGGTTGTCTGAAGAGAGAAATTTGCATTTAATTTTGGAAATTAAAATATTTGTGGGATAAGCTAGTAGTTAATTGACTCTATAACGGTTTTCACAATTTTGTTATAACACGTTATCATAAAATGTACTAACAATAAACATGGGCTTTTGAAAGAATTCTAGGAAACTTTGTTAAAAATAGGAAATGCCATGGGATTGACTTATCATCATTCTCATAGTATAATTTATTTAAAACTTTATTATCTTAAATTTTCTTACATGAATGATCACTTATTTCATATTTTGAAGAGAATACTGTATTTTAATATTTATATACATTATAAGTGAAGAATCTCATTTATATGATGTCCAAAGGTAAAGTCCCGCATCTTTCCCTAGTTGCTCGACATAAAATGATGGATTTTGAGATTACAACGACTGGCCTTCACTGTTTTCTCATTATTTCGAAAAGGCTACGTAGATTGGACGTTGGGTTTGAGTTGTCTCATTAAACATTTTAACTTTTATTAAATTTGAATTAATCCAGCGGTTGTGTCCATTGAGAGGCCATCTCATTGGACTTGCTTGTTCGTGTATAGTTAATCCAATGTTAAGATAACGTTCTACATTAAAACTATCTATCCAACCAAATATTTTAGCCTTTTGGGAATTCCAAACATATGTCAAGAAGGATAATGATTTGACATATTTGGACGTGACATGAGAAGTGACCCATTTTCGTATTGCACACCCCGTTATCTTTTTATGGATGTTTATGTCATTATAAGATTATGCTTACAATTATGATTCTCTCAATTAGGGTAAAATCTCGGGTTAAAATTCACGGTAAAAGATTATGATAACCAACAGATATTGCACCGAACACCAAGAGTGTCGCAAGCCCAAATTTGATCTGCTGCGGAATGAGGATAAGACAAAGTAAACAATCTATTACCCAAGTCCAATAGTATTAGTCCAACTAGCCCAAGACATCATGTGCCTAGGGCTTATAAAGTCTTTGTTCGACACCGACTCGGTCCCTTACGCAACCCAATAAAAATATAATTTACATTTGATTTATCTACTTGAGTTTAATTCATGTCTCATATGGTTTTTAAGGGTGATGGAGAATTTTATGTGTCCAGAATTCATTTATTGAAAATGGGGTTTCTTGATGATGCTCTAATACTGAATTTGCATATCACATGCTGTCAGTATTAAATAATAATTTAGCTTAAGAATCAACCTGCATCTCTCTCTCTCTCTCTCTCTCTCTCTCTCTCTCTCTCTCTCTCACGCAAAAAGATTGAAGTTTCAGTGGGCTTTGGACGACGTAGCATGGCCCACTTGGACCTGCTTCCTGTGGCAAGTGGGGGTGAGGCCCACGATACCCCATTTGTGCATGTAATAAAACAGAGTGATAATTCATCCTCAACGTTTAGATATTAGCTTTATTTGCTTAAACCTAATAGACTTGATTCAGACGTATTATGCAAAATAGTTTTGCACAATATCACTTATTGCATTCCCCAGTTCATGGTTATGCATACAATGCGAGTTGATAGGTTCATACTTGTTTTAAGCCAATTGTGTCACTCGATTTTCAATCCAATGTCTCATGGTTGACTTTTTTACAAGCTGAACATTTGACTTTCAGCAACTCTCCCTCTCGAAGCATTCCGAGTCCAAACTATAAAAAATAAAATATCAAGTGTGGTGAATACTTCACAAGTGAACCAAAACTTGACTGCGAGATATATCTCTTCCATTTCTTTTTTGACACATTATTCGAGGGTATAGAGTCTTAGCTTGGGCGTGGTTGATCAAATAATAGTGTAACATCAATCTTATGAGAAAGGTGAATTCTATGTCAGAATATGATCAAATATGTAGCGAGTGTGGGATTTTTAGGGTAATGCCACAAGGAGGCAGTCATGCCGATTGCCTCTTTCCATCGTTTTATTAATAATTAAAAAAAACACATGCCTATCATGCAGACATAAATTTGTTTTCATTCATTATGCAACTCTCTACGTTAGTCTAGGTCTAGTTCTACTTTTATAAAGGACCGACACATCTGAGGGGATGGTTGACCCTCGTTATCAAATTTCAGTTTTTTTTTTTTTAAATTATAAGGTACTCACTTGGCGCCACTTCTCCTAAAAAAACTAAGTTATGTCAACATTTTTAGTCAAAAAAAGAAAAAAAAAACTGAACGGAGCTTTCAACCAAAAAAAAAAAAAACTAGACGGAGCTTATGAAATGCTAACTGTTTAAAATAAACTCTCATATCTAAGGTCTTCCAATAGACGGACTACAAAAGCGGCAACAGGTAGCTGAGTGAGGCGTAAAAGAAGGAGAGATGGAGGAAGGGAGAGAGGTTTTCTAATGATTTTATATACTTGAGTGTAATGTTCACCCAAAATTTTAGAAAGAGCCAGCAATCGGACGCCGCACCCGATCAGGGATAGCTGAAAAACAACACCGCAAGCTAATTTTGATCCTTGCGAAACCATACTCCAATGGTAATCTTTCCTGCTTTTCTTCGCAAAAATACAAACAATTAAAGCCCAAATCGAAAGTAGCTCTACACGCTTGGATCTGCGACTCATTCCAATGTAAGCAGACCTTGTTATTTTTTTAATCATTTTCGTTCATTGCAACATTTTTTTATTTTATCTTTTTCATCATTTTTATTTTTAAAATTTTTCCTTTCCTTTTATCTTTTGTATGTTTTTTTATATTTTGTAAAATGAATGGATATCTAATAAGTCAACAAAAATTCGAATGTCTACAAAATTCCACGTCTTGTTTAAGAAGAACCATCTCTCCCCTTTTTTTTAATGGTTATCCATGCATTGACTCCTCCCCTCTCTTCGTCATCAATAAGAACAATCAATCTGAAATTCACAGACTTGTTACTAACAAAAACAGGCTTTCCCCATCCAAAGTCATTCTCATACGGTCGGTACCTGCACCGGCCACTAAAAACAATCACAAACTCTTCGTCTGTGGGCACATTTTTTATGAAGTCGATGTGAGAATTAACCATGGTTGAGCATAACTTCTCCTTGTCTATAATTGTTGCATATTTCGTTTTGGCGTCTGAAAGCATGTCGCAAATTACATTCACCATTCCATTGAACTCCACCTTGCCTCTGTCAGCTGCAGGTTGACCTGATAGCACAAACATCACGGCAGAGAGATTGCCAAAAGAATTCGCACGAATAGCTAGATCGATTTTCTCGTGCAAGTTATCATACAAACCATGAAAGCCGCCATGTTTATTTCGATCAATATCAATGAGAGCCCTACTTATCACGCGGAAAAAACCTCCACCCTTGAGGGCTGGGAATTTTTGGCCATCAAATCCTTTGTACCATTTCTAGCAAGCGCTTTTAGCTCTAATATAGCATTACAGCTGAACTTGAACCTACTCATGACGAATTCCTCATTGTCAATACGTGGAGAAGGCCGTTACGGATCCGCCGATTCTTTTATCGGGAGCAGAGTTGACAACTCGAAACTTGGGACAGACTACCGAATCTGTGCTACCTTGGCAAGCAGCAGCCCACGAATTAATGAGCATGGCCATGGTGCAGACATCACCGATCTTGCGCGTAAAGCGTAGGCCCATCACTAATCCGCCACACTCAAATGTATTTACTTGAATCACAACTAACGGATTGCCTGCTACATTGGTTGGGAATTTCGACAAACGATCGATCAAATCCATGTCAGGGTCTCCATGGAGAAGCTGATCAATCTGGCCATTCACTCGGGCGTGGGCTAGCTCAACTCCAAGGTCATTACAGTCGATAAAACAATATATCTCCCTGCCATAGGATAAAAGAGCGTTAGGGTTTCAGATAGTGATTTCTCCCTCCGGTTAACCTTTTGAAGAGCATCAACTCCTGGATTCTTGGCGTCATCTCCATAGCAGAAGATAGTCCCTCCATAAAAGGGAACTTGAATCTCATTAGTGGGAGTCACCTTCAGTTTTTGCCGGTAACGCGGCGTTGGAGCCAACCGTTTGACCAACTTCTTCCATTGTACTTAGACCTGCATGCTTGGATTGCTTCGCAAGATATATGTGTAGAAGTACAACTAATTTGAAATCATTATAATTGTGTATTAGATCTGGCCTGTACAAAGCTCGTTCTATAGAGCGCTCCGCGACCATATTTAAGTCTTGGAATCGATAGGCATCTGACTAAATGTGATAGAGCCTTCTTGTTGGCAGGCGTACAAATTTCTCAATTGAAGGTCCCTTCCTATACGTTGCAGAACCATTCAATTGATGAGATTGGACATTGAATGACACTTCCTAGTAATGATGGTACTCGTGATTTGAAATTTCTTAGTCAATGCCATCAACCAACTTGGCGGTTCCTCAACATTACTCTAACATGATATCATTAATGCATGTCGATAAAAATAGGTAAACCTATATCACATACAGATAGTCATGGACCTTTCGCTCTTATTGAAAGTTATATTTGTCTTGCTTTCAGCCTAAGGCCCTGTTTGGTAACCATCCAAACAGGGCCAGATTTTGATTCTTTATTTCCATAATCAGTTTCGGCCCAAAATCGCGTTTGGTAAATTTTTTGTTCCCGGGAACAAATTTGTTCCCAGAATCAGTTTTGGACAAGAATTTAGAATAAAAAAAAATATGATTCTTGATTCTGAATCAAAAAAAAGAATAAAAAAAGTGGCTCTCTCTCTCTGCTCAACGTACCCTCTCTTGCTTCACGTTTTCTCTTTGTGCGAACCCTTTCTTTTTCTTCTCTCTTTTGCTCGACATTGTCTCAGGTTCGTTCTCTCTGGTTCGTTCTCTCCACAACAACGGTGACAGCGACTGCTGCTTCTTCATTGTTGAAGCTGCTTGTTCAAGGTGAGTTCCCTTCACTCACAGGTAGCGTCATTGTCGGTTGATCTAGGTGACGGTTTGCTCACCATCACCTTCGTTCGTCGTCTGCAACGGTTGGCAGGAGCGCCACCGAGCTCCAGTCAGCGAGCGCCCACGCCAATCTAGCCGAGGAGTCGCTCGCCGAGCAACCCCCTAGGCCCGAATCGGCGGGCGCCAACGCCGATCTGGCCGAGGAGTCGCTCGCCAAGCGACCCCCAGGCCCGAATCGGTAGGCACCAGCGCCGATCTGGCCACTGAGCGACCCCTGGGCCCGAATCAGATTTTTTTGGAGGGGGGGGGGGGGGCTTTCGTTTGCCAAATAGTATATCTCAATGTCTTTCGGTGCTGATTTATGGGATGATCTTCTTTGAACCCCTCCGGTCCTGTGCGATGATTCGTGGGACTCCCTTGGCTGTCTTGATGTTCTGTTCTGTAGTCTTGGAAATTAGCAGACCCGTGTGTGCATCTTCTTAGGAATGTTCTTGTGTTACGTTGAAGATCTCGTGTTTCTGTCGATGACGATTTCTTATGTGGACAAGTGCTTGTGTGAAACCCAGACCTTGATGAGCGAATAGGCCCTCAGAAAATCGGGGCTTTTCTCCCCTTCAATTCGTGTTTGGTTTTTCAGAAAATTCTGAGAGGCAATCAAATGGCAAATGCCAAAGGATTTTCTGGGCAACCAAATTGACCGCAGCATGTTTATGTTTTTTCTTTCGTGTATGTAATTTATCCAATTAGTCGTTAATATCCATGCTGATTGTATTCTTATGCGACCATGATATAGGCGAGGCAACGATAGGAGGAGCGGGTAAGCAGCAGAAGAAGAACGGCGCAGCAGAAGGAAGAAACTGCAAAGCCCTCGGTGACATTGGCAATCTCTTCACTATTCGAGGCATTGAAGGCAAGGTGGTCGAGTGTTTTTTCAGTGATGCCTTGACCCTATTCATGGTGGTCGAGTGCTTTGGTGAAGGCATTGATTAGGTTTCATTTGCTTTTTAGGGTGGGGGATTCAATTTGGTTCCGTGGGGAGTCTCTGCTCATAATCGATTGGTGCGGTGCGGGGATTAGTTGGGTTCGTGCAGTTTTGTTTGGGGTGAAGAGTGATTTTAAGGATGAAAGGCGTGGAGAGGGTGCTGTTATGGTCCAATATGTGAATGATATAGCTCCGAGCTCGCGATTTCTGCTTGGTGTTCTGTTTGTCAATGCTGTGAATGGCATATAGAGTTGCTGAACTAGGAAAAAGAAACAGAGGAGGAGAGAAAAATTGTACTAATTCATACTCTACTGATAATTTCTCACCATGTTCTTATTTTTTTGCATTTTTTTTCTGAAGTTAATGTGGTTATTTGGATTATCCGCCCCGCCTAAAATTCTTTTCTTCTATTGGGATCTTTTACAGAAAAGGCCGCGTGGTCATTTGGGGCATTAAAGAATCGTTTCACCATTTTGAGACGCATGCCTCCATTTACAATTAAAAAGCAAGCACTTCTTGTAATTGCATGTTGTGCTCTTCATAATTATATTCGTGACCAAGACAGGATGGACAAAAACTTTTCCCGATATGGAGATCCGGATTACCCATTCGGAACTAGAGAAGAGGAGGTTGTGGATGATACATCAAATGAGCAAGCAATGGAGATAAACATACTTTGGAAAAGTATCGCAAATCAAATGGCAAGGGATTACAATATGCCAGAGATTCCATAACTTTATGTTTCCAACTTTTGTAATATTGTTATTAATTATTGACTTATCAAAGCCAATATTTCAAAGTTGAACAATGGACTAAGTTACTTCAGTATTCATTTATGGATAAGTTGTAGTGATGAGTTTCTCGTTAAAGTCTTTTTCTTGTTTCAAAGAGTCATGTTGGTTTGAAGACTTATTCTTTTAAACGTTGGGTGTTCGGTTTTGGGGAAGGGAATATATATATATATATATATATATATATATATATATATATAGAGAGAGAGAGAGAGAGAGAGAGAGAGAGAGAGAGAGAGAGAGAGAAGAATCTTGGTTAAATTAAAATTAACATCCATCCATATTAAATTCAAAATGGATTAGATATTTAATCATAGAAATGTAAATATTTATTGAAAATAAGAAATCATCATGATAAAAAAAAACTCTTATTTAAATATAAATAATATTGAAATTCTAATAAGAAAAAAAATAAAATAACAACAATTTTCGTTTTTATTTTTATTTATTTTTTATTTCTATATTTTATTTTAATTTCCCCCTATTCTAAAATATATATTTGCTATATATAGAATACATATTTAATTTTTCTTTATAATTTAGTATTTATATTTATTACATATTTTAGGTATATTAGTATAATATATACTATGGTTTATTATTAACTATTTAATAAAAATTGATTAGTTAATATTTTTATTACTTAGTATAAATATAATTAATCAATGAGGGGTTTATGAGAATTCAATATCAAATTTATATTTATATAAAAAGGTAATTAAAAAAAGAATTGGAATATAAATTTTATGCAGTTACCAAACGCATTTATGTTCTTTTTCTATTCTAGAATCATAAATTTTGTACAGTTACCAAACGCGTTCTTTTACTCAGAATCAATTCCCGAGAACAGAATAAAAAAGAATCAATTCTAATCAGAATCTACTTCTGGGAACAGAATCATTACCAAACGCACCCTAAATGGTAAAAGGATTCCGATTCATTGAACCAGCGATGTAGTAATGTCGGATTGATTCGTGCAGCTAACATTGAGGGACTGTATGCCTCGCTCCCTGCACCGATGACTTGACGGTTATTATTAGCATCGGACAAGGAGATGAATAGTACAACAAGCGGCGCACGTGCTATTAGAAATAGATCGGCTTAAGTGCACTCCAGTAAAACAAAAATTGCTTCTGAGCCTTAAAAGCGAGACAAAGCTTTCATCTTCGGTATCAACTATCAAAAGGTAAGGGTCTGCTAATTCGAACTTCAAATATCTCATTCCTAGATATCATACAAAATTAGTTCGTTAAGGATAAATTTAGCTTTTATCTAGGATTTAGACCCAGACGAGTCTCTTTTTTATTTTTTTATTTTTTTGGTCCTAGACATTGAGGAAGAACGTTTGACAATGATTTTTTTATATGTCACATCTTTTATCCATGGAGATTAAGTAAACATTATGAGCATTATTCTATTGTGTTGTGCCACATTCCAGTTTTTTTTTTTTTAATGGAGCGACCAAAATATGCAGAAAACAACACACTCGTCTTGATGATGCCGTGACCTTGTTCTAGTCTTTTCGTGTAATGATCTGTGAGTTTTAAGATATGATTGGTAAGAAAGTTCATTGGTTCCTGACGCTAATAGTTAGGAATGTGCGGTTGTGATCATACCCTTGCAGATACTTGAAACAAGTGGAAAGCTTGTATGCTTAGAGCAGTTATAGCATAATCACCCTGTTTCACCCATTTTATTCCTGCAACAAAATATCTTTCATCGAATGATATATTTCGGCTTTTATTAGAGGAGACACATGTTTTGTGCTAAATCTAGGCAGAGGATATCAAAATACAAGTGTTATTTACAATTTATATATTACGACATTAACGGTTAATGGCTGGCTAACTTCCACCTCTGGTCCTAAATCATGCCAGAATTTAATCAACAACACAACCTAGTGATAGTTCAGCACAAAGCTGCAATCCAATCAATAGTAATGCCCCTAGATAACAAACACAACATCGGAATTTGTTCGATAACGCTGAGCTTGCGGTACAACACCAAAATTTAATTGACAATGCTACACTAGGATGTAGATACTTGCTGGAATCTAATCAACAACGAGAATCTAGAAATTGTAGCTATGAAAACTTAAGTGCAATAAAGTAAAGGCATTTGATATGTTGTTGGGGGGGGGGGGGGGGGGGCTGCTCTTCATTGGATGACTCATGGTATTTATAGAAGAATTTTGTAACCATCGAGCGGTTACTCCTTCTTTGGTAATTGCCTTTGACCTTTCCACACATTCCTTTGCCTTCTTATTTTTGCCTCACTGCTTCCTCATTTGTCGACAGTGGTTGTATGACTTGGTCATTGAACAAGAATCATTCCCTGACTCTGCACAATCTTTTGTATATTCGATTGTTTCCACTCAAATTTTGGTGTCAATACTACTCAACTTTTGTAGCTGTGACATTATTCTGATATCTAGACACATGCTAATTTCGTCCCTTATCATTGAACCATTGCATATAAATTGGGACTCGAAAAACCTACCTAAATTGCCGTGGGCCAATAAAAAGGACTAAGTAAAAAAGTAAAGAAATTACTTTGCTTTTAAAGAAAATGGCAAGCACAGAGACATGCACATGATACGTGTAGCTTGATGTCTAACTGAGAAGGTTTAGAGAAATCAAAAGGGTATCTGCCCATTGCAATCTCGCATTGGCATCATACCTTCTTAACATCGGCCCTACTTAAAGAAATTCGGGGAAAAGAAAGGCAACATCTACATTGCAATCTCGCGTTCAAAGTCGTATCTTTCTTAACACCATCCTAAATATCCTTTGGCGGCCTAGGTACAACGGCTAGGTTGTGTGTGCCATATGCAGTGCTAAAACATTACAGCATGCGTAGCAATTTATAATCACAAAAAAAATTATTTTGACAAAATTAAAAATTAATCTCTAAGTTATTAACCTGCACAAAAAGGAAAAAAAAAAAAAAACCCAAGTTAGTGAAGTATTTAAAGAAGATAAAAAAAAAAAAGGCCTAAATCCACAAAAATGTCTCTAGCGGAGTTGCCAATCTGTCGCAACCTCTTTTTCCTGCCCCTAATTAGAGGGGCGCCTATGGAGGCTAATGGCTTAGCTAGGTCTATTAGGCTTAGCCCGGGCTTTCCCAAGCCTACCAATTCAAGACTTATGATTTGAGTTTTTAACCTACAAGTTAATTTTAAAAATGAGTCGCCACTAATCAATTTAGGGTGTGCCGATTAGAAACCTAAGCAAAATATCGAGAGGAATATTCGCACATGCGCAACCAGAGAAACTAGGTTCAGGGACTTGATTACACTAGTTAATCACTAATGCCCTTTTGGTACCTAATCTTGTTTAAACGTTGAGGCTTTTTGGATTTTCAAGGGGTTATCCATGAATTTGTGGAGGAAAAACATTTTTTGGTCTTTTTTCTATTTTTTTAACATAAAAGGGCATTTTTTGGATTTTTGATATTTTTTCTAAAAATATTAATCATTTTTGGATTTTTATTTTTATTTTTGGGCCTTTTGGGAAAAAGGGGATATTTTGGAATTTTTTTCTGATTTTATGAAATATAAATAATTATTTTTTATTAAAATATTATTTTTTATTATAATATAATTTCATAAACGACCCGAGTCGGACCCCCGGGTTGGGTCTAACCCAGTTCATTAAAACCAGCGGCTCGAGTTGGGCCCAAAGTATGGGCCTAGCCGGTATACCCCTTTTTTAAAAAGGGATAAGTACTGCAAAAGTCCTAAAATTTGTCACGAAAATGCAATTAAGTTTTAAAACTTACAAAAAGTGCAATTAAATCATAAAACTTGTCAAAATGTTTCAATCGAGTCCTAAAATCGATGCCGTCACAATAAAAGATTCGGAATATTGTGTCGTAGTGAGGATGGTTTTGGATTTTTGGTAACTTTTTTCCTTAAAAAAAATTATATAAACAACCACCAATCAAAAATCCTGCACCTCTCCCTCCCTCGTCCCCTCGAGTGGTGGTAACTTTATCTAGGATTATGACACGACGGTAGGCGATAAAGTGATGCAACCGTAGGTTGACAGATGTGTGGCTGGCGAAGGAGAAGAGGTGCTCGGATAAGTATAAGGAAATGGGAAAAAAAAAAAAAGAGAGTAAAAAACGAAGGGAAGAAAAATCCTTCTCGGAGGTCACATGGATCGTCCAAACGGTTGGGCAAGGATTAACGGAGGCCGCGGCCGTGGCCGCAGCGGCCAGTCTATGCACTGGGTTGAAAGGATAGAGAAAGAGAGGAGAGGGAAGCTAAGTGTTTGTCTGGTATATGAGTTTTCACTGATGAAGGTGAATTTAAAATTTAAATTCATTCCCAAACTTTACATTCCCAACTCTTCATGTATTATATACTCACTTAAAACATTAAGCGAATGAATTTCCAGCGGCAATCATACTATAAAATGCAATTACATCAATTGCTTTATAAGATAAAGATAAATGCAGTAATAAGGTACTCAATAAGCTGGTAAACATTAGCTAAGAATTGATCTTGTCCACAAGAAGCATCATTCTTCAATAAACCAAACAGATGTTACAAATACTAGAGACTCAAGTTCATAAATTTTATTGTCCCACTTTACATTATTGTAAGAAATGATCACCTTTCAAATGATATAATCAGGCAACATCTCTATCTCCAACTAGGACGTGAATTTCAGAATTTCTGGATCTTGCTTAACAAGAATCATCTCATCTTCGTTGGTGGTTATCCATGCATCGATTCCTCCAGTCTCTTCATCGTCGATAAGAAAAATCGATTTGAAATTCGACCATGTGTTGCTCACGAGAACTGGCCTTCCCCACCCAAAATCATTCTCGCATAGCCCAAACCGGCACCAGCTACTGAAACCAAACGGACAATCTTTGCCTCTGCCCAAAATTTTGACAAATTCGGCTAGAGAATCGCCCACCATCGAGCATAACTCCTCCCCATCTGCTACTGCTGCGTACTTCGTTTTGGCATCCGCTATCATGTCGCGTATTACATTCACCATTCCGTCGAACTCCAACTCAATTTTGCCAGCCGTTGGCTGACCAGATTGCACCCACGTGATGGCAAAAAGATTGCCGCAAGAATTCGCGGGTATCGCCAAATTGATCTTCTCGCGCAAGTTAACTGGCATACAAACTACGAAAGTCCTTTGTTCGCCATGTTTATTTCGGCAAATATTGACGAAAGCCCTACCCAGTAGTGCCGAAACGGCCTCCACCCTTGAAGGCCGGGAATTGTTGCCCATCGAGTCCTTTGCATCGTCCCTAGCTAAGGCTTTCAGCTTCGATAAAGCATCGGCGTTGAACCTCAACCTACTCATGATGAGTTCCTCGTTGCCAATACGTCATGGACTCAAATTCGGAACCACCAACCCTTTCACTGGGAGTAGAGATGACAACTCGAAACTCGGAGTGACTATCGCCTCTACATTACCTCGGCAAGTGGTAGCCCACGAATTAATGAACATCGCCATGGTGTACATGTCGCCAATCTTGTGTGTAAAGCGCACGCTGATCGCTAAGCCGCTACACTCAAATGCATTCACTTGAATCACAACTAATGGATTGCCAACTACGTTGGTCGGGTACTTCGACAAACGTTCAAGCAAATCAATGTCGGGATCTCCATGGAGAAGCTTAACAATCTGGCCATCCACTTTGGCGTAAACGAACTCAACTCCAAGGTCGTTGCAATCAATAAAACAATCATCATCCTCGATATATCTCCCTGCCATAGGATAAAAGAATGTTAGGGTTTCAGAAAGTGACTCCTCCATCTGGAGAAGCCTTTGAGAAATATCAACTCCTGGGTTCTCAACGTTATCTCTATAGTAGAACATAACGCCTATGTAAATTGGCATTTGAAGCTGATCCAGTGATGTTAACTTCAATTTTCGCTGGTTGTTCGGTGTCGGCACCGATGGTTTGACCAACTTCTTCCATCGTACTTCCACCTTCATGCTTGTATTGCTTCTCAAGATATCTAGTCAAACAAGGATGGTGAGTATGGTTGTGTGCGAGATTTGTCCAGGGCAATGCTCGTTTTATACAGCTAACCAAGAAGATATTTAAGTCCTGGAATTAATATGCATCTTAAGACTGGTGTGACGGAGTCGTTATATATGTCCATTTCCCATCTCCCTCATCAAGATTTTCTTTTTATGACCAAATCAAGTAATGTGAGGAACAAATGTATATATTAGATCCATCTGAGAAACACGGAATACTAAATACCTTATAAACCTTTAATATTTTTTTTGTGGCCACGTGCACCTCGCCTATTTCACCTTCTTATAATACACATGAATTGTTAATTTCCAAATGATGAAGTTTATATATGGATATCAGAGACATGATTATTAGATAATATTGTTAGAGACATTATTAGACCTTAAGGATAATTTTTTTTTTTTTTTGATATCCGAGGATCCACTTCATTGCTCCGTAAGGCTTACGCCCAAGTATCCACAACTATATCTCGAGGGAGACTAGCACGGGACCCCACTACCATGACCCCCAACTTAAGATGTGAGAGCAACGTGGGAGTTCAAACTTGTAACCTCTCGATGAGGAACCAAGCCGCCCTACCAATGCAGCTGCCCACCGGTGGGTTTAAATATAATATTTTATGTCTTGTTATTTTCTAAAATAGCTAATAACCTTCTTAAATAGATTATTCCTTTTCCTATATGTATTTTTCTGTATCGCATCTCGCATGGAACCCACCAAGCCACGTTACTTGGGCTCATTCATCTCGACCGCGGACTTCCAGTGCACCACCATGTAGAGATTGCCACAGGAATTCTCGTGCCATAGGAGATCTGTCCGTCCACGCAAGTTCACAGTGTGCGCAATTAGGAGCGGCTTGGATTGCGTATTTTTAAGCTTGGCAATGTCCAAGAGAGCAATCGACGCGAGCGCCGTGACCAGTTCCACACGAGAGGGTTCCCTTCCGGAATCGAACCCTCCCTTCTTCGCTGCGGCTTTGAGTTTCGAGATGGATTGGATGTCAAACATAAATCTTTTCATGACGTGTTTCGCACCTGGCAGTAGTCTGACGGGAGCTCGAGCTTAGTCAAGTCGCTTGGTGGGAAAATAGATGATATATCAAAGCACGGACGGATCACCTTGTTAATGCTTGTGCGACATGCCATCGCCCACATGCTCAGGAAGGACGACATAGTGTGCATGCCGGCAATTCTGTGTGAGTAGCGCAGGCCGACCACGATGCCGCCACAAGCGGACGAGCTCATTTGGACGACCACTAGAGGTGGCACAATCTGGTCGTTTGGATGAGGTAGAGTTGCCAAATGATTGAGGACATCATCAGGGTCAGTTTCTCCATGGAGAATTTGATCCAGAGTGCCATCAACTTCGGCTTCCAAGAACTCCACTCCTTGGTCTTCACATTCAACGAGGCACTTCTCTTCAACGTATTGGCCTGCAAAAGGGTAAAAGAGGGTTAGGGTTTCCGCAAGCGATTTCTCGAGTAGCGGAAATCTCCCGCCAATAGGTACGAATGAAGGGTAGCGTACATCCTTTTTGGATGAGTAGAAGAGAATGATACAAATATAAACTGGAGGCTGAAGCTGATCAAATAGAGAGACTTTTAGCTTGTGAATGCGGTTAGCTCTTGGAGCTGGGGGTTTGATCAATTTCTTGCTCTTTGTCTCGATCTTTAGTTTTCTTCCAAAGTTGGCTTCACTATCGTGCTTTTTCCCACTCGTTAGTATCACCCCATCTATAGAATTCTATCTCTCAAACCCTTCACACTAAAATAAATTAATAATAAAAAGTGGAGTTAATAACACAAAAAATCCAGACTAATACACACATAACAAATTTATCCCCAACTAATTTTTTACCAGGAAAAATCCCAAACTGGTACACTTATGACAAATTTACCCAAAACTAATATTTTGACTATTGAAAATCTCAAATCAGTACACATATGAAAAATTTACCCTAAATTATTTTTTTTACCACGAAAAATCCCAAAATAGTATACCCGTAATAAATTTACCATCCATTAACTTCCGTTAAATTTTACTATTAAATTTGTTGTTATGGATTAGACATGGTGATGTGGTAAGTTCATGTGGAAATCCATAGAGTTAATATCAAGAAAAACACCAAATTTATCACATGTGTACTATTAAATTTGTCATAGGTATAGTTTGGGGTTTTCGTGATATTTATTCTACCATGCCACATCACCATGTGTCCTTAACGTCAGCAAATTTAGCGGTAGAATTTGACAGAAGCTAATGAAGGGTAAATTTATCACAAATGTACAAATTTAAGGTTTTTCGTAGTCAAAAAATTAATTTTCAGTAAATTATTACATGTATATTAGTTTGGGGTTTTTTATTATCAAAAAAATTAGTTTAAGATAGATTTATCATGGGTCTACTACCAGTTTGAGATTTTTTATGGTATTAACCCTAAAATATCTTACCAAATAATATAATAGTTTGTACAGGTCATAACAAGTGACATGCCCCTGAGTTTCATGCATACAATTATTAAAAGAGTAAACCCACTAAAAGTTAGTTTGTATAGACACTTGTTAAACAATGATCCGTTTATAACTAAGCTAATACCACGGAAAACTCCAAACTAATATACCTATGATTAATTTACCTTCCATTGAATTTTATTGACAAATTGCTAAGTTAAATTTGGGGTTTTATCCTCAATTTATCATAGGCATACTAATTTGTGATTTTTTATGGTATTAATATAATTTTATCATCAAACTAGCACATCTATGATAAATGTACTCTCCGTTAATTTCCATTAAATTTTATTGTCAAATTATTGAATTGGATTATATGTACCAATTTAGAGTATCATCCTCCATTAATAACAGGTGTACCGATTTGTGATTTTCATGGTATCAATCCAATTTAATTAATGCTAACATATGGTTAATTTGTTAAGAATCTACCAATTTGGAGTTTTTGGTTTAAAAAAAATTAGGTTTTGGTGAATTCATAATGAGTGTGCTAATTTAGATTTTTCGTGATATTAACAGTTTTAACTAAACTCCCTGATGAATTCTTCAACAACCTAGCCTGTGGGAGATACTAAGTGGTTGTGATGAAGAGAGAGCCCACACGAGAGGTTGTGATAAGAAGAGAGCTTATGAGGGCGTAAGGACTTCGAGACTGTGTTCGTCTATCTGCACAAAAGTACCTTCAATAGTGAGAGACAACATAGATAGTGTTTCCACCATGTGATGATGACCCCAATGCAAAGTACATAGTAAGTGCCAAAACTTAACATAAATTGACATTTTAGTACCAAATGTTCTAATATGTATTCGTAAGTGCCAAAATCGAAAAAGAATTTAAGTGCCAACAATGAGAAATTCCAGCTAAAGTGCTAACGTGGCATTTTCTAACGACTTTTTTCACTAACGTGGTAATTTAAAAAAAAAAATTATCACGTGGCAATTCTTTGAAAAAAAAAAAGTATCCACATGGAAATTTAAAAAAAAAATTCCACGAGGCATACAAGCCCCATAATTAATTTTTGATATAAATATTAATTTTAAAAAAAGGCAGCCACAGCTTTGGTGAGGGCCTCTATGGCACTGGCCACTACCGCCATCCCACCATTGTTAGAAAGAGCCTGACGGTGGGGTGAAGGTCAGCCGAGGTTGTCAGGCTCCAACCAATGGCCGACAACCTAGCCAATCGCTGGCAAGGGCTTAAAGGCCTTCCTCCAAATCCAACAAAGGTCACCGAACCTCGCCCCATCCTTGCTAGCCTTTTTCGATGATGGTGGGGCAACAATGGCCATCGCTGATTTGCTGCTACTCCTCTTTTTTCATTTAATTTTTTAATTTAATTAATATTTATAATAAAAATCAATTTTGGGGCAAAATAACGTCGTTTTGCACATTCACTGCTAAGTAGGCAACTTCAGTGAGCCACATAGACCAATTTATTCTTAAATTAATGCCACATCAAATGTCCAGCTACCCGAACACTCAAGACTTCCATCTAAAATAGTGATCCCGGCATCTTTTCTTCATATTAAAAATGTTCAAGAAATTATTCACGTGTATGGGAACATGTTAATTTCAAACCAGAAAACTAATATCTTACTTTTTTAAACCCCACCATTTAATATAATTCTTAAAATCCAATTTTTGGTGTCAAACCCGACACTTGAGATTTTCTAAATATAGTCCATATTTTTCACAATCAACACTCAATTTGCAATATTCAACCATCAAATTCATAATCTAAATACATAGCAGCGATCAACGTGAAATTCTGACAATTTAAGATCTCGGAATAAATTTTGAAAATAATAAATAATTAAATTTATTCCGAAAATTAATTAAATAATAATATTTTATATAATTTTATATAATATAAAATATTATTAAATAATTAAATAATTTCGAAATACTTATTTAATCAAAAAAATAATCAATTAAGGTCCAATCAAGATTATACTAATATAAACCTCTACTTAGCCTTAGTTAATCATACATTAAACTAATCACACCCCCTAATCTAATCCACACTTAACTAAACTAAACTAACAATCTAATCTCACTTAACTTAAACTAAACCTCCATAAAGCATCATTAACCTTCTAATCAAGGTTTAGAAGCTAAACTCACCGAAATCAATTTCTGACGAGTCCATGGTGAAGACAACAGCAAGGCGGTCGATAAACCTCCACGCGGCGACACCAAGCGAGGACTAGAAGGCACCCAAAACGGGCCTTGAAGATCCGAAGCTTGCTGGAATTCCAGCTACTGATCTTGACTGGAAGAAGAGGCGTCAGTGGCTGGTTGGGTGGAGAAACGGCAGGAATGGACAACGGCAGCTTAGGCGGTGACTAGCAGTGGCTCCGGCAGTATTGGTGATGGCAAGTAGCTGCTGGTGACTCCAGACGACAGTGCTGGAGGGTCGAGGTCGCACAAGCAGCGGCGGAGCAAAGCGCAAGCTAGCTTCGGCTGGCTCATGATGGCTCTCCGGCGAGTTGGACGACCATCACGACGGCTCAAGCGACTATGGAGAGACTAAGATGCGACCTAGACGAACAGACGACGATGCTGGACGACGAACGGAACAGCGACGAAAGGAGCAAAGCAGCGAGCAAGCGAGCAAAGCAGCGCACGTGCGGGCGAATGGAGCGGTGAGCGGCGACAACGAGGGGCTCCGGCTGGCGTGTGAGCGACCAAACGAGCGAGCGAAGGGGTGGCCAAAGCTTGCTAGTTCGCAGGGCTTCTCTCTCTCCTCTCCAACTCCCAAGGAATTCCTTGAATCAAGGAAGAAAATGAAGTGTGATGTGAGGACCCTTCATGAGAGCCAATGGGCTTCTTCCACTTGTCCAAACCCCCTCCAACTTGGCCTCACCATGACCTCACATGACATCACCATCCAGTCACCTCCCCTCTTCCTCTACAATCTTCCAATAGGTCCATTTTGTCTCATCCCCCATGGCATACGAATTTCACATTTTTGTAGATCATATTCTTTCAAATTCATTCAATCCCCTTCCAATTGAGCCAAATTGAAATCCATAAATTTATCCAATTTCATCACACTTCAATTCACATTTTTCCTTGACCATAGAACCATATTGAATCCCAAAAGTACGACCAAAAGTGGGCTTACCAAATTTCCCGAACCAAAATAACCATACTTTGATTTTTCGCCAAAAAACTCGGTTTGCAAAAACAATCTTTTGAAAATGAGTCAACATTCCTAAAATGATTTGTAACACAAAAGGACTTCCAATTTCTGAATTTGGTTTCAATTTCACGGTTCATTTCACTCTAGCGAGTCCTAGTCTACGAGGTAGCTTTTAGGAATTTTTATGCATTTGACCTGTGGTTGATCATTTTCAAGCTACAATGTACATTTTCAACATATTGGCGACTCTCGGTCGTCGTGAAAATCTCAAGATTTCAAATACGAACACAGGATACCAAAATGATAAAAAAAGCGATTCAGTACTGATTGACAAGAATTATGCAATCTGGTGGAATCAACCACACTTGATCACATGCCTTTGTCGAGTCGACTTATCTCCGGTTACTAATCGATTTTTAACTGTGCCGTAATAACCCTTGTAGATTAGCTCGGTCGAGAAATTGCTTCCTAGTCAAATTCTCGAGTCTGATGCATTAGAATCCCTTAACGACTTTACCTGATATACTAGTTTTCTCGTGAGTGGCCAATTCAGAGAAAAGAACTAGATGCGCGTAGATGAAATGCCCGACTCATTCTATTGAAAACATAATTGGAAATTCAAGATGTCACATTGCCAATGTGCCATCCGTCTTTTGGCGGAGGGAAAGTTAAGATATAAATTTATCGTCTTGAACTGAAAATTTAAATCCATGTAGTTAAAAATAATTTTTGGGGTGAAATGTCTTGATTTAGGATAAGGGAGGGCGGGACAAAGGCTAATTGGATTAAGTCTTAAAAGGAAATATTTGTTACTGTAAGTTTCTCTCTTGGTACATATATCATGAGGAGAAATTGTTCAATTAGTTCTAAACCTACTATACAGATGTCAACTCAACCTTGAACTTTTTGATTTTGCCAATTCAATCTTTAAACTTTGCTTGAAATACCAATATAGTCATTCTAGCTAACTTTCGCCGAAAATTACTGACGTATTAGTGTGCTACCTATGATGTCCAACGATGAATGAATTGTCATGTCAGTAACTTCCGACAAAAATTAATTAAAATGGCTACATTGGAATTTTGCGTAAAATTTTATGACTAAATTGGTAAAATTGAAATATCTATGGCTAAATTAATATCCATATAATAAGTTTAAACTGATTGGGTACTTTGCAGTTTAGATAGTTAATTACCATGTAAATTTACAGGTTTTATCACAGGATGGATGGAGATTCTCTCTATCCCCTTTCCTGTTATTTTTTTGGTATTGCAATGATTTCGATCATTATTCTACGTGAATGTGGTTTACTTTTGAGTTCACGACTAAATTATATGTGTTAACATTGATCTTATCGAGACATCACTGAAGAGTCTTATTGAAATGAAGAAATAGAATCCAAAGAAATTAGGGTTATATGTTTTGAGATAAGCGAGTAGAGAATCCTTTACGAATAAAGAATAGTTGAGGATTATTACTATCGAGATAGAGGCACTCTTCGATAAATTTGGGGCTCATTTACTTGACGTCGGACGACGTTTTACCAACTTAGAGTAAAAAAAAAAATGCTTAGGTTTGCCCTTTCGATCCAGCGGGGAGGATGGGCTGGTAATTCGTATTTTCGTGTTGTCTTCGCATTGACCATTTGTGTCGTTTCTTATCGTAATAAATATGTGGCCATGTAATTGTGTATTGCTTTTCTTCAAAAATGAACCCAAAAAAAAAAAAAAAAACGATGAATACCATGAAAAACTTTAAACTAGTATACCTATAACAAATTTACCCCAAATTTGTACACCTATAACAAATTTACCCTAAATGACCATAAAAAATCACAAACCGGTACATACATAACAAGTCTATAAATAGGAGAGTCTTATAATCGATCTTGTTAAAGGTGAAATGAACGAAAAGTCTATCCATCTCATTCTCTTCTTCATGTGAGTTGCGAGTGTTTGACCTTCAATTTCTTCCATCACAGATATCATAAAGGGTTTTGGATTCAAAGAGATCTTCATTGCATTGCATTACAAGAATTGATGCATGATTTTGAATTACGGCATAACATGGGGATCAGTAACATATACAGTAAGTTTTGCAGTATAACAAGTATTAATGCACGATTCATCTGTGTCAATGTCGATTACATCTGTCATACTTTACCGGATGCAATAACAAAGTTCATTTGTCTAGTCTGTTTGGAGACATTGAACAAAAGTCGAGAGTACCGATCTCTCCCTATGTTACAATATAGACCAAATTCAAGTCGGCTGTTTTGAGCACAGTGGAGATATCAAGAAACAGCACAGCAAGATTTTATTGAAAACTTGATGAACTTTGCAGGTACATAAGTTCTATTGGTTCTGTTTTGCGATGTAGTAATTTCAGATTGGTTTTCCATCTAGCCAACGAGTATAGAAATCCAATGATTCCCGCGGCTTGTATTGAGGGACAGTATGCCCCGCTCCCTGCACCAATGACAAGACGGTTATTATTAGCATCAGACAACTAGATGACTAGTACAACGAGCGGCACTTGTGCGATTAGAAATAAATCGGCTTTAGTGCATTCCCGTAAAACAAAGAATAGAATTGCTTCTGAGCCTCAAAAGCGAGACAAAGGTTTTCATCTTCGGTATCAACTATCAAAAGGCAAGGATTTGTGAATTTGAACTTCAAATATCTCATTTTCAAACATCATACGAAATTAGTTCGTTAAGGATAAATTGAGCTTTTCTCTAGGATTTAGACACAGTCAACTCTTTCTATTTTGTGTTAGACATTGAGGAAGAACTTTTGACATCGTCTTGTATACTGTCGCATCTTCTGTCCATAGAGATTAAGTATATATTATCAGCATTGTTCTATTGCAGTGTGCCACATTCCAGATTGTTTTGACAGAGCGACCGAAATATGCAGAAAACGGCACGCTCTTCATGATAATGCCGTGACCTTGTTCTAGTCTTTTTTGTGCAACGAATTGTGAGTCTTAAGATATGATGGGTAAGAAGGTTCATTGGTTCCTGACCTTGACAGTTAGGAATGTGAGGTTGTGGTCATACCCTTGCAGATACCTGAAACGAGTTGGAAAAGCTTGAATGCTTAGAGTAGAATGCTTAGAGCAGCATAGCGTAATCACCCACAGTGGCATTGCATGATAATTTGAATTCGTGGATGCACTTAAAAGCGACGGAAATATGAATGAACAGAGTATTTGCAACATTTCTACTCTTTGACCATGAGTAGTAGTTGATAAGATTATACCTTGCATGTGCTAAGCATTACTGCCAAAAATGGGATGAAGTAAGAACTTACCCAGCGACCTGCTCTCTAGAGATCCACGATCTCCATTCATCAACAATTTTGTATCCAAGTGACCTGGTCCACGCTTGAGTACCAGTGTAAGGTACGACTGAATCATGATCTCCACTGAGAGCAGATAAAAGAACTGTCAATTAACGACAATCAAAAGAAAAAATGGCAAAAACTATTAGGATCAAATAGATTAATTCAACGAGTTCAAGTTACATCAATCCTATTAGGAGTGCCATGGCAAGAAGAGACATCTCAGTAATGCAGAGGGCTTGAACATCACATATCTCACCTGTATATCAGTGCCCTGTATCCCTCAGAAATCAAACTTTTGTGATACGGGATCATACTTCCTGTATCGATGGTATAGTTTCTCCGCACTCTAATGGCACATATCTCCCAAGGACCTGCCACACTCGCCTATTACATGTAAGATAAGCAAATGCCCAATCAAATAACTGGAAGCTCGACATTTCTGTAGCAAAGAAAAGCAACAAATTTAACACTTTACCGGTGCTGCGTGGATTGCTTCCCGAACTGCTTCGTTGTTTAACCATGCAGTTGCGAAATCATCATTCTGCAAACTCACAACTGAGAACATTATGATACGTAATGGGATACTGATGCTTGACTTATCTCGAGGAGAGAACGAGCACTGTTTTTGGGTCTCGCCCAATGTAAATTTGGACTCACATTATAGTAACAGATATATCGGTCTTTTGTTAACAAATGTTTAATGCAAATCTCCATCTTCTATCTTAAACGTAACTAATCAAGCACAGCAACAGCGATTGAAGGTTCTAGTTTTCTCAGAAAGCACTAAAATGTCACCATGCTTACATTTACAATGCCCTGGAATTTGATTTTCAACCTCCAGATGAGATTGGAAAAGCAATAGAAAATTAATCGTGCATACTAAAAGCTCGAATTACTCACAAAGCATGGGATGTGAAACGCGTTTGCCGACTGGGGACTCGATGTAACCATGTTGTCCTTTCCTAATAGCCAAAGAGGTGAATCGTAACTGAACATTCTTTCTCCTGTGTAGAGAGGCTTCTCAGTCACCCCCAAATGATGGTGGCCAAGAGGCAGACTCGTGACCTTGGTGCCTGGGTAGCGGTAGCATGGCTCAAGAATGTCGTACCTATTCAAATCTGTCACAGCCTAGAAAGTAGAGGGAAAAAATGTCAATTTATAGGCCGTATCCCACTTGCAAATCTATTTGAGGATAGTCTTGGTTCTATTGCTATTAAAGCTCATAGACATGTCCCAAATTAATGTGAAAGGGACACCGTCGCACCGCGTAAGCCTTGAGAATATTCTGTCGGCATCGGTCATTTGGGGGGTCATAAAATTTCCCTTTACATGTAGCCTGACAATCCTGCAGAATCAATTGTAAAGCTTCTGCTAAACATACTCATGGGACTTCTTGAGAGCACAAATCCACTCATTAGTGCTAGCTTCCCTGTTTAACTGACCTCAAAGATGTCGCTTGAGATCAGCGCCATACCGAAGAAGAAAGGCACATGACCATTGCCATCGTATTCGTCATCTGCAATCCCATTTCCAATGAGGTAACCCTGCAGTAAGGTATATTTGTTCATATTTAAAAAGTTCAGTCAGTCAAAGCCATCCTCATGGAATTGGGTGTTGCCCAAGTCATTCAGCAGAGGATGGAAAGAGGAGATGGATACCTTGAAATTGATCAGAGGCTTTTCACCTTTCTTAATTACTGAAAGAGAAATTCAATTGCAATTACTGACAAAACTAGACAGATGAACCTGGAATTTTGTTGAGTACACCGTACCTTTTACTACATTGGAGGCAAGAGTTGGCACATAAACTCCAGCATATGACTCTCCTGATATGTAGAATGGATTTGAAAGGTACTCTGGATAGAGCTCGAACCACTGAATCCAAAAACAAATGATTCAGCGGCTTTACATATTGAGATTAAGAGGAGTGCTTCAATACAAATGGCTTATTAGCAGCTGCTCTACTGCTATCCTACTTATTCCTTTCCTGAAAATTGACCGGCCGACTTAAACCTAACACATTCAGATTAGTGCAGGTGCGTTGTTACCTTGAGAAGAAAGGCATGCGTGTCAGAGGCGGTTTGAAGGTCTCCTGTCGCATAATTGCGTGGATTGTTAGAGTATGATAAACCCACTCCACATGGTGAATCCAAATAGATAATGTTGGAGACCTGAAAATTGAGCAAGAGCACTTCCTTGTAGACCTCAGGAAACAATGAGTTACAAATTATTCTACGCCAACATGAAATCCAGTAAGTGAATGGAGAAGTTCACAGAACAGAAACGATTTTACAGACCTTAGACCAGCTGAAGGGATTGAGCTGAAGTATGGGCAAGCTTCCGTTTGACTTTCCTGCTTGAAAATTAAATGGTCCTGCATGTAGGTACGGCCATGAAAATGGGACCTTGCAACACGGGACTGCAAAAACATCATGATATGGTTTGGTGCTTAATTCGAATACCATGTTCGAAAACAAAACCATCGAAGCTGGAGCAACCGGGTCCTCCGTTGAGCCACAGTACTACAGGGTCCTTGCTAGGATTCCTTTCAGACGCAATGAAATAGTAGAACAAATTCTTCTTTCCAGGGTTTCCCGGTATAGCAACGTACCTGCAAATAACGAACTCAGAATTCTCTGAGACAATTAAACGAGGCTGAGATCGAAATGACAGTAAGGACAATGGTGGATTTTGTACCCTGCATAATGACTAGAGGGTAAAGAGCCATCAAAGCCTGGTACGTGAGTAATGAGGGATTCATCAGGAGCTGCTCCAACAGCTAAAACAGTCAAAACCAAGCCTACTGTTACACCATAAGTGAACCTGAAGACCGTCATAATTCAAGCGAGATAATCAGACTACAGCGGTGCAATGTATTGTTGCTAAATAATATAGACGAGACAGGCTGGCGAGGAGTTGATAACTTATACAATGTCATATGTGCTTGGAGGCGAGCGGAAGAGAACGACAGTAACACAAGAACATCCATTACAGTACATTGATAAGATTGATAATACTATTGGTAAACCATCAGAAGTTCATATTAGAATATGATTTGATTATGATTTGATTTTGCCATCAGAAAATTAGATTAGAGTATGATTTGATTCTGCTATCAAAATATTAGATTAGAATGGTAAATATAATTTGATTTCGGTCAATCTGTCATATTAGATATTCAGAATATAGAATAGGAAATCTAGTTATCTTCTTAATATAAATAGCATTATGTATTGTAGAATAATAGTGTGTATTATGGCTTTCAGTGAAGAACATTCTTCTCCTAGGAAATTTATGTTTGAATCGTTGTTTTCTTGAATCCTCTTATTTTCTTCATACATAAGACATGTAGAAAAATTGGATGGGGAAAGAGACAAACCAGAAGAGACATACAAATGCTTTTTGCAATCATCGACTAAAGAAATCCAATGTTGTGGACGATATGAACCGATGAAAACAAGAAGAGAAGTTACAAGGTCCAAAGAGCAGAGAGAAGAGACAAATATAAGAGTGGTTGGAGATGCTCTCTGCAATCATTGGCATTACTTCCAGAGGATTAATCCAAGGTGGCAATGCCTAAGTTGCATTCTAAGCCCTTGACATTTGAAGAAAATTGATGTGAGACCTCAAGTTTGACCAACTGCATTACGTGTAAACAAACCGAGCGACTTGAGCTTTAATCGCTGAACACTCGAAATGTGATCAATTCAAATCTTATCAAGTTTGCACGGCGCGAACATCAAATGCATATCGCTCGGTCTTCTTAACACTTCGCTTAACACAAGAACCTCATAAGTCTATTCCTTGCAGGCTAGCTTTTTGACAATATGTATGTCAATACATTTGACATCAGCTCATTCCTTAAGGATATATTTAGCAAGTGTTCTAACACGACATCGTTTCATACGCACACTTACGCAGTACAAGATATGCTATCATCCTATATCTGTAACATCTGTTGCAATCTGGAAACTAGATTTAACGAGAACCTGAGCCCTTAATGTTGGATAATCAAGCTGAATCGAATTAAGCTCTACCCAGTCGAGCCTGTCACGCTGTAAAGCTAGCTTGAGAATTCAAGCTCATTCAAGTTCAAGCAATAGATTGAGTAAAGCCTAACTTTGCTTGATTGATAAGGATTTCTAGGATCTACCTTTCCACTCCAGATAACTCTTGTTTTCAAGTTTCCGAATGAAGATGAAGGATTAGTTCATTAAGGTCAATACGTGTGTTGAAAAGAAGGAGATGTTGAAGAATGCTAAGTACGTTTGTGTTCAGCTTCTTGATATTTTTCCATCAAAATTTAAAATATGATTTAAATTTTTAGAAAGAAACTCATAAAAAAATTTATAGAAAAATTTACATGTCAATGTTTACATTTTATGAAAATTTTGAGTGTTTAATATTAAAAGAGAAAAGTCAATCTACAGAGACCCTAAATTATAGAGCAACATAAAAAAAACAAAAAAACAAAGAATTAACCCGAGCAAGAGAGGGGGAAGAGGAGGAAATCAATAAATTATTTCAAAGATAAAAGTACTAAACGTTCTAAAACTTGTTAAAATATAATCAAATTCTAAAACTTTCATAAAGTGTAATCGAGTTCTAACACTTATCACGAAAGTACAATCGAATATTAAAACTTTAAAAAAGTGTAATCAATGAAAGAATTTAATTCGATTAGTTTGACAAATTTTAGGATTTAATTACTCTTTTATAAAGTTTTCGGACTCGATTTCACTTCCGCAATAAGTATTAAAATTTAATTCCACTTTTTAAAAAATTTTAAGATTCAAGTGTACTATCGTAATAAATTTTAAAATTTCTAATATACTTAACCAATTATCTAACTTTTAACATTATCGAGTCTAACATACATGAAGTAACATTGACCATCTGGAAGGCTTGACCCGGCCCACCCCTCTTCGGGTCCACCCAATAAATCTTCAGGTGGCAATGATCCTGAAACATACACATACGTCCGGAGGATCTAATCCTTAAGAAATGAGAGCCGTTAGATCATCTTCTTCTAATCGTAGCCTTTCACTCCAATCCCACATCCCCCTTTTTCCCGGTCGAACATCTTCCCCATTTCAACGGGCCACTATAGGCCACTATAGTTCCGATCCCAAAAAAAAAGAAGGTCATTATAGGTCCGAAAAAAGGACAAAAATGACTTTTTTTTTCTTAAATATCTTGGAAAAAGGCATAAACTTTTGCTCGAGGAATAAAAACGATCACCAGTATCTCTCGCATCAAACAGACTGCACGTAATAGGTATCGGTATGACAATGTGCCGGCCGACATGTTGCTTTTTATTACTAAAGATATAAATAGATTCGATATTTGCAAAATTCAAAGGAAAATATGTTTTTCACCGAGAAAATAAAATGGCAAACTAGACCTTCAAGCCACGATCACCCCTCCCCGATTGCATCTCCTCCACCCCCGCCGCCTTCATGGCTGTCACCGAGCAAGGGTCTGAAGTAAGCATCGGCCGCTACCTCGGATCTGGTCCAAATCAAAGTCCGACCACGTTGGGTCCATGCCGGAGCAGGTCCCGTGCCCACGCACGTGCTGGGCCTGAAAGTTTTGGAAAATTCTAATTATTCATTATCAATTTCTTTTTATTTATTCATTTAAATTTTTTGTAGTTTTACTTATTTGGGCTTGTAATCTCTTACATCGTGTTTTGTCCAAAGAGATGGGCATTCCAACTTCTTCTTTTTTTAGTTTTCATATCTAAGTGATGCATCTAGAAATACGACTTTAATTTATTTATAACATCGACCTGTATAATAATAGGTTTATACAAATCAATATTAGAATAAATCAAATTGTGAATATTGGATTACTGCATTTAATACATCAAAGTAATCCAAGATTGGATTGACATATTCGTGATTAGATCGTCATTCGAAAGGATTCGACTACAAAATCAATCCTAGATACACATGTCACTCATCTAACACCGAATGTATAAAAGATAATCTTACATGAGCAGTGGACCAAACAGCAACCCTTATTTTATCTTTAATTTATCATTCGTATGAATGTGTATGTATATGTTCATCAAGAACTAAGAGAGTGCATGCTCAAGGAATTCAATATATAATGCTATGATCAGAAAATACAAGCACAAAGAGAGAATGAGCTGAAAAACTATAGCTTTGCTTTACTGCGCAGGTAAAAGAAAGACTCGATTCAAGGAAATGATGAGCAAATGCCAACAGAGAGAAAACAGAACAACATGCCCAGAACAACAAGGAAAGAGACTGAGGCTTGCTAATTTTCCCACAGAATGACTAATTCCCAGCATTCAATTCTTTTCCCCCCCTCCTCAGGTCTAATCTGAGAATCCGATGCCGAAGCATCATACGAAAACAGCGAATGAATTTTCAAGTAATGACGATTTCAAAGGGGGCGTCGAAAGGGTAATTACGCAATCACAATGCAAATGCAACATTACCTCTTTTCATGCGGCTACATTTCGAGATAGGAATACTTATGTTCCTCATGACAAAACACTGGAGGATCAGATTAGTACTTGACAGCAAGCATTCTTCTGTGACCGTAGTACTTTCATCCCCCCACTACAGAACTCAATTTAGCAGTAGCAAGTATGTAAGATGTATATAGCCTTCACTCCTTAGGACAAAAGCTTTACTTACATTTGATTCGAGATCTTATACAAAATGGAAGGAAAAAAAATCTCAAACCGTATGATTCACATTCCGTTTATCAGCAAGTCGGATTCCTTCGAATCAGGCTCACCTATGAACTTGTTGAACTTCCCAGCACCGTCCTCTATCGGTTTCCCGGATGTCGGAACCAAGCAAAACACAGAGAAGAACAAGGCCAACTTGTTTCCTTTCTTCTCTTGCTGAGGCCAGATTAAACAGCCTTTCATAGAGGAAGAACCAAGCTCCTGGTTTAGCCATACATCGAGAACAAGAACCTCCTGCTCGACGAGAGCGACCTTGTTATCGAGCTGGATCCTTAACGACATGTTCAGCAAGTGTTCTAACATGATTCGTTTCATACATACACTAAGGCAGTACTAGATATGTCGGCACCCTATATCTGCAATATCTGTTGGCAATTTGAAACTAGATTTATCAAGAACTCAAGCCCTTATTATTGGGTGATCAAGCCGAATTGAGTTATGCTCTATCCAATCACGCGAAACACGCAGCAAAGCTAGCTTGAGAATTCAAGCTCATTCGAGTTTGAGCAATAGACCAAGTAAAGCCTAACTTAGCTCAATTGACACCAGTAGTTAATGATGAGGATTTCTAGACGACTCCTTTCCACTCCAGAAAATTCTTGTTTTTGAGTCTCTAGATGAAGATGAGGGATTAGTTCATTAAGATCAGTAGGTGAATTGAAAAGGAGATGTGGAAGAACACTGAGGACGTTGCCCCTCAGCTTCAGGATACTTTCCCATCGAAATTTGAAATATTATTTAAATTTTTAAAAAGAAATCATAAAAATTTATATATAAATTTAAATGTCAATGTTTACCTTTTATGAATATTTCAAGTGTTTAATATTAAAAGAGGAAAGTCAATCTAGAGAGACCCTAAATTATCAAGCAAGATTTTTTAAAAAAAAAAAAAATTAACAGAGCAAGAGAGGGAAAAGAGGGGAAAATCAATAATTTATTTAAGGGACAAGTGTATTAAAAAAGCCCTAGAACTTGTCGCAAAAGTACGATTGAGTCATAAAACTTTCAGAAGTACAATGAGATTCACAAACTTATCATGAAAGTGTAATCAAATCTTAAAACTTTCATAAAATGTAATCAAGTCCTAAAATTTATCATGAGAGCGTAATCAAGTCATAAATCTTTACAAAAGTATAATCAACAAAAGGACTTATCAATTTGACAAATTTAGAATTTGATTATAACTTTTAAAAAATTTGGGATTTAATACACTTTTATCACAAGTTTTAGGATTTAATTGTACTTTTTGAAATTTTTAAAAATCAATTGTACTTTTGTAATAAATTTTAGAACTTTCAATACCCTTATCCCATTATATAATGTTTAGTGAGTCTAACAGCGGTCACCGCCTCAGATTTGGTCAAAGTCGAGGTCCGGCGACCTTAGGTCCATGCCGAATCAGGCCAAGGACATCTGCGTTTAGTGTGGAAGGTTTTTCATTTTTAAGAAGAAAATCTCTCCATTTGAATGACTAGTGAAATAGCATACTCGTGTTAAAAAGACAAAAGGCAAAAGTTCTTTTTATGAAAAGGAAGGAAAAACTTTGCAAAATAAATTCGCTTTAGGAATTGATCCAAATGGTTATTGCATTACATTATAATCTGAAAGTTACATTTTTTTAATATTATTAGAGTGAAAACAACGCAAGTGTCATAATTTTCATACAACGCTCACTTGAATGCCAAAATGTTTTTTTTTTCGTTCACTTGATTATTACAAATTTCAAAAATCGATCACTTGAATACCATCAGCGATTTACCTCGCCGAAAAATCCGGCGTGAGCGCCAATTTCAAATTTCATATATACGATTTATGCCATCTCTCATATATTTCATATTCCAAATTCGAATATTTTCTACTCTGCAATAACCTTCCAGTATGTCAGAAGATCTTCAAATAAAGTTCTTTTTACATATGTATACATGTATACATTGTTTGCATTTTTTTTCTTGTTGTCAATTGCTATGCATAGTGTATTCCTCTCAATGTCGTGTATTTCAAATATTTTTTAAAAGGATGGTTTTAGCAAGAACTCAGCATCGCATGGTGTCCACTCCATTCTCTCAGAGCCCAACTTGCAATTCGAGCATAACGAGCTTAGTTCAGCCCAATATCATCATCGTACGTCTAAATTATCAATCAAAGTCAGCAAAATGCCTCTCCATTCCACATCGTTGGTCTTGTGGTGGACTTGGATTTATTGACCCAAAAAAAAAAAAAAAATCTGCACCACATTCAAATGTATCATTTTGAGCTGGAGCTTATATTTCGATTGACTTGGGCTCCACTAAATCCTGTCTCGATAACACTTAGCATGCAATCAAGAGTGACACACCTTCCTTGTTTATTTTTTAGTAGTGTTCATTGTGATCCATACCCCTATTTGTCCCAATCTAAGTGGGTTTGATTTGAAGTGGTCAAGGCTATATGTTTTTCTGATATATTCTATCTTTCTTGTATCCTTTTTTATATATTCTTTTGAAATGAAATGCTATACACTTTACATATTTTACTTGCATACGATTAATGCTAATGCTAAAATTATTTGCACCTGTATAAGCATTTGAAATTTTTTTAAGAGATTTTATGACATTATACTTTACCTTTTAAAGTTGGACTAGACAATTATTTTTGGGGACAATGTAATTTTCCTCTTCGCAAAGTTACTCTTTCTTCTTCTCCTTAAGTTTCCATTTCACATGTAATTTAAGAAAAAACTGATAAAATTAACTGATACATATATTAATAGCCGTGGCCATACAGAGTCATACCTATTAAAAAAAAATCCAAGCATATGCGTATGCATATATATTTAAATTAATCAGTTGAGAGATAGAAAAAAATTCTAAGATGGGAACTATTTAGGAAAGAAATTTAAATGGTTATCTGAAGAGAGAAATTTGCATTTAATTTTGGAAATTAAAATATTTGTGGGATAAGCTAGTAGTTAATTGACTCTATAACGGCTTTCCCAATTTTGTTATAACCCGTTATCATAAAATGTACTAACAACAAACATGGGCTTTTGAAAGAATTCTAGGAAAGTTTTTTAAAATAGGACATGCCATGGGATTGACTTATCATCATTCTCATAGTATAATTATTTAAATTTTTATTATCTTAAATATTCTTACATGAATGATCACTTATTTCATATTTTGAAGAGAATAATGTATTTTAATATTTATATACGTTATAAGTGAAGTATCTCATTTATATGATGTCCAAAGGTAAAGTCCCGCATCTTTCCCTAGTTGCTCAACATAAAATGATGGATTCTGAGATTAGACATAAAATGATGGATTATGAGATTATGACTGGCCTTTACTGCTTTCTCATTATTTCGAAAAGGCTACTTAGAATGGCCGTTGGGCTTGAGTTGTCTCATTAAACATTTTAACTTTTATAAAATTTGAATTAATCCAGCAGTTGTGTCCATTGAGAGGCCATCTCATTAGACTTGCTTGTTCATGTATAGTTAATCCAATATTAAGATAACATTCTACATTAAAACTATCGATCCAACCAAATGTTTTAGCCTTTTGGGAATTCCAAACATATGTCAAGAAGGATAATGATTTGACATATTAGAAGTGACCCCTTTTCGTATTGCACACCCCCACTATCTTTTTATGGATGTTTATGTCATTATAAGATTATGCTTACAATTATGATTCTCTCGATTAGTGTAAAATCTCGGGTTACACTTCACGGTAAAAGATTATGATAACCAACAGATATTGCACCAAACGTCAAGAGTGTCGCAAGCCCAAATTTGATCTGCTGCGGAATGAGGATGAGACAAAGTAAACAATCTATTACCCAAATCCAATCGTAGTAGTCCAACAAGCCCAAGACATCATGTGCTTGGGGCTTATAAAGTCTGTTCGACACCGACTCGGTCCCTTATGCAACCAAATAAAAATATAATTTACATTTGATTTATCTACTCGAGTTTTAATTCATGTCTCATATGGTTTCTAAGGATGATGGAGAATTTTATGGGTCCAGAATTCATATATTGAAAATGGGTTTTCTTGATGATGCTCTACTACTGAATTTGCATCACATGCTGTCAGTATTACATAATAATTTAGCTTAAGAATCAAACTACATCTCTCTCTCTCTCTCTCTCTCTCTCTCTCTCTCTCTCTCTCACGCAAAAAGATTGAAGTTTCAGTGGGCTTTGGACGACGTAGCGTGGCCCACTTGGACCTGCTTCCTGTGGCAAGTGGGGGTGAGGCCCACGATACCCCATTTGTGCATGTAATAAAACAGAGTGATAATTCATCCTCAACGTTTAGATATTAGCTTTATTTGCTTAAACCTAATAGACTTGATTCAGACCTATTATGCAAAATAGTTTAGCACAATATCACTTATTGCATTCCCCAGTTCATGGTCATGCATACAATGCGAGTTGATAGGTTCGTGCTCGTTTTAAGCCAATTGTGTCACTCGATTTTCAATCCAATGTCTCATAGTTGACTTTTTTACAAGCTGAACATTTGACTTTCAGCAACTCTCCCTCTCGAAGCATTCCGAGTTCAAACTATAAAAAATGAAATATCAAGTGTGGTGAATACTTCACAAGTGAACCAAAACTTGACTGCGAGATATATCTCTTCCATTTCTTTTTTGACGCATTATTTGAGGTTATAGAGTCTTAGCTTGGGCGTGGTTGATCAAATAATAGTACAACATCAATCTTATGAGAAAGGTGAATTCTATGTCAAAATATGATCACATATGTAGCGAGTGTGGGATTTTTAGGGTAATGCCTCAAGGAGGGAGTCATGCCGATTGCCCCTTTCTCATCGTTTTATTAATGATTTTAAAAAAAAAATAACACATGCCTATCATGCGGACATAAAAAAAAATTCATTCATTTTGCAACTCTATACGTTAGTCTAGGTCTAGTTCTACTTTTATAAAGGACCGACACATCCAAGGGGGTGGTTGACCCTCGTTATCGAATTTCACTTTTTTTTTTTTTAGAAGGTACTCACTTGGCGCCACTTCTCCTAAAAAAACTAAGTTATGTCAACATTTTTAGTCAAAAAAAAAACTGAACGGAGCTTTCGACCAAAAAAAAAAAAACTAGACGGAGCTTATGAAATACTTACTGTTTAAAATAAACTCTCATATCTAAGGTCTCCCAATGGACGGACTACAAAAGCGGCGACAGGTAGCCGAGTGAGGCGTAAAAGAAGGAGAAATGGAGGAAGGGAGAGAGGTTTTCTAATGATTTTATATACTTGAGTGTAATGTTCACCCAAAATTTTAGAAAGAGCCAGCAATCGGACGCCGCACCCGATCAGGGATAGCTGAAAAACAACACCGCAAGCTAATTTTGATCCTTGCGAAACCATACTCCAATGGTAATCTTTCCCGCTTTTCTTCGCAAAAATACAAACAATCAAAGACCAAATCGAAAGTAGCTCTGCACGCTTGGATCTGCGACTCATTCCAATGTAAGCAGACCAAAATATTTCCCAAGAGAAAGTTCGAAAGACGCATACCAAAGCACTTTCCTCTTCATTTGCTTCTGTCAGCAGGCCTGTATTCTTCAACTCGTCGAGATGATGCGGTCAAAGACCGCGAACTGAAATTTTTAAAAACTTTTTAAATATGTCCATTACGATTATTATGCCAACTTGAATTTTAGGCACTTTGGAGGACGTTCTTAATTTTTTTTTGGCACTTAAGTAATCGATTAAAAACTATGATACTTAAATAAAGTTTTTTTAGAAATCATTGCACATGAGTGGTTGAACAAAAAGTTATGATATTCAAATAAGCGTCATATGAAAGTATTGACACTTGTGATATCTTTATCTAAACCAAAATGTTTGCAGCATATTCACATGCATCACTTTTGACTGACTTGTTTGTTAATTTCAAATTGGCTCGAGCTCCACCAAGCCTGAGTCTTGAGATTACTTCATCAGAAAGCCAGGTTCAACTTCAATTTATTTTGCATGTGCGTCCACGACATTTGTGAAATTTCATATGCCATTCCTAATTATAATTTAAAATTAAGAAACATCTAAACAAGCCGGGGAAGTTAGGATCCTAGTAAACTTGAGCTCGAGTTGGTGCGTGATTATTGATGATGCCTTTTATTTCTCGATGGCTTTGTGAAAAGATGGGTGAGTTGCTCGAACTCTCATTTAGCTACCAAATCAAGTGTAATTTACTACGACGGTGCATCATGTGCAGTGTAGTCCATGCGCTCCCAGACCTCAAATGGAGTTCATCAAATAAATAGAGTATATATCTTCCACAGTGATTCCTTCCAACTTGAACCAAGCAACTTAACATATTCATCCTTCCACATACTAGAGAAGGTCAAAAGAGGAAAACGTTAAGTTATATACTAAAAAACACATTCTGTTTTATTACTTGAAATGGAAGCTCTCCTATCCATCTGATAACACAAAGCACTTCTTCAAAGTCGGGCAAGTTTCTCCACCTCTCTTACTCTTCTGGTACACATGCACAATATAATCATTAATGGTTTTAACCAAGATAAGATGCAAGAAATTGGTTTGCATGAAAAGGGCCAAGCTTACCTGCTAAACAAGCTCCTATTCGCGTTGTTGAATTGTTCTTTTGAACCAAAGCATGGTGATCATTGTTATCACCGAGAATTCCTCGACAGCCCTGTCCATCGCTCGAAAGTAAGAGATCCTCCAAGATCGCTTGAAATGCAAGATGCTACAAAATCCCAGAAATCCCACTGTAAACCCAGGTCCTAATCCTGCATAAAACCAATCATGGATATCCAAATTGCCTCCGCTAGGCCTATCTCCACTTGAATTATCACCGTTGTGCCCATCCCTGCTGGGTGGCTCATCTCCAGGACATATCTTCGAAAGAGGAACTCCACATAGTCCATTGTTGCCACGATAAACAGATTCATCATCCACAGTACGCAGATGGTTGCCGGATGGAATACGGCCAGAGAGTTTGTT
This sequence comes from Eucalyptus grandis x Eucalyptus urophylla, assembly GCA_028830015.1. Taxonomy (NCBI): domain Eukaryota; kingdom Viridiplantae; phylum Streptophyta; class Magnoliopsida; order Myrtales; family Myrtaceae; genus Eucalyptus; species Eucalyptus grandis x Eucalyptus urophylla. Next base: position 26,714,904 of record CM054198.1, on the reverse strand, counting down.
GAAGGATAGATTCAGATGACTAAGGAAGTCCAAGTTGGATATGCTTGGAGGGATGATACCTGACAGTTTGTTTCTGGAAAGATCAAGAGATTCCAACTGTTTTAGGTCACTGATGTTTGAGGGTATGTGACCACTTAAATTATTCTGAGATAGATTCAAATTTTGAAGTTCGACAAGCCTACTAAACTCTTCTGGTAACTGCCCATCCAACATGTTTGCAGAAAGGTCGATTGAGAAGAAGTATGAAATCACATCACCATATATTTGGCTGGTTCCCTTTGTGTTAACCATAACATTGAGACCGAAAATATATGACCAGTCCTCAAAATAAAGGGTGCTATCAACCATGGACAAGAATCCGTCAATACAATTGGGAATGGGTCCAGAAATGTTATTCTGTGCTAGGCTCAAGACTCGGAGATAGCGAAGTTGGCAAAATTGCGGAGGAATGCCTCCAACAAAGTGATTTTTCTCTAAATTAATCATTGCCAATAATTGAGAATGTTCCCCAAATGGAGGTAACCTACCCGTGAATTCATTGTCGCTGAGGTCAAAAAAAGCCATTTGTTGTAGACTCGACAAACAATTTGGGATTACTCCACTAAATCCATTCCTATATAGGCTAAGAACTTGTAATTGCTGAAGATGGCACAAGGATTTCGAAATCTGACCATTCAACTTGTTATCCCCAAATACAAAAGTCTTCACCTTTTGCGATGCTCGCCAACATCGAGGAAGTCTCCCAGACAGTTGGTTTTTTGAGAGATTAATTTCAGTCAGGTCATTCAACTTACACAATGAACTTGATATACCACCGGTGAGATTATTACCCCAAAGTCTCAGTACTGTTAACCGTGGCATCTTGTCTCCGATGTCTTGGGGAACTTGGCCATTAAGCATGTTGTTTGAGATATCCAAATGTGTAATATTAGTGGAAATGTTGTAGAGCCAATCAGGAATGTCATCTGAGATGCTCACATTTGACATCATCAAACTGGTAATGTTTCTCTGTGTTTGAAGCCATTTTGGAAATTCAGGTCCCACTTTACAATCTGACAAATCTATCTCATGAACTTGGAATGGCGGAACCCATGTAGAGCTCACATTTAATATGAGCTCATTGGAAGAAATGTCTAAGCCGGTCAAGTTTCCAAGATTTTCAAAGTGAAGTTCGCTTAAAACTCCATATAAAAAATTATTGTGGACTTGGAGCTCCTTTAGATTCGATAGTTGCCCAATACTTTCTGGAATAATCCCACTCAATTTGTTATCGTTCAGATGCAACTCTCTTAGAGATGATAGCTCCCCCAAATTGGAAGGAATAGAACCAGAAATCGAGTTCAATGAAAGATCGAGGAACTCTAGTTCTTTGAAATCTCCAAATTGATTGGGGAAGTCACCACTAAATTTATTGCCAGCAACATCAAAGATCTTCCACTTACTTCGGACACAACCGTGAGGACCATCTGAGATGACGGAGATACTCCCGTTGAAGTAGTTACTGCTTAATTGTACCACTTGCAATTTGCAAAGATTGCTCATGTTTTTTGGAAATTCACCATGTAGCGAATCTAAAGACACGTCAAAGAAGGCAAGCCTTTGATTATTCTCAATTATTACCGTGGGAAAAGGACCTTTGATATGAAAGTTGTCAGACATATCAATATGTTCTAACTTGCTCAAGTTAAAGATCCATGGAGGAATAAAACTTAAATTATTGGAGTCGATAGTGAGGAATCTAAGAGAGGTGAAATTGGCCTGCAAAGAGCTAGAAATATCTTGCAATTGGCAATTGCTCAATCTTAAAGATTGCAAAGATGAAAGCATGTTAATGGAACCAAACCAATCCTTGGCACTCGAAAGGCCAACACCAGACATGTGCAAGTATGTCAAGGAAGATAACTTTGACATCCAATCAAGATCGTTCGAGGTTAAATAACCTAGAACAAAGTCATTACTAAGATCCAAGTACTGTAATTTGGAAAGGTTATTGAGCTGCCTAGGAATATCTCCGTTGAAGCCTGCATATGAGAGGTTGAGATACTCTAATTTTTGAAGAGAAGCAAAGAACATTGGGATTTTATGGGTTGAAAAGTTGTTGACGCTAAGATCCAGGTGCTTCAGATACTTCAGTTCTGTTAAAGAAGGAACTATGTTACCTCCCAACCTGCACTTATATGAAGGTTCAAGCATATCAATCTCTTCAATACATGGATTATGAAGATCGAGCTTTAGGACATGGCCTGTCTTCTCGTTACATTCAACTCCTTCCCACTTGCAACATTCCTCACCGGTCCATGATGACAAGCGTTTCCAAGGATCAGTGAGACCATGCTTGAACTTTAGAAGAGCTTCCCTCTCCACACCAATACAACTTACATTTGTTGAAGCAATGGAATGACTGAATTCGACAATTTGAGTGACAAAGATTGCCAACAAGAAGGTAGACACAAGGCCACCGCAAGACGCCATACGTTCTTCAGGATCTAAGAACAAGTATTGCTTGGTCTTTGATTCACCAAGAAAAGAGTCGCTACAATATATTGTTGGGGTCATTTCCTGATCACTGTCAATCATGACTCGATAGAGGATGACTCTTAACTTTCCAAGTCAATGACTTCCAAGACCCGCCACACGGTCGTAGAGGATGACTCTTAACTTTCCAAGTCAATGACTTCCAAGACCCGCCACACGGTCGTAGAGGATGACTCTTAACTTTACAAGTCAATGACTTCCAAGACCCGCCACACGGTCCACCCATCAAAATCAATCCAAAACGGTAACATCTTTAATCTTTGTAAAAGGGTTGAAGGAGGCCGACAAACAAAAGCGAAGAGCTTCCCCTTTTTCACCAATACAACTTACATTGGTTGAAGCGATGGAATGACCAAATTCAATTACTTGAATGACAAATATTGCTAATAAGAAGATAATCACAACGCTGTCGCAAGACGTCATAGGTTCTTTAGGATCTAAGAACAGGTATTGTTTGGTCTTTGATTCACCAAGAAAAGAGTCACTATAATATATTATTGGGGTCATTTTTTATCACTGTCAATCATGACTTGCTAGAGGATGACTCATTTTTCCAAGGCAATGACTTTCAAGACCCACCGGTCCACCTATCAAAATCAATCCAAAACTCGTATCATCTTGAATCTTTGTAATAAGGTTAAAGGAGGACGACAAACAAAAGCGAAGAAAGAGCGACGCTAATGGCACTGTGTACCTCTAAAACTGGCTATTGTTAATGTATCATCTCCAGAAATTAGTTATTGCATCCACCGCACCCTATTTTATCACAAAATGACCAGTATTATGAAACAGTAACTTTCATTTTTTCTAATAGAAAAAGGTAACCCTCCTTTCATTTACGCAACATCTAGATTAGTGACCTATAGTGTAATAAAAATGGAGATATATCCAAAAAAAAAATCCTAATCCTATTGTATAAATACCAATTTAGTCAAAAATTTGTCAATTTGGCTAATGTAGTTCTAAACCTTTTAATGAATTCCTAATATAGTCCATCCGGCTAATTTAGGTCGGAAATCATTTATGTGGCAGCTCAATTAGCACCAACCATTTTATAGTCCTTGTACTAGGTCTCATATTTGGTCTAGATAACTAATCTCATATCTACAATCAATTTTCCGCAATTATATGGCAATGAGAGGCTTTTTTACATGGGCAAGTGTCAAAAAATTATTGGTGAAAAAAAAAATGACCGGCGACTTTTTTTCTTAGATAACATGTTGCTATTTATTAATAAAATATATAAAATGACCAATTCTTTTACAATTTGCAAATTATCGGTTTTTGTTCTAACTAATTAACTTTTATATGCATGATTTAATAAAAGTTTCGAGTATATTAACTCTTCTATGAAACTTTCAACCTAAATTAAAGTAATTTACCAACTTTTGTCAAATTGAATTGCCAACTTGTTTGGAATCACCAACTTCCATTTGAGACCATGCTTGAACATAAGAAGAGCTACCCTCTCTGTACCAATATGGCTTACATTGGTCAAAGCTTTGGAATGACAAAACTCAATTACTCGAATGACAAAGATTGCCCATAAGAGGATAGACACAAAGCCAACGTAAGACGCCATAGATTCTTCAGGACTTGAGAACAAGTATTGCTTTAGTCATGTGGATAACGGTCTTGATTCACCAAGGAAAGAGTGACTATAAATTGTTTTTCAGGTCATTTTCTGATCACCGGCCATAATGACTTCCCAATGGACGACTCTAATTTTCCAAGGCATGCCTTCGGAGACCAGTCAAACGGTCAACCCATCAAAATCAACCCAAAACGTATGACATCCTTATTCTGCAATAACGATCAAAGGAGGACGACCAAAAAAAAAAAAAAGAGAGAGAGAGGAAAGAGATGATGCTTACAACCCTATTTACCTCTTAAGACTGGCAATTGTCAGTGTATATAAATTTGTCATTTTCAGACAAAAATGAAGTTGGAAGCTCAATTCAGAGAAAAGCAATGGCATGAACAAACAAAACATTAAAAACCTAGATGATAAGTGGTTGACATTTAATGCAAGGAGTTATTTGCATACAGAAGTCGGTGTCCGGTCGAAGCAACCTAGTTGCCATAGTGGCCATGTATCATGGATCAAGCGGTTGCCACCAAAACTGGAGAATATCAAACAAAGGGGAAAAGTGCCAAAAAAGTTCTAAACCTTTTGTCATTGTGCCGATTTAGTCCTAAACTTTTTTTTGGTGCCGATTTAATCCTAAACCTTTTTAAGTTGTGCCAATTCAGTCTTTTCCAGCTAATTTGGCCGGATTTTGCTGACTGGACGCCGGGCGGCTAACGTGGATAACTTTTATTAAAATTTTAATATTTTTAAATTTTTTTATTTTTATTTTTGAATTTTTTATTTTTTATTTTTATTTTTATTTTTTATTTTTTTATTCTTCCTCCAGCCGGTCGCCGAGGTCAGAGGCGATGGCCAGCGAGGTCGACCTCGACCTCGCCGGCCACCTCGCCAGTGGCCGCGGGGGCGGCCTCGCCCTCGACCTCGCCAGATCCGGCGAGGGCGAGCCTCGCCCGCCCAGCCCGAGGCCACCCTCGAGGCCTGGGCGGCGAGGGCGAGCCACGCCAGCTCGCCGGATATGGTGGCGGGTCGGCGAGCAGCGGTGGACGGCATCGGGCGGCAGCATTGCGGCGGTGGTCTCACGTGGCCAGGGTTTCCTCAGCTTGGCCAGGAGAGGACTCTCTCTCTCTCTTTCTCTCTCGATCTCTCTCTCTCTCTCTCTCTCTCTCTCTCTCTCTCTCTCTCTCTCTCAGGTCCCGCCCAGATCGAACGCCCTCAGATCTCGAACCGAATCCTTGAAGACCACGAGCTCCGGCCTGGTCCGACCAACGCAAGGCACAAAAAAGGACGGAGGCCTACCGGAGCTTCGGTGCTTGAAACCAGGCGCGGCCGTAGGCCGACGGCCGCGGCTCAGGTGCGGTGGCCGGCGGTCTACCCCCTCTGACTCTCTCCCCCTGCTCGAACCCCCTCACGCCAGATCCGGCAAGCTGGCGGGGCTCGCCCTCGCCGGCCATGGGCGAGGCTCGACCCTTGCCAGATCCAACGAGGGCGAGCCTCGCCGCCCAGGCCTCGAGGGCGGCCTCGCGCGGGGCGGGCGAGGCTCGCCCTCGCCGGATCTGGCGAGGTCGAGCCTCGCCGGCCATGGGCGAGGCTCGACCCTCGCCAGATCCGGCGAGGGGGAGCCTCGCCGCCCCGCGCGAGGCCGCCCCCGCGGCCACTGGCGAGGTGGCCGGCAAGGTCGACCTCGACCTCGCCGGCTGGAGGAATAAAAAAAATTCAAAAATTCAAAAATAAAAAATTCAAAAATAAAAATTTAAAAATTTAAAAATATTAATAAAATTTGTCCACGTCAGCCAACCGGCGTCCAGTCAGCAAAATCTGGCCAAATTGGCCGGAAATGACTGAATCGGCACAACTTAAAAAGGTTTAGGACTCAATCGGCACCAAAAAAAGGTTTATGACTAAATCGTCACAATGACAAAAGGTTTAGGACTTGTTTGGCACTTTTCTCTCAAACAAAGTGTCTCAGAAATGGTTCAACTTCTCTTCAAGAACATTAAAGAGGCTTAGGCGTTGGAAGAAAACAAAGCCCCCGAGAGTTTATCCATTCAATTTCCTCGTACTTTCGCTTTTTGGTACATTGTAACTGCTATATTTTTCTTTTAATATAGTTTCATTTCAATAACCTTTAAATTTTTTCGGATTTGCATTTCATTGCACTTAAATTCGTAAATTCATCACTCCACTCATGTCTCGTTCACGCGCTTTGTGCTCGGTTGTGCAATCACAGAGTGATCTTGATCGCTTTCCAATCATCATAAGCTCAGATTATCTTAGACTTACGTCAATCTTTATCAACATCATTTTGGCACACCAAGGCATATATATTTTCATTGCAATTATATAGCAGTGAGAGGTTTTTTTACATTGGTACGTGTCAAAAAAATTATTGGTGAAAAAAGAATGATCGTTGACTTTTTTTCTTAAAAGGAAAATCTTTGCAAAATTAAATTGTTTTAGGAAATTGATTCAAATGGTTAGAGCATTACATGCCAATTTGAAAATGTTATCTCTCCATTTGAATAACCATTGAAATTGCACACTCGGTTTTTTTAGTTTATTTTTTTAAAAGCAAAAGTATTTTCTATGAAAAGGAAGGAAAATCTATGCGAAAAACTAAATTGTTTTAGGAAATCGAATCAAATGGTTATAGCATTACATGCAATTTGAATGTTACTTTTTTTTTATTATTTTTTTCTGTAAAAACTTTTCCGGATGCCAAATATCAACGATTTTATTGTTCTCGAATGTATCCTGATTTTTTGGCCAAATTACATTGGAAGAAACTCTTAGATTATTCTTGTACTGGGTCTTATATATGCCATTTGGACTAAATAACTAATCTCATATCTATAATCAATTTTCTGCAATTATATGGCAATGAGAGGCTTTTTTACATTGGCAAGTGTCAAAAAATTATTGGCGAAAAGAAAATGACCGGTGACTTTTTTTCCTAGATAACGTGTTGCTATTTATTAAAAAAATCTATAAAATGACCAATTCTTTTACAATTTGCAAATTATCGGTTTTTGTTCTAACTAATCAACTTTTATATGCATGATTTAATAAAATTTTCGAGTATATTAACTCTTCTATGAAACTTTCAACCTAAATTAAAGTAATTTACCAACTTTTGTCAAATTGAATTGCCAACTTGTTTGGAATTACCAACTTCCATTTGAGACCATGCTTGAACATAAGAAGAGCTACCCTCTCTGTACCAATATGGCTTACATTGGTCAAAGCTTTGGAATGACAAAGATTGCCCATAAGAGGATAGACACAAAGCCAACGTAAGACGCCATAGATTCTTCAGGACTTGAGAACAAGTATTGCTTTAATCATGTGGATTGCGGTCTTGATTCACCAAGGAAAGAGTGACTATAAATTGTTTTTCAGGTCATTTTCTGATCACCGGCCATGATGACTTCCCAATGGACGACTCCAATTTTCAAAGTCGTGCTTCGGAGACCAGTCAAACTGTCAACCCATCAAAGCCAACCCAAAACGTATGTCATCCTTATTCTGTAATAACGATCAAAGGAGGACGACGAACAAACAAACAAACAAAAAGCAGTTACCTCTCAAGACCGGCAATTGTCAGTGTATATAAATTTGTCATTTTCAGACAAAATGAAGGGGGGAGCTCAATTCAGAGAAAAGCAATGGCATGAACAAACAAAAAATTAAAAACCTAGATGATAAGTGGTTGACATTTAATGCAAGGAGTTATTTGCATACAGAAGTCGGTGTCCGCTCGAAGCAACCTGGTTGCCACAGTGACCATGTATCATGGATCCAGCGGCTGCCACCAAAACTGGAGAATTTCAAGCAAAGTGTCACCGAAAGGTTCGACTGCTCTCTAAGAACATTAAAGAGGCTTAGGCATTGGAAGAAAGCAAAGCCCCCGAGAGTTAATTTATTCAATTTCCTCGTATTTTGGCTTCTTTGTACATCTTAACTCCTATAATTTCCTTTTAATATATTTTCATTTCCATATGCTTTAATTTTTTTTGCAATTTGCATTTCATTGCACTTATATTCGTAGATTCATCACTCCACCAATGTCTTGTTCGCATGTTGTGTGTTTGAGTGTGCAATGACATTCGCATGTTTTGTGTTTGAGTGTGCAATCACGGAGCGATCTTGATCACTTTCTAATCATCAGAAGTTCATATTATCTTAGACTTACGTCGATCTTTGTCAACATTGTTTTGGCAAACGCAGGCAAATATATTTTCACTAACAGAGAGCAAGTGGTTGGGGAGGGAAGCCCCCGGGGGGGCACTTACGTTTAGTTTGGTGGGCATGTGCGTTCTTTTATTGAGATTAATGTATTCCAGTTACATGAAAGGTGCTATTATCATGTAAGACATTTATTACATAGAAATTTAAGTGATTTATCATTGTTTCTTACGTAGAAGTTATTGTTCTATGTTGTTATTTTACACAGCAATTATAATAGGTTATAAAATAATATCGTTTACACTATTGATAAGGTAAAGAGGACTTCCCACTTTTATGGAATCTCAATCATTTTATTTCTTCCTCAGCTATCCTCAATTACTTGTTTTACAAATAGTACATCCAAAGACAAATACATAAATTTATAATTTTACGCCGCCTCTCATATATCCTTCCAAAAGAAGAATTTCAAATCTTCAAATTACGTTCTCTTTACATATGCACGTATGTGTACAATTTATTTGCATTTTTTCTTTTTATCACTCTCTATGCAATGTATGATTTTTTTAATTTTTTATTTCTATCAATTTCATGTACTCAAATATTTTTTTTAATATGATGGTTTTACTTAATCTTTCAAATGCCGCATCCTCGCCTACACGTAACACGGGTGCTCGTTTGCCAGTTTTATATAAATGAAAGAATGGCGTGAGAAAAGAAAAAGGAACTCCCAGCATCGCAATATGTTCATCACATTCTCTCGGAGCCCAACTTGCAATTCGATTATAACGAGCTTAGTTGAGCCCAACATCATCTTCGTACGTCAAACTACTAATCAAAGTTAGCAAACTGCCCTCTTGACTCCGCATCGTTGGGCTTTTGGTGGACTCGGATTTATCGAACCGAAAACATATACACCACATTCACATGTATCATTATGAGCTAGAGTGTATAAGTTGATGTCGATAACACTTGACACGTAATTGAGAGTGACCCATCAACACCTTACATGATTCCCCCAGTTCGATTCTCATTTTTTTTTATTAGCGTTAGTCGAAACCCAAATCCATCTTTGTCCCCCCCCCCCCCCCCCTAAGTGGGTTTCATTTGAATTGGTCAAGGGAATTTTTTTTTTTATATATATTTTATCTTTTTCATCCTTCCTGACAGTTTCTTTTTAAAATGAAATGCTATACAATTCACATATTCTTACCTACATACATTTGATGCTAATACTAAAGTTATTTGCACATGTGCAAAAGCATTTGGAACTTGTTAGGAAGATTTTTTTTAATATGATTTACATTTTAAAGTTGGACAAGACAATTATTTTTGGGGACAATGTTGTTTTCCGCTCCGCCAAGTTATTTACCCTTTCGTCTTCTCCTTAAGTTTCCATTTCACGTGTAATTTAAGAAAAAGTTGATAAATTTAACTGATACATACATTAAAATACCCATGGCTGTACAAAGCCATACCTATTAAGATCTCTTAAAATAATCTTGCCAACATAGACGCATGTGCATATAAACATAGATTTAGATTAATGTGTTGAGAAAAAGATAAAATTTAAGGAAGTGAATAAATTTACGAAAGAATCAGACTAATTGTCAGATGAGGGAAATTTGAATTCAATTTTGCAAAGTAAAACATTGATGGGATAAGTCGGTAAGGTTGGATCAATTTGGTTACAACACATTATCATAAAGAATAAAAAATAAATAAATAAATAAATGCTAACAACAAGAATGCGCTTTTCAAAGAATTCTACGGAAGTTTGTTGAAACAGGACATGCTATAGGATCGATTTATCATCATTCTCATATATATTTTTAAAAATTTATAATCCTATATATTCTTACATGAATGATCAATTATCTCATATTATGATGAGAATGCTGTATTTTAATATTTATAAGTGAAATATCTTGTTTCTATGATCACCCAAGGAAAAGCCCCAAACCTCCCCTAGTTGACACTGATTGTGGGGTTACGAGATTGCCTCGATTAGCCTTTACTTCTTTCTTAATTCGTCAGAAAGCTACTAAAAATGATCGATCCAAACCCAGTGTTTTAGCCTATTGGGATTTCCAAACATTTGCAGAGAAGACTAATGATTCAACATATTTCGATGTCACATGGAGTTGCACTTTGTCTTGTTAAACTTTTCAACCTTTCACTGTTGGGAGAACATCTCACGATACTTGTTTGTTCTGATATAGTTGGCTGACTTCATTCCACATTTACAGGTTTTCATCACGAGAGTTCAGAAGACTACATTGTATTATCAGGGTAGTTTGACTCTTGAAATCTATTCATACCGGAGGCATTGGCGAAATGTGAAGACATCTCAAAGCCAAATGATGATTTCATCCATGACCATCGTTCTTACAATTACCTTTCAAGTCCTTACTCTTAAAGAATTAAAGTAGATACATAGTACTTCTTTTCTGTATTAATTTCCTGTTGCATCCTCGAAAGTGTACTCGAAAAACATACTTCATCTCGCAAGGTTGGAACTTCAATCAGTTCCCTTACATTGATATCATATTTTGCCAAAAAAATCAATGCCCAACCCTTTTAATTATGGTGTCACGCCCCGACCCTCAAGCACGCACACATCCCTTACTCTTGGTCGATTTTAAAAATGCGATATCCCAGGACTATGTATCGCCGACCCTTTCATTTATATATGCACATGCGGAAGCAGTTATAAATCCCCAGACAATAAAGCAATGGGATAGAAAAGCAGGCCATACATTTTTCTTACTGAAAATTCACAACTACAACTTTTTACATGCAAACAAGGTCTGACAAGACAGGATAGGATTTCGGTCCTCATCCGGGTCGTACTCGATGTCATACTCGGGGTCCTCCTCCACGTACTCCTCTTCGGGTTCCTCAACAAGGATCTCCTCGTCAGATTCATGCTCCTTAGGCTCCTCATCCAGGTCCTGAAATGGTTATTCAATAACCACTGAGACCACGTCTCAGCAAGTTCTACCTCCTGAGACCCGATTAGTAAACTAATACACCTTAGGGCTGCCTATGCACAACATGAGTCAGAGGACTTACCTTGGCCTCAGATTCCACCTGCAGATTAGCATAGATCAAATAGGCACCCAAGCAATCACATCACAAATCGAAGCATCGATCAAATCGACCGAGTCGATTACACGCCAACAAGACCACTCACGGTCATTCCCAATCAATCAACCAATTCACAACATCAAATCAAAGCATCGATCTAGTCGATTACATGTCATACAAATCACTCTCCACGGAGGAGTATCTAAAAGCGAGGCCACGTGCATTCTCTAGGACGACATTCCAAGTCTCCGAGTCCACGTGCCTCGAACCTTGGGCCCACGTGCATTCTCTCAGGCGACCTTTTCGCCAAAGTGATACATCAAATCACCGAGCCCACGTGCCCTTTTAGATGCCCGCACTTAGTCACAGAGCTCCATCAATGCTCTCGGGCGTCGATTCGCCAAGGTGACGTACAGTGAACACTTTACTATGCTCTCGGGCGTCGATTTGCCAAGGTGATACACTGATCATAGAGCCAACGTAAACAATTCAATATTCAAACAATGCTTGCACAAGCTGAATCTACCGACATACCCATCGGTCTATCAATTCAGTCAATCCAATTGATATCATACGATCCACATATCTATCAATTCATATCATCTATTAAACCATACCATCTATTCATCCATCAATACAATTATGGCTCGCACAAGCTGAAATGGATGCAATGCTCTCACAAGCTGATATAGATGGTAGCTCGCACAAGCTGATATATACATAGATGATAGCTCGCACAAGCTGATATATGGATCGTTGCTCTCACAAGCTGATAAACGATCATTGCTCTCACAAGCTGATATATATATAGATCGTGCTCGCACAAGCTGATAAAACGATCTTAGCTCACCAGAAGCTGCCATATATATATGTATATGTGCATATCATAATTGCTCGCCCAAGCTGATACATATATATAAACCAATTCATATCTCAATTCAATTCCAATCAAATTAGGGTAAATCCCTAAAATATCACAATTTATTCAATTCCATACAACATAGAGCTCAAATAAATAAACGGACTGCGCCACGACAATCAGCATGAGATTTCGGTAGTCGGCCATCAAAATCTTAATTTCCGAAAAATAATTAATTAATTTATTAATTTCGAAAATTAAATAAATAAATACAATAAAATTCAATTTAGCACAATATAAAGCTCAATTAAATAAACGGTCTGCACCACGATCATCAGCATAAAATCCCGGTCACTAGCCATCTCAATTGAATTTCCGGGAAATAAATAATTAAATAATTAATTTCGAAAATTAATATTTAATTCCTAAAAATACCACCTAGGCCCGAATCGCTTAATTAACACCCGATAAGGGACGGGAAAAATCCCAAGAAGCATTCAATAAATACTACATGCAATTCTCTATCTAATTACACTAATCACACAACTAATATGCAAAGCAATTAACTAATAATCACTAATCAATTCTAATCTAACAACCTAATTACACTTAATTAACACTAATCAACCTTTAAGCGTAATTAGCAAACTAAGAAGGCATTAGTGAGTAAAACTCACTCAAAACGACGGGCTCGACGCGAGGATCGACTTTCCTCAAAGCGGGCCGAGCATCCGGGCTCGGGAAGACGGCCAAAACGGGCCAAAACCCTCTGTCATACCCATTTTCTGCAACCCTCTGATCGCTGCTGGAAGGGGCGGTTCCGGCGCTGATTCAAGCTGTACAAGGCTGGCGGAGGGCGAGGGGACTCCGGTGAGGCCAGACGGTGGCCGGAGGAGGTCGGACCATGGCCTGTGATGGCCAAAACGAAGCTGAACAGAGGCGGAACAGGGGCTGGGTCGCACAGCGGGGACGGCAGGCACGAGCGTGAGGCGGCGGAGCGCGCGGCGTCGCGCGGGCGGCGGTGCGGCAACTCCGGTGCGGCGGCGTCCAAGCAGCTAGTCGCGGCTCCTTCCGGCGACGCTGGACGCTGCTTCTGCTTCTGCTATTCGGTTCTGTTCGAACCAGAGGAGGGAGAGGGGCGGACGCGCATGGACGGCAGTTCGGCGGTGAGCTTGGGTGCGCGCGAGCAGCTCCGGTGGCTTGCGGGCGTGCGACGACGGCGGCGAGAGGCGGTGATGGCAGCTCAGTCTTCGGCTTCCATGGAGTCGAGCAACCGAAGAGGAAGATGGGGGGTTTGGTCGACGGAGGAGAGAGGGGAGGAAGAAAAACCCAATTTCCCTTTCTTTTCTCTCACTCTCTCTCTCTCTTAGGTCATCCGCACGTGGGCACCACCAGCTGCCCTCCACTCACAATTCCAAGACAACTTTGCCCCTTCTAGAAGCATTTAGGTAAGCTAAAATATGGGAGTATGTGTGGCATACGAATTTGCTAGGTTTTCTTTCCAATTGGGCCTTAATTCCTCTTGAATTAAATCAAACTAACCCCCATTAATTTCATTCAACACCTCATCATTCCAATTGGTATTTTTCCTTACCAATGTAGCCCACTTGTATCCCAATTTCACAATCCATGGCTTCAATTGAACGTAAACGGCCCTATTTATCCAGTCGAAATTAGAACCCAAAAATCTGGATGTCACATATGGAGCTTAGAAAGGATTGTTGTCCAATCACAATTGAGATTTTGAATAATGAGAAATCATTCAGCGACACATAAATGTCAATTCAAGAGGATTGTTGTCACCAATGACATTTTCTCTAAGTGACCCTAAATGTAATTGCGTTATCTTTTTCTTCTTCTTTTTTTCAATAATTTTGAAAGTGTTGCCTCTAGTAATATTATTGAAGAGACACAGCACTTCAATATTAGACAAAGCATTGGGTAACCAATCGTGAATTTCATCTGTAATACTTGCATATGACATGTCTAATATTGAAATAATTCTCTACGTTTGGAACTAGTTTGGGAATTCTGGTCTCACTTTGCAACTTGGACATGACACTCTCGAATGTGAAAAGTAGAAGTGCAAGACACGCTAACATTTACAACAACTTCATTCAGGAAAACTGATAGCTTTGGTCAATCTCTTGAGATTTGCAAATTGGATTTCGCTTTCAACGCCATTCAAAAATCAATGTCCATCGCCTCCGGATTGGATAGTCGGCCAATATTTTTTTAAAACGTTCCTGCTTAATTCGTTACCTTCAAGATGCCACTCTCTCAGAGATGTAGCCCCCATTGTAGAGGGAATAGGACTAGAAATTGAGTCCCAAGACATATCAAATGATCATTTTGAAATTTCCAAATTGAATCGGTAGGTAACCACCGGAATTTTTATTAGAAACATCTGCATTCTTCAAGTTACTTCATCCACAAACCAAGGCACCGTCTTGGCGTCGGAAATCCACCTACTTGAATAACAAAAAGTAACATAAGAGCATAAGATCTTAGAATCTCAAAGCTAGTTTAGGACGATTTAGCTCTCCGCAATTTCCCAACTTGGCTTTAGATGAATATTTTCCCCACTTGATGGCGCGATTACTGTTTACGAACTAAGATCGATGAAGGGTTCCGGATGTATCTCTGGTGAGTATTGACGGCGGCAAAGGAGCTTCCGCCAATTACTCGGCTAAAAATAAAACAAGTGGATAACAGAGCACAACCGGTGCAACTTTGAAAACAGAGACTGGTGGCGATGAGTGGTGCCGGACGACTTTTGGAGGCAGCGGCAAGGACTTGAAGACCAGAAAATTCTTCAATTTAGAGGAACTTTCAACCATCGTGTGAGTAGTGATGAGTGTTGGAAATTATATCTAAAGAAAACAAACTGTTTGTTGTATTCATAATATTAATGTAATGGAGGTGAGGTACAAATATCCGAATCTCCTTAAGGCGTTTAGTTCCTATCAATGGTGCTCCACAGATTCATGAATTATGCCTCCTAAGATAAAACACCTCAAACTTATTTGGATTAGCAGTATGCAAACAGGAGTCAGTCGAACCATTCAATTAACCAGCACACCTAAAAAAATCAAAAGAGTAAAATAATATATCAAATCTCTTTTGGAATCAAGTTGAAAAAACGCTGTAGCTCAATGCGCCTATTGATTTATAGGGCTTTTTAGTTCATGTATAAAAGAGATACATGAATTAAATAGACGCGTGTATCTACGAAATTCATAAATCAAGAGATACGTGAATCTAAGATATTCATGAATCCAGAGATACGTGAATTCAAGAGATTCATGAACTCAATAAATACATGAACTAAAAAAGATACCCGAATCTAGGAAATTCATGAATTCAATAGATACATAAACATAAAAGTTTAGGAAATTCATGAATTCAAGAAATACGTAAATAGAAAAGATGTATCTTTATTTATTGGCTTTCGTTGATCCATTAACCATAATTATAACAATAAGTGCTCTGCTCTCTAGTTCAGTTGTGGCCTCACATACGGTGGCCGGCGATGGAGGCTCGACAGTGGCTTTTGTGTGGATTGGAGTTGACTTGAGGCCAGCGATAGTGATACAAGAGAGGTACTGAGAATCAGCGCTATTGATTGAATCGGAGTCGGGCACCACAGAAAGACAAAGAACTTTCACTTTCATTTCCGTCCATCGAAGAAATCAAGGATCGATCTCCATCGAGTTTCAATCATGGCCGTTCTTCTCGAATCAATTCTTGAGGCTAAAGTCTGCTCTCGTGAGGATGTTCGTGCCGGTGAAATTATCCAAACCAGGGCTTAGATCGTGATTTTCAATTTATAAATAGATTATTAGTTGTACGTTGTGCACGCATGTTATTGTATTTTCAATGAAAGGGAGCAGTGAACGCCATGCGGAAGTGAGACGTGGTCATGGATTTCAGTAAACAACCGGAGATGTCGACATGATAATCAATCAAATCATTGTGCAGTTAAATGATTAGAAACGTCATAAGAAGTGATTAGGGAGACTTACTTTTAGGGCTTTTCAAAATAATTTAACCTCGATCGTGATTGGATCATCTAGCTTATGCATTTGATATTCTTTCTAACAAGCACGTTTCAGAGAACATATCTAGCCACATGCTTAAAACAGTAACAATTTGTCATTGCCCAATCTAATTAAAATTTATAATGAAGATACTATCTAAACAAACTAGGGAAGTATATATCCCGATACTCGCCCTCAAGTTGGTGCGTGAAAATCAGTGATGCTTTTAAGTTTTTAATGGTTTCGTGAAAGTATTTGCCATTTGTTGGAAGAATTCATCAATGACATTTATGCAATCTTAGTGTTATATATTGTGAGAGTGCATTATACGTCTAGTGCGCTCAATACACTCCCGAATATGAAATAGGGTTGATCAAAATAGGGGTGTATCTTCAATAGTAGTTCCATCCACATTGGCCGGTCCACGCACGCAACTAAACATATTCATATTGCGACAGCACTAGAAATTGACAAGAGAGGAAAAAGAAAAGTCGAAGGCTTGAAACACGTTCTGTTTATTGCTTTGAACGTATTTTCTTCCATGCATCTAATAACAAAAAGCAGTACTTCAAAGTAGGGTAAGTTTCTCCAGCTCTCTTAACTCTTCTGGTACACATGCCCAAAATAATCAACAATGGCTTCAACCAAGATAAGATGCAAGAAATTGGTTAGCAAGAAGGGGGCAAGTATTACTTGCTAAACAAGCTCCTTTTCGCGTCATCGAAATGTTCTCTTGAACCAAAGCATGGTGATCATCGTTGTCACTGAAAATTTCTCGATGGCCTTATCCATCGCCTGGAAGTAAGAGACCCTCCAGGATCCCTTGAAGTGCAGGACGCCACAAAATCGTAGAAGTCCCACCGTAAAACCAGGTCCCAACCCGCATAGAACCAATTGCAGATATCCAAATTGCCTTCGCTAGGCTTATCTCCTTTGGAATTATCACTGTCGCACTCATCACTACCGGGTGGCTCGTCTCCAGGACAAGTATGCGGAATAAGAGCTCCACAGAGCTTGTCATTGCCACGATGAACAGATGTATCGTCCATGGTGCACAAATGGTTGCCAAATGGAATATGGCCAGAAGGGATATGCTTGAAGGACAAATTGAGATGACTAAGGAAGTCCAAGCTGGATATGCTCGAAGGGATGGTACCTAACAATTTGTTTCTAGAAAGACCAAGAAATTCTAAGTTTTTCAGGTCACCAATATTTGAAGGGATATGTCCGCTCAACTTAACCTGAGAGAGGGTCAGATTTTGAAGTCTGACGAGCTTAATGAACTCTTTTGGTTTTTGCCCATTCAACATGTTTGCTGAAAGATCGATTACGTAGAAGTATTGAAGCATAATTCCATAGGTTTGGCTGGTTCCCTTTGTGTTAACCATAACATCGACACCATTCATATAAAAATAAATCGCAGGACCATCCGCATTAACCATAGAGAAGATACCGTCAAAACATTTGGGAATGGGTTCAGAAATGTTATTCTATGCTAGGCTCAAGAATTGGAGATATTTAAGTTGGCAATATTGGGGGAGGAATGCCCCCAACAAAGCGATTTAGACCTGGTCGAGGACAAAAAGTCATGATTTCACAGCTTATATTTAAGTAATGAATTTAGAAATATGATTCTAATTTATTTATAACATTTGACTTGTATAATAATGGATTTATATGAATGAATATCAGATTAAATTAATTGTGAATAAAGGGCTACTGCATTTAATACATTAAAGTAATCCAAGAATATTAGGTTAAATGAATTGTGGATATTGAACTGCAAAAAATCCATTTATTGTAGTAATTTTAGATTGATTGATTATATTTTTACAATCAAATGCAAAATAAATCAGATGATTCAATATGAAAATATTGTCCTTAAGAAAAAGGTGATTTAAGTAAATGCAAGGGTAAGGAGAGTCCCATACAATATTTATAACATATGCATTCAATTCCAGTCCCTCAATATTTTTCTCGCAAATAAGCAAGAAATATCCATTTCATTGACATAGTTTACCAAATAAAGACATCATCCTTCATTCCATTCCATTCTATTTCTTCCCGATTCAATTTTGTCGTTCCATCTCATTCTATCATACCAAATACAACATTAAATTATACCGTAATTGGGCATGGCTAGTACACATTGCAACAATCAAAAAATTTCACAATACTTGGGGTTCAAGGTATGGATCTATCATTTTACCTTAACTACGCCGTAATTTTGGAATGTCGTTTAGCAAGCATCTCAATCTGAGCATAAGTTTCACGCATTTACAACAATTCATACTAACTTAAGTATCGACAAGTTCTTTTGTAACGCCATGTAAAAAGAAGAGTTTCCATATTCGTGATTGGATTGACGTCCAAAAGAACTCAGATACAAAATCAACCCTAAATACACATGTTACTCGTGCAACAGAGAACGTGTGAGAATAATTTTACTGGCAGTGGACCGAATAAAGCCTGGTATGAATGTATATATAACTCATCCTAGATTCAATTCTCTGAATCTAATCGAGAGGATCGTATCCCTGTGCATCAAGACCAAGAAAGTGCATGCTCAAGGAATTCAAGATACAATGCTAGGTTCAGAAAATACTAGGACTCAGAGAGAATGAGCCGAAAAACTATAGCTTAGCTTCGCTGCGCAGATTGAAGAAAGAATCACCTCAATTCAAGGAGATGCTTGAGAAACAAGCAAATGCCAACACAGAGAAAACAGAACAACATGCCCAGAACAGTGTCGAAAGAGACTGAGGCCTGATCGTTTTCCCATAGAATGAATGGAGTCAATTCGTTTTCCCCCTCCTCGGGTTTAATCTGAGAATCCAATGCCAAAGCATGCCGCTGCCGGCTTTACAGCTATGAGATTGCATATGGAAAACAGTAAATGAATTCTCGAATAATGACAATTATGAAGTGCATCGAAAGGGTACCTACGCAATCACAATGCGAATGCAACATCACCACCTATTTTCATGCCACGGCATTTCAAGATGGGAATGATACTGCAACCAGCGAAGCAAGGCATGCTTATGTTCCTCAGGACAAAACATCGGAGGATCAAATTAGTACTTGACATGCTGCTGCCAGCTTTACAGCTATGAGATTGCATCTCGAAAACAGCAGATGAATTTTCCAAGTAACAACGATTTCGAAGCAGCATTTAAAGGGTAATTACACAATCGTGATGCGAATGCTACATCACCCCCTCTTTTCATGCCGCGGCATTTCGAGATGGGAATGATTCTGCATCCAGCAAAGCAAGGCATGCTCATGTTGCTCAGGACAAAACGTTGGAGGATCAAATTAGTACTTGACAGCAGCATTTTTTCTGTGACCATACTACTTTCATCCTCCTACTAAAGAACTCAATTTAGCAGTGACAAGTATGTAAAGATGGTATACAGCCTTCACTCCTTAGGACAAAAGCTTTACTTACATTTGATTTGAGCTCTTATGGAGAACAGAAGAACAAAATCGCAAACCGTATGATACATATTCCATTTATTGGCGAGTCGGATTCCTTTGAATCAGGCTCACCTATGAACTTGGCAAGCTTCCTGGCGCCGTCCTCTATTGGTTTCTGGACACCGGAACTGAGCAAAACACAGAGAAGAACAAGGCCAACTTGTTTCCTTTCTTCTCCTGCCGAGGCCAGATTGGACAGCCTCTCATAGAGGAAGAGCCAAGCTCCTGCTTCGGCCGTACTTCGAGAACAAGAACCTCCCGCTTGAGGAGAGCGACCTTGTTCTCGAGCTGGATCCACTGGCTAGTGATCTTCCGATCGATGAACTGGAACTGCCCATCGACCTCATCGGTTGCTTCTCGCAACTAGCATTCCTCTTGGGGACGATAGTAACGGCAATTCCCTGATTTTCTCCGGCCAATTCAGGACCAGACTTCCTCGAGGATCCTGATTCACCTCGAAGAGCATTTGCGACCGCGAGACTGATCTTCAACGCTGACAGAGAGTCCAAGGAAACGGATCTCCTCATCGGTTGCACCTCGCTGCTCAAGTCCTCGATCCTCTTCCTTCCATCCTCCAAGTCCAATTCACCATCCTCCTCGCTCTCGCCCCTCGGTTCGGCAATCCTTTCCGCTTCTCTCCCCAGACCATCATCGACCTCCTGAATTCCCATCTCCCCTGCAGAAGCAGAGCTCTCTGCGTTCGGCCGCTCCGGTGGCAGAGCCTGCGCGGCGATAGTGACGATAGGCGCACGGCACAGGGGGCAATTGGTGTGCGATTGGAGCCAGGTATCGATACACGGGACATGGAAAGCGTGGTTGCACTTCGGCAACAGCCTGAGAGTCTCGTCTTCCTGAAACTCGCTCAAGCAAACAGAGCACTCCGTCCCTTCGATCAGCCCCTCGCCCTTCTTGTACTTGCACGCCGTGATGGCGCTTATGACCGACGGAGGGAGTCCGACGGTGCGGATGTACCAGATCGGGTGGTCCAGGACCGGCCCCTGGTCGTGGTCGAGGAACTCGTCGTGGACAACGCTCGTCTCCGGCTCCGCCCGCGGCGGTCCCCTGCCCCCGGGCCGCGGCCGGCCCGAATACCACCTCGCGTACAGCGCGTAGCACACGACGAGGACGAAGAGCGCGGCGAGGGCGGCGAAGAGGGGGATCAAGAACGGCGACAGATGGTGGGGCCTTCCTCCGTACGCGTCCAACGAGGGGGGTTCATCCTCCGGCGGACACGGCGGCGGCAGAGGAAGCGGAGGTATTGGTTGGCGGCAGACGTCAGGACAGACGTCCAAGCAGGGCGTGATGCAGTACCCCCCATTGTCCAGTATAGGATGGCAGGAGAGTTGGCAGAGGTTTGGGGCGGTCATGTTGACTTCGATAAAGAGCAGGCGCCTCAGATGGTGCAACGAGCCCATCATCGTGGAGGAGGAGGGGGTGGCTATGGAGGGTTCATGCAGGAGTTTGAAGAGAGAGAAAGGGCATGAACTTAGAGAGAGAGAGAGAGAGAGAGAGAGAGAGAGGGTTAGGGTTAGGTTGAAGTGGTCCTTGTTTGAGGAAGAAGAAGGGAGGAGGAGGAGGAGGAGGAGATGGACAGGCCAACCACCACCGAAGGAATAAAGTGGGGGAGGCGTTTTGCTGAAGCTTTGAACGTTGAAGGTGGAAGGAGAACATGGGATGGAAGAGAATATCAAACTTTTCTCTCTCATTTATTTATTATTGTCCTAGCAGTTTCTTCTTTGCTCAGCCGCCTGTTGTTGACTGGTGGTTTGATTTTTCGGGGACAGTCGCGGCTGATGAAAATCAGGGACTTTAGGGCTAGCTAAAACTGGGATTTAGTCCGCTTTTTTATTTTTTCTTTTTTTCTTTTTTTCTTTTTCGGACGTGGCGGTCCAATCGCGAAGGTGCCTATCGTGTTTTCATAGGGATCACGAGTTTGAAATGCGAGAAGCTGTCGAGCCAGATGTCCCGTGGAAGATCCGCTCTTCGAGTAGGGATGTCGGTATGGCTGGAATTCACGAGCTCGGCCTTCTGGAGAATCTCGGATTTCAGGGAATTCCTCTAGGATCGTGACTTTAGGGACGGTAGCTATCATGCAAATCGAGATATTCAGCGACGCGATATTAGATCTCTATAGTAACGTCCGAGTAGGATTGCCACGATCGATTATTGTTTTTAACTTATAAAAAGATTCAAATTTTCTACGCATTACTTTAAAGGACTTATGAACCAACTTTTCGGTTTAGCGGTCTCTTGCTTTACGCTCGAATTTCTTAAAAAGACAGAAATGCAAAGATCTATATGTATAGTCACTTGAAAACTTTTCATTTTATCTCCGAAGAATTAATCTTTTTTTCTAGGGGGAAAAGATAAATTTGAGAAGGAAAAAAAAGAAAGCAAGAAGTAATTCTTAAATTACGTGAGCTGCAAGATTGAATTATGCAGAGAACGACCAAAAGAAAAAGTAAAAGTCATTCTTGGACAGGCCCCTAGGTTTTATCTTTATTTTATTTTTTTGGACAATTTAAAAGTTATGTAAATATTTTTCTCAAGTGTAAACAACTGGACCCCTGGGTATGATAAACGTACCCGTGCATTTTTTGTCAAGATTCCAATCCCGATTGCATAGCTGGACCCCGCAGAGCCATGCCGAAACCGAGGGTGAAGCCAGTTGCTCGAAGAAACGTGACTTGACCTATCATATTTCCATTTAGTCTCTTCATGTGATGACTACGAATTCGTGAGTCTAGTATGTAATTTAAATATTCTTAGAGATATAAATAATTCCATAGAATATCCCTTGGCAAGTGCAAGTTCAAGAGGTTGTTCATGGATTATATATATTAGCTTTCATTTGTTCTTGTTTTGGATAATATCTTTAAATTCGAATTACATTGATAATATTTTCTTAATCAATAATAATAGTAGATTATATAATCGCTATAAAAAATAGCAAAGGCCCACAAATTTTTACATGAAAGAAATTGAATAAATGTCACGTACTTCAGGCACTATGTATGTTTGCTTTGTCTAATTTCTCATTTGATATCAAAGAAAGAGCATGCGCGTTGTATGTGAATGGGGAAATAGTGGAAAAAATCAAATTTATAAAGAAAAAAAGAGCGTGTAAAGATTCTTTTTTCTGCATAACCATATAAAGGTCAAAGAAAACAATTAAATTGATTTCAAATTTAGAATGTAAGATATTTATTTGATAATTTTGAAGAAATCAGTGGCCATTTTTAGATGTGAGGGCACATATGGGATTATAGTGAAAGTCGTGTCTTTTTTAGACAAAAAAAAAGTTAGGGGTAAAATTGAAATTTGACCTAAATTGAAGGAGTTCTTTTTTAATAGAATTAAGCCAAGAAAAAGACAAGTACGATCAATTTTTTTATTTTGGAGTTTTTCTAAAAAAACGAAGACTTATAGATGATAAGTTTTTTTTTTTTTTTTGGTAGTCCTACTCTATGCCTTTTCTATATTCACTCTCAGACTTTTGTCCTACCTCTTGCAGAGCGTGGGAGTCGAAACTCACTCCTGAAAATACTCGTCCCACCCCATCCCCCTGAGAAGGTGTTTGGTTGACCAGATCTATGCGAAATTTGAGTGGATTGGATTCACTTCACGATTGTTCACCCTCATAAATGAAAACGACAGATCTCACTAGCTACCACTACCAAGCTCAGCTACCCCAATTTATGATGGAAATTGAATGGGGAAGGTGCAAGGGCAAAGACAAAGTCGATTGCCTTTGTCCTAGGTTGTGGATGGGAGAATCTTGCCAACTAAGTCTGCGGGAAAATGATGAGGTGATAGGAGATATTAGGATGAAGAAAAATCGGATTACGGGTTTGTATTTTTCGCCATTCCCAACTGGAGACGAATGAAGGGTTTCTGTAGCCCGGCCTGTTGATTGGTAGGTTATGAGTACGGATATTATTTGCTTTTAATTTTAGTTGAATTTGCATTCAGACGGTACTTATAATTTATTGTTCATCAATTAGAGACATGTCGGCTACAACTTTTAGTCTAGTGACAAGCTACAGAGATGGTACGATGACTACAGTTAGTGGTTATGCGTGATTGATTCAAAAGAAAAGGAAAGGTCGGAGGGAGGAGATTTAAGATTTCTCCAAATTTAGTGATTGCTAGGTATGGGGTGCACATCCATATAATATAACCAAGTATCTACATACAATTTTTTATTAATTTTTTTTTAGCATAAGACTCAAAACTGTCAGTGGGACTAAGCTCACAAAATTGAGACACATATGATGTGTATATAATGATAAAGACACATCGGGTATCTAGGTATAATTTTATATGAAATAAGACATTTGCAAAATGCTTGAGTCTTCCATCTCTGTCTCCCTCCAAACCCTAATATCAACCACTTGCCAAGATCACCAATCAACGAGTGCACCAAAATCACTGCAATTGACCACCACCGGCTACCACGAGCACATTGACCCTCACTCATGGCCCATCGCTCTTGTTCCCGTCCGGACCACCTGGGGCAACATGTTCAAGGGCAAGGCTCGGAGAGAGAATGGAGAGTCGTAGGACGTCTTGGCAATTCACATCTCTCTTTTAATTTCAGTGTTTAAACCATATAAAAGAAGAGTTGATTCACTTATTAAACTAAATAAATTAATACTTGCTCTTGCCCTTTTGCATTGCAGTCGAACATCAATTACATCATAGTTTCATTCTTGTTGCTATAAACCACTGGTAAGTACTGACTTTGTCAAGAGATGGACAAAAACCTAGGAAATCCACTTCCTCACGCATTCATTTGTTTAAATAAAGGAAGCATTATCTTATTGCCTTGCTGGTGTGAAAAGGTTTTATTTTTTGGTCGACCGTAATACATTAATTATTCCTTCATTTGCAGTTCTGCATGATTTCCGATTTTACTATTATATCTCCGAAGTGATGATCTGTCAATCACTCCAGTTGAAGCTTCGAGCATTATTGCTGTGGGACATGTGATTGTTGCCTATCCGAAATTGTTTAAGTAAAAATAAAGAACGTGGCAGTGGCAGGAAAGACAGTCGAAGTTTTGAAGTTTTATATGCAGGTCAAGAAAACCGGAAATGATAAATAAAGGGCCAAGAACTGAAAAGTCTTGGAAGTGACATTCAAATAACTCTGATATAAAATAGGGATGGTCGATTCCCAATCTGAAAAATGGAAACCGACCCTGTGATTATTGATTCCAAAAAATTGATACCATGAACCGGTCCAATTTTTTTTTGTCCAAAAAAATAGGTTTTATATAATCGTTGCACCATTTTATTATAAAAACATATATAGGTCAAGTAGTTATATTGTTTGTTCATGTTAAAGGTCATGGTACAATTCTCCATATGTGCAAAAGTATTTTCTTTACAACATGTTATCCATATTTAACACAAATAAAATCCGTTTACCATATTTGGGTCATTTATACTACGGTAATGAATTTTTTTTAGCATAATCCAACACACATTTATTATGTGATTAGTCTTATTTTTATATATTTACCACGTGTTTTAACCATGTGTGATGCATTTTTTAATCGGTGAATATTGAGACATCGATTCTCGGGGAGGTTCTAGATTTGTCGGTAGAACCGAACCCAGTACTCACCTCTAATCCTAGGTATGGACACGCACATGAAATTGACTATTATGAATGAGTTTAGGAGCATATTTTGAAATTTCAAACAATAAATGCATTCAGTCAAATATCAATATCTGTCGCGTTTCATAACTAGTTGGATGCCACAAAAGAAAAAAACCTAAAAAGAAATGGAAAAGGAAAAATTAGTCGGATGTCCACACATCATGCGGTGCACAACTATAATATTGTATTTGCGCGAAATTACTTTACATTTAGTTGGTTGCGTAATTAGTTTGGATATCGTTAGACACTTTGATTTTTAGTTGAGCCTGATGAGGAGGCAGCAAGATTGATCCTCCGTTTGGAGAAAACATTGAATCAACTATTCATACTTCATAACAAGCCCATAGGTATTCACTGAAAATGAAAAAAAATTAAAATATTTTTCAAAAAATGATCTTTTGTATCACTTACAAAAATTAATAAAAAAAATAAACTTTTATAATTTAAGAAAATTTTAGATATAAATTGTTACTAATAATGAAAGTATTTTTTACTAACTAATTATTTCAAATGACATAAGTAATTATTCTTTAAAAAATATTTTCCGAATTCTTCATTTTCCGCAAAACAAACGCACTCTAAGTAGTCATCAACTGATTCCACTATAAAATTGAAATTATATGAACAAGTTTGTTAATTTTGTGTTAAATTAACCCAATTGCTTTGTCAAGTTAAAAGCTTAAGTAAAACGGGAGAAATAAACAGTGATCAATTGTGAAGAATCATCTCGATTGTCATAAATTATTGAGCATATGCGTGCGTTTTGTTTTTTATATGGCTGGAGGGACTATTGGGTTTGCCTAACTGAAAATATAGATGACTTGTGTGCGGTGTCTGTATATCCCATTTATTAAATGCAAGTTCTCACTTTGGTGCGACACGCGTCAACTTCTTGTACTAGTGGCAAAAAGATATAGGGCTTGTTTGGCTTGCGACACTTGCCACACTTAGGTCGGGAAATTTTTAAAAAAGGACTATTCTTTAGGAAATTTGAGTGGATTGGATTCACTTGAACGACTGTTCCCCCTTTAAATATAAAACGACAAGTTGCACTAGCCACCAGGCTCAACCACCCCAATTTAT
This sequence comes from Eucalyptus grandis x Eucalyptus urophylla, assembly GCA_028830015.1. Classification (NCBI taxonomy): domain Eukaryota; kingdom Viridiplantae; phylum Streptophyta; class Magnoliopsida; order Myrtales; family Myrtaceae; genus Eucalyptus; species Eucalyptus grandis x Eucalyptus urophylla. The sequence continues at coordinate 26,688,380 of CM054198.1, read as the reverse complement.
GATGAAATTGATGAAAGGTGCACGAGGACTGAGAAAGTCGATTGCTTTTATTTAGTCCACCCATGGAAAATCTTGGCAACCAAGTCTAGGGCCATATATATAACAGGAGATATTGATATAAAGAAAAATTATATTACGGATCATACTTTTCGCCGTCCCTACCTCGAAATGGAGGAAGTTTTCCATGACCAACCCACCGGATTATATTTATGGACATCATTTGCTTTCAATTTTAGTTAAAGTTGTATTTGGATGATGTCTATAATTTAAGAACCTATCAAGAGAGACACAAATGGTATCCACATCTTTTACTTTAGCTTGTCGACCCATGTCATCATCTCTAGCTGAGCCAACCCTACCGCTAACTTTCATTATGCCTATCACCTCTCTCCCTCTCGTACACACTTGGATTGAGCCTCGCATTTTATGGATCATCGCTAGCTTGTTGATGACCGACGAGCTTGTTGCGAAGATGAGAGAGGGATAGAGAGAAACTTGTCACTAGGCTGTTAACAATGGTAGAGAAGAGAGAGAGAGAGGCTTGATGTCACGAGGGGCCATTGAGCACGACGTTTGATGTTGATACGACTTGGAACTTGATTCAATAACCAAGTATCTAGATACTTTATTATCAACAAATTTCTAGGCAAAAATTCCATAGATATTGGAGAGAGCAAACTCACAAATTCGAGGGATGGAGGTGATGCGTTTATAGAGATCCAAGGCATGTCGAGTATCTGCTTATCATTTTTAAATGAAAGAGGAGATTTGCAAAACGATCGGCTCTTATCTCTCACCCAACAAGCGATGAGGCTGGGCAATAGCAACAATCTAATGTTTGCCAAGATCTACCATCAACGACTGCACCATTAATCACTGCAATTAGCCACCACTGTCATTTCGTTGTTTGTAAAACCCTACACGCGACTGCTAGCACATCGTTCCTCACTCGTGACCCACCACTACTGGCCCCGTGCGGACCACCGACGGCAAGGAGGGCGGCGCCTGGAGAGAGAATACAGGGTGGCGAGGCATTGTGGCATCTTATGCCCATCTTTTGATTTTCAGTGTTAAACCATACAAAAGAAGAGTTAATCCTCGTGCTAAACTACTGAAACTCACGATGCCGAACCCTAATTACATTATAATTTCATTTCGTCCCTAGACAACATAAATAAGGATGAGACAAGATGGAGCCCATGGTTGGAAAGAGAGGGGCAGGGTTTCACCACCTACAAGGGTCGTCCCCGGTAGTCTTCATCCCGTGGAGCACTGATAAGACTACATTTCTTATTTTAACGTGTCGGTACCCACACATCTTGCATCCCCTAGTTGTATGTGTATATTTTTCTTCTCCATAATACAAGAAATACCTACGATTTTATAGCAAATAAGGGCTTTACATTTTAAATCATTCTCACGCCAGATTTTCCTTGAAGGCCATTGAATGAGTGACGATCGTTCGGTATGACTTTGTCAAAAAAATGGACAAAAAGCTGTCAAATCTATTTCCTCACGCATTCATTTTTTTACATAAAGAAGGCATCTATCATTGCCATGCTGGTATGAAAAGGTTGCTTCAGTCAACTATAATCCTTTTTTTTTACAATTTGGAATTTCTGCATTATTTCAAATATTACTATTATATCACTAAAGAAATGACTCGTGGCACTGAAGTTTTATGCAGGTCAAGAAAATCATATATTATAAAATAAAGGCCAAGAACTTAAAAAGTCCTAAGTGATATCAAAATCGTCCAAGACACCGTAATGTTGACTATTATGTATGGATTTAGGAGCATGTTTTGAAATTTCAAAGAATAAATGCGATCGGTCAGATGTCAATATTTGTGGCATTTTCTTAACTAGCTGGATGCACGCGCGCGGAAAAAACACTAAAAAGAAACGAAAAGGCAATAATAGTCAGATGCCCACATGATGTGCACAATTATAATATTGTCTGTGGGCGCAAAATTATTTCTTTGTATAGTCGGTTGCCTAATTAGTTTGATGTAATTTTGGTTATCTAATCTAGGCACTTCGATTCTTAGTTGAGCTGGATGAGGAGGCAGAAAGATTGTTTTAAATTAAACCTATTACTTTGTGGAGTTAAAGGCTTAAATAACGACAGGAGAATTGAGTGCTTTGTATAGCTTTTATTGATATCTGATGAGGAGGTTTCTTTCAAATTCTTCGAGCCTTGAAGAAGGGTCAGGTTCATGCAGCGGTAACACCGGAAGAAGGATGAAGTAGAGAGGACATGAAAGGAGGAGCGGACAATTCTAGTAAAATTGAATTCCAAGCGGCAATGGAAAAATCTCGAGTTGGAGTCACTGAAAAACAAGAAAAATAGGTAGTGATCAATTGTGGAGGAGCATCTTGATTGTTGTAAATTACAACAGGTATTTTCATTATACAAGTGTATTTTCATGGAATTTTTCTATAAAAGATTGATGTTTGAATGGCCGTTTGGCGTATCTAATTGATAATACAGATAGATCAATTTATTGAATTATTGTGCGTAAGCATAGAGGAAATATCATATGAGAATAAGGGAAAGAAAAAAACAAATACAATCAAGTTCTTACTTTCCTGTGACACATGTCGACTTCTTGTACTTAGTGGGAAAAGACTGGATGATGATGAGCTTTTCCGTTGACGGGGATGTACATGAAATTCGAGTGGATTGGATTCACTTAGAACGATCGTTCAAAAATGAAAACGACAAGTTGCACTAGCCACCAAGCTCAGCCACCCCTAGTTTATGATGTAATTGATCGAACGTGTAAAAGGACTGAGAAAGTTGATTGCCTTTATTAGCCTATAGATGGAAAACTTGGCAACTAAGTTTGGGGCCATGATGTGATAGGTGATAATGGTGGAAAATTGTCCAAACAAAAATTGTCCAAACAAGTCTAAATTTATTATATAAATGTTAATTTAATTCTAAATTTTTAAATTTTATCAATTTTATCCTCAACTTTAGGGCGAAATTTCCAAGTAATCTTTCAAATAGATTTTCACCAAAGCTTGTTGATGTGCGTAGGACAACCGGCGATTGCTAAACCACCACATTAATGTTTTCCTGTAAAAATTTACTGGAATGATTTCATAGAAATATTCCTTAAAGTTTAGGACTCCATTAACATATTGAAAAGTTTAAACTGCATTGATACTAGTGCACGATATTTAGGATTTGATTGGATAATTATTCTGAGATATTGGCATAAGGGTAGATTGAATTACAAGTTATATTTTTCATATTCCTAGCTAAAAATGGAGATAGGTTTCTACAACCGACCTATTGATTGGTGGGCTATACATACGAACACCATCCACTTTCAATTTTAGTAAAAATTTGCATTTGGATGATGTTTATAATTTATAGCTCGCCAATCAAAGACATGTTGTCCACAACTTTTAGTTATGTTCATGGCCCCATGCCACCATCTCTAGCCAAAAGCCAACACTACCCCTTAGCTTTCGTCGTGCCCACCACCTACCTCTCTCTCTCTCTCTCTCTCTCTCTCTCTCTTTCATTTGCAAAGCTTGCCGTCGCTAGTGGTCATCGAGCAAGGCTGAGGTCGGTATGGCTGAAGGCTAGTACAGCAACGCTGTGGCAACGAAGGTGGTGGAAAGACTACGGTCGGCGGTCGTGGGGCATTGATGCATAGAAAAGGATGTGAGATTTTTTTCAATCTAGTGATTGTTAGGCACGTGGTGCACAACCAAACCTTCAACGGATGAAATAAGATGAGTTCGGAGGTGGTTGGTTCTCTTAATCAACGTTACTTAGAACTCGATATAATACCAAAGGATCTACCATCCTTTTTATTATTATCATTAGTGATAAACCTCGTTAGGACAAAGCTCATAGAACTTAGTAAGATTAAGCTCCCGGACTTGGGGGATAGAGGTGATGTGTATATAGAAACGTAAGGAACGTCAAGTATCTCTATATAATTCTAGATGGAATAGGACATATGCAAAATGCTCGACCCTTCACTTTGCTCTCTCTCTCTCTCTCTCTCTCTCTCTCTCTCTCTCTCTCTCTCTCTCTCTCAGGGTCACCAATAGCATTACCCTAGTGTTGACCGCTTGCGAAAATCCCCACCATCGACGACTGACCCCTAATCGCAGCAATCGATCAACCCCGCTATTTCGTCATATGTGAAAACCCTACTAACGACAATAAGCACGTCGTCCCTCACTCAGCACCCATGGTTATTGGCCACATGCAGGCTATCATAGGCAGAGTCTAAATAGAGAATAGAAAGTTGCGAGGCATTCTGGCATTGTACTTCTATCCTTTTCATTTCAATGTTAAACTGTATAAAAGAAGAGTTAAATTTACTCGAAATTTACTCAGTAGCCACTTTTCATACATAGAAAATGAGAAACGTGAAGTTTAAATCTCCATCTTCTAAAGAAGAATTAAAGTAATGATGATTTAATTTTAGGTATAAATTTAATTATGATGGTCAATAAAATGGCGTGATAAAAATTTGAAAGGAAGTTAAAATGGTGATGGAATGGAGTCGGTAAAATAAACTAAGTAATTTAATAATCATTCTCGCTCTATTGGATTGTAGCCGAACCCTAACGACATTACAACTCCGTCTTGTCGCTATGAATGACACCCGCATATGAACCGCGCGAGCAGCATCGGCCACCAGTGGAGAAACAGAAAAAGAAAAAGACAATAGACAAGGACGGGACGTGACATTTGCTAAGTACTGACTTTGTCAAAAAAATTGGACATAAAGAGCTGTCAAATCTATTTCCCCACTCATTCATTTCCTTACGGAAAGGAAGCATACATCTTAGCGCCTTGCTGGTATAAAAAGCTGGTATGAAAAGGAACTTTTGGTCAACCATATTCCATTAGATTCCTTAGATTTTTTTCCTATCTGCAATCTCTTCATGATATAAAATGTTAGTATTATATATCATTGAGGAGATGATCAGACTCGTAGTTTTGAAGTCTAATATGCATGCAGGTCAAGAAAACCCTAATTGATAAATTAAAGGGATGATAACTTAAAATGTTTGTAAAGTGACATTTAGATCGTTTTCACGTTAGGCTTGGACACCAAGAAATTGACTATTAAGATGTATTTGAGACCATGTTTTGAAATTTTTCAAAGGATCAATGCATTTGCCCAAATATTAATATTCCTGACATTTCATAACCAGATGAATGTGCAAAACCGGAAAACATTAAAAAGAAACAAAAAGGAGCAATCAAACGGATGTCCACACAATTTGTGCAATTATAATGTGCACAAAATTATTTCTACACATGGTTGGTTGCCTAATTAGAATTGATGTGTTTTTGGTTATATAATCTAGACATTTTGATTCTTAGTTGAGCCTGGGGGGAGGCCGGCTCATAAAGTTGGAAAAATATATGTATAAGTTCCTTAATTCGGTGTTAAATTAACCCAATTACTTTGTCAAGTTGAAAACTTAAGCTTTGACACGCGAATTCAATACTATATGTGGCTTTTCACCATTATCTATTGAGTTTTTCTCCCAAGGTCATTAAACCTTGAGGAAGGGTTTGTGTCGCGTAGCAGTAACGCTAAAAGCGGGACGAAGAAGATAGGACATGCCGGGAGGAATGAACGATCCTAGTAAACTCGAATGTCAGGTCGCAGGAGAAGAAAATCGAGTTGCTTTGCGTGGCTGAAAATCAAGTTGCTTTGAGTGGCTGAAAATCAAGAGAGGCAGCAGTAATCTCCGCGGAGAGTTCCCATTCGTTTTGACTGCCGGAATTCTAAGTCTTCAAATACCAAACTTGAGGAGCCCATTTGTAATGAAAACTAACGGCCAGAAGTCCAAAAGTTTCTCCAAAATGAGGTGAAATGATGGGTTTTTGCAGCGAGAGGATAAGAAAATTGGTTTACAAAATCATGCAAATCTTGATATGGGAAATCTATGGTATATAGGCTACCCACGAATTGTGCCTTTGAGGTGGAAGGTGCTAAAGCAACTCAAATTGAACTCATTCACTAGCGTGATTTGTGAGCTAATTGAACCCACTCAATACTTTGTTAAATCTAAAGTAGAGTTATAGGAGTCCGATGAGGACTAATTTTAGGAAAATTAGGACCATTTTTGTGAAGTTACTTTGCAGAAGAAACGTACCCCACTATAAGCGAATCTTATTGAAAGTTCAATAAAGAATCTTTCCCCTCATTTTTCTAAACGAATCTTACAAGTAACTGATAAACATAATATTATTCTTCAAAGAGTAGGTGAAAATTACTTAGGTGAAACCTTACCCAAAAAAAAAAATTACTTAGGTGAAGAAAAAGAATGTGGCAATGGCAGTACATGATTCTACCTTCTTTTTTTTTGTCGGAAAAACTGATATATTATACGGATATATGCATACAACCAGCTAGTAGTGCATCTGTAAGGGATAATATTCTGGATAGCAAAAGGAGTGAATACAAGCCATTTAGAAGCAGATCCGTTGGCCCGATGGGCTTTGGCAGCCCAGTCAGTAGCTAGGTTGGCATTGCGAGAGACGTGATGAATCGAGACATTAGGGCATTGAGAGAGCAGCTCATGGAGAACGGCAAGAAGATGTCGCTCCTGCCATGGCTGCGGCTGGTTATGCCGAAGGATCTCCACCAAGAAAAGGCAATCCGATTCAACTAGAACTCGATGGTGCTGATGCCTCTGCTTGATAAGATGCTGAAAGGCCCAAATCATTGCGAAGATCTCTGCTTGAAATGCCGATTGGGCCGGGACAATACTGGTAAACATATCGGTGAGCTCGCCTTTAAAATTTCTGAAAATACATGCAATAGCGCCCTGTGTACTACCTGGAATGAAAGCCCTATCTATGTTGCATTTGATTGTGCCTTGATCAGGGGGTTTCCAGCGATGATCAGTACTAACATATGTGTGTGAAACCTTAGGTTTTGGGGGTTGAAGACTCTTGAAGATCCTGTACTGGGCGAGAGCATTGTCCACTGCTTGGATCGGGTTTGGAGTTTGCTGTCGGAAAGTGGCATTGTTGCGTTGACGCCAGATCTCCCATAATAGATTGGCAATCGCTTCGAAGCTTGGGGAAGAAAGATGATGGGTGGCACGGGCCGCCAACCAGGCATCCAATCGCTGGATTGAGGTAAGTGAGATGTTAATTCTGATCTTGTCATTTGCCCAAATCGCCCGTGTCCAGTCACAGTAAAAAAATAAATGTTCAATGGTCTCAGGGGTATGCTGATCACATAGGGTGCAGTAGGGGGTTGGAGTGATGTGTCTGGAATAGAGATTGGCTTTGGTGGCGAGGGCATTTTTACAGGCTAGCCATAAGAATATTCGAATTTTTGGAGCTACTTCCATATGCCATATTTTTTTCCAGAGTTGATGAGGAGGCTGATAGGATGATGAGGCACTGGTGGGTGGGTGTTGTTGCTTGGATAGTAAGTAGTAATAGCAACTTTTAACAGTAAACGACCCTGATGATGTGGCTGTCCAAATCAATTGATCAGAACAAAGGGAGGGATTTATAGGGGTGTTTAAAATTGCTGAGCATACCTGTTCAGTGAAGAAATGAAAGATAATCTCCTGTTTCCATGTTGTCGTAGGTAAATCAATAAGTTCAACAACTTTAATGGGTTCTCCTGCAGTAGCATTTCCTCATATTTTCCCAATTGAAAGCCAAAAATCTTCTCTGATGTCAATTTGCGAACCATCCTTCACCATCCACCTAGTGTTAGGAAGAATAGCATCCTTGCCCTTTAAAATACTACGCCACCCCCATGATGGTCTATAGCCTGAAGTGGCATGCTAAAAGGAAGACCTTTTAAAATATAGACCTTTAAACAACTGACTCCAAATTGCAGTAGGTTGCTGTAGTAAACGCCACGCTTGTTTACCTAGCATCGCTAGATTAAAAGAAATAAGATCTCAGAATCCCATACCCCCATATGTTTTCGATTGTTTTATCTGTGACCATTTCATCCAATGTATGCCAGAATCACTCTGATTTTTGCTCCACCAGAATGCTGAAATCTTATTTTCCATTTGTCTGCAGAGAGACAGGGGAAACATAAAGAGGGACATCGCATACTGAGGTAAGGCTTGAATAACTGCTTTTAATAAAATCTCCTTGCCCCCTTTGGATAAGAAATTTTCCTTCCAACTAGCTAATTTCGCGTTCATTTTTGCCAGGATCCAAGAGAACATCTCCCGTTTAGAACGTCCCCAATCTGATGGAATGCCCAAGTACTTACCATATCTTCTCACCACAGGTACTCTCAGTTCCCGTTGTAAATTATCCTGTAGCTGCATTGGACAATTCTGACTGAAAAAAATTGCTGATTTATTTTTGTTGAGACGCTGACCCGTTGCATGGCAGTACTGGTTTAATAGATTTGAGAAGTTTTGACATTCAGAAATAGAAGCTTTGAGGAAAAAGACAGCATCATCAGCAAAAAATAAATGGGAGAGCTGTGGACATGCACGATTAAATTGGATCCCCTGTAAGTGACCTAGACTGAGGGCTTGGTTGATAACTGTTGATAAAGCATTGGCCATTAAAATGAATATGTAAGGGGATAGGGGGTCACCTTGACAAAGTCCTCTAGTAGATTTAAAGGATGGTAGCAATTCTCCATTGAACCGAATAGTAAAAGAAACAGTTGTGATGCATGCCATTACTAGCATTACCCATCTATCCGTAAAACCCAACTGTTTTAAATAAGCTGCAATAAAGTCCCATTCGACACGATCATAAGCTTTCTGCATGTCTATCTTGAGAATGAGATTGAACTTTTTTGATTTGGATCGGATCTTAAACCGGTGTAGTACTTCCTGAATGACCATGATGTTATCTTGAATCTGTCTGCCACTAACAAAAGCTGCTTGTTCTGGAGTGATTAGTGTAGGGAGCCAACACTTCAATCTATTAGCCATAACTTTAGAGATAATCTTGTATGCGAAGTTACAGAGACTAATAGGTCGATATTGGTCAATGCTTTCAGGACGATGAACTTTAGGAACCAGAGTCAAAATTGTTCTGTTTAAATTCAGAGGCATTTGACCAGATTCAAAGAAGGCTTGCACCGTTTTGATAATTGTTTGTTTGATGGTGTTCCAGTGGTGCCTGTAGAACAGACCAGGGAGGCCATCTGGACCAGGGGCCTTGGATGCTCCCAACTGAAAGGTAGCATCATATACCTCTTCTTTGGTGACTGGACTCATAAGATGTGTATTAATCTGAGTAGTAACGATCTATGGGCATTGTAATAGGAATGGATGAAAATCTCTGTGTCCAACTGATTGATAAAGTTCAGTAAAATAAGCCATGGTCATTTCTTGAAGCCGTTCTGGCTCTCTCTGCCAGTTCTGGTTTTCATCTTTTAATATAGAAATTCTGTTTCTTTGTTGCCTTTGTACAGTGCAAGCATGAAAAAATTTAGAGTTCTTATCTCCCCATGATAACCAGTTAAGCCTGGAACGCATCGCTCAGAATTGCTCTTCCTAATTCCACATTTGCTGTATTTCAGTTCGAATTGTAGTTGCTAATTCTTTATCTCCCTGCTGATAGAATTTTCGATTTGTAATCTACCTTATCAACCCTCATTTTCTAAATAAATCTTACAAGTAACTGATAAACATAATATTATTCTTCAACGAGTAGGTGAAAATTACTTAGGTGAAGAAAAAAAATGTGGCAATGGCAGTACATGATTCTACCTTATCAACCCTCATTTTCTAAATGAATGTTACAAGTAACTGATAAATATAATATTATTCTTCAAAGAGTAGGTGAAAATTACTTAGGTGAAGAAAAAGAATGTGGCAATGGTAGTACATGATTCTACCTTATCAACCCTAGAGTCGTAGTTTTGAAGTTTTGTATGCAGGTCAAGAAAACCCTAAATGATAAAATAAAGGGTGAAGAAAAGTTTGTAAAGTGGCATTCAAATCGTTCTCATATTGGGCATGGACACCATGGAATTGACTATTATGAATGGATTTAAGACCATGTTTGGAAATTTCAAGGATATATGCATTCGGTCAAATGTCAATGTTCACGACGTTTCATAATTAGGTGAATGCCCGCAAGCAAGCAGGAAAAAGCGAAAAGGAAACGAAAAGGAAAAACTAGATGGATGCCCTCGCGACGTGCGCAATATATCATATTGTTGGTGCGCCAAAATTATTTATACGTATAGTAGGTTGCCTAATTAGTTTTGATGTGATTTTAGTTATCTAATATAGACACTTCGATTATTAGTTGAGAGGCAGGAAGAATGATAACATTGTGTCAAGTATTCATGCTTAATGATAGCGCCACACATTAAGTAGTGGGGTCAATTGATCAAATTATAAAGTTGATATTAATAAAACATTTTCCAACATTTTAAATCGCTTAGGAAAATGAGTTAACGAAAAACATTTTCCTAATCAATAGAAAACCTATATTTAAATTCAAGAAATGATTTTCTTTTTAAAATATCAAAAATCATTTTTAAAATATGACTAGATATTAGCAATTAAACCAAAAACTTTAGCTTTGCACAGGAACCCTAATGCTCATTTTTGGATCCTCGCCACCTAAGCTCGTGTCCATTGATGCCTTCCCCTCGTCCTAGCAACTAGGGGTCCCAAACACAACCTTGATGGACTTGAACTCGATCGCTAAGGATCCTAGCTTGGTCGTCGAGGACTCGGGGATGGGCATTGGCATCCCTGGGCCATCCTCAATGGATGAGGACTGAAGTGTTAGGAACCAAGCCCAAGCGCCGGGGACCTAGGTCATTGAGGTCCCATGCTCAGCCTTTGTGGACCTTGGCCCATTTGCCAAGGATCCAAGCACTGGGACCTCAAGGCCCGGCCTCTATGAAACCATTTCAAGGCACCAAGAAGTCTTGCACGTGTATTAAATTCTCGATTTGGGTTTCTATGGAGGTGGGATTGGTGCCTACTCTCTTGCTCAAGACTATACTGGCCTTGCCTAGGTCCTTGGGACCATGGTTAGAGTTCATCAAGGTTGCACCTGAGATCCTGGTGTCCATGTCTAATTCCTCGGTTGTTTGTGTGCAAGTCATTAGCGCTTGAATAGGGTATGTGTATTTAGAAAAATCAAATCAGATTTTTCTCTCCAAACGACAGATTTAGATTTTAACTAAATATCGGAAAATATTATCATTTTCTTCGAAAATTATTTTATGGAAAATATTTTCCAGAAATGTAAATTTTTTCGTGAAACAAACAAAATCTATATTTACAAGTTTCTTAATTTTGTTGTAAATTGACCCAATTACTTTGTCAAGTTTAGAGTCGCTTGAAAATCAAGCGATGTAGATAGTGAACAGATGTGGAGAGGCCCCATTGGTTTCATCGGGCCATGGAATCATCATCCCTTACCAAGGCTAGAGAGCCATTTGGGCCCATTAAAAATAGAATGTACCGTAAGATAATTTTAGTTAATTAGCGATATCATTAGATGTCTATAGCAAATTATTAAACATTAACGGAAAATATATGTTAAATAGTGATGAGACAACTAGAATCAATGTATGTTACAAATTTTGTCACAGCAACTCCCTTAAGCAATATTTTAGGAATTATAACTTGTTGCAATAATTTGTTTTAGCTACAATGGTATTTTTAGAGCGATATTTTTACAAATACGTTCATAAATTTTAATGGTGCAATTTTTTATTAAAACACCAGTGTACTTAAATTAAATTGATTGTAACTCTCGATCCATTCTCATATTATTTTGCTCACCACCAAATGAAAGAAAATCTCATTTATTATGCTCGCTCAACTAACCACTAAGAACCGACCAAAAAAAAAAAAAAAACTAGCCACTAAGAAATGAAATCTTCATTCATTTCCTTTTCATTTTTCATTCAATTTCTTCATTCATTCTGTTCCGTCAAACCAAATCGAGTCTAAAGTGCTTTGGGAGAAAACAATAACTAAAGTAAATAACGATCGGTTACAGAAGCTAAAATTCAATGAATTAATTATGAAACATTAAAAATGGCACACTTGTTTAAAACGTCTAGGGTACATTTATTTTTACAAAGAATCAATCATCTGACAAACTTTAATCATCAATAATAATTTATGTCTACCTACCTCGTTGTAGACACGCTGGCTTGGGCCTTTCCCTTTCTAATTGTGGTAGGGGAGTTTGAACCCCGGCGTGTGCATTGCACGACTCATTTGCGGCTAGGTCAAGTGGGTGGGCTTGGTTTGTCCCGGGTTTACGCTGTTGGTTGACGATTGTACGGCGGTTCCCGGGTTACTGAAAAAATAAAAATAATTTATTTCTAAATAATTTTATCGTGAGCAAAAAAATTTCGTCACTCAATTTTTGTCAACAACGAAATTGATTATTTTCTTGAGAAAACATTTTAAATTGTGAGTTTTTTTCGTGAAATTAGTGTGTTTATTTAAATATTTTTTTATTTAAATAATTTACTTCTCGAAGAAAAAGTGGGAGAGGGAGGAAAGGGAGGAAAGGGAGAAGGATTTTGAACGTGCTTCGAGGGGCGCCCTTCTTTCCGTTTTCCCTCTCCAGTCCACATCGTCTTCTTCTTCTTCGATCTTCCCTCTTCTCCGGCGGCGAAGGGAGAACGAGATGGGGGATTCCTCTCGGAGCATCGACCTGGAGAAGCTCGTCTCCTACAGCGACGACCTCGCCCAGGTCCTCAGGGACGACAAGGACGCCGCCGCCCTCGCCCAGTGCCTCCGCCACTCCGACGCCCTCCGCTCCTCCTGCGACGCCGACCTCGCCGGACTCCGGTCCTCGCTCCTGGGTCGGTAATCTTTTCCCCCTTTTTCGCGGCTACCCTTTTGCTTACGCGTCGAGATTCGGTGGTGGGTTGGTGGGTTCGGGTCGGCGATGCCGCGGGTCTGCGTTTGATGGGTGCGACCGTTTCTTGTCGATGGGTTGATTTGAGATGAAAAGGATTCAATTTTGAAGTTTATGATGAGTTCCCAGTTCGTGTCTGAATTTGATTGACATGGTGTCGTTTGAACTGGGGCTGCTGTTCTGTTGTGGGTTTTCCGAGTCTCTTTCAAAAATTTCTTCTTTTATCGATAAGGATGGCAGGATCGAAGTGCAGGTGGTTCAGGGGTCCGGGCCTTTTGAAATGCTATCTTGTGTGCGATTGATATATCTGGCCAAGTTTGCTTATGGGTTATTTGGTAGCGAAATGAAGATGCGGGCGATTTGACTTGGCACATCCTTCTACTCCTTGTTTATCTACAGTACTTCTCTTCCCTGCTAATTCTGTAGAATCTTCTATTACTGAGGAAGAGATGCACAATTGTCTGTCTTTACTATCACAACGTGTAATGCAGTGTGTATGGTTCTTCTATTCATTACTCACATTCTTGGAGTCCCCCATATTAAATATGGACGTCCTAATACTAGGATGTTAGCTGTCCAATTTGTGCAACCCACTAGTTAAGTTATATACATGTAAGTTCTGAGTTTGATTTTTGTCGTGCACGAGTAATTGCAGGCCGGACACCAAACTGTTTAGAGATATTGGTACCCGTGTTAAATTAGTTAAAGGATGCTTTATCTTTTCTGCTATAAGGCTAAAGGGGTTTCTTATTTCATGAGGTCATGAGAGCTGATATGGAGACTCCTCAGGAACGTAAAGCCATATTGCAGATGTGCTTGATCGATCTGTTTATCATGATGTTAGTACAAAAATAATTGAAAGCCCTTTGTGATGGCTGCACGTCATTCAAGTAAACTGTATATTAAGAGTGTAGTTTCTAACTCATTGAATCACATAGCAGATGATAAAGGAATATGCTGGCTCTAAGCCTATTTGATTCTATTCTCTTGCTTTTTCCCTACATAATTATGCAGATCCTCCATCTTAAACAGAATTTCTTGTTTGATTCTTTCTTGCTATCTTTGATTTGGTAGCCTACTCTGTTATGTATATCAGAATATGCTTTTTTCCTCTCTTTGCTTTTTCATAGTTACAATTTCTCGAGGTAGGTTGTTCATCTAGTAGAAATTACAATTACTTCTGCGTGTGACAATTCATCTCCTATCAACCTTATAGATTGAATGGCTTTTGGGATTGGGGGTGTTTCTGAGAGTAATTGAACATTGTGACCTGTGATTGTCTTTACCAGATGCAAGTATTTCACTGTGACAGGTTCATGGACTAACATTGGAGACATTTCTTGAATTGCTATACTAGTGATGACATCCATGAAATCCTCAAGTTCACATCGTGTCATTTTAATTATAAAATATTTGAATAAATGTTATTGTGTCAAAATTAGATCTTGCCAGTTTGCTTTTTGGTTATTTGGTAATGAAATGAGAACATGGTCTATTTCCTTTGGACCCCCCTTTTCCCTTTTTATCTGCAGTACAGAGCTTTCCCACTAATTCCGTAGAATTGGATACTAGTCAGGAAGAAATGCAAAGTTACGTCTATTCACAATCATGATGACTTTACAATCTAGACCAACTTATCAACAAGATGGTTTGCTTTGATCTTACACCTCTTTGATGCTCTCTCTTTATTCTAAATTTTGTGGTTGAGCAGAGTATGAGGAAAAGATTGATGCTTGCAAGAAGAAAACTGAAGCAGTGAGATCTGAAGTTGCTGGAGATGTGGATATTGACCAACTCCAGAAAGAACTGCAAGAGGAACTTGAGAAGGAACGACTGCTTATGGAGGATTTGAGATAAATATCTAAACAATCCTTTTTGTGATAGTGTTAATGATTCTTTTACATGTTCATTGACAAACAATTGATTGACAAACAATTGATTTTCAATTTTGTCTTTTATGTGTACCAACACAATTGTTGCCAATGAAATTAATGAGCTAGATCTCCAAAGGATTTCCATTGAGGAGAGGAAGCCAATTTTGAAGAAACTTGAGCAAAATGGGCGGAAAGAACAGTAAGTTCATGTGCAGAAGCTTTTTAATTCTTCAAATTAATAACTCAACAGATTGGATATTTTGAATGTGCGTATCTTTTCTGAATGTTGCAAAAAAATTGCATAAAATTGAAAATAACATAACATTAAATTGTGTCTGGTATTATAAGTTTGCATCTGCATTTCCATATATTCTTGCTATTGCGAAAAAAAAAAAAAGAGCAAGGCTCTGTATGCCTCTCTAACTGTCCATAACAGTGTCTGTTGCTAGCTAATCACTTCTGAAGAACAATTAGTTTGCATCATCTCTTTATTGGATGATTTATGTTGTCGAATAGACATACATTGGAATGGTCACCATAAACTCTTCTCCATCTATACAATTTGTGAAATTACATTTCATGTGATTAACACAAGAAGTTTAAATTGCTAGACAGCCCAATCATATTTGTGCTACTTAAGCTGATCTCTGTTAAAAGACGGGGTAGGATGAGGTTAGTGGCATCGGTTGAATCCTACATTTTTGTGCAATAGAAGGATCTAGTTGGCAGCTTGCGTGTGTTCTCCCTGTTCATGATCTAATATTTGTGCTAACGTGATAATTGTCTCCTGTGTCCTTTTGCTATAACTCTATTACCACCAAAGAGGGATGTAAGGGGCTGCAGATTCTTATACAATTGTCAATGAGAACTGTGACCTGGTCTTCAGCATTTATTCACACATAGAGAAGTCTAATTAAAATTCCGCTCTTATAGTAAATCTCCTATTCCTTCCCCTCCATATAATCCCAATTTATAATCCATGATATTTATCTGCTGGTGCTTTTTAGAATCAAATCATCTTCTGGTGACTACTGCTTCCCCAAGATCAACAAACTAGCTGGCATTAGTTTTAAGTAGTCGAACTTGGGGGTAGGTTGTTGCAGAGTAAGAGTAAGATTGCTTGTATGGATGTTGCAGCATGTTCTCTTATTTCAGAACAGCCCGCTCATTTGCTTTAGGAGTTGTGTACATCTGATCCTCCAAACACTGGAGCCCAAATACTATCCTTTCAACGACCTAACCCCCTAAATGCACAAAAGAATGAAAAGCGTAGTGAATAGTAGCTAAGAAGTAAGAACATTGCCATCAAAGTCACATAGGTCCAGAAAATAATCTCTTTTTAAGCTGCTATTTTATCATAATTCGAAGGACACTGTCAAAGTTCTGCAATTGTTAGCCCAAATGTGTTTTAAACCCTGAAGTGTAGCTTAAGCACAAGCCAGAATGTATATGACCCACTTTTGTGGCCAATTCGTAGAGTCTATTTGATTTCTTGCTTCCTAGTATTTATGCATTATCTGATCATCTCCTTGAATTCTTTGTTCTCATGCACTCTTTGGATGTGTGTGCTGTGTGCATGCTTGCTTAGGTTGATTTTTGCTTGTCTTTGTGCATTCTTTTCCAGGAATAGGCAATGAAATTTGCATAATGGGATGCTCGAAGTTATTTTGTTCTCATATAAATTGGTCTTATAGCATGACTGTTTCAATGTATCCTTTTCCCCCTTTGTGCTCCTGCGGTCTCATGCACAATGTGCACACACAATAAGGTTCTCTCATGTTGTTTCAAAATTAATATCCTTTTGTTCTGCCTAATTTTGCAGGATGAGTCTTTCGATGTATGCCTCTGTGACGAAGATCATCCCAAACTTGGATGATAGCTCCAAAATTGCAGGGTGTATCCTTTCAATTGTTCTTGTTCATGTACTCTAATGTGGTGGCAACTGACTAGAGCTCACCATTGTCCCCAGATCAGTTGGTCCTTGAATCTCAATAACCACAGATATTGTTGACAGGGAGAAAAGGGTGGTGGATAAGTTTGAGTTTGACTCAACAAAGACGACCGCCTTTGACACGTGCACCAATATCTGGAGGATGATTAGTAACTCATAGATATTAGACGGCATTACAGCACGTCGACTAACTCTACATTTATCTGGCTGCCGGAGATTCTGCTCAAGCTCCCCTTCGTGCATCGTCTCTTCTTTTCATTCAACATGTAAAGGGTAAGGTGAATGGCCTCCTTCAGGAAGAACCCGAATGGATTGTCCTGATCTCGGGGGATCGGTTGATTCCTCTCTTTATCAGTGAAAGTACTAACAGGAATGAAGTGTGATCAGCGTGTTTTTCTGTATCATATGTGTGTTCTCGACTAATCAGCACCAACCGTCGAACACTGTTGAGGTGGGGTATGGGACTCCATTGACCGATTAACAGTATTTCTGGGTATTCCATTCTAACAAATTGTGACAAGGTTGGGGAAGAACTTGTACGTGCAATCATTCTTCTGTTTCATCAGTGTGATTCGTATGAGTAGCTTTAGAAATTTGTAGGCGTATAGAGATTTTGAACTGGATGCAAATGCAGGTTTTAGTGTGTATTCTTGTAAATCAGACCGTGCTACCATCTTTTGAGATAATCCATGTTTATTTCTTTATTTTTTATGATCAGGTCGTTCTAATTTTTTTTTTTTTTAAGAAAGGGGTAAACAGTAATACAAAAGGAAAAAAAAACAAATTGTGCCTATTATATTGTCAAAATCCCTAAACTTGTCCATTGTGATATAAATATTCTCTATCTTTTCGTGTCATGAAAATTTTTAATTTTGTCTATTATTTCATATAATGTATATTTGTCACGTTGATATAAGTTTAGGATATTTGTGTTATAATGAGTGAGTTTAGGGTTATAGCAGAAAAATAAAAATAAAAAAAGGTAAATTTTTTGACTAGTTCAGCTCACTAGTAAAGTGAATGGGTTATATAACAAAGAAACAAGAAAATAAAAATTTATCTTTGTAGCCTTTCTTTATTCCAATAGTGCAAATAAATTTAAACGTGTTTTTCACACTCTAGGAATCCAACCATGTTTTTGCTTTAGGAAGATGATACATTATGGGCATTTCAGATAAGATATAAGTGCTATTCCTTATTTTGGCATTTCTTATATTTCAGTTTTGGCCTTAATTAGCAAAGTGCCAGAGATACTCTCGAGTTATGAATTAGTTGTAGAAACCAAAGAGGGATGCTTAGGTTACAATTTCGAATCTATTATTATAAGTTTGCTTGAGCTCTTGAAAGCTTAATGCAAAATAAACAAACCTTTGCTCAACGTCTCCGGACTACATCATCTCGGTCTAATTCTAGTCACCGGACAAATGTAACTTTCATGAACGAAAAGTTTGGACTGAAGGTTCAAATTGTAATTCTGCCGCATGTACTTGTAGGTATAGGAATCACGCCTAGATTGGTCAATAGCGTGATGGAATGACTTGAATTACCGTTGGAGAATTGGAGAATGGTGTACACATTAAAGATGTGAGAAAAACCCAACTCAGACTCTTGCTACTTTGCAAAATATAAATAATGTAGAATTTTTTTTCTTAAAAATAATTATTTATATCTTTTACAAAATGATTTTGAGTCTCGAATCACTTAGTCTCGCTTGCTATTCCTATGAACATATAATTAATCATCTAATTTTTCCTCACAAGTTATATGGATTGGTAATTAAATGGCAACATCTTCAACAAAAAATAAAAAATAAAATAAAATAGCAACATCCAACACCATGTCATTTTGACAAGTTTATATTTCTATCTTTGAATATTTCGCTTCATTATAGATAATTACATCTTTATTTTGTTTTTTTTTTGTAAGTACCTCTTTATTTTGTTAATTACAGTAATATCAAGAAATCATGGGAAAACAATGTTCAAGAGCGAAAAATGTACCAAATCACGATTTTCTTTTTTTTGGATCAAGTGGTGTACTATTAATTCAATTTTCTCAACGACAATGTGTTTTTTTAGGTGAATTAGAATCGTAAATTACATATAAATAAACGAATATTGTTAGCCGTAAATATTAATAATAATAACAATAATAAGTTACGGATAAACAATATATAATCAATCCTCTGTAATGATCCGTCCAATGTGCATATCTCTCTATACATTAAAAAAAAATCGAAAAAATGAATTTTGAACATTATGAAAAATTCAAGAAAAAAAGAAATAAATAGTAGTAGCCATCGAGGAGCAGCAGCAAGAATCCGGCGGATCGCTCGCTTATATGAACAGACCAGCGACGAGGGCGCCGATCGCCGCCGAACCGGCGAAGTCAACTCTGTTGCTGACGGCGCCACTGTCCCCAGGAGCGGGCGCCGCGGCCGGCGGCGTCGCGATCGACGGCGCGGGAGCCTCCGGAGCTGGAGACGTCGCAGGCGGCGACGGGGGAGACGCGACGGGGCCGGAGGGAGGAGACGGGGCGGAAGCCGGCGGCTAAAGCGACGGCGAGGGGGATTTGGAGGGGGTGAGGGCCGGCGACGGGGCGGGGCTTTGCGCCACCGCCAGGCCGACGAGGAGGACCGCCATTGCGGCCAGGGAGAGCAACGTGCTTGAGCCAGCCATGAAAGAGGAGCTTCTTAGAGAGAGAAAGAGAACTGAAACTTTTAGTGAGAAAAGCTCTGCTGATCGGAGCGAGGGTTTTCCGGTTGCGATCGGCGACGCGGAGGGCGACGGTATTTATAGAAGGTTTTGCGGTGTGTTCCGTGCTGGGGTGGAGTTCATCGGAGTCGACCGTTGGATCCGTATTATAAATGGAAACCCTCGGATCGATCCGACGGCCGAGATTTATTTGTATTTTCTAACCGCGTGGCCAATCAGCGACGCGGTTCTCCGCCAGTCTTGTAGCTGGGGTTTAGTGGAGACAGTTGTAAAGGATTACATCTCTTTAGCACGTTCTAATAGCCCAAAGATAAATTCACAGCACATCGACGACTAATCGGGTACATCTTCCGCAATTATGGGCATTTTCAATAAGAGTTAATATCATAAAAAAACCTTAATTAATTTTTTATCATCAAAATTTATAAATTGATATTTTTTGTGATAAACTTATCATCCATTATTTTCCGTAAATTAAATGAATACCACGAAAAATCATAAATTGGTAAAGTTATAACTCTGTGTCATCCAATTTAATAATTTAACAATAAAATTTAATAAAAATTAATTACTGGTATATAAATTTGAGATTTTTTGTAGTATTAACCATTCTAATAATATCGAGTGTTATTTCCTATATCGGCATTTTCTAATTTCTGAAACGAAGAAACTTTAAGTTAAGAATCAATTGTAGAACCAAAGGTACGATGCCGGATTACAATTGTTGAATCTCTTGTCATTATATGTTTGCCCAAGCCCCTAAAAGCTTGATTCGAAATCAATGAATTGATTATGCGTCCACAAGTTATGTATCCAAATCTAGTTTCTAGTCATTGAATAAATGGGTAACTACACTCGAAAGTCATAAAACTTGTCGCAAAAAGTTGTACTATTTGATTCTTAAACATTTTTATAAGTCATAATTAAATCCTAAAACCTATTAAATTGATGCAACTAAGGTCTTCCATTAACTCCATTTAATTTGACTAACAGAAAATGCCGATGCGACTTTTCTCAATACTTTCTCATGACACGTGACGTGGATGCAACGCCTATGGAATATTGAATTAGGGAAAAATATTTGAAAATTTGAAAAGGAAAAACAATGCTAAGAATTACAAAAATAAAAGAATTCAACAATATTCGAAACAAAGCTAATCAATGATAACATATTAGTAGACCGGTGACGATCAAACTGGTTTGATCATCCTTTACAAATTATTTTGTTCTTCTTCTTTTTTCCTTGCTCTTGCGTTCAAATTGGTTGGGCTATGACTCTACTTTACATCCACAATCCTTGAATGAGATATCATCATCTGCACCCTTTTTTTCTACCATAATGAGTTCGCATTTCTTTCAGGAATTTCTTTTTTTTTTTTGTACTCTCTTGATTTCATTGCTGGAGTGACAAATGTGGTCCATGCAATGTGATTCTTTAACTTTTACTTTATTTTATGCCATCTTAAAATTTTTAATTTATTTAATGTGATCCTGAAATATTCATATTTCTATATGCAAGCCATCTACTCACTTTTCTAATCTCACTTAATTGATATTGCCTATTTCTTTATGAGAAAAATTAACACTTAAATAAGAAACAATGGCCTTTTCGTGTATTATTCAAAGTTGAGCATCGTCGCTCTCAACTCGCGCTTCCTACAAACATATCACTAATTGACTTTTTATTCCTTATAAATTATATAATGTTAATTGAATTGCAAAGTCCTCACTATTTTTTTTCCTGTAAAGTACATAGAAGTCTTTGAATTTTTCGCTCCATTTTAGATAATTACTTTTATTTTGTTATTTTTATGTAAAATTGTCAAATAACTGTTTATTGGGACTGTAGTTGTGCTGTGATATTTTCGAAAATTGATCTTTAAGTGAACAAGAATCGCAAATAATGGATAAAAAAATGAATATCCATCACCAAGAAAATAAATAAACGAATGTTATTAACAATAAATAATAATATAATCTCCGGATAAACAATATATAATCAATCCTCTGTAATGATTTGTCCAATGTCCATATCTCTCTACGCACAAAAAAATCGAAAATTAAGAAAGAAAGAAAAGAAAAAGGTAGCCAGCGAGTAGCAATAGGAGGAATCTGGCGACCGCCTAGATGACCAGACCGGCGACGAGGGTGCCGATTGCCACCGCCTTGGCGAAGCCAACTCCGTTGCTCATAGCCCCACCGTCAGCAGGAGTGGGCGCCACACCCGACCACGTTGCGATCGACAGCGGAGATCCCGATTTTGTTAATTACTTCTTTGTTTTGTTAATTAAAGTAATATCAAGAAATCATGGAAAAACAATGGTTCGAGAGAGAAAAATGTACCAAATCACGATTTTCCTTTTTCTGGCTCAGGTGGCGTAATATTAATTCGATTTTCCCACCGACAATATGTTTCTTTTAGGCGAATCAGAATCGTAAATTACGAATAAATAAATGAATATTATTAACGGTAATCATTATTAATAATAACAATAATAAGCTCCGTTTAAACAATATATAATCAATCCTCTGAAATGATCTGTCCAATGGGCATTTCTATCTTTACATTAAAAAAAAATCGAAAAAATGAATTTTGAGTATTATGAAAAATTCAAAAAAGAAATAAATAGGAGTAACCATGGACGAGCAGCAGCAAGAATCCGGCGGATCGCTCGCTTATATGAACAGACCAGCGACGAGAGCGCCGATCGCCGCCGAACCGGCGAAGCCAACTCTGTTGCTGACGGCGCCACTGTCCCCAGGAGCGGGCGCCGCGGCCGGCGGTGTTGCGATCGACGGCGCAGGAGCCTCCGGAGCGGGAGATGACGCGGGGGGCGAGGGGGGAGAGGCGGCGGGGCTGGAGGGAGGAGACGGGGTGGAAGCCGGCAGTGGGGTCGCCGTCGTCGTCGCCGCCGGCGGAGAAGGTGACGGCGAGGCCGACTTGGAGGGGGTGACGGCCGGCGACGGGGCGGGGCCCTGCGCCGCCGCCAGGCCGACGAGGAGGACCGCCGTTGCCGCCAAGGAGAGCAACGCGGTTGAGCCAGCCATGGAAGAAGAGCTAGAGAAGAACTACTTCCTAGAGAGAGAAAGTCTAGCCGGTCGGAGCGAGGGTCTTCGGGGTGCGGCATGCGGCGGAGGAGAGCAGTGGTATTTACATGAAGGTTCCTGCTTCGGTCGGTGGCGGTCGGTGTGGGGAGCCGACCGTTGGATCCGTGTTATAATCGGGAAACCTCGAGGTGGATCCGACGGTTGAGATTTATTCCTATTTTCTGACCGCGTGCGGCCAATCAATCGCGCGGTTTTCCCCGTCCTGCGCAGCGATGCAAGCCTTGTAGCCGGGGGTTTACTGTTTAGTGGGAACGGTTGTAATGAATCTTGGTAGCACGTTCTAATACCCCAAAAGTAATTTTTTTTATTTAGCATTTTTAGGATTTTCGTACGAATATGACATTTATTTCAGCCATTTTTTTTATAATATCAAGTGTTATTTCCTATGTTGGTATTTCTTTCTAATTTGTAGGATAGAGAAACTTCCGAGTTAAGAATTGATTGCAGAACCAAATGGATGGTGCTTAGTTAGAGTTTATGAATCTCCTGTGTTGTTGTTATATGTTTGCTTGAGCCCTCAAAAGCTTGATGCGAAGTAAATGAATTTTGGTTCTACATCCACGAGTGATGCATCCAAGTCTGATTTCTAGTCGTTGAATAAACAAAAGGGTAATTGCAATCTAAGTAACACCGACATTGACACGTAACACGTGATACGACACACCAATATGTCGTTTCTAAAAAAATAGAGAACTCCGACACGTTTGAACATGTTATATATTAAATATATATTATTTTTATGATTATTTCAATCAAATTAATTTGATTCAAAGTCACAAATAAATAAAAATAATAATAACCTAGAATAAATTTATGCTAAAAATATTAATCAATTATTTATTAATATCATTCATTGTTTCAATTTGACAAATTTAACTGCATTTCAATAATACATAAAACATGGAGAAAAAACAAACAATTCATATTCTAGACTCGCGTGCTAGACGTATTGGAAGACAATGGGAAAAAAAACTTGGGGTGAATTATGTATCACGATATGTGAGTTTAAAAAGAAGAGAATATTAGTTTTTCTTCTTTCTTTGTTTATTATTATTATTATTATTTTTTCATGTATATACAATTTTTTTTTTTTTTACTTTAGAACTACTGTACAGTTGGCAGCCACGACATAAACTAGGGGGGAGCACTAGCGTGGGGGCCCACCTCTCACGGCACTCTACTTTAGTGGTGCAATGAGGGGCGCAGAGTTTTGAACCTCTCCCCTCCTGGATGAAGGGGCAAGGCGCGAACTAGCGCGTGTATATATACATTTTGATCCCTTCTTTATTGAAATTTTTTTAAATTAATATCATGTGTCAGAAACTCACATGTCGAAATTCCAACTCGAATGCTAGAGGATATTGGAAAAGTTGATCAAGTGTCGGATTTTCCGACACATATTAACCAAGTGTCAAAGAGTACCCGAGGGTGTCAGACAAGTGTCGAAGTGTTTGACATGATACGATGGCTCTCGGAAAGAATTGGTGCTTCCTAGATTACAATATGAAAATCCTAAGAGCTGTTGCAAAAGTATCATTTGAACTCTGAAAGTATAATCAAGTCTTAATATACGTTGAATCGGCACATCAAATTCATCTTTTAACTTCATCAAATTTGTTTGGTAGGATAGGTGGATGTGCCTTTCTTTGATACTTTCTTAAGACACGTGGAACCGAGGTAGTGCCCACTCAGTGCAACATCATGATCTTTTTTATAAACTTGGAAAGAAATAAGATGCTAAGAATTACAAGAATAACCACAACCCACCGCACTCCTCAAGGCACAAAAATCTAAGGCAGAACGGGCGTAGATTCGAGAGAGAAGGTCAGTCGGAACCACGGTCCCTTGCCGTGAGAACAAGAAGACGGCAACGGCAACGGCAACAAAGAGCGCGAATTCCAATTTGTCTTTGTACGGACTTGGACGACTCACACTAGTCGCAGCTGACGCCAAAACAGCCAGATCCAACCCATGTATCCGCTCTTCGACCGGAAACTCCTCTTCGCCACCGTTGCAATCTCTCTCTGGGGAAGCTCTTTTGTGGAAGGGCGTGGGTTTCTATTCACTGTTTTTTTTTTTTTTTCAAGTCATCTCGAATCAATGGATCCATTGTAAAATCCCTCTATGATACAGTGCATTTTTATTACAATTTTTTTGGCTGATGATAGATAAAGAGATTAAATGGTATAATTCTTTTGTTTTGTTGGTAAAGTGGAGGATTAGAAACATGACTATTGCTTTCCAATTGGCTGTTTTTGCATTATTTTTTTTTTTTTGGCGCTGGAGGAACTGCCTCAGCCGGTAGCCGAAGCGTAAACCCCCAGGTGCCTTAAGCGGGAGGACCCACCACCCCCGGTAGCACACTTAAGACGCCAAGTAACTCCGCCAGCTCCCTTGCATTGCAGGGTCTTCAAACCTCTCCCCTCTCTCACAGAGGATCACTGAAGCCAACCCAGTGGAGCCACCACGGCTGGTGGTGGTTTTTATTCACTATTGATCCCACTTAATTAAGTTTTATGAGGAAAAAGTATGATTTAAATGAGAAACAATGGCTTTTTGGGTATATTATTTCAATGCGGAAGTGCCCTAGGAGAGAAAAAAATATTTTAAAAGAACTTGTCGATAAAAATTGTTTAGCCAAATTGATGGACTTGGTTGTACCAATTCAATAAGTTTTAAAATTCAATTATTATAAGATTTCTAGTACACTTATTCTCTCGAATAAATGAACCTTTTTAAGATAAATTTCCTTTCTTTCAGTCACATAGTAGTTTCTCATGTATTTTTCAAAAGAACATAGGTTTGGAATAAAAATTCAATTTTCAAATGACATTAATCATTTGAAAAATGATATAACTGGTCCATAAACTTTGACTCACTATATAATATGGCCCTTAAAATTTTAACTTGTCTAATGTCGTTCCTGAAACTTAGCCTGATGTGTAATGTGATTCTTAAAATTTTAATTTATTCAATGTAATTTATAAATTTTTAATTTGGTCAATTTAGTCCTTGAGTTATATGAAAATTAATTTGAGGACTAGCATGAAGACATTTTTATATAATTCAGGAATGACATTAAACATGTATTAAAGGTTTAGGGAAATATTGAACAAATTAAAAGTTAGGTGATTACGTTGACACATTACTCGTTGAGCCAAAATTTAAAGACCATTTACATATTTATCCGTAGCTCTTAGTAGTGGCACAAATCATTTGATCATCACTCTCGCTTGCTTTTCCTACTAAAATATCACAAATCGACCTTTTATTTTATAGAAATTATAGGTTGGTACTTAAATATCAAAGTCCTCACCATTTTATTATGGTAAAGTATATTCTACCTTAGATGTTGTTATTGAGAGTGTTCATAAAAGCGAAAAATGAGACCAAATCGCAATTTTTTTCTGATCACGAGGCATTTTGTTAATTTGCGAAAATACATCGACCATGTGTACTAAACAGGTGAGCAAGAATCGCAAATAACATATAAACAACTGAATATCCATTCACCAAGAAACCAAATACACGAATATTATTAGCGATATATTATAATAATAATAATCTCTGGATAAACAGTATCATCAATCCTCTGTAATGATCTGTCCGATGAGCATTTCTCTTTATACATAAAACTGTCGAAAATTCAAAAAAAAAAAAAAGAATTTTGAGTATTATGAAACAAAAATTTAAAAAAAAAAAGAAATAAACGGTGGTAGCCTTAGAGAAAGCAGCAAGGATCCGGTGGATCGCTCGCTTATATGAACAGACCAGCGACGAGGGCGCCGATCGCCGCCGAACCGGTGAAGCCAACTCCGTTGCTGACGGCGCCGCTGTCCCCAGGAGGGGGCGCCGCGGCCGGCGGCGTCGCGATCGACGGCGCGGGAGCGGGAGACGATGCCGGGGTCAACGGGGGAGACGCGACGGGGCCGGAAGAAGGAGACGGGGCGGAGGCCGGCGACGAAGGCGACGGCGAGGGGGACATGGAGGGGGTGTGGGCCGGCGACGGGGTGGGGCTCTGCGCCACCGCCAGGCCGACGAGGAGGACCGCCATTGCGGCCAGGGAGAGCAACGCGCTTGAGCCAGCCATGGAAGAAGAGCTTCTTAGAGAGAGAAAGAAGGAACTGAAACTTTTAGTGAGAGAAAATCTGCTGATCGGAGCGAGGGTTTTCGGGTTGCGATCGGCGACGGGGAGAGCGACGGTATTTATAGAAGGTTTTGCGATGAGCTCCGTGCTGGGGTGGGAGTTCATCGGAGTCGACCGTTGGATCCGCATTATTAATGGAAACCCTCGGATCGATCCGACGGCCGAGGTTCATTTGTATTTTTCTGACCGCGTGGCCAATCAACGACGCGGTTCCCCGCCAGTCTTATAGCTGGGGTTTAGTGGCGACAGTTGTAAAAGGGTTATATGTCTCTTTTGCACGTTCTAATAGCACATCGACGACTAACCCGGTACACCTTTCGCAATTATGGGCATTTTTAATAAGAGTTAATATCATAAAATTTTTTAAATTAATAAATATATAATAAATTAATTTCAAATTAATTTTTTATCATCAAAATTTATAAATTGATATTTTTGTGATAAATTTGTCATTCATCATTTTCCGTAAATTAAATTAATATTACGAAAAATCATAAACTTATAAAATTATAACTCTGTGTCATCCAATTTAATAATTTAATAATAAAATTTAATGAAAATTAATTATTGGTATATAAATTTGGGATTTTTTGTGATATTAACCATTCTAATTATATCGAGTGCTATTTCCTATGTCGGCATTTTCTAATTTCTAAAACGGAGAAACTTCTAGTTAAGAATCAATTGTAGAACCAAAGGGATGATGCCTGGTTACAATTTTTGAATTTGTTGTCATTATATGTTTGCCCAAGCCCCTAGAAGCTTGATTCAAAATCAATAAATGCATCAATCTAGTTTCTAATCATTGAATAAAGGAGTAACTACACTTGAAAGTCATAAAACTTGTCACAAAAAGTTATACTATTTTTTTTTTTTTTTTATGACCATGAAACCACATCGCGGCCAAGGGCAATTACGCGTAAATCACGGAGGTGCTAACGCAGGGACTCACCTCCCACAGCTTCCCACTTTAGTTGCGCATCATGACAAGTTGGGGAATTGAACCCAGGCCTTGCATGTGGCCAACGTGTGATTCCACCAACTCGGCCACCACAGGCCGGGTAAAAGTTGTACTATTTGAATCTTAAAACTTTTAAAAAGTTATAATTAAGTCCCAAAATCTATTAAATTGATGCAATTAAGGTCCTCCATTAACTCCATTTAATCTGACTAACAAAAAATGCCGAACTTTTCTCAATACTTTCTCAAGACATGTGATGTCGATGTGGCATCTATGGAGTATTGAATTAGGGAAAAAATATTTGAAAATTTGAAAAGGAAAAACAATGCTAAGAATTACAAAAATAAAGAATTCAACAATATTCGAAACAAAGCTAATCAATAATAACATATTAGTAGACTGGTTCCCATTAATTACCGACTATCAAACTGGTTTGATGATCCTTTACAAATTATTTTGTTCTTCTTTTTTTTTCCTTGCTCTTGCCTTCAAATTGGTTGGGCTATGACTTTACTTTACATCCACCATCCTTGAATGAGATATCATCATCTGCACGCTTTTTGTCTGCCATAATGATTTTGCATTTCTTCCAGGAATTTCTTTTTTTTTTGTACTCTCTTGATTTCATTGCTGGAGTGACAAATGTGGTTCATGCAATGCAATTCTTTAACTTTTACTTTATTTCATGCCATCTTAAAATTTTTAATTTGTTTAATATGATCATGAAATATTCATATTTCTATATGCAAGCCATCTATTCACTTTTCTAATCTCACTTAGTTGATATTGCCTATTTCTTTATGAGAAAAATTAAAACTTAAATAAGAAACAATGACCTTTTCGTGTGTTATTCAAAGTTGAGCATCGTCGCTCCCAACTCGCGATTCCTACAAACATATCACTAATTGACTTTTTATCCTTAGAAATTATATAAAGGTAATTGAATTGCAAAGTCCTCACTATTTTTTTCCTGTGAAGTACATAGAAGTATTTGAATTTTTCGCTCCATTTTAGATAATTACTTTTATTTTGTTATTTTTATGTAAAATTGTCAAATAACTGTTTATTGGGACCGTAGTAGCATTTGGAAGGTGTGCTGTGCTATTTTCGAAAATTGATCTTTAAGTGAACAAGAATCGCAAATAATGGATTAAAAAAAATGAATATCCATCACCAAGAAAATAAATAAACGAATATTATTAACAATAAATAATAATATAATCTCCAGATAAACAATATATAATCAATGCTCTGTAATGATCTGTCCAATGTCCATATCACTCTACGCACAAAAAAATCGAAAATTAAGAAAAAAAAAAAAAGTAGCCAACGAGCAATAGCAGGAGGAATCTGGCGATCGCCTAGATGACTAGACCGACGACGAGGACGCCGATCGCCACTGCCTTGGTGAAGCCAACTCCGTTGCTCACGGCCCCGCTATCAGCAGGAGCGGGCGCTACGCCCGACGGCGTCGCGATCGATAGCGGAAACCCAGATTTTGTTAATTACCTCTTTATTTTGTTAATTAAAGTAATATCAATAAATCATGGGAAAACAATCGTTCGAGAGCGAAAAATGTACCAAATCACGATTTTCCATATTCTGGCTCAGGTAGCATAATATTAATTCGATTTTCGAACCAACAATGTGTTTCTTTTAGGCGAATCGGAATCATAAATTACGTATAAATAAACAAATATTATTAGCGGTAAATATTATTAGTAATAACAATAATAAGCTAGGTTTAAACAATATATAATATATCCTCTGAAATGATCATAAATAAACGAACATTATTAGCGGTAAATATTATTAATAATAACAATAATAAGCTCCGTTTAAACAATATATAATCAATCCTTTGAAATGATATGTCCAATGCGCATATCTATCTCTACATTAAAAAAAAATTGAAAAAATGAATTTTGAGTATTATGAAAAATTCAAAAAAGAAAAAAGAACGCCTAAAAGAAACACATTGTTGGTTCGAAAATCGAATTAATATTATACTTACCAAAAAAAAAGAAAAAGAAAAAGAAATAAATAGTAGTAGCCATCGAGGAGCAGTAGCAAGAATTCGGTGGATTGCTCACCTATATGAACAGACCAACGACGAGGGCCCCGATTGTGTGTGGCCAATCAATTGCGCGGTTTTCCCTGTCCTACGTAGCAATGCAAGCCTTGTAGCCGGGGTTTAGTAGGGGTGTGCATGGTCCGGATGGACGATTCCTGGCTTAAAACTGAGAACCGCCCACTAAGGACTGGTTTTAAAAAATTGGACCGCCGGTCCAGTTCGGTTCCCAGGTGGATCCATGGAACCAGTCTCACTAATAATAATATCGTTTTTCAAATCCCGCCGTGAGTACTTTTCATATCGAGTAATATTTTTCTTTAAATCGAACTGGCTTAATTAAGGGTGCCATTTTTCTTTA
Source organism: Eucalyptus grandis x Eucalyptus urophylla (assembly GCA_028830015.1). Classification (NCBI taxonomy): domain Eukaryota; kingdom Viridiplantae; phylum Streptophyta; class Magnoliopsida; order Myrtales; family Myrtaceae; genus Eucalyptus; species Eucalyptus grandis x Eucalyptus urophylla. The sequence continues at coordinate 26,658,338 of CM054198.1, read as the reverse complement.
TTTTATTGGAAAACACTACCAAAGAAGATAAATAGGTTTTTTTTCCTGTTTTTGGATCATTTTAGTTGAAATCTAAGATATTCTTTAAGTTCAAGATTTTAGATGATTGTCATATGTAGATCATCTTTTCTTTTATCCTCTAACAATGCTCAATCTCTTACAACATTTGTTTTATTGAATTTTTTTTGTAGAAACAATTCTACCCGTACTCTACATATTTTTGAACATAGTGTCATATGTGAGTCCCGAAAGTATTCTTTGAATAAGCCATTTGTTGAATTGTTGAAAAGCAGTTTACATACTTTACTAAATTCTAATTAAAACATGCAAACCATGAGAGGAGATGGAGCCCTAAAATTTAGATTTGCTAATTAGTAATTTCAAATTTTACTTTAATATTAAAAATCAACTTATTTTTATGATATAATCAGTCTAATCTGGGTGGGCAGATCCGCCTAAGAAACCGGGAACCGAACCGATACCCACCGGTTCCCTCAAGAACCATCGGTTCCGAGTGGTTTCGATTCGGTTTCAATCGGTCTGGGCAAGTCCTAGTTCTTTTACACACTCCTAGGGTTTAGTGGAACAGTTGTAATGAAGGGGTGTGTCTTGGTAGCACGTTTTAATACCCCAAATATATATATATTTGCATTTTTAGGAGTTTCGTACGAATATGATATATATTCCGGTCATTTTTTTTTTATATAATATCAAGTGTTATTTCCTATGTTGGCATTTCCTTCAATTTGTAAGATAAAGGAACTTTTGAGTTAAGAATGGGTTGCAGAACCAAAGGGACGGTGCTCAGTTAGAATTTATGAATTTCTTGTGTTGTCGTTATATGTTTGCTTGAGCCCACAAAAGCTTGATGCGAAGTAAATGAATTTTGGTTCTACATCCACAAGTTATTCATCCAAGTCTGATTTCTAGTTGTTGAATAAATAAAAGGGTAATTGCAATCTAAGTAACATCGACACTGACACACCACACACGATACAACACGCCGATATGTCATGTCTTAAAAAAATAGAGAATTCCAACACATTTGGATAGGTTATATATTAAATATATATTTTTATATATACATAATAAATTATTATTTTTATGATTATTTCAATCAAATTAATTTAATTCAAAGTCACATATAAATAAAAATAATAATAACCTAGAATAAATTTATGCTAAAAATATTAATCCATTATTCATTAATATCATCCATTGTTTCAATTTGACAAATTTAACTCCATTTCAATAATACATAAAACTTGGAGAAAAAATAAGCAATTCAATTCTAGACTTGCATGTTAGACGTATCGGAAGAGAAGGGGAAAAAAACTTGGAGGTGAATATTAGTTTTTTTTCTTTGTTTGTTTATTATTTTTAATTTTATTTTTTCATGTATATACATTTTGATCCCTCCTTTATTTAAAATTTTTAAAATTGACCTCACGTGTCAGAAACTCACATGTCGAAAGTCCAACTCAAATGCTAGAGAATGTTAGAAAAGTTGATCAAATGTCGGATTTTTTGACACGTATTAACTGAGTGTCGAAGAGTATCCGAGAGTGTCGAATATGTGTCGAAGTATTCGACACAACACGATGACTCTCGGAAAGTATTGGTGCTTCCTCGATTGCAAAAGTATCATTTGAACTCTAAAACTCTTAAAAAGTATAATCAAGTCTTAAAACACGTTGAATCGGCACAATCAAATTCATCTATTAACTTCATTAAATTTGTTTGGTAGGAGAGGTGGACATGCCTTTCTTTGATACTTTCTCAAGACACGTGGCACCAACGTAGTGCCCACTCAATGCCACATCACGATCTTTTTTGAAAATTTGAAAAGAAATAAAATGCTAAGAATTACAAGAATAACCACAACCCACCGCACCTTTTTTTTTTTTGTCAGTCCTACTCTATTCCTACACTACACTCACTCTCAGATTTTTGCCCTCCCTCTTGCAGGGCGTGGGAGTCAAAACCCACTTCTAAAATTTACGCATTCCCATCATATCCCCTCCGAGAAAGTGGGGATTTGAATCCCTCACCTCCCTCTTCCATGTTTGAAGAGTGGTCACTGAGGCAAATCCGAGTGGTTAACCCACCGCACTCCTCAAGGCGCAAAAATCTAAGGTAAAACCGGCTCTTGCCATGAGAACAAGAAGACAGCAACAGCAACAAAGAGTTTTTTTTTTTTTTTTGTTCTGATAACGGCAACAAAGAGTTAGAATTTACATTTGTCTTTGCCCGGACCTGGATGACTTGCTAGTTGCAGCTACGCCAAAACAGCCAGATCCAACCCATATACCCACTCTTCGAAAACTCGTTTTCGCCGCTATCACAATCTCCTCTGGGGAAGCTCTTTTGTGGAAGGGTGTGGGTTTTTAATCTCACTGTTGATCCCGCTTAATTAAGTCTTCTGACAAAAATTATGATTTAAATGAGAAACAATGGCTTTTTGGGTATATTATTTCAATGTTGAAGTACCCTAGGAGAGAATATATATAAATTGTTGATAAAAACTGTTTAGCCAAATTGAGGAACTTGATCGCACCAATTCAATAACTTTTAGAACTCAATTATTATAGGACTTCTAGTGTACTTATTCTCTTGAATAAATGAAACCTTTAAGATAATTTCTTTCAGTCACATAGTAGCTTCTCATGTATTTTTTAAAAGAACATAGATTTGGGATAAAAATAGAATCCTCAAATGACATTAATTATTTGAAAAAAATGATATAGTCCATAAATTTTGACTCAATATTATATATGGCCCTTAAAATTTTAACTTGCCTAATGTCGTTTTTGAAATTTAGCCCGATGTGTAATGTGATTCTTAAAATTTCTTAATTTATTCAATGAGGTTCAAGAACTTTTAATTTGTTCAATTTTGTCCCCGAGTTATATGAAAATTAATGTAAGGACTAGCGTGCAAACATTTTTATATAATTCAGGAATGACCTTAAATATGTATTGAAGGCTTAGAAACATATTGAACAAATTAAAAGTTTGGCGATTATATTTATTTGTAACTCTTAGTAGTAGCACAAACCATTTGATCATCACTCTCGCTTGCTATTCCTACTAACATATCACAAATTGACCTTTCATTTCTTAGAAATTACAGGTTGGTACTTAAATAGCGAAGTCCTCATCATTTTATTTTGGTAAAGTATATTCTACCTTTGATGTTGTTATTGAGAGTGTTTTAAAAAGCGAAAAATTAGACCAAATCACAATTTTTTCTGATCACGAGGCATTTTGTTAATTTTCAAAAATACATCAACAATGTGTACATGTTTAGGCGAGCAAGAATCGCAAATAATAGATAAACAACTGAATATGATTCACCAAGAAACTAAATACACGAATATTATTAGCGATAATTAATAATAATCTCTGGATAAACAATATCATCAATCCTCTGTAATGATCTGTCCGATAAGCATTTCTCACTATACATAAAAGTGTCAAAAATTCAAAAAAAAAAAGAATTTTGAGTATTATGAAACAAAAATCTTGAAAAAGGAAATAAACGGTGGTAGCCTTAGTGAAGCAGCGAGAATCCGGCGGATCGCTCGCTTATATGAACAGACCAGCGACGAGGGCGCCGATCGCCACCGAACCGGCGAAGCCAACTCCGTTGCTGACGGCGCCACTGTCCCCAGGAGCGGGCGCCGCGGCCGGCGGCGTCGCGATCGACGGCGCGGGAGCCTCCGGGGCGGGAGACGACGCCGGGGGCGACGGGGGAGAGGCGACCGGGCCGGAGGGAGGAGACGGGGCGGAAGCCGGCGGCGAAAGCGACGGCGAGGGGGACTTGGAGGGGGTGAGGACCGGCGACGGGGCGGGGCTCTGCGCCACCGCCAGGCCGACGAGGAGCACCGCCATTGCGGCCAGAGGGAGCAACGCGCTTGAGCCAGCCATGGAAGAAGAGCTTCTTAGAGAGAGAAAGAGGACTGAAACTTTTAGTTAGAGAAGATCTACTGATCGGAGAGAGGGTTTTCGGGTTGCGATCGGCGACGGGGAGGGCGACGGTATTTATAGAAGGTTTTGCGATGAGTTCCGTGCTGGGGTTGGAGTTCATCGGAGTCGACCGTTGGATCCGCATTATAAATGGAAACCCTCGGATCGATCCGACGGCCGAGATTTATTTGTATTTTCTAACCGCGTGGCCAATCAGCGACACGGTTTTTCGTCCTGCGCGGTGATGCCAGTCTTATAGCTGGGGTTTAGCGGCGACAGATGTAAAGGGTTATATGTCTCTTTAGCACGTTCTAATAGCCCAAAAATAAATTCACAGCACATCGACGACTAGCCAGGGTACATCTTTCGCGATTATGGGCATTTTCAATAAATATTAATATCATATTTTTTTTAAATTGATACATATATAATAAATTTACTTTAAATTAAATTTTTTATCACCACAAGTTCTAAATTGATATTTTCGTAATAAATTTATCATCCGTTATTTTCCATTAAATTATATTAATACCACAAAAAATCACAAATTAGTATATTTATAACTCTATGTCATCCGACTCAATAATTTAACAATAAAATCTAATAAAAATGAATTGAGATAAATTTGTCACTGGTATATAAATTTGGGATTTTTGTGGTATTAACTTTTCTAATAATGTCGAGTGTTATTTCTTATGTCAAAGTGTTCTAATTTTTGAAATAGAGAAACTTTCGAGTTAAGAATCAATTGTAGAACCAAATGGACGACGCTTGGTTAGAATTTTTGAATTTGTTGTCATTATATGTTTGCCCAAGCCCCAAAAAAGCTTCATCTGAAATCAATGAATTGATTATACGTCCACAAGTTATGTATCCAAGTCTAGTTTCTAGTCATTGAATGAAGGGCTAACTGCACTTGAAAGTCATAAAACTTGTCACAAAAAGTTCTAAGTCTTAAAATTTTTAAAAAATGCAATTAAGGTCTTTCGTTAACTCCATTTAATTTGATTAACATAAAATGCCAATGCAACTTTTCTCAATACTTTCTCAAGACAAGTGACGTCGATGCAGCACCTATGGAACATTGAATCAAAGAAAAAGAATATTTGAAAATTTGAAAAGGAAAAACAAAGCTAATCAATAATAAGGTATTAGCGGACTGGCTCTTTTCCCCCATCAATTACCAACGATCAAACTGGTTTGATCATCCTTTGCAATTCTTCTTCTTCTTCTTCTTCTTCTTCTTCTTATTTCTTCCATAAGGAGTTTGCATTTCTTCCGGGAATTTCTTTCTTTGTACTCCCTTGATTTCACTGCTGAAGTCACAGATGTTGTCCCCATATCCTTACAACGCGTAACGTGATTCATCAACTTTTACTTTATTTTATGCCATTTTCATACTTTTAGCTAAATATGTAAATACCATCTTAGAACTTTTAATTTATTTAATGTGGTCCCCAAATTATTATTTCCATATGCGAGCCATCTACCCACTTTTCTAATACTGCCTATTTCTTTATGAGAAAAATTAAAACTTAAATAAGAAACGATGGCCATTTTCGTGTATTATTCAACATTGAGCATAGTATTTTAGTGGTCGCTCTCAACTCGCTAATCCTTAACATATCACTAATTGACTTTTTATTCCTTATAAATTATAGAATGGTAATTGAATTGCTAAGTCCTCACTTTTTTTTGGTAAAGTACATAGAAATCCTTGAATTTTTTGCTTCATTTTAGATAATTACCTTTATTTTGTTATTTTGATGTAAAACTGTCATATAACTGTTTATTGGGACTGTAGTAACATTTGGAAAAGCGAATAATTAGATCAAACGGCAGTTTTTTTTTTTCTCGATTCATGAGGTGCTGTGCTATTTTCGTAAATTGATATTTAAGTGAACAACAATCGCAAATAATGGATAAAAAAAATGAACATCCATCACCAAGAAAATAATGAACGAATATTATTAACAATAAATAATAATATGATCTCCGGATAAACAATATATAATCAATCCTTTGTAATGATCTGTCCAATGTCCATGCCTCTCTACGCATACAAGTATCGAAAAAAGAATTTTGAGTATTAAGAAAATTAAATAAAAAATAAATAAAAAGAAATAAAAATAGCCAGTGAGCAGCAGCAAGAGGAATCCGGCGACCGCCTAGATGACCAAACCGGCGATGAGGGCGCCGATCGCCACCGCCCCGGTGAAGCCAACTCCATTGCTTACGATTTTTTTCGAAAATTTGAAAAGAAATAAAATGCTGAGAATTACAAGAATAACCACAACCCACCGCACTCCTCAAGGCGCAAAAATCTAAGGCAAAACCGGCGAAGATTCGAGAGAGGTGGTCAGTGGGAACCACCGTCTCTTGTCGTGAGAACAAGAAGACGGCAACGGCAACAAACAGTTCGAATTCACATTTGTCTTTGCACAGACCTGGACGACTCACTAGTTACAGCTGACGCCAAGGCCGTGTTTAGTAACCATCCAAACATTGCCAAATTCTGATTCTTTGTTTCCGAGAGTAGTTTTGGAACAGAATCGTGTTTGATAAAGTTTTTGTTCCCAGGAACAAATTTCTATTTTTTTGTTATCGGAAATAAATTTGGAACAGAAGCAATAATAATAAAAAAAGGTTTTTTTTTTTTGGTAAAAGGTAATGATATAATAATAAAAAAAGGTTGATTCTTGTTATAGGAACAAATCTAAGAATCAAAACAACTTTTCTTCTTCCATTTCTCTTCTTCCTCATCAACCGCCCTGTCTGCCGCCATCCGCTGCCACCATCGAGACTCTGGCGAGCTTGCCGGAGGCAAGCCCAGCCACCGGTGGCTAGGCGGGCCTCGCCTAGCCCCGGTGAGTCCTGCTTGGCCCCCGGCGAGGTTGGGGAAGCCTTGCGACGCCCAGCCCCGCCAGTGGCCAGGTAGGCTTGCCTAGCCCCGAGGAGGCTTGCCTAGCCACCGACGAGGCTGGGTGAGCCTTGCCCAGCTCGCTTGGGCTCGCTTGGCCATCGTGAGGCTCGACCGATGAGGGCTGGTGATGCTCCGGTGAGGTTGCTGGCCCTCGTCTGGCTTGTTGCCGGTTCAGCGACCGGCCTAAAGAAGAAGAAAAATAGGAGAAAAAAGAAAAAAATAATAAAAGAAAAAAAGAAAAAAACAGAAAAAATATAAAAATTATTTAAAAATTAAAATAAATTGATTTAGAACAGAATTAATGAGCATGGTACCAAACGCAATTCTATTTTAGAATAAAAAAATTTGGACAATTACTAAACGGCTTAAAATGCTTAAAATCTGTTCTTAGGAACAGAATAAAAAAAAATCATTTTCGATCAGAATTTACTTCTAAAAACAGAACCATTATCAAACATACCCTAAAACAGCTAGATCCAACCCATGTACATGCTCTTCGACTGGAAACTCTTTTCACCACTATTACAATCTCCTCTAGGGAAGCTCTTTTGCGGATGTGGGTTTTTAATCTCACTATTGATCCCGCTTAATTAAGTTTTTTGAGAAAAAAATATGATTTAAATGAGAAACAATGGCTTTTTGGGTATATTATTTCAATGCTGAAGTCCCATAGGAGAGAAAAAAATATTTCAAAAAAAAAAACTGTTGATAAAAACTATTTAGCCAAATTAAGGGACTTGATTGCACCAATTCAATAAGTTATAGGACTCAATTATTATAGGACTTCTAGTATACTTATTCCCTTGAATAAATGAAACTTTTAAGATAAATTTCCTTTTTTTCAGTCACATAGTAGTTTCTCATGCATTTTCCAAAAGAACATAGATTTCAATTGACATTAACTATTTGAAAAAATGATACAATTGGTTCATAAACTTTGGCTTAATATATAATATGGCCCTTAAAATTTTAACTTGTCTAACGTAGTTCTTGAAATTTAGCTCAATGTGTAATACAATCTCTAAATTTTTAATTTGTTCAATATGGTTCATGAACTTTTAATTTGTTCAATTTAGTCTGTGAACTATATGAAAATTAATTTAATGACAACATGAAGACATTTTTATATAATTCAGGAATTACATTAAACATGTATTAAAAGCTTAGGGACATGTTGAACAAATTAGGAATTTGGTGATTATATTGACACATTACTCGTTGGACTAAAAATTTGTATATTTATCAGTAACTCTTAGTAGCACAAACCATTTAATCATCACTCTCGCTTGTTACTCCTACTAACATATCACAAATTAATTTTTTATTTCTTAGAAATTATGGGTTGGTACTTTAATAGCGAAGTCCTCACCATTTTATATTGGTAAAGTATATTCTACCTTTAATGTTGTTATTGAGAGTGTTCAGAAAAGCAAAAAATTAGACCAAATCAAGACATTTTGTTAATTTTCAAATATACATCGACAATGTGTACTTGTTTAGGTGAGAAAGAATCGCAAATAATAGATAAACAACTGAATATCCATTCACCAAGAAACTAAAGAAACTAAACACACGGGTATTATTAGCGATATATAATAATAATAATAATCTATGGATAAACAATATCATCAATCCTCTGTAACGATCTGTCCGATAAGCATCTCTCTATACATAAAAGTGTCGAAAATTCCAAAAAAAATAAAAGAATTTTGAGTATTATGGAACAAAACTTTAAAAAAAAGAAATAAACGGTGTTAGCCTCAGAGAAGCAGCAAGAATCCGGCGGATCGCTCGCTTATATGAACAGACCAGCGACGACGGCGCCGATCGCCACCGAACCGGCGAAGCCAACTCCGTTGCTGACGGCGCCACTGTCCCCAGGAGCGGGCGCCGCGGCCGGCGGCGTCGCGATCGACGGCGCGGGAGCCTCCGGGGCGGGAGACGACGCCGGGGGCGACGGGGGAGAGGCGACGGGGCCGGAGGGAGGAGATGGGGCGGAAGCCGGCGGCGAAGAAGACGGCGAGGGGGACTTGGAGGGGGTGAGGACCGGCGACGGGGCGGGGCTCTGCGCCACCGCCAGGCCGACGAGGAGCACCGCCATCGCGGCCAGAGGGAGCAACGCGCTTGAGCCAGCCATGGAAGAAGAGCTTCTTAGAGAGAGAAAGAAGGAACTGAAACTTTTAGTGAGAGAAAATCTGCTGATCGGAGCGATGGTTTTCGGGTTGCGATCGGCGACGGGGAGGGCGACGGTATTTATAGAAGGTTTTGCGATGAGAGTTCCGTGCTGGGGGTGGAGTTCATCGGAGTCGACCGTTGGATCCGCATTATAAATGGAAACCCTCGGATCGATCCGACGGCCGAGAATTATTTGTGTTTTTCTGACCGCGTGGCCAATCAACGACGCGGTTCTCCGCCAGTCTTATAGCTGGGGTTTAGTGGCGACAGTTGTAAAGGATTACGTCTCTTTTGCACGTTCTCATAGCCCAAAAGTAAATTCACAGCACATCGACGACTGACCGGGTACATCTTTCGCAATTATGGACATTTTTAATAAGTATTAATATCAAGAAAATTTTTAAATTGATATATATAATAAATTTATTTCAAATTATTTTTTATTATAAAAAAATCTAAATTGATATTTTTGTGATAAATTTACCATACATTATTTTTCATTGAATGATTAATATCACAAAAAATCACAAATTATTATATTTATAACTCTGTGTCATCTAACTCATTAATTTAGCAGAATAATTTAATAAAATTAATTGAAGATAAATTTGCCACTAATATATAAATTTGAGAGTTTTTATGGTATTAACCCTTATAATAATATCGAGTGTTATTTCCTATGTTGGCATTTTCTAATTTTTGAAACAGAGAAACTTTTGAGTTAAGAATCAATTTTAGGACCAAAGGGACGATGCTTGGTTAGAATTTTTGAATATGTTGTCGTCATATGTTTGCCCAAGCCCCCAAAAGCTTGATTCGAAATCGATGAATTGATTATGCGTCCACAAGTTATGTATCCAAGTCTAGTTTCTAGTCATTGAATAAAGGGGTAATCGCACTCGAAATTCATAAAACTTGTCGCAAAAAGTTGTACTATTTAATTCTTAAAACTTTTAAAAATATATAATTAAGTCCCAAAATCTATTAAATTGATGCAATTAAGGTCTTCCATTAACTCCATTTAATTTGACTAATAAAAAATGCCGACTTTTCTCAATACTTTCTCAATACTTTCTCAAAACATGTGACGTCGATGTGGTGCCTACAGAATATTGAATCAGGGAAAAAATATTTGAAAATTTGAAAAGGAAAAACAATGCTAAGGATTACAAAAATAAAAGAATTCAAAAATATTCGAAACAAAGCTAATCAATAATAACATATTAGTAGACTGGTTCTTTTCCCCATCAATTACCGACGATCAAAACTGGTTTAATCATCCTTTGCAATTTTTTTGTTTTCTTTTTCTTGCTCTTGCCTTCAAACTGGATGGGCTATGACTTTATATCCACCATCCTTGAATAAGATATCATCATCTACACGCTTTCTGTCCGCCATAATGAGTTTGCAGCTTTTCCGGGAATTTCTTACTTTGTACTACCTTGATTTCACTGCTGAAGTCAAAGATATTGTCCCCATATGTTAATAACGTGTAACTTGATTCTTCAACTTTTACTTTATTTTATGCTATTTTCGTACTTTTAACTAAACATGCAAATACCATCTTAAAATTTTTAATTCATTTAACATGATCCCCAAAATATTCATATGCGAGCCATTTACCCACTTTTCTAATATCACCTAAGAAAAATTGGAACTTAAACAAGAAATGATGGCCTTTTTTGTGTATTATTCAAAATTGGGCATAGTAATTTAGTGGTCGCTCTCAATTCACTTATCCTACTAACATATTACTAATTGACTTTTATTCCTTAGAAATTTTAGAATGGTAATTGAATTGCAAAGTCCTCACTTTATTTATTTATTTTTTTGGGTACATAGAAATCTTTGAATTTTTCGCTCCATTTTAGATAATTACCTTATTTTCTTATTTTGATGTAAAACTGTCAAATAACTGTTTATTGGGACTGTGGTAGCATTTGGAAAAGCTAATAATTAGATCAGATGGCAAATTTTTTTTCTCGATCGTGATGTGTTGTGCTATTTCCGAAAATTGATCTTTAAGTGAACAAGAATCGCAAAAAATGAACTAAAAAAATTAATATCCATCACCAAGAAAATAAATGAACGAATATTATTAACAATAAATAATAATATGATCTCCGGATAAACAATATATAATCAATCCTCCGTAATGATCCGTCCAATGTCCATATCTCTCTACGCACAAAAATATCGAAAATTAAATAAAAAAATGAAAAAGAAATAAAAAGTAGCCAGCGAGCAGCAGCAGGAGGAATCCGGCGACCGCCTAGATGACCAGACCCGCGACGAGGGCGCCGATCGCCACCGCCCCGGCGAAGCCAACTCCGTTGCTCACGGCCCCGCTGTCCGCAGGAGCGGGCGCCACGGCCGGCGGCGTCGCGATCGACGGCGTAGATCCCGGCGCGGGAGCCTCGGGGGCGGGAGACGACGGCGGAGGCGAGGGGGGAGAGGTGACGACGCCGGCGGGAGACGGGGCGGAAGCCATCGGAGAAGGCGACGGCGAGGCCTTGGGCGAGATGGAGGGCGACGGTGACGGGGCGGGGCTCTGCGCCACCGCCAGGCCGACGAGGAGGACCGCCATTGCGGCCAGAGAGAGCAACGCGCGTGAGCCAGCCATGGAAGAAGAGCGAGCGAGAGGGAAGAGCTTCTTAGAGAGAGAAAACTGAAACTTAGTGAGAGAAAGGATGCCGATCGGAGCTAGGGTTTTGGGGTGCGTTATGCAACGGAGGAGGGCGGGGGGTTTTTATAGAAGGTCTGTGCTTCCGTACAGGGGTGGTGTTCATCGGAGTCGACCGTTGGATCCGTACACATTGGGAGAAACCCTCGTGTCGATCCAACGGTGGAGATTTCGTTGCGTGTCTGATGACCGGGCGTGGCCAATCAATCACGCGGTTTTGGGGCCTTAGCTGGGGGCTTTAGTGGGGACAGTTGTAAAGAAAGGGTCTAATTTTCGTACTTCGTAGCACGTTCCGATAGCCCCAAAATAAATTTCAAAACAACTGGAAAATTTCCAAAAAGAAAAATTCTGAAATGCCATGTTTTTATCAAAAGAATGACTTAAAATTAATATTGTTTAAAATAAAAATATGGAGTAAACCTTAAATTTAAGTAATAATCCGAAGTGCCATGTTAGTCTCGAACAAGAATTTTGCCTCACCAATTGATCAAGGCATTTTCGTTATTTTATTTCTTTTTTCCTCGTTTTTCCTTTTTATAAAAAAAATTCAGAAAAGACAAAAAAAAGTTAAAACTTAAAAAACAAAAAAATTAAAAAGCGGGCTGGTGGGCCCCTATGGCCAACGTCTTATGGACGACGGCCCTACTGGCGAGGGGGAAATGGCCACAAGCGGGGGAGGGATGCTAGGCCTGCAATTTTTTGAGTTTGTCTTTTTTAAGAAAGAAAAAACAGAAAAAAAGTAACAAAAAAAAATCAAATGATGAAAATGCCCGCCATGACTCAATGAGCCAATGAGATCAAGCCATTCTTTAAAACTGATATAGCCATTTCAAACCTTATTAAAAATTAAATCAGTTTCAAGCCCCTTTTTTTGTGCACTTATTTAAAATAATATCTGTTATTTGAGAAAACGAGATCACTTCAAGTTCTTATTGAAATTTTTTCGAAAACCCATTGATTTGTTGAGTGTCTTTTGCCCTCTAGGAGATTCCTAATAATATCAAGTGTTAATTTCTAAGACGAATAAACTTTCAAATTAGGGTTAATACCTTAAAAAACTCTAAACTGATACACTTATGACAAATTTACCCCAAACTATTTTTTTGACCATGAAAAACCCCAAACTGGTAAATTTGTCACAAATTTACCCCGGCTAACTATAAAAAACCCTAAACTGGTACATTTATGACAAATTTACCCCAAACTAATTTATTCGACTCCAAAAAACCCTAAACTGGTAAATTTGTGACAAATATACCCTATGCTAAATTGGATTAATATCACAAAAAAATCATAAAAATTGTAAACTGTGACAAACGGAACGTAAAATCCTAAATTGGTATATTGGTTAACTGTCATGTGTTATTTAACTTAATAATTTGAGAATAAAGTTTAACGAAAACTAACATAGGATAAATTTGTCACAAGTGTACCAGTTTGGGGTAAATTTGTCAAAAGTATACAAGTTTGGGGTTTTTGGTGGTCAAAAAAATAGTTTGGGGTAAATTTGTCACAAGTGTACCGGTTTTGGATTTTTTAGGGTATTATCCCTTCAAATTAAGATCTGGTTGTGGAAACAAAGGGACAATGCTTGGTTAGAATTTTTGAATCTACCGTTGTCATATGTTTTCTCAAGCCCCCGAAAGCTTGATTTGAAATTAATGAATTCTCATTCTACGTCTTGTGAGTTATATATCTTGGTCCAGTTTTTAGTCATTGAATTAAGGGAGATAAGTGCACTTAGAAGTCATAAAACTTATCATAAGTGCTACCACTTAATCCTAAACTTTAAAAAATGTTTATAAAACTTGTTGAATCAATCCATTTGCGAAGTCACTGATCGAGAGTAGAACCAGTCTACTAATCTGGCTTTGTATTTTCTTTCTTAAATTTTCAAATCTTCTTTTTTCTGATGTTGGCATTCTTAAGAAAGTATTGAGAAATCGTGGGACCATTATACACATTACAAAGAGACGGAAACGGGCTATACAACCAATTTGAGGGCAAGAGCAGAGAAAAAATTTGCGAAGGATGATCAAAGCAGTTCGATCCTTGGCAATTGATGGGGTGTAGAAGCAGTCTACTAATCCATTATATTGGCTTTGTTTTGAATTTTTTTTTTTTTTACTTTTGTATTCTTAGCATTAATTTTCTTTTCTAAATTTTCAAATCTTTTTTTTTTATGTGGCATTCTGTGGGCACCACATCAGAATTACATATATTAAGAAAGTATTGAGAAAAGCCACGTCGGTATTTTACATTAGTCAAATTGATATGTAACAAATGGATTGATTCAACAAGTTTTATAAACATTTTTTAAAGTTTAGGATTAAGTGGTAGCACTTATTATTCAAGTGCACTTATTATTCAATGACTAAAAACTGGACCAAGATATTTAACTCACAAGATGTAGAATGAGAATTCGTCTCTTTAAATTATAATTAAGGTCCCACGATTTTTAAATTATTCAATACAATCTAGAATTTTAGCCTAATGTGCGATTCCCCATTTTTCTAATCTCACGTACAAGTTTGTGAGAAAAATTAAGATTTTCGATAAGAAACGATGGCCATTATAGAGCAAGGGATTTTATATCGGTTAAGTACAAAGAAATCTTTGATTATTTTTTTTTGCCTGATTTGAGATGATTACCTTTTTATTTTGTTATTTTAATGTATATTCGGAATAGTAAAATAATTAGACCATTAGACCATTAGACCATTAGACCATTTTCCGATCATTAGAGTGCTAATTTCGAAAATATATGGACAGTATTCGTTTAAGCGAACGAGAATCACAAACAATAATTAAAAAAATGAGTATCCATTCACCAACAAAATAAATAGACGAATATTATTGGCAATAAATAATAATATGATCTACGGATAAATAATATATAATCAATCCTCTGTAATGATCTGTCCAATGTATCTCTCCGCGCCTAAAAATATCGAAAAAAGAACTCCGAGTATTATGAAAAATTCAAAAAGAAAAAAGAAATAAATAGTAGCCAGCGAGCAGCAGCAGCAGCAGCAGGAATCCGGCGACCGCCTAGATGACCAGACCAGCGACGACGAGGGCGCCGATCGCCACCGCCCCGGCGAAGCCAACTCCGTTGCTCACGGCCCCGTTGCCAGCGGGAGCGGCCGCCCCGCTCGGCGGCGCAGCGATCGACGGCGGAGATCCCGGCGCGGGGCCCCCGGGGGAGGGAGACGACGGCGAGGGCGTCGAGGGCGGTGGGGGCGAGGTGACGGTGCTGGAGGGAGACGGGGCGGAGGCCGGCGGAGGCGTCATCGTCGCCGGCGGAGGAGGAGGAGGCGTCGGCGAGGCCTTGGGCGAGACCGAGGGCGAGGGCGACTTGGACGGGGTGTGTGCCGGCGACGGGGCGGGGCCCTGCGCCGCCGCCAGGCCGACAAGGAGGACCGCCATTGCGGCCAGCGGGAGCAACGCGCTTGAGCCAGCCATGGCAGAATAAGAGGAAGGGCTGGAGAAGAACTGCTTCTTAGAGAGAGAAAGAGGGAACTGAGACTTAGTGAGAGAAAATCCGGCGATCGGAGCGAGGGTTTTGGGTGCGATTCACCACAGAGAAGAGCGGCGGTATTTATAGAAGGTTTCGCGCTTCGAGTCGGTGCTGGGGGGCGAGTCGACCGTTGGATCATTACAATAATCGGGAAATTCCCGGGCCGATCGGACGGTCTAGATTCATTCGTCCGGCAGCCCATCGATCACGCGCTTTTCCGCCCTTAGCTGGGCTAGCGACGACAGTTGTGACGGCATCGCCGCCGCACACGTGGCGTCCGTAGGGGAGGGGGGGTCCGGAGCCGTCGGATTGCGTGCTCGCCTTTAGCAACGGTCACAAGTCAAGCGGTCAACACTCGTTCAGGGGGAGAATGCCGTGCCCGTTGGGGGAGTATAACGTTAAAGCGCGTGTTTCGCGGCGCTATTTTAGGGAAATTAATTAATTAATTTAATTGCCCGTGCTTTAGAGGGAATGTATTATATAAGGTAAGAGATTAATGCAATAATTCAAAAATCACGAAAAATTTCTGCCCTTTTTATTTTCGTATAGGGGGTGTCATTAATAGTTTTTGACCCGGCAACTTCCAATTGCATGCCAACTTCATAAAATTAGCAAGTTTTAAGAATCGGCCAATCAAAATTACATCTTGCATTAGCACTACGAATAATTTTTTTTATTTTTTATTTGTAATTTGAGCAAACAATTCTGATACTATTTGAGTATGATAATAAATTTTAGAATGCATGTGAAGCAATTTGAATGTAGTAATTCTCAATTTGGAACTCAAGATCGACATTTTTTTTAAGCCAAAATTCATTTTAAGGGAAAAACAGCATGAACTATGCCTATATTATAAAGAATAGCATGAAATTTAAAGTGTTTCACACAGGTGCACAAACTTAAGTTTTTATTTCAAAGTTAGCCCTCGTTACTTTATCTATCCATTCCGTTGTCAAGTTGCATATGTAGCAGTTGAGGTGTCATTATACATCTATTCAATAGTTGAGTAGGCCAAAAAAAAGGATAATCTAATTAAAAATCTCATGGTAACCTTGATGCATTTATCATAAACTAATTTTCATTGAAAAAATTCATAAGCCATACCCATTTGACACATAATTCACCTCACATTTACTCTAAGTTAATATTTATCTCGTCAAAAACCCTAAATTAGTACTCATGATCCAAATCTACCATCCATTAACATTCCATATAGTATATTGTTAGAACTCTTGTCACACAATGATTGTCCAACGGCCATGTTAGTTGGATTTGGTTTAGGATGGACTTCATTGAAATTTTTTTAATGTTAAAGGACTCGATTGGACAAATTAAAAATTATCGGGACTGATTAAAAAAATCGTGAAAGTACAAGGATGGAAAGTAGATATATTTAAAAAAAATAAAATTTGATCAAATATTGATGGAGTACAACTAGTTTGATTAACGTTTGATCACATTGATTCTTCAGCTCACAAAAAGCTAGCGACACAGAATTTCCATAAATGCAATCCAATTTTTCTAAATAAGTGTCAAGATTGTGGGTTTTTGTGAATTGAGTTGAACGGACCATTGTTGTGAAAAATCATAACAACTATTCGAGAAAAGCTCCAATTGAGGCAATTCTGAAGACATTGGCAAGTTTACGAATCACGTCGATCTATGAAATATGTAGTTTGTCCAAGTTCATTTGTATATAAATGGTTAAAATTTGCAATATTTAGAGATCCACTCTGTTTAATTTGGCGAATTGGGTGCCATTGGAAAGCTCTTATGGTGTGTAAATTAAGGAAAAAATTGAAAGCTTTGTGAGATGAAGAGAATGTGAGACTTCAAAATTTCTCCAAATTTCCGTTTCTCCCCTTCCTCCGATTGCTCAAGCGAGTATATAGTTCTTCTAATCAGTAGAATAGAGGATCTTTGTAAAAACAACATTTATTTTGGTATTCAAAAAAGAAATAATTAAAAAAGAAAAAGCTAAAAGGTAAAGCTGAGCAGAGATGAGGATGACGATGTGTCTGCTCTTTTCTGTGCCCTCCTCTTCTTTTTCATTTCTTCAAGCCATTGTCTTTCACAGATTGCAAGGCCCGAGGGGGCGTTGGAAAACGCCGTACTGGATGTTCATATATCAAATCTACTGACGCAAAAGGTAAGTGATATCGTAGAAAAAAAATGCATTAATAATCTAAAGGTACAATTAAATTTTAAAATATTCAGAAAATTCAATTAAGTCCTAAAATATAAAAATTGGTGCAATTAAACTACTTAGTTAATTTAATCAAAGTAGAATGAACGGTGACTAATTATCAAATCTCACATTACCATAAGCGATGAGTAAATATTGTAATATCATTTTCTGATAGTTACGACTTGCCCAATAAACAATACATGCCTAGGGTACTTAATATCATTACCGTACGAAAACACCAAAAATTAGTTAAATAGACTTTAGATCTAGATTTAGATTAGGAGAGGTTGAATGAGTATAGGAACTCCTAGATCTATATTTAAATTGGAAGAGAAGAACTTCCAAATCTTGATCTTGATTGGGAGATAAGAGCTTATAAAATTTGGAGAAGTTGTGTAACTACTTTTAGTGCAACACGAACTCACTGTATCTAGAGGTGTTAAAATGGGTCTTAAACCCATATATAACCCATTTAAATCATAAATGGGTCATATATGGGTCACTTATTTTTAGTTAATAGTAGTTAAATGGGTTTCATAACTAAAGGCTTAAGATATGTAGGTCTTAAATGTATCTTAAGTGGGTCTTAAATGGGTTGGATTAAGAACCCATTTTTAACCAAAACCTTATATTTATTTCTTTTCTCTTTAACTTTCCAAAAATTAATTTTTTTTATAAAAATCAAAATTATATTTTATTTTATCTTTTATTTTTCTTTCCTTTTATTTTTTATTTTTTTCTTTCTCCTTCCTCCTTTCGGTCGCCGGCACGACAATGGCCAGTGATCAGCCAGGCGAGCCTCGAGCTCGCCGGCATCGGGTGAGGCTCAAGCCTCGTCGATCTGGTGAGCCTTGAGCTGGCCGGTGTCAAGCGAGCTCGAGCTCGCCGGATCTGGCGAGACTCGACCTCATTGGCGTCGGGTGAGGCTCGAGCCTCGCCGATTTGGCGAGCCTCGAGCCCGCCGGCCTTGAGTGAGCTTGAGTTCGCCGGATCTGGCGAGACTTGAGCTCGCCGGCATCGGGTGAGGCTCGAGCCTGCCGGCATCGCGCGAGCTCGAGGCTCGCCTATGGCCGGTCACTGGCCATCGTCGTGGCCAGCGGCTGACCAAAGAAGAAGGAGAAGAAAAAAGGAAAAAAAAAGAGAAAAAGAAAATTGAAAATTATATCTAAAAAATAAAAATAAAAAATTTTAAAAAATAAAAATAATTAAAATTCAATTTTTAAAAATTATAAAAATTATCCATTAAATTTATGTTGTATAAAATTATTTTAGCAATACTATTTTTTTAAAACTAATATATATATATATATATATATATATATATATATATATAATAATAATAATAAGCTTTATTAAGTTTAGTTAAATGGGTCGGGTCGAGTATGGGTCTAAAATTTTGTACTATAATAAATGAGTCATAAACGGGTTAAATGGATCAATTTGGATCGGACAATTTATGACCCGACTCAAACCCGACCCGATCCACCCGTTTAACAGGTCTAACTATATTCCTCATTAATCATGTTTGATTTCTTGATTTAGAGGATCTGAAGCAATGTGTTGATTCCTAATGATGAAAGTGGAAACTACATCCATCGAACAGAAAAGAACATCACAAACGTTAGATAAAACTAAAACTCAAGTGCTGTGGTTAAGCTCCATGAAGCTGGAGTAGCCATGGCCGCGTGTACCTTTCTATTTGATGTGCACTTCTTTCCAGTTTTCCATGGTCACGGGTGCCGCCTATCAATTTTCGTCTACAACTCTTTTAATCTTTTTTTCCTTCTATAATGGCAGACGGGGTTGACACGTTAACATCTCTCCTTCCAAAAATTAAGGAAAAGTGAAAATGGACTTTCTCCATTAGTCAAATTGGGCAAAATTATCAAAAAAGAGCGTCACAACGTTAAATAAAACTAAATCTCAAGTGCTATGGTCAAGCTCCATGAAGCTGGAGTAGCCATGGACGCGTGCAGCTTTCTATTTGGCGTGCAGCTCCTTCTAGTTTTCCATGGTCGCGGGTGCCACCTGTCAATTTTCGTTTACAACTTCTTTTAATCTTTTTTCCTTTTGTAATGGCCGATATGGTTGACACATTAACACCTCTCCTTCCAAAAATTAAGGAAAAGTGACAATAACATTTTTCATTAGTTAAATTAGATAAAATTAGTAGGAAGAGTGACTTGATTGCATTAATTAGATAAATTTTAAAATTTAACTGCACTTTTAAATGTTTTAGAACTTAATTGTACTTTTACAATATTCTTTTTAAAAAAGGGATGAGTCATCTTAAATGGAAGGATATATATCAAATCTAATACTGTTTAATTGTTTTCTGAGAGTTAAAAACACGTCAATACATAGGAATTTTAATAGCAAATGTTTCGTGGGAACTTACTTAACAGATATATATATATCTAATGATCAAATATAGCATTTTCACTTTTTATAAAAATAATTTCCCCATTGAAACAGGAACATCCTTCGTTCTTCAAAAACGAAATTTTTCACATTAGCCTATGTACAGCCTCTTTAGCTACTCATTAACGTAATTTACGTATATCGGTACACTCACACTCATGACATGTTTTTTTGTATTACCAAAATAGTTATATCTATTGCAATGGTACTAATTCAGTTTATAATTTTTTTTGGCCAATTAAGTTTTAAACATTTTGTATTTGTGATAGTTCAATTTATTTTGGTAGGTCATCACTGATATAAATAATTTTCAATAATATTTTAGTAATTTTCGAATTTTTTTAATTATTATTATTATTATTATTATTATTATTATTATTATTATTATTATTTTGCCTTTCTCTTTATTTTTTTCCTTTTCCTTCTTCATTCGGCCGGTTGCTAGATCGAGGCGACTGGCCAAAGGCAAGGAAAAGCTAGTTGGGGGAGGTTGACCTCACCTAGCGATGGAAAGGTGAGTCTTGCTAGGGGTTGACGAGGTTACCTCAATCTGGTGGCCAGAGAGAAAGAAAATGAAAATATATAAAGAGAAAGAAAATAAAAAGGAAAAAGAAAACAAAATAATTAAAATTTATTTACGTCAGTACTAACCATGCCACATTAGTGCTAGCCAGCAACGGACTAAATTTGTACAAATGTAAAAGATTTAAGACTCAATTAGCCAAAAAAAAAAAAAAAGAGTCTAAGATTGAATTTGTAACATCCTCGATTTCGACATTTCTTTTGGTCCCAACCAGGAGGCTAAGCTAGACAGGCCCTAGGGTAGTCAAACATTCCTAGAAAATAAGTGTGAACAAGTATGAACAAGTGTGAACAAATGTAAACAAGTGTGAACAAATATGAACGCATTAAATAAAGTGAGGAGAAAGATATCCCTATAGCTTAGGCCTTTAATATCCTAGGATATAAGTGTGAATGGTAGACTTTGAAACCTACAAAGGAAAAGCCACATGCAGTGAGAGAGAGAGAGGAGAAGGTCAAGACAAGTCCAACTTTGGACCAAGACAAGTCTACCTTATCTCTTTTGGACATTAACCAATAAATAACCGTGACAAGTGTCCAAGCTAGTATAGAGCCTACTTAGGATCTTGGGAGATAATATTGTACAGTCATAGATGACCCTTGATTCAAGGTGAAGTGAGAACACTCCTCTTTTCAACTAGAATTTACCTCATTTAATTTTCGAAATTTCTGGACCTTTGTTGTTTGCCAATTTTTTAGAGTTTTTTATGTTACGAATTTGGAGAAGCTTGGAATGCTTCATTCACAAAAGTTTTAAATGACATCCATATCTACAACATAATAAAATTTCAAAGATTTTTGTGAAGATTTGGATTTTGAAATGAGTCTCTTTCTCTGACCGTTGAATCTGCTCGAGAGATGAATTTTTGGGTTGTGTTCAACGAATTGCTGCTTTTTTCACATAATGAATTTGGCTTGGATTCCTTCATGATATTTTTTTTCTAAGGTCTTCTTTACAACATATTGAAATTATATAATTTTTCAAGTCCGTTTGATAAGGTAATGGTATTGATTTCTAAAATTGCTCAAAACTATTTTTTTTCTTAGAATGGGAGAACCACATGCCCAATGTGGCATCCAAAATCTTAGACAACCCTCGGATAGGTGATAGTCACCGAACCGTGGCTTTGCTTTTATTTTATAAGGATTGATTTGTATTTGTTCATTTGGAATAGTATTTCAATTTTATCATTTGAACCAAAAGGATGGGATTTGATCTTGCATAAGAATTATATGCGCAAAAAATTAAAGAATTAGAACTTGAGGATATTGAGCGGGCCGTAAGAATTTGGAGTATATATATATGTGTGTGTATATACTTGTATATAAAGCAATCTGAATTTTTGTTATTAAGTTAAATTTGATAGAGATAAAATACTATATATATATATATATAAAGGGAATTAGGGCCTTATTTCATGGACTCTTGGGCCCAAGAAGGCCCAAGAAACACCCCAAGGGTGTCGCATGAACCAAAAGGGGAGGGGGGAGTGCATGTCCTCCAACACTTGTCTTCAATGTTGCCACTTGTTCTCTTCTTTTTGCCACTTGTTCTCCTCACGAGAACACTTGTCCCTCCATGCAAAAACGGAAGCATGCAAGTATTTAAACAACCAAAAAGAAAGAGAGAGAGGGAGTGGCCGGTTTTGAGAGAGTGAGAGAGAGAGAGAGAGAGAGAGAGAGAGAGAGAGAGAGAGAGAGTTGTCGAGTGAGAGAGGGAAACTGAGAGAGAGGAGGAGGAGGCCGCGCGAGGAAGAAGTCCGCCCGTTCGTCGCCGTTTTGCCTTTGTTTGCTGCCGTTTTGTGCTTGAATCTAAGGCAAGTAGAGTCCTAAAACCTACCCTTTGCTTGCTGTAAAGTGTGTGTAGAAGATGATAAATCGTGGTTGTGGTAAGTGGTGCAATTTCGGAGCTTTGGGGAGAGATTTGTTGGTCTTGCATGCTGTTTCTGGAAAATCAGCTTGACTGTTCACGAGTTTGGGGGGTTGCATACGACTTTTTATTTGGAATTTCACTTCGACCTCTTCACGAAAGTTTTAGAGAACATCTTGAAGTATAACATAATAAAATTTAAGACAAAATGGACAAGTATTGAGGGGTGAAACCCTTTTTCTATGAAAATGTTAGATCTGGAAACTGTTTTGTTGACCTCTTGGTGATTTCGTGTGTTGCATGTCATTTTTCACTTGGAATTTCACTTCGACCTCTTCATGAGAGTTGTAGATAACATCTTGAAGATTAATATACTCAAATTTGAGATAAAACGAACAAGTTTTTCTTGGTGAAGCGATTTTTCCTTTGAAGACGTTAGATCTGGAAATGTTGTACTGAGCTTCACTGATTTCGTGGACTATAAAGTGATTTTCTTTTGAAAAGCTCACCTTGATCTCTTGATGAAAGTTGTAGTAGACTTTTTAAGGTAAAAAATATAAAAAATTCAGAGGAAAAGAAGAAAGATGAGTTGGTGAAATTGTTTTTCTTCGAGAAAACCGGATCTGGAAAATATTACTTCTACCCAGTAAGACTCCGTGATTTTTATAAAATCATCTGGTCAAAATTTGATCATATGTTCTTAATAAAAGTTGTAGTTAATATTATGAGGAATAACATACTGAA
Source organism: Eucalyptus grandis x Eucalyptus urophylla (assembly GCA_028830015.1). Lineage (NCBI taxonomy): Eukaryota > Viridiplantae > Streptophyta > Magnoliopsida > Myrtales > Myrtaceae > Eucalyptus > Eucalyptus grandis x Eucalyptus urophylla. The sequence continues at coordinate 26,635,264 of CM054198.1, read as the reverse complement.
AAATTAGAAGAAATGAACATATATAAGTCGAAGAATCGAGTTTCTTTGAATGATGATAGTCTGGAAAAGATAAACCCGAAAACAGGAAAGTAAACTGGTTTTAACTTTTAATCAGAAACGAATTTGACTTCAGCTTCTTCATGAAACTTGTAGCTATAGATCTTAAATACAACGTGTCCAAATTTCAGAATTTTCTGAGTCCATTTGAGGGTTCAATTGAAGTTGTTTTCGAAACTGTGCATGGGTCATGTTAAAAACCCTTTTCAGTGATATATACGGATCTGTACGTATTCTGTGAAGCCTTGTTTGATGTGGTGTCCTTCACGAAATATATTTTCTTAGATCTTATCTACATTGTGGTAAATTTTCAGAATTTATTTCCATCGTTTGCTAATTTTCTAGAATTTTTCATGAATAGCACGCATTCTGTTTAAGCTGGAAGTTGTTTTATTTACTGTTTATTGGATTTATTATGCAAATCATGATGTCCTCTATTATTATTCGTACAATGACATGATGACATTCATACATTTCATATGACATCAAAGGATTGATGGATTTTCATGAACTCAACGAAGTTTTCAAAACCATTGCATCAAATGATACTTTTCCCAAGGCAATATTATATGATTTTAAAAAGGGCTGCCGTCAAATTATTGACATTGTTGCATCAAATGTGAAATTGAAAATGAGATGTATGGGAATATGCATTGTGGTGATGAGAAGACCGTCGGAGGTGTGAGCCGACGATGTCCCGGGAGTGTCGAGATGCCCGGAATGTGGGGGTGCCGGATGCCCAGTGGCCTAGTGGCGTAATTCTGGAGGGTCCTCGGGAGTTTCGAGATGTCCGGTGGTATATGGTACATAATTCCAGGGGGAGTGCCTGGTGGTATGTCGGTACGTAATTCCAGAAGCCCCGGAGGTGTGTGCCGGGGGATACCTCGTGATGCTAGTTGGGATGTGAGATGCCTGGAGGTGTGTACCAGATGCCCGGTTGTATTTTGAATACATGCCTAGAGGTTCCTCGCGATGCTAGGTTGGGTGCGAGCGATAAATTGTGGGATGCAAACATTGATCTCTAGAAAGAAAAACTGATGAGATTCTTGTGAAATATAATAATTGAAAGTGAATCATGTGCATGGGTGTATGCATATGGCATGATGCATGATCTACTTATAAAAATAAATTGATGCTATTTAATATGGAGAATGCGATCATGAAGGCTTGAATGGATTTCATGGTGATGCATGCTTGATAGCATGGATGATACGAATCATGGTGATATATGCACAATGGCATGGCAAGATATGCATGACTGCATGGCAATATATGCACGACTGCACGGTGATGTGTGCTTGATAGCATGGATGATATGAGTGCATGGTAATATATGCACGTTGCATTGTGATATATGCATGAATGCTTGATGATGAGTGCATGGTGGTATATGCACATATGGTATAGGTATGCATGAATGCTTGATGATGATGGCATGATGATATATGTATGGTTGCGAGGTGAGGTATGCTTGATATGCATGGATGATATGTGCTTTGTTATGATGCCTTGATTGTTCTATTTGACGCAATGAGTAGTTTGGTGGATTTTTACTGCTAAATGGTTGTACTCATCCCTTTTGGGGATTAACATTTCAGAATAGATAAGATACCTCTATTGCCACTGCCACTAGTAGATGGATCAAGTGGTTCGATATGACCGCGAGGAGGAGGATAGCAAAGGAAGGAACTTTTGGATGTCGACACTGATCTATGGACTTTAAGTATACGACTGTTGGAGGAGATGTCGGTCATCTTTTGAAGTATAACCAAGTATAGAAAACCATGGCATTTCAATGTACCGACTAAAGATGTCCATCTGCTTTATGTAAATAAAAGTGTCCGGCTTTAACTTATATAAGATGTTTAGTTGGTGTGCATCATTTTCTGAATATAGGAAATGAAGTTGTTGGATATGCTTCCGTTACATGAATTGCGCAAGGGACCGATCTAAAAAATGTAAACCCCCAGGTTATATGGACCCGCTGCAATTGAAATTGTATCAGAGTGACATGTTATTAGGGAAAGTGAAAGGTAAGCGAACCGTGACAACCCTAATGGATCGGGGGCCGTCGAGGGGTGTCACATCCCTTTTTGGTATCAGAGCATCATGTTATTAGGGAAAGTGAAAGGTAAGCGAACTGTGGCAACCCCAATCGGATCAGGGGCTGTCGAGGGGTGCCACACCCAACTTGAAAGGGAAGGGAGCTACACACCTAACTAGAGGAAGAAGCCAATCTAAAGTCTTCTTGGCTTGAAGATAATAATGTATTGAATGCTTTTGGAAGCTAGCTAACTAATGAACTTAATGAGTCATATGCTCGCGTGTTTAACTTGGAAAACAAGTCGTCCAAAGTTCAAATTTCTTGATGACCAAATCTTGGATAAATCTTAGGGTATGATGGCTCCAGAATATAGCCTTGATAAGTAAGGCAAAAAAACCAACCAATTAGAAGAAGACATTAGGCATAAAAGGGGCTTATGTGTGACTTAGGCGTCATAGGCAATAATGAGCCTAGAGTGAGCCTCGGAGGATAAGCAAATAGGCGGACCAATCATAAGCCAACACCAAATAACCTAGGGGCCAACTTGAAAAGATAGGTGGGCTAACTCGAGAAGATAGGTAGGACAACTCGTTATTTAGGCATTATCATGAGTTTGCAATAAAAATCTAAGAAGAGAAGGCCTATAAATAATATGAGCCCTCCTCACATTTTAAGCCTTGGCCTTTCTCTCTTTTCCTCTCCCTTCCTCCCTTCTCTTTCATGTCCCTCTCTTTCAAGTCGCCCTAGACGCTGACCAACTGCCAAAGAAGCATCTTGGAGCTAGGTTCAAATAGTAGTAAGTAGATTTTCCTAACTCTTAGATAGGGAGATGTGCTATGCCTATCGATTTTAGGATCATGTTATTGTTTGCTTGTGTTGGTTTGTGTTGTTATGCTTGTTGTGTTTATATTACTTGTTGTTGCATTAAGTAAGTTCATGATCTCACATGAGTGTCGAGCACACTCGGATGTTGGGGAGAGGTCTCGATGGCTATGGACAATGCTAAAGCCTGAGCGAATGATTCCAAGTCAAGGTCACGAGCCCGAATCGCATCTAGCATGAGTTTGATTTAATAAAACATAAGAGTCATTCATTAGTTCACCTTGCATGGCACGCCTTCAGGCTTTTTATTTGATTAAGAGTTTAAACATGAAATGAATTGGTTGATACTTGAAATGCATGGACACGCGATAGACCTATATGCCAACACTGGGGGATGTTGGGTCATTGCCTGGGGTAAAGCCTCAACACTGTCTTGATATTGAGATCGTTGACGATGTCAGCCCGGGTGAGGCCGATGCTTGGGGGTCGCCTTGGATGCCGTCCTGATAATGAGATCGGGACGATGCCGGTTGCCAAGGGGGGACCAATGCTTGGTTGTTACTAGAAGAGTCGATTAATTTCGACTAATATGATATGGAAAAGAAAAAAAAATGAAAGTCCACGTGTGGTTCATGACTGATTCATGTGTGATGCCTGCAAACGCTGGGTTTTTTTAATATGCATTGTTAAGTCATTGCATCAGTTTGAGCATATGTTTGAATTGTGTCACTTAGTGTTTGAATGAGTTTCATGAGATGCGCACATCCCTTTTTATGACCGAAATGATCATAAGCCATGGATCTTTGGAAAGCTTGTTCATATGCACTAACTCCTTATATTTGATTCTTGAAAACATATAGACAGTTGAAAGCCTTTTATATGCATAAGTAGGCAATGCACGAACCTTGCTATTGATTTGCCATTGATAAGTGGTTGGTGACCTTATATCCGACGATGGATGGCAAGATGTCCTCCTATGGAGAATTAATGATTTCAACTTACTAAGTCATTGACTCACTCTTGTTGTTTTCACCATTTCAGGTGTGTGATGGGTGAACCAAAGTCCAAGAAATGAATTAACTTAGCATGGGAGCCGCTTTTGGGAGCAGCTCAGTAGAGGAGTTAGGCTACCATAGCATTTTGATTGACTATATATGGAAACGAAAATAAGTAGCCTATGACTAGGACGGGCATGTAATCGAAACAGCTTTTGATGTGTGAATATATATATGTATATGTTGCTTTTATTTGCTTGACTTACATATATCTTGCCCGACTTCCATGTTTGTTTGTACGGAGATAATTTATTATCGCTTCCACATGCGCATAACTAAAGATAAAAGACTTTCGAGACGTTCGGCGTCGCCTGAGGCGTTGATGCTAATCCGTCGAGTTATGCTCTCGTGCTAGAGATGGGACAGGGTTGTGACAGAATTGGTACAATTACAATAAATTTAGGATTTTTTTTAAAAATAATTTTTCCCTTGTCTTTTGATTCGCGAAATAAATTAATGGTAGAAAGTTTAAAAATGGAAATAAATAGTCACTCTATGCTACTAGAGCAAAGTAACAAGGGTGAGTGGCTCCATGTTCCATATATGTTTTACCTAGAATTTGAAACCTATCAATTAAAAGAAGTTTCTCTTTTTTGGAACTTGGAATGTGCCCTGCATATCTTAAATCCAACCTTAGAACTAGGGTTTACTCAGGTTATTAATTGCATGATTGTAGTGAATTATTATTTTTAATGACCACCACTTATTATTATAATTCATTAACCATTATTTATAGTTATATATACAAAAAAAAGGGACCATTAATAAAGTAATAGTTTCAGTCATAAAATGAAAGTTTAAACTAATAGTTCTGGATTATATATTTATCATCGAATATCATGAAATATTGCATGATCGCACGAAGACATAAAATAAGAAGAATGCAATAACTTGTTTTAGGTCCAGGTTCCACCAATTTAGAACCTGAAACTTATTCATTGAAACAAGTTCCTCAAGAATCTGAAACTTACATGCGTATCTTAGAATATAGAATTGTATAGATTCCCATTAGTCCAGTTCTTAGATTCTACTTTCTACATTGGAACTATGCTCTCACCTACAGAGTAAGAACACTAATGAAACAGCTATTTCCTAAATTGATTTGCACGATGAATTTGTTTAATTTTCAGTGGACTAGTTATCCACATGTATTAAAATGCAAGGGAAAATTACACTAAACTCCCATGAACTTTGGAGGTTGTTCCCATTCGGTGTCCAACTTTCAACCGTTACATGATACCGCACTAAACTTTCGTTAACTCTACTTTTTCTGTTCGTATAGTCAATGCATGTGGTTTTCGAGATGTACAAGTATATTTTCATGTTATTTTGTGTAGGAAATATTTCTTTTACCCTTAATTACCGTAAAAAAACGAAAAAGATATAAAAAAATTGGGAGAAAACTAAATTAAGAGGGAATAATAAATCAATGAAAATACTAAAAATATCAGCACCAACGTTAATAACAGTAAAAGGATTTTCCCTCCTTTTTAGTTTTTTCTTTGATTACAATTAGTTTTTTTTAATCTAAAATATTTATCGTTTTACATATTCTAATAAAGAAAATTTTCACTTTTGCATTGGTTCCAGCGGCCATCCGTGGAGATCTTCTTTTAAGACCGAGGTTAATTTTGTGCAACAGTCAAGATTTTTTTGGAGGGAATCTTGAAAGTTTTGCGAGTTCAATGTAATTTCTTCGAGATGCAATAAAGTTTTGGGAAATTGATATTAATAGTTTTTTTTAACTTTAATTAAGTGTGTAATATTTTTCATAAACTTTTGATTTGTTCAATGTGATTCACGGAATATTAGTAAATATTTTATTTAGCCAATATTATATGAAAATATTCAACACATTTTTGTTAATTTTAAATTAACAAAATCTACTAGAGTAGAAAAAATATTCAAGGGATACATATTATTTGTGGCACGTATTTTTTCACTCACATCCACTTGCAAGTTGACATACGTCCACAATACCACATCAACAATAGATATGGAATTAATTAAAAAATAAAATAAATACCTTTCATTTGTTTCTCACTTCCTTCTCCTCATTCACCCACAACTAGCTCTCTCTCTCTCTCTCCTTCCTCATCAATCCAGAGCCCTCTGTGTCCCATGCGTCTAGGTCGAGCCACCCCTTTCGTCATTAATTGAGGTTGTCTTTCTCATTGCTAGTCCGCATCTGCCTCGACCATGGTCGAAAGCATTGTTGGTCCATGGCTTACCAGTCCAAATGTGGAGTTGCATCTTCACATCTAGCTTGGGAACTGCTGTGTTTGGAGTTGGCGACATGGCTCCTTTATGGCTGCGAACGATGTGTGATGGGTATAGGGGTGGTTCATCTTGGATGATCATTGCTAGGGTTGAGGGCTTTCATATTCCGTACAGATTCTACTTGGAACTTGGAACTTTGGAAGAGATTCCTTATTTTTTGGAATATAGAACCGATCTAACATAATTTAGAACCTAGAACTTACTCCGTCACAATTTGTAGGATTGATTCCAAGGTCTGTCTATATTCCATATAGATTATTAATTAAACGATTGCAATGAATTATCGTCTTTAATGACCATCATTTGTTACTGTAATTTATTGACCACAACTTATATTTAGAGACATGGAGATTATATAAAAGTTTTAGTCATAAAATAGAAGTTTAGACTAGTAATTCTAAATTATATACTCATCATCGCAAGTTATGAAATATCGCAAGATTGCGCGACAACATAGATCAAGAAAAGCGCAAACTTCTTCCAAAATTTAGGATCCATGTTCCACCTACATAGAACTTATAACTTATTTGTCAAAATTGATTTCCCAAATTTTGGAACTTGAAATCTACTTTACATATCTTGAAATTTAGAGTAGAAGTTTTACCCTATAACTATTCTTACCCCTAATCATCGCCAATGATGACCGTGGATGACAAGTCTCAATAGGCAACAAAGCAAAGAAGCTTTTTCTTTATAGGCAATGACATAAGCTTCTACGGCACAATATCTTTCTAGACATAATTTTATTTTTTAATTTAATTCTGCATGAGTGGACACATGTCAATTTCTAAGTGGACGTAACAAAAGAATGCTTATTACAAAATATTGTTTTGTTGAAGTAATTATCAATATATTAAGTTTGAACAATGGACAGAAAAGGAAAGTCATACTCAAATTATTCAGGTAAGTGTATATCTTAAATCGGTATATAATAGTCACAACGTTGGTAATATTCTTCTGACAAGACATCGAATATCAGCAAAAGTTGACAGACCTTTTTGTAATTTTCGCTTAAAAGCTTGTAGGTTTTTCGGAGGCTTGGTTACCAAATCTAAAAAGTGTTATATGCGTAATCTCTTGACAAGATAGGAGGGACACCAAATCAGGAGACGCCACGTGTAAAGCTGTCGGTACAACTTGAAACAATTCAAAGACGAAAGCGCACGCTTCCATCCGACGCGCCAACTCCCTGCTGTTCCTTTCTTCTCGTTCTTGGGTAGTCGAACGGTCAGAGTCACCGGAGATCGATCATGGCTCGCCGTCGCCGTCACCACCGCCGCGGCCACCGTCGCCGGAGAGTAGAAGACGAAGGTGCCGAGCAGGAGGCGACTCCCGCCACTCCACCGAGCGCTCCTCATTTCTTCAAGATCATACTCTCTCAAACGCTGGAATCTGGAAAGCTCGTAAGTTCGTCCGCACTTCACAGTTCGCTCCATATCCATCGGCTATCTTCATGGCATTGTCGATTTTGCCTCCACCCTCATGCGTCTCTTTCGTTCTGCTTGGTGTCTTGCTGGAGATCTCTCGGCTCATGCTGTTCATCCAGCACGTCTCCTATTCTCCTGTTTTTCTTTTGGCGTTCTTGAGCTTGGTTTCGTGTAAGTGCAATGTGTTTACCGTGAGCTCTCGTCACAGGGAATCCCAAAAAGATTCTTGAGAAGACATGGAAAGGATCTCTTGGGTTTGGTGTTTCTCAAGGTTGAAGGCGGTTTAACCTGGCCCGTGAAACTAGAGAAGAGTGAGGATGGCATGGTTTGGTTGTGGAAAGGGTGGCGAAAGTTCATGGAGCATTACTCCATCGGTCTTGGTCACCTCCTAGTCTTCAGATATGAAGGGGACTCCGTTTTCCGTGTGATAATATTCGACAAGAGCGCTTCGGAGATCGATTATCCCTCGAGCATCGGAAGCTACGGACCGAGGCCTGAGGGTGAATTTCTCTCTCGAAAAGAGGAAGATGTCGTGGAAATCGAAGATTCAGAAGGGTTCGCGCCTCGTTCTAGGCCAAGGTCAAAGGGCTTGTCACGAGGATTCGGAGGTGTGACTTGCGATTTTCCAACATGTTCGGTTTCAGCATAACTCTCTTTCCTCAGTTCTTTTCAAGTTTGATTTCTTCAAAGTTTTTTAATAAAATTTTTTTATGTGTTGATGGATAAAGTATGTGGACAATGTAGTTGATTTAGTTACTTCTAATGTGAAGGTGATGACGAATTTACCGCATCAAGTTATTTTTACTTTGAAAATAGATCACATTACTTTTCAATCAATGTAAATGTCATAATAAGTAAATTGATAAAATCTACTGCAGTTGTCATCTTTAAGTGCTGAGGAAATCAAACAGTTTGGATGCTGAGTAAGTCATCTTGAGCTTGCTTTACGTGGCTCTACAGGTCCAACTTCTCTCACTGCCCTTGAATTAGCCAGCAAATTCAAATCGGACCATCCATGTTTTAAAGTGGTGATGCGACCTTCTTATATTGGGAAATATTTGGTAAGATCTCGAGCTCTATTCATCAGTGGCATACATCGAGTTCAAACTTGATCGCTGTCTCTATTTTGTCTTATGTTTTTGAAGTTGATTTAGCTTGTCTAGGAAGCAACATGGCATGTTATTCTCCTTGAAGTATTCATGGCATGAGTCAAATTTAAATATGAATGATATCTATATCTAGTCGCAAGATTGATGGCTTCAGTTTTTGTCCAGGAGCATATATTTTGACATCTAGATGCGAAATTGCAGGTTAAGTGGTTATGATTAATAACTTCCATTGACAATTATAAGCAGTTGATTAAAACTCCTGAAATGATCATTTTTTTTTATGAATCCACATCTGGGCATGTTTTTTTCGTGAGTGTATCCTCATTCTATCGCCTTTCTAAATCATATTTTGATTGTTCAAACCCGTACTGGGCAGTGCGTTCCTTGTGAATTCTTCAGGAAACATGTTCAAAAGAACAAGCAACTTGTGACTCTTAGGTACTCAGACAGATCGTGGCAAGTGAAGCTGAGGAGCTATGGACACAGACGAATGGCATTTCTCTCTACCGGTTGGTCCTCATTCGTGAGAGAAACTGGTCTTCACGTAAGTGATGTCTGCGTGTTCGAGCTCATTGATAGGAATGACATTATGTTCAGAGTCTCCAACTTCAACAATGATGGTAAGGACCTCATTTATATTGATCGAGATGGACACTAGAATTGCCACTTTAAGCCGTCTAAATCACCTAGGAATTCAGTATTCCTAATTACAACTCAGTTGTTCAGTTTAATACTCACTGAATCCATAAAAAGTGCACTTTTATCTGTTTTTTCTTCCTTAGTTATTAGCCTTCCAAGATGATGAATTTTTCCATATGGTGTGTGAAATTCATAGTAATTAACTGCACAGTGCTATCATTGATGGCGCTACATCAAATCTAAATTTGGAGGTGTCAGTCACTTGTTGCAATATAACTTATGTTTCTGCTGACGTTCTTTCTATTCTTAATCTGTTTTCAAATCCTAAAAAACCTTTAAAGAAGCTGCTTCTTTTTTGATTATGAGATGATGATTTGGGAGGTGTAAAATCTACTTGGTTACATTTTCCGGGATGATGATGAAAATGATAATCTATATTGATATGTGATCCTCGTTAAATCCTTCCATTGTGAATTCGTGAAAAGTTCATATTGGTGCTTATGAGATTTCTCCTCTTTGTGGTGCAGGTCGGGTCGAAATCGGACAGTCTCAATGTCAAGAGAGCTCTTCGGAGCCATCTTTTCATGGTTCTCCATGTTTGAGCCCTGTCACTGCTCATGAAAAAGCTAGTGGATTTGAATCGGACCATCCCTTTTTCAAAGTGGTGATGCGGCCTTCTTATGTTCGGAAACAATTGGTAAGATCACGAGCTCTATTCTTCGGTGGCATACATCGAGTTCAAACGTGATTGCAGTTTATACGTCTTATATTTTAGTGTCTACCAAGTTGATTTATTTGTGTGGGAAACCACATAACTTGCTATTCTTCTCGAAGTGTTCGTGGTATGAGTCCAATTCAAATATGAATCGTATCTATGCTTGTCTCAAAATTGATGGCTTCAGTTATGTCCAGGAGCATATATTTTGACATTTAGATGCGAAATTGCAGGTTAAGTGGTTATGATTGGTAACTTCCATTGGCAAGTAAAAACGGTTGATTGGAACTCCTAAAACTAGGAAATTTTATCCTAAATCCACATCTCGTGCGTGCTTCTCTCGTGAGTGTATATTTATCCTATCACATTTCCTAATCATATATTGGTTGTTAAACACCTCCTTGGCAGAGCATTCCTAGTGGATTCTTCAGGAAACATGTTCAAAAGAACAAGCAAATTGCGACTCTTAGGTACTCAGACAGATTGTGGCAAGTGAAGCTGAGGAGCTTTGAACACAGAGGAACGGCATTTCTCTCTAATGGCTGGTGCTCGTTCGTGAGAGAAACTGGTCTTCGTCTAAGAGATGTCTGTGTTTTCGAGCTCATTGATAGGGATGACATTGTGTTCAGTGTCTACATTTTCAATAGTGATGGTAAGGACCTGATTTATATTGATTGAGATGGACACAAGAAGTGTCACTTTGAGCCGTCTAAATCACCTAGGAATTCATTATTCCTAATGACAATTCCTTCGTTCATTTCGGTCCCACTGAATCCATAAAAAATGCACAATTTTTTCTGTTTTTTCTTTCTAATAATGAGCCTTCCAAGATTATGAATTTTTTTTTGTGTGTTTAGTAATTCAAATGCGCAGTCACTGTCGTTGATAGTGCCATATTCGTGTCTAATTGGGAGGTTTCAGGCACTTCTTGTTTTATAAGTTTTGTTTCTGCGGACATTCTTTCTATTTCCATGATCTGTTTTCCAATACTAAAAGAATCATTTAAGGAACTTTCTCTTTGTTGATTGATGAGATAACGATTTGGGAGGTGTGACATCTACTTGGTTATATCTTCTGGGAAGAGCATGAAAATGGTCATGCATATCGACTTGCGATCCATGTTAAACCCTTCCATCTTGAATTCGTGAAAAGTTGACACTGCTTATGAGAATTCTCCACTTTGTAGTGCAGGTCGGATCGAAAGCAAACAATCTCAACACAAAGAGAGCTCTTCCGAGCCAGCTTTTCACTTTTCCCCAGGTCTGAGCCCGGTCTCTGCTTATGAGAAAGCTAGGAGATTTGAATCAGACCATCCCTTTTTCAAAGTGGTGATGCGGCCTTCTTATGTTCGGCAACGTTTGGTAAGATGCCAAGGTCTATTCATCGGTGGCATGCATTGAATTCAAATGTGATTGCAGTTTGTATTTTGTCTTATATTCTAGTGTTTACCAAGTTGATTTAGTTTGTGTGGGAAACCACATGACTTATTGTTCTCCTTGGAGTGTTCAGGTATGAATCGAACTCAAATATGAATCGTATCAGTACTTGTCTGACGATTAATGGCTTCAGTTATGTGAAAGAGTATACATTTTGACATTTCGATGCGAAATTGCAGGTTAAGTGGTTATGGTTGGTAACTTCCATTGGCAAGTTAAAACGGTTGATTAGAACTCAAAAAACTAGCAAATTTTATTGCCAATCCACATCTCATGTTTGTTTCTCTCATGAGTGTATCCTTATTCTTTAACATTTCCTAATCATATGTTGGTTGTTAAACACCTCCTGGGCAGAGCATTCCTAGTGAATTCTTCAGGAAACATGTTCAAAAGAACAAGCAGGTTGCGACTCTTAGTTACTTAGACAGATCTTGGCAAGTGAAGTTGAAGAGCTATGATCACAGAGGGATGGCATTTCTAACTAGTGGTTGGCCCTCATTCACAAGAGAAACTGGTCTTCGTCTAGGGGATGTCTGCGTGTTTGAGCTCATTGATAGGGATTACATTGTGTTCAGAGTCTCCATTTTCAGCAGTGATGGTAAGGACCTGATTTATGTTGATCGAGATGAACACTAAGAGTGTCGCTTTGAGCTGTCTATATCAACTGGGAATTCAATATTCCTAATTACAACTCTTTTGTTCAGTTCATTATTGCTGAATCCACAAAAGTGCACCTTTTTTTTTTCTTGTTTTCTCTTCCTTAATTATGAGCTTTCCTATATGATGAATTTTTCGGTATGGTTTGTGAAGATCATGGCAATTCAGATGCACAGTTGCTGTCGGTGATGGCACCATATTCAACTCTGAATTTGTGGTGTCAGTCACTTGTTTCTTTATAAGTTATTTTTCTGCTGACACTATTTCTATTCTCAATTTGCTTTCAAATCCTAGAAAACCTTTTAAGAAGCTGTTTGTTTGTTGATTGATGAAATAATGATTTGAGAGGTGCGAAATCTACTTGGTTGTATCTTCCAGGAAGAGAATGAAAGTGATGCGATCCATGTTAAATTCTTTCATTGTCCTTGCGTGAAAATTTCATACTGGTGCTTATGAGAATTCTCTTTGCGGTGCAGGTCGGATTGAAATTGAACAATCTCAATTCCGAGAGAGCTCTTTGGAGCCAGCTTTTCACGGTTCTCCATGTCCGAGTCCTATCACTACTTATGAAAAAGCTAGTAAATTTGAATCGGAGTATCCGTTTTTCCACGTCGTGATATTGCCAAATCATATATACACAAAATTGGTAAGCGGAAGCTGTCTTCTGTGCTTCGCTCATGAATTTGCATGCTTATATTATGCTCATTTTCAATCATACACTGGTTGGTCATCAAACTACCATATGAGCAGAACATTCCCTGGAAGTTCATGAAGACATACATTCGGGGAGACCGGCGAATGGTGACTCTTGTTAATTCGGGAAGATCGTGGGAGGTGAAGCTCCATGGCTATAAGCGCTTCCAGATTGCATTCTTGGCAGCCGGCTGGTCAGCATTCGTAAGAGAAGCTCGCTTGCGCATAGGAGATGCCTGCGTGTTCGAGCTCATCGATAGGGACAACATAGTGTTCAGAATCTCCATTTTCAGTGGTGTAAATAAGGAAGTGATCTGCATAGATTGAGGTGAATCAATGGAATTGTCACGTATTAGGCTGTTTACAATGCCGAGAGGAACTCGAGAAACTAATTTGCCAACCCTAGTTCATTACTCCCTTTATCTGTTGCTTGACTCATTGACGAAGAGCTCGCTTCTGCTCGCTCACATTACTGTTCTTTTTTTCCCTGGTGATTACAAGTAGAGAATGTAAATCCACTTGAACCAGAACGTTGCCTGAACATGTTAACTGATGGGTTTGAAGAAAAACAGGGGAAAACCTTGTGTGTTGGGGAATGAATTTGTTCTTGTGTTTGTAGATTAAGTCTTGTTAGCGTTGAAATTTTTGGCAGGATGCTGGTCGGTTAAAGAGCTTCATAGGTCATATGCACCAAATTAGGGAAAGAGGGAGTTATGACCACTCAGAAGTACGTAGGAAGAACAAAGGCAGGCTCCAAAGAATGCCATGCCCGACATCTCGGGGTTATGTTTTCCTTCATTTCGAGTCGGAGGAAGTTCTCCAACCACGTCTTTTGATTGGGGAATTACAGAAATGGAAATCACTTATAAGCCAATTTACTTGAAAATAAATATGCGTGCACATTATGCTCATGTGGTGTATTTCCAGCATATCAGAATACTGTATAATTTTAGAGAAGAAAAATCATATGATGAATGGTGTTTAGCAAATCGGGTAGTTCATTCTTGCGGTGCGAATAACACCTCAATTTTATATAGGCCACCGAGAGGTTTGATTACTCTGTTGATAAGAGATTAGGTTGGATATTGTTTCCTTAGGTGAGTTCTAGAGTAACTTTTGTGCTTCGTGTTCCTGTCAATACCAAAAACGAAAAAAAATGCGTGACATTCATATTTATCCAGTTCATGAAAACTGAGTAATGATGCCTACATCTGGTTAAAATATAACTTCATATGCTTTTTTTTTTTTTTTATATTGATGTTTGGACTTTTTTAATTGTAATACAGAGATTTGTGCCTTTCTGGGACATAAATATTATAAAATTTGATCATATGATCATTAACATTGTTAGTCATTTCAAGGTTCTTCTATGAGAAGGTTGTCTGAAGAACACAGGGCGATGATGCGCACGAACCACCTCCACCTCCTCCTCCTCCTCCACTGACCCCCGTGACGCCGCCGTACATGGCTCACCGTCGCCGTCGCCCGGGAGAAGATGGAGGCGTCGACCCGGATGCCGCGGCCGGACCTCGTCTCGAGAACCCTCACTTCTTCAAGATCATTCTCTCCGACACCCTTGAATCCGGGAAGCTCGTGAGTTCCCGGATTTTCGCAGTCTGTTTCTGTCATGGTTTAGGACCGTCGCCCACGTGCTGCTGTGTACATTCACTCTGGGGATCTTTCCATGCGTTTGGCTTTGAGTAAACCTTTTGATTCTTGCGGAAAGAGAGAAAAAACGAATACCCTGATGAAAAAAAGTGTTCATTGTGAATGATTCTAGATAAAAATCGGTTCTTTCACTTGGAATTGAGGATTGGTTGGCTAAAAATAGTGTGGACAAAGGTGTTGGGTCTCTCTAGCTTTGACTCTCGTCAAATGAAGCAACTATAGCTAAAACTCGACCCTTAGTTGCCCGGTGACACCCTGCTTGTGTGCAAACCGATCTTTCATCGCCATGTTGTAGGACTTAAAATCTGCTCAGTGCTCTTCCTTTTCTCCCTGCACTTCCGATCTAATTTTGATGAATTCGAGTCCTGGACCTAAAACTTTTGGGTTTTTCTTAATAGGGAATTCCGAAAAAGTTCTTAGGAAGATATGGAAAGGATCTCTCAAGCTTGGTGCTACTCAAGGTTCTGGGCAGTTCGCCCTGGACTATAGGAGTAGAAAAGTGTAACGATGATGAAGTTTGGTTGTGGAAAGGGTGGCGAGAATTTATGCAGCATTACTCCATTGGTCACGGTCACCTCATAGTTTTCAAATATAAAGGGAGCTCCACTTTCCGCGTGATGATTTTCAACAAGAGTTCTTCGGAGATCGATTATTCATCGTGCAGCATATCAAACCTGGGGAGTGGATTTATCTCGCCGGAGAGGGAGGATGTGATAGAAGTTGAAGATTCGGAGGATTCTGCATCTCATCAAAAAATGAGGGTTGAACCTCATTCACCATGTTCTCAGCTGAGTCCAAGCTGCTCATCACAAGATCTTGAAGGTCTGATTTGTTATTTTATGAGTCACGTTTCTACTGACAGCCCTCTCTCTTTTGTTAGTTCTTTTTCATGCACTTGAGAACTTTTTGATGAGCTTGTTTATGTTGACTGATAACATAATGATTTCAATCATGGTTATTGTGGTTAAGTAGTTACAACTTCTGAGGTGAAGAGGAGTGAATTTTTCGTTTGGTCAACTTATCTAAAACTTGATTTCCATGACGGTATTTTCTTCCATTCTGTACTAAATATGTTCATGGAAAGTGAAAAGTTCAAATTGGTGTGATCTGAATATTTCATTTTTCTTTGTAAAGAACAGATGGGGCTGGGCAGTCTAGAAGCAGAGCTAGCCATTCTAAGCCGGTTTCTGGTGGTTCTATGAGTCCATGGCCTCTCTCTAGTTTTGAATTGGCTAGCAAATTTGACTCAGAGTATCCTTTTTTCAAGGTGGTGATGCGGCCATCTTATATGAAGAAGGAAGCGGTAAGATTGAGAGGTTAATTCATCACCATTCTGGCTTTTTTCTTTAAGCTGATTGGATTCCTGTGGGAAATTACATAGCGTTTTCCTTGGATATGTTCATCGCTATTTGTTTAAAAGGGCAAAGATCCTTGACCCCCCATGACAGTTCTATGAGCAAAGAGTTTGACTTTTCGACTTTTGTCCTGTTAAGACTGTAGATTACAGGTATTAAAACTACCGTATCAATTTACATTTTGCCTGCTGGGTTCTTTCTTTACCAAGCATGGGTTGTTCAAACATGTGCTTGGGCAGTATGTTCCTCGTAGGTTCATCATTCAGCACATTCTGGAAATCAAGGAAATTGTGACTCTTAGGCATTCGGGCAGATCGTGGCCGGTGAAGCTTTGGAGCAATCCACATTCAGTCCATGGGGCGGCGTTCTCTTCTGGTTGGGGCGCATTTGTGAGAGGAACTCGGTTGCATGTAGGAAATGTCTGCGTGTTCGAGCTGATCGATAGGGATGATATTGTGTTCAGAGTCTACATTTTCAGTAGCAAAGGTAGGTAGTTGATTTACATCGTCTGAAGTGAAACCTTAGGCTAGTTATGGCATGACATGAATTCTATGCTAAAGATCTTCATAGTCAATTAAAGAAACATTCACACCAGTAATGTCTCTTAAATTTCTCATTTAAACTGCAGGCACGTGCAAACAGTCTAAATGCAGAGTGAACCATCTTGAGCCGGTATTTCATGACCCTACTCCTCCGAGGCCTCTCACTACTTCTGAATTAGCCAGAGATTTTGATTCAGAGCATCCTTTCTTCAAACTGGTGATACGGGAATGTCATTTGAAGACACTGGTACAATCTTTGAGCCTAATCCATCATTGCCACGTCTCAAGTTTGATTACAATCTCTATCCGAATATTGCCTCGATATTGTGTTTTCCCCGGTTGATTTGGTTTGTATTGGAAACCATATGACGAGATATCTTCCTTTGAGTGATCGTGGGGCATCCCAATGGCAGAGTAACGCCAAATCGGGAAAAAGAGGAGTAGAAGAAACAGAAGAAACAGAAGTAAAAGACGGTAATCAGGTCGAGACTATCCATTAACTTGGATATCCTCAACGAGGTGCTTGATCCCTATCCAAGTGAAAGGATGGACAGTCACTTGAATCGACTACTAACCTAAAATGGCAATTAATGGGCAGTCATTTGTTTGAAAATGCTTTACATTGTGGGTTAAGATCGATGGCTTTAATGAGCCTCTTAAGACCGTCAATTAAGGCTCCCAAAACTCGGAAATATGGCCTTGTGTACTTTTTTTTTTTTGTCCAAGAGTGCATCGTTAAATCATTGTCCTTCTTTCAGCATAGACTGGTTGTTTAAACATGTATGCAATTGCAGAGTGTTCCTGATCGATTCATCAGGCAACATATTCGAGAAAACAAGGGAATGGCAACTCTTAGGTATTCGGACAGATCATGGCCGGTGAAGCTCTTGCGATGTAAAAATAAAAAGATGGCGTCATTCTCTGCTGGTTGGATTGCATTTGCGAGAGAAACTCATTTGTGTGTAGGAAATGCCTGCGTGTTTGAGCTCATCGATAGGGAAGATAATGTGTTCAAAGTCTCCATCTTCAGTGACGGCGGTAAGGACCAGATTCACATCGATTGAGGTGATCACGGGACATGTTACTATAGGCTGTCCGCAGCGTCGATGTAAATCCAGGATATCAAATTATGCTTCCTTCATCCAGCAATGGCAGATCGATGAATCGGAGACACTTTTTTGTTCATGTTTTCTTGTTTTTTGGTGGTAGTTTCAGTTCTTTGGTTCCATTTTGGAAATAATCCCTCAGACATGGCGCCTTTTAGGCTTCTGGTAGTTCAACTGACCTTAGGGGTTTCATATGCAGTTCCTTGACATCTTAATATTTTGTGTTATACCAAAGAGTCCATGCGTTTCCTTTTTGCATTCCTTGCCTTTTAACATTATATTTATATTGTTTTATGCTAAATGAAAAAAAAAAATTAGAAAGTGGCATGGGTTAATGGTTGATTTTATGTGACGGGCTCTGATTAGGTTATGGGAAAAATTATCAAAAAGTTTTAAACCTATTGCAATCATGTTAATTTAGTTTTACATCTGATCATATTTTGCCAATTAAGTTTATTTAGTTAATTTTTTTAGCTGGAAATTGTTGATGTGGATGCAAATCATTTTATAAAAATTGAATTGTTATCTTATAATTTTCTTTTTTTTTTCTTCCAAATTTGGTGAGGGTTGATTATTTGATAGGGAAAAAAAGGAAAAGAAAAAAGAAAATAATATAAGAAATTCAATTTTTGACATCAAAAAATTATAAAAATTGCCCTTGTTAGTGTCGACGGTTCTATGTGGTACTATTAGCATTCACTTCAGTTATTTCCAATTAAAATTGATTAAATGAACTCAATTGACAATGCAAAAAGGTTTATGATTCAATTGGTATAATTAAAAAGTTAAACTAAATTGTTATAATTGTAATAAATTTAGAACTTTTTATTTTATAATTTTTCTCGGCTTATGTTTCAAATTCAAAGTAATCTCAAATTGGAGGCCATGTCCATCACTTGGAGGAGCCTTATTCGATCAGCATGGATGCACCAATGATGTGCATTTAGGCCTATTCGAAAAAAATTGAGAAATCGAGAACTTAAAGAGCTCATTTTCAAGTGCTAACAACCTAAATTTTTAAAATAGAAAGAAAATTTTTGGCAATCACTAAATAACTATAGTTTCTTTCCAAACATAGAATTGCGACCATAATTGACAGGTGCGAAGCATATAGTTGAAATTATGCTAATTACCATCAATTTTTTTTCTATGGAATAAAATAAGTAGCCTCTTTTTTACTTATTAGATAAGTCAATTTCTTACTTAATTGAATTTTTTAAGTCAAAACTAATCCGAGTCATCTAACAAGCTTAACAACATTAATTGCGGAAAAACAGTTTAGAAACAAAATGCCATGAAATGATCTGGCCGAAAATGTCGTGTTCAGAATCTCCATTTTCAGTGATTTGAATCGATTGAGATCAACCACAGAAGGGTCACACATTGGGCTGTTTATGGTGCCGAGAGGAACCCAAAAAACTAATTTTGCATAAATCTTCTGTTTTCTTGGTAATTGCAATAAGAGAATATAAATTTACTTTTTTTAGGGTCAAAAATTTAAATTTACTAATGGGTTAGAAGAAAAACAGGGAAACATTTATGACTTTATGAAGTATTACTAAAATGATATTTTGCTCATTTCATCTATAGTTTGAAGAACAAAAGTAGGCCTCAAAGACCACCGAAGAATGCCTCGTCCATTATCTCGGGTTATGTTTTCCTCCATGAGGAAGTCTTCCATTCATGCCTTTTGATTGGAAAGTCACAGATATAAAAATCTCATATGTCAATTTACTTGGAAATAAACGTGCATGATAATATTCACATGTATCCGATTCATGGAAATAGAATAATGGTGGTTGTATCCGACTAAAATATAACTTCATATGCCCTTTTATTATAGATAATAGGGATGTGCAAAAGAATTGGAAATTGCCTGGATTGCTCGGAACTAGACTGCGTCGAAACTGGAATAGATAGTTCTCATGATGGCCAGTCTAGTCCTCGGTTCCAAATTAGTGGAACCAATGAGTATCGATTTGGCTCTCAGTTTTAAGAGTGGATATATATATATATATATATATATAAGAAATTCCATTTCAATTACTTAATTATTTTGTAGTTTTTCGACCAAATATATATGTACATATATGTATATTTGTAGTTTTTTGACATTATTAACTAATTTTATCTCTTGGGTGTGTAATATGATCAACCCTCCCAACTTTTTTTTTTTTCCATTTTAATGATTCATTTACATGCTTTCTCAACCAAAATAAAATAAACAAACATAGAGGAAGGAGAGAACCGATTGGAGATGTCCATAAGAGTTTAATTATGTCTCTTCTTATTCATTCCAATGATTAAATTAGATTGGCATTGAACAAAGAAAGACAAAGTGATTAATGTTTCAACTTTTGTGGAGGTTATAACTTTTAATGTAGAATCTAATTCTCCACATGTTTTCGGTGTCGGGAAATCTAAAGAGGACCACATCATGATCTTTGAAGAAATTAAGTTTTTAACTGACAATCATTATTTATTTTTTCTGCTCTATAGTTTTCAATCATTAATCAAAATAAACAATTCGTAATTCAATCCGAGTATAAAGTCGAAGCTTTGTAGAGATTGAGGATTGATTCTAAAGACTTACTCAAGAACCTGATTAGACTAGTAGTTTGGTTCCTGACTGGATATATGGAACCAACAGACGGGTTCCAATTCTAACTTTTCAAAATTGGTTCTTGGTAGGTGGTTTTTGATTGTAGGATGAAACCGTTCATTGGACCATGCCCACCTCTGATGGACATGACTGATGTTTGGACTTTTTTGTTTTGTAGTACAGTATTTGTGCCCTTTTAGGACATAAATAATATAAATGTTTATCATGATATCATCAATGACATTACCAGTCAACGGCAAGGTTCTTTCACAAGAAGGTTGCCTCAAGAACACAAGGCAAATAGCACAAAACCCCCTCCCCCTCCCTCCTCCTTCACTGACCCCTGTGTACATGGCTAGCGGTCGCCGTCGCCGGAAAGAAGATGGAGGCGTCGACCCAGATGCCGCGGCGGGACCTCGTCTCGAGAGCCCTCACTTCTTCAAGATAATTCTCTCCGACACCCTCGAATCTGGGAAGCTCGTAAGTTCCCGCTTTTTCGCAGCGATGTTTCCATCTTGGTTTAGAACTGTCGCCCCTCGTGCTGCTGTTTACATTCAATCTGGGGATCTTTCCATGCGTTTGGCTTTGAGTAATCCTTTTGATTCTTGCGGAAAGAGAGAAAAAACGAGTACCCTGTAGAAAAAAAGTGTTCATTTTGATTGATTCTAGCTAAAAATCAGTTCATTTTGATTGATTCAAGATAAAAATCAGTTCTTTTTTTTGGAATTGAGGATTGGTTGGCTAAGGATAGTGTGGACAAAGGTGTTGGGTCTCTCTAGTTTTGACTCTTGGCAAATGAAGCAACTATAGCTAAAACTCGATCCTTACTTGCCCGGTGACACCCTGCTTGTGTGCAAACCGATCTTCCATTGCCATGTTGCAGAAGTTAAAATTTGCCTAGTGCTTTTCCTTTTTTCCCTGCGCTTTCGATCTAATTTTGATGAATTTTAGTGCTGGAAGTATAACTTTTGAGTTTTCTGAATAGGGAATTCCGAAAAAGTTCTTAGGAAGATATGGAAAGGATCTCTCGAGCTTGGTGCTACTTGAGGTTCTGGGTAATTCGACCTGGAGTATGGGAGTAGAAAAACTTAACGACGGCACAGTTTGGTTGTGGAAAGGGTGGCGAGAATTTATGCAGCATTACTCCATTGGTCCCGGTCACCTCGTAGTTTTCAAATATAAAGGGAAATCCACTTTTCGTGTGATGATATTCGATAGGAGTGCTTCGGAGATCGATTATTCTTTCAGAAGCATATCAAACCTCGGGAGTGGATTTATCTCGCCGAAGAGGGAGAATGTCATAGAAGTTGAAGATTCAGAGGATTTTGCTCCTTGTCAGAAGAAGAGGGTCGACCCACATTCATCATGTTCTCAGCCGAGTCCAAGCTGCTCCTCACCAGATCTCGAAGGTGTGACTTGTCATTTTATAAGTCACGTTTCTTCTTACATCACTCTCCTTTGTTTGATCTTTTTCAAGTACTTGAGAAATTTTTGATAAGCTTGTTTATGTTGACTGATAGCATAATGGATTCAGTAATGCTTATTATGGTTAAGTAGTTACAACTTCTAAGGCAAAGGAAGCGAATTTTTCGTTTGGTCAACTTATCTAAATCTTGATTTCCATGTCAGTATTAACTTCCATTCTGTGCTAAATCTTTTCATGGTAAGTGAGTCAACTAATGAAAACTTCAGACTGGCATCATATAAGCATTTCATTTTTTTAAAGAACAGAAGGGATCGGACAATCTAGGTGCAGAGCTAGCCATCCTGAGCCAAATTTTGGTGGTCCTATGAGTTCGTGGCCTCTCCGTAGTTTTGAATTGGCCTGCGAATTTGACTCTGAGTATCCTTTTTTCAAGGTGGTGATCCGGCCATCTTATATTGAACATCATGTAGTGGTAAGATTGAGAGTTTAATTCACTTACTATTTTAACTTCTTTCCTAAGCTGGTTGGATTTCTTTAGGAAACTACATAGCGTTTTCCTTGGATCTGTTCATTCCCATTTGTTTAGAAAGGCAAAGATCCTCTACCCCTCGTGCCAATTCTAAGAGCAGAGACTTTGACATCTTGACTTTTGTCCTGTTAAGACTGTTGATGAGAGTTACTAAAACTACCATGTCGATCTACATTTTGCTTGCTCGCTTGAATAAAGGAATGCTTCCCCAGTCTTTCTTTATAAATCACGGTTTGTTCAAATATGCGTGTGGGCAGAATGTTCCTCGTTGGTTCATCAGGCAGCACATTCAGCAAATCAAGGAAATCGTGACTCTCAGGCATTCAAACAGAACATGGCTGGTAAAGCTTAGGACTTATCCCAGTGGGTCGATGCAGTTCTCTTCTGGTTGGATTGCATTCGTGAGAGGAACTCACTTGTGTGTTGGAAATGTTTGCGTGTTCGAGCTAATTGATAGAGATGATATTGTGTTCAGAGTCTACATTTTCAGCAGTGCAGGTGGAAACTTGATTTACATTATTTATAGTGAAACTTTGGGCTGGTTATGGCATGACATGACTTCTATGCTAAAGATCTTCATAGTCAATCAAAGAAACGTTCACACTGATAATGTCTTTTAAAGTTCTCATTTTAATTCCAGGCAGGAACAAAGAGTCTAAATGCAGAATGAACCGTTCTGAGCCAGTGTTTTGTGATCCTACTCCTTCGAGGCCTCTCACTACTCCTGAATTAGCCGGTGAATTTGATTCGGAGCATCCCTTCTTCGAACTGGTGATACAACAGTCTCATTTTAGGAAAATGGTACAATCTTGAGCCTGATCCATCACTGCCATATTTCAAGTTCAATTATGATCTCTATCTAATCTCGCATCAATATTGTGTTTTCTTGATTTGGTTTGTATTGGGAACCATATGAAATGATTTTCCTTGGGAGTGATCGTGGGGCATCCCAATGGTGGAGCAACGCGGAATCAGGAAAAAGAAGAAGAAAGAACAGTAGTAAAGACAGTTATTAGGTGGGGACTATCCATTCACTTTGATATCCTTGACAAGGTGCTCCATCACTATCTTAGTGAAAAGATAGAGTGTCACTTGAATTGAGTACTAACCTAAAATACAATTAATTGTGGGTTAAGATCAATGGCTTTCATGATCCTCTTAAGACTGTTGACTAAAGCCTCCTTTGTGTGCTTTCTTTCCAAGGGTGCATGCTTACATTATTGTCCTTCTTTCGGCATACATTGGTTGTTCAAACGTCTACCCATGTGCAGCATGTTCCCGGTCGATTTGTCAGGCAACATATTCAAGAAAACAAGAAAGAAGGAACTCTTAGGTATTTAGACAGGTCGTGGCCGGTGAAGCTCTCAAGATATACGCGGGGAATCCGAGTGTTCTTCTCTGCTGGTTGGCGAGCATTTGCAAGAGAAACTCATTTGTGTGAAGGAAATGTTTGCGTGTTTGAGCTCATTGATAGGGATGATGTTGTGTTCAAAGTCTCCATCTTCAGCAGTGGTGGTAAGGATCAGATTCACATTGATTGAGATGTCCATCGAACGTGTTACTCCAGAATGTTCACAGCGTCAATATGAATTCAAGATATCTAATTATGCCTCCTTTATTCAGCTTGTGCGAATTGATAAAATGAGACCCTTTTCTGTTCATGTTTTATTGTTTCTTGGTGCTAGTTTTGGTTCTATATTTTCATTTTGGCAAGAGTCCCTCAAATTTGGCGCTTCTTAAGGTTTCTGGTTGCTCAACTGCCCTAAACGGTTTAATATGTATTTTCTTAACGTCCTAACATTTTGTGTTTAACCAAAGCTTTTGCAAGAAAGTGAAAAATACAAAGAAAGCAATCCATGCTTTACTTTTTACGGCTAAATGAAAAAAAAAAAAAAAAAGATTGTTAGGAAGTTGTATGGCGAAGCACTTGATTGTACGCGACAGATTGCTAATCGAATTATATATCCAACTCGAAGTTATTTGGAGTTGGAGGCAATGCCCCCACCACTCTATTTAAGCTTTATTTGCTATAAATGAATGTACTGGTTTTTGTTCACTATGTTAAGAATTCAAAGATTGATTTTAAGTGATGCTGATACTTGAACATTTTTTGAAAATTAAAGTTAGAAAATTCAAAACTTGTGATCTATGAATGTGTCAAGACTCGTTTCTTTACAAAAAATAAATAAATAAGATTAGCATCTTTAGTACCTTAATTGCATGTAGAGATTAGGAGCATTTAACTCCATTAGTAATAAGGCATCAATTTGTCTATAAATTAAGAATTGACTTTTAGATTGATTCTTTTATCATACTTATAGAAAAAGTCAGCTCTAAACGTAAAAAAAATTGCATATAGGTGTCGATATTAGTCCTTTAAATTTTAAATTTTCATACAAATGGCTGAAGGTCGAGTTTTTGGTTTAATGGAAGAATTTAACCAGACTCAAAATAGAAATTGGAATTTCCTTAGTTTCTAAATTTTTAGACATTTGATTTAAAGATGGTGAAAGAGACATTGGATTCAATTAAAGAAATTTTAATCTATGAAACCGGTCAATCATCTAGAGCATGACACTTGGCACCTTAAGATTTGAGTTACTTAAATTCACCTCCACGAGTGATCAAACAAAAACGCATAAGAGAAGTTTGAGCCTTCGTTCGGGGCCTTTCCGCCCGCGAAAAACACGTCATGACCTCCTGCTCCTTCTCGGTTTCTCCTTTCACCACCGCCGCCTCCTTCATCTCGACATCTTTGCCTGCGCTGTCGTTAGGATAGTGTTCTCTCTAGTCAAATGGTTCCTGTTCGGCGGCAGAACTTCAGGCGACGATGGCTTGGGCTTGGACAATAGTTGGCATCAGCTTCATCCGAGGACGGAGTTTTCCAGCTGCGGTGCCTATGGTCGGCAAGCAACAGCAAGAGCCTGCGTGGCTTTGAGGATGATGGGGACATTCGTGCCCCCCATTACAATCGGACCATATTCGAGACAATCTCGGTGTCTGTGCGTCCGATGAGCTCAAGCTGTCGTTCTAAGCTTATTCATCAGCATGAATCACCAGAGACGGGTTTCTGAGGCCACGATTCTTCATTTGATCCTCGCTCGTGTCGAGAAATTCCATATTCGAGGTGAGTTCTTCCATGCTCTGTGTTTTCATAGTTCTGTGGCTGAGAATATAGAAACACGATCTGTATGAAAACTGACTCTAAACGAGCGTTTGTTAGTGGGGTGTACGTTCTTTGATAAGCCAATCATAGTCAGGGGACGAGACTCTGTTTCGTTCTTACAGTTAAGCTTACCCATCGAAATGATAGCCAACTGTTTGTGAAAATGGTCCAACGAGGTTGCGAAATATCTTTGAGGAAAAGCCGCTTGAATCTGTAGATGCGAATGCTCATCACACGTTTGAACCAGTGGCATCTTCAATTCACTTATACTACTCCTATTTGGTGAAATTTGAATCTAAGATGGAGAGTAACTCGTGTGTTGTTTTGTTTTGTGCATTGTTCTCATGGTGAATACTGGCGAGGAAATGAACGGCAGACTCTTGATGAACACTGATTTCTCACGATCCTCAACTTAACTTTACTAGGTATGTTCCATTTTGTATGCTATGCAATAAGCATCATTGTGGAGTTATAATCGAGGATGGGTGGTGGCTGATGTCAATTTGCCAGGCAACATATTCAAGAAAACAAGAAAGAGGGAACTCTTAGGTATTCAGACAGGTCGTGGCCGGTGAAGCTCTCAAGATATACGTGGGAAATCCAAGTGTTCTTCTCTGCTGGTTGGCCAGCATTTGCAAGAGAAACTCATTTGTGTGTAGGAGATGTCTGCGTGTTTGAGCTCATTGATAGGGATGATGTTGTGTTCAAAAAGTCTCCATCTTCAGCAGTGGTGGTAAGGATCAGATTCACATTGATTGAGGTGTTCATCACATGTGTTACTCTAGACTGTTCACAGTGTCGATATGAATTGAAGATTTCTATATGCCTCCTTTATTCAGCTGTTGCGAATTGATGAAGATGAGACTTTTTTGTTCATGGTTTATTGTTTCTTTGTGCTAGTTTTGGTTCTATATTTCCATTTTGGCAACTCCCTCAAATTTGGCACTTCTTTAAGGTTTCTGGTTGCTTAGGTAAGGTTTCTGTTTAAAAATTGTTCACCGGAACAGAACATTTTTTTTTTTTTATTTCTGTTCCCTGGAACAATTTTTGACCAGAAACACGCGTTTGGTAAACTTGTTCCGGGAATGAAAAATGAACAAAAACACGTTTGGTAAATTTATATTCTTTTTTGTTTCTTTTAATTTTTTAATATTTTTATTTTATTTTTCCTTTTTTCCTTTCTTTTTTCTTCTTTTGGCCGGTCGCCGGAGGCCGACGACTGGCCGACAGGGGCCGACAACCTCGCCTAGCCACGGCGAGGCTCGCCGGCCCTCAGCAAGGCCTAGCCTCGCCAGCCCTTGACGGCGTCGCCAACCCTCGATGACAGGTCGCCGGCCATGGCCGAGGCCGGCGATCGACCAAAGAAAAAAGAAAGAAAAAAGAAGAAGAAAAGAAAAAGAAAAAAGAGAAAAGTGTTTTTAAATTTTGTTTCAAAAACAAGAAACAACTTTTTTTTTGTTTCTTGTTTCTCTTACAGATGTGTTTCTAGGAACAAAAAAATAGTTTTGGAACAAAAACGTACACAAACGCATTTCTGTTCCTTTTTTGTTTCCAGGAACAAAAAAACAGAAAAAGTGTTCAAAAACAGAAAAAAGAAATCCAAACAAACAGGCCCTTAACTTCCCTAAAGGGTTAATATGTATTTCCTTGACGTCCTAACATTGTGGCTGTGGGTGGCTAAGTTCATCACGAAGAGGTCTTGGAAGTGTTGCGTGAGTGCTTGGTGTTCCTCCGTTGTTGATGTGAAGGCTTCTTGAAGCGCCATTTTCAAGCGAGTATTTGACATGGGTTATCTCATTGTTCTTGTTCGTGAAATTACATCCAAGGAAGACCAGCGTTTGTAACCGTGAATTCTTGTGGTAAGATTTGTGAATTTCTTCGTGAACTTGAGAGATTATTTCGCGAGAAGTTGTGGGGTTAAACGCTGCATGTATTATTGAATGTAATTGGGGCTCAAGTAACATTAAGAGTGTTGAAGTGATTCGAATGTGTAATATCTATTGTATCGCTTGATTTATAGTAAAATTCATTGTTGCTTTCCTGTAGACATAGGTCACTACAACCGAATCACGTAAATTTGATGTTCAATTTATTTTATCATTTTGTCTTTTTTATTATTCGATTGTGAGGTTTTCGCAATATATGCATACCATGACTCCTAAATATTCGAACGGATAATGGCCAGTGTACTTCCCACAAATGGCTCGGAAAATTTCACTGCGAATTGGGCCGCATTTCAGAGAAGAAACTTACCTGAAGGAAGGAGACTTCTGTACTCTAGGATTGTCAAGACTTGGTTGTCAACTTTGGTAGGTCTACAGTAAAATCTCTGCTTCACTATGTTTTGTTTAATTAGTCAGATCAAAGAAAGCAAAACTTTCAACTGCAACTAACTTAACGTTGATGTATTTCCTGATTTTTTGGGAGAGTAGTGAACATTACACAGGGAAATTGCATCTTCCAAAATTCCATGTACATGCGTGCCTCATTGCCAACCTCCTTGCATATTGCATCTTTATTCAACAAAGTAATCGAACTCATTGTTAGCATGGGATCGATAAAATAAAAGGTCAAAAGGAATCCTTATCTGTTGCCCCCATGGAGAGTTGATTTATTACAGACTTTAGTGTCTTCCTTAGAGTAATATCTGTCACAATTGAGGTGGCCACAGAAGAGGAAAGAAAGAATGTCCTGCACCAACTCTGTGGTCATGAAATATGGGGAGGTCTCTAGAGATCAATGCACAGATTCGCGGAAAGGTGAATTGAGGATAATTCTTGCCATCCATGAATAACACAAAAATAAGTTTCAATTAGAGGGCTAGTCTTTCACCTTTTCGCTTGACAAAATGGATGAATGACATTGCTAGAAAAATAATTATAAAACTGAACCGCAACAAAATTTCCAAAACTCGTGGTCAGCAGGTATCCCAATGTTCTTGACCATAGGGCTTTAAAACATAAAGTAGCAACACCGCCAGTGAATTTGCTTGTTTCAACCAAATTAATCATTAAAAGTCAAACTATCCAGCAGTTCCTATGAGTCAGACAACCAGATCAGAAGAAACAGAACTGCTCAGTTTGCTGTTTTTGCTGATGAGATTGCCCGCTCCATAGATGTGCCCCATCTTGGAGCATTTTGTCTCCGAGTATCTCTTGTTCTCCTTTATTATGGGAGTTACTGGAGGGACTCTAAGCAATAATCAAGCCATAACCTTCAAGTCCACATACTTCATCAGCCTCATAGTTCTGATTCCCAGGTCACGCCACATCTGCAGCATTGGTCAATATGTTAAGCACTAAAACAAATGCGTCAAATGCTATAAAAAGATTAATGGTGGAGCGATTCATTAGAGTAATTAGATCTCGTCTTTTTAAGATGAGAACCTGAAGATCTGCTTTAGTCACCAGCTTCCTCTAGTTGTCCTACAAAATGATGTACAATCTCTCAAACAGTTGCCTCTCACATCAGTATAGTTTCTGACTTTAAAGAAGAAATACCTGAGCACCAATTCCATACTCTCTATGGTCAACGGGCAATCCAAGCTCCACATTTGCTTCCATGGTATCATGCCTATCGTCTTGCATGTTATAGGCATGTAATATATGCCTTGAACCTACTCCTCTTCCTTCATGCCCTCGGAGGTAGACCAGCATGCGGCTTCCAGCCACTTCTATCTGCTGCATCGTAAGTGCAAGCTGGTTGCCGCAGTTGCATCTAGCAGATCCAACTATGTCTCCCGTGAGGCATCCCGTGTGTACCCTCACAAGGACATCTTGATCATCTCCAATGTTGCCCTGTTCAGATGATAGACAATGAAGTATGAATCACATGATGGGAAATATTGTCACGTGAAGGGAGGGCATAAAATAGGAAAACTAAAGATACTACTTTTAGTCAAAATTACAGCATGCCAATATCAATTGCAGACACATATACCGGCCCCTTTCCAATCATTTCATAAACTATTCTTTCCTAACTATTTTTATGCGTGTTGTTTAAATTGATTATATGCAAATTGATGGCAATGCCTGAATATGTCGATTCGGAAAAACTTCGAGTAATATGGTTCAGATTCACAAGCAACCAAGAGAGTTTTTACAATCGCAGTATTATGATTGAACGATTGCTCATACGCTCTCATCTTTCAATTAAAAAATCCGATATTCTGTTGATGCTCATGTTCTGTTTCCATTCACATCGGATCCTGCTTTGTTTTGAAAGCATAATGCAAATCCTGCTGTGGCATTTAGTCATTGCTTTTGATGCTTGATTGTGTATCGCTTCCAGCAAAGACCCTGAAAGTTCTGATCACAAGAAAGAAGTAATAGAAGATGTTGATGGCTCATAAGGAGAAGTTGAAGGAGAAGATTCGACTAGTATAGGCTAGAGAGAGAGAGAGAGAGAGAGAGAGTGAATCTTTAGAGAATGAAGAATCTTCAAGAGAAGACTAATGATGAGTGTATGTCTATGTCGAAAATGGACGAGAGTAATCTGCTTCACTTGACATAGCGTTATTAGAAAGATTAGGATCTTAGAAGTCTTGTGAAAAATTAAACTCACCTGTTGCCTCTCTTTGTATTTTTAAATTCCGTGCCGTTATAGCTTTTGTCCTCAAATTATTCTCGACACCTGCACCACCTCTCATGGTATCCGAATGGTAAGCTGCTCATTTATCAGTAACTTGAGCAGAATAGAAAGAAACGGAACTATACGGCAGATGATCCTGCAACAGCTTCGGCTGATTGATCAACTTTCTTAGGTCCACCCCTTACCAACTAATGCACAAACTGCAACCAATCTCATGGTTTTCTTTTGTGTTGGCTTTCAACATGATCATTCTCAGCCTCTGGACATGTTACCTGTTTTGGCCTTACCGCTTCGTCATGGATGGTGAAGCTAGGGAACCATCTATCCACCCAGTCGGGGGGGCATCGCTTCTAATTCATAAGCCATGTTTCCTGCTCACATCACGCTCTTTTATTAGCGAAACATCTCAGTACATAAGAGATCAAACATTCGAGATGCAGATTCGCCCTGAGTTGGTTATCTGTGGCTCTATAGTAAAGGCATCCCGCTACTCTTGAACTAGCCAGCGAATTTGAATTAGAGCATTACTTTTTTCAAGTTGGTGATATAGCCAACTCGTTACGAAGAGACGTGTGCTGAGATCTCGAGCTTAATTTATCGCTGGCATATCTCCAGTTCCCTTATTGACGCTACCTATACTGCCTCATAATTTAAGTTAGTTTTGCTAAGTTGAATTGGTTTGTGTAGGAAAACATGTAACTCTGTTTTTTTCTTCAGAGTTCTCAGCTTAATCCAAGGTGCACCTTTTCCTTGCATCAGGTGGCTTTCTTCCGCCGAGAAGTTAGCCCTGCCCCATTCCCACCTCTTCCGAAAGCATATTTGACGTCTAATTTCAGTAAGAAAGATTGTGACAAGCAACTAGGTTAAGATCGATGGCTTTTGTTGGTCAGTTAAAGATTGCTCCTTAAAGCTACTCAAGTTAGCAATCTATATCATTTGTGCTTCTCTCCTCAGCTTATGCTAATGTCATAAATTGGTGGTTCAAACATGCGTATTCTAAAGCTGTTCCTTACAGATTCATCAAGAAAAATATCCAGGAAAACAAGAAAATCGTGACTCTTGTGTGTTCGGACAGATCATGGCTGGTGGAGTTCAATAACTATCTATGTGCCCCAACGGCTTTCTTAAGTGTGAGAGCTTTGGGATTTAGATTTAACATTTTGAAAATTGACTGTTTCTTCGTTATTTCTTACATGAAGCAACATCCCATTGTTTCCACGGTTCAATTGTTTCGTTATCAACCATAAAAACTTAGGGACGTCTTATGGTGCTACCGGTGACCTAAAGTGAATTGGGCTGACCTACATTTCAAAGGTCCTAAAATGAAGTGGGCTTATTATGGAGACTTAATTAAGATGACGGTCCAATTTTAGTTTTAAGGTATCTTCATTCGTGCAGCCTCGTTTGCTTTTCGTTTAGGTTTGTAGCCCACGTGGATCTCTCATAATAATTTGAACCACAGTTTCTAAACTATTTGTGTTTAGTTTTAACCTATGGTGCCATTGTACATACTTCAAGTCAATTATTTAAATTTTTAATGGAAGGTGTTAAATACATTTGAAATCCTAATTGTCACTTTGTGTTGACTCCCACGAGCCCCCACATATCCATATCGATGAGAATATTAATATTGTGAAAAAGATTAAAGATGCTACTTATCACTTGCGAGTTGTAAGTGCTAGTATGAACACCTAGAAATGGGTAAATATGTGTGAAAGCAATTTTTTTGCAAAGAACAATGAAAATATGTTACTTTTGAAATAGAAGAACAACAGACTTTAAGCAAGTTCAGACTTTGGCATTTAAATAAAACTATGAACAAAATAAAAAAGTTCAGGGAAGAGAATATGAACACAAAATTTATAGTGGATCTACATCCACTTTCCCACGTTAATAGCTTACTGGCTGAATTCCACTATGAATCAAAAGATAATTTACAATATTGTGATCTTGACTTCACAGTGAAGAGTCTCTACTGCTTTCTCACGAAGTCTCACTACAAGTCTCTCTCTTTTGAATACAACTTTGAGCTCAAAGTAAGAAGTAACAAGAGAATTAAAAGCTTCAGACTTTGGAATTTTTCTTTCACGCACTGTATCGAACCATTGGAGAGTACTCCTTAAATACTCATTAATGCCTTATCGACGGTTGACACTTTCTAAAGGAATTCTTCTAATCAACTCGTTGGATAAAATCAATCAAGGAAATCTCAAGCCGTTTGAAGATTGTGATGAAAACCCGTTAATCATGTTCGCCCATACAATCAGGATCTTAGCTTCCATAAGTAAATTCTTTCCAAAATTACTTGCCTTCCCAAAAGATTTGATGTATCTAAATCGATTCCAATAAATATATTCAATCTTGTAGGTGATATTTCCAACTAGAATACCATATATAATCCATACGAATCAAACCCTTGAAAAAAGAAAGATAATCCCTTATCTAAAAAAGTCTTCATCATTCACTTTCGTTCAATCTGGAATTTGTCAGAGTGGATAGACTTTGACACAAAGTCTGGGACTCTTCAGACTTTGACACAAAAGTGTGGAAATCTTCAGAATAGACTTTGGTTAAATTTTGTCAACTTTAAAACATCAAAGAGTTTTCTCCAACACGAGTGTGGGTGTAACCTGTCCTTCTTCATTTGTTCTCTTAATTACATCTTGTTATATAAATAATGATAGACTACAAAAAATACTTATTAAACATTCGTGTTGAAATGAAGAAATATTAACGATCTCATACTTTGACATTCCAATGACAAAAATTGGTATGAAATCAAATAGTGTGAGATATTGTATAGAAATTACGATAAAGGTCTCATAAAATATAACTTTAAAGTTGACATTGCTGTAAAAATACGCTTTGGAATATTAATCTATGCTAATGGTTCAGAAAACCAACGACCAATTCAACCTCGCATTTTTACAAAGAGAACTCCATGAAAAACCTTTATATATGTAAAGATTCTAAAGTAATCAGTAATTCTCTTACCTTCTAATTTCTGATTCAAAATATTGTCAAATATTCAATCAAATTCTAATCTTTTCTTAAGAAATAGTGCAGAATGCAAATACACTTATTCTTCTCAATAAAACAAAAATCATACTTAATTATTCTTAACATGTATCTCTCTTGCAATTATTGAATATAAAAAGTAATATGATAATTGTATGTTAACGTTGTCAATTTCTTGAGAAAGGATACACAATGCAAAATTAACTTTTTTATGATAAAAAAAAATGCTTACTTAATCTTAGGGTTGTGATGTTGTAGAATTTCCAACTTAATAGTTAGAGATTGCTCGTTTAAAAAAAAACAAACTATGTGCGAATTAATTAGAACACCTCTACAAGTTAAAGACCTGAACTTAACCTATACATGAGGCTTAGATAATACGCAGTTTTTCCTCATTAACTAGGTAGTTATTATGCAAAATTTCTTTATCAACTTAATTACAAAGACAACAGCCCTCATGGTATTTAATTAGTCATAACAATTTTTTTCGTTGGAAATTCATCATAACCATTTTCAAATAGTCATAACAAACATACGGGTTTAGAAATAATTTGGCATTTCTTTTACTTGCAAATTGAGTTTTTTTGTTCAACTTAAAGGGATGATTTGAGGGGCTTTATGTCAAAAACTGATCAGCCAAGTTGTCTATTGATGGGAAAAAATGGGGTCGTAGGCAATTTTCATTTTTGCAATTGAAATCGCTTCTGTTTTGTTTTGTGCCTCTGTTGTGGTGAGTTTGTTTTGGCATACTCGTGTAATGGTCTTGTTTCATATGGGTCATGTTGCTTGTTGGTAGGGGTGTTGGGGCTTGCTTCTACTCGCTGCTGTATCCCATCAACCCTTTTGTTTAAGTCGAACGTTTGAGCTAAAGATTTAGTGATTAGCCATTCGACCAAGCACCGATGCCATTTATCTAAGAACAAACAACGCCGTTTCATGTAATTTTAGTCCATGTCACACCATCGCCATTACATGTAAAATATGATTGGATTGTCACGTGAGATAAATTAAACAAAACTTTGGTTGAGAGGACTAGATTACACTTTTCCTCAAAGTGTTTGGACAAAATTTATTCAATTAAAAAGTTTAGGGCTTCATAACATACTATATAATAGGTTTAGACTAATTGTGTAATTTTCCAGCAATAGTTAAACTCCAGCAGCCCGTACTTTGATGAAAATAGAAGATTCTTGCGTATGTTTACCCATTAATCATGATGAAATCTTAAATTCGTACATTTCTTAACTACATGGGTAAAATGATAATTTGCACTTGTCAATTTTGATCCTCTACTTTAATGTCCTCCTTTCATGGCAAAACTCTATTTCCACATGTTAAAAACTCCACTCTATTATAATAATTAGATAGAGTGGTATTATGGCAATATTTAAGTTCAACGTGCACATTTGGGTCTCGAGTGAAAAATGATGTAATATAAAGAGTGAGATCATTTGGGCTCATGAGGACTGGATTCATGCAATTAAACAACCGTTTTGTTTCTTCAAAATTTGGTTCTGAAAGGCAACAAGGAACATCATTCACTCATGCGTGATGGAGTTTCCTAAGCCATGGTTATGGTCAAGGTGAAGCTTACAACCATTTGAGTCGAAATAACTCATCTTTTTCAAGTACTCCTATTTTTTAAATTGTAATGACTTCTTAGTCTAGAGTTTAGAGTACACTTGCGTCTACCCAACCAGCAATCTAGGTAAAAGTTTATAATTTTTTACGCACATACCATTTGAATATTATCAAGAAAGAGTTGTATTACAAGTAAAAGAAATAATTTATAAAAGTGATGTGAATAAGCTAGGGTCTAGCTAAAGCATCGTTTTGTCAAGCATTTCCAAATGAACTATTTTTAGCAGGATTCAATTAGCCAACACATTTAAATCGGAGCGTCCATTTTTCAAAGTGGTGATGGAGCCATCATTTTTTAGAGATTCATGGAAAGATCCCAAGCTTAATTCACCGGTGGCATGTCTCCAAATTTGAAATCTTACCTTGCATTTTAGTTTGTTTGTAGCTCGAGTTTTCACCACAACTTTACTTGAGATTACATTATCTACCCCATGTACGATCTAAGAGCACACATTTTGATAGGTTAAGAATGATTATTTACAAATTATGCAATCTATTGTATAGTTCGGGGTGCTGATTATAAATTTTGAAACTAGCAAATACTACCAAGTGCAGTGAGCATACATAAATCTTGTGTCTTTTTTCATTTTGTATGTTTATATTATTGTATTTCATTCGTATTCATACGTTGCTTGTCGAAATATGCATGCAAACAATTCCCTTTGGATTGTTCAAGGTATATATTGAGTAAAATAATAATTTTGCACCTCCTATTAATTCACGCGGATCTTAAAGGGCGAAGTTAAAGATCCATCACATCTTGTCAAAAAAGTAAAGGACTGAAATGCATTTACCTTATTCTTTGCCGTGCCTAATGTTGTCCGCTCATGTAAGGGTCAATAACAAAAGAGCGGCTAAAACAGGTCGAGAAGACACAATAATTTGAATAGACAATTGACAGTGGGGAGTCCAATCTATCTTCCTCTCGTGAATACCTTTAATAAAGGCGCTTTTATAAAAAGCTGAAAAGACTAAAGGATGGAATTACTCGTAGACAATCAACGTTGTCTATTAGCTATGGAATGGAGGCCAGAAATTATCAATGGTCACTGTTTAAGCAAAGGAACAATGATGCCGAAAGTCACCCACTTCTAAACTAAGAAATCAATTGGTGTTTAGTTTAGACCAAAACTAAGGTTAGGACGCCCAACTCCATTAATATTTGGATAGTTTTGGAAATATTTAGAATATTTCCTCTGAAGATTAAATGACCAGAGATGACGTTGACAAAATCTAGAAATTATTGAAAATGAAATGACTAAAGATGGCTACATAAAGGAATAAAAAAGGCTAGAGTTTAATTTGATTCATTTTGATGACTTAAGGAAACATCCTAAATATGTTTAACAGTCTGCATCAATCTCCTCTTACTCTCTTGTGGTTTGTGTGTTTTTATTAAAGTTCTTAATCATTGGATCTCTCCTATTGAATCTCACCCGTTGATAATAAAAAATTTCAGAAAAAAGTTGCTATGTTTCTATAACCAAAATTTAAAGATCGTCATGTCAAGAAGCAAAATCAAACGAAAATGTAATGTTTAGTTATAAAGACCCATCAAGTATTTTTCTTTACCACCCTCGAATAAAAACAACAAAGACATTATTGTGGCCCATTTATTTAAATAAATCTGAAATTTGAACCTTCAGTAAAAAGTCCTGCTGTTCTGAAAAAAAAAATCATGATACTATGCCGACATTGATTTTCACCAAAGAGGAAAAATGTAAAGACGACTTTAAGTCACCGTTGATTAAACTGGCATTTGGCATCATGGATCATGTTGTACTGCTCATCAACGTGTCTGGCTTCACCTACCCAGTACTAAACTTTGACTTCAAAAAAATGATACGAGAGATTAAGGCTGTCGGCATGGATCATGTTGTACTGCTCATCAACGTGTCTAGCTTCACCTACCTAGTACTAAACTTTGACTTGGAAAAAATGATACGAGATATTAAGGCTGTCGGCATGGATCATGTTGTACTGCTCATCAACGTGTCTAGCTTCACCTACCCAGTACTAAACTTTGACTTTAAAAAAATGATACGAGATATTAAGGCTGTCGGCGAAAATAAAATTGAAATTTTTATCTTGCAAAAACAGAAGCTATCAAAAAAAATCACTATATTTGTTTCACTTATATTTCTATTCACATCTTCTTATCAGGATCTTATATTTCAAAGCAAAAACTTAGAGTTTACTCTATCAAAATTGATTCCTTATTTTAAAATCATGAATTTAAGTGATCAACCCTTTTATAGCTTAGAATCACATCCGCTAGTTCTAGGGTTGACTTGAGAATTGGGCTATGTCTTCTTCTTTTTTTTCAGTTTCATTATTTATATAATTGCTCTATCATATTCATTAATTAGATATAAGGGTCTAAGTTAGCCCTAGTCTGATATGTCAAAGGTAGAACATTATCAAAAATTATTCACACACATGCACATCATATACACACGGCCATTTTACATTTTATTGAGCGTTTTCTCAATTTTTAATTTTTAATTTTATGGTATTCTAAAATTTAAAGTCAATACAAATAGAAGTTTTCAATTGATTATAGCATTAGGAGAAGAATATCTACCGATTTATAATTTACAATATGAATGAAGTTTTTGATTAGGAAACTTACTGGCAAACTTAAGTAGGGAATGATTTGAGAGCTCTTAGCCTATACTTTCGTTTTCTATGATATCCTCAAGAAAGTTATTATTTCCAAAAAAGCAGCCATGAATTATTATTACCGAGATCCCGAGACTGAACCATTCGCGCAAAAAATGGGGTCCACATGTATTCTCATCTAATAGAGCTTTATCATTGGAAAAAAGCAATGCACATTGCTTACGCCATAAGATGCAGTAATTTGACAAGACATGTTTCAATGGAGTGTCCTCACTCTCTCTATCTATAATTGACCTTTAGCATGTGGAGCGTCACGTCCAAGATGTTTTTGCTACGTTGCGGAAATAAACCAATGATTGACGACAAAACAACTTAATTTATTGTTGGGCAAAATGGGGGTCCGTCAGCAATATTCAATTTTGCTATTAAAATGAAATTTGCTCCGGTTTTGTTGTGTGCCTCTTTCGTGGTGATTCTGTTTTTGTGTACTTCTGTGGTAGTTTTTTTGTTTCAGAAGGGTCACGATGCTTGCTGGTCTGGGTGTTGCGGCTTTACTTCTATTCGCTGCTATTTAGAAGATTCAGTTCAGTCATGGTTTCTCGATTTTGGACCTCAACACTTTGCATACCATCGGACCCTTTTGTTTAAGTCGAACATTAGAATCAAAGATTTGGTGATTTAGGGCTTTAGCTTAGCTGCTCAACCAAGCAAAGTAGCCATTTATATCAACAAAAAACAGCATCGTTTCATTGTAACCTCGGTCTACAGCACATCATTGCTGTTAGATGTAGGACGATTAGTTATGATTGGACTAATGCCTCGGATAAATCAAGTGAAACTTGTCTGGAAAGACTTTATTACAATTTTCCTCAAAGGATTAAGACTAAATTGATTTAATTAAAAAGTTTAAGATTCCATTACATTACGTATAATAAGTTTTAGACTGATTGTGCAATTTTTCCTGCAATAGTAAAACTCCAGCAGTTCGTACTTTGATGAAAATAGAACATTCTTGTGTATGTCTCCCCATTAATTATGATAGAATCTTAATCTCGTACATTTCTTGATTACACGAGTAAAATGATAATTTGTGCTTGTCAAGTTTGATCATCTAATTTTTATGTCCTCCCCTCATTGTGAAACTCTATTTCCACATGTTAAAAACTCCACGCAATTAAAATAATTACATAGAGTGGTATAAGGGCAATATTTAAGTTCAACATGCG
Organism: Eucalyptus grandis x Eucalyptus urophylla; assembly: GCA_028830015.1. NCBI lineage: Eukaryota > Viridiplantae > Streptophyta > Magnoliopsida > Myrtales > Myrtaceae > Eucalyptus > Eucalyptus grandis x Eucalyptus urophylla. The sequence continues at coordinate 26,596,839 of CM054198.1, read as the reverse complement.
TCATTTGGGTCTCAAGTGAAAATGACATAATACAAAGAGCGAGATTATTTCAGTTCATGTGGACTGGGTTCATCTAGTTACAAAACCGTTTTGTTTCTTCAAAATTTGGTTCTAAAAGGCAACAAGGAACTTCATTCGTTCAAGCGTGTGATGGAGTTTCTTAAGCCATGGTTAATTGGTTATGGTCAAAGGTGAAGCCGATCTTTTCTATTCTTCTTATTTTTACAACCGTCTGAGTCGAAATAACTCATCTTCTTCAAGTACTCCCATTATTCCAATTGTAATGTCTTCTCAATTTGGAAATTAGATTACGCTATTGTCTAGCCAAGCACCAATCAAGGTAAAAGTTTATAATTTATTACGCGCATATTGTTTGAATATTATTGAGCATATATATATATATATATATATATATGACAACTAAAAGAATTGATTTATAAAAGTGATGTGAATAAGTAGACAATTGCATCACTTTGTCAATCATCTCCGGATGCATTATTCTTAATAGGATTCACTTAGCCAGCACATTTGAGTAAAAGCATTCATTTTTCAAAGTGATGATGTAGCCATCTTTTTTAAGAGATTCATGGAAAGATCCCAAGCTCTATTCATCAGTGGCATGTCTCCAAATTTGAAATCTTGCCTCATATTATAGTTTGTTTTTAGCTTGATTTTTCACTTTGTTTTCTTTTATCCCTTTTGCAACTGGCTAAGACTTCATATTACGTTATGTATGGTCTAAGAGCACAAATTTTGATAGGTTAAGATTAATTACTTACAGATTATGCGACCTATTGTATAGTTTGGGGTGCTGATTATAGCTTTTGAAACTAATAGATACCACCAATAGCTTTTTACCAAAGAAAAAACCACCAAGAGCCGAGAATAATCACGCAGATAGACAGTTCCCTTTGGAATCTTCATGGCATATAGCGAGGGAAATAATAATTTCACAAATTTTATTAATTTAGAAAAATCATGGAGGGCTAAGTTAAGGATCCATCACATCTCGTCAAAAAAACAAAAAATAGATGACTAAATTGCATGTATCTTCTTCTCTCCCATGCCTGACGTCGTCAACTCATATAAGGGTCGATAATGAAAGAGTAACTAAAGCAGGTTCGGAAGATGTGATAATTCGAATAGACATTTGCTGTCGGGGTGTACCGTCTATCTCCCTCTCGAGTCCATCTTTAATAAAGATGCTTTTTGAAAAAAGCCAAAAAGACCAAAGGATGCAAGTACTCGTGGACAATCAATGTTTGTCCATCAGTGGTGAAGGAAAGGATGGAGACTCGAAATTGTCGGTGGTCACTGTTCAAGCAAAGGAATAATAATGCAGAAAATCATCCATTTCATCACTGAAGTAACCTGTCGGTGTTCAGTTGAGGCCTAAACCAAGGATAAGTCACTGAGCTCCATTATCTGTGTTAGAAATATTTAAAATATTTCCTTTGAAGATGAAATGACTAAAGATGGTGTTGACAAAATTGAGAAATTACTGAAAATGAGATGACTAAAAATGACGACATAAATAAATAAAAATTAAGATTTAATTTGATTCATTGTTTCTTGATGACTTAGGAAATATCCTATATGTCTGGAAAATTCTATACCAATCTCCTCTTTCTTCCTCGTGATTTGTCTCTTTGTTAAAGTTGTAAATGGTTGGATCTCTGAATCTCAGCCATTGATAATCAAATATTTCATAAAAAAAGTTGTGTTTCCATCACCAAAATCTAAAGATCATCGTGTCAAGAACCAAAATTTGGCTTGCCACAAAACGAATATGTAATTCACAGTTATAAAGACTCATCACATATTTCTCTTTATCACCCTCGAATTAAAACAACGGTTACATTATTGTAGCCCATTTATTCCTATAAATCTGGAGTTAGACCCCTTGGTAAAAAGGCTTACTGTCACACTTATTAGTGTGTCCATCTTCACTTTCCTAGTATCAAACTTTGACTTTGAAACAATGATATGAGAGGTTAAAGCTGTCGGTGAAAATAAAATTGAACATTTTATCTTGCAAAAAGGGGTAGCTCTCAAAGAAGATCACAATATATTTCACTTATATTGCTATCCGTGTCTTCTTATTAGGGGTGATGTTTCCCAATAGATATGTTTCAAAACAAAAATTTGGAATCTGCTTTGTCAAAATCGATTTCCTATTTTTAAAATCATGAATTGAAGTGGTCGACCCTATTATGGCTTGGAGCCACATTAGCCAGTTCTAGGGTCGATCTAGGAATTAGCCTCTCTTTTTTCTTTTTCTTTTTAATTTTTTTAATTGATTGCTCTATCATATTCATTATTTTTGCAAAAGTTTTCAATTAGGAAATTAGTCTACTTATGTTGAAGTGTTCAACCTTATTATTTGTACAAAATTTTTCAATTAAAAGACTTGTAGGGTTTGGTTTTGAGCCAATTCAAAACCGGTTCTACCTGATGATTGACCTTAAAATCGCTTCTACCCGAAACAGTTCTAGCCAGGAACCAGTCTTCCCAAGGAGAACCCATCGGTTCAAGGCCTAGAATTGGAAAGCAATTTGGTTAAGGCCAATCCCCAAATTTTACCCAAACACCGAATTGGTTCTCGTGTAAATCAACTTGAAATTAGTTGATTAAGACCAATTAAGTTTGATTGGAGTTGAAGTGACTCGGTTGCTCTCCCCGACGCATTATCATTAAAATATCGAGAATATGTGATTGGCTCTATTCAAGAAAATTGTAGTGGAGTTCATCCTTGTCAATATTATGCAAATCAATCACCAAAAGAAACAAAACCATACCATTTAACTAGAGACCATCTTTTCTTAAGGAATTATGCAAAATGAATAATACACTTATTTTTTACTTTAAAAGGTTATACTTATTTAACATCTCTAAATTTGCAATTATTGAATATCAACGATGATAATTATATGTTAACATTGTCATATTTTTAAAAATAACATAGAATGCATAAGACACTTATTATTTACAATTAAAAAAAAATGCTTACTTAACCCAATAAGTTGACCTACCAAATTGGGGTGGTAGGGATTTCCATCTTAGGAAGTCCCCGTGTATATTATGTTGGGTTAAAACCACATTCACTAGCCAAAACCCTAATCTTAACCAGTCATGAGGTTCGCAGTCCTTACATTATAAAAAAACACATGCTTACTTTATGTGGTAATTTTTTTAGGGTTAATATCACAAAAAAACCTCAAAACTGATACACATATGTCAAATCTATCACAAACTAATTTTTTTACTACAAAAAACCCTAAATTGATATACATGTGAAAATTTTACCCAAAGTTAATTTTTTACCACCAAAAGCCCCAAATTACAATTCACCCCAAATTACACATGTAGTAATTTTACCATTCGTTAGTTTCCATTTAATTTTACTATCAAATTGTTGAGCTGGATGACATGTGGTAGTTGAAGGGTAGACTAATTTGGGGTTTTACCCTTCGTTTGTTATATGTATACTAGTTTTGTCATTTTTCATGATATTAATTTAATGTAATAGAGGTATATTTGAGGTCAAAATATTAGTTTTGAGTAAATTTGTCACAAGTAAATAATTTTGGGATTTTTGGTGATCAAATGTGTACTGGTTTAGGGTTTTTCGTAATTAAATTATTAGTTTGGGGTAAATTTGTCACATATTTATCGATTTGAAGTTTTTTGTGGTAAAAAAACTAATTTTTGGTAAATTTATTAAATGTGTAAAAGTTTAAAAAATTTCGTGGTATTAACCTCATTTTTATATGCATTATTCCGTATAAACTAAGAAGTTATTACGCAAAAGGTCCTTATCAACTTAATTACAAAGAGGAAGTACCTCAGGACTTTATTTAATTATTACATTTTTTTGGTTAGAAAATTATGGTTACCTTTTTAAATAGTCAGAATATATATGAGCAATTTGACATTCTAATCTAAGGATTATAGTTGGTATAAAATTTATAAAACTTCAAATTTTCCTTATGAATCAAGTTTTTTTTTTTTCCACTTAGAGGGATGATGCGAGGGGCTTTTTGTCAACAATTTTGTGAAAATTTGAAAGATTGTACTTACTTTCAACTAACAATCAAAACATTAATTAGATATATGGATCTAGGTTAACCCCAACTCTATTACGTCAATAAACAAAACATTATATAAAATTGCTATTCAGTATATAAAACAATAAAATTAAACTTCATTTTTTAGTGTAGCTTAATTATAATGTCACTTCTATATTTTTCACATGATTTTATTGACTCCGCAAAAGAAGCGGGTTAATTGGCATTTGTCCGTTACCGATGGTGGAAAGAACGGAAGGATGGATCAGGACTAGTGCATTAGCGGTGGAAAAAAAAATGAAAGGATGGATACCTAGTCAATGTTTGTCCATTTAGGCGGAGAAAATGACATTGGTGATGGTGACTAGTCCAGCAAAAGTAACAAAAATGCAGATAATCATCCATTTTTATGCCCAATAAATTGACTGATTTTTAGTTAAGGCCTAAACTAAGATTTGGCTAACAAGCTCCATAGTCTGTACCCATCTTCTCATTTTTCGTCATGGTTTGGATCTTCGCTCAGATTCTAAATTGTTGGATCTTTGCAGAAAATCCAATGTTCCGGTGAAAAGTTGTTGCGTTTCTATCGCCAAAATCTGAAGATTGTTGACATGTCAAGAACCAAAATTGGACTTATCGGGAAAAGAAAAATTAATGCTCAGGCATTAAGACCCATCATGTATTTCTTTCCGTCACCCTTTATTATAAATGACACTCACCCATGGAGCCCCTTTATTCCAAGAGCTAGACCCCTCAGTAGATAGGCTTCAATGTTCAAAAGAAAAATTATTGGACCGTCCTAGTAAAAAAATGACCATAAACTACAGAGGAAAAGTGTAAAGAAGGACTTCACGTCGCGGCTAACTGTCATTTGACACCAAAGGCCATGTTGTACTACGCCTCAGTGTGTCCATCTTCACTTACCACTACTGAACTTTTACTACGAAAAAAATGATACCAGAAAAGCAGCAATTTCCCTTGTACTGGGGGATGGGGAGAGAATGAAGCTTTCCGTAAAAATGAGATGAACTTTTTATCCTGCGAAAAGGGTAAAATTGCCACATTTATTTCACTGGTCGGTCCTGGAACCAGCTTGAACTGCCTGGAACCAACCTAGAACCGTATCAGTGAGTTCCAACCCTGGCTTAGGAATGGGCCTACTTTTTTTCTATTTCATTTTTTTATTAAATTATTCTTTCATATTCAATATTTTTTCAAAAGTTCTCAATTAGGACGCCATGATGTATGTTTACGTTGGAATAGTCAACCTTATTTTTTTGCAAAAGTTCTCCGTTAAAAGGCTTGTAGGGTTTGATTTTGAATCAATTCAAAACTGGTTCTAACCAATGATTGGCCTTGAAATCGATTCTACTTGATAATTAGCCTTGAAACAGATTAAAAACCATTATAGTTGGGAACTAATCTTCCTAAATAGAACTGATTAGTTCAAGGCCAAGAATAGGGAACCGAACTCAAATTTGTACGAGGAAATCAAATCAGTCTCAATGTGAATATACTTGAAATCGATCAAGTAAGATCGATTCAATTTGATTTTCCGTTGAACTGGCCTAGTTGTTCATCCTTACTCTCTAGTCATTAAGATATTATAAATATGCGATGTTTCTATTTAAGAACATTGCGGTCGATTTTCCATCCTTGTCAAATTTATGCAAATCAATCACCAAAAGAAGCAAAACCATATCATTTAACTAGCGCATGTCTTTTCTTAAGAAATTATTCATAATGCAAAATACAATTATTTTTTACAATAAAATATTATAATTACTTAACATCTCTATCTTGCAATCACTGAATATCAACAACATGATAAATTACTATTAGCATTGCCATTTAAAAATAATAATACATAATGCAAAATACACATTATTTACAATAAAACTACTATGCTTAACCAAAAAAATCAGTGCATTTGATTGGGTTGTTAGGAATTTCTAGTTCAAGAACAAGATGTCACCCATTTGAATCCCACAAACTACTTGTAAACTGCTTCATGATAGAGCCATTTTTCCTAGCCAAAAGCCTGAGATTAGTCTCAATGTATGTATCCTTGGATTATAGAAAAAATGCTTACTTTATGTGGTCATTTTTTAAAATGCTTTAACACTTGTAAATTGGAAAAGGTCTTAATCAACTTAATCACAGAGAGAAAGTACCTAATGACTTTAATTAGTCATAAGATTTTTAGATAAAAATTCAAGACACACAAAGTTAGGAGTAATTTGACTTTCTAATATAACAATTAAGTTTGGCAAAAAATAACTTCTTTTTCCTTGAGATCCGAGTTTATTTTTTCATTTTTCACTTAAAGGGATGATTTGAGGGGTTTCTATCAACAAATCTGTGAAAGTTTTCAACTAACAGTCAAAACATTAATTGGATAAATTGATCTAAGCTAACCCAAATCAATTATGTCAATAAATAAAAACATTACAAAAAATTGCTATTCAATATATAAAACGAGAACATGGCTATATTAATTTTTAAAACTATTACGATTTGTATATCATTTTGACCTTTAAACTTTCAAATTTTTTTCCTGTAGCTTAATCCTAATGTTGCTTCTTCTTCAAAAAAATAAAAAAATCCTAATGTTGCTTCTACATTTTAACATGGTTTCAATGACCTGCACCAGGAGTGGGTTCAGCACCGGTACCTAATCAATGTTTGTCCGTGAACTGCGGAGGAAAGGATGAAAGGATGGATAAGGACCGGCACTTGGCGCTGGGAAGTAGGAAGAAAAGGACCATTTGCAGTGGGAAAGGACAGAAGGATGTATACCTCATCAATATCTGTCCGAAAAGGACCATTTGCAGTGGGAACGGACAGAAGGATGTATACCTCATCAATATCTGTCCATCAGCGGTGCAGAAAAGGATGGAGACATGGACATTGGCGATGATGAGTGGTCGTGTAAAACAGCAATAATGCAGAACATCATCCATTTCTAATTTATGTACTCGACAAATTGACTTGTGTCTTATTAATTCCTAATAAGCTCCATGGTCTATAACCGTCTCCTCTTTCTTCCGCGTGATTTGGTTCTTTGGTAAGATTCTAAATTGTGGAATAACTGGTACTAGATCTGATTATCAATAATTCCAGCAAAAAATTGTTGTGTTTTCTATCACCAAAATCTGAATTACTGGGAAAAACAAAATAATGCTTAGGTTTATACACTCATCATATATTTCTTTCCATCATCCTTTATTAAAAATAATACACATTATTGGAGCCCCTTTATTCCAATAAATCTTGAGTTAGACCCCAAGGGCCAGGTTATCCTATTCGGATCAGATCTCAAGTTCAGTCACTTTGTCATTCTCTTCTAGGATTTAGAGAGTGCAGCATAGCGGATTTTAGCAACGTTATGCCAAAGATGTAATTTTTGGAACACGAAAAAATAAGGGTTCGTAAGCTAATTTGACCCATCATTTTATCAAATTATATTATGCTACGCAGGATTAAGTCATGGTTTTCAGAGAAACTTGCACATCGTAGTTATCCGAATGGCTCAGCATGCTACAAATTAGTATCCAGATCTCTTTCTAGTCGTATTAATTATTTGCCGGAAGCTACCACTGCCGTCAAAATCAGTTCATGCTCGCAGCAATCTTGTTCTTGAGAATGCACTTCCTGCTTGCCCTGACCGCATTCAAGAACGAGAATCGCAGAGCAAATCTCGTTATAAGAATTTGTTTGAGGAGCGAGAGTGCACTCTAGACTGAGATTGACGGTGGCCGAGACCGCCTGGCTCGACTCTGGCGTGCCGCTTGGCAAAGTCGTTGCACCTCCAAGGTCGTTGATGCATTGTCGCATACACATTGAGCGCAAGGTGAACTCATCCTACAAACAAGGAGTAGAAGAGACTTTCCCAGCGAGGGCGGTGGATGGGAATCTAGGTCCTGCTCCACAGGCGAATTGGGTAGTGAAGATGAAGAGGGTTTGAAGGAGAGACGCGGCATCGTTTGGCACGCATGGACGAGCTACGCCAGCTAAAACATTACCTTCCTAAATGCGCTAATTCGGTGCTTCATCATCATCCTCATCTGTCGGTCACCGTCAACCTCCATTAATGAAAGCACTCGAGCGACCTCAGAACTGCATTGCGCCATCTCATATGTGATGTGCGCAACCTTAAGTGAGGTGTCGCACTTCAATCTCAGGAGGCGAGCTCCATTAATGGAGGTCGACCACAGAGAGAGAGAGAGAGAGAGAGAGAGAGAGAGAGAGAGAGAAAGAGAGAGAGAGAGAGAGAGAAACGCGATGGCGGCTTCTGTATGATGGTGGTCGCAGTGGCGGTGGCCAAGTTTGATCTTGACGGTGGTGGTCGAGTTGTTTGTGATGGCGGTGGCAGCAGCGACGGTGGCTGCAACATCTTCTAAAAACAACAAAAAGCTAGGGCTTCCAGGCAAGAAGATGAACAGCAACTTAAGAACATTTTAAGAAATAGAAAAGATAGTAGAAAAAGAGAAAATGAAAAAAAAAGAAAAAGAAGCAAAACATGTCACTTTAAATAAAGTTTAACAAATTATGTCACTCACCATCAACATAGGATGACTAATAATCACTACGCGCTACATCAAATATTTTCGACCCCTATTTATCATAAGGATTACAAAGGAATTTATGTAGATATTTATGATTGAATTAGTAAATTTAAAAAATTTAAGATTAATTAGATAATTTCTTCATTAAAATTGAGTTAAGAAATTGATTTACATCCCAAATTGGTACTCAAAACTGCATGTCATGTGGGCGAGGATTCAAGTCAGATCTTCTTTTCTTTTCTTTTTTAATATTGACAGCTGGTCTTTTGTTACTATGCGGCCTGGCTTTCGTTACTTTTGCAATTTTCTCATATGCAATCAATTTGAGCATTCGAACGAAAAGAAAATTCGATTTGTGCATTACCGGGGGAGGCTCAGACGTGGGTGATGGTGACCGGTCAACTAAAAAAAAATATATATAATGCAGAAAATCATCCATTTCTGTTACCTCGACCGTTCATAAGTCCACCATCCTATTCATGTCCTGATTGAGGTCTTATTTAATTTTTATCTTCTGCCAGTTTCAGTTGGAGCAATCCGTTATCAAGTTTTCAGCAACCCAAGGAATTAACTAATGTCTGGTTAAGGCTTTGACCATGGTTAAGTTACTGGTTAAGTTAAGGTCCTCCATCCTTGTTTGCGCTCAAATCTCTCAGACTTCTTCATCTCTCAACGTTCTTGCTCTGTTTCACTCTTTCTTCACCTCGGCACAACCGTTCTTCTTCCTTCTCTTCTTCTTCGGTATCTGCTTCTCTTTTCCATCATCTTCTCTCTCTGTCTCCCTATTTTCTCGTCCTTTCTTTCTCAAAAAAAAAAGAAAAAAGAAAAAGAAAAAAGAAAAAGAAAAAGAAAAAAGAAAAAAGAAAAAAGAGAAATGTCGATGGATGCTGCTATTGCTATTGCGTGGGATGTCTTGAAGTCCGTAGTTGCTCCCATCAAGCGTCAATTCGGATACGTGATCTACTCCAAGAGGCACGCCCAAGATCTTCAGAAGGAAGTCGAGGAGCTTGCGGATGAGGTTGATAGGGTCCACAATCTCGCCAAAGAGGCCAGAAACAATATTCGGAATGTCTACAGTCGCGTCACGGAGTGGCATGCAAGTGCTGAGAAGGCCTTGAAGGAAGCGCGAGGCCTGTTGCGCGACTTCCAAGAGGCGAGCAAGACTTGCTGCTATGAAACTCTTCCTGATCCCAAGTGTCGCTATCAATTCAGCCGGAAGGCCAAGGACAAGATTGAGGTCATTCAGCGACTCACTCAAAAATGCAGGGAATTCAAGGAATTGAACGACATCTCCTCTTGCAATCCTGCTTCAGGGAACGTTGCTGCTCTGACTCCGGCCAAGAGAGAGGGCATCTCCTCCAGCAATCCTGCTCCAGGGAACATTGCTGCTCTGCCTCCGGCCAAAGGAGAGGGCATCTCCTCCAGCAATCCTGCTCCGGGGAACGTTGCTGCTCTGACTCCGGCCAAGAGAGAGGGCAAAGATGTCGTCCAGTTGGCCACTGTGACGGCCTCCGCTTCTTTTGCCTCGACGTCGAATGAGGTTAGGGACAATGATGTCTTCAGATCCAGAGCTTCTATCATTCGGGACACCATGGCCGCTCTTGCTGATAACAACCATAGCGTGGTCGGGGTTTACGGGATGGGCGGGGTCGGCAAGTCCACACTTTTGGCGGATGTTGAAAGGCGAATAATAGAAAAGAAGTCGTTCGATTGGGTCACTAAGGCCGACGTGTCGGAAAATCCAGACATCAAGAAGATTCAAGGAGAGATCGCGGACGCCTTGGACCTTACTGAGATAACCAAAAAAGAGACTATCAGCGGGCGAGCAAAACTTCTGCATGGGAGGTTGGAAAATGAGGAGAGGGAGAAAAAGAAGGTCCTCATAATACTGGACAACCTGTGGAAGGGGCTGGACTTGAAATCAGTGGGCATTCCTTGCGGACACGACAACAAAGTCACAGGATGCAAGTTGTTGCTGACGTCGAGATTTCAAGATGTTTTGCGAAGGGAAATGGGCTGCGACAGGGACTTCCGCCTTGAAGAGTTGAAGGATGAAGAGGCAAAAAGACTGTTTGAGAGGACGGTGGGAGACAAAGTTCATGATGATCCGTTCAAATCCTTGGTGAATCAAGCACTCCAGAAATGTGCAGGTTTGCCTTTCCTAATTATGGCAATGGCGAATATTTTTAAAGACGCTGATTTTTATGAATGGAAGGATGTTTTGACACAAATCGAGAAGGCTACGGACATAGGAATAAGTGAGAGCGTAAATAAGATGTTGCAGTTGAGTTACGATCGTTTCAAAGGGAAGGATCGCGAAGAGGTGAAGTCACTGCTACGACTCTGTGTTGTCTGTGGTGTCTCTAAGCCTTCTCTTGAAAACTTGGTGAGGTACAGCGTGGGTTTGAGGTTATTTCGAGAGGATAGCAGCATGGACGAAGTTCGAAATAGGTTAAACACACTGATCCAAAAATTGAAAGCAACCTCCCTTTTGTTAGAAGACAATGAAGATGTTGATGGTTTCAAGATACATGACTTGGTTCGTGGATTTGTTGCCTCGGTCTCTTCAAGAGAGGAACCTTTTCTCGTGTGGAAAAATAATGATAAGTTAGTAACGGAGTTGCCTAAGGACAAGCTCAAAAGTTGTACAGCATTATGCTTTCCCTATGTTGAGATGGAGGAGCTTCACGAAGAGTTAGATTGCCCTGAAACAAGGATCTTCTTCTTGTTCACAAACAATGAATCTCTTAAGGTCCTAGATTCGTGTTTCAACTCTATGAGAAAACTCATGGTCTTACATCTTTCTCGGGTATGTCTCACACTTTCACCTTCACCGTTTAAGTTCTCGAAGGACTTGCACACTCTGTGTCTTGATGGTTGTTTGTTAGAGGATGTAACCATGATTGGCGAGTTAAAAGGGTTACATATTCTCAGCTTTGTGAACTCCAATATTCACCGATTACCAAAAGAAATTGGACAATTGGTAGAGCTGAGGTTGTTAAGACTTAAGCGAATGCTCACGACTTGAGATAATTGAACCGGGTGTGCTTGGAAGCTTGATGAAATTGGAGGAGTTGTATATGTGGAATAGCTTTGATAAGTGGAATGCCATGGAGCAAACTCCATCAACTAATGCCGAGCTTATTGAGTTGGATAACAAGAAGAATCTCCAGACTTTGCATGTGTCCATTCCCGATTTGAGGATGCTCCCAGAGGATCTAAACGTAAAGAAATTAACCCAGTACAACATCCGGATAGGTGGAGCGTACTGCTATCGACGTTACAAAGGATCGAGTGTATTGGAACTTAAGTTGCATTCAATAAGCGATTCTCTTCAAAAAGGATGCATACAAACTTTATTAGGCAAAACTGACTATCTACTTTTAGACGGATTAAATGGAATTGAGAGTATTTGCTCATTATCTCACGAAGGCTTTCAAAAATTAAAGCATCTATGCGTTGAGTATAGTCCCTCCATCCATTATGTTCTCCAATCGTCGTCTCATACAAATTTTAAGATGTTGGAGTCGTTATATCTCGATAGTCTCGTCAACTTGGAGATGATATGCAGCAACCATAGCTTCTCCAAATCCTTTAGTGCATTAAAAGTAATACGAGTTGAAAGTTGCGACAAGATGAAAGTTTTGTTTCCTCTTTCATTATTGAGAGAACTTCCACAACTCGAAGAGATCAAAGTTGTCCGCTGCCCCTTAATGTGGGAACTTGTAGAAGTTGATGATTGTGGCAATGTTGAGTTGCCTAAGCTATGTGTATTGATATTGTGTGACCTGCCAAATGTCAAGAACTTTTTCTCGGCTAAGATGGCTCTTTCATGTAGTACATCAAACGACCAAGTTGGCAGTCAAGTTGCATTCTTTGACGGACAACAGGTAACTCTCTATCAAAAAGAAAAAAAGTACTATTTATTAATTTTCTGTTCATTTGCTAATTAGACGTCACATAGATTATAATCCTTATTCATTTATTTTTTATTTGCAGTTCATTTTCTTCCTATTTACCTTATCCAATCATGCCTTAGCTGTAATTAGATAATGAAATTTTTTGTTTCTCTTCATTGTGTAGAAGATTCAACTAATCGAAGGAAATCCACGTAAATTTAGTTGTTATAGGATCTGAGTAATTTTCAACTTACATGCTGCAAGTACACCTACCTTAATAGGGTTTATAGAGCAACATTGAAGGGATTTTGGCATTAAAATAATCCATAATAACGTGATTTCATAATCTTGTGAATGGATTCACTGAATTTAGTTATCTAACTTTGTTATTATCTATAGAATATATTATCTAGGTGACTTAGCTAAAAATCAATATGGAGAATGGGCAAGGGGATTGGGTTTTCAAGTAGTAGAAACGATCCTAATCTAATTGATGCGTGTCTTTTCCATATTTTTATTTCAATTAGCACTTAGTCATTGCATAGGTCTTATAAGAATAAAAGTGCACAATTTCATGCACGTTCATGCTTTGCAAGCATACGAAATTGTATAAAAGGTATAGATATATTTGCCTGCACTTTTGGCATAATAAACAAAATATTCAACTTGTGCTAATATCACATAATCGTAGGCATTAGTGAGCGACTTTTAGGAAAGACTACATGAAATCCCCCACAAAGATTTTAAGTGGTACACATTTACTTTATATTTTGGTTATATAAACTATGGCGTATGGAGCATAGCTATGTGATGTTATCATCCAATGGTCCTTTTAAATAGCTGACTGGGGATGCTATTTGCAAAAAGAAATAAAAAATTTATCCTTTCCTATGATTGTTTTATATGCTTAGGACATATTTGAAAGACTAGTAGATGTTTAGCTCTTTTCATGAAGTCAACCATATCATTAGTAATTTTTGTCTTGATCCCTTTTAAGATCTTTGCGTTTTTTTCCTCATTTTTCTTTATTTATTTTGGAAAATTTTAACTCATTTTAGTGCATTCGGAGGCCAAAGGATCATTTAACTAAAACAGATACAAAAGAACTACAACTTTATCGTAAAAGATCACATGTAACATGCAAATGGTAAAATGCCCAAAGGGTTGACATCCACAATAAAATCGAAGTTGAACAAATTCATGTAAAATTTAAAAGGTTAGGAGTAAAGGTATGCTCCCCTCAAAGTTCATGAGTGGGTTGGGTAATTTCCCCGTAATTTTTATGTTCTTTTGTAAGTAAATAAATGTTCTATTTATGTAAATTAGCATCATTCAAGAATGAGGGAAAATATAAGTGTTAAAATTAAATAGTGAAATTATGGAGAGAGTAGGAGAAAGCAATTAATAATGAGTGGCTTGTTGAGAGAGGAGTTCTAAGATTGTCGTACAGGCAATTTGAAATACATGCAAATCAAGTTCTAATGTTAGTGTTGTCGACAAACAGAAAAAGATAGTATTTTATTTTTCATGAAGTTAAGTATAATTTTTACCTAAATCAAGGGGATGCTACATAGATTTCGTCCCTAATAGAGTGGAACCTTGATTATCATAATTAACAGAAAAATAACTCACCAATTCTATGTTAAGCGGTGAAATATCATTGTCATTTTCCCGCTTTGTTTACTCAAAATTTGGGCTTAATTTTATTAATTAATTCTAGTAATTAAGTTTCTTTTCTCATTTCTAAACTACTTCATGTGCTTTGTTCCTTCATTATGGTCAAAATCATGGTCTTACTTGGTGAAACATTAAAATGAAATGATTTTCAAGCGAATACTTGGTTTGAAGCATTATTCCAACAAATGGTCGAGGCTCGAGCATATAAAATGGCAATTGATATATAGTAGAGCGTGACATTCATAATAAAATTAATTAAATGATTATGGATAATAAACCTTTATATCCTAGAAATCGGACTTAGAAAATTGTCTGAAGCAGTATGTAATTGAGAATTTATGAATATGAAGTTGATAATTTAGATCATCACAACAACAATTAATGGCATTTAATTGAAATTGAGGCCGTTTATGTATAGTGGATTAAATTGATTATTGTTAGTAAGAGAAGTTAACTATGTATAAGCAGTGCTCCAATTAAGGAAAACGCACAACCGTTTTGTACAACAAAAATTTCTTAAAGCCTTTTAGTTGACTAGACATGATTGTCCTATTATAATGACGTAATAAAGATCCGTGGAAATTTAAGTTGTCATAGTAGATTAACAAAGTATAAAACGGAAGTTTGAGTATGGGCGTTTGCGGCCTATTGTGCTACGGCACGTATTGATGGCCGATACGTGTCATCATGCTCTTCTCCTTTTTGTGGCCCCCCCTCTTCTCTCTCTCTCCATCTGAAAGTTGTTTAGCATTGCGAGAGGGACTGCATCTTCTATCACTCCTACTCACCCCGCGCTGAAGGGCTGAGAGCCAGATCAGCTTACTGACACCGTCGACAAGCTCATCTTCTCCTTGTGGACCAGGCGGAAATTCTATCTCTATTTGTTTCTCTCACGAATTCAGCGTGACAAGCAAGCTTGACGCTGCTACGAGCCTTGGTTGTGCTTTTCTGAAGTTGATTTTTCGGTGATGTGAAGAGAGAGAATGAGGATTTGGTAAAATGAAAAGAGAGAGAGAGGAAATAAGGTGCCGTGTGTTTAACTATTGGTGTGAGTCATAGACGGCTACGTTTGGTCGTCCGGATTTCTAATCGGGATAGGATTGGATAGGATAGGATATGAAATCCTGGGATTTTTTTATATCCCGTTCAGTGTTTGGTGAATCGCAGTATTAAAGTCGGATATGTTCACATCATGTACATTTTTTTTTATATAAACGACATATCATTATAAATGAACCTATATGTTCGTAAGTGAAGATGGTGAAAATATCTCGTAACACTATTCCTTAATTTATTTATTATTTATTATTTATTTATTTTTCCTCTTTTTTATATTATTTTCATTATTATTTCTTTTTTCCCTTTCATCATTCTTTAATAAAAATTTATCAAATAGTAAACTGTACTAACATATTTAAAATACAAAAATACCTAAAATATATAATAAATATAAATATTTAATTTATAGATTGAATGTTTATTATAAAATAGAATTAAATTGAATATATAAATTAAAATAAGATTAATTAAATTTTTATTTTTTATCTTTATTTTCTTAAATTAGAATTCAAATATTATTTATATTGAAATATAATTTCAATTTTGTTAATTTAATAAATTTGTTATTCAAGAAAAATAACTCTCCTATTATAGACATTAGAAATCCTATCCACCTTTATCCCACCTCCCCCATGGGATAATTTTATCCTGTCTATATCCCCCTTATATCTGACTTTATCCTATCCCGAGTGAGTACCAAACATAAGATTGGATAAATTATATCCTATCCCGAATTTTATCCCGACTGCCAAACGCAGCCTAAGTGTAAGGATTGCAGTAGACCATCCACACCCGGATAGTTAATATTAAGGATTGAAGGTATTACATTCATGTGAAGATACAAATTATAGGATAATTGTTAAAGAGAAACCCCTCGTGTAAATTTTATCGAATCTTATTGAATAAATTATAATATTTCATGAATAAATTGATTAGGTTTGGATAAGTCCAAGTGGGCTTAGATAGGTGACCCAGGAAAAAAAAAGAAGTTACTTGTAGAGACTAACCTTTTATAATAGTAATTTTCCCTTGTGAAGTAATAAATTACTTTTCAAAATTGCTAAATTTCCTTAGGTAGGTAGTAAATTAAACCTTCTGTAATTAAGTCTTATAGCATAGTAATTTACTTCTCGTGATTGCAATCTCGCTTGTTTGATCACTTATTACAATGATATATTTTCCTTTGTCAGTAAATTGCCTGTCTTTCGTAATCACGGTCATTCTATAGTTTCTTTATTTTTTTTCATCGTAGAAATCTCCATTGTGAGATAGTAGCAATCATCTGATAAAATGAGTAATATATTCTTTTACATTTTTTTTCCGATGGAAGGGAGCTCTTGCTTTCAGATTAATCATACCTCTAAAGCTTCGATCTATCTTAAATGTTAATCTGCGCAATTTAGTTTTTGCTATTTGCTTGACCATTTTTATGGAGGAGGTGGTGATGATATTGTTTTTTTTTTTTTGTGCTCTACCCGGGGGGGTTGGGCTGGGTTGAGTGCATGCATTGTGCTGGGGTGGTCAACAAGTCAACGTTGTGAATTTAAGGCGACCCTAGGGTGTTTGCGTTCCCCTGCTCCGTGAGCCTACGTGATTGCACCCGTCTGGGTTGAATCTCGGGGATATCTAGGTTACTTGTGAGCCATAGATGCAATCTCAGCTGTTGTGGGCGCGCTTCAACAACGCTAACTGACTGCTCTTGAGTGCTTTGGGGTGCACAGGATTGTCACTCACGTGGGGGTGGGGGTGGGGGAGACACACTTTGTGGTGCTATTTGGAAGTGGGGACTTTCCATGATGTGGTGGGAGGCCATTGGCGGAGAGGTAGAATGGGAAGTGGGAAAGTTGCTAACAGGGACAACTCAACCACGGTTACTTTATTGAAGTGGCTTGATTATCGTAGAGAAACAACACAACCAAACTTGCCAAAATTAAGGCCCACCGCTATTAAGAAATATTGTCCTTTTTTGTTATCAAATATTTTATATTGCCTTTTGAACTGTCCTTCGAAAATATGGGGAGATTAATATGTGTCAAAACATAAACAGAAGAGCTTTGTTCATCTTATTGTTTTGTATGGTCTTCCATCGTTTGGTACGATCTTTGCAATATGAGGAAGCGTTCATCTAATAAGACAGCCACAATTGATAGATCAAGATTGATAGGACTATCGCTTCTTCCATGTGTTTCCTCGCATCATGTAATTTTTCTTTTCCGCAATTAAGAAACTCATAATTTGATTTCAAGGTTGAAGCGAGCAGCTAATTCTGTACTACCACTTTTGATGGATGATTGGTTGCCGTTTTAATCTCAATCTCCTCATTGTTTGCTTTCTAATGATGACACTCTTCCTCAAGCAAGCTCTTCTATATGTAATGGAACTTTATGAACTTTTAATCTATCAAAATCACTAATTTCACCTGCAGGTTGCATTTCCTAGCGTGGAGACATTAGCAATCAAGGACATGGATTATATTGAGATAATATGGGACAATCAAGTTGCTGTGGATTCTTTCCACAAACTAAAATCGCTTGATGTGTGGAGATGCAATAAGCTATTGAACATCGTTCCTTTTTGCATTCTTGGACGGCTCAAGAGCTTGGAAATTTTAACGGTACAATATTGTGATTTGCTTGAAGTTGTTTTCAAACTTCAGCCACTAAATCCTCTAGATGGACATCCTGTTGCTCATTTGCCATTAAAAAGGCTAGAGTTACATTGGTTACCAAAGCTAAAGTGTGTATGGAAGAAGGAACTCCTAAGTCGAGTCAAATTCCAGTGTCTCCGTTTTGTTTCAGTTTATGGATGCAAGAGCCTCACCTCTCTATTTCCAGCCTCATTAGCAATAGATCTAACCCAACTTGAGGAATTGGAGATTGATAAATGTGGTATTGTGGAACTTATCGAGAAGGAAGACATAGGAGTTCCTAGGTTTGTGTTCCCAAAGTTAACCTCCCTCAAGCTTCAACGTTTAAGAAAGTTGAGGTGCATCTGCATCGGAAAATATGTGTCACATTGGCCAGCATTGAAGACCCTGGACATGTATGAGTGTCACAAAGTAAAGATACTTGCATCACACCTTCAGAATGATATGCCATTTGATAAACAATCTCTCTTCTTGGTAGAAAAGGTATGACCCATGATTATTATTATTATTTTTTGCTTCGATGGTGAATATGGGAAGTCATGATTAATTGTTATGCTAGCCAACTAAATAATTAAAATTAACAAAAAAAAGATATAGTTGTAGTTGAGACAAAGCATAATCGCCAAAGCCCCCCTTTGGTTAAAATTGGTTGCGTTAAGCATAATCACGGCACCATAAAATCTAGATAAGTCAAAGTAGAGTTACTATTCAAATTGTGATTTTAAATTGAAATGAAGAATTTAAAGTAGAGTCACTTTCTTCAATGAGCTCAATTGTTAACTCTCAAAATTATGGGGTACCTATATAGTAAAATATTTTGTAATGTAGTCATTGAACTTTTGTTTAATCACCTAAGGCAACTTTATAATTTATGCACTTTGACAAAAAAATCTGAAATTTTCCGGCGAACTATCGATGCGCAAGACACGTGGCTAATTTTCAAAACGGGCTACCATTTTCCACTTCACTACCGAATCATCACCTCACTGGAAAATCTACTATAAATATTTAATAGTCACTAAAAACTTGCAAGATGATCATTCTCCTTTTCTTGTACTTACCACTCATCTTGCTTCCAATGAGAATTCCTCTTTCTCATATGTGATTGCCTTGTTGGAGGCCATGGGTCTTAATGAGTTTTAGCATTGCAATTTAGCAAGGTAACACATCCTATTATATATTTCTTTTGATGAATTTTGTAATTTTCTCTCAATATTCCATATATATATATATATATATATATATATATAATCACACTATGTCATATAACATCAACAATTATGAAGTTTTAAATGTTATCAAATCCCTATGTTTTACATAATATGAGTTATGAATTTAGCCTTTTTTCTTCAATAAAGGTAGATTCATATGAAATGAGACAATTTAATTAATTACTTGTATTAAAAACATATTCCGATTTTACATAAATGAAAGATTCCATGTCTGCACAAACGGGTGAGAATGCTGCTACTTACCTATTAATTGAAGAAAGAGGAATCATGCAAAGGAGTCTCTCAGCTTCTGCTTATTGGGTAGGCATATAGGTTATTGAGAGAAGTATTATGAGCATTCTGAAGCTTTCACGTTAGCATCTGTCTTCCAATTGTCTTTCAAAAGTAACTAAATATAAGTACTTTCTATCAAAATAAAAATAAAAATAAAAAATCCAACTGGCTAGCAATTTATGTTCATCTGACAATGCTATATTTTTGTTAATTTTGCCATAAATTTACTTATATTAAAGTTCATATCTATTCGTGTCATTTTTGAAATGGTCAAATAATCATTTACGAATATGTTAATTTGTATAATGAATTGTCAGCCCTTTCAATTTCTATATTATTTATATATAAAATTCTAATAGTTCTCATGGGCATGTACAAGCTTTTGGGTATTTTGAAACTCAATGGATGTATAAATTTCGTAATAAACACAAATAACATTACTCATGTGACGAAAAGGGAACATGCTACCATCTTGTTAATATGATAGAAATGTTTATTACCTCATAAAGTAGATTATACACCTCTCCAATATTCTCTTTTAGATAATTTTGGAGTCGTTTCAAAAATCAATATATCGTCAAAGCGAGCTAAAAAGAAATTTTAAATATTGGATAGTTTATCACAACATAAACCTTATTAAGAAGTAGACCATCAGGAAGTAAGCAAAATTGCATTAAGAGAACATATGAAAGGAACAAAAAAAAAAGGAAAAAGCCACGAAAAATCCTGTACTTTGCCTAAAGTGACACATTTACCCCTAACTTTTTTTTGTGACATGAAAAACCCAACTTTTCAAACTGTGACACATTTATCCCATCAATGGCATTTTTGTCTTTTTTTTTCTATTTTTTCCTTTTTCTATTTTTCTTCTTCTTCCCTTCGCCGGCCATGGCCGAGGGAAGCCGGTGTTCGGCGAGGGTCACCTTTGCCGGCGTCAGGCGGCCCTTGCCAGATTTGACGAGGGCAAGGTCACCCTCGCCGGCGACGGGCGAGGGCAGGGACACCCTCGTCCAACGCAGGGGAGGGCGGCCCTCGCCGGCATCGGGTGAGGACGGCCCTCGCTAGATCTGGCGAGGGCACCCCTTGCCCAACGTCGGAGAGGGTGACCCTTGCCCGACGCCGGCCAGCTGACGGAGGGAAGAGAGAAGGAATAAAAAAAAGAAAAAAATTTAACAAATGAAAAGACCAAAATGCCCTATAATTCTAGGGTAAATATGTCACACGACAAAAGTTTAGGGTTTTATGTATCACAAAAAAAAGTTTGGGGTAAATGTGTCACGGTTGGCAAACTTTAGGGTTTTTCACATCACAAAAAAAAGTTTGGGGTAGATGTGTCACTTTGGGCAAATTTTAGGGTTTTTCATGGCTTTTTTCCAAAAAAGAAAAAGAAAAAAGAGGAGAAATTTCTATCATAAATGCACGCTTGTGGAAGGGAAAGTAATAAAAGAAATAAGAGAGAAAGAAAAACATGAGGAGAGAGAAGATCACACAAGTTTGACATTATACATACATATACATATATATCTTCTTTTCTTTTGCAAATTTTTTCTCCGATGGAAGGGAGCTCTTGCTTTTAGATTAATCATACCTCTAAAGCTCGATTCTATCTTAAATGCCAATTTATGCAAATTAGTTTTTGCTAATTACTCGACCATTTTTATGGAGGAGGTGGTGGTGAAATTGCTTTTTTTTTTTTGGTGCCGAGGGGGTTGGTTGGGTTGAGTGTGGGCACTATGTTGGGGCGGTGGACAAGTCAATGTTTGTGAATTTAAGGCGACCCTGGGGGTTTCCGTTCCCCTGCTTGGCGAGCCTACGTGATCGCGCCCGTCTAGGTCAAATCCTGAGGATATCCGGATAACTCGCAAATCATAAAGGCAACCTAAGCCGTTGCGCCGCATGCGCCCCAATGTGCTTAGACAATGCTAATGGATTGCTCTTGACTGCTTTGGGTTGCACAGGATTGTCACTCACGTGGGGGTAGGGGTGGAGGAGGGGTGAGGGAGGCAAACTTTGTGGTGCTGTTTGGAAAGTGGGGACTTTCCATGATGTGGCGGGAGGCCATTGGCGGAGAGGTAGAATGGGAAGTGGGAAAGTTGCTAATAGGCACAAATCAACCGCGATTACTTTATTAAAGTAGCCTGATTATCGTAGAGAAACAACACAACCAAACTTGCCAAAATTAAGGCCCCCCGCTATTAAGAAATATTGTCCTTTTTTGTTTTCAAATATTTTATATTGCCTTTTGAACCGTCCTTCAAAAATATTGGGACATTAATATGTGTCAAAACATATATAGAAGAGCTTTGTTTGTCTTATTGTTTTGTGTGGTCTTCCATCCTTTGGTATGACCTTTGCAATATAAGGAAGCATTCATCTAATATGACCTTTGCAAGATTAGGACTATCACTTCTTCCATGTGTTTCCTCGCATCACGTAATTTTTCTTTACAGCAATTAAGAAACTCAAAATTTGATTTCAAGGTTGAAGCGAGCAGCTAATTCTATACTGCGACTTTTGATGGATGATTGGTTTTCTTTTTAATCTCAATCTCTTCATTGTTTGCTTTCTAATGATGACACTCTTCCTCAAGCAAGCTCTTCTATATGTAATGGAACTTTATGAACTTTTAATCTATCAAAATCACTAATTTCGCGAGGGAATACCACAGGTTGCATTTCCTAGCTTGGAGACATTAGCAATCAGGGACATGGATAATATCGAGATAATATGGGGCAATCAAGTTGCTGCGGATTCTTTCCACAAACTAAAATCGCTTGAGGTGCGGAGATGGAATAAGCTATTGAGCATTGCTCCTTCTTGCATTCTTGGACGGCTCAAGAGCTTGGAAATTTTGGAGGTACAATCATGTGATTTGCTTGAAGTTGTTTTCAAACTTCAGCCATTAAATCCTCTAGATGGACATCTTGTTGCTCATTTGCCATTAAAAAGGCTAAAGTTACATTGGTTACCAAAGCTAAAGTGTGTATGGGAGAAGGAACTCCTAAGTCGAGTCAAATTCCAGTGTCTCCGTTTTGTTTCAATTTATGGATGCAAGAGCCTCACCTCTCTATTTCCAGCATCATTAGCAATAGATCTAACCCAACTTGAGGAATTGGAGATTGATAAATGTGGCATTGTGGAACTTATCGAGAAGGAAGACAGAGGAGTTCCTAGGTTTGTGTTCCCAAAGTTAACCTCCCTCAAGCTTCAACGTTTAACACAGATGAGGTGCATCTGCATCGGAAAATATGTGTCACATTGGCCAGCATTGAAGACCCTGGACATGTATGAGTGTCACAAAGTGGAGATACTTGCATCACACACTGAGAATGATATGCCATTTGATAAACAACCTCTCTTCTTGGTAGAAAAGGTATGACCCATGGTTATTATTATTATTTTTTGCTTCAATGGTGAATATCGGAACTCATGATTAATTGTTATGCTAGCC
Organism: Eucalyptus grandis x Eucalyptus urophylla; assembly: GCA_028830015.1. Taxonomy (NCBI): domain Eukaryota; kingdom Viridiplantae; phylum Streptophyta; class Magnoliopsida; order Myrtales; family Myrtaceae; genus Eucalyptus; species Eucalyptus grandis x Eucalyptus urophylla. Next base: position 26,573,966 of record CM054198.1, on the reverse strand, counting down.
AACTAAATAATTAAAATTAACAAAAAAAGATATAGTTGTAGTTGAGACAAAGCATAATCGCCGAAGCCCCCCTTTGGTTAAAATTGGTTGCGTTAAGCATAATCACGGCACCATAAAATCTAGATAAGTCAAAGTAGAGTTACTATTCAAATTGTGATTTTAAATTGAAATGAAGAATTTAAAGTAGAGTCACTTTCTTCAATGAGCTCAATTGTTAACTCTCAAAATTATGGGGTAACTATATAGTAAAATATTTTGTAATGTAGTCATTGAACTTTTGTTTAATCACCTAAGGCAACTTTATAATTTATGCACTTTGACAAAAAAATCTGAAATTTTCCGGCGAACTATCTATGCGCAAGACACGTGGCTAATTTTCTAAATGGGCAACTATTTCCACTTCACTACCGAATCATCACCTCATTGGAAAATCTACTATAAATATTTAATAGAGTCACTAAAAACTTGCAAGATGATCATTCTCCTTTTCTTGTACTTTCCACTCATCTTGCTTCCAACGAGAATTCCTCTTTCTCATATGTGATTACCTTGTTTGAGGCCATGGGTCTTAATGAGTTTTAGCATTGCAATTTAGCAAGGTAACAGATCCTATTATATATTTCTTTTGATGAGTTTTGTAATTTTCTCTCAATATTCCAACAATGTTATATTATATTATATTATATTATATTATATATATATATATATATATATATATATATATATATATCATCACACTATGTCATATAACATCGACAATCATGAAGTTTTAAATGTTATCAAATCCCTATGTTTTTGTACATAATACGAGTTATGAATTTAGCCTTTTTTTCTTCAAAAAGGGTAGATTCATATGAAATGAGATACAATTTAATTAATTACTTGTATTAAAATTATATTCCGGTTTTATATAAATGAAAGATTCCACATCTGCACAAATGCGTGAGAATGCTGCTAATTACCTAGTAATTGAAGAAAGAGGAATCATGCAAAGGAGTCTCAGCTTCTGCTTATTGGGTAGGCATATAGGTTATTGAGAGAAGTATCATGAGCATTCTGAAGCTTTCATGTTAGCATCTGTCTTCCATTTGTCTTCCAATCGTAACTAAATATAAGTACTTTCTATCAAAATAAAAATAAAAAATTCGACTGGCCGGCAATTTATGTTCATCTGACAACGCTATATTTTTGTTAATTTTGCCACAAATTTACATATATTAAAGTTCATATCAATTCGTTTCATGTTTGAAATTGTGAAATAATTATTTAGGAATATGTTAATTTGTATAATGAATTGTCAGCCCGTTCAATTCCTATATTATTTATATATAAAATTCTAGTAGTTCTCATGGACATGTACAAGCTTTTGGGTACTTTGAAACTCAATGGATGTATTAATTTCGTAATAAACACAAATAACATTACTCAAGTGACGAAAAAGGAACATGCTACCATCTTGTTAATATGATAGAAATGTTTGTTACATCATAAAGTAGATTATACACATCTCAAATATTCTCTTTTAGACAATTTTGGAGTCGTTTCAAAAATCAATATATCGTCAAAGCGAGCTAAAAAGAAATTGTAAACTATTGGATAGTTTTATCACAACATAAACCTTATTAAGAAGTAGACTATCAGGAAGGAAGCAAAATTGCATTAAGAGAACATATGAAGGGAACAAAAAAAAAGGAAAAAAAGAGAGAAGAAATTCCAATCATAAATGCACACGTGTGGAAGGGAAAGTAATAAAAGAAATAAGAGAGAGAAAAACATGAGGAGAGAGAAGATCGCAAAAGTTTGACATGTATACATACATATACATATATATCTTCTTTTCTTTTGCAATTTTTTTTCCCGATGGAAGGGAGCTCTTTTTTTTTTCAGATTAATCATACCTCTAAAGCCCCGATTCTATCTTAATGCCAATCTGCGCAAATTAGTTTTTGCTAATTACTCGACCATTTTTATGGAGGTGGTGATGATATTGTTTTTTTTTTTGTTGGTGCTCGGGGGTTGGTTGGGTTGAGTGCTGGCACTGTGTTGGGTTGGTGGACAAGTGTTTGTGAATTTAAGGAAAGCTTGGGGGTTTTCGTTCCCCTGCTCTGCGAGTCTACGTGATCGCACCTGTCTGGGTCGAATCCTGGGGATATCCGAATAAGTCGCAAATCATAGACGCAACCTAAGCCGTTGCGCCATACGCGCCCAAGCGCGTTGAGACAACGCTAATTGATTGCTCTCGAGTGCTTTGGGTTGCACAGGATTGTCACTCACGTGGGGGTAGGGGTGAGGGAGGCACACTTTGTGGTGTTGTTTGGAAAGTGGGACTTTCCATGATGTGGCGGGAGGCCATTGGTGGAGAGGTAGAATGGGAAGTGGGAAAGTTGCTAATAAGCACAAATCAACTGCGATTACTTTATTGAAGTAGCCTGATTATCATGGAGAAACAACACAACCAAACTTGCCAAAATTAATGCCCACCGCTATTAAGAAATATTTTCCTTTTTTGTTTTCAAATATTTTATATTGCTTTCTGAACCATCCTTCGAAAAGATGGCGAGACTAATATGTGTCAAAACATAAACATAAGAGCTTTGTTTGTCTTATTGTTTTTTGTGGTGTTCCATCCTTTGGTATGACCTTTGCAAGATAAGGAAGCGTTCATCTAATAAGATAGCCACAATTGATAGATCAAAATTGATAAGGACTATCGCTTCTTCCATGTGTTTCCTCGCATCATGTAATTAAGAAACTCAAAATTTGATTTCAAGGTTGAAGCGAGCAGCTAATTCTGTACCGCCACTTTTGTAACGACCCGAGTCCCATTGTGTAATATGATCCGCTTTGGACACTGAGTCCTCACGGCTTTAAAACGCGTTACACAGATTAGATGGACTTAAGCCTTTATAAACTAGCCTAGGACTCCCCCCTAAGCGATGTGGGACTAGAGAAGGACCCCTTCTCCTTCCCTGCGCACGTTCGGGGACCAAGGTGTGGACGCACCGCCATCCCTCCTCCCCGCGCACCGTCGCTTGGGCTGTCACAACTTTTGAAGGATGATTGGTTGCCTTTTTAATCTCAATCTCTTCATTGTTTACTTTCTAATGATGACATTCTTCCTCAAGCAAGCTCTTCTATATGTAATAGAACTTTATGAACTTTTAATCTATCTGAATCACTAATTTCGCGAGGGAATACTGCAGGTTGCATTTCCTAACTTGGAGACATTAGCAATCAAAGACATGGATAATATTGAGATAATACGGGACAATCAAGTTGCTGCGGATTCTTTACACAAAATAAAATCGCTTAAGGTGTGGAGATGCAATAAGCTTTTGAAAATTGGATGGCTTAAGAACTTGGAAAGTTTGAAGGTACAATCATGTGATTTGCTTGAAGTTGTTTTCAAACTTCAGCCACTGAATCCTCTAGATGGACATCCTATAACTGATTTCTTGTTAGAAAGGCTAAAGTTAGATGGATTACCAAAGCTAAAGTGTGTATGGGATAAGGAACTCCACAATCAAGTCAAATTCGAGTGTCTTCGTTTTGTTACCGTTTTTGGATGCAAGAGCCTCACCTCTCTATTTCCAGCCTCAATAGCAATACATCTAACCCAACTTGAGGAATTGGAGATTGATGAATGTGGCATTATGGAACTTATCAAGAAGGAAGACAGAGGAGTTCCTAGGTTTGTGTTCCCAAAGTTAACCTCCCTCAAGCTTCAACGTTTAACACAATTGAGGTGCATCTACATCGGAAAATATGTGTCACATTGGCCAGCATTGAAGACCCTGGACATTTATGAGTGTCACAAAGTGGAGATACTTGCATCACACCCTAAGAATGATATGCCATTTGAAAAACAACCTCTCTTCTTGGTAGAAAAGGTATGACCCATGATTATTATTATTTTTTTTTTGCTTCGATGGTGAATATTGGAACTCATGATTAATTGTTATGCTAGCCAACTAAATAATTAAAATTAACAAAAATAAAAATAGTTGTAGTTGAGACAAAGCATAATCGCGAAGCCCCCCTTTGGTTAAAATTGGTTGCGTTAAGCATAATCACGGCACCATAAAATCTAGATAAGTCAAAGTAGAGTTACTATTCAAATTGTGATTTTAAATTGAAATGAAGAATTTAAAGTAGAGTCACTGCATATACAAAAGTTGGATCATTAATCTTCAATTAACTCAATTGTTAACTCTCAAAATTATGGGGTAACTATATATTTTCATTAATGTAGTCCTTCAACTTTTGTTTAATCACCTAAGGCAATATATTTTCATTTGTTTATAATTTATGCACTTTGACAAAAAAATCCGAAATTTTCTGGTGAACTATCGATGCGCAAGACACATGGCTAATTTTCTAAATGGGCTACTATTTCCACTTCACTACCGAATCATCACCTCACTAGAAAATCTACTATAAATATTTAGTAGTCACTAAAAACTTTCAAGATGATCATTCTCCTTTTTTTGTACTTTCCACTCATCTTGCTTCCAACAAGAATTCCTCTTTCTCATATGTGATTGCCTTGTTCGAGGCCATGGGTCTTAATGAGTTTTAGCATTGCAATTTAGCAAGGTAACACATCCTATTATATATTTCTTTTGATGAGTTTTGTAATTTTCTCTCAATATTCCAACAATGTTATATTTTTAATCACACTATGTCATATAACATCAACAATTATGAAGTTTTAAATGTTATCATATCCCTATGTTTTTTTTTACATGATACAAGTTATGAATTTAGCATTTTTTCTTCAAAAAAGATAGATTCATATGAAATGAGATACAAATTAATTAATTACTTGTATTAAAAACATATTCCGCCTTTATATAAATGAAAGATTCCACGTCTATACAAACGAGCGAGAATGCTGCTAATTACCTAGTCATTCAAGAAAGAGGAATCATGCAAAGGAGTCTTTTAGCTTCTACTTATTTGGTAGGCATATAGGTTATTGAGAGAAGTATTATGAGCATTCTGAAGCTTTCACGTTAGCACCTGTCTTCCATATGTCTTTCAATTGTAACTAACTATAACTACTTTTTGTCAAAATAAAAATAAAAAATTCGATTGGCCGGCAATTTATGTTCATCTGACAATGTTATAATTTTGTTAAAGTTCAAATCAATTCTTGTCATTTTCGAAATTGTCAAATAATTATTTACAAATATGTTAATTTGTATAATGAATTGTCACCCCTTTCAATTCTTATATTTTTTAAATATAAAATTCTAATAGTTCTCATGGGCATGTACAAGCTTTTGGGTACTTTGAAACTCAATGGATGTATAAATTTCATAATAAACACAAATAACATTACTCAGTGATGAAAACAGAACATTCTACCATCTTGTTAATATGATAGAAATGTTTGTTACGCCATAAGGTAGATTATATACGTCTTCAATATTCTCTTTTAGAGTCAACACTTTTGGAGTCGTTTCAAAAATCAATATATCGTCAAAGCGAGCTAAAAATAAATTGTAAATATTGGACAGTTTTATCACAGCATAAACCTCATTAAGAAGTAGACTATCAGGAAGTAAACAAAATTGCGTTAAGAGAACATAAGGAACCAAAAAAAAAAAGAAAAAAAAAAGAGAGGAGAAATTCCAATCATTAATGCATGCGTGTGGAAGGGAAAGTAATAAAAGAAATAAGAAAGAAAGAAAAACATGAGGAGAGAGAAGATCGCAAAAGTTTGACACGTATACATACATATACATATATAACTTCTTTTCTTTTACAATTTTTTTTCCCGATGGAAGGGAGCTCTTGCTTTCAGAATAATCATACCTCTAAAGCCCCGATTCTATCTTAAATGCCAATCTGCGCAATTTAGCTTTTGCTAATTGCTTGACCATTTTTATGGCGGAGGTGGTGATGATATTGTTTTTTGTTTTTTTTTTTTTTGTGCCGGGGGGGTTGGTTGGGTTGAGTGCGGGGCACTGTGTTGGGGTGGTGGACAAGTCAACGTTTGTGAATTTAAGGCAACCCTGGGGGTTTTTGTTCCCTTGCTCCGCCAGCCTACGGGATCACGCCTGTCTAGGTCGAATCCAGGGGATATCTGGGTAAGTCGCAAATCATAGACGCAATCTAAGCCATTGCACCGCGCGTGCCCCAACGTGCTTTGACATCGCCAATTGACTACGATCAAGTGCTTTGGGTTGCACGGGATTGTCACTCACGTGGAGGTGGGGGAGGGGTGGGGGAGGCACACTTTGTGGTATTGTTTTGAAAGTGGGGACTTTCCATGATGTGGCGGGAGGCCATTGGCAAAAAGGTAGAATGGGCAGTGGGAAAATTGCTAATATGGACAAATCAATCACAATTACTTTATTGAAGTAGCATGATTATCGTGGAGAAACAACACAACCAAAAATGCCAAAATTAATGCCCACCGCGATTAAGAAATATTGTCCTTTTTTGTTTTCAAACATTTTATGTTGCCTTCTGAACTGTCCTTTGGAAATATGGGGAGACTGATATGTGTCAAAACATAAACAGAAGAGCTTTGTTCGTCTTATTGTTTTGTGTGGTCTTCCATTCTTTGGTATGACCTTTGCAATATGAGGAAGCATTCATCTAATAAGACGGCCACAATTGATAGATCAAGATTGATAGGACTATCGCGTCTTCCATGTGGTTCCTTACATCTCATAATTTTTCTTTACCGCAATTAAGACACTCATAATTTGATTTCAAGGTTGAAGTGAGTAGCTACTTCTATACTGCCACTTTTGATGGATGATTAGTTGCCTTTTTAATCTCAATCTCTTCATTGTTTACTTTCTAATGATGGCACTCTTCTTCAAGCAAGATCTTCTATATGTAATGGAATTTTATGAACTTTTATTCTATTAGAATCACTAATTTCACGAGCGAATATCGCAAGTTGCATTTTCTTGCTTGGAGACATTAGCAATCAGGGACATGGATAATATTGAGATAATATGTGACAATCAAGTCGCTGCGGATTCTTTCCACAAACTAAAATCGCTTGAGGTGTGGAGTTGTAGTAAGTTATTGAACATTTTTCCTTCTTGCATTCTTGGATGGCTCGAGAGCTTGGAAAGTTTGGAGGTACAATCATGTGATTTGCTTGAAGTTGTTTTCAAACTTCAGCCACTGAATCCTCTAGATGGACATCCTGTTGCTGAATTCCCGTTAGAAAGGCTAAAGTTAGGTGGATTACCAAAGCTAAAGTGTGTATGGGATAAGGAACTCCACAATCAAGTTAAATTCCAGTGTCTCCGTTTTGTTACCGTTTCTGGATGCAAGAGCCTCACCTCTCTATTTCCTACCTCAGTAGCAATACATCTAACCCAACTTGAGGAGTTGGAGATCAGTGAATGTGGCATTGTGGAACTCATCGAGAAGGAAGGACCGGTTCCTAAGGTTGTGTTCCCAAGGTTAACCTCCCTCAAGCTTGAGGATATAATAGAATTGAAGTGCATCTACGCCAGAGTACATGCTTTATGTTGGCCAAGATTGAAGAACTTGGAGGTGCGGGGCTGTAACAAAGTAGAGATACTTGCTTCGCAACTTGAGAATGAGATGCCTCCACGTAAACAACCCTTGTTCTTGATAGAAAAGGTATGACCCAAGATTATATCTTTTGCTTCAATGGTGAATATTGGAAGTGATGATTAAGGTCGCAACCAAGCATCTCATACAAGTAGCTATACATATTAAGATTTAAGCTACATGACTCTCCTCGAATCAATAGAACTATTACAACATGGAAACATCGTATGTTCTTCAAATATTGAATGAAAATTCTCATCAATGTCTAATGTAATGCATAACCATTATTTTTTTTAAAAAGGTTTAATTTATTTCCAATGGTTCAGTTCTCTCTTAACTATCATGAAGATTTAAAATACGTGACATGGGGTGTGATATTACAGAGTTGTAAGTGTGTTATCTAAATTGGACTATGTAAAGATGGCTGATTTTATGCTAAAACTGGAAAGATGTGATGTTTTTGTTGACATTAGTCTCTGAAATTTGTGCAATTATGGTTATAATTGATGGAGAAGTTATTTCCACAAGGTATGTATCTATAGAAATGGGAATATAGGGATTTACTTGAGTTCAAATATGTGTATAAAGTCAAATATAGAATATTGGTGATAATGTCTATTCCATGAACCTTTCCATTAAATCACATGAGACTCAACATCTTAAGAAGCAGTTTATTGTGCATGATATGTAGGGCATATATCATAATACACGAATACTCTTTTAATTAAAATGGTTTTAGATCATAATTTGACTAATTTCTCAGGGTGCATTCCCAAATCTGCAAGAGTTAAAATTGGATTTATTTGGACGAATGGAGATATGGCATGGGCATTTTCATGATGGAGAATTCTTCAGCAAGCTTAGAGTTCTCGAGCTTCATCATTTCTCAAAGGAATTCACAATATCCACATGTTGTTTTCTCCAGAGCTTAGCCAACTTGGAAAAACTTGTTGTTTGCGAATCTTACCAAGAAGAGCTGAGCATCAATATAGAAGTCATAGTAGGTCCAAGTCATGAGCTAGAAATAATATTACCCTTTTCATTTCAACATTTGACGACCCTAGAAATGTCAAATTGCGATGGATTATCTCCATCCATATTATTACCCTTTTCAGGATTTTTTTCAACACCTCAAGACTCTAGATATGTCATTTTGTGATGGGTTGTCCAATATATTCACTTTGATAATAGCTAGAAATTTGGTGGAACTTACAAAATTGAGGATAATTAATTGTAAAATGTTGACAGAAGTCATTTGTGACGAGGAAGGTGAGGAGGGGCTTTTGGTGGTTTTCAATCAATTGAAGTATATTGAGCTTGATAGGTTGACAAGGTTGAGATGTTTCAGCTCAATTAAATACACTTTGATGTTCCCTCTCTTGGAAGATGTCATAGTGAGTGGATGTCCCCACATGAAGTTCTTCTCTAAGGGACCAATAGAGGCGCCAAAGTTGGAAAGAGTACAAGTATCAATAGAAACAACAACAATATGGTTTTGGAAGGAAAACCTCAACATCACCATCCAAAATATGTTTGAAGAAATGGTATGCATCGATTTTTTCCAAATTCTGTGCAATTCACCAATAGAGTAATTCTATTTGCTAACTAGAAGTTTGCATTAATGATGCTTTTTCTAACAGGAAATGCTTAGTAGAGTGGAGTTTATACAGCTATCTGAGTTCCCCGAGCTAATTGGAAAATGGCACAGCAAACTTAATTCCATCAAGTCATCTTGGCAATTAGAATCATTGATGGTGGATAAATGTCCATCATTTATTAATGCTATTCCATCCAAGTTGATGTTTCTTTTAGTCAAAATGAGAAGGTTGCAAATTTGTGATTGCGAGTCTCTAGAAGAAATATTCGATCTTGAAGGGCTGGTAGGTTTGGGAAGCACTCAGATGATATCTTCCTCCATGACTTTGGACTTGGTGAATCTACCAAAGTTGAGGCGACTATGGAACAAAGATCTTCAAGGGTCGCTGCCCTACAATTTTCTATATTATATAACCCTTTATAATTGCAGCAGCTTGATACATGCTTTCAATCCATCCATGGCTCAGTGTCTTGCCAATCTAAGTCAGATGGAAATAAAGGAGTGTGATCGGATGGAAGGAGTGATCGAAAAGGAAGAAGGGCAGCGAAGCATGCCGGAGAAGATTACATTCCCGAATCTTGAGAGGATGAAGCTAGAATGCTTGCCCAATTTGACTAGCTTCCTTTCAGGGAAGAATCAAATACTGGAATGCCCCAACTTAATAGAGTTGACCATTGCTCATTGCCCCAAGATGAGTAGTTTGACCGAACAATCCTTGCTGGAGATTGACCACCATAGTCCTTCACTTTTCACCCCACAGGTCAGTCTTTTATTCTTAATCCATTGCTTTTGATTTTTAGATTAGTTATATTGTCAAATGGAAGTACCAACGGAACGCCGGTGCTTTGCATGAAACAATTTCAGTGCCAGTGCAGTGCAACGTCCGCTTTTTTTCTTTCATTTGTTTTTGCCTCTAAATCTTGGACACACGGTATCAATCAAGGATAAAAAATTGGTTACCCATTACAGGCTTAAAGATATTGTATTTAAGTGTCAACAATACCCAATAAAACTTAATAACTGTAAACCCATTTACATATGGGTTAAATTGAAATCTTCCCAATCACTGAAATCACAAATCAAGAATTAGTTTTCTTGAATAAGGTAAAATGAAAATGAATTGCATGTTCAACTTAAAGCAAATAAATCGAAATTTTTTTACCTTATAAATTAATTGCGAGCAAAGTTTTGTCTTTCGATATTCAAACTGAGAGGGAACTTTCCAAGAAGTCATCATGGCAACTTTCCAAAAATTAGAGGGAGAAGGCGTTGCCATTATTTAATGTCAAATAAGCCAATTAAAAGTCAATGTTCACTATACTATTAATTATAAATTGCCTTTAGGAGAGCTTGTCGTCGAGGTAGAATAATAAGGAAATATATGTACATGCCACCATCTAATTTTTTGAAGAATAAAAGTCAATTGTCAAATTTATTTTCATTGAATTCAGTGAACACAAGCTAATATCTTTACCAATTTTTTTTTTTTTGATTTCCATCATATCTTAAAAAGGCAATAAACACATACCAACTCTTCAGGTTAGTTTTTTTTTTTTCCATCACTCCTTTTTTATTTCAAATGCTTTACAAGTTTTAATCAAGGTCGTGATTTTTCCACCCCTCATTTAGCTTAAACACTTCCTATCATAATATTTTGACCATATTGTCCTTATATGGCCTGCCTTTGAGCATTATTTGCTTCTCTTTTTTCACGTTCCCACTTTCCTCCCCCTTCTTATCTTTCCATGCCTTTTGTGTTCTCTCGACAATCCCGTTTCTCTCCATTCCCTTTTTTTTTCTTTTTTTCTTTTTTGCTTCAGACATGCCTTTGTTGTCTCATTCTCTCTCCCCCCCCCCTTCCTTTTTTTTAATCAAAAAACATTCAAACGCCTCATGTGAGTCCCCGACAAAAGCTCAAAAGGAAGAGCAAAATATGATGGAAAATGTCAACTGAACTTGTTGGCGTTATTGTCTGCTCTTCACCATTCACAACTTCATTATCAACTACTTTTAACCAATTTGGAAATAGAGGGACACTCTCTTTGCATAACCCTGCAACGTCTTCCCAACCCCATCCCCTCCTCCGCGTCTAAGAACATGTGCTCATCAACATGACACCCAACTCTCCCCGATACCTCTCGCTAACTCCTCCGATCCCCACACCACCTCCCTCACCTCCACTCATTCCCCTTAGCCGTTTGCTTCCACGTTTCTCCTCAACCTAGGAGGATTAGTGCAACATCAGTGAGGACAACATGATTGGCCCCGAGCCGAGCCGCAATGAGCCTAGGAGCTCAACCGAGCTCGATGACATTCTTGCTAGTGAGAGGGAACAGGCGGAAGTGAGCTTCGATAGAGAGTCACTTGGAGAGGATGAGGGTGGAGTCCCAGTGCCAGGATTTGGTAAGGGGATGACTCATGACTGAATCGTAGACCTCCTCGTCTTGTTCGATGACGTGTATCGGTGTCTTGCGACTCTGATTTCCCTCGTGGTTATTAAACCTAGTGTTTGTAAGCTGCTTCAACGTGATTCGTCAGTTATCACCTTATAGGAGCTAGGAAAAATAAATGTTGTGCGGGGGTCCTTTTCCTTTTGGTTCTGTGAATGCGATTGCCAGCTTGAGTTCTACGCATTCACTACTCAATGCTTCGTCTTTCAATCAAAAGTCTGGGACTTTTGGCTTAATCTTTCTTCTAGCAATTCTCCTCTTTTTTCCAGCAATTCTCCTTCTAGAGTACACATGCTTAGAAGCCTTGTCTAAAGTGAAAAATGGAAAAAGAGGGAATAGCGAAGGAAAGATAAGAAGAAGAGAATAGAAAATTGAGAACCATGAGGAAAGAAAAGAAAAGGAAAAGGAAAAGAAATAAAAACGAAGGAAAATAACCAAAAGGTGGGCCACATAATGGATAATATGGTCAAAATGTTGTAATATGGAGTATTTGAGCCAAATGAAAAGTGAAAAAAGCGTGACGCTTTAACTATTGCTTTTTTTTTACCGACCAAAAAAGAAAAAACTATTGCTTTCTTTTCCGGTGGAGGAAATGCTTGAGTTTTTTCTTATTCTAATACTTTATCCATTTATTTATTTATATATTGTCATGTGTGAGTAAGACATTGCATCATAATTATAGCATCCACACTTTTTTTTAGTTTTCAACGATAGAAGTTACTACTAATTGTGCATTTACTTCCAATGCCATTAATATGTCGTTTATGAGTTGTCATATGCCCACATTGTTAGAATACTTCAAAAGGTCATCATATTACTCATTTTAGCATATTAATAGATAAAGAAGTATGAAACTAGTCACCTAATTTTTGTTAGTGACAAATTGCAATGACATTATTTCATTTATTTGTCAAATATGAGGTACCCGTCACATCTTTTTAAAAAATTCAAAAACTCATCCTAATCCTCAACTTAGAATATTAATAGGTTTAGGGAAGTATGGATATAGTCATTCTGTTTTTTGCTAGTAATAAGTCATAATTGTCTTAATTTTATTGAAATTAAATAAAAAATGTCAATACCCGTTTCTTATTGGACAAGTTATAAGAGCTCATAACATCGTTGATTTTTTGTAAACAAACATGATGTGCTCATAGGGATCATTTGAATAAGGCAGATGTCTTGGTGGACCATTCGATACTTGTATGACAAACTTGTCTTTGGTAATTGAGATTGTATCATGCCGCAATTTAATTAATTTTATCATGATGAAATGAAAATTCCTTACGGGCTATGAAAATGAACAATTCAGAGCAGCTCTTACAATGGTTTCATTTTTTTGTATCACAATCAATTTTGGCATAACATCTTTCATTTGTTCATGAAGGTTAATTGCATTTGCCCAAGTATCCTTGTTTGCATAAGAAAGTCATCTTAAAATTTCACGTCACATGACAGGAAATTTTTAGAAAATTGTAGAAGTATTCATGTTGTATTTGAGACCATAATTGCATTCTTTGGGTCGTTACACAACGGAAAATTTTTCCTATCTTTTTCATGCATGAGTGTTAATAGGTGGTATGGACCAGAATTTATTTTGTTGCACCCACTTTGATGTTTGTTCCAATGCAATAGACTTAGCCTTAGTCATCAATCAATTGAAATGAAAGCATCAAGCAACCCTTCCTTGATTGTGTCACTAGCAAGTTCTAGAATGTTATGATTGATGAGAGGAAGGGAAGTTTGGAAATTCCTTCTTTGAGGTCATCACTCAATGTAATCAAATTTATTGTGTTATTTTTCCAATATGGCAGGTACAATTTCCTCGGCTTGCATCAATGGTTCTCTCCCACATGGACAATTTAATCAAAATATGGACTGATAGTCCTCAAGATACTCTCACTTTTGAACATTTATGGAAAGTGAATGTTGAGAATTGTAAGAGCCTTGAAAATCTGTTTCCACATTGGGTGGCTACAAGTCTAACCCAACTTCAGAAACTTAGAGTGGAGTCATGTGGGATCAAGCAAATAGTTGCGAGTGGAAATGACATTTCACACTTTACTACGGCTCAATTTCTTTTTCCGCAACTGACTTCTCTAGTGTTCCATGACATGCCACAACTCAAGGGTTTTTGTTCTGACTTGCACAGTTTGAAATGGCAATTCTTGGAAAAATTGCAAGTGACCCACTGTGACAAACTAAACATGTTGTCCTTTCTGGCATCCATGAATAAGTGGGCTCAAAGAGATAATCAACACGACCTTTCAGACTATGAAGCACACCTCTCATTTGAGAAGGTATGATTGCAACTGCTCTTCCTCTCTTTCTTCTTAATTCTTTTATTCATCCGATATATCTTATGTCTACAGCATAGTCATGTCACATTATAATAATACAGTAGCCTATCGATTCATGGACAACATAAGATATTTCTAACATCTTTAAGCACGTTTTTCATCAGTGGACACCCAAAATGTTTTTAATATCTTGTCACCCGAAATTTCAAGGAAGTACAATTTTTTTTTTTGACTAGATAAGATACTCCTAGAAGATGAATTTGGTCGGGGTGATTACTTTACCGGCCTCTACTTAAAAATTCTCTTAAAAATTTTCGATGCAAATAAAAAATGTGAATTTCCTATGAGCTAAATTGAGAATCAAGCATTGACATTTAGCAATTTTTTTTTTCAAATTGCAACGAGATGACCATCTTTCTTTTGATATTTTCTGGTAAAACGAATTCTCATTTGTTTATTTGATCATTCCTATGTCAATACAGTTCTTTCGCTTCTATCTTATCATTATGATGTGGGCGTATAGCCTACCTTGGCTGGCAGATGGCCATACTGGAGAATTTGTTTACGATTTGCATTTTGTAGCTTGACTTGAGAAACTTGAGACTTGTATGCATGGCTCTAGAAACTAATGAAATGTAAGAATAGGGCCTCCTTTTATGGGAGTTAACCGACTTAAGTTTACTGCTGAGAGCCCATGATTTATTGTCAAATCTTGTTGAATTTACTTCTCTCATAGTATTGGAAATTTTGTAGGGCATTCCCACCTTAGAGAGACTTTTATTAGTCGACAAGGATATTCATACGATACATAGTGGAAAACTTTCTGACGACTTCTTTCGCAAGCCAAAAGCACTAACATTGGCATGCTTTCATGATGAAAATACTGTCTTTCCTCTCATATTCCTCCTACAAAGATTTAAGAACCTACAAAGTCTTGAGGTCTTATGTAGTTCTTTTGAAGATATATTCCTTGATGAAGAGCTTGTTGACGAGGGAAAACATTTGGTGCTTGATAATTTGAAAGAACTCAAGTTAAGCAAGCTACACAACCTAAAGCATGTCTGGAGAGAAGGCTATTTGGTGGCGAAAATTTTTCAGAGTATTAGCATATTTAAGGTGTGGTATTGTCCCAGTTTGACAACAATATTTCCAGTTGTGACATCCTTCCAAAATTTGACGGAGTTAGTGGTGAAGAATTCTTCTGGATTGGCACATCTAGTGACAGTTTCAGCAATTACAAATTTGATGCAACTCACTGACATGACTATAATTGGATGCGAAAGAATGAAAGAAGTAGTCACAAATGATGAAAACGGAGAAAGAAAAGCGATTTCTCTTGGGAAGCTAGAAAGATTGACCCTCCAACATTTGCCAAGCCTAGAATGCTTCTCCTCAACCACAAGATGTAGCTTCAGGTTCCCATCCTTGGAATATGTTGAGGTGGAAGAGTGCTCAAAAATGAAAATCTTTTCCAATGGTACTCTAAGCACACCAAAACTAGAATGGGTGAGACTGTCCAGATACGAGTGGGATGGCTACTGGGAAGGTGATCTCAATGCAACGATACAAAAGTTATCAGCATAATAAATGCACACAAAATTGGTAAGATCCAGTTAAGGTCATTCTCATTTATTCTTATTTTTCTCTTGCCTCTGCTTCTCAAATTTTCTATCAGTTGAAGCATCATAGGTTCTAAATTTTTTATCTTTTTAACTTGTCTAGTCACTGATAAGGGGAACGGCAGATGCTTGAAAGTGGCGTGGAAATTTAAAAGTTACCAAGACGCAATCAAAGGTGGAGATGAAGAAAATTTATGTTGAGGTAGCGATTCTATTTCCAATTTCTCTCTTTCTCCCTAATAAAATCACAGTTTTGCAAAGGGACCCTTGACTGGCCTGTGGCGCCCCGCCGGGGGAGGGGGGTGGGGGGGAGAGGGTTGTGGATAATAGGTAACGACATGATTTTCTCCCTTTTGCCACCTTAGCATAACTGCCTAGATTGCACGCTCTTCATTTTTCATAACTAAACATCCCATCTCTTTTCTGTCTCCTTCAACTCTCTTCTCATCCAAACGAATAAGCATCTTAATCCGTTGTTTTTTTTTTTTTTCGAGGAACTTTCTTAGAAAGATCTCAAACCTTATGCTTAATGTGTAATCGTGTTCTAAATTTTTAAAACGTGTGATTAAGTCATAAAGGTTTTGAATCAAATGTAGTGAAATCCTTCCCAACAACCACTTGGTCTTCCTGATGACCACTCAACCAAATTTGCTGATATGGCATGTCGGAATCCTGCATCAATTTTCAAATAGGTATTGCTCTCTGGTGATCAGTACACAAGTAGATTCAGATTAAAGTCTATTAATCACTTACTTAAATAATCACGGATGAATATTAGAAGCTAGCATTGACATTGAGGGGGGAAGTTTCATAAGAGGACTAGTCGCTCAACTTTTCAAATTAGAAAAAATGAATGAAATTGAGCAAAATAATCATGAACCTTACCTAAATATTAGCTGATAAAACCTATATTTGATCGACTTAAAAGTACTGCACCCACGACTAAGGAATTTCTAAAGGCTAAAGATCTTCGGTTTGTAGCATGTACCGGTGTTCTTCTTCCAATTCCTAGTTACAGGAATTGCTAGTGAGACTCTCCTAGTTAATATAATCTACACGCTAATCTGAACTCAACAAAGGAAATAAAGATTGACTGGCTCAAACATGATAGATACGACCCGTTGAGTTATGAGTGAATTATCTTTTCTTTTGGCCTAATTATCTCTAAATAGAAGAGGTGTTTGGCCTCACGGCATAGTCTGCCAAGGTCCACCAAGCCGCAAGTGCAAATAAGCGGGCCGAGACAAACAATTTTCTTCTTTAGCTCGGTATTTAGAGCTAGATTTACTCATTGGTCAAGTCTTCTAACTGGTAGGCTGAATATCTAATGGCAATGGTATACTAATTACACGTCACTTTGTAAATGAAATCTATCGATTTTAGCCTTAGTACCTCTAACATTATTCTTGATACACTTTTGATCAACTAACAGATTGTCATCTTTTCATCCATTCAATTCCGTATATGCTCTTCTTAATGAGCTTCTTCCAGAATTTTTTTTTTTTTTTAACTTTTTGTCCCGGAAATGAATTGCTTCTCCAATTAGATGCTTCATTTAATTAAGTCAGCTAATAGAAAGCCATGAAACTAGTTTAAGTTCAGACGTTACAACTTACTACACAAATTATGCTCAGGGGATGACTTCTCGTCGCCAGAGAGAAGATGAACAGCACCAGACTAGTTTTGCATTTGAGGCACCTCATTTCTTCAAGATCATACTCTCTCTAAAGGAAGGAGATTGTCTGTGTGTTCGAACTTGTTAGAATTGATAATATTGAACTCAAAGTCTCCTTTTTCAGAAGGAATGTCAAGACTCGGGCATAAACTCTGGTATGCCTGCAAAAAAATCTCTGCTTCGCAATGTTTTGTTTAGTTAATCAGATCAAAAGAAGCAAAACTTTCTGCTGCAACAGATTGAATGGTGATGTACTTCTTGATTTTCTTTTTTTGGAGAGTAGTGAACATCGTTACACCTGGACATTGCATCTTCCCAAAATTCCGGGTATGTTATAAGTCGAATTCATGCGGAGCGTGGGATCGATAAAATAAAAGGTTGGAGGCAATCCTCATCTATTGCCATTATAAGATCACTACAATCTGGAACTCAGTTCCAAACATGACATAGAAATTAATGGACGAACAATTGAAATGCGCTCGATGACGCAACGTAGAAAGCATACCAAACCTTCCTCAGGGGATGTCCCAAATCGCTTCTAGAATAGAAGCAGAGCATGCTCTGGGTTGATCCAAGTCAAATTCATCATCTTCGATGAGGAAGAAGGGTGGGAGTGAAGCAGGAAATAGGACGATTCCGAGTTGCGGCAGGCTCTCCACGGAACAAGGCCGCTTAGCTTTCTACTCATGATGATTTCGAGTTGTGATATGGGGTTTTTTTTTTTTCGTCAGCGAAAGCCCTAAATTTCGAAACGATCGGGCATTGCAATTGTCAATGGTAAAAGTGCCAAAAAAGTCATAGACCTTTTGTCTTTGTACCGATTTAGTCCTAAACCTTTTTTTGGTGTCGATTTAGTCCTAAACCTTTGTATGTTGTGCCAATTCAGTCATTTCCGGTCAATTTTGGCCGGATTTTGCTGACCGGATGCCGACTGGTTGACGTGGCTTGATCGGCACTGACGTGGACACATTTTAATAATATTTTAATATTTTTGAATTTTTTTTGAATTTTTTTCTTTTTTCGTTTTCTTTTTTTCTTTTTCTTTTTTTCTTCTCCTCTTCTTCCTCCAGCCGGTCGCCAGACCTCGGTGACCGGCTAGAGGCGACTGTCGGCCGGTCACCTTGCAGGTGAGGGTCGAGCCTCGCGCTGGGCCGAATCTGGCGAGCCTCACGCTAGGCGGTAGGCAGGATGGCGCACCCGACGTCGGGGAGGAACAACGGCAGCTTGCGTCGGGCTCCGGGCGTAAGAACGGCGGCAGATCTGCATCAAGGTAACGGCAACAGCAAGCTTAGCACGGCAGGGCTCGTGGCTGGTCGACGGGGAGGCAACAGGTGAGGCCGCGGCAGCGACAGGACGTCAGGCGGCGGAGGCCTCATGCGGCTAGGGTCTCCCTCTCTCTTCGGATCTGCCCTCCCCAGGGCTTTTTTTCTCTCTCACAGCTCGGATCTCGCTCTCGAGCCTCCCACCTCGCCAGATCCGACGAGGGCGAGCCTTGCCCATGGCCGGCGAGGCTTGACCTCGCCAGATTCGGCGAGGGCGAGCCTCACCCATGGCCGGCGAGGCTCGAGGCTCAACCTCTCGCCTCACCTCGCCGCCCAGCGCGAGGCTCGACCCTCGCTCGCGAGGTGGCTAGCGAGGGCAGCCTCGCCCTTGCCGGCCATCGCCTTTGGTCGGTCGCCGAGGTCCGGCGATCGACTGGAGGAAGAAGAGGAGAAGAAAAAAAAATAAAAAAAGAAAAAGAAAAAGAAAATTCAAAAATATTCAAAAATATTAAAATATTATTAAAATGTGTCAATGTCAGCGCCGATCAGGCCACGTTAGCCGGTCGGTGTCCAGTCAACAAAATCCGGCCAAAATTGGCCGGAAAGGACTGAATTGGCACAACGTATAAAGGTTTATGACTAAATCGGCACCAAAAAAAGGTTTAGGACTTAATCGACATAAAGGCAAAAGGTTTAGGACTTTTTTGGCACTTTTTCCAATTGTCAATTCGTGGGGAAATTCGAAGAGGTGAGGCTTCGTAACTAAATTTACTCCCGTTGTCAATCTTAATTCATGAAGAGATCACAGGTGTGATTTTGAAATTTCATTTTCTTAAATTTATGGGCTCATCAAATTACCAATTCTAATAGAAGACAGCGTCCTTTTTTCTTTTTCTTTCTTTTCTTTTATTTTAAACTAATTGGATGTGTATAGAAAGAAAATTACTATTATTTATAAATCGAGAGGTTGCGATCATGGGTTTCTAACTTAACCGAACCGTTCAGGTGTGCAACAAATTCAAACTGAACCACGCCTTGAAACAAGTTCGGTTCCAATCGATTCGATTTTTTGGTTTTCTTTTTTGAAATATTAAAAAGAGGTTTATAGAAAAATGAGAGAGATTGTGTGAATTGTTAATCATCTCCGATTCACCTAAACTGAAAAGAAAATACGCAAAAATTCGGCTCAATTCAAGCTTCGACTCAGTTTTTCAGTTCGGTTTTGACACCCCTAATCGCAATAAAGATGATTAATGTGTTAGAAACCCATGAAGTATTGTGTATGCTATTGTAGAATCTGAGAGCACAATATTAATAGCATGTAGGTATCAAATTGTCCGGTTGGGATTGAGAACTTCAAATTTTTAAGCTAGAAAATACTAGTATAAATGGACATCTTGTTTGCCTTTTTCTTTAGGGTTTGCTCGTATTTATTCTTTTTTTTTTTCCATCATATATTGGTTTGCAGAACTTCTACTTGGGAGAGTGTTACTTGTGAATTCGTGGAGATACATTAAAAAGAATCGAGGAATTGCGACTCTTAAGTATTTAGACGGATTGTGGCTAGGGCAGCTCAAGACCTATCAACACGATTGGCCCGCATTTGCGAGAGAAGCTTGTTTGCATCAAACGTCTGTATGCGTTGAGCTCACATCGGTAGGGATGATCTTGTGTTCAAAGTCTCGATCTTCAGCAATGCTGGTAAGGACCGATTGAGATGAACATCATTTAGGCCCGATTGAGACGGCATTGGAAGTGTCACTTGAGGCTGTCTATCAACCCTATTGACGGAGGGCTGCAGATACAAGGTAGGAGGGTTGAAAAAGGCAGTAAAAACCAAACCATAATTTAGCAATCTAATGATTTTCAGTTGAAGTATAAATGCCTCCCTAAAGTTCTAAAGTATCGGAACCTATATGGACAATCTTTGTCCGGAAATATTGGAGTCTAGTAGACAAGAAGGAGCAATTCTATCTTTGGAATATCTTCTCCCTCTAATCCTCAGGTTCTGGCTCTTTCAGGCTCTCTTATCCTCTCGAATTCTGTTTTAGCATCGATGCACTTTGATTGTTGTTGTTACGTAAGTATCATTAAATGAAAATGAGATGTGTTGCTGCATCTATTAATTGTCATTTTGAAAGTTCTCCTTGTTGACGTGTCCCTCACTCTGATACACGTGAAACAACAATTTGCATGTGATAATTGTCATTTTGGGACTGAAGGTCGACCCTTCTTTGAAAAGGAGTAGCAGAGAAAGCCTCTCCTGTGAGGGCGAGAGCGGGAGCAAAATCAGGAGATAGGGCTTTGCTTTTGAGTGGACGAGGGTCTGCTAACAAGTCCAAATTGAAAATTGGCAGACCGATTGGAGTTTAAATTTGGGGGCTTCTTATGTGGACAAATTCCTTAAATTCAAAGCCATCGGGCCCTACATTGTTAATTTGTGATGGAAATTCGAAGAGACGAGGAGCACGCCGAGCATGGGATCAATAGAATAAAAGGTCAGAAGCAATCCTTATCAGTTGCCCAAATGGAGAGTTGATCTATAACAGAGAACTTTAAGTATATCCCTTCAAGTAAAATCTGTCACAATTGAAGTGGTCACAGAAGAGGAAAGAAGGAATGTCCTGCACCAAATCCGTATTCATGAAATATGGGGAGGTCTCTAGAGATCGATACCCAAAGATTTACGGAAAGGTGAATTAAGGATAATTCTTGCCATCCATTAATAACACAAAACGAAGTTTCAATTAGAGGGCTAGTCTTTCACCTTCTTGCCTTCCAAAATGGATGAATGACATCGACGGATCAATGATTGTAAAACTGAATCGCAATAAAATTTCCAGAACTCATGGTCAGCAGGTATCGCAATGTTCTTGACCATAGGGCTTTAAACATAAAGTAATAACACCATCCGTAAGTGAACTTGCTTGTCTCCCCTCGAATAAATCATTAGCAGTAGAACTATCCAGCAGCTCCTATAAGTCAGACACAGCCGGATCAGAAGAAACAGGACTGCTAGGCTTCCCCTTACTGCCAATGAGATTGCTGAAGCGACCGTTGACTTCCGCTCCATAGATATGCCCCATCTTGAACGTTTTGTCTCCAAGCATCTCTTCTCCTTTGTATGGGAGTACTAGAGGGACTGTCTCAGCAATCATCAGGCCATAATCTTTGAGCCCCACATACTTCATCAGCTTTCATAGTTCTGACTCCTTCGTAGTCAATATGTTAAGCACTAATACAGATGCGTCAAATGCTGTAAAAAGAAATGGAGTGATTCTTTAGAGTAATTAGATCTCATCTTTTTAAGACAAGAAGTTGAAGCTCCGTTTTAGTGACCGGCTTCCTCTAATAGTCCTACAAAATGATGTACAATTTCTGAAACTGTTGCCTCTCACATCAGTATAGTTTCTGACTTGAGGACGAAATACCTGAACCTTGATTCCATACTCTTGAGAATAAACAGGCAATCCAAGTTCCACATTTGCTTCCATGGAAGCACGCCCACCATCCTGCAGGTTATAGGCACGTAATATGTGGCTCGAACCTATTCCTCTCCTTTGTGCCCTCAGGGGTAGACCAGCATGGCCCTACCAGCTGCTTCTATCTGCTGCATCGCAAGTGCAAGCTGGTCGCAGTTGTGTCTACCAGATCCAAACATGTCTCCTGGGATGCATCCTGAGGATACCCTCACAAGGACAACTTGATCACCTCCAATGTCGCTCTGTTCAGAAGTTAAACAATAAAGTATGAATCACATGATGGGAAATATTGCTGTCTGAAGGGAGGACATAAAATACGAAAAACTAGAGACACTGCTTTTAATCAAAATTACGGCATTCCTATATCAATTGCAGACACAAACAGGCCCCTTATCAATCATTTCATAGACTATAAGAAAGAATTATTGTTCCCAACAGTTTACTAAAATTCTAACAATCATTTCTCCCAGTGTTAACTTTCCTGTCCAGACAAAATTTGACAAGAATCCTGGCCATTCATAACCATATACTAATCTAACGACACCATACACATAAAAAAATTGTGAGAAACAACTCTTCATAACCCCCAAAACCATTGATCTGCATGGTGTTGACGAGTGGAATAACAACCACAAGCTTAAAGCATAAACTAAACTTGAGACATCAACAGACCAAAATAGCTTATGCTTCTCTCCCTTTTGCTACGCAAAACAACAGCCCAACAGGGTTACATAAGAGACTCATTTTTTCCCACCCCACCCAGGGTTCCAAGGTTTCTACTCTTCATCTATCCACTAACAAAAAGGGGAGATGCCGCAGCGACAACATGTTGACCAAAAGAGCCAGCACTTAAGAAGTGACGGTTGCAGCTGAAATTGGATTTGATCGTCCTTCAAAAGTATTTTGCATTGGAATCTCTAGACGCAAGAGCCAAAAGCTGTCGCTGCCCTGTCACGCATTGATACGCCTGTAGTCGTCCCATGCTCTGCATCCCATAACAATATTGCTTAAATACCATCCATTACAAGGTAAGAGAAGAGATGATTAAAGAAAATAACTAAGCTGATCAAAGGCTATTAGGAAACCAAGAATTCGAGATAACAATATTGTTCTACTGAACTATAAAAGTGGGCGTTATCTATCATTACTTTCGAAAATTGATTATCCGTACCTGAAGGAACCAGTACCAGTCGATTATCTTCAACTAAGCTTGTCTTCATTCTCCCTCTGATGGTGCATCAGAGGAAGTTGCAAACGCTCCAAATCTTCCCCCTTTCATGCTCGCACAAACAATCCCAAAGCGCCATACTTCACAACGAAATGCCATAAGCCTAAGGTGCTGACATTATAAGATCACCCTCAATTCCGTCTGTCCTCATCGCCGACCGCCACTACAAATCTGGAAACCAATGCGTCTCACTCTCCGGTACCACCGCAGTCAGATCAGGCGAAAGACCAATTCGCGAAGAAGGGTCGGCCGGAAGCAGCAGAATTGGAGGATCACGAGTTTCGGCAGCCTCGGCAGGAAACAAGGCCGCTCGGATCTTAGCCATGAAGGTCGAACACCGACTGGAGTTTGGATTTGGGGCTTTTCCGGCCGTCGACAAAAGCCCTGAATTCGAAACGATCGGGCACTGGCATTGTCAATTTGCGGGGGAATCTTTCAGCAGAAAATGCAAGCGTTTGATGAAGGTCGCTTTTTGGAGAGTCTTTCTCCAATGGAGAATAGAATCTGAGGAGACAATAAAAGAGCGATTCTCCAGTGAGATCAACTTGGACCATCTTCTCCTCTTCAGATTTGAAGTGGAGATGGAAAGAAGATGGAGGGAGGGAGGTGGGGGGAAGAAGAGGAGGGAACGGGGTGTAGGCTTTGCGATGGCTGAGCTCACCGCAACGGACGTTACAATATAAGAAGAGTCTTTCTCTTCTCCCTTGACGACGAGAGTCTCCACTTTAGAATTTTTTTTTTTTTATTTTTCTTTTCAAAGATTAATGATTAAAAGAAAATTTCTACTGTGCCCCCAAAAAATTAACAAAAAATACAAAAGGAGGTGGCACAATATGATCTTGGCCGCACTGGGCTCGACTGAACCGCCCTCCCGTCATCCCTAGTTTCCTGCACTCATCTGTACACACTCGCCTGGAGACGCTGCTCCGAGAAGACGTGTGGCATTATTAAAAAAAAAAAAAAGCATGAATATAATGTACGAGAACTCGTGTGTACTCATACGTATTCCTTTCCAGTACTAGCTATTATATAGTTTTTGAAAATTTTAAAATAATAGTTTTGTGATAATGTAGACTAGACAAATTAATTATATTTAGATATACACATGTTTAAATAATAAATATAAATTTAATCATTAGAAATTCCCGACCAATTTATTGTTGTGCTTGCTCTCCATCAAGATGATGGCAACACCAAAATTCTCCCTTGCCCCTTTTATGTGAACCTCCTAAAACATGTCATTCTCCTTCTCATCACCCCCTAGGTGCTACTCCCCAGCGAGAGGCAATGCCTCGCCCAAACAAATCTATCATGCAAATCTATTCTATCAAATCAAAGCCTGTGAAAGCAAGCACGGAACAAACTACTCATATTTATCATTTTTTGTTCATGTTTTATTGTTTCTTAGTGCTAGTTTTGGTTCTATATTTTCATTTTGGCAAGAGTCCCTCAAATTTGGCGCTTCTTTAAGGTTTCTGGTTACTCAATTGCCCTAAAGGGTTTAATATGTATTTTCTTAACGTCCTAACATTTTGTGTTTAACCAAAGCTTTTGCAAGAAAGTGAAAAATACAGAGAAAGTAGTTCATGCGTTTACTTTTTACAGCTAAATGAAAAAAAAAAAAGAAAAAAAGAAAAAAGATTGTTAGGAAGTTGTATGGCGAAGCACTTAATTGTGTGCGACAGATTGCTAATCGAATTATATTTCCCACTCGAAGTTATTTTGAATTGGAGGCAATGCCCCCACCACTCTATTTAAGCCTTATTTGCTATAAACGAACGTACTGATTTTTGTTCACTCCTTATAAGAATTCAAAGATTGATTTTAAGTGATGCTGATACTTGAACCTTTTTTTTTTTTAAAAGTTAAAGTTAGAAAGTTCAAAACTTGTGATCTATGAATGTGTCGAGACTCATTTCTTGACAGAAAAAAGAAAAAAGAAAAATTAGATTAGTGTCTTTAGTACCTTAATTGCATGGAGAGATTAGGAGCATTTAACTCCATTAGTAATAAGGCATCAATTTGTCTATAAATTAAGAATTGACTTTTTAGATTGATTCTCTTGTCAAACCTTATAGAAAAAGTCAGCTCTAAACGTAAAAAAATTGCATATAGGTGTCGATATTAGTCCTTTAAATTTTAAATTTTTATACAAATGGCCGAAGGTCGAGTTTTTGGTTAAATGGAAGAATTTAACCAGACTCAAAATAGAAATTGGAATTTCCTTAGTTTCTAAATTTTTTTAGACATTTGATTTAGAGTGTCGCGACCAATTTTTTCGGGTGTGAACCACCTAGGGTTTGGCTAATGGATTGTTAAGCCTAGACTTAACTCGGGCTCTCCCAAGCACATTCCAATTTGCGACTTAGATTCGAGTTCTTAACATGCAATTGATTTTCAATTAGGAGTCGCCACTAATCTATTTTTGGTGGGTCGATTAGAAACCCAAGTAAAGTAATGGGAGATTTACTTTACTCCTGCGAACCAGAGACTATGGGTCCGGGGACTTGGTTACACTAGATTCCTCTAATGCCCTTTCGGTACCTTTCTTTTTATTTTGAAAAAAAAAATTGTTTGGCAAGCAACTTGAATTGATTTTAATTCCTTAACATGTGAGGTGACCATGCAGGTGCGCAAACCACCAATTTAACACTCAAGAAAGCAAATGAATAGATTGCAGGACTTACCTCATAGCAACGAAAGCATCTGCGTTGTTAGTTTAGAATTCACATCAGCAGTCATAAATATGATTTCTAATTAACACGCAATTTTTGTTTTGTTTTCACTTAATTAATGAAAATCATGCAATATGCAATGCATGCCACTAATTTAACATGAAATGATATGACATGGCAACATGACTTAGTTATATGACCTAAGCAATATGACATAACTAAGCATGTAGTCTATCCTAAGCATGAGATGATTTATTCTAAATAATTTTTTTTATTTTCCATGAGATTCGAAATTAAAGAAATGCAACACTTAAATATGCAATCCAAATTAATCTAATGACCTAATTCTAATGACGGGCAATTTCTAATTAAATGAACCTAACAAAAATCACTAAATGACGTGCATTGTATGAAACTAATTCTATATGACGTGCACATGATTTTTATTTTCCTAATAAGCATGCAATCTATTTAGGAGAAATTATCTAAACCTATAATATGCAATCTTAACATGCAATGATATGCAAAGAATGCCCTAATTCTACATGACATATGCATAATGACTTTTTTTTTTGTGTTTTTCCTTTTCTTTTTCTTTTATGAAATTCGAAATTAAAATTGCCAAATAATTAAACGTGCAATTTAGATTAAAAAAAAAAACTAACATCCTAACTAAACGCATTTTTTGGATTTTTTCATTTTTTCAAAAATTTGAAATAAATAAATTTCCTATTCTAAACATGCAGGATAACCCTAAAACGAGGAATATTCTAAAATGAACCTAATCTTAATTCAATTTTTTTGATTTTCTTTTTTATGAAAACGAAATTGATCCAAACGACACGATAGCAAATCAAGCAAGATATGATCGATATCCACAAATTGACGAATCATATCTTGCGCATGGGATCGGATTGGTCAATTTCAAATAAAATCGCGAATCGAATCTCGAGCATGAGATGGGATTGGCGATTTTTCAGTGCGATTGCGAGTCGTATTTCGAGCGTGAAATCGGACTGTCAATCGTATGCACGTTGTGAAATTAGGAAGATTTCCCAATTTAAAACGCTACTCGAGATTACGAATAAGGAAACAGAATATTTGGAAATAAACGTTTTACCTAATTCGAATATTAGCTTCCAAATTTGGACTTTGCGCAATCGGACCGGGATCGCAATTGGGAACGGCAGTGGGTGATCGGCTCACTGCAGTGGCTACTCATGTTGGTGTGGACTTCTCGGTGGTCATCCGTGGCATAGGATGGCTGCCTGTGATGCCGTCTCGGCCAAGGATTCAGGGAAATTGGTATACACGTTGCCACGCGTCCGTCAACTTCCCACGATCTCTTCCTCCTTTCGTCTTGTAGCTTTGAAGAAATTCTGCTCTTGTTGAACTTGACCGTGAGTGGGTGTTTGACCGAATTGTGAACTGCACTCTTGAACATCACTGCTGGATCACCATCTTCAATCTACAATGGCACTGCAATATTTCTTTCTTGACTCCCACTCACGATTTATTTCTATATGTTTCTTTGCATATCACTCGCGAATCACACTAGCAACTTTTAAGACAACATGGATTAATATTGAACCAAAGAACAGCCTGCAGAAGAAAACTAAGGCAAGGCAAGCGTTGGTTAGCGGTTGTCCAGATCTGGAGGGCTATGGCTATGCCTTGCGGCGTGACCCGAGGACAGGTAGTACAGCACGGGTGGTGCAGGTCGCGAGATCAGCGACTCAGCGTTATCATGAAGTGGACAGTAGCTTTGTTGTCAACGTGGGGAGACTAGAGCAGCAGCATCGTCAAGGTCGAGGACAGCAAGCACGGTACAGCAGGGCTTGCGGCTCGTTGACGAGTTGTCATGAAGATGAGAGCGCTGCGGCGGCAATGGCGAGGTCTCGCCGTAAGCTTGGCCAAGAGAATTCACGTTCTCTCTCTTTTTTCTCACGTATATCTCTATATGTGGCCGCGTATTGAATTGTGAGGCCCCCTTTTGCTCCAAATTTTTCGAAATTCCTCCCCCCTTTTGTCCGTACGTGCGCAACGCCTTTTATAGGGGAAAAATTTAGATCTTTGAAGCGTATTTTATTTCCAATTTCACTCGTGCATAATTATCTGAATATATCATTGCACCACACGTGATATTCTCTTTTGTATTTTTCACATATTCTATCCAAAATTTTCCTTTTTGCTCGAAAATACATCACTTGGCGTATATTACCTAAATATGTGAAAAATCTCAATAGAATATGTGAAAAATCTCGTGTTCACCGACGGTCCAATAAAATAAAATAAACAAACATGTTCCTAAACTATATGCCATGTGATTTTTTTATTTTGGTAAAAATTAACCCTAAAAATTATGCAAAAATTTAGGTGTCAACATAGAGATTGTGAAAGAGACATTGGATTCAATTAAAGAAATTTTAATCTATGAGACCGGTCAATCATTTAGAGCATGACACTTGGCACCTTAAGATTTGAGTTACTTACCGCACTAGTGATCAAACAAAAACACAAAAGGAAAAATCTCATAAGACTGAATCTAGGAAAAATCCCTTTCCTTCTCTTTCGTTGTTGGGCGTCCTCCATTGTCATGCCCCGATCCTCAGGCACGCGCACATCTCTTAACTTTTGGTCGGTTTTAAAATGCGATATCCCAGGACTAAGTATCGCCGACCCTTTCTTTTTATTACGCATGCGGAAGCAATTATGAATCCCCAGACAATAAAACAATGGGATAGAAAAGCAGGCCATATTTTTCATATTGAAATTCACAACCACACTTTCAGTAACAACACAACTCATAGTATATTTACCATATTATTCACAGCATATTTGTCTCACACCTATCTGCACTAAGACAAGGTTTACAAAAGGGATGGGATCTCAGTCCACATCTGGATTATAGTCAAAATCCCTCTTTGGGTCATCTTCTTCTTCAAAAGTCTTTCTTCCCTTCAGGTTCCTCCTCCTCAGTTTCTCCTCAGGGTCCTAGAATGGTTATTCAATAACCAATGAGACCACGTCTCAGCGAATTCTACCCCCTAATACCTGATTAGTAAGCCAATACACCTTAGGCTGCCTAAGCACATCACGGTCAGATGACTTACCTTGGCCTCAGCTCCTTCCTGCAAGTTAGTATATATATCAAATATATATCATCACATCACATCACCCAATCAGATCGAATCATCGATCAATCGACCTAGTCGATTACATGTCATCCAAATTATCTCTTGATCGACCCCTTCCATACTTTCTATAAGTCTGATTAACATCCACGACTACTCACCCTAGGTGATATATAGATAGTATGCTATCTTGACTCCAGACAACATATAGAGTCATCGAGCTATCAAATCATACCGTACTGTCTCTAGATACTCTATAGAGTCATCGAGCCGGTAGATCATACCGTCCTGTCTTAAGATGTTCCGTGGAGTCATCGAGCCGGTATACACACAATTTATCATACCGTACTGTCTCCAGATGCTCCGTAGAGTCATCGAGCCGGTAGATCATACCATCCTGTCTCAAGATGCTCCGTGGAGTCATCGAGCCGGTATACACACAATTTATCATACCGTATTTTCTCAAGATGCTCCGTAGAGTCATTGAGCCGGTAGATCATACCGTCTTGTCTCAAGATGCTCCGTGGAGTCATCGAGCCAGTATACACACAATTTATCATACCGTACTATCTCCAGATGCTCCGTAGAGTCATCGAGCCGGTATACATGTCATTCCAAGCAAACAATCAAATAACCAGTTTTATCATTCCCGATAAAATGCCATGAGTGGGTACTCAACCGGCCCTAACCAAAACATAATAGTTTCCTTTTTATAAATTCCACCATTTTCTGTAGTCCACTAAAACATTTTTGGTATCATTAACTGATGCCCGGTTAATTTCCAATTAATTTTCCAATATTATTTAAATAAGGGAATAAATCCTAAATTCACAAATAAATCATTTCCGCACAAAATAAAGCTTAATTAAATAAACGGACTACACCACGACAATCAGCATAAAATGTTGGTCACTGGCCATCCCGGTTGAATTTTCGGAAAAATAAATAATTAATTAATTAATTTCGAAAAATAAATAAATAAATACTAAAAATCCAATTTAGACCCATAATGCCTGATTGGATGCCAGAACGGATCGGGAAAAATCCCGAGATACATTCAATAAATATTAGAAGCTCTCTACTTGCTAATGACTAAGTCTAACCACCTAACATGCATCATTAAGTCACTAATTTAATTGTCATAAACTAGTCTAACCACCTAATTGCATTTAATTAATTCTAACCAACCACTAAGCATAATTAGCAAACTAAGAAAGCATTAGTGAGTAAAACTCACTTGATTAAAAGCGGTGACTGGATCACCGCGACGACGATGCAACGGCGACGCGACGGCGGTCGAAAACCGAACTTTCGACGGCGTCGACGGACACTTGGGCTAGGCTCAAAAGCCTCACAAGCTCGCAGAAATTTCTGGGCTTGGACTGAACATGGGCCTGAGCTTGGGCTGACTCGATTCGCGGGCTTGGGCTTCAAGATTGGGCTGTTGAATTGGGCCTCAAATTATTGGGCTGACCTTGCTTTAAAGAAACTGATGGGCTGATTTCTTGTGGGCCTGACTTTGTTTGGGCTTCAAATAGCGTGGGTTTACTGCAACTAAACTGGATTTGCTGAAGATGGTCCAAGCTTCATAGGTCCACTTCGTGCAGGGTTTTCGGCTGTTGGGCCTCGGTGAGGACGCAGCTGGCGGTCCAAGGAAAGGAGTTGCTGCGGATGGTCGTTGACGCTGGACGAGTGGTCGAAAGAAGAAACAAAGCAGTTCGCTGGCAGTGTTGGCGAGCTGGTAGAGATGCTGAAGACGCGTGGGCGTTGCTGGCATGAGGAGTCAACGTTGAAAGCCTTCGGTTGGGGCTTTGACAGAAGGAAATGAAGGCTCGGCAGAGACAGAATTTGGTGGAGCAGCTTGGGTGAGTGGCAGCGTGAGAGAGCACTGCTTCGGTGCAATTGGAGCCGAACAAGAAGGCGTGCAGAAGCTGCTAGCGTCGCTCGTGCGTGGAGAAGACCACGCTTGGAGATGAGATCGTGAAGATGTTCGGTGGTCTTCTTCGCTGGACGATGACCGAACTTGGAGATGGGCGCCGAATTCGCTGGCTTCGCGTGGCTGTTCGGTGGAGGCGTTGTGCGGAAGGAAGGCTGGCTGAACCGACAAAACTCAGTGGAATCTCTCACGGACGAAGACGCAAGCTTCCTCGGTTGAATCGGTGGCAGCAAGCTAAGCCAAAGACACGCGGCTGAAGACTTCGCTGGCTTGTGGTCAACACCTGGGTTTCGCTTGCAGTGGAATTGACCCAGTAAATTTGAAGACACGACACGGTAGTTTCGGTGGAGCTGCAAGAGATGGCTTCGGTCGAAGATAAATGAAGGAAAGAAGACGTGGAATCTTCGGTGAACTGCAGGGGCGCACGATGGAGTTCGGTGGAGAGGAGGGACGCGCG
Organism: Eucalyptus grandis x Eucalyptus urophylla; assembly: GCA_028830015.1. Taxonomy (NCBI): domain Eukaryota; kingdom Viridiplantae; phylum Streptophyta; class Magnoliopsida; order Myrtales; family Myrtaceae; genus Eucalyptus; species Eucalyptus grandis x Eucalyptus urophylla. The sequence continues at coordinate 26,542,600 of CM054198.1, read as the reverse complement.
GTTGCTCCTTCCGATGGCTTCTTCCTTGCCAGAGGGTGGTGTGTGAAAATGAGGGGGAGAGATTATCATCGCCGGTTGAAGGGGTGAGAGAGAGAGGAGATAGAGATAAGGTGGAGGGCTCCACATGGCTTGATATTTCCACACAAATATCTTCAAGACTCAATATTGGCCATGCATGGATGCTTGGCTACCAATGATCCACCATCACCCTCCCCATGACCTCTCAAATGGTCCAAAAATACTAGGGTGGAGGGGTACACGAAATTGGCACCTACCTCTCTCAAATGGACACTTGATTTCACTTGATTCCCTTTCATTTGGTCTCCATAATTTCAATTAATATCACAACGCTTCCATTGATAAACATGCCTTCCAATTTTGCCATTGAAACATTCATTGATTACTTCTGCACAAAAACAGCCGGACGACGACTTTTTCCCAAAAAGCATCGATTGTCATAAAAATCTTCTGAGACTGAGTCGACGCTCCTAGAATTTATTTTGACATGACAAAATCTTCATTTTCTGAAATCGGACTTGAATTGACGGTTAATTTCCATTCGACGCGTTTTTAGCGTGACCTAGACTACCGGGTAGTTTTTAGAACTTTTTAGTGCAAATGACCCGTGGTTGATTTTCTTCGAGCCACAATGAACCCACTCGACACATTCGCAACTCTCGATTGTCGTAGAAATCTCGAGAATTCAAATACAGACACAGGGTACCAAAACGATAGAGAATTTAGTCTAGTGTCGGCCGACGAGAATTTTCCAATTTAGTGGTGTCACCCACGATTAGCTACACATCTCTGTCGAACCAACCTATATCTGATCTCTAATCAATTTACGTCTGTGCCGTAATGATCTCAGCAGATGAACACGGTCGATCAGCCGATTCCTGGTCGAATTCTCAAGTCTATTTGCCTTAAAATTCTTAATAGTTTCCCCAGATAGTCTAGTTATCTCTAGAATGATCAGTTATGAGAACAGCCCTATAGATGTGTCAATGAATTGCCCGATTTATTCAATAGAAAACAAGACTGAAAATTTGGCGACCCATTTAGACATTTATCGTATTAAAAAAATTAGGGGTTAATTTTATCCCTAAAAAATAGTTAATCGCATAGCATATAGTTTTAGGTGCATTTATTTTTTATTTTGCATTTACATTGGGTTGGTGAGGATGGATTCGAATTGATGGTTCAGAAACTTTAAGTTGATGAGTCGGGCTAAGCCCATGAAGAAAGCAAATTGGTCCAAGCCCGTATCCTCGGAGATATTTTACGGATTTATCTTTGTGAGATTTCAATTCAAAAGCAAATATTACGTTTGGAAAAAAACAAATATTGCGTTTCGAAAAGAAATATTCGTGGATATGGATTTGGAAAATTTAAAAACTCTAATCTGTGCCCTATAAATAAGTAAGAATGCGTAGGTTTGAGGAGGAGGCCACACATTGAATATACGGCCACAATATAGAGAGAAAACCTACGTGAAAGAGAGAGAGAGAGAGCTGAAGAAGTCACGGTCGAGACCCCTTCACGGCCGTGACTTTGCTGAGTTCGTGGCTGCCCCTCAACGCTTACCCTGCTGCCGATTGTCCGCTACAGTAACACATCATTCTTCGATGACCTTCGCAGCCTCCAAGCAAGACCCCATGACAATTCCAATGATCTTTAGTCCAGTGGTCATCCAGTGATGCCAGCGAGCCCCGCTGTTGCGCTCTTATTGTGCCTCACGGCAATCCAATCGTGCCAAGCTCTTCATCGACGCTTCAAACCAGTCCACCGGCCACTACAGCCTTCTTGGAGGCTTTCTGTCAGCGACCAGGGCCACCACTAACGAGCATAGATCTCTCACATATCTTCTCTAATATTATTTGTTTTATTTGAAGGAAATTTTGGGCTGAGTTTAAGACCACCTTCGATCAGCATAGACAGGCTCAGACTCATGGAAAATTTAATCTAATACACGGCCACTTGCAACACCAAATATTACGAGTCTTTTTGGTTGTGTTTGCAGGTTTTTTGGCAACGTCCAGCCATGGCACCCCTTCACCACGCTTCCTAGTGTCTTCATAGCAAGCCGAGCGACGGCCGCAGCTTGATATCCCATCACATCCGTACGAGATTCCTATTAAAGCTGTTAATTCTCACTATCATGCTAGGCGACGTACCTGTCCAGATTGCACTACTCTATACCATTGTTGCCGCTGGTCTTCTTTCTTCACAGGGCACCTAACTTTGACTAATCAAAAAAATTGTCCCATGCAGCACCATGACCCACGAACAGCACCAAGAAACCTAGCCAAGCATTGCTGTGTTCTGTTTCGCAGGTCCTCAGAAGCTTGTCTTCGATCACTAATCCAAGCTGAAGCCAACGTGGATTTGCGAGTCTCGCCGAGGGGCACCCCAGGTCAAGCCAAATTCTTCCACCGCCCCACGTTTGGTTGTGACAATCGCGAAGGTCCGAGTTCGAGCCACCGCTGAACCTATTTCAACGCTCTAAGTCCCAACAATTCCAAGCGAGATCTCGGCCCAGCGTGTCTTCTGCAAGTCTTTCCAGCGAGTTTCCCACGATGAGTAACCTTGGTTGGGCCACATCAAGTTGCAGCAACGTGTCTGGTTCCATACTATCGAAACCGATCCTGCAAAGTTCTATTCTTTATTTTTATTACAGATTTTTTTTGGCACGGTTTCATACCCATTACACGTATAAGATGACACTTTCTTTTTTCTTTTAATGTGTAGAAGTGGCCTGAGAGGGTTGCTCGGTCAAAGTCTTCAGTGGAGGCATTCGGCAAGCATCCGAGTCACTAACATTTGCACAAGAGAAGGGCACACGTCCTTTGAGTAAAGGAGAGCGTATGCATTGAAAGGAGGGAGGATTTCGTACACTTATTTTATAGAAATTTGGAGCATCTCCCAATTGTGGTTCTCTAGGTTTCTCGGGAGCTGCACGCAAAGCCCCTAGCGGGTATCCATCCCGTGAGCCTTGCTAAGCACCACCACGTTGCGTCGCGAGTTGCCGTTTGAGGATTGGAATTCGGAAGCCGATATTCGAATCAGGTGAAAATCTTATCTATTTTGATTTGCGAAAATTCTGTTTCCTTATTTGAAAATATTTGTCGATGCACATGATTGGAATTCCCGAGATGTTATCATGTCCGTAATCTTGAGTAGCCTTATAAATTGGGAAATTTTCCTAATTTCGCAACGTACATATGATTGACGGTCCGATTTCACGCTCGAAATACGACCCGAAATCGTACGGAAAAATCGCCAATCCGATCTCACGCTCGAGATATGATTCGTGATTTTATTTAAAAATTGGCCAATCCGATCTCATGCACGAGATACGATACGTCAATTTATTTCCCAAAATTAAATGGACATTGATGATATCTTGCTTGATTTGGTGCCGTGCTGTGTTTGACGCCTTATTTGTTTGCTTTCGTAAAAGGAAAAAATAAAAAAAAAACATTTGAGTTAGATTAGGTTCATGTTAGAATTACTTATTTTAGGATTATTTTGCATGTTTAGAATAGGAAATTTATTTATTTCGAATTCCTTAAATAAAAATCCAAAAAAGATGCATTAAAAGATGTTAGTTTTATATTAGGATAGATTGCATGCTTATTAAGAAAATTAAAAAAAAAAAATCATGTGCACGTCATATAGCGTTAGGGTCATGAAATGCACGTCATTTAGTGATTGTTGCTAGGTTCATTTAATTAGAAATTGTCCGTCATTAGAATTAAGTCATTAGGTTAATTTAGATTGCACATTTAATCATTGCATTTCTTTAGAAATTATTTTACTCATGTCATACAACTTAGGTCATATTGCGATGTCATATCATCTTAGAATAGTAGCATGCATTGCATGATTTTCATTAATTAAGTGAAAACAAAACAAAAATTGCGTGTTAATTAGAAACCATATCTAGGGTTGTTAATGTGGATTTTAATTTAAACATTGCAGATGCTTTCGTTGCTTTAAGGTAAGTTCTGCAATTTATTTTCTGCTTTGCTTGAGTGTTAAATTGGTGGTTTGCGCACCTGCATGAACACCTCACATGTTAGGGAATTAGTTTAAAATCAATTCAAGCTGCCTGCAAAACCTTTTTTTTTTTTAAATAAAAGAAACGGTACCAAAAGGGCGTTAGAGAAATCTAGCGTAATCAAGTCCCCATACCCAAATCTCTGGTTTGTAGGAGTAAAATAATTCTCCTGTTATTTTACTTGGGTTTCTAATCAACCCACCAAAAATAGATTAGTGGCAACTCCTAATTGAAAATCAATTGCATGTTAAGAACTTGAACCTAAGTCGCGAATTGATATGGGCTTGGGAGAGCCCGAGTTAAGTCTAGGCTTAACAATCCATTAGCCAAACCTTAGGTGGTTCACACCCCGAAAAATTGGTCGCGACATTTTGTTTTGTGCATTGTTCTCATGGTGAATACTGGCAAGATGAATGGCAGACTCTCGATGAACACTAATTTCTTACGATCCTCGACTTAACTGTACTGGGTATGTTCCATTTTGTATGCTACGCAAAAAGCATCAGTGTGGAGTAATATTTGAGGATGGCGGTGGCCAGTGGCAGCGGCGGTCTGGTGATGAATGTAGGTGGCTGAGGGTAAAGAATATATGTTAATGATTTAAGGCTTAGGTATATTGATCTTGGCTCTAAAGTTCATGCTGTTGATATGATTAGAATCTAGTGCATTGAAGATTTCATGGAGTTCTGGGAAAAATGAAAGAACTGAAAGAAAAGAAGGAGAGAGAGAGAAATTAAAAGGGGCCTAACTTGTTCATAATTAAAAAGGGCTAATCTGATGGGCCCAAGAATCATGAGACCAGGTTTAGTCCACATTAGATCGGGCCCAAAAATTCGGCCCATGCTCTATTATAGAGAAAAAAGAAAGGAATTTGCAAATAATAAACAAATTTTTTTATATTAGATAACGAAAATAGGGGAGAATATTAGACTTGCGGTACAGATTGTAGGCAGAAAAGGAAAAATATAAATTAAAAAATTAATAATTAATAACAATAAAAAATATGGAAAATTATTATTTTTTTAAATGGTAAGAATAGAGACCTTCTGCTCAGTTTTAGCATTAGATTGAGCTTAGTTTCATTTTTAGTTAGTACATATAGTTTAGACATTCTAGTGAACATTTTTGATATAGCTTAGTTTTAATAGATTGATCTTTTAGGTAAGAAATTGGAATTAACTTGAATTTAACTCATGGGGATTGCTATCCTGGGGCTTAACAATAAGGCCATGTTATATTTTTGACCCATTTGTATTAGATTACTTTAGTGCACTCTATAGTTTAATTGATCTTTTATTATTATTTTGATAATTTGGTTGTGATTCTTTTATATTGTTTTTGCATTGTGATTTGCTTGTTCTAGTTATATGGTTAGGTTACCTTTTGGGATTATAATAAACATAAAACAACATTGCACAAACACTTAGTGGATGAGAACTTTGGGATTTATAATTTGGTAAAAAATTGCGTGGACACTTTAACTAACAAATAATCCAATTTAGATACCGAAAGGGTAGTAGTTAAATAACCGATATAATCAAGTCCCTTATACACTTTGATTGTGTACAAAGTGAGATAACCTCTCGTGTCTCACTTTGTCCCTAGTCAGCCCTAGTTGGTGTTTGGATTAGACACACAAACATAACGAAATATAGAGTAAATGCGAAAAAAGAGAAATTGAAACACAAACTATATCATGGTTCGCCCTTAAAGTATGGTTATATCAAGTAGAGGATTTCACTATAATTAGCATCCCCCATTTCCATGACACCCTCGATTACAAGAGAAATATATTATATACTATGTAGCACCGACACGGACACGTGACACATGATACGACACGACACGATACGTCGACACATCATTTCTTAAAAATAGAGAATTTTGACACATTCCGACACGTTATATATTAGATATATTTTTATATATAAATACATAAATAAATAATAATAATAATAGCCTAGAATTAATTTACACAAAAAATATTAAATAATATCATTCATTATTTTAATTTGTTACAATAATACACAAAACTTAGAGGAAAAAAACATTGTTTAAAGAAAAATGCTGAAATGATATTTTTAAATTTATATATTTATCATATATAGCTTTTTTTTTGGGTAAGGTATCATATATAGCATTTTTTATTACTTCTTTCAGAGTAAAAGACTTTTTAAAAAAAAAACAATTCTAAAAAAAATTGAAAAAAAAATTGACCCGTGTGTGTATATTTATAGCAATTTTATTACTTTTTTTATTACTTCTTTTGTATATATATTTATATTTTAACCCCTTAAGTATTATAAATTTTTAAAATTGACTCCGTGCGTGTCGGAATCGCGTGTCGGAATTCTGGACTCGCATGTCAGAGCGTGTCGGAAAGAGTTGATCACGTGTCAGATTTTTCGACACTCGTTGACCACGTGTCAGAGCGTGTCGGGATGTGTCGGAGCGTGTCGGACACGTGTCGAAGTGTCAGACACGACACGAAGTCTTCCGGAGAGTGTCCATGCTACATAGATTATATATAGGTGGCACATGAAAACCCAAGGGGCCGAGAGAGCCTTAGGCCACTTAAGAACTATTCATGGGCTCAAGCCCAAACTACTAATGAAATACAAATAAAAAAAATTCTCAATTAAGATGCCATAATCACCAGTTTATATTGGAATGCTCCTCTTCACTAATTTTTGCTAAAGTTCTCAATTAAGAGACTAGTACATATTTTCAACTAATGGTCAACACTAATTAGATATAATGGTCTAAATTAGCCTAAGTCAAATATATCAACATGTAAAATATTATAAAAAAATTGCCATTCAATGGGCATGTGTATATAGATTGCGGCCACGACCATTTTATGCTTTATCGAGTGTTTTTATTATGTTTAATTTGACATTTTATGTCATTTTGAAATTTAAAGTCGATAAAGATGGAAGGTTCCAATCGAATATGACATTAGAAGAAGAATATTAAACGATGTTTAATTTATGACTTGAATGAAGTCTCTATATGGTAAATTGGAAAACTTTCCAGCTAAAGAAGTGAATCAAAAGGCAGGGGCCTGCGAAAAAGCACACAAGTTAATACTAAGATTTTTGCTTTATAATACTCGTTCCATTTGATAATAATATTCGTAGCTCTTAGTCTGTACTTTCCATTTGAAAAGGCAATGCACGTTGCTCATGCCCAGAACATGCAATAGTTAACTAGACATTAGATCATGGGGTGTCCTCACTCCATCTCGGGTCCACTTTTTATAAAGATGTTTCATAAAATTAAGCTGTACTGATTATTCGTAAATGGCTTAGCATTAGGAGCATCACACGTGAGATTTTTACCCAAGTTGGTCATTAGTGAGGAAAAAAAGGGGGTCCGTCAGGCAATTTTCATTTTTACTGTTGAAATTGCCTCTGTTTTGTTGTGTGCCTCTTTTGTGGTGAGTTTGTTTTGGTGTACTTGTGTGATGGTCTTGTTTTAGATGGGTCGAGTTCCTTGCTGGTAGTGTTGTTGCGGCTTTGCTGCTATTCGCTGCTATTGGTAAATTCAGTCGTGGATTTTCGATTTTGGACCTTGGACCTTGAGACTCTGCGCACCGTCGATCCTTTTGTTTAAGTCCAACATCAGTGCTATGGCGATTTAGGGCTTTAGCCGCTCCGCCGAGCAAAGGTGGCGTTTATCTCAGTGAAAACAGTGGTCTTTTCATAGAAACTTCAGTGTTATCCAGAATGATTGGGCGTAAAGTGTTTGTAGGTAGCTTTTTAAGTCTGCCGTCAAATCCCATGGCTCAACCCTGGATAGGTGGTGGAAACTACCAAGCTAGAGTACGGGAGGGGCAGCTTTGAAAGCTTTTTCCTTAGCAAAGTCTCTTTCTACTGGGAATTTAAAAAGTTTTTTTACACGTAAAATAATCAATTATGATTGGACTGCCACATCAGATAAATCAGGTGAAACCTGGCTGAGATGACTCAGTTACACTTTTTCTTAAAGATTATGATTAAATCGGTTTAGTTAAAAGGTTTAAGAATCCATTATATTATGCACAATATGTTTAAGACCAATTATACAATTTTCCCAGCAATAGGACACCGACACCCCAAACTTTGATGAAAACAGTGTATGTCTCCATATTGATCATGACAGAATTGTAATCTTGTATCTTTCTTCATTTCTCGAGTAAATTGATATTGCCGCTTGTCAATTTTGATCATCTAATTTTATGCCCTCTCTTGATTGTGAAACTCCATTTACACATGTTAAAATCCTCCACACTTTTAAAATAATTAGATAGAGTGGTATTTGAGCGATATTTGAATTTAATGCATATCATTTCAGTCTCAAATGAAAATCATGTTATACAAAGAGTTAGATCATTTGGGCTTATGAGGATTGGGTTCACGCAATTAAGAAACCTATTTTGTTTCTTCAAAATTTGGCTCTGATGGCAACAAGGAACATCTTGCATTCATGTGTCACGGTCCGTGAATTCTCCCGTACTCGTGACACTTGTGAGTGGGGCTTGGGGTTATATGATGAAGAGTGTGAGGCAGAAGGGTAGAACACAACTAATCCGTGGGCGTGGTAGGATCTCGCACGAAGAATCATTCACCGTATCGTTCATGGAACAGCTAAAGAAAGGGCTGGCTTAGCGAATTCCGCTCGCCAAGTGCCTGCGGGTCGTTCCGAGGCCAAGGAAACTCTCGGCCTGTGACAAGTGGTATCAGAGCAAGAATCCTTCTAGTAAGCGAGTGAGCGAGTCGGAGAATCGAGCTTCTCGCTCTAGTGCGGGTTGCACAGATAAGTCCTAGTGGGACCGGTCCTAGTGGGTGGAAAGTGAATGGCCGGGTTAAAAGATGCTCGAACGAAGTTGCGCTCTCTGCTCCTAGGATGACAATGGGTACTGGGACAAGTCAGTCTACCGCCGAGCCAATAGGGAGTTCGAGAAGAACCGAACCCTTCCTGAATGTGGATAACGTTCCTGGATCTATTGGTGAATTCGAAGAAGAGGTCTACTATCACGTTTTCAACAAGAAAAGAACCTCCATCTGGTTGGCTGGGGTCAAGATGCTGGTTAGGCTGAAATGGTGCTGCCAAAAGATGCGGTTGGCGAAAAATGCCACATTTGCCAGAAAGCGCAGGTAACCGAATGGCCAAGTGGCTGAGATCAAAAGAGGCCACCAATAGAGCAAAACTTGTTTTGCTGGGCGAGCGTGATCGTTCGATGTGAATTCCCAAAAGTGGCACATCAATGGTTAATTGATGCAAGGAAGCGACAGAGCAGATCGCAACGAGGACGTTGCGAATTGAGTGGGGGGGAATGTCACGGTCCGTGAATTCTCCCGTACTCGTGACACTTGTGAGTGGGGCTTGGGGTTATCTGGTGAAAAGTGTGGGCAGAAGGGTAGAATACAACTGGTCCGTGGGCGTGGTAGGATCTCGCATGAAGAATCATTCACCGTATCGTTCGTGGAACAGCTAAAGAAAGGGCTGGCCTGGCGAATTCCGCTCGCCGGGCGCCTGCGGGTCATTTTAAGGCCAAGGAAACTCTCGGCCCGTGACACATGGGTGATGGATTTTCCTTAGCCATGGTTATGGTCAAGGCCAAGTTGGTCTTTTCCATTCTTCTTATTGTCTCAATTGCTTGAGTCGAAGTAGCTCATCTTTTTCGAGCACTCCTATTTCTGAAATTGTAATGTCATTCTGGTCTAGAGTTTAGAGTTAGCTTGTGTCTAGACATGCACCAATCAAGGCAAAATTGTAAATTTTGTTATGCACATATCTTTTCAATATTATCAAGAAAGACTTAAAATACAACCAAAATAATTAATTTATAAAAGTGATAGTGAATAAGTTGTTCAGACTATGATATCATTTTGTGAATTATTTTCATACGCATTATTCTTTCTAGGATTCAATTAGCCAGCAAATTGTATTGGAGCGTCCATTTTTGGAAGTGGTGATGTGGCCACCTTATATGAAGAGATTAATTGAAAGATCCAAATCTCAATTCATTAGTGGCATGTCTTCAAATTTGAAAGCTTGCCTAATGTAGTTTGTTTTTAGCTTGAGTGTTTGCTCTATCCCTTATAGCCATGGCTAAGACTTGAGATTCTATTATGTACCCGATGTATAGTGTAAGGGCACCTATTTAACAAGTTGAGATTGATGACTTTCAGATTATGCACCCTATCATTAATTAAGGCTATTGATTAAAACTATTGAAGCCAGCAATATTGCCAAGTGCGTGAATACACATATCTTGTGTGTTCTCTCAATTCGATGTGTTTATACTATGGTCTTTCATATTCATACATTGCTTGTTCAAATATGCATGCGGGCAAACAATTCTCTTTGCATTCTTCAATAAATATATTGAGGGAATAATCAAACCACAGCTTTTAGGCACTCAGACGGATCATGCATAGTGAAGCTAAGGATCCATCACATCTTTAAAAATGAGGGTTGAATTACATTTATCTTGTTCTATGCCAAGTCCAAATTGCAATGACAATAATTTGGTGGCGTCACTTATAAGGCATGTTTTTGCTCACATTGCGATCTTTTAATTGGTATTTAATTAAATCACATCTTTTACAAATGGCGGTAAATGAAAATATGAGTTCCTATTAACGATAAGCATTACAAAGTGAATGATTTGATGATAGCATTCAAAATTCTCAGTCTTTACTTATGTTTTTTATTTTTGGTAACCTCCTCATTAAAGTTATTATTTCAAAGAAAGTGGTAATGCATTATAATCATAATCCTATGATTCAATCATGCATGCAAAAATGAGGTCCACATGTATTCTTTTTATCTGATAGAGAGCTTTGTCATTGGGAAAAGGCTATGCTCGTTGCTCGAGCCAAAGATAGAATAGTTTGGCTAGACATTGGATAGTGGGGTGTCCCATCTGTCTCCCTCCTGAGTCCTCCTTTGATAAAGATGCTTTAATAAAAGAGCTAAAAAGATGAAAGTGCTGATTATTCGAGAATGGCTTAGCATAAGAATCATCACACGAGAGACTTTGGCTGCAGGTGGATTTGATAATTATACTTGTTCCTTCTACTTTTGCCATTGAACCATAACGAAAGGAATGATTCGATATTTTAATACTCAATCTCAGCCGTTTGATTATCGACTTTTCCAGCAAAAACAGTTGCTGTGTTACAACGCAGAATCCTTCCTTCATCCACTTGTCTAGTGCCTCCATCAATGTTGCTCAACATTTACGTCAAATCTGATGAGTTTTTATTATTTGCTTTCAGGTTCCAGAGGAGGTGTTGAACATATGTATGCTCAAGTGAATAGATTATTGTTTATATACTTATCCGTAAAATCTCACACACAAAATCTTTAATAACCAAATCCGTCCCTTACAAAATAGGGTTGAACTAGTGCAGGCTTTCTCACGTGAAATCATTTTCTAAGTCTCTCCATTTGACCTCAAACATAGCGAGCAGCCTGGTTGGTCTGTCCATTATTTGTATAAGTTAAGACACTGTATAGGGAGGCTCGAGTTATATATTGAAGAAGTATTGATATTGTCATGGGAAAAAATATTAGGAGCTCAATTCATTGTAGTACTAAGCATCTAAATTCCATACAGAAATCTATTATGAAAAGGAAAAAAAAAAAAAATCCTCCTGAGGATGTCTTTTTCCTTGTATTGCGCAGGTTTGCCTGTTGCGCCGGTGTAGCTCGACAGGGCACATCCAACGGCATTCCATCTCCAACCACCCGAGCATGAATCGCGCCTGGAGTTTCGTCAATTGGATTCATTGTTAACTGCGTTGCTAATAGCATCTGCAAACTACTTGTGATGTTACTCGCCTAGAGGCTATTTTTAAACATTGTAATTATCTTTAAAAATTGTGCCAAAATGCAAAATACACTAGTTCTCCACAGTAAAAAAGATATTATACTTAACCTCTCTATCTTGCAATTATTGAATATCGGTAATGTGACCACTTCTTGTTTACAATGGCATTTTCTCTAGAAATGATACAACCTGCAAAATAAACTTATTCTTTACAATAACAAATTATGCTTCCTCAACCCAAGGACTGGCTTTGCTCAGAAAAAAAAAAAAAAAACAAAAAAAAACCCAAGGACTGGCATACTGGATTGGGGTGTTGCGGGAGTTCTAGTTCGAGAATTAGAGGACGCCCGTTTGAATGTCAAATACAATCACGTAAATAGGTCAAAGGTCTGGGCTTAACCTATTCAACTTGCAGGATATTTAGTGGGCTTCTAGGTAGATAGGTCTCTACAACTATTTCCTTATATTACAGAAAATTAAAGTAAAAGATACTTACTTAAGAGTGGTATAAGGGCAATATTTAAGTTCAACGTGCATCATTTGGGTCTCAAGTGAAAATGATGTAATCAAAGAGTGAGATCATTTGGGCTCACGAGGACTGGGTTCATGCAATTTCAAAACTGTTTTGTTTCTTCAAAATTTGGTTCTGAAAGGCAACGAGGAACTTCATTCGCTCAGGCGTGATGGAGTTTCCTAAGCCATGGTTATGGTCAAGGTGAAGCTGATCTTTTCTATTCTTCTTATCTTTACAACCGCCTGAGTCTAAAAACTCATCTTTTTCAAGTACTACTATTCTTAAAGTTGTAATGTCTTCTGGAGTTTAGAGTGCACTTGTGTTTATAATTTATTACGCATGTATCGTTTGAATATTATCAAGCAAGAGATATATAACAACTAAAAAAATTGATTTATAGAAGTGATGTGAATAAGCTGGGTCAGACAATCGCATCATTTTGCCAATCATCTCCAAACGCATTATTCTTAGCAGGATTTAGTTATCTAGCACATTTGAATCACAGCACATTTTTCAAAGTGGTTGTAGCCATCTTCTTTTAGAGATTCATGGAAAGATCCCAAGCTTAATTCATTAGTGTCATGTCTCCAAATTTCTAATCCTGCCTCATATTATAGTTTATGAAGCACAGACACGCTCGGGAACCTTCCGTGTCGTGTCGGACACGTGTCGGCGTGTCCGACATGCTTCGACATGCTCGGACACATGGTCAACACCCGACACATGGTCAACTCTTCTCGACACGCGAGTCGGAGCGTGTCTGAGCAAGAGGCTGGGTTTCTAGAGCGCATCTGCAAGTGTGAAGGGAGAGTGAATCGTTGGCGATGGAGGATGAAGACGAGGCAAGGGAGAGGAAGCAAGGCTGCGGAGGCGAGGCAGCAGCAGTGAGGCCGCGACAGTGAGGCTGCGACGGTGAGAGAAGGCTAGAGGAAGAGAGAACCAAGCGACTGAGATGGCCGTGACAGAGGACCGAAGACAAGGCTACGATCGCAAAAGAGAGAGGACCAGAGGCAAGGCAGCGAGCAACTGCAACGAGGTGACCAAGAGAGAGAGGGATTGAGAGGAAGAGGATCGTGCAATGTAGAAGGGAGAGGCCGTTTTCCGAGAGTTTTCAAGCCTGCTCTTGAAGGGTTTCTAAAAGATAAAAAGTGGGTGCCGTGCAAGGAGGATGAGCACAGAAAGAGGAGGAGGCTACGATTTAGTTTCCAAGGAGGGTGGTGCCGTAAAGGAGGAGTCAAAGGAGGACGAGGCAGCTAGGTTTGGTTTCCAAGGAGGGCAGAAAAAAATTTAAAAATGAGGTACCGTGTGCAAGGAAGACACGCCTAGGAGAAATAATAGGTAGCTAGCGTTTGGGTTTTCAAGGAAGAGCAGGAAAAAAAAAATGATGGTGCCATGAAGAGCCAAAAAAAATTAAAATGGGATGCTCTGGGCGGGATTTGTTCTTTTTTTTTTTTTTTTGGAGGGAGAGGGTGGAGGGTGATTTCAAAAAAGAAAAAAGATGAATAATATTGAATAATAATAAATTATGATCACCATGAAAAATTATAAATTTATTTAAATAAATTCACTCTACTCTTTATTTTTGAAATAATCATATGTATATATAAAAATATTTATTTAATATTTAACGTGTCGGAACGTGTCGGAAATCTCTATTTTTTGAGAAATGACGTATCGCATGTCGTGTCGTGTCGTGTCGCGTGTCGGTGCTACATAGATTATAGTCTGTTTTAGCTTGAGTTTTCACTTCGCTTGCTTTTTATCCCTTATACATGTGGCTAAGACTTGAGATTATGTTATGTGCCCTATATATGGTCTAAGAGCACAAATTTTGATAGATTAAGATTGACTGTGTACAAATTATGCACCCTATCACGTAGTTCGGGGTGATGATTATAACTCTCGAAACTAGCAAATGCTGCCAAGTGTCATGAATATGCATCTTGTGTCTCTCATTCTGCATGCTTATATTATGGTATTTCATTCATATTCAAATATTATCTGCTCAAATAATTTTGTGGGCAGATAATTTCTTTTGGATTCTTCAAGGTATATATTAAGAGAAATAATAATTTCGCAACCTTTATTTGCAAAAATCGTGGATGGTGAAGTTAATGATTCATCATATCTTGTAAAAAAAAAATAGAGAATTAAATTGCATGTGCCGTCTTCTCTCCATGCCTGACGTCGAACAGTCATACAAGGGTCAATAATAATGAGAATAAAAGAGTGACCAAAGAGGGCCAAGAAGATGCAATAAGTTGAATAGACATTTGCTAGCAGGTGTCCCATCTATCTCCCTCTCCACCTTTAATAAAGACGCGTTTTGAAAAATCTAAAAAGACCAAAGGACGCAAGTACTCATGGACAATCAATGTTTATCCATTAGCGGCAGAGGATAGGATGGAGACCAGACATTATTGATGGTACTGTTCAAGCATGGGAATGATAATACAGATTATCATTCATTTCTACACTAAAGAAATTCGTTGGTGCTTAGTTTAGGCCCAAACTAAGGTTAAGTCGCTGAGCTCCATTATCTATATTAGCGATAAATATTCCCTCTGACACCAAGGACCATGTTTTAATACTCATCAGTGTGTCCACCTTCACATATTCGATATCGAATTTTCACTCTAAAAAAATGATATGAGAAATTAAAGCTGTCGGTGAACAAAAAATGGTAGCTGTCAAAGAATATCACTATATTATATTTCATTTATATTTCAATATGCATTTTCTTATGAGGGGGTGAGGTTTCACCATGGATGTGTTTCAAAACAAGAACATGGGTCCTGCTTAGTCAATATCTTCCTAGTTAGACTTCATTGGTATTGAATCTGTACAAAGGGAGCAGAACCTTATGGTAATGGAAACATCGAGTCTAAAAGTAAGTTATGGAATCAAAAAGAAAGAAAGAAGTGGCAAGAAGGCCCACACGGCAACAAAAAAAAAAATGAAACGCTTTAGTCCGTATGAACATTAAAGCTTTAACTCTCAGCTCATTGATGAGGGGACCCTCCAAGAAACACCGATTCAACGAGTCTAAGAAATGGAAGAGTGGGCTTTGGTGGCTAGCCTTAATAAGCCACCAGGGTTTAAATGAAGATCTTGACTTGGAACTGTCAGGGTTTGGGCACTCCCCTGTCGTTCTAGCATTTTAGAGCCTTAGTGGCTCAAGAAAAGCTCAGTTTAGTATTTTTAATGGAAACTAAAAATAAAGAACCAGCAGCGGAAAGGGTAACAAAGCGGCTGAAATTCCAAAATTTGAGGGTTGTCAATTTGATTGGGATTGCTGGGGGGCTAGCTTTAATGTGGAACAATGACGTATCGTTTAAACTAGTTTCGAGTTCGAGGGAGATGATTAAGGTCACTTGCAGTGAGCTGAATTGTGACAACATAATGAGGATTTCTTTCCTACATGCCTCGACAAATTATCAGGAAAGACTCCAACTATGGCAGCAACTTAGAATGACTCATGAGAGAAACAACTTACCCTGATATGCATTGGAGATTTTAATGAGACTTTATATCACTGCGAGAAGTATGGTAAAAGGGAGACGGATTATTATAGAATGGCAGCCTTCCGTGACCTATTGAATGATTGTGCACTCATGGATATGGAAAGCAAAGGATGTGCCCTCACCTGGACAAATAACCGAGATGGGGAGGAGCAGGTGAAAAAGAGGTTAGATCAAGTGCTTTGCAACATAGAATGGAGAATTATGTTCTTACAGGCAGAAGCCTAAGCCCTACCTGCCATTGGCTCGGACCATAGCTCTATTCTACTATCATTATACCCCCCCCCCCCCGTCAAACAAAAGGAGAAGAGTGTTCAGATTTGAAGTTAAGATTTGAAGCTTACTTTATGGAGGATGCTGAATGTAGAGAAATTGTGCAATCTGTGTGGAATGATCAACTGAATTCCCAGTTGAATTTGCCTGAAAAACTGAATGCGATAGCTGATGCTCTAACCAATTGGAGCAAGGATAAATATTCCAATGCCTATAGAAGGATTGAGGAACTTAATAAAGAGCTTACAAATATAACTAACAAAAAGGATTCGGGATCGAGAAAGGAGGAAGCAAAGAGGCTTAAGTTGCAAATTGAACAATTATGGAGACAGGAAGAAATGTATTGGGGAATGAGATTGAGGATAGAGTGGTTGAAATGGGGAGATAGGAACACGAAATTTTTCCATACTACAACTGTGCAATGAAGGCAGAGGAATAGAATTGCTATGCTGAAACTTGACCAAAACTGGTGTAGGGGTCCTAAGGCTATTAAAGAACACATTGTTACTTTCTATCAATGCCTTTACGACTCAGTCGGCCCCAGAAATTTTCAGCCGGTGCTGGATCAATGCCCTTGCCTAGTAGCAGATGCCATGAATGAAGCTTTAACTGCAAAAGTCACAATGGAGGAAGTAAAATCAGTAGTATTCCAACTGGGAGCCATTAAGGCTCCGGGGCCAGACGGCTTAAATGGACAATTCTTCCAGCATAATTGGGAGCTAATCTAGGAAGATGTCCATAAAATGGTGGATAACTTCTTTGTTTCAGGTACTCTAGACCCTTCCCTCGATACAACTCACATTACCCTCGTACCAAAAGTGACTCTCCTAGAATCTATAGCGCAATACAGGCCCATCTGCCTTTGTAATTTCAGTTACAAGATAATTTCAAAAGTGATGGCAAATAGGTTGAAGCCTTGGCTTCCTAAACTGATAGAAATGGAGCAAAGTGCTTTCGTAGGTCGAAGACAAATACAAGACAATATTTTAATTGTCGAAGAAGTGCTGCATCAATTGAGAATCATGAAAAGGAAAAGGAAGTTTCAGGCTGTGCTTAAACTTGACATGCAAAAAGCATATGACCGAGTGGAATGGGACTTCTTGTGCGAGTGCATGAGCAAAATGGGCTTTAGCGATCACTGGGTTTCGTTGGTGAAAACATGTATATCAACCGTTACCTTCAGCATCAAAGTGAATGAGGAACCTCTTCAAGCATTCAAGCCGACTAGGGGTTTAAGGCAAGGGGACCCTCTCTCTCCCTACTTATTTATTGTGATGACTAATGTGTTGTCTTTGTTAATACAAAAAGCACTTAGAGATGTCAATGTAAAAGGGATTAAACTGAATAGAAGCTATCCAACACTTACACACTTACTTTGTGCGGATGATGTGATCTTCTTCCTCGATGGCACAGTGAAGGAATGTCAAAACATGGCAAACCTATTGAATCAATATTGTTATGCATCCGGTCAAGCCATAAACCGAAACAAGTCGGGTATTTACTTTAGTAGCTGCTGCCCACAGCAATTAAGAAGGAATATGGCAAAAGAACTAAGAGTCCCGATCATCGAAAAAACATGGAAATATCTAGGCATTCCTTCGGATTGGGGGCAATCGAAGAAAGAGATGTTCTCGTGGATTCTAGCAAGAGTTAATATGAAACTTGAGGGGTGGAAAGAGAACATAATGTCAAAAGCAGGGAAGGAAATACTTATTAAAACGGTTGTACAAGCATTGCTACAATATGCTATGTCAATTTTTAAGATGCCAATTTCAATATGCAGATCAATTGAAAACAAGATTGCCACATTCTGGTGGCAAAAGAACAGTGCAAAGAAAGGTGTCAACTGGAGAAAGTGGGAGGAGCTGAAAAAAAGAAAAGACTGTGGGGGTTTGGGATTTAAGGACCTTGTTGCCTTTAATAAGGCTATGCTCGGAAAACAAGCATGGAGACTCATATAAGACCCTTCAACCTTGTGGAGTAGACTGCTAAAAGGACTACACTTCCTCATAGGAGATTTCATGAAGGCAAACACGGGATCACGACCATCTTGGGGATAGCAAAGTCTATTACAAGGAAGAGAGGTGATGGAGCAGCAAAGATGATGGGCAGTAGGAGACGGATCGCAAATCAGAGTGAGAGAAGACAAATGGTTAGCAAGAGGTTGCATAGGAGGACCAAAAAACTGAGGAGAACCCGAATATGTGGCTGAGTTAATCGACCAGGAGTCCAAACAGTGGGATGAGCATAAACTAAAAACCTGGTTTGATGATGACTTAGTCAAAGAGATACTCGTGACGCCGCTTAGTCACACAAGAAACAAAGACAAAATCATATGGACCAACAATAGATCCGGCATCTCCTCAGTCAAAAGTGGATACAATAAAATCCAGACAGCACACAACCAGACATCGGCACACGCATCCTCATCATACCAGCGACCCAAGAAGCTATGGAACCTGATTTGGGACCTCCACACCCAACCAAAGGTCAAGTTCTTTACATGTAGCCTTTGTGCTAATGCTACCCATGAAGGAGAACCTATATAGGAGAAAGATGATACTTGATCCAAGCTACCCCATGTGCCACCGTATGCCAGAGACACTCGAATATCTATTCCTCCTATGCGAATGGACGCACAAGATTTGGGCAAATTAGAAGCTAAAGCTGAACCCTTCCCCTAGCAATATCTCAAGAATAGACAAATGGCTACTTGAAGTCCTTACCTCGGAGAGAAACCCTTAGCCGATCGATCTCGGCCGATCAGGAACGATCCATGATCGATCCACACGACCAAGGCCCTTGACCACGATCGATTTGCATGGTGAGGGGATTGATCCATGCACCGTGCGGATCAATGGGATTGTGTGAAGATAAAAACTATAGAGCCAACCGAGAAAATATGAAGAGTCTCTAAATTAGATGCAACATCTCAAGAGATATGGAAAATTGGGGGAAAGAAAAATCCTTAAAATTAAATCCCAAATGTCAAGCCCTTCAACTTGCAAGTCTCTTGTTCTTTACTCAAGATAAGACAAAAGAATTAATACAAGTAAGACAGGCACGCCTTCTTCGAACAATTATGAACGCACCTGTGACATTGATAATCCAACTTCACCGTAAAGTACATATATTTGCAAAGTAATTATTCGTAATTTCTTGGCAATTCATCTAGGTGATTTTCTTTAGCAAAATGACGACATTGACAAATGCATTCTTTTCCTTGGACATGCGATCAGCAAGTAGAGCCTCATACCTCTTAAAGACCTCATCAATAATCTCTTTACCAAAGTGATCAATGAGCAAGGGCTCGGCCACGGCTCTCATGCACCGGGCCAAATTGTATCCCCCATCCTTCAAGACAATATCAGAGTTAGAATCGGTGGCAAGTATACTCCAATTCACTTCGGATGCTTCCAAGCAATCAATTGAGAATGACCCTTGCTTTTGGACCTCCCCTTGTACTTCTTTTGGTGAGGGTGTGTACTGAGGGATGTTGAAGGAGTCTAGTTTTTGTTCTTCTACAAGTCCCTGGATTAGTGCAGATGTAGAATTTTAGATTTTCCAACCAAAGAAGTGACAACTGCAAAAACATTAGCTGTTACCGTAATATCATAACAAAATTCACAGTTACTTGTCTATGTTATTATTGCACTGTGATAATACATGAAGTTTCTTATCATGTAAATGTTGATTCCATTTTAATAAAGTCTACACTAGCCTAAGAGGGAATAAGAGTGCGCTTGAAGCACCTCATAATTTTATCTCTCATTCTTTGATTTTCTGGGGAAATTAGCAAAAAAGTCTGAAACCCATTATACTTATTCCAATTTAGTCCTAAATCTTTTAATTTTGTCAATTTAAACATAAAATTTTTAATGATTAGATAATTTAGTAATAAAAATTTCAATCCTGCTAGTTTAATCCTAAATCATTTTGACAATTTATCAATTTAGTCATTCTAGCTATTTTGGGCAGAAATTGCTAACGTGGCGATCTAATTAGCACTAGCAATCTTAATGTCAACAATTTTATTAATTTTCTTAATTTTTTCTTCTTCTTTTTTCCTTTCCTTTTCTTATACTTTTTCCCCTTTTTCCCTCCACGGCCTGAATGAGGGCAACCCTTGCCTAGGTAAGGGTCACGCTCGCCAGGGGTCAATGATGGGGACCCTTGCTTGAGGCTAGTGAGGGAGAATCCTTGCTAGGGTAATCGTCACCTAGGGCTGGCAACCTCCATTAGCCATCCTTGAATACTAGCAATGACGAGTGGAGTGAAAAAGGAAAACAAATTATAAAATTATAAAAAAAATTATAAAAAGTGTTCACTTTAACGCTAGCCATGTTATTTAGCATAGTTGGTGTTTGATAGATCGCTACGTCAATGATTTATAGTCATAATTAGCAGGAAGAATTAAATTGGCAAATCATTTAAAAAAATTAGGACTAAATTTGTATATATGCAAAAGGTTTATGACTAAATTGACACAATTAAAATGTTTAGGATTAAATTGACTAAATTGAAAAGTATAGACCTTAAATGGCACAAGTGTAATAAGTTTGTAACTTTTTTTTTTTTTTGTAATTTTCCCTTGATTTTCTCGAATACATTCCTAAGCAAGAGAAATGGGATTATTCTTGTAAGATTTTCAGATTGGAATTTTGCTTTCGATCAGAGAATTCATGTGCAAATCTTAACTATAGGTTTGCAAGAAAATTCTTGATGTTATCTAACATAATCAGGGATTATGTTTGATTTTACAGAGTGCGAAAACAAAAATTATTCCCAAGGGACTGGCAAATTTCACTGGCGTGGTAGGATGTGACAATTTTTTATGTGATAAAAATTATTCACAAAGGGCTAACAAAACTAACCTCCAATTTAACTTAATGTGTCCATGACAATTCAAGTACTATTTTGATTTTTTATTTGTTACCTGTGAGACCATCTGATTGAGAGCAATAGCTAAGAGCTCCCAAATGTAACAACACTCTTTACTTGAAGGATCGTCGCTTCTTCGACCCAGGAGGGTCAACACCATACGTCCTCCCACCAATAACTCTTGCCCATGACATTTCAAGAACGTCGAGAAGTCCCTCTGAAATTGCTTGTAGTATGCCCTAAGCACCTTGGGAGGGCTCGATCTCGCCATGTATATGTTGCCTTTGTTTCCCTCTAGTCCTCGTGGGACCTGAGGAGGGAGGGAGGGATAAAAAAAGTGAGTGAGTTTGATTTCCAAGCACACCCCTTGTTTCTTCATAAAAGAGAATAATTTTCCTAGAACCCCAAAATAGACTTTTTGGGTGTCTCGACTATTATTTGCTTGACTCTACCCTTAAAAAAGAGTTAGACCAAAGTTTCCAGAAAACAACAATAATAACAATGATAAAAATAGTGTTTCTCGACATATATTTCCCATTAGGTTTACAAACTATGAGACAAAAAATTACCTGAGATAGCCACATGAGGCTATACGAAGAATGAATCAAGTGCAGGCTCTCTCGAGCGAACAATCTTCCATAGAATGAACCAGGAACGCCATTGACGAAGCACGGCAACGTTGCTGACACTCCATACTTGCTCTTCAATTGCTTGCTCAACTTCCCTTGGAATCTTGGCAAGAAGCTGCTGAAGAGGGTGTTGAAGTCGTTCCCTGGGAGATCGTTCAAGAACACTTGGAACTCCGGCAGCTCATGCTTCATTGCCTTGCAGAGATCAATCACGATGTTGATGATCTCGGACACAGCGAAAAGAGCATTGGGACCGGTGGAACAACCCAAGTCCGCAATGGCAAGGCTCGTCGGTAAGGTGGCAGCAACAGTGGAGAAGAGAGCTGTGATGGCTGCCTCCATTATGGGTTTCGTCACCGATATCACTTTTCTCTACAAAAAGAAAAGGAGAGCATTCACTCAATATGAAGAAAAAAAGTGGTGCCTTTAATTTTTCGCATATAAAGTAATAAATCCCAAAACTAGCCAATATATCCAGCGATATATCCGCGGGCAGTCCAAATAAAGTGAAATAATATTGCAGATTCCATGCAATTTCTTTGTAAATTCAAATTAGAACATCATCGGAAAGGGTTTGTCCAACATTGCAATGATTTTGCGAGATCTAGTACTCTCATATAGTCTCTGATGTACATTCTTTTTCAAGAGAAATCTTGTTGATTGAAAAGTGTATCTACGAATTAGGGTTATAATTTCAATTATTGAATAATAAGTCACATAATCTCAAAGGGCATGGTAAATTGGCTTCTTTCTGCATATAGAATTTCAAATCTTGGTAAAACAAAAAGAATCCTAGTTTGCTATAAAATGAAGAAATCATGTTATGGTGCACATAAGATTGAAATAATCAAACATTAAATGCAGATTAATCCAAGATTTTCGGAGCCCACGAGGGGGCAATGAGAGATGTACCGGAAGCAATGAGTTGTTAGCATAACTTGTTTCTCCCATTCCTCCATTCATGTGCAGTACTTGCATGACTTCCATCTCACCTGTGAATTCCATCTCTCTCTCTCGTACGTGTGTGTGGCGTTGCTTCAGTTGGCTTGCATTTGAATTGGTACGAGGCTCTTCTATTTATAGACAGTTTTGGGGTACTTTGTCTTGATGTTCTGCATTGCTTGCGAGTTGCAACTTGAGCCTAATTGTGTGAAAGATGCACGGGCATGAGCTGGCACGCAAATATCCACTTTGTGGAATTTTCTTTCCCTTTCGAGCTGTACTTCGAGATAAAGATAGGGATCTGAGTGTATAAGAGTAGAGAGGAAATATTCAGTGGCTAAAGACTCTCATGTAAACAACTGATATTATATGTATATTTTTTTTTTACTTTCAATCAATCACAATTTGACACATGTTCATTCTTTTATGCAATTGATATAAAGGATCATTTTTATGAAAATGCCCTTTTTAGATCATTTATATTTCAGAAAACAAACGGTGTAGAAATTGCACAAGTCATTTGAAGTTTCTATTAAAAAAAAAAAAGTACACATAGATCGGTAAAATCACAGCACAAAAAGTTAGATTGCTGGTGCATTTTGTGTTTTGTGGGGCTAACGTCGACTAAGCTTAGATTTTAGGGAGTTTAAAGCAACTCTGCAACAAGGTTGTTACCAATCTAGTAAATATGAAGGTCTCATCATTTAGATCGCCTCCACCAATCAGCATCCACTTTACTTGCCCCGACCACGACGTCGACTGCTAGGCTCCGCTTCGAGCCGCCGCTCGTGTAGTGGACGACGTACGGGGAGGAGGAGGAGCGAGGGAGCTCCAGATCCGTCACCAGGCCGGTGATGAGCTCTGCGCCGCGGGACTCCGTGCGCGAGCGGAGGAAGGAGTAGAGGACCTCGCGGCGGAGCATGGCGATGAACTCATGCGGCCTCAGGGTCTTGCCAAAGTTGACGGTGATGTTCGACAGCGAGATGACCCTCATCTTGGTGACGCGGTGGTCGACGAGGCTGGGCAGGAGGTCGAACTTGTCCAGCATGCAGAGTGGGATGGCGCTGCCGCAGGGCTTGGCGGAGGAGGGGCTGCGCTCGAAAAGAAAGGTCTCGACGTCGCCGGAGGCGTGGGACTCGGTGGCGGAGGACCCGGCCGGTCCGCCGCCAATGACGACGGCGCAGAGCTTGCAGCCAGGGAGGGGCGGGTTCTTCGAGGCGGCAACAGTGAGGGGGCGCAGGGAAGGCTTGCGCGGTTGCCGGTTGCCGAGGCGGAGGGAGGCGAAGTGGTGGTGGAGAAATATGCTAAAGTCTCTGTTAACGATCAGCCCTCCATATTGGCAATAGATAAGGATTACTTTTAACACTAATCAGCTATAATTTCGTTCGCCTTAAGGATTCAATTTTCTTTTGGTCCTACGTCCTCGTGCTGATTAGTCTGCCACTATCCCATGGGAGCTAGAGGAAAGACCACAACATGAGAGCTTTAAGATCTTACATTTAAAAAAAAAAAAAATAGTTATGTGCACCATCAATTTCAGCTGTCATAAAAAAAATATTTGAAAAGACTACATTGGACTTTGTCGCTTAAATTAGACTAGATAATGTGAAGTACTTGATAATATTTTAAATAAATTTTATGATTTTATTACACAACCTAAAAACGTTAAGATCTGATTGGATCCACAAAATTTGAATTAATTTGTCCTTGTACATGGCTTAATTGCAAAATTTTTACAAATTATATGTCAGTGATATAACAACATTTAATTGTCCTTTTTCTTTACCAAACTTAACATACTAGCTAATGACACAAGAATGACGTGATAATTGAACTAACAATTGAAAGCATAGAGTAATAGATGGAATACAAGACTAGTGGTGAATTGATTTTATTTGCCTTAGATAAGTAGGTAATGCTTTCCCGAATGTCGTGTGTTCACTTATTGCAAATTGATGTCAACTGTTGGATGACAAAGCATCCCAACCCTGTGATCAAAGATAAATTGATGTCCACCCATTGGATCCGGCACGACAATCTTGTCCTGCCAAACCCCACCGTCCCATAGCTCACACCATAATTAATAAATCGTGTTCTATCATCAGGAAAAATTATAAAAAATGTCAAAATGTTTTGCAATTTTGTCAATTTAATTCCAAATATTTTTGTTTTGTCAATTCATTCATAAATCTTTTACAATTATATCAATTCAGTCCATATGACCAAATTTGGCTAACCAACGCTAACGTGGATACCAACCGTTTGGTCGATGTTAACGTTGACAATTTTTAATAATATTTCATTTTTTTATTTATTTTTATTTTTATTTTTTTCTCTCCTTGCTTCTTCCTGGTGTAATTGAATAAAAAACACACAAGTAGCCTAATATTGTCTCCAAAAGAAAATGGCAATCCAAAAATCCCTATTGTAAAGCCATAAAGGCTTGTTTAATTTCGGATTTTAATTTTTTTAAGGATTTTCCAAACTTTAAGAGAAAAAAAATATTTGAAGAGCTAGCAAATTTTCTAACGAATTCCAATTTTCTGAATTTTTCTGATTTTTCAAGGTTTTCCAAAAAATTTATGATTTTATTACTTATTTATTTTTTATTTTTTATGAATTTTCTGGATTTTAAAAATTTTCAATGATTTTTCTGAATTCTATGAATTTTTTATTTTTTATTTTTTAAGATTTTTATGATTTTGTTATGCTTTTAAAGATTTTTTATTTATTTTCATCATTATTATATTCGGGAAAAGGATTTCGGGCCAGGTTTACACGGGCCAACCCGCTAACCCGATCCGTCTATCAGGACCCAACCCGCGTCGGATTAAACCTTAATTTTTAAATTTTTTTTTTTTATAGATAAGATAAAATAAAATAAACTAAAATAAAATTTCCTTCGTCCCCTTCTCAAGTCGTCTTCTTCCCGAAGCCAATCTCTCCCCCTGCAACTTGCCGAATCTTCCCTATGGAAAAACTCAAAGCTGACCACACAAACGCACTTCAAAATCTCAACCGTTCCAACGTCGGCGGCCAACCTCGAGCACCGTCACCAAACCGTCACTGCCAATCATCTCCGACCGTCGTCAAACCTTCGCCGACGATGGCTTACCCTGCGGTAACCCCAACACATCCTCCACCGAAACAGAATTCCTTTCTAACTTAACAGTCACACACACCAATCCAGAACCGGACGAAACACTAGTGCTTGAAAGAGAGGTGGAGGCATCCAACACGGCCGTAGCTAATCGCGATCGTCACCAAAATAAACAAGGATGGATTTGAGACTCTGACCACGTTCAAACTGCACCATGAGCATGATATGCATCCAAAAGGAAAAGGAACGCAGCAGTTAGTGTGCTGGACACGAATCACTACAGATGTAAACATTATCAAGCATCCGATTATGCAAAGTCAGATTCAAAACGTCTAACGCGCAAATCATCGACCAGGTGGCGTGCGTTTTTTGCATATAAGTTCCGAGACCATATTTGATGCTGTACTCGGTCTAAACGCAGTGCATCAACCTCTAGATCAGCACAAATCACGACGAAAATGATATCAGTTTAGTAACGTCTTCTCGTGAGTTGGATGGCTAAGTTTAATACTCTAAACTTCAGCAAAACCGAACGAAACAGAGCAGAGATTACCCGACTTGAAATGTTCGTGTTGTGATAACAACTCGAATCGGCTACCGAATCCTTCACGTCCTACCAATGAACGGGATTTCGGCTTCGTGAAGACTTTTCGGAGGAGATTTGCTTTTCCTTGAATCAACTCGGCCACGAACAGAGCCACATCAGTTCTTTTGCAAAACGTGGCCTAGCTCAAGAACGGAGAACTCCAGTAGATGGCAGGAAACGGCGGGAGATCTTTCTATTTTGAGGAAACAAAATGGGCTGAGAAAGGGAGAAGAAAAACCAGAGGAAAAGGGTTGGGCTGGAACAAAATAGGAAAAATAAGAGCAAAATTGGGCCAATTCAGGGATTAAGCCCGAGTGGGCCGGAAATTTTGCTTAGAAACCGGGCCAGGCATAAATGGCCTACCCGAATTTTATTTTATTTTTTTATCTATTTTTCTTGTTTATATATTTATTTTTTGTTTTCTTTCTTATTACTATATTTTTGTCGTTTTTACCCTTTTTTTTGTATTTTTATATTTTGACAAAAAATGGATATCCGAATGATCTAAAAAAATTCAAGTGTTGGTACATATGAGTTCAAACAGCCTAGATGTAGGGTCAATCCAAGTCCAACATGTCTCCCCCCTCGTCAATCCTCATCAATTAGCTGTCAAATTCAAATTGGAGCATCCGTTTTCTCAAGTTCATGATGTAGCCAACTCATATGAGGAGATGCCCTCCATCCCCCTCCCACGGGGGGGGATTAGATCCAGAGCTTTATTCATCACTAGCATATCTCAAATTCCAATATAGATGTCGCCTAACGCTGCCTCGCATGCTAATTTCTTTTGCCAAGTGGATTTGGTGTAGTGTAGGAAGAATGTGATATGTCATTTTCTTTAGAGCTTTCATGGTTCAATCCCTTAAACCGGGATTTATTGATAAGGACAAGTTCAGAATCGGGTGGACATATTTATACTCCACTTGGTAAAGAAACCTAACCGAAGAAGAAACGGCAAAGGAGCAAATACCACTAATCCAATAGTTGATTGAGTTAAAACATTGAAAATGTCATTTTAGGCCTTTTGCGTTGCTGACCTGAATTTAGAATTCCTAACTATGCCTCCTTTGTGCAATTGTCATGAATCGATGAAGAAGTGTACTCTTTCTACTTTTATTTTCTTCCTTTTTCGAGCTAATTACAATTTATCAGCCTTTTTTTGTTTTTGTTTCTGAATAGAATCTCTCAACATCAGTGCTTCTCATGTTTTAATGAGAGAGAATTTTTTCAATAATCTCTTTTCTAGTTCATAACCATTTCACGATACGCCTTTCTTAATCTATAGTTTCCTAGATCACATATTTTGATACACAGGCAACATTTTAATTTCAACTAAGTAGAATGATAGAAAGTTCGTGCCATTGTCTACGAGAATTCTCTTGTCTTTGCGCAGGCCTAATTAGTCTAATTGCAGAGTGAGATGTTTATGAGCTAGTGAATTCATATGTTGGTGATGTGGCCATCTTACCCCTCTATCGATAAAATGAAATAGTTGGCGGTAATTGCAGATGAAGTCTACATAGAACTAGCAAAATACATGTTTGTTGCACAGCTCCAAGACTATAGTTTCCACATATTTTTCTAAATGTTAGTTTAATTCTATTTTCCCTTTATTCATATTTTAAGTTAATTGTTTTACTCAAACTTTCGAATTTTAATTTGGTCGTATCATGATATTAGTTAATATATTTTTTACTTCATTACTATATTTAATAAGTTATATAGACATTCATGTCAAGATAGAGAAATATTGATGGCCCCATACTTTAATATGCCTATGAGTAAAATTGGTATGAAATTAAAAAATAATGTAAGGTATTCTTTTAGAAGTTAAAATAAAGGTTGCTAAAATAAAACTTGAAGACTGATGCAAATTATACTTTGAACTTGATGATGCTGTATATATGCTTTAGAATATTAATTACTCTATCAAATAAAAAAAAAATCAATGACCTCTTCAACCTCACATTTTTACAAAGAAACTTCCATGAAAGACCTGTGCGTATATTTAAGAAGATCGCAAGTAATCAACGAATCTCTTACCTTCTAAATTTTGTGCCTCCCAATGTTCGAAGTGGACCAACTTGGACTATAGCACTAGAAATGCATAGTCATGACATCATTTCATTTTTGAAAGGGTGGCAAGAATTCATGGAGCTAGTACTTCGGAGATATTATGATGACATACAATTATACAAAATTGCAATTGTTAATTTAAATTAAGCATGCACTTCAATTGAATTGTCTACATTCTAAAGGCCACTCAATATGTGCATAGATTCAATTGAGCATCGACATGGTGCCATCATTTTATTAAATGAGATTAGCCTAGATTGACATGTAGTTGTAAAATTACGGTACTCCATCATTCAATTTTACTCCCAGACAAGGGAATTTTAGTAAATCAAAGAATAGCAATATGGACCAATTGCATAGTGGTGTGAAAAAAGGTAACAAAAATATAAGAAATGGAAAAACTATGGTAACATTCAATGGAGGGGAGTGGCAAGTAAAGAAAGTTCCGGACATGGATCAAAGTTAGGCCCAGTCGCATGTATGCCGAAAACGAAACAGGGCACGTCTAGATCACGTAGTAGGCCTCATCCCGGTCATGAATCAAGCTATGTCTAGTCGTGGCTTGATTCATTCTTTCCCTTTTTCAATTGCATAAATCTTATTCCTTTCCTTTGTCAAATTCTACAAATGCCTTGATTCTTACTTTGCTCAAGGTGATGCAAGGGTGGCAAGGAATCATGCTCGAGCATGGTATGATTCCATGCCATTATGGTTATAAGGGGGGATGGGCCAGGCTAGGGGAGGGGCCAGGCTATCAAAAGGTCTTTCAGACTTGACCTTCAAAATTGAAATGGGCCAAGGCTTCGCATGCATGATAGGAGAGTCTTACTGAAAAACCAAATTCATCCATACCTTGAGGACTTGAAATATTTGCATGAAGTTTTGAATATGATCGCATATCGATCTGGTTAACAAAATTATGTGGTATTATCCAAAAAAATCCATAATTCTTAGCGAAAATCTCTAAGGTTTTGAATATGATCGCATATCAATCATGGAATTTTCTAAGAAGCATAATCCAAAGGTGCGACGGTTTTGCTGCGGAAGCTAGGGAGAATTTCTATGTTCGGTAGCCGACATCGCAAGAAATAGAGAGGGATTCATGGTCGACGGTTTTGCTACGGAAGCTAGGGTTTCGTCCGCGGAACAAGCAGAAGCCGAAGCACTGTTACACGGTCTTCGCTTTATCTCCAACTGGCCGTCCAATCACGTGCAAGTGCTTCAAAGTCAAGAACTTCGCTTCGTATGTGAAAGCGATAGCTCAGCGGTGGTGGACTATGTCTTGGGCCGGGCCGAGATACCATGGAATCTAAGAAGCATAATCCAAAGGTGCGAACAGGAGCTCCGTATGGGCCGTCAAGTATCAGTAACGCATTGTCCCCGGGAGGTAAATAAAGCGGCAGATTGGCTCGTTCGTGCACACCGCCGTAAACAACTTCCTCCAGATTGGGTGAATAGACCCCCTCTATCCCTTAGGAATATTTTACTTTCTGAATGTAACGCCTCTTTGATCTCCAAGACTTCGTAAGCTAATACATCAGTAGCTATTTCGACCAAAAAAAAAAACCATTCATGCCAAAAAAGAAAAAAAAAATGAGGTCCACACATATCTCATCTGATAGAGCTTTGTCACCGAAACAAAGCAATGCACGTTGTGTGGAGGCTACTCGACCCAATAATTTGACAAGACGTGTTTTAATGAAGTGTCCCCACTCTCTCCGTCTCTGATTGACCTTTAGCATAAGAGCATGCCGCCCGGGATATTTTTGCTACAATGCAGAAATAAACCAATGATTTATGATAAACCAAGCTGATTTATAGTTGGGCAAAAATGAGGGTCCTTCGGCAATTTTCATTTTTGCTGTCGAAATGAAATTTGCTTCTGCTTTATTGTGTGCCTCTTTCCTGGTTTGTTTGTTTTTGTGTACTTCTATGGCAGTTTTTTTTTTGGGTAAAATACTTCTATGGCAGTTTTGTTTCTGAAGGGTAGCATTGCTTGCTAGTGTGGGTGTTGCAACTTTACTTCTATTCGCTGCTATTTGGTAGATTGGATTATGGACTCTCGATTTTGGACCTAGGGACTGTGTACCATTGGACCCTTTTGTTTAAGTCAAGCGTTAGAGCTAGAGATTTGGTGATCTAGGGCTTTAACTTAGCCGCTTGACCAAGCAAAGAGTGCTGATTATAACTTTTGAGATTGCCAAATACTATCATGAATTATTAATACATATTGTGTCTTCTCTCATTCTGTGTGCTTATATTATGATATTAAATTCATATTCCTACATTGCTTGTTCAAATAAGCATATAAGGGCAGAATAGGACTCCTTAAGGTGTATATTAAAGAAAATAATAATTATCAACAGTAAGGATTCATCGCATCTTATCAAAAAAATAAAGGACAAATTGCATTTACAATGTCCTCTACCATGCCTGACGTGGTCCCCTCATATAAGGGTCAATAATAAGACAATGACTAAAACAGGTTCAGAAGATGCAATAATTTGACAAAGACATTAGCTAGTAGGGCGTCCCATCTATCTCCATCTCGTGACAACCTTTAATAAAGATGCGTTCTGAAAAAGCTAAAAAAACAATCAGTGTTTGTCCATTAGCAATGGTGGATAGGATGGAGACCAGACACTGTTGATGGTACTGTTCAAGCATGGGAATAATAATTCAGAATATCATTCAATGTTTGTCCAACGAGTGAATGACTATCTCCTTCTCGTTACTACCTTTAATAAAGATGCGTTTTGAAAAAGCTAAAAAGAAAGTACTAATGGACAATCAATGTTTGTCCAATAGCCGTGGAGGATAAGATAGAGACCATAAATTGCCGATGGTTACTGTTCGAGCAAAGGAATGATAATGCAGAAAATCATCCATTTCTATACTAAAGAACTCTATCGTTGCTTAGTTTAGGTCTATATTAAGGTTGAGCTGCCAAGCTCCATTATCTGTATTAGAGATGTTTTGAATATTTTTTCTGAAAATAAAATGACTAAAGACGGTGTTGAAAAAAACCATGAAGCTACTAAAGATGGCAGTATAAAGAAACGAAAAGCTAAGGTTAAATTTGATTCATTTTCTCTTGATGGATTAGGAAATATCCTAAATAATCTCCCCTTTCTTCCTCATGGTTTGTGTCTTTGTTAAGGTTATAAATCGGTGGATCTCTGCTATTGAATCTCATCGGTTGATAATAAAATATTCCAAATAAAGTTGTTTAGTTTCTATCACCAAAATCTGAAGATCATCATGTCAAGAACCAAAATTGGCTTACTACAAATTGAAAATGTAATGCACAATATTTCTCTTTATCACCCTCGAAATAAAACAGCAGAGACATTATTGTAGCCCATATATTTAAATAAATATGGATTAAGACCTGTTAGTGGAGCCTTGGTGTTTAGAGAAAAGACATAACACTGTTCCCCCATTAATGTACGCTGCAGAGGAGCCAAAAAAGGGCTCACGTCACCACTAATACAACTGGCATCCGATACTAAGGACCGGGTTCTGCTACTTATCATTGTGTCCATCTTCACCTACCCAATACCAAACTTCGACTCTAAAAAAATAACCAAGGGATTAAAGCTGTCGGTGAAAATAAAATTGAACTACTTATCTTGCAAAATGATAGCTGTCAAAGAAAATCGCTCTATATATTTCACCCATATTTCTATCCGTTCTTGTTAGATGTGTTTCATGATAGGTATGTTACAAAACAAAAACTAGAAAATTACCATGTGAAAATCAATTCCCTCTTTTCATTAATTGAAGTGGTCAATCCTATAATAGCTTAGAATTGCATAGGCTAATTCTATGGTCAACTTAAGAACTGGCCATCTCTGTTTTTTCTGTTTTATTTTTTTATTAATTGCTCTATCATATCCAATTGATTATGGAATTAGAAGAAGAATGTCAATCAATGTATAATTTACCACATGAAGGAAGTTTTCATACGGTAATAGTAAACTTACTGGCTAACTTGAGTAGGGAATGATTTGAAAAATAACGTTCAGAACTCTTATCCTATACTTTCGTTGTCATCCTCAAAGAAGTTATTATTTCCAAAAAAGAAGCAATGAATTATTATTACAATCTCATGTTTGAACCAGTAATGCAAAAAAAGGGGCTCCACATTGTACCCTCTCTGAATCTGATAGAGCCCTGGAAAATAGCAACGCGCGTTGCTCAAAATACCCGATGCAATAATTTGACAAGACGTTATTTAATAAAGGGTCCCCACTCTCTCTATCTCTGATTCACCTTTAGCGTGTGGAGCATCCCGCCCAAGATATTTTTGCTACAATGCGGAAATAAACCCAAGATGATAAACCAAGTTGATTTATAGTTGGGCCAAAATGGGAGTCTGTCGGCAATTTTCATTTTTGCTGTTGAAATGAAGTTGCTTCTGTTTTGTTGTGTGCCTCTTTTGTGGTTAGTTCGTTTCTGTGTGCTTCTGTGGTAGTTTTTATTTCGGAAGGGTGGAGCTGCTTGCTGGTGTGGGTGTTGCGGCTATGCTTCTATTCGCTGCTGTTTGGTAGATTTAGTCATGGATTCTTGATTTTGGACCCGGAGACTGTGTATTGTCAACCCTTTTGTTTAAGTCAAGCCTTAGAGGTAGAGATTTGGTGATTTGGGGCTTCAGCTTAGCCGCTTGACTAAGCAAAGATGCCATTAATTTCAACAAAAACAGCGTCGTTTCATTGCAACCTTAGTCCATGTCACATCATTGCTGAAAGGACTTGATTACCATTTTGCTCAAAAGGATTAAGATTAAATTACTTCAATTAAAAAATTTGGAGCTCCATTACGTTATGTGTAATAAGTTTTAGACTGGTTGTGCAATTTTCCAGCAGTGGTAAAAGTCCAGCAGCTTGTACTTTGATGAAATAGAAGATTCTTGTATATGTCTACCCATTAATCACAATCAAATCTTAGTCTTGTACATTTCTTGACCACACGAGTAAAATAATAATTAGCACTTGTCAATTTTGATCCTCTAATTTTATGTCCTCCCCTATGAAACTTTATTTCCACCTGTTAAAAACTCCACGCTATTTAACTAATTAGATAGAGTGGTAGTAGGCCGATATTTAAGCTCAATTTGCATCATTTGGGTCTCAATTAAAAATGATGTAATACAAATAATGAGATCATTTGGGCTCATGAGCATTGGGTTCATGTAATTACAAAACCGTTTTGTTTCTTCGAAATTTGGTTATGAAAGGCGACAAGGAACTTCATTCACTCATGCGTGATGCAGATTCCTAAGCCATGGTCGAAGCTGATCTTTTCTATTATGCTTATTTTTTTTTTTTGGTAAAGGTAAGAAATCTATTATGCTTATTTTTACAACCATTTGAGTCGAAAAAACTCATATTTTTCAAATGCTCCAATTTTTTAAATTATAATGTCTTCTAGAGTTCACTCGTGTCTAGCCAAGCACCAATCAAGGTAAAAGTTTATAATTTTTTACGCACATATCGTTTAAATATTATAAAGCAAGAGATATATAACAACTTAAATAATTGATTTATAGAAGTGATGTGAACAAGCTGGGTTGAGACAATTGCATCATTTTGCCAATCATCTCCAAACACATTATTCTTAGCAGTATTAACTTATCTAGCACATTTGAATAAGAGCATTCATTTTTCAAAGTGGTGATGTGGCCATCTTCTTTTAGAGATCCATGGAAAGATCCCAAGCTTAATTCATCACGCATGTCTCCAAATTTCTAATCTTGCCTCGTATTATAGTTTGTTTTAGCTTCACTTTGCTTGCTTTTATCCCTTGTACATGTGGCTAAGACTTGAGATTATGTTATGCACCCTATGTATAGTTTAAGAGCACAAATTTTGATAGGTTAAGATTGATTACTTACATATTATGCACCTATTACACAGTTCGGGGGTGCTGATTATAACTCTTGAAACTAGCAAATACTGCCAAGTACCGTGAATACACATCTTGTGTCTCTCATTCTGCATTTATATTATGGTATTTCATTCATATTCAAACATTCTTGTTCAAATAATTATGCGGGCAGACAATTACCTTTAGATTCTTCAAGGTATATATTGAGAGATAATAATTTTGTAAGTTTTATTAATTTAGAAAAATCGTGGACGGTGAAGTGGATCTTGTCTAAAAATAAAGAACTAAATTGCATGTGCCTTCTCCTCTCCCGAACGGTCAAATAAGGGTCAATAATAAAGGAGTAACTAAAACAGGTCCTAATTTGACTAGACATTTGCTAGCAGGATGTCCCATCTATCTCCCTCTCTACCTTTAATAAAGATGCGTTTTGAAAAAGCTAAAAGGACCAATGGACGCACGTACGCGTGGACAGTCAGTGTTTGTCCAGTAGCAGTGGAGGATAGGATGGAGACCAGACAGTGTTGATGGTACTGTTCAAGGATGGGAATAGTAATACAGAATATCATTCATTTCTACACTAAAGAAATCTATCGGTGCTGAGTTTAGGCCTAAACTAAGGTTAAGTTGCCGAGCTCCTTTATCTGTGTTAGAGATAAATATTTCCTCTGAAGATGAAATGACTAAAGATGATGTTGACAAAATTGAGAAGTTACTTCAAATGAAATGACTAAAAATGACGGCATAAAGAAATAAAAAGTTAAGATTTAATTTGATTTATTCTTTCTTGATAGCTTAGGAAATATTCTAA
Source organism: Eucalyptus grandis x Eucalyptus urophylla (assembly GCA_028830015.1). NCBI lineage: Eukaryota > Viridiplantae > Streptophyta > Magnoliopsida > Myrtales > Myrtaceae > Eucalyptus > Eucalyptus grandis x Eucalyptus urophylla. Next base: position 26,507,496 of record CM054198.1, on the reverse strand, counting down.
ATATCCCTGACAATATGTACCAATCTCCTATTTCTTTATGGTGATTTGTGTATTTGTTAAAGTTCTAAATTGTTGGATCTCTACTATTGAATCTCAACCGTTGATAATAGAATATTTCAGAAAAAAGTTACTGTGTTTGCATCACCAAAATCTAAAGATTATCACATCAAGAACCAAAATCTGACTTACTAAAAAACGAAAAATTTAATGCTTGGTTACAAAGGCTCATCACATATTTTTCTCTTTAACACCTCGAATTAAAATAATAGAGACATTATTATTATTATTATTATTTATGATCCAAGAAAGCCCCATACGTCGTGGACAGCTGAAGCTGAAGTAAACCTTGGGGGCGAACCGGAGGACCCACTACCTTAGCCACCAAGTAAGACGCAAACGATTCTGCGGTGATTCGAACCCTCTCCCTTAAGCAAGGGGTCAGCAGATCCTCCCACAATGGGGAAGAACTACCAACGGAGCCACCGAAACGAGTGGTATAACAGAGACATTATTGTAGCCCACTTAGTTAAATAAATCTGGAGTTCGACCCCTCACTAAAGAATCTTGCCGTTCAAAAAAGAAATCATGACACTGTCCCGTTATTAAAATTCACCGAAGAGGAAATGTGTGAAAACGACTTCAAGTCACCGCTAATGCGAGTGGCATGATGGCATCTGACACCAAGGGCGACGTTGTACTACTAATCAGTGTGTCCATCCTCACCCACGCACGACGGAACTTTGACTCTAAAAAATTATGCGAGCAATTAAAGCTGTTGGTGAAAATAAAATTTAATTTTTTTATCTTGCAAAAAATGGTAACTGTAAAAAAAAAAAAAATCACCATACTATATTTCACTTATATTTCCATCCACATCTTTTTATTAGTGGATAAAGTTTCACAGTAGATATGTTTCAAAATAAGAACTTGGGACTTTACTTTGTCATTTTTTTCCGAGTCTTTTTTTTTTCCCATAGATCTATATTCATTTTTGACAACGTTTGGTTAGAATGATTGTCATGAATTGGGAATATGCAAGAGCGATCCTAAAAAGACTCCATATGACATAATATCATCATTTTTGTTGACTTCTATAGTTAACTTATTCTATTTGTTTAGACTTTTTAAGTACCATTTTTTGCGTTTCGCTTTCGCTCAAAAAATTGAAAATGAAAATAATTAGGTTTCATAAATTATGAAAAAACACATAACTAGCGTTAAATTTATATTTTAATTATGATTTCATCGATCCGTACAAAGAATGTGTTTAAGACTAGTACCTAATTAGCGTTTGTCCATTACCAGTGGTGTAAATTAAGAGAGGATGGATCAGGGCTAGTACATTAGCAGTGGAAAACGATGAAAGGATCATTTGCGTTGGCAAAAGATGAAACGATCGGGACTAATACATTGGCGATGACAAAGGATGAAAGGACCATTTGCAGTGGTTGCGAGGCGAAGGACGCAAGGTTGAAAGGATCATGACTAGTACCTTAGCTGTGGCACAGCATGAGAGGATGGATACCTACTCAATGCCTGTCCATTAGGGCAGAGAAAAGGAGGAGAAAGGACATTGGTGATGGTGACTGGTCCAGCAAAGGAACAATGATGTAGAAAACCATCCATTTTTATGACCAAGAAATTGAGCGGTGTTTAATTGAGGCCTAAACTAAGATGAACGGGCTCCATATTGTGTAACCATCTCCTCTTTCTTCCTCGTGGTTCGAGTCTTTGCTAAGGTACTAAATTTTGAAGACCAAAGTCTGACCATTACTGGCAGTCGGCTGTAGACTTTATCATTAAAGATAGCCAGATCGCAGCAGGCATTTCACTTGTTCTTACTCACCCTCAAGAAGTGGGTGGTTATTATACTAGCCTATTCAGCAATAGTCAAGACAGATGTCTTGATGTGGTATTTACTTTCATCATCATAAGACCCCTAAATTTATTCTCTAATTTTGTCTTCCCGAGGAGGAGGGAACATGGGGTGACATTGCGAGGTCTCCCACTAGTGGATCTACCACATGTTTCTTTCCCATGAGCTTTTTAAGAACTTATTTAGGTCTAATTCGAGTCTTTGCTAAGGTTCTAAATTTTAAGGACCAAACTCTGACTTAGCAGAGAAAGAAAAATTAATGCTCAAGTGTAAAGACCAATCACATATTTCTTCCTATCTCCCTGGTTAAAATGTAACAGACATTGTTGGCGCCCCTTCATTCCAATAAATCTGGAGTTACACCCCTTAGTGAAGGCTTGGCGTTCGGAGAAAAGTCATAATACTGGTCCCGCTATTAATATGCACTGCAGGGGAAGAAGGTGAAGAAAATTTCAAGTCACCGCTAATACAACCGGCATCTAGCACCAAAGGCGACGCTGTACTTACGTATCCGTGAGTCCATCTTCACTTGCCAGAGAAAGAGAGGGAGAGGGGGAGAGAGCGAGATTGAGTCAATAAAAGATGAAATCTATTTATTTTGCATAAAGGGCAGCTGTCCAGAATATCACCCCATGCAAGTTCCGGAGAAGGGGCCTCGTTTGCACTGTACAGGAATAGGTGATGACGTTGTGTGGAGCTCGAAAGAGTAAATAGATGTTGCTTCCTTAGACCGCAAAGTACTGTAGAGGCCAGGGGTGAGCATAGTCTGAGCGTAGTCTCATGAGACCTAAGGACCAGTTCCGAAAAATTAGAATTGAGACTCGCCCATTGATTATATGGATTCACCTAGGAAGCAGACTACCAATTTGATCTAATTCTCGGGTGCATCTATGGAACTAGTTCCAAATCCTTACAAAACTTATTTTCAGCCATATATTTGGGTTGAATTGCGAATTATTTATTTTGATTAAGAATTGAAAACTCTTGGGAAAAATGAATAGATAATATTTATTAGCTAAAAACTTTATTTATTCGAAAGTTATAGTGTGGTCATTTTAAGATTTCCTGACATCGGAAACATGTGAAAAAATAGATTCTACGTTAAAAGTCCTAATTTAACAAAAGTTTAAACATTCATCGCTTGATTCATAATCTTTTCAATGTCAACCTAATTTAGTCATGGGATGGCTAAAGAAAGACCTAATTATACTCTTAAAATGAGTCATTGGCTCTTATAGATATCTCCAATGGGTTTTTTTGCTTCTTCTACGTTTATTTATTTATTTTGTTTTGGTTGAGAAAACAAGTAAATGGATTATTAGAATGAAAAGTAAAAATAAGGGATTAATCGCATTATACACCTGAGAGACAAAATTAGTTAATAATGTCTAATAACTACACATATATATATGTACAAATATATTTGGTCGAAAAATTACAAATAATTAAGTATTTGAAATAAAATATTTTTTAAATATATATATTTCCGTCCGATTCGAGTGGATGGGTAGACCGTTCCATGCCTAGGACTGAGAATCGGATCAGTATTTACCGATTCCACTAAATTAGAATCGGGAACTAGATTGGCCCCCATGGGAACCACCGATTTTGGTCAGATCCGGTCCAGTTCCGTTCTAGGCGATCCGAGCGGTTCTCATTTCTTTTACACATTCCTAACAGAGACAAATCTTGGGAGAGGTGGTTAAAGTCGGAATCTCTGACGTTAAAGGCCATAGCTACTGGACTCGTCCCAACAGATATACACTTCACTAAACCTTTCCGAATTTCAATTGTATTCTTCTCTTGAATTTTAATTGCCGAGAATTGGAAATTAAGCCCAACTAACCTTAATTGGTTTGACCGTTATAATTGCCCCGAAATATGTTTTTATTCTAAATTGATATATTTAGGCTTTTCTTTTGGATAATCACTATTTGGTTGAATTGATTGAATTTTGTTGATATTGCCTTAATAAAAAGGAAATATCACTAAAAATAACATGTTTTTGCTATTAATGAATGTTTTTACAACATATGAAAATATTACCATATATGAAAGTCATTTATCCAAATAATAGATACATTTGCCAAGTATAAGTAGCTTTTATTTAGAGTAATACGCAATATTATCGATATATTAAAAATTGATAGGTACGGATTGCTTTTCAACGGCAAACATCTATTTTATGGTTAAATTAGTTAAAGATGGAAGCCCTCTTAAAATATAAAAAAGTTCTTGAGGAAACCCACCGACCACAAAGGGTTCTTTGGTTTTTTTCTGGATGCGATTAGATTTTATGAGTGATACTTTGTTGGGCTCGTTCCAGATTTGTCCCTATGTAATATTTCCTCAAGAGACCAGAAAGAATAAAATGCTGAATACAACCTCTTTTGTTTTCCATTTTCATTTTTCACCTACAGTATCTCTCTGTGTGCGAAGGGAGTCTCAATTTGATTATGTTTATCATTGTGTTTGTTGGGTATAAATTTTCTTTTTGAGAAATTAAACTTTTTCACCCAAAATTATGTGCTAACTTCACATAGAATATCAGAGTGAAGATATAGATCGATATAACTATACAAATAACAGTCTCTGTGGGAGACGACTCTGAATTTGCTTATGTTAACATTGTTTTTGTTGGGTGTAATTTTTCTTTTTAAGAAATTGTATTTTTTTATACAAAGAATATTTATGCACTAACTTCCCCTACAAAAATCAATGTGAGAGAGAATCTCTATTTATAATTATATAATAATAGTTTCCTCCCTAAGGGCTGCATCTAAGATTGACACCTAGCATTCTAGATAACAGAATTTAAAAAGGAATTGTCCTTATTCCAAGAATTGGATTTGCACATTCTCCAATGAAAAAAAAGTGGCCACCTAGGCTCCACTTAAGCTAACGTTATGCATTTCTGATTAGATAGATTATTCAGATACGATAATATTCTTATGTGCATTAATTCCTTATTAACTAGATAAAGTTTCTACTCAACCTAATTACAAAGAATATTTGCCTCATGACTTTAATTGTTTTTACTTAGTCAAAATATTTTCAAACGGCCATAATGCATCTACCGAATTTGGGGTAAATTGACTTTTCCAACCTACCAATTATGATGGGCATGTTTGTCATGTGAGACCAATAAACGCATAGAATTTTGGCCAGCTGACATTCAACTATCTCCGAGGCTAATAATATGAATATCTATCATATAATACTATTACTTTATTGTTATATTTATTTAGCATTTCTACTGTACAATTATTTAATGTCCCTAGTACGATAATTTTATGTGAACATTGTCGATTTCTTGAGAAATGATATAGGATGCAAAATACACTCGCTCATTATAATAAAGCGTTATGCTTGCTTAACCCAAGATTGGTGTATTTGGTTGGGGCATTGCGAGATTTTCAACTCGAGAATCGCTCATTTGTCCACAAGTTGCGTGCAAGTTGTTTTGGGTTAGAGTCACCTACATAGGCCAAGGCTTGAGCTTAACCGGCTTTACGGGATATTTCATGGGTTTAACCTCCACATCGATGCTTTTAGATTATTAAAAAAAGAAAAAGCTTACTTTATCAATTATACTGATTGAGTAATTTGACATATTCTAATCTAACACTTATGGTTGGCAGAAAAAAGAAGAAGAAGAAGTAAACTTCTTCAATTTTTCCCTGTGAAATGAGTTTTTTGTTTTCACTTGAAGGATTGATTTGAGGAGCTTTCTGTTAAGAAACCTATGAAAATTAGAAAGATAATACACGAAAACTCGAGACATGTTTTCACCTACTGGCCAACATTAATTAGATATTTATCCATGTTGGGAATTACTGATCCCCGAAAACCGGATTCGACACCGAATCGAACCCCTAAATCAATGCGGAAGACGAAGCCCGGGAAAACACGCATCACCGATCGTAAAGCACACCACGGATTCGAGCGTACCTTGTTAGCCACAGATTAAACACCAATGCCGAAGAAGAGGAAGAAATTCTGGTCCCGATGATGTCAATTCGCCTTGAAAGGGAAACGGCGTCGCCTTGAGCGTTTTGGAAGAAAAGAGAGCGTTTTCCTTTTCTTTTTCTTGGAGGGAGAGAGCGAGAGGAACGTACGTACGTTCTGATTTCCCAAGCAGTGTGTTCTCTCTCTCTCTCCTCCCTTTTATACCTTTCCCCATCCACGGGCCCTATTCCCGTGGGCCGGGCCTTTTGGGCCCAACTTGAGCGGATGGGCCCTAAGCCCATCTCATAAATCCATCATCTCCCACTCGCACATGGTGGTGCAAAACCAACATGGGCGGACAGGCCCTACTCAGCCCTATCAGAGAAAAATCCATCATAGACTCTCACTTAACATGGTGGGTCGAACATAATCCTCTTTTCCTCTATTCAACATTCATACTGGTGAATAATCCGTGCGACCAGCATACTTTGAGAGCTCGTTGCCATACATCTGTTAGGAATACATAGCAGCTCATAATGGGCATCACTTCCTGAGTAGATTTAGTATGCAGTACCCTAGATCGATCGATCACATTTATATCTCTCTTGATCTCTTTTAAACAATGACATATATATATTGTATTCACAATTATGATTATCACAAAGACAATCATAATTGGTTAACCGGTGAATACAAAACTATAATGTGATTCTCCAAAATCGATCTTCCTCTTTCCTTCAAACTCTCAATTTCAGTCCAGCTTGCTTTTCTAGAAATGCCCCATTAGATCGAATCAAAATCATGACCATTGGCAACATCCTAAGATAGCAAACACTAAATAGAAATCTTGAGAATAAGTAAGAGTCATGAGGGGACTAAGAAATTGAGGAACTCTTTTCCTCAAGAGTCTCACACAACATAAAAGTTGAGATCAAACTTTTGCCACTCTTATTGGTCGTCTCATGCATACGTAGTATGAAATACGTATTATGGTATTAACTCCTTTCCCATGGAGCGTATGTCTATACCTTTCAATACCGTACAGATGATAGTTCAGACATACCCAATGTCTAACTTGAGTTCACGTATCTACTCATTCACTAAATTCATCATAACTCACATCTGGCATCATAGACAGATAAAGTAAAATATGTGGGGTATTTTACTTTCGGACATAGTAAGTATTATGTCCTCATCTTAACACCTAGTTAAGGCGACATACGTGTTTTAAGCTTGAGCTCTCAATTATCACCTAGATAATAAGCTTAAAAACAGTCTTATATCTATTTATCACACAGTAAATAGAGGCGATTACCCGTGTGAGTGGGCTAATCTCATCTGTCCGACATACTTCTTCTAACTTAAAGTAATGCACTGAGCATTAAGATGCATAAAGATCAAACAAAGATTCATAGGCATTAATGATGAAAAAACATAAATTCATCATATGTGAACACTTAGGGAAAAATATAATATTCAGTACATCATCCTCTACGCAATCCTAGAGATTTTACATGGCCACAAAACACATCTCTAGGTATTGGCTTTGTCATAGGATCTGCTACCATTCCATGCGTAGTATGTACTCTAAGTTCACATCTTTTCGTGCAACCATATCCTTGACAAGATTATACCTCGTATCTATTTGTTTGGTCTTGCCATGATATTTGGATCTTTAGTGTATACTTTTGCTGCTTGATTATCATAGTTAACTAATAACAAATCTGCAGCACTTCCAATAACACCTAAATGATCCAATAATCTCTTAAGCCAAACATCTTCTTATACTGCTGCTGATAATGCCACGAACTCAATTCCATCGTGGACAAGGCTATATACTCTTGTTTCTTACTGCTCCAACACATGGTGCCATTATTCGGTAAGAGAACAAACCTAGAGGTAGATTTCCTTTCATTTAAATCTCCTCTCCAATCAACATCAGAATAGCCTTAGAGTCGCAGATCCTTTCCATAACAACTCAGCGTATAATCAGCAGTCCCCTTTAGATACCTCAGTATTCTCTTAACGGCTTATTAATGTGCTTGACCTGGATTGGATTGGTAACTACTCACCATTCCAACTACAAAACATATGTCAGGTCTTGTACACTTCATAGCATACATAAAGCTTCCAACAGCACTAGCATTAGGAACATGTTTCATTTGTTCCTTCTCTTGTGGAGTCCTTGGACACAGTCTATGGCTCAATCCTTCACCTTTTGCAATAGGAGCGTCAATGGGTTTACAGCCCCATATCATTCAATTCAAAATTTGGAAGACAACCAACTTTTGACAGTATTGACTAGCTCCATATTGCTTCCGGCAATTAGTATATCATCAACATATAATGATATGATCACAAATTGATCCTTGGACCTTTTGATATATACACAATGATCCTCATCTATCATTGTAAAGTCATATGCCATTATGGCATTATGAAAACGTATATATCATTGTCTTGACGACTGCTTAAGGCCATATATCGACCTCCAAAGTCGACATACCTTTTCTTCTTGGCCTTTCACTATGAAACCAACAGGTTGTTCCATATATATTTCATCCTCTAAGTCTCCATTGAGGAAAGCAGTCTTTACATCCATTTGATGTAACTCAAGATCCATACTAAACACTATTGCCAGAACTATGCGAATCAAGGCAAATCTTACTATAGGAGAAAAAATATCTTCATAATCAATTCCTTCCTATTGATTATACCCCTTCGCCACAATGCGAGCCTTATGCCTTTCAATCGAGCCATCAGCCTTTCGCTTTATTTTGAGAACTTACTTGTTCCCAATGGCTTTGCGTCCTTTTGGAAGATCAACCAGTTCTCAGACTTGGTTTGATTTCATTGACTCCATTTTCCTCTTTCATTGCATAAATCCATTTCTCCTTACTAGGGCAATTTAGAGCCTCATTAATATTTCTTGGCTCATACTCATCTTGTGGAGCAACCATAAAAGTTTCCTTTTCAATGTCAAAACATCGACGGGGAATACTTTGGCGACTTATTCACCGTATGGGAGATTGTACACTTAGCACATCATTCCCCATTATGCTCCCACTTGGATTAGGTAATGATGATGTCGTCACATCAGGTGGTTGCAATTGAGAATGAGTTGAATTCAATTCATCACATCTCATATTACTCCCACTTGGATGAACTCCATTAATATCATAATCTTAATCCAAGGTTTCAAATAGGAAGTAATCTTCCCCTATTTCGCCCTTCTTAGGAAATTCATCCACTAAGAATGTGACATCCTGTGATTCAAATTCAGTTATTCTCCCACTTTCCTGCTCACTTACGAACACATACCCTTTTGAGTGTTCGGAGTATCTCATTAAAATACTCTACTTTTATATGGGACTCAATTTCCCAAACTTGTGAGAGGACATATGAGTATAGACAGCATAACCCCATGGCTTAAGTAAACTTAAGTCCGGTTTTCTACCTATCCATAACTCATATGGAGTGGAACTAACTGATTTGGAAGGCACCCGGTTAAGTATTTAGGTAGTAGTTAACAACGCATCACTCCATAAAAGTGATATGTAAGTTAGCATATGCCATCATGGACCTAACCATTTCCAGTAGGGTTCTGTTTCTTCTCTCTGCAACACCATTTTGTTGAGGAGTATGTGGAATAGACAACTGTCTTTCTATTCCTTTTTCATCACATAATTTTCTGAACTCATCAGATAAATATTCTCGACCTCGATCGGATCTAAATGCTTTTATTTTCTTGTCTAATTGATTTTCAACCAAGTTCATAAACCTTTTGAAACAACTTATGCTTCAGATTTATGAGAAATCAAATAGACACATCCGAATCAAGTAGAATCATCCATAAAAGTGATGAAACAAACAGCCCCTTGCCTTCCTCTCACATTTATTGAACCACAAACGTCATAATGGATTAAATGCAGAGGAACGTTAGCTCTTTTACCTTTTCCAAATGGTTTCCTTGTCATTTTCCCTACTAGGCAATGCTCACATATGGACAAATCAACTTTTTCAATATTGCCCAACAAGCCCTTTTTGGCTAGTCTTTTCATATGTTGTTGGCCCATATGACCAAGTCTAGCATGCCATCATATTCACATCATTATCATATAAGATAGAAGATGTGAAACAAGGGGATAACATATTGACATCATCATAGTCAACATTTAGTACAATAAAACCATCTAGAAAGTGACCACAACCATAGTAGTTTGTACCTAAATACAAATCTACACCTTTATTATGGAAGTTCATTCTAAAACCAAGCTTAACCAACATCAAAACAGACATTTAAATTTCGACGAATCTCCGGAGCATATAGAACATCGTGTAGGAATAAGGTGCGTCCACCACGCATATTCAATTGGCCGGTGCCAATTCCTTTAACTTCATCTCTGGAGTTATTTCCTACATAGATACACTTAATTCCAGTTGGTACTCGTCAAAATTCCACGAAGGATTTTATATCCTTCGCTGCATAGTCTGTCGCTCCTGAATCTACAGTCCACAAAGGATTGGATTCAGCCAATAATTCAGAACTTGACACATAATCAAAGTTCTCAAATGTACAAGAGGTGTATGCCTTCTTTGGCTCACGACAGTCGCGAGCATAGTGACCCTTCTTGTCACAGTTGTAACATTTCACCCTTGACATTTTCTTCACTTGAGGACGTTTTCCTTTCTTGTGTTGGTTAACTCTTGATCTCTTGCACTAAGGACTTGATCCTTTGCATTCCCACATATTGAACGAATCAATACGCTTGCGCTTAGAGCACAAAGCCCTTTCTGAACTAGAACCAGCATTGCAAATATCTATTCTCAGCTCACATGCCATTAAGCGGTCCTCTACCAGCTTAAGGTGGCGCACATCATTCTCAAGATCTTCCATAACATGGTCAAGAGCTTCTAGTGCTTCTTGCTTTTCCAGCACATATTGAATCTTCATATTCAATATTTCACAATTGTAGCCGTTCATATCAGCAATCACGCTCTTAATTGCTGAAACCATCAGTCTGAACACATCAGTCATACATGCACGAATAATTAATGCCTATCATTTATGCATCCCTATTTGCATAGACCCATCATATTAATAAATAATTTTAAGTAAGGCTTCAGAATCAAAAGGTCACTATGTTTCCAATCATCCTCCAAAAATCCTAACTTAAAATTATCATTAATATTATTGTCATATGCAAAATCAATTCTATGAAGTTACAAAAACTTCTATAACTACCCACAGCTAACTACCCACAGCAACCATCAATAGCAGAAAGCAAATAAAAATCTTAACATCCAATAAAATAACAATGCTTTCACATGATACAACTAATATATCGGTTGCTACATTAACAACAATCAGGTAGTTATCATTACACTAAGCAATATATACAAAGAAAAAATATCAACTTGGAAAGAGATATTTACATCCATAAAACATCTCATAATTAATCTAAGAAATAATTAGGGAATGTCCCTTCTAATCTATCAGCCAAAACATCTGAGAAAACTGAAGGTACATTTGCCAACCATGGAAAAACTTTTGGAGAGCTCTTATGTCGCCACCAAGGCGCATTCACTCTGCGCCACGTAGCGCACAATCTAAGGGTTGAAGTTTTGGCCAACTCAATCCTATAGTACTCTCTTACAAAAGCTTCCACCAGCCTCCTATAACCCGGGACCACGTTGACCTCCCATAGCCGATCTAATACTGCTTGCCATTCAGGTGGAAGAGTGTTCAACAAAGCCGGCACCTTCTCAAAATCCGGCATAAGATAACCATTATTGATGATTTCCTGTATCATCTGATTGACCTTGACCATATGTGATACTAAATCACCATCAAGCCACCGAAAATCAGCTAACTCTTTCATCAGCCTTTTCAGTCTAGCTCTTTCTTCGTTCGTTCTCGGGATTGCAGGTATCCTTGCATTACGCATCATAGTTTCTGCAACAAATGCAGAACTAAAATGGATCACTTATAATCCATAATAAACAAAATGGAAAATACATAAATTTCCATGATTCATGCAACAAATGCAGAATAAAAATGGATTACCTACAACCCACACAGACATAATTGAAAAAGAAACAAATTCCTTTTTTTTTTTTTTTTTTTTTTTTTTTCGGGTCAACGGTCAAAGTCAACGGTCGGTCAACGGTCAACGGTCGGTCAACGGTCGTCGGTCAACGGTCAACGGGTCGGGTCAACGGGCGCGCGGGTCGGACCGGTCGCGACGGTCAAACCGGTCAGACCGGACGGGCCGGTCGGACCGCTCGCACGGACCGAACGCACATGCCTCGCGCGTGCGGGGGATGACGTCACGCAGACGTCATCCAGCACGTGCTGGGCGCGTGCTTCGTTCGCGAGTCGGGTCGGGTTCGCCGGCCGGTGACCGGCCGGCCAACCGTCGTTGGCGCTGACGTCATCAATGACGTCATCCCCGACGGTTATCGACCGTTGGTGACGTCACGATGACGTCAGCGGGTGACGTCAGCACGCGTCGGTCCGCGGACCGGCGCGTGCCGCTTCGCCGGCCGCCGGCGCGCACGTGCCGGTTCGTCACCGGCGCGTGTGGCGCACGCGCTGGCGAAGCCAGCGCTTCCAGGCGCGTGGCGCCCACGCGCAGCGGCTTCTGGCCGCGCGTGTGGGGGCGTGCGGCGTCGTACGGCGGCGTGCGACATGTCGCCGGCCTCGTCTTGACGTCGCCTTTCACCCAGTGCCTTCAGAATTTTATTCCAACTTACGGAAACTCAGAAAAATGGCCGAACAGCGCTCGGGTGTCGGGATTTTCGCCCGGTTCTGTACGGCCGAAGGGATTTCGCGAAAAATCAATCGAAAACATCAGAATTGATCGGGAAAAACGTGAAACAGGGCTCTGATACCAATGTTGGGAATTACTGATCCCCGAAAACCGGATTCGACACCGAATCGAACCCCTAAATCAATGCGGAAGACGAAGCCCGGGAAAACACGCATCACCGATCGTAAAGCACACCACGGATTCGAGCGTACCTTGTTAGCCACAGATTAAACACCAATGCCGAAGAAGAGGAAGAAATTCTGGTCCCGATGATGTCAATTCGCCTTGAAAGGGAAACGGCGTCGCCTTGAGCGTTTTGGAAGAAAAGAGAGCGTTTTCCTTTTCTTTTTCTTGGAGGGAGAGAGCGAGAGGAACGTACGTACGTTCTGATTTCCCAAGCAGTGTGTTCTCTCTCTCTCTCCTCCCTTTTATACCTTTCCCCATCCACGGGCCCTATTCCCGTGGGCCGGGCCTTTTGGGCCCAACTTGAGCGGATGGGCCCTAAGCCCATCTCATAAATCCATCAATCCATTATTAGTGAAGGAAAGGATGGAGACTTAAACATTGTGACGGTGACACATCAAGTCTGGGAACGATGAAATGGGTCATCCATTTCCATTACTCCATTGTTTGAAAGTCCACATTGGTGACTTGATAGAGGCGACCAACAGCGAACTGACTTTTATAGTGAATCGTTGGATCTCCGGTACTGAATCTCGGCCTTTGATTCCTCATCCTCTTCTGTACTCAAATATCTTCACCGCCTTTGTCTCTCATCGTTCTTGCTGCGTCCTGCTCTTTCTCCTCCACACAAGCATTCTTCTTCTTACTCCTCTTCTTCTTCTCCGTCTGCTGCCCTTTTCTCATCGTTCTTTCTCTCTCTCTACGTCTCTCTGTTTCTCGCTCTTTCTTTCCCGGAAAAAAATTAAAGGAAAATGTCGATCGATTCTGCCATTTCTGTTGCATGGGATGTCTTGAAGTGCGTACTTACTCCCATCAAGCGTCAATTCGGATTCGTGATGTCCTCCAAGAGTTACGCCCTGGATCTTAACAAGGAAGTCCGGAATCTGGAGAACGTGGCTGAGAAGGTCCACGTTGAAGCGGAAGTGGCCAGAAACAATCTTCGGAATTTCTACAAGGAGTTCACGGATTGGGAGGCAAGTGCTGAGAAGGCCTTGAAGGATGCGCAAGACCTGTTGGCCAACTTTGAAAAAGAGAGCAAGACTTGCTGCTACGGGACTTTTCCCGACCCCAAATGTCGCTATCAATTCAGCAGGAAGGCCGAGGGCAAGATCGAGGTCATTAAGCAACTCACTCAAAAATGCAGCGGATTCAAGGGATTGAACTGCATCTCCTTTAGTGATCCAGCTCCGGGAAATGTAGCTGCTCCGAATCTGGCTAGGAAAGAAGGCAAAGACGTCGTCCAGCAGGCCACCGTGAAAGCTTCCACTTCTTTTGCATCGACTTCAATTAAGCTTACGGATGATAGCGTCTTCGAATCCAGAGCTTCGATCATACGGGATATCATGGCCTCTCTTGCCGATAACAGCAAAAGTGTGGTTGGGGTTTACGGGATGGGTGGCGTCGGCAAGTCCACTCTTTTGGCAGATGTTGAAAGGAGAGTGAGGGAAGACAAGTCGTTTAATCTGGTCGCTAAGGCTGAGGTGTCGGAAAATCCAGAAATCAAGAGGATTCAAGGAGAGATTGCGCATGCGTTAGGCCTGGACATAAAGAACGAAGAGTATGTCAACGTGCGAGCGGATCTTCTTCGCAGCAGGTTGGAAAATGAGGAGAAGATGAAACATGAAAATGATGAGGGGAGGAAAAAAAAGGACCTTGATGAGGAGAGGAAAAAAAAGGTCCTCATAATACTGGACAACCTGTGGGAGGCGCTCGACTTGAAATCAGTCGGCATTCCTTGCGGACATGATAACAAAGTCAGAGGATGCAAATTATTGTTGACATCGAGAAGTCGAGATGTCTTGCAAACGGAAATGGGTTGCGACGACCCCTTTCACCTTGATAGATTGAAGGAGGAAGAGGCAAGAAGATTGTTTGAGAGGTATGTGGGAGACAAAGTTCACGATTTCGAGTTCAAACCCTTGGTCGATGAAGCACTCCACAAATGTGCAGGTTTGCCTTTCCTAATTGTCCAAATGGCAAAACTTCTTAAACACGCTAATTTATCCGGATGGAAGAATGTTTTGAAACAATTCAAGTTGTCCAAAAATGAGGGAATTGGTGAGAAAATAAATAAGATGCTGCAATTGAGTTATGACCATTTAAAAGGCGAGGATGTGAAATCATTGTTACGACTCATTGTTGTCTGTGGCGTCTCTAAACCCTCTCTTGAAAACTTGGTGAGGTATGGCGTGGGTTTGGGGTTATTTCTAGAAGATAACATGGAGGAAGCTAGAGATAGGTTGACATCATTGATTAGTACTCTTCAAGCCTCCTCCCTTTTGTTAGAGGATGGAGATGCTTATAGTATCAAGGTACATGACTTGGTTCGTGAGTTTGTTGCCTCAGTTGCTTCAAGAGATCATCCTTTTCTTGTGTTAAAAGACAAAGATAAGTCAGAAACAAAGTGGTCAAAGGACCAGGTCAAAACTTGTAGGGCAATATGCTTTCCTTATATTGACGTGAAGGAGCTACCTGAGGAATTAGATTGCCCCGAATTGCAAATCTTTTTGTTGTTCACGAACAATGAGTCTCTTATTGTTCCAAATTCATATTTCAACTCTATGAGAAAACTCACAGTCTTAAATCTTAAAGGGATACATCTCACTCATTCGCCTTCGTCGTTTCAACTCATGGAGAACTTACACACTTTATGTCTTGATGGTTGTCTATTAGAGGATGTAGCTAGTCTTGGCAACTTAAAAGGGCTACAAATTCTCAGCTTTGTGAACTCCAAAATTCACCAACTGCCAAAAGAAATTGGGCAGCTAGCAGAGTTAAGGTTATTAGATTTGAACCATTGTTCACAGCTTCGGGTAATTAAACCGGGTGTGCTTGGAAGCTTGATCAAATTGGAGGAGTTATATATGGAGAATAGTTTTGATGAATGGAATGCTGTGAAGCAAACTCCACCAACTAATGCCAATCTTATTGAGTTGAATAACATGAAGAATTTGTACACTCTGCATGTATCCATTCCCGATCCAAGTGCCTTGCCAGAGGATCTAAACGTTGAGAAATTAACCAAGTATAGAATCCAAATAGGTAACGCGAGGGGTTGGTCAAGCGAGTTCAAAGGGTCGAAGGCATTGAAACTCAAGTTGGATACAATGAATGAGATTCTTCAGAAAGGATGCGTACAAACCACCTTAGATAGAAGCGATGACCTATATTTGGACGGGCTGAATGGAGTTGAGCAAAGTATTTCCGAGTTATTCCTAGAAGGTTTTCCAACATTAAAGCATCTACACATCGAGAATAATCCCTTCGTTCGTTATATCCTCGGATGGCATTCCCAAACTGCTTTTAAGACGTTGGAGTCATTATGTCTCAAGAATCTCATCAACTTGGAGAAACTATGCCATAGTATCTCCTCCAAGCCCTTTGGTACATTAAAAGTAGTACGAGTCGTAGGGTGTCACAAGATGGAAGTTTTGTTTCCTCTTTCATTACTAAGAGAACTTCCACAGTTAAAAGAGATCAGAGTTCTTGATTGCAACTTAATGCGGGAGATTGTAAAAGTTGATGATTGTGGGAAAGTTGAGTTGCATAATTTGCATGTATTGGAATTGCGTGACTTGCCAAGTATCAAGAACTTTTTCACCGCCAAAACAGCTCCTTTGGGCGGTACATCGAACGACCAAGTTGGTAGTCAAGCTATATTCTTCAATGGACAACAGGTAACTTTTTATCAAAAGAATGTAGTCTTTTTTTAATCTTTCCTTCCTTTGTTAATTAGATGTCACATTGATTATGATGCATATTCTTTTGTTGAATTCAGTTCATTTTCTTACTATTTTCTTTATCCATTCGTGCCTTCTTCTAATTAGATAAAGCCATCTTCCGTTTCTCTTCTTTTTTGAGATGATTGCGTTTTTTATCCTCATTTTGTGTGTGTTTGCTTTGGAAAATTTATTTTATTTTAACGCATTCAAAGGCCAAAGGATGATTTGACTAAAATAAATACAGAAGAATTGAGACTTTCATTAAAAAAATCACATGCAAATAGTAAAATACATGAAGGTTTGACATCTGCAATAATATAAAAGTTGAAGTAATATATGTGATAATTAGAAGTTTAGGAGTACAGCTGTACAAGTTCATAGGGGGTTGTGTGTAATTTCTCTTTAATTTTTATTTTCTTGAAATAAATGATTACTGTACTGATGTAATTAGCATCACTGAAGAATGAGGAAAAAAATATGAGTGGCAATTAAATAGTGAAATAATGAAGAAAGAGACTAGGGGATGGGCAATAAATAACGGGTTGCTTGTTGAGAGAGGAGTTGTAATATTGCCGAACATGCATAATGGAAAAAAGGTTAGCAAGCTCTGTTTAATTCGCAAAAAATATTTTAAAAAAAATATTTTTCTTATTTTATGATGTTTGGTTTACTTAGAAAAATGTGTCAACAAAAAATATTCTCTTATTCAATAAAAACCTGTGCTTCAATTTAAGAAAATGATTTCTTCTTTGAAAAATTAGAAAACTTTTGCCAAAATCTAACTAGGTATTAGTGCTTAGATTTAAAACTTTGCACGTAGGCACAAAAACCTAAACGCCGGTCTTGGGTCCTTGGCGTTCAGGATTAGGTCTCCCATTGCCCAGGCCTAGGTCCACAAAGCCGAGCATGGGACCTCAGTGCCCTAGCACCCACACTCAGATCTATCAAGGTTGAGCCCGATGTCCTGGCACTTGAGCCTGGCTTTATAAATGTCGTGCTTAGGTCCCCAATGCTTGAGCTTTGGTCCTCGACAGTTAGACCCCGATTCATAAAGGCCGTGTGTGAGTCCTCGGTGTTCGAGCTCCGGTCCTTAATTAATGAAACATTTGTTCTTATAAAAATATTTAAAAAGAAATTCGAATTTTTAATTATTATTATTACTTTTAATTTTTTGTTGTATTTTTAATTTTTTCTTTTTCCTTTTTCCTTGGCTGGCCACGGGGACAACTGGCAACCGGCCAAAGGCAAGAGGCGAGCTTGCTTGTGGTCAGTCGTTGGCCATTGCTGTGGCCGGTGACTAGCCAAAGAAGAAAGAAAAAGAAAAATAAAGAAACGATATAAAAAATTAAAATCATTTTTGTAAAAAAGAAAAGAAAAGTAGTAATATAAAATCATTAAAAGAAGTGCATGGAGGAAAATCAAATCAGATTTTCCATACAAATTTCGTAAAGTAATTTTTAGTTCATTTTTAGGTTTAAGCCCAACACCAAAAAATATTGCTATTTTTCAAAAAAATAATTTTCTAGAAAATATTTTCCAGAAATGTCATATTTTCGTCTATAGCTCTAAGATTGCTACATGGTATTATGTTTAATTATATGTAATGATGTAGTCAACATAAGAGAAAGATATAGATATGCTTGTGGGGAAAGTGTCATAGGAGTCATAACATATTAGTCGTGAGTCGTTTGAGTCCTAAATATTTTATTTTGGTTGAGTCCCCGACATTTCACAATACATGCAAATCAAGTTATAATGTTAATGTCGATGATAGATTTCATCCCCAGAAATCATACCATTCTTTTTTTTTTTTTTTTATGAAATTAAGTATGACTATGACCTAAATAAAGGGATAATGTAAATATATATGTTCCATAATTGAGTGCAGACTTGATTATCATAATTTACTGAAAAATAACTCAAAAATTTTATGCGAAGCGGTAAAAGATCAAGTTTAACATTTTCTTGCTTTGTCTAGATAAAAGCTTGGGTTTAAATTTATTAATTAATTCTCTTAATCAAGTTGTTCGCTCATTGTTAAACAACTTCATGTGCTTCGTTTCTTTATTATGGTCAAAATCATGCTTCCCATTTGTTGAAATTTTAAAATGAAACAATTTGTAGACGAATGCTCAGAGCCTATCACAAAATCTTGATTTAGTTGAGACTCGAGCATATGAAATAGCAATCGAGATATAATAGGTCATAACATTCATAATATGAATAATTAATAATTCTGTATAATGGAATCTGACTTAGAGAACTGTCTGAGATAATTTCCTGACAAGAAAGAAAAGTTAGTAAAGTAAGGATGGCCCTTTCATAAAGAAAGGGCCAACTATCTTGTACAGCAAAAATTGCTGCTAGATGAGCCTTTCAGTTGACTGAGAAGATTGCCCCTTAATAATCGGCAGCGGGCGTCACCGATATTGATGGTGGGGCCCAAGACTAAGGCAATACGTTAGTTTCCCTCTCAATAAAGAAAGAGTCGTGGAAATTAAGTTGTGGGTCCGACAAAGTAGTGTGCCTGACTATCTTCACGTGGAGAGAGCTTGCTTTCAAAGACAATGGAGGAACTATAGATTGGTCGCAAAGAGATCGTGAGGCTTTTAACTTTCTAGGGTTCTAAATCTTCATTGAAGACTTACTCTCGCGTAAATACTTCATTCTTATATTTTTACTTACAATCCAGATCTGCAAATATACATGGGATTATAATGACATACCTCTTTTTAACTGTAACAAAACTCTCCGACATAGTAAAGAGGTGGCAGCCGACGAGCATGTGAGTTGAAGGTTGGTTTGCCAGGGATGACGATAGTCCAGTGAACGAAACACAGAGAAGTTAAACTAGCTGTAAAGATGGCAGCGACGGGTGGTGGCGAGGTAGATTAGAGATTGCCAGTAGCTTTGCAGACGCAGGATTTTCTTAAGTTAAAGCAGTTAACTTTTGAAAAAGGAGTTGCTCTTCACAAAAAAAAGCAAAAGAAAAGACGAAAAATAAAGCTTTCCATTGTAATAAGGGACAACTGCGTCCCTTCACCTACAAAGTTGTGGTTTTAGACATCTTGGCTGTGGATTTAGACTCAACCTTAAGAAAATTACGATAACAAGGACAATTAATAGGACAGGTTAGATAAGCTGATAGACCTTAAAAGAATGTCCAATGTACTTTACTAACGATAGGAAGAAAGAAGTTCACGATAATCTCAAGTTGTTTATTATTTCTCACGGAAAGTTGAGATCTCTAGAAATTTCATACTTACAAGAATTTAGAGGTAATGTGCTCTCACTAAGATAGATTACTGTCTTTAACAAGGACTTGTAGGAAGTTTACAATGCTTCAGTTAATTACTAAACGCAATAACTTTATGACAATTTGAGTTAACTTGCTTTGTTATAGGTACTAAGTGGTAGTATTCTATGTTACGATCTCTATAGTTAAACCATAAATAGAGATCCAGTCGAGAGTTGGATGACTTTAGGCACATTATGGTTAGAGGTATAGTTACTAATAATTGTAATTAGAAGTTGCGGCCTACTGAGGAAAATTACAGCAATGTTGAGTACTTAGTGATGCCATCGAAGAGTCACGAAGCATGAAAGGAAATTTGAGTATGGATTGTTTCCAGCCTACAATACACCCATTGTCGACGACCCGCATGAATGGCTGTACCGTATCATCTTCTCTATATCTCTCTCCCTCTCTCTCCCTCTCTCTCTCCCCATCAAGAAGTTGCTCAACATCATGAGAGGGCCTACATCTTCTTTCTCTCCTTCTCACCACGCGTTGAAGGGTTGAGAACCAGATCTCTTGCCTCCGCCGTCGCAACACTCATCCGCCAACAAGGTGACCAGCCACCAATCAATTCCATCGATGTCGCCACTAACAGCTCATGGATTCGACCCTCGGGCTCATTCATCTCCCTTGCGAAGTGGTGCAAATTCTCTTTCCCTGCAATTGCCATAGCGAGCGTGGGCGCGGCCAATGAATCCGACTCTAGTAGTAGCCGTGGCCGCGTCTTCCTGAGGTTTAGAGAGAGGGAGAACCCGAGATTGGAAAAAAGGAAAAAAAGAAAGAGAAGTCGAAGAAGGAGAGAGAGCACGAATTTGTGTTAAAAGATCAAATCAAAGAACACAATGTGCCACGTGACTATTTGCGCTAGCTGCAGACAATGGTTGTAAGGATCGTAGGAGATGATCCATGCCACTGGAAGTAAACATTAATGATAGAAGGAAGTACGTACCCGTAATGAAGTACTAATCATTACCATATGTGAGAAGATACGATTATATTGGAAAATTATTAATGTCCTTATGTCATCGGGTAAAATAGGATATCTTATCGGACATTATTGGATAAAGTTATAAGATTTCATGTATAAACTAATTGCGCCTGGGCAAGCCCAAGCAGGCTTAGGTGGGTGGGTTTAAGCTTATCGGGAGGAAGTTATTTGCAGCAATTAGAATTGGGCCTTGCGAAGGGAACGGTACCGTTGTTTTTCATTGGTAACGGTTCAATTGTGACCACAAATTGGTTTCATGAGTCCCTGGCAACTAGGGGGCTTGTGAAGGAATTTAAATATAAATCTTATAATAATCACATACCATATTTACTTCACATACCATATAAATCTTTTCTTTTTCAAAAAATGATCACGGCATGGGTAACATCTATGCACTGATAATTCTTACATTTTTTTTCTTCATGTTGTTTGATTTCGTTAATAGAATTTTTGTCCCAATGTTGTAAATGATATTTTTTTTCCATTAAAATTATTTAACGTACATGATGCACATAACTTTGAACAGCATATTACTTGCTTTGAACGTGAAATAGTGACGGTATGTGAAGTGCTTATTTTGAGTCTCCTTAAATAAGAAATGCAATTTAAATATTACTTTAATACTATGACACAGCTAGATAGAAGTCGAACTATACCTAATATCCGTAAGTATGACAATTTATGGGCATTCTTTTAAGTGTAATAAAGTTGAAAGTATGTATCTATATGTTAGTAAGGGAGAATAATTACCTTTTGTGAATTAAAATTAAGTAGTTTGTGAAATAGATTTGTGTTTTGATTTTTAACTAATATAAAATGTTCCAGCAAAACGAAATTAATGTAAAACCAGGGAGTCTACTATTCTACCCCCTATAAGAAGAAAATATTTGAGGGATATAGAGAAGAAAAAATTACCTTTGTATTTTAATTTTCTAAAACCTGATGAGCAAGTCATCCGGTTATCAGCAAATAATTTTGTGGCTATGGTGGCTCCGTTACTGGCAATAAAAGTAACGGACGGTCACCCTCTCATTTCCCATTAGAATTCTATGATAATAACTTTCCCCGTGAAGTAACAAATTACTTGTTCAATTGCTAAATTTCCTTATTTAGGTAGTAAATTAAATATACCTTCCGTTAGTAAGATCTTATAGCGCAGTAATTTACTTCATGTGATTGCAATCTTGGCTTACTGAGATAGTCAATCATATGTTGGAATGAGTGATTTTCCTTCGATAATAAGTTGTCTATGCCTTTTGTAGTCATAGTCATTCCATAGTTCTTTGCCTTTTTCATGGCAGTAATATCCACTAGTGAGATATTAAATTACTTTCTAGTAATAATCCTATAAAATAAGTAATGTATCTTGAAAGCAGTTAGATACCCTGAAGGGAGCAGTTTACCTCATAGGAACTAATTTATCCTGAAAGTACTTTTTGCTTTATCGGGTCATTAGTTTTCATCGTCCTTAGTAAACTGAATGAGAGAAAATTTCTCGATGACTCTAATCCCCCTTATTGTTAGTAAATTGCAAACCAAATCTAATCGTAGTAACATCCCTTGTTATATTGTAAATAAAAAATAAAGCCCATTGGTTGCCTTTTGGGGTCGTAAAGTGCCCTTATAGATTGTAAAGTAGCTTTTGTTTATCAAAGATTTTTGTCAATGCTTGCAATAGCACGGATATTTTTGGCCTGTCTTTTGTTATTACAAATGCTAATGTTGATGGATCTATCTACCAGGTTTCAATCCCATCCCTGGAGTCCTTGACTATGTCTGGACTTCCCAATCTGAAAGATATATGGAGTGATGAATCTCCACTAGGACTAAGCAATCTCCAAACTCTAGAGGTTTGGGGGTGCACATCTCTCTCAAAGGTTATCGACTCCTTGTATCTAGTAAAGTTACACAAGTTACACACCTTAACTATACAAAATTGCGTTTTGGTGCAAGAAATTTTTGACCTTGATGGACCAAGAGCCGGTGGAAATGTTGAGACCCTTTCTAAGCTAACTAAACTTGATTTATCGAATTTGTCAAGTTTGAGGCACATATGGAACAAGAATCCTTGTGGAATAGTGAGATTCCCTAATTTAAAGAAGCTAGGGGTGTTTGGCTGTGACAAACTCAAGTTTCTATTTGTCCCATCCATGGTTCAATCTCTCGCTAATTTGGGAGAACTAGAGGTATGGTTTTGCAAGAAGATGGAGGCAATTATTATGGAGGAAGAAGAGTTGGGAATGGAAACAACAAAAACTCTAGTATTCCCGATGTTAACGAATATAAGGTTTCGATGTTTGAAAAGTTTAACATGCTTCTCTTGTGGAAAAGGTGAGATTGATTTGTTGCTTTCATCATTGAAGATCTTCTAGTAGATAGATTCATTCCTACAATACAAATGGTAACATTTTTCTTTCATCTAATGAAAAACCAATGACAGGTTCAGAAGAAGCTCGAAGTCAGGACCACATCAAATCACGCCTCATTGTCCTCTTCAATCAAGAGGTATGTGATTAATGTTAAGCCAAAATATGAAATATAGAAAAAAAATTCGTTGGATTAAGATACTTGGCATCAATTTTCTGTGTTATAGTACTTGGAACATGGCACCATAAACAGAGAGCAAGTTTCAATTCACACCATTCCCTAGAAAGCAAGAGTTGGATCAATCAAACAAATTATTTAAAAAAGTACAAAAAAAAAGAAGAAGATATAGGCCTATAAATAATTATTATGCTCACCTAATTAAATAATTGAAATGAACAAATAAATAGTTATACCGAAGAGAAGGCATAGCCAAAATAAAATAAGTCACTTGCAAAGCCTACTTTGGTTAAAATTGATTACATACCACATAATCACTGCACCCTAAAATTTGGATAAGCAAAAGTAAAGTTACCGCTCAAATTGTGATTCTAAGTTGAAATGAAGGATTTAGAGTAGAGTCACTACATATACGAAAGTTGGATACTTAATCTTCAATGAGCTCAATTGTCAACTCTCGAGTTACGGGGTTAAATTTTATTTCTTTATAAGTTATGCGCTTCAACCAAACATCCAAAATTTTCCAGCAAATTATCGTTGGGGCAAACACTTGGCCCAATCTCTGAACGTGCCATGTTGTCACCAAATCAGCACTCCAATGGTAACTCTATATAAATATTTATTATAGAGTACTCCATAAAAAGTCATTCCTGAATGTCCCTTAGATTGCTATTTGCAAGATGTTGATCATTCTCCTTGCAAGGAGAACTTTTCTTGCGCTTTCCACTAAATTTTAAAATAATTCATTGATCGCATAAAAAATCTAACTATGCCATATATCAACGACTTTTAAATTTTTATACTGTTACCTAGTCTCCACGTTTTACATAATATAATTTAGGAATTTCACCTCTTTTTTTCCTTCAAAAAGGGCGATTCATATGAAAAGAGACGCGATTTAACTAATTATTTAAACTAAAATACACATACCTGTTCTCCATAAATGAAAAAATTCACGCTGGCACAATGAATGAGGATGCTGCTAATTACCTAGGAATTATAGAAAGACGAATCGTACAAAGGAGTCTCAGCTTCTGCCGGTTAGATAAACAGAGGTTATACAGAGATGATTAGTGAGCATTCTGGAGCTTCCCTGTTGGCATCTGTTTTTCAAACGAGCTTGCATGTTTCATTGATTCCTCGAACATTTTCTTACTTGCACCTCTGCTCTTATCTCCGTCGGTGCATAGGATTACTCTAATTTTATCTCCTTTGTAACGGCTGCTCAATCTATACGTTACCAAATGTGTACTTTCTATTAAACAAATTAATCCGTCGATAATTCGTATCATAATTAAGTTTTGTAGTTGTGGCTTGGGAAGACTATATTTTTATTAAATATGCTAAAACGTATGTATATAGTTTGTTTCAATTTGTGTCACTTTTGGAATTTTCCATAGTCATAAATTAACTTATTAAATCATGTCATAAATTATCAGTCCTTTCACTCTTCATTTTTTCTATAAAATTCTACAAGTTTTCACTCGCGCGCATGGTTGTTTTTGGGTACTTTGGAGCTCAGTTGATGGATGAATATGGAGGCAAAATCAAGTAGCATTACTCCAGTGACATGCTATCCTCTTGTTCTTATAATAGATATATATCTCATGTCATAAGGTAGATTATACATATCTCAGTACACTCGTTTAATTTATTTATTTTTGGTCCATCAGTACACTCGTTTAGAATCGACACTTTTATACGTATTTCAAAGAATCATTAGAACGAGCTAAAAAGAAATTGTAAACATTGGACAGTTTTATCACAACATAGACCCTATTAAAAACTGGACAGCCAGAAAGTAAACATGGTCGCATTAAGAGAACAAGGGGAAAAAAAAAATTAGAAACTCCAATCACAAATACACACGTGGAAGGGAAAGTCAAGGAAATAAAGAAAGGGGAAAAAAAACATGAGGACAAATTAATCACATAAGTTTGCATGGTAATCAACCTCTATATCTTCGACCAAAAAAAAAAAAAAAAAATTCATGTCCGAGTCCTAGAATGAGCTTTGATATCGCAATTCCTTAATTAGAAATTCTATTCCCATCCCATTGACTTTAAAGTATATAGGGTGATGATTTAGTCCACAATATTCATTTCGTGTTTCCATTAAGGTGGAGATTTTGTAGGTAAGTTCTTACTATTTTTACCTTTATCCTTTTATTTTGGGTATTAGAGTTGATAGGCGATCTTTATGACAAATTTCGTTTTCATATATCCTTTATCAATATTGGAAAATAAAATCTTGCCATTGTTTTTTTTTTTTGTCAATGTCAAAAGTAAAATTAAAAGTTTGATTTCGCATTTAACCATCCAAGAAAAATTATTCAAATATAATATGTTCATAAGTATTGTTGCAGCCAAATTACCAAGAGTAGGAAGAACCAATTTCCCTCTTCAAATAAACGTGAAAATGATGATTATTATTTGGGACTCTTGACCGCTCAAGTCTATGTAATAAGTATGTATAACATGTTATAATAGATCATTTACTTTCACTAAGAACGGAAAATATGCATATGGATCATCTTATTATAAATCAATATACATATTTCGTCTGAAAAATTTATACTTTCTGCCAATGAGTTTGAATTTTGATGTGAATTTTTTTTTTATCAAAAGGAAAATTTTCATTTCACAAGCTAGAGAGGTACATAATTTCAAAACAAAACCAATCCTAAAAAGTTACAAATCAGGGCAAATCCACAAAGCAGGTAAATCTAAAAGATAAATTTACGTGGTACAATCTGCAGATGTGAAGTATTTGATAAATCACTTATGGACTAAATAAAAGAGAAACTCTCTTACATTAAGTTTTGTGGTCAATCCGACTAACTGATAAATTAATGTGCTTTATTTTCAAAGTTTTTAAAAAGCAATACGCTTAATGACCGTTATAATCGATACAAACAATTATTAAATTATTAGGGGAAGGCTATCTCCGCTGCCGGTAACACAGGTGACACAGCCTTTGTTACAAGCTTGACTGAGTGGCCCTCAACTATGGTCCCACCTTCTTCTGTAAAACTGAAAATTTTTTTTCTTTTCATTTTTTGATGAAATTCAACCTT
Source organism: Eucalyptus grandis x Eucalyptus urophylla (assembly GCA_028830015.1). Classification (NCBI taxonomy): domain Eukaryota; kingdom Viridiplantae; phylum Streptophyta; class Magnoliopsida; order Myrtales; family Myrtaceae; genus Eucalyptus; species Eucalyptus grandis x Eucalyptus urophylla. The sequence goes on along the minus strand of CM054198.1, from coordinate 26,481,049 downwards.
TGTTCGAAGGTTGCATGTATTCCACATCTCTCTCTTTCCTCTTCCAATTGAATCTAAAAAAGCAGCATGTCTGGGTCGCAGGTAATACAAATTGCCGATAGTAATTTTTTGTATTCAATATTCCAAACTAAAGGCCCAGCAAAATTGAGGAATATTTTCCTTTTTGTTTTCAAATATATATATCAAGTATTAGCGCATTGAGAAACGAAAAAATCTGCTTTTTTTTTTTTTTGTCTTATTATTTTGTGGGGTCTGTCCAATCTTTGGTATGACTTTTGCAAGATAAGGATGCCTTCAATAAGTAGGACCATAAAAGGAGAACCTTGGAAAAGAAAAGGAGATTCGAAGAAACTCTTTGTACTCATGAATGAGATGACCATAATCGATAGAACAAGATTGTGGGGATTTAGCCATTGCTACTTGTACGAGCTATATTATTTTTAAAAAATTGCTACTTATACTAGCTATTTCATTTTTAAACTAGCAAAAATGGCACCCAAATATGTACGTGCAATAATGAAAAGTGTAACGACCCACTCTTTGGATGGGAGTGTGACTTCACCTCAAGATAGGAATGAACCGAATTCCACATCACTTGGGGACTCGCTTGGAGATGGTAAAGTGATATGCCTTATAAGAATTGGCACCAATCTTAACTTGCATGATGCCTTTTTTGGGCGACGCCCAAGAGAATAAAACCGTGACGGTGATGGCAATGCGGCTATGACCCAAAGCAAAAAATATCATTGTGAGTGGGGCCAAAGGTCAGCTCTTATAAAAAAATAAAATAAATACAATATACAAAGTGTGATGCAATTGTTTTATGAAATGAACTAAATTGAAGAGAGGGAAAGAGTTGATCTAAGGCTTAATTGGTTTTGAGGAAAATGATTTAAGGAAAATGATTTACTTGGACAACATTTTTCTAAAAGTAGTCATTTTTATCGCTCACAAAAATAAATGAATGAAAAATATTTTCATCATCTATGTAAATGTATAAACATAACTTGTTAATGATAATTAAAACATTTTTCATTAATTAATTTTTCAAGCGATACAAGTGATCATTTTTAAGAAAAAAATGTTCTTCAAATCATTCACTTTTTGTAAGAGACTAACGTGAATATATGATTATAATATGAGCATATCCAAATTACTATTTTGCCCATCATAAACAATTATTTTTCGTTTTCATTAGACATTGGCCATGCCTATTGTTTAAACTTTGTGGGCCAAAATTTGAAGTTGAAAGTATTGTAGGGTTTACTTAGAGCGATAACTAATGCTCCACTTGTTAACCCATTTCTGAAGGAGAAGTTCTGGAGATGGAATAAAAGTGGGTCACTAATCAAATTAAGCCCTGAAATGCAAATTGTTTTCTGAAGAAAAGACTGGAGAAAGATTCCTTATCTTTTTCAGTAAGAATTTAGAAAACTTTTGACGATTCTATGAAATACTCAAGGAAATTGAAACCATAATAGTATAGAGATTTTGCTACTCCTTTTTTATATTTTATTCTTCTTTTTTTCCTTTTGTGCAACTTAATTATCCTCCTCGTCCCTTTGCATATTTACATATTGGAAGTTCATGAATTCGTAATTTAATTGAATCACCAACTCCGTGAGCTAATACCACAGGTTGCATTTCCAAGCTTGGAGACATTAGAAATCAGTGACATGGATAATATCGAGATGATATGGGATAACCAGGTTGCTGTGGATTCTATGCAAAATCTAAAATCGCTTGATGTGGAGGCATGCAATAAGCTAACGTGTGTATGGAATAGGGAACTCCACTATCAAGTTAAACTCCAGTACTTACGTTCTGTTAGAGTTTCCAAATGCAAGGGCCTCTCCACTCTGTTTCCAGCCTCAGTAGCCAGAGATCTAGTGCAACTTGAGGAATTGAAGATCGATAAATGTGGCATTGTTGAACTCATCGAGAAGGAAGGACTAATTCCCAAGGTTGTGTTCCCAAGGTTAACCTCCCTCAAGCTTGAGCATCTAACGGAGTTGAAGTGCGTCTACAAAACACATGCTTTACATTGGCCGATATTGAAGACCTTGGAGGTGCATGGCTGTAACAAACTGGAGATTTTTGCTTCACAACCTAAGAATGAGATGCCAATTCATAAACAACCTCTTTTTATGGTAGAAAAGGTATGACCCAAGATTATATGTTTTGCTTCAATGGTAATATTGGAAGTGATGATTAAGATCAGAGCCATGCATCTCATATAAGTAGCTCTTCGTATGAAGATGTAAACTTTACGACTCTCTTTGAATCCATAGAAATATTGCAACATGTAAACATCATGTGTCCTTTAAGTATTGATTGAACATTCTTGTCAATGTTTGATTTATCAAATGCATACTCATTGATCCCCCCTTTAAAAGAGATTTCGGTCAGTTCCAATGGTTGTGGAAACACGTCGCATGTGCTGTGAGCTAACCATGGCACAAGCGTGTTCTTAATTTGAACCCTACAAAGATAACTTATATTATGAGAACAAAGGAAAGATGGAACCTTTGGTCGACATTAATCACTGAAATCTGTGCAATTGTGGCTACATTTGAGGGGGAAGTTATTTTCATAGGGAATAGATATCTAGAAACGGTAATGTGGGGGTTCACTTAAGTTCAAGTAAGGATACGTGTCAAATATGAAAGATCAGCTGTTAATTGCATCAGAGCACATTTCCTTCTGTTGTATAGCATGAGGCTTAACATCTTAAAATGTAGATGCTGTGTCTGATATGCATGACTTATACCATAAAACATGAATACTTTTTAATTAAACTGACTTTAGATTTTGATTTGACTATTTTCTCAGGGTGCATTCCCAAATCTACAAGAGTTAAAATTGGATTTATCCGAACATATGGAGATATGGCATGAGCATTTTCATAATGAGGAATTCTTCAGCAAGCTTAGAGTTCTTGAGCTTCGTCATCTCTCGAAGGAATCTACAATATCCACATGTTGTTTCATTAAGAGTTTAACCAACTTGGAAAACTTAGTTGTATGTGAATCTTATCTAGAAGAGTTAAGCATCAATTTGGAAGCCATAGAAGTCCCAAGTCATGATCTAGAAGTAATATTACCCATTTCAAGATATTTTCAACATCTAGAGACCTTTGGTGTGTCATATTGTGATGGGTTATCACTAAAGCTAATATTAACCTTTTCAAGATACTTCCAACATCTGAAAACTCTAGATGTATCACATTGTGTTGGGTTATCAAATATGTTCACACCGACAATAGCTGGAAATTTGGTAGAACTCACAAAATTGAGGATAAGTAATTGTAAAATGTTGACAGAAATCATTTGTGATGAGGGAGATAAGAAGGGGCATGTAGTGGCTTTCGATCAATTGAAGTATATGGAGCTTGATGGTTTGACAAAGTTAAGATGTTTCAGCTCATGCGGATATACTTTGATGTTCCCTCTCTTGGAAGAAGTCACTGTGAATAGATGTCCTAACATGAAGTTTTTCTCTGAGGGACCAATTGAGGTGCCAAAACTAGAGAGAGTACATGTATCAACAATAGCATGGTTTTGGAAGGAAAATCTGGACATCACCATCCGAAATATGTATGAAGAAATGGTATGCATTAGTTATCAAATTTTGTATAATTGGATGGTTGTGATTACCAATAGAGTAATTGCTTTTTGTTGCCTAAGAGTTTACATTTAATGATGCATTTTTTGATAGGCTACGCTTGCCGAAGAAGAGTTTATGTGGCTATCTGACTTCCCAGAGATGATTGGAAAATGGCACAGCAAACTTAATCCCATCAAGTCATCTTGGCAATTAAAATCACTGGTGGTGGATAAATGTCCATTTATTAGTGCTATTCCATCCAAATTGATGCTTGTTTTAGACAATATGAGAAGATTGGAAGTGTGCAATTGTGAATCACTAGAAGAAATATTCGATCTTGAAGGGCTAGAGGGTGTGGAAACCATTCGAGTGTTGCCTCGGCTATGGTATTTGAACTTAGTAAATCTACCAAAGTTGAGGCGATTATGGAACAAAGATCTTCAAGAAATGCTTTGTTTCAGATTTCTATGGTATCTAACCCTTTACAATTGCAACAACTTGGGAAATGCTTTCACTCCATCAATGGCTCAATGCCTTGTCAATCTTGAATGTATGAAGATAGAGGAGTGTGGTGAAATGGAAGGAGTAATCGCAAAGGAAGAAGGGCAGGGAAGCGCAGTGGAGAAGATTACATTCCCGAAACTTGAATGGATGACATTAAAATGCTTGCCCAATTTAACTTGTTTCCTCTTAGGGAAGAGTCATATGATGGATTGTCCCCGCTTAGAAAATATGACAATTGCCCACTGCCCTAAGATGAGAAGTTTCAGTTGGCAATCTTGGATGGAGATTGACCACACTCCTTCGCTTTTCACTCTGCAGGTTAGTCTTCTCTTTCTTAATCCAATGCTTCTATTTTTAAGATCAATTATCTTGTCAAGTCGAAGCAATGCTTTTATTTTTATCAATTATCCGGTCAAATCGAAGTACCAACGCAATGCCAGTAATAGCAATTTGGAAATAGAATGGCGCTCTACACGCGTCACATGAAACAATTTCAGTTCCTATGCAGTGCAACATTGACTTAATTTTTTCTTTTGTTTTTGCCTCCACATGCCCAAACAAAACTCCTAAATCCTCGACAAACAACATTAATCAAGGATAAGAAATTGGTTACCTATTACAAGCCATAAGGTATTGGAGATAAGTGTCAACACTAACTAAATTTTCATATTGTAAATCCAATTCACAAATTGGTTGCCTAGTAGTTTTCAATTGCATCTTCAACTTGAAGCAAATAAGTCCGAGAATTCTTACCTTATACAATGTTGCATTATCAAAAAAGGGGTAGACAATTGAAGACATATATATATATATATATATATATATATATATATATATATATATATATATATATATATGGAGAAGAAATTGGAAGAATTAGAGAGAGTGGCCTTTGTAATTGGAGTGCTCTGAGCTTTACATCCATTGATTTTTGCTCAATCACCCGTAATGGTAATACATTTATATTCACCAACGCATTGAAGTAAAATAGCACATTCATATGTGATCGGCTAATTGGAGATTCTAAGATGTCATCGTGGCAACTTTCCAAAAATTAGATGGAGAAGGTGTTGTCAATATCAAATGACAAGTAAGCCCATTAAAAGTCAATGTTCCATGTACTATCGATTATAGATTGAAACAAAATACATTTTAAAATTTCAATGATTATTTTATAGATTCAATATAATATAGGAGAGGTTGCCATCAAAGTAGAATAATAAGGAATATACATGTACACACCGTCTAATTTTTAAAAGAAAAAAAATCAATTTTCAAATTTATTTTGATTGAATTGATCCAATGCAAGCTAATATATTCACCAAATCTGTTATAATTTACATCATTTCTTCAAAATGCAATCAACACGTACCGACTAATCAAGTCACTCTTTTCTTTTCCCTCTTGTTTGGCCTTTTTTCTAACAGATTCATTTGCCTAGTTAATTCTTTTTTCTTGTTATTGGTGAGTAGAAAGTTTCATCATAACATGTATCCGCATATTTGTTTACTCTTTAATCGCAAGAGTTATTGGTCAACTTAAGTGCAAGCATCTATCAACCTCTCCCTGTTTGTGTCACTAACAAACTCTAGTATTCTCATGATTTGTCATTCTATTTGAGGTCATAACTCAATGTAATCACATTCATTATATCATTTTTTCAATATGGCAGGTACAATTTCCTTGCCTTCAATCTATGGTTCTCTCCCATATGGACAACTTAATCAAAATATGGAACTTTGGTCCTCAAGAAACTCTCACTTTTAAACATTTGCAGAAAGTGGAGGCTCAAAACTGTAAGAACCTTGAAAATTTGTTTCCATATTGGGTGGCTACAAGTCTAACCCAACTTAAGGAACTTCGGGTGGAGTCTTGTGGACTCAAGGAAATAGTCACGAGTGGAGATGACACTCCATACCCTATCACTACTCAATTTCTTATCCCGGAACTGACTTCTTTGGTGTTACATGATATGCCACAACTCAAGAGCTTTTGCTCTATCATGTCCACTTTGAATTGGCCATTCTTGATGGAATTGCGAGTGACCCACTGTGACAAATTGAACATGTTGTCTTTTGTGGCATCCATGAATAAGTTGGCTCAAAGAGATGATCAACACCACCTTTTAGACCCTGAAGCACACTTCTCAATTGAGAGGGTATGATTACAACTGCTCTTCCTCCATTTCTTCTTTATTCTTTACGTCGCCCACTATATTTTTTATGCACTGCATAGTCATGTCACATTACGATACTATAGAAAAGAGGAACCCCTTGCCTACCACTTTGTTGACAAAAGATATTTCAAATGTCTTTAAGCACACTTTTCATTTGCGGACACCCAAAATGTTTTAGTAACATTATCAAGGCATCTCATCACTTGAAATTCCAAGGAACTACGAATTTGTTGACGAGGACAAGACATTCCTACTAAAGGATGAATTTGGTTAGGAGGGTTCTTGAATTGACCATTCTAACCTCTACTTCAAAATTCTCTTAAAGTTTTTGATATGGATAAAAAATGTAGAATTCTTGTGGACTAAATTGAGAATCTGGCACAGACATTTAGCAATTCCTTTTCAAATCACACTAGGAAGACCATCTTTCTTTTGATGTTTTCTGGGTAAAATGATTTTTCATTTATTTGTTTGTTCATTACTATGCCAATACAGTTCTTTCCCTTTCTATCTAATCATTATAATATGACCGCACAGCCAAGCCTAATTGCCTGATGGCCATAGTGTAGTGTTTGGTTAAGTTTGCATTTTGTAGTATAACTTTAGAAGCTTGATACTTGTATGTAGGGCTCTAGAAATCAATTAAATGTAAGGATCAAGCCCCCTTCCATGGGAGTTAACTGACTTAAGTTTACCACTGAGAGTCCATGATTTGTTGTCAAACCTTGTTGAATTTACTTCTCTCATTGTATTGGCAATTTTGTAGGGCATTCCCACTTTGGAGAGACTTTTATTAGTTGATAAGGATATTCAGATGATACAGAATAGAAAATGTTTTGATGACATCTTTGGCAAGCCAAAAGCACTAACATTGGCATGCTTTCATGATGAAAATGCTGTCTTTCCTCCCATATTCCTCCTACAAAGATTTCAGAACCTACAAAGTCTTGAAGTCTTTTGTAGTTCTTTTGAAGATATATTCCCTGATGAAGAGCTTGTTGACGAGGGAAAACATCTGGTGCTTGATAATTTGAAAGAGCTCAAGTTAAGCAAGCTACACAACCTAAAGCATGTCTGGAGAGAAGGCTATTTGGTGGCGAAAATTCTTCAAAGTATTAACAAATTTAAGGTTTGGGATTGTCCTAGTTTGACAACATTATTTCCAATCGTGACATCCTTTCAGAATTTGACGGAGTTAGTGGTCAAGAATTCTTCTGGATTGGTATATTTAGTGACAGTTTCAGCAATCGCAAATTTGATGCATCTCAGTGACATGACTATAATTGGATGTGAAAGAATGAAAGAAGTAGTGGCAAATGATGAAAATGAAGAAGGAAAAGTGATTTCTCTTGCGAAGCTAGGACGGTTGACACTCCAAAATTTGTCAAGCCTAGAATGCTTCTCCTCCACCACAAGATGTAGCTTTAGGTTCCCATCCTTGAGATATGTTAAGGTGGAAGAGTGCCCAAAAATGAAGATCTTTTCCAATGGTACTCTAAGCACACCAAAACTAGAATGGGTGACACTATTCAGATACATGTGCGTTGGCTACTGGGAAGGTGATCTCAATGCAACCATACAAAAGTTATCAGCATAATAAATGCACACAAAATTGGTAAGATCCAGTTAAGGTCATTCTCATTTATTATTATTTTTCACTTGCCTTTGCTTCTCAAATTTTCCATCAGCTAAAGCATCATAGGTTCTAAACGTTTCATCTTTGTAACTTGTCTAGTCACTGATAAGGGGAACGACAGATGCTTGAAAGTGGTACGGAAATTTAAAAGTTACCAAGACACAATCAAAGGTGGAGATGAAGAAAATCTATGTTGAGGTAGCGATTCAATTTCCAATTTCTCTCTTTCTCCCTAATAAAATCGCAGTTTTGCAAAGGGATCCCCCACTGGCCCAAGGCACCCTGGCCCCGGGGGGTGTTTGGAGCTGCTGGTGATTGATAATAGGTAACGACATGATTTTCTCACCTTTTTGCCACCCCAGCATAATTGCCTAGATTGCACGCTCTTCATTTTTCATAACTAAACATCCCTTCTTTCTCCTTCAACTCTCTTTTTCATCCAAATGAATGAGGATGTTAATTTGTTGTTTTTTTTTCTTTCCGAGGAACTTCTTAAAAAGATCACATACCTTATGCTTAATATGTAATCGTGTTCTAAATTTTTAAAAAGTGTGATTAAGTCATAAAGGTTTTGAATCAAATATAGTGAAATCCTTCCCAACAACCACTTGGTCTTCCTGATGACCACTCAACCAAATTTGCTGACATGGCATGTTGGAATCCTGCATCAATTTTCAAATAGGTGTTGCTCTCTGGTGATCAGTATACAAGTAGATTCAGATTAAAGTCTATTAATCACTTACTTAACTAATCACGGATGAATATTAGAAGCTAGCATTGACATTGAGGGGGGAAGTTCCATAAGAGGACTAGTTGCTCAACTTTTCAAATTAGAAAAAAAATGAATGAAATTGAGCAGAATAATCATGGACCTTACCTAAATATTCGCTGATAAAACCTATATTTGATCGACTTAAAAGTACTGCACTCATGACTAAGGAATTTCTAAAGGCTAAAGATCTTCGGTTTGTAGCAGGTACCAGCGTTTTTCTTCCAATTCTTAGTTACAGGAATTGCTAGTGAGACTCTCCTAGTTAATATAATCTACATGCTAATCTGAACTCAACAAAGGAAATAAAGATTGACTGGCTCAAACATGATAGATACGACCCGTTGAGTTTGAGTGAATTATCTTTTCTTTGGCCTCATTATCTCTAACGTTTAGAAGAGGTGTTTGGCCTCACGGCATAGTCTGCCGAGGTCCACCAATCTGTAGGTGCAAATAAGCGGGCCAAGACAAACAATTTTCTTCTTTAGCTCAGTACTTAGAGCTAGATCTACTAATTGGTCAAGTCTTCTAACTGGTAGGCTGAATATCTAATGGCGATGGCATACTAATTACACATCATTTTTTAAATGAAACTATCGATTTTAGCCTCAGTAAACATTATTCTTGATACAATTTTGATCAACTAACAGATATTTTCATCCATTCAATTCCGTATATGCTCTTCTTAATGAGCTTCTTCCATATATATATATATATATATATATATATATATATATATATATATATATATATAAACTTTTTGTCCCGGAAATGAATTGCTTCTCCAATTAGATGCTTCATGTAATTAAGTCAGCTAATATAAAGCCATGAAACTAGTTTAAGTTCAGACGTTACAACTTACTACACAAATTATGCCCAGGGGATGACTTCTCGTCGCCGGAGAGAAGATGAACAGCACCGGAAAAGTTTTGCATTTGAGGCACCTCATTTCTTCAAGATCATACTCTCTCTAAAGGAAGGAGATTGTCTGTGTGTTCGAACTTGTTAGAATTGATAATATTGAACTCAAAGTCTCCATTTTCTGAAGGAATGTCAAGACTCGGGCATAAACTCTGGTATGCCAGATAAAAAAATCTCTGCTTCGCAATGTTTTGTTTAGTTAATAGATCGAAAAAAGCAAAACTTTCTGCTGCAACAGATTGAATGGTGATGTATTTCTTGATTTTTTTTTTTTTTGAGAGAAGTGAACATCGTTACACTTGGACATTGCATCTTTCCAAAATTCCGGGTAAGTTATAAGTCGAATTTATGCGGAGCGTGGGATCGATAAAATAAAAGGTTGAAGGCAAATCTATTGCCATTATAAGATCACTACAATCTGGAAATCAGTTCCAAACATGACATAGAAATTAATGGACGAACAATTGAAATGCGCACGATGACGCAATGCTGAAAGCATACGAAACGTTCCTCAGGGGATGTCCCAAATCGCTTCTGGAATAGAAGCAGAGCATGCTCTGGGTTGATCCAAGTTAAATTCATCATCTTCGATGAGGAAGAAGGGCGGGCCTGACGCAGAAAATTGGACGATTCCGAGTTGCGGCAGACTCTGCACAGAACAAGGCCGCTTGGCTTTTTACTCATGATGATTTCGAGTTGTGATTTGGGGCTTTTTTTTCGTCAGCAAAAGTCCTAAATTTCGAAACGATCGGGCATTGCAATTGTCAAGTTGTGGGGAAATTCGAAGAGGCGAGGCTTCGTAACTAAATTTACATGCGTTGTCAATCTTAATTCATGGAGAGATCCCAGGTGTGATTTTGAAATTTCATTTTCTTATTTTTATGGGCTCATCAGCTTACCAATTCTAATAGAAGATAGCGTCCTTTTTTTTTTTTTTTTTTTTTTTTCTTTCTTTCTTTCTTTTTTTTTTAAAACTAATTGGATGTGTATAGAAAGAAAATAACTATTATTTATAAAACGAGAGGTTGCGATCAGGGGCGTCTAACTTAACTGAACCGTTCGGGTGTGCAACAAATTCAAACTAAACCACGCCTTGAAATGAGTTCGGTTCCAATCAATTCGATTTTTCGGTTTTCTTTTTTGAATATTAAAAAGAGGTTTATGGAAAAATGAGAGAGATTGTGTGAATTGTTAATCATCTCTTATTCACTTGAACTGAGAAGAAAATACGCAAAAATTCGACTCAGTTCAAGGTTCAATTTGGTTTTGACACCCCTAATTGCGATACGCGATAAAGATGATTAGTGTATGCTATTGTAGAATCTGAGAGCACAATAGTAATAGCATGTAGGTATCAAATTGCCCGGTTGGGATTGAGAACCTCAAGTTTTTAAGCTAGAAAATACTAGCATAAATGGAAATCTTGTTTGCCTTTTTCTTTGAGGTTTGCTCGTATTTATTCTTTTTTTTCATCATATATTGGTTTGCAGAACTTCTACTTGGGAGAGTGTTACTTGCGAATTTGTGAAGAGATACATTCAAAAGAACCGAGAAATTGTGACTCTTAAGTATTTAGACAGATCATGGCTACGGCAACTCAGGACCTATCAACACGGTTGGCCTACATTCACGAGAGAAGCTTGTTTGCATCAAATGTTTGTATGCGTTGAGCTCACACTAGTAGGGACGATCTTGTGTTCAAAGTCTTGATCTTCAGCAATGCTGGTAAGGACCGATTGAGACAAACATCATTTAGGCCCGATTGAGACAAACATCGGAAGTGTCACCTGAGGCTGTCTATCAGCCCTAGTGACAAAGGGTTGCAGACACAAGGTCGGAGGGTTGAAAGAGGCAGTAAAAGCCATAATTTAGGAATCTAATGATTTTCAGTTTAAGTATAAATGCCTCCCTAAAGTATTGGAACCTGATATGGACAATCTTTGTCCGGAAAATACTGGAGTCTGGTAGACAAGGAGCAATTCTAAGGAGCAATTCTATCTTTGGAAAATCTTCTCCCTCTAATCCTCAGGTTCTAGCTCTTTGAGGCTCTCTTATCCTCACAAATTACGTTTTAGCATCAATGCACTTCAATTGTTGTTGTTACGTAAGTATCATTAAATGAAAATGAGATGTGTTGCTGCATCTATTAATTGTCATTTTGGAAGTTCTTGTCGACGTGTCCTGATACACGTGGAACAACAATTTGCATGTGATAATTGTCATTTTGGGACTGAAGGTCGACCCTTCTTTGAAAAGGAGTAGCAGAGAAAGCCTCTCCTGTGAGGGCGAGAGCGGGAGCGAAATCTGGAGATAGGGCGTTGCTTTCGAGTGGACGAGTGTCTGCCAGCAAGTCCAAATTGAAAATTGGTAGACCGATTGGAGTTTCGATTTGGGGCTTCTTAGGTGGACAAATTCCTTAAATTCAAAGCCATCGGGCCCAACATGGTTAATTTGTGATGGAAACCCGAAGAGACGAGGAGCACGCAGAGCATGAGATCAATAAAATAAAAGGTCAAAAGCAATCCTTATTAGTTGCCCAAATGGAGAGTTGATCTATAACAAAGACCTTTTAAGTATATTCCTTCAAGTAAAATCTGTCACAATTGAAGTGGTCACAGAAGAGGAAAGAAAGAATGTCCTGCACCAATTCCATATTCATGAAATATGGGGAGGTCTCTAGAGATCGATACACAAAGATTTTACGGAAAGTTGAATTAAGGATAATTCTTGCCATCCATCAATAACACAAAAGGAAGTTTCAATTAGAGGGCTAGTCTTTCACCTTCTTGCCTTACAAAATGGATGAATGACATAGACAGATCAATGATTGTAAAACTGAATCGCAATAAAATTTCCAGAACTCATGGTCAGCAGGTATCGCAATGTTCTTGACCTTAGGGCTTTAAACATAAAGTAATAACACCATCCGTAAGTGAACTTGCTTGTCTCCCCTCGAATAAATCATTAGCAGTAGAACTATCCAGCAGCTCCTATAAGTCAGACACAGCCGGATCAGAAGAAACAGGACTGCTAGGCTTCCCCTTACTGCCAATGAGATTGCTGAAGCGACCATTGACTTCCGCTCCATAGATATGCCCCATCTTGAACGTTTTGTCTCCAAGCATCTCTTCTCCTTTGTATGGGAGTTACTAGAGGGACTGTCTCAGCAATCATCAGGCCATAATCTTTGAGCCCCACATACTTCATCAGCTTTCATAGTTCTGACTCCCCCTCGTAGTCAATATGTTAAGCACTAATACAGATGCGTCAAATGCTGTAAAAAGAAATGATGGAGTGATTCTTTAGAGTAATTAGATCTCATCTTTTTAAGACAAGAAGTTGAAGCTCCGCTTTAGTGACCGGCTTCCTCTAATAGTCCTACAAAATGATGTACAATTTCTGAAACTGTTGCCTCTCACATCAGTATAGTTTCTGACTTGAGGATGAAATACCTGAACACTGATTCCATACTCTTGAGAATAAACAGGCAATCCAAGTTCCACATTTGCTTCCATGGAAGCATGCCCACCATCCTGCGGGTTATAGGCACGTAATATGTGCCTCGAACCTATTCCTCTCCTTTGTGCCCTCAGGGGTAGACCAGCACGGCCCTACCAGCCGCTTCTATCAGCTGCATCGCAAGTGCAAGCTGGTCGCAGTTGCATCTAGCAGATCCAAACATGTCTCCTGGGATGCATCCTGAGGATACCCTCACAAGGACATCTTGATCACCTCCAACGTCACTCTGTTCAGAAGTTATACAATAAAGTATGAATCACATGATGGGAAATATTGCTGTCTGAAGGGAGGACATAAAATACAAAAAGCTAGAGATACTGCTTTTCATCAAAATTACGGCATTCCTATATCAATTGCAGACACATACAGGCTCCTTATCAATCATTTCATAGACTATAGAATTATTGTTCCCAGCAGTTCACTAAAATCCTAAGAATCATTTCTCCTGGTGTTAACTTTCCTGTCCAGACAAAATTTGTTATCCAACTAAGATAAATTTGGTACTCCAAATTATGATTGACACATGATTAGACATTTTTTTTCAAGCTTCCAAAAACATTTAATGGAGTTCCACCCAAAAGATACCATCAATTTTTCAGTGGTGTGATTATTCAACTCTAAAGCTTGACAGCCTGCTCTAGTAAAATCATTGTCATACAAAATCATGCAATGGAAATACATAAGATGAAGCACAAATTGAAGTTGTGCTGAAAAATTGGACTGCTACAAACAAGATCTTCTAAGTTTACAATTAATCAATTCAAAACTCTCTGTTCAATAGTTTCTGAATTCTTAAAACAGTTTTAGCAATTAACTCATAATCTATCTCAAATAGACCATTGCAATTTGCTCGATTCCATCTAATATCGACCTATAGCAATGGGCTGTAAAAGGCCCCACATTGTTGGTAATCTTGCAGCAGCAGCACGTTCAACTCATTTATCTCTTTTCCAGCCGTACCTATAAATTTATGCATCTAATGAGCAGTGAATCATTTGTCACTCACACAGTATAAGAAGCTTCTCAATATACAAGTCAGAATAAAATCTAGATGTTCTATCCCTATTTCCAGGTGATAATGCTGAGAATGCACCTCAAACTCTGCCTCAGTAAGCGGTCAACTGACATTCAGACATGGGTTTCGAAATGAGGTAAATACAAGAAAATGTACATAAAGATAACTGCAGTCACAGGCTCATTGACAAAATTTGACAAGAATCCGGCCATTCATAACCATATACTAATCTAATGACACCATACACACAAAAGAATTGTGAGAAACAACTCTTCAGAACCCCCAAAACCATTGATCTGCATGGTGTTGACGAACGGAACAACAACCACAAGCTTAAAGCATAAACTAAACTTGAGACATCAACAGACCAAAATGGCTTATGCTTCTCTCCCTTTTGCTATGCAAAACAACAGCCCAACAGTAACCCATAAGAGACTCTTTTTTCCCACCCGACCCAGGGTTCCGAGGTTTCTGCTCTTCATTTATCCACTCCCAAAAAGGGGAGATGCCACAGCGACAACATCTTGACCAAAAGAGCCAACACTTAAGAAGTGACGGTTGCAGCCGAAATTGGATTTGATCATCCTTAAAAAGTATTTTGCATTGGATTGCTGGGAAGAGAATATTTACCTGATTAGATCAGCAATAGATGCATTTTTCAAGTTCTACCGCTGTGCAAACCCATGAAGCTTACGTAATCTTGCCATGGAGCCACCATCACCCACTACCTCACAAAGAGAACTGCCACAGGTTAGCGAACACAGCAAGGTCGACAAAAGCCTCTGTATGCCCAGCTCTTTTCAGGGCACCGCCCTCCCTGTACTTCAATGGGAAAACATGTCCCGGCCTGTTGAAATCTTCAGGTTTTGGAATCTCCAGACGCAAGAGCCAAAGCTGTCGCCGCCCTGTCACGCATTGATACGCCTGTAGTCGTCCCATGCTCTGCATCCTATAACAATATTGCTTAACTACCATCCATTACAAGGCAAGAGAAGAGATGATTAAAGAAAATAACTAAGCTGATCGAAGGCTATTAGGAAATCAAGAATTCGAGAAAACAATATTGTTCTACTGAACTATAAAAGTGCGCGTTATCTATCATTACTTTCCAAAATTAATTATCCCTACCTGAAGGAACCAGTACCTGTCAATTATCTTCAACTAAGTTTTGATATATAAAAAAAAAAAAAAAAACTCAAGGATTGAAAAATGGATTTAGAAGAATAAAAGCACATACCGCGATCACGGTGAATGAAGTCCGAGGCCTGCCTTCATTCTCATCAGAGGAAGTTGCAAAGCTCCAAATCTTCCCCCTTTCATGCTCGCACAAACAATCCCAAAGCGCCATACTTCAGAACGAAATGCCATAAGCCTAAGGTGCTGCCAATTATAAGATCACCCTCAATTCCGTCCGTCCTCATCGCCGACCGCCACTACAAATCTGGAACCCGAAGCGTCTCACTCTCCGGTACCACCGCAGTTAGATCAGACGAAAGACCAATTCGCGAAGAAGGGTCGACCTGAAGCAGCAGAATTGGAGGATTACGAGTTTCGGCAACCTCGGCACGAAACAAGGCCGCTCGGATCTTCGCCATGAAGGTCGAACACCGACTGGAGTTTGGATTTGGGGATTTTTCGGCCGTCGACAAAAGCCCTAAATTCGAAACGATCGGGCACTGGCATTGTCAATCTGTGGGGAATCTTTCAGCAGAAAATGCAAGCGTTTGATGAAGGTCGCTTTTTGGAGAGCCTTTATCCGATGGAGATTAGAATCTGAGGAGACAATAAAAACTTGGACCATCTTCTCCCTTCAGATTTGAAGTGGTGATGGAAAGAAAAGGAGGAAACGGGGTCTGGGCTTTGCGATGGCTGAGCTCACCGCAACGGACGTAACAAAATAAGAAGAGTCTTTCTCTTCTCCCTTGACCACAAGAGTCTCCACTTTAGAATTATTATTTTTTCAAAGATTAATGATTAAAAGAAAATTATCACCACCCGCGGTGGCCACGGTGGCTAGAATTTACTCTCCCAGGAGTTCAAAATCCCACATCTCCATTGCGCGACTCACCCGCAACTGAATATGTGGTGATGACTCAATTCACCCTATATTTACGCTGTCGGTTACTGGCTGTACAGTGGTTTCCAGGTCACTAAAAAAAATTACACTGGGCCCCAAAAAATTAACAAAAGATACAAAAGGAGGTGGCACGAAATGATATGGGCCGTACTGAGCCTGACTGAGCTGCCCTTCCGCCATCCCTACTTTGCTGCGCTCATCTATACACACTCGCCTAGAGACGTTGCTCCGAGAAGACGTGTGGCATTAAAAAAGAAGAAGAAAAAAACATGAATTAATGTACAAGAACTCATGTGTACAATATATATTCCTTGACTATACTAGCTATTATGTAGTTTTTGAACATTTTAAAATAATAGCTTTGTGATAGCTATAACATTAAGTTATTAGCCTTACCAAAAAAAAAAAACATTAAGTTATTAGACAAGATAAATTAATCATATTTAGATATACACATGTTTAAACGATACATATAAATTTAACCTTTAGAAATTCTCGACCAATCTACAGTTGTGCTCGCTTTGCATCAAGATGATGGCAATACCAAAATTTCTCCCTCGGCCCTTTTCTATGAACCTCCTAAAACATGTCATTCTCCCTCTTATCACCCCCGTAGGTGCTATTCCCTCATGAGTGGCAATGCCTCGCCCAAACAAATTAGTCATGCAAATATATTCTATCAAACTAGAGACTGCGAAAGCAAGCACGAAACAAACTACTCACGATGATCATATTCACTCCCACCCACCAAAACAATTGAACGAACCCAAAATTAACTTGAATCAACACCTCCTTCCACTTCGATTCGAGAATCAAAAGGCGAGAGACGACACTTACCTCGGCTTTCCCAGGTATTATGCAACACCACATCATTAGATTGATTGTACCATCGGGCAAAGTCTCTGGCTTTGCAATGAAACCCATTACAAGGTACGAGAAAAGATGATTGCAGAATAATTACTAAGCATCGTATGACATATACCACAGTCATGGTGAAGCTTATCGTCATTCTCCCATTGATTCACCATCAAAGGAAGTTGCAAGCGCTTCAAATCTTTTGCCTTTCATGTTCACACAAACAATCCCAATGCTGTACCCCACGATAAATGCTATAGCGTAAGGTGCTGCAATTGTAAGATCGCCCTCGATTCTCTCTGCCCTCATCGTCTACCTCGGTTCCGACTGTGACATGGTCAGTTATGGATGGACAATTAAAATGCACTCGACAATGTAATGCAGAGAGCACACCAACCTTTCATTGGCGGGTGTCCTCGATCGCTCCTGGAGTAGAAGCAAAGCCTGTCGTGGTCGGTCCAAGTCATATTTATCTTCTTACATATGGAAACAAGTGCTCATGGGCACAGTATTAGCTGAAACCGCTCCAAGCGCTATTGCATTGAGTTGCAATTCAATGCCAACTGATTCATCCCCAAGCAGAGTCTTGCTCACGGCAAGCTGCTCCATCACTATCTTAGTGAAAAGATAGAGTGTCACTTGAATTGAGTACTAACCTAAAATACAATTAATGGCAGTAATTTGTTTGAAAATGCTTTACATTGCGGATTAAGATCAATGGCTTTCATGAGCCTCTTAAGATTGTTGACTAAAGCCTGCCTTGTGTGCTTTCTTTCCAAGGGCGCATGCTTACATTATTGTCCTTCTTTCGGCATACATTGGTTGTTCAAACGTCTACCCATGTGCAGCATGTTCCTGGTCAATTTGCCAGGCAACATATTCAAGAAAACAAGAAAGAGGGAACTCTTGGGTATTCAGATAGGTCGTGGCCGGTGAAGCTCTCGAGATATACGTGGGAAATCCGAGTGTTCTTCTCTGCTAGTTGGCCAGCATTTGCAAGAGAAACTCATTTGTGTGTAGGAAATGTCTGTGTGTTTGAGCTCATTGATAGGGATGATGTTGTGTTCAAAGTCTCCATCTTCAGTAGTGGTGGTAAGGATCGGATTCACATTGATTGAGGTGTTCATCAGATGTGTTACTCTAGACTGTTCACAGTGTCGATATGAATTCAAGATTTCTAATTATGCCCCCTTTATTCAACTGTTGCGAGTTGATGAAAATGAGACTCATTTCTGTTCATGTTTTATTGTTTCTTTGTGCTAGTTTTGGTTCTATATTTCCATTTTGGCAACTCCCTCAAATTTGGCGCTTCTTTAAGGTTTCTGTTTGCTTAACTGCCCTAAAGGGTTAATATGTATTTCCTTGACATCCTAACATTGTGGCTGTGGGCGGCTGAGTTGATCACGAAGAGGTCTTGAAGCACTGTGTGAGTGCTTGGTGTTCCTTCGCTGTTGATGTGAAGGCTTCTTGAAGTGTTGTTTTCAAGCGAGTGCTTGACGTGGGTTATCTCATTGTTCTTGTTTGTGAAATTACATCCAAGGAAGACTAGCGTTTATAATTGTGAAATCTTGTGGTAAGATTTGTGAATTTCTTCGTGAAATTGAGATATTATTTCGTGAGAAGTTGTGGGGTTAAACACTGCATGTGTTATTGAATGTAATTGGGGCTCAAGTAACATTGAGAATGTTTGAGTGACTCGAATGTGTAATATTCATTGTATCGCTTGATTTATAGTAAAATTCGTTGTTGCTTTACCATGAATGTAGGTCATTATGATCGAATCACGTAAATTTGGTGTCCAATTTATTTTATTGTTCTGTCTTTTTTATTATTCGATTGCGAGGTTTTCGCAATATATGCATACCATGACTCCTAAATATTCGGATGGATAATGGCTAGTGTACTTCCCACAAATGACTCGGAAAATTTCACTGCGAATTGGGCCGCATTTCAGAGAAGAAACTTACCTGAAGGAAGGAGACTTCTGTACTCTAGGATTGTCAAGACTTGGTTGTCAACTTTGGTAGGTCTACAGTAAAATATCTGCTTCACTATGTTTTGTTTAATTAGTCAGATCAAAGAAAGCAAAACTTTCGACTGCAACTAACTTAACGTTGATGAATTTCCTGATTTTTTGGGAGAGTAGTGAACATTACGCAGGGAAATTGCATCTTCCAAAATTCCATGTACATGCGTGCCTCATTGCCAACCTCATTGCATATTGCATCTTTATTCAACAAAGTAATCGAACTCATGGTTAGCATGGGATCGATCAAATAAAAGGTCGAAAGGAATCCTTATCTGTTGCCCCCATGGAGAGTTGATTTATAACAGACTTTAGTATCTTCCTTAGAGTAATATCTGTCACAATTGGGGTGGCCACAGAAGAGGAAAGAAAGAACTGCACCAACTCTGTGGTCATGGAATATGGGGAGGTCTCTAGAGATCAATGCACAGATTCGCGGAAAGGTGAATTAAGGACAATTTTTGCCATCCATCAATAACGCAAAAAGAAGTTTCAATTAGAGGGCTAGTCTTTCACCTTTTCGCCCGACAAATGGATGAATGACATCGCCAGAAAGATAATTATAAAACTGAACCGCAACCAAATTTCCAAAACTCATGGTCAGCAGGTATCCCAATGTTCTTGACCATAGGGCTTTAAAACATAAAGTAGTAACACCGCCAGTGAATTTGCTTGTTTCACCCAAATTAATCATTAGCGGTCAAACCATCCAGCAGTTCCTATAAGTCAGACAGCCAGATCAGAAGAAACAGAACTGCTCAGTTTGCTGTTTTTGCTGATGAGATTGCTTGCTCCATAGATGTGCCCCATCTTGGAGCATTTTGTCTCCAGGTATCTCTTGTTCTCCTTTATTATGGGAGTTACTGGAGGGACTCTAAGCAATAATCAAGCCATAACCTTCAAGTCCCACATACTTCATCAGCCTCATAGTTCTGATTCCCAGGTCACGCCTCATCTGCAGCATTGGTCTTAAGCACAAAAACAATTGCGTCAAATGCTATAAAAAAATTAATGATGGAGTGATTCATTAGAGTAATTAGATCTTGTCTTTTTAAGATGAGAACCTGAAGGTCTGCTTTAGTCACCAGCTTCCTCTAGTTGTCCTACAAAATGATGTACAATCTCTCAAACAGTAGCCTCTCACATCAGTGTAGTTTCTGACTTAAAGAAGAAATACCTGAGCACAAATTCCATACTCTCTATAGTCAACGGGCAATCCAAGCTCCACAATTACTTCCATGGTATCATGCCTACCGTCTTGCATGTCATAGGCATGTGATATGTGCCTTAAACCTGCTCCTCTTCCTTCATGCCCTCGGAGGTAGAGCAGCACACTGCTTCCAGCCACTTCTTTCTGCTGCATCCCGTGTGTGCCCTCGCAAGGACATCTTGATCATCTCGAATGTTTCCCTGGTCAGATGATAAATAATGAATTATGAATCACATGATGGGAAATATTGCCGTGTGAAGTGAGGGCATAAAATAGGAAAACTAATGATACTACTATTAATCAAAATTACGGCATGAACATATCAATTGCAGACATGTACACATGCCCCTTTCCAATCATTTCATAAATTATTCTTTCCTAACTACTTTTATGCGCATTGTTTCAACTGATTATGTGCAAATTGATGGCAATGCCTAAATATGTCAATTCAGGGGAAGCTTCGAGTAAAATAGTTCAGATTCACGAGCAATCAAGAGAGTTTTTGCAATTGCAGTATTATGATCAAACGATTGCTTGTATTCTCTCATCATTCAACTAAAAAATCTGATATTTTGTCGATGCTCATTTTCTGTTTCCATTCACATCGGATCCTGCTTTGTTTCAAAAGCATATTGCAAATCCTGCTGTGGCATTTAGTCATTGCTTTTGATGCTTGATTGTGCATTGCTTCCAGCAAAGACCCTGAAAGTTCTGGTCACAAGAAAGTTATATAAGAGGTTGATGACCCAAAAGGAGAAGTTGAAGGAGAAGATTCGACTAGTAGAGGCTAGAGAGAGAGTGAATCTTTAGAGAGTGACGAATCTTGAAGAGAAGATTAATGAAGAGTATATATCTATGTCGAAAATGGACGAGAGTAATCTGCTTCACTTGACATAGCATTATTGGAAAGATTAGGATCTTACAAGTCTTGTGAAAAATTAAACTCACCTGATGCCTCTCTTTGTATTTTTAAATTCCGTGCCGTCATAGCTTTTGTCCTCAATTTATTCTTGACACCTTCACCACCTCTCACGGCGTCTGAATGGTAAGCTGCTCATTTACCAGTAACTTGAGCAGAACAGAACGAAACGAAACTATACGGCAGATGATCCTGCAACAGCTTCGGCTGATTGATCAACTTTCTTAGGTCCACCCCTTACCAACTAATGCACAAACTGCAACCAATCTCATAATTCTCTTTTGTGTTGGCTTTTCACCATGATCATTCTCAGCCTCTGGACATGTTACCTGTTTTGGCCTTACCGCTTCGTCATGGATGGTGAAGCTAAGGAACCATCCATCCACCCAGTCGAGGGGGCATCACTTGTAATTTCATAAGCCATGTTTCCTGCTCACGTCACGCTCTTTTATTAGCAAAACATCTCAGTACATAAGAGATCAAACATTTGAGATGCAGAGTCGCCCTGAGTTGGTTATTTTTGGCTCTACAGTAAAGGCATCCCGCTACTCTTGAATTAGCCAGCGAATTTGAATTAGAGCATCCCTTTTTCAAGTTGGTGATATAGCCAACTTGTCACGAAGAGACGCGTGCTGAGATCTTGAGCTTAATTTATCACTGGCATATCTCCAAATCCATTATTGACGCTACCTATATTGCCTCATATTGTAAGTTAGTTTTGCAAAGTCGAATTGGTTTGTGTAGGAAAACATGTAACTCTATTACTTTCTTCAAAGTTCTCAGCTTAATCCAAGGTGCACCTTTGCCTTGCATCAGGTAGCTTTCTTCCGCCCAGAATTTAGCCCTGCCCCATTCCCATCTCTTCCGAAAACATATTTGACGTCCAATTTCAGTAAGAAAGATTGTGACAAGCAACTAGGTTAAGATCGATGGTTTTTGTTGGTCAGTTAAAGATTGCTTCTTAAAGCTACTCAAGTTAGCAATCTATATCGTTTGTGCTTCTCTCCTCAGCTTATGCTAATGTCAGAAATTGGTGGTTCAAACATGCCTATTCCAATGCTGTTCCTTACGGATTCATCAAGAAAAATATCCAGGAAAACAAGAAAATTGCGACTCTCGTGTGTTTGGACAGATCATGGCTGGTGAGGTTCAATAACTATCCATGTGCCCCGACGGCTTTCTTAAGTGCAAGAGCTTTGGGATTTAGATTTAACATGTTGAAAATTGACTGTTTCTTCGTTATTTCTTACATGAAGCAACATGCCATTGTTTCCATGGTTCAATTGTTTGGTTATCAACCATAAAAACTTAGGGACGTCTTATGGTGCTACTGGTGACCTAAAGTGAATTGGGCTGACCTACATTTCAAAGGCCCTAAAATGAAGTGGGCTTATTATGGCGACTTAATTAGGATGACGGTCCAATTTTAGTTTTAACGTATCTTCATTCGTGCAACCTCGTTTGCTTTTCATTTAGTTTTGTAGCCCACTTGGATCTCTCATAAAAATATATGCGAGACTCTTTGCTTTCTAGCAAGAGTGTCTTTCCCTTTCGTCCTCATACCTGATTTACCTTCTTTTTTATTATTATTATTATTATTATTATTATTATTATTATTATTATGGGTATCCAAGGAGGATGAACCCTTTTGTTACATCATAATCCAACTTGGTGCACATGGTCACCAAGCAATTAGTGAATTAAATATCGTGGAAGGCATGTGTACCCAAGACAAAAGTATTGGCATTCGTGCATTTGCACTAGGCAATAGTGTTCCTAGCAAAAGCCAATCTTGGAATTCGCGATAGTATGATGCAAAAGGGAATCTTTCATCATATTACAATTATTATGAACCTCAAATCAGAGAGTTTAAGAAAAAAAAATGCCTCAAAAGGCACAAATAAGATCCGCATTTCACGATTTAGAAAAATGAGTTTCAATAATGACAAACAAAACCACGTGATTAAGAAAAAAAAATGCCTCAAAAGGCACAAATAAGATCCGCATTTCACGATTTAGAAAAATGAGTTTCAATAATGACAAACAAAACCACGTGATTAAGAAAAAAAATGCCTCAAAAGGCACAAATAAGATCCGCATTTCACGATTTAGAAAAATGAGTTTCAATAATGACAAACAAAACCACGTGAAGAGCAAAGACATTGGATACCAGGCACTCACTCACATCGATAGCAAGATGTCCGTTTATAGCACATATAGATCTAAGACTGTGCTTTTAAATATTATTCCAAACATTCGTTTTAATGTATTTTGCCTTCATTTCCCTTCAAGTTAGTTATTCTTCTCAAATATATCCTGAATATTTGTCAATACTTTTTTTTTAACCATGTACAAACTATATAGGCATTCATGTCAAAATAGAGAAATATTGACGGTTTCATGCTTTAAAATTCCTATGACAAATATTGGTATGAATTGAAATAGAGTGCAAGACATTGTATAGAAGTTATAATAAAGGTTCGATGAAATATAAGTTAAAGACCACACTATTGATTAAGAAAACTAATGAGCAATTCAACCTCACATTTTTACAAATAAAACTCCATGAAAAACCCGTACATATATTTAAAAACATTCCCAATTAATCAGCAATTCTCTTACCTTCTAATATCTACTTCAGAATAATTGTCAAATATTACATAAAATTCTAATTTTTTAGGACATAATGCAGAATGCAAAATACACATATTCTTCACAATCAAAAAATTATACTTACTCTATCTTGCAATTATTGAATATGGAGAATAATATGATAATTGTACGTTAACATTGTCATTTCTTAAGAAAGGATACACAATGTAAAATTAACTTATTCTTTTTGAAAGATAATACATGAAAGGTCAACACTTAGTTTCAACTAATGGACAACATTAATTAGGTATGAGGTGTATGTTAGCCCAACTATTAATATATCAATATGTAGAACTTAACAAAAGTTGCTATCCAATATATAGAACAAAAAACAAGGCCATTTTATGATTAAGAGCTGTTTCGATCTGTATACCATTTCGAAAATTGAACTTCAATTTTTTTCCCACAAGCCCCCTCACACAAATGAACAAGAAGACAATTGCGACATAATCTAGTGAATCATACTACTATTACCATCTTCAACTGCCAATTAAACAGTATTGGGGGGCATCAAAAGGAGATATTCCGCATTATAGTCTTAATATAGCATTTGCTCATTTTACTAAACTCAAGATGGGTTAAATATGGATATGATGCAAATCCAAAAAGACTCATGTAAAGTTGTGTTATTTCAAACTCATTTCATATGGTTTTTAAAATTTTAAGTGATCCATACACAACCTATGACACTAACATTTGGAAAATGGGTTTCTATACAAATTGTCACCTCTAGATATACAAGTCACGTGAATATGGCCTGATCTTGCCCGTTTGTTCTCTTTATTAATTACATTTGTTAAATCTATGATGACAGACTGTATAAAGCAGACAAGCACTGATTTAAAGTTGAATCATTTACTAATTACATCTTCTTTGAAGGTTTTATAAACATTTCTTATTCTAATCGCCACCTTGTATTGATTCCCTACAAGCCTCCTCACACAAATATCGATGGAAATATTAATATTGTGAAAACAATTAAAGATGCTACTAATCACATGCATGTATGGGCATAACCTGTCCTTGTCCATTTGTTCTCTTAATTACATATTATCATGTCAATAATGACAGATTAAAAAAAGAACTTATTAAACAAGTGATAATCCAAGTCCAATCATTTTCATACTTTGACAGCTGGTAATCTTTTTTTATTTTTTATTTTTTAAGCCACTTGATGGGTTGCCATTTAAATTTAATAATGCGAAGAAATCAAACAAATAAGTCAATGATGACAGACTGTATAAAGCAGACAAGCACTGATTTAATGTTGAATCATTTACTAATTACATCTTCTTTGAAGGTTTTATAAACATTTCTTATTCTAATCGTCACCTTGTATTGATTCCCCTCAAGCCTCCTCGCACAAATATCGATGGAAATATTAATATTGTGAAAACAATTAAAGATGCTACTAATCACATGCATGTATGGGCATAACCTGTCCTTGTCCATTTGTTCTCTTAATTACATATTATCATGTCAATAATGACAGATTATAAACAGAACTTATTAAACAAGTGATAATCCAAGTCGAATCATTTTCGTACTTTGACAGCTGGTAATCTTTTTTTTTTTTATAAGCCACTTGATGGGTTGCCATTTAAATTTAATAATGCGAAGAAATCAAACAAAGAAGTCAATTTAACTCGACAAGTGTTGTCTTCATCGAGAAGACGGAGATCGGTCATTTTTTATTGTTATTTTTGGCCAGTAATGACTTGGAGCAATGCGCTAACAAGGGTCCTGCTTCCCAAGGAGTTGACTGGCGCTTAGTTAAGGCCTTAACCAAGGTGAGATGATCGAGCTGCATAATTTATACTTACCTCCTCTTTCTTTCTTGTGATTTGGGTCTTCATTAAATCAATAGTACTAGTGAGGATGCTCAGCTAATAACTTTCAGTTTATCCAGATTAATATTAAGTTTTGCATATTGTGAGTCTCTTGTGACATCAAGCAAAATACAACTGTTTTGATATATATAACATCTAGTAGCATGAGAAAGTCCTAATTCACTATGCGTTTAGAACAGAGAACTTCTCTTATTCAGTGCTAGCATTGTCATATTAACTAGATATTGCAAACAATCATTGAAGGGGTCACATATGTTTCAAAATTCTAATCGTACCCAGTTTTGATTTAGACAAGCCCTACCTACAAATATCGATGAAAGTATTAATAGTATGAAAGTTATGGAAAGATGCTATTTATCACAATCATGTACTAGTTACTTATAAAAATCGTGTAGTTTCTTGAGTACTCTGGAAATTCCAAGGTTCCACATGTACTTTTGCCTTGGTATACAAAACAAACAGCACTGTCTAAATTGATCTCTCAATTGTGACCACTTTTTTGAAAAATATTTGCGACCACTCTTTACCATCTAACAAGAGCCTTCCTCTATAAAATTGGCAAATAGGAACAAAAAACCATGCCCTTCATGCTCGATTTACCTTTAAAATCAAAGGACGACGAACCCTTGTGTTACATCATAATTCGACTTTGCGCACATGGTCACCTGGCAATAAGTGAATTAAATCTTGTGGTGTCATGTGGCCAAGAAAAAAGTATTGCCATCTATGCATTGGTAATCTATTTACATTTATAAATAAACTACACTATAGATTGGTATAAGGTGTCATTCGATTTTCAAACAAGCCTTTGGTAGTGTATATTTGCGTCCTTTGGTACATTGAAAAGGCAAGAGTATCTTACAAGTGCATACTCTTTGGTATATGGAAAAGGACCTCTAGGCACTTGGCAGAAGTTTTTCTACCAAAATCTAATCCTTGGAAGCGGGTACAATAAGATGGACTAGGGAATCTTTCATTTGATTATAATTACCATGAATCTTAAAGCATAATAGGAAAGAAAAAAAAGGCCTTAAAAAGTACAAAGAAACAAAAAACAAAGGGGGGCTCGACAAACAACAAAAAGTTTAAGCAAACTGAATGTCCTACTTGGTAAGATGATCCACATTTCATGATTTAAAAAGTAGGTGATTCAATCTTGATGAATGGAATCACATTAAGAGCAATAACATTGGGTACCATGCACTCACTCACATGAGTAGATGCAGCGGTAGTAGTAGTTGAACTACAATTTCTAAACTATTTGAGAGATTCAAGGCCACCCAATACTTTAATCTGTTCGTTGCGTGAGTTTAAGACTATATTTTTCATATATTATTCTAAATGTTAGTTTTAACCTATGGTGCCTTTACGGTGCCTTTGTACGTACTTCAAGTCAATTATTTAAATTTTTAATTGAAGGTGTTAAAATACATTTGAAATCCTAATTGTCACTTTGTGTTGACTGCCACGAGCCCCCACATACCCATATCGATGAGAATATTAATATTGTGAAAAAGATTAAAGATGCTACTTATCACCTGCGAGTGTGGGTGTAACCTGTCCTTCTACATTTGTTCTCTTAATTACATCTTGTTATATGAATCATGACAGACTACAAAAAATACTTATTAAACATTCGTGTCGAAATGAAGAAATATTGACGATCTCATACTTTGACCTTGCTATGACAAAAATTGGTATGAAATCAAATAGAGTGTGAGATGTTGTACAGAAATTACGATAAAGGTCCCATAGAATATAGCTTTAAAGTCGACGTTGCTGTAAAAATACGCTTTCGAATATTAATGTATACTACTGAGAAACCAACGACCAATTCAACCTCGCATTTTTACAAGAGAACTCACCTCTGTGTGTGTGTGTGTCTCTCTCTCTCTCTCTCTCTCTATATATATATAAAGATTCTAAAGTAATCAGCAATTCTCTTACCTTCTAATTTCTGATTCAAAATAATTGTCAAATATTCCATCAAATTCTAATCTTTTCTTAAGAAATAGTGCAGAATGCAAAATACACTTATTCTTCTCAATATAACAAAAATCATACTTACTTATTCTTAAGATGTATCTATCTTGCGATTATTGAATATAAAAAGTAATATGATAATTGTATGTTTTTTTTTGGTAAGGTATGATAATTGTATGTTAATGTTGTCATTTTCTTGAGAAGGGATACACAATGCAAAATTAACTTGTTTATGATAAAAAAAAAAAAAAATACGCTTACTTAATCTTAGGGTTGGGATGTTGTAGAATTTCCAACTTAATAGTTGGAGATTGCTTGTTTGAAAAGAAAAACAAACTACGTGCGAATTAATTAAAACACCTTTACAAGTTAGAGACCTGAACTTAACCTATACATGAGGCTTAGATGATATGCACTTTTTCCTCATTAACTAGGTAGTTATTATGCAAAATATCTTTATCAACTTAATTACAAAGACAACAGCCCTCATGGTATTTAATCAGTCATAACAATTTTTTTGTTAGAAATTCATCATAACCATTTTCAAATAGTCTTAACAAACATACAGGTTCAGAAATAATTTGGATTTCTTTTACTTGCAAATTGAGTTTTTTTGTTCAACTGAAAGGGATGATATGAGGGGCTTCATGTCAAAAACTGTGAAAGTTTGAAAGCTAATACATGAAAGGTCAAGACTTATTTTCAACTAATGGACAACATTAATTAGATATAAGGTGTAAGTTAGCCCAAGTCTTAATATGTCAATAAGTAGAACATTAACAAAAGTTGCTATTCAATATATAGAACCAAAAAAAAAAACCGCCATTTTATGTTTAAGAGCTGTTTCGATCTGTATACCAATCCTAAAATTAAATTTCAATTTTTTTTCGTGTTCACTTAGCTTTAATATAATGTTACTTCTATGATTTCATTGACCTGCGCAAGGAGGGCTTTTAGAATTATCACCTACCTATGTTTATCCATTAGCGATGGAGAAATGGGTGTGGAGACTCAGACGTTGGTAATGGTGACTGTCAAGTAAAGGAACAATAAGACAATTGCTACATAATCTAGCGAATCATAACTATTACCATCTTCAACTTCCAATTAAATAGTATTGGGAGGCACCAAAAGGAGATCTTCCCCGTTATAGTCGAATATATTATTTGATCATTTCACTAAAGTCAAATGAATATGATGCAAATCCACAAAGATCAACGTAGAGTAGAGTTACTAAACTTATTTCAGATGGTTTTTAAAATTTTAAGTGACTAATACACAACCTGTCACATTAAAATTTGGAAAATGGATTTGTATGCATATTGCCACCTCTAGATATACATGTCATGTAAATGTGGATGATCTTGCCTGTTTGTTCTCTTCATTAAGTATATTTGTTATGTCGATGATGACAGATTGTATAAAGTACATAGTACATGAGCACTAATATAAAGTCTAATCATTTTTATTAGTTACCCCTCGTTTGAAGGTGTCATAAACATTTCAAATGCTAATCGTCACCCTGTGCTGATTCCCACAAGCCCCTTCATACAAATACTGATGGAATTATTAATGCTCTGGAATAGGTGAAAGATGCTACTTATCACGTGCGGATGTGGGTGTGGCCTGTCCTTTTCCATTTGTTCTCTTAATTACATTTTGTCATATGAACAAGCAATAATCCAAGTCGAATTTTTTTCTTACTTTAGCAACCAATAAGTTAGTTTTATGGGATAAGTGTACTAAAATTCTTAAAACTTATCATGAAAGTACATTAAGCTCTAAAATTTTCAAAAAATACAATTAAGTCCTACAACTTGTTAAGTTGGTGTTATTGAGTCATATCATTAACTCTGTCTAAATTGATAATTGGAAAATGCTAATAATATTTAGGACTTAAATGTATTTTTTGAAAATATTAGGACTCGGTTATACTTTAATGATAAGTTTTAAGATTTTCAATGCATTTATCGCTTTGTTTTTTTTTTATTTTTTAAGCTGATTGATCTGATTGTAATTGAAATTTAATTATGTGAAGAAATCAAGCATTCAAATCTACAATTGTGGTCTTGATTGAGAAGACCGAAAGCAGTCATTTTTTAATGTTATTTTTGGTTAGTGATGACTTGGAGCAGTGTGCTACCAAGTGTACAACTTCCCAAGAAATTGATTGGCGCTTAGTTACGGCCTTAACTAAGATGAGATGATCCAGCTACTTAATTCATACTCATCTTCGTTTTCTTTGTTGTGTTTGCGGCTTTGTTAAGGTTCTGAATCATTGGATCGCTAATACTAAATCTGAACTATTGTTAAGGTTTTGAACATTGTGATTCTCGGGTGAGATTGTATAAGATAAAAGTGTTTTGATATACAACATCTAGTATCGTAAGAAGTCCTAATTTACTGCACGTTTAGGACAGAGGACTTCTCTTGCTAAATGCTAGCTTTGTCTTCTCAGCTAGATATTGCAATTAGTCATTAAAGGTGTTATATACATTGCAAATTCTAATCGCCACCCTGTTTTGATTCAGACAAACGCCCACATACAAATACCGATGAAAGTATTGATAGTGTGAAAGAGATTAAAGATGCTATTTATCACAATCATGTATTAGTTAATCATCAAAATAATGTAGTTTCTTTAAGTACTCTGGAAATTCCGAGGGTCCCCATGTGCTTTTGCCTTGGTGTATGCACAGACAGCACTTTTTGAACGATGTCTCGATTGTCACCACTTTTTGAAAAAATTGTGTGTCGACTCTTTACTTTCTAACAAGAGTTTCCTTCTATAAAATTGGTAGACAGGAATGAAACCCATGCCCTTCATGCTTGATTTACCCTCTCTCTTTTTTGGGACTACAAAGATGTCCGTCCGTTGCTCGGGTTTAAAACTAAAATTTTTACATATTATTAAAAATGTTACTTTTAATCTATTCTGCTTTAAAGTGTGTTCGTTTCACTAAATATTTCTTGATAAAGGAAAATATTTTCCATAAAAATTATTTTCATATAAAACAATTAATTTTCATTTATTTGATATTTTATGGAAAGTGATTTCTTTCTTACCAAAATGGGAAATCGTTTTACCCCAATCTAAACTTATTGGTTTTAGCCTGTAAAAAACATTTTCCATAAATCAATTAGTTTTCCATCATCCAAACATTGAAAAGTCTGAAAATAGTTTTAAAAAAAAAAAACAGTTTTCTTTAACAAAATGGATCCATTGGTCGTACTTCAAGTTGATTATTTTTCTAAATATTGGTGGCTCGCTATGAGTAAAATTGGGGAAATGTTAAAAAAGTCATAAACCTTTTCACTTTATGCCAATTCAGTCATTTTCGGCTAATTTTGGTCAAATTTTGCTGATCGGGCGCTAGTCAGCTAACGTGGCATGATCCGTACTGACGTTGACAACTTTTAATAATATTTTAATATTTTTGAATTTTTTTTATATATTTTCTTTTTCCTTTTCTTTTTTCTTTTTTCCTTCTCCTCCTCCTTTCTCCAATTAGTCTCCGAACCTTGGCAACTAGCCAGAGGCGACGGCTAACGAGCCTTGTCAAACAATGGCGAGGCTCGTTCTCGCTGGATCTAGCAAGGGTCAAGCCTTGCCTAGCCTTTGGTGAGGCCAGGTCGAGTTCACAACTTTGCACTTGGCCGGCGGATCTAGCGAGGGTAAGCCTTGTTGGCCATGGGCGAGGGCTCGAGCCTCGCTAATGGCCGATGAGGACATCAACCTTGACCTCACCGATCGTCGTCTCTAGCCGGTCGTTGATGTTTAGTGACTGGCTGGAAGAAGGAGGAGGAGAAGGAAAAAAGAAAAAGAAAAAGAAATCAAAAATATTAAAATATTATTAAAAATTGTCCACGTTAATGTTGATTATGCCACATTAGCCGAACGGTGCTCACTCAGCAAAATCTAGCCAAAATTAGCCGGAAAGCACTGAATTAACACAAAGTGAAAATGTTTATGACTAAATTGGCACCTATAAAAGGTTTAGGACTACATTAGCACAAATACAAAAGGTTTAGGACTTTTTAAATACTTTTTCCAGTAAAATTGGCATGAAATTGAAAAAAGCATTAGATATTGCTTAGAAGATTAAATAAAGTTGCAGTAAAATACACCTTGAAGACCGATGCAGACTATAGTTTAAACATGACATTGCTGTAAAAGTACGCTTTGGAATATCAATCTATACTATTGATTGGGAAAACCAATGGCCAGTTCAACCTCACGTGTTTACAAAGAAAATTCCATGTGAAAACTTGTATATATATTTAGAAAGATAGGTAAGTAATCAGTGAATCTTTTACCCTCGAAATTTTGATTTAAAATAATTGTCAAATATTCCATAAATCTCTCATCTTTTCTTACGAAACTGTACAAAATGCAAAAGAAAGTTATTCTTTTTAATAAAAAGATAGGATAAGTATATTGGAAGTTCTAAAACTTATTACAAAAGTACAAATATCCTAAAATTTTCAAAATGTATAATTAAGTCATAAAACTTATCATGAAAGTGTAATTGAGTCATAAAACTTTCAAAAAATACAATCAAGTTCAAAAACTTGTCAAATTGATCCAACAACTAGAGTCCATGTAAGAATTTCCAGCCTAAATTGGTTGATGGACTGAATTGATACTATTAAAAAACAGTTTATAACTAAATTGGTCTGATAAAAATGTTTAGGACTGCTTGGTATCAATCCAACAATTTTATAACTTTTTTAAATATTTTTCCCCACGGAAAGGAGATCTCCCCCAAGATAGTAGTAAAAATTTATTTGCTCATATTACAAGTTGAACATGAGTCTGGTGCAAACCCACATAAATTCATATGGAGTTGGCTTTGATTTTTTAATCTCATTTCGATCAGGTTTTAAAATTTTAAGATATGGAACATGTTGCGCAAAATTTGAGTTCAAAAAAGGATTTCGGACACATGTTGTCACCTCTAGATAGAACTCCATGTCACGTGAGTCCAGCCTGTCTCTGCCCATTTATTCTCTTTGTTAATTACATTTGTTATATGGATGTTGACAAATTGTATATGAGCCGTGATTTGAAGTAGAATCATCTTATTAATTATATTTTGATTGAAAGTGTCATATACATTTCAAAGTGTGATCACCTCCGTTTTGATTCCCACAAGACCCCATATACAAATATTGATGAAAATATTGTTATTATGAAAAACACTAAAGATGCTATTCATCACGTGCATGTGTGGGTGTAATCTGTGTTTGTCCATTTGTTCTCTTAATTACATTTTGTTATATTGGTGAAGACAGGCTGTAGAAAGTATTTATCAGACAAGTTATAATCCAAGGCGAATCATTTTCTTACTTTAATCGCTTGTCATAACTTGTTCTAGATTTTTATAGGCCACTTGATGGAACTCCAATTTAAAATTTATAATGAAAAGAAATCACTCTATGATTGAGAAGTAATCATTCTTTAGTTTTTATCTTTGGACGATGACTTGGAGTAGTGTGCCACTTAGTTTTCAACTTCGCAAGCAATTGATTGGTGCTTAGTTAAGGGTGAGATTGCCAAGCTACATAATTCATACCCATCTCCTTTCTTTTTCGTGGTTTCGGTCTTTGTTAAGATTCTAAATCATTTGATCACTAGTTCTAAAGAGCAAGATGGTAATGATATGAGGTCGTAGAAATCTAAGTATAAATCTATCCTTTTAAAGTGCTTGAGGATGAAAGAAATTGCCGGCTGACATCCTTTTCTAATATGTGATGCTAATGTGTATTACTCTTGCAAATCATTGAACTATATTATAAATACTATATGGATGGAAAGGAATATTCACCAAGTGGACATCAACAGCTGGTGTGATCATGACATTGTAGGTGCTAGCAATTATAATTGAACTCTAGGTACACTGGAGATGCAGCAGCCCCAGGTCAAGAAGGTGGTCCAGCAATAGCATCCGATCAAGGCCCTCTCAAACAAAAACAAAAATAAATAAACTTTTATTGTAAGGCTTGCGGCAACGCGTATGTCGATTTGTGATGTCACGCGAGTATTCCCTGATTGGATTACTTGTCATAATCTTTTCATTAAATATAAACTGTCGTGTCAGGAAAATGAAAAAAAAATGAAAATCTCTTCGTAGTGGCGATAAAACAAGAGATGGGCCATTTGCTGGTTTTGTCTCGTTTATTTTTGTCAATGTTGGATTGAAATAAAGACAACCTAGGAGTCTTAATTTAAATGGAAAACCGTTCTTCTTGGCACATTTGCCGAATGTTACCGCGAGATTTGGTTGTGATTTTGGTTTCGGTGTTTTATTCAGATTGGCCATATCTAGGGACGGGTTGTCCTCTTCTGTAGGTTTGTCATCTTCTTGGCACTATGGATGAGAATGACTCATTTAAATAACAAGGTTAGGTAATGGCATCTCATTATTAGAATGAGTAGTTCTTTGTCAATAAGAAGATATAAGGGTCAAAGTTAAGTCCAAGACTAACTTGTCAATAACTAGAATATTTTCCAAAGTTGTCGTTGAAAATTTAAATCAATGACACAGCCACTATACATTTTAGAATTATTTGATCTGGAAGCCATTTTGAAAATAAAACATTAATCTTTTTCTTGTTAAACTAGCTTAGTTATAGTATTATTTCTATATTCTCTATGGGCTTTGGATGTTCATGTTTTTTTTTTTTTTTTGGTGAAAGTAAGAGATATTTGGATGTTCATGTTTGTGCCCCTAGGTTACAAAAAAATGCTAACTATATATAATAAATTTTATGCACTTCTTCCTCATAAACTTTATTATCAACTTTATTGTGAAGAGAACATCACTCATAACTTTCTTAGTCGTAGAATTTTCTTTGTTAGAAATTAGTATGGTCATAATAAATATAAGGATTTAGCAGTATTTGACATTCTAATCAAACAACTATCGCAGAGTTTGAGAAAAGGAGCGAGGAAGCTGTGGCGGCACCCAGTGTTCCAGTTGAGCAAGCCGGCGAAGAAGACACCAAGTTCATGAGATGTAATTGTCGGAACGTTTTTCAGTTCATTGCCTTTTGTTCTCGCGTAAGTAATATGTCGGAATGCACTCATTAGAGAAGCTGTATGTAACTGTGAGTGTTGATATCATAAAGCCTCAAATCATTGCAATTTTGTAATTTGTAAATTGTCCACTTCTAATGAGATTCACGTGGCAAAGTGGCAATAGGCATAAGATGGACAACTTTTATCAAAATGATTGTCATGAAATAGGAATATGCAAGAGTGATTCTAAAAGATATCACACTACGTTCTATCATTAATTTTGCCGACTTCTCATTCTATTTGCTTACCCTTATATTAAGCCTTTTTTTTTTTTTGCCTTTTGATTTCCCTAAAAAAAATTAAAAATGAAAAAAAAAAAACTTAGGTTTGTAGATTATGAAAAATCATATAACTCTCCTTGCCAATAACTTTGTATTAAGAAATTTTTAGAAATCAATTATTTATTTTTATTTTTTTGGTCAGAAGTAATAATATATTGAGCTTTGAGCCAAACATTTACACAAGATCCGACGCCACAAAACTTGCACTCATAAAGACAATAAGTCTAAACGAGTGGAAGGGAGTCGAATGCAAAAGAATTTCGCAAGAGTAGCTAAAGCAAATAACAGCCTAAACAACAGGCAAAAGAGGAAAGAGGAGGCCACGCATGGCCAAAAGGAACCTAACCTCGACAAAACAAGCAAAACAAAAGATAGACAACAAACCAGTCAAGGTGAACATGGTCCCAGCCGAGGGAAGAAGGCGAAAGGCCTTCATACAGCAAGTGCCCGAGAAGACAACGGCCGTGACCCAACCACAAGCTGTCTCTGAACCACTCCAAAGAATACTTAGGATCCGCCGGATGAGGAGAGAAGATGCAAGGATCTATCCCCCAGTTACGCTGGAGTCTTTTGTTTCTTAAATTATCCTCAACGTTTCTGAAAGTTAAGGCATTGTCCTTCACCACTTTGATAAGATGATTTTTAGAAATCAATTATTAGTAACTGCAATTTTTGAAAAAAAATGTTAAAAAATTAAAGAATCCAAACAGATCCAAGCATTTAAAAAAGGGGAAACTACAAACAGATTGAGAGACCATGAAATAGTGTTAATTGGGGCTTGCAATCGTTTCTAATATCAATTTTGTCACTTGAAGAGTAGTAGTATTCAATAAAGTAAATTAATTTAAAATGTTAATGAAGAACGACAAAGGATTAACTTCTTTAGAGGCTTTACTCTAATTTTTATAATTGAAGTTACTTCTAACCTAACAATCATAATTGACATTCTAATCTAGTAATTAGCTTAACTGTAATGTTACTTCTATGCTTTCAGTGGGATTTCAAGGACCAACACAAGGAACAGATTTAAGGCCTGTACCTAATCAGTGTTTGTCCATTAGCCATAATCAATTTTTGTCCGTTAGTGGGGGAGGAAGGGATAGGAACTTAGACATTGGTCCAAATTGTTGTCATGTTTAAGGCTACCGACAACGGTCTTTCTTTATTTTTCCTTTTGGCTAGTGGAAGACTTGGAGTCTCCTACCAAATTTATTGATTGATGTTTAGTTAAAGTCTTAACTAAGGTTTTGTTGCGAATAGGAAATCAAACATGCATATTTTTTTAAGCTAAATTTGCAAATAAGAAATCAAACATGCACACAAGTATAAGATGAGTGATATCGATGCATGTGAATATTAGATTACTTGTTTCATTTGTAATGGGTTAGAGAAAAGTACAGAGAGACACGGGGCAAAATTATCTAAAGTAGTAATTAGTAAGGTCACATGGTCTTCTCATGCTTTGGAATGATTCAATATTCACATTTCATGGGATTTCTTCATTAATTGAGACATCGTCTAATGGCTTAGTTTATTTTAAGCAAGAATTTATTTATTTCCATCATTATCAAGCCTTTGATTAGTGGGTTAAAAATATGGTCAATATGCAAATTTAGCTTAATAAAATGTGCATGTTTGATTTCCTATTTGCAACCAAACCTTAGTTAAGACTTTAACTAAACATCAATCAATAAATTTGGTAGGAGACTCCAAGTCTTCCACTAGCCAAAATTGCTATTCAGTATATAAAGAAAGACCGTTGTCGGTAGCCTTAATCATGACAACAATGTGGACCAATGTCTAAGTTCCTATCCCTTCCTCCCCCACCGACCATATTGTTGTCATGATCTAGGTTAACCCCAACTCTATTACGTCAATAAACAGAACATTATATAAAATTGCTATTCAGTATATAAAACAATATAATTAAACTTCTTCTTTTTTTACTGTAGCTTAGTTATAATGTCACTTCTATA
This sequence comes from Eucalyptus grandis x Eucalyptus urophylla, assembly GCA_028830015.1. NCBI lineage: Eukaryota > Viridiplantae > Streptophyta > Magnoliopsida > Myrtales > Myrtaceae > Eucalyptus > Eucalyptus grandis x Eucalyptus urophylla. The sequence goes on along the minus strand of CM054198.1, from coordinate 26,443,993 downwards.
TTTTTCACATGATTTTATTGACTGCGCAAGAAGCGGGTTAATTGGCATTTGTCCGTTACCGATGGTGGAAAGAACGGAAGGATGGACCAGGACTAGTGCCTTAGCGGTGGAAAAAATGAAAGGACCATTTTCGGTGGTAAAGGATGAAGGATGGATACCTACTCAACGTTTCTTCCTCCTCTTCTTCTTCAGTATCTGCTTCTCCTACTCATCATACTCTCTCTCTCTCTCTCTCTCTCTCTCTCTCTCTCTCTCTCTCTCTCTCTGTTTCCCTCGTTCTTCACCTCGGCACTACCATTCTTCTTCCTTCTCTCCTTCGTCAGCATCTGCTTCTCCTTTTCATCATATTCTCTCTCTCTTTCTCTCTCTCTCTCTCTCTCTCTCTCTCTCTCTCTCTGTGCTCGCTCTTTGTTTCTCCGACAAAAATAAAAATAAAAATAAAAATAAAAATGTCAAATGATGCTGTCTTTTCTATTGCATGGGATGTCTTCGAGTGTGTAGTTGTTGCTTCCATCAAAAGTCAATTCGGATACTTTACCTCCTCCAAGAGCTACTACGCCCAGGATCTTCAGAAAGAAGTCGGGAAGCTGGCATACCAGGCTGACATGGTCCGATATGCCGTGAATGCGGCCACAAACAATAGTCGGGATATCTACAGTGGTGTCACGCAGTGGCAGGCAAATGCTGAGAAGGCCTTGAATGAGGCGCGAGACTTATTGGACGACTTCAAAAAGGCAACAAAAACTTGCTGCAATAGGAATCTTTTCGACCGCTATCAGTTCAACAGGTTAGCCAGCGACAAGATCATGGGCATTCAGCAACTCGGTTTTGAACATAGATATATCGATTATGAAAGAATATGACTTCGAATTGGGTATAACAATGAAGTCGGATCAAGTAATCAAATCGAACTTTGAGGCGTGATATAATGATTTATTTGCCTTACAACGTTACTAATGGTTATCGGCAAATTTCCTCCAGGATACATTTAAGTCTCAAAATGAGAATACTAGATAGCAATTCTAATATTTCTCCAATATCTCTATAGGAAACAATTGAAAAAATGGCTCTAGAAAACAATTGAAAAGAGGTTGTAGTTTTTCAGAAAATAAAATGACCACACACAAGTTCTTCCTCAATCTAACATGTATATATATAAAATAGTCTTAAAAATGTAAGCAACTCTTTGTGAAAAGTTGCGAAAATGAACAAACATATCATTTCGAAAATTACCCAAATGAGCAAAGGCGTCTATTTGGAAGAATTTAAAAAAACGAACAAATGCAACCCTTCGGGAAAAGTTGCAAATTGAACAAGTATCTTTTCAAAGGTTATCTTGAAATGACACAAACAAAATTCGGAATAATTAATTAATTTTTTATTATTAAATAAAATTTCGAAATTATTTATTATTTATTTTTAAAAAAATAATAAGCTGTGCCATATCATTATTGCACTAATCAGTGTATAAACTATAGTTTGGATTCTTTGGCTTTACGCTTGTGAAATGAAACAATTATCACTAAAATGCAATGCCGTCTTTAGCTTATCCAATGACAATAGACAAAGTGAATTGGACTATGGGTGCGTTTGGTTAGACTTTTGGGGAAAGCCATTGGGAAAATGAAAAGGACTTTAGGTTGAAGAGGCTTTTCATAATGTAAATTGTGTTTGGTAAATTGTAATCTGAAAGTCTATTGTGAAGTATCTTTGAGAAAAATAGTGTTTGGAAAGACTATATTTACAAAATATTTTTGTGATAAACAAAATTATCAAAAGAAAAATAAAGAAAATTGGCCAGCAAGGGCAGCGGCTGCCGGCGATCGAAACCTGTTGCCTACTGATCGTCGGTGGCCAACATTTGACTCAGGCAGCCTCAGAGATGACTGGGGAGGGCTGCCCAGGGTCAAGAGACCCCCAAATACCACCAACAAAGGCCGCCTGGGGTCAGACGACCTCTGGCGACTCTGCCACCCTCGAATTTGGGGCAGTGAGAGCGCGCGACGCCGTCGCGACCTCTAGCGACCCCAAATTTGTGGTGGCGAGGTCGCACGATGCCACCGCGACCTCACTGCGACCTAGATCTAGGGCAACGAGGTCGCGGGAGGACCTCACCGTCCCGGATCTAGGTCACGATGGGGTCATGCAACCTCGCGCGACCTTGCCACTTCAGTTGCGAGACCTCGCAGCCCCTAGATATGGGGCGATGAGGTCACAAGAGGTCGTGCGACACCGTCGCGACCTCCGGCGACCCCAAATTTGTGGTGGCGAGGTCGCGCGATGCTGCCGCGACCTCCAGCGACCTCACAGCGACCTAGATCTAGGGCGGCGAGGTCGCGGGAGGACCTCGCCGCCCTGAATCTAGGTCACGACGGGGTCATGCAACCTCGCGCGACCTTGCCACTTCAGTTGCGAGACCTCGCAGCCCCTAGATATGGGGCGATGAGGTCACAGGAGGTCGTGCGACGCCGCCACAACCCAGATCTGGGGGTGACGAGGTCACGCAACCCAGATCAAGGGCAGCAAGGTCCTCCCGTGACCTTGCCGCCCCAGATCTGGGCCGCGATGACCCAGACCTTGCTGTGACCCAGATGGCACGGCGGTCGTGCCACCCCCCAACGACGGTCATCTGGGCGACGGTCGTTGGCGGACTGCCTAACCGCAACTGCTTGCCCTTTGCTGGCGATCGCTCATGGAGAAGAAGAAGAAGATGATGAATAGTGATGGCAAAATCGGAAAAACGAAAAATCAACGAGGATAATTTGGGAAGAAGATTTTTTATTTAGCCCCTCCTCAGCATGTCGGGAAGGTTGAAGGCCCAAGGTAGCCCACAACTTGCCTTAGGCTTTCAACCTTCACAAGGATGGCATTCTCCAAATGGGGGTTGAAATTTTTTTGTCAAACACCCCTACATTGGCCCAAAGATCTTTAGGGCCTCAAAGTGGCTTCTCAAGGCCACTCCCAAACGCACCCTATATAACTCCAAAATGAAAACCGGCCTAAAGTTCTCCTGTGAAGCAACTTCCACGCGTCGCTTCATGGTGTCATGTGTTCTTGGAACCATTGTCACTCCTTTTTTCGCTTCCAGTCAATGTCTTACTGTCAAGCATCTTTGCCTTGATCATTGTGCAATCTATTTGTCTTTTTTTTAGACTATAATGATATGAATATCTTCATAAGATTCCAAACCAATAGAGCTCTATCATTGGAAAAAAGCGACACATTATGCTCATATCCACAAGATGCAATAATTCGACTAGACATCAGGTAAATGGGGTGTCCCCGCTCCCTCTCGAGTCGACATTCATATAATTAAGGCTATGAATATACATATTATTATGTTCTCTCATTTTATGGGCATATATTATGGTCGTTCACATTCATGCATTGCTTGTTCAAATGTGCATGTGGGCTGACAATTCTCTTTGAATTATTTAAGGGATATATTGAATGAAATTATTGAATTGCAACTATGAGTCATTCAGATATCGTCCACGATGAAACCGAGGATCCATCACATCTTATCAAAAATATGTAGACTAAATTACATTTGCCTTGTTCTCACCAAGTCCAAACTGCAATCACAAGAGTTTGGTAATGTTTCTTGTAGTTTACAAGCCATGTCTTTTCTCGCGTCGTGATCTTTTGACTGGCATTTAGTTAAATTACATCTTTTACAAATGGTAGGTACTTGAAAATATGAGTTCTTATTAACAATAAGCATTACATGGTGAATGATTCGATTATTAAAGTTATTATTTTCAAGAAGGCAGCCATGCATTATTACCACAGTCTCATGATTGTGCCATGTCCACAAAAGTGAGGTGCATATGTATTCTTTTGTCTTATAAAGCTTTGTGTTTGGAAAATAGCTTTGCACATTCCTCAAACCTCTTGTTGTTCCTTTTGTCACTTCACATCAGTGATGCACAATGAAGCATCTTTGCCTTGGCCACCAAGCGTTATGTTTGTCCTTTTTCAAACTTTAATGACATGAATATCTACAAAGGATTTATAATCGATTGTCCCGCACCAATTGTGAGAAAGTGTACTATGCATGATTCTAGTGTCCACAACATTCTTTCAACAATTATTTACTATTATGAAGATTGGAGTAGTTGCATAGACACATAGATTTAACCAACAAAAATTGATGTAACAAAGTGATTGGCTTGAAGTGTGATAACCCAGGTTTTCAACTCTGTTTTCTACTGAATAAATCAGGCATTTCATTGACGCGCCTATAGGGTTGTTCTTAAAGATGATCACTCTTGAGATAACTAGACTATCTGGGGAAACCATTAAGAATTTTAAGGCAAATAGACTTAAGAATTCGACTAGGAATCGGCTTCTCGACCGTGCTCATCTTTGAAGACTATTACGGTATAGTATAAAATCGATTTGAAATCAGAGATAGATCGGTTCAACTAAGATGTGTGGCGAATCGTGGGTAACACCACTAAATTGGAAAATTCTCGTTAATCAGCACTAGACTGATTTTCTTATTGTTTTGGTACCCTATGTCCGTATTTAAATCCTTGAGATTTTCACGACAATCGAGAGTTGTCAATGAGTCGAGTGGGTTCATAGTGGCTCGAAGAAAATCGACCACGGGTTATTTGCACTAAAAATATCTTAAAGTTACCCGGTAGCCTAGGTCATGCTAAAAACGCGCCGAATGGAAATCAACCGCCAATTCGAGTCCGATTTTAGAAATTGAAGATTCTTTCATGTCACAATAAATTCTAGGAGTGTCGACTCAGTCTCGAAAGATTTTTCTACAACCCGAGACTTTTTGGGAAAAAATCGGCATAGGACCATTTTTGTGCTGATAAAGGACAGAGACCGTTCTAATCACAAAATTGGGATGCAAGATGGATCCATAGGTGAGGAAAAATATCAATTGGAGCATTGAGGTATCAATTGGATTTATTGAGGCCAAGTGAGATTGAATTGAGCAACAAACTAAGTCCAATTGAAGCCAAGATTTTCCAAATTCGTGTGCCCCCTTCCCTTAGCCAAATTGGACAATTTAAAGAGTTGTGAAGAGTGCATGTGTGGCTAAATTAAAGCCATAGAAGACATGCTTGGCTGTGGTTGAAGAGTAGGGGACAAGGGAGACAAACTTGTGGAAGAATTGGCTTGTGGCCCCCTCCAACGTCATCTCCTTCCTCTCTCCCTCCAAGCTGTCGTGCAAGCCTCTCTCCCCCTCCTCCCAACATGTTTAACACCCAGCAGCCAGCAAGAGAAGCCACTGACATCCCAGTGCCACCGTACGAAGCCGTCATCGCCGTGTCCACATGCCACCGTCACGAGCGTCGTCTGGGCCCATCCGCCTCCAGCCGTGCCAGCCTACACGTCTCCACCTCCCTCAAGCCATCGTCCTTGTTTCAACTGTGTCCCAGCAATCCCTCCGAGCAACTCAAGCCACTGTCGGAGCTTCCATCACCGCCGGTTTGCCCCGGTTTGGCCTCCTCAACTCATCCCAGTCCATCGCCGCCTCAGCCAACACTGAATAGCCCCTTTCTCGGCCGAGACCAGTAGTTGAAGAAGTGGGTATCACAGAGGCTGTCAAGCCCAATTTTGAGGTGTTCCGGGCCTCGAACCCTTGGGCCGCTTTGGAGAAAAGTGACCCCCGCGACGTTCCCGATGTTTGGAACTGAACGACTTGCTAATCAAGTGAGTTTAACTCACTAATCCCTTCTTAGTTTGCGAATGATACTTAGGGGTTAATTATATTTAATTAAGTGCAATTAGGTGGATAAATTATATTGGAATAATTAAATTAGGGATTTACCTATGCATGTTAAGCAAATGGTTAGTGCAATTAGCTAGTAGACATGTGCTAGTAATTATTGAATGAGTCTCATAATTTTTCTGGGTCCGTTCCGGCTTCCAATTAGGCATTATGGGCCTAAATTGGATTTATGGCTATTTATTTAATATTCTTGTAATTAATTATTTATTTATTTATTTATTTTCCGGAAATTAGACCGGGATGGTCGACGACTGGAATTTTATGTTGATTATCATGGTGCGGTATGTTTATTTATTTGAGCTTTAATTTGAACCGAATTGAATAATTTGTGATTTTAGGATTTTATTCCTAAATTATTTTAATTTCAATAATTAATTGGAAATTAAACTAGCATTAGTCTATAGCGCCAGCAATATGTGAATTAGGCTATAGAGAGTAGTGAAAAGAGAATGTGGTATGACGTGGCTCGGTGATTAGTGAAATCGCCTTGGAGAGTGCACATGATTCGTTGATTGGATCCATCACCTCGGAGAATGCACCTCGCCCGGTGATTTGGGTATATCACCTCGGAGAATGCACATGGCTCAATGATTGGATATGTCACCTCGGAGAATGCACATGGCTCGGTTATTGAGTACATCGCCTTAGAGAATGCACATGGCTCGGTGATTGAGTACCTCGCCTTGGAGAATGCACGTGACTTGGTGACTAGGCATGTCATCTCAAAGAAAGCACGTGGCTTGGTAACTAACTATGTCGCCTTTGAGAATGCACGTAGCTCAATGACTATAATGATCGGGAAATGGTCAAATTGACATGTAATCATCTAGGTCGATTGATCGATGTTTCGATCTGTTGTGGTTGATAGGGTGCCTATTTAAACTGTGCTGATTTGCAAATGGAATCTGAAGCCAAGGTAAGTCCTCTTATTCGTGTGTGCATAGGCAGCCCTTATGGCGTATTGGTTTACTAATTGGGTCTTAGGGGTAGAACTCGCTAAGACGTTGTCTCATTGGTTATTATATAACCATTTTAGGCCCCTAGATGGCAGCACTTTCACCTCCTCATCCTCCCATGCATTTTGATGTCCTCGAAGAGGTCACCAAATTAGAAATTCATTTCCCGATACACCCTCACCCTGAAGGACTAGAGTACGTCCTGGTTAAGTCGACCATCTAGGTTGACATAGGTATAGATGACTTGAGGCCCCATGAGTATTGATCATGGTACCGTGAGTATTTTGATGGGCGAAGGGAAGATCCCCATGCCGGAAGAGGATGTGCCTCTTATTGTTTTAGAGGAAGTATTCGGTAAGGGGATTGCAAACCCCAAGGATGGGGCGGTGACTGATGCTAAATACCCTAATCTGGAGAATGATGTTGGTACTCCTGTGTACTCAGCCGGGGGCGCTAATTGGAGTGAAGAAGAATGGGAGATAGTCGAGCAAGAGGAGGGACCGAAGGAGGATCAGGAGTGGGAATGGCCAGAAGTGGAACCTGCAGAGGAGGAACCTGAGGACGAGCCTGAGGTGAATTTTGAGGAAGAAGAGCTCGAGGACGAACCTGAAGAAGAAGAAGAATCTAAAGAAGAGGACAATCCAGAGTACGACTCGGATGAGGACTGAGATCCCATCCTGTTTGCAAACCTAGGTTGGGAACTGATGTGTGATAGTTCAACCTTTAGTGAATAGTATTGTAATATATACTATGTGGTTTGCTTTGTATAAAAGTGTGGTTGTGGCTATTTTTCAGTTGTGAAAAATATGACCCTACTTTTCTATTTCATTGTTTTATTATCTGGGGATTTCCTATATGCTTCCGCATGCGTATTATAAATTAACAGAGTTGGCGATGCGTCCTGGGACGTTGCTATTAATCGACCAGGTGAGGAATGGGCACGCGTTTGAGGATCGGGGTGTGACATGAAGTTACGTGTGCCATCTTAGCCATTGAATAAAATAAAATTAATGTGAACTGTTGGATTCGGCATGACCATTTTGTCCTGCCAAACCCCACTGTCCCATGCCTCACGCCAAAAATATTGTGTGCCATATCATTATTGCACTAATCAGTGTGTAAACTGTAGTTCGAATTCTCTAACTTGTGAAATAAAACAATTATCACTAAAATCCAATGCGCACCCATACTGAAGCCCACTGCTTATGGAAACTGATCTTGCATCCATGTTGCAAATTAGACTTCCCTGTTTTCTTCCTTCTCTTTGTGCACTTCAGTTTGACTATGATGAGTTGTTGTGATGGACTTGTAGCTTCAATTGTTTCTTTATAATAAATAATTAATTCCTTCTTGAGAAGCTATTGAAATTATCTCTCAAGCTCGGTGCCTCTCAAAGTTACGTCCGCTTCAATCTGGATTACAGAACTTGAAAAGCGAAACAATGACATGATTTCTCTGTGGAGAAGGTGGCGGGAAATCATGGAGCATTAGTCATTGTGAGTGAACTAACATATAATTGTTTTTATTCAAATGGTTATTGACAGATTACACTTATGTTTTCATCCCACCATTGCTTTCACTTTTGAAACTGAGAAAATTGTTTAGGCATATATTTTTTGGAATTTTAGAGGGGCAATGTCTCTTTGCTTGAAGATACATCAAATACATGAATAGGAAAGAAATGTCATTTAAATAACCGTGCAGAATGAGAATGTGTTGTGTTCTCTCCTTCCCTTTATTCTCTATCGTTTCTAACACTTCGTTTTACTAGTTTCACGTTTGTCATGGCCGACCTTTCTTCTGTGGCGGCCGAGAGAATCTCTCATCTATTAATCAACTTGTCTATATTTTTCTATGAGAAATTTAGGTGAAGGAATGAATTTTAGTGTCTTTTAGGAGATCAATTTACTTATGGAGCAACTTTCTTCCGATGAAATGAGCTCCAAATGGACGGAATTTGTCAACATTCTCCGGAAAAGTTCTATAATGTTCTCGGGTTCGGGACCTCGATATTGCTTCGCTCTCTGGCTTGATAAACCCCCGGCCAAGGCGTAGGGAGAAATGGGCATGGAGTCTGGCGCTCGGCCTTGAGAGCCTATTGCCCATTAGGGCTGAGCACGGTTCCCGGGTAACCCGGGAACCGGAACCAAACCGGAGGAGGGTCCGGTTCGGTTCCCGGTTCCAAGGGGGACCGGTTCCGGTTCCGGTTCCTTTTTTCTGGGAACCGGGAGTTCCGGTTCCGGTTCCGGTTCCAAGCGGAATTGGAACCGGAACCGGAACCGGAACCGGTCGTGGAACCGGTTAGGGTTCCAAAAGGAACCCCACTCCCCCAAGACTCCCGACCCCCTCACTTTCCATTTTTCAGAGTCTCGCCGAACGCCGCTCTGAGTCTCGCCGCCGGACGCCGCTCGCCCTCAAGGCCACCACCGCTAGACGCCAGTCACCGACGTCGCTCGCGCGAACCCTCGCCGCTCGACGCCCGTCGCTACCGTGCTCTGCCTCGACGCCCGTCGCCAACTACCCGATGCAGGCAGATCTGAGCCGAGCTCGTCTCCGCTCGCGACCCACCGCCTTTGCTCGCGCCAGAAGCCCCGACGAGCAGAAGCCCCGACGACGCCGATTCTGCTGTCTCCACTCGCGACCCACCGCCTTTGGTCACTAGGTCTCCGATTCTGACCCACAACGCCGCCGCTGCTGTCTCCGCCTCTGCTCCGACGACCCGACGCCAGCAGTTGCGACGCCTGACGCCGTTGCCCCGAAGACCAGCGACCGACGTCCCTGCTCGCTGCTCAGCACCGGACGCCGCTCGCCCGGTAAAATTGGATTTATGGACCTTCTCTCCAAGGGTACGATTCGGGGTAATACCATCAAATGCTGTGAATTTCATTTGTACGACCTCGGGGTAATACCAGCGTAGGGAGTGAGTGATTGATTCGGTGATTCTTGGACTTGCTCTGTTTTAACTCCTTATTAGAAGCGATGCGTAAAGTTTTCTTTTTATTATTCGTTTTTGATTGAGTTGTGCTTCTTTTTTTGGGTTTCATCTTGGCTTTGAATTCGGAGACGAATGAGCACGTGGCCATAAAGAAGATTGCTAATGCTTTGTATAACAAGATCGATGCGAAGAGGACCCTCCATGAGATCAAGCTCCTCCGGCACATGGACCATGAAAACGTCAGTGAATCCCTTGCGTTACAGTTTTTCTATTATGTGATTGAGAATGGCTTTCTGGGTTGTTTGAAGTGTGTTGTTTTTTTTTATGGTTGGCTTATGGGTGTCGGTAGTGCCATCGATATTATGCAATGGTGCATTTACGTTGCTCTCCATCTTGGTTCTAAGTCTAACGAATGTGCAGTACAGGTGAATTAGCATTTCCTGCTGTGGACAACGAATTAAGAGTTAGTGCAGCAAATAGTAGAGCTTTGAATCTTCTATTTCACTAGAAGGGATATCGATTGCTTAAGATAATCTAGTCTCCATGTTGTTCTGTGTTACCATTTCTCTGCATCAATTGTTAATGAGACAGAGAACATACTGAAACACCAGTCAGAGTATTGTCATCACTCATCAAGATATAGAAAGTCTTATTGTCACTTTGCTACTTACAGAGTTGAACGTCCCTTCTTTGAACTTTTCAGAAGTTTAATTTCTATTATACTGATATAGAAGGGCACTGATACTCATCATTCTTAGAGATGGAGTAGATGGTTATATCCTGGCTGGATGCAATTTGTAATGGTATGAAAGTGGTTCTTGTTGGTATAAAGAACAAGTTTTGAACTATGATTGATGGGAATCCACATGCATGCGGTCCTTAATGAAGCTACATTTATTTATGGCGTGGCTATGCTAGATACAAAATAAGCTCTTTAATCAATGCAGAACTGGTATTGCATGGCAATTTTAACAGAACTTGCTTTTCGGTTATTATGATTCTTGTATGCTTATGTGAGGTCATATTATGTTAATGCAGGTTGTGGCAATTAGAGATATTATTCTACCGCCACAGAGAGAGGTTTTCAATGATGTTTATATTGCATATGAGCTTATGGACACTGATCTGCATCAAATTAGTCGTTCCAACCAAGCATTGTCTGAGGAGCATTGTCAGGTTTCATTTTGCCATTTATTGTACGATATTGGCGCTTCCTTCTAGATGGGATATTGCTTTCTTGTTAGTTGCTGGTTCTTAATTATGCTAGTCGGAGTTGCCATCCGCTGCTTTCTTGTCATTTGCTGGGTCTTAATTAGGTTATTGGGAATTGACCGTAGAGTATGCGTGTACGTTATAGTTCAAATCTAAAAATTTAAAAAAAAAAAAAAAAGAACCTGTTGGAACCTGGAACCGACCCTGGAACCTGTGACAGGGTAGGTTCCAGGTTCTCGGTTCTGACGGGTAGGTTCCAGGTTCCAAAAAATGAGGAACCTGTACCCGAGGGTAGGTTCCAGGTTCCATACGGAACCGAACCGGAACCTGGAACCGCTCACCCCTATTGCCCATTGCCCATGCCCAGTTCTCTAGCTTTCCATGCCCAAGTCACTAACGTTAGCATAATACGTCTAATCAGGAAAAAATAATAATTTTCTTTTCAAATGATGGGAAATATTTTTCTTTTCATTTTCAAGTTACAACAAACATCAGAAAATATGGTTATTTTCCTGGAAAATGATTTATTAGAAAACATATTTAAGAAATATCACATTTTTTGTGAAATAAATGGAGCATAAGATTTAATAATTTTTTTTTAGGAACAACTCTGTCAAGTTTATGCTCACATTCAAATTGTAGAAAGCATTACCTCATTCAAGTCCATCAAACCTCTCACCAATAATGGTGACTCAGAATATCATGAACCATTGATAACCTTAGGAACCCCTAGGAAAAAGTACGGCTAGAACAAATTTCTTCTCCTTCAATAGAATTAGTTTCTTGTCGTGTAATATCTATTCCTCAAGCTGCACTCTCCGTTCTCAAATTCTAAGCAACTTTTTCTCCCTCCAAAACTTTCATGTTCATTCAGTATGAAACATTCAAATGGCTGCTTAAACAAGCTCGTGCTGGCATAAATAAAGAAGACTTCAGTTGCAAGTTAAATGCGCAAAGACATTACACTTTCGAAAGACACATTTGCTCGGAAGAAAACTTCAAAAGGAAGGAGCACTTCATAGACAGAACCAACATCACCTGCATTATAACTACGTAATCCTGATTGCTTCATCTAAGACAGAATGATCTCTGAGTCCGTCCAACCTGGAAAGAAGCTTTGTTACAGTAGACTACCGACTTGCTGTATTTGAAGAAGTGATGTATTCCTGATGTCCGAGCAGCAAACTCAGAGTGAATGACAAAAATTCTGACCTAGACAGATCTACTGAGCAACAACTCCTAGCGGAAGTGCTGACTAAGTATAGCGTAAACGGTCTGTGTTATGGTGAGAGCTATGATCAAGAAAGCAGAGAAAACTGATATGACTGCCCATGGACTGGAAAAGTAAGTGCGTATCATGCTCGCCCAGTTGCTAGAATAGTACGATTCTAGTTCCTCGAACTGCTTAGACAGATAACAGTCACGAACATTAAAAACGATACTCTTCCCAAGGTCATTGAACAAATTAGCCACATGTTGGTCATCATAAGAAAGTGTTGAGATGATCCCATCTGAGCAGAGGAGCGACACGTCCTTCGGCTGATTAATGAGGCATTGCATGAAGGAGATGTAATCGGTGATGTGCTTGGAGCTGTCTTCCTGGCATTGTTCTAGGGCGGTGCAGTTTATTAGCACGGTGATCATGAAGTCATCAATGAAGATGGATGGTATCTTGAGCACCCGTTTCTGGAAACTTATGTCCAGGAAGCTCTCTGTCTTCTTGGACTTGAATTTGATTCCGGAGGGCCTAAGCTGGGTCACACACGGTATCGATGATGGCCGGTACTTCTTCTGTCTGTTGTCGTCGTGGACCGGTTTAAATAGAGCGAGAGTAAAGTTAAAGAGGTCAAGTAAATGCTTGTATTGTTGACTCTTAATTTCATCACGACTCTTGATTTCATCATAATGCCGGTATTGTAGATTCGTATACTCATCGTGAGAGGGTATTGGATAGACCCGATTGAACACTCTCAAAGCAAGCATGCACAAATAGGGTGTCTTTGCCTCGATCTTTGTTGAGCTCGAGAAGTCAAAGAGCGACTGGAGAAGGGAGTACGGAACCTGGTTTTCGAGCTTCAATAAGTCCCTGATGAGAATCGGGATTATCCCCTGCCCTTTGAGGATGGGATCGTCTTCGTCAATCTCACGGTCCTTCCTGGAAATATGGAGCAGGACTTCCACAACAAAGCAACCGTCGAGTAGCATCATCATCAGAAAGTCACCTTTCGACATTTTTGGAGTTTTCGAGTAGCAACCCCAGGCAGAGATTTCTTCACCTGCCACTAATTTGACAAGACTTTCCTCGTTTGAGTCTGTGCGGCGAAGGAAGCGTTTGAGGAAGAACCACTTGTGCTCTGCAAACTCGGGCGAAGGCGGCTTGTCCCAGTAGTATGGGCCTATAGATACAATATCAGGCTTTACGGCCTTAGAATTGATATCGCGAAGACTCTGAGGGATCTCAAAGATGGTGTGAGACGAGTCCCGGGCTTGGAAGCTTCTTTGACTTTCCCCTAGTCGGCGCCTAACGCGAACCAAGCAGGAATTTACTGCATCATCGTGCGACCGTGCATCAGCATCAACTGGGCTGCCTTTATGATAGATTTTTGGGGGTGAAGTTGGTCCTGTAGGCATAAACTGTTCCCGTTTTGTCGTCGAACAGAGCTGATCCTCTCCAATCGACTCTGCAGCGGATCTGGCTGTTTCGTTTTCAACCGCTGGACTTATTTCCTCGATCTCGATTGCTTGATGAGCCATGACACGCACACTCTCTATGTCCCTGAAACAAAATTAAAACATACGATGTGCTCCGAAGCTGAATGAAAATTTAAGGTCAAATTTGACCACCCATTTCCAAGAAATTACCAGCACAGCGCCTTCTGCTAATTTCCGGCAAACTGTCGATTATTTGACCTGCCACGATCCATCAACAAATAAGATAATAGCAAGAATGAAATGCCGAACTGGTTTTGTCGGAGGATGTTTCGGCCCTCTTCCTTAAATTTGTGATGATGCAGTTAAAGCAGCAGACTTCAGAACTAACCAGGGAAGATGGGACAGCTCTCAACGTCTGAACAGAAATTTGATCCTTGGGATTGATGCTCATCATGTGAGAAAGAGACTTCACGCAAAACGCTCGTGTTCCTAAGCAAGATTTGGATTATTTGAGGTCGGTATTATCTAGTCTCCATTTATTTGTGCGTTTTCTTTTTTGGTTTTTCGTTTTCAAATTCTTCTTGAGTTGGGATATATTTGGGAGATGTCATCGAAGCAAGCACGTGGAACCCAGATCAACTATCCGAAAAAAGAAATTGTTTTTTTTTTTTTTTTTGCTAGGCACATGACTGACCGAGAAAAATTATTGTATTGGAAGAATCATTTGTTCCTTTTTTTTCTTTTTTGGTCATAAAGAAGAATCATTTGTTCAAAAAATGGTTTTGGCTCCGTACTTTTCCGTCTCTCCGAATGACCTCAATCGTCTGGAGAAAATATTGGGTACGTCTATGGTATCAAGTTTTCGGCTGCCCAAGGAATTAACTAATGTCTAGTTAAGGCCTTGACCATGGTTAAGTTACCGAGCTCTTTTATACTTAAATTGATTGCTCTTCCCTCCACTTCCTTCGTCCTTCCTTGCACTCAGATCTCTCAGCCTTCTTCGTCTCTCATCGTTCTTGCTCTGTTTCCCTCTTTCTTCACCTCGGCACAATCGTTCGTCTTCCTCTTCTTCTTCTTCAGTATCTGCTTTCCCCTTTTCATCACTCTCTCTCTCTCTCTCTCTCTCTCTCTCACACTCTGTTTCCCTCGTTCTTCACCTCGGCACTACCATTTTTCTTCCTCCTCTTCTTCTTCAGTATCTGCTTCTCCTTCTCATCATACTCTCTCTCTCTCTCTCTCTCTCTGTTTCCCTCGTTCTTCACCTCGGCACTACCATTCTTCTTCCTTCTCTCCTTCGTCAGCATTTGCTTCTCCTTTTCATCATACTCTCTCTCTCTCTCTCTCTGCTCGCTCTTTGTTTCTCCGACAAAAATAAAAATAAAAATAAAAATAAAAATGGAAGTTTTCATTTTTATTGCACGGGATATTGCATGGGATATAGTTGTTGCTTCCATCAAAAGTCAATTCGAATACTTTACCTCCTCCAAGAGCTACTACGCCCAGGGTCTTCAGAAAGAAGTCGGGAAGCTGGCATACCAGGCTGACATGGTCCGATATGCCGTGAATGCGGCCACAAACAATGGTCGGGATATCTACAGTGGTGTCACGCAGTGGCAGGCAAATGCTGAGAAGGCCTTGAATGAGGCGCGAGACTTATTGGACGACTCCAAAAAGGCAACAAAAACTTGCTGCAGTGGGAATCTTTTCGACCGCTATCAGTTCAACAGTTTAGCCAGCGACAAGATCACGGGCATTCAGCAACTCGGTTTTGAACATAGATATATCGATTATGAAAGAATATGATTTCGAATTGGGTATAACAATGAAGTGGGATCAGACTTTGAGGTGTGATGTAATGATTTATTTACCTCGTAATATTGTTAATGGTTATCGGTAAATTTTTTTCAGGATATATTTAAGTCTCGAAATGAGAAATACTAGATAACAATTCTAGTATTTTTTCAGAATTTCTATAGAAAACAATTGAAAAGATAGCTTTAGAAAACAATTGAAAAAATAGTTGTAATTTTTAAGAAAGAATGCTCGAAAAGATAAAATGATCATACAACTTTCTCAATCTGACATGTATATATATATAAAATAGTCTTAAAAATGTAGGCAACTTTTTGTGAAAAGTTGTGAAAATGAACAAACGTATTATTTCGAAAATTACCTGAATGAGCAAAGGCGTCTATTCGGGAGAATTTAAAAAAACGAACAAATGTAACCCGTAACCCTTCAGGAAAAGTTGCAAATTGAATGGGTATTTTTTTCAAAGGTTGTCTTGAAAGGACACAAACAAAATTCAGAATAATTAAAAAAAATTATTATTATTATTAAAAAATAAAATTTCGAAATTATTTATTATTATTATTATTTTTAAATTTTCAAAAATTCTCAATAAACAAAAACAACATTTGAATTGATTAAAGTTAATAAGATAACCTTACAAAATAAAAAATAAAAATAAAATAAGAAAGGAATTAGTGCTAATTAAATCATGCGCACCCGTACAATCATCTCTTTAGGTACACTAAAAAAACCCTACACTTATTAATTGACCCATTTTCTCTTACCTTGGATAGTTTGTTTTTACAAACAAACTTCCAACAATATCAAGGATGTCTCCTTCGGTGATCTTGCTCCAGGGAATATTACTCATCGACTTCGGCCAGGAGAGAGGACAAAGATGTCGTCTAGTTGACCATCGTGAGGGCCTCTGCTTCTTTTGCCTCGACGTCAATTAAATTAAGCTTAAGGATGACGATATCTTCAAATCCAGAGAATTGATCATGCAGGAGATCATGCCCGCTCTTGCTG
Organism: Eucalyptus grandis x Eucalyptus urophylla; assembly: GCA_028830015.1. Lineage (NCBI taxonomy): Eukaryota > Viridiplantae > Streptophyta > Magnoliopsida > Myrtales > Myrtaceae > Eucalyptus > Eucalyptus grandis x Eucalyptus urophylla. The sequence continues at coordinate 26,427,660 of CM054198.1, read as the reverse complement.
ATAACAACAATAGCGTGGTAGGGATTTTACGTGATGGGCGGGGCCGGCTAGTCCACCCTATTGGTGGATGCCGAAAGGAGAATAAGGAAAGAGAAGTTGTTTGATTGGGTCACTAAGGCCGATGTAGCGGAAAATCAAGACATAAAGAGGATTCAAGGAGAGATTGCTCGCGGGTTGGGCCTTAGTGACATAAAGAATGAAGAGTACGCCTGGGGGCGAGCGGAGCTTTTGGGCAAGAGGTTGGAAAATTTGGTGGGGGAGAAAAAGAAGGGCCGCATTATATTGGACAATCTCTGGAAGGGCCTCGATTTGAAATCTGTGGGCATTCCTTGCGGACATAGCAACAAAGTTATCGGCTGCAAGTTATTGTTGACATCGAGAGATCGAGATGTCTTGCGAAGGGAAATGGGCTGCGACAAGCCCTTCCACCTTGATGGGTTGCAGAAGGAAGAGGCAAAAAAATTGTTTGAGAAGACGGTGGGAGAAAAAGTTAATAATGATCCGTTCAAATCCTTGGTGGATGAAGGATGAAGCACTCCATAGATGCGGAGGTTTGCCTTCCTAATTATTGCAATGGTGAATGTTTTTAAAGATGCTCAGTTTTTCGAATGGAAGGATGTTTTGAGACAAATCGAGATGTTTACAAATAAAGGAATCCGTGGGATGATAAATGAGATGCTGCAGTTGAGTTATGATCGTCTCAAAGGGGAGGAGGATAGCAAGGAGTTGATGTCATTATTATGACTTTGTGTTGTTTATGGTGTCTCTAAGCCCTCTGTTGAAAATTTGGTGAGGTATGGCTTGGGTTTGAGGTTATTTTGGGAAGATAGCACCATGGAAGAAATTAGAAATAGGTTAAACACACTGATCTGAAAATTGAAAGCAGCCTCCCTTTTGTTAGAAGACAATGAAGATGTTGATGGTTTCAAGATACATGACTTGGTTTGTGGATTTATTACCTCGGTTGCTTCAAGAGATAACCCTCTTCTTGTGTTGAAAGATAATGATAAGTCGGTGATAGAATTGCCGAAGGACAAGCTTAGAAGTTGTACAACAGTATGCTTTCCCTACGTTGACATGAAGGAGCTTCCCAAAGAGTTAGATTGCCCCGAAATGCGGGTCTTTTTGTTGTTCACAAACAATGAATCTCTTGAGGTACCAAATTCATATTTCAACTCCAAGAGAAAGCTCATGGTTTTACGTCTTTCTCAGGTACATCTCACTTGTTCACCTTCTCTGTTTCAGTTCTTAGAGAACTTACACACTTTGTGTCTTGATGGTTGTTCCTTAGAGGATGTAGCCATGATTGGCAAGCTAAAAGGGCTACATATTCTCAGCTTTGTGAACTCCAAAATTCAACAATTGCCAAAAGAAATTGGACAATTGGTAGAGTTGAGGTTGTTAGACTTAAACCATTGCTCACGACTTGATGTAATTGAATTGGGTGTGCTCAGGAGCTTGAAGAAATTGGAGGGGTTGTATATGAAGAATAGCTTTGACCAATGGAATGCAGTGGAGCAAACTCCACTAGCTAATGCGGGGCTTATTGAGTTGAATAACATGATGAATCTTTGCACTTTGCATGTGTCTATTCTTGATCCAAGTGTCCTCCTAGAGGATCTAAAAGTTGAGAAATTAACCAAGTACAAAATCCAGATAGGTGATGTGTGGCGCTGGCCAAATAACTAAGGACCGAGGACATTGCAGCTTAAGTTGGATCAAATCAACAATATTCTTCAAAGAGGATGCATACAAAATTTCTTGATGCATACAAACTTTCTTAGGCAAAACTAGCTATCTATTTTAGACGGGTTAAATGGAATTGAGCAAAGTTTTTGCATGTTATCCCAAGAAGGCTTTCCAAAATTAAAGAATCTATGCATAAAAAATAGCCCCTCCGTCCGTTACGTCCTCCAATCACCATTATATACAAATTTTAAGATGTTGAAGTCATTACTTCTCAAGAATCTCATCGACTTGGAGCAGATATGCTGCACCCATATCTCCTCCAAGTCCTTTAGTGCATTAAAAGTAGACCAGTCCAAAGTTGCAACGAGATGGAAGTTTTGTTTCCTCTTTTATTATTGAGAGGACTTCCACAGCTTGAAGAGACCCGAGCTGTCAAATGCCGTTCAATGTAGGAGATTATGGAAGTTGATGATCATGGCAAAGTTGAGTTGCATAATTTGTATGTATTGGAATTGTGTGACTTGCCGAAAATCAGGAACTTTTTCACAAGAGGGATGGCTACTTCGAGGAGCACATTAGACGGCAAAGTTGGCACTAAAGTTGCTTTCTTTAACGGACAACAGGTAATTCTGTAGTAGAATATTATATAAATAAATCTTCCCTTCCTTTGCCATTTAGATGTAATTCTTCTTAATTACTTTATCCAGTCATGCCTCCTCGGTGATTAAATAAAACAATCTTCCCTTTCTCTTCATTGCGTAGAAATCCAACTAATTGCACAAAGTCCCCCGTGGACGTTTTAGGGCAGTACCCATTTACCCCAAAATTTAAACCTTTACTCTAAACACGTGGAGCATCAACTCTTCTTCCATTTTTCCATTTGCAAGTGCCCAACATATGGTTTTTCAAGGGAAAAATTGTAATTCTACTCTAATTTTATTCAAATTACCCTTTTGCGTTGAATGCATTAGAATAAAGTAAAAACTGCTAATTGAATGTGACAAAATAAGTAAAGTTGTTATGATTATCATTTTTTATTAGTAGGATTTTGGTTATAAACTAATTTAGAAATATTTACTGTTTACAATGTGTTGATTGTCTTTCTGTTATGCACAATCTACCCCTTGAAAATTAAATTATTTAAAATATAGTATAATTAACTAGTGCCTTCGTGGCACTAGAATCGTCATCATAATCATAGTCATCATGATCGTCATCATTATTTTCATTGTTATTTCATTGCTAATTCTTCTCCTTATATTGTTTCTTAGATCATTACATCCTTTCAATTTAGGAAAAGCATAATACGATGACAACATATAGCAATGAAAGATGATGATGGCGTGAGCTATGATAATGATAAGAAAATGCCCACTGTCCCTCAAGTGGTGTTGCTTTATCAATGTCATGTAGATTATTTTCTGCAAAAATGAATGATGGCTCAATTTGATTTCTTTGTGATTGCCCTTTTTCTAGTTCCTCAGGATCTTAGTTAATTCTCTAGTTTTTCTTTACTCTTATTAATTTTCTGTTTTGTTAAGATAGATTGTGGTGTGTTGAGCCTAGTTATGCGGTGTAGTCATCCGTGGTCTTTTGAGTAGCTAACCATGGAGGCTATTTGCAAATGAATTACAATATTTAGACATTTCTGTGATAGTTTTACATGCTTGGGATATACTCGAAAGCCTACTAAAAAATTTAGCTGTTCATGAACTCAACCACAGTATTATTTATTATTGTCTTAAACTTTCTTGTAAGATCATTGCATTTTGCCCTCATTTTTCTGTATTCGTTGAAATTTTGATTTATTTTAGAGCATTTGGAGGCTTAAGGATGATTTGACTAAAACAAATACAAATGAATTGCAACTTTAGTTTTAACAAAATCACATGCAAATGGTGCACGAAGGGTTATCCTTGCAATAAAATCATAATTTGAAGGAATTTATGTAATAATAAAAATAACATAATTTATTGCTTTTAATTGAGTGCAAGCTTGATTTTCTTAATTTACTTAAAAATAACTCACAAATGCTATGTTTGTTTTTTGGTAGGAGCACAAATTCTATGTTGATTGGTGAATAATCATTATCATTTTCTTGAAATGTTTACATGACATTTAGGTTTAATGTTATTAATTGATTCTCAAAATCAAGTTTTTCGTTCTTTCTTAAAGGATTTAATGTGCTTTGTTCCTTTATTGTGGGAAAAATCGTGCTTTTTAATTTGGTGGAAGAATAAAATGAAACGATTTTCAAGCGAAGGCTTGGAGCCCATAGCAAAATCTCAATCGTAAAGATTCATAATATAAATAATTAATGATTTTGAAAAGAAAACGTTTATCACCTAGACATCCGATTTAGAGAACTGTCTCAGGCATATGTAATTGAAAACTTTGGAATATGAAGTTGATAATGAAGATCTAGCAACAACAATTAAAGACACTTACTTGAAATTGAGGGTGATTATCTATAGTAGATTAAACTAATGAACTAGTAGGTGGAGATAGAGTTAGCTTTACTGATAACATTTTATTTATAGTAGATTAAAATTTTGGTTTTGTCTTTACACCAAGTGTAAAGAGTCCGAAGATTACAAATCATGCAAATGCAAAATGAGGGAAACAAATAGAGGTTAAAAGGCTTCGTTATTTGTTTTTATCATAGAAAATGATGTACATGCCTTCGCAAACATATTCTATGGTCCCATCTGCACTTTTACGGGACTAGTCACCTATCCAACATTAGCCGTTGGATTTAAAGCAAAGATTTTCCCGAGAATCAATTTTATAGAGTTTAGTCAGTTTACCTGTTAATTTGATCATTGATAGTAATTTACTAACATTAAAGAGATAGTAAACTAAGGATAAACAATTGTTTAATTAGACCCACCCATAGGTAGCCGTGATGGTTAGGTTTTATTACCTCATTACCGAGGGAACGGGTTCGAATCTCCGGATGCTTGGGATTTAAGTGGGGTCTCAGGAGTGGTTTACTGTGCAAGTCCTCCCGAGGGTTTACGTCTAAATAGTGGCTTGCGGCGAGGCCCCACTGGTGCTACCGAGCACCGAAGAGTCATATGATCCTCGAAGGGAGATATTCGGCAGTCCTCGATAAATACAAAAAAAAAAAAAACAATGTTTAATTAGGAAAGCACCCAACTTTATATAGCAAAAATTGTTGCAAGTAGGGCCTTTAGCTGACTAGAAAAGACAGCCCTTTTACAATTTAACGGTTGGCATTGAAGTTGATGTGAGCCCCAAGACTTGTTCCTTATGTCAGGATTACCCTCAGTAAAGAGGCTTGGAAAATTTTGACAAAAAAAAAAGTCCTAGAAAATTAAGTTGTGGGTCCCACGATGTGGTGTGTCTTAGGGTGCGCATGACAAAATTTCTAGAACAGAAATTGATTTCTGGCCAAAAATTGATTTCTCAATTTCTATTTTAGAAATTGAGAAGTTAAAATTTTTAGCTTATGATTTCTTCTTCAAATCTATTTCTGGAATAGAAATCTGTTCCAGAAATAGAAAAATCAAATTGCGTTACCAAGCGGATTTCTATTCCAAACTTGTTATGGGGAACAAAGAAATAGAGAAATAGAGAAGTATAAATTTTATCACGCGCGCCCTTAATATCCCCCTTCAACCTCGTCCTATGGTAATTAAACTTTTATGATAGCAATAGTAAATTACTCTGACTTGCTAAATTGCCTTAGGTAGGTGGAAAATTAATTATCCTTCCATAATTAAGGTCTTATATCATAGTAATTTACTTCTCATGATTCTGTGTCACCTAGTTCAGAGGGTCAATCACTTCTTATAATGTGTAATTTTCTTTTTGGTGGTAAATTGGCCTTGTCTTTCTTAGGACTTGTTTGTTTGTGTTCTTTTTTTGTTCCTCGGAACACAATTTCCATTCTTTTGTTTTGGGAAATAAAAAAAGAACAGAAATGCATTTATTTATACTTTGGTTCTTGGGACAAAAACAAGAAACAAGAAACAAGAAACAAGAAACAAGAAACAAGAAACAAGAAACAAGAAACAAGAAACAAGAAACAAGAAACAAGAAAAACTTGTTTCTTATTCTCGGGAACACTTCCGAAAAACAATTTTTCTCTCTCATATTTTTTCCTTCTCTTTCTATTATTCTTCTTTTTTCTTTAGCCAGTCGCCGGCCTCGGCCATGGCCAGCGACCTCATCGGAGCGTTACCAACCCCTGGTGAGGCTCGGCCTCGCCTTGATTGGGCGAGCTCGAGCTTGCCTAGATCCGACGAGGCCGAGCTCACCTAGCCACTGGCAATACTCGAGCTCGCCCAGCCATGGTGAGGCTCGGCCTCGCCGGGGGCTGGCGAGCCTTGCCGTGGCTAGGTGAGGCCGCTAGCCCTCGTCGGTCGGTCACCGGCCATGGCCGAGGCCGACGCCTGGCCAAAAGAAAAAAGAAAAAAAAAGGAAAACAAAATAAAAATATTAAAAAATTATACAAGTTTACCAAATGCGTTTTTCTATTTAAAAGTTGTTTCTCGGAACAGAAATAGTTTTTCTATTTATGTTCTCTAGAACAATTTTTAAACAGAAATGTTACTAAACGCACTTTTAATCACTATCATTCCATAGTTCCTTTATTCTTTTCATGGTACTAATCCTCTTGTGAGAGCAAATTACTTTCTAGCAATCATCCTATATGATGTGGACATCGAGCCATATCGAGGAGGAGGTGCTAGGGACCCATTGTCTATTCCTACTGATTCGATTACTCGAGCGTGGGCCAAACAATTCAGGCAAGCTATTGGCGTCCTACTGGTTTGATTACTCGAGCGCGGGCCAAACAATTCAGGCAAACTGTTGGCGTCATGATTCGTGATCTTTGGCGTGAAGATGACCTTGGATCAAATCTTGAAGAATCTTGGAAATGTTGGTGCAATTTAATTATCTGGTCATCAAATAATTGACCAAGTCAATTTATATATATTCTTGTTTAAGAATATTCTAGAATAGGAATATTCTAGAATATGACGCATTAGATTTTTAAGGTTGGTTTTTAGGGTTTGTGTGGCATATAAAGGATTTGCCAAATTTCTTTGGGGACAGATATATTTTATTTTTGAGGAAAAGAATTGAGAGGTTCTCTTTTACTGTTCTTTTGAGGACTTGACCTAATCAAGATTCTCTTATGGCGGTCAATTTGACTTATCGAGCGAGATAGCGAATTCTTTTGCTCGTGGCGTCTATAATGTTGGTTGGTTGACACGTGTTTGTCAACAGGTCACGTTTATACCGAGGTTGCCAATCATAGGTTTGATTGGAGGTCGGGGTTTGCAATTTGCACCATCTGTGCCTTCGTAGAACGATCCTTCTGCAACGATTCACATCAGTTTGGTATCAGAGCTTGCTTCTACAAGGTCTATTTATATTTAATTTTCTATTGATATTTAGCAATTTGAGATTTATTGAGTTAGGGTTTCAGTTATAGCTAAATTAGGGATCAGATTGCTTTTGTGCTTCCATACGTAGTTGTTTGCTGTTAGTTTTAAATTTTCTTTTCTAGCATCTTAAATTGTATCTGAGTTCGTAAAAAAAAAAAAGAAAAAAAAAGAAAAAAAAGAGAAAAAAAAGAAGAGAAAGAAAACGCACAAAAAAAAGTGTGCAAGAGAAAAAAAACAGATTCGGCAAAAAAAAAAAAATTAGCCGAACAAAAAAAAAATCAAGAAGGCGACTCGTTTGTTAGTAGACCAAATTGGAAACAAAATCAGTAGTGATTTGCGTTTAAATTGGAATTTCGAAAGTTGTACTTGTTGGTTTGAAATTGTTACTTGCTGAAACAAAATCAATAGTGATCTAATCTTGTTTGATTAGTTTGATTGATTGTCGTGAGCGGGTTGAGAGACAGGTTTTGAGTCCAATAAAGAGCTTGTGAAAAGAGAATACGAGAGGAAAAATGCAAGAGTGTGTAAGCTTAATTGAGGGTGGAAAAAGCCTAGACTTGAGTTAAACATGAGGGGAGTGACAAACATCTCGAGAGAAGCACGCGAGGGAGCGATTGGTGAGGATTTTTGAGACTAACGTTTACTTGTAGGTCTAAAATATGTTGCACGAAGAAAGCGTGAATCAATGGGAGGTTGACTACATACAAAGGGATGAAACGCTCGTGAAAAGCATCTAGCAATTGAGGGCCGTAGTAGAGGAGCTTAGTGGTCGAATGATGAGGAATGGCATGAGGGTTGATGGTGACCGAGAGATACCCCGAGGAAGGTCGCAACATCAGCGAGATGCCTCTAGAACACAACATAGAAGGCAGCGGCAATATGATGATGATGAGGCCGACATGGAGGATGATTGAGATGCTCGATTTGAAAGGTGGAATGGAGGCCGAAGGTTTAGACACCGAAGAGATGATGAACTTGGCAACATCAAGATGAAGATTCCTTCATTCCAAGGGAAGAATGATCCCGATGTGTATCTAGAGTGGGAGAAACGCATGGAGATGGTATTTGATTGCCAACGATATTCTGAGCTCAAAAAGGTAAAAATTGCAGCTGTTGAATTTACTGATTATGCTATAATTTGGTGGGATCAACTTGTGACTAGTAGGAGGCGCAATGGTGAAAGACCGATAGAGACGTGGATGAGATGAAAGCAGTGATGAGGAGACGTTTTGTGCCAAGTCATTACCATCGAGATTTGTTTCAAAAGTTACAAAACCTCACACAAGGCAATAAGAGCGTGGAAGAGTATCACAAGGAGATGGAGATTGCCATGATCCGTGCTAATGTGATGGAGGATCGTGAGGCCACAATGTCAAGATTTTTGAGTGGTTTGAGCCGAGACATAGCAAGGGTGGTAGAGTTGTAACACTATGTTGAATTGGAGGAATTGGTGGACAAAGCCATCAAAGTTGAGCAGCAATTGAAGTTGGATTGAAATTATAAGAGTGGAGGAGGTTTAAATCAGAATTGTAGATCTTATTGGAAAAGAGATGAGAAGCCAAATTGGAGAGGAAACAACACCAAAACTGAAACCTCAAAGGAGAAGGAGAGGGACGGTAAAGTTGGAACGAATCCGGCTTCAGGTAAAACCGAAAATCCTAACACTAGAACTCGTGAAATTAAATGTTTCAAGTGTTTGGGCATGGGTCATATGGCGAATCAATGTCCTAATAGGAGAGTGATGATCATGACTGGACATGGTGTTATTGAGTCCGAAAGTGAAAGTGAAGAAAATGATGATGAGATGCCACAATTGGAGGATTGTAGTGATGGAGAAGTGGCTATAAAAGGAGACTTATTGGTGGTTAGGCGTTCTCTGAGTGTGCAAGTAAAGGAGGAGGAGCATCACCAACAAAGAGATAATTTGTTTTATACAAGATGTGTGGTGAATGGTAAGATCTGTAGTATGATAATTGATAGAGGTAGTTGTGCGAATGTGGCAAGTTGTATTATGGTGGATAAGTTGGGTTTGAAGACGACAAAGCACCTTAGGCCTTATAGACTTTAATGGTTAAATGATAGTGGTGAGGTGAAAGTATCGAAACAAGTTCGAATTCCATTTGAGATAGGGAGATACAAGGATGAGGTAGAGTGTGATGTTGTACCTATGCAAGCGGGTCATATCTTACTTGGAAGACCATAGCAATATGATCGAAAGGTACATCATGATGGGTATACTAATCGTTATTAATTGATGATGAATCAAAAGACTTATACCTTGGTACCAATGACACCTAGTGAGGTGTATCAAGATCAATTAAAGTTACAACGAGAAGCCGAGAGAGAGAGAAAAGGTGAGAAATCCGAGGCTTGCGTGGTGTGTTTGAGACGCAAGGAAAAGGAGAGGCCGAGAGAAAAATTGTGGTAAAAACCGAGGGAAAAGAAGAGAGGAAAGAAAAGAGGCAAAATATTTTTTATACAAAATCAAGTGAAGTGAAGAGAGCCTTAGTTCTAGATCGACCAATACTTGTACTTGTGTACAAGGAGGTTTTGTTTTCTACTAACGATCTTGACCCAAGTTTGCTTAGTCCTATTGTGTCCTTATTGTAGGAATTTGAAAATGTCTTTCCTGATGAACTTCCTAGAGGGATACTGCCGATTGGAGGCATAGAACATCAAATTGACTTGATTCCTGGTGCGCCATTACCTAATCGACCCGCATATCGAAGCAATCCTGATGAGACAAAGGAACTTCAGCGGCAAGTTAGTGAACTATTAGAATGGGGGCATGTGAGAGAGAGAGAGTCTTGGCCCGTGCGCCGTCCTTGTTTTGTTGGTGCCAAAGAAGGATGGAACTTGGCGAATGTGTTTCGATTGCCGAGCAATCAATAATATTACGGTAAAGTATCGACATCCTATTCCTAGGTTAGATGACATGTTGGATGAGTTGCATGGTTCTTGCATTTTCACTAAGATCGATTTAAAAAGTGGCTATCATCAAATTAGGATGAAAGAAGGTGATGAATGGAAAACTGCATTTAAGACCAAGTATGGATTATATGAGTGGTTAGTGATGCCATTTGGATTAACTAATGCACCGAGCACGTTTATGCGACTTATGAATCATGTTTTGCGTGCTTTTATTGGTCGAGTTGTGGTTGTCTATTTCGATGACATCTTGATATATAGCCGAAGTCCTGATGACCATATTGAGCATGTGCGAGCTGTCTTGCAGGTTTTAAGAGTCGAGCAATTATACGCTAATCTAAAGAAGTGCTCTTTTGTTACCAACAAATTAGTATTTCTAGGATTTGTTGTTAGTGCTGATGGTATACAGGTTGATGAAGAAAAAGGTCAAAGCAATTCGTGAATGGCCAACGCCTAAGATCGTGGGAGAGGTGCGTAGCTTTCATGGATTGGTGAGTTTTTATCGACGATTTGTGAGAAATTTCAGCACCATTGCCGCACCTTTAACTGAGGTTATCAAGAAGCATGTGGGTTTCACGTGGGGAGAAGAGCAAGACAAAGTATTTAATTTGCTAAAAGATAAGTTAACTAATGCTCATTTGTTATCTTTGCCGAATTTCAGTGCTACTTTTGAGATAGAGTGCGATGCTTTTGGTACAGGAATTGGAGTCGTGTTGATGCAAGGAGGGTGTCCCATAGCGTATTTCAGCAAAAAATTGAGTGGAGCAACATTGAATTATCCTACCTATGATAAAGAGATGTATGCTTTAGTGCAAGCTTTGGAGACTTGACAACATTATTTATGGTCAAAGGAGTTTGTGATCCACACCGACCATGAGACCTTGAAGTACTTGAAAGGACAGCAAAAGTTGAATAAAAGACATGCCAAATGGATGGAGTTCATCGAGACTTTTCCATATGTGATCAAGTACAAGAAAGATAAGGAGAATGTGGTAGCCGATGCACTTTCTCGAAGGTATGCGATTCTAACTATTTTAGAAGCAAAGTGTCTAGGTTTTGAGCATATCAAGGGCTTATATATTGATGATGATGACTTTGGGAGAGTGTATGAAGCATGTGAACACGCTGCATTTGATAAATTTTATAGGCATGAAGGTTATCTTTTTCGTGAAAACAAACTATGTTTGCCTAAGTGTTCTTTGCGTGAATTGTTGGTGCGAGAAGCGCATAGTGGTGGCTTAATGGGGCATTTTGGCATTAATAAGACTTATGAAGTGCTGCATGAACATTTTTATTGGCCACATATGAAGAGAGATGTCACACGTGTTTGTGAGAGATGCATTGATTGTAAGCAATCGAAGTCTACAACTAAACCGCATGGCTTGTATACACCATTACCTATTCCAACACATCCTTGGATTGATATTTCTATGGATTTTGTGTTTGGATTGTCTAGGTCTAAGTATGGTAGAGATTCTATTTATGTGGTTGTTGATCGGTTTTCAAAGATGGCTCATTTTATACATTGTCATAAAACTGATGATGCATCTCAAGTTGCTAATTTGTTCTTTAAGGAGGTTGTACGTTTGCATGGCATGCCTAGATCGATTGTTTCAGATCGAGATTCTAAATTTCTTAGCTATTTTTGGAAAATATTGTGGAAAAAACTAGGAACACGGTTGTTATTTTCTACTACTTGTCATCCACAGACCGATGGTCAAACCAAGGTAGTTAATAGAACTTTATAGGTATTGTTGCATGCTATTATTAAAAAGAACATAAAATCTTGGGAAGATTGTTTGCCACATGTTGAATTTGCATATAATAGGAGCATGCATTCTGCTACTAAATTTACACCATTTGAGGTTGTCTATGGTTTTAATCCATTAACTCCGTTAGATTTAACCCCTTTACCTATTGATGAGTGTGTGGATTTAGATGGAGCAAAGAAAGCTGAATTTGTCAAGGCATTGCATGAAAAGACGCGCACAAATATTGAGTGCAAGACTGAGCAATATGCAAGCCAAGCCAACAAAGGGCACAAGGAAGTGGTGTTTGAACCCGGCGATTGGGTTTGGGTTCATATGCGCAAAGTGAGATTTCCTGAGCAGCAACATTCTAAGTTATTACCGCGAGGGGATGGACCATTCATGGTTTTGGAAAGAGTTAACAATAATGCCTACAAGCTTGATCTTCTAGGTAAGTATGACGTTAGTGCCACATTTAATGTTTCTGACTTGACTTTTTTTTATGCCAGTGATGATTTGAGGGCAAATCCTTTGCACGGCGGAGGGAATGATGTGGACATCGAGCCATATCGAGGAGGAGGTGCTATGGACCCATTGTCTATTCCTACTGGTTCAATTACTCAAGCGCGGGCCAAACAATTCAGGCAAGCTGTTGGCGTCCTACTGGTTCGATTACTTGAGCGCGGGCCAAACAATTCAGGCAAGTTGTTGACGTCATGGTTCGTGATCTTTGGCGTGAAGATGACCTTGGATCAAATCTTGAAGAATCTTGGAAATGTTGGTGCAATTTAATTATCTGGTCACCAAATAATTGACCAAGTCAATTTATATATATTCTTGTTTAAGAATATTCTAGAATAGGAATATTCTAGAATATGGCGCATTAGATTTTTAAGGTTGGTTTTTAGGGTTTGTGTGGCATATAAAGGATTTGCCGAAATTCTTTGGGGACAGATATATTTTATTCTTGAGGAAAAGAATTGAGAGGTTCTCTTTTACTGTTCTTTTGAGGACTTGACCTAATCAAGATTCTCTTATGGCGGTCAATTTGACTTATCGAGCGAGATAGCAAATTCTTTCGCTCGTGGCGTCTATAACGTTGGTTGGTTGACACGTGTTCGTCAACAGGTCACGTTCATATCGAGGTTGCCAATCATAGGTTTGATTGGAGGTCGAGGTTTGCAATTCGCACCATTTGGGCCTTCGTAGAACGATCCTTCCGCAACGATTCACATCACTATAAAATGAGTAACGTATGTTCAAAGTACTTGCATAGCGTACCTTATGGGAAGTTATTTACCTTGAAAGTGCCTTTTGCTTTATGGGTCACCAAGTAAACTGAATAATGCTAATTCTTGATGATTGTAACTTTCCTTATTGTTAGTGAATTGCTTTGTAACTTCCCTTATTGTTAGTGAATTGCACACAAAATCTAATTGTGGCAATATCCCTTATAATGTGGTAACTAAAATGTAAAGTTCACCGGTCGTCTTTTAGGGTTGTAAATTACCTTTTGGATTGTAAATTAGCTTTCGTTTATTATATATTTAATGTAAAAACTATCTTAAAGGTAGTAAATTATCTTGCTTATAATTTTCCTTTAGCAACCATTTATATTAATCTACAATAGCACGTAAATTTCTTGCCTGTCCTTTGTAATTGTAAATGCCAATGTTGATGAATCTTTCCTTAGGTTTCGATCCCATCTTTGGAGTCCTTGACAATGACTGGACTTCCCAATTTGAAAGATATATGGAGCGATGAATCTTCATTGGAGCTGAGCAATCTTCAATCTCTCAAGGTAGTGGGGTGCAAGCCTCTCTCGAAGGTTATTGACACTAGGTCACTTGTAAAACTGCACAAGTTACACACTTTAACTATAGCCATTGCATTTCGATGCATGAAATCTTTTACCTTGATGGACCAAGTTCCAGTGGAGATGTTGAGACTCTCTTTGAGCTTACTGCCTTATGTTTAGTGGAATTGATGAGCTTGAGAGCTATATGGAGCAAGAATCCTTGTGGAATAGTGGTATTCCATAATTTAAAGTAGTTAAAGGTGTTTGGCAGTAATAACCTCGAGTTTATGTTTTTCCCATCTATGGTTAAATCTCTTGTGCAATTGAGAGAACTAATGGTATGAGATTGCAAGAAAATGGAGGCAATCATTACGGAGGAAGAAGAGTCGGCAATGGAAACGTCATAAATTCTAGCATTTCCAATGTTAAGTTGTTTACACTTCGAACATTTGGAGAGTTTGATTTGCTTTTCTCGTCAAAAGTGTAAGATTGATTTTTTGTTTTTCATCACTGAAGATCTTCTTGTGGATAGATTTATCCATGGAATACCAACGTTGATATTAGTTTCATCAATAAAAAAATGATGGCAGGTTCACGAGAAGCTCAGAATCAGGATTCTGTCGGATCACACTCCACTGCCTTCTTCAATGGAAAGGTACATGATGAACGTTCCATCAAAATATTAATTATAACTAAAATGTATTGGAGTAAAATACTTAGAATTTATTTAATGTATTATAGTATTTTGGAAATTTCCATGCTGCGCGTTTCAATTTGTCACACGGCACCACAAGCAATTAGCAAGTTTCATTTCTTACCAATCCCAAGAAAGCAAGAGTCGAATCAATCACGGAAGTTTTTTTTATACTTAGGCGTATCAATAATTATTATGCCTACCTAAGTAAATAACTAAAATGAGCAAAAGGTAATTATACTAAATTACTTATAAAGCCTACCTTGGTTAAAATTGATTATATCCCACGTAATCTCTCCACCATAAAATCTGGATAAGTCAAAAGTAAAGTTACCATTCAAATTGTGATTTCAAATTGAGGTAACTTTCCAAGAAGTCATCACGGCAACTTTCCAAAAATTAGAGGGAGAAGGGGTTCCCAGTATCAAATGTCAAATAAACCAATTAAAAGTCAATGTTCAATGTACTATTGATTATAAATTGCATTTAGGAAAGGTTGTCGTGGAAGTAGAAGGATAAGGAAATACATGTACACACCACCATCTAATTTTTCGGAGGATAAAAGTCAATTTTGAAATTTATTTTCATTGAATTTAGTGAACACAAGCTAATATCTTAACCAAATTTGTTTTAAATTTCATCATTTGTTGAAAAGACAATAAACACACAGAAACTATTTAGGTTGGTTTTTTTTTGGTCACTCCTTTTTTGTTACATATACTTTACACGTTTTAACTAGGGCTGTGTTTTATCTATTCCTCATATGGTTTAGACAGTCCATACCATAATATTTTAACCATATTCTCCCTTATATGGCCTACCTTTTAGCATTATTTGCTTCTCCCTTTTTTTTTGCTACTTCTCTTTCCTCATGGTTCCCACTTTCCTCCTCCTCCTTATCTTTCCATGCCTTAAGTGTCCTGTCGACAATATCGTTTCTCTCTATCCCCCCCCCCGCTTTTTTTTTTTTTTCCATTTTTTCGCTTTACACATGTGTTTGGTGTCTCGTTCTCTCCCTTTTTTTCCTAAAAAAACATTCAAATGCTTCATATGAGTCCCCGACAAAAGCTCAGAAAGGAAGAGCAAAATATGGCGGAAAATGTCAACTGAACTTGTTGGCGTTATTGTTTGCTCTTCACCATTCACGACTTCAATTAGCTGCATTTAAGCAATTTGGAAATGGAGAGGGACACTCTCTCTACACAACCTTGCAGCGTCTTCCTGATTTTGTCATCTCCTCTGCCTCTAAGAACATGTGCTCATCAACATGACATCTAGCTCTCCTAGATTCCCCTCGTTAACTCCTCCGATCCCAACACCACCCCCCCCTCACCTCCACTCATTCCCCTCTACCATTTGCTTCCATGTTCCTCCTCAACCCGAGAGGATCAGCGTGACATTAGTGAGGATGACATGGTTGGCCCCGAGCCGAGCCGCTATGAGCCCAGTTGATCTCAATGACTTTCTTGCTAGTGGGAGGGAACAGGCGAAAGTGAGCTTCGGTAGAGAGCCACTTGGAGAGGAGGATAGAGTCCCTGTGCTTGGATCTGGTAGGGGGACAACTGATGATCGAATTGTAGACGTCCTCGTCTTGTTCGATGACGTGTATCGGTGTCCTACGACTCCGATCTCCCTCTGTGGCACCCCTCGACGGCCCCCGATCTGTTAGGGTCGCCACAGTTCGCTCACCTTTCACTTTCCCTATTAACATGTCGCTCTGATACCATTTCAATTGCAGTGGGTCCATACAACATAGGGGGTTTACACTTTTTTTTTGATAGGTCCCTTGCGCAATTCATATACGGAAGCACATCCAACAACTTCCTTCCCTATATTCAGAAAACGATGCACACCAACTAAACATCTTATAAAAATTAAAGCCAAACACTTTTATTTACTTAAACCAGATAGACATCATTCATCAGTACATCAAAATGTCATAAGTCTTCTATACTCGGCTATACTTCAAAAGATGACCGACATCTCCTCCCACAATTGTATGCTTTGAGATAGCTAGTATAAGCACCTAGAGGGGGGGTGAATAGGTGTATAATAATTTTTCGTGATATGCGAATAATATTAAGCAAACAATGGAAAGGAAATTCTCCTTAGGTTAACAAAATGAATTACGATCAAAGTAAAACAGAGAGTAGGGAAGAGAAAATTAAACACAAGGTTTATAGTGGTTCGGCTTATTCCAAGCCTACGTCCACTCTTCTGCACTGACAGCCCACCGGCTGGATTTCACTATGAACAAAAGAGATGTTACAGCAAAGTTCTCCCTTGATTCCACAGTGTAGATATTCTACCACACTTCCTCAAGGATTCTCACGAATATAGACTCTCTTTTGTGTACAAGATTTCGCTCAACAAATGAATTGACTAAGAACAAGGAGCTTCAGACTTTGGAATTCTTCTATCGCACACACACTCAAACAACTGGAACGTCTTCCTTATGTACTCCTTTATGCCATCATATCCGTTGGCACTTACTAAAGGAATTCCTCCAATCTACCCGTTCGACGGAATCAATTAGGAAGATCATTCGAGCTATTAAAGGAACATGCCGATAGCCCATCAATCCTGTTCGCCCATACAATCAGGATCTCGATTTCCATAAGTAGAACCTTCCAAGAATACTTCGTCAATTATCGGATCCTTAATCTTCGAATCAATCATGGTCAAATAAAGGATTCTGTTATGTCATATCCAGCCAAGAGATTTTCTCCAGTCGATAAGGTCACATCCTTAATGAAACATCCAGTTCTGGATAGACCTTCTTCAACGGATTAGAAACTGTCAATGATGATAGACTTTGAGTCTTGAGTCTGGCAGTCTTGAGGTCTTCAGACTTTAAATAGTAGAGTCTGCAAATCTTCAGACTAGACTAATGGAAACGTTTTGTCAGCTTCAAAACACTTCAAGAAGATTTCTCCAACAATCTCCCCCTTTTTGATGGTGACAAAACTTTCCAGCAGATTTGGATAACTTTGACCTGCAAAATGTTACTCAAACAAATATGGATATCTTATAAAGATGAATGGCTTAGTGAAAACACTAGAATCTGCAACCACAGAAAATTGGTTAGTCTTGCATGTGAGTAAAGTCATTCATAAGATATCTATAGTACTTAATATAATCAGTTAAATCCAAATCCAAATTCAGTTCACATCCAGACATAGAAATCAAGTCAAACATCAAAAAAATCCAAAACAATCCAAAAGATTAAAAAGTCAAAGTTTCAAATCTTGCATCTCTCCCCCTTTTTGTCAGCATAAAAAAGGTTGAGATGGAAATAGAGTTAAGATTGCTTGGGAACACGAACAAGCTGGAAATCTCCCATTGATTGGACAATGCCTTCCAGCTTTTTCAATTCCTCATTAAGTTGTGCAACATCCTCACTCTTAGCATTAACCTGAATTTGAAGAGAAAGGGCTTGGATCTGATCATTCAAAGAACCTAAAGAAGCTTGACCTTGATTCTACAAATTCTGAACTTCGCATCCCAGAGCATATATCTGACCCCGCATTTCCAAGAGAACATCCAAAATTCTGCGAAAATCTGCTGAATTATCGGTCTGCGTACTGGCTTCAGCACGATCTGATGGAGTAAAGGCAGACGATGACAAATTAGCATAATTGCGCAGATTGGGCGATGAAACATCATGTGTCTCCTCAGGAAATTGAGAGGCATAGATGTCCTCTGGATCTGCTGGAGAGCGACTAACTCCTTCACTGGTTGCAGGATATGAGGACATTCCTCTTTTCTCACGTTCTCCCCCTGTTTCCATGCCTTCAGGTAGAGAAGAATGTACCTCATGCTCTCCTTCCTCTTGATTTTCTCTTTCCTCTTCTTCTTCTTTTTCAATTCTTTCCTCCTCAACATCTCTTTCTCCTTCTTCTCTCTCATCTGTTTCTTTTTCCTTTACATCTTTCTCTTCTCTTTCTCCAGTCCCCCGTTCTGCTTCTTTCTTTTGTCGTTCCGTTGATTCTGGAACATAATGACTTAGGTTCTTCAATGCCATAACAGAAATGGTAATGTCTTCCTCATCATCTTCATCCTCAATGATGAGTGCTCTTTTTTTCTTGGATGGAGCAACCGTGGGCTCCTTCCCTTTTCTTTTTGCTGCCGAAGAGATTTGATGAGTTTTGACAGGGGTTTTCTCCTTGAATTTTTCCAACGCCTTGCTTAGTTCCTTCAGACGCATTTTAGTCACCATTTTCAGTCCTACCACCATATGATCACAAGATCGTTTACAGAGAATTCATGGAGGCTGAACATTCAAGTGTCTGAATAACTTTGTCATAAGACCTGGATAAGGAAGTTGACCTTTGTCCTTCACCACTGCTCTATACATGTGGAACATAATAGTATGAAGAAGAGAAAACTTTTTCTCAGTAATGATGGCATACATCAGCTTTGCCTCTGAGTTTGAAACATCAGTATTTGAAGTAGATTTTGGTTTGAGGCAATTGATGACAATCTTGTGAAGCAGAATGTTAAATGCGCTCATCCTCAAGTAGAAAATCTTTTCCTCTGTCATTCTATCCTTAACAAGTTCCAGCGTAGCACGAGCAATTGAGACATTGATAGGTTGATATCTCCCTCTCTCAACCCCAATGACATTAGCCAACATATCTACATCCACCACATAGTCCTGATCTCGGACACTAAAAGAGAATCTATTCACATCTAGGAAACTGAGATTCGAATAGAAGTATGCAGTGAGTTCAGCATAGGCCTCTGTAGAGTCAGAACAGAATTGTTCAAGTTGAAGAAGACTAAATTTTTCCCTCAAATTTACATTCACAGCATCAAGGAAATCAAAATCTACACTCCTAGGGTTTATCACCCCACGCTTCAACAACTTAGAGTAGAGACGCTTTTGTTCTTCCGAACGAAACAAGTCAGTCCTTTTTCCCCGAATTTTTGCCGCAACACCCATTCTCGGTTGAAACTAACTGTACAACTTATCATCATCATTCCCATCTGGCTGATTCAGCCCTCCAACATGCGGATCACTTGGAATATTGGCAAGGGTTTCTTCTGCCAACCCCGCAGGGTCAATTCCCAAACGCTCCATATTTCGCAAAAAGATATACTCATTTCCATACCCTTTGTCCTTAAGAAACTCATCAATGTAGTTCAATGGAGTTCCACCTCTTTTCAAAGCACGATAAAACTTGTAAATAAAAGAGGGCTTTTGAATTCTTACAGGATCTGCGCCTTCAATGATTTCTTCATTTTCTTGATGAGCAACATCCCGTGGACTAGATGGAGGAGAATGACGCTGCTGAGAATATTGTGGGCTCTGCTGTTGACTAGGAGATTCTTCTTCCTCGGTGAGATCAAAGTGCGTAGGCCCCTCACGCATTTGCGGTCCCCTGCTTGCAATCCTCGAAGACTTCCTTTGAGACGACATCTTTAACAGTCTTTGAAAGATTCCAAAATTGACTTTCCCAAGAAAGATGACAACTTTTTCGAAGATTAAACAAGAGAAGAAAACAGGAATGGAAGATCGTTGATCTCTTAGGGTTTTTGAGAGTAAAGTGAAGAAGAAACAGCAGTATATAGGACAGTCGAAGAGAGGCAAACGGAACGTCATAAAGGAAAGTAAAAAGGTGCCTTTTAAAAAATAACTGCCTTTTTCGAGATAATAATCGTTTAAAAAATAACTCCTTTTTCAAAAAGGAAACGTTGCAATAATCACGTCAATTAAAGATAGCAATAATCAAATACGGTTGATGATCGTACATTTTCAAAATGAGATTTCGGGATAAAATAAAATAACTTACTAAAAAAAACTTCATCGTCTGAGACTGGATGTCTTTAGACTTTTAGTCCTGAGTCTGAATTTCCTCAGACTTTAAGATTTTGAGTCTTGAACGAATAGCTTCAAATTGATTTTTCTCCAAAGGCTTTGTAAATATATCCGCCAGTTGGTTCTTTGAATCAACAAACTAAATCGAGATTTCTCCATTCTGAACATGATCTCTAATGAAGTTATGTCGAATCTCTATATGCTTTGCTCTTGAGTGAAGAATTTGATTTTTGGTGAGATTGATTGCGCTAGTGTTGTCACATTTAATCTCCGTGCATGAGTCTTCAATTCCAAAATCTCTTAGCTGTTGTTTTATCCACAGAATTTGTGAACAACAACTTCCAAGAGCTATATACTCTGCTTCTGCTGTAAAAAGAGCTACTGTATTTTGCTTCCTTGAAAACCAAGACACTGTCCTGCCTCCAAGTAGTTGACAGGTACCCGACGTGCTCTTTCTATCAACTCTGCATCCGGCTAGGTCTACGTCTGAATATCCAAAAAGAGTAAAGTCTCCCCTTTTAGGATACCAGAGACCAAAGCTTGAAGTTGATGCAATATATTTGACAATACGCTTTGCAGCATTTATATGAGATTCTTTAGGGTCTGCTTGAAATCTGGCACAAATGCAAACACTAAACAAAATGTCAGGTCTAGAAGCAATAAGATAAAGAAGTGAGCCAATGATACTCCTGTATAGCTTCTGATCGACTTTCTTTCTTCCTTCATCTTTGTCTATCTTCAAGGAACTCGACATTGGTATATCAGCCTTTTTGCAATTTTCCAGTCCAAATTTTTTGATAAGATCATTAGCATATTTTTCTTGATGAATAAAAGTTCATTCCTTCAGTTGTTTTACTTGAAGCCCGAGAAAGAGGGTTAACTCACCCATCATGCTCATTTCAAATTCATCCTGCATAGACTTAGAGAATTTCTTGCACAGAATTTCGTTAGGAGATCCAAAAATAATATCATCTACATATATTTGAACAAGGAGAAAACTTTTGCTTTCTCTTTTGATAAACAAAGTAGTATCTACTTTACCTTTAACAAAGCCGTTTTGAATTAAAAACTTACTTAGCCTGTCGTACTAAGCTCGGGGTGCTTGTTTTAGACCATATAAAGCATTTTTGAGTCTGAACACTGAGTCTGGTTTCCTTGGGTCTTCAAACCCAGGCGGTTGTTCCACATAGACTTCCTTATGGATAAATCCATTTAGGAAAGCACTTTTGACGTCCATTTGGAATAGCCTAAAATTCTTAAAACAAGCAAATGCAAGTAACAATCGAATTACTTCTAACCTTGCTACAGGTGTGTAAGTCTCGTCATAGTTTATCCATTCTTCTTGCGTATATCCCTTGGCCACGAGTCTTGCTTTGTTTCTTATGATCTTTCCTTTCTCGTCCATCTTGTTTCTGAAAACCCATTTAGCACCAATAATAGATTTACCTTTCGGTTTAGAAGTTAATTCCCAGACATCATTGATCTTGAATTGCATGAGCTCTTCTTGCATAGCTTCAATCCAGCTTTCATCAGATAAAGCTTCTTCTATGCTTTTGGGTTCTATTTCAGAAATAAGAGCCATAGCACTAGACTCTTCTCGCCTTTTGGATCTTGTGCGAATTCCTTCATTAATGTCACCAATAATAAGATCTTTGGGATGATTGGACTTATGCTTCCAGTTGCTGGTTAATTTGTCAGGTTGATGATCACTTCCTTTATTTGAATCTTCAACCATTATTTGTTGCTGGTCTTTCAAAGTCTGAGCTGCTTCCTGAGATTTAGACTTTGTAGAGTCTGGAGCAGGTTCAGATTCTACGAGTTTGAATAGATTCATTTTGCATAGAATCTTGGAATTTAACATTCATTGATTCTTCCACAGATTGAGTCTTCTTGTTGTAGACTCTGTACGCTTTGCTTGAGGTTGAATATCCAAGGAAGATGCCTTCATCTGACTTTTCTTCAAACTTCCCAACTCGATCATTTGCATTTTTCAATATAAAGCATTTGCATCCAAACATATGAAAATATGAAACAATAGGCTTCTTTTCTTTGAATAACTCATAGGGGGTTTTTTCTAGAATAGGCCTTAGAAAAACTCTATTAATAATATAACATGCTGTAGAAACTGCTTCAGCCCAAAAACGTGAAGAGATATTGCTTTCTATTAAAAGAGTTCTAGCCATTTCTTGAAGCGACCTATTCTTTCTTTCCACAACTCTGTTTTGCTCTGGAGTATATGGAGAGGAGAACAAGTGCTGAAAACCAGATTCATCACAAAATTTTGTAAAATCTTGATTTTCAAATTCACCTCCATGGTCTGTTTTTATACTTGAAATAACATATCCTTTTTCATTTTGAACCTTTTTAGCAAATTTTTCAAAGTAAGAGAAAGATTCAAACTTACTTGCGAGGAAATACACCCAAGTAAATCGTGAGTAATCATCCACAATTACTAGGCAATATTTCTTACCTCCAATGCTCTGTGTTCTGGTTGGTCCGAAAAGATCCATATGCAGAAGCTGCAGTACACGGTTAGTGAAAACTTGATTTATTGGTTTAAAGAAATTTCTTACCTGTTTTCCCAATATGCATGGTGTACATAGATCAAAATTTTGGTATGAAAGATTGGGTAAACCACGAACAAGCTTCTTTGCTGAAATTTTAGTTATCTGCTTCATATTGATGTGCCCAAGCTTTCTGTGCCATAAGTTCGCTTTGTCTTGAATTGAAATCAGACATTGCGATTCCTCCGGTTTCACATCTAAGAGATAGATATTTCTATGTCTTCGACCCATGAATGACTAAGTAGAATCTTTACTAATTCCTGAACATATTCTCTCTTGAAAGTTGATTTTGAAACCAGTATCACACAACTGACTGGTACTTAGCAGATTGTAGTTGAGTCCTTCCACTAAAGAAACATTGCTTATTGTGAGATTTCCAATATTTACAGTTCCAAATCCCACAATTTTTCCTTTGCTGTTTCCTCCAAATGAGACTTTTCCACCATTTACTCGAACGAGCTTTATAAAGCAATTTGAGTCTTCTGTCATGTGTCTTGACCATCCACTATCCAGATACCATTTTACCTTTTTCTTGATAGTGACCTGCATTTAAAAAAGAAACTCAAACTTTCTTTGGTACCTATATTTTCTTGGGTCCATTGGTGTTAGTATGATATGCAGTTTTTGCCCATACTTTTTTAACAGGTTTCCAAACCATAGGACATTCTTTTTCAAAATGATCTGCACTATTGCACTTTGAACATCTGAGAGCATTGCGATCTACTAGTTTTACAAAGATCCTTTTAAAATGATTTTTGTAAGCATCTCTTGTGGGTCTTTGTTTGATTCTTTCCTTCACTTTAGGAAAATCAATTAAAGAAATGGTTTCAGCAGTCATTCCCAAACTAGATTTATTAACATAAGGTCTTTGAACATAAAGTATTTTTTCCAGTTTCTCAGATCCTATAGAAAATCTTTTGGAAATATTTGAGATATCATTTTTCAAGAATGCATTTCTTTTAAAAGATTATATTCACTTTCTTTAAGAGAAGAAACATTCTTGTCTAAACATTTCACTTTTTCTTTCAAAACATTTTCTTGTTGTTTTAGAGCAGAATTTTCCTTTTTGAGTTCGGAAATTCTTTTAAGAGAAATCTTAAGACTAAAACACAATTCATCAATGTATTTTGAAACTTTAATAGGGATTTTGAAGTTACCTCAAATTCGCTTTCAGAATCTGAATCTGTTTCGAAGTTCGAATCTGAATCCGATTGTGCTATTAGACATACATTGGCATAATCATCATCATTTTCTTCACACTCTGTATCACTCCAGGTCTCTGCTTTAAGAGCTTTTCGATACTTTTCAGCTTTTCCTTTCTTCTTCCTCAGAAGAGGACAATTGGGTCTGATGTGTCCCTTTTTCTTACATTCAAAGCAGACTACATCTTTGTTTGATTCCTCATCCTCAACAGACTTAGTTTGTTGCTTTTGAAAACTCTGTTTCTTTGGATTGAATCTTCTTCCTTTTCTGTTCAGCTTTTTGAATCTTCTTATCATGAGAGCAAGCTCCTCATCATCAATATCGTCTTCAGAATCTGTAACATCAGAATCATCATTGGATTTTAATGCAATGGATTTCTTACCTTTAGGATCTTCGTCTTCATTGATTCGTTCCACTTTCATAAGACTGAAGAGTCCCAACCAACTCATCAACTGATAGAGGCATGATTCTTTATGTCTCTCTGATTGAGGTCTTTATGTGATTCAAATCCTTGGACAATCCACGCAGTAGCTTGTTTACCTTCATGGGATCAGAAATTAGTTGACCTTGATTTTCAAGACCATTTACGATTTCTGTAAAACGACTAAACATGTCAGTTATAGATTCTCCAGATTTCATTTTGAAGGCTTCATATTGACCGAGGAGAATGTTGATTCTTGTCTCTTTCACTCGATCGGTTCCTTCATAGGTAATATGCAATCTATCCTAAACTTCTTTCATTGTAACACAAGAAGATATTCTGTTATATTCAGTAGGTGACAAAGCACAATATAAAGAATAAATTGCTTTTGCATCAAGAGCTTGTCTCTTGGTTATCTCTTCCTAAGTCATTTAACTAGACTCAATAGTATCTTTTCCTCTCTCTGAGACAGGTGCAGCTTTAGGAATGATTCCTTTTTCTACAACATCCCATTCCAGAGGATCCTTTGATCTTAGGAACGCCTTCATCTTGTTTTTCCATATGTTATAGTCCTTTCCATCAAAGTAAGGTGGTCTGGTATTGCTTTGCCCTTCTACCAGCCCTGGAGCCAACATACTAGCCATGGATGTTTAACTCTGAAGTAAAACACTTCAAACAAAGTGAGTACACATGCTCTGATATCAATTGAGATAGCTAGTATAAGCACCTAGAGGGGGGTGAGTAGGTGTATAATAATTTTTCGTGATATGCGAACAATATTAAGCAAACAATGGAAAGGAAATTCTCCTTAGGTTAACAAAATGAATTACGATCAAAGTAAAACAGAGAGTAGGGAAGAGAAAATTAAACACAAGATTTATAGTGGTTCGGCTTATTCCAAGCCTACGTCTACTCTTCCGTACTGACAGCCCACCGGCTGGATTTCACTATAAACAAAAGAGATGTTACATCAAAGTTCTCCCTTGATTCCACAGTGTAGATATTCTACCACACTTCCTCAAGGATTCTCACGAATATAGACTCTCTTTTATGTACAAGATTTCGCTCAACAAATGAATTGACTAAGAATAAGGAGCTTCAGACTTTGGAATTCTTCTATTGCACATCCACTCAAACAATTGGAACGTCTTCCTTATATACTCATTTATGCTATCATATCTGTTGGCACTTACTAAAGGAATTCCTCCAATCTACTCATTGGACAGAATCAATTAGGAAGATCATTCGAGCTATTAAAGGAACATGCCGATAGCCCATCAATCATGTTCGCCCATACAATCAAGATCTCGGTTTCCATAAGTAGAACCTTCTAAGAATACTTCGTCAATCATCGGATCCTTAATCTTCGAATCAATCATGGTCAAATAAAGGATTCCGTTATATCATATCCAGCCAAGAGATTTTCTCCAGTCGATAAGGTCACATCCTTAATGAAACATCCAGTTCTGGATAAACATTCTTCAACAGATTATGAACTGTTAATGAGGATAGACTTTGAGTCTTGAGTCTAGCTGTCCTGAGGTCTTCAGACTTTAAATAGTAGAGTCTGCAAATCTTCAGACTAGATTGATGGAAACGTTTTGTCAGCTTCAAAACACTTCAAGAAGATTTCTTCAACATGCTTAAGGTCCATCAACCAGTGTCAGCGTCCAAAAGTTCCCTCCTTTGCTATCCTTCTCCTCGCGGTCATATCCAATCGCTCAATCCATCTACTAATCTGAAATGTTGGTCCCCAAAGGGGTGAGTACAGCCACTCAGCAGGTAAAGAACCAATAAACCACTCAATACATCATGCCTTGCAATCATCACAATCATAGCATCACATGTCATACAAGCATCCATGCACAACATACCATGGCATCATGCACATGTCATCATACCTCATGTACCATCATTATCATATAGACATCACCATCATATCATACACTTACCATCATCATGTCACATATGGCATCATCCTTACCATGCATCCATGCGTATAACATCATCATCATATCGCCATATCACATGTACCATCATCATTACCATGCATTCATGCGTATAACATCATCATCATATCACATGTACCATCATCATTATCATGCATCCATGCATGTAACATCATCATCATATCATCATATCACATGTACCATCATCTTTACCATGCATCCATGCACATCTCATCATCATATCGCATGTACCATCATCATTACCATGCATCCATGCACATCTCATCATATCATGCATATATCATCATGCATAATTCAATTTCAATTTCATTTTGGACCACCACATTTCTCTTTCCCGGGACCAATGTTTGCATCCCACATTCATCACTCGCGCCCAATCCTGGCATTGCGAGGAACCTCCGGGCATGTATCCAAGATACAACCGGGCATCCGGCACCCCCACATTCCGGGCATCTTGCATCCCAACTAGCATCACGAGGACCCTCTAGAATTACGCCACTAGGCCACCGGGCATTTGGCCTTTACCCTTTTAGCTAGGCATCTCGCATCCCATCTAGCATCGCGAGGCATCCCCCGGCACAATACCTGCCAGGCTTCCGGAATTATCTATCGACATACCACCAGGCCTCCCATGGAATTACGTACCGTATACCACCGGGCATCCCGACACTCCCGGGGAATCTCCGGGGCTCGCCATGAAAATGGTTTCCCCTGCCCTCCGGAATTACGTACTGACATACCACCAGGCCTTCCCTGGAATTACGTACCGTATACCACCGGGCATCCCGACACTCCCGGGGCATCGTCGGCTCACACCTCCGACGGTCTTCTCATCACCACGATGCATATTCTTATACATCTCATTTTCAATTTCACATTCATAATTATGGCTCAATTTCAACATGGCATGCGATGTGATGGCAACCAAGATCATATTCATCATTAAATTCATACATGCATCTCAAATCATTATCGTACATGCAGCAAGACACCATCATCCATAACAATACACTTCATGGAGTCCATGCAATTTAAAATGGTCCATATTTCATGCCTTTTCGAAGTTTACAAAATTCCAGCATATACTATTTTAGAAAATATTTAAATTAAATATCCATATGCTTCCCAAAAATCATGAAATCAAGGCATGTGATAGGCAAGACAATAAGATAATAATTTCATGAAAAATACATGCCCAATAGAGTTCCACACAAGAAGATATAATTCACAAAAATACAGCATGCAATTTCGGATAGAAACAGAATGTGCAGTTTTTGAAATAATTCGATTAAAATACCCGAACGACCTCCAAAAATGATGAAATTTTACCAGGTTATAGTTAAGACACTAAAGTAGATTTTTCATGAATAAATCTAAGCCAAATTCGCTCTATATAATTTTATATAGACGTACGAAGCTTCTGATTCTAGCACGGAGACGTCCAGTATAACTATCTCCGAAATATCGAGTTTTCACCCACTTATTCTTCTTCGTTTCCTCTGAAATTTGGTATGTTTTACTTCAAGAGGTCCGCTACAACTTTCATTGAAGAATCTAAGTCAAATTTCCAGAGTATAGTCATCATATGGGTCCATGAAGTCTCGGGTGTCCTGTACCGCGTCTCCAGATTTACCGTCTTCAAGAGTAAGTCGATTCACTAGGCTACACTTACTCATTTTACTTCAAATTTGAGTATGTTAGTATTTAGGATGTTCTATACAAGTTTCATGAAGAGGTCGAAGAGATATTCTTGATAAAAATCGTCATGCAACCACAAATCTACCAAAAGGTCAGCAAAACAGTTCCAGATCTAGTGTCTTCGTAAGATGAGGGTTTGACCCCTTAAATCTCTATCATTTTGTCCCAAATTTTATTATGTTGTAGTTTAAGATGTTGGCTACAAATTTCATGAAGAATCAAAGTCAAAATCCAACTCGAAACATGCATGCAAGCTCTCACAAGATTCTGGTTCAGGCGGTTCATACGAAACAGCAAGCATACTCAAGAACAAATCACATTCTAGCTTCAGTTTTGCCTACTCTAACATCCGAAACCTACCACCAACAGATCACACATGCAAGGCACACATGCAAGAGCGGAAATCAGTCCCAACTTGCCTCCAAAACCGAGCAAACGAGGCACACCGGCGGCGGACGGACGGCGTGCGGGCTGCGGCGGGTGGACTCCTCTCGGCTTCCCCTTCTCTCTTGCCACTCCCTCTCTCTCGCAACCTCCTCTCTCTCCCTTTGGCCGAATTCTCCACCAGCCACCCTCTCTCTCTCTCTTTTTGGTTGTATATATATATGCATGCATTCTTAGTTTGCATGAGGGACACTTGTCCCTAAGGAGGAGACAAGTGTCTCCTTTGTTAAAGACACTTGGAGGCCATGTGGCTCCTCCTCCACCCCCCTTCATGCGTCGACATGGGCCGGGCTTATGGCCCACTTTAGGCCCATCTCACTTGGGCCTAAAGTCCAAGCTTTAATGGCCCAAAATTTTCTTAAATAAGTCCATTTTACTTTCAATAATTTACCTTAAATCCCCACTTATATAAATACTAAATTACGATTTCATATGGCCATAAAACTTGAAATCATAAATCCATAAATTCCAATTTATAAAACACATAGCCAATGATAGGATTTTCTTTCCTATCAAATAATTATCCATTAAAAGCTTGGCCATAAATCTTATTGCAAATTATGGATTAAATGGCTATAAAATAACTTAATGGTACTTCCATCACCTATTCATAGACTTTAATGTAACTAGAGGTTACCATGAATTTTGGGATGCCACACCCTCGTGGTCATTAAACCCAGTGTTTGCAAGCTGCTTCAACGGGATTCGTCAGTTATCTATTTATAGGAGCTAGAAAATGATAAATGTAACCACTGGGGTTTGCCCCAGTGGCTGCCCTTCCAACATGGAGGGGGGAGGTGGGGGGTTCGAATCCCCACCTTCTCATGGGGGGTTGGGGTGGGGACGAATTAGTTTCAAGTATGGGTTTCAACTTCCACGTCTTACAAGGAGGCAGAGTAAAAGTCTGAGAGTGAGAGTTAGAATAGGAATAGAGTAGGACCGACAAAAAAAAAATGATAAATGTCATGTGGTGCTTTTTCTTTTGGTTCTTTGAATGCGATTGCCAGATTGAGTTCTACACATTCACTACTCCGTGCTTGGTCTTTTAATCAAAGTTATGGACTTTTGGCTTAATCTCTATTCCATTAATCCTCCTTCTAGAGTCTACGCATGCTAAGAAGGCTTGTTCGAAGCAAAAAATGGAAAAAGAGGGAATAGCAAGGGAAAGATAAGAAGAAGAGAATTGAGACCCATGAGGAAAGAAAAAGAGAAAAAAGAAATAGAAATAAAGAAGAAGGAGAATAATGCCAAAAGATGGGCCACATAAGGGACGATACAATCAAAACACTATAATATAGAGTGTCTAAGCGAAATGAGGAGTGGAAAAAGTGTGACCTCTTAACTATTGTTTTCTTTTCTGATGGAGGAAATGCTTGAGTTTTTATTTATTTTAATACTTTTTAAAATTATTTATTTATTATTATTATGTGTAAATAAAACATTTCATCATAACTAGCATCCACCCTTTTTTTTACTATTTAATGATAAAATTTACTACTAGCTATGCATTTACTTCTATTGTCATATGCCCACATTGTTAGAATACTTCAAAAGACCATCATAATACTCTTTTTAGAATACTAGTAGAAAAAGAAGTATGAAACTAGTTGCCTGATTTTTTGGTAGTGACAAGTTACAATAACATTGGTTCATCTATTTGTCAAATATAAGGTATCCCTCACATTTTTTAAAATATTTGAAAAACTCATCATAATCCTCAATTTAGAATATTAATAGATCTGGGGAAGTATGGAAATAGTCAGCCTATTTTTTGGTAGTGATAAGTCATAATTGCGTTAATTTTATTGAAACAAAATAAAAAATATCAGTACCCGCTTCTCAGTGGACAAGACATAAGAGCTCACAACATCGTTGATTTTCTGCAAAGAAACATAGTGTGCCCATAGGGATCATTTGACTAAGGCGGATATCCTGGTGGACCATTGGATTGTGTCACTAACAAGTTCTAGAATGTTATGGCTTGTGAGAGGAATGGCAGTTTGGAAATTTCTTCTTTGATGTCATCACTCAATGAAATCAAATTTATTGTATTATTTTTTCAATATATGGTCCTATCGCACATGGATGATTTAAGCAAAATATGGACTGACAATCCTTAAGATACTCTCATAGTTGAAAATTTACAAGAAGTGAAAATTGAGAATTGTAAGAGCCTTGAAAATCTATTTCCACATTGGGTGGCTACAAGTCTAACACAACTCAAGGAACTTCAAGTGGAGTCATGTGGGCTGGAGGAAATAATCACAAGTGGAGATGACACTTCACACTCTACTACTGCTCAATTTCTTTTCCCACAACTGACTTCTCTGGTGTTCCATGATATGCCACAACTCGAGCTTTTGCACTAACTTGCTTACTTTGAACTGGCCATTCTTGATGGAATTGCGAGTGACCCATTGTGATAAATTAAACATGTCCTTTGTGGCATCCATGAGCAAGTGGACTCAAAGAGATGATCAGCATGACCTTTTAGACCATGAAGTAGACTTCTCACTTGAGAGGGTATGATTGCAATTGTTGTTTCTTCTTCACTCTTTTATTCACCCGTATAACTCATGTGCACAGCATAGTCATGTCACATTTTGATAATATAGTAAACATGAATCCCTTACATATCAGTTCATTGACAACATAAGATATTTCTAACATCTTTAAGCACGCTTTTCATGTGACATCCTGAAATTCGACCCCGTTTCGATAAAGTGAAATGGGCATTTCATCAACGTGTTTACGGTCCTTTTCTCTGAGCTGATCACTCACGAGTTAACTAACTTATTGGGTGAAGCCGTTAAGGGATGTATCTGCAGTAAAATCCCTAAAAGCTACTCAATTTGTTGGATTGGACTAAAATCACGTCTGATCGATTTTTAACCACGAAATTGAACTCGATTTCGAGAATCGAATTTTAAGCTCGTCACAATTCTTATTTTTAGGATCCTGTCTCATCGCTCGTCAATTTATTGACGGGTCCGAAATTTCAAGAAAGAAATTATCGGAAGAAAAATTGAAGCCCAAAAGAAAAGAGAAAAGGAAAATTGAAATAAGGAATTATGCATTTCCTTTTCTTTTTCCTCTCTCTCTCCCTCTCTTTTCTTTTCTTTCTTTTCTCTCTTTTCTTTCTCTCTCCTCTCCCCTCCCCCTCGTGCGAATTGCCCCCACCGCCTATTCTCTCTCTCCCTTCCCTTTTTGACCGGTCAACCCTTATCCCTTCTCTCTCTCTCTCTCTCTCTTTCTTTTTCTTCTTCTTCCTCCGCACGCTCGACCGAACCAGCTTCTTTCTTCTCCTTCTTTCTTCGCGAGCAAACCAGAACCAGAAGCTGCAGCTCCGTCGTCACCCGTCCCGCCGCCGCACCGCCGCTCGCACGCCCGCGACAGCCGCTCGCCCGTGCACCCGCCGCCGTCCCGCCGTCCGTGCGCGCCCAGGCGTTCCTCCCTCGCGCGATCCAGCTCTGCTCAGCTTGGTTCCGCCCTGTTTCGCCCCCGTCCGGCCACCTCCGGCCACCGCCCAACCTCGCCGGACCACCCCCGCGACCCCCTCGCCCTCCGCCGGCTTCCCCTTGCCGCCCTAGCCGCCGTAGCAGCTCCGTTCAGCCCCGACCAGCAAGACCCACGGAGTGGGTTTCAGCAGCTTCGGGCCCGCTTTTGGGCCGTTTCCGGGCCCCGGATCCGCGAGTCGCTTTGGGAAGTTTTGTTCCTCGCGTCGCCGCCGTCGGATTGATCCGATTTGCGCGCGATTTGGTGAGTAATCTCACTAATCTTTGATTAGTTGGCTAATTATGCTTTAGGTTGGTTTAGTTTTAATTAATTATGTTTAGGTTGTTAGATTAGAATTAATTAGCAATTATTAGTCAATTGTGATGTGATTTAGATAAATTGATTGTGCAATTAATAAGTAGACGTGGTCTACTAATTATTGGGAATGTCTCGGGAATTTTTGGACCCCTAATTGGGCTTCAATTTGGCGATTCGGGCCTAAGTGTGATTTTTGGCATTTAAATATTAATTTTCGAAATTAATTAATTATTTATTTATTTTCCGAAAATTCAACTGAGATGGTCCGGAACCGGAATTTTATGCTGATGACTGTGGTGAAGTCCGTTTATTTAGTCGGGCTTTATTTTGAGCTAAATTGAATTTTTAATATTAATTATTTAATTTTCGAAATTAATAAATAAATTAATTATTTTTCGGAAATTAAGATTTTGATGGCCGACGACCGAAATCTCGTGCTGATCGTCGTGGCGCAGTCCGTTTATTTATTTGAGCTCTACGTTGTATGGAATTGAATAAATTGTGACATTTTAGAGATTTACTCTAAATTGATTGGATTTTTGGTATTTAATTCCAAAATTTGTGAATTTCGATATTTATTCAGAAAATCCCGGGTGTTGGGTTTTAACACCAAAAATGGATTTTAAGTACTATATCAAATAGTGGGGTTTGAAAAAGATAAGTATCAGTCTTCTGGTTCGAATTGACCGTGTACCCACACACGGCTATTTTCGGGATGTTTTTAATACGAAGAAAAAAGGCCAGGCTCACCATTTTAATTGAAGCATTTGAGTGCAATGCACGGTGCCCTGGGCCATATTTGAGTGATCGTGTGATGGTTATGAGAAATCGTCCCGGGCTGTTAAGCTGGACGTTATCCCTATGTGGGATACCCCCTGGACAACGGGAAGCCGGTCGCAGTTGATTCTGGACCCTATGCTCCTTCGGGAAAGCCGTCTGATAAAGAGACGTTGCCGTGCTCAATGGGGTGAGACGAAGCCGTGCTCCAAGGGGGGAGACGATGCTCCTTCGGGAATGCCGTCGACGTAATGACGAAGCCGCGCTCCATGGGGGGAGGCGATGCCTGGCAATGCCAGAAGACCGCCGAACTGAGAGTAGGCCGTGCTATATGCCGAGATCAAATCTAAGAATGCATGATTAATTGAGTGTGAGAATCGGGAGTATACTATATCAGCTTACAGGCGATATATCAGTTTAGAGTGAGCAGTCCTGGACTATGGTCGGACTTATAAATAGTATTGAATGTGTCGACCAAGCATGGGTCGTGGCGACATGTAATCGACTAGGTCGATTGATCATTGCTTTGATATGAGGTTATGAATTGATTGATTGAATGGAAATGACCATGGGTGGTCTCGTTGTCATGTAATCGACTAGGTCGATTTGATCGATGCTTCGATCGGTGATGTGATTGCTTGGGTGCCTATTATGAATTGTACTGACTTGCAGGTGGGATATGAGGCCAAGGTACGTCTTCTGCCCTGTGCGTGTATAGGCAGCCTTTAGTATAATAGTTTACTAATCGGGCTTAGTGGGGTAGAACTCGCTGAGACGTAGTCTCATCCCAGTTTGGGGAAAAACATTTCAGGACCCCGTTGAGGAGCTGAGGAGGAATCTGAGAAGGAGAACTCGGAGGTGAAACCTGAGTAGAAGGATTTTGGAAGAAGAAGATAATCCCGAGAGGGGCCTTGAGCATGGCCTGGATGGGCTGAGAGTCTATCTTCTTTTGAGAACTCATTTTGATGTGAATAGTTATGAAGTGATTTGTGTTTTGTATAAAAGTTTGGTTATAAATTTCAATATGAAAAATATGGCCCTGCTTTTCTATCCCATCGTTTTATTGTCTGGGGATTTTAACTGCTTCCGCATGTGCTTAAAAATGAAAGGGTCGGCGATACATTGTCCTGGGATATCGCATTATAAAATCGACCAAGTGAGACGGATGTGTGCGTGCCTGAGGATCGGGGCGTGACATTTCATCCTCGGACACCCATAATGTTTTTAGTAATTCTATAAGCACATCTTGTCACCGAAATTTCAAGGAACTACATATTTTTTATGACAAGATAAGATATTCCTAATAGAAGATGATTTTGGTCAGGGTGATTACCATACCGACCTCTAATTAAAATTTCTCTTAAAAATTCCTGATTTAAATAAAAAATGTGAATTTACTAAGGACTAAATTGAGAATCAGGCACTGACATATAGCTATTTCTTTTCAAATCCTAGCAGGATGGCCATCTTTCTGGGTAAAATGAATTTTTATTTGTTTGTTTGATCATTCATATGCCAAAACAATTCTTTCCCTTTCAACATAATCATTATAATATGGGTGCATA
This sequence comes from Eucalyptus grandis x Eucalyptus urophylla, assembly GCA_028830015.1. NCBI lineage: Eukaryota > Viridiplantae > Streptophyta > Magnoliopsida > Myrtales > Myrtaceae > Eucalyptus > Eucalyptus grandis x Eucalyptus urophylla. Next base: position 26,393,107 of record CM054198.1, on the reverse strand, counting down.
GCCTACCTTGGTTGGCATATGGGCATAGTGGAGCATTTGTTTACAGTTTGAATTTTGTAGCTCGACTTTAGAAGCTTGAGAGTCATATGTGGGGCTCTAGAAATTAATGAAATGTAAGAACAAAGCCCCTTTCCATGGGAGTTAACCAACTTAAACTTGCCTCTTAGAGCCCCTGATTTATTGTCAAACCTTATTGAATTTATTTCTCTCATTGTATTTGTAATTTTGTAGGGCATTCCCATCTTAAAGAGGCTTTTATTAGTTGACAAGGATACTTAGATGATACATAATGGAAAATTTTCTGATGACTTCCTTGACAAGCCAAAAGCACTAACATTGGCATGCTTTCACGATAAAAATGCCGTCTTTCTTGCCATATTCTTCCTACAAAGATTTCAAAATCTACGAAACCTTGAGGTCTTATGTAATTCTTTTGAAGATATATTCTTTGATGAAGGGTTTGTTGACGGGGGAAAAAAATCTGGTGCTTGAAAATTTGAAAGAACTTAAGTTAAGAAAGTTACATAACCTAAAGCGTGTTTGGAGAGGAGACTATTTGGTGGCGAAAATTCTTCAGAGTATTGACACATTTGAGGTTTGGGATTGTCTCAGTTTTACAACAATATTTCTAGCCATGACATCCTTCCATGATTTGACAAAGTTAATGGTGAAGAATTCTTCTGGATTGGTACATCTAGTGACAATTTCAGCAGTCACAAATTTGGTGCATCTCACTAACATGACTATAATAGGATGTGAAAGGATGAAAAAAGTAGTGGCAGGCGATGGAAATGGAGAAGAAAAAGTGATTTCTCTTGGGAAGCTAGAAAGATTGATGTTGAAAAATTTGCCAAGCCTTGGATGCTTCTCCTCCACCACAAGTTGTATCTTCAAATTTCCATCCATGCATTCAATAGAAGTGGAAGAGTGCCCGAAAATGAAAATCTTTTGTAAGGGTAGGATAAGCACACCAAAACTAGAATGTGCGACATTGTTCAAATACAAGTGGTCATGGAACTGGGAGGATGATCTCAATACAACCATACAAAAGTTATCAGCATAAACAAATGCACATAAAAGAGGTAAGATCCAATTAATAACATTCTTGTCCATTTGTTTCTCTTTTGCCTCTACTTCTCAAATTGTCCGACACCTAAAGCACCATAGGTTCTACACTTTTCATGTTTTTCAATTGTCTAGTCATTGATAAAGGGAAGGGCGGATGTTGCAAGTGTTATGGAGATTTGGAAGTTACTGAGGCACTGTCAAGTATTGAGATGACGAAAATTTCTATTGAGGTAGTGATTATATTCCCAATTTCTCTCTTTCTCACTTATATTATCACAATTTTGCAAAAAGAAGGGGGTAGCTATCGATGATAGACATAGGTAACGAAATGATTTTCTCACCATTTGCCACCTCAGAATTACTGCCTAGGTCACACCCTTCTCATTTTTAATGTACAATCAAGTTCAAAATTTTAAAAAGCGCGATTAAGTCATAAGCGTTTTGAATTAAATGCACTGAAGTCCTTCTTGGTGTCTCACTCAACCAAATTTACTGTCGTGGCGTGTTGGAATCCGACATCAATTTTCTAATAGCTGTTGATCAATGCACATGTAGGTTCAGATTAAAGTCTATTAATCACTTACTGAAATAATCACAGATGAATATTAAAAGCTGGCATTGACAGTGAAGGAGGAACTTAACAAGAGGATTAGTCTTGCATCTTTTCAACTTAGAAAAATAAATGAAATTGAACAAAATAATCATGAACCTTACCTAAATATTAGCTGGAAAAAACTTAAATTTAATCGTCCAGAAGTACAGGACTCACTGCGAAGGAATTTGTAAAGGCTAAAGATCTTCGGTTTGTAGCGGCATCCTATATTTACTTCGGTTTGTAGCGGCATCCTATATTTACTTTCAATCCTTAGTTATAGGAATTACTAGTGAGACTCTCCCAGCAATAGCATAAATTAAAAGCTTAAACATGATGAATAGGACCAGTTGAGTTTGAGTGAATTATATTTTCTTTTGCCCTAATTATCTCTAACAACTAGAGGTGGTGTTTGCCCTCATGACATCGTTGAGGTCCGCCGAGCCATGGGTGCAAATAAGCGGGCCAATACAAACAATTTTCTTCTTTAGCTCGGCACGCAGAGCTAGACCCGCTCAGGCCCCATTAGTTCCTTCGAGAAAAGTTCATTAGCTATTTTTATTCATCGGCAAGTCTTTGCAAGAAATTTCATACCTGATTTCTATACCAACCCGCTCATTGGTCAAGCCTTCTAACTAGTGGGCTGAATATCTAATGGCGATGGTCATATATATATTACACATCACTTTGTAAATCCATTCTACCGATTTCAGTCTTAATGCCTCTAGAATTATTCTTGATACAATTTCGATCAATTAACAGATTGTCTATCTATTCACCCACTTGATTCCCTATGTGTTCTTCTTAATGAGCTTCCTCCGCCATTCATTTGTTTTTTAACTTTTCATTCCAGAAATGAATATCTTCTCCAATTAGATGCTTTTTTTTAATTAAGTTGGCTCATATAAAGCTACAAAAATAGTTTAGGTTCAGACAACAACTTACTACACATTCTCCTCAGGGGATGACTTCTGCCCCGGAGAGAAGATGAACAGTGCCGGCCAAGTTTCGCATCGGAGGACCCATTTCTTCAAGATCATACTCTTTTTGAAGGGAGGAGATGTTTGTGTGTTCAAGCTTGTTAAAATTGATGATATTGAGCCGAAAGTCTCCATTTTCAGAGGGAACGTCAAGACTCAGGCTTAAACTTTGGTATGCTTGCAGAAAATTCTCTGCTTCGCAATGTTTAGTTTAGTTAATGAGATCAAAGAAAGCAAAAACTTTCTGCTGCAAGTAATTGAATAATGACGTATTTCCTTACTTTTTTTGAAGAGTAGCGAACATTACACCTGGAAATTCCGTCTTCCAAAATTCCGGGTACGTGTGTGCCTCATTCTCAACCTCTTAGCATAGTGTCCTTTGTTCGACAAAGTATAAAATCAAACTCATGCGAAGCATGAAATTTATAGAATAAAAGGTCAAAGGCAATCCTTGTCTATTTCCCATATGGAGAGTTGATCTATAACAGAGACTTTAAGTATATTCCTTCAAGTGATATCTGTAGCTATTGAGGTGGTCCAAAAGAGGAAGAAAGAATGTCCTGCACCGACTCTGTTTTCATGAAATATGCAACGGTCTCTATAGATCAATACGTATAGATTCAAGGAAAGGTGAGTAAAGCATAAATCTTGTCGTCCATCAATAACACAAAAGGAAGTTACATTAAGAGGCTAGTCTTCCTTGTTTTCGCCTTAGAAAACAGATGAATGACATCAATAGAACAACAATGAACCCTACAATAATTATAAACCAAATCGCCATAAAATTTCCAGAACTCATGGTCAGCAGGTATCCCAACGTTCTTGCCTGTATCCCCCCAAATAATTACATTAGCAGTCGAACTTTGCAGCAGCCCCTACAAGTAAGACACAGCTGGATCAGAAGAAACAGTACTGCTCAGCTTGCCATTTTTGCTGATGAGATTGCTGAGGCGGCTATTAACTTCCGCTCCATAGATGTGCCCCATCTTGGATGTTCTGTCTCCCAAGTATCTCTTATTCTCCTTTTTTATGGGAGTCAATAGAGGGACTCTCCCAGCAATAGTCGAGCCATAAATTTTAAGCCCCACATACTTCAATGGGTTGTTGTCATCAGCATCATCGTTCTGATTCCCAGGTCACAGGTCAAGCAGCATCTGTAGTATTAGTCAATATGGCGAACACTAACATAAAGGCGTGTAATTCTTCCTTCGTCCCTCATAGGTACATCAACACGCCCCTACCGACCCCTTCTAGCTGCTGCATCGAAGTGCAAGCTGGCTGCTGCGGTTGCATCTAGCAGATCCAAATATGTCTCCTGTGAGGCATTCCAAGGGTACCCTCACAAGGACATCTTGACCATCTCCAACGTCACACTGCTCAGTTGATAAACTATGGAGTATGAACGACATGACTATATATTGCTGTCTAAAGGGAGGACATAAAAGTAAAAGAAGACATAAAAGTAAAAGAAACTAAGGATACTATCTCTAACCAAAATTATGACATTCCTATATCAATTGCAGATACATATAGGCCCCTTGTCAGTAATTTCATAAAATATAATTATGGTAGGACGCAGCCCATTAGTTCACCAATATCCTAACAATTATTTCTCCTCATGTCAAACATTACTGTCCAGACAGCTTTCTTCTCCAAATAACATGTATTTGGTACTCCAATTTATGATTGACACATGATTAGATATTTCTTTACAAAATTTAAGATATATTTAATGGCATTCCACCTAAAAGATACCATTGATTTCTCACAATTATTCACCTCTAAAGCTTGACCACCAATTCCAGTAAAATTATTCCCAAACAAAATGATGCACTAGAAGTATAAAAGATGAAATATAAATTTAAGTGTTGAAAAATGTACTGCCACCAACAAGATTCTCAAAGTTTACAACTAATCCATTCGAAACTCTCTGTTTACTTCTGAATTCTTTCAAAAGTTCTAGCAATTCACTCATAATCTATCTCACCTTGACCATTGTAATGTGCAATCCAACTAATTGTGATCTATAGTAATAGGCTGTGAATGGTCCCCCCCGTTGTTGGTAATCTTGCAGCAGCAACAAATTCAATTAATTTCTCTCTTTTCCGACAGTACCTATAAATTCATGCATTTAGGGCGTGCATGGAAACGTTTCTAGAACACTTATGTACTTTTTTTGTTCTTGAAAACAAAAAATGAACGGAAACGCGTTGCGTTTATATTCTTTTTTTTTGTTTTTTTTTTTGTTTCCGAAACAAAATTGGAGCAAAAAAAAAAGAAACACAAAAAGGTAATTTCTAAAGAAAAGAAACACTTCTTCAAAACCAAAAAAGAACGAAAAAAAAAACAAAACTGGAACACACCGGCTGAAGCTTCTCGTTCGTGCGTGCTCTCGGCTGAAGCTTCGTTTGTTCGTGCTCTCTCTTTTCCGGCGTCTCTCCCTTCTCTCCGGCGGCTCCCACTCGGCTGACTCTCCGGCGACTCCTCACTCCGGCTACTCCCCACTCCGGCGACTCACCGGCTGAAGCTTCCGAATCCAGGTACGTTTCTGGTGCTCCTCCTTCTCCGGTTGACGATGGGCTTCGGCGAGGCAGATCTGGGACGCTCGCTTGAGGCTGCCGACGGCAGATCTGGGACGGCTCGCTCGAGCCTCAAGCGAGCGTTGCTCGCCCAGATCTGCGGCAGATCTGGGACGGCTGCTCGCTCGAGCTGCTCGAGCGAGCTCTCTGCCAGCTCGAGCGAGCTGCTGCTCGAGCTGGCAGAGCTGCTCTGCCAGCTCCGGTCGTGGAACCCGCCCAGCCCGAGACCCAGCAGGTCCCCGAGCCCGAGAAGAGGCCTCAGGTACTTCCGGGTTGTTCTTGAGCTCCGTCCGTCTACTGGGTGTGTGCGAAAGTTCGGGGGTTGGTGGGGGGTGGGTTCGGTTCGTTCAAAGTTCGTTGCTTTTTGTTGCAGGACGACGAACCCATTGTGGAGGACGTGAAGGACGACGACAAGGACGACGAGGAGGACGACGAGGATGACGACGACGAGGACGACGACGATAAGGAAGATGGGGCTCAAGGTGGGTCTTTCTCTTCTTCTTCTTTTGTTATTCATTTCGCTTTACATTTTGGAAGCTGGTTGTGTGATTTCGCCCGGTTTTTGGGTTTTTGTAGTTGTGTGAAAGTTTGCTGATTTGTATACGTGCATTCGCTATTTTTCGTTGAGAGGATTAATTTGAACCAGGAGGGATTGTTTACGGGCAAATGGGATGGTACGGGGGGAATTACGAGGTGTGACCTTTGGAGTGTGTTTAGTTTTTGTTGAGGTTGTATTGTGGAGTTGATTTTTTAGATGAAGTTCTTGAATCCCAATGGTCTACTCTAGTTTAGGTGGAGTAATGGAAGTGCTATGTCCGCGGAAATCATTTTTGGTGTAGGATAATCCTGGTCATTCTTTCATCTCCAAAAGGGTGTCACTGCTGCGTATGTTGATTCAAATTTTGCATTTTCAACAGATAGCAATAACTGTGATGCTACGTTTATCTGTTTAACTGAATATGCGGATGTTTGCTACTTTAAGTTGTGGGAAAGACTGGGTGTGGTGATGGTCTGTTTCATTTGATATTTTGTAGTTTTAGTGTGTAATCCGTTGATAGAGAGGTTTCTGTTTTAGTTAGAACTCAACTCAGTAAACCACAGATGGATTTCATGATCTGAAACTTTTGCTTTTGGATTGGTTTGGTTAGTTCACTGTATGCAAACATACAATCACAAGTCTCGAATTCCTTTTGGGTTGGCAGAAGGCTGGTTCCTTTTGGTTTAGTATGTGAATGAGGAAGTTGTTTGTGTGGAGTATCATTGGATTTTATGTTTTGGCTCAAGTTTGTTGGTGCAGTTTTTGATCTCTGCAATGCATATACTTGCAGTCTGCTTGAGCTGTGCAGGATTTTTTACTGAAGCTTCTCGAAAATTCCAACAAAAGTATATTTCTATTTGATTTTGTCAGCTGCTGCTTTTGGATTTAAGAACTCAAACAACATGAATGGGCAGGTGCAAATGGGGGTTCGAAGCAGAGCAGAAGCGAGAAGAAGAGCCGCAAGGCTATGTTGAAGCTTGGCATGAAACCTGTAAGCGGTGTAAGGAGGGTCACCATCAAAAGAACCAAGAATGTGAGTGCTTTTTCTTTCAAATCTCTGTCATGCATTTGATACCTCATCCTTTATATAATTTAGCAAAAAGCTAGAGCAACTCTGAATTGTGTGGGTCTCATTGATTATAGAGCACTAAATGGTGTCTAGTGGCTTTGGAAGATCCATATATAGCTGACCTGAAAAAGTGGAGTGTCTTAGTTCATTATAGTTGAAATTGATTTGCATATATAAACAATGGCATGTTATTGAGAAATTCCTGGTGTTTCAGGTCCTATTATTCATCTCAAATCCTGATGTCTTCAAGAGCCCTCACTCTGAGACTTATATCATATTTGGGGAGGCGAAGATCGAAGACTTGAGCTCACAACTGCAGACACAAGCTGCCCAGCAGTTCAGGATGCCCGACATGGGATCTGTGATGGGCAGGACAGACACTTCAGCCGCTGCCTCAGCAGCACAGGCTGATGAAGAAGAGGAAGAGATCGATGAGACTGGGGTTGAGCCTCGCGACATTGACTTGGTGATGACCCAGGCTGGAGTTTCGAGGAACAAGGCCATGAAGGCTCTCAAGACGCACAATGGGGACATTGTTGGTGCTATCATGGAGCTTACTACCTAAACATGCTCCATCGGGGTTTGCTTCCTGGCCTTTTTTGGTGATGAGCTTTGAGAACTGTCTAGGTTATCTGAGTTGGGATTATTGCAGCATTTATTCACTTTCTCTATCGGCTCTTTTATTCTTGAACTTGTAGAAGAGAAATTAAAACGAGGGCGTCTTGTCAACAATCCACTCGTTTAACATGGCCGGACCTTATGCCTTTTTCAGCTTCTTTTAAGTTCTCTGAAAGTCATAAAGCGACCAGTTTATGTTACTGAGCAACCGTCGATCACGCATGGCTCACTTTTCAGTCGCAAATAGCCTGACGGGTGATTACTTCATCGCTATGGACGATTCAAACTGAACTCAAAACTGAAACCAAAGAGGTTCTGAGTAGGAATGCTATGATATTGTAATTGGTTTAACGATCACATTGAACGGCTTGGGTGTTGTTTGCACTATGGGTTGCTCCTTCGCTACGGACTGAATTTACGCGAGAAAAGTCAAGGTCAAAGTACTGATCACAGGACTTCACTTCTCGCTTCGATAGGCAATTCCAGAGCTCTTTCTTGTCATTTTCCACGTTCAGATGAGACAAATATAAATGACAATGTATGGGTTTCTCCTACCTTAGCAAGTGACTAATGGATGAAAAAACGTGCTTATCAAACTTGCGAAGATGTGGAAAAATAACAAATAGTAGCCTTAACAGCGTCTTTGGCCATTGACCCCAACGCAAGTAGTTCTGATTTCTGTGTCTTCGAACGTCTTTAGCTGTAATTGAGCCAAGCTCGCTCTTGCACAAATTAAATATGCTGCTGAGTAGACACGACGCTTGAGCATGCCTAGTGAAATCTTAGTTGAAAGCTGAGCTTATTTGATGTGCATAATGCATACAAATGCAGCTTGACTTATTTGAGCTCTATAAGAAGCAAAACACATGCAAGCACGACTTGTCTTCATTTAGCTATAACACCGACAGAGTGTTTGAAAGCTATTTACAAGTTTGGAGATCAAAAAGTTCCACAAGAGCAATTCATGGGGTTTGACACACAATGTTCTACATAACATAGAGAGAAGCGATACGGATCCAGTAAATCATGGGTGATTATTCACAATGAACTATATTACTTCATTATTGTGATGTCATGTATGGAAGGGTTCATGTTAAGATATATGAAATTTTCGTTTAAGGGTGCACATATGACCATGTTGAAAATATTTTTCTTCACTCACCATTTTTCAAAATTAAATTGATAAGCATTTAATGAGAATGAGAAATCAATATCAAGTTTATATGCTTTAAAACTAAAAAATAAGAAAGTACTTGAAAAAATTTGATACAAACTTTAATTACAAAATTTTCTATGAAATATGCCATATGATCATGTTCAAAATGTTTGTCTTCACTAACCATGAACAAAATAAAATTAATGAGCATTTCATAAGAATGAGAATTCAATATCAAGTTTAAACTTTATTAAAGAAAAGGTTTTTTTTTTAAATTTAAAACAGAAATTTTTTTGTCGTTTTGGTAAACGTGTTTCTGTTCTTTTTCTATTCTAGGAACAGAAATTGACTGCAGTTACCAAACGTGTTTCTGTTCTTTTTTTATTCCAAGAACGGTTTTTTTTTACACTTACCAAACGCGTTTTTTTGTTCAAAAACTGTTCTCCGGAACAGAAACACTTTTTTATTTTTTTATTTTTTTTATTTCTGTTTCCAGGAACAAAAAAAGAACAGAAGTGTTTCCATGCGCCGTGAAATCATTTCTCGATCACACAGTATAAGAATCTTCTCAATATAAAAGTCAGAATACATCAGATAACTTTAAGCACTCTTTTATCAATCAAGATGTTCTATCCTTATTTCCTGGTGATAATGCTGAGAACCACCTCAAGCTCCACCTCAGTTAATGGTCAACTGATATTCAGACATAGGTTTTGAAACAAGGTAAATACAAGAAAATGTACACAGAAATAACGGCAATCATGGGCTTATGACATAACAAGAATCCTGGCCAGTCATAACCAATTTCTAAAGTTAAACATCAGGTAATAGATGAACTACAAACACTAACATTACAGCGCCATACACATAAAAAATTGCGAGAAACAACTCTCCAGAACCCAAAATTATTGTTCTCCATGGATTCTTGATCATTGGAATAAACTTAAAGCATTAACTAAACTTGAGACATGAATAGACCAAGATAGCTTATGCTTCTCTCGTTTTTTGCTATGTAAAACAACAGCTCATCAGCCCCATGAGAGACTCTTTTTCCCACCCCACCCGGGAATCCAAAGTTTCAACTCTTGGCTTATCCACTCAAAGGAGAGATGCAGCTGGGACAACATCTTGGCAAAAAAAGCCAATACTTCAGAATTGAAAGTTGAAGCTCACATTTGGATCCGATTGGGAACTACGACTCCTAAAGATTTGCATTGGATTGCTAGGAAGAGATACTTACCTGACTAGATCAGCAATGGATACAGATTTCAAGATCTCCTGTTGTGCAAACTCGAGGAGCTTAGCTAATCTTGCCATGGAGCCATCATCACCTGTTAACTCACAAAAAACTGCCACAGGTTCTGATCCAGATAACACAGCAAGGTCGACAGAAGCTTCTGTATGCCCAGCTCTTTTCAGGACACCACCGTCCCTGTACTTCAATGGGAAAACATGTCCCGGCCTCTCGAAATCTTCAGGCTTTGGAATCTCTAGATGCGAGAGCCAAAGCTGTCGCTGCCTTGTCAAGCGCTGATACGCCTGTAGTCGTCCCATGCTGTGCATCCTATAAGAACATTGCTTAACTACCATCCATTACAAGGCGAGAGAAGAGATGATTAAAGAAAATGACTAAGCTGATCAAAGGCTATTAGGAAATCAAGAATTCGAGAAAACAATATTGTTCTATTAAACTATGAAAGAAAGTGCAAGTTATCTATCATTGCTTTCGAAAAGTGATTATCTACCGACCATGGACAAGTAACAATCTGAAGTGTCTTTGCTCTCTCCAAAGCAGAATAACAAAAAATACACGCGATAAGAAACAAAAAGTTCAAATTTTTTTTTCCTACCTGAAGGAACCAGTACCAGTCAATTATCTTCAACTAAGTTTTGATTAAAAAAAAAAAACTCAAGGATTGAAAAATAGATTTAAGGGGGAATAAAAGCACATGCCGCGATCACGGTGAAGATTGTCTTCATTCTCCCCATAAGAGGAAGTTGCAAATGCTCCAAATCTTCCCCCCTTTCATGCTCGCACAAACAATCCCAAAGCGCCATACTTCACAACGAAATGCCATGAGCCTAAGGTGCTGCCATTATAAGATCACCCTCAATTCCGTCTGTCCTCATCGCCGACCGCCACTACAATTCTGGAATCCGAAGCCTCTTACTCTCCGGCACCACCGCAGTTAAATCAGACGAAAGACAAATTCGCGAAGAAGGGTTGGCCGAAAGCAGCAGAATTGGAGGATTACGAGTTTCGGTAGCCTCGGCAGTAAACAAGGCCGCTCGGATCTTCGCCATAAAGGTTGAACACCGACTAGAGTTTGGATATGGGGCTTTTTCAGGCGTCGACAAAAGCCCTAAATTTGAAACGATCGGGCACGGGCATTGTCCATTTGCGGGGAATCTTACAAAATAAGAAGTCTTTCTCTTCTCCCTTGACAACGAGAGTCTCCACTTTAGAATTTTTTTTTTAAAAGATTAATGATTAAAAGAAAATTTCTACTGGGCACCAAAAAAATTAACAAAAAATACAAAAGGAGGTGGCACGAAATGATCTTAGCCGTACTGGGCCCGACTGAACCGCCCTCCCGCCATCTTTACTTTCCTGCGCTGAGACGAGAAAATATTCAGTGGTATGTGCGCACCACGTCATCTGCTGACCTGGTGCGCACGTACCAATGAAATACCGACACGTGTTCCCGAGCCGGACCCGCTAAAAAAGGAAGGCGCTGGTTTTTGGTTCCCGCTCAAAATTTTTCTCTCTCTTCACTTGAATCGGCGGGTTCCCTCTCGAGAAAATATTGGGTGGTTCGGGACCGCCACGTCAGCATGGTCCCGGACCACTCATATGGCGCCACATAGGAGGGGAGGGGGACAAAAGAGAGAAAGAGGAGAGAGAGCGTCAGAAAAGTGGGCTCCGATTTTCGTCCTTTTCCGGCTTCTCCATACACGTGGCGCCGTGTGAGTGGTCCGGGACCACGCTGACGTGGTGGTCCCGGACCACCCAATATTTTTTCCTCTCGCTCCTCGTAAAAAAAAATGAACGGAGCCTTCCTCTGTTTCCTCCTCCGCGCATCCCACCTCCTCCGCCTCCTCCGTCTCCAGCTCTGCCTCCGTCTCCGCCTCCGCCTCGGCCTCCGCCTGCCCAAAAGCCTCGCTGGTCATCTGCCTCTAGCATCTCGATCTCGTTCCCGAGCGGCACCAGGCTCCCCGCCGCTGACCAGGCGCTGTCCCTGACGCTGGCCCGCTCGGTCGCGAGGGAGATCTCGGCGGACTTTGGCGGGGTCGACGGCGGGGCGAAGAAGGAGAGGCCTGCTGCATTTTCTCTCTTTTTTTCAACGAAGCGCGCTTTTTCTTCCCGCTTCTGCCGCTCTCTCTTCCTCAAGCACTCCTCTCCTCTCTGTCCCGAGCCCTCTCACTCACCCCAAGCGCCCCCTCCTCTCTTTCTCGAGCCCTCTCACTCACCCTAAGCGCTTCCCTCCTCGCCTCTCTCCTCGTCACCCTAAGCTGTAACTCGATCGAGCGGTTCGTACCCGCACGTGTGTGTGGGAGTTTCGATTGCTTGTACGAGCTGCCGCGTGCTAACTCTGTCGGTTTCGCGACTTGGCCCCCATTGCATTTCAGGAGCTGGAGAAGCAGAACGCCGACCTTTCTTCTCGACTCTCTGGATGTTGCTGTCAAAAGGTGAGCCATTTCGATTCTCCCTTTTCACTTTTCGAGAGGATTTCACTATCTTTACGACTTCTTGAATGAATCTTGATATCTTTGTAGCAGCCCGAAGCCGGTTTCGGTGTTGGGTCGAGCGCGCATTTGAGTTGGGCATGCATTGTTTGTCGGTGGTTTGAGTGAATGCATGCATCTTTTGGTTGGCGCTTCTTTGTTATTGGCCATGCATATAGGGGATAAGCGAAATTCAATGTTCCGTGCTAAATGCGATGTACTTGAGCTTATTGCTTCATTTTGTGCAGATGGAAGACAAGATTGGTTGTGTCGTAGAGGGAGGCGGAGTGGTCGATGGGAATGGCAAATCAATGAAACTGGACAAGAAGACTAGGAAGAAAAAAGGTGCTACTGGTCAAACTTTTTGAGCTCCAATTGCATGTTTAATCTGAACCACTGAGATCTTGTATGTTTATTGCTCTTCAAGTTCCAGTCGAGGGTTTTTCAGTGACTTGGGAGGTCAGTCTGTTTTCAGGAACGGGAGGAACGGTTTAAGTTCAAAAGTCAAACAATAATTAAGTGGCCTTCTTGCAAATTTTGAGAGGTTACAGGATACTATAGTGCTGAAGTTTCGTGGAGTTGCGTAGCAGGCTGTGTTAGTTGTGACTCCAAACAGTCTAAAGAAAAAACAAGCGACCCTAAGCGCTAAAACTAGACATAATCAAAGCATCAATATTGTTGTGCGAATAGTTTTTAATACTAAGTTTTATAGGGTTCAAGTTAGTAATTTCTTACAACCCTGTTTCCATAGAGATGAGCATGCTGTTCAGCTAAAGTTCTTTCAATGTGCAGCCATATTTTAGTGAATGTTGTTATACCTCCTGCTGCAGATTTCAAAACAGGAATTCTCAAACACCATCCAAGGCGATATGTTGCTCTAAGATTGATGTATTTTGGACAAAGGTACAGATTGTAGCCCTTGTACTGTTTGTCATACAATGCAACTGTTGCATCATAAAACGATTTTAATCTGGTGTAGTATATTATCTTTCCCTTTGTCTTGATTTTGTCTGTTCTTAAGAGGCAGCATGGAATATAAAATACTCTAGAAATTGTGAAAGTTTAGCTGTTATTAATAATTTGAGGATATTTCTGCTATGGAAGCATTCATGTTCTAAAAAAAATTGAAATGCTAGGGTGTCACTGCAGAAATCTCTTACGTTGCAGAATCTGTCACAAGTAAATGTGTAGTGGATGTGATTCGTGAAATATGTGACTAATTTTCTGTCACACCACATGGCAAGTCTGACTAATTTCCTAGACATATGAAATCCTGAATGTGTTGTGCCTTAGGCCATTGAATGTACTGTGGCTTTTCTTTGGCACAATGAAATCGCTTCACTTTTGCTTTATTTTACAGGTTTTATGGTTTTGCCTCTGAAGCACAATTGGATCCAACTGTCGAGGCCCGGTCCTAGATTCCATCTTCTCCCCAAAATTTTCATTCATTTCAGCATTGGGCCTAATGGAAAATATGTGCTATAAAAGAGGGTTCTACTTCTTCATAAGATTTAAATTTATGTTTTCAGTAAGGACACCTATCTTTCGGTACACTAGTAGATCAGTTTGTACCATGCAAGCGAAGTCACTGAGTTTCTGCTTATTATCAAAGATACATGGAAGAGTTCTTTAATATTGTGCAATGTGAATGTTTAAATCATGGATGCTATCGATTTAAAATCAGCAGATGTTCCATTTTGGCATTTTTTACATTCTTGGCAGACACCTAATTCATTTCGATCCAAATCCCATCATACTGATTTTGGTGTCACGCAGTCTGAAATTTTTGAAGCTCTTGAGAAGACTAAGCTTTTGGTTGGTGACAAGAAAAAGTCACAGTACTCGAGATGTGGCAGAACAGACAAAGGAGTTTCATCTTTTGGACAAGTAAGTTCAAAAACTGCTACTCCGCTTCTAAGTTTCTTGATGGATCGGTAGATTGTTATTTTGTTCACAGATGCTAGATTGGGTTTTATCTTTGGCTCACTATTCCGTGCAATCACCATCTCCTTGCAGAGAGAATGTGGGTCTTTGTTTCAACCTGTATTAAATGTTGAGCATTTTCTTGCAAAAACACGTGTCAACTTATATTTAGTAGACGAGCACAATCTCAGTTGTATTTTGCAATTTTTTATTATTTCTTAAACTTGGAAAAACAGATGACAAGGCTACTCAGAAACATGTTTAAGGGCTTCTGGAAAAAGATGGTTAACTGTTGCATGTGTACTACTTAGTACTTTTAACTACTAAAATGCAATTGTGGAAGTATGGGCACAAGGGGCAATTATCAGAGTTTTTCCTTATAACAACCATATATTTCCATCCTTGTGATAGATGTGATTACTGTGAATATTCATGATGATGTTCCTTTCACGAGAGCTTTTGTTGATTATAATCTTACTGTATAAGAATCGGTTAGGAGCAATATGTGAAGCTTGATTTTCTCAAGGAATTTGAGATTGGGTGTTAATTAGATCATAGAATATTGTAATTGGAGTGCAAGTTCTGAAGTGAATTTTTGTTAGAGAAGCAATGATGTGAATTGGAGATGAGAAAGTACCAAAGAGCGAGAGTTCTGGGAGTCTCTTTGCAAGATGATTGAAATGTTGATAGAGATACCACCACAAGATGCAAGAAGGTTTTATGACGTGGACAAGTGTGCACGTAGGATAATTATGTTTGCAGTAGGCTCTTTCTTTTATGATTCATGTTGTTCTATTATCTCCTGTTTGTTTCTTTTCTTAGGTGCATCATGAGTAGGCTATGGTTTGCTTTCTGATGCAGGTCATTTCCCTGTTTCTATGATCAAACCTGCGACCTAAGAACACAGATGATGCAAACAATTGGGGGACTTTCTATAGATAGAGATGGTATGTTGTTTGAGTGACTGATCTTTAATTGTTTTGAGCTCTATTTTATTGCTATGAGTCTTTAAATTGCTTTTGAATTATGAAGTTTGAACTTCACTGGAAATTTGTGACTCAATTCAATTGCTACAGACCCATTAAAGAGAAAAGATTAATTGTTCTGATGTCCAAGCTGGAAATAAACTGCTGGTACGGTAATAAAGCATCTGTTAAATATACATATTCCTATACATATGTGTACACATCACACCGCTTTCCTAATCAAAAGTGGCTTATTTCAGACTAAGTGGTTAGCATTTCCAAGTTAGCAGGGTATTCTGCAGGAAAGTGCATATATGTTGGGATTATGCAGTCATTACAGATTCTTACTTTATTTGATTTGCTGCAACGAATTATTTATGATGAAAAATTATCATGTTTAATATGATGCTTACTTTCATTTATATGTCAGTCTTAGACGCGGAAATTGATTATGTGAGAGTGTTGAATCGAGTCTTACCCAAAGATATCCGAGTAACTGGCTGGTGTCCTGTTCCAATTGATTTTAGTGCAAGGTTGTTTTCCTTCTCATGGTGTACTTTATTTTGATTCGATATGATGGGATTCTGTTGATGAAATGCGTTAGAGATGCCTCCAATTTGTTGATTTTATAATGTTAATGATTGCGGAAACATAGGTGGGGTTTGCCTTTTCACATGATTCTGTCTTCCTCAATATCTTGCAGGTTTAGCTGTAAGAGCAGGTAGTACAAATATTTCTTTTGGAGAGATAATTTGGATATTAGGGTAACTCTTCATTTTATAGTTTATGACTATTTCATTTCATAAACTACTTTATGCTGATTTTGAACCAAAAATTTGATATTATGACTATTTCATTTCATTTGATAGAAGTCCTTTCTCTGTTTTTATGCTAGGCAATGGAGAGTGCAGGCCAAAAGTTTGTGGGGGATCATGATTTCAGAAATTTTTGTAAGATGGATGCATTTAATGTCCACAACTACAAGCGTCATATAACATCCTTTGAACTCTCTTCTTGTGATAAGAGGTTGGTTCTGGTAGATGTTTTTTTTGAGATCTTTATAAGTTAAGAAAAGATGCAAAGATGCATCTATATTTTTTGTTGGTATGACGAAAGAGAAATCAAAAGGCAAAAAAAGGGCCTTTTCATTTTGGCCAGTTTCTCTCATGTACAAGTTATTATATTAATAAGACCAATCTAGTTTGCAGTGTCTTTTCTGATTTTAATGAACTTCCTTTTATGCAGGTTGGAAAGTAATGAACTGTGGTGTTTCAAAATTAAGGGCAGTGCATTTTTGTGGCACCAAGTTCGTTGCATGGTTGCTGTGATGGTTATGGTTGGCCAAGGTCTTGAATCTCCTGATGTACGTAATATAAGATACTTCGCCATTCTCTGTCTTGATTACCATAAGTTGAACGTAGGAAATGGGTGAGAGATAGTTTGTTTGATATCTATTACTTAATGCAACAAAATGCACGGGGCTACCAATATTGGACAAGACATTATGGAGAAAAGGCTTTATATGAGATGACACTGCGATCTGCATAACCATATGGTGACACAAACTAATCCTCTTTTAGTGAGTCAGTTGTTTGGCATGTGGAAAATAAAGATGTAATGTTCGAATGCTTTGCTAACACTAATTGGCATGAGCAAGAAACCTGCTATTAAAAATTGAAGGCTCTGTAAAAAGAAATGCAAAATGCATCAGAGAAAAATTCTCAATGTTCTGATGGATTCAATAGTCTAGATGGTCAAGCTGCTCTCAGAATTGGTGCTATTAAAGAGAGAGCTAAGAAGAGAAAGCTTGTGCAGAAAAATGACATTCAGAAGAAACACATGACTGACAATGGAAAGCAAATTATTGTTACTTCTAAGAGCAGGAATGATGATGGCAAGCAAATTATTGCTACTTTTAAGAGACATGGATTGAACAAGAAAGCTGCAATACCTGAAATAGGTAATTCACAATTAAGAAAGAGAACAATTGTAAACAAGGGTTCACGGTCTGCCATTGAAGAAAATGGGGGCAAAAGAAGGTTCAAATGGTCCAAATAAATAAAAGGTAGATACTTTTACCTTGGCCTTTTCATTACTGACATATTACGCATAGACATATATAAGATACTTTTATTGAGGCTTGATGATATATTTAAAATTGATTTTGTGGTGCAGAAGCTTTCTGGAGAGTTGAAATGTCCACCAGTAAAGCCAAAGAAAAGAGACCGTCATGTGAATGATACACTAGTGTGCATAAGCGGCACCGCCAGAGTGAATTTCAGCAGGTAAATCTACTTATGACCAACTTTGTTGTTTGATTCTGGTGATCGATCTTAGAATCCATCTTTAATTCATTTGACCCTTTTTTGCTTTTCAGGTTGATCGGGTTTTGGGCTGTCGTGTTAGAGGTAATGATGCAAGTTCATTGTTTTATGTTTATGTATTGTAGACATCCTTAATTCTGTTAGTTTACTTGTTCCATAGAAGCAGGACAGACATCGACATAGTACTTCTAGTGAAATGAACTTAGATGCAGGAGATAGGGCTAGACTTGCTGATGACAAACAAGCTGATATAAGCATTGACAGTGATATCAAACTGCACAATTTGAATGTTTTTCAGTGGTTATCCTCTTATCGGCTGGAATTTTAATGGTAAAGCTGGAGGAAGAGTCGTAAACTGTAAAACTTGGTAGACGACATTTTATCTTTCTTCTATTGAGGTTGAAAGACGTGTTTTGAGCAGGTTCATCAATGTAGACCTGCTGTGTATAAAGTTTACTTACCAGGTTTAGTTCAAATGCTTTACTGTTGTTCCTTTTCAAGTGCTGAACGCATTCTCCTCTGTTTTTATCCTCTAATTTTGCAGGAGGAGCCCCATATCTAGTGCAGCAGCTATTATTTACATTATCACTCAGCTCTTTGATGAGAAGAAGTCTCCCCAAGGTTTTAGTTTCCCCAATTCTATTCAATTTAAACAACTAAAGACATATTGGTGCATATGTAAATGGCATTTGAGACAGCACGTGCATATAAATAATCGAATGTTTGTGCAGATATATCACTTGCTACTGGAGTCACCAAGGGGATGATTACGAACTCCTCCAAGGATCTGTATCCTCACA
The DNA here is from genome assembly GCA_028830015.1 of Eucalyptus grandis x Eucalyptus urophylla. Lineage (NCBI taxonomy): Eukaryota > Viridiplantae > Streptophyta > Magnoliopsida > Myrtales > Myrtaceae > Eucalyptus > Eucalyptus grandis x Eucalyptus urophylla. Next base: position 26,374,769 of record CM054198.1, on the reverse strand, counting down.
TTTCGAAGATAAATACCAAGCTGTTATGCCAAGAAAGAGGATCTAAAGAATTCCTGCAGCTTTTGAGTGTGTAGATATACAAACAAAATCGACATTGGTTAACTTTCGGTTAGTTTTGAAAATCAGAACAATCTTGAATTTTTAATTATTGTTATAAAGAATATGGTGGTTCTTAATTCTCACTCTTTGTATTGTTGGAAGTTATCTTGAAAAGTTTGTTATTCAAACATTGAAATGCTGTGTTCAAGTTCTTTTTGGCCCTCAACTACAGAATACCAGTGTCATAGAAAATACACTGCTTCGATTTCGCATGATAATGTGCGCGAGAAGATGCGACATTGTTCAACTCTGACGAGATGTTGGTTTAATAAGTTATAAGTCCGTTCACTTTGGTCCTTTAAGCTTTCAATTTAGCTGCTTAAATCTCATTAGTAGTCCCTATACCCGTTCCTTCCTTTGATTGGTCATCATAATAAAACTCAATTTCACCAAGTATGTTTTTGTGCCTGAAGAGATAAAACTCTACACTATGCAATCTCATGGTCCCGATTTTGATTAATATTAATCTATAAGAAATTGTGCACAAATCAGGCAAACTCTATGCGCATTTCCCCTTTGTCCTTTTGAAAGCTTGGCAAAGTTTTAACAATGGCTTTTCATGATTACTGGTATTGCTCATTATGCAAAAAATTCATCACACTACAACTAGCAAATGAACCCTTATTGACATAGAAAAATTGTGATATTTTGATGATACAAGCTTGTAGTCTCATATAGAAGAACCTTCTAAAAGCTTCTAAAAGCTTGGAGAGATAGAACAAGGCAATCGAAGAAAAGAAAGGTAGATGCACCAGTTGACTTGATCTAAGGGTGATGTATTGGACAGAGCCACTCAGCAACCTCACTCTGGTTAAATGCCCGCACTAACTCATCTTTATGCTAATCTAGCACCTGCAACATTTGAGTAAGACAAATGTACATCAAAGCACCTAACGCTTCCAGTCTCATGAAAGAATTGTGATTTCCATAGATTATCACTCCCCTGCCTTGAATTTACGGCTCAGTGTCACTCTCGAGATGACCCGAAACAGCCTCCTCAGATGAGACTTCCTCTGCATCAAGATGTAGGGTCACGTCCGCATGTATTCTGCAATAAAAACCATCCTCAACCACTGAACATGGTATCATTGCTTTTTGGAATGGACAGTAGCACAAATTAATTCTTATCTCTAGAGGTGAACATAGGTATTGTAGATCAGCTTTCATCAAGCTTAACTACGACTCACCCATGGTCACATAATACCACATCTGTCGAGTGAAAGCGGCATTCAATCGTCCATGAAATAAATTTCTTCCTAAAACATTTAAAAAAGCACAATTCATAGATGAGAAACTACAAAACTATTCCAAAATCACATTCTCACTATAAATCTTCTTAAGCAAAAACATATTTAAAGAAGAGGGCTGATAAAGGCGGAAAGTATTAGCCAAAAGCATGGGAATGCCAAGGTCAAGTAGACCGAAAAACTACTTACAAAATTCAATGAGAATCATTTCTAGAAAAAAACTGACATTTACAGACACTTCTAATCTGTATATCCAAAGCATGACCAAAGAGTCAACACCTGACAAGTCCTGCACTTCCTAATCTCATGGGAAGAAAATAACTTGCAAATGAGATTAAAACCTAAATAAGCAAGTTAGATAAGTTCAACCATGTTTGTTTAAGAAATGTTCCTGATCGATGAAGTAATTGCATAGAAGGAATCACTTCTTGATAGCATTTTCTCAGTTGAATGATCGATTCCAAATATTCTTAGGAGTTGCAACTGTGATCCAAATATAAACCCATATAATGAAGATTCAGAGACATAGAGATAGAAGAGCTGATCTTAACCTTCGATAATACATCTTTTGTCATACTCATTCTGTTCGCCGTCAGCAGCTTCTAACGCATATATATCATCAATACCATCACGCGTGTCTTTTGGGATCTCCCTACTTTGTTCCTCATTATTATTATCTCTTGCAAAGTCTTCCCCGCTTTCCTTCTGTCTTCTCCCCTGTCCAACGAGAAGCAACAAGTTGACCCAACTCTTCCTTTGACAATTCGTCAGCATTCTCAGATGCGTCATCTCCCTACAAGTAATAAAACAATCATTCACAAGTTCTGGAAAAGCCAGCTAAAGTGAGATATCTGAGATCATTTCAAATTCAAAACCACAAGAACTTCAGAAACTCCATAAAAATAAAATGCTCTGCATTGGTCAAGAGGAAGAAAAGTAACATGCAGTCATGTAGACACCTCGAGTAAAGATATTCATTCTCAAACCTACGATATCTACTTGATGGAAATTACACTGAGAAATCAGATTGTTCTTGCCAAATTTTGAAAAAAAAGCTGCATTATATATTAGAAGTCAAAAGTGTAATCAGAATATATTTTTTCATGTTGAGTTAAATCTAACAGAATTTTCCATGACATGTGAATTATGTTTCATACACTGCCAATGGCAGAAAAGGAGTATGCTTAACCAATTCATCTGCAAGGAATGATGTCAGAGAAAGCAGAGATACCCCAAGCATCGAATGGGATCATATTACATAAAAACACGAGACAAGAGGAGTCCATTAATGAAGGTGATGAAGACGACTATAATTTCTATGGCCAACACGATTTCTATCAGACATTCACTTCCGCCAAGCCATAACATTTTCTGCTATGATTGACTGAAATCAAAGTTTGGTATGAGAACATAAAATTTCATGCATATCACTGCATCGCAAAGGCAGTACTTGTGGTAAGCTAAAAGCATCTACGACATAATACTTGCTTATGATTGCACCAGATTTAACCAGAGAAATCTAAGGGTTTGCAGTCACATTAAAGCAATAAAATCAAAAGAGTTGAGAAAAAGTACTTCTGCATCTATATAACCATTAGCCACCTTGCTTTCAGCATCAACAATAGGTTCAGATGATACAATTGACTCTTCCTCATTTGCCGGTGTTAAAAACTCATCTATATACGCATGCTGATCTGTGCTTCCTTTATTCCCATAAACAGTAAGCCCTTGATTGACCTGTGAAATGAACAATTTGAGATTTAACATTTTGGAAACTACAGATGGAGACGGAACTCCCTATTTTCACCAAAAAATTAAACACATACCCGATTGCCATCCAAATCAAATTGTTGCAGATACCAACTGAATAACAGAAGGCTGTCTTTGTAAGGAAGAATTACCATGTCCTGACAGCAGCAATTTAAAAAGTGAAACAATTGTCAATGACTGCAAACTGAAAGGGAAAAACTTTCAAAGACTGATAGTCACCTCACCTTGCACTTTTTCGTTAGAGGGTTGTAAGATTGAATTAGGCCATCATAGAACCTGTAAAACAAACGATCAGGAATAGCAATAAAATGACATAAACAACCATTACTGCTGTAGACCATTATTGGAACAACAGCAGCAGCCAGCCATCACCGAAGGAACAGCAGTCGCAAGTGAAAGAAGGAGATGAGGATTGACAAATAACATGCTCAACCAAGACAGAAATAAAGTATTGCTAGTGAATGTCTAGAGTGCTCACATCTCATCAAATGGCCACCAGGCCTTTATTCTAAGCCCAACTAATCCTTCAGCGAGCACTCCAGCATCTTGAAAATTATTAAGAAAATACATGAGTACATAAAATTTTTAAAAAAAGGGCACAAAGATTAAACCACGTAGTAATTATGAAAAAGTAAGAAAAAACGTGTCAACATTATCTAATTACTGTAACCACAAAATTCAGCGGAGCTTTTTAAACTACTTCAGTTTTACTACTACTACTATACTACTACTACTACCTAATAATAATAATAATAATAATAATAATAATAATAGCAGCAGAAGCAGTTCCAGTACTGTTTGACTATTGCATCAGAAATGTTCAATAGAAACTTTCTGATATACTTCAGTATTTTAATTGAAGGGAAAAAAAAGGCTTTCTAATTAAGAAAAGATAATAAAAATATAGCACTGTACCAATTAACATAATCAGATTATACTGCAAAAATTACGATTATACCTCTAATACGGCATTGTTATAATTGCTCATCTTTCCCCCCCACTACCAGGAGCTTTGATTTTTTCCCGGCAATATCAACAAGGACTGGAGCTTCCTCATCCCGAGCAACAGTGCTCTCACCTGCACCTGGCTCAATATTTAACATTTGCTGCATTCTTCTCATTTTTGAGGGAACTTTAGAGGCAGCTGAAAGATTGTGTCCATTCCCAAGGACCCTTATACGACCATATTTTTGCCTCTCTGCATATAGCCAAGAGAGTTCATAGCCTTCATCAGGGTTCATCAACTTGTTAGCTTTATGTTCCCTTTTCTTTGGAAGTGCCTCTAAGTCAATTCCCAGCTTCAGTGAACCCTTAAAATCTGCAGAATGAGCCTTTTTTGTACTTGTTTTAGCAACAGGAACAATATCATTGGGGAAAAGAAGGACAACAGCATCACTAGTGTTCGATCTAGGAGCACTATCCAGTTCAGGAACAACTTCTCCAGGGGAACAAATTACCCCATAAGCCACCTGTGGGAAAGCTTTTGAATGTGAGAATAATGGTTCTGTTCAGCTATTTAATAGGTTAAATCTAGCCAAGGGGAAAGGAAAACAAAGAGAAGGACTAACAGATAGAGAGAAAGTCTACTGGAATGGAAAACTAGAAGGAAAACTGTATTAAATGAGGGATTTGTTTGTTAACAGCCAAACCGTGGAGGGCGCATCAGATAAATGGTGGACATGTGCTAGAGAAAGAGACGTTATGGAATACTTCTCTATTGACCTTCTATTTTATTTTGTCTAAAGTCTTTTACCTTCATTTTTCTTTTGTGGGTCCAAAGTCTTTTCTGGCTCATACAGCCACTTAATATGTCATAGCAGAACCTCAAAATCCAAATAGTGCAATTAATTTAACAACATATATAATCGTCATGAACCATGCCAAAGAACTGAAGCAAGATTCACCTCACTACTCACTGCTATCCCCATTAGTTTAGTAAGTGATACATGAACGACAGAAAGATGAGCAAAGCTAGACATGAAGTATGACGACTCCAACAAATCAAGCCCTGAAAATCAGCTTATGTATGGAAGCATTGTATATCCACCATGTAAGAGAACAACAATGGGATGAAGTAGCCAGAGTAAAAAATTTGAAGATTTCAGCAGCTTATCATGGGCAATGGAAGAATCTTTATTAGAAATGACAATAAAAGGATGGCATCGAAGTCCATTTCATCTAGAAGATTATTCCATGGAAGATGGCAAATCAGAAGCAATACCATTGTCTTCAGCAAACAAAAGAAAGCATAGGGTCCTATAAAAATCAAAAGATGCACCACTGGATGTGAAGAACCATTAGCATGATTATTCTCCATAGTTGGCTCATTTTCACAGACAGAAGCCACAACTGGAGAGTAATCATCCACAGTAGAGCCATTGGATTGTACTGCTCCCCAAAGAAGATGTCCAAGCTTAGCTACACAACTGGTAATGACCCTGTCTCCAAGCTTCCAACACAAAGGTGCAACTTTCTAAATCACATTATACACCTTATTAGAAACTAAAGCAAACAGAAACCACTCTGAAATGGCAAAAGGAACAACACAATTACCTTATTTTCTTTTAAAACACTAGCAAAGAGAGGACTGAGAAGCCTCAAGGAGATATCCTCACTTTCACCGAGGATGTCTGTGATGATTTGCTCCACAGCCCACAATGTCATCTGAGGGATTCAACCTTGACCAAGAAGAGATCATCAAAAAACAAGAAATAGGAGAAAAGATAGAACAACGTCAAGAGCTACAATTTTATCAAAGAAACCATCAAATGGGAGCAACAATAGAGTCTCCTATCAAATAATGTTGATATTGACACTAGAAAGTAACGTCTTTCTCCGAGATGAATAGGATCACAACTTAATGCACAAGTCCTATCAAATAAGAGTCTCATCAATAGAAGAGCTTTCAGTCTTTCAAAACAATTCCACATATTATTTTGAAAGAAGAATGTAAGTTAGAAAACAAATGCAACTGGTAAGCCTTTTACGTAATGATTTCCCAGAAAGTTTGAAACATCTGGACAACTAGTGCATCACATTTAAGGTCAAGCATAAGAAGGCATGCTTTGACCCGTGCAACAGTCTCGAGTATGGACAAGGCCTTTTCATAATATTGCCTGGATGCCTGAGATAACTTCAAAAATGCCTCCACAATTAACTCCAAAATCACCTGAACGTCAATGAAATGAATTGATGAGAAAACCATTCAATACCAACAGCCTGATCTTTACTGGAATGAATAGTGTTGGCCACATCAAAATAGCCATTATAAATTAGGATAACATATTTTGCACCTTCATCTGGTCATCATTGAACATTTCTTTAGGTGCACTTAGCCTCAAAAGCTCAGTGAGGTAACATGTTACAGAAACTCTTATACCCTCAACAGAATGTTTCAAAAGAGAATAAGAAATTAGTGCCTTCATGACTAGAAGAAAGGAATCTAGTAGAGGTTCTGATGCTCCTTGCTCCATGTTAGCCAACAAATCCTCCACCTCCTGAAATGCAGTGGAACATGTACGTGAAAGCAAACTGTTGGTTTTTTTTAAGGAGAGCAACAATGTTAGCTGACGAGATATCGTATGGAGCCAGAAAGGTGATTAAATGAGCTTAAAGCAGAAATCTTGGAGGAAAAGGACAATCTACAAAACCATACGAAGAAACGGTACATCTGATAAAGAGGTATGATGGAAAAAAATTCAAGACAGAAATGAAAATCAGTTCCAAAGGCAAAGAATGCTGATGAGTAATTCTGCACAAATACTGCACAACACCAAACAACTATCAAACACCATCAAGCTTTTTTTTTATCCCAAGCAGCACAGCATACTGTAAGTAAGGCAAAGAAACACAGCACACCAGATCATCATTTGCAAATGCATGAATGGGCATATTGGGCACCATTCATTGAGAAGAACGAAAAGCTTGTCAACATAAGAAAGGGCAGTGAGGAGGCCATTGCCAGCCAATCTGAGCAGCCTTACCAAAGTCCTCTCAAATGAAGAAGATGACGCCATTTTTTCTTTCTTCAACACCTTAGGAAAGATGTCTCTAGAATGGCACTGCATGTATCATCATTTACATAATCCAAGAGCCTTTTCTTCTCCTTATCAACCTGTCCAGAGGTAGAATCTAGACTACCAGTGGCTGGGGTTTCACCACCAACATTTGGAGGCACCTTGGCCTTTGACATTAAATCTCTCATCAGTGCCTATAATTGCAAAGAACTGTCAAGTACACTTCAATTAAATACAAAGAATTCAAGATCTGACCACTACATCAAATTATCAATAAAAGAACTGCCTACCAACCGAAAGTGCAGAGATTGGAAATTAAGAGCAAATTTAAAATGTTGAAAGAAGCCAAGCATCTACATTAACGTGACAATGATTAGCATACAGACACCCTAGTAATCACGCTACCTTCGTCAACCTCGAGGCATGAAACAATCTTTCAGTAATTGTCATGACAATCCTGCCTTCCTGTGATTCTCCAATCGCGACACTCTGATTTTCTGCATTGTGTGTGCTGGGAATACTATTGGCACGAAGAGCTATTGCTTTAGGACCAGAAGCCCCCTTCTCTTCTTGCTTCTTTAGAGCCAATTAACTTATCTTGAGGCCTACTTCAGCATCACAAACTCTCTCAAATACAGTAGGCTTCCATCCAATCTTTTCCCTTTATTATTGCAAAAAACAAAGGATAAAAGATTATGACCCCAACAATTCCCACAAACTCCTATAATAAAAGCCAAGTATGTTAAATGAACAATGTACTTGAAACAGGCTTTTCACACTATTGCATTTGCAAATAGCCAAATTACTAGGAAAGAAACTCCATGAAGAATGTACAAACCAAACCTGAGCAGGCATTGTAGGAGGCAAGGGATTCTTGATCATTGAGAAGATTTTTTCAGATGCTTATAGCCAAAAGCAGATTGTTGCGTTGATTAATAATTCAACATCATAATATGGCATCCTTTATTATAGTAGGAGCAGTAAACTATACAAGTCCCAAGAAATGTTTACAAATTGATCCAACTCTATGTAAAAGTGCATGCTCATACAAAAAATCCAAGAGCTACACGTTGATCCTATCCTATCTATAAGTGCATGCTCATAGCAAAAAGACAGGAGCTGCACATTAATCATATCCTATGGAGAAGTGCATGCTCATAGCAAAAAAATCAAAGAGCTACACATCGATTCTACCCTATGTAGAAGTGCATGCTCATAGCCAAAAACAAATCCAAAAGCTGCACTGATTGACATTAGTTAACTATCTACACTTTCAAGATAATTTGTTTCATCATTTCAAAGTCAAAAAGTGATGCTTCATCTTGCCCATGTTTCATCATTAAAGTCAATTCTGCAAACAAACATAATAAAAGTATTAGAACTACTTCATGCAAGAACAAGATAAGATAATTGATAAAATCATTTGATCACATTAAACAAGTGTCATACCTCATGCAAGGTGCCGCCTACGCATGAAGATGCTTTTCTTTTTCTCTTTTCCACGGCGCCCTTAATTCGAGTATTTGGTACACCTTTTGGCCTTCTCTTAAGGGGATCAAATACTCGAATTCCATGATTTTCTACATATTCAGATTCATCACCTTCCTCCAAGAAATCAACATGATCTTTACCTATTAGAGATTGCATTTTAGTTGTAATTTGAGAACGAAGACGCAACAAGGCTGTAGTTGCAAGCTCCTCTGTTACATCATGATTGGCATTATCATTCATAACACTGAAAGCTAACTACATCAACCTCTTCAAACATAGTGTCTTTGAATTAACCGCATGATGAGAGCCTTGTGCAACATCTTCACGATAAATCCTCTGTTTTGCAACTTTTGTCCACCTCTTCAAAATATATTGCGATGGAATGCTTGTAATATTTGCAACATTTGTCAAGATGTAAAGATCATGCCTACATAACCATCCTTGCATTTCAAATAACTTGCGGCTACAAAAAATGGTAGAATCACTTGGACTAAAATGCACAATATGCTTTCGTTCACTACTTCCGGTTCCCACGATATAAGTATGTAAAGACGCATCAGTTTCTGATCGAAGAACATGTTCAGATAAAACATACAAGAACTTAGCTTGAAAATTCCTATAAATAACATGAGTATATACTTGTGCAGCATGTTGCAAAATTCCACTAGTCTCAACCATAATATGTGGCTTTCCTTGAGCACACTCAAAATCATCAACAATTTCAGTGTTGCGCATTTTTTCAGCTTGCTTCTCATAATAACCAACAAATTCAGATAAAGTCATCGTCTTACACGCCATATCTTGAAATACATTATTGGTGCTCTCACTTCTTTGTGTAGATCTAATTCCTGCAGAAAAAAATCACGACCAAATGCAGGACACCATTTATGACGCAGGCGATATAGATTATCCAACCACTTGTTCTCACTTAAATTCCACTCCTGACACATAGCTTTCCAAGTGGTCTCCATTTTAATTTCAGATTCACAACGATATAGAAGCTTGTGCCAATATTTATCACGAAAACCTGGCTTTCCAAGAAGATGTGCAATATGATGCGTAGCATTTTTCCCAATATGCCATATACATAAACGATGATAAGAATTCGAGAAAACAGTTCTAATAGCATTTGCCATAGCATGATCTTGATCAGTGAAAATAGTTTTTGGTGCTTTATTACCCATTGCCTCCAAAAATGATTGAAATGTTCAAACAAAAGAAGCAATAGTCTCATCCATAAGAAATGCACAACCAAACATAACATTTTTCCAGTGATGATTCACACCAACAAAAGTCGCATATATCATATTGTGTTTATTTGTACGATAAGTAGTATCAAACACTACTACATCTCCAAAGCTATCATAATCCAACTTGGATAAATCATCAGACCAAAAAACATTGGTCATCCTCTGATCCTCATCCAATTGAAATGTGTAAGAAAAATTGCTTCCATTTGATTGTAAGCAATTAAAATGGTTGATAAGCCTTTGACAATCACCTGCATCAATCAGATTCCTTCTTTTCGATTGTAAGAAATTTTGACAATCACACAATGTAAAGCCAATGTTATTTGCCCCACCTGCTTCATCACAAAGATAAGAATATGCTTTTGTAGCCCTTATACCAGCCCCAGTCATAGAAGTCAAAATACCTTTGCTAGTATTTGTAATGTGTCGATACGAGCGTATAAGGTGTTTTTGCTTATCTTCAATGAAAGGATGATTATGAACATCTTCAAACTTGGTAACTTCCCAGACTCCATTTTCAATTTTAAATTTAATGCAAGCCTGACATCCTGTTCTCTTCACTGTCCTATAAATATTTCTTTGTTCATGAGGTGGGATTGGTGGAGAGTGTCCTTCACAATTGCATACAAATGTGCATCTTCGCAATACTCCTTTACTATTGTTCGCTTTTTGTCCTTTTCGCACTCCAAATCCTTTGCAAATTGCATATGCATTGTATGTATTATAGGCTTCATTTTCATTAGCAAACACCATACCAATTCTGAATTCAAATTCTTCATTAACATTGTGTGCAATGATATTATCGCTTGAAGCCTCTACAATTTGAGGAAAATATCTAATTATATAAAGAATAAAAATGAAGTAAATACAAATTAATTCTAAAAAGATGAAGTCATACCCATTTCGCCTGAGAATAGTTTGACTTTTACTGGAAGTGAATGTCAAACATGAGTTTTGGTGCCCACTGACATTGGGTTCTTCATAATTACAACCTCATAATCACTTGCAAAAACCTTTTAGCCAACATATTTTGGTAACATAAACAACAATTATCCATTAGCAAATAATAACTAAAATTGAAAGTGAAATAAAAATAAAAGCAACAATTATTAGTCCAAATTACTAATAGCAAGAACATTATTCAACCTTACCAAGAATAGGGCAACATAGGAACTAGATTGTCGAAAAGGTTGGGTGCACTCCAAGAACAAAGGTAAACGCAAAAGCTTGAGGTTTTCTCGTCTGAAACTTATGCATCAACAATAATAACAACTGCAATCATAAAGAATCGAGGCTTTTACCTTTACCCTAAAACAGAATACTAAAGCAATGAGCATGACAAAAATTCCCAATGCCAGCGCAGTATTCTCAATCTTGTCTCTCCAAACTACAAGAAATTGCATAGAGCTATTTGCAGATAAAAGTTGTTTGATTACATGAAAGCTCTTGTGAAGGCAACCAAAATAAAATGAGATCCATTGATTCAAAATGCATCAGAATAGCCAATATCAACTAGAAAAAAAAATATAAGGTGCTTGGCATGTTTAATTCAAAATTGTACCTTACAATGCTTGGAAGACCAATAATAAGTAGGGAATGCATTACATGGACAAAATAACACCAATTGCAAATCAACCATGACAAACCAAGAGGGGCAAGCTATCATATTCATATTCCAAAAGTGATGAACAACATTCAATAATTGTTCAAAGAACATCTTGTAAGGTAATCGTTGCCTAAACTAAAACACAGGCACTTATAAACAACATAATTGAGTAAAACAAGGCATTGGCCTCTTCTATGACATATGTGCAAAGTCAAGTGCACATTAATCTTCACGATCAAGAGAAGATGCAACCTTCACAAGAATCTCTTTCCTTTCTTGTTTCAACAGACTTGAAGCTTTTACTTAAAACCGAACAATAACCACTTTTATCATAATGTATATCTATGGAAGAGTAAGCATAAGGATAGCAGATGAGATAAGCACTGATACCATTTTTGGACTTAAGTATCCATGCCTTGTCGATGTTACAAATGTCACTTTTTCACCCTTTCATATACTAGGGGATTTCACTTGGAAAATAAGATGTTCCATACTAATGGATTCGGGTCCATAACCATGGGTTCCAATGTACGAGATCTTGTAGCACTTACCAATGAGGCCCTATCGATTAGTATTCTTAAGTAATTGAGATTGGGAAGCTTAGTCTTCTTCAGTTGCGATGTCCATCCCTAAGTGCACCACCATGTGAGGGACAGCCTGAGAAACATTCACATCAAACAATGTTATGAATTTCTTACTGCAAATGGAAGCAAAGAAAAGAAAAGAAAATACATTAGAATAAATAGCATACTGAAACCATGTGAGGGACTTCTATTGCACTCTCATACTGATACATTATCACTAAAGGCAGCAGAAATGAAGTTAGAGAATTTCTTTAATGTCAACCACCAAACTAACTTCCATTTGGGCTCGTGAAACCAGTCTGGAGTATAATTAAATAGAATGAAAATCTAGTAAATCTTATACAAACATATTACTCTTATTTTGCTAATTAAATTGGAGGACCAACTAACAAATGTATAAAATCATAAACAAAGAATAAAAAGATCAATTTCACTTCCAGCAATTATACCACATTGTTTTTTTTTTATCAAACATCACTTTGTAAGAGAAAGTTCTAATCTTTAAAATATTTAATAAATTAAAAGCAAAAGTACATGAAAAGACATGACAACACTCCAATATTCAGATACATAAAACAGTATAACACTGCAAAATCTTTACTAGCCCAGGCAGCATCATCCTATTGCCAAATATAGTATTGCCATTACAGTGTCATCACTATACTATCTAAAGACATAATGCGCAATTAACCATAAATGATATCATTACATACTATCAGTTTTCCTTCTTTTTTTTTAGTCATAATTAGTTTTTGAAGATCAATTTTTCTTGCATAGCAAGAGGAAGTTACCACTAAGATGATACTCATATCCACAAGTCACAAACCTTAAAAGCAGAAGCAATCACACCTCGTCCCTTGAAAATATTTTCAGGACACTTCAAAGCTATGTCCTTGGATACAAATCCAGTCCCATTAGTATGTTTTTGGCAGAATGGAAATGCAGCCTTTCATTGCAGGTTTTTGGTAGGCCCAAGAGATTCAAGAAAAAGCAACAGCAAAACATCTTAGAATCTCTTTCCTTTCTTGTTTCAACAGACTTGGAGCCTTTACCTATAACCGAACAATACCCACTTTTATCATAGTGTATATCTATGGAAGAGTAAGCATAAGGATAGCAGATGAGATAAGCAACGATACCATTTTCAGACTTAAATATCCATGCCTTGTTGATATTGCAAATGTCAGTGAACTCTTTAAGTAATTGAGACTGGGAAGCTTAGTCTTCTTCACTTGCAATGTCCATCCGTAAGTGCACCACCATGTGAGGGACAAAATAAGAAACATCCGCGGCAAACAAGGTTATGATTTTTTTAGTGCAAATGGAAGCAAAGAAAAGAAAATACATTAAAATATAGTAAAATCAATATGCAATCCAAAACTATTGTCAAATTAGTACCAATAAAAAAGAGTGGTAGTTCTCAACTCAACTATTAATGAGGAATGAGAAAACTTAGAACCTCAACATCTCCTGTGGCATTAAACAACTCTCGTTGCAAGGTTCCATTAAACCAAAAAAAAAAAAAAATGAAAAGAAACACAAGGCGTGGCGGCAAATGATGATCGAATGAATCCACTTTTGTTCTCCCTAGCTACTCGCGCATTCACTAGCAATAGAACAACCCCAGAACAACCCATCTTCGTTCTCCCTAACTACTTGCGCATTCACTAGAAATAGAAACAGAACAACCCCATAACAACCCATCTTCGTTCTCCCTAGCTACTCGTGCATTCACTGGAAACAGAAACAGAACAACCCCATAACAACCCATCTTCGTTCTCCCTAGCTACTCGCGCATTCATTGGAAACAGAAACAGAACAACCCCATAATAACCCATCTTCGTTCTCCCTACCTACTCGCGCATTCCCTGGCAGCAGAATAACCCCATAACAACCCATCTTCGTTCTCCTAGCTACTCGCGCATTCGCTGGCAACAGAACAACCCCATAACAACCCATCTTCGTTCTCCCTAGCTACTCGCGCATTCACTGAGAACAACCCAAGAAGATGCAAAAACAACCCATTCGGGATTTCGACTGTGCATTCCGAAACCGGCCCACGAGAGGGGAGGAAGAAGGAAACTCACCGGTCGAGAGAGAAACGCACAGACCCCACCTAGGTCCACAGCAAGCGGGAATCCTTCTCCACCTCACGCCTCTCCTTCTTCTCCGCACCGTCAACCCCGCCCAGGTCCGCCAAGATCTTCCTCGTGACCAAGCAGCCCAGCGTCAAGGACAACACCCGGTCAACGGTAGGGAGCCTGGTACTACTCGGGAATGAGACTAAGGCCGCCTCCCTCCTGCTGGAGGCCAATGGCTTCGCGGCGGAGGCCGGCAGGAATCCTTCTCCAGCCCGCGTCTCTCCTTCTTCTCGCGACCGAGTGGGCCAACGTTAGGGACAGTACCCGTTCAGCGGTGGAGAGCCTAGTGCCGCTCGAGAACAAGACCGAGGCCGCCTCCCTCCTGCCGAAGGCCAATGGCTTTGCGGCGGAGGCCGGCGGGACGGGGAGGACGAGCAGATGCTGGAGACGGAGGATGCCAGAGGCATATGAGACTTTTGGGGGAGGGAGCCGGAGCTGGACACAAACCTTCAGCTCAATCTCTGAGGGAACAGTCAGAGCTGGAGGGAGTCGAGACCTGACTGCGACTGATGAGGCTCCGACGTGCTAAAAGACTGGTGAGGCTTTTGAGGAGGCAGAGCTGGACTTCGAAGGCGGAAGTGGAAGCGGAGAAGGAAACGCAGGTCTTCCGACGTGCTAGGAGACTGGTGAGGCTTTTGAGGAGGCAGAGCTGGACTCGAAGGCGGAGGTGGAAGCGGAGAAGGAAACACAGGTCTTTGTGGAAGTGGAGAAGGAAACGCGGGTCTCGTTCTGCGTTTGTTCTCCCCCGAGGGAAGGAGAGAGAAAGTGAGAGAGAGAAAAAAAATTGCAAAAAAATCGATTGAGGAGAGAGAATGGTGTTTTGGGCGGGAGAGCGTCTTTTCTTTTGCCAGCGAGTGTCTTTTCTTCTGCCGCGCAGGAGCGTGTCTTTTCATCTGCCAGCAAGCTGAGTCGAGCCAAGCCGAGCTGAGCGAGTCTTTTAATTTTTCAGTGAATCCCACACGACAGGTGTCCAAAGCTGAGTGGTATGTGCGCACCAGGTCAGCAGATGACGTGGCGCGCACATACCACTGAATATTTTCTCGCTCAAGAGGGAGGAGTATTCGAAAGTTGGGCCAAGGAGACAAATTGAAATTGGGCCGAAGATGGTTGCGCTTCCTCAATTAAAGCTTTGCACCTCCCATCTCACGTATTCTTCAGCATCACGTCGACCCGAGCTCCAGCAAATTCTCTCTCCTCGACTGAAAACGTTTCGAATCTCCGAGCAGGGCCATGGCTTCTGTCTGAAACGCCGACAAAGCTGGAACCTTCGTAGCAAAGCCATCCAGTAGAGCTCCCGTCTTGTCACAGAGAATCTCCGAAATAGCTCCAACCGTTTTACCTCTAAAAAATGCTCTGTCAAGACATTGATTTTCAAGGAACGCAGCTTCGGCGGGTTCCAATTGTTGGCCGATTGAGTCTTTTCTATGTAAAGTTTCAAACTTTGGCCATTCCGTTTCCTGAAATTACTGAGCATTGGCACAACTAACCTCGTCTGCTCTCTCTCTCTCTCTCTCTCTCAATCACTCTATGTAGAGCAACTCTTTCGAATATTTAGATGGTAGTCCCGTGGCGGTGGAGAAAAAGGATGTGGAATAGGTAGATCAAACCAAGAAACTATGCTAACTCATCGCATTTAAGGCCATCTCAACTCCCACAAGTACCCTTAATTACTCTCGTCTCTCCCTCTCTCACAATGACCCTAATTAATGCTATCTTTAGTATATTTAGAGGGTTGTCCATGAGCAGTGAAAAAAAGGCCATGGAGACTTGGATATTAGTAATGGTGGCTGATCAAGGAACAATAAATTGTTGAAAAAAAAATTCCATTTCCATGCATGTACTCATGGGTGATCTATTTCTATCACTAGATTGTCTATAAGACTATTATCGTTCTTTTTTTTATGGAGACAACCGAAGTTTATCCTTTTCTTTATGCACTTCGGTTTGACTATGATGAGTTATTATATAAGGAAGAATTAATTCCAAAAAGTCTCTTACGAAGCTATGGAAAGAATCTCTTAAGTTCAATGCTTCTCAAGTCTCCAGCCAGTTCAACCTAGAATATTGAATTAGAAAAGCAAAACAATAACATCTTATCGTTGTGATAAGGGCATTAGGGACTCACAGAGCATTACTCCATTGGTCATGTTCACCTCATAGTTTTCAAATATAAAGGAAACTCCTCTTTTCGCTTGATATTATTTGATGAGAGTGCTTTAGAGATAGTATTATGATGTACAAAACCATGCTACATATGCATTGTTTGATACTAGGGCTTCTTGTTCATTTGTTGCGGAACATTTTGTGTGATTAGTTGGATTGAAATTTGAACCGTTAGAAGTCATACTCAATGTCTCCACTCCAATGAGAAATGAAGTGTTGTCCACCCTAGGATGTCGAGGGTATAGAATGGGTATAGGTGGTCAAGAAGAAATGATAGACCTAGCCGTATTGGCTATGTACAACTTCAACATTATCATTGGGATGGATTGGCTTATTAAACAACGGGCTCATTTAGATTGTTATGGTAAAACGATCCAATTTAATCTACCCGAGTGTCCAGTTATAAGTTTTTTGGACATGGAGGAATTGGAGGAGGACCCTCCATGTCCTTAATTTCTATGTTAGAAGCCATTTGACTTCTTGAGGAAAGTTGCCAAGGATACTTGGTGACAGTGATGAATATATCCAAAGCAGAACTGAAATTAGAAGACATTCCGGTAGTACGGGAATTTTTCGATGTCTTTCCAAAGGAGTTATCGGGATTACCTCCAGGATGAGAGGTGGAAATTGCCATTGAATTAATTCCAGAAACGGAGCCCATCTCTAAGGCTCCCTATCGGATGTAGCTGTCGGAACTTAAATAGTTAATAGTGCAACTCCAAAATTTATTAGAAAAAGGGTTTATTCGTCCGAGTGCTTCGCCATGAGGTGCACCAATTTTATTTGTGAAGAAGAAGGATGGGATGTTACATCTCTGTTTTGACTATCGACAACTTAACAAGGTCACTATTAAAAACAAATACCCTTTGTTGAGAATCAATGACCTATTTGACCAACTCCAAGGGGCATCTGTATTTTCGAAGATAGATTTACGATCAGGATATCATCAACTTAGAATCAAGAAAGAGGATATTCTAAAGATGGCTTTTTAGACATGGTATGGACACTATGAGTTCACCGTGATGCCGTTCGGTTTGACAAATGCACCAGCGGCATTCATGGACTTGATGAATCGAGTTTTCAAGTAGTATCTAGACCGCTTTGTCATAGTATATATTGATGATATTCTTGTGTATTCTTGGAACCCAGAAGAACATAAACACCATTTAAGAATGGTGTTGCAAACCCTTCGGGAGCACCCACTTTATGCAAAATTCAATAAATGCGAATTTCGGCTCGACCACATGGTATTTCTTGGTCACATGGTATCTGGTGACAGAATTTCGATGGATCCGGCCAAGGTGGAAGTAGTGCTGAATTGGCCAAGACCGACCATAGTCACGGAGGTTCCAAGTTTTCTTGGCCTGGCAGGCTATTACAAAAGATTTGTGGAAAGATTTTCCTGTATAACTACCCCTCTAATGCAACTATTACGGAAGGATGTAGAATTCAAGTGGACAGATAAATATGAACGGAGTTTCCAGGAACTTAAGTGGAAACTCACTACTGCTCCTATCTTGACAATACTTTCCGGACTAGGAGGTTTTGAAATATACAGTTATGCCTCTCACAAAGAGCTAGGATGTGTACAGATGCAACATGGGAAAGTAGTGGCCTATGCATCAAGACAATTGAGGCCCTATGAAGTCAATTATCCAACCCATGATTTGGAATTGGCTGCAATTATATTCGTCCTGAAGATATGGAGACATTATCTTTATGGTGAGAAGTTTGTGATTTACACGGATCATTAGAGTTTGAAGTACTTGTTTTCCCAAAAGGAGTTGAATATGTGACAGAGGCGCTGGATGGAATTCCTAAAGAATTACGACTATGAAATATTGTACAAGCCTAGCAAGGCAAATCGAGTTACCGACGCTCTCAGTCGGAAATCCACTATTGCGCAATTGATGGTCCAAGAATGGAAATTGCTTGAAGGAGTTTGTGATCTCAAGTATAAGCTTGAGATTGGCTATCTATTGAGCTTATTGGCTACTCTTCGGATTGAGTTAGAGGTGTTATCGAAGATTGAAATGTTGTAGTGGGTGGATATAGAAATCTAAAAGATCGCAAAAGAAGTTGTAGAAAAGAAGAAATCGGATTTTCATGTCACAAAAGACGAAATGCTGAAGTTCCATGGGCGATTATGTGTGCCCAATGATATAGAATTAAAAGAATAAATTCTTTCTGAAGCTCACCACAGTCAATACAGCATACATCTCAGAAGCACAAAGATGTATGGGAATCTTTGGCAACATTATAGGTGGAATGGCATGAAGTCATATATCGCTAAGCACGTTGCAAAATGTTTGACTTGTCAACAAATAAAGACACAACATTGTAAGCTGAGAGGACTAGCCATTGAAAATTCCGGAATGGAAATGGAAACATACTACCATGGATTTCGTTATGGGTTTACCGAGAAGTCAGAGAGGGAAGGATTCAATTTAGGTGATAATTGATAGACTTACGAAGTCCGCTCATTTTCTAGCAATGCAGAAGACTTTCTCATTAGAAGAATATGATAATTATATGTACGGCAAATAGTTCGCTTACATGGGGTGCTAGTGACTATTACTTCAAATCGAGATCTTAAATTTACTACCATATTTTGGAGAAGTTTACAAGCCGCCTTGAGAACGAAATTGCAGTACAACACCGCTTATCATCCACAAACGAATGACCAAACTGAAAGAACTATCTAGACCTTAGAAGATATGCTTCGAGCGTGTGTTATTGATTTCAAGGGAAGTTGGGATGAACAATCACATCTTATTTAATTTACATATAATAACAGTTACCAACAAAGTATTGATACGGCACCATTCAAAGCACTCTATGGTCGGGCTTGCAGGACTTCAACATGCTGGGATGAAGTTGGGGAAAAGAAGATCACTAATCCAGAGCTAGTTCAACTTACGATAGACGCCGCTCAGAATATCCGAGATAGAATAAGAGCCACCCAAAATCATCAAAAAAGTTATGCTGATAATAGGTGGAAACCCCTAGAATTCCAAGTTGGTGACCATGTTTTTCTTAAAATATTGCCCATGAAAGGTATATCCTGTTTTGGTAGGAAAGGAAAATTGAGTCCTAGATTTATAGGACCTTTTGAGACACTAGAACGGGTAAGGAATTTGGCCTACGAATTGGCTTTGCCACCAAAGCTTGCTCAAGTCCACGATGTTTTCCATGTTTCAATGTTAAAAAAGTACGACCCCGATCTGGCACACATGCTAAACTTCGAGGAGATCAAAGTAGATGACGAAGTGTCCTATACAAAGAAGCCAGTGCGGATCGTGGATCGAAAGGATCAAGTTTTGAGAAATAAGGTTATTCCCTTAGTTAAAGTAGTATGGCAACACCATAGAGTAGAAATAGCGACCTTGGAGAGTGAAGAAAGTATGAGACAATCATACCCGTACCTATTTGAGCTAGGTACATATTTAAATTTTGAGGACGAAATTTTATTTAGAGGGGGAAAAATGTAACATCATAGAATTCCAAGCCGTGAGAATAAGACATAAGGGTCAATCATGGGAATTAATGACATAAACCTTGGATAGACCAAGACATGGCATGTTCGGCTATGGACTCGGTCCACCCGACCGAGACCCGGTTAGGGAAAATAACTAAGACCAACCACGAGGTTTATTTTAAGACATCCAATGGACAAATTCTAATTTAAAATAGTTATTGACAAGTTTAAGAAGGCTACCTAATTAGTCGCCCTCATTTGGTTAAAGTTTAGTAAATTTTGGCATGAACTTCGATTCTCAAAGAACCGTCAATCATGTACAAATATGAATGACTTCTCCAATTATGCGACACCTATGTTAGTCTTATGAATGCCTTGGATGAATTTTGGACATGAATTAATTAATGCAAGGATGAATCATTAGACAAGTGTCAAGAGATGATTGGGGTTCTAGAATCTTCCATAATCCTTTGACTTAGTCCATCATTATCTATCATGTGCCAAATGCCATTTGCAAGAAGAAGGAGAAAACTTGCACGCCAAGTAGCTGGCAAAAATATCTAGGCCTCATTTAATGATTTTGGACTTTAGTTCATTAGTCATGGATGAATCACCTACTTAGGTGTCCTCTAGAATCTTAGATGAATCTCAAGTTATGATAGCCCTAGATTGTAGCATTGATGAACAAGACAAGGACCAACTAATTAAAAAAAGACATTAGGCGTTAAAGGGGCTTATGTGTCCTTTAGACACCATAGGTAATAACGAGCCTAGAGTGAGCCTTAGAGGATAAGCAAATAGATGGACCATTTAGAATTAAACATAAATAAGCATAGGCACCAACTACGGAGGCTAGATAGGCCAACTCATATCTTAGGCTTAATCATGGGTTTGCATAAAAATTTGAGAGGAAGAGGCCTATATATAGGAGAAGGCATCTTCACATTTTTAAGAGTTAACCATTCTCTCCTTTCATCTCCCTTTCTCTCCTCTCTCTCACGCCTTCCTCACCAAGTAGTCTTACGAGCCGTCCGATCACCAAAGAAGCATCTTAGAGCTAGGTCCAAAAAGTGGTAAGCAAACTTTCCTAACTTTTCAATAGGGCGATGTGCTACGCATATCGATTTTAGGATCATATCATTGTTTACTTATGTTGGCTTTGTATTGTTATGCTTGTTGTGTTTATATTTGTTTGTTGTTGCTTCAAGTAAATTCATGGCCTTGCATGGATGTCGAGCACACCTGGATGTTGAGGAAATGTCTCATGTGACTTTGGACATGCGCCGAGGTGGGTGTATGACCCACACTTGATTTTGAGACAACATTGAGACATGTTGTTACTCGAGACAAATCACTGGTCGATGTTGAAGCCAGAGCAAATGGTTCCAAGTGCATACCACCAACCCAAGCCATAGCTGGCATGAGTTTAATTTAATAAGACATAAGAGTCACTCATTAGTTCACCTTGCAAGGCACACCTATGGGCCTCTCATTTGGCTACAAGTTTAAACATAAAATGAATTGGTTGATACTTGAAATACATGGACACACGATGGACTTATATGCCAATGCTAGAGGATGCTGAGTCGTTGCCTGGGGTAAAGCCCCGAATGCCATCCCGATATTGAGATCGTGGATGATACTGGCCTGAGTGAGGCCGATGCTTGGGGGTCACCCTAGAAGCCGTCCTAATAATGAGATTGGGATGATGCCGGTTGCCAAGGGGGGACCGATGCCCAGTTGTTACCGGAAAAGTCGATTAATCTCGACTAATATGATACTGAAAAAGAAAAAAAGAAAGTCCATGTGTGATGCTTGAATTGCTACTTGCAAAAGCTAGGTTTGTTTTGATATGTACTACTGAGTCTTTGCATCGATTTGAGCAAATGTTGCATCAGGTCACTTAGTGCTTGAACAGATCTTATGTGCTGCACACATTTCTCTTAGTGACCGAAATGATTGTAAGCCATAGATTTTTGGGAAGACTTGTTATTATGCACTAACTCCTTATCTTGATGTTGGAAAGCACATAGATGATTGAGAGATGTTCCTATGCATAAGCAAGGCAAGGCACGAACCTTGTTATTGATTTGCCATCGATAAGTGGATGGTGATTTTGTATCTAAGGATCAATAGCAAGATGTTCTCCTATAAGAGAATTAGGAATTTCTACTTACTGAGTCACCAACTCATTCTTGTTGTTTTCACCATTTTAGGTGTGTGATGGATGAACCAACTTCACTGTTCATCCGTCCCGGCCTTCCCATTGATATGCTTACCACCATGATAGACATAGTAAACGTAGAAGAGGACGTCATCTACCGGACATAAACCACCACCGGTTGGGTTCAAGAAGGAGTAGACACTTTGGTTCCCCACATGTATGAGGCTCAGTGCCTCATTTTTTTCGGGACATCATAGGTTCCATTCATGGCTTCATTCCTCCAGCTGATATCATAAGAATGTTGTAAGGGAATGAGCCTAGGATGGGGGCCATTTTTGGGAGAAGCTCGGTTGAGGAGCTAGGCTACCCCAGCCTTTTGATCGACTATGTATGGAAATAAAAGTAAGTAGCCCAAGACTAGGATGGACATGTAATTGAAACAGTTTTTGATATGTGTATATGTTTTTGAATATATGTTGTTTTTATTTGCTTGGCTTGTATATGTCTTACCTGACTTCCATGTTTGTTTGTACAACGATTGTTTATGATCGCTTTCGCATCTACAAAGGTAGATTTATCTATTTTGCATTGAAGATACATTGTAATTATTGTTTGTATTAAACTATATACTTTAAAGCTTAAGAACTTTTTCATTAATAATTTTAGTTAACACGACATAATTTTCTCATATATTTGCTATCAGGTTAATAGTACTTTGCTAAACTAATGCACATAAACTTTCTTGTAGAAGAAAACAATCCCTAATCACTTGACGCACATTAACACTCCTATGAATTTGGATCGCAAGGTATGGTGTTTCCAATTTTTTTTCATTAATTATGTAGAATTATTTGGAAATTTATATCATAGCATATACTACTTGAATTAATGTATATAGTTGGCTAGGATGAGGGTACAAGGAATTTCATTGATTTTAACACAATTGGTAATTCAAATAAGATAAGTCACCGTAGCTATTCTCGAAATCTTATTTGCAATCGGGAAAGAATCGCGAGTTTTCAATCGTTGCTAATACATATTATTTTATTTTGAATTAAAATACCTTACTATAAATCGACTCATTATCTATATAAAATGATATAGCATCAAAAATCTCGTGGTTCTTCTCAATGAACCAAACGTTGAAACTATATTAGGTAAAATCTATATACGAATTGATCAAAAATCATTTTTTGGCTTAGTTTTGACTTGTGTGATCTTAAGATTGATTTTGTAATGGTCCAGGTCCCAACACATCTTTTATCTACGAGATTTGGATCAAAGGAGTAAATTTTCTTCTCTTCTAATTCATTATTCTTATTTTGTTCTTTTCTTTACTTCATTTGTTTTATGCATAATCGATATTATTTGTCTTAATTTTAGGTCACTAGAGAGTCCTTCTAGAGCAATTTGATTTTGGTGAAAAGACTGAGGAGCCAATTCATTGCACAATGATTTTGTTATTAGTTGCAAAACCAACGTTTCATTGTTTTTCATCTTTTAAATTTAATATATCTATATAATGGCGTTAACTATTTTTTTAATAGGTGATAATATTATTTACTTGTAATTAAAGATGTTTGGGTTGTATTGGAATTTTGAAAGGGTTTTTCGAGGATGACCTTGAGTCTCATGTGCACAAAATAAGAAATCATCACTATGATCACTTGTTTTTTACTTGTAATTTTATATTAGGACGATTCTCAGTAATTTTTTTTTTGGAAAAGATAAAATTAAAAAAATAAAGGAGGGAAACCAGTTGATATTTTCCCTAATCCTTTTTCTGGAAAAGATAAAAATCAAAATAAAAATACTAAAGGAAGGAAATCGGTTTGCCATTAGCTGACCGTTCCTCCGTCATTTGACTGAGGGACGGTCACCTAAGCCGCTCCCTAAAATTTATATGATTTAATAAATGCAAGCAAGTGAGCCTATGCTCATTCGCGCTCAAGAATTTTTCTGATTTTGTACCAAAACTCGAACTCGGAAAGACATGAAATTCCTCTTTTGCCCTTTTCAACTTTATGTCACGAAAACAAAAATCTTGGAGGAAAAGAGCACGTGATGCACGTTTGAATGCCTCGGACTTCCTCGGTCCTTACTCTTCTTACTGGTCTGGTCTCTCGCTTTTATTCTGTCTATTGGTCGACGAATTCATTTCGCGTGACATTTCGCGTGACCGCTTTGTATAGATTCTTAGAAATTTCCACTCTTTTTTTGTCCTTTTTGCAAATAGCCTTCAATTTTTCGCTATTTATACGGGGTTAATTACGGTTTTAGTTCTCTAAGGTGTAAAATATTTACAATTCATCTTCTAACATTTATTTTGTACAATTGGGGAAATGACGGTCCGGTCATCTAAGTATTATTTTGCTCATTCAAGTCCTGTAACTAGAAACTTGTCCAAAAAATCCTCAATTTATTATATGATTGGTGTTGACTAGATGGTCGCGTTAGAGATTTCCGATCAAAATTATTTGGAAGGCTACATTAGTAATTCGTCAAAAAGTTTAGCACTGAATTTCTATCCTCAAAAAGTTTAGAATTGGTAATTTGTCAGAATGTTTAAGACTAAATTGGTACAATTGAAATGTTTAAGATTAAATTAACTATTGAAAAATAGATTTAGGACCTTTTGGACAATTTTTCCAGCCTCTAACATTCTTGATTTCTATAATTTAACACTTTATTTATCCGTTGTAACTAAAATTATCAAATTAAGGTTTCTTTCTCCTTTTTCTCTTCTCTTAATTTGCTTTTCGCTAATTTGGTACTCATTTGGCGTTTCCTTAGTACCGAGTGGCAATTTTTGTTCTAATGACGATTCAGTGAGAACAATCAATCTAGAGGATTTAATTGCAGAAACTGAGAAAGTTAGAAAAAGCGATTGTACAGAATAAGACTAACAATACCGAATCACACAAATCAATAAGACTTGATCGAACGGAATAAACGTTGGGAGACCAAATTGCACAAACGCACCGAATGTTGGAAGACTAAAACAAGTACCTAACCCCTATTTATGCACGTCGACCGCAAGGTGGAATCTCAACACGACCTTTCCAAAACAATGAGTTCATATATTCGCCGGCGCATCTAAATCACCTAACCCGTGCATTACTATAGCTTCAAGACGTGAATGTGTGAGTCAGTTTTCATTATCTTATCTTGTGCTCAACTCATCGATCTAAACTGACACATACGGTTACACCTAGCACTGGTGGAAAAACAATCTGGCTGGCCCGGGACATGAGTTCCGGTTCGTGAGTGTTGTTGATATCAATTGGTCCCATATTAACCCTGAAAGATATACCTGGAGTTCGCCATGCACTTGTCGTCCTCGAGCAACAGCGTCTCCCTCCATCGGGAGGGCGTGAGGGATTGGTGACGGGACAATCGCAAGAAAGTTGGATGAGCGTTGTGTGTATATATAGGTCCCACAAAGATGGGAGGGCAAATCCCAGCAAAATCTCTCTCTCATTCTCTTCGTTTGCTTCGTTTGGGAAATGGGGTCCAAGGACATGGGGATTTTGCTTACATTTGTACTGATGGCGATGTGCTTTTCCTCTGTCCGACCGGAGGCTCAATACCTCGACTTCGTCGTGAGTGAATAATGATGCACGCATGCATTTCTGAAGTTCTTCTCATGCTTTTCATTTCCTCTTTGTCATTCATATCACGAAAGGAAATAGTTTTTTAAGTGCTGGGATTATAGTTTGAGTATATAAGCGTGTGTAATCGGTGGTTCTTTGATAAATTTGAAGGTGGAAGAGAAGGTGTTCACGAGGCTGTGCAGCTCCAAGAGCATGTTGGTTGTGAACGGAAGTTTTCCAGGGCCGGTGATCAAGGTTCACAAGGGTGACACCATCTACGTCAATGTTCACAACCATGGAACCTCCGCTGTCACTCTCCATTGGTTCTCTCTCTCTCTCTCTCTCTCTCTCTCTCTCTACACCAGCCATAGGCGAGGGCTGCACTCGCTAGCCATAGAGAGAGGAATTTTTTAGCCGTACGTGATGAAAAAATTTACGATTAATATCATGATTAATCTCAAAATCTAAACTAATACATCTATGATAAATTTATCTAAAGCTAATTTTTCGACAACAAAAAATCCAAAATTAGTACATCTTTGACAAATTTACCGCTTGAACTAATACACTCGTGACAAATTTACCATATGTTAATTCCCATTAAATTTCACCGTTAAATTGTTGAGTTGGATGATACGTGATAACTGCCTAGTGTACCAATTTGGGATTTTACTCTTCATTTGTTACAGTGTATTGTGAATTTTTTGTAGTATAAATTCAATTTAACAAAAAGTATTATACAAGTTTAGGATTTTTTTCAGCAAATTTTGGTAAAAAAAAAAGGAAAAAGAAATAGATAAATTTAAAAAAATTGTAAAAATCATTTACATCAGCATCGACCATGCCATATAGGACATTGAGCTTTTTTTTATACCAAAATTTGCTGAAAAAATCGCCCAAATTTTTAAGATTAAATTGGCCAAATTGAAAATTTAGGACTAAATTAATCATCGTATAAGAAGTAAATATATTTTAGACAATTTTCCCACTTGTTAATGAGAGCCCATGGCACTTTTAATACAAGAATGTTTGATTTTTAAAATACTTCACCACGCATTTTTTTACGAGGACAATCAATGCCTTGGACAATAATCAAATGTATACATCATTTTAATATAAATTAGACAATCAAATGTGTGCATCTTTTAATTAAGAACTTTTGACAATCAATTATTTTTTGTTCATGCTTCAAGCATAGAATATTGTGTTTCGAGCGCTAATTGAAATTTCAAATTTTAGATAGAGATTGTTATCTATATGTCCATATCGTTGTATGATATTAAGGATTGTACGTATTAAAAAGGGTTAATATTATTAAAAATTTCAAATTAGTATTTACATGTCTCATTTACCTCAAATTAATTTTCATTTCATAAAATCCTAAATTGATACCCTTGATAAATTACCTCAAATTAATTTCCGTCTAAAAAAGAGAGTTAACAATAAGAGAATTTGTGACTGCGAATGTTAGAATCACGGAGAGATGGTTATGATAAAGTTTGCCAATCATATTTGAACGTATCTGCAGACAAAAGGAGAGGAAATTGTTTGCTTATTTTGACTTTGTAATAGGCACGGAGTTATGCAACCAAGAAATCCATGGTTCGATGGCCCGGAGTACATAACATAGTGTGCAATTCCAGTTGGTTCGAACTTCACTTATGAAGTCAATTTCACCACAGAAGAAGGCACGGTTTGGTGGCATGC
Organism: Eucalyptus grandis x Eucalyptus urophylla; assembly: GCA_028830015.1. Taxonomy (NCBI): domain Eukaryota; kingdom Viridiplantae; phylum Streptophyta; class Magnoliopsida; order Myrtales; family Myrtaceae; genus Eucalyptus; species Eucalyptus grandis x Eucalyptus urophylla. Next base: position 26,347,460 of record CM054198.1, on the reverse strand, counting down.
TCATAGTGATTGGACTCGTGCGAGTGTCCATGGTGTGATTATCATTTATCCAGCCGAAGGAAGCACTTACCCCTTCCAACAGCCCCATGCAGATGAAGTTTTAGTCCTTGGTATGTATGGAAATTTCCATGCCTCCTTCTCTTCATTTCAATAAGACCGACTTTCGAGTTTTATATATACTCTAACCGATGTGCAGAACCCATGAGGGTTTGGACATTCACACCACAAAAGAAAAAAATACAGCAGGTTAAAAGTAAGCGAGTGTTTTTCTTTGATTAATTAATTTCAGCAAACCAAACTCGTGAAAGTCTAGAAAATTAATTCGAAGAAAATTTATTTAGATTCATTTTGCATGGCATGCATGAAATTTGGTACGTACTAGAGCATTCTCAATGGGTGCACATTTACCCACCTCTGCCCTTTGTTCTCAATGAAGGAAACGATAAGGCCGCAAGAAGAAAGGAGGCATTTATGCATATTCATATATTTCCATTTTCTCCTAAAATGAACAATAGCTTTTTCAAGTGCTGATAAATTAGAACCCATACTGCAATTTAGTATTTCGGTAGCAACTATAAATCTTTCTTTTCTCTTTTTTTTTTTTTTCATATAGTGGAACGCGAGGCGTCCACCAATAGGTTAATGATTTTGTGGAAAATGATAGTTTGCCATTTTGCCTTTTAAATGTGCAAGAGATTTATGGAATCTCAAAAAAATGGAAATAAAACGAACTTACTTATATGGTTATTAGTAAGTCATATGACTTGAAGGTGTTAGCAAATATAGGGTGCCCAGGATTATGTATTTCGGATGTATTAATTTTTTGCCTGTCAAAATATCATAGCGGGCCCTCGAAAAGTTGGACTAGTTTGATTTCTCATTATTATATAGTAATAAAAGAGTGCACGTTTTGTTTATAAATAGAATTTCAAAAAAGAAAAAAGAAAAAAGAGGAGGATTTTGTCGGGTACTTGTCCACTATCCAAAATCAAATGAATTCATTATTTTTAAAGCATGACATTTCTCATGATGCATAATTAATGCATTGGAAATAAAACCAATTATGTATCAGGTATAATTAACGAATGTCATAAGGCGCTCGTGCTCATGAGCAGGAACCTTAAAGAGATTTCGAGGATATAACGAGTCTTTTCTCTTTAGAGGGAGAGAAAAAAGAGTTGTTTAACCATAGATAAAGAAGAGCTATTGCATTATGTTCTATTTAAAATGATTTCATGATGTGGTTTCTAAGACAAAAAGGGTATCTTCGACTTGTAGTTGATGGTGGATTATTAAGCGTTTTGTTCCTCCTTTTTTTCTCTTAAAGGGTCCTGGTACATAGATGATTATCAAGAGCTGGTTGACTATGACCTGGCTGAAAGTTACAGACTTGCCCACCTCAGATGCATACACTATCAATGGCCAGCCAGGGGACTTTTGCCCCTGCTCCAATGGTATGTTGCAGTCCAAAACGTCGTTGCCAACTTGGAACATGCCTAGATCCATTACCTATGTTACAAATTCTTGTATTCTTTTCTTTTTTGTCACTTGCATGGTTGCAGAATCGACTTACCGTTGGTATGTCGACTACGGGAAGACCTACCAAGTTCGGATAGTCAACGCGGACATGAACGCGGAGCTCTTCCTAGCCATCGCAAGCCACAACCTCGTGGTTGTCAGCATGGACGGAGGGTACGTGACGCCCTTCGTCACCGACTACATCATGATCTCTCCGGGGCAGACTATCGACGTGCTGCTTGTGGCCAATCAGTCGCTCAGCCACTACTACATCGTCGCTCGGCAGTACTACTCCGGGAAACGGCTACTCACCAATTTCGACAAGACAAACGCGTCCGCTATCCTCTAGTACCGCGGGAGTTATGCCCCTCCCGAGGAACCCTAGCTCCCCGTTCACCTCCCATCCTACTATGACATCGATGCTCAAATCCAATTTACTCGGAAACTTCGAAGCTTAGCCAGCGTGGACCACCCCGTTGATGTTCCACTAGACATGAGTACCAGAATGTACGTCACGGCGTCGATAAACATCTTTTGGTATGCCAGTGAACGGATGGGTGTGAGCTTGAATAATATTTATTGGGTCAACCCGCACTCTGATGTACTCTCAGCCTACTACAGGTAACTCATCCATTTCGAGGGGGTGAAAATTCTCTATTCCACACTTATAATTCTTTTGGTGTCTTAACTAATCTCAACCGTCGATGAGAATTTCATGTTCACAAATCGATGATTGAAATTTAATGAGGCGCAGAAGGTGGAGAACCCATGTGCCCACTATATAATGTGGTCATATACAAGCAATATAAACAGGATCGACAGCATCTCATTACCTATAAAAATGAGATTTTTTTGTATTTTGATATCGCTATAACGTCGACCGCGCGATTGTTAAAGGAACACGAGTGGATTCTACACGACCGACTTCCCTGACCAGCCACCGACGTTCTTCAATTTCACGGCGGACGATCTTCCAGTCAACACGACGGAGCCGATCCAGGGGCCCAAAGTGAAGGTGCTGAACTATGGCGAAGAGGTGGAGATGGTGTTTCAAGGGACCAACATTCTGAACGCCTCGATAGCTCACCCAATGCACCTGCACGGCTACACCTTCTACGTGGTTGGGGTCGGGGGAGGAAACTACGCAACTAATCCCGGTACGCACGATCGCAAGTAGATGGTAATCTAATCTTATCAATATCCGGGTGATTGATCATCCCTCTCTCCTCCTCCTCCTTTTCTCCCTCTAGGTGTCTGGTTATGGCACTGTCATCTGGAACGACATTTCACTTGGGGCATGAACACGGTCTTGATAGTGAAGGACGGCAGCATGCCGGATAGGAGCCTAAAGGCCCCTCCACCGTACATGCCCGCTTGCGAACCTGCTGCGCTCGCCCTTGAGCTACGAGGATTGAACGACCACTCAGGGACCGATGGAGACTAAGTATGTACTGCTGTGCTCGCTTTGCTGTTTGCTTGTCGAATAAAACGGCCTCCGTCCATGGACTTGGCAGGATGATCTACCAGCTTTTATGAATCATGGGATGTAATGCGAATTCTTACATTTGCTTTTCTTATGCTTCTGTTCTGGGGCAATCTCCACGTGCATTATCCCTTCGATTCCTGTCCTCCATAATTCAAGGTTTATTAGGGCAGGCTCTATTGTGTCCGCAAAATTATGTGATTGGTTTCTTTCTTCTTCATCATCTTCTTTTTCATATTTTGTTTGTAATGAAACCATCCTCGAGTTACTTCGAGCCATGCGCAATCTTTTGTTTTGAAAAGATATTGCTGAGGCAAGTCTTAAGAATTAGAATCCAAGTCCTCTTATATGGAGAAATTTGACGATGTTATTCGATGCTGTAAATTTAGATTATATATGTAAATCATCACACAAGGAGACTAGTTGATAAGGACAAGCAAATTGCAAAGAATGTCGCAAAGAACGTCGCTGCCTCTGTGACTAAAGGGAAAGACATGAAAGATAAGGAGGTGGCTAGCTATGATTCTGAAATTTCATCACGGATCTGATGACGTATATTTTAATGTCAAATAGGAGATACTGTCTTATTTTGCGACATTAATCTGATATTTGAAGGGGAAAAAAATGAGTTTACTTTGTCAAATTGAATCATTAGTTTGATAAAATTTGAGCTGCGCTTGAAAGAATTGAACATATTACATTAAAATTTTCACTTCCATCCGTGTTCTGGTCATTGATGTCTTAGCCTTTTGCCCTGCACTTGTGTGTGGTCTGTGTGGTTGAAATGCATGTGTTAAATATATATATATATAGGACATGGAAGGCTTCTACCCTGTTGCCCTCTAGGAGCATATATTTTGACATTTTGACTTCAGATTGCGGGATGAGATTGATGACTTTCATAATATGATTTACTGTTGATTAAAACTCCTAGAACGGGTATCCTTGGAAAGAGAGTCCAGCTTCGTCATTCCATCAAACACCTTCCTTGCAAACTCCAGATTTTTCTCCGACCATATTTTTTTTTTCACATCTCTCTCTCTCTCTCTCTCTGTGGCTCTGGATTCCCCTGATTCATCTCCAGCAATTCAGATCACCCCACAATGAACGACACCATCAGATTCCACACTCGAGTCGCAGCCACTCTGATTCAAGTCGTTGCTTTCCTGTCCTTATCCATGTCTGGATCAGATTTATCTGTGGCCGGGCCATCTCCGGCTCATGCCGCCATCGCCGCTGAACCATCGTCAGGCCCGTTTCATTTCCGAGACAAATTTCAATTCATTCAATCCAGGATATGTGCTGTCGATTCTTGCTTCGTTCTGTTCGCTCCCACTTCACCGCCGTCTTTCGGATTCCATTGTTTCTGCCCATCCACGCCGCGCGCAAATGGGGATGCCCGGTGGTGTTAACTGTTTACAAGAGCTTTATCCGATTGCCAAGGCTAAGGTTGGATGGATCATCATCATCATCATCATCATCATCATCCGGATACGATCCGCCGATTCGAAGGATGAGATTCTTCAGTCCCACTCTCGGCACTCTCGCCGGTCCGGCGCCGCTTCGTCAACCGCGGCAGCCGAGGCCAATCTGAGTCTGTCATCATCATCTGAGACGATACGCCGAGCGTGAAGATTGGCGGCAGCGAGCATGAAGAGAAAAAACAAACGAGAATGAAAAAGGAGCGAAGCGGGGGATGGAGATGATTCGGATGTTTGTGTGGGAAAACGGCGCAAATGGGAGAAGCCTGGGGTTGTTCTGGATGAGAAAGGAATTGAGTTTGAATATAAAATATATATATAATAAAAAAAGGTAAAAAAAGAACCCACCATCGTTTTCAAAAAAAGCGGTAAAAAACTCCAAATTATATTCATATTTATCCTAAATTTTTTCTCATGACATAAACAATCTTTAAGTTTGTACCAGTATGACATTTACCTTCTATTAAGATTCTATTTGATAATTTTATATTTTTTTTTCGTTTGAAGTTGTTCTTATTTCATTTGACGTCACCACCGTTCATTTTCCATCATCCATATAAGCAAATTTTTTAACCATATTTATTGATAGAGGATAAATAGGTTAAAATAATTAAGGTAAATCTGTCAATTTTTGATGGTTTTTCTCCCTTTTTTCTTGGCTTCATTAATAATTAGTCACAACTCATGATTGAGAATATGTCAATCTCTCTTGTGAAAGCAAGTCCATCTGCTTGTCGCTTATTGGCCACCGCTAGGCTCCCATTGCCCTTTCCCTCCTCGATGTCCTTGGTAGTGATTATGTTAGTTGTTCTTATCCCTTTTAGTATTAGGAAAGCACTTTCGTCTCTAAATTGCTTGGATGTTGAATTTGTGGCTTGAAATTTGCTTTCATACATCATGCAAATTTGTCGCCTATGACTCGTTCTTATTTGAATGAACGATGTTTTGATGTCATTTGTGAAATGAAAATTCCACTTTTATCCCTCACAACTTCAATTCCGTAGAAATATTTTTAATTTCCACATGTCTTTCGACTTCATATTTCTATCTAAATTTCCTCTTATTGGAAAATTGACCCGATATCATTTCCAGCTAATGGCGTACAACGATGAATGGCCACGGAAATGAGGGATTTCAAGATTTCAAGCGATCTTCAGCTGGGAATGGGTCGGGGCTTTATTAGCATGTAGGGTGGGCTATAGAGGGGCTGCAGCCGATTAGGCTTGATGGACTTAAAGACGAAATTTCATCTTGTGAGCTATGTGAATTGGGCCACGAACCAGAAAAGCCCCCCTTTTGAACACCCATCATTTTCTAAACGTTTTCTCTTTCTAATTAGTTTAGTATTTGTTTGTTTATCTATTCTTTTTCGCTCTGTTTTGATGTTTTTGCTATTTTCTATTTTTTTACTTTCATAGAGACCAACACTTGAATTGTTGATAAAAATTCAGGTGTCGACAACATACGTGATAACACTAAAATTAGTGCTATAGGAAGCCCAATACTTTTGTGAATTGGTTGGTTAACAAGTGCATTCTGCATTAACTAACACATTCCCCAAAAATATTTCTGCAAAATCAAAAATCATAATGAATACACTAGCCAATTTTTTTGGTGAAATGCAAAGAAGGTTTCTTGATGATTATAAACTTTGTAACTTATCCTGTGTTACTTGTTCATTTGCACTCCCTTTGTTTATCGGAATATTTCGGGGATGAGATTCTCTTTGGAATCCCTCAAATGAGCTGGAAGCTGTTTCGAGGTGAAAATCTCTATTGCAAGGACATGAATGTCTTAATATATGGGATTTGGGATCCCCTTATACCCAGTTAATTCTTGAAGTTGTCTTGCTTGAGAATATCAAGCATTAACTTTTTGCGAGCATTTGGGCCACTGACCCACTGGAAATTCGGAAGACAAGAAGAGAATTGGAGAAAAACAAAATAAAACAGATATCAACGGACGGACTCAGAACGTATCGAAATTAATTCTAGAGTCAAATCGGAGATGAAAATGACCTAGTGGTAAGTACGATTATCAATCAACAGACATCATCATCATCTAAATGTCATGAGGAACCGGCTGTTTGTGAAATTCTTATGGCACGATCTTCCTTCCTCCACCTAATGTTTCAGAATCGTCTCGCTCTCTATTTCTCTTTAGTGCAATTCATCGAACACCTTTGCTCAAACGAATGCAACACGTTCTATCTTCGGCCAAGCATTGTTTTCTCTCTGTTCATCTTCCATTTTTCACCAAGTCTTCCCCCATCAGGGTCGTTTCATATTTGATTCAACTTCCAATTCAAATTTCGATTCGTTCCAAATATATTCAGTCGATTCTTGCCTTGTTATGTTCTCTCCCACTTCATTGCCATCTTTCATATTCCAATGCCGTCACTTGCATCCTTTGTTTCGTGGATGTCAGGGTGGTTGTTTGACAAGAGCTTTATCCAATCACCAAGTTGAGGTTGGACGAATCATCATCATCTGGACAGGATCCGCCTATTTGAAGGATGAGATTTTTCGATTCCACTATTGGATTTCCCGCCGGTCCAAGAAGCCCCTCCAAAGGAAGACTTGCTCAAAAGATGGAATTCATTGAGAGGAAGGTTCATCCAATATCTCGTGATCATTTTATTTTACTTTTTTCTTATTCTTGAAAGAGCCATCAAAAACTCAAAGTAGATTTATTGGGATATATTTATAGTGAAATTTTATTTGTGATGTTGAAATCTCATAATTAAAATTTTCCAAATTTGTATTATTCTTCGTCAGATAATTTTGCACCAAAAAATTAAGTCACTTTCCAGCAAAAAATTAGGTCGTTTAGAGTGTCTATCTTCTTGTCGTCTACCAGGCGCCATTGAGCCACCACTAGGGTCCCATCGCCCTATCCCTCCTAAATGTCCTTGGCGTGGAGCCTGGCCTAGGGTAGCATTCCTTGTAGGAGTGGGATTATTTTTAAGTGATACACATGATTGGATGAGATAAACCGCACCTTCTAATGTCATGCTTAGCTATTCCCGAACACCTTCATGAAATTCTCTTGCGCTGAACTCGTTCCCCTCGCTGCACTCTCCGTTCGGCGTACCTTGCGATTCCCCCTCGGCTTCCGTGCGCAACTCTAGTCTTCGGAGACGGCAGGGAAAAGAAGAAGGGAACGCCTACTTGGTGGATGAAATGGGCTGAGCCGATTTATATAATTAGTTCATTATTTATTTATTTATCTATTCTTTTTTTGCCCTTCTTTTCTTTTACGTTTTTTCTCACTATTTTCTTCTTTCTTTCTTTTTTGGTACTTTTACAACCACATAAGCTTGAATTGTTGACAAAGCTCAAGTGTCGACAACATACATGATAACATTAAAATTAATGCTATCGAAAGCTCGACACATTCGTAATTTGATTGTTTGACAAGTGCATTTTGCATTGATTACAGCGCTCCTTGAAATATTTTTCCAAAAGAGCAAAAAATGATGACAAGGGCGGAAAGAAAAGGCTCTTCCCTTTCTAAAATTAATCAAATTTTAGAGTCTAAAATTCCAATTTAAATTCTATGTTGGCATTACCGACAAAAATTTCTTAAATTGGCACTCTCTCTTCTCCTTGCGAATTCTAATATATGTGAAGCAGTTTGAATATAATAATTCTCATTTTAGAACACAAGCGTGCATCTTTTTCGCCATTGAAGGTCTAGATCTTCTTCTTCATCATTGAAGGTCTAGCTCTTCTTCAATGATGCTCAACACGATTCCAGGTTCTTTCGCTTTTTCTGAGGTATACTGTTTGCTCTCCCTTCGCTTTTTCGCTGGCCCTTCTTCTTTGGCTCTTCTTCACCGACACTAATCTTTTTTTCTTTTCTTTTTTTGTGACCGAGGATCTGCCGGAGCCACCCTTTTCGGCTTACGCTAATTTGGGGTCTCACGGGCCTCCGCGGTGGAGGCCCAACAACGACTATACCTCTGGGAAAACTGGCCCAGCAACCCACCGCCGGGAGCCCTCTCTTTAATCACTAACAATGCAGGGTTTTGAACCCTTGACCTCCGTCGCTGGAGGAGGGATCTCAACCAACTGTGCTGCCCACGGATGGGTTCCACCAACGCTAATCTTCTTCGCCATTGAAGGTCCAAATCTTCTTCTTCGTCCTTCAAGGTTGGGCTCTTCTTCAACAATGCTCAACATAGATCCAAGTTCTCTCTCCTCTCTGATTTGAGAATAATCTCAGATTTTTTTTTTTTTTTATTGATGCTTTACATCATTGAGTTGATGTTGATTCTCTGCGTTTTAGTTGTTTGATTCACGTTTCCGTTCATCTTCTTCAAGCAATTGAAGTGAAACGCCCCTCAAAGCCTCTCTCTCGATCCTTTGCGTATTCCAGAAGCTTCTGCCTCGCTGATCGGTGTCGGAATCCGCCGCTTACCTTGCCACATCCAATGCTCTTCGGATCACGATGTTCTCGCGCGCTTGAGCTTCGAATCTGTGTGCTTCATCAATGGACTCAAGTTTATTGAACCAATAGATTCCTTCAAACCTTCGACAACTTGGAGCCTTGGAGCCTTCAGTTTTCATTGAGCGTGGAAGTTCAGTACATTCTTCCATTAAGCATGTGGAAGAGAAACCAAGAGCTTTGTTGTTGTTAGCATGAACATCGGTCACGCCTGAGATTATATTAGTAACTTTCGATTCAGTCTTAATGATCTCGTACTGATTGGGTTGCGGTTCTCACTATCTTGTTGTTTCCCTGTGCCGTTTAATCAAATGCACATCAAGTGTTTGGTGAAATGCCCAAGCAGATTAGTGCGGCTATGTTATTTGTACCCTATTGTCTCCAAATCTGTGGCGGTCTTATATAGATTGCAGCAGAGAGAGTCATGTCGAATTGATAAATGACATAAGATATTTGTAAAGATACTTGAAGGATCGGGTTAAATCTTAGTTATTATAGATAAAAGTACATCTGCATGGGACAAAGCAATTAAGTTCGTCCTGGGTCTTTTCTAGAGACAATGTTATTTGGTATCAATCAAACAATTTCGGCAATTAGCTACAAACGAATAGGTTTCTGTAAATGGATTTTCCTTTTGTTCCAGTGCTGATAAATCTCCTCCTATGAGATGCTATCCATTTATTTTGAATGATCCGTTTTTCATGCTTGATAATGCCACTCTAGGAGTCTGTAGCTTCCTTTTGCGATTGTCCCTTCTTCCGGCTTTAATTTTTCTTTCATGTTATCTAGGGGTGTGCAATGGAAACCGCTCGAACCGGGAACCGGCCGGACCGGACCGGACTAGTCGATTTCGGGCGGTCCTAGAGGGTCTCGGTCCGATCTCAGGTTCCTATTTTTGGAACCGGTGACCGGTTGGTCCGGTTCCCGGTTTCGGGGTCGAAACCGGACCGGACCGGACCGACCATATATATATATATATATATTTGTTTTTTTAAATTTATGAAATAATTTATAGTACCCATTACCATCATATTCATTTCTTCTCTGATAACTCAAAGCTAATAATCCCTCCCCTTTTTTGTTTCTGAACTACACTCAATAGTAACCATCACATCAGCTTTTATTTTCCAAATTTTTGCAATTCTCCTCACTTGCCTTTCCCTCTTGAAACCTAAATGAATGGCTAAACCCCTCTCTTTTTTTTTATTGTTAGTTTCTGCTTTAATATATAGTAACCATCACATCAACTTCTATTTTCCCAATTTTTGTGATCCAACTCGGTAGTAATTTGATTCAACTTTCATTTTCCCAAACCCTTCCTAGTTCCTCCCCACAGCGTCATCATCTCTTCGCTCTCTCCCGTCTCCCGTTGTTGCCCCGACGATTCCCAAGGCCCTCTCGTTCTTTGAGGCGAGTCCCGAGTCCCGTCCTTGATCAGCTCTTTTGCTATGTTTTCATTGCCGCGCGGCTTTGTTGTTTGATCATTTATACTCTATAGTCCCATCTTCATTGTTTCCGACATGCGATTGTGTTGTATTGATGTCGCATTTGGGGGGGGGGGGGGGGGCGGGGGTGGTGGGTGGTTGGATTTCGTCTCCTCCGCGCATTTTGGTGTGGGTAAGAGCGTGCTTCGTTAGGGGATTTCAATCTCTTGGCTCTCTTTGTTTCCACAAAGTTGACGTTTTTAATTTAATAGGGCGTCACTTTGTTGGTCACAAAGTGAATAAAAAAACTTGACCTGATCATAATCTCCTGCATTACTTTACTAGTAATTACTATTTATTTTTTTGTTAAATGAAATGAAAACAAGTGATGGTTCATTGGAACCAGACTGGACCGGACCGGACCGGTCCGGTCCGGTTCTCGGTTCCAAGATAGCCAGTTTGGTCCACAGTCCAGAAAAGTGGGAACCGGTCCTCCTGGTCTGGTTCCCGGTTCTTGGGTGGAATTGGACTGAACCGGGAACCGATCACCCCTAATGTTATCTTTTATGCTGTGTATCTTCTCTAGGTTCTGATCTTAAGGAGGAGCGGTTGACGTACATCATCAAAGCATGGCTGTTAAGCCAACAAAATACGGCGAGCAATAATTCTTGATGTTAGGTGTGCAAGATTGATAGAGAAATTGTGTGTTAAAGTGATGTGATCAAAGGTAGACATAAGTGGACATTCAAATAACATAAACCTATCCCATCATCTTAAAATTTAGTGTACCTAGCTTTATTTACCATACAATCGACTTTGTTCTCTTCATTTCTCTTTTCAATTGCTTGGAACTCAACATAGAGCGGATGGATCCTAAGCTCAAGCAATACTAACTTCATCAATCAAGTAAGACATAAGACAAAATTCGGATCAATGGCCTAAAATGGTTATTCTCGTCCCAATAGAACATCATATAAATGGGATCGATTCTTTTTATCCCCGTGTATAATCCCACATGTATAAGAATAAAATACAGATTTTCCCCTCCTAACCTCACAGGAATGTTTCCCTGTTTACTTCTTCGAGTTCAGGGCTGTAGAAGCTGCTGCTTTCATTTCGAGTAAAGCATCCTCAAAGCACTTGGCCAGAAAATCAGGGTCGGGGATGATGTCCTTGGCCACCAGAAATTGCATGTCCGCCCTCCCCGCGTAGCTCACCATGTGCATCGTGAGTGCCTGCATGCATCGCCTCTCAAACACCCCACATCAGTCCTGATAAAGATTTCATTCTAGATACCGCAGAAAAAGAAGGAAAAGAGAAAAACGATGAGGCGTGAGTATTTTGGAGCCTTACGTGGGATAAACTCGAGACGTTCGCCCTTATGTACGTGATGGGGTTCCCCCCAAACGTGATCTCCTCTTGCGGCCCAAACATGTTTGAGATGCTGAACGTGGTGTTGCAGAAGATTCTGTAGTTGAGCAGGCTTGCGACCTGCATCAGCAAAAACAGAGACAGATTGCGCATTTGTCAGCTTATTGTCGTTCTGTTTTCCGAATTGCAGAAGCGCGAACTGATCCTTACATGTGCTCCTGGATAAGTCATGGCCATATCCACGATTTTGTAGGAGAAGTGAGCCTCCAGGGATTTCTTCTTCCGGTCCATCATCGACTTAGCTTTTCTCAGGTATTCGAGAGGGTCACCACAGCTTCTGCTGTAGTGAACGGGGAGGAGGATAGTCCCGAACTTGTTGCCCCACCTCAGTCCCGGGTTGCCTTCCATCAAATTGGATAGTTCCTGGTTAATACCACATCACACTTGATTCAGTCAACTTCAGTTAAAAGGCGAAAAAGGAAGTGAGATCATGAAAGAAAAGAGAAACGAGGAACAGCAGCGAGACCCGCCTGCAATCCCTGTTGTTCTCGCAAGTTCACAATCGCCACTCCCGTTATTCGAGTCCCTTCTTGCACGGCTGACAAAGGCAAATGAGCATTTTTAGTCGTCTGAGATTCGTCATCTTTGAATCGACAAAAATCAGAGTGTATGTGCGGAAATGCTGTTCGTTTTTTACCATTGGGAGACTGGTGGTCCATGTACTTGAACAAGCCGACTGATATGATCCCCAAGAGAACATCGTTAACGGTCTGCATTTGGAGCAGTGAATGAGATTCATCATCATTTGGTATCAGCATGGAATATTCATCATCTGGAAGTTTGACTCCAACAAAATGCATTGGTAGTCATGGAATACAAGAAAAGCATGTAGTATTCTTCCTCAAAAGATAAATGACCAATGAATGGAGTATAGGTCGCGCTCGAGAGAGTCGTGCAAACCCCTGGCGAGCACTTGTCAAGATCAGTCGACCCCGGCGGTCAATCGAGCGGACCCGGCCAGCCCCCGAAATTGGCAACAGCGCCTGTTAGGGATCTGCGGTTTTTGTTGCTCTTTCTTTATAAGCTTCAACTTTTCTTATTTTTTGCATTTTAAATGGGGTTGATACCATGAAAAACCTTAAACTTGTATATCTATAACAAATTTACTACAAATTAATTTTTTGACAACCAAAAATCCCAAACTAATACGCCCATGACAAATTTATCTTTATTAGTTTCCGTTAAATTTTACTATCAAATTACTAAGTTGAATGATAAGTGACAGTTGATGAACGTACCAATTTGTGATTTTATCCTCCGTTTGTCACAGGTGTACTGATTTATAAATTTATCACAAATATGTCAATTTAGGAGTTTTTGTGGTTGAATTACTTAGGGGTAATTTTCTCATAGTTTAAATTTTTAGTTTTTTAGTAAATTTATCACAGTTATACCGTTTAAAATTTTTTGTAATAGTAACCTTTTTAAATATGGTTGTTTTTATGTTACTAAAAAAAATTATAAATACGCAATGGCTCCATTACATCATCATTCAACTGCTTGCCATACCTTTTTTTAAATGAAAAGTTCAATTTGAACAAAATATTAATAGGGATGGCATTGGAAAAAAAAATTGTGTATAAAGTGAAGATTGAACAAATTAGGAAAGTATTGAATCAGCGGTGCTATTTTTCTTTTTGGGTGATAAACACATGGAGCTTACCGCATTAGCGACTGCTGACTTGACCACCTTCATATCCTCCATCGAAAACCTCGCCGTGGCCAGCTTCCTCGGCCAGAGTTCCACCCCTGCGCCACCACTCAGCGGCGTCGTCCGATCGCTCACCCACATGATCCTCAGCACAAACTCCACTACGAAAACCACCGTGAACCACACCACCTCCAACACCCTCACTACTGCCTTCCACCACTCGCCCCCACCGTCGCTCCTCCTCCTCGTCGTTGATGATGGAGGACCGATCGTCGGTAGTGCCTCAGGGTCGTCCACCCGCCGGGACCCTGCCAGGAACGAGGAAATCAGTGAGATCCCATCACCAAGTGCATGGTGAATCCGTAACACCATGCACTGGTGGGTCATCAGGAGGTGGACGTCCCATAGGGGCTTGTCGTCGCCCATGAGCCCCGGCGAGTCAGTGGACAGGTCGGCGAGGTACTTGTTGACCGCCACCTCGTCAGAGAGGCCTTCGGCGATGGGGCCGTGGACGGGGATGACATGGCGGTCAATATCCACGCAGGTCCTCCTCCAGTGCTCTCGACCTGCGGAGTCCCGCACCAAGAGGCTGCAGAACCTGGGGTGCATAAACATGGGGCAGCTCTGGATCGCCAACTTGAGGGCGTCCACATCGAGGGGTTGCCTCATGCCAAAGGCGCAGTAGATCACCTGGTTTATCTCCTCCTGGAGGAACAGGCGCCCTTCCGGTGTGAGGGGCTCGTCGGAGCCGTTCTCCCGGGACCCCATGCCTGCGTGAAGATCGAAAAGGAGGGAATTTTCAGTACGGATGGAATGGCGGGAGAATCACGACAGTGCCGGATCATACGAAGTCAGTACATCTTGAATGGATAAAAACACGAATCAGAATCTAAAGTAGTCTAAAAATCGAAGCTTTTGTTTGCATGGTGGGGAAGGGGGAGGAGTGCGAGAGTGTCCGATATATAATTTTCAGGCGAGATTACGCGAGGCTCTGGCATATATGGATCTTAGCCTGTGCAAGCATCTTTTCGCCAAGCATTTCTTCATTCGATGGTTCTTAAAAACGACAGCTAAAAGAGGCTCTAACACTTGCATGAAAAGGTCGATTACATTGTCGGCGTGCGAAGAAGTCAGTTTCATGAACCTTTTCGGGGTAATCAAAGATCAAACCATTCGAAAGTGAACTTGTTTCGTATCTCTTATGCCATTCTCTTTGCATCTCGAAATTTGTATCCAATGGACCACCTGGATATCAGCAATCTTTCGTGTTCCTACTTTAGTTAGGCATATTTACACGCTATAAGATGAACGGTACCGCGTGCTTGATTGTAAATAGTCAAAATGAAGATCGGACCACCTTGTCCTTTCGTCCCTTAGGATTTTCTTTTGCTTTCAAGACTCAAATTTGCATTGAATGCATGGGACGTTAGGTAACAACTAACTTCTCAAATTAATAGAATCAAGCCAACTCAAACTCAACCGTAGCCATCATTAAAGCTGCATTTTGCCATTTCAAGTTTCAGTCAAAATAGGACCATATAGACTAGGATATAAAATATTTTGCTATATCTTATCCACTATTTGATTAATAGCAGTAATAAAATTAGATACTTTCTTATCGTATTATATCCATTATTTGGTGCAAACCTGAAAATACACAAATGGAGATGGTAAGAATCTTTCACGATTCACAGCTAAAAAAACACAAATGTACATACGAAGATAACTTCCATTAATTATCGTGATTATTGTACTATCTAAATCTTAAATTGTAAATGAGCTTTATCAATCAATCCATGATTATTGCACTATCTAAATATGAAATAGCAAAAGAGCTCATTGCAACATTCTAGATCCACACATTCAACTATAACAAGAAATGAACAAACTCTAATAACATCAATGCGGTAGACCTACTAGCGAATGCCAAATCTAGTAAGGAAGCAAATATGATTATTCAACTTCGCAACACTCAAAAGTATAGTGCTTCAACTCTCTCGCTACTTTTGTGCACCTTTAACTTGAACCATAAAGTTATGGAGTAGAATGAGTTTCGAGTCTCTTGCTGCTTTCGTTGACTTTTGACGTAAACCAGAGAGCTATTGAGGAAAATGAGCTTCAACTCTCTCGTCGTCCTCATGAAGTTTTAACGTGATCCAAAAATCTATGAAGGAATCGTGAAGTTTCAACAAAATTGAGAGATATGGAAGAGAAGGAGATGAAGAGCGTAATTTTTTTTTTAATTAATCTCATTGCCCCTTTTTTTCATCTAAATTGGATCATCGACAAAATATTTTTCACTGAAATTCATCTTTGATTTTTATTAAGCGGAGACAAGTTTTGTAGTGATTCCAGACAAATGTTGCATCAATGGAACACAAGAGCGTAAGCAAAACATGAGATAGGGTTCCCTTATGAGCCAAAAGCGAGTAAGTCCAAATGGAAGATTGGT
Source organism: Eucalyptus grandis x Eucalyptus urophylla (assembly GCA_028830015.1). Classification (NCBI taxonomy): domain Eukaryota; kingdom Viridiplantae; phylum Streptophyta; class Magnoliopsida; order Myrtales; family Myrtaceae; genus Eucalyptus; species Eucalyptus grandis x Eucalyptus urophylla. The sequence goes on along the minus strand of CM054198.1, from coordinate 26,331,571 downwards.
AGCACAAGGAAGACACTTTAACCCATTAGAGTTTGGAATTCGGGGCTTTTTCCATTGACAAAGCCCTAAATTCGAAATGGGCACTACACTGTCAATTTGTGTGGGAAATTTGAAGAGATTTGGCTTCCTAACTATTCTATGCATGTTGTTTCGATTGATTAAGTGTAAATAGATTCCTTGTTTTTTCTTCAAACAAAGGACTTTATCAATCTTCTCTTTCTAGTGGAAAAGGTGTTAGTGATGTTGGTTTTCATTGGGTTTGTTTTATATGCATATTGTAAATCCTGCTATGAGAATGAGTAATTTGCTTTTGATGACCTCATTGTGTATTGCTTCGCATTCAGCAAAGACCTACTGCAAGGATACTTAACATTGCATGGGAAGATGATTATTGATTTATTCGAATAGTATGATCTTGAAAGTCCCATTATGATGATGTACAATTGCACAAAAATGCAATCAAGCGCTGAATACCTCTCTCACACTCATCTCTTTCGTCACAGCACAATAATTCTGCAACCCGCATCTCTGCAGCACGACTCTTCCGCAACCTCTCTCTCAACAACAGAGCATTCAAGCCTTTGGCAGTGGCTTTTCGCCTTACAATCGACCACATCTTGTGCTCTCGAACTCGAACTTGCTCTCACCGCCAGATAAAGCTCACTAATTCTCCCTCTTGAAAAAGGTATTCTTCGAAACGAAGCCCAGCTTTGTCATTCCACAGAACACCTTCCTTGCAGACTCGGTTCCCTCCTCCACATTGCAACCGATGTTTTTTAATCTGGATGAATAGCTAGTGGGAGCTCCATTTGTGGATGCAGGGGAGCGTCCGCTGTAGAGAGATTCCAATTGACAGCTTCACTCCCTTTTGGTTTCGTAGAGAGAGAAGGAGACTCTTCTCTGCTCAATGCGCATCGCTGGAGTGGAGATTAGATCAAGGGGGGAGAGAGAGAGAGAGAATCGAGACGGAGCAATCGGGAGAGAGAGACGACGAAGGAACTGAGAATTTTTATTATTTTCTCCTCTCTTTTCTTTTCTTTCATCTGTATTTTTTGTTACTTAATTATTTATTGCCAGTAAAAATCCACGTGCCAACGAGGATGAAACTCTAAAGCCCCTCCTTTACTTATATATCAGTGAATCTTATGTGCCTTCATTTATTCATTAATCGTCAGATTTTGTAATCTTAAAGCTTCGCGGCCTCTTTCCTCCTTATTGAACCAACGGAAGGGAGGAAAAACGCATGGAGACCCTTTATCCTTAAAAATGGACTTGCAACCTTGTCTGAAATTTAAATGAACTGATTGATCGTTTAGTGAATTCGTATTGCGTTGAAGCGGTAATCCAACGCTGGACGGGCTTAACTATTTAATTTGAGCATAAGCGAAAAGTCATATCTGTAACACATTCTGATTGTACCAACTCAATAATGCATGCTCTATAATCAAAGCATTGGGTGTCACCATAAGAAGCACCGGCATAGTAGTCTCAAATCGCGGTGTTGGACCTTAGATTAGCTAGTACTTGATTCGAAGCTCATACCTAATCTTCCAATTCACAATACCGATCGCCAATTGCACACCTTGTACACAAACGTCGCGTCTAGGTCACTTCTCATGAGAATCGGACCCTATAGAATTCTCATGAACATAAGTGTGATTATGTGTGATGCATACTTCTATCATCCTATAGTTCTTTGGTCCTCTCTTTTGGTTCTTATTTGGTTTACTGTAAAAAAAACACCCAATTGAGTTTGGCTTATAAATAGGGTCCTTTCTACGGTGCACTTCGTCATTCATTTTTTGTTTTTAGGCTAAGTAGATCTAGCTCTTGGTCCTATATCATGTCGTACAGATGTTTTTTAAATCAACTTTTGTATGAAATCTCTCTCTACATATATGTATGTATGTATGTATGTATGTATGTATGCATGAAAAATTTAGTCTAAAGGAGGGATCCTCTAATTTTAGGAAATAAGTTCACATTATGATAAATGACCCACTGCAAATTTTTGGCCTCTTTCCCCTCCTAATTTAGACTTACGTTTCTCCCTCACGAGAAAGTACTCGGTAGTTAGAATGCACCATGTCATAGGCGGACGTGGCATTTTTGTTGAAGTCCAATCAAAAAATACCACGTGTTGATGATGTGGACATAAATAAAAAATTAGAACTCTCTCTCTCTCTCTCTCTCTCTCTCTCTTTCCGCCCTTCATAGCCAACTCCTCAAATCGGAGGTCATCAGCAGAGTCACCGGATCCACATCCAGGGCAACTGTCTATGGTCGAGCCACCCGCTCTGTCATCGCGCCGGCTTGCATTCGTTGCCCGTTCATTGCCAAGCCAGCAACCCGCAATAACTTGCAGCTCGTCCATTTGCTTCCCCACGCGGTCAACCAAAAGTAGAGACTTTCATGTCAATCTCACTTTGAGACCATCAATGGCGTAGCCATTGAAGCACACGACACTGGAGTGAAGGTCCATCATATTAAAAAGACTCAAGGTTGATATCTTTAAAAGGCCATCAAATACGTCTCTGTACAAATCTGGAAATGGGCGCTACTCCAAATCTGTCTAACAACTCTTTATATGATTATACGAAACCAGCAAGCGATGTCAACGCTCGTCCATGGCCATCTTTGATGTCGTTCATCCAGATCTGGAATTCTGGGCACTCGCAAAAACATTAAAATCCAAGGTCCGCGGTCACCGGAGGAAACTTGGAAATCCAAGGTCCATGGCCACTAGCGAGAGTCATCAGAGCTCACGGTGGAAACACGAAGTCTCTGGCCACCGGCGGAGTTGCCGACGCTCGCAGAGATCTGGAAATCAGAGGATCATGGCTGCGGATGGCTGGGGACAGCGTAGAACGGAGAGAGCAAAAAAAAACAGAAAGAGTGAGTTTTTTAATTTTTTATTTATTCCACATCATCAATACGTGGCATTTTATCATTGGACCTCCAAAATGCATACCACGTCAGCATAAGATGTGGTACATTCTAACTACTCAATACTTTCTTTATATCCATTTTTATAATGCAATATTGTAAACTTGAGTCATATAATCGTCACAACACTATCTACTATTAATATTACAGGTGTGCCCAAAAAAAAAAACACGGGCCAGAAAATCAAGAGCCAACTTTTTTTGGGCTAAAATAGTCCCAAGCCAGGCCACCATGCCTCGAAAAAATCTTTTGGTTCGGCCTAATATAAGCAATTTGGATTTTAATTGAAGCTCCCATACCCGCCCTGTTCATACACTAGAAATAATGTCTCATTTCCCTTCTCCCCAAGGCCCCGCCATCTTACCTTTTCATGAATACATTGGTCTCAACCTCTCTCATTCTCTCCTCTCATGCTCATTGAGTCATCCAATCCCCATTAAGCAGCCACCACGGCACCGTTGAGCCCCACCACTCACTATATGCTCACTTGTGTCATGGTCTCCCTCACGCTCCCCCACTCTCCAGCAAGTAGCAAAACAGGTCCTTACTAGCCTGTTCTGATGTCTTCAAGGTTTTTGGTTTTAGGACGTGCCATCTGAATTTCTGATGAAAAGTGAAAGGAAAAACGAAAACAAAAAACAAACACACATTTTTCAGATTTCGGGCTGTGTCACAATCGTATTGGGTTTGGGCCAAATGGCTTGGCTTCAGTCTAGGCCAGGTCCTCGAGCTAGAATATCCCAAGCCATGTATGTTTTGACGGGCCAAAGAATTGGCAAGAACCCACTAGGCTCGTATTTTAACTCATTCATGAGACGCATGCTAACTCAATATAAATTTGGATACATTGCACTTGCGAATCCAAATAACTAATACGACGCTAAAAAATAGATGCGATAACATGGATGCATTAAACTACTTCATTTGGGAGCACAAGATTTGCCAAAGTTACACTAAATGTTTCATAAAATTCATGTCATTTTTAAATTTAATACTACATACTTTTTTTTAAAAATGTATTTATGCCTTTGGCTCTTTCAAGGAGAATCGATAAAGAAAATGGGATTATATATTTCCCGGATGAAAACCGGCCTAAAGTTATCCTATGAAGCAACCTTCGCTCATCGCTTCATTCAACTAAACTAGTCACGGGTCGGTCTATCGATACAGGGCATTCATCATGTAACCTTGTGAGTGTCTTACTATTTCTCGAACCCCTCGTCGCGAGAAAAGTCGCTCCTTTTCTCACGTCGCTTCAATGTCTTACCATCAAACATCTCGGTCTCGGTCACAGAGCAATTAATTTGTCCTTTTTGGATTGTAATGAATATAAATATCTTCATAGGATCTCCAATCGTAAACCAATCGCGATAAAGTATACTATGCATAATTCATATTTCCACGACATCCTTGTAACAATTATTTACTATTCTGACAACAAGAGCAGGTGCACAGATTTACAGATATTCTGCAGTCCCCTGCTTCTTTAGGCACAAAGTTACATGCACGATCTCAGCCATCGAATAAAAGAAAATTGATGTCAACGGTTGGATTTGGCAAAGACCATTTTATCCTGCCGAACTCCATTGTCCCACCTCACGCCAAAAATAAATAAGGTGCCCCATATCATTATTGCACTGATCAATGTGTAGGCTATAGTTTGGATTCTCCAGCTTTATGCTTTTGAAATGAAGCAATTATGGCTAAAATTCAATGCGGATCCATACTGAAGCACATTGCCTATGGAAACTGATCTTGCATCCATGTTGCAGAATTTGAAACTTCTAAGTTTTCTTCTTTCCTTTTCGCACTTCAGTTTGACTATGATGACTTATTGTCGTGGACTTGTGGTTTTAATTTTTTTATAATAGAGAATTAATTCCGAGAAGTTCTTGAGAAGACGTGGAAAGGATCTCTAGAACTCAGTGTTTCTCAAGGCTCTAGCCCATTCAGCCTCGACTACAGAAGTAGAAATGCAAAATAAAGACATAGTTTTGCCGTGGAAAGGGTAGTGGGAAATCACAGAGCATTAGTCCATTTGTCATGTTCACATCATAATTTTCAAATATCAAGAGAACTCCTCTTGATATTATTCAATGAGAGTGCTTGGGACATATTATGATGACGCACAATTATACAAAAAGGTGATCGCTAAACTAAACTTAGCATGCAATTTAGGAGATCTTGTCAAAATGGACTCATGTTTAATGGGCGAATCATTATATGAGTTACTTATGTTTAGAAAATAGATCAGAAATAGGTTTAGAATGTCAAAGTCCAAAATATGAGTATTAAATGAGATCGCAGTTTACCTAAACCTAATCAACTTTTGTGACTCTCTCTTCGCCTTTTTTGATAAAATAGTGGATTCCTCAAACTATTCCAAATTCAAAGAAGTCTAGATATGTCTCACTTCACTCTTATTAAAAATATCAAGACGACTTTGTTTTTCCTCAGTATTTTTTATTATTAGTTTTATAAGTTTATTTAGGATTATGCTAACTTTGCATGATTTTTTTTCATATGCAATTACCCATCATAAGCTACGTACTGATTATGCAAAAGATCCTTATCAACTTAATTACAAAGAGAACATCCCTCATGACTTTAATTAGTCATAACATTTTTTTTTGGTTAGAAATTAGTCACAACATTTTCAAATAGCCATAATAGATATACTAATCCAAGAGCTATTTCATATTCTAATCTAATAATGATGGTTAGCATAAAAATTAAACATCTTCAATTTTATTTTGTGAATTGAGTTTTTTGATTACTTAAAGGGATGCCTTGAGGGGCTTTTTGTCAATAAATATGTGAAATGTAATACACGAAAAATCAAGACTTATTTTCGGCGAATGGTCAATAATAATTAGATATAAGGGTCCAAGTTAGCCCAAGTCTAATGTGTCAATAAGGAGAACATTATCAAAAATTATTATTCAATATATAATCTTTACATGGCAAATCATCAAGATCACCCATCTCTTTAACTCTTAATGGGACATCACATATTCTCAAGGAAATGTACCAACAATTTCCTAAACCTATTATGTTAGTGCTAATTCAAATCTAAACCTTTTGATTATGTCAATTGAATCCACTAGCCAATTTTGATTGGAATTCATTAAAATAGATGTCAGTTGCCTTACATGGTATTGTTAGTGCTGACGTGAATATTTTTAAATGATATTTTAATCATTTTTGTTTTTTATTTTTTTCTTTTCTTTTCTACTTCTTCTTTCTTTTCTTTTTTTCAACCAAGAGTCAACGAGGATTAGCCACAGGTGAGAACTTGGACGCCCTTCCTAGATTGGGGCCATGATGCCGTCGCCCAAGGCCGGCAATGGTTATAGTGCCCTTGCTTGGCCCAAATATAGCGAGGGCATTGCGACCCTAACCAAATTTAAGGGAGGGGTTGTGCACCCTCATTTTGGCTGGTAAGGTGGTGATGGTGTCGTCACCACCCTCACCTAGGCCCTCACCAACCATAGAAAGGGCACCGCCGCTCTTGGCAAAAAAAAAAAGTAAAAGAAAAAAAGAATTATAGAAAACTTAAATGTTATTTAATAATCTCTACGTCAGCGTCAACAATGTTATATAGAACGGGCACTATTTATGTTAGCAATTTTTCATCAAAATTAGGGGTGAGTATATTGGACTGGTCGAACCAAGAACTGCCCAAACTGAATCGGACCAGACTGACTCTTTTTTTTTTCAAAAAATATATTTTTAAAATTTCTTTTAAAATAACAATAAACCCTAAAATTGTAATAACTTTAGTATTTTTTTAATATTTTAATTTTTTTTTGGCTAAGTGGCTTGTTCCATTGGACCAAATCCGACAGGTCGGTCTGATTCGATTCCCAATCCTAGGACCGTCCAGTCCAATCTCCAGTCCCAAAAAATAGGAGTTGGTCCTCCTAGTTCGATTCTCAACTCCTAAGTAGAACCGGACTGGACTTGAAACCGATCATTTTTAGTCAAAATTGGTTGAATAGGCTCAATTGGTGAAATGTGAAAAAATTTATAACTAAATTTATATAATTGAAATATTTAGGACTGAATTAGTATTAATACAAATAAATTTAGAATGTTGTTGACACTTTTTCCCATATCCACAAGGGTTAATTGAAGTGAAGGGAAAGTTTATTCATTTGGGCCTCATCAAGAGAGTCGTCATTTTTAGCTTAATAATTAGCGACTCTTTGCTTAATTGATCATTGCCTCAAGAGGAGTGAAGTGGGAAAGCAATGTTTATCAACAATAGATTTATTTGTCCTTTTTAGATTGTGATGATATTAATATCTTCATAAGATTCTCCATCGATTCCTAAACCACTCATGATAAAGTGTACGGTATTGTACATGACGGTTCGGGTCTTTGAAAAATCATTTCAACTATCATTTACAATTCTGAAAAGAAGAGTGGATGTATGGACACGTAGATTTAACTGACAAAAATTTATATGACAAAGTAACAGGCTCAAAGTTACTCGTACGATGCCAGCCTTCACATAGAAGATAGTGGATGTCGACTGTTGGATTTGGCATGATCATTGTGTCCCCACTGTCCCATATCTCACGCCCAAAGTGGTAAACTGTGCCACATCGCCATTGCATTAATCATTGTATAAACCATAGATTACCCTTGTGAAATGAAGCAGCCATCACTAGAAGTCAGTAAGCAGCACACTGCTTATGGAAACTGACCTTGCATCCACGTTGCAAAATTTAAAACTTCTTAGTTTTCTTTATTTTCTTTCTGCACTTTGGTTTGACTTTGACGAATTATTGTCTTATAAAAAAAATATAATCCCAAAAAATTGCTTTGAGAAGCTGTGAGAAGGATCTCTCAAACTCAATGCTTCTCGAGGCTCAGGGAGGTTGAACCTAGACTATAGAACTAGAAAAGCGAAGCAATAATATCTTCTTGTATGTGGAAAGGGTGTTGGGGATTCATGAAGCATTACTCGATCGTTCATGTCCACATCATAGTTTTAAAATATTAAGAAAACTCCTCTTTTCAAAAATGTTATGATGACGTACAATTCTGCAACGATGAATCATAAATTTAAACTAAGCATGCAATTCATTTGGGCCTCGTCAAGAGAGCCGTCAGTTTTCACTTCATAATTGGCTGAAAGAGGCCAAACGAGTGAGGGCATACATTTATGAGGATGCAGGAAAAAGAAGGTGTCGCATTAAACACCGTCTCAACTTCCCCCAACTATTCTCATTTAATCTCTGTGTCTCTCTCAACTACCCTAATTAAAGCAATTTTATGTATACTTATATGTTTGTGCAGTAGCAACAGGCGAAAGGACAAGGAGGTATACATTATTGATGGTGAACGGTCAAGTAAACGAACAGTAAAATGCAAAAAACCATTCATTTCTAGAAGAGGGACTCATCGCATTCAAGGCCATCTCAACTCCCACAACTACCCTCAATTACTCCTCTCCCTCTCTCACAAGTACCCTAATTAATGCAATCTATTGTATATTTAGAGGGTTGTCCATCAGCAGCGAAAGAAAGGCCGTGGAGACTTGGATATTAGTGATGGTGACTGATCAGGAACAGTAAATTGTTAAAATAAAAAAAAAATCATCCATTTCCATTTATGAACTTTTCATGGGTGATCTATTTCTGTCGCTAGATTGTTTATAAGATTATTATCCTTCTTTTCTGGATGGAGGCAACCGAAGTTTAGCAACCCTTTATTATTTTTTATTTTTGGCTAGTGACGACGTGGGCAATCTGCGGGCCATTTAACTCCATCCATACCCGACTCCTCTCTCTTCCTTGGAGTTTTTGAGTCATTCTTAAATTTTAAAATAGCTAGATAGCTAGTATTAAAACTCAACAATTTATCATAAAATTTTCCAGCAAAATGTTGCTGTTTTTCAACGCTCCCCATCCTTCAAAAAAATTAAAAGCGTAAGAAAGATTAGGTTTATAAATTATGAAAACTCACATAGCTTCACTAGGTAGTAATTTTATGTTTTTGAAAATTTGTAAAACCAATTTATGATAACTTTAATATCTGAAAAATAAATGTTAAAAGTAAAGACTTGCAATAGACCCAAGCATTTAAGAGAAAGGGGGTAACTCCAATTGGAATGAGAGACTACGGTAGTGGGGACTCGAATTGTTTCCCATATTGATTGTGTCATGTAAGTATTATTCAAAAAAGTAAACTCATATATAATGTTTAATTTATTTAGAAGTTTTCATCTAACAATTATATATGAAGTTTCATCTAATGTAACAATTACAATCGGCATTCTAATCTAACAATTTGCTAAATTATACTATTATTTCTATATTTTAAATAGGGTTAATGTCATGAAAAATCCAAAACCAATAAATTTATAACAATTTTAACCCAAACTAATTTTTTAAAATATTAAGGAAACCCCTCTTTTCAAAAATGTTATGATGACGTACAATTTCGCAACGATGAATCATTAATTTAAACTAAGCATGCAATTCATTTGGGCCTCGTCAAGAGATCCGTCGGTTTTCACTTCATAATTGGTTGACCTTTTGCTTAATTGATCATTGCCTCAGGAGGGTTGAAGCGGGAAAGCAATATTCCTCGACGGTAAAATGAAAGAGGCCAAACGAGTGAGGGCATACATTTATGAGGATGCAAGAAAAAGAAGGTGTCACATTAAACACTATCTCAGCTTTCCCCAACTATTCTCATTTAATCTTTGTGTCTCTCTCAACTACCTAATTAAAGCAATCTTATGTATACTTATATGTTTGTGCAGTAGCAGCGGGCGAAAGGACAAGGAGATATACATCATTGATGGTGAATGGTCAAGTAAACGAACAGTAAAATGCAGAAAACCATTCATTTCTAGAAGAGGGACTCATCGCATTCAAGGCCATCTCAACTCCCACAACTACCCTCAATTACTCTTCTCTCCCTCTCTCACAAGTACCCTAATTAATGCAATCTATCGTATATTTAGAGGGTTGTCCATCAGCGGCGAAAGAAAGGCTGTGGAGACTTGGATATTAGTGATGGTGACTGATCAGGAACAGTAAATTGTTAAAAAAAAAAAAATCATCCATTTCCATTTATGAACTTTTCGTGGGTGATCTATTTCTGTCGCTGGATTGTTTATAAGATTATTATCGTTCTTTTCTGGATGGAGGCAACCGAAGTTTAGCAGCCCTTTATTATTTTTTATTTTTGGCTAGTGACGACGTGGGCAATCTGTTGGCCATTTAACTCCATCCATACCCGACTCCTCTCTCTTCCCTGGGGTTTTTGAGTCATTCTTAAATTTTAAAATAGCTGGATAGCTAGTATTAAAACTCAACCATTTATCGTAAAATTTTCCAGCAAAATGTTGCTGTTTTTCGACGCTCCCCATCCTTCAAAAAAATTAAAAGCGTAAGAAAGATTGGGTTTATAAATTATGAAAACTCACATAGCTTCACTGGGTAGTAATTTTATGTTTTTGAAAATTTGTAAATGAGAGACTACCTAACAATGGTAGTGGGGACTCAAATTGTTTCCCATATTGATCGTGTCATGTAAGCATTATTCAAAAAAGTAAACTCATATAAAATGTTTAATTTATTTAGAAGTTTTCATCTAACAATTCTATATGAAGTTCCATCTAATGTAACAATTACAATCGGCATTCTAATCTAACAATTTGTTAAATTATACTATTATTTATATATTTTAAATAGGGTTAATGTCATGAAAAACCCAAAACTAATAAATTTATAACAAATTTAACCCAAACTAATTTTTTGACTACCAAAACTCCAAAATAGTACATCTAAAACAAATTTACCCATTTGTTAGTTCCGTAAATTTTATCCATCAAATTGATAAATTAGATTATGCGTAGTAGTTGACGAGTATACCAGTTTTGGGTTTTATCCTCCATTTAGTAATCTAATTTAAATTAAATTAATAGAGAGTAAATTTGTAATAAATATATCAGTTTAGGGATTTCTATAGTAAAAAAATCAATTTGGGTTGAATTTGCCACGAATATATCAGTTTAAGGTTTTTTATGATAAAAAAATTAATTTAAGATAAATATTTGGTAGACATACCAATTTAGGATTTTTCTTAGTATTGACCCTTTTAAATATGGTTTCCTCGACTCACATAGGGAGCGAGTTTAGGACTAGTACCTACGATGGAGGGAAGGATGGAATAGGACTAATTAATACATTAGCGGTGTAACAACGTCTGACCATTAGCAGAGGAAAGGATGGCATTTGTGATGGTGACTGGTCCACTAAAGGAACAATAATGTAGAAAATCATCCATTTCTATGCCAAAGGAATTGACTAGCGTTTGATTAAGGCCTAGATTAGAGTTAGCTTCAGACCCAAAAAAAAATTAAAGTTAAGGAGCACCATAGTTTGTACCCATCTCCTCTTCTCTCCTGGTGGTTTGGGTCGTTGCCGAAAAATACATTTATTAAGATCTTCACTTAAGTATTATAACTTTCAATCGATCACTTGCTAATGGGGATGTTAGGGCTTGCTCCTATTTGTTGCTTTATACCATCAACCCTTTTGTTTAAGTCAAACATTAGGGCACGAGATTTGGTGATTTGGAACTTTAGCCTCTCGACCAAGCATTAATGCTGTTTATCTCAGAACAAACAATGTCATTTCATGTAGTTTTAGTCTATGTCGCATCATCTTCCTTACACGTAGGACAATTGGCCATGATTGGACAAACGCGTTAGTAAAATCAAGTGAAACTTTACAAAGAGCACTTAATTACACTTTTCCTCGAAGTGTCAATTCTGTGGAATATGTTATTTATTGATTGTGTAATTTTCCAGCCATACTACCGAACTTTGATGAGAATGGAAGATTCTTTTATATATCTCCATATTGATCATAATAAAATCCTAACCTCGCATGTTTCATAATTTGTCGAGTGAATTGATATTTTGCACTTGTTAATTTTGTTTGTCTAATTGTATTTTCTCCCCTCATCGTGCAACTCTATTTCCACATATTAAAAAAACTCCCCACCATTAAGTAATTAGATAAAGTATGGGAGATATTTGGTTTCAACGCGTATCATTTGGGTGTCAAGTGAAAATCACATTACACAAAGAGTAAGATAATTTGGGCTCATGAGGACTGGGTTCATGCAATTAAAAAACTTTTTTTTTCTTCAAAATTGGGTTCAATAGCAACAAGGAACATCCTTCCCTCATGCGTGACGGATTTTCCTAAGCAATGGTTATGGTCGAGGTCAATCCGATCATTTCTGTTCTTCTTATTTTTACAATCGTTTGAGTTGAAATAGCCCGTATTTTTCAATTATTTTTAAGTTGTAATGTCGTCTCGGTCTAGTGCTTCTGGTGAGGTACCAATCAAGACAAAAGTTTTTTATTCTTTTACACACAAATCATTTGAATATAATCAAGAAAGAGTAATGATACAACTATAAGAATTAATTTATAAAACTGATTTATAAAAGTGATGTGAATAGGTTGGTTAGACTACCATATCATTTGATCAATCATTTCCAAAAGCATTATTCTTACTAGGATTCAATTAGCCAACAAATTTGAATCGGAGCATTTGTTTTTCAAAGTGGTGATAGGGCTATCTTATATGAATATATCCATGGAAAGATCCCAAGCTTGATTCATTCATAACATGTCTTCAAATTTGAAAGCTTGCCTTGTATTATAGTTTGCTTTTAGCTCCAGTTTTCACTTTGTTTGCTTTATCCCTATACCTGTGTCTTCAATTCTTTGAGAAGCTCTGAGAAGGATCTCTCGAACGATGCTTCTCGAGGCTTCGAGCGGTTGAACCTAGACTATAGAATTAGAAAAGCGAAGCAATAATATCTTCTCGGATGTGGAAAGGGTGTTGGGGATTCACGGAGCATTACTCAGTTGCCCATATCCACAACATAGTTTTAAAATATTGAGGAAACTCCTCTTTTCAAAAATGTTATGTCGACGCACAATTGTGCAACGATCAAATCACCAATTTAAACTAAGTATGTAATTCATTTGGGCCTCGTTGAGAGAGCCATCAGTTTTCGCTTCATAATTGCCTAACCCTTTGCTAATCATTGCCTCGGGAGGGTTGAAGTGGGAAAGCAATGTTTCTCGACGGTAAAATGAAAGAGGGCACCCGGTCGGTTGTCATACATTTGTAAGGATGCAGGAAAAGGAAGTTGTCGCATTAAACACAATCTCAGCTTCCCCCAACTATTCTCATTTAATCTCTATGTCTCTCTCAACGACCCTAATTAAAGAAATCTTATGTACACTTTATATGTCTACGCAATAGCAGCGGACGAAAGGACAAGGAGATAGACATCATTGATGGTGAATGGTCAAGTAAACGAAAAGTAAAATGCAAAAAGCCATTCATTTCTAGGAGAGGGACTCATTGCATTAAAGGCCATCTCAACTCCCATAACTACCCTCATTTACTCTTGTCTCTCCCTCTCTCACAACGACCCTAATTAATGCAATCTTTCGTACATTTAGAGGGCTGTCCATGAGCAGCGAAAAAAGGGCCATGGACACTTGGATATTAGTGATGGTGACTAATCAAGGAATAGTAAATTGTTAAAAAAAAAAATCGTCCAATTCCATGTATGTACTTTTCATGAGTGATTTATTTCTAATCACTTGATTATTTTATTTTTTTTTTATGATCGAGAAACTGCTAGAGATTACTTTTCGAGGATCACACGACTCGACAGTGCCACTCACGACCGTCTAATGCCCAATGGCACTGTCGAGCCTCGACATAAGCCGCTATATAAATGTAAACTTCAGAGGAGGCTAGCCCAGGACCCCCGCTTACAACACTTAAGCAACGAGAGGGTTCGAACCCTCAACCTCTGCGATGAGAGAGAACTCATACCAACTGTGCTATCCATGGTTGGGTTCTATCACTTGATTGTTTATAAGACTATTATCATTCTTTTCTTGATGAAGGCAACCGAAGTTTATCCTTTTCTTTCTACACTTTGGTTTGACTATGTTGAGTTATTATATAATGAAGAATTAATTCCAAAAAGTTTCTTGAGAAGCTGTGGAAAGAATCTCTCAAGTTCAATGCTTCTCAAGTCTCCAGCAAGTTCTACCTAGAATATAGAACTAGAAAAGCAAAACAGTAACATCTTCTCGTTGTGGAAAGGGTATCAGGGACTCACAGAGCATTACGCCATTGGTCAGTTCACCTCATAGTTTTCAAATATAAAGGAAACTCCACTTTTCGCTTAATATTATCTAACGAGAGTGCTTTAGAGATATTATGATTATGTACAATTGTACAACAACGCAATCACTAACTTAAACTAAGCATGAAATTTGGTGAAATTGTGAACATTCTGGAGGCTTTTTAATACATGCATGAATTCAAACAAACATCAGCATGGCATCGATTTATTAAGTGAGATTAGCCTAAATTGACATGTAGTTCCCACCATTCAATTTCACTTCCCTGCAAGGTCATATTAGTATATTAGAAAATAGCAAAGTGGACTAGAATCCTTGATTCCAACTTTGGGAGAAGCATACCAAAAGTGCTTTAACTTGTATATGGCGCTCACTTTAGTGACATAATTTTTCGCCGACTCACTTACGTGCCAAAATTCGAGGAAAACAATCACTCAAGTGCCTCCGACGAAAAATTTCGATTAGAGAAATTACGTGACTTTTATAATTAAAAATTTTATATGAGGTGACTTTTTTTTACACTAAAGTGATCGCTTTTTCATTAAGATTAGCACTGAAGTAATCACTTTTTAACAACAATAGGCACTGAAGTTATAGTTTTTATTTTACAATGACTGGTACTGAAGTGATCACTTTTTAACTTATTATACAACGACGTTTGAGGGTTTTTTGGTACTGAAGTGATCACTTTTTCATTAAGATTTGCTCTAAAATGATCACTTTTTAATAATGATTCACACTGAAATGATCATTTTTTTTTATAACAATTGGCACTGAAGTGATCACTTTTTAACTTCCTACATGATGTCATTTAAAGATTATATGTTGAATGGGCATGCCAACAAGCCACGTAGAATTGAGAAATTAATAAAAAAAATTCCCATGTTAGATTTCCGACAACTCAAATCGAAGTTGATACTTGAGTGATTGTTTAATTAAGTGAGCCTACAGAAAGTTGTAACACTAAAGTGAGTGCCGTACACAAGTTAAGGCACTTCTAATGTATTTCTCCCTTCGAACTTTGCTTAAGTAAGGAATCATGCCCAAGTATGGTATGCCATTATGATTCCACATTAATCGGTACCATGATGGCTTAAAATTCTTGCTTGAAATGTTGAGTTTATTCTTACAATTATTGTCGACAAAAAAAAAAAAACAAAACAACTTCAATTTTTCCTTATAAACATTTTTTTTTTCCATTTAACAGGATGATATGTGGGGTTTTCCATCAAATATGTGAAATTGGGGAGGTAGTCCATGAAAAGTCAAGACTTATTTTCCGATGATAGTCAACATTAACTAGATATAAGGGTCCAAGTTTGTCCAAATCTAATATGTCAATAAGTAGAACACTATCAAAAGTCAATAAAGATATAATATAATATATATTTGTATAACGTAAGCAATTGAATGTTTTCTTTATTTTGATTATAGCATTAGAAAAAGAATATCAAGCAATCTCTAATTTATGACATGAATGAACTCTCTATATGGTATATAGGAGAACTTAACCAACACAAGTGAATACTAAGGGAGTTGATAGTATGTGTTCCTTACGTAAAGAATGATATGATGAGAGCATTTAAAACTCTTACTCTATACTTTTGTTTTCTATGATATTCTTATTTAGGTTGTTATTTCCAAAAAAGCAGTCATGCATTATTAACCCAACGCCATGATTGAATCATTCATGAAAAAATGGAGTCCACATGTACTCTTTTGTTTGATAGACTCGGTCATTGAAAAAAAGCTATATGTGTTGCTCAGGTCCAGAAAATGCAATGATTTGACTAGACATTAAGGAAATAGGGGTGTCATCACTCCCTCTCATGTCCCATTTAATAAAGATGTGGCTGGATCTATAGATTATATTATGTGCCAGATGTATAGTCTAAAAGCACAAATTTCGACAAGCTAAGATAGATGACTTTTGGGTAATGCACCCTATCATATAGTTAAGGCTATAGGTTATAACTCTTGAAACTATATATATTGTTGTGTTTTCTCATTCTATGTGCTTATATTAATGGCTTTATATTCATACATTGCTTGTTCAAATATGCATGTGGGCATGCAATTCTCTTTGCATTTTTCAAGAGATATATCGAGGGAAATAATCGAATTTCAACTCTTAGGCGTTTAGATAGATCGTGCAAGGTAAAGCCGAAGATTTATCACATCTTGTCAAAAAAAAAAAGGACTAAATTGCATTTACCTTGCTCTTTCTTAAGTTGGAACTGTAATCACAAGACTTTAGCGGCGTTACTTGTAGTTTTATAAGCCATATATTTTCTTGCATTGCGATCTTTTAATTGGTACATATTTTACAAATGGTAGATACTTAAAAATATGAGATCCTATTAACAATAAATACTACTTGGCAAATGATTCGATGATAGCATTTGTATTCTTAGTCACATTTGGTTTCTATAAAATCTTTACTAAAGTTATTATTTCCAAGAAGGCAACCATGCATTTATCACCACAATCCCATGATTGAACCATGCATGCAGAAGTGGGGTCCATATGTATACTTAGGGGTGATCAAGTCCAGAGTGGGTAGGGTCAAGACCTGGATCCTGTACCCGATCCTGTTATAACTGGTTCCCCTTTTTCTTGACCCTATACCTGACCCTGTTTGTATTGGATTCTATACCCGACCCACCTTGTTTTTACGATCCGGTTCCAAGGTTAACCCTGTTTCCACTGGAACTTGTTTTGCAATCTTCCGATATCCTATACGACTTCGAATTTTATATTAATAAGCGAGAAAATAATGTAATCCTCCTAATTTATATTGAAACATTAAGCACTGGTAATAAATTAATACATGAACTTTTTGACTAAATGAAAAATTAAGGATCCATAGGGCTAATTATAATAATAAAATCATAAGGCAAAGAATTAGCAACAAACATGGGTTAGGCGAGCCATGAAGCTACTACATGAAGTTACTCATTTATATAAGCATAACTCTTTATACAAAAGAGAAATTAGGCGAGCCAATCCTTGTGATACACAAGAATTTGGCGGCGATGAACACCGTCTGTCCATCAAACGGTGCGAGAGGGAGCCGGTGAGGGAGGGAAGCAAGTGAGGAAGAGGAATGACAAAGGAGGAGTGACGTGCGTGTTTGAGAGAGTCAAGAGGAAAAACATCGTGTGATTGCGAGAGTAAGAATAGAAATCGGGAGAAAAAAAAAAGATTTTGGACCTCTACTTACAAAACCGATCCAAAAACCGGTTCCAAAACCAGTCCAGGAACCGGTTTCCGGATGGGTAATCACTCGGACCCTGTTTCCGGACCGGTTTAAACTAGTTCCGAATTTTGGGAACCTGTTCCCAGACCGGTTTCAATGGGAACCGGTTCTTGACCCTGTTTTCCGGGTGGGCCGGTCCGGGAACCGGGTATATCCAGTTCGGTTGCACACCCCTATGTATACTTTTGTTTGATAGAGTTCTCTTGTTGGAAAATAGCTTTGCACGTTGCTCAAACCAGAAGAAGTAACAATTTAACTAGACATTAAATACGGGGATGTCTCATCGGTCCAAAAAGCTTTTCGAAAAAGCTAAATAGATGAAAGGAGGAAATAAATCAGTAGATTAATGATAAGCCAAGATGGTTATAACAAGATCTTTGGCAGCAAAATATGCGGAGGAATCATGAAAGTTTGATTGTTCTGTCCAAGCACGCCTCATGCGGCAAGCAACCACCCAGTCATTATCGATTTTTTCCAGCAAAATGTTGCCGTGTTTTGACACCGCCCTCCCTTCTTTGTCTCTCTTCGTCCTTGCTGTGCTTCACTCTTTCTTCTTCTCGGCACAGCCATTCTTCCTCCTCCTTCCTTCTTTTTCTTCAGCATCTGCTCCTCCTTCCTCCTATCGTCCCAATGGCACGGTAGACATACGATGTGGGCACATTTCACACTGACAACCTGCATCCCATGTATATGGTCCACATCATCATCAACTCACTTAGCATGTTTGACAAAAAAGATTTGAATAATTAAATAAATAAACATATATATATATATATATATATATATATATATATATATATATAATGCACGTACGCAATTGGCAAAAAAAGAGTGGAAAGACCTACTGACAATTTTCACAAAAATTTCAATTACTATGATGCCTAAATCCCTTATTAGTTATCAAATCCTACTCCGAAACTAGTTCGAGCCACCATCTTTTTTTGGGAAAATGCAATAAATGAAAACTGTTTCTTTTATTGGTCTTTGCTAAAATATGTATCGCAACTCACGAGATATTACTGATTATTTGTTGACTCGTGCATGTTGCGCAGAGTCTGCAAACAACTTACTTTGTGGGCCAATGCCAACACGTCCCTTTGAGCTCCGTTGATGTACAGTTCAAGTTCCTATCACTCTTCGCTGGGGAAGATGCGTCTGTCCAAGACTCCTTAAAAGTTGCGACCATCCAAGTGCATCGAGTATCGATAATATAATTCTAGCGGATCCATCAGACAAACTATTGAAGAGTGGGAAATGGAACAGCTCGTTAGGAACCCACCCATGGGCAACGTAGATGGTGTGAGTGCTCTCCCTCATTGCCGAGGTTGAAAATTCGAATCCTCTCATTGCATTTCCATGACTTAAGTGAGAGTCCCAGGGGTGGATTATTGGGCCAACCTCCCGAGATTTTACGCCTAAATAACGGCTTACAGCGAGGCCTAACGATGTTACCGAGCACCAGAGGGTCGTGTGATCCCCGAAGGGTGATCTCCGACGATTCCTCGGTCATCAAAAAAAAAAAAAGCTCGTTAGGAAATTTGAAAAAGAAAATGATGAAAGTTTTAACAGCTCAATGAATATTTCGAGTGAAAAGAAACATCTATGTACCGTGTGAGGCATCTTGTCTTACACGATGCCTCATAGGCCTGTATTATTGAGTCCACTATGCATTATTGGTGAGGGACTCGCTCTCTCTTTCTCAAAGAAAAATCAATGAAAATTGTCGATTGATGTTGCCGTTTGAGAATTATAGGAAAAATTACATTAAACTCATATCAATAAGTAACTTTTAAAAGAGCTAGAACAAAGGGACATTAACAAAATTCCAACCATATCGTCATATGGCAAGTTTATGATACTTATTTCACATTCTAATCTAATAATTATGGTTGTTATAAAAATTAAGCAATTTCAATTTTATTTTGTGAACTGAGTTTCTTTTCACTTAAATGGATGCCTAGAGGGGCTTTCTGTCAACAAATCTACAAAAGATGATACATGAAAAGTCAAGACTTATTATTAACTAATGGTTAATATTAGTTAAATATAAGGATCTAGGCTAGCCCAAGTCTAATGTGTTAATAAGGAGTACATTATAAATAAATAAAAACTGCTATTTGATGTACAATCACTACAATGGCAAATCATTGAGATCACTCATCTCTTGAATTTTTAATGGGACATATCCTCATGCAACAAGAGTTAGTTGAAGTGAAGGGAAAGCATGCTCATTTGGGCCTCATCAATAGATTCGTCAGTTTTAGCTTAATAAGCAGTGACTCTTTTGCATAATTCATCATTGCCTCAGAAGGGGTGAAGTAGGAAAGCAGTGTTTCTTGACAGTAAAAAGAAAGAGGCTAGACAAGCGGGGGGCATCTTGTCTTGCCAGTTCATGCATTTACGAATACTTGGATGTTTGTCCAATAGCGGTGGACGAAAGGACACGGAGGTAGACATGGGTGACGGTGACTAGTCGAGTAAAGGAACAGTAAAATGCAGAAAGCCATCTCAGCTCCTGCAACTACCCTCAGCTACTCTCTTCCTCTCTCTCCCTCCCTCCCTCCCTCTCTCCCTCTCCCTCTCCCACTACTTTTACCCTAATTAAAGCAATCTTCCATATATTTAGATGGTTGTCCATGAGTGGTGGAAGAAAAGATGGGGAGACTTGGACATTAGTGACGGTGAGTGACCAAGGAACTGTCAAATGGAAGAAAAAAAAAATCTATTTCCATATATATGCTTTTTATCGGTCTTTTATCATTCTTGTCTTGATGAGCGACCGACATACAACGGCCTTTTTGTATTTTTATTTTTGGGCAGTGATGACGTGGGAGCAGTCTACTTACCACTCAACTTCCCTAATGGAGCTCCATCCATACCCTATCTCCTCTTTCTTCTTGGGGCTTTTGAGTCAGTCTTAAATTTCTAAATCGCTGGATAGCTAGTATTAAACTCAGTCGTTTATTATAAATTTTTCCAGCAAACTGAACCTTTGTGCTAAGTGCAATATTTGAAAAATGAGTATTAAAAGTAAAATACTCCAAATAGACCCAAGCATTTGATAGAAAATGGGAAAACTCCCATCAAAATGTGAGACACAAAATAATGTTAGTGGCGACTCATAATTGTTTCCCATCTTAATTTTGGCTAGTAAAGAATAGCAATACTCAAGAAAGTAAACTGATTTAATATGTTAATAATGAATGGCAAAATTTTAATTTATTGGAAGTTTTGATCTAACAATTCCAATTGAAGTTACATCTAATGTAAATTGTAATCTAACAATTTGCTTATTTATAATGTTACTTCTATAGTTTATATATGATTTCATTGATTCGCACAAGGAGTGGGTTTAGGACTAGTACCTAGTCAGTGTTTGTCTATCAACGGTGGAGTAAAGATGTGGAAACTTACGCATTGGGGATGATGGCTGGTCAAGTAAAGAAACAAGAAAACCATTTCTATTACCATGTTCAACTTTTAATTAAAAAGTACTTGGAGACACCGAAGGAGATCTGCCCCACGTTAGCACTAATAATTTATTTGCTGATTTTGCTAGACTCACAGTGGGTTGAAAATCAGTCAGCGCAAATCCACAAAGACTCGCATGGAATTGGTTATGCTTTTTCAATATCATTTCAAGTTCAACTAGCTTAAAAATTTTAAGTGTCTTATATACACCCGGTCGCACTAAAATTGAGTTGAGAATGGGTTTCTTATACATATCACCACATCTAGATGGAACTACAAGTCACGTGGGTTTTGATCTGTTATCTTCCTTTTGTTATCTTTATTAATTACATTTGCTATATCGAAGATCAACAAACTACATAAGGTACATATTATGCATGAGCGATGATTTAAGTCCAATCATTTTAATAATTTTGTTTTAATTGAAGGCGTTATGTACATTTCAGATTCTAATCATCACTCCGTGTTGATTCACAAAAGTGCCTGCATACAAAAATCGATGAAAATATTAATATTATGAAAAAAGATTAAAGATGCTACTTGTCACGTGCATGGGTGGTCTTGGCCTGTCCTTATTACGGGGGCGCTGCCTATCTTTCTATTTGTTGCTCTTTCTTAATTACATTTTGTTATATCAATGTGACAGAGTATTTAAAGTATTCATATAATTCAAGTCAAATCATTTTGTTATTTTAGCAGTTGGTAATGATTTGTATTTTATACCACCGGCCGCGGTGGCTCCGCTGGGTAGGCTTCAGGTTTCCACGAAGAGGTCTGGAGTTCGAAGCCCCTTCAACTTGCGTTGAAGGGAGGTTGGTGGATTGCCGCGTGGCGTCTTAAGTGGGTTGCCGGGGGTGGTGGGTCCTCCCGCTTACGCAGCCCCCCAGGTTTACTCCTCCGGCTGCCGGCCGTGCGGGGGTTTCTGGATTACAAAAAAAAAAATGATTTGTATTTTATTTTTGTAAGCCACTTTGATGAGCGTGCAACTTATATAATGCAAAGAAATCAATTTACTCCAAAATTATGACGCGAAGAACAGCTGTCTTAATTAATAAATTGATTGGTTTTAATTAAGGCCTCAACTAAGATTAGATTTTAAAAAGATCTATAGTTTGTTGTCCTCGTGAGTAGTGGACATGAGCCTCGCGAGTTGGGTTTTCCTTCCTAGTAAAATATTAATTCATGATATGATACGTTATCTCTTATTTATATCATGTGAAAGCTGTTGTAGCTTCTCATATCTCTTGAAAAATCAATTTTATAAATGAATCGTACGTCCAAAGATCATCAATCAAGTTAGAAATTATACTAAATATTTGGCAAAGCAAAATCATATACTATAATTAAACAACTATCTTGTGATTATGATAAAATCTTTGTTTTAACATTTAGGGTACAACAAAATAAATAAATGTACTATCAATCATCTAGGATTTACACATTGAATGATACATTCCCATCTACTTGTTTGTATAGTTGCCAATTTAGAAAGAAGTTTACGTGATTATATCCATTGCCTAATTTCTTGCCATGAAAGCACAATGTCATAGGCGCATCATGTATCATGTGCTATTTGACTTATACCGTTATAGTGACTAAATGCTCAGTATCGCGCTAAACTCTTGTCGTGAAAGGTTATAAAACTATCATGCATTGCATGCTATGGTGCTACTTGACTTTACACCATTAGTATGGTGTCATCAACAATTATACATTTAGTCATATTTACAAATAATAGATACATATCCACATAATATAACCCTCTAAAAATTTATTATTTTCGTTCTCTAGATTTTTTGTAATAACAGATAATTTTTTATCCTATTGATTTTCTATCCATTGTTTTTTTCTTTTTACTTTTTAGTATTTATTTATCTGCAAAGCATGTACCATAACTTTTTTTATGATGATAAATAATTGTTTGAATTCTCTAATGTCATTTATTTGTCAAATAAAGATTATCATGTCATAAAAGATTTCTAATCGACTAAGCACTACAATGAGTCAGTCAAGTTGTTATATAAATTTCAATTTCTAATCGTCGCCCTCTTTTGAGTCAAACCAGCGGTTGTTTACAAATATCGATGAAAATATTGATAGCATGAAAAAAGATTAAAGACGCTATTTATCACAATTATGTATTGGTTACATATAAAAATATCACGAATTTTCTTTAAGTACTCTTGAATTTCCAAGGGTCCCCACGCGCTTTTGCCTTTGTATGTGGCACCGACAGCACTGTGCGAACGTTCTCCCAATTGTCAGCTCTTTTTTGGAATTTTAACCCTGAGGAAATCACGGTAAGTGACAATGTCACGTGGGTGGGGCCTGTCCTTGTCCATTTATTATCATTATTAATTACACTTTATTATATTGGTGCTGACACACTGTGTAAAGGACATTCCGGGGGCGAAGGTTTAAGTCGAATCACTTGATTGCAGAGGAGTCAAAAAAAGGACTTCATGTCACCGTTAATACAGCTGGCATCTGACACCAAGGACCATGTTGTACTACTATCATTATGATCTAAGTACCAAACTTTGACTCTAAAAAAATAATACGAGAGGTTAAAGTTGTCGGTGAAAATAAAATTGAACTTTTCATCTTGCAAAACGGTAGCTGTCAAAGAAAAACACTATATTTATTTCACTTATGTTTCTATCCATCATATGTTCCAAAACAAAACTCTGAACCACTATGTGAAAATCAATTGCCTATTTTTAAAATCAAGAGCACTGAGACCCATATGCCTAGGTTTCGGGTTATTACCATTTTCCGATGCTAATTGTTTTTCTTTTTTAAAATTATTTTTGGGAGAAATCAGAGGTGGTGGTGAAGGGGGAGAAATCACATGTTTGTCCAATTAGATGGTGAGTGTGTGATTAGCTGCTTTTTAGGGAAGTTCGGCTGCTTTTGCAAGGTTTAAGTGCCACGTGTGTTTTCTATAAAGACGTGATGATGGAGAAAATAAAGATTATTTTCGGAAAAAAGGAATTAAGCGGTTACTAGAGAAATCTACCTAAAGGCAAAGAACGGAAATACAACCAGATACGGAAAACAAGAAGGATCAACAGGAGACCGAGGAGAAGATCGCCGGATCAAAGCCCCATCCTCTCTGAAGCCGCTTGTTCCTCGGAGCAGGATCGACATTCTTGAAGGTACTAACCTTGTCCTTAACCACCTTAATTAGGTGGTTTTTGAGCGCCGGAACGACAAGGGATTCACCTCTGAAGATGATTGCATTCCTCTTCTTCCAAATGAGATGACAAAGGGTCCCGAAGGAGAACCGGACAATTCTATGATAGAAATCATTTCCAGTTAGGAACTTTCGAGCCCAAGAGAGTACCTCACTCCAGCATTGATTTCTCCAAGGAAGGTTGCATCTGGCGGCCCAAAAGAAGGTCAGAGAAGTCGAGATGCGACATCCGAAGAAGAGATGGTCTCTAGAATCAGGGACTTCGCTGCAGAATGCACATACACTGAAGTTAATGCGTCCATAGGACAGAAGCATACTCTGCGTGGGAAGCCGATTCTTCACGATAAGCCAGAGGATGAACTGGTACCGAGGAACAATGGCATTGTCCCAAATCAGAGGAACCCAGTTAACCGGAGTTTTCTTACTCCTAATAACATTCCAAGCAGATCCAACCGAGAAGATGCCCAATGGATGACCGCACCATATAAATCTGTCATTACTTAAAGACAAGTTCGGGAGGGATATACCCCATCTCAGTAAGAACTCCTTAAAGGACTGGCCTAACGGCGAAAATAAATCAGCAACCACCGCATTATCAGGAATATGAAGAGCGGTTCTGAACGATGGAGGCACAAATGAATCAAGAGGGCCACACGACAACCAATAGTCATGCCAAAGGGACACAGAGAAACCATTACCAACCTTCCATCTAAAGGAGCTTCAAAAGTTACCTCTAAGCTGGAGAATTTTCTTCCAAGACCAGGAGCATACTCCGGGTTGAGGTGCATTCCAGAAGTTCCTCTTGGATAAGAAGATGGAGTGGATCCAACGGCACCACAGAGATTCCTTGTCGGAGAAAAGGATCCAAATAAATTTTACCATTGAAGCTTTGCTGCATTCCCTCAGGTTTCGGATCCCCAAACCACCTTCAGTTTTTGGAAGACAAACGTCTTCCCACGCAACCTTAGCGCCTCCCCGACCCAAGGCCGTACCTTTCCATAAGAACTGTCTCGTAATACGTTCAATGTTAGTTACCACAGAGGAAGGAAGAGTGAAAACACTCGACCAAAAGGATTGAATGGCGTGTAGCACTGAACGGATGAGCTGTAATCTACCCGCGAACGATAGAAACCGATGCGCCCACGATTGAATTCTAGCAGTAATGCGATCCGTCAAAGTAATGCAATCAGCCTTATTCAGTCTAGAGGAAATGATAGGGACTCCCAAGTACCGGACATGGAGTTTACCTTCCTGAAAACCGAATGCCCAGAGAATTCTATTCCGAATGGATTGATCACCTCCAGAAATAAAGATCTCACTCTTACTCTTATTCGGGTAGAGTCCGCTCCATGAGGAAAAGATGTCGAGGCCTCTCTTTAGAGTGGACACCGAGAACCAGTCCGCTTGACAGAACAGAAAGACGTCGTCGGCAAAGAATAAGTGAGTCAATCAGACCGGTTTACACCTCCAGAAGTATTTAAAGTCCTGGCTAGCCGTGCGGGATATCAACACTCCGGAGAATACTTCCATAACTAAAGTAAACAAATAAGGAGACATGGGATCTCCCTGTCTGAGACCACGTCCTCCGCGAAAGAAACCATGAAGTTCACCGTTAATGGCTATAGAGTATGATGGAGACCGAACACAAGCCATCACTAGTCTGGTAAGCCCAATCGGGAACTCGAAAGCAAGGAGAACCTTTTCCAAAAAATCCCAATCAACAGTGTCATAAGCTTTGTGAAAGTCTACCTTCACCGCACACTTGGGGAGATACGGATGAAGATGAAAACCCGCAAAAAGCTCTTGGGCAATGAGAATGTTATCTCTAATTCTCCTTCCCTTAACAAATGCGTTTTGAGAACGACTCACAACATCATTTAACACACCCGCTATACGATTAGCTAGGATCTTAGTAATAACTTTATAAATGGTATTGCAGCACGCGATCGGCCCGAAATCTGAAACAGCACTAGCATTGGAAATCTTGGGCACAAGAGTAAGGATTGTCGCGTTTACCTCTTTGAGCATCCTCCCGGATTGGAAGAAATCCCGAACAGCCAATAAGACCAAGGGACCAACGATTTCCCAATTAGATTTGAAGAATTCCACAGAGAACCCATATGGGCCCGGGGCTTTTTCCTTCGCTAATGAGAATACCGTGGACTTGATCTCGTCATCCGAAACCGGAACATTGCAGGCAACAATCTGCTCTCCGTTGAGAGGGCGACGGATGTAACTCTTTAACTCTTCACACGACGGTTTAGAGAACGTCTCATGAGGGGATAGCAAGTTAGAGAAAAAATTGATGAATACCTGCGGCAGCAGCGAAGGATCGGATATAACTATTCCAGAGGGGTCTTTAATCGAAAGAATTCTATTGTTTAGCTGCCTTCTCTTCACCGAGTGATGAAAGAATCTCGTGTTTTTATCCCCTTCTTTCAGCCACAAAATTCTGGACTTCTGACGGAAAAAAGCCTCCTCTTGATTCCTCAAAACAACAAACTCCCGACGACAAACCATCTCCTTTTCAGCAAGATGGAGATTCAACGGGTCAGCTTGAAGGTCAGTCTGAATGGAACTAAGGTTCTCTCTTGCCTCTGAAACTCTCCCCGAGATCTCAGAAAACTCTTCTCGGTTTAGAAGCTTAAGACGGGCTTTCACGAACTTGAGTTTAGAGACTAATTGAAACATAGGAACTCCAAACACCGATGTGCTCCAAGCCTGTGAGACAATGGATTTGAAATCAGGGTGGTCCTCCCAGAAATGGAAGTATTTGAAAGGCTTCAAAGTGCGAGGCGGATGAATAACTTTAACGACGGCCGATGAATGGTCAGATATGCCCGGACTAAGGAACGTCGCCTCAGAGAAGGAGAAGTCCTCATTCCACTTGCTATTTACCAACACACGATCAATCTTTCTCATCTTTCTGGAATTCCCCGCCGCCGATGTAGACCACGTATATCGAAGGCCAACAAATCTGAGGTCCACCAAGTCAGTCTGCTCCAAACATTGAGCAAATTCATCAAAGCAGGGGATCCAGTTGGTGGAGCTACCAACACGGTCGGAAGGGTCCTTAATTGCATTAAAATCGCCTCCAACCACCCACGCTGTATCTTGAAATATCTCATTATAATGCTGCAAGTCTGCCCAGAGCGGCCTACGGCGGACAAAAGTGTGCTCTCCATATATAGCAGAAACCGAACAAGTAATACCAGAATCATTACACTTAAGACACCCATGAATTGCTTGATCAGTGATAGAAATCGAAAGGAAAGAGACAAGCTCCGGGTTCCACCCAACCCAAATCCTCCCACGGGGGGAGCAACTATAGTTCGCAACCCAACTCCAACCCCTGATGAGGGTGAAGGAGATAGATTCAAAATTATCTTCGGGAACTTTAGTCTCAAGTAAGCCAATATAGCATAACTTATTAACCGCAACAAAACGCCTAACTTCAGCGCGCCTTAGCGGACCAAGGACGCCCCTGATATTCCAGAAGCCAAAAAACATCCAAAAAACATAGGAGAGAACGGCTTACCTCTTCCTAGAGGTCTTGGAGCCCTTAGCAGGCTTCTTCGGACCGTCAGGGAGAGGGGAAGCTTCCAGCATGTCAGCAAGGTGATCTTGTAGTCTTTCAGTCATATGGTGACTTGGTTTACTCACACGTTCCTCAGCTTTCGGTAGATCATCATCAGAGGATTCCTCCTGAGAGCTTGAGCTGGATACATCCTGAGAGGACTCTTGGACAATCATAGACGGGTCCGAACCAGTAGGTTCTGCCATAGCAGGCGATTTAACATTTGATGGAGAATGCAGATCATCTTCTCCCTTAGAAGGATTCCTCTGTAGCAGCTGGTCCTCCTCCGTGATAGGTGATAGACTGAAGGATGCCTTAGAGACAGCAGTCGCCCGAGAAGCTTCAGCAGCAGCAGCTGCTGCTTCTCTAGCGGCCTGTTTCTTCCTTAGTTTTTTAAACTTCCGCTTGGTCTATTTCGACCACATCTTAGTATCCTCAGGCTCAGCTATATCAGCATTGGAGTCATGATCAATCATTGGTTCAGCTGGGCGAGAAGGAGCCATCTGCTGAGAGCTGGATTCACCCCTAACCAGAGATCTAGAAGCATTCATATCAGTAGAGGATACTGCAAAAACTAGACCCCGCCGAGGATCCCGTGAATCATTATCATTATGATCGGATGAGGCCGGTACGACCACTCCTTTACCTCTGTTCACCAACGATTCAGACTCAGGGTTCATCACAGAAGTAGCTTGACTATGAGCCATCTTACCACCCACTTCAGTAACCGGAACAGGAACAATATTCTGACAGCTATGGCCGAACATATCACATTTGGCGCAAACTAATGGTCTCCATTCGTACTCAACTTCAACAACATCAATTCTCCCATCCGTAACCAGATCAATACAATCATATAAAGTTTGTCTAGCAGTTATTTCAACACAAACACGGGCAAACGATATCATAGACATTTGCTCCGTTCTTTGATCAACATATAAAGGCTTACCAAGAGAACTTACTGCCTTGCTAATCGCCTGAGCAGACCAGTACTCGAAGGGAAGGTTTCTCAATCTCACCCATATCGGCACAGACATATGAGAGTCTCTCTTTAGTTCGATACCCGGTTGCCACTGCTGTAAAATAAAAGGAATTCTCGCCAGAGTTATAGGGCCGCCCTCTAGGAGTTTCCTCCTGAATTCTTTGTCAGAATAACGAAGGAGAAACAATCCTCTTCCATTCGACAGAACTTCAGTCAAAACCAATCCCCGAGCTCTCTTGAGGGACTCTTCCACAAGCTTAAACGGCAGTTTTTTACCAATGAAATAGCCAACAAGACAATCATATAACTTCGGATCCGCCGCTTGAATGTCGGTTTCATCCATTTGTATGACTGGTCTGTTATTAACGATCTGAGGAGGCGAGTAGTCCAGCTTATAACCAAGACTATATCCCTTGTTGGCCGCACTAGCAACCGACGCCCAGGTGCGGGGGGTAGGTTTCTTCGATCCGCCCCTTGAACGAGATTGAATGGACTTAGATCTACCCCTATAACCCGGTCGACCTCTGTGCACTACAGGGACAGGACGCGAATTCGCGAAACCAACAGAAACAGGCGGAGCATTACAATCCTTCTTAGCCAACGAATGAGCATCCGAAGTAGGACGGTCATTTCTAGGAGAAGAGGGTGTTCGGAAACTCAATCCCTTCTCATTTAACCGGAACCGCATTGACTCATCCATCGCAGTAGCAAGATGCAGAGAAAACGCTAACCCTAAACCATCGGCCTCACATTAATCCGGGATTAGACGACGTACCATGGAGAGCTTTGCAGGGGTTTGAAGAGCATCCAGAGGCGCCTCTTCCCACCAAATTTCGGGCGAAACCGCCGGCTAGATCGATCGGAATCAACAGCAGCAGGTTCCGCAGGAAACGCTCTCGAGCGCGCTCTTGCCTAAGAGCACAAAATTTTGATAGGTTAAGATTGATCACTTATAGATTATGCACCCTATCGTATAATTCGGGGTGTGGATTATAAACTAGCAGATACTGCCAAGTGCCAGGATTATACATCTTGTGTCTCTCATTCTGCACGCTTATATCGTGGTATTTCATTTATATTCAAACATTGCTTGTTTAAATAATTACACGGGTAGACCGTTCCTTTTCAATTCTTTAAGGTACATATTGAGAGAAGTAATAATTTCGCAACTTTTATTAATTTAGAAAAATCGTGGACGGTGAAGTTAATGATTCATCATATCTTGTCAAAAGATAAAGAATTAAATGCATGTGCCCTCTTCTCTCCCATGCCTGACGTTGAACAGTCATGTACGGGTCAATAATAAAAGTGACTAAAGAGGTCCGAGAAGATGCAATAAGTTGAATAGACATTTGCTAGTTGGTGTCCCATCTATCTCCCCCTCCACCTTAAGATGCGAAAAGCTAAAAAGACCCAAGGGCGCAAGTACTCGTGGACAATCAATGTTTGTCTATTAGGATGGAGACCATACTTTGTTGATGGTAGTAATACTGTCCAAGGATGGGAATGATAACACAGAAAATCATCCATTTCTACATTAAAGAAATCCATCGGTGCCTAGTTTAGGCCTGGTTAAGTGGCTGAGCTCCATTATCTGTGTTAGAGATAAATATTTTCCTCCGAAGATGAAATGACTAAACATGGTGTTGACAAAATTGAGAACTTACTTAAAATGAGATGAATAAAAATGGCAGCATAAAGAAATTAAAAGTAAAGATTCAATTTTATTCTTTCTTTTTTGATAGCTTAGGAAATATCATAAATATCTCTAAACAAAATGTAGCAATCTCCTCTTTCTTCCTGGTGGCTTGTGTATTTGTTAAAGTTCTCAATCGTTGGATCTCTACTACTGAATCTCAGCCGTTGATAATAGAATATTTCAGAAAAAAGTTACTGTTTGCATCATCAAAATCTAAAGATTATCATGTCAAGAACTAAAATCTGGCTTACTACAAAATGAAAAATGTAAGGCTCGGTTATAAATACTCATCACACATTTTTCTCTTTATCACCTCGAATTAAAATAACAGATATTAATGATATTAATGTAGCCCATTTATTTAAATAAATCTGGAGCTTGACCCTTCAACAAAAAGTCCTGCTGTTCTGAAAAGAAATCATTATACTGTCCCACCATTAATATTCACCCGAGAGGGACGGTGTGAAAATGACATCAAGTCACCGCTAACACAACTGGCATCTGACACCAAGGACCATGTCCTAATACTTATCAGTGTGTCCATCTTCACAAATTCAGTACCGAACTTCGACTCTAAAAGAAATGATATGAGAGATTAAAGCTGTCAGAGAACAAAAATCAAACTTTTTATCTTGCAAAAATGTTAGCCGTCAAAGAAAATCACTATACTATATTCCGCTTATATTTCTATTCGCTTTTTCTTATAGGGGGTGATGTTTCACGATAGATATGTTTCAAAACAAGAACTTGGGTCCTGTTAATATCTTCGTAGTCATTTTTTTCTTAGATCTATATTCATTTTGATAACTTTGTTCAAAATGATTGTCATGAATTAGGAATATAGAAGACTCCATACAACATTTATCATCATTTTTGTTGACTTCTAGAGTTTTTTTTTTTTTTTTCAGATGACTTCTATGGTTAACTTGTTCTATTTGTTTATATTTTTCAAGTACCATTTTTTGTGTTTTGCTTTCGCTCAAAAAATTTGAAAAGGAAAATAATTAGGTTGTATAAATTACTAAAATACAATAACTCTACTTGTCAATAATTGTATAGTTTTGAAGGCTTTGAAAATCAATTTGTGATAACTATAATATTTGGGTAATAGATGTTAGAAGTAAAAGCTCCAAACAGATCCAAGCATTTGTGATAATTAGAATCAGAATGAGGGGCCACGAAGCAGGTCAGTGGTTGCTCACAATCGTTCCTATATTTCTTTTGTCATGTACGGAGTAGCAGTATTCAAGAAACAATGACAGAAAAAGTTTAAAACAATGACAGAAAAAGTTTAATTTTTTTTGGAGTTCTAATCCAACAAGTTTTACTTGAAGTTACTTTTAATGTAACAATTACAATTGACATTCTAATAGGACAATTTGCTTAATTATAATGTTAATTTTATATTTTAAATATGATTTCGTTGATCTGCGCATGAAACGGATTTAAGACTAGTACCTCATTAGCGTTTGTCCATTAATGGGGGTAGAAGGGATGAAAGGATTATGGGGGTAGAAGGGATGAAAGGATGGATCGGGACTAGTACATTAAAGGTGAATAAGGACGATGAATATCTGTTCAAAAAAAAGAAAGAAAGACGAAAGGACCATTTGCAGTGGCAAATGAAAGGATGGATGCCTACTCAATGTCTGTCCACTAGGGCGGAGGAAAGGATGAAAGCTCATAGCAGGTATCAATCTCCTCTTTTTACGTGGCGGTTTGAAACTTTGTTAATGTTTTAAATTGATGGATATCTAGTACTAAATCCCAGCCGTTAATAAAATGTTCCAGCAAAAAGTTGTAGAATCGAGCTAATTCCAAAAAAAAAAAAAAAAAAAATCAATTTTAGGTCGACGAATAAATATGATCATAACTTTTTTTTTTATCTCGTAAAAAAGCGAAATATTTAGGTTGAAAGATAAATCTAGCCCAATTTTTTTTTTTAATCTTGTAAAAGAGTACCAACTTTAGATTCATTAACAATTATGGCCCTAATTTTTTTTTTTTTATAATTCAGGGAATCCCGTAAGTCTACAGCCGGTGAGCAAATCTTGGGGGAGCGACTACAGGACCCACCACCACAGTATTCTAGATAAGAATTCCTAATGACGCCTCTGAGATTCGAACTTCTCCCATTTGTGAGGAGAAAAGAGCCTGAGTCAACTGCACCGCTCAAGGCTATGGTGGCCTTGTAATTTTTTTTGTCTCGTAAAAAATTACAAACTTTCACTCTTATTGCAAATCTAACCCCATCATTAACTCTCTATTCTAAGTTAATCTTGAGCTTGGCGGATCTTGTCCATTGCATCTTTAGATGGATAGTGGTCTATAATTTCATATTACAACAAAATAACAAAAACTGGCTAGAGAAATTTAATTTAAGGTTTTTTGACTTTCTAGTGAAGCGTAAGAGACAACGAACAATTTTATCGTTGTTCTCCAAGTTGTAGCTTAAACAATAAAAGAATGAATAGTGTTTTAAATCCAATCAGTAAGTGCACATGGATTTATTACTAAGGACAATCAATGGATTTAAGTTAAGGGAGGCTAAATTTAAGATTTGAGTGAAAATTGATGATTTTTTTCTAGATAAAAAAAGTTTGAGTCTTACTTGACTTAAAATTAATGCATTTTTATGAGGCAAAAAAAAAATTGAACCAGATTTATCTCTCGATCTGAAGTTAGTCCTTTTTTTTCTTTTGAATTACCCCACAAAAATCTGATGATTCTCGACATATAAAGTGCCAAAAACTGACTTGCTGGGAAAATAAAAAATAATGCTTAGGCATTATGACCCGTCCATACATTTCTTTCCATCATTCTTTATATAAAATGACACATCATTCGAGCTTCTTTATTCCAATATATCTGGAGCTAGACCCCTCAGCAAAAGGGCTTCATGTTCACAAGAAAAATCATTATACTGTCCCGCTATTATTATACGCTGCAAGTGCAGAGGAAGAGCGTAAAAAAGGACTTCACGTGACGGATAAGACAACTGCCATCTGAGACCAAAGGCCATTATTATACACTGCAAGTGCAGAGGAAGTGTTAAAAAAGGGACTTCACGTGACGGATAAGACAACTGCCATATGAGACCAAAAGGCCATGCTGTACCATCAGTGCGTCCATCTTCACTTGCCGTTGCCAAAACTTTGACTACGATAAAATGATACCAGTAAAGGAGCAATTACCCTGGCAGTGGGGGAAGGGGAGAGAGATTAAAGCTGTCGGTAAAAATGAGATAAAATTTTTATCGAGCAAAAAAGGTAACCGTCAAAGAAAATTGCCACATTCATTTTACTTATTTTTCTATCCACATCTTCTTATTAGGGATGATGTTTCAGGATAAATATGTTTCATGCGGCGGAACTTACCCTATCAAAGCCATTATCCTTTACTTGAAATCAGGATATGAACTTGTCGAACCTAGAAGCAGTCTAGAACCGCATCAACAAGTCCCTAGGTCGACCCATAAGCTGGCCTACCTTTTTTTTCTATTTCATTTTTTATTAAATTGCTCTTTCATATATAATGTTTTTGCAAAAGTCCTCGATTGGAACACCAAAAAAGATTTATTATTGAATATCAACAATATGAGTTTAAAAAAATAAATACAGAATGCAAAATACACATTATTTTCAATAAAAATATCATGCTTACTTAACCAAAAAAATTAGTTTAGTTGATTAAGGAATTTCTAGATTAAGAACTAGAGATCACCCCTTTGAATCCTATAAAGTACATGAAAACTGTTTTGATTTAGAGCCAACTTTGCTAGCCAAAAGCCCCATCTCAACCAGTTCATGGTTTTTTGACCAAAAAAAAAAAAAACCAGTTCATGGTTTTGTGGGATATTTCATGAGTTACTAGGTAGACAACTTTCCATGCTTGTATCATTGGATTATAAAAAAAATAGGCTTACTTCACGCGGTGAATTTTTATATGCATCATTCCTTATAAACTAATTAGCTATCATGCAAAAGGTCTTTATCAACTTAATTACAAATAGAAAGTACCTCATGACTTTAATTAGTTAATAACATTTTTTTGTTAGAAATTTATGACATATGGAGCTAGGAGTAATTTCACATTCTAATCTAACAAACGTTCATCCTGAGCCAGGATCGGACTCTCCATGAGATTCATAGTTGCATTACTTATAGCTTCCTTGTTCGTAGACAAAGCTAATTCGGAATTGTCTTTCATTCCAAGGCATAATCTGTATCCATGCGCTTCATATTCGCCTGGAGTTCGCTCCTAGAAATATAGCCAAACTATGCCTCTTCTTTGCATTTATTACGTTTCTTTCTCCACGAGTATTGGAATAGTCTTATTACTCAAAAGAAACATATTACCATTTTTTCAAAAGGTAATCCAAGATTATTCTTGTTCTTATATAATTCTCATATATGTAAATACGAATACTTCTTTCTTTTTCTCTGTAATCAATCTTCTCATTTACAGTCAACATCTTCTAGAATCTTTTTTGAGCGAATATATTTCTATGTAAAAATAGAACATTTTGGCTGGCAATTTTTTTTTTAAACAACTTGGTTTTCCCTATGAATTGAGTTTTTTTTTTTTTTTCTATTTTTGCTTATCAAGATATCATGAGGGTTTTTTTGTCAACAAATCTGTGAAAGTTTGAAAGATAATACTTATTTCAACTAGTGGTTAAAACATTAATTACATAAACCGGATCTAAGCTAGCCCAAGTCTATTTTGTAAATAAATAGAAAATTATAAAAAAAAAAATTGCTATTCAATATATAAAACAATAACGTGGTCATATTATATTTTAAAACTATTTCAATCCGTATATCACTTTGACCTTTAAACTTTCAATTTTTTTTCCTATAGCTTAATCCTATTGTTACTTTAAAATTCGTAACATGATTTCGTTGACCTGCACAAGGAGTAGTTTTAGCACTTATACCTAATCAATGTTTGTCAATCGGCGGTGGGAAAGCATGGACACCCCCCATCAATGTCTTGGAGGAAAGGATGGAGACATGGACATTGGTGGTGGTGACTGGTCCGGTAAAGGAACAATAATGCAGAGAATCATCTATTTCTATAACCAAGTAATTGACTGGTGTTTATTTAAGGCCTAGACTAAGGCTAGGGTAGCATCTATATCTTGCATTATCGAATTATCAATAATATGACAATTTTATGTTAACATTGTCATTTTCTTTGCAAATGATATAGAAAGCAAAAGAAATGTACCTACTTTAAGAGAAAGAGAACATGGTAATTTGTTTATGCACTTATTCCTCGTAGATTAGGTAGTTATTATGCAAAGGATCCTTGTCAAATTAACTAGAAAGAGAACATCCCTCATAATTTTATTTAGTGA
The DNA here is from genome assembly GCA_028830015.1 of Eucalyptus grandis x Eucalyptus urophylla. Lineage (NCBI taxonomy): Eukaryota > Viridiplantae > Streptophyta > Magnoliopsida > Myrtales > Myrtaceae > Eucalyptus > Eucalyptus grandis x Eucalyptus urophylla. The sequence goes on along the minus strand of CM054198.1, from coordinate 26,295,864 downwards.
TAACATTTTCTTTGTTAGGAACTAGTCCTAACCTTTTCAAATAATCATAACAAATAATACGGATTTGGGAGCAATCTAACAATCATGGCTGAGTTTGAGAAAAGGAGTGAGGAAGTTGTGCAGGCGCCCGGGGCTCTGGTGGAGCAAGCCAGCAAAGAAGACGCCAAGTTTTGGGACTGTAAATAGCAGCGGAGATGGCGGAGGAGGAGAAACACCGGAAAGAGACGCAAGTGTTGGTACTTTTGTCAGTTCATGGCCTTTCGCTTTTGTCTAATTAGAGAGAGTAGTTAAGAAAAACAGAGCGGGAATGCCCTGATTAGTAATTAGAGGAGCTGTGTGTATGCCCCTGTATGTATGGATGAGAAGCGGGGAAATTAAGCCTCAAATCGTGTGAATTACCACACCCCATGTTTTAATCACTATTCGGATCAGATCTCAAGTAAGAAAGAGGAGCATAACGGGTTTTAACAAAGTCAGGCCAAAGATACAATTTTTGGAACGCAAGAAATGAAAAAGGGTTCAAAAGCAAATTTGACCTTATGATTTTATCAAATTATTTTATGCTGACTTGGATTAAGATGTGATTTTTAGAGAAATTTGCACGTAGTAGTTAGAAGAATGGCTCAGCAAGCTGCACATTAATTATCAAGCCAGCGATTCACGTGGCACAGTGGCACACAACTTAAGATTTCTTTAATTTCCAAATCTCTTTCTAGTCATATTAATTATCTGCCGCAAGTTGCCACTGCCATCACCAACAAAGCAACTACCACCATCAAAATCAATTCATGCTCGCTACAATCTTGCTCGTGAGAATGTACGTCTCGCTTGCCTTGATTGCATTCGAGAACGCCAGAGGGTACTCAATTGAGATTGACGATGGGCGAGACTGCCTGGCTTGATCCTGGCATGCTGCTTGGCACAGTCATTGCAGCTTCAAGGCCGTTGATGCATTGTCGCAAACAAATTGAGCACAAAGTGATCTCATCCTTCAAACAAGGAGTGGAAGAGACTCATCCAGTGAAGGCGATGGATGGGAATCAAGGTCCTCGACATCACTTGGCATGCATGGATGAGCAAGGTCAGCTAAAGCATTACCTTCTAAAATGTGCTAATTCGATGCTTCATCATCATCATCATCATCTGTCGATCATCGTCAACCTCCATTAACGGAACCACTCGAGTGACCTCAATTCTGCATTGCGCGACCTCATATGTGATGCGCACAACCTCAAGCGAGGTGTTGCACCTCGATCCTAGGACACAGGCTCTGTTAATGTAGGTCGGCCATACAGTGAGGGCGAGAGAGAGAGAGAGAAACCCGATGGTGGCTTTTGTATGATGGTGGTTGCAATGGCGGTGGTCAAGTTTGATCTTGACGATGGTGGTTGAGTTGTTGGTGATAGCAGTGGCGGGTTGCGGCGGCAGTAACGATGGCGGTAACATATTTTGAAAACAACAAAAAGCTAGGGAGAGGATAAACTGCAAATCAAGAGCATTTAAAAAGATAAAGATAATAGAAAAAGATAAATTCAACAAAAAAATGAGAAAAATAAGTAAAATTATGTCGTTTTTAATAGAATTCTATGTCATATCACTGACTACATCGGACGTTCAATGATTATTGAATACAACTATATCACAATTGATTGAAAGAATCACAAAAGAATTTTGTGCAAAAATATAGAATTAAATTTGTGAAATTATATAATTTAAAGTTAAATTTGAATTTGTACAATAATATTAGGATAAGTTGGATAATCACAATTGAATTTATCACTGGACCCAAAAACATGTCAAGTGGTTGTGACCTGTCCTTCTCCATTTGTACTCACCACGTGTGCGAGGATTCAAATCGAATCGTTTTGTTATTTTGACAGCTGGTCGTTACTTTTACGATTTTATGATAACTATTCAATTTGGGAATTAGCGGGGAGGCTTAGACGTGATAGTGACTGATCAACTAAAGAAATAATAAAATGCAGAAAATCATCTAATTCTGTTACCTCGACTGTTCATAAGTCCGCCATCTTTTTCTTGTTTTGATTGAGGCGAGCGGGAACGGCCTTATTTAATTTTTATCTTTTGCCAGTTTTCACTCGGAGCAATATGCTATCGAGTTTTCAGCTACCCAAGGAATCAACTAATGTCTAGTTAAGGCCTTGACCATGGTTGAGTTACCGAGCTCTTTTATACTTAAATTGATTGCTTTTTCCCTCTCCTTTCTCCATTCTTGTTTGCGCTCAAATCTCTCAGCCTTCTTTCATCTCTCATCGTTCTCGCTCTGTTTCCCTCTTTCTTCACCTCGGCACAACCGTTCTTCTTCCTTCTCTTCTTCTTCGGTATCTGCTTCTCTTTTCCATCGTCTTCTCTCTCTATCTCCCCATTTTCTCGCCCTTTCTTTCTCAAAAAAAGAAAAAAAAAGAAAAAAGAAAAGAAAAAGAGAAATGTCGATCGATTCTGCTATTTCTATTGCGTGGGATGTCTTGAAGTCCGTAGTTGCTCCCATCAAGCGTCAATTCGGATACGTGATCTGCTCCAAGAGGCACGCCCAAGATCTTCAGGAGAAAGTCGTGGAGCTTGCGGATGAGGTTGATAGGGTCCACTATCTCGCTGAAGAGGCCAGAAACAATCTTCGGAATGTCTACCGTCGCATCACGGAGTGGCATGCAAGTGCTGAGGAGGCCTTGAAGGAGGCGCGAGACCTGTTGCGCGACTTCGAAGAGGCGAGCAAGACTTGCTGCTATGAAACTCTTCCTGATCCCAAGTGTCGCTATCAATTCAGTAGGAAGGCCAAGGACAAGATCGAGGTCATTCAGCGACTCACTCAAAAATGCAGGGAATTCAAGGAGTTGAACGACATCGCCCCCGGCAATCCTGCTCCAGGGAACGTTGTTGCTCTGACTCCGGCCAAGGACAATGGTGTCTTCGAATCCAGAGATTCTATCATTCGGGACATCATGGACGCTCTTGCCGATGATAGCAATAGCGTGGTCGGGGTTTACGGGCAGGGCGGGGTCGGCAAGTCCACCCTTTTGGCGGATGTTAAAGGGAGAATGATAGAAAAGAAGTCGTTCGATTGGGTCGCTAAGGCCGACGTGTCGGAAAATCCAGACATCAAGAATATTCAAGGAGAGATTGCGGACGCCTTGAGCCTTACCGAGATAAAGAACAAAGAGACTACCAGCGGGCGAGCCGAGCTTTTGCACAAGAGGTTGGAAAATGAGGAGAGGGAAAAAAAGAAGGTCCTCATAATACTGGACAACCTGTGGAAGGGGCTGGACTTGAAATCAGTGGGCATTCCTTGCGGACATGACAACAAAGTCAAAGGATGCAAGTTGTTGCTGACGTCAAGATTTCAAAATGTTTTGCAGAGGGAAATGGGCTGCGACAGGGATTTCCGCCTTGATAAGCTGAAGGATGAAGAGGCAAAAAGTTTGTTCGAGAGGACGGTGGGAGACAAAGTTCATGATGACCCGTTCAAATCCTTGGTGGATGAAGCGCTCCGCAAGTGTGCAGGTTTGCCTTTTCTAATTATCGCGATGGCCAAACTTTTCAAACACGCGAATTTTTCTCAATGGGAGGATGCTTTGAAACAAATTGAGATGTCTACAAATAAAGGAATCAGTGAGAAGATAAATAAGATGCTGCAATTGAGTTATGATTATATTGAAGGCGAGGAAGGCAAGGAGGTAAAGCAATTTTTACGACTTTGTGTTGTTTATGGTGTCTCTAAGCCTTCTCTTGAAAACTTGGTGAGGTACGGCATAGGTTTGAGGTTATTTGGAGAAAATAGCAGCATCAAAGAAGCTAGAAATAGGTTGAGCTCATTGATCCAAACTCTGCAAGCATCCTCCCTTTTGTTAGATGATGAAGATGCTGATGGTTTCAAGATACATGACTTGGTTCGTGGGTTTGTTGCATCGGTTGCTTCAAGAGGTGACCCTTTTCTTGTGTGGAAAGATAATGATAAGTCGGTGACAGGGTTGCCAAAGGACAAGCTCAAAAGTTGTACAGCAGTATGCTTTCCCTATGTGGACATAAAGGAGCTTCCTAAAGAGTTAGATTGCCCCGAAATGCAAATCTTCTTGTTGTTTGCAAACAATGAATCTCTTAAGGTCCCAGATTCATATTTCAATTCTATGAGAAAACTCATGGTGTTACATCTTTCTCAGATACATCTTACTCATTCACCTTCATCGTTTCAGTTCCTAGATAACTTACACACTTTGTGTCTTGATGATTGTTTGTTAGAGGATGTAGCAATGATTGGCAAGCTAAAAGGGCTACATATTCTTAGCTTTGTGAACTCTGAAATTAAACGATTGCCAAAAGAAATTGGACAATTGGTAGAGCTAAGGTTGTTAGACTTAAATCGTTGCTCGCAACTTCGGATAATTGAACCGGGTGTGCTTGGAAGCTTGATAAAATTAGAGGAGTTGTATATGGAGAAGAGCTTTGATCAATGGAATGTCGTGGGGCAAACTCCACCAACTAATGCCGAGCTTATTGAGTTGAATAACCAGAAGAATCTCTACACTTTGCATGTGTCCATTCTTGATCCGAGGACGCTCCCAGAGAATTTAAACATGGAGAAATTAACCAAGTATAAAATCCTAATAGGTAATGTGAGGTGGTGGCGAAGTCACAAAGGATTGAGCACATTGGAGCTTAAGTTAGATGCAACAAGTGATATTCTTCAGAAAGGATGCATACAAACTTTATTAGGCAAAACTGATGAACTATTTTTAGACGGATTAAATGGAATTGAGCAAAGTATTTGCTCACTATCCCAAGAAGGCTTTCCAAAATTAAAGCATTTGCACGTCGAGAATAGTCCCTCCATCCATTATGTCCTCCAATCGCCGTCCCATACAGATTTTGAGACATTGGAGTCATTACTTCTCGAGAATCTCATCAACTTAGAGAAGATACACAACTACTCTATTTCCTCCAAGTCCTTTAGTGCATTAAAAGTGATACGAGTCGAAAGTTGCGACAAGATGGAAATTTTGTTTCCTCTTTCATTATTGAGAGAACTTCCACAGCTTGAAGAGGTCCAAGTTGTCAAGTGCAACTTAGTGCGGGAGATCGTGGAAGTTGATGATTGTGGCAAAGTTGAGTTGCGTAATTTACATGTATTGAAATTGTGTGACTTGCCAAATACCAAGAACTTTTTCACCACTGGGACATCTCCTTCAAGTAGTACATCAAACGACCAAGTTGGCACTCAAGTTGCATTCTTCAACGGGCAACAGGTAACTTTCTATCAAAAGAATATACTATTTATTAATACTTTGTTCATTTGCTAGTTAGATGTAACATAGATTATAACCCTTTTTCATTTTTTTTTATATTCAGTTCATTTTCTTCCTAGTTACCTTATCCAATCATGCCTTCTTTGTAACTAGATAAAGCAATCTTATGTTTCTCTTCGCTGTGTAGAAGTCCAATTGATTGAATGAAATCCATATAAGTGATAGAATCCAAGTAATTTTCAACCTACATGCTGCAAGTATACCTATATTAATAGGGTTTATAGAGCAACATTGAAGGGAATTTTGGCATTATAATAATTCCATAATAATGTGATTTCATAATCTTGTATAATGGATTTTGTGAATTTAGTTATCTAACTTTGTTGTTATCTATAAAATATATTATCCAGGTGGCTCAGATGAAAAACAATACGAATAGTGGGCAAGAAGATTGGCTTTTCGAAAGATAGCAATGGTTCTATCGTGTATTTCAATAAGCACTTAGTTTTTGCATAGGTCCTATAAGTATAAAAGTACACAATTTCATGCATGTTCATTCTTCCAAGCATACGAAATTGTATAAAAGATATAGATATATTTGTAAACATTTTTGACATAACAAACATAAATATAGTTTTGACCTAAATCAAGGGAATGTACATAGATTTGGTCCCAAATAGAGTGGAACCTTGATTATCATAATTAACTAAAAAATAACTCATGAATTCTATGTTAGGCTGTGAAAAATCATTGTTATTTTTCCGCTTTGTTTACTGAAAATTCGGGCTTAATTTTATTAATTAATTCTCGTAATTAAGTTTTTTTTCCTCATTTTTAAATTACTTGATGTGCTATGTTCCTTCATTATGGTCAAAATCATGGTCTTAATTGGTGAAAGATTAAAATGAAATGATTTTCAAGCAAATACTTGGTTTGAAGCATAATTCCAAGGTGTAGTCGAGGCTCAAGCATATGAAATGGTGATTGAGATATAGTAGACCGTAACATTCATAATAGAAATAATTAAATGGTTTTGTATCATAAACCTCTATTGCCTAGAAATCCGTCTCAGAAACTGGTCTCAGGCACAATGTAATTGAGAGTTTATGAATATGAAGTTAATAATTTAGATAATCAGAACAACAGTTAATGGCATTTAATTGAAATTGAGGCCGTTTATGTATAGTTGATTAAATTGGTTATTGTTAGTAAGAGAAGTAAGTAAAGTAATGACAAGCAGTGGTACAATTAAGGAGAACGCATGGCCGTTTTGTACAACAAAAATTGGTTAGAGCCTTTTAGTTGATTAGACATGATTGTTCTATTATAATTACGTAATAAAGATTCATGCAATTTTAATTTGCCCTATTACGAAGTATAAAAGGAAGTGTGAGTAACCACCGGCCGCGGTGGCTCCACTGGATAAGACTCTGTTGATCCTCAACGAAGAGGTGAAGGGTTCAAAACCCAGGGGAGACGCTAGGTGTCTTAAGTGTGACTTAGAGGTGGTGGGTCCTCCTGCTTAAGTGTCACCTGGGGGTTTACGGCGTGGTTGTCGGCTACAAGCTGGTTCCTCCAGTACCAAAAAAAAAAAAAAAAAAAAAAAAAAAGAAAAAAGAAAAAGGAAGTGTGAGTATGGATGTTTGCGGCCAACCATGCACCCATTGTCTTTTTTTTTTTTTTTTTTTTTTGAGCAAGTACCATGCACCCATTGTCTACGACGCGCAGGGCTGGTCGAAACGTGTCGTCTTGCTTTTCTTTATTTTTGGGCTCTCTCTCTCTCTCCCCCCAAAAATTTTGCACCGCGAGAGGATCTGCATCTTCTCTCGCTCCTTCTCACCATGCGCGAAAGGGCTGATAGCCAGACCTGCTTGCCCCCACCGTCGCCACGCTCACCCGCCACCACCATGACCAGCCACAACTCACCTCCGTGAACGTCACCACCGACAGCTCACGGATTCTACACTTGCGCTCGGTCATCTCCTTTGCGGATCAAGCGCAAATTCTATCTCTATCTATTTCTCTCACGAACTCAGCGTGACCAACAAGCTCGGTGCTAGCATGAGCCGTGGTCGTGCTTTGCTGATGTTGATTCTTCGGTGATGTAAAGAGAGTGAATAAGAATTTGGTAAAATGAAAAAAATAGAAAAACCGAAGAGAAAACAATGTGCCATGTGTTTAATTGATCGTTCTGCAGACAGTAGATGTAAGGATTGCAGTAGACTATCCACGCCCAGATGATTAATATTAGATTGCGGTAGACTATCCATGCCCAAATGATTAATATTAAGGATAGAAGCTACTGCCATTGGTGAGAAGATGCAATTTATACGATAACTATGAAAGACAAATTCGTCATGTCATTAGATTAAAAATACAATACTTTATTGGATCTTATTATATAAATTATAATATTTCACGCATTAATTGATTGGTTCTAGATAAGCCCAAGCGGGCTAGGTGCGTGGCCTAGGCATAGGAAGTTACTTTCTGTAACAAAACTTTCGTGACAGTAATCCTCCCTTGTGAAGTTAGCAAATTAATTTTTGAAATTGCTAAGTTTCATCTTTTTTGCCAGAGCTAAGTTTCCTTATGTAGGTAGTAATTAAGGTATAGCATAATAATTTACTTCTCATGATTGCAATCTCGCTTTGTTGATCAATTATTGTCATAAGATATTTTCCTTTATAAGTAAATTGTCTATATCTTTCATAATCACAATCATTTTATAGTTTTTTTTTTTTAATTATAGTAATCTCCATTTTGAGGAAGTACGGTACTTTCTAGCAATCATTCAATAAAATGAGTCATATCGCCACAATAGTAACATAACCTAGAGGGAGTAGTTTATCTTATAGGAAGTAATTTACCTTGAACGTACTTTCTTTCACCATATGGATCACTAATTTTTGTAGTCATTATCAAAATGAATGATTGCTATTTCTTTATGACCATAATTTCCCTTATTGTTGGTAAATTGCAAACAAAATATAATCACGATAACATCCATGATTATATTGTAAATAAAAAATGAAGTTTATCCATTTTCTTCTGATACCTTTTCGAATTGCAAATCAGCTCCCCTATCACAGATATATGTAAATGCAAGAATTATCCTAAATTTGTAAATTTCCTTCCGCAACCATTTGTAATAACTTGCTATAGTGTGCAAGTATAGTTTCTTGGTTGCTCTTTGCAATTGTAAATGCTATTGCTGATGGGTTTATCCATTAGGTTTCAATCCCATCCTTGGAGTCCTTGACAATGGCTAGACTTCCCAATCTAGAAGACTTATGGACCGATGAATCTCCACTGGGGCTGAGCAATCTCCAATTTCTTGTGGTTTCTTCATGCAAATCTCTCTCGAAAGTTATCAACTCCAGGTCATTGATAAAGCTACAGAAGTTACACACTTTAACGGTACAAGCTTGCATTTCGGTGCAAGAAATTTTTGACCTTGACGACGCTGGTGTAAATATAGAGACTCTCTCTGAGTTAAACACCATCTATATAAATAAATTACCCAGCTTGAGATGCGTATGGAACAAGAATCCTTGCGGGATTGTGAGATTTCATAATTTGAAGAAATTACAGGTGTATCACTGTGACAACCTCGGGTTTCTGTTTTTCCCATCCATGGTTCAGTCTCTTGCACAATTGAGAGAACTACTAGTATTGAGGTGCAAGAACATGGAGGCGATCATTATGGAGGAAGAAGGGTTGAGAGTAGAAACATTAGAAACTCTAGTATTCCCAATGTTAACTGAATTATATTTGGAAGAGTTGGAAAGTTTGACATGCTTCTCTCACAGAAAGTGTAAGATTGATTTTTTTGGTTTCATCGTTGAAGATCTTCTTAGATTAATTCATCATTGCAATGCAAAAGATGACGTTCTTTTCATCTAATGAAAAATTGATGGCAGGTACACCAAAAGCTCGGGGTGAGGACAGCGTCAAATTGCACTCTCCTGTCCTCTTCAATCAAGAGGTATGTGATTAATGCTATGTCAAAATCTTAAATATAACAAAGATATGATGGAGTAAAATGCTTGGCATCAATTTATGTGTTATAGCACTTTAGAATTTTACATGTTGTGCATTTCAAGTTGCCACATGCCACTCCAAATAATTGGAAGTTTTAATTTATACCAACAAGAGTTGGATCAATCACATCAAATTATTAAAAAAATTAGAAAAAAAGATATATGCATGCTAGCCAGCTAAATAATTAAAATTAACAAATAAATAGTTATTCTGGAGACCAAGCCTAATCGCCAAAGCCCCGCTTTGGTTAAAATTAATTGTGTTCCACATAATCACGGCACCATAAAATCTGGATAAGTCAAAGTAGAGTTACTATTCTAATTGTGATTTTAAATTGAAATGAAGAATTTAAAGTAGAGTCACTATATGAACAAAAGTTGGATAATTAAATCTTCAATGAGCTTATTTGTTAACTCTCAAAAATAGGGGGTAACTATATAGCAAATGATTTTGTAATATAGTCATTGAACTTTTATTTAATCATCCAAGGCAATAAATTTTCATTTCTTTAAAAATTTATGCACTTCGACAAAAAATCCAAAATTTTCTAATGAACTATTGATGTGGCTGACAAATCGCTAATTTTCTAAAAGTGACATTGTTTCCACTTAATCACCGAATAAGCAACTTACTGGAAAATCTATGTTAATATTTAATATGGACTACTCTTCATTAATATCCTTAATGACCATCAATTAAACATTTAATTTGCAATTGAATTAATTACTTGTATTAAAAACATATTCTGATTTTACATGAATGAAAGATTCCATGTCCATACAAACAAGTGAAAATGCTGCTAATTACCTAGTAATTGAAGGAAGAGGAATCATGCAAAGAAGTCTCTTAGCTTCTGCTTGTTCGGTAGGCACATGGGTTATCGAGAGAAGTATTTTGAGCATTTTGAAGCTTCCCCATTAGCATCTTTTTTCCAAACATAACTATATATAAGTACTTTCGGTCAAAAAAAAAAATTGACTAGTTGGCAATTTATGTTTATTGGACAACACTATATTTTTGTTAATTTTGCTACAAATTTACGTATATTACAATCATATCAATTCGTATCATTTTCAAATATGTCAGATAATCAATTACAAATATGTTAATTTGTATCACAAATAGTCAGCCCTTTCAATTCTTATATTTTTTATACATGGTATTCTTTTTTATAGTCAACACTTTTAGAGTCGTTTCAAAAATTAAGATATCATTAAAGCGAGCTAAAAAGAATTTGTAAATATTGGACAATTTTATTACAACATAGACCTTATTAAGAAGTGGACAACCGGGAAGTAAGCAAAATCGCATTAAGAGAACATATGAAAAGAAAAAAAAAAAAAAGGAGAGAAATTCCAATCATAAATGCACGTGTGTCGGAGGAAAGGTAATAAAAGAAAAAAGAAAGAAAGAAAAAATATGAGGAGAGAGAAGATCACATAAGTTTGACATATGTGAATTTAAGGCTACGTGGGGTGCTGTTCCGCTGCTCCACTAGCCCACGTAATCCTACCCCTCCGGGTCCGCCACTTGCGTGCGCCGCGGTCGAATCCTGGGCACTGGGTAACTCGAGAGCCACAGACGCAACCTCAGCGTTGCGCCACGTGGGCCCTAGCGCGCTTGACGACGCTGATCGACTCGTCACGAGTGCTCGGGTGCACGGGATTGTCGCTCACGTAAAGTGGGGGAGGTTGGGGAACTCTTTGAGGTACTGTTTTGAAAGTATGGGCTTTCTATGACGTGGTGGGAGACCATGGGCGGGAAAGGGTGAATGAGCGGTGACTTTGCGTTGCATTTGGTTTTTCCTTATAGGAAGTCTTGATGCTGCGTGGGACTGTAAGGATGTTTTGCTTTTTTTCATGAAGTCAACCGTATTATTAGTAATTTTTTTCTTACTCTCTGTTAAGATCATTGCGTCTTTTTCCTCTTTTTTTGGAAATTTTCAACTCATTTTAGAGCATTTGGAGGCCAAAGGACAATTTAACTAAAACAAATACACAAGAATTGCAAATTTAGCGTAAAAAACACACGTTACAAACAATTGAGTCCTAAATATGTTTGAGGGGAAAGTGTCTTAGGAGTCTTAACATTTTAGTCATGAGTCAATTGAGTACTAAATATATATTATTTGGAATAGTCCTCACATTTTGAAAAATAATGAAATCAAATATTTCAACAGAAATGATAACATTTTGTTTTTCATGAAGTTCAGTATGGTTTTGACATAAATCAAGTGAAGGTACATAGGTTTTGGTCCATACTGGAGTGGAACCTTGATTATCATAATTTACCAAAAAATAACTCACAAATTCGTGAAGTAGTGAAAAATCATTGTCATTTTCCCGATTTGTTTATTGAAAATTTGGGCTTAATTTTATTAATTAATTCACGTAATTGATTTTTTTAGCTCATTTCTAAACTACCTCGTGTGCATTATTATGGTAAAAAAATCCTGGTCTTTATAGGTAAAAGAGTAAAATGAAAAGATTTTCAAGCGAATACTTGGTTTGAAGCATAATTCCAAGGTGTAGTCAAGGCTTGAGCGTATGAAATGGCAATTGAGATATAGTAGACCGTAACATTCATAATGAAAATAATTAATGGTTTTGTATAATAAACCTTCATCACCTAGAAATCTGACTTAGAACATGGTCTCAAGCACTATGTAATTGAGAATTTATGAATATAAAGTTGACAATTTAGATCATAACAACAATTAATGGTATTTAATTGAAATTGATGCAGTTTATGTATAGTTGATTAGACTACTAAACCAGTAGGTGGAAATTATAGTTAATTATTTAACTAGCTTTTGTGATAACATTCAAGAGGAGATCCTTTTCGTTTATGCAACCGTTGTCTATGACATGTATGGATGGGTGACATGTGTCATCTTGCTTTTCTCCCCTCCATGAACCCCCTACCTCTTCTTTCTCTCTCTCTCTCCCTATATATATCCATCCAAAAGTTAATCAGCATCGGGAGAGGGCCTGCATCTTCTCTCGCTGAAGGGGTTGAGAACCAGATCTGCTTGGCCCCACCGTAGCCACGCTCATCCGCCCCTACCATGACCGGCCACAGCTCACCTCCGTCAACGTCACCACCAACAGCTGGCGGATTCTACCCTCACCCCCAGTCATGTCCCTTGCGGACCTGACCCAAATTCTATCTCTAACCATTTTTCTTCTTTGCTTGCAATCACCGTTATAAACTCTCACGAATAGCACAAGGCTTGGTCGCATCTTCCTGAGGTCGATTCTTCGGGGACGTGAAGAGGGAGAGCAAGAAATTGGTAAAAAGAAAAAAATTAAAGAGAAAATAAAGTGCCACGTGTCTAACTATTATTGCGAGCAGTAGACACAAAAGTAAGGACCGCAACATATAATCCACACCCAGGTAGTTAATAGTGAAGATAAAAGTTAATAGCCATAATAAGCTACCAAATGTCATGTCGTTGGATGAAAATACAGTAATTTATTGGATCTTAATTGGATAAATTGTAATGCTTCACCCATAAATTGATTGGGTCCGGACAAGCCCAAGCGGGCTGAGATGGGTGGCCCAGGTGTTGGAAGGAAGTTACTTGCAGTAACTGAACTTTAATGATAGTAATTTTCCCCTGTGAAGTAGTAAGTTACTTTTTGAAATAGCTAAGTGTCCTTGGGTAGGTGGTAAATTAGACATACCTTCCATAATTAAGGTCTTATAGCATCGTAATTTCCTTCTCGTGATTGCATTCTCACCTTGTTGATCGCTTATTGCAATGAGATATTTTCCTTTCGTTAGCATATTGCCTATGTCTTTTGTAATTATGGTCATTCTATAGTTTCTTCATTTATTCTTTTCACAGTAGTAATCTTCATTTGTAAATGCAAATATCTTGTAGTTGTAGGCATAAGTGAGAGACTTTTAGGAACAGAATGCATGAAATCCCCATGAAGATTTGAAGCGGTACACATTCACTTCCAAAATTTGTTTATAGATATTACGAAGTATTGAGCACAGTTATTTGATGTTGTCATCCAATGATCCTTTTAAAATAGCTGACTATGGAGGCTATATGCCTAATGAAATAAAAAATTTAGCCTTTTCTACGATTTTTTTATATGCTTGGGATATAATTGAAAGCCTAGTACATGTTTAGCTCTTTTCATGAAGTCAACCGTATTATTAGTAATTTGTCTTAATCTCTGTTAAGATCATTGCATTTTTTTCCTCATTTTTCTTTATTTATTTCGGGAATTCCAACTCATTTTAGCGCATTCGAAGGCCAAAGCATGATTTAACTGAAGCAGATACAAAAGAATTGCAACTTTATTGTAAAAAATCACATGTAACATGTAAATTTAAAAGGCCCAAAGGGTTGACATCCGCAATAAAATCGAAGTTGAAAAATCTCATGTGATACTTAAAAGGTTAGGAGTAAAGGTGTGCTCCCCTCAAAGTTCATGAGTGGGTTGGGCAATTTCCCAGTGATTTTTGTGTTCTTTTGTAGGTAAATGAATGTTATATTTATAAATTAGCATCATATAATAATGAGGAAAAATATAAGTGTGTTAAAATTAAATAGTGAAATTATGGAGAAAGGCAGGAGGAGAAATCGATTAATAATTAGTGGCTCGTTGAGAGAGTTCTAAGATTGTCGTACAAGCAATTTGAAATACATGCAAATCAAGTTCTAATGTTAGTGTTGTTGACAAACTTCATCGATAGAAATGATAGCAGTTTATTTTTCATGAAGTTAAGTATAATTTTGACCTAAATCAAGGGGATGTACATAGATTTGGTCCCTTATAAAGTGGAATCTTGATTATCATAATTAACTGAAAATAAACTCACGTATTCTATGTTAAGTGGTGAAAAATCTGTCATTTTCCAGCTTTATTTACTCAAAATTTGGCCTTGATTCTATTAATTAATTCTCGTAATTAAGTTTTTTTTTGGCTCATTTCTAAACTATTTTATGTACGTTGTTTCTTCATTATGGTCAAAATCATGGTCTTAATTGGTGAAAGATTAAAACAAAATGATTTTCAAGAGAATGATTGGTTTGAAGCACATTCCAACATATAGTCGAGGCTCGAGCATATGAAATGGCAATTAATATATAGTAGATTGTAACATGCATAATAAAATTAATTAAATGATTCTATATAAGAAACCTCTATCTCCTAAAAGTCAGACTTAGAAAATCGTTTGAAGCATTATGTAATTGAGAATTTATGAATATGAACTCGATAATTTAGAGTTTACCAAAAAAAAAAAACTTGATAATTTAGATCATCACAACAACAATTAATGGCATTTTATTGCAAGTGAGGCCCTTTATGTATAGTTGATTAAATTGATTATTGTTAGTAAGAGAAGTAAGCTATGGATAAGCAGTGGTTCAATTAAGGAAAACGCACGGCCGTTTTGTACAACAATTTCTTGAAGCCTTTTAATTGAGTAGACATGATTATCCTATTATAATGACGTAATAAAGATCCGTGGAAATTTAAGTTGTCATAGTAGATTAACAAAGTATAAAACGGAAGTTTGAGTATGGGCATTTGCGGCCTATTGTGCTACGGCACGTATCGATGGCCGATATGTGTCATCATGCTCTTTCCTTTTTGTGGGCCCCCTGTCTCTCTCTTTTCGTTTGAAAGTTGTTCAGCATCGCGAGAGGGACGGCGTCTTCTCTCACTCCTACTCACCTCGCGCTGAAGGGCTGAGAGCCAGATCGACTTATTGACACCGTCAACACGCTCATCGTGATCCGTCATCTCCCTTGGTTGTGCTTTTCCGAAGTTGATTTTTCGGTGACGTGAAGAGAGAATGAGGATTTGGTAAAATAAAAAAAAAATAAAAAAAAGAAAAGAGAGGAAATAAAGTGCTGTGTGTTTAACTATTGGTGCAAGCCATAGACAATACGTGTAAGGAATGCAGTAGACTATCCACACCCGGATAGTTAATATTAAGGATTGAAGGTACTACATTCGTGAGAAGATACAAATTATAGGATAATTGTTAAAGAGGAACCCCTCGTGTAAATTTTATCGAATCTTACTGAATAAATTATAATATTTCATGAATAAATTGATTCGGTTTGGATAAACCCAAGTGGGCTTAGGTAGGTGGCCCAGGAAAAAAAGAAGTTACTTGTAGAGACTAACCTTTTATAATAGTAATTTTCCCCTGTGAAGTAATAAATTACTTTTCAAAATTGCTAAATTTCTTTAGGTAGGTACTGAATTGAACCTTCCGTAATTAAGTCTTATAGCATAGTAATTTACTTCTTGTGATTGCAATCTCGCTTGTTTGATCACTTATTGCAATGATATATTTTCCTTTGTTAGTAAATTGCCTATGTCTTTCGTAATCACGGTCATTCTATAGTTTCTTTATTTTTTTTTCATCGTAGTAATCTCCACTATGAGATAGTAGCAATCATCCGATAAAATGAGTAATATATTCCTTTACAATTTTTTTTGCCGATGGAAGGGAGCTCTTGCTTTATGATGAATCATACCTTTAAAGCCCTGATCCTATTTTAAATGCCAATCTGCACAATTTAGTTTTTGCCATTTGCTCGACCATTTTTATGGAGGAGGTGGTGATGATATTGATTTTTTTTTTTTTTGTGTACCGGGGGGGGTGGTTGGGTTGAGTGCGTGCACTGTGTTGGGGTGGCTGACAAGTCAACGATGTGAATTTAAGGCGACCCTAGGGGGTTTTCGTTCCCCTCCTCCGCAAGCCTACGTGGTTGCGCCCGTCTGGGTTGAATCCTGGGGATATCTAGGTTACTTGTGAGCCATAGACTCAGCCGTTGTGCCGCGCGTGCCTTAGCGTGCTTCGATAGCGCTAATTGACTGCTCTCGAGTGCTTTGAGGTGCACAGGATTGTCACTCACGTGGGGGTGGGGGAGGCACACTTTGTGGTGCTGTTTGGAAAGTGGGGACCTTCCATGATGTGGCGGGAGGCCATTAGCGGAGAGGTAGAATGGGAAGTGGGAAAGTTGCTAATAGGGACAAAATCAACCGTGATTACTTTATTGAAGTAGCCTGATTATCGTAGAGAAACCACAACCAAAATTAAGGCCCACCGCTATTAAGAAATATTGTCCTTTTTTGTTTTCAAATATTTTATATTACCTTCTGAACCGTCCTTCGAACCTTCAAATATATGGGGAGACTAATATGTGTCAAAACATAAATTGAAGAGCTTTGTTCGCCTTATTGTTTTGTGTGGTCTTCCATCCTTTGGCATGACCCTTGCAATATGAGGTAGCGTTCATCTAATAAGACAGCCACAATTGGTAGATCAAGATTGATAGGACTATCGCTTCTTCCATGTGTTTCCTTGCATCTCGTAATTTTTCTTTACCACAATCAAGAAACTCATAATTTGATGTCAAGGTTGAAGTGAGCAGCTACTTCTGTACTGCCACTTTTGATGGATGATTAGTTGCCTTTTTAATCTCAATCTCTTCATGGTTTACTTTCTAATGATGACACTCTTCCTCAAGCAAGCTCTTCTATATGTAATGGAACTTTAAGAACTTTTAATCTATCAGAATCACTAATTTCGCGAGTAAATACCGCAGGTTGCATTTCCTAGCTTGGAGACATTAGAAATCAGTGACATGGATAATATTGAGATAATATGGGACAATCAAGTTGCCGCGGATTCTTTCCACAAACTAAAATCGCTTAAGGTGTGGAGATGCAATAATCTATTGAACTTCGTTCCTTCTTGCATTCTTGGACGGCTCAAGAGCTTGGATCGTTTGTTGGTGGTATCATGTGATTCGCTTGAAGTTGTTTTCAAACTTCAGCCATTAAATCCTCTAGATGGACATTCTATTGCTCATTTGCCATTAGAAAGGCTAGACTTAGATGAATTACCCAAGCTAAAATGTGTATGGGATAAGGAGCTCCATAGTCAAGTCAAATTCCAGTGTCTCCGTTTTGTTACAGTTTCCGAGTGCAAGAGCCTCGCCTCTCTATTTCCAGCCTCAGTAGCAATACATCTAACCCAACTTGAGATATTGAACATCGATACATGTGGCATTGTGGAACTCATCGAGAAGGAAGACGGACTAGTTCCTAGGTTTGTGTTCCCAAAGTTAACCTCCCTCAAGCTTAAATGTTTAACAGAGTTGAGGTGCATCTACATCGGAAAGTATGTGTCCCATTGGCCAGCATTGAAGACCCTGGAGATGTTGGGCTGTCACAAAGTGGAGATACTTGCATCACACCCTGAGAATGATATGCCATTTGATAAACGACCTCTCTTCCTGGTAGAAAAGGTATGACCCATGATTAATATTATTATATTTTGCTTCGATGGTGAATATTGGAAGTCATGATTAATTGTTATTCTAGCCAACTAAATAATTAAAATTAACAAAAAAAAATAGTTGTACTAGAGACAAAGCATAATCGCCGAAGCCCCCCTTTGGTTAAAGTTGGTTGCCTTGAGCATAATCACGGCACCATAAAATCTAGATAAGTCAAAGTAGAGTTACTATTCAAATTGTGATTTTAAATTGAAATGAAGAATTTAAAGTAGAGTCACTACATATACAAAAGTTGGATAATTAATCTTCAACGAGCTCAATTGTTAACTCTCAAAATTATGGGGTAACTATATAGTAAAAGATTTTGTAATATAGTCATTGAACTTTTATTTAATCACCTAAGGCAATAAATTTTCATTTCTTTATAATTTATGCACTTTGACAAAAAAATCTGAAATTTTCCGGTGAACTATCGATGTGCAAGACATGTGGCTAATTTTCTAAATGGGGTACTATTTCCACTTCACTACCGAATCATCACCTCACTGGAAAATCTACTATAAATATTTAATAGAGTCACCAAGAACTTGCAAGATGATCATTCTCCTTTTCTTGTACTTTCCACTCATCTTGCTTCCAACGAGAATTCCTCTTTCTCATATGTGATTGCCTTGCTCGAGGCCATTGGCCTTAATATAGTTTTAGCATTCCAATTTAGCAAGGTAACACTTCCTATTATATATTTCTTTTGATGAGTTTTGTAATTTTCTCTCAATATTACAACAATGTTATACTGTCATATAACATTGACAATTGCAAAGTTTTAAATGTTATCAAATCCCTATGTTTTTCTACGAGTTATGAATTTAGCCTTTTTCTTAAAAAAAAAAAGGTAGATTCATATGAAATGAGATACAATTTAATTAATTACTTGTATTAAAAAATATTCCGATTTTACATAAATGAAAGATTCCACGTCTGCACAAACGCGTGAGAATGCTGCTAATTACCTAGTAATTGAAGAAGATGAATCATGCAGAGGAGTCTCTTAGCTTCTGCTTATTGGGTAGGCATATAGGTTATTGAGAGAAGTATTATGAGCATTCTGAAGCTTTCATGTTAGCATCTATCTTTCAAACGTAACTAAATATAAGTACTTTCTATAAATAAATAAAAAATCGACTGGCTAGCAATTTATGTTCATTGGACATTGCTATGTTTTTGTTAATTTTGCTACAAATTTACGTATATTAAATTTCACACCAATTCGTGTCATTTTCGAATTTGTCAAATAATCATTTATGAATATGTTAATTCGTATAATGAATTGTCAGCCCTTTCAATTCTTATATTTTATATATAGAAAATTCTAATAGTTCTCATGGGCATGTACAAGCTTTTGGGTACTTTGAAACTCAATGGATGTAAAAATTTGGTAATAAACACAAATAACATTACTCAAGTGATGGAAAAAGAACATGCTACCATTTTGTTAATATGATAGAAATGTTTGTTCCGTCATAAGGTAGATTATACACATCTCCAATATTCTCTTTTAGAGTCAACATTTTTGGAGTCATTTCAAAAATCAATATATCGTTAAAGCGAGCTGAAAAGAAATTGTAAATATTGGACAGTTTTATCACAACATAAACCTTATTAGGAGTAGACTATCAGGCAGTAAGCAAAATTGCATTAAGAGAACATATGAAAAGAACAAAGAAGAAGAAGAAGAAGAAGAAGAAGAAGAAGAAGAGAAATTCCAATCATAAATGCACGCGTGTGGAAGGGAAAGTAATAAAAGAAATACGAAAGAAAGAAAAAGACGAGGAGAGAGAATATCACAAAAGTTTGACATGTATACATGCATATACATATATATCTTCTTTTCTTTTACAATTTTTTTCTCGATGGAAGGGAGCTCTTGCTTTTAGATTAATCATACCTCTAAAGGCCCAATTCTATCTTAAAGGTCAATCTGCGCAATTTAGTTTTTGCTAATTGCTCGACCATTTTTATGGAGGAGGTGGTGATGATTTTGTTTTTGTTTTTTTTTTTTTTTGTGTGTCGGGTGGGGTGCTGGGTAGAGTGCGAGCATTGTGGTGGGGTGGTCGACAAGTCAATGTTTGTGAATTTAAGGCGACCCTAGGGTTTTTGTTTCCCTTGCTCTGCCAGCCTACATGATCGTGCCTGTTTGGGTCGAATCTCGAGGATATCTAGGTAAGTCGCAAATCATAGATGCAACCTAAGCCATTGCGCCGTTCGCACCCCAGTGCACTTTGACAGCGCTAATTGATTGCTCTTGAGTGCTTTGGGGTGTATGGGATTGTCACTCAAGTGGGCGTGGGGGAGGGTGGGGTCGGCAAACTTTGTGGTGCTGTTTTGAAAGTGGGGACTTTCCATGATGTGGTAGGAGGCCATTGGCGGAAAGGTCGAATGGGCAGTGGGAAAGTTGCTAATATGGATAAATCAACCACAATTACTTTATTGAAGTAGCTTGATTATTGCGAACAAACAACACAACCAAACATGCTTAAATTAATGCCCACCGCAATTAAGAAATATCGTCCTTTTTTGTTTTCAAATATTTTATATTGCCTTATGAACTGTCCTTTGAAAATATGGGGAGACTAATATGTGTCAAAACATAAATAGAAGAGCTTTGTTCGTCTTATTGTTTTGTATGGTCTTCCATCCTTTGGCATGACCTTTGCAATATGAGGTAGCGCTCATCTAATAAGATAGCCACAATTGATAGATCCAGATTGATACGACTATCGCTTCTTCCATGTGTTTCCTTGCATTTCGTAATTTTTCTTTAACACAATTAAGAAGCTCATAATTTGATTTCAAGGTTGAAGCGAGTAGCTACTTCTATATTGCCACTTTTGATGGATGATTAGTTGCCTTTTTAACCTCAATCTCTTCATGGTTTACTTTCTAATGATGACACTCTTCCTCAAGCAAGCTCTTCTATATGTAGTGGAACTTTATGAACTTTAATATATCAGAATCACTAATTTCGCGAGCGAATACCACAGGTTGCATTTCCTAGCTTGGAGACATTAGAAATTGGTGACATGGATAATATTGAAATAATATTGGACAATCAAGTTGCCGCAGATTCTTTCCACAAACTAAAATCGCTTAAGGTGCGGTTTTGCAATAAGCTATTGAACATTGTTCCTTCTTGCATTCTTGGACGGCTCAAGAGCTTGGAAAGTTTGGAGGTACGATCATGTTATTTGCTTGAAGTTGTTTTCAAACTTCAGCCACTGAATCCTCTAGATGGACATCCTGTTGCTCATTTGCCATTAAAAAGGCTAGAGTTAGATGGATTACCAGAGCTAAAGTGTGTATGGGATAAGGAACTCCATAGTCAAGTCAAATTCCAGTGTCTCCGTTTTGTTACAGTTTCCAAGTGCAAGAGCCTTGCCTCTCTATTTCCAGCCTCAGTAGCAATACATCTAACCCAACTTGAGGAGTTGGAGGTCAGTGAATGTGGCATTGTGGAACTCATCGAGAAGGAAGACAGACTAGTTCCCAGGTTTGTGTTCCCAAAATTAACCTCCCTCAAGCTTAAGCATCTAACAGAGTTGAAGTGCATATACATCGGAAAACATACTTCGCATTGGCCAGCATTGAAGACCCTGAGGGTGCGTGGCTGTGACAAAGTGGAGATACTTGCATCTTATCCTAAGAATGAGATGCCACTTCTAAAACAGCCTCTCTTCATAGTAGAAAAGGTACGACCCAAGATTATTATTATTTTTTGCTTTGTTGGTGAAAATTTGCATGATGATTAAGGTCACAGTCTAGCGTCTCATGCAAGTAGCTCTATACACGAAAATGTAAAGTATGTGGCTCTTTGTAAATCCATAGATATATTACAACATTGATGTTCTTCAAGTATTGATTGAACATTCTTGTCATTGTCCAATGAATCAAATGCACACTCGTCGATCCCCCTTTAAAAAAGTAGGGGCTAATTTTGATGGTTTAGCTCTCTCTTAAGTACCACAAAGATTGAAAACACATGGCATGTGGTGTGATCTTGCCATGACAAAAGTGTATTAAGATATCACTTATGTTCACATATGAATACAAGTCAAATGTAAAAGATCAACGATAATGTTGATTTGATGAGGGCACATTTTCTTCCTTTGAATCACATGAGACTCAATATCTTAATATGCACTTATTATGCGTGGAATGCAACACTTATACCATGATGCAAACATTTTCTTTTTACTAAGCTGAATTTTGATTTGGATATTTTACCAGGGTGCATTCTCAAATCTACAAGAGTTAAAATTGAAATCATCCAAATGGATGGAGATATGGCATGGGAATTTTCTTAATGAAGAACTTTTCTGCAAGCTTAGAGTTCTTGAGCTTTGTCGTATCTTTAAGGAATCTGCAATGTCTGCATGTCATTTCGTTCAAAGTTTGACCAACTTAGAAGAGCTAGTTATATGTGAATTATATCTAGGAGAGCTGAGCATTAATGTCAAAGGCGTAGGAGGCCAAAGTCATCAACTAAAAGTAGTATCACCAACTTCAAGATGTAATCAACATCTAAAGACTCTTGATGTGTCACATTGTGATGTATCAAATATGTTCACATCGACAATAGCAGGAAATTTGGTGGAACTCACAAAATTGATGATAAGTAATTGTCACATGTTGATAGAAGTCATCACGGAGGAGGGAGGTAAAGAGGGGCATGTAGTGGCCTTCAAAAAATTGAAGTATATGGAGCTAGATGGATTGATAGGGTTGAGATGTTTCAGCTCTGGTGGACACACCTCGATGTTTCCTCTCTTGGAAGATGTCACTGTTACTAGATGTCCTAATATGAAGTTCTTCTCTGAGGGTCCAATAGAGGCACCAAAGTTGGAGAGAGTACAAGTATCAAAAGTGGAGTGGTTTTGGAAGGAAAACCTCAACACCACCATCCAAAGTATGTTTGAACAAATGGTATGCATCACTTATCAAATTCAATGTAATTGCATGGCTTTGATCAACATAGAGTGATTTCTTTTTGCTAACTAGAAGTTTACATTTAATGACGAATCTCTGACAGGGTATAATTGCTGGAGTAGAGTTTATGCGGCTGTCTGAGTTCTCAAAGTTGATTGAAAAATGGCACAACGAACTTATTCCCATCAATTCATATTGGCACTTAAAATATCTGGTGGTGTATAAATGTCCATTGTTTGTTAACGCTATTCCATCAAGATTGATGCTTGTTTTAGGCAAAATGAAAGCATTGCAAGTGTGTGATTGCGAATCACTAGAAGAAATATTCAGTCTTGAAGGAAGGGAGGCTATGAAAAGCACTCAGGTGCTACCTCAGTTAGAGTCTCTGGAATTGGTCAATTTACCAAAGTTGAGGCGACTATGGAACAAAAATCTTCAGGGAGAGCTACGCTTCAATTCTCTAACATACGTGGGCTTTTATAATTGCAGCAACTTAAGGCATGCTTTTGCTCCATCGATGGTTCAGTGCCTTGCCAATCTTGAGCGAATGGTAATAAAGGAATGTGGTCAGATGGAAGGAGTAATTGCAGAGAAAGAAGGGCAGGGAAGTGCAATGGAGAAGATTACATTCATGAATCTCAGGGAGATGGAGTTGGAATGCTTACCCCATTTTACTAGTTTCCTCTTAGGAAAGAATTATATGTTGTGTTGTCCTGAATTACAAAAGCTAACCATTGCCCATTGCTCCAAGATGAGAAGTTTCATTCAGCAATCTTTGATGGAGATTGATCATGACACCCATTCACTTTTTAATCCACAGGTCAGTTCTTTTTTTCTTTTTCTTTTTTTCATTTAGAGGAAATTTTATGTTTTTGTTATTACAATGCTTTTGTTTTTTTTGTTTTTTTTTTGGTTTTAGATTATCATCTTGTCAAATTAAAATACAAATATCTCAAGTTCCTAATTCGTGAATCGAATGTCGAAGTAAATGAAATCGTGAGATTAAAAAATAAACAAAAATTAGTTTTCTTCACAAAGATGCATATCAGGTAGGAGACAATAATAAGTTTTCGCTTACCTCTGATACGAAAAGTATAACGCTCAGAAATCCACTTAGCTTCCTCTGTGCCTTTTTATTCCAAGACCCAGATCTTCAATCTCCCCAACCCCAATGTCGAGTTGGCCCATCACGAACTGAACAAGATTTCTTTTAGGGAAAAAAAATTCTAACGATTAGTAATATTCATGTGCTTTGTATGGATTTATGTACATAATCTTTTAATAATTAGTACAAAGAGTTAAAAATTTTCTAATCCTCAAAAAAGCCAAAAAAAAAAAAAATTTTAGTTTTGTTTATACATACCATTCTAGAAGTGTTGTTTTTGTGTCAGCTCATAAGATCACATCATGCGCAGTAAGGTTCTAAAAAAATTTACCAACATAACCGTATAAAAAAATATTCCCTTTCTACAATTTGAACTTTAAAGTACTATATATAGAATAGCATCTAAGATATGGCAAAACTACATCCGTTTTGCATGTTGAATTTCAACTTGAAGCATACAGATCTAAGAATTCTTTCCTTATATAATGTTGCATTATTAGAAAAGGGTAGGCAATTGGAGAAGAAAATGGAGGAATTGGAGAGAGCGGCCTTTTTTAATTGGAGTGCCAAAAAATTTCATTTAAGGTGGCGCATTTATTTGTGATCGGCAAACATGAAAGTTGCAGAATTTGACAAGTCGTCACGGCAGCGTTCCAAAAATTAGAGGGAGAAGGCGTTGCCAGTATTATTTGTCAATTCAGCCAATTAAAAGCTAGTGTTCAATATACCATTGATTATAAAAATCAAACAAAATACAATTTCAAAATTCGACAATTATTTTATTCATTCGACAAAATTTAGGAGAGGTTGCCCTCAATGTAGAATGTTGAGGAACACACAGATACACGCCATCGTATAATCTTTTGAAGAAGGGAAATCAATTCTCAAATTTATTTAGATCAAATTCAGTAAACAGAAGCTAATATCTTTACCGTCACTTCTTAAATTGGAAATTAACGCATACTGACCGATCGGGGCAGTCTTTTTTGTTCCCCTTTTGTGGGTTTTTTAAGCTACAGATTCTATGGAGGTTTCAATTGTTGCTTTCTTTTCTAACGGAGGAAATGCTTGCGCGTGCGCGCGTTTTTATTTTTATTTTTATTCTAATGCTTTTGCCAAATTTTTTATTGTTGTTTGTGAGGAGAACATTTCACCATTTCTAGTATCCACGTACTTGTTTACTCTTTAATCATAAGAGTCATCTCTGATTATGCATTTACTTCTAGTGTCATTTATTTGTCATGCGTAAATTGTCATGTAATGGTATACCCCATGTTGTTAGCGTAATTCAAAAAGTAACCGTTATACTCAATTTAAAATACCAATAGGTTGTAAAAAACGCAAAAATAGTCATACGATTTTCTTATTGAGACAAATTGTCATCACGTTAATTTCATTTATTTGTCATATATGAGCTATCATGTAATAACAGGTGTTCCCCACATTGTTAAAATATTTAAAAAACTCATAGTAATCCTCAATTTATAATTTTGATTTAGGGAAGTGTGGAAATAGTGATTTGTTTTTTGGTTGTGACAAGTTGTAATTGCATTTATTTTATTGCAACCACCTTAAAAATATATATTACTTGCTTCTCCACGGACAAGTCATAAGAGTTCGTGACACAGTTGTTTTTCTCTAAATAAACAGAATGTGGTAAAAGGAGGGGAATATGTTGGTGGACCGTACAATACTCGCATGGCAAGTTTGTCTTATTCCATGGTCCATGGACTTAGGAGAAGTAAGGAAATATAGATTTGGTAATTGAGGTTGTAGCATGCCGTAATTCTTTAATTTCTTGATAATGAGATGAAAATTCCGCGTGGGCACTTAAATAAACAGTTCATAATGCCTCACGCAATGGTTTTATGTTTTTCGTACGACCAAAATATTTCATTTGTTCACGAAGACTAATCGCGTTTGTCTAGGGGTCCTTTTTTTTGTGTGTGACACTTGCATTAAAATTTAATGTCATGTGAAATTTACGCAATTGCAAAAATATTCATTTGGTATTTGAGGTTGTAATTGCGTTCTTTGTATCATAACTCATTGAAAATTTTTCTTCTTTCTTTTTTGCGCACGAGTATTAATAATTATTAAGGACAGTATGGTCACTAATTTTCTGGCACCGCATTTCATGCTTGTTGTAATGCAACATACTCGACCATAATCAGGACTCACTGAACTGAAAGCATCAGTCAACTTCTCCCTCTTTGTGTCCCTAACAAGCTCTAGAATTGTCATCATTTAGAAGAGCTAGGATTTGAGGTGATAACTCAATGTAATCAAATTTACTGGGTAATTTTTTTCAATATGGCAGGTACAGTTTCCCAAACTTGAGATGATGGTTCTCTCCCACTTGGATGACATAAGCAAAATATGGACTGACAGTCCTCGAGAAACTCTTACTTTTGATTGTTTACAGAAAATAGAGGCTAAGAACTGTAAGAGCCTTGAAAATCTATTTCCGCATTGGGTGGTTAGAAGTCTAAACCAAATTGAGGAACTTTGCATAGAGTCTTGTGAGCTCAAGGAAATAGTTGCGAGAGCAGATCCACCCTCTAATACTGCTGAAGTTCTTTTCCCAAAACTAACATCTCTGGTGTTACATGATATGCCATGACTCAAGAGCTTTTGCTCTAACTTGTCCACTTTGAACTGGCCATTCTTGAATGAATTGCGAGTGACTCACTGTGACAAACTGAATACATTCTCCGTTACCATATCCATAAACAAATGGGCTCAGAGAGACGATCAACACGACCTTTGGGACCATGAAGCACACTTGCCACTTGAGAGGGTATGTTTGCAAATGCTTTTCCCCAATTTCCACTTTATTCTTTAATTCACCTACTATATCTTATGTCAGTTGCATAGACATGTCGCAATTTGATATCATATAAAACATGAACCCCTTGCCTGTCAGTTTGAAGACAACAAAAGATATTTCTAATCTCTTTAAGCACACTTTTCATTTGTGGACACCAGGATGTTGTAGCAACACTAGTGGCACATTCCATTACCCAAATCAAAGATCTACATATTTTCGTTAACAGCATGACATATTCTTAATACGAGATGAATTTGTCAGGGTGATTCTTGAATTGATGGTGCCAACTTAACCGTACTAACATTTAGCAATTCCTTTTCAAATCGCGGTGGGATGACCAGCTTTCTTTTGATGTTTCTTGAGTAAAATGGAATTTCATTTGTTTGTTTGATCATTCCTATGCCAATAAGTTTTTTTTCCTTTCTATCTAAGCATTAGTACATGAGCGCACAGCGAACCCTGTTGGCGAATGGCCATGGCCCATGGTAGAGCATTTGGTTATGGTAGTATTTTGTAGTATGAGTTTACGGTTGTATTAATGAACCGTAAGAAGATGACCACCTTCCATGGCAATTAACCAACTCAATTAACCTTTTACAGCACATGCTTTATTGTCTTACTTTTATTGAATGTACTTCTCTCATTGAATTGGCAAATTGGCAGGACATTCGCATCTTAGAAAGACTTTTATTGGTTGATAAGGATATTGAGATGATATTGGATGGAAAATTTCCTGATGACATCTTTGACATGCCAAAAGTACTAACATTGGCATGCTTTCATGATGAAAATGCCGTCTTTCCTCCTAGATTCCTTCTAGAGAGATTTCGGAATCTACAAAGCCTGGAGATTTTCTGTAGTTCCTTTGAAGATATATTCCCTAATGAAGGGCTTGTGGATGAGGGCTTACATGCAGTGCTTGAAAATTTAAAGGAACTTAAGTTAAGCAAGCTACGCAACATAAAGCGCATTTGGAGAGAAGACTATTCGGTGGCAAAAATTCTTCAAAGTATTGAAACATTTGAGGTTTGGGATTGCCCTAGTTTGACAACAATATTTCCAGCCATGGCATCCTTTCGGAATTTGACAAAGTTAGTGGTGAAGAATTCATCTGGGTTGGTACATCTAGTAACTTTTTCAACGGTCACAAATTTGGTGCATCTCACTGAGATGACGATAATAGGATGTGAAAGAATGAAAGAAATAGTAGCAAACGATGGAACAGGAGAAGGAGAAGTGATTTCTCTTGAGAAGCTAGAAACACTAAGACTACAATATTTGCCAAGCCTGTTATGCTTCTCCTCCATCAAAAGTTGCATCTTTAGGTTTCCGTTATTGGATGGCATTGAAGTGGAGGAGTGCCCGAGTATGAAGATATTTTCTAAGGGTACAGTAAGCACACCAATACTTCGTTATCCAAGACTGTTTCGACACGCATGGGATGTGCGCTTGGAGGGTGATCTGAATGCAGCCATACAAAAGTTATCAGCATAAACAAACGCACATAAAACTAGTAAGATCCAATTAATGTCACTGTCATCGTTTTTTTGTTCCCGCTTGCCTTTGCTTCTCTAATTGTCCAACACCTTAAGCACTATAACTTATATATCTTTCATCTTTTTAACTTGTCTAGTCACTGATAAAGGGGAGGGCAGGTGATGTAATTGGTACAGAGATTTGGAAGTTATTGAGGCACAGTCAAAGGTTGAGATGAAGAAAACTTTAATTGAGGTAGGGATTCTATTTCCAATTTACCTCTTTCTCGCTAATTTTTCTGGTGAGGTAATTCTCTATTTATTTTTAGGATTAATAAGAGATGATATTCTAACAAAGCGGTGTGTGTTTGGCCCTATCCATGAAATATCAGCACAAATTATTCCATATTCCCATCAGTCCAAAAGAGACTCGACTTGGATTTAGTCGTCGCTCTTCTTGGGCTTTAGCGATCTGGTTCATAGCTTGATTGGCCTCACGTGGCAATGTCTGAAGAAAGCATGTGAATATTGACCGATCAGGAGTCTGCATTATCCTACATACTTTTCTCTGAATAATGACCTAGAGACGAAGGATGCCGTTAATGCTATACAATGCTTTATATAAATCCTTCTTTGACAATTACTCACTTGAACCTTTCCTAATCGAGTGCAGAGGGCTAATTGAAATGTTCCGGCAGGTGAAGATAGAGCACGTGTTCACGGGGGGTAAAGACTTACTTGTTGGACTCGCACGAGTGGCGTTGACCGAACAAAGCAGGTGGAGCTTTTCGCACGTGTGAAAATGGTGGCCACCCTAGCAAACGGTCCACAGCAGTAATTTTTCTAGGTTCTTTCCTAATTTACTAGCAAGCATGGGAAGGCGGGTCGCACCTATAGCTAGAAATTTAACTTCGTAAGTCGTGCTTCAAATTAGCAATTTATAACATGCTAAATACTTTGGAGGAAATTGTGTAATTAGTCCTAAACTATTTTCGCACAAAGATTTAGGACTAAATTGTTAAAATTGAAAAGTTTAAAGCTGAATTGATATTCGCATAATAAATTTAGTGCCTAATTAAGTAACTTTCTGTAAATAATAATAGAGAAACTATATTTCATGCTGTGGCATGCGATGGCCCAAATGCTTCTTGATTGTACCGAACTGTAGATGGAGAGATAGAGAAGTAAATACCATCCCCGTGTGAGCTGATTCCTCTATTTTTGGCTTCTCAATAAATTTCAATACTCCTCTTGGGTTTCTTTCCTTCAATCGGGCGAAATTTTACCGTTGGTCTGATCAACATCATCCATCCCATTGGTCTCGCCTCCATCACTGAAAGCTTATCCAAACAGTGGTTTTTTTTTGGTTACAAGGGCTTTTTATAGATCAGCAAAAGCAAAACAGTGCGCTTTCCCGCCATTTCACAAAGGTCATGGCTTCTGGTCATCGTCTCCTAGAGAGAAGATGAAAGTGCAAGATATTGCCCGGTCGGGTCTAGACTATTGAAGTATTGTCCAAAATTGCTTGATTAAGATCCTAAATACATTTTCTATTCATGTTATCACCCTCTACCCAACAACTTAAACTTTTAGGTTGATCGCATAATTATACTCTCTTCCACACTTGAACCCGGCTAATTTGTAAGTTCACGCTTGTTCACACATCATCTTTTTAGTCTGCCGAAATTTCTTCCTAATTCAGCATATATTAGTTGAAGCTGGAAGATGGTTTTATAAACCTTCCTCAATCGTTTGTCTTCTTCAGCTCCTTCCTCTCTCTCTCTCTCGCTCTCTCTAGCTTGAGAAGAAATTTCTCAGCCCACTGCTTCTTGAAAACTACTAGCTCGCCCGTAATGTTGGCAATGGGGGCCCTGTTTTGTTCTATGGGATGTGGACCTGTGGACTCTAATTCAGAGAGAGAGAGAAAGAGAGTTGGGGGGGAAGGTCAACGGTAAACAAACAAATCACGCTTGGGAGAAATCCTCTATAGAAACAGATACGACACCAAATTCGAGTTGAACAATGGACATTAGATAACTACATTTTGTAAATTACTAATTGAAGCTCTCATGGAAGAGAGGAGGTAAGGTAGGGGCTTTATTATCTTTACAAAAGTTCAATTTTTTTCTATAAGAAGAAAGGAGAAAACAATTTGTCTTTCTAAGACCAATTATCTTCACTTTTTGCTATTAAAGAAATTGACCAGATTCATTCCACATTATAGTTATCTTAGGCTCGGTTTGTTTTATGAAAAATGAATAGTTTGGACAACATTTCTTAAAAATTATATTTTGTATCACTTAAAATAATTAATTAATGAAAATTATTTTTATTATTGCAAATAACTTATTTTTAAATATCTTTGTAGATAATAAAAATATTTTCACTTATTTGTTTTTGTAAGGAATATAAGCGTTTATTTTTTTGACTTAATATAATCGTTTATTTTTAGGAAAATGTTTTTCAAATCATTCCTAATCCATGAAACAAACGGAGCCTTATTTTTGTGACTTCAAATCATGTAGGCTACCTTAGAGTCTAAAAGCACAAGCTCTCAAACTTGCAATTATTGTCCTAAATCTACATGTTGTGTACTTCTCTCGTGAGTATACACGGTCTTTCTTTATCACACTGGCTGTTTGAAAACGTGCATGGGCAGAGTAGTCCTCGTGGATTCCTGAAGACATATTCATGACTTATCCACGAAGCTTAACATCTGAAGGAGGAAGTTCAATAAGAGGACTCGTCTTTCCCCTTTTCAACTTACGTGACGATGAATGAAATTGATAAGAATGATCATGAATCTTACCTGACTATTAGCTGAAAAAAATTAGACTTAATCGCCTTAAAAATGCAGGACTCACGGCTAAGGAATTTCTAAAGGCCAAAGATCTTCAGTTTGTTGCAGGTAGCCGAATGTTTGACTTTCGATCCTTTGTTATAGGAATTACTAGTGAGACTCTCCCCGCAATAACATAGCTTAATCCCAAAATAAACAATGTCTCTCTTGGTCGGCACACAGAGCAAGACCCGCTCAGACCCCCATCAATTTTTATTTTTATTTTTTAAATTAATTAGTTATTTTATCATCGGCAAGTCTTTGCAAGGTTATTTATACCTAGTGCCTGAATCAACCTACTTACCGTTGATGTCTTCAAACTAGTGGGCTGAATATCTAATGGCAATGTTCATACTGATCACTTATTAATGCACGAGTCATGCTAAAGACATCACAAGTACTAGGCATAGAGTAAGCGGATCATATTCAAACAATCAATTGAAATCTTGCACATCACTTTGTATATCAATTCTATCAGATTCAGTCTTATTATCTCTAACACTACATACTAGTCTTAGCATCTCTAACAATATTCTTGATACAATTTCGGTCAACTAACAAATCATCTCTTTATTTATTCATTCGATTCCCTATGTGTTCTTCTTAATAAGCATCCTAAAGCATTCACTTGTTTATTAACTATTTACGTCATAATGATGAGCTAAGCTAGTTGTTGATCAACAATTTCCAATGGTTTTGGTTTAATTACTAACAGTACGAGCTGCAATATCCTTCCTTGACCACTCCAATCATTCATATCAATAGGGATAGCATAGAACATATATCAATTATATTAACATTTACACACTAACTTTAATACACCAAAAACTTAGCATATATACATCCGCGAAGCGGATTCCTTCCAATTTATCAAAAGGGGTTGAGGTTAGCCTAGCACTTTTATACTATTAGAGTGCCTTAAAAGAGGTGGTATCCCTTACACATCAAGTACGCGTCTAGGTTATAATACCATGGCTGTGACATCATGATTTTCCAATTCTGGTTTCAATTGAATAAGTCGGGCATTTCATCTTTACGCCTATAGCTCTCTTCTCTGAGTTGGCCACTCACGAGATAACTAGTCTATCAGGTGAAGCCGTTAAGGAATATAAACGCAATAGACTTGAGAATTCGACCAGGAAACGACTGCTCGACCGTACTAATTTGCAAGGGTCATTACGGCACAGACCGATTAGAGACCGGAGATAGGTCGATTCAACAGAACCATGTAATTCAGTGTGGGTGATTCCACCTAATTGCACAATTCTTGTTGATCGGCACTAGACCGATTTATCTATCGTTTTGGTACCCTGTGTCCGTATTTGAAACCTCGAGATTTCTACGACAATCGAGAGTCGCCACTGTGTCGAAGATGCACTTTGTGGCTTGAAAATAATCAACCACAGGTCAATTGCACAGAAAATTCCTAAAAGCTATCCGGTAGATTAGGACGCGTTGAAGTCGTGCCAGATTGAATTTAACCGTGAAATTGAACCCGATTACAGAAATTGGAAGTTCTGTCAAGTCACAATTCATTTTAGGAACGTCGACTCATATTCAGAAGATTTTTCTACAAACCGAGATTTTGGCGGAAAAGCAAAGTAAGGCCGTTTTTGTTCGGGATTGTCAGAGGGCCGTTTTTAATTGAATCTTCGGGATGCAAATTGGATCATTTGACGGGGAAATGTCATGAGAAGGCCGAGGACACATGGGTTGATTTAATTGAGCTTCAATTGGATGGAATTGAGTGAGAATTGATTGAATTTGATGTACAAATGTCTAAAATTAGTATGCCATGGGGCTAGGGACATTTTGCACCTATTAACAAGCTTGTGGAGGAAGCTTGAGGAGAGAGAGTGGCTGAGGTCATGTGATGTCATGGTGGGGGCAAAGCCAATGAGAGAATGACAAGTGTTGAGCTCTAAAGAGCCCTTCCCCCCTTTCTCAGCAGCCTTCTTCTCTCTTAATTTGTGGCTTTCTCCATTGTTGTTGAAGGAGAGAAGCTCAGCAAAAACCAGAGAAACCAAGCAGCAACAGCCCTCCACCGTCGCATGCCCATCGGACTCCATTTCTTCCTCTGTTTTCTCCTCGTTCCAGTTTCTGCTCCAGCCGACCTTTCGCCAAAGATTCGAGTTAAAAGTCGACTTCCCTGATGAATCAGCGAACGCTCCACCCATGTCCGTGACGAGGACATCCAGCCCGTTCCAGAGTATCCCACCGCTTGCCGGAACGATTCTCCGGTCGTCCCGAAATCCTGAGAGAAGCTGCCGCTCGCCGGACCGTCTGGTTCCGCCCTGCTCCGCCTGTTCCGCGTTTTCTTGCTGTTTCGCCCCTTTCCGACCCTTCCTTTGCCCATCCCAACCTCCTACAAGATCCCCAAGACCCCCGGGAGTCGCCGGTTGCCAACCACCCGCTCGCCGGAGCTCCGATCGGCCCGTTTTCGCCGTTGAAGTTGCTGGTTTCTTCTCTGCAGTTCAGCCCAGATCAGAAGCAGAAGACAGCAAGAAATTCCAGACTTCGAGGCCCATTTTCAGTGTCTTCCCGGCCTCCGTTGGTGTCGTCGCTTTGGGGTTTATCGACCACCTTGGTGTCGTGGTCGCCATGAACTCACCGGCACACAAAACCGGTGAGTTTATCCTCTAATCCTTGCTTAGTGAGTTAATGACGCTTAAGGGGTGTTTAGATTAGTCTAATTAGGTTTAGGTGGTTAGATTAGATTATTTTAATGTAAATTAGATTAGTTGTATGATTAGCTTAATGGATGTTTAATTAGGGCTAATTGTATGATTAAATTAGTGTAATCTTGTTTAAGCCCTAATTAATTATTTTTAATTAATTAATTATTTCGAATTTATAAATATTATTTTATTAAATTATATTATTATAATATAATATTTAATTATTTAATTTTCGGAATTAAATTTAATTATTTAATAATTTCGAAAATTTTGCCGGAATGGCCGATTGTTAGAATTTTGCGCTGATTGCAGCAGTGCGGTCAGTTTGTGTTAATTGTAAGCTTAAATTGAGAAATTGAGTGATTAATGGTTATGGTTAATTGTTCCAAAAGTGTGGAATTGAGTGATATTGATGAAGTTTTGGTATTTAACTTGAAAATACACGGTGTTGGCTTTTGGCACCGTAATTGGTTGGTAGGTCCAGTTTGTATCGATTGATTGAATGTATGTTTATGTGGGGATTTATCCCAAAGTTGATTAGTGTTGGTTTTTGACAAGAAAATGACTGTGAGAGGTTGTGAGTTGAACCTAGAAAGTCATCAAATCTAAATTATGCCGAATGGGGCCGTAATGCCACTACATATAACATTGCCGAGTGGGGCCGTAATGCCACTACATATGTATTGCCGAGTGGGGCCGTAATGCCACTGCATATAACATTGCCGAGTGGGGCCGTAATGCCACTACATATATACTTGCCTGTAAGGCCGTGATTGAGAGTCGAGAATGAATAGTCAGAATGACCGTGTGATGATTTCGATGACATGTAATCGACTAAGTCGATTGATCGCTGAATCGATCCGAGTAATTGAATTGTTTGGATGATGTGTTTGTCAATATTTATTGATTAAACTGATGTGCAGGAAGGAACTGAGGCGAGGTAAGCCCTCTATCCTATTTGTGTGGCTAGAGCGCCCTGAGGTGTATTTTCTTCCTAATTGAGTTTTAGAGGGTAGGACTAGCTGAGACGTAGTCTCATCCCGGTTGTGGGATAATATTTTAGGTCCCTAGATGACGGTCGTGGAGGACCGGAAGTCCTGGAGTTCGGAAGGTGGAGGCTGAAGAATCGGCGAATGTGTCTAACAAGTTGGTCATAGGATAGTTCCCTAGTTGTTGAGCCTGTCTATTTTGTAGACAATCCAGTGTTGTATATAAACCTATCTATTTATAAGAAAGCTTGTTTGGTTGTGATTGATTGCCTGCTTTTCTATCCCAAGTTAAATATTGTCAGGGGATTTGTTTCGCTTCCACATGTGTAATAAAAAAATGAATGGGTCGGTGACGTGTCCTGGGAAGTCGCATTTGTATTGACCATAGTGGGATGTTCGCGCACTCGGAGGATCGGGGCGTGACAACGGCTCAGGCTCAGGGTTTGGCTCCAGATCAGGGTCCACCTCCGGGTTAGTGACATCGCCATTGGCGATCCACGACCATGGGGTCCCAAGCAACACCTTTGGATCCCCCACCTGGTGGTCCATTAAGTCCATCTAGAGGGCCCTAGAGCTTCCCTCCGAACCAAACATACTAGGCCATGAACCTATGGGGGCACCAGGTTAGGCAACCCCTCATCGACTCAGATGGTGGACACGTACTTCTCATAGATTACGTCAGTACCCTTGATTGAGGATGGGCTCACCTGGGAGTCCTGGTCGATAGGCACCCCAAAGCAAACATGTTGAAATGGGCTAGTCATGACGAGGGCCTAGCACATTTAACAACAACAAATGAGATATACTTAGTAAGTAAACTCCCTAATCCTCACGTAGGAAGGTACTTCGCTTCGAAGACACCCTAAACATGCACAATCCACGTACCTCTCAAATCATAGACAAGGTCGATCAAGCATGCATGTGCCACATAAATCATTAATATGATAATTAACTCGCGCATATCTCATGCGACTCATATATATCCATGCCATACATGTGCAAGCCATAATATATATTTAGCACTCATGCACTTTGCAGACGCGGTGTCTCGAGAATCACGTGGCATTCCATACTACCATACTATTCTTGAGACCATAATATCATATTATTAGGACCGCTCTTGACCACGACTGACACTCGCGTCGGTGGTCTTCTGACGTAACCGGACATAGTCCCGCCCCATTGAGCACAGCAATGTCTCGACCTCACTTGAAGACGGCATTCCAAATAAAGAGCTTTGTTTTGAAATTTATCTGTGAACGGCATCTCGTTGATGTGAAGGGCATCTGAAATCCATCGGGCATCGTCCATCGTAATCATACGAGTACGGAAATTATGTGATCACACGAGTACATGAACCACTCAAGTCAATTTTTATCTTGCTCATTACCCAATGCAAGAGTGTTTAGTGCTCATACGTTATACTTTAGCAATATTTGCACACAAAAATGCCATAAAATAATCTCACATGATCATGCAATGATTATTTATCCACCAAAATAATCATGCATCAACCTCATAATATATAATATCACACCATGAGTTCAATTATCAACTTGGCGCATCACTTTTCAAAATAACATTTTGAAAAAACTTATCATTTTCAAAATGAGGATTTCATAAACGCATATCACCTTTAAATATAGAATATAATAAGCACTTAGCATTCTAAAAATTGAAATTCAAGAACTACTTATCATATTTAAAATTGCAATATAATATGCACTTGTCACATTCAAAATTAAAATATAATAAGCATTTATCACCTTTTTGATAAGTTATCACATACATTTTTCACTATTCATGATAACTTATTACTAGCATCACTTATCATGATATCCTCTTACTTGCACTTATAACTAATCACAATAGCTTATCACTAGCACTCATCGCTTATCATGATAGCTTCTCACATCCGCTTATCACTTTTTATGCTAGCTTATCATATCCACTTATCACTTTTCATGCTAGTTTATCATATCCACTTATCACTTTTCATGATAACTTATCACCTCCACTCATCACTTGTCAATAATAACCTATCCTCCTAATCCACTTATCACCTAATCTAACTATGATCAACCTTAATCTAACCCTAATCCTAAGCGTAACTACCACCCTAAATAAGGGTTAGGAAGTTACTCACAAGACCGGATCAAGGCTTGACAGTGAGCGGCAGTGACGAGGCTTACGGTGTGGACCATCTGGCAGGGCGGTGGCTTGACATGGGTGGCGGCATGAGGTGCGGCTTGGCATGGGTCACAGTGTGAGGTGCGGCTTTGCGGTGAGTGGTAAG
This sequence comes from Eucalyptus grandis x Eucalyptus urophylla, assembly GCA_028830015.1. Lineage (NCBI taxonomy): Eukaryota > Viridiplantae > Streptophyta > Magnoliopsida > Myrtales > Myrtaceae > Eucalyptus > Eucalyptus grandis x Eucalyptus urophylla. The sequence goes on along the minus strand of CM054198.1, from coordinate 26,259,083 downwards.
GGACGGTGAACGGTCATGACTCACAGCAGGGAGGATGGCTCGGCTACGGCAATGGACGGTAGATGGCGGCTCAACCGAGAGAGAAAAAATGGGAATGAGATGAGATGAACCAAGAGACAGAAATGGGTATGGGGGTTCGGTTGAGAGAAAATGAGAGAGAGAGAGAGAGAGAGAGAGAGAGAGAGAGAGAGAGAAATGAGTGAAATTTAGCTTATCTTCTCTCTTCAAGCATTAATGAGTTCATGTACAACTCTCCTTAATTTGCTTATGACTAAGCTTTTACTTGGCTCATATTGCTTCGTGAAGCCTTTATATCTAAGTCCATTAATGACAAGATATGCTAGAATTGGGATATGAGCTGGGTCGACTAGCTAGGTAGGTCTTCTCTCTCTTCCTTCTTCACTTCAGGCGCCACTTTTCCTTCTTGCATACCCACAAATTTGTCTCATTAGCCTTCTAGCTTCTAAAAGGAGTAAAATGGGAATTAAACTAAATTATAGTCCAATTCACTATTCATGCACATGGGCCAATTTAATGCATATGTTCCCAGAATTCAAGAATGGGCTTGAATGGCTTAACGAGCCCTCTTGGGCCACCTATAGTGGGCGTGAGGCCCATTGGGCCTGCTTGTGGCTTGGGCTCTCGTGGCTCCTCATTTGCAGTCTATTTCTAGTTGTTCGGAATTTCGTGATCCGCCAATGAAAATTTGAGTTTTCATCCTAAAGTGGCCATCCTTTACTTTCTTGTGGTATGTCGATTATCGTCGTAATTTTACTCTGTAGATAGGGGACGGATTGAGGATGTCACAGGCCATAATTGAAGGAGGAACTTCTCTAAAAGAAGGAGATGTATGTGTGTTCGAGCTCATTAGAATTGATAATACTGAACTCAAAGTCTCCATTATTTTTATTATTATTTTTGAGATACCACATAGACTTTCACATATTAATCATTAATTTCGGAGTCTCTGGTAACACAGTCAAAACTGGTGATAGATATAACAATGGAAAAAGAATAGAAAATGAGACAAAATGAGTGGTTAAATCACTTCTTTTTCTCGGGGAGCAATTAGGTGTATCAATAATTAGTTATTGTCCCATTATCTAATGATGGTATGTTCTTAAGATAACATATTTTTGGGGAACGTCCTTTTAAGATATTGCACCGCTAAATTAGACCACCCAAAGATGCAGTTAATTGACATTATGATTTATTTCTGTGACCATTAACTAATTACTAATATAAAAAAAGAGGATGCCCATCTAAATTTGTGCCTAACTATGATTTATGTGATCATTAACATGGGGTTGGAAAATTAGTATAGGCCATACCAAGCGATAATTACATGGTTTCATAGTCGAAAAAGGGTGGCTGAAATTCACAAAGCATTACTCATTGGTTATGGTCACCTAATAATTTTCAAATACAAAGTGAACTCTACTTTTTGTATAATAATAATATCTATTAAGTGTGCTTCAAAAATGGATTATTCGTCAATCAACAGCAAAATATCAAACCTTGGGAGGAAATTTCTCTCAACTAAAATGGAAGATGTCGTAGAAGTAGATGATCTGGAGTGAAAAACTAATCAATTTCTCGAGCTCCGAGTTGATTCAATTTCAAGAGCAAGAGGCAAGAAAAGTATAATTCATTTGAAAGCACATGTAATTACATTTGCTGCTCCTTGAAGCCCTCCGTCTTTTGTCCTTTTTGAAATTCCTTCAACATGATGGCTCATTCTCATCCTCATCCTCACTTTCGTCCTTGCTGGAGAGAAGACGGAGTTGTTGCCGAGCAAGAGACTCCTCCAAGTAGTAGCCCTCCCTTCTTCATACTCTCGAGATACGCCAATTCGCTAGCTCAGTAGCTTTAATCAACCCCAAGGGCTTCCATGGTTGTCCTACTCTTGCCATAACCATGAACCCTGGAATTTTAAGCATATACATTCTTCCTGGAAACTAACATTTGCTCATTTCATTGGCAAAACATGAAATCGCCATGTTCCAAGAGAAATCGTCCCCGTATGGCATGTAACTAAGGGAACCAGAGACTTACCCGCCTCTCCCATCCTCATGTATCCTTCAATCATCGTTTTCCCAGTGAAGTTATTCCTCAAGAGGCATATCGTCAAACAATCACCGTGCAATATCCATTTGACCGCACATGGTGTAAAGCTGAAAGAAGAAGGTTTGCGAGCGTGATGGTGCAGTTCAAGAGACCAATTGCCTTCTCTTGAAAAAGCACGCAGGAACAAAGCATAAGGAGGCCTTCATAACCGCCCGCAAAAGCAGGACAGACCATGGCAACTAGCTGAATGTCTTAACTCTCGACGATGAGTGGCAGTGACAGAGGTGAAATCTAGAGCTGGAACGGCGAATGTCAAACTGAAGAAGTGTCGGATCTCTCTCTCTCTCTCTCTCTCTCTCTCTCTCTCTCTCTAGGGCGTTTCGTCAAACGTGTGATTACCACAATGAGGACGTAAGAACAGAGCAACCGCGCGGGACAGAGGTAGGAACTTTGCAATAGGAGAAGAGATTCAAACTTCTCAATCAGAACAAATGGCGACGAGGATGCATCGACGGAGAAAACCCAGCAACGGAGCGTCGGCGTGACGACGAGATCGTCGCAACGCCCGGGCGCCAAGTCACAACAGAGGATCGGAAGACGGCATGAGATTTCAGCCACCGCTATCCCTTTGGAACCTCTGGAAAGCTTCTCAGGCTCCTAATCTCGAAACCATTTGCTTTGTCGATTGCTTGAATCCACTGAACGATGACGACGCTCGGCAATGATGAAAATCCAGCGATCGAGTTGCCCGACAGAGATACTCAGATGCGATGGAAACGGATCCGAGTTGCAACCGCAAGGCTGAAGACGCGATGCAGAGAGCTCCGCCATGGGACTGAGATCCCATAATCTATTACAGTAAGTTTCCATTAATGGATCGTTTCTTTTTATATGGTAAAAAAGTGGTTCATATTAGCTACGAAGATTAGGCAAGTGGACAAATGAATTCTAACATGATTAAAACATTGCTAATTGATTTGCCATTGATGTGGCAATGAAGCAAATCCTCTGTCATATGACAAAGATGATAAATAGGTAAATACATAATCTTCTCACAATTTGCCACCTTAGCATAACTACCTAAAACACACCATCCTCGTTTTTCCTTAACTTACCTAAGCATCTCAACTTCCCTTCTTTTTTCTCATCCAAACATGTGAAAATCTTTGTTTCATTTATTTTTATTTTTTTTCATTTCAATTTTGATAATTGTATCTGACGTTGAAAATGATTCCTCCAACCACCGTTGATTTCCAGCCTCATAAAATTCAAAATCTCGGAATTATAATCCACGAAGTTCATTTTCTTGTGGAAGATTTTCTAGCATTGAAACTTCAGAGATGAGGTAAAATAGTAGAAATTCAGTTCTACTCAATTAAATTCTCTCTCTCTACTCGCTTTTCCAGTTAAACTTGTGGAAATTGCACAAGTTGCATCTGCTTGTGTTTAACCAATATCATTAGTCAATTTGGAAGAATTTTTTCTCTCCTACATCTTACGGGTCTGCATATGTAGAGGTACGATTTACGTTTCTAGTTAAATAGGAGCGGCACTTGCGTTGGAAAGGTGGATCTTAGGGATTGTAATGGTGTTTCTCCTTTACTTAAATTGCAATGGTTATGATTTCCCGAATTATACGACCATCCACTATTTAAGCACAAAAAAATTACAAAAATGTTAGAATAAATAGCTTAGAAGTCTTATTATAGAAAGTTGGAGCTAATAAAGTAATTTCAATTCCAAATGGATTTTAAATTGACATGAATCAACTGCCCATGAAAATATTTGTTGAGACAACTGAAATGACTCTGCAATTCGCATTTCTTGTTTTAGTCATCATTTGTTCTTAAAAAATCAACTCTACAGACATTCCCCGGCCATTTTTAAGGGATCACATCAATGAAAGCAATGCAAACCGCGGTTCTTAGATATTCGGACTGTTCATGGGCAGTAAAGCTCCTGTCCTACCCACAACATGGCTCGGGAAAGCTCTCTGCTGGTCAAAGCTGCATTTCAGAGAGTAACTTCTCTAAAGGAAGGAGATGCCTGTTTTAGCATTGATTCTATTGAATTCAAAATCTCCATTTTCAGAAGGAATGTCAAGACATAGGCGTGAACTTTGGTGTGCCTACAGAGAATTCTCTTCTTCGCTACATCTTGTTTTGTTAATCAGATCGAAGAAAGCAAAACCCTCTGCTGCAAGTAATTGAATGGTGATGTACTTCCTGATATTTTTCGGAAAGGAGTGGACATTACACCTGGACATTGCATCTTCCAAAATACCAGATACGTGTGGGAGTAATTTCCAACCTCTTTGCGCATTGCGTCTTCATTTGACAAATAAAAGGTCATAAGCAATTCTTATCTAACGCCAATATGGAGAGTTGATCAATAACAAAGACTTTAGCATATTACTTGAACTTGAATTAAGGATAACTCTCGCAAGCCATCGATTACATGAGGAATTTTAGATAAGATGGTTAATCTTCACCTTTTCGCCTCACAAAATGGATGAATGACATCAATAGAACAATAATGAATCTTAGACCAATTTTAAACTGGATCGCCATAAAATTTCCATAACTCATCGTCAGCAGGTATCCCAATGTTCTTTACCTTAGTGCATTTAAAATTAAGTAATAGCACCATCTGTCAGTGAACTTGCTTGTGACCCCCCGCGTAAATCATTAGCAGTCAAACTACTTAGCAGGTTCTATGAGTCAGACACAGCTGGATCAAAAGAAACAGGGCTGCTCGCCTTGCTGTTCTCGCTGATGAGATTGCTGAAGAGTCCATTGTGTGCTCCATAGATGTGCCCATCTTGGAGCGTTTCGTCTCCAAGCATCTCTTGTTCTCCTCAGGTTCTATGAGTCAGACACAGCTGGATTGAAAGAAACAGAGCTGCTCGCCTTGCCATTTTTGCTGATGAGATTGCTGAAGAGGCCGTTGTCCGCTCCATAGATGTAACCATCTTGGAGCGTTTTGTCTCCAAGCATCTCATGTTCTCCTTTGTAGCAGGAGTTACTAGAGGGATTCTCTCAACAATAATCAAGCAATAACCTTTAAGACCGATGTACTTCATCTGCTTCATAGTTCTGACTCCCAGGTCACACAACATCTGCAGTATTAGTCAATATGTTAAGCACTAACACAAATGCTATAAAAAGATTAATGATGGAATGGTTCTTTTGAGTAATTTAGATCACGTCTTTCTAAGAGGAGAACTTGAAGCTCTGCTTTAGTCATCAGCTTCGTCTAGTAGTCATATAAAATGTTTTACAATCTCTGAAACAGTTGCCTCTCACATTAGTATAGTTTCTGACTTTAGGAAAAAATACCCGAGCACCAATTCCATACTCTCTGTAGTCAATGGGCAAACCAAGCTCGACATTTGCTTCCATGGTATCACGCCTATCATCCTGCGTGTTATAGGCACGTAATATGTGCCTTAAACCTTTTCCTCTTCCTTCGTGCCCTTGGAGGTAGACCAGCACAGCCTACCACCGCTTCTATCTATTACACCAAAAGTGCAAGCTGGTTGCCACAGTGGCATCTAGCAGATCCAGATGTCTCCTGGGATGCATCCCGAGTGTACCCTAACAAGGACATCCCAATCATCTCCAATGTTGCCCTGTTCAGATGATCAAGAAAAAGTATGAATCACATGATGGGGAAATATTGCTGTCTGTAAGAGGACTTAAAATAGGAAAAACTAAGATACTGCTTTTAATCAAAATCACGGCAGTCCAATATCAATTGCAGACATATACAGGATGTCAGGAACTATAAGAAGGAATTATTGTTCCCAGCAGTTAACTAATATCCTAAAAATCATTTCTCCTAATGTTAATTTTCCTGTCCACAACATTGTTATCCAAGTAAGATAAATTTGGTACTCCAAATTATGATTGGCACATGATTAGACTTTTTTTTACGAGCTTCAAAATACATTTGGAGTTCCACCCAAAAGGTACCATCAATTTTTCAGTGGCGCAATTATTCAACTCTAGAGCTTGACAGCTTGTTCTACTAAGAGCATTGTCAAACAAAATCGTGTGATGAAGTACATAAGATGGAGCGCAAATTGAAGTTGAGTTAAAAAATTGGACTGATACAAACAAGATCTTCAAACTTTACAATTAATCCATTCAAAACTCTCTGTTTATCAGTTTCTGAATTCTTAAAACAGTTCTAGCAATTAACTCATAATTTATCTCAACTTGACCATTGCAATTTGCTCGATTCCATCAATATCGACCTATACCAATGGGCTGTAAAAGGCCCCACATTGTTGGTAATCTTGCAGCAGCAGCATGTTCAACTCATTTATCTTTTTTCCAGCGGTACCGTAAATTTATGCATCTAATGAGCAGTGAAACTTTCTTAATCACACAGTATAAGAAGCTTCTCAATATACAAGTCAGACAATCTAGATGTTTTATCCCTATTTCCTGGTGATACTGTCGAGAATGCACGTCAAACTCTGCCTCAGTTAGCGTCAACTGACATTCACACATGAGTTTTGAAAGAGGTAAATACAAGAAAATGTACATAAAAATAACTGCAGTTACAAGCTCATTGACATAATTTGGCAAGAATCCTGGCCATTTATAACTATATACTAATCTAACGACACCACACATAAAAAATTAAGAGAAACAAATCTTCCGAACCCAAAATCATTGATCCGCATGGTGTTGACGAGCGGAATAACCAACGCAAGCTTAAAGCATAAACTAAAGTTGAGACATGAATAAACCAAAATAGCTTATGTTTCTCTCCTACTTGCTAAGTAAAACAACAGCCCAACAGCCACCCATGAGATACTCTTTTTTCCCACATCACCCAGGGTTCCAAGTTTTCTACTCTTCATCTATCCACTCCCAAAAAGGGGTGATGCCGCTGTGACAACATCTTGGCCAAAAAAGCCAATACTTAAGAAGTGAAAGTTGCAGCTGAAGTTTGGATTTGGGGCTTTTCCGGCCGTCGAGAAAAGCCCTGAATTCGAAACGATCGGGCACTGGCATTGTCAATCTGTGGGAAATCTTCCAGCAGAAAATGCAAGCGTTTGATGAAGGTCGCTTTTTGGAGAGTCTTTCTCCGATGGAGATTAGAATCTGAGGAGACAATAAAAGAGCAATTCTCCACCGATATCAACCTGGACCATCTTTCTCCTCTTCAGATTTGAAGCGGTGATGGAAAGAAGATGGATGGATGGAGGTGGGGGAAGAAGAGGAGGGAACGGGGTCTGGGCTTTGCGATGGCTGAGCTCACCGCAACGGACGTTACAAAATAAGAAGAGTCTCTCTTCTCCCTCGACGACGAGAGTCTCTCACTTTAGAAATTTTTTTTTTCAAAGATTAATGATTAAAAGAAAATCTCTACTGGGCCCCAAAAAATTAACAAAAAAATACAAAGGGAGGTGGCACGAAATGATCTGGGCCGTACTGGGCCCGACTGAACCGCCCTCCCGCCATCCTTACTTTCCTGCGCTCCTCCATGCACTTGGCCTGCAAACGCTGTTCCGAGAAGACGTGTGGCATTAAAGAAAAAAGAAAAAAGAAAAGAAAAGCATAATATAATGTACAAGAACTCATGTGTACTCCTACGTATTCATTTACTATATTAGCTATCATGTAGTTTTTGAACATTTTAAAAACATAGTTTTGTAATATTTAATGTTAAATTATTATACTAGACAAATCAATCGTATTTAGATATATACGTACTTAAACGATACATATAAATTTAACCATTGGAAATTCTCGATCAATTTATAATTATACTTATTTTGAATTCTGCATCAAAATGGCAATATCAAGATTTCTTCCTTGCCCCCCTTTTTGTAAACCTCCTAAAACGTGTCATTACTCATTTTCCCTTTTATCATCGCCATGGGTGCTACTCCCTAATGAGAGGCAATGCCTCACCCAAACAAATCGGTCATGCAAATCCGTCCTATCAAATAGTAGCGCCCCACGAATTGCATCCCTAAGGCTACAGGTCCATTCAACGTGACAACAAGAAAGTCCAATCATGGACATACGCATCGACACTCCAATTCCATCGAAAAACACCGGGCACTCTCATACAGCACGAGATGCAACGGCAAACGATCTCAATCGAAACACCACAAACCGGAGCCTGTGAAAACGATCACGGAAAAAACTACTCACGCTGATCATATCTACTCTTACCCACCAAAACAACCAAATGAACCCGAAATCGACTCAAATCAGTACCTCCTTCCACTTCAATTCGAGAATCAAAAGGTGTGAGACTCACTTACCCCAGCTTTCCCAGGGATTATGCAACACCACACCATCAGATTGATTGTACCATCGGGCAAAGTCTCTAGCTTTGCGATGAAACCCATTACAAGGTACAACAAAAGATGACTGAAGAATAATTACTAAGCATCTTATGACACATACCACAGTCACGGTGAAGCTTCTGGTCATTCTCCCTCTGATTCACCATCAAAGGAAGTTGCAAGCTCTTCAAATCTTTCGCCTTTCATGTTCACACAAACAATCCCAGTGCCGCACCCCACGACAAATGCTATAGCGTAAGGTGCTGCAATTGTAAGATCACCCTCGATTCTCTCTGCCCTCATTGTCTACCTCCGCTACAATCTGGAATTCGGTTCCGACTGCTGTGACATGGTCAGTTATGGATGGACAATTAAAATGCACTCGACAATGTAATGCAGAGAGCACACCAACCTTTCCTTGGTGGATGTCCTCGACCGCTCCTGGAATAGAAGCAAAGCCTGCCGTGGTCGGTCCAAGTCCTATTTATCTTCTCGCACATGGAAACAAGTGCTCATGGGGCGAGGTATCAGCCGAAACCGCTCCAAGCGCTACTGCATTGAGCTGCAATTCAATGCCGACTGATTCATCCCCAAGCAAAGTCTTGCTCATGGCAACATCGCCAGAGTAAGACAAAGTTTCACCTCCGGCTGGTATCACCGTAGTTAGGTAGGCCGGAAGCAGCAAATTGGATGATTTTTAGATATTTGCAGACTCTGCATGATACAAGGCCTCTTTTTGTGTCAACAAAGGCCCCTAACTTCGAAGCCATCGAGCACTGCATTGTTAATTTCTGGGGAAGTTCGAAGAGACGCACACTGTTGACGATGCTCATGCTCTGTTTTCATGGACAAATATGATATCATGTTGATGTGCATCCTCTACTTTCACTGCATTATAAACCGAGAGGATGCAGTAGAGGCGATCAGTGTTCGTAACCCATGAAGCATTACCATGGGACTTTAAAACTAGTGTACGCTATTGTAGTGTCCGAGGAATAATATTAGTGGCATTTTGGCTTGAAATTGCCGGGTTGAGAGTGAGGACTCGTGAGTTTTTTGCTAGAAGATAGCAGCATAAATGTACATTTTGTTTGCCTTTTTTTCTTTAGTGTTTGCTTGTATTTATTCGGTTCCTCATCGTATATTGGTTTGCATAATATCCACTTGGTAGAGTGTTGCTTACGAATTCGTAAAGAAATAACATTAAGATGAACCAGTAAATTGCGACTCTTAGGTATTCAGACAAATCATGGCCAAGCCAACTTGGGACTAGGCATGCTCGGTTCCCACCTAGGAACCATGAACCAGCGCACCTGGTCCTAAAACTGTACCAATATCCCTAGGAACTGCCCAAAACCAGCCGGTTGTATGGTCCAAGCGGTTCTAGGTTTGGACGGTTCCTTTTGCTCACCCATACTCAAGACCTATCAATACAGTTTTGCAGCAAACGTGTCCAGTGGTTGGCCCACGTTAGTAAGAGGTATATCAAACGAGGAAATGTTGTTGATGAGGACTTATTAACAAGGCGAACAGTGTGTCTAACTCAGTGAGGGTTGACCAATTGTGATTATACGGTTTGGCCATTTTGATGCAATGACCAGGAAAAGTTCAAGTTCTGAAGAGTTACAAGATAGCTTTGTATTATTCTATGACCAATTAAAGTGTATGAAAAGAAGATTGATAACTTCAGATTTTGATTACATTCATGTGCGTCTCTTACAATTAATCCTTCATGGCCTTGTAGGAATGAAAAATAGTTGAACCGAAGTGAAATTTTATTGGACGAATGTGAATTCTCTACTCCACATATTCCTCTTGTGGGTGTGTCCACATACCACAACCGTTGATACAAGAATCATTTGTATACCTTGCCGGTTGATAATTGATTGATACACCAATAAAATTTCAAGGCAGAGGATCTCCATTCTCATTGGACATGTCAATAGTCTTTTTATCGCATGCTTCAAAGTAGAAACTCACCCCTCTTATCAAATAAAGAATGTTTTGACAAGATTCAACTCATTTCGACAAAAAACCTTCATTCTCATTTCCAATATACTCGAACTTCCCTTTTAATCCTCTAACTCTTGGCCAAATCTTTATCCATCTGCATTCAAGTAACAAACATACAAAGTCACTTATCCAGAGTCTATCGAACCATTCAAAACAAAATTCTCTCAACCATAAACAATGTTCCTTGAAAACCACTATAGCTTAACGTTTCAAGATAAAACAAACAGTATATGAGCATCCACAGTCTACCCAAGATCAGCACATTTGGATATACAGAATCACCTACACAGATCTTAAGCAAAGAAAAATATATATACATTTTACCTCGACATTGATCACCTCTGACCACCCCTAGATCAAAGCGATCAACATATCGACTCCAATCGTCAACATACATGATCACCACATCACCAAACCCACAGCGAATGAACAAGAAAGTTTGCGACAGTGAGAGGAACCAACTTTTGAACATATATTCGTAAAAATTATTAAGCACTACATCCAATCCATGTAAAACGTGTTTAGATTGTGCTCCAAACTGAGAACAAGGTAGGAGGTTGTAATCATAAAATCAACTTTGTGATGCATTCGGACGCTCAAAATGATTCATAACAAATACTAACTTCTATTGTTTGGATTATCATAAGCTGAAGCAAAGAGGTAGTCAAAAGCGAACGTTGATTAGCGAAGACCGAGATTAGATCGAACTCATGTGTGATGGTTTTTGATTCAAAAATAGTGAATCAGGGATCATAATAACGCCACATCATTTAACTTCAACTGATAGAAGATATATTCTTACCTCGATGAGACTGATTTTTTAACTTCAACTAATCAAGATCAATAAAATTCCGAGGATTCTCCCTTCAACTGAAATGAAACTCATAAATCTGCTTTGGACACCTTCACTCTCCTAAATATGCTTCCGCCCTCTCATGCGCCAGCTTGCCATTCTTCAAGGCTCTCGGATCAGCTGTCGTCACACGCCATTGCTTGTCCATCACTTATGGGCACAGCCTTTTTTTGGGTCACGGCCAAGACGCATCTTCTCTTCCTCGCGTCACAGGTGGGTGGGCATGCCAGAGAAATAAAGGAAGACATAGGGTGGGCCCATGATTTTCTCTCCTCTGGGGCTCAAATCGTGGGCTCAAAGAAATGATGAAAATTGGGCCGAAAGTGAGGGAGTTTAATGGGGCCGAAAGCTCATTGAAGGGGTGGGCCGGACACACCGGCCCATTCGACTCAGTTTTTTTAATTGCTTTTTTATTTATCTATATATATTTTTTCATTTTCGTTCTCATATTTTATTCTTTTTTTTAGGATTTCTTTTTCTTTTTATATACATATATTTTTATATTTTTGTAAAATAAATAGATATCTAAAACGTTGACAAAAATTTGGGTGTCAACAGGCTCTTAACTTCATTCCTATTTCTTTGTCAATGCATAAGCAATCATCTACATGTCCCATCCAAATGATTCTCTCATGATTGCATTTAATAGAGATTACTTTAAGTTATTGACACCTTAATTTTAATTCACGCATCAAAATAAATGATGAAAAGGAAAGGGGATTTTTAAATCGGCGTCCAATGCACCTTCAGCCCATGTCCAAATTCACTATTTTTCTCTTTGGGATGTTAGTTCAAACACTCAAGGGGGAGCATTCTTTTCGGGGTGAGAAAACGATCTTTGTTGTAGAAGAGGATTCTTAGGCATTGAAAGTTTCTCTAAGCTTTAAAGTTGTGTCTGTCATGACCGAAGGTAATAGCCAATAGCATGAGTCTTCTGATATAGGAGATCAACTATCATGTATAAACATTTATATTTGGTTATCTTTGTGTGATAAGCCCCAACTGTTAATGCGTTGGTATGGTGATCTTTGATTTTGTTTTTGTGTATTTCTCGGGTGGTGATGAGGAAGGCAACAGGAAGAAGATGATGGGAGAAAGAAAAGTATTATTAGTTAGCAAATGGAAAATGAAGAAAATAGTTAGGTTTAATGAACTTCAGGCTTGAATAGGTTTAATGAGCTTGGGCTTAGCTTGGTTTAATAAATTTGGGTTTACTTCAGTTCTAGAAAATTTGGGTTTGCTTTGTCTAGGTGAATCTGGGCTGGGTTTGATCTTATATGAGTTTGCGCTTAATTCGACTTTGACAGATTGGGCTTCCATTACATTTGATTTTGAAAAGGCTGAGATAAGAGCCTGTGCTTGTCTTGGGCGAAGTCCGTGAGGCCGGAGTTGACCCATTTTTGGATCCGGCCCAAGTGAGTTAATAAATATCGAATTCTTGTGGAAGTAGCACATTGTTCCAAAATTCGAACTTTCATTTTATCATCAAATCATTTCCAAGGTCATTCAAATGAGACCTCGAAATGTCCGCTAGTTTCCGTCATGAATAAAAAAATATTGAAATAGTCACATTCACTTATACATTACAATGCTGATTTTTTATTTTAAATCATTTTTAATATAACAATTACATATGTTTTCACTTATTAATAAGTAATCCTAGAGCCTCCGGTGGCACAATCAATACATATAATGATTCTTTTTGTCAAGAAGCAATAAGGTATATCAATAATCACATTATTGTCCCATTATTTAATGATGATTTGCTCTTAAGATGAGATAGCTTTTGGGGAATGTACTTTTCGTATGGGGGATAAGCACCACTAAAATAGACTAACTAAAGATGGAGTTAATTAACATTATGATTTCTGTGACCTTTAATTAATTAAAAACTACAATTTCTGTGATCATTAATACGAGGGTGGAATTAGCGTAAGCCATAACATAGTGATAATTACATGATTTCATCATTGAAGGGGTGGTGGGAATTTATGAAGCATTACTCATTGAACACCTCATAATCTTCATAATACGAAGGGAACTCTACTTTTCTTGTAATAATATCCAATAAGAGTGCTTCAGAAATAAATTATTTGCCAATTAGCGGCAAACTATCAAACCTTGGGAGCTAATTTCTCTTAGCAAATGCGGAGGATGTTGTGGAAGCAGAAAATCTAAAGTGATAAAAAAATTCAATTTCTCGAGCTTTGGATCGATTCAATTTCAAGAACAAGAGGCATTAATATGCTTCAATTGAAAGCTCATGTGATTGCATTTGCAGCTCCTTAAAGCCCACCGTCTTTCGTCCTCGTCAAAATTCCTTCAACATCATGGCTCGTCCTCATCGTCATTTCCGTCCTTGCAAGAGAGAAGACGGAGCTGCTGCCGAGTAGGAGACTCTTCCTCGCAGTAGTCCTCCTTTCTTCATATTCTCCAACACGCTAAATTCGCTAGCTCGGTAGCCTTGATCAAATTAAGAGGCTCATGTAAGTCATCAATCTTAATTAACCAGCAAATCGAAAGCAAATTTTTAGGAAGCGACTATTGCGACTCCTTATAAGGCGATGGATCAATGCCTCTTCTGTCCCAGAAATTTCAAGCAAATTCCTCCTTCCCGGAAACTAATGTCCGCTCATTTCATTGGCAAAACACGAAATCGCTACGTCCCAAGAGAAATCGTCCCTGCACGGCGTGTAACTAAGGGATACAGAGACTTACCCGCCTCATGTATCCTTCAATCATCGTTTTCCCAGTGATGTTATTCCTCTGGGGCATATCGTCAAAGAGTCACTGCGCATATCCATTTGACCACACATGGCATAAAGCTGAAGGATGAAGAAGGCTTACGAACGTGACACGCAAAGAAGAGCAGGACAGACCATGTCAACTAGCTGAATGTCCAACTCTCGACAGTGAGTGGTAGTGATAAAGGTGAAATGTAGAGATGGAACAGCGAATACCGAACTGAAGACGTGTCAGATCTCTCTCTCTCTCTCTCTCTCTCTCTCTCTCTCCGTGGCATTTCGTTAAACGTGTGATTACCACAATGAGGACGTAAGAACAGAGCAACCGTGGGATAGAGGTAAGACCTTTATGATCGGCGAAGAGATTCAAACTTCTCAATCAGAACAAATGGCGACGAGGATGCAGCGATGGAGAAAACCCAGCAACGGAGCGTTGGCGCGATGACGAGATCGTCGCAACGCCTAGGCACCAAGTCACGCACAAGATTTTGCTACCGCCATCGCTTCGGAACATCTGGCAAGCTTCTCAGGCTCCTCCTAATCCTGAAACTATTTGCTTTGCCGATTGCTTGAGTCCACTGAACTGCCAATAAAAGAAGATCGATGAAGGACTCCGAGGATTTTGCGATGATGACGGTCGACAGCTATGGAAATCCAGCGGTGGAATCGCTCGACAGAGATACTCAGATGCGGCCCGAAACGGATCCAAGTTGCAACTGCGGGGCTGAAGGCGCGGTGCAGAGAGCTCCGCCATGGGAGAAACCCGGAGATCACCGTCCGAAAGTCGGACGACGCGACGGCGAGGAGGTGGAGATCCCCTCCGGCGAAACTCCAGTCATTGAAAACGGGCTAACTACAAGGCTTATGTCTGGGCTGCGTTTGATGGGCCTAAAAGAGGAATTGAGTCTGCTAATTGTCTAGCTGGCTGAAGACACGAACTTGGGCTGGTGTGATGGATCAGAATTGATCTCTTTCTCTTCTTCTTCCTTTTTTTTTGGTCAATTTATTTAACATCTATTTTTCTTGAACTTTCTTGCTTTCTATTTTAATTCTTCATTTTTCTATTCTTTTAAACCAATTCTTAATTTTTCGATTAAAATTTAGGTTCCAATAATCCTTCTTATTTTCAAGAATTTCTTCGAATGTATTCCTACACTATTAAATGTTAGAAATTAACCATTCGATCAATAATGTATTTTGAGGATGCTTTCGTGTTGCCTTAAAATATAGAGGAAAAATTTCCTAGGGCTCCACACCATGCCACAAAGTCATTGAATTGGTGTTTCTTTACAACTCAGTATCTATATGATAGACTTTGGTTTGAAATAGTCTCCATAAACATAATCATTTTTCTAACTTAATGAAGTAAACTAGCCTCCACTCCTAACTTGATGCCTCCTTTAATATAAAAATCATCCATCCACGCTAACAAGAAAGCAACAGAATGACCATATATCTAAGCATGTTGGCCGACTCTTTTACTTTCTAATACTTGATTGTCTAAAAGTCACCGTTCTTATCTTGATTGAGGTGGCTGACAACAGTGGTCTTCTTTTATTTTTACATTGGATAATTTGGACTTATAGTAGTGTGCTACCAAGTTTTCCCCCAAAGAATTGACCGGTACTTAATTGAGTCCTTAACTAAGGTTAGGTGACCGAGCACCATGGTCCACACCCATGGAAATCACTGGTATTTTTATTTGATTATTTTTCATTCTATAGCATTTTGATTTTTCTCACTATATCCCTTCATACATAAAGTGAGTGTCTTTTTCCAATATTAATTAAATCAATAAAAATTGAAAATATAAATAAAATTATTAGAACTTAATCGATTTATGGAGCTTATAAGTTGTGCCACAGGTCCTAGCATTCGCGCTCCTTGATGATCCAAAACAAAAATGTGGACTAAAAGATGCCATTTCCCTCCAAAGGAGGAGGGGGAGGGGTTACAAACGTGAACTTCATTTTTTAGTTAAATTTTGGATATTGATCAAGCCCATATTTCTAACACACTAATCAAAGGCTTGATAAGGATGGAAAAATATTAATGGGACTTATATAAACTATCATATCCTAAGCAAGCCATCAGATGGTATCTCAAATAGAGATGTAAATATTGAATCATTTCAAAGCATGAGAAGACAATGTGATCTTATCATTTGCCGCGTCAAATAATTTTGTCTGTCTCTTTTTTCTTTCCCTAACCTGTCACAGTGAAAGAATCTAATATCCGCCTACATTTATATTGCTTATATTATGTTTGTGTATATCTACACTGCATTATCATTAAGATATGACAAATACGTGATTGGCTCTATTTAAGGATATTGCAATGGGTTCCCATCCACATCAATCATATGCAAATCAATCATCAAATGAAGCAAAACCATACCATTTAACTAGGGTTTATCTTTACTTAAGAAATTCTATTGAATGCGAGAACACTTTCTCTTTATGATGACATAATCATTTTTTTTTTTGTCAGAGTAAAATAATCATGTTCACTTAACATCATATCTTGCAATTGTTGAACATCAATAATGTGATACTTAATCATTTTCGTTTTATTAAAGAACGAAAATGATGGAAAATAGACCTATCTTTACAATAAAATATTATGCTTACTAAACCCTAGGATTGATGCAGTTGGTTGGGGAATTAAGGAATTCCAGCTTAAGAATTGGAGATTGCCGGTTTGGACTACACACATTGTATGCAAACTACTTTGGATTTGAGTCACCTAAACAATCTGAAGGCTTGAGCTTAACCGATTCATTGGGCTTGCAGGATATTTCATAGGCTTGTTTGTAGACAGGTTTCCAAGCCTATGCCCCTAGATTATACAAAAAAAAAAAAAATGCTTACTTTAGGAGAATTCTAATTTTATATCATTGTTATTTTAGTATGCATTTATTCCTCATAATCTAGATAGTTATTAAACAACGAACCCTTATCACCTTAATTACAAAAAGAATGTCGCCCATGACTTTAATTAGTATAACATCATTTCCGTTAGAAATTAGTCATAACCTTTGCAAATAGTCATAATAAATATATAGACTTAGGATTGATTTGACATTCTAGTGGAACAATTACGGTTGGTAAATAAAAATCTTCAAATTTTCCATTTTCCCCCTCAAAGGGATGATTTGAGGCACGTATTTTCATCTAATTGTCCATATTAATTAGATATGATGGTCTAAGTTAGCCCAAGTCCAATATGTCAATAAGTAAAAAAATGTTCATAAAATTGGATCAATAACATCCGACCAAAAGAATATATAAATCAATAACATGGCCAATGAATCAATGTTTGTCCATTGGCGGTGCAGAAAAGGAGGGAAACTTATATTGCATTTGGTAACATTTCTATTCCGAGAAATAATTTTTTAATAGAAATAATTTTTATTTATTTATTTATGATCCCAGGAACAATTTTTTTAGTATGAGAATGTGCTTGGTAATTGCAAAAAATTTCTATTCTAGGAATAGAAATACATTTAGTAAACTTGTATAATTTTGTTATTTCTTTTAATTTTTTAATATTTTTACTATATTTTTCCTTTTTTTCTTCTTTCTTCTTTCTTTTTATTTTTTTTTTCCTTGGTGGTTGGTTGAGGTTAGGCGAGCTCAACGGAGCCTTGCCAAGCCACCATGTGGGCCGGCAAGCTCATCGGAGCCTCGTGCCGGCCGACGAGGCTCAGCCTTACCTTGGCTAGGTGAGCTCGAGTTCGCCTAGATCTGGCGAGGTCGAGCCTCGCCGGGCCACCGTTGGGTGACGTTGACTTGGCAGTGGCCCGGCGAGGTCGAGCCTCGCTGGGGGCCGGCAATGCACCGGCAAGGCGGCCATGGCCGGCGACTGGCCAACAGGAAGAAGAAGGAAATAAAAGAGAAGAAAAAAGAAGAGAGAGAAAAATTGTTTTTCGGAATTGTTCCCGAGAATAAGAAACAACTTTTTTTCTACTTCTTGTTTTTGTTCTAAATCTATTTCTGGAAACAAAAAAAAAAAAATTACATTTTTTATTCTCAGGAATAAAATTTTTACCAAACACGTTTCTGTTCTTTTTTGGTTCCCCAGAACAAAAGAACAGAAATTTTTGTTCCGGGGAACAGAAACACATTTTAACAAACAATGCCTTATTATGATTACATGAAAAATCAAATTATGACTTGCTAAGACATTAAGTTACATGAAAACCAAATTTCAAAAAATTTGACGAACAAAACATGACTGTTCTTCATATCAAAAAAGAAAAACTAGCTAGATTTCCCACCTAAATCATTATTTTTCCAAACGACACACTATTACTAAACCAATTTCTAGCATGTTTCAAAATAACAAAGAAAAGAAAGTTCTTGTCAGTGAAGGAGCACAACCAAGTAAGGGGGGGCATAATTCTAAACCTAAAACTCAAGTCACTCTATAATCAGCCTAAAGTGACACTTTGAGAACTCATTTCAAACAGCATAAATAAAGTCCTGATCAGTACCGCTCAAAATGGTGACTTTGAAAACAATGTCATCGCTATCAATTAGATCGAACACGCAGACATTCGTGTGCATGGATGAGTTCTCTCATGAATTGCGTTTGAAATCTTTTTGAAAACAATGTCATTGCTTTTACTTAAAAAGTGAAAGTTGCAACTGAAATTTAATTCGATTGGAGACTATGTGTCCTTAATAAGTATTTGCATTGGATTGCTGGGAAGATAATACTTACCTCATTAGATTAGCAGTAGATACAATTTTCAAGTTCTCCCGCTGCGCAAATTTCACGGAGCTTAGGTAATCTTGCCATGGAGCCATCACCATCCACAACCTCGCAAAGAGGACTGCCACAGGTTCCAATCCAGCTAACAAAGCAAGGTCGACAGAAGCCTTTGCATGCCCAGCTCTTTTAAGGACACCACCCTCCCTGTACTTCAATGGGAAAACATGTCCCGGCCTCTCGAAATCTTCAGGCTTGGGAATCTCTAGATGCGAGAGCCAAAACTGTGGTTGCCCTGTGACGTGCTAATACGCCTGTAGCCCTCCCATGCTTTGCATCCTATAACAACATTGCTTAACTACCATCCATTACAAGGCAAGAGACGAGATGATTAAAGAAAATAACTAAGCTGATCGAAGGCTATTAAGAAATCAAGAATTCGAGAAAACACAATAGTTCTACTGAACTATGAAAGAGACTGCACGTTATCTATCATTGCTTTCGAAAATTAATTATCTACTGACTCTGGACAAGTAACAATATGAAGTGTCTTTACTCTCTCCAAAGCAGAATAACAACAAATACACGCCATAAGAACAAGAAAGTTCAATTTTTTTTTTCTACCTGAAGGAACCAGTAGCAGTCAATTATCTACAACTAAGTTTTGATAAAAAAAAATCAAGGATTGAAAAATAGATTAAGGGGAATAAAAGCACATACTGCGATCACGGTGAATGCAGTCCAAAGCTTGTCTTCATTCTCCCTCTGATGGTGCATCAGAGGAAGTTGCAAGTGCTCCAAATCTTCCCTCTTTCATGCTCGCACAACCAATCCCAAAGTGCCATACTTCACAACGAAATGCCATCTGTCCTCATCGCTGACCGCCACTACAAATATGGAATCCGAAGTTGTCTTGCTCTTCGGTATCACCGCAGTTAGATCAGAGGAAAGACAAATTCGCAAAGAAGGGTCGACCTGAAGCAGCAGAATTGGAGGATTACGAGTTTCGGCAGCCTCGGCAGGAAGCAAGGTCGATCGGTCGATCGGATCTTCGCCATGAAGGTCGAACACCGACTGGAGCTTGGATTTGGGGCTTTTAGGGCGTCGACAAAAGCCCTAAATTCGAAACGATCGGGCACTGGCATTGTCAATTTGTGGGGAATCTTTTAGCAGTAATGCAAGTGTTTTTACAATCCCAGCATCAAAGCTGCATTTTTATGCAGGTTACAAGCCGAACAATCCAGGAAGAAGGTTTCTTTCAGGGTACGATATTATTAAAAGATTCCATAAAAGTTGGAGAGGACGGCCCACTCAAGAGGAAGGAGGAGTATTCGAACGTTGGGCCCAGGAGACAAATTGAAATTGGGCCGAAGATAGTTGCGCTTCCTCAATTCAAGCTTTGCACCTCCCACCTCACGTCTTCTTCAGCATTTACGTCGACCCGAGCTACAGCAAATTCTCTATCCTCGACTGAAAAACGTTTCAAATCTCCGAGCAGGGCCATGGCTTCCGCACGAAACGCCGACAAAGCTGGAACCTTCGTAGCAAGGCCATCCAGTAGAGCTCCCGTCTCCTCGTGAAGAATCTCCGAAATAGCTCCAACTGTTTTACCTTAAAAAATTGCTATGTCGACATTGAATTTCAAGGTACGCAGCTTTGGCGGGTTCCAATTCTTTGCCGATTGAGTCTTTTCTATGTAAAGTTTCAAACTTTGGCGATTCCGTTTCCTGAAATTACTGTGCATTGGCCTCGCCAATTCAATTAGGGTTTTTGGATTTGGTGGTTGTCTTCAAAACAAGCCATCTCAAGTACCACAACTAACCTCATCTGCTCTCTCTCAATCACCCTATGTAAAGCAGCCCTTTCGAATATTTAGATGGTGGTCCCTTCGCGGCAGAGGAAAGGACGTGGAATAGGTAGATCAAATCAAGAAATTATGCTGACAATAGCTTCCTGAATTGGTTGTTTAACTGTTATATTCTGCAGGGTTAATACCTTAAAAAATCCCAAACTGGTACACTTGTGACAAATTTACCCAAAACTATTTTTTTGACCATGAAAAACCCCAAACTGGTAAACTTGTGACAAATTTACTCCAACTAACTATAAAAAACCATAAACTGGTACATTTATGACAAATTTACCCCAAACTAATTTATTCGACTGCAAAAAACCATAAACTGGTAAATTTGTGATAAATATACCCTATGCTAAATTGGATTAATACCACAAAAAAATCATAAAAATTGTAAAATGTGACAAACGGAACGTAAAATCTTAAATTGGTATATTGGTTAACTGTCGCATGTTATTTAACTTAATAATTTATTAATTTGAGAATAAAATTTAACAAAAACTAATATAGGGTAAATTTGTCATAAGTGTACCAGTTTTGGGTAAATTTATCAAAAGTATACCAGTTTAGGATTTTTGGTGGTCAAAAATATAATTTGGGGTAAATTTGTCACAAGTGTACCAGTTTAGAGTTTTTTAGGGTATTATCCCTATTCTGCATTCCTTAGAAATATTTTTCACTAAATAAAAAATTATTACGACCACGGAAAAGAATGCTCGTTTTCTTCTTAAATTAGTCAGTCTATAAAGTACCAGAATCGAAATAAGATTCTACATCGGCAGATTCGGCACTACCGAGAAAAAAAAATTAATGGCCTAAAAATAATTGTCATTTTAGGACTCAAGATCGACCATTCTTTTTAAGCCACGTTTCCTGAATTTTTTTTTTTTTTTGGTCGACACGTTTCCTGAATTTAAAAAAGAGAAAAACAAACGAACTTTAACATGGATCGCAGAGACGCGTGCTCTGTCCTTTGAAACCACTGTTGGAAACTTGCATACGTGGCGGCTGACGTGTCACTATATATCTGTTCAGCAGGCTGACCAACCAGGCAAAAGAAAGACGTGTCGTCTTCTGCATTCTAAAAGCAAGCAGACATCATTAAATAGAAAAAAGTAGACGACTTTTAAAAGGAGTACCAGAGGAGGGCGCCAGCGGGGAAGCGAAGCCAGGGGACTTGGCTTTGCATTTCAGTGGAGGAGGGGCTGCGAGCAAGTCGAATTTGAAGATCGGCAGCTGCGAGAAGACGCTTTGACCGATTGGAGTTTAGATTTTGGGCTTCTTTTTTTTCGTCAACAATGCCCTGAATTCGAAACGGTCTGTGCTCTGCATTGTTAATTTGTGGGGGAAGTTCGAAGAGATGAGGCTTCCTAATTGTCGCGTTATTTCCACTGATCGAGTAACAAATAGATTCTTCATTTTTTGTTGGAACATAATAATTTTTTTTAATCAATTTCTCTCCTGTTGCCTGACGGCGACGACTGAAAGTGTGAGTGAGGTTGGTTTTCAGTGGGGTTTTTGGTTTTCACCTCCGTAGCTTATGACAATGACTCAAAATGTCAGATTGTGGGGATGCTTTGATTAACATAATTCAGATTCCCATACAACCGAGAGATTTTGCAATCACAACATTAAGACCTAACAATTGCTCGTACACTATCACGATGAACCCAAAAATCTGATATTTTGTTGATGCTTCTGTTCTGTTTCATGGACGTAGGATCTTGTTTGTTGTCAATGCATATTGTGAATCCTGCTATGAGATTTAGTAATTGGTTTTGATGGTTGGTTGTGCATTGCTTTGCGGAATGAAATTTTCGAATGGTTTGATCTCTGAAAGTTCTATTCGCAACAATGAATTTATGTAGATGTTGATGGCATGAAAGGAGAATTTGAAGTAGAAGATTCGATAGAGGGGAGAGAGAATGTGAATCTCGAGTCCATAACAAATCTTGTAGAGAAGATTAGTAAGTGCATGTCTGTCAATATCAAAAACAAAGGAGAGGAGTCATCTGCGTCGCTCGACGTGGTGTTCTAATTGAAAACAATGGCAGCTTCTTCCTTGGTTTTGATGTCGGTGTCTACTAATGAAACTTCAATCCTTTACTAATAAAACTCGATGCTTATTATTGTCTTATTTCGGTAACCGTTCCTCAACATCACATATGAAATTACACAGTGTACCTCAAGGAATGTTAGCTCCCCATTCGTACAGCACGTTGGCTCAAAAAATAGGCGTACTCTGCCTCAAAAAGCAGAAACTATCTTATGCCATGTAACACTACTTTTCTATGTATATTGCCTCAAAAAACAGTCAAAGTATCATTCCTATTTAAAAAATAAGGTTCTTATGGCCACACCTTAGATTATACAAGCAGAACCTTTCTCAATTTTAACCCTCATCAGCCTCACTATTTCTAGGAGTAACGGGTTCATCATCTCAGTTGTCATAGCAGTTATCTCCTCCTGTGGCATTAATCAGAAAAAGCAACGAAATCAAGCGCCATCATTCTTATTCTTTCGCTAAGATCCTTTCTATTTTGCCTAGCTACCTTATATTCCTTCTTATATGAAGAGTATTCCTCTTGAGAAGCAAGATTACTGCTTTCCCTGCGGTCTTCTACTCTATCCCCTTGTAAACGAATTTGTGATTGCATGTTTGGTTAGATCACACTGATGGTTTAGATTATGATGTAATGGCTATTATGGTTATAATCTAACCGAGCTGTAAAACCTATTGCTGTTTGAAAGAGAGAGATAGGAGCAATGGAGATTGGTGAAGCGTGACGTTGGCATGATGTGACAGTAACTGGAGGGAGTGAGCGGCGATGTTGGTGTGAAGGTTAGACAAGTGCAACGCACACAAAGAGGGAGGCCGCGCATTTGCTTCGCCCATCAATTAGATTGAAGGGTCTAAGTTACTGCAATTCTGCTGGTAAGTATCTCATATTCATGTCGATTGAGATGAAAACCATAAGTGTCGCTTTAGGCTGCTTGCAAGGCTTAATTCGTCAAATTATCTCTGACCCACAAACTTAAATAGTAAGTCAATCGATGAAACCTTCATGCTGGCGTCTTCAAAATGATAAATTTTCTACTTTCTGAGTTTATAGCCAAGATCAAACGATCTAGATGCTGTCCTGCGCGTTAGCCAGTACATTTGAATCGGAGAACCCATTTTTTGAGGCGATGATGCGGCCAACTTATATTAAGAGAAGCATCGTAAGATCTTGGCTGTTAATTCACCACTACACTATCTCAAATTCATTTATGAATCCTAACTATATATCTTGCCTAATATTATTTTGGTCTAATGATGAACGGTAGGATCTTCATGAGATTATATTTTGGTCACTTTTATTTGGACTTGATCAGATTTATGAAAAGAAGATTACTGTGTGTGCATTTAAGTATGGACTCCTCTCATAAATAATTAAATACAAAGAAAATGTATTGACCATGCTCAATTAGATGGTAGAATTGAAAAATTAGCAATTTGAAATGAAACAAAAGAAAGCCTGAGTTACATGCTGCGTTTGTTAAGTTTTAAATTTTTTATCAGTACATATTCGAGTTGACAGTTATCCACGTCTGAATTAGCAATTACAAAGCCATGAGCCTTCATCTTGTGTGCTTCTCTCGTGAGCGCACGCAAGTATAGATGATTCTGGTCTTCATCATACATGGCAGAGTGTTCCTCATGGATTCATCAACTACGACATTATGGAAGACGAGCAAACTGTGACTCATGTTTCTGGACAGATTGTGGCCGGTGGAGTTCAGGTTCTATCGACATGCCCTGTTGGGCATCTTTTCTGCCGGCTGGTATCTATTTACAAGAGAAACGCGCTGCGAGTAAGAGACATCTGCATGTTTGAGCTCATTCGTCATGGTTTTTCCATGTTTAAAGCCTCCATTTGCAGTGTTCAGTTCCAGAACTCATTTACACCAAAGGAGATGCACACTAGAAGTTTTTGCCTCTTGATGTATCAAATGAGAAGTGCAACACGTTTACAAAATTCCTTCTCTATGGAGTATCTCTCATGTTTCATGCTTCTTGAGGTTTCACATGCATCATGGTTCAACTTCAACCTGCTCTTCAGGAAATAATTTGACATAGTTTGGTTGGGGAAGAGGGTTGCTATTACCTATGTAATATCAACACGAACACGCGACACGCGACACGACACGACATGACACACCGACATGTCATTTCTCAAAATTAAAAAATTTCGACACGTTCTGACATGTTATATATTAAATATATATTTTTATATATAAATACAAAAAAATAAATAATAATAAAAAGAGCATAGAATTAATTTATACTAAATATATTAATCCAACACTTGTTAATATCATTCAATGTTTTAATTTGACAGAGATTGAACGAAAAATTCAAAAATTGCAAACATGAAAGAGTTAGCTTGAACCCATCCGTGGGTAGAGCAGTTGGTTGAGACTCCCTCTCTCATTGCTAAGGTCGAGAGTTCGAAACTGCATTGTTAGCAATTTAAGTGGGGGGGGGGGGGGGGGGGGGGGGCATGGTGGTGGGTTGTTGTGCTAGTCTTCCTCGAGGTATAGGGGCCCGGTCCTCAGGAGCTGTTCAGGCACGGGGGGCATGTGGCGAAGTCTTCAGTCACCAAAAAAAAAAAAGAAGAGTAAACTTGAAGAAATATGTTTTGTTTTCTTATACTTGTCAGAGATTAGTGAGATTTATTATAGTCCTAGACTGAGTTCGGAGTTCATGATATAGACTAGCTTGGAGCTCCTCTGCAAAACAAGGTTCGAGAAAAATAAAAATCCGGGAAAAGAACTCTCAAAGTATGACCAAAAGAAAAAGGAAATCACTAGATTCGCCATGGAAAATGTGAGAGATAACTCACAAGCCAATAACATAAACCAAAAGAGATAACTCGCAAGCGATGCTTGCGAGAAGTGGAAAGAAGCAAAAAAAATTATAAGTATGTGGGGGCAACAGAACAATGTCGATGAGAAGAGGGGCGTTCCATCGTCACTCACGGGAAGATCAGAAATTATAAGTGAAAAACTTGAGAGTAAGAATTTTCTTCTTTCCCATTTATTTTTGTTATTTTCATTATTTTTTTCATATACTTATATTTTGACCCCTCAAGTATTGAAATTTTTTAAAATTGATCTCGTGCGTGTCGGAATTGCATGTCAGAATTTCGGATTCGCGTGTCAGAGAGTGTCGGGAAGAGTTGACCATATGTCAGATTTTCCAACACTCGTTGATCGTATGTTGGAATGTGTTGGACACGTGTCGGAATGTCAGACACGACACGAAGGCTTCCAGAGAGTGTCGGTGCTTCTTAGGCTATTACCATGGAGTAGTACTGAAATGATCTCTTCATCTCAACTATAGAATTTCGGATTCGCGTGTCAGAGAGTGTCGGGAAGAGTTGACCACATGTCAGATTTTCCAACACTCGTTGATCGTATGTTGGAATGTGTTGGACACGTGTTGGAATGTCAGACACGACACGAAGGCTTCCAGAGAGTGTCGGTGCTTCTTAGGCTATTACCATGGAGTAGTACTGAAATGATCTCCTCATCTCAACTATAGTTTGAAGAACAAAGGTAGACTTCAACTAAATGCCATCCCATCCTTGAGGTCATGTTTTGGTCCATCTCTAGTTGGAGGTAGTCTTTAAACTGTGCCTTTGATTGGTAAGTTGCAAATATAGAAATCATTCACATGTCAATTTACTCGTAAATATATGTGCATGATATTTATATTTATAATTTATCAATTCAATAAAACTGGCTAGAGGAAGATTCCACCAACTGAAGACGGAGGATGTGGCCTATGATCTTGTAAATGGACTCTACTCGACACGAGTGCATGAAACGGTTACCGTAGAGAATTCCCAGTTCATGGGAATCGGATAAAGGAGGCTAAATTTTGATTAAAAGATATCTTCATATGCCCTCTTTAATATGTATGGATGTCTGGACTCTTTTCGTTTGTAGTATAGAATTTGTGCCTTTCTAGGATTTCATTAGACCTTATAAAATTATCCAAACAGTACACAATCAGTCAGAACAGAACTATTATAAAGCTTTATCATATCGTCTGTAAGAATCTTCTTTAAGAAGATTGCCTCCAGAACAGAGGCAAATTGCACAAACCACCTTTCTTGAGTGACTCCTGGACACGAGTGTATATGGCTTAAGGTCGCCGTAGCCCGAGGGAAGGCAGAGGTGTCGAGCCAGAGATGGTGACTTGTCCCCATCTTGAGAATCCTCACTTCTTCAAGATCATTCCCCCCTACACCCTTGAATCTGGAAAGCTCGTAAGTTCCACATTTTTGCGGTCTGCTTCTTAGGATTCAGCTCTTATGTGTCAGCAGAGTTTCTCTCATGATTTATCTCAATCTGGAAAAATTTCTATGCGTTTGGCTTTGAATGAACCTTTTGATTCCAGCGAAAAGGAAGAAAGGCCCAAAACCTCGAACAAGAAGTGTTTATATTCATTTATTCCAAGTAAAAATCGTTTTTTATTCCTTTTTTACTTTGAATTGAAGATTAGTTGGCTAAGGATAGTGTTAGACAAAGGCGTTGGGTCTCTCTACCTTTACTCTCGTCAAAGTAAGTGACTATAACTAAAAATCAATTCACAGTTGCCCGCTGACACCCTGCTTGTGTGCAAACCGATCTTTCATCACCATGTTACAGAATGCAAAATTTGCTCAGTGTTCAAATATAACTTTTGAGTTTTTCCCTGCACTTTCGGTCTGACTTCGACCAATTAGAGTCCTGGACCAATAACTTTTGAGTTTTTCTTAATAGGGAATTCCGAATAAAATTCTTAGGAAGATATGGAAAGGATCTCTCAAGCTTGGTACTCCTCAAGGTTCGGGGCAGTTTGACCTGGACTATAGGGGTAGAAAATCTTTAAAATGGCAAGGTTTGGTTGTGGAAAGGATGGAAAGAATTTATACAGCATTACTCCATTGGTCACGGTCACCTCGTAGTTTTCAAATGTAAAGGAACTCCACTTTTTGGGTGATAATATTCAATAAGAGTGCTTCGGAGATCGACTATTAGTGGAGCAGCATATCGAACCTTGAGAGTGGATTTGTCTTGCCAAAGAGGGAGGATGTCGTTGAAGTTGAAGAGTCGGAGGATTTCGCTCCTCGTCAAAACTGAGGCGAACCACATTCACCATGTTCTCAGCCGAGTCCAAGCTGTTCATCACAAGATCTAGAAGGTGACTTATCTTTTCATAAGTCATGTATCTTCGTTAGTTACTTTTCGAGTGCTTGAGGAACTTTTTAATAAGCTTGTGTATGTTGACTGATAGCATAATGATTTCGGTAATGCTTATTGTGATTGAAGCTGTTACAGCTTCTAAGGTGAAGCGAAGCAAATTTTTCATTCGGTTAACTTATCTAAATCTTGATTTCCATCACTGTATTAGTTTCCGTTCTGTGTTAAATCTTTATGGTGAGTAAATCAACTAATGAAAAGTTCAAACTGGCATCATCTAAACATTTCATTTTTTTTTAAGAACAGAAGAGATCGGACATTCTAGATCTAAAGCGAGCCATTCTGAGCAGGTTTTTGTTGGTCCTACGAGATCGTGGCCTCTCCCTAGTTTTGAACTGGCCAGTGAATTTGACTCGGAGTATCTTTTTTCAACGTGGTGATTTGGCCATCTTATATCAAACAAGATATAGCGGTAAGCTTTCCTAAGCTGATTGGATTTCTGTACGAAACTATCGTTTACCTTGCATCTGTTCAATCCTATTTGTTTAAATAGGCAAAGATCCTCTCTACCCTTATGCTAGTTCTAAGAGCAGAGATTTGACATTTTGACTTTTGCCTGTTAAAGACTGTTGATTAGAGGTACTAAAACTACCATATCAATCTGCATTGTGCTCGCTTGCTTGAATAAGGGAATGCTTCCCCAGTCTTTTTTTACCAAGCACGGGTTGTTCAAACATGTGTGGGCAGCATGTTCCTCGTAGGTTCATAATGCAGCACATTCTGAAAATAAAGGAAATCACTACTCTCAAGCATTCCGACAGATCATAGCTGGTGAAGCTTAGGAGCTATCCACGTGAGGTGATGCTCTATTCTGGTTGGATCACATTAGTGTAGGAAATGTCTGCGTGTTTGAGCTAACTAATACGGATGATTTTGTGTTCAAAGCCTACATTTTCAGTAGAGCAGGTAGAAACTTCATTTACGTTGTTTGAGTGAAACTTTAGGCTAGTTATGACATGACATGAGTTCTATGCTAACGATCTTCATAGTCAATTAAAAAAACATTCGCACCGATACTGTCTCTTAAAGTTCTCATTTTAACTCCAGGCAGGAACAAAGAGTCTCAATGCAGAATGAACCATCCTGAGCCAGTATTTTGTGATCCTACTTCAATGCCTCTCACTACACCTGAGCCAGAGAATTTGATTCGGAGCTTCCCTTTTTCAAACTGGTGATACAACAGTCTCATTTTAAGAAAATTGTACAATCTCAAGCCTAATCCATCACTGCCATTTCTCAAGTTCAATTACGATCCCTATCTAATCTTGCCTCAATATTGTGTTTTGCCAGGTTGATTTGGTTTGTATTGGGAACCATATGACGTGCTAGTTTCCTGAAGTGATTGTGGGGCATCCCCATGGTGGAGTAACGCGGACTCAGGAAAAAAAGAAGAAAAAACAGTAACAAAGGCTGTAATGAGGTCTGGACTATCCATTCACTTGGATATCCTCGACAAGCTGCTCCATCACCATCTGAGTGAAAGGATGGACAGTCACTTGAATTGAGTACTAACCTAAAATGGCAATTAATGACAGTAATTTGTTTGAAAATGCCTTTTTACTTTGCGAGTTAAGATTGATGGCTTTCATGAGCCTCTTCAGACTGTTGACTTAAGTTAGCCTTGTGTGCTTTCTTCCCAAGAGCGCATGCTTACATCATTGTCCTTCTTTCACCATACATTGGTTGTTCAAACATCTGCCCATGCGCAGCATGTTCCTAGTCAATTCACCAGGCAACATATTCAATAAAACAAGAAAAAGAGAACTCTTAGTTGTGGCTGGTGAAGCTCTCAAGATATACGCAGGAAATCTGAGTGTTCTTCTCTGCTGGTTGGCCTGCATTTGCAAGAGAAACTCATTTGTGTGTAGGAAATGCCTGCGTTTTTTAGCTCATTGATAGGGAAGATGCGTTCAAAGTCTACATCTTCGGTAATGGTGGTAAGGACCTGATTCACATTGATTGAGGTGATCATGGGACGTTACTCTGGGCCGTTCATAGAACTGATATGAATCCAGGAGACCTACTTTCGACTTTTTATTTCCATTTTGGCGAGAATCCCTCAGATTTGGCGTTTCTCTAAGGATTTTGGGTGCTCAACTGACCTAAAAGGTTCTTTTGTATTTTCTTAACATCTTAAAGTTATGTCTTAGACATCAAAGCTTTTTGTAAGAAAGTAATACTTCAAGAAAGCAGTTCATTCATTAGCTTTTTGCTTTCCTTGCCTTTTGGCCTACCAACAATATATTTATACCGTTTTATGGCTGAATAATATAAAATATCAACATTTAGAGAAAGTTGCATGGGTTAGTGCTCAGTCGTACATGACAAATTCCTGTACCAGGTTATATCTCCAATTCAAAGTAATCTCAAATTGACGGCCACGGTCGCTCACCACTTTATGAAGAAGCCTTCTTCAAATCTACATGAATGTACCGGTTAATGTGCATTCAAGTTTATTTGTCTTCGACCAAAAAAAATAAAAATAAAAAGGTCTATTGGTCAAAATTGAGGAATCAGTGCTGAGAATTTAAGAACTGATTTTTAAGTGTTAACAATCTTAAATACTAATATAGAAAGGAGAAGATGTTTGACAATCACTAAATATCTATAATTTCTTTCCAAACAAAGAATCACAACCATAATGGGTAGCTCCTACTCATATAGTTGGTAAGATTCTAATTTCCACCAATGATATCTTCTACTGAATTAACTAAGTAACCCTTTTTAATGAGTTAATTGAATATTTTAAGACAACTCTAATTAGAGTTATCTAACAAGCATAATTTCATTAAGTGCCAAATTTTTACCACCGGGCTATCGTAAGTGAAAAGTTTTGACATGAGGTGTTGTTTAATTTATTTTTTAAATCACTATGAGGGCACGCGGCTTCTTAATGAAGGTTTTGTGTTGATTGTTTACTGGTTTTGGTACTGGGCCGGGCCGTAGTGGGCCCAAACTGAAATGGCCCGTCTACCATCCCTACTTTCTTGGTTATGTCCTTTAGTCCATTTAGAAGTCTGGATATGATTTGACCAAAAATGTCGTGAGATACTTAGGGTGCGTTTGGTAATATTTCTGTTTAAAAATTATTTCAGGGAACAGAAATAGAAAAAAACTATTTTTGTTCCGAGGAACAATTTTTGAATAGAAGAACGTGTTTGGTAAGTTTATTCCTAGAATAGAAAAGGAACATAAATATGTTTGGTAAACTTATATAATTTTTTTGTTTCTTTTAATTTTTTAATTTTTTAATTTTTAATTTTTAATTTTTCTTCTTTTTGGCCAATTGCCAACCTTAGCCATGGCCAACGAGGGCCGGCAGCCTCGCCTTGGCTGGGCGAGCTCGGCCTCACTGGATTTGGGCGAGCTCGAGCTCACCCAGCCAAGGCGAGGCCGAGCCTCGCCGGTCGGTGTGAGGTCGGCCTTGCCTTGGCTAGGCGAGCTCGGGCTTCGCCGGTGGCTAGGCGAGGTCAGCCTTACCGGATCTGGGCGAACTCGAGCTTGCCAGGGGCCAACGACGCTCCGACGAGGTTGCTGGCCCTCGACGATTGGTCGCTGACCATGGCCGAGGCCGGTGACCGGCCAAAGAATAAAGAAGAAAAAAAGGAAGAGAAGAAAAAAAATAGGAGAGAGAAAAATTGTTTCTCAGAAGTGTTCCAGAAACAAATTTTTCTTATTTCTTGTTTTTGTTCCAAATTTATTCTTGGCAACAAAAAAATAGATTTGGAACAAAAACACAAACAAATGTGTTTCTATTCTTTTTTTGTTCCCCGGAACAAAAAAACACAAATTGCATTCATGAATAGAAAGAAAGAACACAAACAAACAGCCCCTTACTTTGCCCAACAAACGAAAAGGTCTAATCTAATGTACAAGGACTCCTATGTACTTGTATGTACTCCTTTGTTATCTTAGCTATTGATGCTTAAGCATTTTAAGAAAATAGTTTTATAATAGTTCTTACACTAAGTTGAACAGTACAAATAGACTTAATCGCTGGAACTCATTCATGAAATATATACTAATTCACCATAAACTTGCCAACACTACACATGCAAATCTAAATCATTGATTGAATCCTAAAATTTTTTTACTCCCCCGGGACCGCCCCACACAAATTCCAAATAATTTTAGTTATTATCAGTACCACATAAAAACTTACTTGATGCTTAGTCAATCTCAACCATCATAAAATAAATTTGAAAAGGTCATGTTGAATTTTGGTCACAATTCAATTTAGTTCATCGTTACGAATGACTTAATTCCACTTTTTTTTACAGATTTTTATGACAGCAATAGAGCGATCCCAACTTCATATTGTCAGATTGTTACCGATATAACTATAAAAAGCTATTTTTCAGGAAATTTAGACCAAGTTTCACTTCCTTCCGGGGGAACATTGTCAAGCGTCTTTGCCTTGGTCACCGAACAGTCCATCTTTGTCCTGAACCAATTGAGATGAAGTAAACCGTGCCATGGTTTAGGTTTCCACAACATCCTTTGAACATTACTATTCTGCAGTTTGGTTTGACTATGATGAGTTATCGTCATGGACTCGTAGCTTTTATTTTTTTATGATAGAAAATCAATTCCAAAAAGTCTATTAAGAAAATGTGGAAAGGATTTCTCAAGCTCGGTTTTTCTCTCAATGTTCAAGGCAGTTCAATATGGACTATAGAACTAGAAATGCGTGATAATGACAGTATTTTGCTGTTGAAAGGGTGGTGGGAATTCACGGAGCCTTACTCCATTGATCATAGTCACCTCATAATTTTTTTAATATAAAGGGGACTGCTTTTTTCTTCTAATATTATTAAATCAAAGTGCTTCGAAGATATTATGATGGTGTACAATTGTCGCTAATTAAACTGAGCAAGCAATTCTATTAAATTGTGTACATTCCAAAGGCCACTCAATATGTGCATGAAGTCAATTGAACATCGGCATGGCGGCAATGTTTTATTAAATGAGATTAGGCTAGACTGACATGGAGTTGCAAAATTACCGCACCACATCATTCAATTTCACTCACCTGCAAGGGCATTTTAGTATATTAAAAAAGAATAGCTATATGGACTAGTCGCATGATGATATGAAAAAAGGTAATTGAGATATGAGGAGTAGAAAAGTGTGTAACAATTAATAGAGAGGAGAGGGGAGTAAAGAAAGTTTTGCTCATGGATCAAGTTAGGACCAGTTGTGAATAAGGTCGCACGCATGCTGGCAACAGATTGTGGCACGTCTCGATAATGCATTAGGCCCCGTCCTGGTCAGGTCATGAATCACAAGCTTTGTCTAGTTGTGGATTGATTCATTC
The DNA here is from genome assembly GCA_028830015.1 of Eucalyptus grandis x Eucalyptus urophylla. Lineage (NCBI taxonomy): Eukaryota > Viridiplantae > Streptophyta > Magnoliopsida > Myrtales > Myrtaceae > Eucalyptus > Eucalyptus grandis x Eucalyptus urophylla. The sequence goes on along the minus strand of CM054198.1, from coordinate 26,225,915 downwards.
TTTCCTTCTTTTCAATTGCATGAAACTTATCCCTTTTCTTTGTCAATCTCAGCATCCCCACCTTCCACAAATGTCTTGATTCGAACTTTTGCTTAAGGTGATCCAAGGAATCACGCCCAAGTCCTTGCCATTACGGTTGGAAGGAGGGAGTGGCCGGGCTTCAAAGGGGCCTTCAGACTTGACCTTCAAAATCGAAATGGGCCAAGGCTTTGCGTGCATGCTAGGAGGGTCTTATAGAGAACCACATTAAGCCATACCGCAAGGACTTGAAATACTTGCATGAAATTTTTCAATCAGGTCGAATATAGATCTGGTCAACAAAATTTCGTAATTTTATCTTTAAAAAATTCCACAATTCCTAAATATGGAAGAATGCTATTAAAGGATGAGAACATGAGAATAACATTTTTTTAATAGAAATTAATCATAAAATTTTCAAATAGTCATAAAAAAATATATGGATTTTGGAGACATTCTAACTAACCGTTATAGTTGGCAAGAAAATAAAACAATTTCAAATGTTCGTTATGAACTGAGTTTTTTCCCCTCATTTAAAGGGTGGTTTGAGGGACTTTTGGTCAACAAATCTGAAAAACTTGAAAGACAATACATGAAAAGTTGAGGCTTGTTCTCAACTAATGGTTAACGTTAATTAGAAATAAAAGGTTGAGGTAGCCCAAGTCTAATATGTCAGTTTGCAGAAGATCAACAGAAATTGCTCTATATATGTATGTAAATGCATCACATGACCATTTTATATTTTATTCAGTGTTTTCTTAATTTCTAATTGGAATTTTATGTTATTCTGAAATTTAAAGTCAATAAAGAGAGAAGTTTCCAATTGATTATTGCATTAAAAAAAGAAAATGGAACATTTTCTAATTTCGGACATTAATTAAATCTCTGTATGATAAAAAGGAACACTTACCGAGTAAGCAGTTGAATCAAAGGGTAGGGCCTGCAAAAAAGCATTCAAGTGAACAGAAAGATGTGGACTTGATAAATACTTCTTCCTTACATAACTCAATGCATAAAGGTAAAACATTTAGAGCTCTTAGTCTATACTTTCATTTTCTATGACATTTTTATTAAAATTATTATTTCCAAAATAGCGGCCATGCATTAAAACAAAAGTTCAAGGATTGAATCATTCATGCAAAAATAGGGTCCACACTTGTTCTTTTGTCGGATAGAGCTTTGCCACTAGAAAAAAAAGCTATGTAATTTTCAGGCCAAAAAATGCAATAACGTGAATAGACATTCGATAGTGGGGTGTCCCATCTAGCTCCTCCTCGAGTCCACCTTAAATAAAGACGCTTTATAAAAAAAGCTAAAAAGTTGAAAGCATTGATAATCCCTACATAGCTTAGCATAAGCAGCATCACACTCAAAATATTTTTGCTACAATGTGGAAATAAACCAATAGATTAATGATAAGCCAAGTTGTTTATTGATGGGAAAAAATGGGGTTCGTAGGCAATTTTCATTTTTGCAATTGAAATCGCTTCTGTTTTGTTTTGTGCCTCTGTTGAGGTGAGTTTGTTTTGGCATACTCGTGTAATGGTCTTGTTTCATATGGGTCATGTCACTTGTTGGTAGAGGTGTTGGGGCTTGCTTCTACTCGCTGCTGTATCCCATCAACCCTTTTGTTTAAGTCGAACGTTTGAGCTAAAGATTTAGTGACTTGGGGCTTTAGCCGTTCGACCAAGCACCGATGCCATCTATCTAAGAACAAACAACGCCGTTTCATGTAATTTTAGTCCACATCACACCATCACCATTTTATGTAAGCTATGATTTGTCACGTGAGATAAATTAAACAAAACTTTGGTTGAGAGGACTTGATTACACTTTTCCTCAAAGTGTTAGGACAAAATTTATTTAATTAAAAAGTTTAGGGCTTTGCTATATTCTATATAATAGGTTTTAGACTAATTGTGCTATTTTCCAGCAATAGTTAAACTCCAGCAGCCCGGACTTTGATGAAAATAGAAGATTCTTGCGTATGTTTACCCATTAAACACTACGAAATCTTAAATTCATACATTTCTTAACTACACGGGTAAAATGATAATTTGCGCTTGTCAATTTTGATCCTCTAATTTAATGTCCTTCCATCATGGCAAAACTCTATTTCCACATGTTAAAAACTCCACGCTATTAACATAATTAGATAGAGTGGTATAAGGGCAATATTTAAGTTCAACATGCGTCATTTGGGTCTCAAGTGAAAATGACATAATACAAAGAGCAAGATCATTTCGGTTCATGTGGACTGGGTTCATCCAGTTACAAAACCGTTTTGTTTCTTCAAAATTTGGTTCTGGATGGCAACAAGGAACTTCATTCGCTCAAGCGTGTGATGGAGTTTCTTAAGTCATGGTTAATTGGTTATGGTCAAAGGTGAAGCTGATCTTTTCTATTCTTCTTATTTTTACAACCGTCTGAGTTGAAATAACTCATCTTCTTCAAGTACTCCTATTTTTCAAATTGTAATGTCTTCTCAGTTTGGAGTTTAGAGTACACTAGTGTCTAGCCAAGCACCAGTCAAGGTAAAAGTTTATAATTTATTACGCACATATTGTTTGAATATTATCGAGCATATATATATATATATATATATATATATATATATATATATTGACAACTAAAAGAATTGATTTATAAAAGTGATGTGAATAAGCAGACAATCGCATCACTTTGTCAATCATCTCCAGATGCATTATTCTTAGCATGATTCACTTATCCAGCACATTTGAATAAAAGCATTCATTTTTCAAAGTGGTGATGTAGCCATCTTTTTAAAGATATTCATGGAAAGATCCCAAGCTCAATTCATCAGTGGCATCTACCTCGTATTATAGTTTGTTTTTAGCTTGAGTTTCCACTTTGTTTTCTTTTATCCCTTTTGCACATGGCTAAGACTTTAGATTACATTATGTATGGTCTAAGAGCACAAATTTTGATAGGTTAAGATTAATTACTTACAGATTATGCAACCTATTGTATAGTTTGGGGTGCTGATTATAACTTTTGAAACTAACAAATACCGCCAAGAGTCGAGAATAATTATGTGGACAGACAGTTCCCTTTGGAATCTTCATGGTATATAGTGAGAAAAGTAATAATTTTGCAACTTTTGTTAATTTAGAAAAATCGTGGAGGGCTAAGTTAAGGATCCATCACCTCTTGTCAGAAAACAAAAAATTGATGACTAAATTGCATGTATCTTCTTCTCTCCTATGCCTGACGTCGCCAACTCATATAAGGGTCGATAATGAAAGAGTGACTAAAAACTAGGGGTGAGCATCGGTCTAGGGTTGACCCTGGATTGACCCTGGACTGGCCCAACTCTACTGGTCCTGGTTTAGTTCCCAGGGAAACTGGGTTGGTCCTTGATCCTAGAATTCATGGACCAGCACTGTGCGAATTGATCTCGGTCCTGAGAGTTCCAGGTCGGTCCAACCTGGACCAACCCTAACTATATATATATAATATTATTTATAATTTTTATATATAGAGAAAACCTTAAAATAAATGACGTCAACAATATTAAACAGTTCTTTAGTGAGGAGTTCAAGTAATTTTACATTGTTTTTTTAATAACTTAGGTTTTTAATGTCTTTTACGGTATCAATAGTCATAATTTACGAAGTAGAAAAATGTTTTTGTGAGGAGTCCTCACAGGTCCAAAAAGATACCTTGTGGTATCCTCCTCTAGTATTCTTCTTTTCTGTCTATTTTTCCTCTTAGTCTTCAATTTGCTAAAATCGAAAAAAACAACTTCTTCACTCGCCACTCGACACTCGCCTTGCTCGCTTTAGGTCACTAGTGCCTCTTGCCACTCGATGCTCGCTTGGCTTGTTGCTCCCCGCTCGACATTCGATGTTTATTTTGTTCGACGCTCAGCCCACTTAACCCTCACCGCTTGCCTTTTTTAACTCGCCTTGCTCATCATTGAACCCATTGGGTCGGTATGGTCTTTTGTTGCCCTTTCAAAAAGTACAAAAAATGAAATCAAAAAATTATCAGTTGGTCTTGGGTTGACCCTAGAACCATACCGAACCCATTGGGTCGGTCTGATCCTTGGTCCTAAGCTCAATAGGGTCGGTCCTCGGTCCCAAAAATTGAGGACCAACACTGTGCGAGTTGGTCCTAAGGTTAGGGGGTGGACTGGCCCAACCCGGACTATGCTCACCCCTAGTTAATACCTTGAAAAACCTTAAATTAGTACACATATGACAAATTTACTAAAAACTAATTTTTTGATCTTGAAAAACTTTAAACCGGTATATATGTGACAAATGTATTCCAAATGATCATAAAAAAACCTCAAATTGGCATATTTGTGACAAATTTATCCTAAACTAATTTGTTTGACACCCAAAAATCATAAAATGGTACATTTGTGATAAATATCTTCTCCGTTAGATTGGATTAGTACTACAAAAAACCACAAAAATTGTACAACTATAATATATTAAGAGTAAAATCACAAAATGGTATATTAGTCAACTGTTACGTATCATGAAACTTAGTTATAAAATTTAATAAAAACTAACAAATGGTAAATTTATCAAAAGTATTTCAGTTTGAGGTAAATTTGTAAAAAATATATCAATTTAGAGTTTTGTGTGGTCAAAACATTAGTTCGAGGTAAATTTGTTACATGTGTATCGGTTTGGGGTTTTTCGGCATATTAATTTTAAAAGTTATTATGGAGGTATCATGTCCTCTCAACTTTCCATGTGCCTAAATCCATCCCATTTGATAAAAAGAGATAAAATCGCCCTTAATCATCTCACTAAAGTTTAAAGTGGTGGACCTAAAGTTATTCACTTTCCTTTTTTTTCTTTATTTTTTCTATTTCGATGCTCGAAGAAGTTGCCAAAATTAAGAATATCACGTATATGTTTTCTTAAAAAATTTAAGTGGGTATTACAAAGCATATTTAAAAAGCACTAAAATTTTCTTTTTAATTTTTTCCGCTGTACATTATTAGCTTTCTCGAAGAGAGAATTTTCTAGAAAACCTACTTTTTCACATTGTCGAGCAAAATTATGAATTGATTGTGAAGAAAAATACAAATAAAAATTGAACATCAACAACTATTTAAGACAATTAATATTCATAAAGCTTTCATTTTTATTTTGCATATCATTGCCAAACTCTTTCTCGTAAGTTATTTTTCATATTCACATGAGATGATTGGATAAAATAAATAGAAAGAAACTCTCTTAAAGACTCGACGTGATAAGATCACTGTTACATTCCCTAATACGGAAATTTAAAGAATGAAAATTAATAATAGAATACAATTGCATAAATAATTTAAATGATGGTTGAATTTAATTCGTTTTGAATTGACAAAAAGAAGAACAACAACGACAAGAAGACAGAGGAGGAAGTAATTCCACAGCGAATCAAAAAGTCCCAACACGTTACCCAACTTCTTGATTTTGATCATTCAAAAAGCAAAAAAGGAACTTACGACTCTTGTAATAATCGAGCGTGCTTGAATCAAACACGAGAAGCAGTGAAAGCATTGAAAGACAGAGAATTAGAATGGCATAGTAATAGTATCATGTTTTTTTTCCCCCTGAAAATTGGAGGAAATACATGAATTACGTTTAGCTAAAAAAATCAAACCAACGTAGAATTAATATTAAGTTCTTCATCTTCAGTTTAGCTTAAAAAATTATCTCAATAATCGAGCTGAATGAAGCTTTCCCAGCCATGGTTAAGCTCGACGAAACTGGATTGGCTGTGACTGCAAGCTTGAAGAATTTTGGAAGCTAAAGTGCTCATGGCTGAGCTTAACGAAATTTGAGCACAGCTACGACCCATGGCCAGAAGCTAGACCAATCTCGAGCAGCCATGGCCGCAAGCTCGAATTGTGGGCTATGAGCTTAAAGAAGCCTGGAAGATGAAGTGGCAATGGATGCAAGCTGATGAACTTAGAGCAGCAATGGCCTAAATCTTGAGAAGCCTGGAAGTTGGTGGTCATGGTCAAGCTTGAAGAAACTCGTGAGGCAAGGTCTTGCCTCTCTCTCTTCTTCTTTTTTTCCACAAAAGTTTCTAGTTTTTTTATTTGTTTTAATGCTTGTACTTTTTCCTTTATCCTATTTTTCTTTTTTAAAAATAATCTTGTTTTTCTTTTTTCTTTTTAAAATTTGATTTTTTTTTCATGATGTGGTGCTTGGTGGACACTGCATTTTCCTAGGAAAGTAATAGAAAAAAAATCACATCAATTGCAAAATCAATGCACTTTTAATAAAATTTAAGATTTGATTGTATTTTTTGAAAGTGTATGACTTAATTGCACTTTTGCAATAAATTCAAAACTCTTAGTGCACTCATTCCTATTTATGGATTAGATTTCCAATTACTTTTCACATGGATTCGGAACATGTAAAATCAATGCCTTTCAACTGATAAAACAAGTGACTACATAATGTAACATATCACATCCATTGAGTGCAATTGATCCACGGACCACGCAATAAACAAAATAGATTTCCACATACGCTTTTGCGTCCACCATTATTATTGAACATTTAATTTCCATGAAGAACTTGATTGGTTTTATGTCAAAGTTGTTGAATCAGCTGTGGTGCCCGCCTTTCTCTCCATCATTTCCATGTCTTCAATTCTCAACTAACTTGAAGAATGGTTTGCATACTTGGAAAAATTCTGGGTCATGACAAGATTTAATCACCGCATGGGAGTAAAAGATGTGTCATTTCTTTGACTTTAAGAAGTCCCCAGCAGAAAATTAAGTGTCCTCCATTATTAGTACTGAACATGTGCGTGTGGACTAGGGCAGTGTCGATGTTGGAGGGAAGTGGAAGTTGTTTAAAAAGATTCTTATAACACTAACAAAGTATCCATGAATCGCACTAGTTGAAGCCTATATATATATATATATATATATATTGGCTTTTTCATTTGTTTCAATGCTTGTACTTTTTTCCTTTATCCTATTTTATTTTATTTTTTTAAAATCTTATTATTACTTTTTCTTTTAAGATTTTTAAATTTTTTCCTGATGTGGCATTTGTTGGACTTTCTTAGGAAAATAATAGAAAAAAAAGTCAAGTCAGTATTTTTCGTTAGCGAAATGAGATGGACTGAATTGAGGGATTTGATTACACCAATGCGACAAATTTTAAGATTTGATTCCATTTTTTTGAAAATTTTAAAGACTCAATTGCACTTTTACAACAAGTTTAAGACTCTCAGTGTACTTATTTCTATTTGTGGATTAGATTTCCAATAACTTTTGCACATGGATCCATCACATACAAAATCAATGCCTTCCAATTGATGAAACAAATGGTTCAATATAGGACCCACACAATGTAATAGATCACATCCATTGAGCACAAGTGATCCGCGCCACATGCAATAAACTACATAGATTTCCAAATGCGCTATTGCATCCACCGACATTATTTGGACATTCAATTTCCACAAAGAACTTGATTGGTTTTATGTCAAAGTGGTCGAATCAAGTGTGGTGCCCGCCTTCTTCAATATCATTTCCATGTCCTCAATTCTCAGCTAACTTGAATGGTTTGCATACTTGGAAAATTTCTCCGTCATGACAAGATTTAGTGACCGCGTGGGAGGATAAGATATTTCGCGTCTTTGACTTGAAGAGGTTCCCGGCAAGAAATTGAAGTGTCCTCCATTAGTACCGAACATGTGCGTGTGGACTTGGGTGGCATCATTGTTGGAGGGAAGTGGAAGTTGAAGTAAAAGTCGTTTAAAAAGATTCTTATAACACTAACAAAATATCTATGTATCGCACAAATTAAAGTCTATATTTTTTCATATTATTGTAAATAGTGATAGTTAACCGATTCTTTATTCATTGGTACTTTAAGTGAAATAGAAGATATATTCAATGTTGATCGGTATTGTGTGGATCAGCATTATCAAATTGAACGAAGTTGTCTTATCGTATCTTCAATGAGTCCACACAAATACCAATTTATGTGATATTTCTTGGCAAGACAACACCTATATTAAAACTTAATAATATCAAATCTTAGTTATTTATCTTATTTTTCTTGAGAACCGATACCTAGAACGGTTTTTTTTCCCTTTATAACTTCGGTGAATCATTGATAACTTTTATTTTTTTTGGTCAATTTGCTAATACTAATTTTTTTTAATCAATTTATAATATTCATCTTTCTCTTTAGGACAAAACTTGAGCAGCTACTGCCCATGGCCAGGAAGCTCAATGAAGCCTGGAAGTTGAAGTGGCAATGGCTGCAAGCTCGACGAAATTAGAGCAGCAATGGCCAAAATCTTAAAAAAGCCTCTTGGTGGCCATTAGGGGTGAGCATTAGTCCAGGGTCAACCCTGAACCGACCCTGGACCGACCCAACACTGTCGGTCTTGGTCCGGTTTCCAGGGAGATTGAGTCGGTACTTGGTCCTAAAATTCTTGGACCGACACTATGCGGGTGAGTCATTGGTCCTGAGAGTTTCGGATCGATCCAACCCGGACAAATATATATATGATATATTACTTATAATTTTTTTTATATAAAGAAAAACTTAAAATAAACGTGTCAATAATATTAAACAACTCTTTAGTGAGAAATTCAAGTAATTTTACATTATTCTTTAATAATTTAGATTTTTAATGTCTTTTATGGCATCAATAGCCATAATTTATGAATGAAGAAAATGTTTTTGTGAAGAGTTCTCACAGCGTCCAAAAAGGCATAAATAGCCCCTTATGACATCATCCTCTAGTATTCGTTCTCTTCTGTCTTATTTGTTCTCTCAGTCTTCAATTTGCCAAGATTGAAATTCGCTCACGACTTGACACTTGCCTCGCACGCTTTGGGTCACTCGTGCCGCTTGATGCTCGCTTGGCTTGTTACTTCCCGTTCGACATTCGGTACTCATTATGTTCGATGCTTACTTCACTTGACCCTCATCGCTTGCCTTTCTTAACTGACCTCGCTCATTATTGAACCCATTGGATCAGTATGGTTCTCGGTTGCCATTTTAAGAAGTACAAAAAATGAATGAAACAAAAAATTATTGGTTGGTCTTGGATTGACCCTGAAACTGAACCGAACCTATTGGGTCAGTTTGGTTTTCAATTGCTTTTTTAAAGAGTACAAAAAATGAAATAAAAAATTATAGGTTACCGAACCAAACTCATTACGTCAGTTCGATCATCAATCGCTTTTTTAATGAGTACAAAAAATGAAATAAAAAATTATCGATTAGTCTTGGGTTGACCCTGGAACCGGACCAAACCCATTGGGTCGACCCTGGAACCGGACCAAACCCATTGGGTCGGTCTAGTCCTTGGTCATAAACTCAATAGGATTGGTCCTTGGTCTAAAAAATTGAGGATCGACACTGTATGGATCAGTCCTAAGGTTAAGGGGTGGACCAATCCAATTCGGACCATACTCATCCTTAATAAAAACAGGTTCGGAAGATGTGATAATTCGAATAGACATTTGCAGTCTAGGTGTCCCATCTATCTCCCTCTCAAGTCCACCTTTAATAAAGATACTTTTTGAAAAAAGCCAAAAAGACCAAAGGATGCAAGTACTCGTGGACAATCAATGTTTGTCCATCAGTGGTGAAGGAAAGGATGGAGACTCGAAATTGTCGGTGGTCACTGTCCAAGCAAAGGAATAATAATGCAGAAAATCATCCATTTGATCACTGAAGTAACCTGTTGGTGTTCAGCTGAGGCCTAAACCAAGGATAAGTCACTGAGCTCCATTATCTGTGTTAGAAATATTTAAAGTATTTCCTTTGAAGATGAAATGACTAAAGATGGTGTTGACAAAATTGAGAAATTACTGAAAATGAGATGACTAAAAATGACGACATAAATAAATAAAAATTAAGATTTAATTTGATTCATTGTTTCTTGATGACTTAGGAAATATCCTATATGTCTGGAAAATTCTATACCAATCCCCTCTTTCTTCCTCGTGATTTGTCTCTTTGTTAAAGTTCTAAATGGTTGGATCTCTGAATCTCAGCCATTGATAATCAAATATTTTATAAAAAAGTTGTTGTGTTTCCATCACCAAAATCTAAAGATCATCGTGTCAAGAACCAAAATTTGGCTTGCCACAAAACGAATATGTAATTCACAGTTATAAAGACTCATCACATATTTTTCTTTATCACCCTCGAATTAAAACAACGATTACATTATTGTAGCCCATTTATTCCTATAAATTTGGAGTTAGACCCCTTGGTAAAAAGGCTTACTGTCACACTTATTAGTGTGTCCATCTTCACTTTCTTGGTATCAAACTTTGACTTTGAAACAATGATATGAGAGGTTAAAGCTGTCGGTGAAAATAAAATTGAACATTTTATCTTGCAAAAAGGGGTAGCTCTCAAAGAAGATCACAATATATTTCACTTATATTTCTATCCGCGTCTTCTTATTAGGGGTGATGTTTCCCAATAGATATGTTTCAAAACAAAAATTTGGAATTTGCTTTGTCAAAATCGATTTCCTATTTTTAAAATCATGAATTGAAGTGGTCGACCCTATAATGGCTTGGAGCCACATTAGCCAGTTCTAGGGTCGATCTAGGAATTAGCCTCTCTCTTTTCTTTTTCTTTTTAATTTTTTTACTTGATTGCTCTATCGTATTCATTATTTTTGCAAAAGTTTTCAATTAGGAAATTAGTCTACTTATGTTGAAATGTTCAACCTTATTATTTCTACAAAATTTTTCAATTAAAAGACTTGTAGGGTTTGGTTTTGAGCTATTCAAAACCGGTTCTACCTGATGATTGACCTTAAAATCGCTTCTACCCGAAACAGTTCTAGCCAGGAACCAGTCTTCCCAAGGAGAACCCATCAGTTCAAGGCCTAGAATTGGAAAGCAATTTGGTTAAGGCCAATCCCCAAATTTTACTCAAACACCGAATTGGTTCTCGTGTAAATCAACTTGAAATTAGTTGGTTAAGACCAATTAAGTTTGATTTTGGAGTTGAAGTGACTCGGTTGCTCTCCCCTACTCATTATCATTAAAATATCGAGAATATGTGATTGGCTCTATTCAAGAAAATTGTAGTGGAGTTCATCCTTGTCAATATTATGCAAATCAATCACCAAAAGAAGCAAAACCATACCATTTAACTAGAGACCATCTTTTCTTAAGAAATTATGCAAAATGAATAATACACTTATTTTTTACTTTAAAAGGTTATACTTATTTAACATCTCTAAATTTGCAATTATTGAATATCAACAATGATAATTATATGTTAACATTGTCATATTTTTAAAAATAACATAGAATGCATAAGACACTTATTATTTACAATTAAAAAAAATGCTTACTTAACCCAATAAGTTGACCTACCGAATTGGGGTGGTAGGGATTTCCATCTTAGGAAGTCCACGTGTAAATTATGTTGGGTTAAAACCACCTTCACTAGCCAAAAGCCTAATCTTAACCAGTCATGAGGTTCGCAATCCTTACATTATAAAAAAACACATGCTTACTTTATGTGGTAATTTTTTTAGGGTTAATATCACAAAAAACCTCAAAACTAATACACATATGTCAAATCTATCACAAACTAATTTTTTTACTACAAAAAGCTCTAAATTGATATACATGTGAAAATTTTACCCAAAGTTAATTTTTTACCACCAAAAGCCCCAAATTACAATTCACCCCAAATTACACATGTAGTAATTTTACCATTCGTTAATTTCTGTTTAATTTTACTATCAAATTGTTGAGCTGGATGACATGTGGTAGTTGAAGGGTAGACTAATTCGGGGTTTTACTTATTACAACTTATAATCTTTATTTAATTATTACATTTTTTTGGTTAGAAATTATGGTTACCTTTTTAAATAGTCAGAATATATATGAGCAATTTGACATTCTAATCTAAGGATTATAGTTGGTATAAAATTTATAAAACTTCAAATTTTCCTTATGAATCAAGTTTTTTTTTCTTTTTTCCACTTAGAGGGATGATGCGAGGGGCTTTTTGTCAACAATTTTGTGAAAATTTGAAAGATTGTACTTACTTTCAACTAACAATCAAAACATTAATTGGATATATGGATCTAGGTTAACCCCAACTCTATTACGTCCATAAACAAAACATTATATAAAATTGCTATTCAGTATATAAAACAATAAAATTAAACTTCATTTTTACTGTAGCTTAATTATAATGTCACTTCTATATTTTTCACATGATTTTATTGACTCCGCAAAAGAAGCGGGTTAATTGGCATTTGTCCGTTACCGATGGTGGAAAGAACGGAAGGATGGATCAGGACTAGTGCATTAGCGGTGGAAAAAAATGAAAGGATGGATACCTACTCAATGTTTGTCTATTTAGGCGGAGAAAATGACATTGGTGATGGTGACTAGTCCAGCAAAAGTAACAAAAATGCAGATAATCATCCATTTTTATGCCCAATAAATTGACTGATTTTTAGTTAAGGCCTAAACTAAGATTTGGCTAACAAGCTCCATAGTCTGTACCCATCTTCTCTTTTTTCATCATGGTTTGGATCTTAGCTAAGATTCTAAATTGTTGGATCTTTGCAGAAAATCAAATGTTCCGGTGAAAAGTTGTTGTGTTTCCATCGCCAAAATTTGAAGATTGTTGACATGACAAGAACCAAAATTGGACTTACTCGGAAAAGAAAAATTAATCTAAGGCATTAAGACCCGTCGTGCATTTCTTTCCGTCACCCTTTATTATAAATGACACTCACCAATGGAGCCCCTTTATTCCAAGAGCTAGACCCCTCAGAAGATAGGCTTCAATGTTCAAAAGAAAAATTATTGCACTGTCCTAGTAAAAAAATCATTATAAACTACGGAAAAAGAGTGTAAAAAAGGACTTCACGTCGCGGCTAAGACAACTGCCATCTGACACCAAAGGCCATGTTGTACTACGCGTCAGTGTGTCCATCTTCACTTACCACTACTGAACTTTAACTATGAAAAAATGATACTAGAAAAGCAGCAATTTCCCTTGTAGTGTAGGGGGATGGGGAGAGATTAAAGCTGTCGGTAAAAATGAGATGAACTTTTTATCTTGCAAAAAGGGTAAAATTGCCACATTTATTTCACTGGTCGATCCTAGAACCAGCTTGATCTGCCTGGAACCAACCTAGAACCAACCTAGAACCGTATCAATGAGTTCCAAGGCTGGCTTAGGAATTGGCCTATTTTTTTTCTCTATTTCATTTTTTATTAAATTATTCTTTTATATTCAATATTTTTTCAAAAGTTCTCAATTAGGACGCCATAATGTATGTTTATGTTGGAACGGTCAACCTTATTTTTTTTGCAAAAGTTCTCCGTTGAAAGACTTGTAGGGTTTGGTTTTGAATCAATTCAAAATTGGTTCTAACCGATGATCGGCCTTGAAATTGATTTTACTTGATAATTAGCCTTGAAATAGATTAAAAACCATTCTAGTTGGGAACTAGTCTTCCTAAGTAGAACCAATTAGTTCAAGGCCAAGAATAGGGAATTGAACTCAAATTTGTACCAGGAAATCAAATTAGTCTCAATGTGAATATACTTGAAATTGATTGAGTAAGATAGTTTTAATTCGATTTTCTGTTGAACTGACCTAATTGTTCATCCTTACTCCCTAATCATTAAGATATTGTAAATATGAGTTGTCTCTATTTAAGAACATTGCAGTGGATTTTCCATCCTTGTCAAATTTATGCAAATCAATCATCAAAAGAAGCAAAACCATATCATTTAACTAGCGATTGTCTTTTCTTAAGAAATTATTCTGAATGCAAAATTATAATAATAATACATAATGCAAAATACACATTATTTACAATAAAAATGCTATGCTTAACCAAAAAAAATAGTGCAATTGATTGGGTCATTAGGAATTTCTAGTTCAAGAACAAGATGTTGCCCATTTGAATCCCACAAACTACTTGTAAACTGCTTTGAGATAGAGCCATTTTTCCTAGCCAAAAGGCTGAGATAGTCTCGATGTCTGTATCCTTGGATTATAGAAAAAATGCTAACTTTATTTGGTCATTATTTTAAATGCTTCAACACTTGTAAATGCAAAAGGGTCTTAATCAACTTAATCACAGAGAGAAAGTACTTAATGACTTTAATTAGTCATAATATTTTTGGATAAAAATTCAAGACACACAAAGTTAGGAGTAATTTGACTTTCTAATATAACAATTATGTTTGGCAAAAAATTTAAATAACTTCTTTTTCCTTAAGATCCGAGTTTTTTTTTTTTTTTTTCATTTTTCACTTAAAATGGATGATTTTAGAGGTTTCTATCAACAAATCTGTGAAAGTTTTCAACTACCAGTCAAAACATTAATTGGATAAACTGATCTAAGCTAACCCTAGTCTCTTATGTCAATAAATAAAAACATTACAAAAAATTGATATTCAATATATAAAACGACAACATGGCTATATTACTTTTTAAAACTATTTAGATATGTATATCATTTTGACCTTTAAACTTTCAAATTTTTTTTCCTGTAGCTTAATTCTAATGTTGCTTCTACATTTTAACATGGTTTCAATGACCTGCACCGGGAGTGGGTTCAGCACCGGTACCTAATCAATGTTTGTCCGTTGAATGCGGAGGAAAGGATGAAAGGATCGATAAGGACCAGCACTTGGCGCTGGGAAAAGGACGAAAAGGACCATTTGCAGTGGGAAAGGACAGAAGGATGTATACCTCATCAATATCTGTCCATCAGCGGTGCAGGAAAGGATGGAGACATGGACATTGGCGATGATGACTGGTCGTGTAAAACAGCAATACTGCAGAAAATCATCCATTTCTAATTTATGTACTCGAGAAATTGACTTGTGTTTTATTAATTCCTAATAAGCTCCATAGTCTATAACCGTCTCCTCTTTCTTCCTCGTGATTTGGTTCTTTGCTAAGGTTTGCTAAGGTTCTAAATTATGGAATAACTGGTACTAGATCTGATTATCAATAATTCCAGCAAAACAATGTTGTGTTTTCCATCACCAAAATCTGACTTACTGAGAAAAAAAAATAATAACACTCATCATATAATTCTTTCCATCACCCTTTATTAAAAATTATACACATTATTGGAGCCCCTCAATTCCAAAAAATCTGGAGTTCGATCCCAAGAGCCAGCTTATCCTGTTCGGATCAGATCTCGAGTTCAGTCACTTTATCATTTTCTTCTAGGATTTAGGAAGTGGAGCATAGCAGGTTTTAGCAACGTTATGCCAAAGATGTAATTTTTGGAACACGAGGAAAAAAGGGTTCGTAAGCTAATTTGACCCATCATTTTATCAAATTATACTATGCTACGCTGGATTAAGTCATGGTTTTTAGAGAAACTTGCACTTAGTAGTTATCCGAATGGCTCAGCATGCTGCACATTAGTATCCAAATCTCTTTCTAGTCATATTAATTATTTGCCGCAACCTACCACCGCCATCAAAATCAGTTCATGCTCGCGGCAATCTTCCTCTTGAGAATGCACTTCCTGCTTGCCCTGTCCGCATTCAAGAACGTGAATCGCGGAGCGAATCTCGTTATAAGAATTTGTTTGAGGAGCGAGAGTGTACTCTCGACTGAGATTGACGGTGGCCGAGACCGCCTGGCTCGATTCTGGCATGCCGCTTGGCAAAGTCGTTGCACCTCCAAGGTCGTTGATGCATTGTCGCAAATACATTGAGCGCAAGGTGAACTCATCCTACAAACAAGGAGTAGAAGAGACTTTCCCAGCGAGGGCGGTGGATGGGAATCTAGGTCCTGCTCCACAGGCGAATTGGGTAGTGAAGATGAAGAGGGTTTGAAGGAGAGACGCGGCATCATTTGGCACGCATGTACGACCTACGCCAGCTGAAACATTACCTTCCTAAATGCGCTAATTCGGTGCTTCATCATCAGCCTCATCTGTCGGTGCCCGTCAACCTCCATTAATGAAAGCACTCGAGCGACCTCAGATCTGCATTGCGCCATCTCATATGTGATGCGCGCAACCTTAAGTGAGGTGTCGCACCTCGATCTCAGGAGGCGAGCTCCATTAATGGAGGTCGACCACAGAGAGAGAGAGAGAGAGAGAGAGAGAGAGGAGAGAGAGAGAGAAACGCGATGGCGGCTTCTGTATGATGGTGGTCGCAGTGGCGGTGGCCAAGTTTGATCTTGACGGTGGTGGTCGAGTTGTTTGTGATGGCGGTGGCAGCAGCGACGGTGGCTGCAAAAAAACAACAAAAAGCTAGGGCTTCCAGGGAAGAAGATGAACAGCGAATTAGAACATTTTGATAAATAGAAAAAATAATAGAAAAAGAGAAAATGAAAAAAAAGAAAAAGAAAAGCAAAACATGTCATTTTGAATAAAGTTGAACAAATTATGTCACTCACCATCAACATAGGACGACTAATAATCACTAGGCGCTAGGTCAAAGATTTTCGGCTCCTATTAATCATAAGGATTACAAAAGAATTTATGTAGATATTTATGATTAAATTAGTAAAATTAAAAATTTTAAGATCAATTAGATAATTTCTCCATTAAAATTGAGTTAAGAAATTGATTTACATCCCAAATTGGTACTCAAAACTACATGTCACGTGGGTGAGGATTGAAGTCAGATCTTCTTTTCTTTTATTTTTTAGGGTTAATACCCTGAAAAACCCCAAACTGGTATACTTGTGACAGATTTACCTCAAACTATTTTTTTGACCACCAAAAACCCCAAACTAGTATACCTTTGACAAATTTACCCCAAACTGGTAACACTTGTGACAAATTTACCCTATGTTAGTTTTCGTTAAATTTTATTCTCAAATTATTAAGTTAAATGACACGTGACAATTGACCGGTATACCAATTTAGTATTTTACGCTCCGTTTGTCACAGTTTACAATTTTTGTGATTTTTTTTGTGGTATTAATCCAATTTAGTATAGGGTATATTTGTCACAAATTTACCATTTTGAGGTTTTTTGCAGTCGAATAAATTAGTTTGGGGTAAATTTGTCATAAATGTACCAGTTTAGAGTTTTTTTATAGTCAATCGGGGTAAATTTGTCACAAGTATACTAGTTTAGGGTTTTTCATGGTCAAAAAAATAGTTTGGGGTAAATTTATCACAAGTATACCAGTTTAGGATTTTTCAGGATATTAACCCTATTTTTTAATATTGACAGCTGGTCTTTTGTTACTATGCGGGCCTGGCTTTCGTTATTTTTGCAATTTTCTCATGTGTAATCAATTTGAGCATTCAAACAAAATGAAAATTCAATTTGTGCATTAGGCTCAGACATGGGTGATGGTGACCGGTCAACTAAAAAATAATAATATAATGCAGAAAATCATCCATTTATGTTACCTCGACTGTTCATAAGTCCACCATCCTATTCATGTCCTGATTGAGGTCTTATTTAATTTTTATCTTCTGCCAGTTTTTTTTTGGTCAGAAATAAGACATTCATATATTAAAAGCACGAACTACAAGTAGACGATAGGTTAGCATCAGAACATAAAATATTTAAAAGGGGTTGCGGTGGAGCATATAACCAATTTGTTGCGAGGGAATTGAGGCGGTGCGACTTGGCAATCCAATCAGCGGCATAGTTTGCGTCTCTTGAGCAGTAGGAGAGACTGATAGAAGGGAGCGGCCGTAACATAGCTCTGATTTCCGAAAGAAGACTACTTACAGCCCATGGGTCAGCAGCCCGGCCCAAGAGAGCCTCCACCAGGACAAAGCTGTCGCTCTGTACTTCGCATCCTCTGTCTTTGAACTGAACTCCCACTTTACTTCCTATTCGCTGGTGCAGAAAGCGTATGGCGTGGAGAAGCGCTAGGGCTTCGGCGTGCAAGGGAGATTCCGCTCGGAGTTTCACGGCGAATCCATCTATCAACAAGCCATTCGAGTCACGCACGATCCCTGCTACAGAGCATCTCTCATCCTCCTTCTTCCAAGAGCAGTCAACATTAAGCTTTAATCTGCTACTGTCCGGTGCTGTCCAGATTTCGTGTGGTTCTGATCTACTGGTCTTCGGCTGTTTCATGCTTGGGATCCATCTGGAGAAGGCCCTCACCTGGACTTGAGCAAGATCTACTAGTGATTCGGTGTTGGGGGGTCGAGATCTGAAGATGTAGTCATTGCGGAGCTTCCATATCAACCAGATCGTACTTGCCACCATAGCTGCTGAAGGTACCTCTGTTCTTTCATCAAAAAATTCGGCAAATCACTTGTCAATACGAGTTACAGATCTCGTGTTGGTGTATAGGTTAAGGCGTGGGTCACTCCATATTTGTCGAGTCCTTTTACAAAGTAAGAACAAGTGTTCTATTGTCTCAGGATGCCGAATACAGAGAGGGCACAGGGGATCAGGTAATATTTTTCTTTTATAGATATTTTCTTTTGTTGGGAGTGCATTTTGGCATATGCTCCATAGGAAGAATTTGATTTTAGGGGGGATTGGAGTGTCCCATAACTGAATCCATAAGGATCTAGGCGGCTGGTAGGAGGTTGAGGCTCTGTTTAGGTCAGAGTTAGCGGTCATTGAGCATACCCTGTTATAGCCACTTTTTACTGTGTAAGATCCTGAATGATTCCCCATCCAAATTAGCCTATCCTGCTGTGACTGTGTGCTGATTGGAGTGGCAAGGATTTCCTGGGCTACTTGTTCATCAAAGAGCGCTTGAATTTTAGGCTCCTCCCATACTCTGCTTTCATTGTTTATTAGTTCAGCTACCTTCTCTGGATCATTTCTGTTCACTGGACCTCCGATCACTCCCCTTGAGAGCCATCTATCTCTCCATATGTTAATGCTGTGCCCATCTCCCACTATCCATTTCACCTTCGGTTCTAGGGTGTCTCGACCTATAAGAATGCTGCGCCAGCCCCAAGATGGTCGCTGTCCTGATTTTTCCTTCCATAAGTCTCCATTTGGATAGTATATTCCTTTTAGGATTTTGCTCCATAGAGCTGAAGGTGATTGTGCTAGTCTCCAGGCTTGTTTGGCTAAACATCGCCTTGTTGAAATTGATCAGGTCTTTAAAACCCAGACCCCCTTCGTCTTTTCTGCACTTCAAGATTTCCCAATTTTTCCAGTGCATTCCTCTTTTAGAGCCATTTTGTTTCCACCAGAAAGCTGCTATCCGTTGTTCGATGGCTTTGCACACTGAGATTGGGAGTTTGAAAATGGACATAGCGTACTGAGGAAGCGCTTGTACCACAGCTTTTATCAATATTTCTTTGCCAGCTTTAGATAATAGCTTTTCTTTCCAGCCTTCTAGCTTCATGTTCACCCTAGTCAGGATCCATGAAAACATCTCCTTTCTTGTTTGTCCCCAGTAAGATGGAATCCCTAAGTATTTCCTTGTTTTGTCCATGATAGGCACTCGTAACTCATAGGCCATATTTCTCTTTAAGGTTAAAGGACACCCCTTACTAAAAAACACTCCTGATTTGTTGAGATTGATAGCTTGACCAGTAGCGTAGCAATACTGGTTGAGAAGATTTGCTAGATTTTGGCATTCACTAATTGTTCCATCCATAAAAATTATAGCATCATCAGCAAATAATAGACGAGACAATGTGGGGCAATACCTGTTCAATTTTATTCCTTTAAGGCTTCCATCTTCTATTGCTTTGTGCATCATCCAGGAGAAAACATTAGCCATCAATATGAAGAGATAAGGCGACAATGGATCTCCTTGTCTTAATCCCCTCGTGGGTTTAAAATACCGTGTTTGATCACCATTAACTTTAACACTATAAGACACCGTGGAAACACATGTCATAATCAGCTCAACCCATCTTGCACTAAAGCCCATCTTCAACATACTCCTTTTTAAGAAATCCCACTCGACCCTATCATAGGCCTTTTTCATATCCAATTTTAGAATTGCCTGGAATTTCTTTTTTCGTTCTCTGATTCTCAGCTGATGCAATACTTCTTGAACTATAAAGATGTTATCTTGGATTTGTCACCCCTTTACAAAGGCACTTTGTTCATAGGATATTATCTCTTCCAGCCAGGGTTTCAATCTGTTTGCTAACACTTTGGAGATAATTTTGTAGCTGAAATTGCATAGACTAATAGGCCTGAATTGACAGATACTTTCTGGGGTTTTAACTTTAGGAATGAGGGTTATGTGGGTCTTGTTGAGTAGGGGGTCGAACTCACCTGATTCAAAGA
Source organism: Eucalyptus grandis x Eucalyptus urophylla (assembly GCA_028830015.1). NCBI lineage: Eukaryota > Viridiplantae > Streptophyta > Magnoliopsida > Myrtales > Myrtaceae > Eucalyptus > Eucalyptus grandis x Eucalyptus urophylla. The sequence goes on along the minus strand of CM054198.1, from coordinate 26,205,709 downwards.
AATTTCTAACCATATGCAGCACATCCAGCTTGATATCCTCCCAATAATGTTGATAAAATTGACCATTCAGCCCGTCTGGGCCCGGAGCTTTTAGTGAGCCTAGCTGAAAAACTGCCTCTTTTACCTCTTCCATAGAAATAGGAGCCAAGAGGTGCTCATTCATTTGCATGTTTATGACAGTTGGGCACATGTCCAAAATAGGTTGATAATCTCTTGGACCCTCTGATTCATATAACGAGCAATAGAAATCCTCTATGTGATATTTCAACATTTTTTGGTCCCTACACCAAGTGTCGTCATCGATGCGCAACATAGAGATTCTGTTCCTATGTCTTCTTTGAACCGTAGTAGCATGGAAGTATTTGGAATTTCTGTCTCCCCAACGCATCCAGTTTATACGAGATCTCATACCCCAATACATCTCCTCCCGACGCCAAAGTCGCTCAATATTTTCTTTGATTTCTTGGCATTCCACTTTGCTGGAAACTTCAGAATCCCCATTGGTAATGTCAGTAAGTTTCTTTTTGAGATTTCTAATTTGGACTGATGCATTAGAGAATTTAGTTTTGCTCCACGCTGTCAATGCCTTTGTCACCTGCTGTATTTTCTGAGATAAAGTTGTATGATGGTACTGATCATTTCCCCAGCATCTTTTAATAATCTCTCCACACTCTTTTTCCTCCATCCAGTAGGCTTCAAACTTGAATTCCTTTCTTCTTCTCTCCCTAATGGGATGTAGGGACAGCACTAATGGGCTGTGGTCTGAACCAACTGCTGGAAGGGCCACCACTTTAGCATTGGGGAAAGTAGTTGTCCACTCCATTTTACATAAAGCTCTATCCAGCCTCTTTTTCACCAAATTTTCACCTTCTCTATTGTTGATTGGAGCAATCCGTTATCAAGTTTTCAGCTACCCAAGGAATTAACTAATGTCTGGTTAAGGCCTTGACCATGGTTAAGTTACCGAGCTCTTTTATGCTTAAATTGATTGCTCTCTCCCCCCCCCCTTCCTTCATCCTTCCTTGCACTCAAATCTCTCACCCTTCTTCTTGCTCTGTTTCCCTCTTTCTTCACCTCGGCACAATCATTCGTCTTCCTTCTCTTCTTCTTCAGTATCTGCTTCCCCTTTTCATCACTCACTCTCTCTCTCTCTCTCTATCACACACACACACACACTCTGTTTCCCTCATTCTTCACCTCGGCACTACCATTCTTCTTCCACCTCTTCTTCTTCAGTATCTGCTTCTCCTTTTCATCATACTCTCTCTCTCTCCCTGTTTCCCTCTTTCTTCACCTCGGCACTACCATTCTTCTTCCTTCTCTCCTTCGTCAGTATCTGCTTCTCCTTTTCATCATATTCTCTCTCTCTCTCTCTCTCTCTCTCTCTCTCTCTCTCTCTCTCTCTCTCTTCGCTCTTTGTTTCTCCGGAAAAAATAAAAATAAAAATGTCAATTGATCCTGTCATTTCTATTGCGTGGGATGCCTTCAAGTGTGTGGTTGTTCCCATCAAGCGTCAATTCGGATACGTTACCTCCTCCAAGAGCTACGCCCAGGATCTTCAGAAAGAAGTTGGAAGCTAGCATACGAGGCTGAGACGGTCCAAAATGCCGTGGAAGTGGCCATAAACAATAGTCGGAATGTCTACAGTTATGTCACGCAGTGGCAGGCAAATGTTGAGAAGGCCTTGAACGAGGCGCGAGACTTGCTGGACGACTTCGAAAAGGCAACCAAGACCTGCGGCTATGGGAATCTTCCCGTACCCAGTTGTCGCTATCAGTTCAGCAGGACGGCCAAGGACAAGATCGAGGGCATTCAATGACTCACTCAAGAATATAGTCAATTCAAGGATATCTCCTCCAGCGGTCCTGCTCCAGGGAATGTTGCTGCTTCGACTCCGGCCAGGAGAGAGGACAAAGATGTCGTCCAGTCGGCCACCACGACAGCCTTTGCTTCTTTTGCCTCGATGTCGATTAAGCTTAACGACGACCACATCGTCAAATCCAGAGAATTGATCATGCAAGAGATCATGGCCGCTCTTGCCGATAACAACAATAGCGTCGTCGGGATTCATGGGATGGGTGGAGTGGGCAAGTCTACCCTATTGGACAATGTCGAAAGGAGAATAAGGAAAGAGAAGTGGTTTGATTGGGTCGCTAAGGCTGATGTGTCAGAAAATCAAGACATAAAGAGGATTCAAGGAGAGATTGCGCATGCGCTGGACTTGGACATAAAGGATGTAGAGCATGTCAATCCGCGAGCAGAGCGTTTGCGCATGAGGTTGGAAAATGAGGTGAGGGAGAAAAAGAAGGTCCTTATAATACTGGACAACCTATGGAAGGGGCTTGACTTGAAATCAGTGGGCATTCCTTGTGGACATGACAACAAAGTCATAGGATGCAAGTTGTTACTGACGTCAAGATTGAGATAGCTAGTACGAGTACCTAGAGGGGGGTGAATAGGTATACACAAAAAATTTCTCGATGTTTGCACGATATTTAAACAATTAGAGAATTTGCAATAGTTAAAAATTCAATCACAAGACTGAGTAAGGGAAAGAGAGAATTGAACACTCAGTTTATAGTGGTTCGGCTTGATTCAAGCCTACGTCCACTCTTCTGCACTGACAGCCGATTGGCTGGATTCCACTATGATCAAAGAGTTGTTACAGTGTTGATCTTCCTTGATTTCTAGGTGTAGATGATCTACCACACTCGCTCAAGGCGTCACCAAGTATAAACACTCTCAGTATACAATTTCGCTCAGTCTCAACTAACAATCAAAGGATCTTCAGACTCTGGAATTTTTCTATCGATCACACTCTTAAAACAACTAGAACGTCTTCCTTTTATACTCCTTCATGCCATCATAGCCGTTGGCACTTACCAAAGGAATTCCTCCAATCTACCCGTTGGACGGAATCAATCAAGAAGATCATCCGAGCTATATAAGGAATCTGATGATAGCCCATCAATCCTGTTCGCCCATACAATCAGGATCTCGGTTTCCAAGAATAGAATAATCCAAGATTATTTCGTCGACCATCGGATCTTCAATCGTTCTTAGATAAGATATAAAGAATCCGAAATGATTATCCAACCAAAGAATCTATCCCAGAGGATAGGATCAAATCCTCAATCATAAACCTCGACTTTGGATTTCCTTCAATACTGGATTAGAAAGACTGTCAGTGAGAATAACTTTGAGTCTTGAGTCTTGAGTCTTGAGTCTTGAGATAACAAAGTCTTGAGACTATAAAATCTTGAGACTTTAACTATCGATATCCAGACTTAGACTGATAGAAATGTTTTGTCAGCTTCAAAATATTCTTGAAAGATTTCTCCAACAATCTCCCCCTTTTTGATGGTGACAAAACTTTCTTGAAGATTTGAACAACTTTGACCTGCAAAAACATTTCTCAAGCAATATGGCTAACTCATAAAGATTATTCTGCATCCACAGCAAATTGGTTAGTCTTTCATGAGTAATACCATGTAACAATACTTGATATAAATGCAACCAGTCAAGCATCAAAATCCACAACCAATTCAGTCTAACACTCAAGTTCAAGTTCTCAAGTCATACTCAAAAATAAACATAACCACAAAAGTCAAATAAAGTTTGTTCAAATTGGTTCTCCCCCTTTTTGTCATCATTAAAAAGAGGGTGAGAAAGGAGTCATGTCTGCTTGGGAATGCGCACGATCTGGAAATCCCCAATGGACTGGACTACTCCTTCGAGCTTCTTCAGATCTTCTCGCAGATGAGCTACCTCTTCTCTCTTGGCATTGGCTTGAAGTTGTAGAGCGAGGTCTTTGTATTTATCTTCCAGAGAGACTGAAGATGCTTGTCCAGCATGCTTCAAGACTTGGATTTCACAATCCAGAATATATATCTGGTTACGCATTTCCAGAAGAATATTCATGATACTACGAAGATCTACAGAATCATCCGTCTGTGTACTGGCATTGGCTTTCTCAGATGGTGTGTGTGCAGACGATGGTGCTTCTGAACGCTCTTGCAGATTTGGAATCGTCATATCATCTTCTTCAGGCAATTGAGAGACCTGAGCTTCTTCTGGGTCTTCTGGAGATTTTCTTTGATCTTCAGCAGCATGAGGTGGAGACCTCTCTTGCTCGCTAACTCCCCCTGTCTCTAGGACATCGAAAGGGGAAGAGTGATGATCAATCTCTTGATTTCCTTTCTCTCCAGATTTATCAGCAGACTGTTCTTTTACTTCTTCTTTTTCTTCCTCAACTTCTTTCTCCTTCTCTCTCTGTTCTTCTTCTTCTCTGCTCTGCTGAAGTTCTGTCGAATAAGACACAGAACGTCTTGTTCTTGTCAGTGCTGGAATAGTGGGATCTTCATCATCTTCATCTTCATCCTCATCCTCCAGGATAAGAGTTCTTTTCCTCTTTTTCGAAGAAGCACTAAATGCCTTCTTTCCTTTTCCTTTTGAAGCAGACTGGACTGGAGATTTCACTTTGAATTTCTCCATTGCCTTAGAAAGTTCTTGCAGACGCATCTTCATTAACATTTTCAGCCCTACCACCATCTTATCACACGGTCGAACACAAAAAGTATGTGGCAGTTCAATATTCAGATGTCTGAAGATCTTGGTCACCAGACCAGGATAAGGCAATTGTCCTTTGTCTTTTGACACTGTTCTGTACATATGGAAAAGAATAGTGTGCGGGAGAGAGAACTTCCGTCCTGAGTTGATCGCATACATCAACTTTGCTTCAGAAAGAGACACAGAAGTCTTTGAAGTAGACTTAGGTCTTAGACAATTGATCACAATCTTGTGAAGCACAATGTTGATAGCGTTCATTCTGGAATAGATAATTTTCTTATCTACATCCCTATCTTTGACAAGATCCAGAGTAGTTCGAGCAGGTGAGACTTTAATTGGGAGATAGCGTCCCCGTTCAACTCCAACTATGTCTGCCAACATATTCACATCTACCACATAGACTTTGTCTCGAACACTGAATGAAATTCTATTCGCATCCAAAAAGCTAAGATTTGAATAGAAATAAGCAGTCAGATGATCATACCCGTCTGTAGAGTCAGAGCAGAAAGTCTCAAGTTGAAGCAAATTCAACTTCTCTCTTAGGTTCAAGTTGATGGAATCCAGGAAGTCAAAATCGACACTTCTAGGGTTGATTACCCCTCTTTTCAACAGACTGTAATACACTTTTTCTTGATCCTTGGATTTAAACAAATCCATCCGATTTCCTTTCGCCTTTGCCGCCACACCCATTCTAGGTTCAAATTCAAGGAACATTTTGTCATCATCATTCGCGTCAATCAGATTTTGTCCTGGCATACGAGGATCTCTTGGAATGTTCGCAAGAGCTTCCTCTGCTTTTCCTTTTGGGGCAATTCCCCATTCCTCCATTTTCTTCAGAAAAAGATACTCATTCCCATAATTTTTGTCCTTAAGGAAGTCATCTATGTAGTTCAATGGAGTACCTGTGCTTTTCAATGCACGATAAAGTTTATACAAAAAGGAGGGCTTTTGAACTCTTACTGGGTCGGCATCCTCGATTATCTCTTCTTCCAGATTATGACTTTCACTTTGTGGGGCAGGAGATGCTGAATGACGTGGAGGAGAGCGAATCGGACTTTGTCGCTGACCAGATAAGTCTTCTTCCTCAGTGAGATCGAAATGAGTCGGTCCCTTCTTCATTCTTTGTGGTCCCCTGTTCGCGATTCTTGATGATTTCCTCGAAGACGACATCTTTCTTTGTCTATTGGAGGATTCCTTCACTTGCTTTCCCAAGAAAAATGACCACTTTCTCGACGATGAACAAAGAGTAGAAACAGTATCGAGAGAAGAGTGCTTTTTAGGGTTTTGAAGATTTGGGGAAAGAAAAACTGTATATATATATATATAACTTAGTTTTTGAAAAGGGAAGTTCAATCGGTGCAATGGAAAGTGAACGATTACTTCTTTTCAAAATCGATAACTGCCAAAATTATTAAATAAAAGATCGTACCTTTGTGACTAAATGACAATTAGTACCTTTTAGATGAAATACAACTTACAGTCTTTATCCACGAATGTCTGAGTCTCAGGACTTAGAGTCTAAGAGATCAGAGTCTTAGAGTTGGTGAGTCTCTAGACTTTAACTTCTTCAAGCTTCAAAATGTTGAGTCTTGAGCGGATAAAGTCAAACTGATTCTTCTCCAAAGGCTTTGTGAATATGTCTGCTAGTTGACTTTTTGAATCAACAAATTGGATCGAGATTTCTCCATTTTGAATATGATCTCTAATAAAGTGATGTCGAATCTCAATATGCTTTGCTCTTGAATGAAGGATTGGATTTTTGGTGAGATTTATAGCACTGGTGTTGTCACATCTGATTTCTGTGCATGAGTCTTCAATGCCAAAGTCTTGTAGCTGTTGTTTTATCCATAGAATTTGCGAACAGCAGCTTCCAAGAGCTACATACTCTGCTTCTGTCGTTGAAAGAGCTACAGTGCTTTGTTTCCTCGAAAACCAAGACACCGTTCTGTTTCCAAGTAGTTGACAAGTTCCAGAAGTGCTCTTTCTATCGATTCTGCAACCGGCCAGATCTGCATCTGAGTATCCTAGAAGATTAAAGTCTCCCCTCTTTGGATACCAAAGACCGATGCTTGAAGATGAAGCAACGTATTTGATAATTCGTTTCACGGCACTGAGATGTGAATCTCTAGGATCTGATTGAAACCTAGCACAGATACAAACACTAAACAAAATATCAGGTCTAGAAGCAGTAAGATAAAGAAGTGAACCGATCATGCTTCTGTACAACTTTTGATCTACTTTCTTCCCTTCTTCATCCTTGTCTATCTTCTGAGAACATGACATTGGTATGTCGATCTTTTTGCATTTTTCCAATCCAAACCTTTTGACAAGATCATTCGCATATTTTTCTTGATGGATGAAAGTTCCTTCCTTCATTTGTTTCACTTGGAGTCCAAGAAAGAATGTTAATTCTCCCATCATACTCATTTCAAATTCATCCTGCATAGACTTAGAAAATTTCTTGCAAAGACTTTCATTAGAAGATCCAAAAATAATGTCATCAACATATATTTGAACAAGTAAAAAGTTTTTGTTTTCCTTTTTGATAAACAAAGTAGTATCTACTTTACCTTTGACAAAACCATTTTGTAATAAAAACTTACTTAATCTGTCGTACCAAGCTCGAGGTGCTTGCTTTAGACCATACAGAGCCTTTTTCAGTCTGAAGACTGAGTCTGGCTTCTTTGGGTCTTCAAATCCAGGCGGTTGTTCCACATAAACTTCCTCATGGATAAATCCATTTAGGAAAGCACTTTTGACGTCCATTTGGAATAACCTGAAATTTTTGTAACAAGCAAACGCAAGTAATAGACGAATAGCTTCTAACCTTGCAACGGGTGCGTAAGTCTCGTCATAGTCTATTCCTTCTTCTTGCGTATACCCTTTGGCCACGAGCCTTGCTTTGTTTCGTACGACTTTTCCTTTTTCGTTCATTTTGTTCCTGAATACCCATTTGGTTCCAATAACAGTTTTACCTTTTGGTTTAGATGTCAATTCCCAGACATCATTGATGTTGAACTGTCTAAGCTCTTCTTGCATAGCTTCGATCCAGCTTTCATCAGATAAAGCTTCTTCTATGCTTTTTGGTTCAATTTCAGAGATGAGAGCCACAGCACTAGATTCTTCATGCCTTTTTGATCTGGTGCGGATTCCTTCATTAAGTTCGCCAATAATAAGATCTTTGGGATGACTGGATTTGTGTTTCCAGTTGCCAGGTTGATGATCTCTTTCTTTATTTGATTCTCCATGAGCGTCTTGATGATGGACTTCCAGAATCTGAGATGCTTCTTGAGATGTAGACATTTGAAGATCTAGAGCGGATTCAGTCTCTTCGTACTGAGTCTGGCTGGATTCATCTTGCACTGAGTCTTGGAATTTGACATTCATTGATTCTTCCACAGACTGGCTTTTTTTGTTGTAGACTCTGTAGGCTTTGCTTGATGTAGAGTATCCAAGGAAGATGCCTTCATCTGATCTTTCTTCAAACTTACCAACTCGATCATTTGCATTTTTCAAAATAAAGCATTTGCAACCGAACACATGAAAGTATGAAACAATAGGCTTCTTACCTTTGAACAATTCATAGGGGGTTTTATCAAGAATAGGTCTCAAAAAGACTCTATTTATAATATAGCAAGCAGTTGAAACAGCTTCAGCCCAAAATCGTGAAGAAATTTTACTTTCAATTAAAAGTGTTCTAGCCATTTCTTGAAGAGATCTATTCTTTCTTTCCACAACTCCATTTTGCTCTGGAGTATACGGAGAGGAGAACATGTGATTAACACCAGATTTATCACAGAATCTCGTAAAATCTTGATTTTCAAATTCACTTCCATGATCTGTTCTTATACTAGAAATAGCACATCCTTTTTCATTTTGAACCTTTTTAGCAAATTTTTCAAAGTACGAAAAGGTTTCTGATTTGTTTGCTAGAAAATATACCCAGGTAAAGCGAGAGTAATCATCTACAATTACTAGACAATATTTCTTACCTCCAATGCTCTGGGTTCTTGTTGGTCCGAAGAGATCCATATGAAGCAACTGTATTACATGATTAGTAGATACATGATTTATTTGTTTAAATGAATTTCTTACCTGCTTTCCCAGAATGCATGGAGTACATAAGTCAGACTTTTGGTATGGCAGTTTAGGTAGACCTCGAACAAGCTGCTTTGAAGAGATTTTGGCTAATTGCTTCTTGTTGATATGACCAAGCTTTCTATGCCATAGAATTGCTTCATCTTGAATTGAAATTAAGCATTGTTCTTCATTTGGCTTTACATCAAGGAGGTAGATGTTTCCATGCCTTCGACCCATGAAAGACTGAGTCGAATCTTTGCTAATTCCAGAACATATGCCTTCTTGAAAGAAGATCTTGTAACCAGTATCACACAATTGGCTAATGCTGAGTAGATTGTAGTTGAGTCCTTCCACTAGAGAGACATTGCTTATTGTGAGATTTCCAATTTTCGCAATTCCGAATCCCACAATACTTCCTTTGCTATTTCCTCCGAATGAAACTTTTCCACCATTCACTTTAATAAGCTTTATGAAACACTCTGAGTCTCCTGTCATGTGTCTTGAGCATCCGCTGTCAAGATACCACTTTACCTTCTTTTTGACAGAGACCTCAAATTCACTGTCTGAGTCTGATCCAGAGTCTGAGTCTGATTGCGCCATTAGACACAGGTTGGCATATTCCTCATCACTCTCTTCACACTCTGTATCGCTCCAGGTTTCGGCTTTAAGAGCTTTTCGAAATTTCTCAGCTTTTCCTCTTTTCTTTTTCAGAAGAGGACAGTTGGGTCTGATGTGTCCCTTCTTTTTACATTCGAAGCAAACTACTTCTTTGTTTGGTTCCTCATCATCAACAGACTTGGTCTGCTGTCTCTGAGAACTTTGTTTCTTTGGGATGAACCTTCTGCCTTTTCTATTCAGTTTTCTGAATCTTCTTATCATGAGGGCGAGCTCCTCATCATTCATATCATCTTCAGAATCTGCATCATCAGAATCATCATTTGATTTTAGTGCAATAGATTTCTTACCTCTTGGATCTTCGTCTTCATTAATTCGTTCCACTTCGTAAGACTGAAGAGTTCCAATCAGTTCGTCTACAGATAATGGCATGATTCTTTGCGTCTCTCTTATTGAAGTCTTTATATGATTCCAATCCTTGGAGAGTCCACGTAGAAGCTTGTTCACCTTCATGGGATCAGAAATTTTTTGTCCTTGGTTCTCAAGACCATTGACAATATCTGTAAAACGACTAAACATGTCAGTTATAGATTCTCCTGGTTTCATTTTGAAGGATTCATATTGACCAAGAAGAATGTTAATTCTGGTCTCCTTCACTCGATCTGTTCCTTCATAAGTGATATGTAACCTGTCCCAGACTTCTTTTGCTGTGACACAAGAAGATATTCTGTTATATTCAGTTGGTGACAAAGCACAATATAAAGAATAAATTGCTTTAGCATCGAGTGCTTGTCTCTTGTTTATTTCTTCTTGAGACATTCCGCTGGTTTCAACGGTTTCTTTTCCTCTTTCAGTGTTTGATGCAGCAGCAGGAGTGATTCCTTTTTCCACTACGTCCCATTCCAGAGGATCCTTTGATCGTAGGAAAGCTTTCATCTTGTTCTTCCAGATGTTGTAATCCTTTCCATCGAAGTAGGGAGGTCTGGTATTGCTTTGCCCCTCCATCAGCCCCGGTGCTAGCATACTAGCCATGGATCTTTTACTCTGAAGTAAAACACTTCAAACAAAGTAAGAACACAGGCTCTGATACCAATTGAGATAGCTAGTACGAGTACCTAGAGGGGGGCGAATAGGTATACACAAAAAATTTCTCGATGTTTGCACGATATTTAAACAATTAGAGAATTTGCAACAGTTAAAAATTCAATCACAAGACTGAGTAAGGGAAAGAGAGAATTGAACACTCAGTTTATAGTGGTTCGGCTTGATTCAAGCCTACGTCCACTCTTCTGCACTGACAGCCGATTGGCTGGATTCCACTATGATCAAAGAGTTGTTACAGTGTTGATCTTCCTTGATTTCTAGGTGTAGATGATCTACCACACTCGCTCAAGGCGTCACCAAGTATAAACACTCTCAGTATACAATTTCGCTCAGTCTCAACTAACAATCAAAGGATCTTCAGACTCTGGAATTTTTCTATCGATCACACTCTTAAAACAACTAGAACGTCTTCCTTTTATACTCCTTCATGCCATCATAGCCGTTGGCACTTACCAAAGGAATTCCTCCAATCTACCCGTTGGACGGAATCAATCAAGAAGATCATCCGAGCTATATAAGGAATCTGATGATAGCCCATCAATCCTGTTCGCCCATACAATCAGGATCTCGGTTTCCAAGAATAGAATAATCCAAGATTATTTCGTCGACCATCGGATCTTCAATCGTTCTTAGATAAGATATAAAGAATCCGAAATGATTATCCAACCAAAGAATCTATCCCAGAGGATAGGATCAAATCCTCAATCATAAACCTCGACTTTGGATTTCCTTCAATACTGGATTAGAAAGACTGTCAGTGAGAATAACTTTGAGTCTTGAGTCTTGAGTCTTGAGTCTTGAGATAACAAAGTCTTGAGACTATAAAATCTTGAGACTTTAACTATCGATATCCAGACTTAGACTGATAGAAATGTTTTGTCAGCTTCAAAATATTCTGGAAAGATTTCTCCAACAAAGATTTCAAGATGTTTTACAAAGGGAAATGGGCTGCGACAGGGACTTCCGCCTTTATGAGCTGAAGGAGGAAGAGGCAAAAAGTTTGTTTGAGAGGACGGTGGGAGAGAAAGTTCTTGATGACCCATTCAAATCCTTGGTGGATGAAGCACTCCGTAAGTGTGCAGGTTTGCCCTTTCTAATTATCGTGATGGCCAAACTTTTCAAATACACTGATTTTTCTCAATGGGAGGATGCTTTGAAACAAATTGAGATGTCTACAAATAAAGGAATCAGTGAGAGGATAAATGAGATGTTGCAGTTGAGTTATAATCATTTCGAAGGGGAGGACGGCAAGGAGGTGAAGTCATTGTTACGACTCTGTGTTGTTTATGGTGTCTCTAAACCTTCTCTTGAATACTTGATGAGGTACAGTGTGGGTTTGAAGTTATTTGGAGAAAATAGTAGCATGAAAGAAGCGAGAAATAGGTTGAGCTCATTGATCCAAACTTTGCAAGCATCCTCCCTTTTGTTAGGTGATGAAGATGCTGATGGTTTCAAGATACATGACTTGGTTCGTGGATTTGTTGCATCGGTCACTTCAAAAGATGACCCTCTTCTCGTGTTGAAAGATAATGATAAGTCACTGACAGAGTTGCCAAGGGACAAGCTTAAAAGTTGTATGGCGGTATGCTTTCCCTACGTTGACATGGAGGAGCTTCCTGAAGAGTTGGATTGCCCCGAAATGCGGATCTTTTTGTTTTTCACAAACAATGAATCTTTTAAGGTCCCAGATTTATATTTCAACTCTATGAGAAAACTCATGGTCTTACATCTTTCTCAAGTACGTCTCACTCGTTCACCTTCGCCATTTCAGTTCTTGGATAACTTGCACACTCTATGTCTTGATGGTTGTTCAATAGAGGATGTAGTCATGATTGGCGAGCTAAAAGGGCTACGTATTCTCAGCTTTGTGAACTCCAAAATTCAACAATTGCCAAAAGAAATTGGACAATTGGTAGAGCTGAGGTTGTTAGACTTAAACCATTGCTCACGACTTGAGATAATTGAACCGGGTGTGCTTGGAAGATTGATGAAATTGGAGGAGTTGTATATGGAGAATAGTTTTGATCGATGGAATGTTGCGGAGCAAACTCCACCAACTAATGCCAAGCTTATTGAGTTGAATAACTTGAAGCATCTTTGCACTTTGCATGTGTCTATTCTCGATCCAAGTGTGCTCCCTGAGGATCTAAATGTCGAGAAATTAACCAAGTACAAAATCCAGATAGGTGATGCGCAGGGCTGGCCAATTCACAAAGGATCAAGCACATTACAGTTTAAGTTGGATCCAAGAAGTGATATTCTTCAGAAAGGATGCATACAAACTTTACTAGGCAAAACCGACGATCTATTTTTAGATGGATCAAATAGAATTGAGCAAAGTATTTGCGTGTTATCTCAAGAAGGCTTTCCAAAATTAAAGCGTCTACATGTGAAGAATAGTCCCTCAGTCCATTACATCCTCCAATCACCATCCCTTACAGATTTTAAGACGTTGGAGTCATTAATTCTTGATAATTTCATCAACTTGGAGAAGATATGCAACAACCATATCTCCTCTAACTCCTTCAATGCATTAAAAGTAGTACGAGTTGAAAGTTGCGACAAGATGGAAGTTTTGTTTCCTCTTTCATTATTGAGAGAACTTCCACAGCTTGAAGAGATCCGAGCTATCAAGTGCCACTTGATGCGGGAGATTGTAGAAGTTGATGATTGTAGCAAAGTTGAATTGTGTAATTTACATGTTTTGGAATTGCGTGACTTGCCAAATATCAAGAACTTTTTCACCCCGAGGACAGCTCCTTCAAGTAGTACATCAAAAGACCAAGTTGGCACTCAAGTTGCTTTCTTTAACGGGCAACAGGTAACTTTCTATCAAAAGAATCTACTATTTATTAATTTTTTGTTGATTTGCTAATTATATGTAACGTAGATTTTAAATCTTATTCTTTATTTTTTTCAGTTCATTTCCTTCTCAATCACCTCGTCCAATCATGCCATCCCTATAATAGTTAAAGCAATCTTCTATTTCTCATCATTGTGTAGAAGTCCAACTAATAGAATGGAATCCATGTAAATTTAGTTTGGGATAGGATCTGAGTTATTTTCAACTTACATGCTGCAAGTATACCTATACTAATAGGGTTTTACAGAGCAACATTGAAGGGAATTTTGGCATTAGAATAATTCCACAATAATGTCATTTCATAATCTTGTAAAATGAGAATATCTAGGCAACTTAGGTAAAATTCAATACAAAAAATGAGCAAGGGGATTGGGTTTTCAAATAGTAGCAATGATGCTAACCTAATTGATGCACGTCATTTTCATATTGTGTATTTCAATAATCACTTAGTCATTGCATAGGTCCTATTAATATAAAAGTGCACAATTTAATGCGTGTTCATATATTTGTAAGCACTTTGGGCATAACAAACATAAATATTCAACTTGTGCTAATATCTTGTAGCCGTAGGCTTTAGTGAGCAACATTTAGGAAAAACCACATGAAATCCCCGATGAAGATTTTAAACGGTACACATTTGCTTCCAAAATTTGATTATATAAATTACGGCGTATGGAGCATAGCTATATGATGTTATCATCCAATGGTCCTTTCAAATAGCCGACTGGGGATGCTATATGCATAATGAAAAAAAAAATTTAGCCTTTCCTACCATTCTTTTATATGCTTGGGATATATCTGAAAGCCAACCAGATGTTTAGCTCTTTTCATGAAGAACCGTATTATTAGTAATTATTGTCTTAATCTCTGTTAAGATCATTGCGTCTTTTTCCTCATTTTTCTTTATTTATTTTGGAAATTTTCAACCCATTTTGGTGCATGGACGCATGGACGGCCAACGCGTATCATCTTGCTTTTCTTCTTTTTTGCCCCCCACCCCCCCCCCCCCCCCCCCCCCCCTCCCTTCTCTCTCTTTCTCCATCCGAAAGTCGTTCAATGGAGGGCCGAGAACCAGATCTGCTTTTCCCCACCGTCCATCCGCCACCACCATGACCGGCCACAACTCATTCTCTCTCTATCCATCAACCGACAAGCTCGACGCTAGCACGAGCCTTGGTCACGTCTTCCTGAGGTTGATCCTTCGGTGACGTGAAGAGAGAAAGAACAATAATTTGGTAAAAAGCAAAAAAATAAAGAAAAAATAATGAGCCACGTGTCTAACTATTGGTGCGATCCGTAGACGATAGGTGTCAGGATTGTAGCATATGATCCGCATCCAGGTAGTTAGAATTAAGAATAGGAGGTACTAAGCCGAACTACCAATTCCTACCATTTGTGAGAAGACACAAAGTATAGGATAATTATTAAAGACAACCTCTTCATGTCATGTCATTAGATAAAAATACAGAATTTATTGGATCTTATTGGATAAATTGTAATACTTCACCCATAAATTGATTGGGTCTGGATAAGTCCAAGCAGGCTAAGGTGGCTGGCGCAGGCGTCAAAAGAAGTTACTTGCAGTAACTTAACTTTTAGGACAGTAATTTTCTCTTGTGAAGTAGTAAATTACTTTTTGAAATTGTTTAGTTTCCTTTGGCAGGTAGTAAATTAGACATACCTTCTGTAATTAAGGTCTTATAGCATAGTAATTTCCTTCTTGTGATTGCAGTCTCTCCTTGTTGATCACTTATTGCAACGAGATATTCTCCTTTGTTAGCAAATAACCAATATCTTTCGTAATCATGGTCATTCTATAGTTTCTTTATTTATTTTTCTCGGTAGTAATCTACATTGTGAGATAGTACAATACTTTCTAGCAATCATCCGATTAAATGAGTAATGTATCGTCAAAGTAGTAACACAACCCAAGAGGGAGCACTTTAACTTATGGGAAGTAATTGACCTTGAATGTACTTCCTTTTGCTTTATGGATCACTAATTTTCGTAGTCAGTAGCAAATTGAATGAATGCTATTTCTTTATGACCGCAGTTTCCCTTATTGTTAATAAATTGTAAACAAAATCTAATAGTAATACCATCCACGAATATACTACAAATAAAAAAATAAAGTTCATTAGTTGTTTTCGGGGTCGTGAAATACCTTTTCGGATTGTCAATTAGCTTTTGTTTATCATAGATATTTGTAAATGCAAAAATTATTCTAATAAATTTTCCTCTGCAACCATTAGTAATAACCTGTTATAGCACGTAATTTTCTCGCCTGCTCTTTGTAAATGGAAATGCTATTGCTAATGGGTCTGTCCGTCAGGTTTCAATCCCATCTTTGGAGTCCTTGACAATGGCTAGACTTCCCAATCTGGAAGATATATGGGCTGATGAATCCCCATTGGGGCTGAGTAATCTCCAATTTTTTAAGGTGTCTTCGTGCAAATCTCTCTCAAAGATTATCGATTCTAGGTCACTGGTAAAACTACATAAGTTACACACTTTAACGGTAGAAACTTGCGTTTCGGTGCAAGAAATTTTTTACCTTGACAGAATAGGCACCAACGCAAATATTGAGACTCTCTTTGAGCTAAACACCATCTATGTAAGGGATTTACCAAGCTTGAGGCGCATATGGAACAAGAATCCTTGTGGAAATTTGAAGAAATTACTGGTGGATGGCTGTAACAACCTCGGATTTCTATTTTTCCCATCCATGGTTCAATCTCTTGCACAATTGAGAGAACTAATGGTATGTGATTGCAAGAAGATGGAGGCGATCATTATGGAGGAAGAAGGGTTGAGAGTAGAAACATTAGAAACTCTAGTATTCCCTATGTTAACCAAATTATCTGTTGGAAATTTGGAAAGTTTGACGTGCTTCTCTAACAGAAAGTGTAAGATTGATTTTTTTTTTTTTTTTTTTTGGGTTTCATCATTGAAGACCTTAGATTAATTCATCCTTGCAATGCAAAAAATGACGTTCTTTTTATCTAATGAAAAATTGATGATAGGTACACTAGAAGCTAGGGGTGAGGACCGCGTCAAATCACGCTCTACTGTTCTCTTCAATCAAGAGGTATGTGATTAATACTATGTCAAAATCTTAAATATTACAAAATCTGATGGAGTAAAATGCTAGGCATCAATTTTATGTGTTATATAGCACTTTAGAAGTTTGTCTGTTGTGCATTTCAAGTTGCTACATGCCACAACAAATAATTGGCAAGTTTCAATTCACACCAATAAGAGTTGGATCAATCACATCAAATTATTAAGAAATTAGAAAAAGGATATATGCATATAAGTAATTATTATGACAGCCATCTATTTAATTAAAATTAAGAAATAAATACTTACACTGGAGACAAAGCATAATTGCCAAAGCCTCCCTTTGGTTAAAATTAATTGCATTCTGCATAATCACCGTACCGTGAAATCTAGATAAGTCAAAGTAGAGTTACTATTCAAATTGTGATTTAAAATTGAAATGAAAAAAATTTAAAGTAGAGTCATTATATATACAAAAGTTGGATAATCAATCTTCAATGAGCTCAATTGTTAACTTTCAAAATTATGGGCTAACTATATAGTAAAATATATTGTAATGTAGTCATTGAACTTTTATTTGATCACCTAAAGCCATAAATTTTTATTTCTTTATTATTTATGCACTTTGACAAAAAATCCAATCTTTTCCAGCGAACTATCAATGTGGCAGACACATGGCTAATTTTCTAAATGTGCTACTGTTTCCACTTCGTCACCGAATCAACACCTTACTGGAAAATCTACATAAATATTTAATACAGAGTATTCTTCATTAATATCCTTAATAATCATCACTTAAACTTTTAATTTGCAAGATGATCGTTCTCCTTTTCTTGTACTTTCTACTCACCTTGCTTCCAACGAGATTTGCTCATTCTCACAGGTGGTTGCCTTGTTTGACGCCATTGGTTTTAATGAGTTTTAGCATTACAAAATGTAACTCTTCCTATTATATATTTCTTTTGATGATTTTTATAATTTTCTCTCAATATTACAATAATGTTATATTTGCTATATAAAATCACACTATGTGATGTAACAATGACAATTAGGAATTTTTAAATATCATCAAATCGCTATGTTTAATATGAGTTAAGAATTTAGCCTTTTTTCTTCAAAAAAGGTAAGTTCAAATGCAATGAGATACAATTTAATTAATTACTTGTATTAAAAACATATTTTGATTTTACATAAATGAAAGATTCCACGCCTGTACAAACGCGTGAGAATGCTACTAATTGCCTAGTAATTGAAGAAAGAGGGATTATGCAAAGGAGTCTCTCAGCCTCTGCTTGGTGGGTGGACATATAGGTTATTGAGAGAAGTATTTTATGTCACGCCCCGATCCTCGGACACGTGCACATCCTTCTACTTGGTCGATTATTAAAATGCGATATCCCAGGACTATGTATCGCCGACCCTTTCTTTTTATTAAGCACATGTGGAAGCAGTTATAAATCTCCAGACAATAAAACAATGGGATAGGAAAGCCGGCCATATTTTTCATATTGAAATTCACAACCACACTTTCATTAACAGCACAACTGATAGTATATTTACAATACTATTCACAACATACTTGTCTCACACCTATCTATACTAAGACAGGGTTCACTAAAGGGATGGGATCTCAATCCACATCCGAGTTATATTCAAGATCCTTCTTTGGATCATCTTCTTCTTCAAAAGTCTTTCTCCCCTTCAGGTTCCCCTTCCTTAGCTTCTCCTCAGGGTCCTGAAATGGTTATTCAATAACCAATGAGACCACGTCTCAGCGAGTCCTACCCACTAAGACTCGATTAATAAACTAATACGCCATACGGTTGCCTAAGCACAACACGAATCAGAGGACTTACCTTGGCCTCAGTTCCAACCTGCAATTCAAGGTTAAACACAAGAATTCAAACAATTCCCGACATCCGATCAAGAATTGATCAATCGACTAAGTCGATTACATGTCAGCCAGACCCTTTCTAGGTCATTCCCACTCATACCACGATTTCCCAGTGGTGTACTCATTCACCAGATCACATGTGTTTCTCGGGCGTTGTTTTCGCCAATGACATACCGATCACCGACACCGTGCGTTCTTTAAGGCGCCGTTTTCACCAGTGATAACCTCGATCACCAAACCACGTGTCCTTTCAAGGGCGCCGTTTTCGCCAAGGTGACATCGGCTATAGACAACATCGTGAGTTCTTTAAGGCGCCGTTTTCACCAGTGATATTCCCATAACCACCGAACCACGTTTGTCTATAAGTCATTTACGTGCGTTCTTTAAGGCGCCGTTTTCGCCAGTGATACATCCAATCACCGAACCACGTATGTCCAATAATATCGTACCTGATTGGTCTCAACCAATAATGTTCTCAGTTAGCTCTCACCGCTCTCCCTACTATATAGCCCATCGACGTACTGGCGCTATATACCCATGCTTGGCCATTACCAATCAAATATTCAATAACAAACAATTTAGAACAATTCCTAAAATTCCACAATAAATTCAATTCCACACAACGTAGAGCTCAATTAAATAAACGGACTGCACCACGACAATCGGCACGAAATTCCGGTCACCGGCCGTCCCGGTTGAATTTCCGGAAAAATAATTAATTAAATAAATAAATTTCGAAAATAAAATAAATAAACATCAAAAATCCAATTTAGGCCCATATTGCCTTATTGGAGCCCGAAACGGGTCGGAAAAAATCCCGAGATACATTCAATAAATAACCAAACATTTCTACTTGCTAATAGCTAGGTCTAACCACCTAACATGCATCCTCAAGTCACTAATTTAATTGTTCTAACATAATCTAACCACCTAAGTGCATGTAATTAAATCTAACCAACCCTAAGACATAATTAGCAAACTAATAAAGCTTTAGTGAGTAAAACTCACTTGACAAAAGCGGAGATCGAATCACCGCAACGGCGGCCGAAATCGGACTTTCGACGACACCGGCGGACTTGGACCGGGCCTTGGACTTGGCCCAACAAATCTCAGCCCAACTGAGATTTGTTCTTGCCTTTGGGCCAGACCCAAGTTGGATTGGGCCTGCTGCGAAGATGGGCTTCAAGCTATGGGCTGGGCTGCAATTGATTTGCTGAAAACTGGGCCTTGAAAAAGACTGGGCTGAGCAAGATGCAAACTGGAAGCTGGGCTGTTCGGTGGCTTCAAATGAGCTGCTAGGCTGATGAAGACGGGCCGCACAAGGCAGAGATGGGCCTCGACAATTTCGTGAAGGCTGAGGGCATGCCGCTGGAGAAGACTGAAGACGGAAGCTGCTCGTGGACGTTGCTTCGCTGGCCTCGGTCTTCGGTCAGCAAGGTTTCACGAAAATTTAGGCTGCGTGGAACTCGGGTCTTCGTGGGCAGAAGGCACGAACGAGGGAGCAGCTTGGGGTCTTCATGGAGTGCATTAGCCCCGACGTGGTAGCTTCACGAGGTCAACAAAGTGGGATGGTTCTTGCTGGAGTTGACCGTGGAAGCTGCAGCTTGGCCGCGTGGCTGAAGAAGAAGGTTGCTGGGCTTCTTCGTTGGCGTCGTGGGGTCTTCGTTCGGTGCTGGAGATGAGTGGCGTGAGTGGCCGACAGGGTCAACAAACAGCAAGGAGCAGCTTCAGTTGACCTGGACGCGTGGAGTCGTGGCTTCAAGCGGTCAACACTCGAGAGAAGTTTTGCTGGAGACTTTACTTCGATGGGGTCTTCGCTAGAGAAGCAACGAACGACAGCAGCTTCAACTTGAGGTTTCGTGGGCTTCTTCAAGCTTGCTGCTGGCTAGATCGCTCAGTCAACAAGCGAGGCCATCGAGGAAAGCTTTGACCGAAGGGGACCAACGGTAGTGGAGGCTGGCGTGGACGATGGAGCAGCTTCGGTTTCGGTGGATGCTGAGTTTCTCGGGTAGCTTGGTCTTCTTCAGTTTCTGTTGGAGGTGTCGCACGCCAGAGAAAAAATGGAAAGGGGAGAGAAGCAGCTCACGGCAGCTTGGGGAAGAGGATGAGGAAGAGGTGGGGGCCCTTTGGCATGATATTTTACCAAATATCTCTCACAAACCATTCTTAGCCATGTATAATTTACTTGGCTCACAATAGGCCTCCCATGCACTCTTCTAGAAGCCAAAATGGTCCATATGTTGTGGCTAGGTGGGGGTACACGAATTTGGGAGAGATGGTTTAAATTGCACAACCATTCTCTCTTGATTCATCTCAATTTGATTCTCACAAATTCAATTGATCATTCATTGATCGTCTCTGCGTTTTTCCTCATTCAAGAATCCACCAAAAATCCAAATTGATACCAATGATGCACACCCCCATCTTAAGGTTCGATTTTAACTAAGTTCGAATTAAATTTCAACTCCCATCTCTCCAAATTGAGGTCCAATTTTGATGTAGAAAAATCCCAAGAAATTTTCTATAAATCTCCGACACACAGAGGCTCAACCCGAAAGTCAAATCTCCCATTAATTTAGCCAATCTGAACTTCTGCCAAATTTCCGCGACGTCCGAACCCAATTTCCGTAAAATTTCTCGAATCTCCGAAAATCTTCTGAGACTGAGTCGATACTCCTAAAATTTATTGTGACATGGCCAAAACTTCAATTTCTGAAATCGGACTCGAATTGGCGGTTAATTTTCATTCGGCGCGTTTTTAGCGTGACCTAGACTATCGGGTAGTTTTCAGAACTTTTTAAGGCAGATGACCCGTGGTCGATTTTCTTCGAGCCACTATGAACCCACTCGACTCAATGGCGACTCTTGATTGTCGTGAAAATCTCGAGGATTCAATTACCGACACAGGGTACCAAAACAATAAGAAAATCAGTCTAGTGTTGGCCGATGAGAATTTTCTAATTCAGTGGTGTCACCCACGATTAGTCACATATCTCTATCGATCCAGTCTATCTCTGATTTCAAATCGATTTTTAACTGTGCCTTATTGACCTCTAAAGATGGACACGGTCAAGAAGCCGATTCCTGATCGAGTTCTCAAGTCTATTGCCTTAAAATTCCTTAATAATTTCCCCAGCTAGTCTAGTTATCTCGAGAGTGATCAGCTCTGAGAATAACCCTATAGACGTGTCAATGAAATGCCCGATTTATTTAGTAGAAGACAGGGTTGAAAATTTGGGATGTCACATTTTAAGTATTCTGAAGCTTCCACATTAGCATCTTTCTTCCAAATGTAACTAAATATAAGTACTTTCTATCAAAATAAAAATGAAAAATCTACTAGCTAGCAATTTATGTTCATTGGACAAAACTATATTTGTGTTAATTATGCTGCAAATTTATGTATATTATGTTCACATCAATACGTGTCATTTTCGAATTTGTTAGATAATCATTTACAAATATGTTAATATGTATCACAAATTGTCAGCCCTTTCATTTCTTATATTATATTATATATATATATATATATATATATATATATATATATATATAATTCTAATAGTTATCGTGGAAATATACAATTACGTCAACGTTTTTGAATTTAAGGCGACCCTAGGGGGTTGAGTGCGGGTATTGTGTTAGGGTGGTCGACACGTCAACGTTTTTGAATTTAAGGCGATCCAGGGAGGTTTCGTTCCGTTGCTCCACGAGCCTATGTGCCCGCACTCGTCTAGGTCGAATCCTGGGAATATCCGAGTAACTCACGAGCCACAGACGCAATCTCAGCTGTTGCGCCGCGCCGGCCCTAGCAAGCTTCGATGGCGCTAATCGACTAGTCAATGCTAGATGGCTCAAAACGTTGGTTTGAAACTTAGGTTGACGATGGTGGTAGAGCTTTGTGTGAGTTCTAGATGATGATCTATCAAATTCGATCAATCTACAAACTTTGATTCGTGCAAAGCATCCCTCATTTGAGGTAAAGCTTTCGCCCGTATCATTGTGTTGATTGAGCTGTCAATAATGAAACCAAGCGATCCATTGACAACCCAGAAACCATAATAACAATTTTCAATTTCATCAAATGTTCGTTAAGTTTCGCAATGCCACTATTTTAGTCAGCTTATCTAACTTCTTGAGTGGATGGTGGAAAGACGTTTCAATATAAAATGAAATAGAGAAGTCTACTGGCGGATCTAATGTGACTTAATTAAATGGGCCCTTCAATAGGATTGATATGATGACTTTATTAGATATTTTTAATCTTCTTTAATGAGATATTTAGGAATGTTTTTGACAATTGGACTTAATTATTTTTATGAACTACAATATTGAGTTCTTTCAAGTCTAAAATGATATAAGAAATACTCTTTCATTTTGACCCAAGCAATCCCGTGTTTCATTGTTTTGTTTTAGCCTAACTTTTTAATTGCTTTAGAGTGGTATAATATTGAATAGAAGTAATTGATATTGACTTTAACCGGAAGTGATGATGTCCTTGATATGTTTCACTTATATTTTAGAGATATTAAAGATTATAAATTGTAAATTATTCATATCACACATGTTTAATTTTAGCAAATTAGTAAAATCAATAGAAATCTAACAGGCTAACAAAGACAGTCTGGGAATTAATACACTAATTCGGAAGTTAAACTTGTCCAAAATGAAACATGAAACTACTTTTAGTAATATGAAAAAGGAAAGTTGCTAATATGGATAAATCATCCGTGATTACTTTATTGAAGTAGCATAGTTAACGTAGAGAAATTTCGGCCAAAAAAAAAACGTAGAGAAACAACACGACCAACTGCCAAAATTAAGGCCCACCACTATTAAGGAATATTGTCTTTTTTTGTTTTCAAATATTTCATATTGCTTTTTGAACTATCCTTAAAAAATATGGGGAAACTAATATATGCCAAGACATAACTAGAAATGCTTTGTTCATCTTATTGTTTTGTGTGGTCCGTCCAATCTTCGGTATGAACTTTGTGAGATGACATGTTCATATGATAAGACAACCACAATCAATAGACCAAGATTGTTAGGACCATCGCTTCTTCCATGTGTTTCCCTGCATCTCGTAATTTTCTTTACCGCAATTAAGAAACTCATAATTTGATTTCAAGATTAGTGTGAGCAGCTACTTCTGAATTGTACCTTTTGATGGATAATTTGTCACCTTTTTAATATCAATCTCTGCATCGTTTTCTTTGTAGTGCTAACACTCTTCCTCAAGCAAGCTCTTTCACATGTAATGGAACTTTATGAACTTTTAATCTAACAAAATTAGTAATTTCATGAGGGAATACTGTAGGTTGCATTTCCTAGCTTGGAGACATTACACATCGATGGCATGGATAACATTGAGATAATATGGGACAATGAAATTGCTGCGGTGTCTTTTCACAATTTAAAATCACTTCAGGTGCGAAGATGCAATAAGCTAGCGAACATTGTTCCTTCTTGCATTCTTGGACGGCTCAAGAGCCTGGAAAGTTTGGACATACTAGCATGTGGCTCGCTCAAAGTTGTTTTCAAACTTCAGCCATTGAATCCTCTAGATAGACATCCCATTACTCGTTTGCCGATAAAAAAGCTGGAGTTATATGGATTACCAGAGCTCAAGTGTGTATGGGAGAAGGAACTCCACAGTCAAGTCAAATTCCAGTGTCTCCGTTTTGTTACTGTTTACGGATGCAAGAACCTCGCCTTTCTATTTCCAACCTCAATAGCGCTATATTTAACCCAACTTGAGGAGTTGGAGATCAATGCATGTGGTATCGTGGAACTCATTGAGAAGGAAGAAGGACTAGTTCCTAGGTTTGTGTTCCCAAAGTTAACCTCCCTCAAGCTTGAGCATCTAACAAAATTGAAGTGCATCTACACCGGAAAACATGCTTCATATTGGCCAGCATTGAAGACCTTAAAGGTGTGTGGCTGTGACAAAGTGGAGATACTTGCATCGCACCTTGAGAATGAGATGCCACTTCTTAAACAGCCTCTTTTCACAATAGAAAAGGTACGGCCCAAGATTATTATTATTTTTTGCTTCGATGGTGAAAATTTGAAATGATAATTAAGGTCACAACCTAGCATCTCATTCACGTAGCTCTGTATACAAAGATATGAACTGTATGGCTCTCCATAAATCCATATAAATATTAAATATGTTCTTCAAGTATTGATTGAACATTCTTGTCAATGTCCGATGAATCAAATGCATACTTGTCAGTCCCCCTTAAAAAATGTAGGAGCTAATTTTGATGGTTTAGCTCTCTCTTGAGTAAACACGTGACATGTGGTGTGATCTTACAATAGCAGAAGTGTATTATGATATTACTTAAGTTCATATATGAATACAAGTCAAATGTAAAAGATCATCGATAATATTTATTTGCTAAGGGCACATTTTCTTCCTCTGAATCACATGAGACTCAGTATCTTAAAATGCACTTATTATGCATGGAATGCAACGCTTATACCAGGATACAAACATTCTCTTTTTACTAAGCTGGATTTTGATTTGGTTATTTTCCCAGGGTGCATTCTCAAATCTACAAGAGTTAAAATTGGAATCATCCAAATGGATGGAGATATGGAATGGGAGTTTTCTTAATGGAGAATTCTTCTACAAACTTAGAGTTCTTGAGCTTTGTCGTATCTCAAAGGAATATGCAATGTCCGCAAGTTGTTTTTTTCAAAATCTGACCAACTTAGAAGAGCTAGTTGTATGCGAATTATATCTAGAAGAGTTTAGCATCAATGTCAAAGCCGTAGGAGGCCAAAGTCATGAGCTAAAAGTAGTATTACCAATTTCAAGACATAATCAACATCTAAAGACTCTAGATGTGTCACATTGTGATGTATCAAATATGTTCACACCAACAATAGCAAGAAATTTGGTTGAACTTACAAAATTGAGGATAAGTAATTGTCACATGTTGACAGAAGTCATCACAAAGGAGGGAGGTAAAGAGGGGCATGCAGTGGCGTTCAAAAAATTGAAGTATATGGAGCTTGATGAATTGATAGGGTTGAGGTGTTTTAGCTCAGGTGAACACACTTTGATGTTTCCTCTCTTGGAAGATGTCACTGTTAGTAGATGTCCTAACATGAAGTTCTTCTCTAAGGGACCAATAGAGGCACCAAAGTTGGAGAGAGTACAAGTATCAAAAGTGGAGTGGTTTTGGAAGGAAAACCTCAATACCACCATCCAAAGTATGTTTAAACAAAAGGTATGCATCACTTATCAAATTCTATGTAATCGGATGGTTTTGATCAACAATAGAGTAATTTCTTTTTGCTAACTAGAAGTTTACATTTAATGATGAGACTCTAATAGGGTATAATTGTTGGAGTAAAGTTTATGCGAATGTTTGAGTTCTCAAAGCTGATTGAAAAATGGCACAACAAACTTATTCCCATCAATTCATATTGGCACTTAAAATATATGGTGGTTTATACATGTCCATCGTTTGTTAACGTTATTCCATCCAAATTTATGCTTGTTTTAGGCAAAATGAAAGCATTGCAAGTGTGCGATTGCGAGTCACTAGAAGAAATATCCAATCTTGAAGGAATGGAGGCTATGAATAACACTCAAGTGCTGCCTTAGTTAGATTTTTTGGACTTGGTCAATTTACCAAAGTTGAGGCGACTATGGAACAAAAATCTTCAAGAAGAGCTACGCTTCAATTCTCTAACATACCCGGGCCTTCATAATTGTAGCAACTTAAGACATGCTTTTGCTCCATCAATGGATCATTGGCTTGCCAATCTTGAACGAATGGTAATAAAGGAGTGTGGTCAGATGGAAGGAGTAATCACAGAGGAAGAAGGATAGGGAAGTGCCATGGAGAAGATTACATTCATGAATTTTAGTGAGATGGAGTTGGAATGCTTGCCCCATTTTACTAGTTTCCTCTTGGGAAAGAACTATATGTTGTATTGTCCTGGATTACAAAAGTTGATCCTTACCCATTGCTCCAACATGAGAAGTTTCACTTAGCAATATTTGATGGAGATTGATCATGATGCCCCTTCACTTTTCAATCCATAGGTCCTTACCCATTGCTCCAACATGAGAAGTTTCACTTAACAATATTTGATGGAGATTGATCATGATGCCCCTTCACTTTTCAATCCATAGGTCAGTTATTATTATTATTATTATTATTATTATAGAGGAAATGTTATGTTTTTGTTATTACAATGCTTTTATTTTTTTGTTTTAGATTATCATCTTGTCAAATCAAAATAAGAATATCTCAAGTTCTTGATTTGTGAATCAAACGTCGAAGCAAATGAAATCGTGAGATTCAAAAATAAACAAAAATTAGTCTTCTTGATAAAGATGCATAGCAGGTAGGAAACAATAACAAGTTTTCACTTACCTTTGGTACAAAAATGTAACACTCAGAAATCCACTTAAGGGCTATATGGCAACTTGCTAAACAGTAACAATTTCTATTATTTTGTTCTGGGAATAGATTTAGAATAGAAATTCATTTTGTAAATTTTTTGTTCCTAGGAACAAATTTGTTCCCATTAATAGATTTGTAGTAGAATCCAAAAGTAAAAAAAAAAAAGTTGATTCTTTGTTCCTAGGAACAATTTCATAATCAAGTCAACCCATTTTTTTCTCTTTTTTCTTCTTTTCTTCTTGTTCTTCTTCCTTCTCTCTTCTTCTTCCACTGCCATAGCTACCGGTCGCCAGTGACTAGTTGGGCGAGGTCCGGTGACCTCGCCAGAGGCTTGCCTAGCCATCGGTGAGGTGGGCCTCCCCTGGGCCTCCCTCAACCATCGGTGAGTCTCGCCTGGCTAGGCGAGGCTCGACTAAGCCATGGTTGGGTGAGGCTCAACCTCGCTCAGCTGCTAGCAAGGCTCGGCCAACGAGGTACAGCTTCACCGAGGGCTAGTGATGCTCCGACGAGATTGTCAACCCTCATCTGGCTAGTCGTAGGTCATCCGAGGTTGATGATCAACCAAAGCTTGAAGAAGAAGAAGAAGAAGGGAAAAAAAGAAGAAGAAAAAGTGATAAAATTATTAAAAAATTAAAAGAAAATGGTTTGGAGTAGAAATTTTGAGACGGTGCCAACCGTAATTCTATTTCGGGAATAGAAATTTTGGATAGTTACCAAATGCCTTAAAATGCTTAAAAATTATTTCTAGGAATAGAATAAAAAAGAATTATTTTTTTCTCATAAATTATTTCCGGGAATAGAATGGTTACCAAACATGCCATTAGTTTCCCCTACGCAATTTTATTCCAAGACCTCGATCTTCAATCTCCCCAACATACATAATCCTGCAATAGCCCCAATGTCGAGTTGGCACATCACGAACTAAACGGGACCTCTTTTAGGGATAATATATATATATATATATATATATATATATATATATATATTATAACGATTAGTCATATTGTCATGCCTCAAACCTTGAGCGCGTGCCCATCCGTTGGTAGTCGATAAAAATCGCGACATCCTAGGACGCGTCGTCGACCCATTCATTTTAATGCACATACGAAAGCAAAACAATACCCCTGACAACGATCAACACGAGATAAAAAAGCAGGAAATATATTCACAGCCAAAACACTTATATAAACACCCTGGTTTATTTACAGCACTAGTCTATAAATAGAAGTCTACAAAAGACTGACTCTCGAAAGAAGCTATCCCAAGATCTACTAGTCAGACATATTCGTCGATCCTTCAATCTCCACAAGCTCTAGGGGCTTCGGGTCCTCCACAGCACCATTAGGATGGTCAACTGCACTCTCACCTAGAGTGGCGTCTACTACCACAGCGGGGATCTCAAAACCCTAGAGGGGACCTTCCCTGTGTCCATTGAATCCGTGGCAAAACCATGCTCTGAATCGATGAGGTACCATCTAAGGTAAGCCCTCATCGATCCAGACGGTGGTCACCACGAGTTCATAGACTCAGTGACCCCCGGGAATAGGGTAGTCAAAACTTCGTTCGGTAACCCTCATGGGCCGACCAAAACGTCCCGAAAGAACCGCCATCTAAGGACTTGAAAAGATTGAGCCCACAACGGGGTGAGACAATGTCTCGGCAAGTTCATCACCTAAACTCCAACTAAGAAGGAAATACGCCTAAAGGCAGTCTATGCACACAAGACAGATGACTTACCTTGCCTCAGTTCCTTCCTACATGTTAGCATAATTTATATATTCAATCAATTCAATTCGATCCATTCAATCGATTCAATTCGATTATTTCTCGCACAAGCATGAACTATCGATAAACATTGGTCCTCTGGCGTAGCCAAGGATTACTGTTCACCCAAGCTGATATGAACTGTTGCTCGCACAAGCTGACAGATGGTTGCTCACACAAGCTGAGATAGACTATTGCTCACACAAGTTGATACAGATCATTGCTCACACAAGCTAATAGACTATTGCTCACGCAAGCTAGCACACCAACTCACATTGGGGATGGTTTTACTTAACCATCACACGATCAATTTGAACCAGAAAAATTGATATTCATACCTTTAAAATCTCACGATTCGATATAGTCCTTAAAACCATTTTTCAGTGTCAAAACCCGACCCCCGGGATTTTTCTAAGTAAATATCAATATTTCACAATTTTGGAATAAATAACCAAAATCACAATTATCACTCAATTTACACAATTTAACATTCAATTGCATGAACTAAACACATCATTGCAATCAACACGAAATTCTGGTCACCCCGGCTATTCCAGTATAAATTTCGAAAAATAATAAATAATTAAATAAATACAAAAAATAATTAAATAAATGCAATTAAATACCAAAAATACCAACTTAGGCTGAAAATGCTAAATTAACTGCATTTCATTAACCTAATCTATTAGGTGAGGTCGTTAAGGGATATAAATGCGACAGACTAGAGAATTCGATCAGAAATCAACCGCTTGACCATAATAATCGGCAAGGGTCAATACGACACTACTATAAGTCGATTAGCGAACGGATATAAGCCGATTCGATGGAAGTACGTAGTCGAATTGCTGGTGGTTCTGCACGATTGCGATATTCGCATCAACTGGCAATAAACCGATTTTCTATCAATATTATATTCAAGAGACGTAATTGAATCCTCGCAATTTTATGACAACCGAGGGTCATCTACAATTCGAAAATGCACAAATGTGGATCGAAAATTATCGACCATGGGTCAAACGTGCTAAAACCCCTAAAAGCTACCCGGTAGATTAGGTCGCACTAAAGTCGCGTATGATCAATTTTAACAACGAAATTTAATTCGGTTTCAAGAATCAGATGTTCGAGCGTATCACGATTTATTTATTAGACGTCATCTCATCTTTCGGAAAATTTTTGATGAGATTGAAGTTTTGCAGAAAAACAATTTTCAGACAAAAAGAAAATGGAAAAGGAAATTTAGATGGGTAGAGAAAATATGATTTTTCTACCCCAAAAAGGGCTTAATTGTGAGAAATTAGGGGGAAAATGGTGATTGGATGAGCTTAGGACTTTGAAGACTTTTGAGGCATAGGTGATGATGATGTAGATATTTTCCTAAGTTTATGATTGGTTGTTTCTTTGACTTCTTAGTTCTCTCTTTCCCATGTGCACGTTCACCCCCTTTCAGCCGACCATCTTCTTTTCCTTCCCTTCTTCTTTCTTTTCCCCCACATTCTCTCCTTCCCCACGTCTCTCTTCACCCCCTTGATTTTCCTTCCATCCCATTTCTCCTCTCCAACGTCCAGCTTCTTCTTCTTCATGGCTATTGCAATATCCAACATCCTTCTTTTTGCTACCACCACATCACCACATCACCACATCCCACCAGCCCACCGTCCAACTCCAGCACTGCTAGCCTCATCCCCTTCAGTCCACCTCACACCAGCCTTCTTCCACCAGCTCACCATCTCCAGGCCACAGCTAGCACCACCAACTCCATCTAGCAGCTCCATCTTCACGCCTGCAGCCCCACCAACGCCAACACAGCTACAGCTTCATCACGCGCAAATCCTCACCGCCCGTCCCGACCAACAACAGCCTCACGCCATCACCTCCACTAAGACTAGCCCCCGAGCAGCCGAGCCAAGCCCCCCATTGACTGAGAGCTTGGGAGGTCCACCACCACCGCCATTGAACTCCATTCGAGCCGTGGTTGTTTCGTGTTTTCATCACCGTCGCATCGCCGTCACCACGAGCCCACTGCCGTCAAAAACTGTGAGTTAACTCCCTAATCGTTGATTAGGCCATTAAGTACGCTTAGGGGTGGTTAGATTAGTCTTGATGAGGATTAGTTTAGTTAATGCTAGATTAGTGTTAATTAAGCATGGTTAGGTTAATTAAGTTGGTTTAGTTTAATTAATCATAATTTACTTAATTTAATCATTATTTATTTAATTAATCGCAATTAGCGTAATTAGTGATGGATTAGATATTACGTAGAATTTTACGCTTGTTCTCTTGGATGGAATTATGCGTAATTTTGATAGTTTGTATGCACAATACTATGTGATTGTTTGCTTGATGGTAGATACCAATTATTAGTATAAAACTTTGTTTTATAAGCAATTAAATAGAAAAATGCTAGGTGTCGGGTTTGGACACTAACTTTTATGTACTAGATAAAACCATGGAGTTTTAAAATAGGAATGTACTAAGTTTCACGGTTTGATTTCGAATATGTGACCACGCACGATTATACCGGGAATTTTAATAAGAAGAAAAATTGGCCAAGTTCATTATTTGAAAATGAGGCATTTGAACGCAATGCATAGTGTTCTTGGCTAGATATGTGTTTGTATGGTCACTTAATGGAACCCGTCACCGGACGAGAGTTGGGGGCGATGCCCGATTAAGTTCGGATGCCCCTAAGTCAACGGGATGCCAAGTCGTGGTTAAGGCCTAACCAATACTCCTTTATGGAATGCCGTCTAGGCAGGGGGTGCTAGACGTTGCTGTGCCCGATGGGGCAGGACGATGCTCGATTACGCCGGATGACCACTAACTTTTGTGCCGGCCATGGCCGAGGAGTCGTAAGGCGCGCATGATAAAATTTCTACTTCTTTATTTCTCCATTTCTCTGTTCCTCATAACAGGTTTGGAATAGAAATTCGTTTGATAATGCAATTTGATTTTTCTATTTCTGGAACAGATTTTTATTCCAGAAATAGATTTGAAGTAAAAATCAGAAGCTAAAATTTTTAACTTGAAATTAATTTCTGGCCAGAAATCAATTTCTGTTCCAAAAATTTTATCATGCGCACCTGTAATAATCGGAACATGTGTGTATGATTGTGCTGTATTGCGATTGATTATGGAGTAAAACTGTTAGGTATGGTATGGGACGTGCCATAATGGTTTTGTCCTATAATTGAGACCCCTGTGAATGTTTGGAGGGTGATAATTATGTGTTCTGGTTATTAATTATGCTTGTTATATTTATAATAGCATATGTGATGTGCTAACCTGCAAGGATGTGCCGAGACAATGTGAGTTTGTTTGTGGTGCCTGTTTAGGTTGCCTCTGATATGAATTTGTGTCCTAATCGAGGCTTAGGGTTTGACTCGCTGAGATTTTATTTCATCCCGTTGTGGTTAAACATTTTCAGGGCCGTAGCATGGAGATCTGCTGAGTGCGGATGTGGTGGACGCGAGATGCGACACCTTTTGGCTGGCCCTGCCGTTAGTGGAGTTTAAGTTAACCCTAGTCCCTAAAGGTTTTTGAAAAGGGTTGATTGGAAGTGGCCGTAGAAAGACTTGTAAGTATTAAACTCTTTGGGTTAACCAATTGATAAGGAAATTGTTGTTTTTGGGGAAATTGTTCCTAGTGTTTACTATTCCTATTGTTTGTTTGTTGACCGGGGGTTTATTTAATTTGCTTCCACATGTGTTGAATCGAAAGATAAAAAGAACATGTCGGCAATGCGTCCTGAGACGTCGCATTTTTAATTGACCACCGAGGGATGTTCGCGTGCTCGAGGTTCGAGGCGTGACAGTTCCTACCTAGGAACCATGAACCAGTGCACCTAGTCCTAAAACTGTACCAATATCCCTAGGAACCGCCCAAAACCAATCGGTTGTATGGTCCAAGCAGTTTCCGATTTGAACGGTTCCCTTTGCTCACCTGTACTTAGGACCTATCAATACAGTTTTGCTACAAACATGTCCAATGGTTGGCCCACAGTCGTAAGAGGTATATCAAACGAGGAAACGTTGTTGATGAGGACTTATTAACAAGGAGAACAATGTGTCTAACTCAATGAGGGTTGACCAATTGTGATTATACGGTTTGGCCATTTTGATGCAATGACCAGGAAAAGTTCAAGTTCTAAAGAGTTACAAGATAGCTTTGTATTATTCTATGACCAATTAAAGTGTATGAAAAGAAGATTGATAACTTCAGATTTTGATTACATTCATGTACGTCTCTTACAATTAATCCTTCATGGCCTTGTAGGAATGAAAAACAGTTGAACCGGAGTGAAATTTTATTAGATGAATGTGAATTGTCTACTCCGCATATTCCTCTTGTGGGTGTGTCCACGTACCGCAACCATTGATATAATAATCATTTGTATATCTTGCCAGTTGATAATTAATTGATACACCAATAAAATTTCAAGGCAAAGGATCTCCATTCTCATGCTTCAAAGTAGAAACTCACCCCTCTAATCAAATAAAGAATGTTTTGACAAGATTCAACTCATTTCGACAAAATTCCTTCATTCTCATTTCCAGTATACTCAAACTTCCCTTTTAATCCTCTAACTCTTGGCCAAATCTTTATCCATTTGCATTCAAGTAACAAACATATCACTTATTCAGAGTCTATTGAACCATTCAAAACAGAATTCTCTCAACCATAAAAAAATGTTCCTTGAAAACCACTATAGCTCAACGTTTCAAGATAAAACAAATAGCATATGAACATCCGCAGTCTACCCAAGATCAGCACATATGAATCTGATATACAGAATTACCTACACAAGAACAATATAATTTTACCTCGACATCGATCACCTCTGACCACCCCCAGATCAAAGCGATCAACATATTGACTCCAATCGTCAATATACATGATCACCACATCACCAAACCCACAGCGAATGAACAAGAAAGTTTGCAACAGTTGGAAGAACCAACTTTTGAACATATAATCGTAAAAGTTATTGAGCACTACATCCAATCCATGTCACATGTGTTTAGATTGTGCTCCAAACTATAAATAAGGTAGGAGGTCATGATCATAAAATCAACTTTGTGACATATTCGGACGCTCAAAATGATTCATAACAGAGACTAACTTCTATTGTTCAAATGATCATAAGCTGAAGCAAAGAGGTAGTCAAAAGCTAACATTGATTAGCGAAGACCGAGATTGGATCGAACTCATGTGTGATGGTTTTCGATTCAGAAATAGTGAATCAGGGATCATAATAACGCTACATCATTTAACTTCAATTAATAGAAGATATATTCTTACCTCGATGAGACTGATTTTTTAACTTCAACTAATCGAGATCAATAAAATTCCGAGGATTCTCCCTTCGACTGAAATGAAACTCATAAATCTGCTTTGGACACCTTTACTCTCCTAAATATGCTCCCGCCCTCTCATGCGCCAGCTTGCCATTCTAGAAGGCTCTCGGATCAGCTGTCGTCACATGCCATTGCTTGTCCATCACTCATGGGCACAGCCTTTTTTTGGGTCACGGCCAAGCCGTATCTTCTCTTCCTCACGTCACAGGTGGGCGGGCATGCCAGAGAAAGAAAGGAAGACATAGGGTGGGCTCAGGATTTTCTCTCCTTTGGGGCTTAAATCGTGGGATCAAAGAAATGATGAAAATTGGGCCGAAAGTGAGGGAGTTTAATGGGGCCGAAAACTCATTAAAGGGGTGGGCTGGCCACACCGGCCCATTCGACTCGGTTTTTTAATTGCTTTTTTATTTATCTATGTATATTTTTTCATTTTCGTTCTCATCTTTTATTCTTTTTTTTTTAGGATTTCTTTTGCTTTTTATATACACATATTTTTATATTTTTGTAAAATAAACAGATATCTTAAACATCGACAAAAATTTGGGTGTCAATAGGCCCTTAACTTCATTCCTATCTCTTTGTCAATGGATAAGCAATCATCTACATGTCCCATCCAAATGATTCTCTTGTGATGGCATTTAGTAGAGATTACTTTAAGTTATTGACACCTTAATTTTAATCCACGCATCAAAATAAATGATGAAAAGGAAGGGGATTTTTAAATTGTCTTGGTCCAATGCACCTTCAGCCCATGTCCAAATTCACTATTTTTCTCTTTGGGACGTTAGTTCAAACACTCAAGGGGGAGCATTCTTTTTGGGGTGAGAAAACGATCTTTGTTGTAGAAGAGGATTCTTAGGCATTGAAAGTTTCTCTAAGCTTTAAATATGTGTCTGTCATGACCGAATATAATCGCCAATAGCATGAGTCTTGTGATATAGGAGATTGACTGTAATGTATATACATTCAATATTTGGTTATCTTTGTGTGATAAGCCCCGACTGTTAATGCATTGGTATGGTGATCCTTGATTTTGTTTTTGTGTATTTCTCGGGTGGTGATGAGGAAGGCGATAGGAAGAAGACGATGGGAGAAAGAAAAGTGTTATTAGTTAGCAAATGGAAAATGAAGTTAATGAACTTCAGGCTTGAATAGGTTTAATGAGCTTGGGCTTAGCTTGGTTTAATAAATTTGGGTTAACTTCGGTTCTAGAAAATTTGGGTTTGCTTTGTCTAGGTGAATCTGGGCTGGGTTTGATCTTATATGAGTTTGCGCTTAATTTGACTTTGACAGATTGGGCTTCCATTACATTTGATTTTGAAAAGGCTGAGATAAGAGCCTGTGTTTGTCTTGGGCAAAGCCCGTGAGACCGGAGTTGGCCCATGTTTGGATCCGGCCCAAGTCAGTTAATAAATATCGAATTCTTGTGGAAGTAGCACATTGTTCCAAAATTCGAACTTTCATTTTATCATCAAATCATTTCCGAGGTCATTCAAATGAGACCTCGAAATGTCCGCTAGTTTCCGTCATGAATAAAAATATATTGAAATAGTCACATTCACATATACATTACAATACTGATTTTTTAAAATCATTTTTGATATACCAATTACGTATGTTTTTACATATTAATAAATAATCCTAGAGCCTTGGTGGCACAATCAATACATATAATGATTCTTTTTGTCAAGAAGCAATCAGGTATATCAGTAATCATATTATTGTCCCATTATCTAATGATGATTTGCTCTTAAGATGAGATAGCTTTTGGGGAATATACTTTTAATGTGGGGGATAAGCACCACTAAAATAGACTAACTGAAGATGGAGTTAATTAACATTATGATTTCTGTGACCTTAATTAATTGAAAACAACAATTTCTGTGATCATTAATATGGGGGTGGAATTAGTGTAGGCCATAACATAGCAATAATTACATGATTTCTATCATCGACAAGGTGGTGGGAATTCACGAAGCATTACTCATTGGTCACCTCATAAATTTCATAATACGAAGTGAACTCTACTTTTCATGTAATAATATCCAATGAGAGTGCTTTAGAGATAAATTATTCGCCAATCAGCGGCAAACTATCAAACCTTGGGAGCTAATTTCTCTTAGCAAATGCGGAAGATGTTGTTGAAGAAGAAGATCTAAAGTAACAAGAAAATCAATTTCTCGAGCAATTTCAAGAACAAGAGGCATTAGTATGCTTCAATTGAAAGCTCATGTGATTGCACTTGCAGCTCCTTGAAGCCCACCGTCTTTGGTCCTCGTCATAATTCCTTCAACATCATGGCTCGTCCTCATCGTCATTCCCGTCCTTGCAAGAGAGAAGACGGAGCTGCTGCCGAGCAGGAGACTCCTCCTTGCAGTAGCCCTCCATTCTTCATACTCTCCAACACGCCAAATTCGCTAGCTCGGTAGCTTTAATCAAATTAAGAGGCTCATGTAAGTCATCAATCTTAATTAACCAGCAAATCGAAAGCAAATTTTTAGGAAGCGACTCTCCTCCATCAATAGCTATTTTCAGTTGAGTCACTGTGCGATCGACTGCGACTCCTTATAAGCCGATGGATCAATGCCTCTTCTGTCCCAGAAATTTCAAGCAAATTCCTCCTTGCTGGAAACTAATATCCGCTCATTCCATTGGCAAAACACGAAATCGCTACGTCCCAAGAGAAATCGTCCCTGCACGGCATGTAGCTAAGGGATGCAGAGACTTACCCGCCTCATGTATCCTTCAATCATCGTTTTCCCAGTGATGTTATTCCTCTGGGGCATATCGTCAAAGAGTCACCGCGCATTATCCATTTGACCACACATGGCATAAAGCTGAAGGATGAAGAAGGTTTACGAACGCGACACGCGAAGCAGAGCAGGACAGACCATGGCAACTAGCTGAATGTCTTAACTCTCGACAATGAGTGGTAGTGATAGAGGTGAAATGTAGAGCTGGAACAGCGAATACCGAACTGAAGACGTGTCAGATCTCTCTCTCTCTCTCTCTCTCTCTCTCTCTCTGTGGCATTTCGTTAAACGTGTGATTACCACAATGAGGACGTAAGAACAGGGCAACCGCGGGAGAGAGGTAAGACCTTTATGATCGGAGAAGAGATTCAAACTTCTCAATCAGAACAAATGGCGACGAGGATGCATCAATGGAGAAAACCCAGCAACGGAGCGCTGGCGCGATGACGAGATCGTCGCAACGCCTAGGCACCAAGTCATGCACAAGATTTTGCTACCGCCATCGCTTTGGAACATCTGGCAAGCTTCTCAGGCTCCTCCTAATCCCGAAACTATTTGCTTTGCCGATTGCTTGAGTCCACTGAACTGCCAATAAAAGAAGATCAATGAAGGACTCCGAGGATTTTGCGATGATGACGCTCGACAGCTATGGAAATCCAGCGATGGAATCGCTCGACAGAGATACTCAGATGCGACCCGAAACAGATCCAAGTTGCAACTGCGGGGCTGAAGGCGCGGTGCAGAGAGCTCTGCCACGAGAGAAACCCGGAGATCACCGTCCGAAGGTCGGACGACGCGACGGTGAGGAGGTGGAGATCCCCTCCGGCGAAACTCCAGTCATCGAAAACGGGCTAACTACTAGGCTTATGTCTGGGCTGCGTTTGATGGGCCTAAAAGAGGAATTGAGTCTGCTAATTGTCTAGCTAGCTGAAGACACGAACTTGGGCTGATGTATTGGATCAGAATTGATCTCTTTCTCTTCTTCTTCCTTTTTTTTGGTCAATTTATTTAATATCTATTTTTCTTGAACTTTCCTGCTTTCTATTTTAATTCTTCATTTTTTATTCTTTTAAACCAATGCTTCATTTGTCGATTAAAATTCAGGTTCCAACAACCCTTCTTATTTTCAAGAGTTTCTTTGAATGTATTCCCACATTGTTAGAAGTTAGAAATTAACTATTTGATCAATAATGTATTTTGAGTATGCTATCATGTTGCTTTAAAATATAGAGGAAAAATTTCCTAGGGCTCCACACCATGCCACCAAGTCATTGAATTGGTGTTTCTTTACAACTCAGTATCTATATGATAGACTTTGGTTTGAAATAGTCTCCATAAACAGTCATTTTTCTAACTTAATGAAGTAAACTAGCCTCCACTCCTAACTTGATGCCTCCTTTAATATAAAAATCATCCATCAACGCTAATAAGAAAGCAACATAATGACTATATAACTAAGCATGTTGGCCGACTCTTTTATTTTCCAATACTCGATTGTCTAAAAGTCGTCGTTCTTATCTTGATTGAGGTGGCCAACGGCGGTGGTCTTCTTTTATTTTTACATTGGATAATTTGGACTTGTAGTAGTGTGCTACCAAGTTTTCCCCTTTCCAAAGAATTGACCAGTACTTAATTAAGCCCTTAACTAAGGTTAGGTTACCGAGCACCATGGTCCACACCCAGGGAAATCACTGGTATTTTTATTTGATTATTTTTTAGTCTATAGCATTTTGATTTTTCTCACTATATCCCTTCGTACATAAAGTGAGTGTCTTTTTCTAATATTAATTAAATCAATAACAATTGAAAATATAAATAAAATCATTAGAACTTAATCGATTTATGGAGCTTATAAGTTGTGCCACAAGTCCTAGCATTCGTGCTCCTTGATGATCCAAAACAAAAATGTGGACTAAAAGATGCCATTTCCCTCCAAAGGAGGAGGGGGAGGGGTTACAAACGTGAACTTTATTTTTTAGTTAAATTTTGGATATTGATCAAGCCCATATTTCTAACACACTAATCAAAGGCTTGAAAAGGATGGAAAAATATTAGTGGTACCTCAAATAGAGATGTAAATATTGCATCATTCCAAAGCATGAGAAGACAATGAGATCTTATCATTTGCCTCGTCAGATAATTTTGTCCGTCTCTTTTTTCTTTCCCTAACTTGTCACACTGAAAGAATCTAATATCCGCCTACATTTATATTGCTTATATTATGTTTGCGTATATCTACACTGCATTATCATTAAGATATGACAAATACGTGATTGGCTCTATTTAAGGATATTGCAATGGGCTTCCCATCCACATCAATCATATGCAAATCAATCATCAATGGAAGCAAAACCATACCATTTAATTAGGGTTTATCTTTGCTTAAGAAATTATATTGAATGCAACGTACACTTGTTCTTTATGATAAAATAATCATTTTTTTGTCAAAGTAAAATAATCATGTTCACTTAACATAATATCTTGCAATTATTGAACATCAATAATGTGATACTTATATCATTTTCGTTTTATTAAAGAATGATAAATGATGGAAAATAGACTTATCTTTACAATAAAATATTATGCTTACTGAACCATAGGATTGATGAAGTTGGTTGGGGAATTAAGTAATTCCAACTTAAGAATTGGAGATTGCCGGTTAGGACCACACACATTGCATGCAAACTACTTTGGATTTGAGTCACCTACACAACCTGAAGGCTTGAGCTTAACCGATTCATTGGGCTTGCAGGAAATTTCATAGGCTTGTTAGTAGACAGGTTTCCAACCTATGCCCCTAGACTATACAAAAAAAAAAAAGAGATGTTTACTTTAGGAGAATCCTAATTTTATATCATAATTAATTTTAGTATGCATTTATTCCTCATAATCTAGATAGTTATTAAACAACAAACCCTTATCAACTTAATTACAAAGAGAATGTCACCCGTGACTTTAATTAGTAGTATAACATCTTTTTTCATTTGAATTTAGTCATAACCTTTGCAAATAGTCATAATAAATATACAGACTTAGAAATTAATTTGACATTCTAGTGGAACAATTATGGTTGGTAAATAAACAACTTCAAATTTTCCATTTGTCCCCTCAAAGGGATGATTTGAGGCACTATCTATTAACAAATATGTGAAAATTGAAAGATAATACATGAAAAGTCAACACATATTTTCATCTAATTGTCCATATTAATTAGATATGATGGTCTAAGTTAGCCCGAGTCCAATATGTCAATAAGTAGAAAAATGTTCATAAAATTGGATCAATAACATCCGACCAAAAAAATATACAAATCAATAACATGGCCAGTGAATGTTGTCCATTGGCGGTGCATAAAAGGAGGGAAACTTATTATGATTACATGAAAAATCAAATTATGACTTGCTAAGACATTATGTTACATGAAAACCAAAATTCAAAAAATTTGACAGACAAAACATGACTGCTCTTCATATCAAAAAGGAAAAATTAGCTAGATTTCCCGCCTAAATCATTATTTTTCCAAACGACACACTATTACTAAACCAATTTCTGGCATGTTTCAAAATAACAAAGAAAAGAAAGTTCTTGTCAGTGAAGGAGCACAACCAAATAAGGGGGGCATAATTGTAAACCTAAAACTCAAGTCACTCTATAATCAGCCTATAGTGACACTTTGAGAACTCATTTCAAACAGCATAAATAAAGTCCTGACCAGCACCGCTCAAAATGGTGACTTTGAAAACAATGTCATCGCTATCAATTAGATCGATCACGCGGACATTTGTGCGCATGGATGAGTTTCTCTCATGAATGCATGCTAACCAGGGATAGAGACATAGCCTCTCTAACTCATCTATAGCTCCTAATGAGCTTCACTAGCCATTATTTGTAACGAGCTCCACTGGTTATAATCTGTTGAAATACCTAAGAGTTGTTCTTTGCTTTTCCAGAACATGTTGCTTGATGAATTCACAAGGAATTGTTTGCACATGTTCATGTTGGAACAACCAAGATATGAAATTGCTTAAGTGAAATGATAAATCCAAGGAAAAATTGGAGGAGAAGGAGCAAGATGGTATTGATTTGAGGTCGTGGAAATCCAAGAATAAATCTATCCATTTGAAAGTGTTCAAAGATGAAATAAAGTGAAAGATGCCGTGGAAGCAGAAAATCTGGAGTAAAAAGAAAATCAACTTCGTGAGCTCGAGATCAATTCAATTTCAAGAGAAAGAGGCAAGCAGTGCATGCTTCACTTGAAAAATCATGTGAATGCATTTGCAGTTCCTCGAAGCCTATTGTTTTTTTTTTTTTTGGTCCTTTCCATAAAACCTTCAACATCATGGCTCCTCCTCATCCTCGTCCTTGCCGGAGAGAAGATGGAATTGGTGTCAAGCAAGAGACTCCTCCAAGTAGTAGTCCTCCCTTCTTCATGGAAATGCTAGTTCACTAGTTCAGTAACTTTAATCAAATTAAGAGGCTCATGAAAGTCATCGATCTTAATTAACCAGCAATCAAAAGAAAAAAATTTTGAGAAGTGACTGTCCATTAATAGCTATTTTTCAGTTGAGTCACTGTGCAATTGCCAATCCTTATAAGCTGATGGACCAGTGACTCTTCTGTCCAATTCCTTCTTCATGTGTTCGTCCCAGGAATTCCAAGCAAATGCATTCTTCCCAGAAACTAACATTTGCTCATTTCATTGGCAAAACACGAAATTGCCGCGTTCCAAGAGAAATCATCCCTGCACGGCATGTAACTAACACATCCAGAGACTTACGCGCCTCTCCCATCCTCATGTATCCTTCGATCATCTTTTTCCCAGTGAAGTTATTCCCAGTGAGGCATTTTGTCAAACAGTCAACGTGCATTATCTATTTGACTGAACACGGCACGAAGCCGAAGGAAGAAGAAGGTTCGCAAGCGCGATGGTGTAGTTCAAGAGACTAATTACCTTCTCTTGAAAAAGCACGCAGACCCACCGCAAAGCAGGACAGACCATGGCACAATCTAGAGCTGGAACAACGAATGCCGAACTGAAAACGTGTCAAATCTCTCTCTCTCTCTCTCTCTCTCTCTCTCTGGCGTTTCGTCGAGAAGAAATTCAAACTTCTCAATCAGAACAAATGGCGACGAGGACGCATCAACGGAGAAAACCCAGCAACGGAGTGTCGGCGACATGACGAGATCGGCACAACTGAGGGTCGGAGGACGACACGAGATTTCTGCTACGGCCATCGCTTCGGAACCTCTCACGAGCTCCTCAGGCTTCTAATCCCGAAACTATTTGCTTCGTCGATTGCTTGAATCCACTGAACTGCAAACAAAAGAAGATCAGTGAAGGATTCCGAGAATTTTGCGATGATGACGCTTGGCGACGATGGAAATCCAAAGATGGAAAATCTCCGGACTGAGATATTCAGATGCGACGCGAAACGGATCGAAGTTACAACCACGGGGCTTAAGGTGCGATCCAGAGAGCTCCGCCACGTGAGAATCCCGGACGTCACCGTCCGACGGTCGGAAGAAGGGACGGTGACGCGGTGGAGATCGCCTCCAGCGAAACTCCGGTCGGTGAAAATGGGCTCATGTTTGATGGGCTTAAGAGAGAAATTGAGTCTGCTAATCGTCTAGCGGGCTGAAGACACGAACTTGGGCTGATGTATTGGATCCAAATTGGTCTCTCTTCTTCTTGTTTTTCTTTTTGTCAATTTATTTAATATCTATTTTTCTTGTACTTTCCTATTTTCTATTTTAATTATTTTTTATTCATTTAAACCGATGTTTAATTTGTCAACTAAAATTCAGGTGCCAACAACCCTTCTTATTTTTAGGAGTTTCTTTGAGTGTAATTCCACACGGTTAGAAGTTAGAAATTAACCATTCGATCATCAAAACTTTTCTGAAATACTTTCGTGTTACTATAAAGTATTGAGGAGAAATTTCCTAAGACTCATGCACCGTGCCACCAAGTCATGGAATGAGTGCTTCTTTGCAACTTGGTATCTATATGATCGAGTTAGGTTTGATATAGCCTCTATAAATATAATCATATTTGAAAAAAAACTGAGAAAAAAACATGATCATTTTTCTAACTTAATGAAGTACACTAATCTTCACTTTTAACTTGATGCCTCCTTCAATATAAAAAATCATCCATCCACGTTAGCATGAAAGCAACTGAATGACAATATAACTTAGCAAGTTGACCGACTCTTTTTATTTTTTATTTTTCCTAATACTCGATTGTCTAAAAGCCACCATTCTTATCTTGGTTGAGGTGGCCGACAGTGATCTTTTTTTTATTGGATAGTTTGGACTTGTAGCAATAACAAGTTGTAGCTTCCGAAGGAATTGATTGGTGTTTAGTTAGGGTCTTAACTAAGGTTAGACTACCGAGGTCCGTTGTCCACACCCAAGAAATTCACCGGTATTTTTATTTGATTATTATTCGGTCTATAGCATTTTGATTTTTCTCACTATATCTCTTCATACACAAATTGTGTGCTCTTTTTATAATATTAATTAAACGAAAAATTGAATATATAAATAAAATCTCTGAAATTTAATAGGCCATGGCACAGGCTTCTAAGTAGTTAGGCCTCTGCATTCGTCCTCCTTGATGCTCCAAAATAAATATGGACCAAAAGAAGCCATGTTCTGCTCCATGGGGGTTAAAAACATGAAAATCAGACATTCACTCTATTTTTTTGTTAAATTTGCACATTAGTCAAGTCCATATTTCTAGCACCCTAATCAAAGGAAAATACTAAATCATACTTCAGGTAACCCATCGTATAGGGTCTCAATTAGCGAAGAAATCCAATGAGATCTAAATATTGAATCATTCTGAAGCTCGAGAAGATAATTTAACCTTATCACTTGCCGCCTCAAATAATTTTGTCCCTGTCTCTTTCTCCTTTACCTAACCTATAAGGCTATAACAAATGAAACGAGAAATTTAATATGCACCCCGCCTTTATATCACTTATATTATATTCATGTGTATTCGCACTGCACCATCATTAAGATATAGCAAATACGAGATTAGCTCTATTTAAAAATATTGTAATGAGATTCCTATCCACATCAATCAAATAATAAATCAATTATCAAAAGAAGCAAAACCATACCGTTTAAGTGGGGGTTATTTTTTCTTAGGAAATTCTGTCGAATGCGACGT
This sequence comes from Eucalyptus grandis x Eucalyptus urophylla, assembly GCA_028830015.1. NCBI lineage: Eukaryota > Viridiplantae > Streptophyta > Magnoliopsida > Myrtales > Myrtaceae > Eucalyptus > Eucalyptus grandis x Eucalyptus urophylla. Next base: position 26,162,044 of record CM054198.1, on the reverse strand, counting down.
GCACTTGTTCTTTTTTATCAAATAATCATGCTTACTTAACATCCTATCTTGCAATTATTGAACATCAATAATATGTTTCTGTTTGTCGTTTCTTAAAGAATGATAAATGATACAAAATATACTTATCTTTGCAATTAAAAATTTATGGTTACTTAATCCCAGAATTGATGCAATTGGTTACGGAGTTGGGGATTTCGAACTTAAAAATTGGAGGTTGCCAGCTAGAATCGTAGAACCGCATGCAAACTGCCTTTGATTATAGCTGCCTATAGATTATACAAAAAAATATGCTCACTTTAGGAGAATTCTAATTTTATATAACAATTATTTTAATATGAACTTATTCCTTGTAAACTAGGTAGTTATTAAGCAACAGATCCTTATCTACTTAATTACAAAATAGAACGTCCCCGTGACTTTAATTAGTGATAACAGTTTTTCCGTTGTAAATTAGTCGTAACCTTTATAAATAGTCATAATAAATATATGGACTTAGGACTAATTTGACATTCTAGTCTAACAATTATGGTTGGTAAAAGAACCAGTTCAAAATTTTCCTTCTGAAATGGCTTTGTTTTTCCCCTTAAAGGAATGATTTGAGGAATATCAATCAACAAACCTATGAAAATTTGATAGCTAATACATGAAAAGTTGAGAGTTATTTTCATCTAATGGTCAACATTAATTAGATATGAGTGTCTAAGTTAGCCCAAGTCCAATATGTCAATAAGTTGAAAAATGTCCAAAAATTGCTATTCAATATAAATCGATAACATGACCAGTGAATCAATGTTTGTCCATTAGCAGTTAGAGCAAAGGATGGAGACTTAATTAATGTTAAATTATGATTAGAATGAAAATCAAAATTATGACTTGCTCTTTACCCATATATATATATATATATATATATATATATATATGACTTGCTAAAACATTATGATTACCATGAAACCAAAATTTGGACAATTTGACGAACAAAACATAACTTTTCTTCAAATCAGAAGAGACAATTTTGCTAGAATTTCCGTCTAAATCATTACTTTACCAATCAACATACTAAAGTCTTTTTAAACCATTTACTAGTATGTTTCAAAATAACAAAGAAAAGAAAGTGTACTTGTCAGTGATGTAGCACAACCAAATAAGGGAGGTATAATTGTAAACCCAAAACTCAAATCACGCTATAATTAGCCTAAAGTGACACTTCGAGTACTCATTTCAAATAATATAAATCAAGTTCTGACTGACACCCCTCAAATGGAGACTTTGAACACAATAACCTCCCCATCACTTAATTCGAACATGCGGACATTTTGTACATGCGGATGAGATTCTCTCACGAATTCATGCCAACAACTAGGGACAAAGATAGAGCCACTCTAATGCGTCTCTAGCTTCGGATGAGCTTCACCGGCGATGATCTATCGAAATACCTAAGAGTTGCTCTTTATTTTTTCACTATATTGCTAGATGAATCACCCCGGAATAATAAGCACATGTACTTATTTGAACAACCAAGATATGAAATTGGTTAAATGGAATGAGAAATCCTAGGATAAATTGGAGGCAAAGAGCAAGATGGTCATGATTTTAGGTCGTAGAAATCCGATAATAAATCTTTTATCCTTTTGAAAGTGCTTGAGGATGAAAGATATTGCTAGCTAACATCCTTTTCTAATACATGTTGTCAATGTGTATTACTCTCCTAATCTATCGAGTTATTTCATAAATACAATATGGATGGAAAAAATATATTCACCAAGTGGACATCAACAGCTGATGTGATCATGGCATTGTAGGTGTTAGCAATCATAATTGAAGTCTAGGTATACTGGAGATGCAGCAGAAGAAGGTGGTCCACCAATATCACCCGATGAAGGCCCTCTCAAACAAAATAAATAAATAAAATAAACTTTTATTGTAAGGCTTGCGGCAACTTATGTTTCGATCTGTGATGTCACGTGAGTGTTCCCTGATTGGATTGCTTGTCATAATCTTCACATTATATATAAATGTGTCGTGTCAGGAAAATGAAAAAAAAAAAATGAAGAATCTCTTCCTAGTGGCGATAAAACAAGAGATGGGCCAGTTGCTGGTTTTGTCGCGTTTTATCTTTGTCAATGTTGGATTGGAATAAAGACAACCTAGGAGTCCTAATTTAAATGGAAAACCGTTCTTCTTGGCACATTTGCCGAATGTTACCGCGAGTTTTGGTCGTGATTTCGGTTTCGGTGTTTTATTCAGATAGGCCATATCTAGGGATGGGTTGTTCTCTTCTGTAGGCTTGTCATCTTTATGGCACTATGGATGAGAATGACTCATTTAAATAACACGGTTAGGTAATGGCATCTCATTATTGAAATGAGTAGTTCTTTGTCAATAAAAAGATATAAGGATCCAAGTTAAGACCAGGACTAACATGTCAACAAGTAGAATATTTTCCAAAATTGCTGTTGAATATTTAAATCAATGATACGGCCACTATACGTTTTAGAATTATTCAATCTGCATACCATCTTGAAAATAAAACTTCAATCTTTTTTTTTTTTTTGTTCAAATAGCTTAATTGTAGTATTATTTCTATAATATTCATGGACTTCTAAATAGACGGATGTCCATGTTTGTGCTGCTAGGTTAAAAAAAAATGCTAACTTTATGTAGTAAAAATTTTTGTACGCACTTCTTCATCATAAACTAGGTAGTTATTATGCAAAAGATCCTTATCAACTTAATTATAAAGGGAACATCACTGATAACTTTCATTAGTCCTAGACCTTTCTTTGTTAGAAATTATTCATAACGTTTTCAAATAGTCAGAATAAATGTAATGATTTAGCAGTAATTGGACATACCAATCAAACAATTATGGCAGAGGTGGAGAAAAGGAGTGAGGAAGCTATCGAGGCACCCGGTGTTCCAGTTGAGCAAGCCGGCGAAGAAGACGCGAAGTTTTGGGACTGTAAATAGCAGAGGAGGTGGCGGAGAAATAAGTTGGGCATGAGATTTAAGTGTGGGAACGTTTTCCATTGTCTTTTGTTTTGTGCATATAATAAGTCGGAATGCACTAATTAGAGGAGTTGTGTGTAACAGTAAGGGTCTTGTATTGGTTACCATACCATGTTTTACAGCCTCAAATCAATGTGAATTTGTCACTTGTGAAATTTGCACTTTTAACGAGATTCACGTGGCACAATGGCATTTGGCATGAGATGGGCAACTTTCTTCAAAATGATGGTCATGGCTCACGAAATAGGAATATACAAGAGTGATTATGAAAATACTCTACATGAGAAAAAGTGTTAGAGGAGTTCTAAACCTATTGTATTGATATTAATTTAGTCATAAATTTTATTTTATTAATGTTAATTCAATTCTTAACTTTTTTTTAACTTAGTGCCAATTCAGTTTTTTTGGCTAATTTTGGTTGGATATTGTTACTGTGGACACTAGTCGGCCTACATAGCATGATCGGCACCAATGTGAAAAAGTTTTAATAATATTTTGATATTTACTAAATTATTTATTTATTTATTTTCTTTTTTCTTTTTTTCCTTCCTCTTTCTCCAACCAATTGCCAAGCCTCAACAATCAACTAGAGGTCCCTTGCTAGCCTCTTGCTAGCCTCACCCACTACTGGTGAGGCTTGCCCTCACCAAAGACCATGAGAGCAGCCTTGCGATGGGTTGGCAAAACTTGCTCTTGCTGGATCTAGTGAGAGTCGAGCCTCGCCTAGCCCCTAGCAAAGATTGCCAAATGCCAACTAGGTCTGGCGACTGGCTGGAGGAAGAAGGAAGGAAAACAATTTTTTTTTTAAAAAGGAAAAAGAAAAGAAGGAAAATAAATAAATCATTCAAAAAATATTAAAATATTATAAAAATTGTCCATGCTAAACCACGTGAGCTAACCAATATCCACTTCAGTAATATCCGATCAAAATTAGCTAGAATGACTGAATTTACACTATGCAAAATTTTTTAGGAATAAATTGGCAGCGATATGCAATAAACTTGGGACTTTTTTTGATGTTTTTCTTGATTTCACATGATGTTCCATCATCATTTTGTCGATTTATAGTTCCATTTCCTTATACTTTTATTAAGTACCCTTTTCTGCCTTTTGCTTTCCCTTAAAAAAAATTAAATATGAAAAAGAATTTGGTTTATAATTAATGCAAAATCATATGGCTCTACTTGCCAATAAATATATATTTTGAAAGTTTTAGAAATCAATTCTTGGTAACTGCAATTTCTGAAAAAATAAATGTTAAAAGTAAAAGAATCCAATAATCCCAAGCATATGAAAAAAAGGGTAACAACATTCAGAATGAGAGACCACAAAATGGTGTAGTCATGGGTCATAATCGTTTTCCATATTAATTTTGTCACGTAAAGAGTACTAGTATTTAAGAGAGTAAACTAGTTTAAAATGTTAATAAAGGATGGCATATGATACATTCCTTAGAAGTTCTAATCTAACTATTATAATTGAAGTTACGTTAAAGTTAAAATCATAATTGACATTCTAATCTAGTAATTACCTTAATTATAATGTTACTTTTATGCTTTCAATGTGATTTCATGGACCAGCAAAAGGAACGGTCTTTCTTTAGCCATAATCGATGTGCTAACAGCACAAGTTACGTCTAACCTAACAATCATAATTGACACTCTAACCTAACAAACATTGATTAGGACCGGTACCTAATCAATGTTTGTCTATTAGCCATAATCAATGTTTCTTCATCAATCGTGGAGGAAAAGATGGAGACCTAGACATTGGTCCATTGTTGTCTTGATCGAGACGACTGACAATGGTCTTTCTTTAATTTTCCTTTTGCCAAGTGAAAGACTTGAAGCAGTCTCCTACTAATTCAGTCGCCAAAGAAATTGACTGGCGTTTAGTTAAGCCCTTAACTAAGGTTAGGTTGCAAACAGGAAAATCAAACATGCACTTTATTTTTATTTAAACTTGCATTTGGATCATGTCGACATTTTTAAACCACCAAAGTCTTGATAACGATGGAAATAAATAAAATCCTATTTAAAATAAATCTCATATGTTAAATAAGCCATCACGATGTCTCAATTAATGAAGAAAGCCAATGAGATGTGAAAATTGAATCATGCCAAAGCGTGAGAAGAACATGTAATATTATTGATTACTATGATAAATTTGTCTTTTGTCTCTTTGTACTTTTCTCTAACCTATAAAAAATTACACGAGTAATCAAATATTTGCCTGCATTGATGTCCGTCATCTCATATTTGTGTGCATCCGCACCTTACCATCATTAGATTTTAGCAAATATGTCATTGGCTCTATTTAAATTGCAGTGGAGTTCCCACCTGTGTCAATTATATGCCAATCAATCATCAAAAGAAGCAAAACCATACCATTTAACTAGATTATCTTTTGTCCTAGTGGCCATCTTCCCATATAGGAAGTGAGAGGTGGGGATTTGGATCATCACCTTCTTAAAGGGGTTGGGATGTTAGTGATTTAATTTGAAGTGTGGGTTTCGACTCTCATGTCCTGCAAGAAGGTATGACAAAAGTCCGAGACTGAACGTTAGAGTGGGAATATAATATGATTGACAAAAAAAAAAATAAAAAAAAAAACTAGAGGCTATCTTCTCTTGAGAAAATGTTAAGTTTAGAATGCATAACACATTTGTTCTGTAATATAAAAAACTGAATCTCACTTAACATATCTATCTTGCAATTATTGAATATCAATAACACGATAACTATAGGTTAACATTGTTATTTTCTTAAAGAATGATAAATGATGGAAAATATACTTATTTTTACAATAAAAATTATGCTTACTTATCCCAAGTAGTAGCTCTATTGGTTAGGATATTGAATGATTTTCGGCTTTGGAACTAGAGGTCGCCATGCGAATTCCACGATGCTCCATGTGTTTAGAGCCACCAACACGGGCTAATGGCATAAGATTGATTGGTTTATGGGGTTTGCAAGATATTTCATGAGCATCTAGGTAGATGGGCCAACATTTATGTGCTCCTATACTATAAATACATTTTCCCTAAGGGAATGCTAACTTTATATGGTAAATTTTTAGTATCTACTCGATCCTCATAAACTAGGTAGTTGTTATTTAAAAGGTCTGTATTGATTTAATTAGAAAGAAAACATCCTCCCATGACTTTAATTAGTCAAAACTTTTTTCTGTTATAAATTAGTCATAAAGTATACAGATTTAGGAGTAATTTGACATTCTAATCTAAAAATTATAGTTAGCAAAAAAAATTAGACAACTTCAATTTTTCCTTATGAATTGAGTTCTTTTATTCACTTGAGGGATGATTTGAGGGGCTTCTTATCAACAAATTTGTGAATATTTGAAAGATGATACATAAAAGTCAAGACTTATTTTCAACTAAGGGTCAACATTAATTAGATATAAAGATAGGGACACTACAAATATCATAACTTACGTATGGCACTCATTTAAATACCATAATTTTTTTTTCTAAATGCCTGAATGCCATAATTTCTAAAAAAATCATTTATTTGAATGCTATAAATTTCAATTGATCACTTCAATATCACAATTTTTTAAAAACATTCACCTAAGTACTAGAAATTCAATGTGACATGGTACTTATGGTGAACAATTTAAAAAATTACGGTATTCAAGCGATCAATTATAAAGTTATATAATACTCAAGTAATCAAGAAAAAAAAATTAATGACATTGAAGTGAATTTCGTATATAAATTATAATGTTGAAGTAATTAAAAAAAAAGTTATGGTACTCTAATGAGCAACATATGAAAATTATAATATTTGTAATATTTTTTTCATTAGATATGAAGACCTGAGTTAGTCCAAATCTAACATGTCAATAAGTGGAACTTTATCAAAAATTGCTATGCCATATATAAATCTATAACACGGAGACATGATCAATGTTTGTCCTTTAGTGGTGGAGGAAAGGATGGAGACGTAGCCAGTGTTTGTCCATTAGCGGGACGGGCAAGGACGGAGACCAAAGTATTGGTGATGGTGACTGACTGGTCAATAAAATGCAGAATGCCATCCTTTTCTATCAATTGATTACAAGTCATCATTCTTGTCTGGATGAAGGTCAACGACAACGGTCTCATATAATTTTTTTTTATTGGCTAGTGACCACTTACAGGAGTGTGCCAAGTTTTTAGCTTCTCAAGGAATAGATTGGTGTTTAGTTAAGATCTTAATTATGATTAGATTACTGAGCTCTATAGTCCATATCTATATTTTCTTTTGCTTTGTAGTTCAGATCTTTGTTAAGTTTCTAATAGTTGGATCGCTATTACTAAATCTTGGCCATTGATAACCATATATTCTAGCAAAAAGTTGTGATTAGACAAATGATAGCAGTCTTTTTTATTTTTATTTTTGTCTAGTGACAACTTGAAGCAGAGTTCTACAAAGTTTCCAGCTTCCCAAGGAATTGACTAGTATTTAGTTAAGGCCTTACCTAACGTTATTATTATGACTAATGTGAAAATCATAATGAAATTAAAACTGAAAAAGCATAAGTAATAAAATTTGAAAACCCATTCTTCTGTGGAGGCTTCACTATCCTCCTTGGTCTATCTTTGGCAATGGAATATTCTTATTCTTCGGGTTCTTTAAACTCAATATTATTAATAGACGGCTGAATTGGCTGTGAATGAATTATTTCAAGCCCATTTCCGAGCATATTAATATATGTCCATTTGAATTCACATTCACACAAAAATTTAAGCCAAAATGGAGATTTGTTGAGTGTGTTTTAAATTCTTTATAGGCTTGGGCCAATTTTAGGGTTTGGGGGCACTATAAATATTTTTTTTCTTCAGATTCTTCAAACTCAATATTATTAGTAGATTCTACTGAAGTGGTTGGGAAGAAATTACTTCAAGCTCTATCTTCTCCGCAACACTTTTTGAATTTTCATCACAAGGAACATATGATTCCTTCCTAGATTGAAGCATACCAGACTCATCAGTTAGGTTACAAAAGACAAAATCAACAAGACACATTATTTTCAGTTAATTTTGCATATTGATTCTATCTATATTTTCAATCCTCAAAGGCTTGATAAGGATGAAAATAAATAAAATCCTCCCATAGAATCTCATATTTAAGTAAGCCATCATATGGTGTCTCAATCAGCGAAGAAATCCAATGAGACATAAGTATTGAATCATTCAAAAGCATGAGAAGGTTTTGAATGCAACGTAACCTTATCACTTACCCGCGTCAAATAATTTTCTCCCAATCTCTTTCTCCTTTGCCTAACCCATTACAAATGAAATAAGTAATCTAATACCCGCCTACATTTATATCACTTACATTATGTTTGTATGTATCTGCATCATTAAGATATAGCAAGTACGTGATTGGCTCTTTTTAAAAACATTGCAATGGGGTTCCATCCACATCAATCATATACAAATCATCATAAAAGGAAGCAAAATCATACTATTTACCTAGAGATTTTGTTCAAAAGAAAAACTAGAGATTTTTTTTTTTCTAAAGAAATTCTAGAGAATGTGACAACACACTTGTTTCTTTAAGATAAAAATGATTATGCTTACTTAACATCTCTATCTTGCAATTATTTAACATCAATAATATGATAATTTTATGTTAACATTGTCAACTTCAAAGTGATATAGAATGCAAAAACACTTATTCTTTGAAATGACAAATTATGCTTACTTAACGCTAAGATTGATGCAGTTACTTGGGGAGTTGAGAATTTTCAGCGCAGGAACTAAAGGTTGCCTATTGAAATCCCACAAACTGTGTGTAAGTTGCTGTTAATTTGAGTCATCTGCGCAAACCAAGTGCTTGACCTTAACCGATTCGTGGGGCTTACAACATGTTTCATAGGCCTCTAGTTAGATGGTATTCACACCAACACCATAGATTATAAATACATATACGCTTACTTTAGAAGAACCCTAATTTTATAAAGTAATTATTATAATATGCACGTAGTTATTATGCAAAAGGCCCTTATCAATTTAATTACAAAGGGAACTTCCCCCTGACTTTAATTACAAATAACATTTCTTTATTAAAAATCAGTCTTAACCTTTTCAAATATTCATAAGAAATATACAGATTAACGAATTGACATTCCAAAATTTGTTATTCAAAATATAAATGATAACATGGTCAGTGAATCAACATTTGTCCATTAGCGATGGAGAAAAGTATAGAGACTTAATTAATGCTTGTCAATTAGATTGAAATTATGACTAGATTGAAAATTATGATTATCAAGGAAATCAAAATTATGACTTGCCGAATCATTATGATTATCATAAAAACCAGAATTTTGATCGAACATATTATAAGTGGTCTTCATATCAGAAGACGTGAATTAACTAGAATTCCCGTACAAATCAACTTTACCAATTGACACACTAAAGTTCTATTAAACCACTTTTCAGTATATTTCAAAATAACAAACAAAAGAAAATGCACTTGTTAGTGATGCGGCACAACCAAATAAGGGAGGCATTGTTGTAAACCCAAAAATACTCATTTCAAACAGTATAAATCAAGTCCTACTGGTACCCTTCAAAATGGAGACTTTAAACACAATATCATCCCTATCAATTAGCTCGAACACATAGGCTCTTCAAACGCTCTGATTAATTTTTCTTCACAAATGCATGCCAACCAGGGACAAAGACATAGCCCCTTTAACGCATCTATAGCTCCTAATGAGCTTCACTGCTATGAACTGTTGAAATACATAGGATTTGCTCTTGACTTTTCATGAATATGTTGCTTGATGAATCCACCCAAAATAGTCTGCACATGTACATCTTTGAACAGCCAAGATATGAAATTGCTTAAGTGGAATGAGAGGATAAATTGGAGGGCAATGACCAAGATGGTAATGATTTGAGGTCAAAGAACTAGAGATAAATCTATCCTTTTAAAAGTCCTCTAGGATGAAAGAAATTGTTAGCTAATATCCTTTCCTAACGCATGTTGTTAATTAGTATTGCTTTAGTAGTCTATGGAATTATATTATAAACGAAATATGGTTGGAAAAAAAGCTTCACCAAGGGGACATCAATAGTTAACGTGATCACGACATTGGAGGCGCTAGCAATCGTAATTGAATATTAGGTATACTGGAGATGCCGCAGCCCCAGGTCAAGAAGGTGGTCCGGCAGTAGCATCCGATCAAGGCCCTTTCAAACAAAACAAAACAAGAAGAAAAGAAAGAATAAGAAAGAAAAGGTTTGATGTAAAGCTTGCGGCAACATATTTTTCGATTCTTCAGATCAAGTGGGTATACCCTGATTGGATTACTAGTCATGATCTTTATATTAAATAGTTAAAGGTGTCGTGTCGGGGAATTTGAAAAAGAAAATGAAGAATCTCTTCATTGTGGTGAGAAAACAAGAGATTGGTTCTTTGCTGCTTTTGCCTCGTTTTGTTTTTGTCCTTGTTGGATTAGAATGAGGACAACCTAGGAGTCTTAATTTCAATGGAAAGCTGTTCTTCTCGGCACATTTGCCGGATGTTACTGTGAGTTTTAATTGTGATTTCCGTTCTGTTGTTTTATCCAGACAGCCTTTAACCAGGGATGCGTCGTCCTGTCCTGTAGGTTTGTCATCTTTTTATCACTGTGGATGAGATTGACTCATTTAAATAGCAATCTTAGGTAAGGGCATCTCATTATTGGAATGGGTAGTGCTTGATCAATAAGAATATGTAACGTTCCAAGTTAGTCCAAGTCTAATAAATATGTCAATAAATAGAATATCATTGAAAACTGCTTTTGAATATATAAATCAATGATGCGGTCATGCTACGTTTTAGAACTATTCAATCTGGATTCAATTTTTTTTAATTAGCTTAATTATAATATATATCTATAATTTTAATATGATTTTATTGCTCACTTGAGTCCCATAAATTACACGCAAACTTTTTGATATAGAGCCATCTATACAAGCCAAAAGCTTGAGATTAACTAGTTCTTGGGACTTACAAGACATTTCATGGGCCTCTAGATAGATGGATGTCCATGCTCGTGTCCTTAGTTTATAGGAAAAAAAAAGGTAACTTTATATGGAAACTTTTTATGTGCACTCATTACCATAAACTACGTAGTTATGCAAAAGATCCTTATCAACTTAATTAAAAAGAGAACATGCCCATTACTTTAATTAGTGATGACATTTTCGTTGTAGGAAATTAGTCATAACCTTTTCAAATAGCCATAATATATATACAGATTAAGAAGTAACTTGACATTCTAATTTACCAGTTATGGCTATGTTTTTGGAGATCCTTATCGACTTAAATTATTTATCAAACTATATTGTGCTATGTCGGATTAAGAAATGATTTTTTGAGAAACTTGCACGTAGTTATACGAATGGCTCAGCAACTTGCAATATTAATTATTGAGCCAGCGATTCACAAGTTTTAGCCAATGAAATTGTCGGGAGTAGCACGTTGCGGCCCAGATGGGAAACGCCCTTGTAATTTGTGAAATACCACTTTCAGTCAGATTTCTTTATTGTCCAAATCTCTTCTTTGTCATTTTTTTTTCGATCTATATTCATCTTGATAGCATTCTTCAAAATGATTGTCAAGAACTAGGAATATGAGAGAGTGTTCCCGAAAAGATTCCACACGACGTTCCATCGTCACTTTTGTCAACTTCTATAACTTTTTTTTTTTTTTAAATATCTAAGTCGACTTCTATAGTTAACTTGTTCTATTTGTTTTCAGTTTTTAAGTACCTTTTCCATGCGTTTTGCTTCTTTTTTTTTTTTTAAAGAATGAAAATGAATATAATTAGGTTTTATAAATTATGAAAAAAAATTATAACTCTACTTGTCATAATTATATAGTTATGAAAGCTTTAAATATCAATTTGTGATAACTGCACTGTTTGGAAAATAAATGTTAGAAGTAAACGGCTCCATACAGACTCAAGCATTTGTGATAACTAGAATTAGAATGAGGGACCATGAAACAATGTCAGTTTTAGCTCACAATCGTTTGCCCTATTAATTTTACCATGTACAGAGTAGCAGTATCCAAGAAATCAATCTAGTTTAAAATATTAATAAAGAACGGAAAAAGTTTAATTTCCTTAGTAGTTCCGATCAAACAATTCTAGTTGAAGTTATGTCTAATGCAACAGTTACAATTGACATTCTAATCTAACAATTAGCTTAATTACAATGTTACTTCTATAATTTAAATATGATTTGATTGACCTGCACAAGGAGCGGGTCAATGACTAGTACCTTATCAATGTTTATCCATTAACGGTGGAGGAAAGGATGGATTAGGACTAGTACATTAGCGGTGGGTAAGAATGAAAAAATGAATACCATCTTCTCTTTCTTCCTCGTAGTTTGGGTCTTTGCTAAGGCTCTAAATTGTTCGATCACTGGTATTAAATCTCAGCTGCTGATAATTAAGTTTTCAAGCAAAAAGTTGTTGTGTTTCTATCACAAAATCTGAAAATTATCGGCCCGTCATGGGCCAATATCTGGCTTAGCGGAAAAAGAAAAATTAATTCTCAAGTGTAAAGAACAATCGCATATTTCTTTCTATGTCCCTAGTTAAAATATAGAAGACATAGTTTTTTTTTTTTTTTGGTGAAAATATAGCAGACATAGTTGGCGCCCTCTTTTTCCAATAAATCTGGATTAGTGAAGTCTTGGCGTTCGGAGAGAAGTGATAACTGGTCCCGCTATTGATGTGCACTGCAAGGGAAGACGGTTCACCGCTAATACAACTGGCATCTGGCACCAAGGGCCACGTTGTACTCACGTATCAGTGAGTCCATCTTCACCTGCCATTGCCAAACTTTTGACCCAGCGAAGAGACGATTCAAAAAAAAGCAGCAATTCCCTCATATAAAGAGAGGGAGAGGTGGAGAGAGCGAGATCGAGTCAATAAAAATGAAATCTTTTTATTTTGCGAAAAGGGCGGCAGTCCAGAAAGTCACTCCATGCAAGTTTCGGAGAAGGGGCCTCGTTTGGACAGTACAGGAATAGGTGATGACGCTGCGTGGAGCTCGAAAGAGCAAATAGATGTTGCTTACTTAGACCACAAAGTACTCTAGAGACAGATCTTGGGAGACGTGGTTAAAGTCGGAATTTCTGACGTCGAAGGCCATAACTATTGGACTCGGCCCAGCTGATATACAGTTCACTAAACCTTTTTGAATTTCAATTGTATTATTTTCTTGAATTTTAATTGCCGACAATTGGAATTTAAGCCCAACCTGCCTTCATTGGTTTGACCATTAAAACTGCCCGGAAATATGTTTTTATTCTAAATTGATATATTTTGTTTTGGCTGTTCTTTTGGTTAATCACTATTTGGTTGGATTGACTGAATTTGTTGATACTGCATTGATAAAAAGGAAATATCACTAAAAATAACATGTTTTTGCTATTAATGAATGTTTTTACAACCTTTGAATATATTACCATATATGAAGGTCATTTATCCATATAATAGATACATGCGCCAGGTAAAAGTAACTTTTATTAATAGTAATACGCAATATTATCATTATATAAAAAATTGATAGGTGCGGATCGCTTTTCAACGGCAAACATCTAATTTTATGGCTAAATCAGTTAACGATGGAAGCCTCTCTTAAAATATAAAAAAGTTCTTGAGGAAACGGACCAACCACAAAGAGGTCGTTGGTTTTTTCTGGATCCGATTAAATTTTATGCGTGATACTTTGTCGCGCTTGTTCCAAATTTGTCCCTATGTAATATTTCCTTGAGAGACCACAAAGAGTAAAATGCTGAATTCAACCTCTTTTGTTTTCCATTTTCACCTACACTATCTCTCTGTGTGGGAAGGGAGTCTCAATTTGATTATGTTTATTATTGTGTTTGTTGGGTGTAAATTTTCTTTTTGAGAATTTAAACTTTTTGACACAAAATTATGTACTAACTTCACACAGAAAATCAATTTGAAGATCTAGATCGATATAACTATATAAATAACAGTCTCTGTGGGAGAGGACTCTGAATTTGTCTATGTTATCATTGTTTTTGTTGGGTGTAATTTTTCTTTTCGAGAAATGTATATTTTTATACAAAGACTATTTATGCATTAACTTCTCCTACAAAAATCAACGTGAGAATCTATATTTAAAATTATATAATAATAGTTTCCTCCCTAAGGGCTGCATCTAAGATTGACACCTAGCATTCTACATAACAGAATTTAGAAGGACTTCTCCTTATTCCAAGAATTGAATTTGCTACAATCTCCAATGAAAAAAGTGGCCACCTAGGCTCCACTTAAGCAAACGTTATGCATTTCTGACTAGATAGATTATTCATACACGATAATATTCTTATGTGCATTAATTTCTTATTAACTAGATAAAGGTTCTACTCAACCTAATTACAAAGAATATTTGCTTCATGACTTTAATTGTTTTTACTTGGTCAAAATATTATCCAACAGCCATAATGCATCTACGGAATTGGGGGTAACTTGACCTTTCCAACCTACCAATTATGATGGGCATGTTTGTCATGTGAGACCAATAAACGCATAGAATTTTAGCCAGCTGACACTCAACTATCTCCGACTGACATTCAACTATCTCCGAGGTTAATAATATGAATATCTATCGTATAATACTATTACTTTAACATTATACTTATTTAGCATTTCTATCGGACAATTATTGAATGTCCCTAGTACGATAATTTTATGTTGACATTATCATTTTCTTAAGAAATTATACAGAATGCAAAATACACTCACTCGTTACAATAAAACATTATGCTTGCTTAACCCAAGATTGGTGTATTTAGTTGAGGCATGGCCAGATATTCAGCTTGAAAGTGGGGAATCGCTCGTTTCTCCACAAGTTGCGTGCAAGCTGTCCTGGGCTAGAGTCACCTACATAGTCCAAGGCTTGAGCTTAACCAGCTTTATAGGATATTTCATGGGCTTAACCTCAACATCGGTGCTTTTAGATTATTAAAAAAAAAAAATCTTAGTCTATATGGTAATTTATTATTATTATTATTATTATTATTATTATTATTATTATTATTATTATTATTATTATTATTATTATATGTTCCCTTATTCCTAAAAAAATTAGGTAGTTATCATGCAAAAGATCTTTATCAACAAAATTACAAAAAGAACATCCCTTGTGACTTTAATTAGTCATAACACCGAGAAACTAGTCGTAACTTTTTCAAATAGTCATAATAAATATATTGACTGAGGAGTAATTTGACAAATTCTAATCTAACATTTATGGTTG
This sequence comes from Eucalyptus grandis x Eucalyptus urophylla, assembly GCA_028830015.1. NCBI lineage: Eukaryota > Viridiplantae > Streptophyta > Magnoliopsida > Myrtales > Myrtaceae > Eucalyptus > Eucalyptus grandis x Eucalyptus urophylla. The sequence continues at coordinate 26,146,732 of CM054198.1, read as the reverse complement.
GCCAAAAAAAAAAAATTAAACAATTTCAATTTTTCTTGTGAACTGAGTTTTTTGTTCTCTTGAAGGATTGATTTGAGGGGCTTTCTATGTTAAGAAACCTGTAAAAGTTACGAAGATAATACATGAAAACTCGAGAAATGTTTTCACCAGGGGGCCAACAGTAGTTAGATACTTGTCCATTACCAGTGAAGGAAAGTATGGAGACTTAAACATTGTGATGGTGACACATCAAGTCAGGGAACGATGAAATGAAGTCATCCATTTCCATTACTCCATTGTTTGCAAGTCCACATTAGTGGCTTGATAGAGGCGACCAACAGCGAACTGACTTTTATAGTAAATCGTTGGATCTCCAGTACTGAATCTCAGCCATCGATTCCTCATCCTTTTCTGTACTCAAATATCTTCACCGCCTGTGTCTCTCATCGTTCTTACTGTGTCTTGCTCTGTCTTCTCCTCCTCACAACCATTCTTCTTCCTCGTCCTCTTCTTCTTCACTGTCTGCTGCCCTTTTTTTTTTTTTTTTTATCATTCTCTCTCTCTCTCCCTCTCTGTTTCTCACTCTTTCTTTCTCGTAAAAAAATTAAAGGAAAATGTCGATCGATTCTGCTATTCCTGTTGCATGGGATGTCTTGAAGTGCGTACTTACTCCCATCAAGCGTCAATTCGGATTCGTGATGTCCTCCAAGAGTTACGCCTTGGATCTTAACAAGGAAGTTCAGAATCTGGAGGGCGAGTCTGAGAGGATCCACGTTGCGGCGGAAGTGGCTAAAAACAATCTTCGGATTTTCTACGGTGAGTTCACGGAGTGGGAGGCAAGTGCTGAGAAGGCCTTGAAGGAGGCGCGAGACCTGTTGGCCAACTTTGAAAAAGAGAGCAAGACTTGCTGCTACGGGACTTTTCCCGACCCCAAATGTCGCTATCAATTCAGCAGGAAGGCCGAGGGCAAGATCGAGGTCATTAAGCAACTCAGTCAAAAATGCAGCGGATTCAAGGAATTGAACGACATCTCCTTTAGTGATCCAGCTCCGGGAAATGTAGCTGCTCGGAATCTGGCTAGGAAAGAAGGCAAAGATGTCGTCCAGCGGGCCACCGGGACAGCTTCTACTTCTTTTGCATCGACTTCAATTAAGCTTAGGGATGATAGCGTCTTCGAATCCAGAGCTTCGATCATACGGGATATCATGGCCGCTCTTGCCGATAACAGCAAGAGCGTGGTTGGGGTTTACGGGATGGGTGGCGTCGGCAAGTCCACCCTTTTGGCAGATGTTGAAAGGAGAATAAGGGAAGACAAATCGTTTAATCTGGTCGCTAAGGCTGAGGTGTCGGAAAATCCAGATATCAAGAGGATTCAAGGAGAGATTGCGCATGCGTTAGGCCTGGACATAAAGAACGAAGAGTATGTCAACGTGCGAGCGGATCTTCTTCGCAGCAGGTTGGAAAATGAGGAGAAGATGAAACATGAAAATGATGAGGAGAGGAAGAAAAAGAAGGTCCTCATAATACTGGACAACCTGTGGGAGGCGCTCGACTTGAAATCAGTCGGCATTCCTTGCGGACATGATAACAAAGTCAGGGGATGCAAATTATTGTTGACATCGAGAAATCGAGATCTCTTGCAAACGGAAATGGGTTGCGACGACCCCTTTCACCTTGGTAGATTGCAGGAGGAAGAGGCAAGAAGATTGTTTGAGAGGTATGTGGGAGACAAAGTTCACGATTTCGAGTTCAAACCCTTGGTCGATGAAGCACTCCACAAATGTGCAGGTTTGCCTTTCCTAATTGTCCAAATGGCAAAACTTCTTAAACACGCTAATTTATCCGGATGGAAGAATGTTTTGAAACAACTCAAGTTGTCCAAAAATGAGGGAATTGGTGAGAAAATAAATAAGATGCTGCAATTGAGTTATGACCATTTAAAAGGCGAGGATGTGAAATCATTGTTACGACTCATTGTCGTCTGTGGCGTCTCTAAACCCTCTATTGAAAACTTGGTGAGGTATGGCGTGGGTTTGGGGTTATTTCTAGAAGATAACATGGAGGAAGCTAGAGATAGGTTGACATCATTGATCAGTACCCTTCAAGCCTCCTCCCTTTTGTTAGAGGATGGAGATGCTTATAGTATCAAGGTACACGACTTGGTTCGTGAATTTGTTGCCTCAGTTGCTTCAAGAGATCATCCTTTTCTTGTGTTAAAAGATAAAGATAAGTCAGTAACAAAGTGGTCAAAGAAGCAGCTCAAAACTTATAGGGCAATATGCTTTCCTTATATTGACGTGAAGGAGCTACCTGAGGAATTAGATTGCCCTGAATTGCAGATCTTTTTGTTGTTCACGAACAATGAATCTCTTATTGTTTCAAATTCATATTTCAACTCTATGAGAAAACTCGCAGTCTTAAATCTTAAAGGGATACATCTCACTCATTCGCCTTCGTCGTTTCAACTCATGGAGAACTTACACACTTTATGTCTCGATGATTGTCTATTAGAGGATGTAGCTAGTCTTGGCAACTTAAAAGGGCTACAAATTCTCAGCTTTGTGAACTCCAAAATTCACCAATTGCCAAAAGAAATTGGGCAGCTATCAGAGTTAAGGTTATTAGATTTGAACCATTGTTCACAGCTTCGAGTAATTAAACCAGGTGTGCTTGGAAGCTTGATCAAATTGGAGGAGTTATATATGGAGAATAGTTTTGATGAATGGAATGTTGTGAAGCAAACTCCACCAACTAATGCCAGTCTTATTGAGTTGAATAACATGAAGAATTTGTACACTCTGCATGTATCCATTCCCGATCCAAGTGCCTTGCCAGAGGATCTAAGCATTGAGAAATTAACCAAGTATAGAATCCAAATAGGTAACACGAGGGGTTGGTCAAGCGAGTTCAAAGGGTCGAAGGCATTGAAGCTCAAGTTGGATACAATGAACAACATTCTTCAGAAAGGATGTGTACGAACCACCTTAGACAAAAGCGATGATCTATATTTGGATGGGCTGAATGGAGTTGAGCAAAGTATTTCTGAGTTATTCCTAGAAGGTTGTCCAACATTAAAGCATCTACACATCGAGAATAATCCCTTCGTCCATTACATCATCGGATGGCATTCCCAGACTGCTTTTAAGATGTTGGAGTCATTATTTCTCGAGAATCTCATCAGCTTGGAGAAAATATGCCATAGTATCTCCTCCAAGTCCTTTGGTACATTAAAAGTAGTACGAGTCGTAGGGTGTCACAAGATGGAAGTTTTGTTTCCTCTTTCATTACTAAGAGAACTTCCACAGTTAGAAGAGATCAAAGTTGTCGATTGCAACTTAATGCGGGAGATTGTAGAAGTTGATGATTGTTGGAAAGTTGAGTTGTGTAATTTGCGTGTATTGGAATTGCGTGACTTGCCAAGTATCAAGAACTTTTTTACCACCAAAACAGCTCCTTCGGGCGGTACATCAAACGACCAAGTTGGTAGTCAAGCTGTATTCTTCAATGGACAACAGGTGACTTTTTATCAAAAGAATGTAGTATTTTATTAATCTTTTCTTCCTTTGTTAATTAGATGTCACAGTGATTATGATGCAAATTCTTTTGTTGAATTCAGTTCATTTTCTTCCTATTTTCTTTATCCATTCGTGCCTCCTAATTAGATTAAGCCATCTTCCGTTTCTCTTCTTTTTTGAGATGATTGCGTTTTTTATCCTCATTTTTCGTGTGTTTGTTTTGGAAATTTTATTTTATTTTAACGCATTCAAAGGCCAAAGGATGATTTGACTAAAATAAATGCGGAAGAATTGCGACTTTTCAGTTAAAAAATTACATGCAAATAGTAAAATACATGAAGGTTTGACATCCGCAATAATATAAAAGTTGAAGTAATATATGTAATAATTAGAAGTTTAGGAGTACAGGTGTACAAGTTCATAGGGGGTTGTGTGTAATTTCTCTTTAATTTTTATTTTCTTGAAACAAATTATCACTATATTGATGTAATTAGCATCATTGAAGAATGAGGAAAAAAATATGAGTGTTGCAATTAAATAGTGAAATAATGAAGAAAGAGACAAGGGGATGGGCAATAAATAACGGGTGGCTTGTTGAGAGAGGAGTTGTAATATTGCCGAACATGCATAATGGAAAAAAAGTTAGCAAGCTTGTTTATTTCGCAAAAAAATATTTTTAAAAAAATATTTTTCTTATTTTATGACGTTTAATTTACTTAGAAAAATGTGTTAACAAAAAATATTTTCTTATTCAACGGAAAACCTATGCTTCAATTTAAAAAAATGATTTCTTCTTTGAAAAACTAGAAAATATTTTCCAAAATCTGACTAGGTATTAGAGCTTAGATTTGAAACTTTACACTTAGGCACAAAAACCTAAACACCAATCTTGGGTCCTTGGCGTTCAGGATTAGGTCTCCCAGTGCCTGGGTACGGGTCCATGAAGCCGAGCTTGGGATCTCGGCGCCCTAGTACCCATGCTCAGATCCATCAAGGTTGAGCCTGATGCCTCGACACTTGAGCCTGGCTTTATAAATGTCGTGCTCGGGTCCCCAATGCTCAAGCTTTGGTACCCAACAATTAGACCTTGGTTCATAAAGGCCGTGCATGAGTCCTGGGCGTTCAAGCTCGGGTCCTTATTTAATGAAACATTTTTTCTTATAATTTTTTTAAAAGATATTCGAATTTTCAATTATTATTATTACTTTTAATTTTTTGTTGTATTTTTAATTTTTAGTCTTTTTTCTTTTTCGTTTTTCCTTGGCTGGCCACGGGGGCAACCAGCAACCGGCTGAAGGCAAGAGGCGAGCTTGCTTGTGGTCAATTGTTGACCACTACTATGGCTGGCCATTGGCCAAAGAAGAAGGAAAAAGAAAGAAACGATATATATATAAACTAGTAATAGAAAAACATTAAAAAGAAGTACACGGAGGAAAATCGAATCAGATTTTCCATACAAAATTTCGGAAAGTAATTTTTAGTTCATTTTTAGGTTTCAGCCTAACACCGAAAAATATTACTATTTTTCTAGAAAATAATTTTTTGAAAAATATTTTTCAAAAATGTCATATTTTCATCTATAGCTCTAAGATTGCTACATGGCATTATGTTTAATTATATGTATTGATGTAGTCAACATAAAAGAAAGATATAGTATGCTTGTTTTAAAGTGTCATAAAAGTCATAACATTTTAGTAGTGAGTCGTTTGAGTTCTAAATATTTTATTTTGGCTGAGTCCCCGACATTTTGCAATACATGCAAATCAAGTTATAATGTCAATGTTGATGATAGATTTCATCCCCAAAAATCATACCATTCTTTTTTTTTTCATGAAATTAAGTATGACTCTGACCTAAATAAAGGGATAATGTAAATATATATGGTCCATAATTGAGTGCAGACTTGATTATCATAATTTACTGAAAAATAACTAAAAAAATTTATGCGAAGCGGTAAAAGATCAATTTTAACATTATCTTGCTTTGTCTAGATAAAAGCTTGGGTTTAATATTATTAATTAATTCTCTTAATCAAGTTGTTCGCTCATTTCTAAACAACTTCACGTGCTTCGTTCCTTTATTATGGTCAAAATCATGCTTCCCATTTGTTGAAATTTTAAAATGAAATAATTTGTAGACAAATGCTTAGAGCCTATCACAAAATCTTGATATAGTTGAGGCTTGAGCATATGAAATAGCAATCGAGATATAGTAGGCCATAACATTCATAATATGAATAATTAATAATTCTGTATAATAAACCTTTATCACCCAGGAATCTGTCTTAGAGAACTGTCTGAGATAATTTCCTGACAAGAAAGAGAAGTTAGTAAAGCAAGGATTGCCCTTTCATAAAGAAAGGGCCAACTATCTTGCACAGCAAAAATTGCTGCTAGATGAGGCTTTCAGTTGACTGAGAAGATTGCCCTTTAATAATCGGCAGCAGTCGTCACCGATATTGATGGTGGGGCCCAAGACTAAGGCAATACGTTGGTTTCCCTCTCAATAAAGAAAGAGTTGTGGAAATTAAGTTGTGGGTCCGACAAAGTAGTGTGCCTGACTATCTTCACATGGAGAGAGCTTGCTTTCAAAGACAATGGAGGAACAAGATTGGTCGCAAAGAGGTCGTGAGGCTTTTAACTTTCTAGGGTTCTAAATCTTCATTGAAGAATTACTCTCGCGTAAATACTTCATTCTTATATTTTTGCTTACAATCCAGATCTGCAAATATACGTGGGATTATAATGACATACCTCTTTTTAACTGTAACAAAACTCTCCAACGTAGTAAAGAGGTGGCAGCCGACGAGCGTGGGAGTTGAAGGTTGGTTTGCCAGGGATGACGATAGTCCAATGAACGAAACACAGAGAAATTAAACTAGCTGTAAAGATAGGAGCGACGGGCGGTGGCGAGGTAGATGAGATTGCCAGTAGCTTTGCAGACGCAGGATTTTCATAAGTTAAAGCAGTTAACTTTTGAAAAAGGAGTTGCTCTTCACAAAAAAAAACAAAAAAACAAAAAAAAACAAAAAAAACAAAAACAAAAACAAAAACAAAAACAAAAAAACAAAAGAAAGACAAGAAAAAAAAAAAAGCTTTCCATTGTAATAAGGGACAACTGCGTCCCTTCACCTAAAAAGTTATGGTTTTAGACATCTTGGCTGTGGATTTAGACTCAACCTTAAGAAAATTACGATAACAAGGACAGTTAATAGGACAGGTTAGATAAGCTGATAAACCTTAAAAGAATGTCCAATGTACTTTATTAACGATAAGAAGAAAGAAGTTCACGATAATCTCAAGTTGTTTATTATTTCTCACGGAAAGTTGAGATCTCTAGAAATTTCATACTTACAAGAACTTAGAGGTAATGTGCTCTCCCTAAGATAGATTACTGTCTTTAACAAGGACTTGTAGGAAATTTACAATGCTTCAGTTAATTACTACACGCGATAACTTTATGACAATTTGAGTTAACTTGCTTTGTTATAGGTACTTACTAAGTGGTAGTATTCTATGTTACGATCTCTATAGTTAAACCATAGGATAGAGATCCGGTCGAGAGTTGGATGACTTTAGGCATGTTATGGTTAGAGGTATAGTTACTAATAATTGTAATTAGAAGTTACGGCCTACTGAGGAAAATTACAGCAATGTTGAGTACTTAGTGATGCCATCGAAGAGTCACGAAGCATGAAAGGAAATTTGAGTATGGATTGTTTCCAGCCTACTATACACCCATTGTCCACGACCCGCATGAATGGCTGTACCGTATTATCTTCTCTCTCTCTCTCTCCCTCTCTCTCTCCCCATCAAGAAGTTGCTCAACATCATGAGAGGACCTACATCTTCTTTCTCTCCTTCTCACCACGCGTTGAAGGGTTGAGAACCAGATCTCTTGCCTCCGCCGTCGCAACACTCATCCGCCAACAAGGTGACCAGCCACCAATCAATTCCATCGATGTCGCCACTAACAGCTCATGGATTCGACCCTTGGGCTCATTCATCTCCCTTGCGAAGTGGTGCAAATTCTATTTCCCTGCAATCGCCATAGCGAGCGTGGGCGCGGCCAATGAATCCGACTCTAGTATTAGCCGTGGCCACGTCTTCCTGAGGTTTAGAGAAAGAGAACACGTGTTTGGAAAAAAGGAAAAGAAAGAAAGAGAAGTCGATCAGGGAGAGAGAGAACACGAATGTGTAAAAAGATCAAAACAAAGAACACAATGTGCCACGTGACTATTTGCGCTAGGTGCAGACAATGATTGTAAGGATCGTAGGAGATGATCCATGCCCCTGGAAGTTAACATTAATGATAGAAGGAAGTACGTACCGTAATGAAGTACTAATTATTACCATATGTGAGAAGATACGATATTTTATCGGATATCATTGGATAAAGTTATAAAATTTCATGTATAAACTAATTGGGCCTGGGCAAGCCCAAGCAGGCTTAGGTGGGTGGGTTTAAGCTTATCAGGAGGAAGTTACTTGCAGTAATTAGAATTCTATGATAGTAACTTTCCCCGTGAATTAATAAATTACTTGTTCAATTGCTAAATTTCCTTATATAGGTAGTAAATTAAATATACTTTCTGTTAGTAAGGTCTTATAGCACAGTAATTTACTTCTCGTGATTGCAATCTTGCCTTATTGAGATAGTCAATCACTTGTTGGAATGAGTGATTTTCCTTTGATAATAAGTTGCCTATGCCTTTCGTAATCACAATCATTCTACAGTTCTTTACTTTTTTCATGGCAGTAATATCCACTTGCGAGATACTAAATTACTTTCTAAAAATAATCCTGTAAAATGAGCAATGTATCTTGAAAGCAGTTAGATACCCTAAAGGGAGTAGTTCACCTTATAGGAAGTAATTTATCTTGAAAGTACTTTTTGCTTTATCAGGTCATTAGTTTTCATTGTCCGTGGTAAACTGAATGAGAGAAAAATTCTCGATGACTGTAATTCCACTTATTGTTAGTAAATTGCAAACCAAATCTAATCGTATTAACATTTCCTGTTATATTGTAAATAACAAGTAAAGCCCATTGGTTGTCTTTTGGGGTCGTAAACTGCCCTTTTAGATTGTAAAGTAGATTTTGTTTATCAAAGATTTTTGTCAATCATTGCACTAGCACGGATATTTTTGGCCTGTCTTTTGTTATTATAAATCCTAATGTTGATGGATCTATCTTCCAGGTTTCAATCCCATCCTTGGAGTCCTTAACTATGTCTGGACTTCCCATTCTGAAAGATATATGGAGTGATGAATCTCCACTAGGACTAAGCAATCTCCAAACTCTAGAGGTTTTGGGGTGCATGTCTCTCTCAAGGGTTATCGACTTCTTGTCCTTAGTAAAGCTACACAAGTTACACACCTTAAGTATACAAGATTGCAATTCGGTGCAAGAAATTTTTGACCTTGATGGACCAAGTGCCGATGGAAATGTTGAAACCCTTTCTGAGCTTACTAAATTCGATTTATCGCATCTGTCAAGTTTGAGGCGCATATGGAACAAGAATCCATGTGGAATAGTAAAATTCCATAATTTAAAGAAGCTAGAGGTGTTTGACTGTCACAAACTGGAGTTTCTATTTTTGCCATCCATGGTTCAATCTCTCGCTCAATTAGGAGAACTAGAGGTATGGTTGTGCAAGAAGATGGAGGCAATTATTATGGAGGAAGAAGAGTTGGGAATGGAAACGATAGAAACTCTAGTATTCCCAATGTTAACCAATATAAGATTTCGAAGTTTGGAAAGTTTGACATGCTTCTCTCACAGAAAGTGTAAGATTGATTTGTTGTTTTCATCATTGAAGATCTTCACGTAGACAGATTCATTCCTACAATACAAATGGTGACGTTTTTTTTCATCTAATGAAAAATCATTGGCAGGTTCACAAGAAGCTCGGAGTCAGGACCATGTCAAATCACACTCCGTTGTCCTCTTCAATCAAGAGGTATGTGATTAACGTAAAGTCAAAATATGAAATATAACATAAAACCGTTGGATTAAAATACTTGGCAACAATTTTCCGTGTTATAGTACTTTGGAAGTTCCCATCCTATGCCTTTGAAGTTGCCACATGGCAGTATAAACAGAAAGCAAGTTTCAATTCATACCGTTCCCTAGAAAGCAAGAGTTGGATCAATCAAACAAATTATTGAAAAAAAGAAGAAGATATAGGCCTATTAAACAATTATTATGCTCACCTAATTAAATAATTTAAATTAACAAATAAATAGTTATACCGAAGAGAAAGCATAGCCAAAATAAAATAAGTTACTTACAAAGCCTACTTTGGTTAAATTTGATTACATTCCACGTAATCACTGCACCATAAAATCTGGAAGTCAAAGTAAAGTTACCGCTCAAATTGCAATTCTAAGTTGAAATAAAGAATTCAAAGTAGAGTAACTACATAGACCAAAGTTGGATACTTAATCTTTGATGAGCTCAATTGTCAACTCTCAAATTACGGGGTTAGATTCTATTTCTTTATAAGTTATGCGCTTCAATCAAACATCCAAAATTTTCCCGCACATTATCGTTGTGGCACACACATGGCCAAATTTCTGAACGTGCCATTTTGTCACCAAATCAGCATTTCAATGGTAACTCTATTTAGATATTCATTATAGAGTACTCCTTAAAAAGTCATTCCTGAATGTCACTTAGATTGCTATTTGAAAGATGTTGATCATTCTCTTTGCAAGGAGAACTTCTCTTGCGCTTTCCACTCAATTTTAAACTAATACATTGATCGCATAAAAAATCTCCATATATCAAAGACTATTAATTTTTTATACTGCTACCGAGTCTCTACGATTTACATAATATAAGGTAACTTTTTTCTTCAAAAATGACGATTCATATGAAAAGAGACACGATTTAACTAATTATTTACACTAAAATACACATAACCGTTCTCCATAAATGAAAAAATTCACGCTGGCACAATGCATGAGGATGCTGCTAATTACCTAGTAATTATAGAAATATGAACCCCGCAAAGGAGTTTCAGCTTCTGCCAGGTAGATAAACAGAGGTTATTCAGAGATGAACAGTGAGCATTCAGCTTCCATGTTGGCATCTGTTTTTCAAACGAGCTTGCATGTTTCATTGATTCCTCTAACATTTTCTTGCTTGCCCCTCTGCTCTTATCTCCGTCGGCGAATGGGATTACTCTAATTTTATCTCCTTTGTAACAGCTACTCAATCTACAGGTTACCCAATGTATACTTTCTATGAAACAAATTAACCGACCAGTAATTCGTATTCACGTGTCATAATTGGATTTTGTAGTTGTGTCATTCAAAACACTATATTTTTGTTAAATATGCTAACTTATGTGTATAGTTTGTTTCAATTCGTGTCACTTTTGGAATTTGCCATAAAGTCATGCATTAATTCATATCAGAATTTACTAGCCCTTTCACTCCTCATTTTTTAAATAAAATTCTACAAGTTTTCACTCGCGTGCACGATTGCTTTTGGATATTTTAGAACTCAATGGATGGATGAATATGGAGGTAAACTCAAATGGCATTACTCCAGTGACGAAGAAAGAAACATGCTACCCTCTTGTTCTTATGATAGATATATATCTATATGTCATGTTATAAGGTAGATTATACATATCTTAGTACACTTGTTTAATAGATATTTTTTTTTCGGCCGATCAGTACACTCTTTTAGAATCAACACTTTTATGCTTATTTAGAAGAATCATTAAAGCGAGCTAAAAAGAAATTGTAAGAATTAGACAGTTCTGTCACAACATAGACCCTATTGAGAAGTAGACAACCAGAAAGTAAACATGGTCTCATTAAGAAAACAAAGGTAAAATAAATGAGAAACTCCAACCACGAATGCGTGCATCTGGAAGGGAAAGTAAAGGAAATAAAGAAAGGAAAAAAAAAATGAAAGACAAAAAAATCACATAAGTTTGCATGGTAATCAACCTCTATATCTTCGACAAAAAAAGAAAAAAAGAAAAGAAAAAACCTCTATATCCGAGTCCTAGAATGAGCTTTGATATAGCAAGTCCATAATTAGAAATTCTATTCCCATCCCATCGACTTTAAAGTATATAGGGTGATGATTTAGTCCACAATATTCACTTCATGTTTCCACCGAGGTGGAGAGTTGGTAGGTAAGTTCTTCTTACTATGTTTATCCTTTTATTTTGGGTATTAAAATTGATAGGCGATCTTTTATCCATGTCAAAACTAAAATTAAAAATTTGATTTCGCATTTGACCATCCAAGAAAATTTATTCAAAGATAATATATCCATAAGTATAGTTGCGGCCAAATTACAAACAGTATACCTTTTCAAATAAACGTGAAAATGATGATTATTATTTGGGACTCTTGACGATCAAACTAAGCCCTGCAATGCGAGTTTTTTTTCTGAAGAAAATACTGGAGAAAGATTCCTTATCTTTTTCAATGGGAATTTAGAAAACTTAAGATGATTTTATGAAATACTGAAAGAAATTAAAACCACATTAGCATGGAGATTTTGTCACTCTTTTTTTGATTGTATTCCTTTTTCTTTTTCTTTTTTCCTTTTGTGCAACTTAATGATCTCCTCTCCCCCCGGGGACTCATCTATATTTACATATTGGAAGGTCATGAATTCGTAATTTAATAGAATCACTAATTTTGTGAGCTAATACTACAGGTTGCATTTCCTAGCTTGGAGACATTAGAAATCACTTATGTGGATAACATCGAGATGATATGGGATAATCAAGTTGCTGTAGATTATTTGCACAGTCTAAAATCGCTTGATGTGGCAGCATGCAATAAGCTAAAGTGTATATGGAATAAGGAACTCCACCATCAAGTTAAATTCCAGTGCTTACGTTCTATTAGCGTTTCTAGATGCCAGAGCTTGACCTCTCTATTTCCGGCCTCAGTAGCTAGAAATCTAATGCAACTTGAGGAATTGAAGATCAATAGATGTGGCATTGTTGAACTCATCGAGAAGGAGGGACTAATTCCCAAGGTTGTGTTCCCAAGGCTAACCTCCCTCAAGCTTGAGCATCTAACAGAATTAAAGTGCATCTATAGAACACATGCTTTACATTGGCCGCTGTTGAAGACCTTGGAGGTGCATGGCTGTAACAAAGTGGAGATACTTGCTTCACAACCTGAGAATGAGATGCCAATTCATAAACAACCTCTCTTCATGGTAGAAAAGGTATGACCCAAGAATATTTGTTTTGCTTTGATGGTAAATATTCGAAGTGATGATTAAGGTCAAAGCCAAGCATCTCATACAAGTTGCTCTTCATATGAAGATGTAAACTTTACGATTCTCTGAGTCCATAAAAATATTGCAAAATGGAAACATGGCAAAAGAACACCCAAAGTGTTAAAACTTTGCATAAAAGGATACTTAAGTGCCAAAACTTACGAAAGTGCCACTTAAGTGCCACTTTTCATGAAAAATGAGACACTTAAGTGCCACATCCGACAAACTCCGCCAGAAATCCTATGTGGCAATTTTTTATTAATTTTCTTGCTTACATGGCTTGCCGGAAGGCTAACTCAGCAAAAAACACACGAAAACGATGTCATTTTGGTATAATTTGAATTTTAATATAATAATTAATTAAATTTAATTTAAAAGAAATTAATTTTTTTTTTTTTTTAAGGGAAGGAGAGGAAGAGGAGGGAGGCGGCAGTGACGAGGGCTAAGCCCTTAGCCACTGGTTGACTCCCTCCTCCTCCTCTCCCTCCTTTAAAAAAAACTAATTAATTTGTTTTAAATTAAATTAAATTAATTATTATTAATTATTTGCCATGTCAACACCAAAACAACGTTATTTCGGCACTGTTTAGCCACATCACAGCTCGTTGAAAAATTGCCACATTCGCGTTTTGTCCGGATTTTTTCGCCGTTAGCACTTAACTGGTCCATTTTGCTATGATTTTGGCACTTAAGTGTCACTTTCGTAAGTTTTAGCGCTTAAGTGTCCATTTGTGCCAAGTTTTGATACTCCCGATGTCCTTGTGTCTAGAAACATCATATGTCCTTCAAGTATTGACTATAAATTCTTGTCAATGTCTGATTTATCAAATGTATACTTGTTGATCCCCCTTTAAAAATGGTTTAGACCAATTCCAATAGTTTAGCTCTCTCCTAAGTACCACAAAGATTGAAAACACGTGGCATGTGTTGTGAGCTTACTATGGCATAAGTGTGTAATTAATTTGAACCCTACAAAGATAACAAATGTTATGCGAACAAAGGAAAGATGGGTTGACGTTAATCACCGAAATCAGCGCAATTGGAGGGCACAATTGAGGGCTAAGTTATTTTCATAAGGAATGTATCTATAGAAATGGGAATGTGGGGGTTCACTTAAGTTTGAATAAGGATACAAGTCAAATATGAAAGATCAACCATAATGTTAATTGCATCAGAGCACGTTTACTTTTGTTGTATAGCATGAGACTTAACATCTTAAAATGCAGATGTTATGTCTGATATGCAAGACCTATACCATAACACATGAATACTCTTTCAACTAAACTAAATTTAAATTTTGATTTGACTATTTTCTCAGGGTGCATTCCCAAATCTACAAGAATTAAAATTGGATTTATCTGAACAAATGGAGATATGGCATGGGCATTGTCATAATGAAGAATTCTTCAGCAAGCTTAAAGTTCTTGAGTTTCGTCATCTCTCAAAGGAAACTACAATATCCACATGTCATTTTGTTAAGAGTTTAACCGACTTGGAAAAACTAGTTGTATGTGAATCTTATCTAGAAGCGTTGAGCATCAATGTAGAAGCCACAGAAGACCCAAGTCACGAGCTAGAAGTAAGATTACCCTTTTCAAGATATTTTCAACATTTGGAGGCCCTCAGTGTGTCAGATTGTGATGGGTTATCGCTAAAACTAATATTAACCTTTTCAAGATACTTCCAACATCTGAAGACTCTAGATGTATCACATTGGGTTGGGTTATCAAATATGTTCACACCAACAATAGCTGCAAATTTGGTAGAACTCACAAAATTGAGGATAAGTAATTGTAAAATGTTGACAGAAGTCATTTGTGATGAGAGAGGTAAGGAGGGGCATGTAGTGGCTTTCAATCAATTGAAGTGTATGGAGCTTGATGGTTTGACAAGGTTAAGATGTTTCAGCTCATGTGGATACACTTTGATGTTCCCTCTCTTGGAATATGTCATTGTGAAAAGATGTCCCAACATGAAGTTTTTCTCTGAGGGACCAATTGAGATGCCAAAACTAGAGAGAGTACATATATCAACAACAACATGGTTTTGGAAGGGAAATCTCAACATTACCATCCAAAATATGTTTGAAGAAATGGTATGCATTAGTTTTCAAATTTTGTGTAATTGAATGGTTTTGATCACCAACAAAATAGTTGCTTTTTGCCACCTAAGAGTTTACATTTAATGATGCGTCTTTTGATAGGCTACAGTTGCTGGAGAAGAGTTTATGAGGCTATCTGAGTTCCCAGAGATTATTGGAAAATGGCATAGCGAACTTAATCCCATCAAGTCATCTTGGCAATTAAAATCACTGACGGTGGATAAATGTCCATCATTTATTAATGTTATTCCATCCAAATTGATGCTTGTTTTAGACAATATGAGAAGCTTGCAAGTGTGCGATTGTGAGTTGCTAGAAGAAATCTTCAATCTTGAAGGGCTAGAGAGTGTGGAAAGCACTCAAGTGCTGCCTAGGCTAGGGTATTTGGAGTTAGTAAATCTACCAAAGTTGAGGCAATTGTGGAACAAAGATCTTCAAGAGATGCTTTGTTTCAAATCTCTATATGGTTTGGCCCTTTACAATTGCAGCAACTTGGGACATGCTTTCACTCCATCAATGGCTCAGTGCCTAGCCAATCTTAAATGGATGGAAATAAATGAGTGTGGTAAAATGGAAGGAGTAATCATGGAGGAAGAAGGGCAAGGAAGTGCGATGGAGAAGATTACATTCTCAAAACTTGGATGGATAAAATTGAAATGCTTGCCCAATTTAACTACTTTTCTCTCCGCAAAGAATCATATGTTGGATTGTCCCAACTTAGAATATCTATCCATTGCCCACTGCCCCAAGATGATAAGTTTGACTTTTCAATCTAAGATGGAGATTGGCCTTGGTGCCCCTCCACTTTTTACTCCACAGGTCAGTCTTCTTTTTTTAATACAATGCTTTTATTTTTAGATTAATTATCTTGTCAAATCGAAATATGCAATGCTATTAATTGGAATTTGGAAATAGAATGTTGCTTTGCACGTGTCACATTAAAAAAAAAATTAATTTCTATGCAGTGCAACATCAACTTAATTTCCTACTTACCTTTTACCAAAAAAAAAAAAACATCAACTTAATTTCCTTACCAAAAAAGAAAAATATCGACTTAATTTTTTCTTCTTTTGTTTTTGCCTCCACACGCACAAAACTCCTAAATCATTGACACACGGCATCAATCAAGGATAAGAAATCAGTTACCCATTCCAGGCTATAAGGTATTAGAGTTAAGTGTCAACACCAACTAAAAATTTCATAATTGTAAATCCAATTCCCAGATTGATTACCAAATACTACTCATTGTACCATAATCATTTTCTCAATAGATGAAATCGCGAATCAAGAATTAATTTTCAATTGCATCTTCAACTTGAAGCAAATAAGTCCGAGAATTCTTACCTTATACAATGTTGCATCAATGGCTTTTTTTAATTGAAGTTCTCTCTAGGCTTTAACGATCCAATCAACTTTTTATTTCTTAATATTCACCAACGCAATGAAGTAAAATAGTGCATTTATACGTGATCAGTGAATTGGAGATTCCGAGATGTCATTATGGCAACTTTCCAAAAATTAGATGGAGAAGGGCGTTGCGAATACTTAATGTCAAGTAAGCCAATTAAAAGTGAATGTTCCATGTGATATCGATTATTAAATTGAAACAACTTACATTTTTAATTTCAATATTATTTTATTGATTCAATATAATTTAGGAGAGGTTGTTGTCAAAGTAGAATAAGAATGAATATACATGTACACACCATCATCTAATTTTTAAAAGAATAAAAATCATTTTTCAAATATATTTTGATTGAATTGATCCAACGCAAGCCAATATATTTATCAAATTTATATTTTACATCATTTCTTCAAAATGCTATTAACACATACCAATTGATCAAGTCACTCTTTTTTTTCCCTTCACGTTTGCCCTTTTTTCTAACAGATTCATTTGCCCAATTACTACTTTTTTCTTGTTACTTATTAGTAGAAAGTTTCATCATAACATGTATCCGCACATTTATTTACTTTTTAATCACAAGACTTATTGGTCAACTGAAGGGAAAACATCAATCAAACTCTCCCTATTTGTCACTAACAAGTTCTAGAATTCTCATGATTTGTGACTCCTTCTTTGAGGTCATAACTCAATATGGCAAGCACATTTATATCATTTTTTCAATATGGCAGGTACAATTTCCTTGCCTTCAATCAATGGTTCTCTCCCATATGGATAACTTAAGCAAAATATGGATCTTCAGTCCTCAAGAAACTCTCACTTTTAAACATTTGCGGAAAGTGAAGGCTAAGAACTGTAAGAACCTTGAAACTTTGTTTCCACATTGGGTGGCTACAAGTCTAACCCAACTTGAGGAACTTCAAGTGGAGTCTTGTGGGCTCGAGGAAATAGTCACAAGTGGAGATGACACTCCCCACTTTACCACTGCTCAATTTCTTTTCCCAGAACTTACTTCTTTGGTATTACATGATATGCCACAACTCAAAAGCTTCTGCTCTATCACACTCACCTTGAACTGGCCATTCTTGATGAAATTGCGAGTGATCCATTGTGACAAACTAAACATGTTGTCTTTTGTGGCATCCATGAATAAGGGGGCTCAGAGAGACGAACAACACGACCTTTCAAACCCCAGAGCGCACTTCTCAATTGAGAGGGTATGATTACAATTGCTCTTCCTCAATTTCTTCTTTATTTTTAACGTCGCACACTTTATCTCATATGCACCACATAGTCATGCCACATTACGATACTATAAAAGACATGAACCCCTTACCTATCACTTTGTTGACAAAAGATGTTTCAAATATCTTTAAACACACTTTTTTATCTGTGGACACCCAAAATGTTTTAATAACACCGTGAGTGCATCTCATCACCTAATTAAGGAACTACATATTTTTGTTGACATGATAAGATATTCCTAAGAGGGGTGACTACAATATAGACCTCTACCTAAAAATTCTCTAAAAAATTTTCGTTGTGAAGTTAAAAATGTGAATTTTCTATGGACTAAAATGAGAATCAGGCATTGATATTTAGCAATATATTTTCAAATCGCAGCGCGATGACCATCTTTCTTTTGATGCTTTCAAGGTAAAATGAATTTCCATTCATTTGTTTGATCATAGCTATGCCAATATAATTATTTCCCTTTCTATCTAATCATTATAATATGGGTGCACAACCTACCTTAGTTGGCGGATGGCCATAGTGGAGCATTCATTTATAGTTTGCATTTTGTAGCTCGACTTTAGAAGCTTGAGACTCGTATGCAGGCATCTAGAAATTAATGAAATGCGAGAACAGGGCCCCCTTCCATGGGAGTCAACCGACTTAAGTTTACCTCTAAGGGCCCATGATTTATTTTCAAGCCTCGTTGAATATACTTCTCTCATTGGATTGGCAATCTTGTAGGGCATTCCCATCTTGGAGAGACTTTTGTTGGTCAACAAGGATATTCAAACGATACAAAACATAAAAATTTGTGATGACTTCTTTGGCAAGCCAAAAGCACTAACATTGGCATGCTTTCATGATGAAATTGCCGTCTTTCCTCCCATATTCCTCCTACAAAGATTTCAGAACCTACAAAGTCTCAAGGTCTTCTGTAGTTCTTTTGAAGATATATTCCCTGATGAAGGGCTTGTTGACGAGGGAAAACATCCAGTGCTTGAAAATTTGAAAGAACTTAAGTTGAGCAAGCTACACAACCTAAAGCATGTATGGAGAGAAGGCTATTTAGTGGCGAAAATTCTTCAAAGTATTGGGAAATTTGAGGTTTGGGATTGTCCCAGTTTGACAACAATATTTCCAGTCACGACATCCTTTTGGAATTTGACGGAGTTAGTAGTGAAAAATTCCTCTGGATTGGTACAGTTGGTGACAGTTTCTGCGGTCACAAATTTGGTACATCTCACTAACATGACTATAATAGGATGTGAAAGAATGAAAGAAGTAGTGACAGATGATGCAAACAGAGAAGGGAAAGTGATTTCTTTTGAGAAGCTATCTTGGTTGAGACTCAAACATTTGCGTAACCTAGAATGCTTCTCCTCCACCCCACATTGCATTTTCAGGTTTCCATCCTTAACATATATTACAATGGAAGAGTGCCCGAAAATGAAGATATTTTCTATGGGTATGCCAAGCACACCAAAACTACGTTATGCATCACTGTTCAAGTATGAGTGGAATGGGAACTGGGAAGGTGATCTCAATACAATAATACAAAAGTCATTAGCATAAACAAGTGCACGTAAAATTGGTAAGATCCAATTAATGTCATTCTCATCCATTTGTTCCTCTCTTGCCTTTGCTTCTTAAATTGTCTGACACTCGAAGCACCATAAATTCTAAACTTTTCATCTTTTTTAATCTGTCTAGTCATTGAAAAAGGGAAGGGCAAATGTTGCAAGCGGTATGGAGATGTGGAAGTTACAGAGGCACAATCAAAAGTTGAGATGATGGAAATCTCTATTGAGGTAGTGATTCTTTTTCCAATTTTTCTCTTTCTCACTAATAGAATCACAGTTTTGCAAAAGAAGGGGGTAGTTGCTGGTGATGGATAAATAGGCAACGACATCATTTTCTCACCATTTGCCACCTCAGCATAACTACCTAGATGACAGCCTTCTCAGTTCTCATTTTTCATAACTTAACGAAGCATCCCATTTCCTTCCTTTTTATTTTCAGTTCTCTTCTCATTCAAACGAATGAACACTTTGATCCGTTCTCTTCTTCTTTTTTTAGGGTCTTACATAAAAAAAGATCTCAAACATTTTGCTTAATGTACAATCAAGTTCTAAATTTTAAAAAAGTACGATTAAGTCAAAGCATTTTGAATTAAACGCAATGAAGTCCTTCCTGGTGACCACTCAACTAAATTTGCTGACTTGGCATGTTGGCATCCGACATCAATTTTCCAACAGGTATTGCTCTCTAGTGATCATTACGCAAGTAGATTCAGATTAAAGTCTATTAATCACTTACTGAAAAAATCAAGGATGAATATTAAAAGCCAGCATTGACAATGAAAGAGGAAGTCACGCAAGAGGATTAGTCTTTCACCTATTCAACTTAGAAAAATGAACGAAATTGAACAAAATAATCATGAATCTTACCCAAATATTAGCTGAAAAAACTTAAATTTAATCGCCTTAAAAGTACAGGACACGAGGCTAAGGAATTTCTAAAGGCTAAGGATCTTTGGTTTGTAGCACGTACCAGTGTTTTTCTTTCAATTCTTAGTTACAGGAATTGCTAGTGAGACTCTCCCAGCGATAATGTAAATTAAAATGCTAAAATTGACTAGCTTAAACATGATAGATACGATCAGTTGAGTTTGAGTGAATTTTCTTTTGCCCTAATTATCTATAATAACTAGAGGTGGGGTTTGGCCTCACGGCATCGTCTGCCGAGGTCCGCCAAGCCGCAGGTGCAACTAAATGGGCCAAGACAAACAATTTTGAGAAAAGTTCATTAGCTATTTGAAATCATCGGCAAGTCTTTGCAAGAGTTTTTATGCTTAATTCCTATACCAAACCGCTCATTGGTCAAGCCTTCTAACTAGTGGGCTGAATATCTGATGGCGATGGTCATACTTATTACACATCATTTTGTAAATCAAATCTATCGACTTCGGCCTCAATACCTCTGGCATTATTCTCAATACAATTTCGATCAACCAACAGATTGTCCGTTCTTTCATCCATTCGATTCCCTTTATGTTCTTCTTAACAGGCTTCCTCCGGTATTCATTTGTTTTTGAACTTTTCGTCTCAGAAATGAACATCTTCTCCAATTAAATGCTTCATTTAATTAAGTTGGCTCATTTAAAGCCTCAAATCTAGTTTCGGTTCAGACATTACAACTTACTACACAAATTGTGCTCAGGGGATGACTTCTCATCGCCGGAGAGAAGAGGAACAGCACCGAAAAGGCTTTGCGCAGAAGGCATCTCATTTTTTCAAGATCATACTCTCTCTAAAGGAAGAAGATGTCTATGTCTTCGAGCTTGTTAGAATTGATAATATTGAACTCAAAGTCTCCATGTCAAGACTTAGGCGTACACTCTTCTGGTATGCCTACAGAAAAATCTCTGCTTCACTACGTTTTGTTTACTTAATCGGATCAAAGAAAGCAAAACTTTCTGCTAAAAAGTAATTGAATGGTGATGTAGTTCCTGATGTTTTGTGGAGAGTAGCAAACGTTACACCTGGGCATTGCATCTTCCGGGTACGCATGTGCCTAATTTTGAACCTCTTAGCATATTGCGTCCTTTGTTCGGCAAAGTATAAACCGAGCTCATGCGGAGCATGGGATCGATAAAATAAAACGTGGAAGACAATCCTTATCTGTTGTCCATATGGAGAGTTGATCTATAACACATTATAAGTACATTCCTCCAAGTGATATCTGTCACCATTGAGGTGGTCACAGAAAAGGAAAGAAGGAATGTCCTGCACCAACTTTGTTTTCATGAAATATGCAATGGGCTCCAGATTCTAAGGTTGTATTGAGGATAAATCTTGCAAGCCATCAATAGCACAAAAGGAAGTGTCAATAAGAGGGCTAGTCTTTCACCTTTTCACCGCACAAAATGGATGAATGACCTCAGAAGTCTAATAAAGAAAATTAAAATAATTATAGAATTGCATGGCCATGAAATTTCCAGAACTCATGATCAGCAGGTATCCCGATGTTCTTGACCTTGGGGCTTGTATCCCCCCAAATAAAACATTAGCAGTCCAACTATCCAGCGGCTCCTACGAGTCAGACACAGCTGGATCAGAAGAAACAGGACTGCTCGGCTTGCCCTTTTTTGCTGATGAGATTGCTGAAGCGGCCATTGACTTCTGATCCATAGATGTGCCCCATCTTGGAGCGTTTCATCCCCCAAGTATCTCTTGTTCTCCTTTGTTATGGGAGTTACAAGAGGGACTTTCCCAGCAATAGTCGAGCCATAAATTTTAAGGCCCACATACTTCAACGGATTGTTCGTCATCAGCATCATCGTTTGGACTCCCAGGTCACACAGCATCTGCAGTATTTGTCAATATGGCAAGCACTAATACAAAGGCATCGAATGCCATGAAAAGTTTGATGGAGTGATTCTTTATACTAATTAGATCTCATCTTTTTAAGATTAGAATTTGAAGCTCTGCTTTAGTCATAAGCAAATTATGTACAATATCTGAAACAGTCACCGAAATCAACTATGTTTAATTTCAGATTAATGATATTAGCTTTCAGATCCTTCTCAATTCTAAGAGCATATGGACAGTGACTATGAATCTACCTCATTTAGAAGCTAAATTATGCAGCACCTATCACATCAGTATAGTTTCTGACTTGAGGAACAAATACCTGAGCACCAATTCCGTATTCCCTAGGGTCAACGAGCAATCTGAGCTCCATATTTGCTTCCACGGTGTTGTGCCCGTCGTCCTGCCGGTTTTAGGCACGTAATTCTTTCTTCGTGCTCTCGTAGGTACGGCAACATGCCCCGAGCAACCCCTTCTAGCTGCTGCATCGAAGTGCAAGCTGGTTGCTGCAGTTGCATCTAGCAGATCCAAATATGTCTCCTGTGAGGCATTCCAAGGGTACCCTCACAAGGACATCTTGATCATCTCCAATGTCACCCTGCTCAGTTGATAAACTATGGTGTATGAATCACGTGACGGTATATGTTGCGGTCTAGAGGGAGGACATAAAAGTAAAAGAAACTAAGGATACTTTAACCAAAATTACGACATTCCTATATCAATTGCAGACACATATGGGCCCCTTCTCAATCATTTCATAAAATATAATTATGGTAGGACGTAGCCCATCAATTCACCAATAACCTAACAATTATTTCTCCTCATGTCAAAAATTCCTGTCCAGACAGCATTCTTCTCCAAGTAACATGAATTTGGTACTCCAATTTGTGATTGACACATGATTAGATTTTTTTTTTTCACAAAATTTAAGATAAATTTAAGGGCGTTCCACCTAAAGGATACCATCGATTTCTCACTGGTGTAAATATTCACCTCTAAAGCTTGACAGCCAACTCCAGTAAAATTATTCTAAAAAAAAAAAAATCATGCACTGGAAGTATATAAAGATGAAGTGCAAATTGAAGTTGTGTTGGAAAAATGCACTCCCACAAACAAGATTCTCAAAGTTTACAACTAATCCATTCGAAACTCTTTGTTTACTAGTTTCTGAATTCTTTGAATAGTTTTAGCAATTCACTCATAATCTATCTCACCTTGACCATTGTAATGTGCATTCCAACTTATATTGGTCTATAGTAATAGGCTGTGAATGACCCCCACGACCCCCACGTTGTTGCTAATCTCTTTTCCGGCAGTACCAGTAAATTTATGCATTTAATGAATCGTGAAATCATTTCTCAATCACACAGTATAAGAAGCTTCTCGATAACAAGTCAGAATACATCAGACAACTTTAAACACTCTTTTGTCAATCAAGATGTTCTATCCTTATTTCCTGGTGATAATGTTGAGAATCACCTCAAGCTCCGCCTCAGTTAATGGTCAACTGACATTCAGACATAGGTTTTGAAACAAGGTATATACAAGAAATTGTACGCAGAGATAACAGCAATCACGGGCTCATTGACATGACTCAACAAGAATCCTGGCCCGTCATAACCAATTCCTAAATTTAAACATGGGGTAATAGATGAACTGCAAACACTAATATCACAACACCATGCACCAAAAATTGTGAGAAACAACTCTTCAGAACCCAAAACTATTGATCTCCATGGAGTCTTGATCATCGGAATAATAACCACAAGTTAGAGCATAAAAAAAACTTGAGACATGAATAGACCAAGATAGCTTATGCTTCTCTCATTTTTTGCTATGTAAAACAACAGCCCATCAGCCCCCCATAAGAGACTCTTTTCCCACCCCACCCGGGAATCCAAAGTTTTGACTCTTGTTTTATCCACTTAGAAAAGGGGAGATGCGGCTGGGACAACATCTTGGCAAAAAAAGCCAGTACTTTAGAATTGAAGCTGACATTTGGATAAGCTTGGGAACTCCCAGTCCTAAGGCATATTTGCATTTGGATTGCTGGGAAGAGAATACTTACCTGATTAGATCAGCAATAGATACAATTTTCAAGTTCTCCCGCTGTGCAAACTCGTGAAGCTTAGGTAATCTTGCCATGCTCCATCATTACCCCCCACCTCACAAAGAGAACTGCCACAGGTTCCAATCCAGCTAACACAGCAAGGTCGACTGAAGCCTCTCTATGCCCAGCCCTTTTCAGGACACCACACTCACTGTACTTCAATGGGAAAACCTCTCCTGGCCTGTCGAAATCTTCAGGCTTTGGAATCTCTAGATACAAGAGCCAAAGCTATCGTTGCCCTGTCACGCGCTGATACGCCTGTAGTCGTCCCATGCTTTGCATCCTATAACAACATTGCTTAACTACCATCCATTACAAGGCAAGAGAAGAGATGATTAAAGAAAATAACTAAGATGATCGAAGGCTATTAGGAAATCAAGAATTCGAGAAAACAATATTGTTCTACTGAACTATGAAAGAAAGCCCACGTTATCTATCATTGCTTTCGAAAATTGATTATCTACCGGCTGTGGACAAGTAACAATCTGAAGCGTCTTTACTCTCTCCAAAGCAAAATAACAACAAATACAGACGATGAGAAAGAAGAAGTTCAAATTTTTTTTCTACCTGAAGGAACCAGTACCAGTCTATTATCTTCAACTAAGTTTTGATTAAAAAAAAAAAAAAAAAACTCAGGGATTGAAAGATAGATTTACGGGGACAAAAGCACATACCGCGGTCACGGTGAATGCAGTCCGAAGCTTGTCTTCATTCTCCCTCTGATGCACCATCAGAGGAAGTTGCAAACGCTCCAGATCTTCCCCCTTTCATGCTCGCACAAACAATCCCAAAGCGCCATACTTCACAACGAAATGCCATAAGCCTAAGGTGCTGCCATTACAAGATCACCCTCAATTCCGTCTGTCCTCATCGCCGACCGCCACTACAAATCTGGAATCCGAAGCGTCTTCCTCTCCGGTACCACCGCAGTCAGATCAGACGAAAGACCAATTCGCGAAGAAGGGTCGGCCGGAAGCAGCAGAATTGGAGGAGTACGAGTTTCGACAGCCTCGGCAGGAAACAAGGCCGCTCGGATCTTCGCCATGAAGGTCGAACACCGACTGGAGTTTGGACTTGGGGCTTTTCCGGCCGTCGACAAAAGCCCTAAATTCGAAACGATCGGGCACTGGCATTGTCAATCTGTGGGGAATCTTTCAGCAGAAAATGATAGCTTTTGATGAAGGTCGCTTTTTGGAGTCTTTATCCGATGGAGAGTAGAATCTGACGAGACAATAAAGAGCGATTCTCCAGTGATATCAACTTAGACCATCTTTCTCCTCTTCAGATATGAAGTGGTGATGGAAAGAAGATGGATGGAGGGAGGTGGGGGGAAGAAGAGGAGGGAACGGGGTCTAGGCTTTGCGATGGCTGAGCTCACCGCACCGGGACGTTACAAAACAAGAAGTCTTTGTCTTCTCTCTTGACGACGAGAGTCTCCACTTTAGAATTATTTTTTTTCAAAGATTAATGATTAAAAGAAAATTTCTACTGGGCTCCAAAAAATTAACACAAAAAATAAAAGGAGCTGGCAGGAAATGATCTGGGCCGTAATGGGCCCGCCTGAACCGCCCTCCCGCCATCCCTACTTTGCTGCGCTCATCCATGCACTCGCCTGGAGAAGCTGTTCCGAGAAGACGTGTGGCATAAAAAAAAGAAAAAAAAAAAAAGAAAAGCATAATATAATGTATAAGAACTCATGTGTACTCCTACGTATTCATTTACTATATTAGCCGTCACGTAGTTTTTGAACATTTTAAAAATATAGTTTTGTAATATTTAATACATTATATTATTATACTAGACAGATCAATCATATTTAGATATACACGTACTTAAACGATACATATAAATTTAACCATTGAAAATTCTCGATTAATTTATAATTGTACTTATTCTGAATTCTGCATCAAAATGGCAACACTAAGATTTCTTTCTTTGCCTCCCTTTCTGTGAACCTCCTAAAACGTGTCATTTTCCCTTATACATGTACTTAAACGATACATATAAATTTAATCATTGAAAATTCTTAATTAATTTATAGTTGTACTTGTTCTGAATTCTGCATCAAGATGGCAACATTGAGATTTCTTTCTTGCCCCCCTTTCTGTGAACCTCCTAAAATGTGTCATTTTCCCTTGGGTGCTACTCCCTAATGAGAGGCAATGCCTCATCCAAACAAATCGGTCATGCAAATCCGTCCTATCAAATAGCAGCGCCCCACGAATTGCATCCCTAAGGCTACAGGTCCATTCAACGTGACAACAAGAAAGTCCAATCATGGGCATACGCGTCGACACTCCAATTCCATCGAAAAACACCCGGGCACTCTCATACAACACGAGATGCCACGGCAAACGATCTCAATCGAAACACCACAAACCGGAGCCTGTGAAAATGATCACAGAAAAAACTACTCACGCCGATCATATCTACTCCCACCCACCAAAACAACCAAATGAACCCGAAATCGACTCAAATCGGCACCTCCTTCCACTTCAATTCGAGAATCAAAAGGTGCAAGACTCACTTACCCCAGCTTTCCCAGGGATTATGCAACGCCACACCATCAGATTGATTGTACCATCGGGCAAAGTCTCTGGCTTTGCGATGAAACCCATTACAAGGTACGACAAAAGATGACTGAAGAATAATTACTAAGCATCTTATGACACATACCACAGTCACGGTGAAGCTTCTGGTCATTCTCCCTCCGATTCACCGTCAAAGGAAGTTGCAAGCTCTTCTAATCTTTCGCCTTTCATGTTCACACAAACAATCCCAGTGCCGCACCCCACGACAAATGCTATAGTGTAAGGTGCTGCAATTGTAAGATCACCCTCGATTCTCTCTGCCCTCATTGTCTACCTCCGCTACAATCTGGAATTCGGTTCCGACTGCTGTGACATGGTCAGTTATGGATGGACAATTAAAATGCACTTGACAATGTAATGCAGAGAGCACACCAACCTTTCCTTGGCGGATGTCCTCGACCGCTCCTGGAATAGAAGCAAAGCCTGCCGTGGTCGGTCCAAGTCCTATTTATCTTCTCGCACATGGAAACAAGTGCTCATGGGGCGAGGTATCAGCCGAAACCGCTCCAAGCGCTACTGCATTGAGCTGCAATTCAATGCCGACTGATTCATCCCCAAGCAATCTTGCTCATGGCAACATCGCCAGAGTAAGACAAAGTTTCACCTCCGGCTGGTATCACCGTAGTTAGGTAGGCCGGAAGCAACAAATTGGATGATTTTTAGATATTTGCAGACTCTACATGATACAAGGCCTCTTTTTGTGTCAACAAAGGCCCCTAACTTCGAAGCCATCGAGCACTGCATTGTTAATTTCTCGGGAAGTTCGAAGAGACGCACACTATTGATGATGCTCATGCTCTGTTTTCATGGACAAATATGATATCATGTTGATGTGTATCCTCTACATTCACTGCATTATAAACCGAGAGGATGCAGTAGAGGCGATCAGTGTTCGTAACCCATGAAGCATTACCATGGGACTTTAAAACTAGTGTACGCTATTGTAGTGTCCGAGGAATAATATTAGTGGCATTTTGGCTTGAAATTGCCGGGTTGAGAGTGAGGACTCGAGAGTTTTTTGCTAGAAGATAGCAGCATAAATGTACATTTTGTTTGCCTTTTTTTCTTTAATGTTTGCTTGTATTTATTCGGTTCCTCATCTTATATTGGTTTGCATAATATCCACTTGGTAGAGTGTTGCTTACGAATTCGTAAAGAAATAACATTCAGATGAACCAGTAAATTGCGACTCTTAGGTATTTAGACAAATCATGGCCAAGCCAACTTGGGACTAGGCATGCTCGGTTCCCACCTAGGAACCATGAACCAGTGCACCTGGTCCTAAAACTGTACCAATATCCCTAGGAACCGCCCAAAACCAACCGTTTGTATGGTCCAAGCGGTTCTAGGTTTGGCTGGTTCCTTTTGCTCACCCATACTCAAGACCTATCAATACAGTTTTGCAGCAAACGTGTCCAGTGGTTGGCCCACGTTCGTAAGAGGTATGTCAAACGAGGAAATGTTGTTGATGATGACTTATTAACAAGGCAAACAGTGTGTCTAACTCAGTGAGGGTTGACCAACTGTGATTATACGGTTTGGCCATTTTGATGCAATGACCAGGAAAAGTTCAAGTTATGAAGAGTTACAAGATAGCTTTGTATTATTCTATGACCAATTAAAGTGTATGAAAAGAAGATTGATAACTTCAGATTTTGATTACATTCATGTGCGTCTCTTACAATTAATCCTTCATGGCTTTGTAGGAATGAAAAATAGTTGAACCAAAGTGAAATTTTATTGGACGAATGTGAATTCTCTACTCCACATATTCCTCTTGTGGGTGTGTCCACATACCCCAACCATTGATACAAGAATCATTTGTATACCTTGCCAATTGATAATTGATTGATACACCAATAAAATTTCAAGGCAGAGGATCTCCATTCTCATTGGACATGTCAATAGTCTTTTTATCGCATGCTTCAAAGTAGAATCTCACCCCTCTTATCAAATAAAGAATGTTTTGACAAGATTCAACTCATTTTGACAAAAATCCTTCATTCTCATTTCCAATATACTCGAACTTCCCTTTTAATCCTCTAACTCTTGGCCAAATCTTTATCCATCTGCATTCAAGTAACAAACATACAAAGTCACTTATCTAGAGTCTATCGAACCATTCAAAACAAAATTCTCTCAACCATAAACAATGTTCCTTGAAAACCACTATAGCTTAACGTTTCAAGATAAAACAAACAGCATATGAGCATCCGCAGTCTACCCAAGATCAGCACATTTGAATCTGATATATAGAATCACCTACACAGATCTTAAGCAGAGAAAAATATATATACATTTTACCTCGACATTGATCACCTTTGACCACCCCCAGATCAAAGCGATCAACATATTGGCTCCAATCGTCAACATACATGATCACCACATCACCAAACCCACAGCGAATGAACAAGAAAGTTTGCGACGGTGAGAGGAACCAACTTTTGAACATATATTCGTAAAAATTATTAAGCACTACATCCAATCCATGTAAAACGTGTTTAGATTGTGCTCCAAACTGAGAACAAGGTAGGAGGTTATAATCATAAAATCAACTTTGTGATGCATTTGGACGCTCAAAATGATTCATAACAAATACTAACTTCTATTGTTTGGATTATCAGAAGCTGAAGCAAAGAGGTAGTCAAAAGCGAACGTTGATTAGCGAAGACCGAGATTGGATCGAACTCATGTGTGATGGTTTTTGATTCAAAAATAGTGAATCAGGGATCATAATAACGCCACATCATTTAACTTCAACTGATAGAAGATATATTCTTACCTCGATGAGACTGATTTTTTAACTTCAACTAATCAAGATCAATAAAATTCCGAGGATTCTCCCTTCAACTGAAATGAAACTCATAAATCTGCTTTGGACACCTTCACTCTCCTAAATGTGCTTCCGCCCTCTCATGCGCCAGCTTGCCATTCTTCAAGGCTCTCGGATCAGCTGTCGTCACACGCCATTGCTTGTCCATCACTTATGGGCACAGCCTTTTTTTGGGTCACGGCCAAGACGCATCTTCTCTTCCTCGCGTCACAGGTGGGTGGGCATGCCAGAGAAATAAAGGAAGACATAGGGTGGGCCCAGGATTTTCTCTCCTCTGGGGCTCAAATCGTGGGCTCAAAGAAATGATGAAAATTGGGCCGAAAGTGAGGGAGTTTAATGGGGCCGAAAGCTCATTGAAGGGGTGGGCTGGACACACCGGCCCATTTGACTCAGTTTTTTTAATTGCTTTTTTATTTATCTATATATATATATTTTCATTTTCGTTCTCATCTTTTATTCTTTTTTTAGGATTTCTTTTTCTTTTTATATACATATATTTTTATATTTTTGTAAAATAAATAGATATCTAAAACGTTGACAAAAATTTGGGTGTCAACAGGCTCTTAACTTCATTCCTATTTCTTTGTCAATGCATAAGCAATCATCTACATGTCCCATCCAAATGATTCTCTCATGATTGCATTTAATAGAGATTACTTTAAGTTATTGACACCTTAATTTTAATTCACGCATCAAAATAAATGATGAAAAGGAAAGGGGATTTTTAAATCGGCTTGGTCCAATGCACCTTCAGCCCATGTCCAAATTCACTATTTTTCTCTTTGGGACGTTAGTTCAAACACTCAAGGGGGAGCATTCTTTTCGGGGTGAGAAAACGATCTTTGTTGTAGAAGAGGATTCTTAGGCATTGAAAGTTTCTCTAAGCTTTAAAGTTGTGTCTGTCATGACCGAAGGTAATAGCCAATAGCATGAGTCTTCTGATATAGGAGATCAACTATCATGTATAAACATTTATATTTGGTTATCTTTGTGTGATAAGCCCCAACTGTTAATGCATTGGTATGGTGATCTTTGATTTTGTTTTTGTGTATTTCTCGGGTGGTGATGAGGAAGGCAACAGGAAGAAGATGATGGGAGAAAGAAAAGTATTATTAGTTAGCAAATGGAAAATGAAGAAAATAGTTAGGTTTAATGAACTTCAGGCTTGAATAGGTTTAATGAGCTTGGGCTTAGCTTGGTTTAATAAATTTGGGTTTACTTCAGTTCTAGAAAATTTGGGTTTGCTTTGTCTAGGTGAATCTGGGCTGGGTTTGATCTTATATGAGTTTGCGCTTAATTCGACTTTGACAGATTGGGCTTCCATTACATTTGATTTTGAAAAGGCTGAGATAAGAGCCTGTGCTTGTCTTGGGCGAAGTCCGTGAGGCCGGAGTTGACCCATTTTTGGATCCGGCCCAAGTGAGTTAATAAATATCGAATTCTTGTGGAAGTAGCACATTGTTCCAAAATTCGAACTTTCATTTTATCATCAAATCATTTCCAAGGTCATTCAAATGAGACCTCGAAATGTCCGCTAGTTTCCGTCATGAATAAAAAAATATTGAAATAGTCACATTCACTTATACATTACAATGCTGATTTTTTATTTTAAATCATTTTTAATATAACAATTACATATGTTTTCACTTATTAATAAGTAATCCTAGAGCCTCCGGTGGCACAATCAATACATATAATGATTCTTTTTGTCAAGAAGCAATAAGGTATATCAATAATCACATTATTGTCCCATTATTTAATGATGATTTGCTCTTAAGATGAGATAGCTTTTGGGGAATGTACTTTTCGTATGGGGGATAAGCACCACTAAAATAGACTAACTAAAGATGGAGTTAATTAACATTATGATTTCTGTGACCTTTAATTAATTAAAAACTACAATTTTTGTGATCATTAATACGAGGGTGGAATTAGTGTAAGCCATAACATAGTGATAATTACATGATTTCATCATTGAAGGGGTGGTGGGAATTTATGAAGCATTACTCATTGAACACCTCATAATCTTCATAATACGAAGGGAACTCTACTTTTCTAGTAATAATATCCAATAAGAGTGCTTCAGAAATAAATTATTTGCCAATTAGCGGCAAACTATCAAACCTTGGGAGCTAATTTCTCTTAGCAAATGCGGAGGATGTTGTGGAAGCAGAAAATCTAAAGTGATAAAAAAATTCAATTTCTCGAGCTTTGGATCGATTCAATTTCAAGAACAAGAGGCATTAATATGCTTCAATTGAAAGCTCATGTGATTGCATTTGCAGCTCCTTAAAGCCCACCGTCTTTCGTCCTCGTCAAAATTCCTTCAACATCATGGCTTGTCCTCATCGTCATTTCCGTCCTTGCAAGAGAGAAGACGGAGCTGCTGCCGAGCAGGAGACTCTTCCTCGCAGTAGTCCTCCATTCTTCATATTCTCCAACACGCTAAATTCGCTAGCTCGGTAGCCTTGATCAAATTAAGAGGCTCATGTAAGTCATCAATCTTAATTAACCAGCAAATCGAAAGCAAATTTTTAGGAAGCGACTATTGCGACTCCTTATAAGGCGATGGATCAATGCCTCTTCTGTCCCAGAAATTTCAAGCAAATTCCTCCTTCCCGGAAACTAATATCCGCTCATTTCATTGGCAAAACACGAAATCGCTACGTCCCAAGAGAAATCGTCCCTGCACGGCGTGTAACTAAGGGATACAGAGACTTACCCGCCTCATGTATCCTTCAATCATCGTTTTCCCAGTGATGTTATTCCTCTGGGGCATATCGTCAAAGAGTCACTGCGCATATCCATTTGACCACACATGGCATAAAGCTGAAGGATGAAGAAGGCTTACGAACGTGACACGCAAAGAAGAGCAGGACAGACCATGGCAACTAGCTGAATGTCCAACTCTCGACAGTGAGTGGTAGTGATAAAGGTGAAATGTAGAGATGGAACAGCGAATACCGAACTGAAGACGTGTCAGATCTCTCTGTCTCTCTCTGTGGCATTTCGTTAAACGTGTGATTACCACAATGAGGACGTAAGAACAGAGCAACCGTGGGATAGAGGTAAGACCTTTATGATCGGCGAAGAGATTCAAACTTCTCAATCAGAACAAATGGCGACGAGGATGCAGCAATGGAGAAAACCCAGCAACGGAGCGTTGGCGCGATGACGAGATCGTCGCAACGCCTAGGCACCAAGTCACGCACAAGATTTTGCTACCGCCATCGCTTCGGAACATCTGGCAAGCTTCTCAGGCTCCTCCTAATCCTGAAACTATTTGCTTTGCCGATTGCTTGAGTCCACTAAACTGCCAATAAAAGAAGATCGATGAAGGACTCCGAGGATTTTGCGATGATGACGGTCGACAGCTATGGAAATCCAGCGGTGGAATCGCTCGACAGAGATACTCAGATGCGACCCGAAACGGATCCAAGTTGCAACTGCGGGGCTGAAGGCGCGGTGCAGAGAGCTCCGCCATGGGAGAAACCCGGAGATCACCGTCCGAAGGTCGGACGACGCGACGGCGAGGAGGTGGAGATCCCCTCCGGCGAAACTCCAGTCATTGAAAACGGGCTAACTACAAGGCTTATGTCTGGGCTGCGTTTGATGGGCCTAAAAGAGGAATTGAGTCTGCTAATTGTCTAGCTGGCTGAAGACACGAACTTGGGCTGGTGTGATGGATCAGAATTGATCTCTTTCTCTTCTTCTTCCTTTTTTTTTGTCAATTTATTTAACATCTATTTTTCTTGAACTTTCTTGCTTTCTATTTTAATTCTTCATTTTTCTATTCTTTTAAACCAATTCTTAATTTTTCGATTAAAATTTAGGTTCCAATAATCCTTCTTATTTTCAAGAATTTCTTCGAATGTATTCCTACACTATTAAATGTTAGAAATTAACCATTCGATCAATAATGTATTTTGAGGATGCTTTCGTGTTGCCTTAAAATATAGAGGAAAAATTTCCTAGGGCTCCACACCATGCCACAAAGTCATTGAATTGGTGTTTCTTTACAACTCAGTATCTATATGATAGACTTTGGTTTGAAATAGTCTCCATAAACATAATCATTTTTCTAACTTAATGAAGTAAACTAGCCTCCACTCCTAACTTGATGCCTCCTTTAATATAAAAATCATCCATCCACGCTAACAAGAAAGCAACAAAATGACCATATATCTAAGCATGTTGGCCGACTCTTTTACTTTCTAATACTTGATTGTCTAAAAGTCACCGTTCTTATCTTGATTGAGGTGGCTGACAACAGTGGTCTTCTTTTATTTTTACATTGGATAATTTGGACTTGTAGTAGTGTGCTACCAAGTTTTCCCCCAAAGAATTGACCGGTACTTAATTGAGTCCTTAACTAAGGTTAGGTGACCAAGCACCATGGTCCACACCCATGGAAATCACTGGTATTTTTATTTGATTATTTTTCATTCTATAGCATTTTGATTTTTCTCACTATATCCCTTCATACATAAAGTGAGTGTCTTTTTCCAATATTAATTAAATCAATAAAAATTGAAAATATAAATAAAATTATTAGAACTTAATCGATTTATGGAGCTTATAAGTTGTGCCACAGGTCCTAGCATTCGCGCTCCTTGATGATCCAAAACAAAAATGTGGACTAAAAGATGCCATTTCCCTCCAAAGGAGGAGGGGGAGGGGTTACAAACGTGAACTTTATTTTTTAGTTAAATTTTGGATATTGATCAAGCCCATATTTCTAACACACTAATCAAAGGCTTGATAAGGATGGAAAAATATTAATGGGACTTATATAAACTATCATATCCTAAGCAAGCCATCAGATGGTATCTCAAATAGAGATGTAAATATTGAATCATTTCAAAGCATGAGAAGACAATGTGATCTTATCATTTGCCGCGTCAAATAATTTTGTCTGTCTCTTTTTTCTTTCCCTAACCTGTCACAGTGAAAGAATCTAATATCCGCCTACATTTATATTGCTTATATTATGTTTGTGTATATCTACACTGCATTATCATTAAGATATGACAAATACGTGATTGGCTCTATTTAAGGATATTGCAATGGGTTCCCATCCACATCAATCATATGCAAATCAATCATCAAATGAAGCAAAACCATACCATTTAACTAGGGTTTATCTTTACTTAAGAAATTCTATTGAATGCGAGAACACTTTCTCTTTATGATGACATAATCATTTTTTTTTTTTGTCAGAGTAAAATAATCATGTTCACTTAACATCATATCTTGCAATTGTTGAACATCAATAATGTGATACTTAATCATTTTCGTTTTATTAAAGAACGAAAATGATGGAAAATAGACCTATCTTTACAATAAAATATTATGCTTACTAAACCCTAGGATTGATGCAGTTGGTTGGGGAATTAAGGAATTCCAGCTTAAGAATTGGAGATTGCCGGTTTGGACTACACACATTGTATGCAAACTACTTTGGATTTGAGTCACCTAAACAATCTGAAGGCTTGAGCTTAACCGATTCATTGGGCTTGCAGGATATTTCATAGGCTTGTTTGTAGACAGGTTTCCAAGCCTATGCCCCTAGATTATACACACAAAAAAAAAAAAAAATGCTTACTTTAGGAGAATTCTAATTTTATATCATTGTTATTTTAGTATGCATTTATTCCTCATAATCTAGATAGTTATTAAACAACGAACCCTTATCACCTTAATTACAAAAAGAATGTCACCCATGACTTTAATTAGTATAACATCATTTCCGTTAGAAATTAGTCATAACCTTTGCAAATAGTCATAATAAATATATAGACTTAGGATTGATTTGACATTCTAGTGGAACAATTACGGTTGGTAAATAAAAATCTTCAAATTTTCCATTTTTCCCCTCAAAGGGATGATTTGAGGCACTATCTATTAACAAATATGTGCAAAATTGAAAGATAATACATGAAAAGTCAACACGTATTTTCATCTAATTGTCCATATTAATTAGATATGATGGTCTAAGTTAGCCCAAGTCCAATATGTCAATAAGTAAAAAAATGTTCATAAAATTGGATCAATAACATCCGACCAAAAAAATATATAAATCAATAACATGGCCAATGAATCAATGTTTGTCCATTGGCGGTGCAGAAAAGGAGGGAAACTTATATTGCATTTGGTAACATTTCTATTCCGAGAAATAATTTTTTAATAGAAATAGTTTTTATTTATTTATTTATGATCCCGGGAACAATTTTTTTAGTATAAGAATGTGCTTGGTAATTCTATTCTAGGAGTAGAAATACATTTAGTAAACTTGTATAATTTTGTTATTTCTTTTAATTTTTTAATATTTTTACTATATTTTTCCTTTTTTTCTTCTTTCTTCTTTCTTTTTTTTTTTTTTTCCTTGGTGGTTGGTTGAGGTCAGGCGAGCTCAACGGAGCCTTGCCAAGCCACCATGTGGGCCGGCAAGCTCATCGGAGCCTCGTGCCGGCCGACGAGGCTCAGCCTTACCTTGGCTAGGTGAGCTCGAGTTCGCCTAGATCTGGCGAGGTCAAGCCTCGCCGGGCCACCATTGGGTGACGTTGACTTGGCAGTGGCCCGGCGAGGTCGAGCCTCGCTGGGGGCCGGCAATGCACCAGCAAGGCGGCCATGGCCGGCGACTGGCCAAAAGGAAGAAGAAGGAAATAAAAGAGAAGAAAAAAGAAGAGAGAGAAAAATTGTTTTTCGGAATTGTTCCCGAGAATAAGAAACAACTTTTTTTCTACTTCTTGTTTTTGTTCTAAATCTATTTCTGGAAACAAAAAAAAAAAATTAGATTTTTTATTCTCAGGAATAAAATTTTTACCAAACACGTTTCTGTTCTTTTTTGGTTCCCCAGAACAAAAGAACAGAAATTTTTGTTCCGGGGAACAGAAACACATTTTAACAAACAATGCCTTATTATGATTACATGAAAAATCAAATTATGACTTGCTAAGACATTAAGTTACATGAAAACCAAATTTCAAAAAATTTGACGAACAAAACATGACTGTTCTTCATATCAAAAAAGAAAAACTAGCTAGATTTCCCACCTAAATCATTATTTTTCCAAACGACACACTATTACTAAACCAATTTCTAGCATGTTTCAAAATAACAAAGAAAAGAAAGTTCTTGTCAGTGAAGGAGCACAACCAAGTAAGGGGGGGCATAATTCTAAACCTAAAACTCAAGTCACTCTATAATCAACCTAAAGTAACACTTTGAGAACTCATTTCAAACAGCATAAATAAAGTCCTGATCAGCACCGCTCAAAATGGTGACTTTGAAAACAATGTCATCGCTATCAATTAGATCGAACACGCAGACATTCGTGTGCATGGATGAGTTTCTCTCATGAATTGCGTTTGAAATCTTTTTGAAAACAATGTCATCGCTTTTACTTAAAAAGTGAAAGTTGCAACTGAAATTTAATTCGATTGGAGACTATGTGTCCTTAATAAGTATTTGCATTGGATTGCTGGGAAGATAATACTTACCTCATTAGATTAGCAGTAGATACAATTTTCAAGTTCTCCCGCTGCGCAAATTTCACGGAGCTTAGGTAATCTTGCCATGGAGCCATCACCATCCACAACCTCGCAAAGAGGACTGCCACAGGTTCCAATCCAGCTAACACAGCAAGGTCGACAGAAGCCTTTGCATGCCCAGCTCTTTTAAGGACACCACCCTCCCTGTACTTCAATGGGAAAACATGTCCCGGCCTCTCGAAATCTTCAGGCTTGGGAATCTCTAGATGCGAGAGCCAAAACTGTGGTTGCCCTGTGACGTGCTAATACGCCTGTAGCCCTCCCATGCTTTGCATCCTATAACAACATTGCTTAACTACCATCCATTACAAGGCAAGAGACGAGATGATTAAAGAAAATAACTAAGCTGATCGAAGGCTATTAAGAAATCAAGAATTCGAGAAAACACAATAGTTCTACTGAACTATGAAAGAGACTGCACGTTATCT
The DNA here is from genome assembly GCA_028830015.1 of Eucalyptus grandis x Eucalyptus urophylla. Classification (NCBI taxonomy): domain Eukaryota; kingdom Viridiplantae; phylum Streptophyta; class Magnoliopsida; order Myrtales; family Myrtaceae; genus Eucalyptus; species Eucalyptus grandis x Eucalyptus urophylla. The sequence continues at coordinate 26,109,345 of CM054198.1, read as the reverse complement.
ATCATTACTTTCGAAAATTAATTATCTACTGACTCTGGACAAGTAACAATCTGAAGTGTCTTTACTCTCTCCAAAGCAGAATAACAACAAATACACGCCATAAGAACAAGAAAGTTCAATTTTTTTTTCTACCTGAAGGAACCAGTAGCAGTCAATTATCTACAACTAAGTTTTGATAAAAAAAAATCAAGGATTGAAAAATAGATTAAGGGGAATAAAAGCACATACTGCGATCACGGTAAATGCAGTCCGAAGCTTGTCTTCATTCTCCCTCTGATGGTGCATCAGAGGAAGTTGCAAGTGCTCCAAATCTTCCCTCTTTCATGCTCGCACAACCAATCCCAAAGTGCCATACTTCACAACGAAATGCCATCTGTCCTCATCGCTGACTGCCACTACAAATCTGGAATCCGAAGCTGTCTTGCTCTTCGGTATCACCGCAGTTAGATCAGACGAAAGACAAATTTGCAAAGAAGGGTCGACCTGAAGCAACAGAATTGGAGGATTACGAGTTTCGGCAGCCTCGGCAGGAAGCAAGGTCGATCGGATCTTCGCCATGAAGGTCGAACACCGACTGGAGCTTGGATTTGGGGCTTTTAGGGCGTTGACAAAAGCCCTAAATTCGAAACGATCGGGCACTGGCATTGTCAATTTGTGGGGAATCTTTTAGCAGTAATGCAAGTGTTTTTACAATCCCAGCATCAAAGCTGCATTTTTATGCAGGTTACAAGCCGAACAATCCAGGAAGAAGGTTTCTTTCAGGGTACGATATTATTAAAAGATTCCATAAAAGTTGGAGAGGACGGCCCACTCAAGAGGAAGGAGGAGTATTCGAACGTTGGGCCCAGGAGACAAATTGAAATTGGGCCGAAGATAGTTGCGCTTCCTCAATTCAAGCTTTGCACCTCCCACCTCACGTCTTCTTCAGCATTTACGTCGACCCGAGCTACGGCAAATTCTCTATCCTCGACTGAAAAACGTTTCAAATCTTCGAGCAGGGCCATGGCTTCCGCACGAAACGCCGACAAAGCTGGAACCTTCGTAGCAAGGCCATCCAGTAGAGCTCCCGTCTCATCGTGAAGAATCTCCGAAATAGCTCCAACTGTTTTACCTTAAAAAATTGCTATGTCGACATTGAATTTCAAGGTACGCAGCTTTGGCGGGTTCCAATTCTTTGCCGATTGAGTCTTTTCTATGTAAAGTTTCAAACTTTGGCGATTCCGTTTCCTGAAATTACTGTGCATTGGCCTCGCCAATTCAATTAGGGTTTTTGGATTTGGTGGTTGTCTTCAAAACAAGCCATCTCAAGTACCACAACTAACCTCATCTGCTCTCTCTCAATCACCCTATGTAAAGCAGCCCTTTCGAATATTTAGATGGTGGTCCCTTCGCGGCGGAGGAAAGGACGTGGAATAGGTAGATCAAATCAAGAAATTATGCTGACAATAGCTTCCTGAATTGGTTGTTTAACTGTTATATTCTGCAGGGTTAATACCTTAAAAAATCCCAAATTGGTACACTTGTGACAAATTTACCCCAAACTATTTTTTTGACCATGAAAAACCCCAAACTGGTAAACTTGTGACAAATTTACCCCAACTAACTATATAAAAACCATAAACTGGTACATTTATGACAAATTTACCCCAAACTAATTTATTCGACTGCAAAAAACCCTAAACTGGTAAATTTGTGATAAATATACCCTATGCTAAATTGGATTAATACAAAAAAAAAATCATAAAAATTGTAAACTGTGACAAACGGAACGTAAAATCTTAAATTGGTATACTGGTTAACTGTCGCATGTTATTTAACTTAATAATTTATTAATTTGAGAATAAAATTTAACAAAAACTAACATAGGGTAAATTTGTCATAAGTGTACCAGTTTGGGGTAAATTTATCAAAAGTATACCAGTTTAGGATTTTTGGTGGTCAAAAATATAATTTGGGGTAAATTTGTCACAAGTGTACCAGTTTGGAGTTTTTTAGGGTATTATCCCTATTCTGCATTCCTTAGAAATATTTTTCACTAAATAAAAAATTATTACGACCACGGAAAAGAATGCTCGTTTTCTTATTAAATTAGTCAGTCTATAAAGTACCAGAATCGAAATAAGATTCTACATCGGCAGATTCGGCACTACCGAGAAAAAAAAAATTAATGGCCTAAAAATAATTGTCATTTTAGGACTCAAGATCGACCATTCTTTTTTTTTTTTGGTAATCCAGGGAACCTCCGCATGCCGCTTCGCGGTGGAAAGTAAACCCTGGAGGGTTGCGTAAGCAGGAGGACCCACCATCCCTGACAACCCACTTAAGACGCGGCTTGCACTTAAGACTCAACGACGCCGTGGATCGAACTCGGGTCTTTTTGCGAGAAGTCCCTTGCTCAACCACCTACGCCACCACCGCTAAGCCACGTTTCCTGAATTTAAAAAAGAGAAAAACAAACGAACTTTAACATGGATCGCAGAGACGCGTGCTCTGTCCTTTGAAACCACTGTTGGAAACTTGCATACGTGGCGGCTGACGTGTCACTATATATCTGTTCAGCAGGCTGACCAACCAGGCAAAAGAAAGACGTGTCGTCTTCTGCATTCTAAAAGCAAGCAGACATCATTAAATAGAAAAAAGTAGACGACTTTTAAAAGGAGTACCAGAGGAGGGCGCCAGCGGGGAAGCGAAGCCAGGGGACTGGGCTTTGCATTTCAGTGGAGGAGGGGCTGCGAGCATGTCGAATTTGAAGATCGGCAGCTGCGAGAAGACGCTTTGACCGATTGGAGTTTAGATTTTGGGCTTTTTTTTTTTGGTCAACAATGCCCTGAATTCGAAACGGTCTGTGCTCTGCATTGTTAATTTGTGGGGGGAAGTTCGAAGAGATGAGGCTTCCTAACTGTCGCGTTATTTCCACTGATCGAGTAACAAATAGATTCTTCATTTTTTGTTGGAACATAATAATTTTTTTTTAATCAATTTCTCTCCTGTTGCCTGACGGCAACGACTGAAAGTGTGAGTGAGGTTGGTTTTCAGTGGGGTTTTTGGTTTTTACCTCCGTAGCTTATGGCAATGACTCAAAATGTCAGATTGTGGGGATGCTTTGATTAACATAATTCAGATTCCCATACAACCGAGAGATTTTGCAATCACAATATTAAGACCTAACAATTGCTCGTACACTATCATGATGAACCCAAAAATCTGATATTTTGTTGATGCTTCTGTTCTGTTTCATGGACGTAGGATCTTGTTTGTTGTCAATGCATATTGTGAATCCTGCTATGAGATTTAGTAATTGGTTTTGATGGTTGGTTGTGCGTTGCTTTGCGGAATGAAATTTTCGAATGGTTTGATCTCTGAAAGTTATATTCGCAACAATGAATTTATATAGATGTTGATGGCATGAAAGGAGAATTTGAAGTAGAAGATTCAATAGAGGGGAGAGAGAATGTGAATCTCGAGTCCATAACAAATCTAAGATTAGTAAGTGCATGTCTGTCAATATCAAAAACAGAGGAGAGGAGTCATCTGCGTCGCTCGACGTGGTGTTCTAATTGAAAACAATGGCAGCTTCTTCCTTGGTTTTGATGTCGGTGTCTACTAATGAAACTTCAATCCTTTACTAATAAAACTCGATGCTTATTATTGTCTTATTTCGGTAACCGTTCCTCAACATCACATATGAAATTACACAGTGTACCTCAAGGAATGTTAGCTCCCCATTCGTACAGCACGTTGGCTCAAAAAATAGGCGTACTTTGCCTCAAAAAGCAGAAACTATCTTATGCCATGTAACACTACTTTTCTATGTATATTGCCTCAAAAAACAGCCAAAGTATCATTCCTATTTCAAAAATAAGGTTCTTATGGCCACACCTTAGATTATACAAGCAGAACCTTTCTCAATTTTAACCCTCATCAGCCTCACTATTTCTAGGAGTAACGGGTTCATCATCTCAGTTGTCATAGCAATTATCTCCTCCTGTGGCATTAATAAGAAAAAGCAACGAAATCAAGCGCCATCATTCTTATTCTTTCGCTAAGATCCTTTCTATTTTGCCTAGCTACCTTATATTCCTTCTTATATGAAGAGTATTCCTCTTGAGAAGCAAGATTACTGCTTTCCCTGCGGTCTTCTACTCTATCCCCTTGTAAACGAATTTGTGATTGCATGTTTGGTTAGATCACACTGATGGTTTAGATTATGATGTAATGGCTATTATGGTTATCATCTAACCGAGCTGTAAAACCTATTGCTGTTTGAAAGAGAGAGATAGGAGCAATGGAGATTGGTGAAGCGTGACGTTGGCATGATGTGACAGTAACTGGAGGGAGTGAGCGGCGATGTTGGTGTGAAGGTTAGACAAGTGCAACGCACACAAAGAGGGAGGCCGCGCATTTGCTTCGCCCATCAATTAGATTGAAGGGTCTAAGTTACTGCAATTCTGCTGGTAAGTATCTCATATTCATGTCGATTGAGATGAAAACCATAAGTGTCGCTTTAGGCTGCTTGCAAGGCTTAATTCGTCAAATTATCTCTGACCCACAAACTTCAAATAGTAAGTCAATCGATGAAACCTTCATGCTGGCGTCTTCAAAATGATAAATTTTCTACTTTCTGAGTTTATAGCCAAGATCAAACGATCTAGATGCTGTCCTGCGCGTTAGCCAGTACATTTGAATCGGAGAACCCATTTTTTGAGGCGATGATGCGGCCAACTTATATTAAGAGAAGCATCGTAAGATCTTGGCTGTTAATTCACCACGACACTATCTCAAATTCATTTATGAATCCTAACTATATATCTTGCCTAATATTATTTTGGTCTAATGATGAACGGTAGGATCTTCATGAGATTATATTTTGGTCACTTTTATTTGGACTTGATCAGATTTATGAAAAGAAGATTACTGTGTGTGCATTTAAGTATGGACTCCTCTCATAAATAATTAAATACAAAGAAAATGTATTGACCATGCTCAATTAGATGGCAGAATTGAAAAATTAGCAATTTGAAATGAAACAAAAGAAAGCCTGAGTTACATGCTGCGTTTGTTAAGTTTTAAATTTTTTATCAGTACATATTCGAGTTGACAGTTATCCACGTCTGAATTAGCAATTACAAAGCCATGAGCCTTCATCTTGTGTGCTTCTCTCGTGAGCGCACGCAAGTATAGATGATTCTGGTCTTCATCATACATGGCAGAGTGTTCCTCATGGATTCATCAACTAAGACATTATGGAAGACGAGCAAACTGGGACTCATGTATCTGGACAGATTGTGGCCGGTGGAGCTCAGGTTCTATCGATATGCCCTGTTGGGCATCTTTTCTGCCGGCTGGTATCTATTTACAAGAGAAACGCGCTGCGAGTAAGAGACATTTGCATGTTTGAGCTCATCCGTCGTGGTTTTTCCATGTTTAAAGCCTCCATTCGCAGTGTTCTGTTCCAGAACTCTTTTACACCGATGGAGATGCACACTAGAAGTTTTTGCCTCTTGATGTATGAAATGTGAAGTGCAACACAATTATGACATTCCTTCTCTATGGAGTATCTCTCATGTTTGATGCTTCTTGAGGTTTCAGATGCATCATGGTTCAACTTCAACCTGCTCTTCAGGAAATAATTTGACATAGTTTGGTTGGGGAAGAGGGTTGCTGTTACCACGGAGCAATACTGAAATGATCCTGCTCATCTCATCTATAGTTTGAAGAACAAAGGTAGACTTCAACTAAATGCCATCCCATCCTTGAGGTCATGTTTTGCTCCATCTCTAGTTGGAGGTAGTCTTTAAACTGCGCCCTTGATTGGTAAGTTGCAAATATAGAAATCATGCACATGTCAATTTACTCGTAAAAACCACTGGGGGTTCGCCCCAGTGGCCACCCTTCCAACATGGAAGGGGGATGTGAGGGGTTCAAATCCCCACCTTCTCAGGGGGGGATGGGGATAGGGACGCGTAAGTTTCGAGAGTGGGTTGCAACTCCCACGCCCTGCAAGAGGCAGGGCACAAGTCTGCGAGTGAGTGTAGCATAGAAATAGAGTAGGACTGACCAAAAAAAAAAAATTACTCGTAAAAATATGTGCATGATATTTATATTTATAATTTATCAATTCAATAAAACTGGCTGGAGGAAGGTTCCACCAACTAGAGACGGAGGATGTGGCCTATGATCTTGTAAATGGACTCTACTCGACACGCGTGCATGAAACGGTTACCGTAGAGAATTCCCAGTTCATGGGAATCGGATAATGGAGGCTAAATTTTGATTAAAAGATATCTTCATATGCCCTCTTTAATATGTATGGATGTCTGGACTCTTTTCGTTTGTAGTACAGAATTTGTGCCTTTCATTGGACTCTTTTCGTTTGTAGTACAGAATTTGTGCCTTTCTAGGACTTCATTAGACCTTATAAAATTATCCAAACAGTACACAGTCAGTCAGAACATAAATATTATAAAGCTTTATCATATCGTCAGTAGGAGTCTTCCTCAACAAGTTGCCTCCAGAACAGAGGCAAATTGCACAAACCACTTTTCTTGATTGACTCCTGAACACGAGTGTATATGGCTTGTGGTCGCCGTAGCCAGAGGGAAGGTGGAGGTGTCGAGCCAGAGATGGTGACTGGTCCCCATCTTGAGAGTCCTCACTTCTTCAAGATCATTCTCTCCGACACCCTTGAATCCGGAAAGCTTGTAAGTTCCACATTTTCGCAGTCTGTTTCTTAGGATTCAGCTCTCAAGTGTCAGCAGAGTTTCTCTCATGATTTTTCTCAATCTGGAAAACTTTCTATGCGTTTGGCTTTGAATAAACCTTTTGACTCCAGCGAAAAGGAAGAAAAGCCCAAAACCTTGAACAAAAAGTGTTTATATTCAATTATTCCAAGTAAAAATCGTTTTTTTTTTCCTTTATTACTTTGAATTGAAGATTTGTTGGCTAAGGATAGTGTTAGACGAAGGCGTTGGGTCTCTCTAGCTTTACTCTCGTCAAATGAAGCGACTATAACTAAAACTCAATTCACAGTTGCCCGCTGACACCCTGCTTGTGTGCAAACCGATCTTTCATCACCATGTTACAGAATGCAAAATTTTCTCAGTGTTCAAATATAACTTTTGAGTTTTTCCCTGCACTTTCGGTCTGACTTCAACCAATTAGAGTCCTGGACCAATAACTTTTGAGTTTTTCTTAATAGGGAATTCCGAATAAAATTCTTAGGAAAATACGGAATGGATCTCTCAAGCTTGGTACTACTCAAGGTTCCGGGCCGTTTGACCTGGACCGTAGGGGTAGAAAAGTTTTAAAACGGCAAGGTTTGGTTGTGGAAAGGGTGGCAAGAATTTATGCAGCATTAATCCATTGGTCATGGTCACCTCGTAGTTTTCAAATATAAAGGAACTCCACTTTTTGGGTGATAATATTCTATAAGAGTGCTTCAGAGATCGATTATTAGTGGAGCAGTGGAGCAGCATATCGAACCTTGAGAGTGGATTTATCTTGCCAAAGGGGGAGGATGTTGTTGAAGTTGAAGAGTCGGAGGATTTCGCTTCTCGTCAAAAAATGAGGCAAACCACATTCATCATGTTCTCAGCCTAGTCCAAGCTGCACATCACAAGATCTAGAAGGTGTGACTTATCTCTTCGTAAGTCATGTATCTTGGTTAGTTTCTTTTGGAGTACTTGAGGAACTTTTTAATAAGCTTGTGTATGTTAACTGATAGCATAATGATTTCGGTAATGCTTATTGTGATTTAAGTTCTTACAGCTTCTAAGGTGAAGCGAAGCAAAATTTTCATTTGGTCAACTTATCTATTGATTTCGGTAATGCTTATTGTGATTTAAGTTGTTACAGCTTCTAAATTGAAGCGAAGCAAATTTTTCATTTGGTCAACTTATCTAAATCTTGATTTTCATCCCTGTATTAGTTTCAATTCTGTGTTAAATCTTTATGGTGAGTAAATCAACTAATGAAAAGTTCAAACTAGCGTCATCTAAACATTTCATTTTTTTGAAGAATAGAAGAGATTGGACAGTATGGATTCAAAGCGAGCCATTCTGAGCAGGTTTTTGGTGGTCCTACGAGATCGTAGCCTCTCTCTAGTTTTGAACTGGCCAGTGAATTTGACTCGGAGTATCCTTTTTCTAAGGTGGTGATTTGGCCATCTTATATCAAACAAGATATAGTGGTAAGATTTCCTAAGCTGATTGGATTTATGTACGAAACTATCATTTACCTTGCATCTGTTCATTCCTATTTGTTTAAATAGGCAAAGATCCTCTCTACCCTCATGCTAGTTCTAAGAGCAGAGATTTGACATTTTGACTTTTGCCTGTTAAAGACTGTTGATTAGAGTTACTAAAACTACCATATCAATCTACATTTTGTTTATTAGACTTTTACCAAGCACGGGTTGTTCAAACGTGTGGGCAAAATGTTCCTCGTAGGTTCATAATGCAGCACATTCTATAAATCAAGGAAATCGCTACTCTCAAACATTCAGACAGATCATGGCCGGTGAAGCTTAGGAGCTATCCACACGGGCCGATGCTCTCTTATGGTGGATCGCAATTGTGAGAGGAACTCACTTGCATGTAGGAAATGTCTGCGTGTTCGAGCTAATTGATAGGGATGATATTGTGCTCAAAGTCTACATTTTCAGCAGAGCAGGTAGAAACTTCATTTACGTTGTTTGAGTGAAACTTTAGACTGGTTATGGCATGACATGAGTTCTATGCGAAAGATCTTCATAGTCAATTAAAGAAACATTTGCACCAATGATATCTCTTAAAGTTCTCATTTTAACTCCAGGCAGGAACAAACAGTCTAAATGCGGAATGAACCATTCTGAGTCAGTATTTCATGATCTTACTCCTTCAATGCCTCTCACTACTCCTGAGCCGGAAAATTTGATTCGGAGCATCCCTTCTTCAAAGTGGTGATACAACAGTCTCATTTTAAGAAAATGGTACAATCTCAAGCCTAATCCACCACCGCCATATCTCAAGTTTGATTACGATCCCTATCTAATCTTGCCTTAATATTGTGTTTTCCCAGGTTGATTTGGTTTGTATTGGGAACCATATGACGTGCTAGTTTTCCTGAAGTGATTGTGGGGCATCCCCATGGTGGAGTAACGCAGAATCAGGAAAAATAAGAAGAAAAAACAATAGTACAAACTATAATGGGTTCCGTACTATCCATTCTTTTGGATATCCTTGACAAGCTGCTGCATCACCGTCTGAGTGGAAGGATGGACAATCACTTGAATTGCGCACTACCCTAAAATGGCAATTGATGGCAATAATTTGTTTGAAAATGCTTTTTTACATTGCGGGTTAAGATCAATTGCTTTCATGAGCCTCTTCAGACTGTTGACTTAAGCTGGCCTTGTGTGCTTTCTTCCCAAGAGCGCATCCCTACATTATTGTCCTTCTTTCACCGTACATTAGTTGTTCAAGCATCTGCCCATGCGCAGCATGTTCCCATTCAATTCACTAGGCAACTATTCAAGAGAACAAGAAAAAGGGAACTCTTAGGTATTCGGATAGATCGTGGCCAGTGAAGCTCTCAAGATATATGTGGGAAATCCGAGTGTTCTTCTCTACTGGTTGGCCTGCATTTGCAAGAGAAACTCATTTGTATGGGAAATGCCTGCGTTTTTGAGCTCATTGATAGGGAAGATGTTGTGTTCAAAGTCTACATCTTCAGTAATGGTGGTAAGGACCTAATTCACATTGATTGAGGTGATCATGGGACACGTTACTCTAGGCCGTTCATAGAACTGATATGAAGCTAGGAGACCTAATTTTGATTATGTATTTCCATTTTGGCGAGAATCCCTCAGATTTGGCGCTTCTCTAAGGATTCTGGATGCCCAACTAATCTAAAAGGTTCTTTTGTATTTTCTTAACATCTTAAAGTTATGTCTTAAGCATCAAAGCTTTTTGTAAGAAAGTAACAATTAAGAAAGCAGTTCATTCGTTAGCTTTTTGCATTCCTTGCCTTTTAGCCTCTCAACAACATGTTTATATCGTTTTATGGCTAAATAATATAAAATATCAACATTTAGAGAAAATTGCATGGGTAAGTGCTTAGTTGTACATAACAAATTCCTATATCATATTATGTTTTCAATTCAAAGTAATCTCAAATTGAAGGCCACGCCCACCACTCTATTGAAGAAGCCTTCTTCAAATCTACATGAATGTACCAGTTAATGTGCATCCAGGTCTATTTGTCTTCGGGAAAAAAAAAAAGTCTATTGGTCAAAATTGAGAAATCAATGCCGAGAATTTAAGAACTGACAGTCTTAAATGCTAATATAGAAAGGAGAGGTTGTTTGACAATCACTAAATATCTATAATTTCTTTCCAAACAAAGAATTGCAACCATAATGGGTAGGTCCTAATCATATAGTTGAGAAGATTCTAATAACCATCAATTATATCTTCTACTGAATTAACTAAGTAACCCTTTTCAATGAGTTAATTGAATATTTTAAGACAACTCTAACTAGAGTTATCTAACAAGCTCAGTATCATTAAGTGCCAAAAATTTTAGCACTGGGGCTATCACTAGTGACAAGTTTTGAGAAAACGTGCTGTTGAATTTATTTTTTAAATCGCTATAAGGGTACGTGGTTTTCAAAGGAAGGTTTTGTGTTGATTGTTTACTAGTTAGGTACTAGGCCGGGCCGTACTGGGCCCAAGCTTAAATGACCCGTCTACCGTCCCTACTTTACTGGTTATGTCCTTTAGTTTAGTCCATTTTAGAAGTCTGGACATGATCTGCCCAAAAATGTCACGGGATACTTACCTTGCCCAACAAACGTAAAGGTACAATCTAATGTCCAAGAACTCTTATGTACTTGTATGTAATCTTTGTTATCTTAGGTATTGATGCTTGAGCATTTTAAGAAATCCTTTGTTATCTTAGGTATTGATGCTTGAGCATTTTAAGAAAATAGTTTTATAATAGCTCTTACACTAAGTTAAATGGTACAAATAGACTTAATTGCCAGAACTCATCCATGAAATATACACTAATTCAGCAAAAACTTGGATACACTGCACATGCAAATCTAAATAATCGATAATGCTAAAAAAAATTTACCCCCCCTGACCCGCCCCACACGAATTCCAAATAGTTTTAGTTATTATGGGCACCACATAAACACTTGGTGTTTCGTCAATCTCAACCATCATAAAATAAATTTGAAAAGGCCATGTTGAATTTTGGTCACAATTCAATATAGTTCGTCGTTACGAATGAATTAATTTCACATTTTTTCACAGATTATTATGACAGCAATATACCACTCCAACTTCATATTCTTAGATTGTTGCCGATATAATTATAAAAAGCTGTTTTTCGGAAATTTAGTCCAAGTTTCACTTTCCTCCAGAAGCACACTGTCAAGCATCTTCGCCCCGGTCACTGAACAGTCCATCTTTGTCCTGAACCAATCGAGATGAAGTGAACTGTGCCATGGTTCAGGTTTCCACAACATCCTTTGAACATTACTATTCCGCAGTTCGGTTTGACTGTTTTTTATGATAGAGAATCAATTCCAAAAAGTCTATTGAGAAAATGTAAAATCTCTCAAGTTCAGTGTTTCTCAATGTTCAAGGCAGTTCAACCTGGACTATAGAACTAGAAATGTGTAATAATGACATTATTTCGCTGTTGAAAGCATGGTGGGAATTCACATAGCCTTATTCCATTGATCATATTCCCCTCATAGTTTTTGAATATAAAAGGACTGCTTTTTTCGCCTAATATTATTAAATCAAAGTACTTTGAAGATATTATGATGGTGTAAGATTGTACAAAAATGTAATCACTAATTAAACTAAGCAAGCAATTCTATTAAATTGTGTACATTCCAAAGGACACTCAATATGTGCATGAAGTCAATTGAACATCAGCATGGTGCCAATGTTTTATTAAATGAGATTAGGCTAGAATGATTTGGAGTTGCAAAATTACCGCACCGCATCATTCAATTTCACTCCCCTGCAAGGGCATTTTAGTATATTAAGAAAATAGCTATATGGACTAGTCACATGATGATATGAGAAAAGGTAATTGAGATATGAGGAACAGAAAAGTGTGTAATAATTAATAGAGAGGAGAAGGGAGTAAAGAAAGTTCCGCTCATGGATCAAGCTACGCCCAGTTGTGAATAAGATCACATGCATGCTGACAATGGACTATGGCACGTCTCGATAATGCATTAGGCCCCTCCTAGTCATGAATCACAAGCTCTGTCTAGTTGTGGCTTGATTCATTCTTTCCCTTTTTCAATTGCGTGAAACTTATCCCTTTTCTTTGTTAATCTCAGCATCCCCGCCTTCCACAAATGTATTGACTCGAACTTTTGCTTAAGGTGATCCAAGGAGTCATGCCATTACGGTTGGAAGGAGGGAGGGGGCAAGCTTCAAAAGGGCTTTCAGACTTAACCTTCAAAATCGAAATGGGCCAAGGCTTTGCATGTATGCTAGGATGGTCTTATTGAGAACCACATTAATACATACCTTGAGGACTTGAAATATTTGCATGAAATTTTTCAGTCAGATCGAATATTGATCTGATCAATAAAATTCCGTGATTTTATTTTTTTAAAAAAATCTACAATTCCTAAATATGGAAGAATGCTATTAAAGAATGAGAACATGAGAATAACATTTCTTTTTTGTTATAAATTAGTCGTAAACTTTTCAAATAGTCATAAATATATATATATATATATGTATGTATTTATGTATGTATGTATGTATGTATTTTGGAGACATTCTAACTAACCATTGTGGTCGAGGCTATTCTCAACTAATGGTCAACGTTAATTGGAAATAAAGGTTTGAGTTAGTCCTAGTCTCATATGTCAGTTTGTAGAAGATTATCATAAATTGCTCTGTATATGTATGTAAATGCATCACATGACAATTTTATATTTTACTCAGTGTTTTTTTAATTTCTAATTTGGAATTTTATGTTATCCTGAAATTTAAAGTCAATCAAGGGGGAAGTTTCCAATTGATTATTGCCTTAGAGGAAGAAAATGGAACATTTTCTAATTTAGGACATTAGTTAAATCTCTGTATGATAAAAAGGAACCCTTACCGACTGCGGAATCAAAAGGTAGGGCCTGCAAAAAAGCATTCGAGTGAATAGAAAGATATGGACTCGATAAATACTTCTTCCTTACACAACTCAATGCATAAAGGTAAAACATTTAGACCTCCTAGTCTATACTTTAGTTTTTTATGGTATTTTTATTAAAGTTATTATTTTCAAAATAGCAGCCATGCATTATTGCAAAAGTCCAACGATTGAATCATTCATGCAAAAACAGGGCCCACATGTACTCTTTTGTCGGATAAACCTCTGTAACCGGAAAAAAAAAAAGCTATGCACGGCCAAAAAATGCAATAATTGAGTAGACATTTGACGGTGGAGTGTCCCATCCATCACCTTCAACTTTTAATAAAGATGTTTTATAAAAAAAAGCTAAAAAGTTGAAAGCGTTCATAATTCCTAAATATCTTAGCATAAGCAGCATTGCAAACAAAATATTTTCGCTACAATGTGGAAATAAACCAATAGATTAATGATAAGCCACGTTGGTAATTGTTGGGAAAAAATGGGGTTTGTAGACAATTTTCATTTTCGCAATTGAAATCGCTTCTGTTTTGTTTTGTCCCTCTTTTGTGGTGAGTTTGTTTTGGCATACTTATGTAATAGTGTTGTTTCATATAGGTCATGTCGCTTATTGGCAGGGGTGTTGGGGCTTTGCTTCTATTCACTACTGTAATACCATCAACCCTTTTGTTTAAGTCGAACGTTTGATCTAAAGATTTGGTGATTTGGGGCTTCCGCTATTCGACCAACCACCGATGCCATTTATCTAAGAACAACCAATGTTGTTTCATGTAATTTTAGTCCATGTCATATCATCGCCATTACATGTAAGATATGATTGAATTGTCACGCGAAACAAATTAAACAAAACGTAATTGAGAGGACTTGATTACACTTTTCCTCAACTGTTAGAACAAAATTTATTCAATTAAAAAGGTTAGGGCTTCATTACATTCTATATATTAGGTTGTAGACTAATTGTGCAATTTTCCAGCAATAGTTAAAACTCCAGCAGCCTGTACTTGGATGAAAATAGAAGATTCTTGCGTATGTCTACCCATTAATCACAACAAAATCTTAAATCTCGTATATTTCTTAATTACATGGGTCAAATGATAATTTGTACTTGTCAATTTTGATCCTCTGATTTTATGTCCCCCTTTCAATGTGAAACTCTATTTCCACATGTTAAAAACTCCACTCTATTATGATAATTAGATAGATTGGTATTAGGGAAATATTTAAGTTAAACATGCATTATTTGGGTCTCAAGTGAAAATAATATAATATAAAGAGTGAGATCATTTGGGCTCATGAGGACTGGATTCATGCAATTGAAAAACTATTTTGTTTCTTCAAAATTTGGTTCTGAAAGGCAACAAGGAACATCATTCACTCATTCGTGATAGAGTTTCCTAAGCCATGGTTATGGTGAAGATGAAGCTGATCTTTTCTATTCTTCTTACTTTTACAACCATATGAGTCAAAATAACTCATCTTTGTCGAGTGCTCCTACTTTTTGAATTGTAATGTATTCTCAGTCTAGAGTTTAGAGTACATTTGTGTCCGGCCAAGCACCAATCAAAGTAAAAGTTTATAATTTTTTACATACATATCATTTGAATATTATCAAGAAAGAGTTACATTACAACTAAGAGAAATAATTTATAAAAGTGGCTATAGCTAAATTTATCAAGCATTTCCAAATGCACTATTTGTAGCAGGATTCAATTAGCCTCAGAGTGTCCAATTTTTTAAGTGGTGATGTAGCAATATTTTTTGAGAGATTCATGGAAAGATCCCAAGCTTAATTCATCGGTGACATGTCTCCAAATTTGATATCTTGCCTCCTATTTTAGTTTTTTTTTACCTCGAGTTTTCACTTTGTTCACTTTACTTGAGATTACATTATCTACCCCATGCATGATCTAAGAGCACAAATTTTGATAGGTTAAGAATGATTATTTACAAATTATGCAATTTATTGTACTCATGAAACTAGTAAATACTGTCAAGTGCTGTGAGCATACATACATATTATGTCTTCTTTCATTCCGTATGTCTATAGTATGATATTTTATTCATATTCATATATTGCTCGTTGAAATATGTATGCAGGCAGACAATTCTCTTTGAATTGTTCAAGGTATATATTGGGTAAAATAATAATTTTGCACCCCCTATTAATTCCGACAGATCGTGGAGGGCGAAGTCAAGGATTCAATCACCGACCAAAAAAAAAGTCAAGGATTCCATCACATCTTGTCAAAAAAATAGAGGACTAAAATGCATTTGGCTTGTTCTCTGCCATGGCTAACGTTGTCTGCTCATGTAAGGGTCAATAATAAAAGAGCGACTAAAACAGGTCGAGGAGATACAATAATTTGAATAGACATTCGACAGTGGGGAGTCCCATCTATCTACCTCTATGACTACCTTTAATAAAGGTACTTTTTGAAAAAGCTGAAGAGACCAAATGATGGAAGTACTCGTGGACAATCTATGTTCGTCCATTAGCTATAGAGGAAAGGATGGAGGCCAGAACTTCTCGATGGCCACTATTTAAGCAAAGGAACAATAATGCGGAAAGTCACTCACTTCTACACTAGGAAATCAATTGGTGTTTAGTTTAGTCCTAAACTAAGGTTAAGACGCCGAGCTCCATTAGTATTGAGTAAAATAATAATTTTGCACCTCCTATTAATTCCGACAGATTGTATAGGGCGAAGTTAAGGATTCCATCACATCTTGTCAAAAAAATATAGGACTAAATTGCATTTGGCTTGGTCTCTGCCATGGCTAACGTTGTCTGCTCATGTAAGGGTCAATAATAAAAGAGCGACTAAAATCGGTCGAGAAGATACAATAATTTGAATAGACATTCGACAGTGAGGAGTCCCATCTACCTACCTCTCGTGACTACCTTTAATAAAGGTACTTTTTGAAAAAGCTGAAGAGACTAAATGATGGAAGTACTCGTGGACAATCAATGTTTGTCTGTTAGCTATGGAGGACAGGATGGAGGCCAGAAATTCTCGATGGTCACTATTTAGGCAAAGGAACAATAATGCAGAAATCACTCACTTCTACACTAAGAAATCAATTGGTGTTTAGTTTAGTCATAAACTAAGGTTAAGACGCCGAGCTCCATTAATATTTGGATAGCTTTTGGAAATATTTAGAATGTTTCCTCTGAAGATTAAATGACCAGAGATGATCTTGACAAAATCTAGAAGCTACTGAAAATGAGATGACTAAAGATGGCTGCATAAAGGAACCAAAAAGGCTAGATTTAAATTTGATTCATTTTCTCTTGATGGCTTAGGAAACATCTTAAATATGTCTAACAGTCTGCATCAATCTCCTCTTACTCTCTTGTGGTTTGTGTCTTTATTAAAGTTCTAAATGGTAGGATCTTTGCTATTGAATCTCACCCGTTGATAATCAAAAATTTCAGAAAATAGTTGCTGTGTTTCATAACCAAAATTTAAACATCATCATGTCAAGGACCAAAATCAAACCAAAATGTAATGCTCGGTTATAAAGACTCATCACATATCACCCTCGAATAAAAATAACAAAGACATTATTGTAGCCCATTTATTTAAATAAATCTGGAGTTTAACCCTTCAGTAAAGAGTCTTGTTGTTCTGAAAAGAAATCATAATACTGTCCTACCATTAAATTTCACCAAAGAGGAAAAATGTAAAGATGACTTCAAGTCACTGCTAATTAAAGTGGCATCTGGCACCATGGACCATGTTGTACTACTTATCAACGTGTCTAGCTTCACCTATCCAGTGCCGAACTTTGACTCTAAAAAAATTATACGAGACATTAAGGTTGTCGACGAAAATAAAATTGCACTTTTTATCTTGCAAAAAATCATGAATTGAAGTGGTCAGCCCTATTTGGCTAGTTCTAGGGTTGACTTGAGAATTGGCCTATATCTTTTTTTCCGTTTCATTTTTTATTTAATTGCTTTATCATATTCATTAATTAGATAAAAGGGTCTAAGTTAGCCCAGATCTATTATGTTAATTGGTAGAACATTATCAAAAATCATTCACACACACATATATACATATGGCTATATTACATTTTATTGAGTGTTTTCTTAATTTTTAATTTTTAATTTGATGGTATTCTAAAATTTAAAGTCTGTAGAGATAGAATTATTCAATTGATTTTGGCATTAGAAAAAGAATATCAACCAATGTATAATTTATGACATGAATGAAGTTTTCAAACGGTAATTAGGAAATTTACTGGCAAACTTAAGTAGGGAATCATTCGACGAATAATGTTCAGAGCTCTTAGCCTGTACTTTCGCTTTCCATCACATCCTCAAGAAATTTATTATTTCCCAAAAAGCAGCCATGAATTATTATTACCAAAATCCCAAAATTGAACCATTCATGCAAAAAATGGGGTCCACATGTATTCTCGTTTGAAAGAGTTCTATCATTGGAAAAAGGCAACGCACGCTGCTCAGGCTACAAGATGCAATAAATTGACAAGACATCATTTAATAGGGTGTCCTCACTCTCTCTATGTATGGATGCGTTTGGGAATTTTTTTGGAAAAAATCCGTGGAAAAATGCAAAGGTTCTTGAGTTAAAGGTATTTTTCAAAATGTAACCGTGTTTATACTTTGAAAGCCCATTTATGAAGTAATTTGAACAAAATAGTATTTGAGGAATTATACAAAGGATCTTTATGATAAAAAAATTAGCAAAAGCAAAAATTTTAAAAAATTGACCGATAAGGACAACGATCGCCGGCGACCTCCGGCGACCTCTGACGACCTCCGGTGACCTCGGATCTAGGGCAGTGAGGTCGCGCGATGCCGTCGTGACCTCCGGCGACCTCTGACGACCTCCTACAATCCCGGATCTGGGGCGGCGAGGTTGCGCGACGCCGTTGCAACCTCCGGCGACCCCGGATCTGGGGCAGCGAGGTCGCGTGACACCACCTCGACCTCAAGCGACCCCGGATCTAAGGCGGCGAGGTCGCGCGACGCCACCTTGACCTCCAGCAACCTCTATCCGGGGCGTCGAGGTCACGGGAGGACCTCGCCGCCCTCGGATCTGGGTCGCGGCGGGGTCATGCGACCTCGCTACCCCCGGATCTGGGGCGGCGAGGTCGCGGCAGGTCGCACGGCGCTGCCACGACCCAGATCCGGGGGCAACGAGGCGCGACCCAGATCTGGTCGCCGCTCGAGCCTCCGGCACCAGATCTGGTCGCAACCAGACCTGCGACTAGATGGGTTGCATGACCCCAGCGAGCTCCATGTGGAGGTCGCGGTGCGGCAGGCGACAACCGCCGGTGACCGCGTGTATTTAGCCACCAAATCTGCGACTCGCGGAGGTCGCCCGAATCTCCAACGAAGATCGCCTAGGTCATATTATAATTTGCTTTTAGCGTGAGTTCTCACTTTGTTTGCTTTTATCAATTTTACACGTGGCTAAGACTTGAGATTACGTTATGTACCTTGTGCATGGTCTAAGAGCACAAATTTGGATAGTTAAGATTAATTACTTACATATTATGCATTCTATTGTATAGTTCGGGGCGCTAATTGTAACTTTCAAAACTAACAAATATTTCCAAGTGTCGTGAATAATTATGCGGGCAGATAGTTCCCTTTGGATTCTTCATGATATATATTGATGGAAATAATAATTTTGCAACTTTTATTTATTTAGAAAAGTCGTGGAGGGCCGAGTTAAGGATTCATAGCATCTTGTTAAAAAAAAAATAGATGACTAAATTGCTTGTACCTTCTTCTCTCCCATGCTTGACGTCGTCAACTCATATAAGGGTCCATAATAAGGGAGAGACTAATAAGTCCAGAAGATGCAATAATTTGAGTACATATTTGCCATCGGGGTGTCCCACTAATATTCCTCTCGAGTTCCAAAGATGCTTTTTGAAAAAGCTAAAAAGACCAAAGGATGCAAGTACTCGTGGACAATTAATGTTTGTCCATTAGCGGCGGAGGAAAAAGGATGGAGACATGAATTTGTCGGTGGTCACTGTTCAAGCAAAGGAATAATAATGCAGAGAACCATCCCTGCACTTAAGAAACCGACTGGTGCTTAGTTCAGGCCTAAACTAAGGTTAAGACCCCGAGCTCCATTTTCTATATTAGAGATATTTATATATTTTCTAGAGATATTTAAAATATTTTTCTGAAAATAAAATGATTAAAGACAGTATTTGACAAAATCAAGAAGTTATTGAAAATGAGATAACTGAATATAGTGGCATAAAGGAATAAAAGGCTGGGTCAAATTTGATTCATTTTTTCTTGATTGGTTAAAAAAAAAATCCTAAATGTCTCTAATGGTATGTAAACCAATCTCTCTTTCTTTCTCAGGGTTTGTGTCTTTGTTAAAGTTCTAAATCATTGAATC
This sequence comes from Eucalyptus grandis x Eucalyptus urophylla, assembly GCA_028830015.1. Classification (NCBI taxonomy): domain Eukaryota; kingdom Viridiplantae; phylum Streptophyta; class Magnoliopsida; order Myrtales; family Myrtaceae; genus Eucalyptus; species Eucalyptus grandis x Eucalyptus urophylla. The sequence goes on along the minus strand of CM054198.1, from coordinate 26,089,783 downwards.
TCTACTATTGAATCTCATCTATTGATAATCAAATATTTCACAAAAAAAGTTGCCATGTTTCTATCACCAAAATTTAAAGATTGTCATGTCAAGAACCAAAATTGAGCGTAAATGTAATGCTTAGTTATAAAGACTCATAAAATATTTCTCTTTATCATCCTCAAATTAAAACAACAAAGACATTATTATTATTATTATTTTTTGGCAACCCGGGAACCATCGTACGGCTGGCAGCCGGCAACGTAAATCCGAGAGAGCACTAGCACGAGGACCCATCACCCACGGCACCTCACTTAAGTCACGCAACGTGACGAGTTAGGGAATCAAACCTTGGCTTTTCGTGTGGCTAGTGTGCACCCTAACCAACTCCCCACCAGGAAGTGGGTAACAGAGACATTATTGTAGCACATTTATTTAAATAAATTTGGAGTTTGACCCCTCACTAATAAGAAAAGAAAGCATAATACTGTCCCGTCATTAATATTACCCGAAGGGGAATTCTTTTCATAAAACTGTCCTGCCATTAATATTTCCCGGAGAGAAATTGTGTGAAAATAACTTCAACTCGCTGCTAATGCAACTGGCATCTCACGCCATGGACCATGTTGTACTACTTATTTGTGGGCCCATCTTCACTTTCCCTGTACCAAAATTTGGCTCGAAAAAAATGATACAAGAGATTAAAGGGCGCGTTTGGCTGCACCCTATTTCTGTTCCCAGGAACAAAAATTTCTGTTCTTTTGTTCCTGGGAACAAAAAAGGAACAGAAACGCGTTTGGGTGCATTTCTGTTCCTTTTTTGTTCTTTTGTTCCCAGGAACAAAAAAGAAACAGAAACAAGAAACACAAATTTTGTGTTTCTTGTTTTTGGAACACAAATCAGAAACACTTCTTTTTTTTTTTTTCTTTTTTCTCTTATTTTCTTGTTCTTCTTTCTTTTGGCCGGTCGCCGGCCTCGGCCATGGCCGGCGACCGGCCGACGAGGGCCGGCGGCCTCGCCCAGCCACGGCGAGGCTCGCCGGCCCCCGGCGAGGCCAACGCTCGCCGTCCCCCGGCGAGGCCGAGGCTCGCCGTAGCTGGGCGAGGGTCGGCCTCACCATGGCTAGGCGAGCTCGAGCTCGCCCAGATCCGGCGAGGCCGACCTCGCCCAGCGGCCGGCGAGCCTCGCGCCGGCCTGGGCGAGCTCGATCTCGCCCAGATCCGGCGAGGCCGAGCTCGCCCAGCGGCCTGGCGGTGGCCCGGCGAGGCCGCGCCTCGCCTGCCGTTGGGCGAAGCTCGGCCTCGCCGGATCAAGGCGAGGCCGACCTCGCGCCGGCCTGGGCGAGCTCGATCTCGCCCAGATCCGGCAAGGCCGAGCTCGCCCAGCGACCGGCGAGCCTCGGCCTCGCCTGGCGGTGGCCCGGCGAGGCCGCGCCTCGCCGGCCAAGGCCTTGGCCGGCGACCGGCCAAAAGAAGAAAAAAGAAAAATAAGAAAAAAAATAGAAAAAATAAAAGAAATAAAAAAATTATCCAAATTTACCAAACATGTTTCTATTTATTTTTTGTTCCCGGAACAAGTTTACCAAACACGCTTTTTTGTTCAGAAATTGTTCTCAGGAACAGAAACACTTTTTTCTATTTCTGTTCCCTGGAACAATTTTTAAACAGAAACGTTACCAAACGCGCCCAAAGCTACGGATGAACTTAAAATTGAATTTTTTTTATCTTGCAATAATAGTAGCTGTCAAAAAAAAAAATACCATATAATATTTCACTTACATTTTTGTCCACATCTTATTAGGGGGTGGTGTTTCACAATAGATATGTTTCAAAACAACTTGGGACTTACTCTGTCGTTATCTTCCCAGTCATTTTTTTCCATAGATCTATATTCATTTTGATGACCTTGTTCAAAATTATTGTCATGAATTAGGAATATGTAAGAGGGATTCCGAAAAGACTCCATACAACATTCCATCATCATTTTTTTTTACTTCTATAGTTAACTTGCTCTACTTGTTTAAACTTTTTGAGTACCACTTTCCGCGTTTTGCTTTCGCTCAAAAAATTAAAAATGATAATAATTAGGTTTTAAAAATTATGAAAAACAAATAACTATATTTGTCAATAATTGTATAGTTTTGAAGGCTTTGAAAATCAATTTGTGATAACTACAATATTTGGATAATAGATGTTAGAGGTAAAAAAACTCCAAACAGACCCAAGCATTTGTGATAATTAGAATCAGAGTGAGAGGCCACAAAGCAACGTCAGTTGTTGCTCACAATCATTCCCATATTTATTTTGTCATGTATGGAGTAGCAGTATCCAAGGAGCAAGAATAGAAAAAGTTTAATTTTCTTAGGAGTTCTGATCCTGCAATTTTTACTTGAAGTTACGTCTAATGTAACAATTAAAATTGACATTCTAATACAACAATTTGCTTAATTATAATGTTAATTTTATATTTTAAATGTGAGTTCATTGATCTGCGCATGGACCGGGTTTAAGACTAGTGCCTAATTAGCGTTTGTCCATTAATGGCGGTATAAAGGATGACAGGATGGATCGGGACTAGTAAATTGGCAGTGAAAACGGACGAAAGGACCATTTGCAGTGGCAAATGATGAAAGGATGGATACCCACCCAATGTCTGTCCACTAGGGCGAAGGAAAGGACGAGAGCTCCATAGCATGTACCAATCTCCTCTCTCTTCGTCGTGGTTTGAAACTTTGTTAATGTTTTAAATTGATGGATGTATAGTACTAAATCCCAGCAGTTAATAAAATGTTCCAGCAAAAATCTGTTGTGTTTCTATCACAAAAATCTGAAGATTCTCAACATGTCAAGAACCAATATCTGACTTACTGGGAAAAGAAAAAATAATGCTTAGGCATTAAGACCCGTCCATGCATTTCTTTTCATCACTCTTTATTTTAAATGAGACACATCATTGGAGCTTCATTATTTCAATATATCTGGAGCTAGACCAAAGGCTTCATGTTCATAAGAAAAATCATTGTTGTCGCGACCAAATTTTCGGATGTGAACTACCTAGGGTTTGGCTAATGGATTGCTACGCCCAGACTTAGCTCGGGCTCTCCCAAGCCCATACTAATTCGCGACTTATGTTCAAATTCTTAACGCAATTAATTTTCAATTAGGAGTCGCCACTAATTTATTTTTGGTGGGTTGATTAGAAATCCAAGTAAAGTAATGGGAGATTTACTTTACTCCTACGAACCAAGATTTGGGTACGGGAATGGGAACTTGGTTACGCTAGATTTCTCTAACGTCCTTTCGGTACCGTTTCTTTTATTTTGAAAAAAAATGTTTTTGCAAGCAGCTTGGGTTTATTTTAAATCTATTTCTCTAACATGTGAGGCGATCATGCGGGTGCACAAACCACCAATTTAACACCCAGATAAACAATAAACAAATTGCAAAAACTTACCTCAAAGCAACAAAAGCATCTGTAATGTTAGATCAGAATTCATATCAACAATCCTAGATATGATTTCTAATTAACACGCAAATTTTTTTTTCTTTCACTTATTTAATGAAAATCATGTAATATGCCATGCGTGCTACTAATCTAACATGAAATGATATAACATGGCTGTATAACTCAAATTATATGAGATGAACAAAAAATGCAATAATTAAATATGCAATCTAAATTAACCAAAATGACATAATCTTAGTAACGGGCAATTTCTAATTAAATGATCTCTAGCAATAATCCCTAGATGACGTGCATTTTATGAACCTAATTCTATATGACGTGCACATGATTTTTATTTTCTTAATAAGTATGCAATCTACCCTAATATGCAATGACACCCTAATTCTAATTTTTCCTTTTTCTTTTATGAAATTCGAAATTAAAAATTGCCAAATATTTAAACGTGCAATTCAAATTTAAAACTAACACCCTAAATACATGCATTTTTTTTTATTTTTTAACAAATTCGAAATAAAATCCCTATTCTAAATATGTAAATCCTAAAACATGCAATATTCTAACTCAAATATATCTCAAGATAAACAAGACAATTAAGACAAGACAACTCATTCAAAATCATCAAAATATCACATATTGTTCAGATGAAGAAATAATATTTTGTTTGTAAAATCGATAAATTGATCTTAAGTCTTAAAGATCAAAATATCAATTTTATTCCCACTTGATTAATTATTTATCTACAGCCTTATAGATGAAATAAAAAAGGCTGGCGCGGTTGCGAATTACATGATATATTGGGATTTCCAATTATGCATAGATAGATATTTCAACCAAAGAAAACAACATATAAAAAGATAATAATAAAGAAATAGAGAAAAACCTAAACTTTATAATAAAGTAAAGCAAAAATACCTAATAAGAGAAGAAAAAAAGAAATCTTGGCCGCTGGTTTTGGGCGAATCGCCGGAGAGGGTTTCCCGCGAGTACACCGGGAGCGGCGCGACGGCGGCGAGGCAACAGGGAGCGTCACGGGTCTGGGTGCGGGCGTCGCGGACGAGGGACTCCGAGCGCGGGCAGGAGCAAGGCGGAGACGGCGTCGGGGCGGCGAGGCAGCAGGGACCGTCGCGGGCGGCACGACAAGATCGGCGAGCAGCGTCGCGGGCGGAGCAGGAGCTTCGGATCTCCTGGCGTCGGTCACGAGCAGGGCAGAGAGCAACCCCGGGTCGTCAGGTCACTGGATCCGTGGCGTCGGGTCACCAATCGGAGGTCGGGATGAGGTTGCAGGCGGAGCGCGACGGAGCAGGGGACGTCGAGTGCTGGGTCGCGGGTAGATCTCGATCAGCGAGGGCTAAGGTGCGGTCGGAGCGGCGAGACCGGCGGTGCAGCGTGGCGGAGGCGCGGTAGCGGCTGGCGACGGCGATGCCGGCGAGGTGGATGCGGGGCCGACGTGGACAGGGGGTCCACGAAGAAGACGACACTGTTGCCCCCCTTTTCTTTTTCTTCTTTTTTTTTTTCGCTTTTTCTCTCTCTCTCACGTCACTTCTTTTCTTTCCCCTTTTCTTTTTTTTTTCTCTCTCTTTTTCTCTCCTAAAACCGAAGAAGGGCCCCTTCTGCTCCAAATTTTTCGAAATTCCTCCCCCCTTCTGTCCGTACGTGCGCAATGCTTTTTATAGGGGAAAAATTTAGATCTTTGAAGCGTATTTTATTTCTAATTTCACTCGGGCATAATTCTCTGAATATATTATTACATCACACGTGATATTCTCTTTTGTATTTTTCACATATTCTATTCAAAATTTTCCTTTTTGCTCGAAAATACATCACTTGGCGTATATTACCTAAATATGTGAAAAATCTCAATAGAATATGTGAAAAATCTTGTGTTCGCCGACGGTCCAATAAAATAAAATAAACAAAAATGTTTCTAAACTATATGTCATGTGATTTTTTTATTTTGATAAAAATTAACCTTAAAAATTATGCAAAAATTTAGGTGTCAACAATTGTACTGTCCCGCCATTATTATCCGCTACAAGTGCAGAGGAAGAGTGTAAAAAAGGACTTCACATGACGGATAAGACGACTGCCATCCGAGACCAAAGGCCACGTTGTACTATACTTTAGTGCGTCCATACCATTACCAAACTTTGACTATGATAAAATGATACAAGTAAAGGAGCAATTACCCTACTAGTAGGGGAAGGGGAGAGAGATTAAAGCTGTCAGTAAAAATGAGATAAACTTTTTATCGCGTAAAAAAGGTAACAGTCAAAGAAAATTGTCACTTTTGTTTCACTTATATTTCTATCTGCATCTTCTTATTAGGGTTGATGTTCCAGGAAAAATATGTTTCGTACCAATAATGCAGAAGTTACCCTATCAAAGCCTTTATCCTTAACTTGAAATCAGGATATGAACTCGTTGATCCTAGAACCATTCTCGAGCCGCATCAATGAGTCCCAAGGTCGACCCATAAACAGGCCTACCTTTTTTCTTCCATTTCAATTTTTATTAAATTGTTATTTCATATTCAATATTTTTGCAAAAGTTCTCAATTGGAACACCATAAAAGACTTATTATTGAACATCAACAATATGATAAATATATGTTAGCATTGTCATTTAAAAAAAATATTACATAATGTAAAATACACATTATATACAATAAAAACATAGTTGCGTCTTAAAACTTTCAAAAAAATATAATCAAGTCTTAAAATTTGTTAAATTGGTCTAATTAAGTCTTTTTGTTGACTAGGATAGCTGGTATCTATGTCAGCAATTTCCGATCAAAATTGGTTAGATTGACTAAATTAGTACCAATGTGAAACGTTTATGATCAAATTAGTTTAATTGAAAGGTTTATGATTGAATTGGTACTAATATAATATGTTTAGGATTTTTTTAGTATTTTTCCCCACTAAAAGGAGATCTCCCCATGATAGTAGTAATAATTTATTTGCTCATTTTACTAGGCTTACAACAAGTTGAATATGAGTCTGGTGCAAACCCACATAAATTCAAATGGAGTTGGCTTTGATTTTTTAATCTCATTTCGACCGGCTTTTAAAATTTTAAGATATGAAACCTGTTGCGCAAAAATTGAGTTCAAAAAAAGATTTCGGACACATATATTGTCATCTCTAGATAGAACTCCCTGTCACGTGGGTCCAACTTGTCTTTGCCCGTTTATTCTCTTTGTTAATTAACAAATTGTATATGAGCGGTGATTTAAAGTCGAATCATCTTATCAATTATATTTTGATTGAATGTGTCATATATATTTGAAAGTGTGATCGCCTCCATGTTGATTCCCACAACACCCCACATACAAACATTGATGAAAATGTTGTCATTATGAAAACACTAAAGATGCTACTTGTCACGTGCATGTAGGTGTGATTTGTGCTTGTCCATTTCTTCTCTTAATTATATTTTGTTATATTGGCAAAGACAGGCTATACAAAGTACTTATTAGACAAGCGATGATCCAAGGCGAATCATTTTCTTACTTTAATAGCCTGTAATAATTTGTTCTTGATTTTTTTAGGCCACTCGATGGAACCGCAATTTAAAATTTATTAAAAAGTAATCATTCTTTATTTTTTATCTTTGGACAATGACTTGGACTAGTGTGCCGCTAAGTTTTCAACTTCTCAAGCAATTGACTGATGCTTAGTTAAGGGTGAAATTTACCGAGCTACATAATTCATACCCATCTCCTTTCTTTCTCGTGGTTTCGATCTTTGTTAAGGTTGTAAATCATTTGATCGCTAGTTCTAAAGAGCAAGATTATAATGATTTGAGGTCGTAGAAATCCGAGAATAAATCTATCCTTTTGTAAGTCAACATCCTTTTCTAATATGTGTTGTCAATGGGTATTACTGTTGTAATCTATCGAATTATATTATAAATACTATATAGATGGAATCCAATTTGGGATTTTCCTTGGGAGGTATTGAGAAGGAATTGGAATGGAATAATATCGATTCATATAGATAGAGAAGAAAAAGTATAGCTCGCCAAGTGGACATCAACAGCTGATGTGATCATGGCATGCAGGTGCTAGCAATTATAATTGAACTCCAGGTATATTGGAGATGCTGCAGCCCCAGATCAAGAAGGTGGTCCAGCAATAGTATCCGATCAAGGCCCTCTCAAAAAAAAAAAAAAAAAAGAACTTTTATTGTAAAGCTTGCGGCAACATATATTTCGATTTGTGATGTCACGCGAGTATTCCCTAATTGGATTACTTGTTATAATATTTACATTAAGGGTTCGTTCATTTTGCGAAAAATATCATATTTCCGAAAAATATTTTCCTGAAAATCATTTTCCAAGAAAATAACTTTATTTTCCGGTGTTCAGCCAAAACCTAAATTTTGAGTGGAAAATATTTTTCACCATTCGTTAGCTAATTTAATTGTTTGAGAAAAAATTATCAAAAATTGAATTTTGATATTTTTAATTGACCAAAAAATTAGTTTTATTTTTTTATATTTTTAAATGAATTTTTAATTATTTGTATTTTTAAAAATCAAAATTTTTATTATTTATTATTTATTCTTTCTTTTTCTTTTTCTTTTTTCCATTTTCTTTTCCTTCCTCCTTCCCCCTCCATCTTCCTCCTCCTTCCTCCTCCTTCCTCCGTTGCCACATGCCTGACGATGGCCAGCGGCTGACCAAGACCTGGTCGCCAGATCCAGCGAACTGGGCGGGGCTCGGGCCTCGCCTAAGCTCGCCAGAGTGTCGTCGGATCCAAGCGAGCTCAAGCTCCACCGCCAGATCTGGTGAGCTCGGGCGAGGCCCGAGCCTCGCCTACCTCACCGGATCTGGCGAGCCGCAAGCTACGCCCCAGTCCAGCGAGAGCTCTACCTCGCTCGATCTGGCGAGGCCCGAGCTCGGCTTCGCCAGATCGGGCTAGGTGGAGCCTTGACGGCCTGGGGCGAGGCTTGACCTGGCTTGCGGCCAGTTGCTGGACGCCACTGTGGCCAGTCGCTGGCCACCGCCAAAGAAGAAGACGAAAAGGAAAGAAAGATAAGAAAAAAAATAAAAGGAAAAAAAATAAAAACTTGATTTAAAAAAAAGAAAAAAGGAAAAAAAAAGCATAAAAATAAAACGAAAATGTATTGGTAAAAAGAAGCAAAATGAAATAAGTTATGAAAAATGTTTTCCACTTCTGAGAAGTGGAAAACATTTTTCTCAATTTTAAAGGTTGTTTTTTTCAATGATGGAAAATATTTTCTTTGACTAGTTCATTTTCCGTAAAACGAACGCTGGAAATTCCGGAAAACAATTTCCCGGAAATCATTTTCCATGAGACGAACGGACCCGAAATATAAACGTGTCGTGTAAGGAAAATTAAAAATAAAATAAAATTGAAGAATCTCTTCGTAGTGGCGATAAAACAACAGATGGGCCATTTGCTGGTTTTGCCTCGTTTTAGTTTTGTCAATGTTGGATTGGAATAAAGACAACCCACGAGTCTTTATTTAAATGGAAAACCATTCTTCTTGGCACATTTGCCTAATGTCACCGCGAGTTTTGGTCCTGATTTTGGTTTCGGTGTTTTATTCAGATAGGCCATATCTAGGGATGGTTTGTTCTCTTCTGTAGGTTTGTCATCTTTTTGGCACTATGGATGAGAACATTTAAATAGCAAGGTTAGGTAATAGGCACCTCATTATTGGAATGAGCAGTTCTTTGTCAATAGGAAGATATAGAGGTCCAAGTTAAGTCCAAGACTAACATGTCAATAAGTAGAATATTTTCCAAAATTGCTGTTGAATATCTAAATCAATGACACGGCCACTATACGTTTTAGAATTATTTGATACCATTTTGAAAAAAAGGCGTCAATCTTTTTCTTGTTCAACTAGCTTAATTATAGTATTATTTCTATATTTTTTATGGGCTTCTTGACAGACGGATGTTCACATTTGTGCCCTAGGTTACAAAAAAATGCTAACTTTATGTAGTAAATTTTTTGTCTGCACTTCTTCCTCATAAACTTTATATCAACTTTATTGCGAAGAGAACATTACTCATAACTTTTGTTAGTCACAAAATTTTCTTTGTTGGAAATTTGTCATAACCTTTTTAAATGGTTAGAATAAATATAAGGATTTAGCAGTAATTTGACATTCTAATCAAACAACTATCGCAGAGTTTGAGAAAAGGAGTGAGGAAGTTGTGGTGGCACCCAGTGTTCCAGTTGAGCAAGCCGGCAAAGAAGACGCCAAGTTCATGAGATGTAATTGTTGGAACGTTTTTCAGTTCATTGCCTTTTGTTCTTGCGTGAGTAATATGTCGGAATGCACTCATTAGAGAAGCTGTATGTAACTTTTAGTGTTATGTATGGGTTACCATACCACATCATAAAGCCTCAAATTGTTGCGATGTTGTAATTTGTGAATTGTCCACTTCTAATGAGATTCACGTGGCATAGTGGCAATAGGCATCATATGGGCAACTTTTATCAATATGATTGTCATGAAATAGGAATATGCAAGAGTGAGTCTAAAAGATTCCACACTACGTTCTATCATTACTTTTGTCGACTTCTCATTCTATTTGCTTACCCTTATATTAAGTATATTTTTTTTGCCTTTTGATTTCCCTAAAAAAAATTAAAAATGAAAATAAAAAACTTAGGTTCGTAGATTATGAAAAACCATATAACTCTACTTGCCAATAACTTTGAATTAAGAAATTTTTAGAAATCAATTATTATTATTTTTTTGGTCAGAAGTAATAATATATTGAGGTTTGAGCCAAACATTTACACAAGATTTGGCATCACAAAACTTGCACTCATGAAAAGAATAAATTTAAATGAGTGGAAGGGAGCCGGATGCAAAAGAACTCCGCAAGAGTGGTCAAAGTGAATAACAGCCTAAACAAGAGGCAAAAGAGGAAAGAGGAGGCCACGCATGGCCAAAAGGAACCCAACCTTGACAAAACAACCAAAACAAAGGATAGACAACAAACCAGTGAAGGTGAACACGGTTCCAGCCAAGGGAAGAAGGCGGAAGGCCTTCATACAGCAAGCGCCTGAGAAGACAACGGCCGCGACCCAACCACAAGCTGTCTCTGAACCACTCCAAAGAACACTAAGGATTTGCCGGATGAGGAGAGAAGATGCAATGATCTATCCCCTAGTTACGCTGGAGTCTTCTGTTTCTTGGATTATCCTCAATATTTCTGAAAGTTAAAACCTTGTCCTTCACCACTTTGATGAGATGATTTTTAGAAATCAATTATTGGTAACTGCAATTTTTGAAAAGAAATGTTAAAAAATTAAAGAATCCAAACAGATCCAAGCATTTAAAAAGGGGAAACTACAAACAGATTGAGAGACCATGAAATAGTGTTAGTTGGGGCTTGCAATCGTTTCTAATATCAATTTTGTCACGTGAAGAGTAGCAGTATTCAATAAAGTAAACTAATTTAAAATGTTACTGAAGAACGACAAGGGATTAACTTCTTTAGAAGTTCTAATCTAATTTTTATAATTGAAGTTACTTCTAACCTAACAATCATAATTGACATTATAATCTAGTAATTAGCTTAACTGTAATGCTACTTCTATGCTTTCAGTGGGATTTCAAGGACCAACACAAGGAACAGATTTAAGGCCTGTACCTAATCAGTGTTTGTCCATTAGCCATAATCAATTTTTGTCCGTTAGTGGGGGAGGAAGGGATAGGAACTTAGACATTGGTCCAAATTGTTGTCATGATTAAGGCTACCGACAACGGTCTTTCTTTATTTTTCCTTTTGGCTAGTGGAAGACCTGAAGTCTCCTACCAAATTTTGTTGATTGGTGTTTAGTTAAAGTCTTAACTAAGGTTTGGTTGCGAATAGGAAATCAAACATGCATACTTTTTTAAGCTAAATTTGCGTATTGACCATTTTTTTAAGCTAAATTTGCAAATAAGAAATCAAACATGCACACAAATATAAGATGAGTGATATCGATGTATGTGAATATTATATTATTTGTTTCATTTGAAATGGGTTAGAGAAAAGTACAGAGAGACACGAGGCAAAATTATCTAAAGTAGTAATTGGTAAGGTCACATGGTTTTCTCATGCTTTGGAATGATTCAATATTTGCATTTCATGGGATTTCTTCATTAATTGAGACATCGTCCAATGGCTTAGTTTATTTTAAGCAAGAATTTATTTATTTCCATCATTATCAAGCCTTTGATTAGTGGGTTAAAAATATGGTCAATATGCAAATTTAGCTTAATAAAATGTGCATGTTTGATTTCCTATTTGCAACCAAACCTTAGTTAAGACTTTAACTAAACATCAATCAATAAATTTGGTAGGAGACTCCAAGTCTTCCACTAGCCAAAAGGAAAAATAAAGAAAGACCGTTGTCGGTAGCCTTAATCATGACAACAATGTGGACCAATGTCTAAGTTCCTATCCCTTCCTCCCCCACCGACCATATTGTTGTCATGATCTAGGTTAACCCCAGCTCTATTACGTCAATAAACAGAACATTATATAAAATTGCTATTCAGTATATAAAACAATAAAATTAAACTTTTTTTTACTGTAGCTTAGTTATAATGCCACTTCCATATTTTTCACATGATTTTATTGACTGCGCAAGAAGTGGGTTAATTGGCATTTGTCCGTTACCGATGGTGGAAAGAACGGAAGGATGGACCAGGACTAGTGCATTAGCGGTGGAAAAAAAATGAAAGGACCATTTACGGTGGTAAAGGATGAAAGGATGGATACCTACTCAACGTTTGTCTATTTAAGCGGAGAAAAGGACATTGGTGATGGTGACTAGTCTAGCAAAAGTAACAAAAATGCAGATAATCATCCATTTTTATACCCAATAAATTGACTGATTTTTATTTAGGGTTAATATCATGAAAAATCCTAAACTGGTATACTTGTGATAAATTTACTCAAAATTATTTTTTTGATCATGAAAACCCTAAACCGGTACAATTGTGACAAATTTACTCCGACTAACTATAAAAAAACCCTAAACTGGTACATTTAAGACAAATTTATCCAAAACTAATTTATTCGACTACAAAAAACCCTAAACTGATAAATTTGTGACAAATATACCATTCGCTAAATTGGATTAATACCACAAAAAAAAATCATAAAAATTGTAAACTCTGACAAACATATCGTAAAATCCCAAATTGGTATACTAGTCAATTGTCACGTGTCATTTAACTTAATAATTTGACAATAAAATTTAACGAAAACTAACATAGGGTAAATTTGTCAAAAGTATACCAGTTTGGGGTTTTTGGTGATAAAAAAAATAGTTTGGGGTAAATTTGTCGCAAATGTACCGGTTTGGGATTTTTCAGGGTATTAACCATTTTATTTAAGGCCTAAACTAAGATTTGGCTAACAAGCTCCATAGTCTGTACCCATCTTCTCTTTTTTTGTCATGGTTGGATCTTCGCTAAGATTCTAAATTGTTGGATCTTTGCAGAAAATCAAATGTTCCGGTGAAAGGTTGTTGTGTTTCTATTGCCAAAATCTGAAGATTGTTGACATGTCAAGAATCAAGATTGGACTTACTGGGAAAAGAAAAATTAATGCTCAGGCATTAAGACCCGTCATGCATTTCTTTCCGTCACCCTTTATTATAAACGACACTCACCAATGGAGCCCCTTTATTCCAAGAGCTAAACCCCTCAGTAGATAGGCCTCAAATGTTCATAAGAAAAATCATTGTACTGTCCCAGTAAAAAAATCATTATACACTGCAGAGGAAGAGTGTAAAAACGGACTTTACGTCTCGGCTAAGACAACTATCATCTGACACCAAAGGCCATGTTGTACTACGCGTCGCTGTGTCCATCTTCACTTACCGCTACCGAACTTTTTTTTTTTTTGACAGTACCGCTACCGAACTTTAACTATGAAAAAATGTTTCCAGAAAAGCAGCAATTTCCCTTGTAGGGGGGGATGGGGAGAGATTGAAGCTGTCGGTAAAAATGAGATGAACTTTTTGTCCTGCGAAAAAGGTGAAATTGCCACATTTATTTCACCGGTCGATCCTGGAACCAGCTTGAATTGCCTGGAACCAACCTAGAGCCATGTCAAATGAGTTCCAAGGCTGGCTTAGGAATAGGCCTACTTTTTTTTTTTCTATTTCATTTTTTTATTAAATTATTCTTTCATATTCAATATTTTTTCACTTAAAGGGATGATTTGAGGGGTTTTTATCAACAAATCCGTGAAAGTTTTCAACTAATAGTTAAAACATTAATTGGATAAACTGATCTAAGCTAACACAAGTCTATTATATCAATAATAAAAACATTACAAAAAATTGCTATTCAATATATAAAACGACATACTGACCAATATATATAACAACAACATGGCTATATTACTTTTTAAAAGTATTTCGTTTTGTATATCATTTTGACCTTTAAACTTTTAAATTTGTTTCCTGTAGCTTAATTCTAATGTTGCTTCTATATTTTAACATGGTTTCGATGACCTGCACCGGGAGTGGGTTCAGCACCGGTACCTAATCAATGTTTGTCCGTTAACTGAGGAGGAAAGGACGAAAGGATGGATAAGGACCAGCACTTGGCGCTGGGAAAAGGAAGAAAAGGACCATTTGCAGTGAGAAAAGGACATGGACACTGGCGATGATGACTGGTCGTGTAAAACAGCAATGATGCAGAAAATCATCCATTTCTAATTTATGTACTCGAGAAATTGACTTGGGTTTCATTAATTCCTAATAAGCTCCATAGTCTATAACCGTCTCCTCTTTCTTCCTCGTGATTTGGTTCTTTGCTAAGGTTCTAAATTATGGAATAACTGGTAGTAGATCTCTGATTATCAATAATTCCAGCAAAACAATGTTGTGTTTTCCATCACCAAAATCTGACTTACTGGGAAAAAAAATAATAACACTCATCATATAATTCTTTCCATCACCATTTATTAAAAATTATACACATTATGGGAGCCCCTTAATTCTAATAAATCTGGAGGAGTTAGACCCCAAGAGCCAGTTAATCCTATTCGGATCGGATCTCGAGTTCAGTCACTTTGTCATTCTCTTCTAGGATTTAGAAAGTAGAGCATAGCGGGTTTTAGCAACGTTATGCTAAAGATGTAATTTTTGGAACACGAGGAAAAAAGGGTTCGTAAGCTAATTTGACCCTTCAGATCAAAAAAAAAAAAAAGCTAATTTGACCCACCATTTTATCAAATTATATTATGCTACGCTGGATTAAGTCATGATTTTTAGAGAAACTTGCACGTAGTAGTTATCCTAATGGCTCAGCATGCTGCACGTTAGTATCCAAATCTCTTTCTAGTCATATTAATTGTTTGCCGCAAGCTGCCATTGCCGTCAAAATCAGTTCATGCTCGCACTTCCTGCTTGCCTTGACCGCATTCAAGAATGAGAATCGCAGAGCAAATCTCGTTATAAGAATTTGTTTGAGGAGCGAGAGTGTACTCTCGACTGAGATTGACGGTGGCCGAGACCGCCTGGCTCGATTCTGGCGTGCCGCTTGGCAAAGTCGTTGCACCTCCAAGGTCGTTGATGCATTGTCGCAAACACATTGAGCGCAAGGTGAACTCATCCTTCAAACAAGGAGTAGAAGAGACTTTCCCAGCGAGGGCGGTGGATGGGAATCTAGGTCCTGCTCCACTGGCGAATTGGGCAGTGAAGATGAAGACGGTTTGAAGGAGAGACGCGGCATCATTGGGCACGCATGGACGAGCTACGCCAGCTAAAACATTACCTTCCTAAATGCGCTAATTCGGTGCTTCATCATCATCCTCATCTGTCGGTCACCGTCAACCTCCATTAATGAAAGCACTCGAGCGACCTCAAATCTGCATTGCGCCATCTCATATGTGATGCGCGCAACCTTAAGTGAGGTGTCGCACCTCGATCTCAGGAGGCGAGCTCCATTAATGGAGGTTGACCCCAGAGAGAGAGAGAGAGAGAGAGAGAGAGAGAGAGAGAAACGCGATGGCGGCTTCTGTATGATGGTGGTCGCAGTGGAGAGAGAGAGAAACGCGATGGCGGCTTCTGTATGATGGTGGTCGCAGTGGCGGTGGCCAACTTTGATCTTGACGGTGGTGGTCGAGTTGTTTGTGATGGCGGTGGCAGCAGCGACGGTGGCTGCAACATCTTCTAAAAACAACAAAAAGCTAGGGCTTCCGGGGAAGAAGATGAACAGCAAATTAAGAACATTTTAAGAAATAGAAAAGATAATAGAAAAAGAGAAAATGAAAAAAAAAGCAAAACATGTCATCTTGAATAAAGTTGAACAAATTATGTCACTCACCATCAACATAAGATGACTAATAATTACTAGGCGCTACATCAAAGATTTTTGGCCCTTATTAATCATAAGGATTGCAAAAGAATTTATGTAGATATTTATGATTAGATTAGTAAAATTAAAAATTTTAAGATCAATTAGATAATTTCTCCATTAAAATTGAGTTAAGAAATTGGTTTACATCCCAAATTAGTACTTCTAGACAAAACTACATGTCACGTGGGCGAGGATTCAAGTCAGATCTTTTTTTTTTTTTAATATTGACAGCTGGTCTTTTGTTACTATGCGGGCCTGGCTTTCGTTACTTTTGCAATTTTCTCATGCGTAATCAATTTGAGCATTCAAACAAAAAGAAAATTCAATTTGTGCATTACCGGGGGAGGCTCTGACATGTGTGATGGTGACCGGTCAACTAAAAAAATAATAAATGCAGAAAATCATCCATTTCTGTTACCTCGACTGTTCATATGTCCACCATCCTATCCATGTCCTTACTGAGGTCTTATTTAATTTTTATCTTCTACCAGTTTCACTTGGAGCAACCTGTTATCAAGTTTTCAGCTACCCAAGGAATTAACTAATGTTTCCGACCAAAAAAAAAAAAAACTAATGTCTGGTTAAGGCCTTGACCATGGTTAAGTTACCGAGCTCTTTTATACTTAAATTGATTGCTCTTCCCTCTCCTTCCTCCATCCTTGTTTGCGCTCAAAACTCTTAGCCTTCTTTCATCTCTCATCGTTCTTGCTCTGTTTCCCTCTTTCTTCACCTCGGCACAACCGTTCTTCTTCCTCCTCTTTTTCTTCGGCACCTGCTTCTCTTTTCCATTGTCCTCTCTCTGTCTCCCTCTTTTCTCGCCCTTTCTTAAAAAAAGCAAAAAAAGAAAAAAAAGAAAAAAAGAAAAAAGAGAAATGTCGATCGATCCTGCTATTTCTATTGCGTGGGATGTCTTGAAGTCCGTAGTTGCTCCCATCAAGCGTCAATTCGGATACGTGATCTACTCCAAGAGGCACGCCCAAGATCTTCAGAAGGAAGTCGAGGAGCTTGCGTGCGAGGTTGTTAGGGTCCACAGTCTCGTTGAAGCGGCCAGAAACAATCTTCGGAATGTCTACAGTCGCGTCACGGAGTGGCATGCAAGTGCTGAGGAGGCCTTGAAGGAGGCGCGAGACCTGTTGCGCGACTTCCAAGAGGCGAGCAAGACTTGCTGCTATGAAACTCTTCCCGACCCCAAGTGTCGCTTTCAATTCAGCAGGAAGGCCAAGGACAAGATCGAGGTCATTCAGCGACTCACTCAAAAATGCAGGGAATTCAAGGAATCGAACGACATCTCCTTCAGCAATCCTGCTCCAGGGAACGTTGCTGCTCTGACTCCGGCCAAGGACAATGGTGTCTTCGAATCCAGAGCTTCTATCATTCGGGACATCATGAACGTTCTTGCCGATGACAGCAACAGCGTGGTCGGGGTTCACGGGATGGGCGGGGTCGGCAAGTCCACCCTATTGGGGGAAGTGGAAGGGAGAATAAGGAAAGAGAAGTCATTTGATTGGGTCGCTAAGGCCGATGTGTCGGAAAATGAAGACATCAAGAGGATTCAAGGAGAGATTGCGGACGGCTTGGGCCTTACTGAGATAAAGAACAAAGAGACTATCAGCGGGCGAGCGGTGCTTTTGCACGAGAGGTTGGAAAATGAAGAGAAGGCGAGAAAGAAGGTGCTCATAATACTTGACAACCTATGGAAGGGGCTGGACTTGAAATCAGTGGGCATTCCTTGCGGACATGACAACAAAGTCAAAGGATGCAAGTTGTTGCTGACGTCAAGATTTCAAGATGTTTTGCGAAGGGAAATGGGCAGCGACAGGGACTTCCGCCTTGAAGAGCTGAAGGATGAAGAGGCAAAAAGATTGTTTGAGAGCACGGTGGGAGACAAAGTTCATGATGATCAGTTCAAATCCTTGGTGAATGAAGCAGTCCACAAATGTGCAGGTTTGCCTTTCCTCATTATTACGATGGCAAATATTTTTAAGGACGCTGATTTTTATGAGTGGAAGGTTGTTTTGAGACAAATCGAGAAGTCGACAAATAAAGGAATAAGTGGGAGCATAAATAAGATGTTGCAGTTGAGTTATGATCGTTTCAAAGGGGAGGATGGCGAGGAGGTGAAGTCATTATTACGACTCTGTGTTCTTTATGGTGTCTCTAAGCCCTCTCTTGAAAACTTGGTGAGGTACTATGTGGGTTCGAGGTTATTTCGAGAAGATAGTAGCATGGAAGAAGTTAGAGATAGATTGCGCTCAATGATCCAAACCTTGAAAGCCTCCTCTCTTTTGTTAGTAGACAATGACGATGTTGATGGTTTCAAGATACATGACTTAGTTCGTGCATTTGTTGCCTCAGTCGCTTCAAGAGATGACCCTCTTCTCGTGTTGAAGGATAATGATATGTTGATGACAGAGTTGCTGAAGGACAAGCTCAAAAGTTGTACAGCGGCATGCTTTCCCTTCGTTGACATGAATGAGCTTCCCGCACAGTTAGATTGCCCCGAAATGCGGATCTTTTTGCTATTCACAAACAGTGAATATCTTAAGGTCCCAGGTTCATATTTCAACTCTATGAAAAAGCTTATGGTCTTACATCTTTCTCAGGTTAATCTCACTCTTTCACCTTCGTTGTTTCAGTTCTTGAAAAACTTACACACTTTGTGTCTTGATGGTTGTTTGTTAGAGGATGTAGCCTTGATTGGCAAGCTAAAAGGGCTACATATTCTTAGCTTTGTGAACTCCAAAATTCAACAGTTGCCAAAAGAAATTGGACATTTGGTAGAGCTGAGGTTGTTAGACTTAAACCATTGCTCACGACTTGAGATAATTGAACCGGGTGTGCTTGGAAGCTTGATGAAATTGGAGGAGTTGTATATGGAGGATAGCTTTGATCGATGGAACGCCCTGGAGCAAATTCCACCAACTAATGCTAGCCTTATTGAGTTGAATAACATGAAGAACCTATGCACTTTACATGTGTCAATTATCGATCCAAGTGTGCTCCCAAATGATCTAAACATCAAGAAATTAACCAAGTACAAAATCCATATAGGTGATATGAGGCGCTGGCGAAGTCACAAAGGATCAAGCACATTGGAGCTGAAGTTGGATCCAACAAGCGATACTATTCAGAAAGGATGCATACAAACTTTATTAGGCAAAACTGACGGCCTATTTTTAGATGGATCAAACGGAATTGAGCAAAGTGTTTGTGTGTTATCCCAAGAAGGCTTTCCAAAATTAAAGCATCTACACGTGAAGAATAGCCCCTCCATCCATTACGTCCTCCAATCACCATCTCATACAGATTTTATGATGTTGGAGTCATTAATTCTTGATAATCTCATCAACTTGGAGAAGATATGCAACAAACATATCTCCTCTAACTCCTTCATTGCATTAAAAGTAGTACGAGTCGAAAGTTGCGACAAGATGAAAGTTTTGTTTCCTCTTTCATTATTGAGAGAACTTCCACAACTTGAAAAGATCCAAGCCATCAAGTGCCACTTAATGCGGGAGATTGTAGATGTTGATGATTGTGGCAAAGTTGAAATGCATAATTTGCATGCATTGGAATTGCATGACTTGCCAAATATCAAGAACTTTTTCACGTCAGGGACGGCTTCTTCAAGTAGTATATCAAAAGACCAATTTGGCACTCAAGTTGCTTTCTTCAATGGGCAACAGGTAACTTTCTATCAAATGAATATACTATTTATTAATCTTTTGTTGATTTGCTAATTAGATATATCGTAGATTTTAATCCTTATTTTTTTTTTCCAGTTCATTTTCTTCCTAATTTCCTTGTCCAATCATGCCTTCCCTGTAATTAGTTAAAGCAATCTTCTATTTCTCTTCATTATGTAGAAGTCCAACTAATAGAATGGAATCCATGTAAATTTTGTTGGGGATAGAATCTGGGTTATTTTCAACTTACATGGTGCAAGTATACCTATATTGTTAGGGTTTTACATAGCAACATTGAAAGGAATTTTGGCATCAGAATAATTCCACAACAACGTCATTTCATAATCCTGTAAAGTGGATTCCCTAAATTTAGTGATTTAACTTTGTTATTATCTATAAAATATAATATGTAGGCGTCTTAGGGAAAATTCAATACGGAGAATGAGCAAGGGAATTGAGTTTTCAAATAGTAGCCACATTGCTAACCAAATTGACGCACGTCATTTCCATATTGTGTATTTCAATAAGCACTTAGTTATTGCACAGTTCCTATTAGTTAAAAAGCACACAGTTTCATGCGTGTTCATATATTTGTAAGCACTTGGGCATAATAAACATAAATATTCGACTTGTGCTAATATCTTGTAGTCGTAGGCTTTAGTGAACGAATTTTAGGAAAAACTACATGAAATCCCCCATGAAGATTTTAAATGGTACACATTTACTTCCTGACGTTTGGTTATATAAATTATGGCGTATTGAGTATAGCTATGTGATGTTATCACCCAATAGCCCTTTTAAGTAGCTGACTGGGGATGCTATATGTATAATGAAATAAAAAATTTAGCCTTTCCTATGATTGTTTTATATGCTTGGGATATATTTGAAAGCCTACTAGATGTTTTGCTTTCTTCATGAAGTCAACTGTATTATTAATAATTTTTATCTTAATCTCTGTTAAGATCATTGTGTCTTTTTCCTCATTTTTCTTTATTTATTTTGGAAATTTTCAACTCATTTTGGTGCATTTGGAGGCCAAAGCATGAATCAACTAAAACAAATGCACAAGAATTGCAACTTTATCGGAAAAAGTCACATGTAGCGTGCAATTGAGTTCTAAATATGTTTGGAGGCAAAGTGTCATAGGGGTCCTAACATTTTAGTCATGAGTCAATACAGTCCTAAATATTTTATTTGGACTAGTCCTCGACATTTTGAAAAATTGTGAAAATCAAGTTCTAATGGTAGTGTTGTTGACAAATTTCATCAACAGAGATGACAGCATTTTATCGTTCATGAAGTTAAGTATGATTTTGTCCTAAATAATCAAAGGAATGCACATAGATTCGGTTCATAATGGAGTGGAACTTTGATCATCATAATTTACCAAAAAATAACTCATGAATTCTATTTTAAGTGGTGAAAAATCATTGTCATTTTCCCGCCTTGTTTACTCAAAATTTGGGCTTAATTTTATTAATTAATCCATGTAATTGAGATTTTTCACTCATTTCTAAACTACCTCATCTGCTTTATTCCTTCATTATGGTCAAAATCATGTTCTTAATTGCTGAAAGATTAAAATGACATGATTTTCAAGCGAATGCTTGGTTTGAAGCATAATTCCAGTGTGTAGTCGAGGCTTCAACTTATGAAATGGCGATCGAGATATGGTAGACCGTAGCATTCATAATAATATTAATTAAATGATTTTGTATAATAAACTTTTATCACCTAGAAATTCAACTTAGAAAATTGTCTGAAGCACTATGTAATTGAGAATTTGTGAATATGAAGTTGATCATTTAGATCATTACAACAACAATTAATGGCATTTAATTGAAATTGAGGCCGATTATATATAGTTGAGTAAATTGGTTACTGTTATTAAGAGAAGTACAATATGGATAAGCAGCAGTCCGATTAAGGAAAATGCACGGCTGTTTTGTACAGCACAAATTGCTTAGAGCCTTTTAGTTGACTAGACATGACTGCCCTATTATAATTACGCTATAAAGATTCATGGAAATTTGAGTTGCCATAGTAGATTTACGAAGTACAAAGGGCAGTTTGAGGATGGATGATTGCGGCCTACTGTACACCCATTGTCTACTATATGTATGGATGGCCTCCATCCGAAAGTTGTTCAGCATCGCGAGAGGGCCGAGAACCAGATCTGCTTGCCCCCACCGTTGCCACGCTCGTCCGCCAACACCATGACCGGCCACAACTCATTCTATGCTTGCGCTAGGTCATCTCCCTTGCCGGCCAAGGGAAAATTCTATCTCTATCTATTTCTCCCTCGACTAGGCACGACCAACAAGCTCGACACTAGCACGAGCCTTGGTCATACTTTCTTGAGGTTGATTTTTCGGTGATGAGAAGAGTGAACAAGAATATGGTAAAATGAAGGAAAAAAACCAAAGAGAGTAGTTGTAAGGATTGCAGTAGACTATCCATGTCCAGCAGTTAATATCAAGGATGGAAGGCAGTACCATTTACAAGATGACTATAAAACACAAACTCGTCATATCATTAGATAAAAATATAATGTTTTATTTGATCTCATTATATAAATTATAATATTTCACGCATTAATTGATTGGTTCTAGACAAGCCCAAGCGGGCTAGGTGCATGGCCCAAGCATAGAAAGGAAGTTAACGGGAGTAACAAAACTTTCAGACGGTAATCCTCCTTCGTCAATTAGCAAATTACTTTTTGAAATTGCTAAGTTTCATTTTTTTCGTTTTTTGCCGGAGCAAAGTTTCCTTAGATAGGTAGTAATTAAGGTCTTATAGCATAATAATTTACTTCTCATGATTGCGGTCTCGCCCTATTGATCAATTATTGCAATGAGATATTTTTTTTCTAAGTAATATGCCTATCTTTCATAATCAGTCCTTCTATAGTTCCTTTATTTTTATTTTTTTTTATTGTAGTAATCTTTATTGTGAGAGAGTATAGTACTTTCTAGCGATTATCCAATAAAATGAGTCATCTATCATCACAATAGTAAGTAATTTACCTTGAATGTACATTCTTTTGCCGTATGGATTGCTAACTTTCGTAGTCATTAGCAAAATGAATGACTGCTATTTCTTGATGACCATAATTTCCCTTATTGTTAGTAAATTGCAAACAAAATCTAATTGTGGTAACATCCATGAGTATATTGTAAATAAATCATAAATATATCTTAATGCAAAAATTATCCTAAAGTTTGTAAATTTTCTTCCGCAACCATTTGTAATAACCTGCTTTGGCATGCAAGTTTCTTCGCTGCTCGTTGTGATTGTAAATGCTATCGTTGATGAGTTTATCCATTAGGTTTCAATCCCATCCTTGGAGTCCTTGACAATGGCTGGACTTCCCAATCTAGAAGATTTATGGACCGATGAATCTCCAGTGGGCTTGAGCAATCTCCAATTTCTTGAGGTGTCTTCGTGCAAATCTCTCTCAAAAGTTATCAACTCTAGGTCACTAGTAAAACTACACAAGTTACACACTTTAAGGGTGGGAGCTTGCGTTTCCGTGCAAGAAATTTTTTGCCTTAACGGACTAGACACCAATGCAAAGATTGAGACTCTCTCTGAGTTAAACACGATCTATATAAGGGGATTACCAAACTTGAGGCACATATGGAACAAGAATCCTTGTGGAATTGTGAAATTCCTTAATTTGAAGAAATTAGAGGTGTATAGCTGTAACAACCTCGGATTTTTGTTCTCTCCATCCATGGTTCAATCTCTTGTACAATTGAGAGAACTACAAGTATGGAATTGCAAGAAGATGGAGACAATCATTATGGAGGAAGAAGGGCTGAGATTTGAAACCTTAGTATTCCCAATGTTAACCAACTTACAGATTGGAAGTTTGGAAAATTTAACTTGCTTCTCTCACAGTGAGTGTAAGATTGATTTTTGGGTTTCATTTTTGAAGATATTCTTAGATTAATACATCACTGCAAAGCTAAAAATAACATCCTTTTCATCTAATGAAAAATTGATGACAGGTTCACTAGAAGCTCAAGGTGAGGACCACGTCAAATCACGCTGCACTACACTCTTCAATCGAGAGGTACGTGAATAATGCCATCTCAAAATCTTAAATAAAACAAAAATTTGAAGGAGTTAAATTCTTGGCATCAATTGCACTTTAGAAGTTTACATGCTATGCCATCAAGTTGCCACATGGCACTATAAATAATTTGCAAGTTTCAGTTCACACCTATAAAAGTTCGATCAATCACATCAAATTATTAAGAAATCATAAAAAGAAGATATATGCATCTAAGTGACTGTTATGCCATCCAGCTAAATAATTAAAATTAACAAATAAATAGTTATACTAGAGACAAAGCATAACTACCAAAACCCACTTTGGCTAAAATTGATTATGTTCCGCATAATCACCACACCATAAAATCCTGGATAAGTCAAAGTAGAGTTACTATTCAAATTGTGATTTTAAATTAAAACAAAGAACTGAAAATAGAGTCATTATATATACAAAAGTTGGATAGTTAATCTTCAATTAGCTCAATTCTCAACTCTCAAAATTATGGGGTAACTGTATAGTTAAAGATTTTGTAATATAGTCATTGAACTGTTATCTGATCACATAAGGCAATAAATTTTCATTTCTTTTTAATTTATGCACTTTGACAAAAATCCAAAATTTTTGGTGAACTATCGATGCGCAAAACACATGGCCAATTTTCTAAATGTGCTACTATTTCCACTTCATCACCGAATCAACACCTCATTGGAAAATCTATATAAATATTTAATACAATCACAAAAACTTTTAATTTGCAAGATTATCGTTCTCCTTTTCTTGTCCTTTCCACTCATCTGGCCTCCAACTAGAATTCCTCATTCTCATAGGTGGTTGCCTTGTTCGATGCCATTGGTTTTAATAAGTTCTAGTGTTGCAAATTAACAATGTAACTCTTTCTATTATAGATTTCTTTTGATGAGTTTTGTATTTTTCTCGCAATATTACAATAATGCTATATTTTATATATAAAATCACACTATGTCCTAGAACAATGACAATTAGGAATTTTTAAATGCTATCAAATCCCCATGTTTTACATAATATGAGTTAAGAATTTAGCCTTTTTTCCTCAAAAAGGTAGATTCATATGAAATGAGATATAATTTAATTAGTTACTTGTATTGAAAACACATTCCGATTTTACACAAATGAAAGATTCCATGCCCATACAAATGCATGAGAATGCTGCTAATTACCTAGTAATTGAAGAAAGAGGGATCATACAAAAGAGTCTCTCAACTTCTGCTTGGTGGGTAAACATGGAGGCTATTGAGAGTAGTATTTTGAGCATTTTGAAGCTGCCACGTTAGAATCTTTCTTCCAAACATAACTAAATATAAGTACTTTCTATTAAAATAAAAATAAAAAATCGACTAAGCTAGCAATTTATGTTCATTGGACAACACTATATTTATGTTAGTTTTGCTGCAAATTTATGTATATCATGTTCATATTAATTCATGTGATTTTCAAATTTATCATTTACGAATATATTAATTCATATCACAAATTGTCAGCCATGTCAATTCTTATAATTTTTATATGTGAAATTCTGTTAGTTCTCATGGACATGTACAAGCTTTTGGGTACTTTGAAACTCAATGGATGTATAAATTTCATAATAAACACAAATAACATTACTCAAGTGATGAAAAAAGAACATGCCACCATCTTGTTAATATGATAGAAAGTTTATTACGTCATATGGTAGATTATATACATTTTCAGTATCCTCTTTTGGAGTCAACACTTTTGGAGTCATTCAAAAATCAATATATAATCAAAGCGAGCTAAAAAGATATTGTAAATATTGGACAGTTTTACTACAAGATAGACCTTATTAAGAAGTAGACAATCGGGAAGTAAGCAAAATTGCATTAGGAGAACATATAAAAAGAACCAAAGAAAAAAAAAACAGAGAGAGAGAGAGAGAGAGAGAGAGAGAGAGAGAGAGAGAGAGAGAGAGAGAGAGAGAGAGATTCCAATCATAAATGCATGCTCGTGGAAGGGAAAGTAATAAAAGAAAAACATGAGGAGAGAAAAGATCATATAAATTTGACATATATGAATTTAAGGCGACCTGGGGTATTGTTCCGCTGCTCTGTGAGCCTATGTGATTGCGCCCGTCCATGTCTGCCACGTGCATGTGCCGCTGTTGAATCCCGAGCACCGGGTAACTCGCGAGCCACTGACGAAACCTTAGCCGTTGCGCCACATGGCCCTAGCGCACTTGACAATGCTAATCGACTGGTTGCGAGTGCTCCGGTGCACCGGGGGGGGTGTGGGGGTGGGGTTGGGGAATTCTTTGAGGTACCGTTTTGATAGGAGGGGCTTTTTGTGACGAGGTAGGAGACCATTGGCGGAAAGGGAGAATGAGCCGTGGGCCCCTGGTATAGGGCTTTGCGTTGCATTTGGTTTTTTCCTATAGAAAGTCTCGCTGCGTGGGACTGTGAGGATGTTTTTCATGCCATGTCGGGCTCAAGTCTTTCTTCTTGATGTGGCGGTCCACAGAGGGGAAAGAGAGGTGCTAGATGACTCGAAACTTTGGTTTGAAACTTAGATTAAACTATTCATCGGCCACCACATAGAATTAATGGTGGTATGAGAGCTTTGTGTGAGTTCTAGATGATTATCCATTGAATTCAATCGATTTATGAACTTTGATTCGTGCAAAATGCCCCTCATTCAAGATAACGCAACCACTGGGGGTTCGCCCCAGTGGCCACCCTTCCAACTTGGAAGGGGGAGGTGGGGGTTCAAATCCCTACCTTCTTAGGGGGGATTGGGGTGTGGACGATTTTATTTCAGGAGTGGGTTTCGACTCCTACGCCTTGCAAAAGTTAGGGCAAAAGTCTGAGAGTGAGTGTTAGAGTAAGATTAGAGTATGACTGACAAAAAAAAAAAAAAAAAAGATAACGCTTTTGCCAGTATCATTGAACCAATCAAGCTGTCAATAATGAAAACATAATAATGATTTTTAATTTCGTTAGATGTTCGTTAAGTTTTCGCGATGCAACTATTTTAGTCAACTCATTTGACTTCTTGAACGGATTGTGGAAGGACGTTTCAATGGAAAATGAAATAGTGAAGTTTACAAGCAAAATCCATTTTGACTTAATTAAATGGGCTCTTCAATAGGATTAATATGATGACTTTATTAGATTTTTTTTTATCTTCTTTAATGAGATATTAAGGACTATTTTCAACAATTGGACTTAATTATTTGTCTGAAGTACAATATTGAGTTCTTTCGAGTGTAAAATGATATAAGTAAGATTTATTCATTTTGATCCAAATAATCTCGTTTTTCATTGTTCTCTTTTAGCCTGACTTTTTAACTACTTTAGAGTGATTGAATATCGAAAAAAATAATTGATATTGACTTTAACCGGAAGTATGACATCCTTGATAAATTTCCCGAATCTTTTAGAGATATTAAAGATTATGACTTAATAGATTGTAATATTATTTGTATCACCCTTGTTTAATTTTAGTAAATTAGTAAAATTAATAGAAACCTAACAGGCTAACAAAGACAGTATGGTGATTAATACACTGATTTTGAATTTAAACTCGTCCAAAATGAAATACGAAGCTACTTTTAATAAAATGAAAAAGGAAAATTGCTAATATGGACAGATCAACCGTAATTACATTATTGAAGTAGCATAGCAATCATGGAGAAACAACACAATCAACCGTGGCACAATTAAGGCCCACCATGATTAAGGAATATCGTCCCTTTTTGTTTTCAAATATTTCATATTGCCTTTTGAACTGTCCTTCGAAAATATGGGGAATTTATGTGTGTCAAAACATAAACAGAAAAGCTTAGTTTGTCTCTTTTTTTTTTTGTGTGGTCTGTCCAATCTTTGGTATGATCTTAGCAAGATGAAGATGCCTTCATCTAATAAGACGACCACAATCAATAGACCAAGATTGTTCGAATATTGCTTCTTCCATGTGTTTCCTTGCATCTGGTAATTTTTCTTTGCCACAATTAAGAAACTCATCATTTGATTTCAAGGTTAGTGTGAGCAGCTACTTCTGTACTGCACTTTTTGATGGATGATTTGTCACTCTTTTAATCTCAATCTCTGCATCGTTTTCTTTCTAATACTAACACTCTTCCTCAAGCAAGCTCTTTTATAGGTAATGGAACTTCACTTTTCATTTAATAAAATCACTAATTTCGTGAGCAAATATTGCAGGTTGTGTTTCCTAGCTTGGAGACATTACGCATTAGTGGCATGGATAATATTGAAATAATATGGGACAATCAAGTTGCTGCGAATTCTTTCCAGAAACTAAAATCGCTTGTGGTATCAAACTGCCAAAAGCTAGTGAACATTATTCCTTCTTGCATCCTTGGATGGCTCAAGAGCCTAGAAAGGTTGGAGGTATGGCGGTGTGATTCACTTGAAGCTGTTTTCAAACATTCACAACTAAATCTTCTAGATGGACATCCCATTGCTCGTTTTCCATTAAAAATACTAGTGTTACATAAATTACCGAAGCTAAAGTGTGTGTGGGAGAAAGAACTCCACAGTCAAGTCCAATTCCACTATCTCCGTTCAGTTATCGTTGTTGAATGTAAGAGTCTCACCTCTCTATTTCCAGCCTTAGTAGCAATACATCTGACCCAACTCAAGGAGTTAATGATTTATGAATGTGGCATTGTGGAACTCATCGAGAAGAAAGGACAAGTTCATAGGGATGTGTTCCCAAGGTTAACCTCCCTCAAGCTAAGGCATCTAACAAAGTTGAAGTGCATCTACACTAGAACACATGCTTTACGTTGGCCAGCATTAGAGACCTTAGAGGTGCATGGCTGTGACAAAGTGGAGATACTTGCTTCACAACCTGAGAATGAGATGCCACTTCATAAACATCCGCTATTTTTGATAGAAAAGGTATGACCCAAGATTATTTCTTTTTCTTCAATGGTGAATATTGCAAGTGATGATTAACATCACAATCAAGCATCTCATGCAAGTAGCTATACATATGAAGATGTAAATTGTATGACTCTCCTTGAATCCATATAACTATAACAACATGGAAACATCATATGCTCTTCAAATATTGAATAAACATTCTTGTCCATGTCTAATGTAATGCATAACTGTTGATTTAAAAAAAGGATTTAGGCTAAATCTGATGGTTTAGTTCTCTCTTAAGTACCATGAAGATTTTTAAAAAGTGGCATGTGGTGTGATCTTACCAAGGCACACGTGTTATTTAATCTGGACTTTGTAAGGATGATTGATTTTATGCTAAAAAACGAAAAGATATGGCATTTTTTTTTGTTGATATAATATCTGAAATTTGCGCGATTGTTATTATAATTGATGGAGAAGTTATTTTCACAAGTATGTATATATATATGGAAATGTAGGGATTTACTTGAGTTCAAATAAGGGCACAAGTCAAATATGAAAGATTGGTGATAATGTATATTGCCCTTTTGTTAAAATCACATAAGACTCAACATCTTAAAATGCAGTTATTGCACACGATATGCAAGACTTATACCATAATACTTGAATACTCTTTTAACTAATTTGGTTTTAGATTCTAATTTGACTAATTTCTCAGGGCGCATTCCCAAATTTGCAAGAGTTAAAATTGGATTTATCCGAACAAATGGAGGTATGGCATGGGCATTTTCATGATGGAGAATTCTTCAGCAAGCTTCGAGTTCTTGAGCTTCATCATTTCTCAAAGGAATCTACAATATCAACATGTCGTTTCGTTCGGAGTTTAACCAACTTGGAAAAGCTAATTGTATGCAAATCTTATCTAGAAGAGTTGAGCATCATTATGGAAGCCATAGAAGGCCCAAGTCATGAGCAAAAAGTAATGTTACCCTTTCCAAGATTCTTTCAACACCTCAAGACTCTAGATGTGTCATGTTGTGATGGATTATCCAATATGTTTACACCGACAATAGCTGGAAATTTGGGGGAACTCACAAAATTGAGGATAAGTGATTGTAAAATGTTGACAGAAGTCATTTGTGGTGAAGGAGGTGAGGAGGGGCTTGTGGTGGCTTTCAATCAATTGAAGCATATGGAGCTTGATGGGTTGACAGAGTTGAGATGTTTCAGCTCGACTAAATGCACTTTAAAGTTCCCTCTCTTGGAAGATGTTATTATAAGCAAATGTCCTCACATGAAATTCTTCTCCGAGGGACCAATAAAGGCACCAAATCTAGAGAGAGTACAGAGAGTACAAGTATCAATAGAAGCTTGGTTTTGGAAGGAAAACCTCAACATTACCATCCAAAATATGTTTGAAGAAATGGTATGAGTCAATTACCAAATTTGTGCAATTGGATGGTCTTTATTACTGATGTAGTAATTTCTTTTTGCTAATTGGAAGTTTATATTTAATGATGCTTTTTCTAATAGGCTACAGTTGCTAGAGCAAGATTTTTGCGGCTGTCTGAGTTTCCTGAGTTGGTTGGAAAATGGCATAGCGAACTTAATCCCATCAAGCTATCTTGGCAATTAGACTCATTGATGGTGGATAAATGTCCATCATTTGTTAATGCTATTCCATCCAGATTGATGTTACTTTTGCACAATTTAGAAAGACTGCAAGTGTGTGATTGCGAGTTGGTGGAAGAAATATTCGATCCTAAAGGGCTGGTGGGTGTAGGAAGTAAATGGGTGTTGCCTAGTTTAAGTTATCTGGACTTGGTCAATCTACCAAAGTTGAAGCGACTATGGAACAACAATCTTCAAGGAACATTGTGCTCCAATAATATATTTGTTCTCAGCCTTTATAATTGCAGCAACTTGAGACATGCTTTCACTCCATCAATGGCACGGTGTCTTGTCAATCTATATGAGGTGAAAATAAAGAAGTGTGATCAGATGGAAGGAGTGATCGTAGAAGAAGAATGGCAGGGAAGCACTGTGGAGAAGATTACATTCCCGAATCTTTATTTAGTGAAGCTGGAATGCTTGCCCAGTTTGACTAGTTTTCTCTCGGGGAAGAATCATACGGTAGATTGTCCCAATATGCAATATCTGACCATTGCCCATTGCCCTAAGATGAGGAATTTGACTTGGCAATCTTTGGTAGAGAATGACCACCGAACTCCTTCTCTTTTCACTCCACAGGTCAGTCTTCTTTTTCTTAATCCAATGCTTTTGATTTCAAATTAATTCATCTTGTCAAATGGAAGTACCACTAGAATGCTAGTGATTGGAATTTGGAAGTTGAATGGTGCTTTGCATGCGTCACAAGAAACAATTTTAGTGCTAGTGCAACGCAACATCCGCTTTTTTTTTCATTCATTTTTCCACCGAAATCCTCAACACTTGGTATCAATCAAATTTAAGAAATTAATTACTAATTACAGGCTATAAATAATGCAATTAGGTGTCGACACCAACTAAAACTTCATAATAGTAAACCCGTTCACAAATTAATTAAACTGAAATGTTCCCAATCACTGAAATCACAAATCAAGAATTAGTTTTTCTTGAAGAAGGTCAACTGAACACAAAATTGCATGTTCAACTTGAAGCAAATAAATCAAAGGATCGATATCATATAAACCAATTGCAGCCAACTGTTTGTTTTTTTAATTCAAATTGAGGGAACTTTCCAAGAAGTCATCATGGCAACTTTCCAAAAATTAGACAGAGAAGGCGTTGCCAGTATTAGATGTCAAATAAGCCAATTAAAAGTCAATGTTCAATGTACTATTGATTATAAATTGAACCTCGAAGAGGTTGTTGTCGAAGTAGGATAATAAGGAAATACATGTACATACCACCATCTAATTTTTTGAAGAATAAAGGTCAATTTTCAAATTTATTTGAGCATAAGTTAATATCTTCACCAAATTTGTTTTAAATTCCCTCATTTCTTATAAAGGCAATAAACAAATACCAACTTTTTAGGTTTTTTTTTTCACTCCCTTTTTGTTATAGATACTTCACAAGTTTTAATCAGGGCAGCACTTTTTTCACTTCTCATTTAGCTTAGACACTCCCTATCATAATATTTTGACCATATTATCCCTTATGTGGCTTACCTTTTAGCATTATTTGCTTCTTCTTCTTTTTTCTACTTCTCTTCCCTCACGGGTCCCACTTCCCCCCTCCCCTCCCCCCCATTTATCTTTCCATGCCTTTAGCGTCCCACGAACGGTACCATTTCTCACTATTCCCTTTCCATTTTTCGCTTTAGACACGCCTTTGGTGTAGAGGTTCTCTCCCATTTTTTTCCACAAAAAAGTTCAAATGCTTCATGTGAGACCTCGACAAAAGCTCAAAAGAAAGAGCAAAATATGACGGAAAATGTCAATTGAATTGGCTAGCGTTATTTATGATCTTCACCATTCGCAACTTCATTATCAGCTACATTTAAGCAATTTGGAAATAGAGAGGGATACTCTCTCTCCACAAGCCCACAGCGTCTTCCCAACCCCGTCACCTTCTCAGTGTCTAAGAACATTTACTCATGAACATGACGTCCAACTCTCCCCAATTCCCCTCGCTAACTCCTCCGATCCCCACACCACCCCCATCACCTCCACTTATTCCCCTCTACCGTCCACTTCCATGTTCCTCCTCAACTGGGGAGGATTAGCGCGACATAGGTGAGGACGACATGGCTAGCCCCAAGCCGAGCTGTCATAAGCCTTAGGATCCTAGCTGAGCTCGATGACATTCTTGCCAATGAGAGGAAACGGGGGGAAGTGAGCTCTGATAGAAAGCCACTTGGAGAGGAGGAGGGTAGAGTCCCAGTGCCAAGATCTGGTAAGGGGACAACTAGTGACCAAATCGTAGACGTCCTTGTCCTGTTCGATGACATGTATCGGTGTCCTGCGACTCCGATCTCCCTCGTGGTCATTAAGCCCAATGTTTGCAAGCTGCTTCAACGGGATTCGTCAGTTATCTATTTATAGGAGCTATCAAGTGATAAATGTTGTGTGGTGGTCCTTTTCCTTTTGGTTCTATGAATGCGATTGCCAACTTGAGTTCTATGCATTTATTACTCAGTGCTTCGTCTTTTAATCAAATTTCAAGGATTTTGGCTTAAGCTCTCTTCCATCAATCCTCCTTCTAGAGTCTACACATGCTCAGAAGGCTTGTTTGAAGAAAAAAAATGGAAAAAGAGGGAATAGCAAGGGAAATATAAGAAGAAAAAGAAGAAAATTGAGACTCATGAGGAAAGAAAAGGAAAATAAAAATAAGTAAAAAAGAAAGAGAATAATGCTGGCCAAAAGGGGATAATATAGTTGAAACACTATAATATAGAGTGTCTAAGCCAAATGAGGAATGGAAAAGATGCAGCCCTTTAACTATTGCTTTTTTATTTTCTGATGGAGGAAATGCTTGAATTTTTTTTCTTATTCTAATACTTTTTCTGTTTTATTTATTTATTGTTATGTGTGAATAAGACATTTCATCATAACTAATGTTCACACTTTTTTTTTAACTCTTTAACGATAAAACTTACCACTAGTTATGCATTTACTTCTAATGCCACTAATATGTCGTTTGTAAGTTGTCATATGCCCACATTGTTAGAATACTTCATAAGGCCATCATAATGCTCATTTTAGAATACTAATAGATAGAGAAGTACGAAAGTAATCGTCTGAATTTTTTGATAGTAACAAGTTGCAATGACTTTATTTCATTTATTTATCAAATATAAATTATCCCCCACATTTTTTAAAAATATTGCAAAAATCATCATAATCCGCAATTTAGAAAATTAATTGATTTAGAGAAGTACGGAAATAGTCGTATTGCATTTTTGGTAGTGAAAAGTCGTATTTGTGTTAATTTAATTGAAACCACAAAAAGAAAATGTCAATGCCGTCTTTTTAGTAGACAAGTAATAAGAGATCCTAACACCCTTGATTTTTTGCAAAGAAACATAATGTGGTCATAGGGATGATTTGACTAAGGCGAATATCCTAGTAGACCATTTGATACTTAAATGACAAACTTGTCTTTTTTTTCTGTGGTATGTGGACTTAGGGAATTGTGCAAATATGCATTGGGTAATTGAGATTGTAGCATGTCAAAATTTAATTTATTCTATCATAATGAAATGAAAATTCCATATGGGCTATTAAATGAACAATTCATAGCAGCTCATACAATGGTTTCACTTTTTCGTATCACAATCTATTTTGGCATAACATGTTTCATTTGTTCATGAGGACTAATTGCATTTGCCTAGGAATAGTTGTTTGTATAAGAAAGTTGCCGTAAAATTTCATGTCATGTGAAATTTTTAGAAAATTGTAATAATATTTATGTGGTATTTGAGGTGGTCTTTTCATTCTGTGGGTTATCACCCAATGAAAAATGTTTTCCTATCTTTTTATGCATGAGTATTAATTAGGTGGTACGGACCATAAGGTAATTTATTTTGTTGCACCGCATTTCATGCTTATTCCAATGCAATATACTTGGCCTTAGTTATTAGTCAATTGAAATGAAAGCATCAAGTGACCCCTCCTTGATTGTGTCAATCACAAGTTCTAGAATGTTATGTTTGTGAGAGAAGGGAAGTTTGAGGTCATCACTCAATGTAATCAAATTTATGGCGTCACTTTTTCAATACGGCAGGTACAATTTCCTCGGCTTAATTTGATGATTCTCTCCCACATGGACAATTTAAGCAAAGTATGGACTGACAGTTCTCAAGATACTCTCACTTTTGAACATTTAAGGGAAGTGAAGGTTGAGAATTGTAAGAGCCTTGAAAATCTATTTCCACATTGGGTGGCTACAAGTCTAACCCAACTTGAGAAACTTCGAGTGGAGTTATGTGGGCTTGAGGAAATAGTCGCAAGTGGAGATGACACTTCACACTCTACTACTACTCAATTTCTTTTCCCACAACTAACTTCTCTGGTGTTCCATGATATGCCACAACTCAAGAGCTTCTGCCCTAACATGCCCACTTTCAACTGGCCATTCTTGAGAGAATTGCGAGTGACCCATTCTGACAAACTGAACATGTTGTCCTTTGTGGCATCCATGAGCAAGTGGGTTCAAAGAGATGATCAACATGACCTTTCAGACCATGAAGCACACTTCTCATTTGAGAAGGTATGATTGCAACTGCTCTTCCTCTCTTTATTCTTCATTCTTTTATTCACCCAATATAACTTATCTGCACAGCATTGTCATGTCACATTATGATAATATTGTAAACATGAACTCCTTACCTATCGGTTCGTTGACAACAAATATATCTAACATCTTTAAGCACGTTTTTTTTTTTATCTATGGACACTATGAGTGCATCTCGTCACCTGAAATTTCAAGGAACTACATATTTTTGTTACAAGATAAGATATTCCTAATAAAATAGGAATTTGGTCAGGGTAATTACCATACTAAGCTCTACTTAAAAATTCTCTTACAAATCTTCAACGAATCAAAAATGTGAATTTCCTATTGACTAAATTGAGAATCAAGAACTGATATTTAGCAATTTCTTTTCAAATCACAATGGGATGACCATCTTTCTTTCGAAATTTTCTGGTAAATGAATTTTCATCCATTTGTTTGATCATTCCTATGCCAATCCAGTTCTTTTCCTTTCTATCTGATCATTCTAATGTGGGCGCATAGCCTACCTTAGTTGGCGGATGGCCATAGTGAAGCATTTGTTTACAATTTGCATTTTGTAGCTCGACTTTAGAAACTTGAGACTAGTATGGAGAGCTCTAGAATTAATGAAATGTAAGAACAAGGCTCCTTTTGATGGGAGTAAATCGACTAAAATTTACCTCTAAGAGCCCATGATTTATTTACTTCTCTCATTGTTTTGACAATTTTGTAGGGCATTTGCACCTTAGAGAGACTTTTATTAGTCGACGAGGATATTCAGATGATACAGAATGGAAAATTTTCTGATGACTTCTTTCGCAAGCCAAAAGCACTAACATTGGCGTGCTTTCATAATGAAAATGCCATTTTTCCTCCTATATTCCTCCTACAAAGATTTCAGAACCTACAAAACCTTGAGATCTTCTGTAGTTCTTTTGAAGATATATTCCCTGACGAAGGGCTTGTTGACAAGGGAAAACATTCGGTGCTTGAAAATTTGAAAGAACTCAAGTTAAGCAAGCTATACAACCTAAAGCATGTCTGGAGAGAAGACTATTTGGTGGCTAACATTCTTCGGGGTATTGGCATATTTGAGGTTTGGGATTGTCCCAATTTGACAACATTATTTCCAACCATGACATCCTTCCAGAATTTGACCAAATTAGTGGTAAAGAATTCTTCTGGATTGGTACATCTAGTGACAGTTTCAGCAATCACAAATTTGGTGCATCTCTTTGACATGACTATAATTGGATGTGAAAGAATGAAAGAAGTAGTCACAAATGATGAAAATGTAGAAGGAAAAGTGATTTCTCTTGGGAAGCTAAAAAAGTTGACACTCCAACATCTGCCAAGCCTAGAATGCTTCTCCTCCACCACAAGTTGCATCTTCAAGTTTCCGTCCATGTATTCAATAGAAGTGGAAGAGTGCCCGAAAATGAAGATCTTTTGTAAGTGTGAGATAAGCACACCAAATCTACGTCAAGCGACACTATTCAGATACAACTGGAATTGGAATTGGGAGGGTGATCTCAACACAACCATACAAAAGTTAACCGCATAACAAATGCTCATAAAATTGGTAAGATCCAGTTGATGTCATTCTCATCCAATTGTTTCTCTCTTGCCTCTGCTTCTCAAATTGTTTGACATTTGAAGCATTGTAGGTTCTAAACTTTTCATCTTTTTAACTTATCTAGTTAGTGATAAAAGGCAAAGGCAGATGGTGTAAGTGGTACGGAGATCTGAAAGTTACTGAGGCACAGTTCAAAGTTGAGATGACGAAAATCTCTATTCAGGTCTATTTCCAATTTCTCTCTTTCTCAATGATAGAATCATAGTTCTGCAAAAGAAGGAAGGTAGCTGCTGGTGATGGATAAATAAGTAGCGACATGATGCTCTCACCATTTGCCTCCTTAGCATAACTGCCTACATCACACCCTCCTCATTTTTCATAACTTGAACTTAGCATCCCATTTCCTTTCTTTTTCCTTCAACTCTCTTCTCATTCAAACGAATGAACATATTGATCTGTTATTTTCTTCTTCTTTTTTGGGAATTTGCATAAACCAATCTTAAACATTTTGTTTGATGTACAATCAAGTTTTAAATTTCAAAAAGGTGCGATTAAGTCACAAACGTCTTGAATGAGATGTGCTGAAGTCCTTCCTGATCACCACTCAACCAGTTTTCATGCTGGTGAAGTCGCATGTCAGAATGTAACTTCAATTTTCTAATAGGTATTGGTCCCTAGTGATCAATACACAAGTAGATTCAGATAAAAGTCCATTAATTACTTACTAAAATAATCAAGGATGAATATTAAAAGCCAGCATTGACATTGAAGGAGGAAGTTCCACAAGAGGATTAGTCTTTCGCCTTTTCAACTTAGAAAAATGAATAAAACTGAACAAAATAATCATGAACCTTACCGAAATATTAGCTGGAAAAAAACTTGAACTTATTCGCCTTAAATTACAGGACTTGCGGCTGAGAAATTTCTAAAGGCTGAAGATCTTCGGTTTGTAGTAGGTACACAGTGTTTTTACCTTCAATTCTTAGTTTCAGGAACTGCTAGTGAGACTTTTCCAGTTAATATAATTCACGTGTTAATCTGAACTCCAACAAAGAACATAAAGAATGACTAGCTTAAACATGGTAGACACGACCAGTTGAGTTTGAGTGAATTATCTTTTCTTTTACCCTTATTATCTCGTTTAGAGGAGGTGTTTGCCCTCACGGCATAGTTTGCCAAGGTTTGCCAAGCGACAGGTGCAAAGGAAAGGGCGAATATCTAATGGCGATAGTCATATTTAGTACACATCACTTTGTAAATCAATTCTATCAATTTCAGTCTCAATACCTCTAGCATTATTCTTGATGCAATTTCGATCAACTAACAGATTGTACATCGTTTCATCCACTCGATTCCCTATATGTTCCTCTTAACGTGCTTCCTCTAGCATTTATATGTTTTTTAAACTTTTTGTCTCATAAATGAACTTCTTCTCAGCAATTAATTAAGTCGGTTCATATAAAAGACACGAAACTAGTCCAGGTTCAGACGTTACAACTTACTATACAAATTGTGCTAAGGGAATGACTTCTCGTCGCTGGAGAGAAGATGGACATCGTTGGCAAAGTTTTGTAATGGAGACAGCTCAGTTCTCCGAGATCACACTACCTCTAAAGGAAGGAGATGTCTATGTCTTGGAGCATGTTAGAATGGATAATATTGAACTCAAAGTCTCCATGTCAGGACTTTGGCGTAAACTCTCCTGGTATGCCTACAGAAAATTCTCTGCTTCACTATGTTTTGTTTAGTTAATCAGATCAAAGAAAGAAAAACTTTCTGATGCAAGTAATTGAATGGTGATGTATTTCCTGATGTTTTTTTCGGAGAGTACTGGACATGACGCCTGGGCATCTTCCAAAATTCAAGGTGCGGGTGTGCCTATATTTGAACATGTCAACATATTGCATCCTTTGTTCGAAAAAGTATAAGTCGAACTCATGCAGAGCATGGGAACGATAAAATAAAACGTCAAAGGGAATCCTCATCTATTGCCATTATAAGATCACTACAATCTGGAACTTAGTTCCAACCATAACATAGAAATAATGGACGAACAATGGAAATGCGCTCGATAACGTAATGCAGAAAAGTATACCAACCTTTCCTTAGGGGATGTCACAAATCGCTTCCGGAATAGAATCAGATCCTGCTCTGGGTTGA
This sequence comes from Eucalyptus grandis x Eucalyptus urophylla, assembly GCA_028830015.1. NCBI lineage: Eukaryota > Viridiplantae > Streptophyta > Magnoliopsida > Myrtales > Myrtaceae > Eucalyptus > Eucalyptus grandis x Eucalyptus urophylla. The sequence goes on along the minus strand of CM054198.1, from coordinate 26,051,396 downwards.
TCCAAGTCAAATTCGTCATCTTCGATGAGGAAGAAGGGTGGGCCTGAAGCAGCAAATTGGACGATTTCGATTTGCGGCAGACTCTGCATGAAACAAGGCCGCTTAGCTTCTTACCCATGATGATTTCGAGTTGTGATTTGGGGCTTTTTTCCTTTTCGTGGGCAAAAGTCCTAAATTTCGAAACGATCAGGCACTGCAATTGTCAATTTGTGGGGAATTCGAAGAGACGAGGCTCCTTGACGATCTTAATTCTTCGAGAGATCACAAGTCTGATTTTGAAATTTCATTTTCCTTAACTTATGGGCTGATCAGATTACCAATTCTAATAAAGGACATCGTCCTTTTTTCCTTTTCCTTCCGTTTTCAAACTAATTGGTGTATCAAAAGAAGATAACCATTATTTATAAATCAAGAGGTTGTGATCAGGGGTGCTCAACCAAACTGATTGGGTGTGCATTGAATTTGAACCAAACCATGCCCTGAATCAAGGCTTGTCTGAAGCGAAAAATGGAATAAGAGGGAATAGCAAGAGAAAGATAAGAAGAATAAGAAAATTGAGACCCAGAGGAGAGGAAAGAAAAGAAAATGGAAAGAAAAAGAAATAAAAAAGAAGGAGACTAATGCCAAAAGATGGGCCACATAAGGGACAATATAGTCAAAATACTATAATATGGAGTGTCTAGGCTAAATGAGAAGTGAAAAAAAGATGCCCTTTTAACTATTGCTTTCTTTTCTGTTGGAAGAAATGCTTGAGTTTTTTCTTATTCTTATACTTTTTTCCAATTATTTATTTATTTATTGTTATGTGTGAGTAAAACATTTCATCATAATTAGGATCCACACTTTTTTTCACTCTTCAAATATAGAAGTTACTATTAATTATGCATTTACTTCTAATGCCATTAATATGTCATTTATGAGTTGTCATGTGCCCACATTGTTAGAGTACTTCAAAAGGCTGTCACGCCCCGATCCTCGAGCGCACGCCCATCCCTTTAGCTGGTCGATAAAATAGCGACGTCCCAAGACGCATCACCGACCCATTTATTTTAATATACGTATGCGGAAGCATATAAATAATCCCCGGACAATAAAATAATGGGATAGAAAAGTAAGACTTCAAATTTCAAACTTTCAAAACAACCACACTTATATACGTATACATAGCAACCCATGTCATATATTATACAAATTGGTCCAAGTATAAAAACATACGCATCAAAACAAGTTCTTAAATAGGGGGTGGGTTCTAACAACCACAGCTACTTATCATGGCTAACTTCTTCTTGCTTGACATCCTCGTCCTCATTGGAGCCATCTGCTGAGTACACTAGGGAATCAGAGTCATCCTCGAGCTTGGAATGTTTTGCATCCATCACTGATCCACCCTTAGCATCTACTGTGCCCTTCCCAAGTACAACCTCCAAAACATACCGAGGTACATCAGATTCCGGCATAGGACCCTCCTTTCGGTCGTCATGATAGTGACGATACCATGACCGGTACTTATTAGGCACCTTTTCGATTCCACCCACGTCAACCCAAACAGTGGATTTCACCATTATATACTCCGATCCTTCAAGGTGGGGATGTATCGGAATATGATAACCTACTTCTATGATTTTTTTAGGTATACCAAAATGCTCGGGAGAAGCTGGAGGTGCCACCATCTACGGATCTAAAATGTTGCCCCACAACGGGATGAGACTACATCTCAGCAAGTTCTACCCCACTAAGACCTTATTAGAAAGTCAATACGCCCTAAGGCTACCTAAGTACAACACGAGTCAGAGGACTTACTTTGGCCTCAGTTCATTCCTGCAAGTCAGCACAATTCATAATCTCATCAAGTCACATCAACACATCAAATCATTTGCTCATATCGACTTATTGATCAATCGACCTAGTCGAATACATGTCAATTAGACCATTTCCTGATCATTTTAATCAATATCATGCATTCCCCATGTTGACATAACTAGTCACTGAGCCCACGTGCATTCTCCAAGATGACATACCTAGTCACCGAGTCCACGTGCATTCTCCAATGTGACATACCTAATCACTGAGCCCACGTGCATTCTCCAAGATGACATACTTAGTCACCGAGCCCACGTGCATTCTCTAAGGTGATATACCAAGTCATTGAACCAATATAACATAACGCATTTCTCCAAGATGGCGTGCTTAGTCATCGAGCCGGCGTAATATAACGTCTTTCTCTGAGAAGACCTACTATGTGATTGAGCCAGCGTTCTTATCATCCAACGATTTTTCACTTTTTATCATACCCGATAAAATAGCCGTGTGTAGGTACACGGTTGCCTTAGCCAAAAAAATAATAATTTCTTTTCCAAAATTCCCACTATTTCATATGGTCCACCAAAATATTTTTGGCGTTGTAAACCGATGCTCGGTTACTTCCCATTAAATGCTGAAAATAAATAAATTTAGGAATATATCCTAAAATCACAATCAGGCAAAATTAGCACAAATTAAAGTTTAAATAAATAAAAAGATTGTATCACAATAACCAGCATAAAATTCCGGTCACCGGCTATCCCGGTCTAATTTTCAGAAAATAAATAAATAATTAAATAATTACGAAAAATATTAAATAAATGCAAATAAATCCAACTTAGGCCCGTAATGCCTAATTAGATGCCGAAACGGACCCGGAAAATTTTTGAGATTCGTTAAATAAATACTAAAACGCATTTACTCGCTAATTGCACTAACTAACCATCTAACATGCATCGATAATTAATTAAATTCAATAATCTAATCTAATATAATCTAACCACTTAAGCATGCTTAGTCTAAACTAATCAACTCTTAAGCATCATTAACCTACTAAGTAAAGTTTAGTGAGTTAAACTCACTTGTTCGGCGAGCCGGTCGGTGCAAATCAACAGGAACGCAACGGGGAACAATTTCCTTCAAAGCAGGCCTAGGAACCGGGGTCCAGAACCACCTTTAAACGGACCCGAACGTTGCTGGAAAACCCACCAATAAGCTCTCTGTTTGCTAGGTGGTTGGAGGTGGGCCAAACAACTCCGGCACGGCTGAAACAGAGGCTGTAATGCACGACTGGGCTGCTGGAACTGTGAGGACAGCAAAGCAGGAGCAGAGCGCGCGCGAGGCGATGGGGCGACGTTCTGGTGACGTGCGGCATGCGGTGGGGATGGGATGGCTTCAGCAGCTTCTCTCCTTGGCTGCTGGTTCCACAAATTGCATAGTGAAGGAGAGGAAGGGGCTGGTCGGCAGCTTAGGGAAGAAGGAGAGGAACAAGAAGGGGCCACAAGGCTTATTTTTTTCCAATCCTTGGTCCCCTTGACCATCCTTAGCCACCAGCACCTCCTTGGCCCTCATTAAGCCATTAATACATTCACTTTGCAACCTTGAAATGGTCAAAAAATCATAGGCATAAGGGGAGCTACGAATTTCAATGGTTTTCCTCTTAATTGGACACGGTTTCCTTCTCAATTCAATCCAATTTGGCTCTCATAAATTCAATTAACACCTCAAAAATCAAATTGATGTTTTTCCTCACCAATTGATCTCACTTGCTCCCCAATTGCGCGATAAAAAATGGTCATTAACTTTTTTTGGACAAAAACGGCCATAGGACGACTTTTTCTAAAAAAGTCTTGGTTTGCAAAAAAATCTTATGAGATTGAGTCGACGTTCCTAAAATAACCTGTGACATGACGGAACTTTCAATTTCTGAAATTGGATTCAAATTCGCGGTTAATTTCACTCAAACACAATTTTAGCGTGATCTAAGCTACCGAGTAGCTTTCACGACCTTTTAGTGCAAATGACCCGTGGTCGATTTTCTTCGAGTCACAATGAACCCACTCGACACATTGGCGACTCTCAATTGTCGTGAAAATCTCGATGATTCAAATACGGACACAGAGTACCAAAATAATAGAAAAATCAAACTAGTGCCGATTAATGTGAATTTTGCAATTTAGTATTTTAACCACGTATCTCAATCGAACCGACCTATCTCTAATCTCTAATCGATTTTTAACTGTGTCGTAATGATCTCGACAAATGAGCACGGTTGAGTAGCCGATTCCTAGTCGAATTCTCAAGTCTATTATATTAAAATTCCTTAATAGCTTCCCCAGATAGTCTAATTATCTCGAGAGTGATCAGCTCTGAGAATAGTCCTATAGACGTGTCGATGAAATGTCTGATTAATTCAATGGAAAACAAAATTGAAAATCTGGAATGTCACAACTCTTCCCCTCTTATAAAAATTTCATCCTCGATATTTAAACCTTACAACACTTAAGCAAAAAGGTGGGGGTACAACTATCTCATCGACTCTTCGATCTCTCATGTTGCTCTTTCAGTACCGTGGTGTTGCTAGATCACTTTGACCAACGGGATGGTCTTTGTACGTAGAACTTGCTCTTTTCTGTCCACGATTTGAACAGGGCTTTCAATGTCTGATACTCGGTCATCTATGTTCAATTCTTCAAAATTGAGCACGTGGGTCGGGTCAGGCTCATACTTCCTTAATATCGACACGCGAAAGAACGTCATGCACTTGCGCCAAGCTCGGCGGCAACGCAAGATGATACGCTAAGGTCTCGATTCTCTCAAGAATCTCAAACGAACCTATGTACCTTGGACTCAGTTTTCCTTTCTTTCCAAAGTGCGAAGTTCCCCTCATTGGTGACACTTTCAGAAAAACGTGATCACTAACTTGGAATTCCAAAAGCCTTTGACGCTTATCTACATAACTTTTTTGTCTTCTCTAAGTGATCTTTAATCTGTTTCAGATCACTGCCACGACATCCACTGGTTGCTGGACAACTTTGGGCCTGTAATCTTTCTTTCCCCAACTTCATCCCAACACACCGGTGTTCTGTACGCTCTGCCATACAACGCTTTAAATGGAGCCATCTGGATGCTCTGCTGATAACTATTGTTGTATGCAAATTCCACAAAGTGTAGTTGTTCTTCCTAACTTCCCTTGAAGTCTATTACACAAGCTCGCAACATGTCTTCAAGGGTTTGAATTGTCCTCTTAGACTGGCCATCCATCGTAGGATGATATGCCATATTGTACTGTAGCTTGGTATGTAAAACACTCTGCAAGCTCTTCCAAAAAGTAACGGTAAACCTTAGGCTTCGATATGAAGTTATCGTAACTAGCACTCCATGCAGACGGATCACCTTATGCACGTACAGATCAACGTGTCTATCCAAGCTGAGGTCCTTTTGAACTGTACTAAAGTGAGCCGACTTTGTCAGCCTATCAACTACTACCCAAATCGAATTATTTCATCTTTGACTCCTTAGTAGTCCGATCACGAAGTTCATTGCGATATGCTCCCATTTCCATTCTGGGATCTCAAGAGATTGCAAAAGTCCTCCCGACTTGTAATGCTGAGCTTTGACTTGCTGACATGTCAAACACTTGACGACATGCTTGGCGATGTCCGCCTTCATACCCAACCACCAATAGTGTTAACGCAGATTCTGATACATCTTGGTACTACCATAATGAATGTTGTAACTATTACGGTGTGCTTCTGATAGAATATCCTCTCTAAGCTCCACATCATCAGGTACAACCAAACGTCCTCGAAACCTTAGTGTTTTTTAATCAGAAATCTGAAAGTTAGCCTTCCTTTTCTCAATATCCTCTTGAAGGATCTTTTGCACATTTGGGTTTGTTGGTTGGAGTAGCTTGATTCTGATCTAGACATTCGGTTCAATTTTGAGGGTGGCCATAAGACTTAAAAGGTGGCCTACCTCAAACTTGAATACCAAATCCCGAGCTCTCTCGATTAGATTCCAATCCTTAATCAGTATGTGAGCAACTAAGGACTTGCGACTAAAAGTGTCGGCGACCTTATTCGCCTTTCTTGGGTGATACAAGATATCACAGTCGTAGTCCTTTAGCAATTCCATCCATCAGCGCTATCTCATATTTAACTCTTTCTGAGAGAACAGGTACTTGAGATTTTGATAGTCCGTGAAGATCTATAACCTTTCTTCGCACAGATAGTGTCTCCAAAATATTTAGGGCAAAGATATCACAGTCGGATAGTTATGTTCATTAGGCCTTAACTGACGGGAGGCATATGCAATGACTCTGCCATGTTGCATCAGCACGCAACCCAATTTTCTGACGCATCACTGTAGATCTTGAATTCTCAAAACTCGCACTTGCTAAACTTGGTGTACAACTGGTGGACTCTTAGTGCCTGCAGCACTAATCTCAGATGACTCTCATGCTCTTCATCACTTCTTGAATACACCAAAATATCATCGATGAAGACATCACAAACTAATCTAGACATTCTTTGAATACTCGGTTCATCAAATCCATGAAGGCAATTGGAGCATTCGTCAACCTAAATGGCATCACTGTGAACTTGTAATGACCATACCGAGTACAAAATGCTGACTTAGGAATGTCCTTTTTCTTAATCCTCAGCTGATGATACCCTGTCCTCAAGTTGATCTTTGAAAATATCGATGCTCCTTCCAACTAATCAAACAGATCATCAATCCTCAGGAGTGAGTACTCGTTCTTGATCATTACCTGATTGAGTTGCCGATAGTCGATGCATAAGCGCAACGAACCATCTTTCTTCTTTACAAATAGAATTGGTGCTCCCCAAGGTGATGTACTAGGACAAATGAATCCCTTATCCAATAATTCTTGCATCTGCACTTTCAGTTCCTTCAACTCAAATAACACTATCTAGTAAGGAGCCTTAGAGATTGGCTTTGTCCTAGGTGCTAGCTCGATCACGAACTCAATTTCTCTCTCTGGTGGCAATCTTGGTAATTCCTTTGGAAAGACATCTGGAAATTCTTCCACCACAACAATGTCTTCCATCTTCAACTCTTCAACTGTCGTATCAACGACAATCGCCAGGTAACCTTAGCAACTCTCGTCTAACAAACAAGTTGCCTTAGGCGACGAGATCAAGATAATCAAGGGTCCTCCTTGATTCCCGACAAACTCGAAGCTCTCACCCTCTAATGAGTCAAACTGAATCGCCTTGCAATAGCAATCCATTTTAGCCCATTGTTTGGTGAGCCAATCCATGCTAATTATTAAATCAAAGTCATACATGGCTAGGATTAACAAATATATTTTCCCCACTCGCTCACCAAATGCTAATTTGCAACCAGAACAACCCAAGCAATAATAGCTTTATCCGTCAATGGTGTAAATATGCAAATTGTCAACTCCAACAATATAGGACTTAATCCTAACAACTTAACATATTGCTTGGCAACAAAAGAATGGGTTGCTTTTGAGTCAAATAAAGCATAAACAAGTTGGTCATTTAGCAAAACCATACCTATGATCACGTTAGGCGCAGCCTTTGCCTAACCTTGCATGATGGCATAAATCGTGCCTTGAACTGGTGGTCTCAGCTATCCTCCTTATGACGCGTTCTGAGGTGCATACCCTATGATTTGACCTATAGGTGGTGGTGGCAGCAACTGCGGTTGTCCTCTTGGTCGCCTAGGACAATTTCTAGCTATGTGGCCCTACTGGTCACGTTCAAAACATTGACTCGGCTTAGATGGGCATAGGGCTGACCCGTGTTGCCTTCCACAGAAACAACACACTTCATTCCTACTGGGCACTGACCTACCAAATCCACCCTTCTTGTTGGGCGGAACTTGGAATCTACCTCCAGTCATGGCCCTTTTTCCTTGGCAAATTCCTTCTCGATGCGAAGCAAACCTCGATGCAGACGAGGTGACTTGCTCGTTCAAGCTCCTTTCAAGCAGTTGTGCTATACGATAGATTTCTCGATAATCAACCAGATCGAATGGCACCAGCGATTGTTTCAACTATTATCGAAAGCCATTCTTAAACCTTCAAGCCTTTTCTTCGAGATCTTTAATCAGCCTTGGAGCATACTGAGAAAGCTCCGCAAATTTGACCCCATATTGGTCAACAATCATTGACCCCTAACGAAGTCGCAGAAATTTCTCTATCTTCTGTTCTCTTGCGTTCCTCGAGAAGTATTGTTCATTAAACGCCTGGAGGAATGCATCCCACAGCGGAACCATTCCTTCTGGAAATACTGTCTCTCTGTCGGCTCTCCACCAAGTGTTGGCATTGCCCTACAACTGATACACTGCTAGGATTACCTTCTCTACCTTAATGCACGTTAGGAGTGCAAAGGCTTTCTCCAGATCTTGTATCCACAGAGACGCGACCTCAGGGTCACCGGTACTTGTGAATCTTAGCGGGTTCAGCTTTAAAAAACTGCTCCACCAACTTGTGGATCAATCTCTCTACAGCTACGTTCCCTGGTGGAACTTCAGTAGGAGGCCTGGTAGGTGCAACGACAGGTGCGGCAACGGCTGCGGCCTCAACAGCAGTGGCAATAGCAACAGTAGTGGCAACTTGAGCAATGGCTACAACAGCGGTGGTGAAGGCGGCAGCTTGATCCCGGGTTTGCTGCCCCCATCAATTCTCTCATAGTGTCCAAAGCCTGGGTGATCCCAATGGTTCCTCGATCACCCGGGGCTGCTACCCTAGCACCAACGGGATGTGGTGCTACGCCACTCGTGCTAGCCTGTGCTGGCGCTCGACCTTGGCCTCCTTGGGTTCCGACCTTAGTCGATGTCCTACCCCGAGTCACAGCCCTAACGATCCTCTTGATAGGAGTTCTTTGCTCCTGATTACTCATGGCTTAGCTTTAACTACTGAAACCAGCTTCCAATTCCATACCGAATTAGAAACAGAGTGATCCAAACAACAAGCAATATCACCAGTCAGCTACCACAGACATGCACCAGCATGAATTTAAATGTCATTCCTACTACTATCCCATGAACCATCGCACATTATCACTTAAATCCCTAACCATTGCTTTGATATCACTAAATTGGGATGTCACACCCTGATTCTTGAGCGCGCACCCATCCCTTCACCTGGTCGATAAAATAGTGATGTCCTAAGATGTATTGCCAACCCATTCATTTTAATATACGTATGCGAAAGCATATAAATAATCCCCAGACAATAAAACAATAGGATAGGAAAGTAGGACTTCAAATTTTAAACTTTCAAAACAACCACACGTATATATATATACATAGCAACCCATGTCATATATTATACAAGTTGGTCAAAGTATAAAAACATACCCATCAAAACAAGTTCTCAAACAAGGGGTGGGGTCTAACAACCACGGCTACTCATCATCGCTAAATTCTTCCTGGTCCATGTCCTCGTCCTCATTGGAGCCATCTGCAGAGTACACCGGGGAATCAAAGTCATTCTCGAGCTTTGGATCTTTCACATCCACCATTGATCCACCCTTAAGATCTGCTGTGTCCTTCCCGAGTGCAACCTCTAAAACGTACCGAGGTACATCAGATTCCGACACAGGACCCTCCCTTCGGCCGTCATGATAGTGACGATACCATGACTGATACTTATGAGGCACCTCTTCGATTCCACCCACGTCAACCCAGACAGTGGATTTCACCATGACATACTCCAATCCTTCAGGGTGGGGGTGTATCGGAATATGATAACTTACTTCTGTGATTTTTTTAGGCATATCAAAATGCTTGGGAGGAGCTGGAGGTGCTGCCATCTACGGACCTGAAACGTTGTCCCATAACGGAGTGAGACTACATCTCAGCAAGTTCTATCCTACTAAGACCCAATTAAAAAGCCAACATGCCCTAAGGCTACCTAAGCACAACATGGGTTAGAGGACTTACCTTGGTTTCAGTCTTCTCCCTGCAAGTCAGCACAATTCATAATCTCATCAAGTCACATCAACATATCAAATCATTTACTCAGATCGACTTATCGATCAATTGACCTAGTCGATTGCATGTCAATCAGACCATTTCCCGGTCATTTTAATCAATATCATGTATTCCCCATGTTGACATAACTAGTCACTGAGCTCATGTCACGCCCCGATCCTCAGGCACGCACACATCCGTCTCACTTGGTCGATTTTATAATGCGATATCCCAGGACAATGTATCGCCGACCCTTTCATTTTTTTAAGCACATGCAGAAGCAGTTAAAATCCCCAGACAATAAAACGATGGGATAGAAAAGCAGGGCCATATTTTTCATATTGAAATTTATAACCAAACTTTTATACAAACCACAAATCACTTCATAACTATTCACATCAAAACGGAGATCTCAAAAGAAGACAGAAACTTAGATGAACTAGGCCGTACTCAAGGCCCCTCTCAGAATCGTCTTCTTCTTCCAAAATCCTTCTCTTCAGATCTCACCTCCGAGTTCTCCTTCTCGGATTCCTCCTTCTCAGCTCTTCAGCGGGGTCCTGAAATGGTTTTCCCCAAACTGGGATGAGACTACGTCTCAGCGAGTTCTACCCCACTAAGCCCGATTAGTAAACTATTATACTAAAGGCCGCCTAAACACGCACAGGGCAAATGACTTACCTTGGCCTCAGATCCCACCTGCAAGTCAGTACAATTCACAATAAACATCCATTCACTTCAAACAAATCGAACCAGTCGATTACATGTCATACGAATCAATCCCCACTGTGGGATATTTAAAAGCTAGGCCACGTGCATTCTCCAGGATGACCTTCCAAGTCTCCGAGTTCACGTGCCTCGAACCTTGGGCCCACGTGCATTCTCTCAGGCGACCTTTTCGCCAAAGTGATGCATCAAGTCACCGAGACCACGTGCCCTTTTAGATGCCCGGGCCCACGTGCATTCTCTTAGGTGCATCTCACCAAAGCGATGCATCAATTCGCCGAGACCACGTGCCCTTTTAGATGCCAGCCTCTGTCACCGAGCCACGTGCATTTTCTTAGGTGCATCTCACCAAAGCGATGCATCAATTCGCCGAGAATACATGCCCTTTTAGATGCCAGCCTCTGTCACCGAGCCACGTGCATTCTCTAGGACGACATACCGAGTCTCCGAGCCACATGCATTCTCTCAGGCGACCTTTTCGCCAAGGTGACATATTCGACCACTGAACTCACGTGCATTCTCCAGGTGACATTCCAATTCACCGAGCCCACGTGTCCTCTTTCAAGTGGTCACCAATCTACTTTCAACACCAATAACCAATGCCCAACGATTTCTCAATCAAATAATTAAATCAACTCAACAAAGCATTAAAATACTGAATAACATACTTGGCCATTTACCAATCAACAATTCAATCGCAATCAATTCCAATCAATTGAGGGTAAATCCCTAAAATATCACAATTTAATTAATTCCATACAACGTGGAGCTCAAATAAATAAACGAACTGCGCCACGACGATCAGCACGAGATTTCGGTCGTCGGCCATCAAAATCTTAATTTCCGAAAATAAATAATTAATTTATTAATTTCGAAAATTAAATTATTATTAAAAATTTAATTTAGCTCAAAATAAAGCCCGATTAAATAAATGGACTTCACCACGCTCATCAGCATAATTTTCCGGTTCCAGGCCATCTCAGTTGAATTTTTGAAAATTAAATAATTATTTAATTTAATTCCGAAAATTAATATTTAAATACTAAAAAAATCCACTTAGGCCCGAAAAGCCTAATTGGAGCCCACTAAGGGTAAGGAAAAATCCTGAGGCACTTCCAATAATTAGTAGACCGCGTCTACTTGCTAATTACACATTCAATTTATCTAATTCGCATCACAATTGACTAATAATTGCTAATTTAATCTAATCTAACAACCTAAACATAATTAATTAAATCTAAACCAACTTTAAGCATAAATTAGCCACTAATCATGGATTAGTGAGATTACTCACCAAATCGCGCGCACATCGGATCAATCCGACGGCGGCGACGCGAGGAACGATTGTTCCCAAAGCGACTCGCGGATCCGGGGCCCGGAAATGGCCCAAAAGCGGGCCCGAAGTCGCTGAAACCCACTCCGTGGGTCTGCTGGACGGAGCCGATCGGGGCTGTCCCGGCGGCTAGGGCGGCAAGGGAAGGCCGGCGGAGGGCGAGGGGGTCACGAGGGAGGTCCAGCGGGGCTAGGCGGTGGCCGGAGGTGGCCAGGGATGGCTGGACGGAGCTAGAACAGAAGCGAACAGCAGCTGGGTCGTGCGGCCTGGGCGTGCGCGGACGGCGGGACGGCGACGGGCGCGCGGGCGCGGCGCGGGTGGCGGTGCGGTGGCGGGACGAGTGGCTCCGTCGAGCTGCAGCCGTGTGGCTTCTTCTTCCTCGTTTCTGGTTTTCACGAGCGAGAACGAAGGGAAGGGGAAGCCTTCGGTCACGTGGGGGAAAAGTGGGAGAGGAGAGAGAGGAGAGAGAGGGAAGAGATAAGGGAGAGAAGAGATAAGAGAGAGAGAGAGAGAAGTCGGTTGGGGGGGGGGAAATCGCACGGATGGGGGAAAAGGGGAGAGGAGAGAGGAGAGAGAAAGAAAAGAGAGAAAAAAAGAGGAAAGAAATGAAAAGAGAGGGGGAGAGAAAGAAAAGAGAGAAAAAGAGAAGGGGAGAGAGAGAGAAAAAGAAAAATAAAATGCATACTTCCATTATGCAAATTTTCCTTTTCTCTTTCTATTTTAATTTGGTCTTCAATTTTCTTTCGATAATTTTTTTATTGAAATTTCGGACCCGTCAATAAATTGACGAGCGATGAGACAGGATCCTAAAAATAAGAATTATGACGCGCTTAAAATTCGATTCCCGAAATCGAGTTCAATTTCGTGGTTAAAAATCGATCAGACGTGATTTTAGCTCAATCCAACCAATTAGGTAGCTTTTAGGGATTTTACAGCTGATACATCCCTTAACGGCTTCACCCAATAGGTTAGTTAACTCGTGAGTGATCAGCTCAGAGAAAAAGGCCATAGGCACGCCGACGAAATGCCCATTTCACTTTATCGAAACGGGGTCGAATTTCAGGATATCACAGCTCACGTGCATTATTCAAGATGACATACCTAGTCATCGAGCCCACGTGCATTATCCAAACTAACATACCTAATCACCGAGCCCACGTGCATTATCCAAGATGACATACCTAGTCACCGAGCCCACGTGCATTCTCCAATGTGATATATCAAGTCATTGAACCAATATAACATAACAAATTTCTCCGAGATGACGTGCTTAGTCATTGAGCCGACATTCTTATCGTCCAACGATTTTTCACTTTTTATCATACCCGATAAAATAGCGATGTGTGAGTACACGGTTGACCTTAGACAAAAAGATAATAATTTCTTTTCCAAAATTCCCACTATTTGATATGGTCCACCAAAATATTTTTGGCGTTGTAAACCGACGCTTGGTTACTTCCAATTAAATACTGAAAATAAATAAATTTAGGAATATATCCTAAAATCACAATTAGGCAAAATTAGCACAAATTAAAATTCAAATAAATAAACAGACTACACCATAATAACCAACATAAAATTTCGATCACTGACTATGCCAGTCTAATTTCCAAAAAATAATTAAATAAATGCAAATAAATTCAACTTAGGCTAGTAATGCCTAATTGGACGCCAAAATGGATCCGGAAAATTTTCAAGATTCGTTAAATAAATATTAGAACGTATTTACTCGCTAATTGCACTAACTAACCACCTAACATGCATCGGCAATTAATTAAAATTCACTAATCTAATATAATCTAATATAACCACCTAAGCATGTTTAACCTAAACTAATCAATCCCTAAGCATTATTAACCTACTAAGCGAGGTTTAGGAGTTAAAATTACTTGTTTGGCGAGCCAGTCAATGCAAATTGATAGGAACACGATGGGGAACAACTTCCTTCAAAGAGGGCCTAGCAACTATAGTATGGAACCACTTCAAAACAGGCCCGAAGGTTGCTGGAAAACCCACCAACAAGCTCTCTATTTGATGGGTGGTTAGAGGTAGGCCAAACAACTCCGGCACGGCTGAAACAGAGGTTGTAACACACGACTGGGCTACTGGAACGACGAGGATAGCACAACGAGTAGAGGGCACGCGCGGCTAGGCGCGATGGCGCACGAGGCGGCGTGGCGGTGTTCCAGCGACGTGCGACGTGCGACGGGGACAGGATGGCTTCGGCGGCTTCTCTCCTTAGCTGCTGGTTCCGCAAATTGCACACTAAAGAGGAGGAAGGGGCTGGTTGGTAGCTTGAGGAAGAAGGAGGGGGACAAGAAGGGGCCACAAGCCTTATTTTTTTCCAATCCTTGATCCCCTTGACCATTTTTAGCCACCAGCACCTCCTTGGCTCTCATTCAGCCACCAATATCTTCACTTTACAACCTTGAAATGGTCCAAAAACCATAGGCATAGGGGGAGCTACGAATTTCAAAGGTTTTCCTCTCAATTGTACATGGTTTCCTTCTCAATTCAATCCCATTTGACCATCATAAATTCAATTAGCACCACAACAATCAAATTGATATTTTTCCTCACCAATTGATCCCACTTACTCCCCAATTGCGTGATAAAAAATGGTCCTTAACTTTTTCTGGACAAAAACAGCCCTAGAACGACTAATTCCCAAAAAATCTCGGTTTACAGAAAAATCTTCTAAAACTGAGTCAACATTCCTAAAATGACCTGTGACATGATAGAACTTTCAATTTCTGAAATCGAATTCAAATTCGCGGTTAATTTCACTCGGAAGCAATTTTAGCGTGACTTAGGCTACCGGATAGCTTTCATGACTTTTTAGTGCGAATAACCTGTGGTCGATTTTCTTCGAGCCACAATGAACCCACTTGATACATTGGCGACTCTCAGTTGTCGTGAAAATCTCGAGAATTCAAATACGAACATAGTGTATCAAAATAATAGAAAAATCAAACTAGTATCGATCGATGAGAATTTTGCAACTTAGTGGGATCACCCATGTTTAACCACGCATCTTAGTCGAATCGAATTATCTCTGATCTCTAATTGATTTTTAACTGTGCCATAATGATCTCGACAAATGAGCACAGTCGAGTAGCCGATTTCTGGTCGAATTCTCAAGTCTATTGCATTAAAATTCCTTAATAGCTTCCCTAAATAGTCTAGTTATTTCGAGAGTGATCAGTTCTAAGAACAACCGTGTGGGCGCATCGATGAAATACCAGATTAATTCAATGGAAAACAAGATTGAAAATTTGGGATGTCACAAAAACCATCATGGCTCTCATTTTGGAATATTAATAGATAGGGAAGTATGAATGTTAACACCTATTTTTAAGCAAAAAAACAAAAACAAAAACAAAATAAAACAAAATAAAGCAACAAAAAAAAAAAAAAAGAGAACTTGAGGGGGGCCAGGTTGGGCCAAATCTGACCTCGGCCCAACCTGCCTCCCCCTTCTCTTCTTCCATGTGCAAATGGCCTGACTTGGCTTCCGTTGGCCCAGCCCTTTTCCCCTCCAATCCAACATGCGCCAAGCTCTTCCTCCTCCTTCGATGTCTTTGCATGCGTGGGAACCGAAGAAGAAAAAGCTAAAAAAAAGCATGCCCAGAAGGGGGGAACAGGGACCAAATTAAGAGCGGAGGGAGAGAGGAGAGCAGAGAGGGGAATAGAGAGAGAGCTAGAGGGAGCAAAAGCCAAAGAGAGGGAGAGAAATCGGAGGACACGTTGTCGACGCTGCCCGACGCCGTCTGAGCCGCCGCCCTTCATTGCCAACGCTGCAGCGACCACCAATAGCTTGAAGTCGTGACGCCACTGCAGCACTTGTAGCCGCGATGATCGTCGCGCCAGTAGCCTAATCTCTTCGTCGCCGTCGCAACACCAGTCCAACCCCATCACAGCACTAGCCCAGCACCGCCGCCATTCAGCCTCTGACGTCGCCACGAAACCCTAATCTCAACCGTCACCATCGGACCACCTAGGACCGCACCATCGCCGTCCGAGCTCGTCGCCTCAACCCGACTCTGTTCGAGCAATTGCCCCTCACTGCCCACGATCGCCACCCGCCATGTCACCGCCACCATCCACACTACCGTCGCCCACCGCCGAGTCGCCGACATCCCAAACGTCCTCCTTCGGCAACGCGGAGGGGTAAGAGAGAGAGAGGAGATACGAGCTAGGTCAAAGAGACAGGTAGGGTTTTGGGCAAATCAGGGCCAGGTTTGGGCTTGTGGGCTTATGGGCCAGTTTAGGTCGCAGGCCTTCGCCGGTCTATTTTTTGCATGGGGGGAAGTAAAGATTGGGCCCATGGGTTAGGCCCAATCCAGCTGCACGAAGGCTCGACCAAGGCTGGTCGGGCCTTGTCTTTTGGGCGAGCTGAACCCAAGTGGGTTTGACCGACCCGCCCCAACCAGGTCAAACTCGGGTCTGGTTAGATCGAACCTGACCTGGTCCGACTCGAAAAAAAAAATTATTATTTTGTTATTTTTTAAAAAATTTTAAAAATTTTCGAAAATCCAAAAATGATGGGGTTTGGTTAGAAATTGCTACGTATTGCATTTTTAGTGTATTAGACCTTTATTTGCTAGTATATTGATTATATAGCATGTTTAATTTGCATATTTAATTATGTTTGTAGATGTTTAATTGCACGTGCTCAATTTTATTGTAATTAAGATTTTGGTAGTTATAATTGTTACTTAAATGATTGCGTACCCGCATGATCACATCGCATGTTAGTGGATAAGTGTAAAATCAATCTAAACTGCCTAACAAAAATCTTTTTCTTCTAAAATGAACAAGATTAGGTACCGAAATGGTACTAATTGATCAATTAGTGTAATCAAGTCCCCGACCCTACACTCTTTGATTACGTAGGAAGTGAGGTACACCCCCATGCCTCACTTGGTTTTTAGCCGACCCCAATAAGCTAGTGGCAATTCCTTTTGTGCAAAATTCCTAAAAAATATGCCAATGTCACGTGGGATATGAGTTTGGGAGAGCTCATGCCTAATCAAGAGCCATAAGTCCATCCTTTAGGCAATACCCCTAAACATGTTCCCTCCCCCCGAGGGTAGGTCGCGACAATGAAACTAGTCGCCTGATCTTTGTTAGTGACAAATTGCAATGACGTTACTTCATTTATTTGTCAAATATAAGGAATCCATCACATCTTTTTAAATAATTAGAAAACTCATCATAATCCTCAACTTATAATATTACTAGATTTAGGGAAGTATGGAAATAGTCATTTTGTTTTTTGGCAGTGATAAGTCGTAATTGTGTTAATTTTATTGAAACCAAATAAAAAATATCAATACCCGCTTCTTAGTGACAAGTTACAAGAGCTCATAACATCGTTGATTTTTTGTAAACAAACATGATGTGCTCATAGGGATCATTTGAATAAGGCAGATGTCTTGATGGACCATTCAATACTTGTATGACAAACTTGTCTTTTTCCATGGTCGGTGGACTTAAGGAATGGCGCAAATATGCATTTGGTAATTGAGATTGTAGCACGTCATAATTTAATAATTTTATCATAATGAAATGAAAATTCCATATGGACTACTAAATGAACAATTCAATGTAGCTCGTACAATGGTTTCATTTTTTCATATGACAATCAATTTTGGCATAACACGTTTCATTTATTCATGAAGATTAATTGCATTTGCCTAGGTATCCTTGTTTGTGTAAGAAACTCGCCTTAAATTTTCATGTCACACGGCATGCAATTTTTAGGAAATTGCAAAAGTATTCATGTGGAGATCATCATTGCATTCTTTGGTACGTAACGCAATGGATTTTTTTTTTTCAATCTTTTTTATGCATGAGTGTTAATAGGTGATATGGACTATAAGGTAATTTATTTTGTCGCACCAACCTTCATGTTCGTTCAAATGCAATAGACTTAGCCTTAGTCATCAATCAATTGAAATGAAAGCATCAATCAACCCCTCCTTGATTGTGTCACTAACAAGTTCTAGAATGTTATGATTTGTGAGAGAAGGGAAGTTTGGAAATTCCTCTTTGAGGTCATCACTCAATGTAATCAAATTTATCGTGTCATTTTTCCAATATGGTAGGTACAATTTCCCCAGTTTGAGTCAATGGTTCTCTCCATACAATTTAAGCAAAATATGGAATGACATTCCTCAAGATACTCTCACTTTTGAACATTTACGAAATGTGAATGTTGAGAATTGTACAAGCCTTGAAAATCCGTTTCTGCATTGGGTGGCTACAAGTCTAACCCAACTTCAAAAACTTCGAGTGGAGTCATATGGGATCGAGCAGATAGTCGTAAGTGGAGATGACATTTCACACTCTACTATTGCTCAATTTCTTTTTCCGCAACTAACTTCTCTAGTGTTCCATGATATGCCACAACTCAAGAGCTATCCTAACTTGCCAACTTGAGCTGGCCATTCTGGAAGGAATTGCGAGTGACCCACTATGATAAACTGAACATGTTGTTCTTTGTGGCATCCATGAACAAGTGGGCTCAAAGAGATGATCAACACGACCTTTCAAACCATGAAGCACACTTCTCATTTGAGAAGGTATGATTGCAACTACTCTTTCTATCTTTGTTCTTCATTTTTTTATTCACCCAACATATATTATGTGAAGTGTCACGCCTCGAACCCCGGGCACTCACACATCCCTCGACGGTTGACTAAAATGCGACGTTCCCAGGATACGTTGCCGACCCAATCAACTTATGCACATGCGGAAGTGAACTAATAATCTCCAAACAACAACAAACACATGGGATAGCAGAAGCAAAACAGCTAATTAACACAAAACATATTTTATAAACAAACCAGGTTAGATCTACAAAGTTATGTACAAAAGGTCTAGACCCAAAAAGAGCTACCAAGCTAACCCTGCCCCTACTTGGAATCCGGGTCTACCACAACACCATCAAAGATGTCGATGTCTAATGGGTCAACTTCCTCTACTGCGGGCTCTTCACCCTCGGGCAACTAGTTCGCCTCGATATTAGCCAAAATGCCGGCATCCACAACAGGATTGAGTACCACCTCATACTCGGTATCAACGGTAGGCCTATCAGAACCATCCAAGGGGCCATCCCAAACCCCGTTAGGCCCGTGACGAAACCACGCTTTGAATCGATGGGGTATCAATTGAGGTAGGCCCTCATCGACCCAAATGATGGTAACAACAAGCTCACGAGTCCAGTCGGTCCCGTGGATAGGGAGTATGGTACGCTGGGTCTCCGCCTCTTGTGGCCACCCAAAACGAACGTGGTGCACCTCTATCTAAGGACCTATAAAATTTTAAACCACGACGGGGTGAGACAAAGTCTTAGCGAGTCTACACCCTAAACCCCGATTAGGATAAGAATTTTCTAAGAGGCGGCCTAAACATGTACCATAAAGGACTTACCTTGCCTCAGCACCTCCCTGCACATTAGTACATCTCATATACATATGCATACAATAAATGCGTTCGATGATTGGAACACCTCATTTCCACATATCAATCAATCACAGGAATCCCAATTATAAGGCCAAATCGTTACGACACGTCTCATTCCGTGCCACACAATTTTGTCCCATAATCAGGCGCGGCTATTTCAAACACTCAAGCATGTCCTAATTATTTACGACCCAATGGCCACAACCAACTCATCAGTCGGCAATCATTCGACATAAATGGGCATCGTCCCACTTCATCAGGCATGACAACGTCTACATCTAGACGGCATTCTTGAAGGAGCATCAATCCAGCCTCCACTGCGACCAGCATCCATTGACGTGGGGCATCTGAACTTAATCAGGCATTGCCCCTAACTTTCATTGGGTGATGGGTTCCGATAGCAATTACATGCACATCCATGCTCGGCCAAGAATATTGTGCTTTGCACTCAAAAGTCTTAATTTCAAATAATGGACTTGGCACATTTTCTTCGTATTAAAAATACCCGGTAAAATAATTATGTGTGGTCACACCTTTAAATTGATCCATAAAGACAGTGCTCTTCCAATTTTAAAATCCACCATATTATATAGTACATAAAATATTTTCGTGTCAAAACCCGATATCCGGTATTTTTCTAATTAAATACCATAAAATCATATTTTTGAAATAATAATCACGAATCATCATCAAGCACTCAATTGCATAATTTAGTACTCAATTGCACAAACCAATGCAACCACAATGATTAGCGTAAAATTCCGGCAACCAGCTATCCCGGTATAATTTACGCTAATAAATAATTAAATAAATAAATTACAAATTAATCAAATAAATTGTAAATTAATTAAATTAAATCACTTAACTAAATTAAATAACCTAACCGAACTAATCTAACTTAACTAACTAATTAATCTAACTAGGCTAACTAATTTAATCTAATAGGCTAACTAAATAACCTAACTAACCATTCGAACTAAATTAACCATTTGGTTCAACTAACTAAACTAACTAACTAACTAATAGTTACACTAACTAAATCACCTCTTAATCCTAATTAACCTTAAATTAATCTCCCTAAGTTTAATTAGCTCCCTAATCAAAGATTAGAATGCTACCTCACCAGATTAGCGAATAAACGGGTTCACAGCGACGACATCACGACAGCGATGAGTTCCCATGCCTATGGCGGTTCCAAAGGAGGCTTGTAAGAGGCTAAAATAGGCCTTGCAAGCTCACTGCTTGTTGCTGAGAACTGGTTTTGTGAATGGGCTGGTCGAGGGGGCCGAAGTGGCTAGTGTAGCTGAATGGGGCCACGCGGCAACGGGGACGAGCAGCTAAACGAGCTGGGGACGGTGGCAAACCAACTGGACGGCGGCACAACTCGGATGGCACGACACGTGGCTCTAGTCATGGCTAGATTGGACGGAGGACGAAGCTAGGCGGCCTGGTGCGGACGTGTGGTTGGTTTGGCAGGCGGCTCAGACGGGCAGCGTGAGGGCTAGAATGGCGGCTGGTTGGTTCTAGCTTGGCTTGTAGCTTCAACAATGGAAGAAATGATGGAGATGAAGAAGGTGAAGTGAAGAGGAAGAAGGGAGAAGAAGAAGCTGAAGCAGGTTCGGTCAAGGGGAAGGGGGGGCTACCACACAAGAGGGGGAAGAGATGAGGGAGAGAGCGGACAAGAAGCCTTCAAAGTCAAGCCTAAATATCTAAGTATTTGAGTGTTTAACACAAAGATCTTCAGCCAACTTTGTCAATAGGTCACCCAAGGGCTAATTTCCCTCCAAACCTTCACAAACTCATCCAATTTGAATGCCAAAAATACCACCCCTGCTGTCCATACGAATTTGCACCAATTTCTTCTCAATTCCTCCACAATTAACTCCAATTTGATGGCCAAAATTGCTGAGGAGGTTGCCCATACCAATTCCCACAATTTCCTTCACCAACTAATCCACTTTGGTAGCCAAAAAGTCCCTCAATTTTGCCATCCGAATTTCCACCATTTTAATTTGCCGAATTTCAATTTTTCCACCAAAATTTCAGGCTCGAAGGAAAATTCCCAAAAGATAAGACGAGGTCTTAAAAATAAATTATGACACGCTCGAACTTTCGATTCCCGAAACCGAGTTCAATTTCATGGTTAAAATCAACCGAACGCGATTCTAGCGTAACCTAACCTACTATGTAGCTTTTAGAGATTTTATCATATTTGACTAGTGGTTGATAATTTTCAATTCATGTTTGTACATCTCCAACTTGTCAGCGACTCTCAGTTGTCATAAAATTCTTAAGGTTTCAATTACAGGTACCGAGTATAGAATCGACAGAAAATTGGGTTAGTGTCATTTGACACGAATTTTGTAATCATGTAGAATCACCCACCATTTAATTACGCCATTCCATCGAATCAACCTATATATGATCGCTAATCGATTATAATAGTACCGTATTGACCCTTGCCGATTAACACGGTCGAGCAATCGATTTCTAATCGAATTCTCAAGTTTGTTGCATTTATATCTCTTAACGGCTTCACCTGATAGATCAGTTAACTCGAGAGTGATCAGCTCCGAGAAAAATGACCATAGGCACGTCGATGAAAAACCCATTTTATTTAATTGAAACAGGGTCGAAAATTTAGGATGTCACATGCAAAGCATAGTCATGTCACATTATGATAATATGGTAAACATGAACCCTTTACTTGTCAGTTTGTTGACAACATAAAATATTTCTAACATCTCTAAGAACGCTTTTCATCAGTGGACACCCAAAATGGTTTTAGTAACACTACGAGTGCATTTTATCACCTAAAATTTCAAGGAACTACATATTTTTTTTTTGACAGAATAAGATATTCCTAATAGAAGATGAATTTGGTTAGGGTGATTATTATACTTACCTCAATTTAAAAAATTCTCTTAGAATCTTCAACGAATCAAAAAATGTGAATTTCCTATGGACTTAATTGAGAATCAGGCATTGACATTTAGCAATTCCTTTTCAAATTGCAGTGGGACAACAATCTCTCTTTTGATGTTTTCTAGGTAAAACGGATTTTCATTCGTTTGTTTGATCATTCCTATGCCAATATAGTTCTTTCCCTTTTTATTTTATCATTATATCATGGGTGCACAGCCCACCTTGGTTGGCGAATGGCCATAGTGGAGCATTTGTTTCCAATTTGCATTTTGTAGCTCGAATTTAGAAGCTTGAGACTTGTATACAAGGCTCTAGAAATTAATGAAATGTAAGAACAGGGCCTCTGGGAGTTAACCAACTTAAGTTCACCTCTCGTGGCATGTGATTTATTGTCAAACCTTTTTTAATTTACTTCTATGATTGTATTGGCAATTTTGTAGGGCATTCTCACTTTAGAGAGACTTTTATTAGTCGACAAGGATGTTTAGATGATACAGAACTTAAATTATTCTTATGACATCTTTCGCAAGCCAAAAGAACTAACATTGGCATGCTTTCATGAAGAAAATGTCGTCTTTCCTCCCATATTCCTCCTACAAAGATTTCAGAACCTACAAAATCTTGAGATCTTCTGTAGTTCTTTTGAAGATATATTCCCTGATGAAGGGCTTGTTGACGAGGGAAAACATCCAATGCTTGAAAATTTAAAAGAACTTAAGTTAAGGAAGCTACACAACCTAAAGCTTGTTTGGAGAGAAGGCTATTTGGTAGCGAAAATTCTTCAAAGTATTCACAACTTTGACGTTTGGGATTGTACCAATTTGAAGACATTATTTCCAACCACGATATCCTTCCAGAATTTGACGGAGTTAGTGGTGAAGAATTTTTCTAGATTGGTACATCTAGTGATAGTTTCAGCAATCGCAAATTTGGTGCATCTCACTAACATGACTATAATTGGATGTGAAAAAATGAAAGAAGTAGTGACAAACGATGAAAACGAAGAAGGACAAGTAATTTATGTTGGCAAGCTAAAATTGTTGAGACTCCAACAACTGCCAAGCCTAGAATGCTTCTCCTCCACAAGCTGTATCTTCAAGTTTCCATCCATGTATTCAATAGAAGTGGAAGAGTGACCGAAAATAAAGATCTTTTGTAAGGGTACAATAAGCACACTAGAACTATGGTGGGCGACGCTGTTCAGATATTGTTGGGATGGTGATCTCAACACAACCATACAAAAATTAACAACATAAACAAGTGCACATAAACTTAGTAAGATCCAATTGAGGTATTCTCATCCATTAGTTTCTCTCTTGCCCCTGCTTCTCAAGTTGTCTAACACCTGGAGCGACATAAGTTCTAAACTTTTCACGTTGTTAACTTGTCTAGACACTAATAAAGGAAAGGGCAGATGTTGCAAGTGGTACAGAGATCTGGCAGTTACTGAGGCACAGTCAAAAGTTGAGATGACAAAAATTTCTGTCGAGGTATCGATTCTATTACCAATATCTCTCTCTCACTAATACAGTATCAATTTTGCAAAAGAAGGCGAGGTAGCTTGTGGGTGATGGATAAATAGGTAACGACATGTTGCTCTCACCATTTGCCACCTCAGCATAATTGCCTAGATCACGCCATCCTCGTTTTCCGTAACTTAACAAAGCATTCCATTTCCTTTATTTTTCCTTTAACTCTCTCCTCATTCAAACGAATGAACATGTCAATATGTTCTTTTCTCATTTTTTAGGAACTCGCATAAAAAGATCTTCGACATTTTGCTCAATGTACAATCAAGTTCCAAATTTGAAAAAAGTATGATTAAATCATAAGCATTTTGAATTAAATGCAATGAAGTCCTTCCCGGTGTCCCAAACCAAATTTGCTGACGTGGTGTGTTGGAATCCGACTTCAATTTTCCAATAGGTATTGCTCTCTAGTGATCAATACACAAGTAGAGATTAAAGTCTATCAATTACTTACTGAAGTAATTAAGAATAAATATCAAAAGCCAGCATTGACATTAGAGGAGGAAGTTCCACAAGAGGACAACTCGATCACCTTTTCAACTTTAAAAAAAATGAATGAAATCGAAAAAAATAATCATGAACTTTACCTAAATATTAGCTGGAAAAACTTATATTTGATCGCCTTAAAAGTATAGGACTCACGGCTAAGGAATTTCTAAAGGCTAAGGATCTTCGGTTTGCAGTAGGTACCCAGTGCTTTAACTTCAATTCTTAGTTACAGGAATTGGGAGTCTAACTCTCCCAGCAACAATACAAATTAAATGCTAATCTGGACTCAACAAAGGAAATAAAGATTGAATAGCTTAAACATGATAGGTACAACTAGGTGAGTTTGAGTGAATTATCTTTTCTTTTGCCCTATATATCTCTAGCATTATCTATCTTTTCATCCATTCGATTCCCTATGTGTTCTTCTCAGTGAGCTTCCTCCAGCATTCATTTGTTTTTTCAACTTTTCTTCCCAGAAATGAATATCTTCTCCAATTAAATGCTTCATTCACAAGACTAGTCTAGGTTCAGGGGATGACTTCTCGTCGGAGAGAAGATGAACAGCGGCTAGCAATCTGCACCTGCAGGCAACTTATTTCTTCGAGATCATACTCTCTCTAAAGGAAGGAGATGTCGGTGTGTTCGCGCTTGTCAGAATTGATAATATTTAACTCAAACTCTCCATTTTTAAAACGAATGTCAGGACTTAGGTATAAACTTTAGTATGCCTACAGAAAAATCTCTGCCTCACTATTTTTTGTGTTGTTAATCAGATCAAAGAAAGCAAAACTTTCTCGTGCGATCAATTGAATGGTGCTGTATTTTCTGATGTTTCTTGGAGAGTAGTGAACATTAAAAAGGGAAACTGCATCCTTCGAAATTCCAGGTACGTGCGTGCCTAATTTTCAACCTCTTAGCATGTTGCATCCTTATTCGACTAAGTATAAATCGAACTCATGCGGAACATGAGATCAATAAAATAGAAGGTCAAAAGCACCTTATCTATTGCCCATATGAAGAGTTGATCTGTAACAAAGACTTCAAGTATATTCCTTCAAGTAATTTCTGTCACCATTAAGGGTGGTCGCAGAAAAGGAAAAGAAAGAATGTCCTGCACCAACTCTGTTTTCATCAAACCTGCAGTGGTCTCCAGATTCTATCGAAGGTTGTGTTGAGGATAAGTCTAGCA
Organism: Eucalyptus grandis x Eucalyptus urophylla; assembly: GCA_028830015.1. Lineage (NCBI taxonomy): Eukaryota > Viridiplantae > Streptophyta > Magnoliopsida > Myrtales > Myrtaceae > Eucalyptus > Eucalyptus grandis x Eucalyptus urophylla. The sequence goes on along the minus strand of CM054198.1, from coordinate 26,025,967 downwards.
AGCCATCAATAGCACAAAAGGAAGTTTCAATAAGAGGGCTAGTCTTTCACCTTTTCGCTGCACAAAATGGATGAAAGACCTCAGAAGAGTAATAATGAAAATTAAAATAATTATAAAACTGCATGGCCATAAAATTTCCAGAACTCATGATTAGCAGGTATCCCAATGTTCTTTACCTTGGGGATTTAAAGATGACGTAATAACACCGTTTGTCGGTGAACTTGCTTGTATCTCCCTAAATAAACCATTAGCAGTCGAATTGTCCAGTGGCTCCTAGGAGTCAGATACAGCTGGATCAGAAGAAACAGTACAGCTCAGCTTGCCTTTTTGGCTGATGAGATTGCTGAAGCGGCCATTGACTTCTGATCCATGGATGTGCCCCATCTTGGAGCGTTTCGTGTCCCAAGCATCTCTTGTTCTCCTTTGTTATGGAGTTACGAGCCATGACTTTTTCGGCCCACAAACTTCAACGGGTTGTCCGTCGTCAGCTTCATCGTTCAGAGTCCCAGGTCACGTAGCATCTGTAGTATTAGTAAATATGGCGAGCACTAACACTAAGAGGTCAAATGCAATGGAAAGTTCAATGGAGTGATTCTATATACTAATTAGATATCATCTTTTTAAGATTAGAATTTGAAGCTATGCCCTAGTCACTAGCTGCATCTAGCAGTCCTACAAATGATGTACAATCTCTGAAACAGTCACTGAGATTCAACTACCTTTAATTTCAAATTAATGATATTAGCTTACACATCCTTCTCAATTCCATAGAGCATAAAGACAGTGACTATGAATCAACCTCATTCAGAAGCTAAATTATGCAGGACCTCCCACATTAGTGCAGTTTCTGACTTGAGGAAGAACTACCTGAGCATAAATTCCGTATTCCCTAGAATCAACGGGCAATCCGAGCTCCACATTGGCTTCCACAGTGTCTCACCCATTGTCTTGCAAGTTATAGGCCAGTAGTTTGTGCCCCAAACCTATGCCTCTTCCTTCATGCCCCTGGAGGCACACCAGCAGGCCCCTACCAGCCGCTTCATCTGCTGCATCGAAGTCCAAGCTGGTCGCTGCAGTCACATCTAGCAGATCCAAATGTCTCCTTTGAGGCATTCTGAGTGTACCCTCACAAGGATATCTTGACCACCTCCAATGTCACCCAGCTCAGTTGATAAACTACGGAGTATGCATCAATGACGGCATATATTGCTCTCTGAAGGGAGGACATAAAAGTAAAAGAAACTAAGGATACTATCTTTAACCAAAATTACGGCATTCATCTATCGATTGCAGACACATATAGGCCCCTTGTCAATCATTTCATAAAATATAATTACAGTAGGACGCAGCCCATCAGTTCACCAACATCCTAACAATTATTTCTCCTCATGTGAAACATTCCTGTCCAAACAGCATTCTTCTCCAAGTAACATGAATTTGGCACTCCAACTTATGATTGACACGTGATTACATATTTTTTACAGACTTCTAAAATAAATTTAATGGTGTTCCACCTAAAAGATACTGTCGATTTCTCACTGGTGTAACTATTCACCTCTAAAGCTTGACAGCCAGTTCCAGTAAAATTATTCTGAAACAAAATCATGCACTGGTAGCATATAAGATGCAGTACAAATTGAAGTTGCGTTGAAAAATGCACTGCCACAAGAAAGATTCTCAATTTTACAACTAATCCATCCAACACTCCGTTTACTAGTTTCTGAATTCTTCAAATAGTTTTAGCAATTCACTCATAATCTATCTCACCTTGACCATTGCAATGTGCATTCCAACTAATACTGATCTATAGTAATAGGCTGTGAATGGCCCCCACGTTGTTGGTTATCTGGCAGCAGCAACACATTCAATTAATTTATCTCTTTTCCAACAACCTGTAAATTTATGCATTTAATGAGTCGTGAAATCATTTCTTGATCACACAATATAAGAAGCTTCTCAATATACAAGTCAGAATACACCAGACAACTTTAAGCACTTTTTTTTTAATCAAGATGTTCTATCCTTATTTCCTGGTGATAACACTGAGAATCACCTCAAGTTCCGCCTCAGTTAATGGTCAACTGACATTCAAATATAGGTTTTGAAACAAGGTAAATACAAGAAAATGTACACAGAGATAACAGCTGTCATGTGCTCATTGACATGACTCAACAAGAATCCTGGCCAGTCAACCAATTTCTAAAGTTAAACATCGGGCAATAGATGAACTGCAAACACTAATATTACAACACAATACACATAAAAAAATTGTGAGAAATAAATCTCTTCAGAACCCAAAATTATTGATCTCCATGGAATCTCGATCATCGGAATAACAACCACAAACTTAAAGCATAAACTAAACTTGAGACACGAATAGACCAAGATAGCTTATGCTTCTCTCGTCTTTTTGCTATGTAAAACAACAGCACATCAGCCCCCCATGAGAGACTCTTCTTCCCACCCCACCCAGGAATCCAAAGTTTCAACTCTTGGCTTATCCACTCCAAAAAGGGGAGATGCAGCTGGGACAACATCTTGGCAAAAAAGGCCAATACATAAGAATTGAAAGTTGAAGCCGACATTTGGATCCAATTGGGAACTACGTCTCCTAAGATATATTTGCATTGGATTGCTAGGAAGAGATACTTACCTGATTAGATCAGCAATAGATACAATTTTCAAGCTCTCCCGCTGTGCAAACTTGCGGAGCTTAGGTAATCTTGCCATGGAGCCATCATCATCCACTACCTCACAAAGAGAACTGCCACAGGTTCCAATCCAGCAAACACAGCAAGGTCGACAGAAGCCTCCGTATGCCCAGCTCATTCCAGGACACCACCCTCCCTGTACTCCAATGGGAAAATATGTCCCAGCGTGTTGAAACCTTCAGGTTTTGGAATCTCTAGACGCAAGAGCCAAAGCTGTCGTTGCCCTGTCCAGCACTGATACGCCTGTAGTCGTCCTATACTCTGCATCCTATAACAATGTCTCTTAATTACCATCCATTACAAGGTAAGAGAAGAGATGATTGAAGAAAATAACTAAGCTGATCGAATGCTATTAGGAAATCAAGAATTGGAGAAAACAATATTGTCTTACTGAACTATGAAAGAAAGTGCACGTTATCTATCATTGCTCTCGAAAATTGATTATCTACCAACTGTGGACAAGTAACAATCCGAAGCGTCTCACTCCCCAAAGGGCCATTCCTTAAGTACATGAACGTCTAAGAAACCAAAGCAGAATAACAATAAATACAAGCGATAAGAAACAAAACCTCAAGGATTGAAAAATAGATTTAGGGGGGATAAAAGCACGGTGAATGCAGTCCGAAGCTTGTCTTCATTATCCACCATCAGAGGAAGTTGCAAGCGCTCCAAATCTTCCCTCTTTCATGCTCGCACAACCAATCCCAAAGTGCCATGCTTCACGACGAAACACCAATTCGCGACGAAGGGTCGGCCGGAAGTAGCAGAATTGGAGGATTACGAGTTTCGGCGACCTTGGCATGAAACAAGGCCGCTCGGATCTTCGCCGTGAAGGTCGAACGCCGATTGGAGTTTGGATTTGGGGCTTTTTGGGCCGTCGACAAAAGCCCTAAATTCGGAACGATCGGGCTCACTGGCATTGTCAATTTGTGGGGAATCTTTCGGCAGAAATTGCGAGTGTTGGATCGACGTCGCTTTTGGAGAGCCTTTCTCCGATGGACATTAGAATCTGAGGAGACAATACGAGCATTTTCCACTCAGCTCCTGAGCACTTCCATCTTTGGACCAAATAAGAAGTCTTTCGCTTCTCCCTGGACGGCGACGGTCTCCACTTTAGAATTTTTTTATTTTTTCAAAGATTAACGATTAAAGGAACATTTCAACAGGGCCCCAAAAAATTAACAAAAAATACAAAAGGAGGTGGCACGAAATGATCTGGGCCGTACTGGGCCCGACTGAACCGTCCTCCGGCCGTCCTCACTTTGCTGCACTCAACTATATATACACATACACTTGCCTGGAGACGCTGCTTTGAGAAGACGTGTGGCATGAAAAAAAAAAAGAAAAAAAAAGGCATAATATAATATACAACAACTCATGTGCTCTCCTACTACGTATTCCTCTAGTATTTTAGCTATTGTATAGTTTTTGAACATTTGAAAAAATAGTTTTGTGATAGTTATTAAATTAAGTTATTATAATGGACAAATCAATCATATTTAGATATACACGTACTTAAACGATACATATAAATTTAATTGTCAAAAGGAGTAAATTTTAACTAAACATAAATTTGGATGGATTGCATATGCAATTCTAACTAATTGACAAAATACTAAAAAAAGTCTAGGAGAATCGACTAAGTAAATTGGACTATATATCTTTTAAACACATGACATGAAAAAATATATACACACATATATATGCAAAATTATCGTCCATGATTTTTATGTCCATATAAGGAATGCTTCTATATAGAATAGAGATAAATGCACTCGAAACTTTGAAAATTTTTAATGAAAGTACAATCAAATTCTAAATTTTATCTAGCAGGCACAACCAAGTAGCTTAGTTAGTTTTGTAAATTATGATTAATAGTATAACCTAATAATGCCGCCACTTTTAACTACTTTCGGGAAATATACTGTCAAATGAGCGCCAAATTAGCAAAATATGGTGGCACCCTGCTCATGACCACCGATAACAATCACGCGATGCTTTTGGTCTTAGGTCCTCGTGCTGATTAGTGTGCCACTATCCCTGGAGCTAGAGGAAAAGGCCACAACATGAGAGCTTTAAGATCTTACATTAAAAAAAAAAAAAAAGTTAGTTCACCATCAATTTCAACTGTCATAAAAAAAAATATTTGAAAAGACCACATTGGACTTTGTCGCTTAAATTAGAGGAGATAATGTGAAGTACTTGATAATATTTTTAATAAATTTTAGGATTTTATTACATAACCTGAAAACGGTAAGATGTAGTTGGATTTACAGAATTTGAATTAATTTGTCCTTGTATATGGCTTAATTGCAAAATTTTTACAAATTATATGTCAGTGATATAACAGCATTTGATTGTTCTTTTTCTTTACCAAACTTAACATGATAGCTAATGACACAAGAATGGCGTGATAACTGAACTAACAATTGAAAGCATAAAGTAGTAGATGGAATACAAGACTAGTGGTGAATTGATTTTATTTGCCTTAGATAAGTGGCGTAATGCTTCCTGAATGTCGTGTGCTCACTTATCGCAAATTGATGTCAACCGTTGGATGACAAAGCATCTCAACTATGCGATCAAAGATAAATTGATGTCCACCATTGGATCTGGCACAACAATCTTGTCTTGCCAAACCCCATCGTCCCATAGCTCACGCCAAAATTAATAAATCGCATTCTATCAACAGAAAAAATTATCAAAAAGGTTAAAACCTTTAGCAATTTTGTCAATTTAATTCTAAACATTTTGTTTTGTCAATTTAGTTATAAACATTTTGTAATTGTACCAATTCAGTCCATATGACAAATTTTGATTGATTGGCGCTAATGTGGATGCCAGCCATCCTATCGACGTTAATGTGAATACTTTTTAATAATATTACATTTTTTCGAGTTTTATTTATTTATTATTATTTTTCCTCCTTTCTTCTTTCTACCGAATCATGTGTAATTGAATAAAAAACACTCAAGTAGCCTAATATTGTCTCTAAAAGAAAATGGCAATCCAAAAATCCCTATTGTAAAGCCATAAAGGCTCGTCTAATTTTGGATTTTAATTTTTTTTTAAGGATTTTCTAAACTTTAAGAGAAAAAAACTATTTGAAGAGCTAGCAAATTTTTTAAGGAATTCCAATTTTCTGAATTTTTATGATTTTTCAAGGTTTTCTAAAAATTTTATGATTTTACTATTTATTTATTTATTTATTATGTTTTTGTGAATTTTCTGGATTTTTTAAATTCTCAATGATTTTTCTGAATTCTATGAATTTTTTTATTCTTTATGATTTTTTATGATTTTATTATGCTTTTTAAGATTTTTTAATGACTTTCATTATTATTATATTCGGGAAAAGGATTTCGGGCCATGTTTACCCGGCCCGACCCGCTAACCCGATCCGTCTATCTGGACCCGACCCGCGTCGGATTAAACCTTAATTTTTAAAGCTTTTTTTTTTTTTTTAAATTCCTTCATCCCCTTCTCAAGTCGTCATCTTCCCGAAACCAATCTCTCCCCCTGCAACTTGCCGAATCTTCTCTATGGAAAAACTCAAAGCTCACCACACGAAGGCACTTCAAAATCTCAACCGTTCCAACGTCGGCAGCCAACCTCGCCCACCGTCACCAAACCATCACTGCCGATCATCTCCGACCGTCGTCAAACCTTCGCCGACGATGGCTTACCCTGCGGTAACCCCAACACATCCTCCACCGAAAAAGAACTCCTTTCTAACTTAACAGTCACACACCCCAATCCAGAAACCGGACGAAACACTAGTGCTTGAAAGAGAGGTGGAGGCATCCAACACGGCCGTAGCTAATCGCGATCGTCACCAAAATAAACAAGGATGGATTTGAGACTCTGACCACGTTCAAACTACACCATGAGCATGATATGCATCCAGAAGGAAAAGGAACGCAGCAGTTAGTGTGCTAGACACGAATCACTACAGATGTAAACATTATCAAGCATCCGATTATGCAAAGTCAGATTCGAAACGTCTAATGCGCAAATCATCGACCAGGTGGCGTGCGTTTTTTGTATATAAGTTCCGAGACCATATTTGATGGTGTACTCGGTGTAAACGCAGTGCATCAACCTCTAGATCAGCACAAATCACGACGAAAATGATATCAGTTTAGTAAAGTCTTCTCGTGAGTTCGATGGCCAAGTTTAATACTCTAAACTTCAGCAAAACCGAACGAAACAGAGCAGAGATTACCCGACTTGAAATGTTCGTGTTGTGATAAAAACTCGAATCGGCTACCGAATCCTTCACGTCCTACCAATGAACTGGATTTCGGCTTCGTGAAGAGTTTTCGGAGGAGATTTGCTTTTCCATGAATCAACTCGGCCACGAACAGAGCCACACCAGCTCTTTTTGCAAAACGTGGCCTAGCTCAAGAACGGAGAACTCCAGTAGATGGCAGCAAACGGCGGGAGATCTTTCTATTTTGAGGAAACAAAATGGGCTGAGAAAGGGAGAAACAAAACCAAAAGGAAAAGGGTTGGGCTGGAACAAAAATCGGAAAAATAAGAGCAAAATTGGGCCAATTCAGGGATTAAGCCCGAGTGGGCCGGAAATTTTGCTTAGAAACCGGGCCAGGCATAAATGGCCTAACCGAATTTTATTTTATTTTTTTATCTATTTTTCTTGTTTATATATTTATTTTTTGTTTTCTTTCTTATTACTATATCCAAAGCTTTATTCATCACTAGCATATCTCAAATTCCAATATAGATGTCGCCTAACACTGCCTCACACGCTAATTTCTTTCGCCAAGTGGATTTGGTGTAGTGTAGGAAGAATGTGATATGTCATTTTCTTTAGAGCTTTCATGGTTCAATCCCTTAAACCAGGATTTATTGATAAGGACAAGTTCAGAATCGGGTGGACATATTTATACTCCACTTGGTAAAGAAACCTAACCGAAGAAGAAACGGCAAAGGAGCAAATACCACTAATCCAATAGTTGATTGAGTTAAAACATTGAAAATGTCATTTTAGGCCTTTTGCGTTGCTGACCTGAATTTAGTTCCTAACTATGCCTCCTTTGTGCAATTGTCATGAATCGATGAAGAAGTGTACTCTTTCTACTTTTATTTTCTTCCTTTTTCGAGCTAATTGCAATTTATCAGCCTTTTTTTGTTTTTGTTTCTAAATAGAATCTCTCAACATCAGTGCTTCTCATGTTTTAATGAGAGAGAATTTTTTCAATTATCTCTTTTCTAGTTCATAACCATTTCACGATACGCCTTTCTTAATCTATAGTTTCCTAGATCACATATTTTGATACACAGGCAACATTTTAATTTCAACTAAGTAGAATGATAGAAAGTTCGTGCCATTGTCTACGAGAATTCTCCTGTCTTTGCGTAGGCCTAATTAGTCTAATTGCAGAGTGAGATGTTTATGAGCTAGTGAATTCATATGTTGGTGATGTGGCCATCTTACCCCTCTATCGATAAAATGAAATAGTTGGCGGTAATTGCAGATGAAGTCTACATAGAACTAGCAAAATACATGTTTGTTGCACAGCTCCAAGACTATAGTTTCCACATATTTTTCTAAATGTTAGTTTAATTCTATTTTCCCTTTATTCATATTTTAAGTTAATTGTTTTACTCAAACTTTCGAATTTTAATTTGGTCGTATCATGATATTAGTTAATATATTTTTTACTTCATTACTATATTTAATAAGTTATATAGACATTCATGTCAAGATAGAGAAATATTGATGGCCCCATACTTTAATATGCCTATGAGTAAAATTGGTATGAAATTAAAAAATAATGTAAGGTATTCTTTTAGAAGTTAAAATAAAGGTTGCTAAAATAAAACTTGAAGACTGATGCAAATTATACTTTGAACTTGATGATGCTGTATATATGCTTTAGAATATTAATTACTCTATCAAATAAAAAAAAAAATCAATGACCTCTTCAACCACACATTTTTACAAAGAAACTTCCATGAAAGACCTGTGCGTATATTTAAGAAGATCGCAAGTAATCAACGAATCTCTTACCTTCTAAATTTTGTGCCTCCCAATGTTCGAAGTGGACCAACTTGGACTATAGCACTAGAAATGCATAGTCATGACATCATTTCATTTTTGAAAGGGTGGCAAGAATTCATGGAGCTAGTACTTCGGAGATATTATGATGACATACAATTATACAAAATTGCAATTGTTAATTTAAATTAAGCATGCACTTCAATTGAATTGTCTACATTCTAAAGGCCACTCAATATGTGCATAAATTCAATTGAGCATCGACATGGTGCCATCATTTTATTAAATGAGATTAGCCTAGATTGACATGTAGTTGTAAAATTACGGTACTCCATCATTTAATTTTACTCCCAGACAAGGGAATTTTAGTAAATCAAAGAATAGCAATATGGACCAATTGCATAGTGGTGTGAAAAAAGGTAACAAAAATATAAGAAATGGAAAAACTATGGTAACATTCAATGGAGGGGAGTGGCAAGTAAAGAAAGTTCCGGACATGGATCAAAGTTAGGCCCAGTCGCATGTATGCCGAAAACGAAACAGGGCACGTCTAGATCACGTAGTAGGCCTCATCCCGGTCATGAATCAAGCTATGTCTAGTCGTGGCTTGATTCATTCTTTCCCCTTTTCAATTGCATAAATCTTATTCCTTTCCTTTGTCAAATTCTACAAATGCCTTGATTCTTACTTTGCTCAAGGTGATGCAAGGGTGGCAAGGAATCATGCTCGAGCATGGTATGATTCCATGCCATTATGGTTATAAGGGGGGAGGGGCCAGGCTATCAAAAGGTCTTTCAGACTTGACCTTCAAAATCGAAATGGGCCAAGGCTTCGCATGCATGATAGGAGAGTCTTACTGAAAAACCAAATTCATCCATACCTTGAGGACTTGAAATATTTGCATGAAGTTTTGAATATGATCGCATATCGATCTGGTTAACAAAATTATGTGGTATTATCCAAAAAAATCCATAATTCTTAGCGAAAATCTCTAAGGTTTTGAATATGATCGCATATCAATCATGGAATTTTCTAAGAAGCATAATCCAAAGGTGCGACGGTTTTGCTGCGGAAGCTAGGGAGAATTTCTATGTTCGGTAGCCGGCATCGCAAGAAATAGAGAGGGATTCGTGGTCGACGGTTTTGCTGCGGAAGCTAGGGTTTCGTCCGCGGAACAAGTAGAAGCCGAAGCACTGTTACACGGTCTTCGCTTTATCTCCAACTGGCCGTCCAATCACGTGCAAGTGCTTCAAAGTCAAGAACTTCGCTTCGTATGTGAAAGCGATAGCTTAGCGGTGGTGGACTATGTCTTGGGCCGGGCCGAGATACCATGGAATCTAAGAAGCATAATCCAAAGGTGCGAACAGGAGCTCCGTATGGGCCGTCAAGTATCAGTAACGCATTGTCCCCGGGAGGTAAATAAAGCGGCAGATTGGCTCATTCGTGCACACCGCCGTAAACAACTTCCTCCAGATTGGGTGAATAGACCCCCTCTATCCCTTAGGAATATTTTACTTTCTGAATGTAACGCCTCGTTGATCTCCAAGACTTCGTAAGCTAATACATCAGTAGCTATTTCGACCAAAAAAAAAAACCATTCATGCCAAAAAAGAAAAAAAAAATGAGGTCCACACATATCTCATTTGATAGAGCTTTGTCACCGAAACAAAGCAATGCACGTTGTGTGGAGGCTACTCGACCCAATAATTTGACAAGACGTGTTTTAATGAAGTGTCCCCACTCTCTCCGTCTCTGATTGACCTTTAGCATAAGAGCATGCCGCCCGGGATATTTTTGCTACAATGCGGAAATAAACCAATGATTTATGATAAACCAAGCTGATTTATAGTTGGGCAAAAATGAGGGTCCTTCGGCAATTTTCATTTTTGCTGTCGAAATGAAATTTGCTTCTGCTTTATTGTGTGCCTCTTTCCTGGTTTGTTTGTTTTTGTGTACTTCTATGGCAGTTTTTTTTTTGGGTAAAATACTTCTATGGCAGTTTTGTTTCTGAAGGGTAGCATTGCTTGCTAGTGTGGGTGTTGCAACTTTACTTCTATTCGCTGCTATTTGGTAGATTGGATTATGGACTCTCGATTTTGGACCTAGGGACTGTGTACCATTGGACCCTTTTGTTTAAGTCAAGCGTTAGAGCTAGAGATTTGGTGATCTAGGGCTTTAACTTAGCCGCTTGACCAAGCAAAGAGTGCTGATTATAACTTTTGAGATTGCCAAATACTATCATGAATTATTAATACATCTTGTGTCTTCTCTCGTTCTGTGTGCTTATATTATGATATTAAATTCATATTCCTACATTGCTTGTTCAAATAAGCATATAAGGGCAGAATAGGACTCCTTAAGGTGTATATTAAAGAAAATAATAATTATCAACAGTAAGGATTCATCGCATCTTATCAAAAAAATAAAGGACAAATTGCATTTACAATGTCCTCTGCCATGCCTGACGTGGTCCCCTCATATAAGGGTCAATAATAAGACAATGACTAAAACAGGTTCAGAAGATGCAATAATTTGACAAAGACATTAGCTAGTAGGGCGTCCCATCTATCTCCATCTCGTGACTACCTTTAATAAAGATGCGTTCTGAAAAAGCTAAAAAAACAATCAGTGTTTGTCCATTAGCAATGGTGGATAGGATGGAGACCAGACACTGTTGATGGTACTGTTCAAGCATGGGAATAATAATTCAGAATATCATTCAATGTTTGTCCAACGAGTGAATGACTATCTCCTTCTCGTTACTACCTTTAATAAAGATGCGTTTTGAAAAAGCTAAAAAGAAAGTACTAATGGACAATCAATGTTTGTCCATTAGCCGTGGAGGATAAGATAGAGACCATAAATTGCCGATGGTTACTGTTCGAGCAAAGGAATGATAATGCAGAAAATCATCCATTTCTATACTAAAGAACTCTATCGTTGCTTAGTTTAGGTCTATATTAAGGTTGAGCTGCCAAGCTCCATTATCTGTATTAGAGATGTTTTGAATATTTTTTCTGAAAATAAAATGACTAAAGACGGTGTTGAAAAAAACCATGAAGCTACTAAAGATGGCAGTATAAAGAAACGAAAAGCTAGGGTTAAATTTGATTCATTTTCTCTTGATGGATTAGGAAATATCCTAAATAATCTCCCCTTTCTTCCTCATGGTTTGTGTCTTTGTTAAGGTTATAAATCGTTGGATCTCTACTATTGAATCTCATCGGTTGATAATAAAATATTCCAAATAAAGTTGTTTAGTTTCTATCACCAAAATCTGAAGATCATCATGTCAAGAACCAAAATTGGCTTACTACAAATTGAAAATGTAATGCACAATATTTCTCTTTATCACCCCCGAAATAAAACAGCAGAGACATTATTGTAGCCCATATATTTAAATAAATATGGATTAAGACCTGTTAGTGGAGCCTTGGTGTTTAGAGAAAAGACATAACACTGTTCCCCCATTAATGTGCGATGCAGAGGAGCCAAAAAAGGGCTCACGTCACCACTAATACAACTGGCATCCGATACTAAGGACCGGGTTGTGCTACTTATCATTGTGTCCATCTTCACCTACCCAATACCAAACTTCGACTCTAAAAAAATAACCAAGGGATTAAAGCTGTCGGTGAAAATAAAATTGAACTACTTATCTTGCAAAATGATAGCTGTCAAAGAAAATCGCTCTATATATTTCACCCATATTTCTATCCGTTCTTGTTAGATGTGTTTCATGATAGGTATGTTACAAAACAAAAACTAGAAAATTACCATGTGAAAATCAATTCCCTCTTTTCATTAATTGAAGTGGTCAATCCTATAATAGCTTAGAATTGCATAGGCTAATTCTATGGTCAACTTAAGAACTGGCCATCTCTGTTTTTTCTGTTTTATTTTTTTATTAATTGCTCTATCATATCCAATTGATTATGGAATTAGAAGAAGAATGTCAATCAATGTATAATTTACCACATGAAGGGAGTTTTCATACTGTAATAGTAAACTTACTGGCTAATTTGAGTAGGGAATGATTTGAAAAATAACGTTCAAAACTCTTATCCTATACTTTCGTCCTATACTTTCGTTGTCATCCTCAAAGAAGTTATTATTTCCAAAAAAGAAGCAATGAATTATTATTACAATCTCCGGCTCTGTTTTTGCCTTCCACCCGCGGCCAAGAAGCCCGCCGGACGCCCCACCTCCGCCGCACCTCCGAAGGCCGCAACCTGCAGGTCTCTCGCTCGCCATCACCGAGCACCACCGACGCTGCTCCTGCTCCGTTCCAGCGAGATTTCCTCCGATCGGCGTCGCGGCGTGGGTGGTCGGTCGACAGTGGCTTCTTCCTGTGCCGTCAGCTAGTTGCCTCCGGGGTGATTTCTCCTTGCCTGTACGATGGTCGGTGAGAGAGAGAGAGAGAGAGAGAGAGAGAACTCGTCGGAGGTCTCGGCGGCTCGCTGCTTTCCCGCAATAGGCACTGTTCCTGCGGAATCTGCTGCTGCTGATTCCAGTCTATCTGGCCGGCGGTTCGACCTGAATCTTGGTGGCAAGAGGCGCCTCTGGACGCTCTTCAAACCCCTGCTAAGCTCTCCCTGGTACGTCGCCTATAATGTGAGGCCGATGGGTTAGGGTTAGTGTTTTTTTTCTCTGCATCTTGCTGCTGCGATGGATGAGTCTACGCGGTTCCGGTTAAATGAGAAGGGGTTGAGCTCCCAAGCACCCTCTTCTCCTAGAAATGATCGACCCTCTTTGGATGGTCCTTCGTTGGTTGCGGATAAGCGGAATGCTCTGCCTGCTTCTGCTGGTTTCGCGAATTCGCGTACTGTTCCTGTAGTGCGCAGAGGTCGACCAGATAATAGGGGGCGATCCAAGTCCATTCGATCTCGTTCAAGGGGTGGATCGAAGAAGCCTACTCCTCGCACATGGGCGTCGGTTGCTAGTGCAGCCAGCAAGGGATATAGTCTGGGTTATATGCTAGACTACTCCCCTCCTCAGATCGTGAACAACAGACTAGTCATACAAATGGATGAAACCGACATTCAAGCGGCGGATCCGAAGTTATATGATTGTCTTGTTGGCTATTTCATTGGTAAAAAACTGTCGTTTAAGCTTGTGGAAGAGTCCCTCAAGAGAGCTTGGGGATTGGTTTTGACTGAAGTTCTGTCGAATGGAAGAGGATTGTTCCTCCTTCGTTTTTCTGACAAAGAATTCAGGAGGAAACTACTAGAGGGCGGCCCTATAACCCTGGCGAGAATTCCTTTTATTTTACAGCAGTGGCAACCGGGTATCGAACTAAAGAGAGACTCTCATATGTCTGTGCCGATATGGGTGAGATTGAGAAACCTTCCCTTCGAGTACTGGTCTGCTCAGGCGATTAGCAAGGCAGTAAGTTCTCTTGGTAAGCCTTTATATGTTGATCAAAGAACGGAGCAAATGTCTATGATATCGTTTGCCCGTGTTTGTGTTGAAATAACTGCTAGGCAAACTTTATATGATTGTATTGATCTGGTTACGGATGGGAGAACTGATGTTGTTGAAGTTGAGTATGAATGGAGACCATTAGTTTGCGCCAAATGTGATATGTTCGGACATAGCTGTCAGAATACTGTTCCTGTTCCAGTTACTGAAGTGGGTGGCAAGATGGCTCATAGTCAAGCTACTTCTGTGATGAACCCTGAGTCTGAATTGTTGGTGAACAGAGGTAAAGGAGTGGTCGTACCGGCCTCATCCGAATATAATGATAATGATTCACGGGATACTCGGCGGGGTTTAGTTTCTGCAGTATCCTCTACTGATATGAATGCTTCTAGACCTCTGGTTAGGGGTGAATCCAGCTCTCAGCAGATGGCTCCTTATCGCCCAGCTGAACCAATGATTGATCATGACTCCAATGCTGATATAGCTGAGCCTGAGGATACTGAGATGTGGTCGAAACAGACCAAGCGGAAGCATAAAAGACTAAGGAAGAAACAGGCCGCTAGAGAAGTTGCTGTTGCTGCTGCTGAAGCTTCTCGGGCGACTGCTGTCTCTAAGGCATCCTTCAGTCTATCACCTATCACGGAGGAGGACCATCTGTTACAGAGGAATCCTTCTAAGGGAGAAGATGATCTGCATTCTCCATCAAATGTTAAATCGCCTGCTATGGCAGAACCTACTGGTTCGGACCCGTCTATGATTGTCCAAGAGTCCTCTCAGGATGTATCCAGCTCAAGCTCTCAGGAGGAATCCTCTTATGATGATCTACCGAAAGCTGACGAACGTGTGAGTAAACCAAGTAACCATATGACTGAAAGACTACAAGATCACCTTGCTGACATGCTGGAAGCTTCCCCTCTCCCTATCGGTCCGAAGAAGCCTGCTAAGGGCGCCAAGACCTCTAGGAAGAGGTAAGCCGTTTCTCTCCTATGTTTTTTGGATGTTTTTTGGCTTCTGGAATATCAGAGGCGTCCTTGGTCCGCTAAGGCGCGCTGAAGTTAGGCGTTTTGTTGCGGTTAATAAGTTATGCTATATTGGCTTACTTGAGACTAAAGTTCCCGAAGATAATTTTGAATCTATCTCCTTCACCCTCATCAGGGGTTGGAGTTGGGTTGCAAACTATAGTTGCTTCCCTCGTGGGAGGATTTGGGTTGGGTGGAACCCGGAGCTTGTCTCTTTCCTTCCAATTTCTATCACTAATCAAGCAATTCATGGGTGTCTTAAGTGTAATGATTCTGGTATTACTTGTTCGGTTTCTGCTATATATGGAGAGCACACTTTTGTCCGCCGTAGGCCGCTCTGGGCAGACTTGCAGCATTATAATGAGATATTTCAAGATACGGCGTGGGTGGTTGGAGGCGATTTTAATGCAATTAAGGACCCTTCCGACCGTGTTGGTAGCTCCACCAACTGGATCCCCTGCTTTGATGAATTTGCTCAATGTTTGGAGCAGACTGACTTGGCGGACTTCAGATTTGTTGGCCTTCGATATACGTGGTCTACATCGTCGGTGGGGAATTCCAGAAAGATGAGAAAGATTGATCGTGTGTTGGTAAATAGCAAGTGGAATGAGGACTTCTCCTTCTCTGAGGCGACGTTCCTTAGTCCGGGCATATCTGACCATTCACCGGCCGTCGTTAAAGTTATTCATCCGCCTCGCACTTTGAAGCCTTTCAAATACTTCCATTTCTGGGAGGACCACCCTGATTTCAAATCCATTGTCTCACAGGCTTGGAGCACATTGGTGTATGGAGTTCCTATGTTTCAATTAGTCTCTAAACTCAAGCTCGTGAAAGCCCGTCTTAAGCTTCTAAACCAAGAAGAGTTTTCTGAGATCTCGGGGAGAGTTTTAGAGGCAAGAGAGAACCTTAGTTCCATTCAGACTGACCTTCAAGTTGACCCGTTGAATCTCCATCTTGCTGAAAGGGAGATGGTTTGTCGTCGGGAGTTTATTGTTTTGAGGAATCAAGAGGAGGCCTTTTTCCGTCAGAAGTCCAGAATTTTGTGGCTGAAAGAAGGGGATAAAAACACGAGATTCTTTCATCACTCGGTGAAGAGAAGGCAGCTAAACAATAGAATTCTTTCGATTAAAGACCCCTCTGGAATAGTTATATCCGATCCTTCGCTGCTGCCGCAGGTATTCATCAATTTTTTCTCTAACTTGCTATCCCCTCATGAGACGTTCTCTAAACCGTCTTGTGAAGAGTTAAAGAGTTACATCCGTCGCCCTCTCAACGAAGAGCAGATTGCTGCCTGTAATGTTCTGGTTTCGGATGACGAGATCAAGTCCACGGTATTCTCATTAGCTAAGGAAAAAGCCCCGGGCCCAGACGGGTTCTCTGTGGAATTCTTCAAATCTAATTGGGAAATCGTTGGTCCCTTGGTCTTATTGGCTGTTCGGGATTTCTTCCAATATGGGAGGATGCTCAAAGAGGTAAACGCGACAATCCTTACTCTTGTGCCCAAGATTTCCAATGCTAGTGCTGTTTCGGATTTCAGGCCGATCGCGTGCTGCAATACCATTTATAAAGTTATTACTAAGATCCTAGCTAATTGTATAGCGGGTGTGTTACATGATGTTGTGAGTCGTTCTCAAAACGCATTTGTTAAGGGAAGGAGAATTAGAGATAACATTCTCATTGCCCAAGAGCTTTTTGCGGGTTTTCATCTTCATCCGTATCTCCCCAAGTGTGCGGTGAAGGTAGACTTTCACAAAGCTTATGACACTGTTGATTGGGATTTTTTGGAAAAGGTTCTCCTTGCTTTCGAGTTCCCGATTGAGCTTACAAGACTAGTGATGGCTTGTGTTCGGTCTCCATCATACTCTATAGCCATTAACGGTGAACTTCATGGTTTCTTTCGCGGAGGACGTGGTCTCAGACAGGGAGATCCCATGTCTCCTTATTTGTTTACTTTAGTTATGGAAGTATTCTCTGGAGTGTTGATATCCCGCACGGCCAGCCAGGACTTTAAATACTTCTGGAGGTGTAAACCGGTCCGATTGACTCACTTATTCTTCGTCGACGACGTCTTTCTGTTCTGTCAAGCGGACTGGTTCTCGGTGTCCACTCTAAAGAGAGGCCTCGACATCTTTTCCTCATGGAGCGGACTCTACCCGAATAAGAGTAAATGTGAGATCTTTATTTCTGGAGGTGACCAATCCATTCGGAATAGAATTCTCTGGGCATTTGATTTTCAGGAAGGTAAACTCCCTGTCCGGTACTTGGGAGTCCCTATCATTTCCTCTAGACTGAATAAGGCTGATTGCATTGATTTGACGAATCGCATTACTGCTAGGATTCAATCGTGGGCGCATCGGTTTCTATCGTTCGCGGGTAGATTACAGCTCATCCGTTCAGTGCTTCATGCCGTTCAATCCTTTTGGTTGAGTGTTTTCACTCTTCCTTCCTCTGTGGTAACTAACATTGAACGTATTACGAGACAGTTCTTATGGAAAGGTACGGCCTTGGGTCGGGGAGGCGCTAAGGTTGCGTGGGAAGACGTTTGTCTTCCAAAAACTGAAGGTGGTTTGGGGATCCGAAACCTGAGGGAATGCAACAAAGCTTCAATGGTAAAATTTATTTGGATCCTTTTCTCCGACAAGGAATCTCTGTGGTGCCGTTGGATCCACTCCATCTTCTTATCCAAGAGGAACTTCTGGAATGCACCTCAACCTAGAGCATGCTCCTGGTCTTGGAAGAAAATTCTCCAGCTTAGAGGCAACTTTCGAAGCTCCTTTAGATGGAAGGTTGGTAATGGTTTCTCTGTGTCCCTTTGGCATGACTATTGGTTGTCGTGTGGCCCTCTTGATTCATTTGTGCCTCCATCGTTCAGAACCGCTCTTCATATTCCTGATAATGCGGTGGTTGCTGATTTATTTTCGCCGTTAGGCCAGTCCTTTAAGGAGTTCTTACTGAGATGGGGTATATCCCTCTCGAACTTGTCTTTAAGTAATGACAGATTTATATGGTGCGGTCATCCATCGGGCATCTTCTCGGTTGGATCTGCTTGGAATGTTATGAGGAGTAAGAAAACTCCGGTTAACTGGGCTCCTCTGATTTGGGACAATGCCATTGTTCCTCGGTACCAATTCATCCTCTGGCTTATCGTGAAGAATCGACTTCCCACGCAGAGTATGCTTCTATCCTATGGGCGCATAAACTTCAGTGTATGTGCATTCTGCAGCGAAGTCCCTGATTCTAGAGACCATCTCTTCTTCGGATGTCGCATCTCGACTTCTCTGGCCTTCTTTTGGGCCGCCAGATGCAACCTTCCTTGGAGAAATCAATGCTGGAGTGAGGTACTCTCTTGGGCTCGAAAGTTCCTAACTGGAAATGATTTCTATCATAGAATTGTCCAGCTCTCCTTCGGGGCCCTTTGTCATCTCATTTGGAAGAAGAGGAATGCAATCATCTTCAGAGGTGAATCCCTTGTCGTTCCGGCGCTAAAAAACCACCTAATTAAGGTGGTTAAGGACAAGGTTAGTACCTTCAAGAATGTCGATCCTACTCCGAGTAACAAGCGGCTTCAGAGAGGATGGGGCTTTGATCCGGCGGTCTTCTCCTCGGTCTCCTGTTGATCCTTCTTGTTTTCTGTATCTGGTTGTAATTCCGTTCTTTGCCTTTAGGTAGAGTGCAGGAGGTTCGGAGGTTGTCTCCGTTTGTCTTCTTTCTTCCTTAGGAGTTTCGTCGCTTATCGTGTAGCCTTGTGCTCTTTTACATTGGATCCCCCTCACTTTGCCGCCACTGGTCAGAGTGTGGGTTATGGTTCCGATCTTTTGTAAGCTTTCCCTCTTTTAATTTAATTACCTTTACCAAAAAAAAAATATTATTACAATCTCATGTTTGAACCAGTAATGCAAAAAATGGGGCTCCACATTGTACCCTCTCTGATAGAGCCCTGGAAAATAGCAACGCGCGTTGCTCAAAATACCCGATGCAATAATTTGACAAGACGTTATTTAATAAAGGGTCCCCACTCTCTCTATCTCTGATTGACCTTTAGCGTGTGGAGCATCCCGCCCAAGATATTTTTGCTACAATGCAGAAATAAACCCAAGATGTTAAACCAAGTTGATTTGTAGTTGGGCCAGAATGGGAGTCTGTCGGTAATTTTCATATTTGCTATTGAAATGAAGTTGCTTCTGTTTTGTTGTGTGCCTCTTTTGTGGTTAGTTCGTTTCTGTGTGCTTCTGTGGTAGTTTTTATTTCGGAAGGGTGGAGCTGCTTGCTAGTGTGGGTGTTGCGGCTTTGCTTCTATTCGCTGCTGTTTGGTAGATTTAGTCATGGATTCTCGATTTTGGACCCGAAGACTCTGCGTTTCGTCAACCTTTTGTTTAAGTCAAGCCTTAGAGCTAGAGATTTGGTAATTTGGGGCTTTAGCTTAGCCGCTTGACTAAGCAAAGATGCCATTAATTTCAACAAAAACAGCGTCGTTTCATTGCAACCTTAGTCCACGTCACATCATTGCTGAAAGGACTTGATTACAATTTTGCTCAAAGGATTAAGATTAAATTAATTAAATTAAAAAATTTGGAGCTCCATTACATTACATGTAATAAGTTTTAGACTGATTGTGCAATTTTCCAGCAGCGGTAAAAATCCAGCAGCTTGTACTTTGATGAAATAGAAGATTCTTGTGTATATCTACCCATTAATCACAATCAAATCTTAGTCTCATACATTTGTTGACCACACGAGTAAAATGATAATTTGCATTTGTCAAATTTGATCCTCTAATTTTATGTCCTCCCCTACGAAACTTTATTTCCACATGTTAAAAACTCCACACTATTTAACTAATTAGATAGAGTAGTAGTAAGCTCAACTTGCATCATTTGGGTCTCAATTAAAAATGATGTAATACAAATAATGAGATCATTTGGGCTCATGAGCATTGGCTTCATGCAATTACAAAACCGTTTTGTTTCTTCAAAATTTGGTTATGAAAGGCGACAAGGAACTTCATTCGCTCATGCATGATGGAGTTTCCTAAGCCATGGTCGCAGCTGATCTTTTTCTATTCTTCTTATTTTTACAACCGTTTGAGTTAAAAAAACTCATTTTTCAAATACTCCAACTTTTTAAATTGCAATGTCTTCTAGTGTTTAGAGTTCACTTGTGTCTAGCCAAGCATCAATCAAGGTAAAAGTTTATAATTTGTTACGCACATATCGTTTAAATGTTATAAAGCAAGAGATATACAACAACTAAAATAATTGATTTATACAAGTGATGTGAACAAGCTGGGGTGAGACAATCGCATCATTTTGCCAATCATCTCCAAACACATTATTCTTAGCAAGATTAACTTATCGAGCACATTTGAATCAGAGCATTCATTTTCAAAGTGGTGATGTAGCCATCTTCTTTTAGAGATTCATGGAAAGTTCCCAAGCTTAATTCATCGTGCATGTCTCCAAATTTCTAATCTTGCCTCATATTATAGTTTGTTTTAGCTTCACTTTGCTTGCTTTTATCCCTTGTACACGTGGCTAAGACTTGAGATTATGTTATGCACTCTATGTATAGTCTAAGAGCACAAAATTTGATAGGTTAAAATTGATTACTTACATATTATGCACCCATTATACAGTTGGGGTGCTGATTATAACTCTAGGTGCTAATTATAACTCTTGAAACTAGCGAATACTGTCAAGTATCGTGGATACACATCTTGTGTCTCTCATTCTGCATTTATATTATGGTGTTTCATTCATATTCAAACATTCTTGTTCAAATAATTACGCGGGCATACAGTTCCTTTAGATTCTTCAATGTATATATTGAAAGAAATAATAATTTTGCAAGTTTTATTAATTTAGAAAATTCGTGGACGGTGAAGTTGATGTTTCATCATATCTTGTCAGAAAATAAAGAACTAAATTGCACGTGCCTTCTCCCATCCAATGCCTGTCGGCGAACAGTCAAATAAGGGTCAATAATGAAGGTGTGACTAAAACAGGTCCTAATTTGACTAGACATTGCTAGCAGGATGTCCCATCTATCTCTCTCTCTACCTTTAATAAAGATACTTTTAGAAAAAGCTAAAGGGGCCAATGGACGCAAGTACTCGTGGACAATAGTGTTTGTCCATTAGCAGTGGAGGATAGGATGGAGACCAGACACTGATGATGGAACTGTTCAAGCATGGGAATAATAATACAGAATATCATTCATTTCCACACTAAAGAAATCTATCGGTGCTGAGTTTAGGCCTAAACTAAGGTTAAGTTGCGGAGCTCCATCATCTGTGTTAGAGATAAATATTTCCTCTGAAGATGAAATGATTAAAGATGATGTTCGACAAAATTGAGAAGTTACTTCAAATGAAATGACTAAAAATGGCGGCATAAAGGAATAAAAAGCTAAGATTTAATTTGATTTATTCTTTCTTGATAGCTTAGGAAATATTCTAAATATCCCTGACAATATGTACCAATTTCCTCTTTCTTTATGGTGGTTTGTGTATTTGTTAAAGTTCTTAATTGTTGGATCTCTACTATTGAATCTCAGCCATTGATAATAGAATATTTTAGGAAAAAGTTACTGTGTTTGCATCACCAAATTCTAAAGATTATCACGTCAAGAACCAAAATCTGGCTTACTACAAAACGAAAAATGTATGCTTGGTTACAAAGACTCATCACATATTTTTCTCTTTATCACCTCGAATTAAAATAACAGACATTATTGTAGCCCATTTATTTAAATGAATCTGGAGTTCGACCCCTCACTAAAGAAACTTGCCGTTCAGAAAAGAAATCATGAAACTGTCCCTGTCGTTAATATTCACCGAAGAGGAAGTGTGTGAAAACGACTTCAAGTCACCGCTAATGCGAGTGCCATCTGACACCAAGGGCCATGTTGTACTACTAATTACTGTGTCCATCCTCACACACGCACTACGGAACTTTGGCTCTAAAAAATGATGCGAGCAATTAAAGCTCTTGGTGAAAATAAAATTGAATTTTTTATCTTCCAAAAAATGGTAACTGTAAAAAAAAATCACCATACTATATTTCACTTATATTTCCATCCACATCTTTTTATTAGTGGATAATGTTTCACAGTAGATATGTTTCAAAATAAGAACTTAGGACTTTACTTTGTCATTATTTTCCAAGTCATTTTTTTCCCATAGATCTATATTCATTTTGATGATGTTGGTCAGAATGATTGTCATGAATTAGAAATATGCAACAGTGATTCCACAAAGACTCCATATGACATTCCATCATCATTTTTTTTTATTCTATAGTTAACTTATTCTATTTGTTTAGACTTTTTAAGTACCATTTTCTGCGTTTTGCTTTTGCTCAAAAAAATTGAAAATGGAAATAATTAGGTATCATAAATTATGAAAAACACATAACTCTATTTGAAGGCTTTGAAAATCAATTTGTGATAACCGCAATATTTGGATAATAGATGTTAGAAGTAAACCCAAGCATTTGTGATAATTAGAATCAGAATGAGGAACCACAAAGCAATGTCAATCGTTGCTCACAATTGTTTCCATATTAATTTTGTCATGTATGGAGTAGCAGTATTCAAGAAATAGGAATAAAAAAAGTTTAATTTTCTTAGAAGTTCTGATCCAACAATTTTTACTTGAAGCTACATCTAATGTAACAATTATAATCGACATTCTAATATGACAATTTGCTTAATTGTAATGTTAAATTTATATTTTAAGTATGATTTCATCGATCCGCACAAAGAGGGTGTTTAAGACTAGTGCCTAATCAGCGTTTGTCCATTACCAGTGGTGGAAATGATGAGAGGCTGGATCAGGGCTAGTACATTTTTTTTTTTGGACTATCAGGGCTAGTACATTAGCAGTGAAAAACGATGAAAGGACCATTTGCCGTGGCAAAAGATGAAAGGATCAGGACTAATACATTAGCGATGGCAAAGAATGAAAGGACCATTTGCAGTGGTTGCGGGGGCGAAGGATGCAAGGTTGAAAGGATCATGACTAGTACCTTAGCTGTGGCACAGCATGAGAGGATGGATACCTACTCAATGTCTGTCCATTAGGGCGGAGAAAAGGAGAAGAAAGGACATTGGTGATGGTGACTGGTCCAGAAAAGGACCAATGATGTAGAAAACCACCCATTTTTATGACCAAGAATTGAGTGGTGTTTAATTGAGGCCTAAACTAAGATTAACGGGCTCCATAATGTGTAACCATCTCCTCTTTCTTCCTTGTGGTTCGAGTCTTTTGTAAGGTTCTAAATTTTGAAGACCAACGTCTAACCATTACTGGCAGTAAGTTGTAGACTTTATCATTAAAGATAACCAGATCGCGGCAACAGGCATTTCACTTGTCCTTACTCACTTCAGAAGCGGGTGATTATTATACTAGCCTATTTGGCAGTGGTCAAGATAGATGTATTGATGCGGTGTTTACCTTCACCATTGTAAGACCCATAAATTTCTCCTCTAATTTTATCTTCCCGAGGAGGAGGGAACATGGGGTGACATTGCGGGGTCTCCCACCCCAAAGTAGATTCCCCGCTTGTTTCTTTCTCACGAGCCTTTTAAGGACTTTGCTTAGGTCCAATTCGAGTCTTTGCTAAGGTTCTAAATTTTAAGGACCAAACTCTGACTTAGTGGAGAAAGAAAAATTAATGCTCAAGTGTAATAGACCAATCGCATATTTCTTCCTATCTCCCTGGTTAAAATATAACAGACATTGTTGGCGCCCCTTCATTCCAATAAATCTGGAGTTACACCCCTAGTGAAGGCTTGGCGTTCGGAGAAAAGTCATAATACTGGTCCCGCTATTAATATGCACTGCAGGGGAAGAAGGTGACGAAAATTTCAAGTCACCGCTAATACAACCGGCATCTAGCACCAAAGGCGACGCTGTACTTACGTATCCGTGAGTCCATCTTCACTTGCCAGAGAAAGAGAGGGAGAGGGGGAGAGAGCGAGATCGAGTCAATAAAACATGAAATCTATTTATTTTGCATAAAGGGCAGCTGTCCAGAAAATCACCCCATGCAAGTTCCGGAGAAGGGGCCTCGTTTGCACTGTACAGGAATAGGTGATGACGTTGTGTGGAGCTCGAAAGAGTAAATAGATGTTGCTTACTTTGACCGAAAACAACTATAGAGGCTAGGGATGAGCATAGTCCGGGCATTAATCCCATGAGACCTAAGGACCGGTTCCAAAAGATTGAAACAGTGACTCGCCCGTTGATTATATGGATTCACTTAAGAAGCAGACCGCCGGTCCGATCTGGTTCTCGGGTGGATCAATGGAACCAGTCTCAAATTCTTACAAAACTTATTTTCAGCCTTATATTTGGATTGAATTGTGAATCATTTATTTTGATTAAGAATTGAAAACTATAGGGCAAAATGAATAGATAATATTTATTAGCTAAAAAATTTATTTATTCGAAGGCTATAGTGTGGTCCTTTCAAGATTTCCTGAAATTGGCAACAAGTGGAAAATTATATTCCTCGTTAAAAGCTCTAACCTAACAAAAGTTTAAACATTAATCACTTGATTCATAATCTTTTCAATGTCAACCTAATTTAATCATGAAATGGTTAAAAAAAAGACCTAATTATACTCTTAAAATGAGTCATTGGACTTATAGACATCTTCGATGGTCTCTGCTTCTTCTACGTTTGTTTATTTTGTTTTGGTTGAGAAAACAAGTAAATGGATTATTAGAATGAAAAATAAAAGTAAGGGTTAATCCCATTATAGACCTGAGAGACAAACTTAGTTAATAATATCTAATAACTACTAATATACATATAAGTGCATATATATTAAATTACAAAATTATTAAATATTTTAAAATAAATCTTTTTAAAATATATATATATATATATATATATATATATATATATATATATATATATTTGTTTGATTCAAGTGGGTGGGTAGACGGTTCCATGCCTAGAACCAAGAATCGGATCAATATTCACCAGTTCCACTAAATTAGAATTGGGAACCAGACTAGCCCTCATGGGAATTGCCGATTTTGGTTCGGTCCCGTCCGATTCTGTTCTAGGCGATTTGAGCAGTTCCCAGTTCTTTTACATGTCCCTAACAGAGATAGATCTTGGGAGAGGTGGTTAAAGTTGGAATCTCTTATGTTAAAGGCCATAGCTACTGGACTCGCCCCAACTGATATACACTTCACTAAACCTTTATGAATTTCAATTGTATTCTTCTCTTGAATTTTAATTGCCGAGAATTGGAAATTAAGCCCAACTAACCTTAATTGGTTTCACCGTTATAACTGCCCCGAAATATGTTTTTATCGAAATTGATATATTTTATTATCTTGTTTTAGGCTTTTCTTTTGGATAATCACCATTTGGTTGAATTGATTGAATTTTGTTGATATTGCATTAATAAAAAGGAAATATCACTAAAAATAACATGTTTTTGTTATTAATGAAAGTTTTTACAACATATGAAAATATTACCATATATGAAAGTCATTTATCCAAATAATAGATACATTTGCCAAGTACAGGTAGCTTTTATTAAGAGTTATACGCAATATTATCGATATATTAAAAATTGATAGGTACGGATTGCTTTTCAACGGCAAACATCTAATTTTATGGTTAAATTAGTTAACGATGGAAGCCCCTCTTAAAATATAAAAAAGTTCTTGAGGAAACCCACCAACCACAAAGGGTTCTTTGGTTTTTTCTGGATGCGATTAGATTTTATGCGTGATACTTTGTTGGGTTTGTTCCAAATTTGTCCCTATGTAATATTTCCTCAAGACACCAGAAAGAATAAAATGCTGAATACAATCTCTTTTGTTTTCCATTTTCACCTACAGTATCTCTCTGTGTGGGAAGGGAGTCTTAATTTGATTATGTTTATCATTGTATTTGTTGGGTGTAAATTTTCTTTTTGAGAAATTAAACTTTTTCACCCAAAATTATGTGCTAACTTCACATAGAATATCAAAGTGAAGATATAGATCGATATAACTATACAAATAACAGTCTCTGTGGGAGACGACTCTGAATTTGCTTATGTTAACATTGTTTTTGTTGGGTGTAATTTTTCTTTTTAAGAAATTGTATTTTTTTATACAAAGAAAATTTATGCACTAACTTCCCCTACAAAAATCAATGTGAGAGAGAATCTCTATTTATAATTATATAATAATAGTTTCCTCCCTAAGGGCTGCATCTAAGATTGACACCTAGCATTCTAGATAACAGAATTTAAAAAGGAATTGTCCTTATTCCAAGAATTGGATTTGCACATTCTCCAATGAAAAAAGTGGCCACCTAGGCTCCACTTAAGCTAACGTTATGCATTTCTGATTAGATAGATTATTCACATACGATAATATTCTTATGTGCATTAATTCCTTATTAACTAGATAAAGTTTCTACTCAACCTAATTACAAAGAATATTTGCCTCATGACTTTAATTGTTTTTACTTAGTCAAAATATTTTCAAACGGCCATAATGCATCTACCGAATTTGGGGTAAATTGACTTTTCCAACCTACCAATTATGATGGGCATGTTTGTCATGTGAGACCAATAAACGCATAGAATTTTGGCCAGCTGACATTCAACTATCTCTGAGGTTAATAATATAAATATCTATCATATAATACTATTACTTTATCGTTATATTTATTCAGCATTTCTATCGTACAATTATTGAATGTACCTAATACGATAATTTTATGTCAACATTGTCGATTTCTTGAGAAATGATACAGGATGCAAAATACACTCACTCATTATAATAAAACGTTATGCTTGCTTAACCCAAGATAGGTGTATTTGGTTGGGGCATTGTGAGATTTTCAGCTCGAAAGTGGGGAAACGCTCATTTGTTCCACAAGTTGCATGCAAGCTGTTTTATTTTGGGTTAGAGTCACCTACACAGGCCAAGGCTTGAGCTTAACCGGCTTTACGTGATATTTCATGGGTTTAACCTCCACATCGATGCTTTTAGATTATTAAAAAAAGAAAAAGCTTACTTTATCAACACTTATGATTGAGTAATTTGACATATTCTAATCTAACACTTATGGTTGGCAGAAAAAAAAAGAAAAGTAAACTTCTTCAATTTTTCCCTGTGAAATGAGTTTTTTGTTTTCACTTGAAGGATTGATTTGAGGAGCTTTCTGTTAAGAAACCTGTGAAAATTAGAAAGATAATACATGAAAACTCGAGACATGTTTTCACCTACTGGTCAACATTAATTAGATATTTATCCATTATTAGTGAAGGAAAGGATGGAGACTTAAACATTGTGACGGTGACACATCAAGTCTGGGAACGATGAAATGGGTCATCCTTTTCCATTACTCCATTGTTTGCAAGTCCACATTGGTGACTTGATAGAGGCGACCAACAGCGAACTGACTTTTATAGTGAATCGTTGGATCTCCGGTACTGAATCTCGGCCTTTGATTCCTCATCCTCTTCTGTACTCAAATATCTTCACCGCCTTTGTCTCTCATCGTTCTTGCTGCGTCCTGCTCTTTCTCCTCCACACAAGCATTCTTCTTCCTCCTCCTCTTCTTCTTCACTGTCTGCTGCCCTTTTCTCATCGTTCTTTCTCTCTCTACGTCTCTCTGTTTCTCGCTCTTTCTTTCCCGGAAAAAAGTTACAAGGAAAATGTCGATCGATTCTGCCATTTCTGTTGCATGGGATATCTTGAAGTGCGTAGTTACTCCCATCAAGCGTCAATTCGGATACGTGATGTCCTCCAAGAGTTACGCCCTGGATCTTAAAAAGGAAGTCCGGAATCTGGAGAACGTGGCTCAGAAGGTCCGCGTTGAAGCGGAAGTGGCCAGAAACAATCTTCGGAATTTCTACGACAAGTTCACGGATTGGGAGGCAAATACTGAGAAGGCCTTGAAGGAGGCGCAAGACCTGTTGGGCAACTTTGAAAAAGATAGCGAGACTTGCTGCTACGGGACTTTTCCCGACCCCAAATGTCGCTATCAATTCAGCAGGAAGGCCGAGGGCAAGATCGAGGTCATTAAGCAACTCACTCAAAAATGCAGCGGATTCAAGGGATTGAACTGCATCTCCTTTAGTGATCCAGCTCCGGGAAATGTAGCTGCTCCGAATCTGGCTAGGAAAGAAGGCAAAGATGTCGTCCAGCAGGCCACCGTGAAAGCTTCCACTTCTTTTGCATCGACTTCAATTAAGCTTACGGATGATAGCGTCTTCGAATCCAGAGCTTCGATCATACGGGATATCATGGCCTCTCTTGCCGATAACAGCAAAAGTGTGGTTGGGGTTTACGGGATGGGTGGCGTCAGCAAGTCCACTCTTTTGGCAGATGTTGAAAGGAGAGTGAGGGAAGACAAGTCGTTTAATCTGGTCGCTAAGGCTGAGGTGTCGGAAAATCCAGAAATCAAGAGGATTCAAGGAGAGATTGCGCATGCGTTAGGCCTGGACATAAAGAACGAAGAGTATGTCAACGTGCGAGCGGATCTTCTTCGCAGCAGGTTGGAAAATGAGGAGAAGATGAAACATGAAAATGATGAGGGGAGGAAAAAAAAGGACCTTGATGAGGAGAGGAAAAAAAAGGTCCTCATAATACTGGACAACCTGTGGGAGCCGTTCGACTTGAAATCAGTCGGCATTCCTTGCGGACATGATAACAAAGTCAGAGGATGCAAATTATTGTTGACATCGAGAAATCGAGATGTCTTGCAAACGGAAATGGGTTGCGACTGTTGGAACCAAAAGGAGTTGGAGGGAGAGAGTACACACACAAAGGGAGATTATATTACACAATATGCCTTTGTAAAGGCTTAAGAGAGTACACACACTAACTTTGCTAAGCTTAAAACTCTCTCTAAAATCTCACTTTCTCTCACTTTTACAAAACACTCTCACACTCTAAAAAAAAACTAACATAACCCTATATTTATAAGCATTTTCACCACCATTATCTTCAACATGCAAGAGTTGAAGTTGAACATTTCTTCTTGGCCAAGGAGTCAACAATTTTGGGCTGAAACTTTTCCTTCAAGTTCAAGTTTACAAAGTTGAAGCTTTCTTCCTACTCTTCAAGACTTGAGCAACAAGTTCCACTTGTAGCTTCTTCAAGAATTCTCTCCTTTGCTTCTTCAAGAATTTTCTCCTTTGCTTTCACACACTTAGCCAAAAATAATTAAAAGACAAATAGGCTAATCAAAACACAAAAACAATTTTACTATTTCTAACAGCCTCCCTTAAAATTGATTTTGAAAAACAACGACACCAAGCATTGTCTTCAATTTCTCGAACAAATCCGCCTTCAATGGTTTTGTCAAAATATCTGCAATCTGGTCTTCGGATTTACAGAAATCAAGTTCAATCTCACCTTCTTTAATCAGCTCTCGAATATAATGATACTTGATGTCGATATGTTTGCTCCTGCCATGAAATACGGGATTCTTGGCCAATGCAATCGCTGACTTGTTATCACACATCAATTTAGTAGGACCTTTTTGTTCATGCATAAGCTCAAAAAGCATCCTTCGAAGCCACATCGCCTGACATGCTGCTGAAGATACTGCAATGTATTCTGCTTCAGCTGTTGAGAGTGCAATAACTTGTTGTTTCTTTGATGACCCAAGAAATTATTCCTGATCCAAGAAAGAACGCATATCCGGAAGTGCTCTTTCGTGTTTCAGTATCACCTGCCCAATCACTGTCTGTATATCCCACTAAACTGAAGTTGTCAGTGTAAGAATATAAAATTCCATGATCGCGAGTTCCACTGACATACCTTAAAATTCTTTTTGCTGCTTGCAAATGTGATTGGTATGGTTTCTCCATAAACCGACTAATAATTCACACGCCATAAGTTATATCTGGCCTAGTGGTAGCCAAATATCTTAAACTGCCAACGATACTTTTAAAATAAGTGGGATTTACCAATTCACCGGTTCCTTCTTTCTTCAACTCCAACCTTTCTGCTACAGGAGTTCGAATTGATTTGAGCGTTTCCATATTGAATCGCTTCAAAATATCATTAGCATACTTCTGCTGTGAAACAAATATGCCTTCATTTGTCTGCTTCACTTCAAGGCCCAAAAAATAGGACATTAATCCCAAATCTGTCATCTCAAATTGACTTGTCATGGCCTCCCTGAATTCAGCAAACATCTTCTCACAGCTTCCTGTAAA
The DNA here is from genome assembly GCA_028830015.1 of Eucalyptus grandis x Eucalyptus urophylla. Classification (NCBI taxonomy): domain Eukaryota; kingdom Viridiplantae; phylum Streptophyta; class Magnoliopsida; order Myrtales; family Myrtaceae; genus Eucalyptus; species Eucalyptus grandis x Eucalyptus urophylla. The sequence goes on along the minus strand of CM054198.1, from coordinate 25,995,602 downwards.
TATCAAATCATCAACATAAAGGCAAACAATTATAATATCGCCGTTAGTATTTGATTTGATATACAGTGTATGCTCATAAGGGCACTTTTGAAAGCCATGCTCCAACAGGTAAGTATCAATCCTCGTGTACCAAGCTCGAGGTGCCTGTTTTAGCCCATACAACGCTTTCTTCAGTTTATAAACTTGATTTTCACACCCTTTCTTCACATAACCCTGTGGTTGCTCCACATATACTTCCTCATCGAGAAAACCATTAAGGAATGCCGATTTCACATCCATTTGATGGATTTTCCAACGGTTCTGAGCTGCAAGTGCCAAGATCATCCGAATGGTATCCATTCGAGCCACTGGTGCAAATACTTCAAAATAATCAATACCTAGCTTTTGCTTGTAGCCTTTCACCACCAGTCTAGCTTTGTAACGGTCCACCTGACCGTTGGGTTTGTACTTCGTTTTGTACACCCACTTGACACCTATAGGCTTCTTACCAGGTGGTAAAGAAGTTAGCACCCACGTGTCATTCTTTTCAATGGAGTGGATTTCTTCATCCATTGCTTGGTTCCACTTCTCATCTGCTGCTGCATCATCATAGGATATGGGGTCACATTCGGTAAATAAACAAAAGTTTACCATTGTTTCATCAGTGATTTCGTCACCGTCATTACGATCAACTCTTGTGACCACATAATCCTTGAATTTTACTGGCGTCTTCTGCGGTCGTTGTGAACGACGAATCAATGGTTCTGCAGTCGTTGCTGGTGAGGAGGATGAACTACCAGGTGAAAGTGATGGAACTTCAATTTGAGATTCTTCGGTCTCCCTCACCAATGGTTCATCTTCCGTAGGAATGCCTTTCTGGTCAGCCTTTTGATTCCAGTCCCAGGCTTCATCTTCAAAAAATTGGACATCCCTGCTAATAATTACCTTCTCCGTGACAGGATTATATAGCTTATAACCCTTAGTCACATTACTATATCCAATGAAAATGCACTTCTCGCTTTTATCATCCAACTTTTTTCTTCGTTCGTCCGGTATATGGGGATATGCTACGCACCCAAATACCCGTAGGAACGAAACATCTGGCTTGTTGCCGCTCCAAGCCTCTTCTGGAGTTCTTCCAAGAACACTCCTTGTTGGACACCTGTTCAACACAAATACAGCACAAGCAACAGCTTCTGCCCAAAACTTCTTCGGTAATGCTTTAGCCTTTAGCATACTTCTTGCCATTTCAAAAATTGTTCTATTCTTTCTTTCTGCTATACCGTTTTGCTGAGGAGTATAGCTAGCAGTCAATTGACGTTTCACTCCATGAATTTTACAATAATTATCAAATTCATTGGAAGTAAACTCTCCACCTCTGTCCGATCTCAAGGTCTTTAAATTAAAGCCACTCTGTTTCTCAACATAGACTTTGAATTCTTTAAATTTGCCAAAAGCTTCGGACTTTTCTCTCAAAAAATAAGCCCATGTTTTTCTAGTAAAATCATCGACAAAAATTAGCGTGTACCTTTTTTGTCCAAATGATTCCACCTCAACAGGGCCACAGATATCTGTATGTACCAACTCCAGAGGTTGCTTGGCTCTTCTAGCTCTCCCAATTGGAAAAGATTTCCGATGTTGCTTTCCAACGAGACATCCTTCACATGAGCGGTCTGGAGCGTCGATCAAGGGCATGCCAGTCACCATCTTTTTCTGGACTAGTAATTTAAGTCCACGAAAATTTAGATGACCGAACCGAAGATGCCAAAGCCACTTGCTATCTTTTGTCGTTGCTTGGAAACTCAATAGAGTCTTCGTCTGAAGGGATAGAGGAAACATCCGGTTCTTCGTCATTTGTGTCGTCGTAATCAACTTATTGTTTGCGCCTCTAATGGTGCACACACCATTTTCAATGTTAACTTTGTGGCCTTTTTCGGATAGTTGCCCAACACTTAGCAAATTCCAAAAGAGTCCCGGTACAAAGTAAACGTCTGCAATAGTAACATTAGTACCATCTTTTGAGTTGATATCAATGTTACCTTTGCCCATCACGAGAATTTTGGATTTATTCCCGAAGTTGACTTCACCACGAACCGTTTCATCTAACTTCGAAAATAGCTCCTTTTGACCACACATGTGATTGCTACACCCGGTATCAAGGTACCAAATTTTTGTGTCCATGGTACTTGAGTCATCCATTTGGCATGCTAACACCACGCCTTCATTTGCATCGACAGCATGCACATATTCTGGCTGCTCTTGCCCCCTGTTTGCTCGACATTCGGATTTGTAATGTCCGAACTTGTTACAGTTAAAACACTTGACTTTTGATTTGTCACGTGTTTGATATCTTTTAGTGGAATTCAGATTTCCACCTCTACCTCGGGCACCACCACGACCTCCACGACCTCGCCACCATGATGACCTCCTCGATTTGATTGAGTGACCCGACTCTGCAGTGCTTGCTCAGAATTCGAACTGATAGACTTCTGGTTCATTCTTTGCTCATGCGAACATAATGAACCTATCAACCTCTCCAACGTCATGGTTGATATATCTTGGCCTTCTTCGATCGCCGCAACCACATAGTCAAATCTTTCAGTCAAAGACCTCAAGATTTTTTCTACGACTCGCACATCTTGGAGCTCTTCACCATTAACCCTCAGTTGGTTAACGATGGTTTGTACACGATCAAAGTAAGCCGAGATAGATTCAGAGTCATTCATGCGTAAAGACTCAAAATCTCCTCGAAGTGTTTGGAGCCGCACCCGCCTGACACGATCATCACCTTTGTAGGATTTTTGCAATATATCCCACGCTTCTTTCGCTGTCTCAGCACTCGATATTTTTTCAAATATAGTCTCCTCCACGGCTTGAAAGATCGCATATAATGCTTTCTGATCTTTCTTTCGAGATTCCACCAACGCTTCTTTCTCCTCTTTCCTCAAAGCATTGAATTCTTTAGCATCAGCTACATCGGTATAGCCGTTCTCCACCAGGTTCCACAAGTCTTGGGACTTGAATAGAACCTTCATCTGGACGAACTAGTTGTTGTAATTTTTTCCGTTCAACTTTGGAAGTTGCATCTGAACGGAGCTAGTGGATGCCATGGCTAGCTCTGATACCAATTGTTGGAACCAAAAGGAGTTGGAGGGAGAGAGTACACACACAAAGGGAGATTATATTACACAATATGCCTTTGTAAAGGCTTAAGAGAGTACACACACTAACTTTGCTAAGCTTAAAACTCTCTCTAAAATCTCACTTTCTCTCACTTTTACAAAACACTCTCACACTCTAAAAAAAAACTAACATAACCCTATATTTATAAGCATTTTCACCACCATTATCTTCAACATGCAAGAGTTGAAGTTGAACATTTCTTCTTGGCCAAGGAGTCAACAATTTTGGGCTGAAACTTTTCCTTCAAGTTCAAGTTTACAAAGTTGAAGCTTTCTTCCTACTCTTCAAGACTTGAGCAACAAGTTCCACTTGTAGCTTCTTCAAGAATTCTCTCCTTTGCTTCTTCAAGAATTCTCTCCTTTGCTTCTTCAAGAATTTTCTCCTTTGCTTTCACACACTTAGCCAAAAATAATTAAAAGACAAATAGGCTAATCAAAACACAAAAACAATTTTACTATTTCTAACAGCGACGACCCCTTTCACCTTGATGGATTGAAGGAGGAAGAGGCAAGAAGATTGTTTGAGAGGTATGTGGGAGACAAAGTTCACGATTTCGAGTTCAAACCCTTGGTCGATGAAGCACTCCACAAATGTGCAGGTTTGCCTTTCCTAATTGTCCAAATGGCAAAACTTCTTAAACACGCTAATTTATCCAGATGGAAGAATGTTTTGAAACAATTCGAGTTGTCCAAAAATGAGGGAATTGGTGAGAAAATAAATAAGATGCTGCAATTGAGTTATGACCATTTAAAAGGTGAGGATGTGAAATCATTGTTACGACTCATTGTTGTCTGTGGCGTCTCTAAACCCTCTATTGAAAACTTGGTGAGGTATGGCGTGGGTTTGGGGTTATTTTTAGAAGATAACATGGAGGAAGCTAGAGATAGGTTGACATCATTGATTAGTACTCTTCAAGCCTCTTCCCTTTTGTTAGAGGATGGAGATGCTTATAGTATCAAGGTACATGACTTGGTTCGTGAGTTTGTTGCCTCAGTTGCTTCAAGAGATCATCCTTTTCTTGTGTTAAAAGACAAAGATAAGTTAGAAACAAAGTGGTCAAAGGACCAGCTCAAAACTTGTAGGGCAATATGCTTTCCTTATATTGACGTGAAGGAGCTACCTGAAGAATTAGATTGCCCCGAATTGCAGATCTTTTTGTTGTTCACGAACAATGAATCTCTTATTGTTCCAAATTCATATTTCAACTCTATGAGAAAACTCAGAGTCTTAGATCTTAAAGGGATACGTCTCACTCATTCACCTTTGTCATTTCGACCCTTGGAGAGCTTACACACTTTGTGTCTTGATGGTTGTTTGTTAGAGGATGTAGCCAGTCTTGGCAACCTAAAAGGGCTACAAATTCTCAGCTTTGTGAACTCCAAAGTACACCGATTACCAAAAGAAATTGGGCAGCTAGCAGAGTTGAGGTTATTGGATTTGAACCATTGTTCACGACTTCGGGTAATTGAACCGGGTGTGCTTGGAAGCTTGATCAAATTGGAGGAGTTATATATGGAGAATAGCTTTGATGAATGGAATGTTGTGGGGAAAACTCCACCAACTAATGCCAGTCTTATTGAGTTAAATAACATGAAGAATCTTTACACTTTGCATGTATCCATTCCCGATCCAAGTGCCTTGCCAGAAGATCTAAACGTTGAGAAATTAATCAAGTACAGAATCCAAATAGGTAACACAAGGCAATGGTCAAGCGAGTACAAAGGGTCAAAGGTGTTGAACCTCAAGTTGAATACAATGAATGACATTCTTCATAAAGGATGTGTACGAACCACCTTAGATAGAAGCGATGATCTATATTTGGACGGGTTGAATGGAATTGAGCAAAGTTTTTCCGAATTATCCCTAGAAGGTTTTCCAACATTAAAGCATCTACAAATCAAGAATAATCCCTCTGTCCATTACATCCTCGGATGGCATTCTCCAACTGCTTTTAAGATGTTGAAGTCATTACATCTCGAGAATCTCATCAACTTGGAGAAGATATGCCACAATATCTCCTCCAAGCCCTTCAGTACATTAAAAGTAGTACGAGTTGTCGAGTGTCACAAGATGGAAGTTTTTCCTCTTTCATTACTAAGAGAACTTCCACAATTAGAAGAGATCGGTGTTGTCAATTGCAACTTACGGGAGATAGTAGGAGCTGATGATTGTGGCAAAGTTGAGTTGCGTAATTTACATGTTTTGGAATTGTGTGACTTGCCAAATATCAAGAACTTTTTCACCCCCAAGACACTTCCTTCAAGCAGTACATCAAACACCCAAGTTGGCAGTCAAGCTGTATTCTTCAATGGACAACAGGTAACTTTTTATCAAAAGAATAAAGTATTTTTAAAAAAAAAATCTTTCCGTCCTTTGTTAATTAGATGTCATATAGATTATGATGCATAATCTTTTGTTGATTTCAGTTCATTTTCTCCCCATTTTCTTTATCCATTCGTGCCTCCTTCTAATTAGATAAAGCCATCTTCCGTTTCTCTTCTTTTTTGAGATGGTTGCGTTTTTTATCCTCATTTTTTTGTGTTTGTTTGGGAGAAATTATTTTATTTTAGCATTTTCAAAGGCCAAAGGATGATTCGACTAAAATAATACAGAAGAATTGCGACTTTGCAGTTGAAAAATCATATGCAAATAGTAAAATGTATGAAGGTTGACATCCGCAGTCATATCAAAGTTGAAGTAATATATGTAATCATAAAAGTTTAGGAGTACAGGTGTACCACCTTCAAATTTCATAGGGGGTTTCGTGTAATTTCTCTTTAATTTTATTTTTCTTGAAGTAAATGAATACTATATTGATGTAAATTAGCATCATTGAAGACTGAGGAAAAAAATACGAGTGTTGCAATTAAACAGTGAAATAATGAAGAAAGAGACGAGGGGACGGGCAATAAATAACGGGTGGCTTGTTGAGAGGGGAGTTGTAGTATTACCGAACATGCATAATGGAAAAATATTTAGCAGGATGGCTTCATTTTTTTCGTGAAAAATATTTTTTGAAAAAGAAAATATATGTTTGGTCCACTTAGGAAATGAATCAACAAAAAATGTTTTCTTATTCAACAGAAAGGAAAATGAATTAACGAAAAATATCTTTTTATTCAACGAAAACCTATGCCTCAATTTAGGATTTTTTTTTTTGAAAGATTAAAAAAACATTTTCCAAAAGTGCTCGGATTTGAAACTTTACGCTTGGGCACAAAAATCTCAACGTTAGTCTTAGGTCCCCAACGTTTAGGATTCGGTCTCCACCACTTGGGCCAAGGTCCACAAGGTTGAGCTTGGGACCTCAAAGCCTACGCTTGGTGCCCTAGCACCCATGCTCAATTTTGTCAAGGCCAATCCCAAAGCCTTGGTGCCTATGCTTGATGCCTTGGCACTTGAGCCTTGCTACATAAATGTCATGCTTGGGTCCCCAATGCGCAAGCTTTGCTCGTGGGCAATCAAGCCTAGGTTTGTGAAGGCTGTGCACGAGTTCTTGTCATTTGGGCTAAGGTCTTTAGTTAATGAAACATTGGTTCTTATAAAAAAAATTTAAAAAAAAATCGAATTTTTAATTAGTATTATTAGTTTTAATTTTTTTTCCTGTATTTTTAATTTTTTTTCTTTTCTTTCCTTTTCTTTTTCCTTTTTCCTTGGCCAACCACAACGATGACTAGCAACCAATTGCTGAGCTGACCTGTCCACCACTATGGCTGGTGATTGGCCAAAGAAGAAGGAAAATATATATATATATATATATATATATATATATATATATATATATATTTATATATATATTAAAAGAAAAGAAAAAAAAACCATTAAAAGAAGTGCACATGGTAATAACGTTCCATTTTCTGGAAGATATTTTCCAGACTTGTCATATTTTCATCTTTAGCTCTAAGATTGCTACATGGCAATACGTTTAATTATATGTACTGATGTAGTCAACATAAAAGAAAGATATAGATATGTTTGTGGAGAAAGTGTCATAGGAGTCATAATATTTTAGTCGTGAGGAAATATTTTATTTTAGCTGAATCCTCAACATTTTGCAATACATCCAAATCAAGCTCTAATGTTAATGTCGATGATAGATTTCATCCCCAGAAATCATACCATTCAATTTTTTTTTTCCATGAAATTAAGTATGAATCTGCCCTAAATAAAGGAATAATGTACATAGACTTGGGTCATAATGGAGTGCAGACTTGATTATCATAATTTACTAAAGAATAACTAAAAAATTTAATGCAAAGCGGTAAAAGATCAATTATAACATTTTCTTGCTTTGTCTAGATAAAAGCTTGGGTTTAATTTTATTAATTAACTCTCTTAATCAAGTTGTTTGCTCATTTCTAAACAACTTCATGTGCTTCATTCCTTTATTATGGTCCAATGCTTTTAATTTGTTGAAATTTTCAAATGAAACAATTTGTAGATGAATGCTCGGAGCCTTTAGCAAAATCTTGATTAAGTCGAGACTCAAGCATATGAAATGACAATTTAGATATATTAGGCCATTACATTCATAATATGAATAATTAATAATTGTGTATAATAAACCATCATCACCGAGGAATCTGACTTAGACAATTGTCCGAGATAATTTCCTGACAATAAAGAGAAGTTAGTAAAGTAAGGATTGCCCTTTTATAAAGAAAGGGCACAGCTATCTTGTACAGCAAAAATTGCTGCTGGAAGAGCCTTTTGGTTGACTAGAGAAGATTGCCTTTATAATCGGCAGCAATCGTCATTGACATTGATGGTGGGGCTCAAGACTTAGGCAATACGTTATTTCCCTATCAATAAAGAAAGAATCGTGGAAATTAAGTTGTGGGTCTGACAAAGTAGTGTGCTTGAGTATCTTCGCATGGAGAGAGCTTACTTTCAAAGACAATGGAGGAACTAGATTGGTCGCAAAGAGGTTGTGAGGCTTTTAACTTTCTAGGGATCTAAATCTTCATTGAAGAATTACTCTCTCGTAAATACTTCAATACTTCATTCTTAAATTTTTGCTTACAATCCAGATCTGCAAATATACGTGGGATTATAATGACATACCTCTTTTAACTGTAACAAAACTCTCCGACATGGTAAAGAGATGGTAGGCAACGAGAATAGGAGTTTGAAGGTTGGTTTCTCGGGGATGATGATAGTCCAATGAACGAAACACAGAGAAGTTCAACTTGCTGTATAGGTGGGAGCGACGGGTGAACCCGAGGTAGATGGGAGATTGCGAGCAGCTTTGCAGACGCAGGATTTTCTCCATTGTTTTTTTTCTGTCAAGGATTTTCTCAAGTTAAGGCAGTGAACTTTTGAAAAAGAAGAATTGCTCTTTACCAAAAAAAAAAAAAAAAAAAAAAAAAAAGACAAGAAAAATAAAGCTTTCCATTCTAATAAAGGACAACAGCGTTCCTTCACCTAAAAAGTTGTGGTTTTACACATTTTGGCTGTGGATTTAGACTCGTCCTTAAGGAAATTACCACAAGGACAATTAATAGGACAGGTAGATCAGCTGATAGACCTTAAATGAATATCCGATGTAATTTACTAAGGATAGGAAGAAAGAAGTTCACGAGAATCTCAATTTGTTTTATTATTTCTCACGGAAAGCTGAGGTCACTGGAAATTTCACGCTTATAGGAACTTGGAGGTAACATGCTGTCCCTAAAGATAGATTACTGTCTTTAACAAGGACTTAAGGAAATTTACAATGCTTCAGTTAATTACTAAACACAATAACTTCATGACAATTTGGGTTAACTTGCTTTGTTATTGGTTACTCACTAAGTGGTAGCATTCTATGTTGCGATCTCTATAGTTAAACCAAAGGATTTGCAACAAAGGGTTGTACTAATTATATAGAGATACGGTCGAGAGTTGGATGACTTTAGGCAAATTATGCTTAGAGGTATAGTTACTAATAATTGTAATTAGAAGTTACGACCTGTTGAGGAAAATTACACTAATGTTGAGTACTTAGTGATGGCTTCGTAGCATTACAAAGTATGAAAGGAAATTTGAGTATGGATTGTTCCCAGCCTACTATGCAACCGTTGTCTAGGACGCGCATGAATGGCTGACCGTATCGTCTTCTCTATCTCCATCCATCAAGAAGTTGTCCAACGTCATGAGAGTGCTTACATCTTCTTTCTCTCCTTCTCCCGGCCCGTTGAAGGGCTGAGAGCCAGATCCGCTTGCCTCGGCCATTGCAACACCCATCCGCCACCATGGCCACCACTCAATTCCATCGATGTCGCCACCAACAGCTCGCAGATTCAACCCTTGTGTTCATTCATCTCCTTGTAAAGCGGTGCAAATTCTCTTTGCCCGCAATTGCCGTCCGTAGCAGGCACGGCCAACGAATTTGACTCTAGCACTTGGTCGCGTCTTCATGAGGTTTAGAGAGAGAGAGAGAGAGCACGAGTTCGGCAAAAAGGAAAAATGAAAGAGAAATCACTGTGAGAGAGAGAGAGAACCTGGCTCGTGACTATTTGTGCGAGCTGCAGACAATGGTTGTAAGGATCATAGGGGATGATCCATGCCCCCGGAAGTAAATATTTAATGATAGGAGGAAGTACGTGGCTATAATGAAGTACTAATTATTCCCATATGTTGATCCCTATCCACCAAAATTTCAACTTCTGGTTCTGGCAAATCAATAATTATTGAGTTCTCCTCTTTCCGGACAACACATACAAAGAAACCGCCAATAGTTAAGTAATTAGTGAACCTAAGATTGCAATCCTGCCTTATTGAGATAGTCATTCACTTGTTGGAATGAGTAATTTTCCATTGGCAGTAAGTTGTCCATGCTTTTCGTAATCACAGTCATTCTATATTCTTTACTCTCTTTTTTTTCATGGCAGTAATCTCCACTTATGAGATACTAATTTGCTTTCCAGCAATAATCCTAGTAATTCATCTTCAAAGTAATTAGATACCCTAAAGGGAGTAGTTCACCTGTAGGAAGTAATTTATCTTGAAAGTACTTTTGCTTTATCGGGTCATTAGTTTTTTTTTGTCCTTAGGAATCTGAGTGAGAGAAAAATTCTCGATGACTGTAATTCCCCTTATTGTTAGTAAATTGCAAACCAAATCTAATCGTGATAACATCCCTTGTTATATTGTAAATAAAAATTTAAGCTCATTGGTTGTCTTTCAGGGTCGTAAAGTGCCCTTTTAGATTGTAAAGTAGCTTTTGTTTATCTCTGATTTTGTCTATGCAAAAATTATGAATAACTTGCTATGGCACTGATATTTTTGGCCTGTCTTTTGTAATTATATATGCTTATGCTGATGGATCTATCCACCAGGTTTCAATGCCATCCATGGAGTCCTTGATTATGTCTGGACTTCCCAATCTGAAAGATATATGGAGCGATGAATCTCCACTAGGAGTAAGCAATCTCCGATCTCTAGAGGTTTTGGGGTGCAAATCTCTCTCAAAGGTTATTGACTTCTTGTCTCTAGTAAAGCTACAGAAGTTACACACCTTAAGTATTAAAGATTGCATTTCGGTGCAAGAGATTTTTGACCTTGTTGGACCAAGTATTGGTGGAAATGTTGAGACCCTCTCTGAGCTAACTAACTTAAATTTATGGGATTTGTCGAGTTTGAGGTGCATATGGAACAAGAATCCTTGTGGAATAGTGAGATTCCATAATTTGAAGAAGCTAGACGTGTTATGCTGTGACAAACTCGAGTTTTTGTTTCTCCCATCCATGGTTCAATCTCTCCCTCAACTAGGAGCACTAGAAGTACAGTTTTGCGAGAAGATGGAGACAATTATTATGGAGGAAGAAGGGCAGGGAATGGAAACATCACAGACTATAGTATTCCCGATGTTAACCAATATAAGTTTTACATATATGAGCAGTTTGACGTGCTTCTCTCATGAAAAATGTGAGATTGATTTGTTATTTTTATCATTGAAGATTTTCTTGTAGATAAATTCATCCCTACAATACAAATGGTGACATTTATTTCATCTAATGAAAAATCAATGACAGGTTCCCAAGAAGCTTGGAGTCAAGACCATGTCAAATCAAGCTCCATTGCCCTCTTCAATCAAGAGGTACGTGATTAACTTTAAGTCAAAATATTTAATATAAAAAAATCTGCTCGATTAGAATAATTGGCATAAATTTTCTATGTTATAGTACTTGGGAAGTTTACATGCTGTGTATTTCAAGTTGCCACATGGCCCTACAAACAGAGAGCAAGTTTCAATTCACCCCATTCCCTAGAAATCAAGAGTTGGATCAATCACACGAATTATTAAAAAAGGTACAAAAAAGAAGAAGAAGAAGAGATAGGCATATAAATAATTATTATGCTTACCTACTTAAATAATTTAAACGAACAAATAAATAGTTATACTGAAGACAAAGCATGGTCAAAATAAAAATTAAGTTAGTTACAAAGCCTAACTTTGTTTAAGATTGATTACAATCCACATAATCACTGCACCCTAAAATCTGGACAAGTAACAGTAAAGCGACCTCTCAAATTGTGATTCTAAGTTGAAATGAAGAATTTAAGTAGATTCACTACATATACCAAAGTTGGATACTTAATCTTCAGTGGGCTCAAATGTTAACTCTCAAATTGCAGGGTTAAATTTCATTTCTTTAAAAGTTATGCGCTTTAACGAAACATCCGAAATTTTCCAGCAAATTATCATTATGGCAAACATGTGGCCAATTTTCTGAATGTGCCAGGTTGTCTCCGAATCATCATTTCAGTGGAAATTCTATAAATATTTATTATAGAGTACTCCTTTAAAAGTCATTCATGAATGTCACTTAGATTGCTATTTGCAAGATGTTGATCTTTCTCCTTGCAAGGAGAACTCTGCTTGCAATCTCCACTCAATTTTAAAATAAAACATTGATTGCATAAAAAATCTACCTACGCCATATAACAAAGACAATTAAGATTTTATACTATTACCTAGTCTCTCCGTTTTACATAATGTAAGTTAGGAATTTCGCATCTTTTTTTTCTTCAAAAAGGGCCATTCATATGAGAAGAGACACGATTTAACTCCATGTCCGAGTCCTAGAATGAGCTTCAATATAGCAATTCCTTAATTAGAAATTCTATTCCCATCCCATTGAGTTTAAATTATACAGGGTGATGATTTAGTCCACAATTTTCATTTGATGTTTACATTGAGGTGAAGAGTTTGTAGGTAAGTTCATCTTACTATTTTTATCCTTTTGTTTTTGGGTATTAGAGTTGATAGGTGAACTTTACGATGACTTTTGTTTTCATATATCCTTTATCAATATTGGAAAATAAAATCTTGCCATTGTTCTTTTTGTCAATGTCAAAACTAAAATTAAAAGTTTAATTTTGCATTTGACCATCCAAGAGAAATTATTCAAAGATAATATGTCCATAAGTATTGTTGCAGCAAAATTATCAAGATTAGGAAGAAACAGTTTTCCTTTTCAAATGAACGTGAAGATGATGGTTAGTATCTGGAACTCTTGACCGCCCAAGTCTATGTAATAAGTATGTATAACATGTTATAATTGATCATTTACTTTTATTAAGTACAGAAAATATACGTATGGATAATCTTATTATTAATCAATATATATATTTATATATTTATATATTTCGTCTGAAAACTTTATATTTTCTGCCAATGAGTTTGAATTTTGATGTGAATTTTTTTATCAAAAGGAAAATTTTCATTTCACAAGCTAGAGAGGTACACAATTTCAAAACAAAACCAATCCTAAAAAGTTACAAATCAGGGCAAATCCACAAAGCAGGTAAATCTAAAAGATGAATTCAGGTGGTACAATCTGCAGATGTGAAGTATTTGATTAATCACTTATGGACTAAATAAAAGAGAAACTCTCTTACATTAAGTTTTGTGGTCAATCCAACTAACTGATAAATTAATGTGGTTTATATCAAAATTTAAAAAAAGCAATACGCTTAAGACCCTTATAATCGATAAAAAATAATTATTGAATTATTAGGGGAAGGCTATCTCCGCTGCCGGTAACACCAGGGACACAGCCTTTGTTACAAGCTTGACTGAGTGGCCCTCAACTGTGGTCCCACCTTCTTCTGTAAAACTGAAAATTCCTTTTCTTTTCATTTTTTGATGAAATTCAACCTTTGTTCGAAGGTTGCGTGTATTCCACATCTTTGTCTTTCCTCTTCCAATTGAATCTAAAAAAGCAGCATGTCTGGATCGCTGATTGATTAAACAGAGGTGAGAGAGAATTCTCGTGAAATTACGTTCTTCATACCAAGAAAAAAATTGAAGAGAAAAAAGTGAGCAGCGTACAAGCATAAGCGTTCAAGGTTGCAAACATGTATAAGTTGCAATGTCTTGCTTTGAATTTCCGTAAAAATAATTTCCACAAGGATGGTTGAACATCTATTATAAAGCATGAGCAGGTCATACAAATTGCCGATGGTAATTTTTTGTATCCAATATTCCAAACTAGAGGCCCACCAAAATTGAGGAATATTGTCCTTTTTGTTTTCAAATATTTCTATATATATATATATGTGTGTGTGTGTGTGTGTGTAAATATGTATCAAATATTAGCGCATTGAGAAACGAAAAAATCTGCTTCTTCTTTTTTTGTCTTATTATTTTGTGGGGTCTGTCCAATCTTTGGTATGACTTTTGCAAGATGAGGATGCCTTCAATAAGTAGGACCCAAAAAAGGAGAACCTTGGAAAAGAAAAGGAGATTCGAAGAAACTCTTTGTACCCCTGAATGAGATGACCATAATCGATAGAACAAGATTGTGAGGATTTAGCCATTGCTACTTGTACCAGCTATTTCAATTTTTAAAAAATTGCTACTTATTCTAGCTATTTCATTTTTAAACGCAAAAATGGCACCCAAATATGTATGTGCAATAATGAAAAATGTAATGACCCACTCCTACAAGGGATGGGAGTGCGACTTCACCTTAAGGTAGGTATGAACCGAATTTCACATAGCTTGGGGACTCGCTTGGGGATGGTAAAGTGATATGCCTTATAAGAAGTGGCACCAGTCTTAACTTGCATGATGCCTTTTCTGGGCGACGCCCAAGAGAATAAAACCGTGAGGGTGATGGCAATGCAGCTGTCGCCCAAAGCAAACGATATCATTGTGAGTGGGGTTAAAGGTCAACTCTTATAAAAAAAAAATAAAAATAAATACAAGATACAAAGTGTGATACAATTGTTTTACGAAATGAACAAAATTGAAGAGAGGGAAAGATTTGATCTAAGGCTTAATTTGTGTTAGGAAAATGATTTACTTGGACAACATTTTTCTAAAAGTAGTCATTTATATCGCTCACAAAATTAAATGAATGAAAAATATTTCCATCGTCTACGAAAATGTATAAACATAAATTATTAATGATAATTAAAATATTTTTCATTAACTAATTTTTTCAAACGATATAAGCGATCATTTTTAGGAAAAAACTATTCTTCAAATCAATCACTTTTTGAAAGAGACTGATGTGAATTTATGATTGTAATATGAGCATATCCAAATTATTATTTTGCCCATCATAAGCAATTATTTTTTGTTTTCATTAGACACTAGCCATGCCTATTGTTTAAACTATGTGGGCCAAAATTTGAAGTTGAAAGTATTGTAGGGTTTACTTAGAGCGATAACTAATGCTCCACTTGCTAACCCATTTCTGAAGGAGAAGTTCTTGAGATGGAATAAAAGTGGGTCACTAATCAAACTTAGCCCTGGAATACAAATTGTTTTATGAAGAAAAGACTGGAGAAAGATTCCTTATCCTTTTCAGTAGGAATTTAGAAAACTTTAGACGATTCTATGAAATACTCAAGGAAATTGAAACCATATTAGTATGGAGATTTTGTTACTCCTTTTTTTATTTTTTTATTTTTTTTCCTCTAGTGCAACTTAATGATCCTCCTCTTCCCTTCGCATATTTACATATTGGAATTTCATGAATTCATAATTTAATTGAATCACCAATTTCACGAGCTAATACCACAGGTTGCATTTCCAAGCTTGGAGACATTAGAAATCAGTTCCATGGATAATATCGAGATGATATGGGATAATCAGGTTGCTGTAGATTCTATGCAAAATCTAAAATCGCTTGATGTGGAGGCATGCAATAAGCTAAAGTGTGTATGGAATAGGGGACTCCATTGTCAAGTTAAATTCCAATACTTACGTTCTGTTAGAGTTTCCGAATGTGAGGGCCTCACCACTCTATTTCCAGCCTCAGTAACCAGAGATTTAATGCAACTTGAGGAATTGAAGATCAATAAATGTGGCATTGTTGAACTCATTGAGAAGGAAGGAAAAATTCCCAAGGTTGTGTTCCCAAGGTTAACCTCCCTCAAGCTTGAGCATCTAACAGAGTTGAAGTGCGTCTACAGAACACATGCTTTACATTGGCCGATGTTGAAGACCTTGGAGGTGCATGGTTGTAACAAACTGGAGATTTTTGCTTCACAACTTGAGAATGAGATGCCACTTTATAAACAACCTCTTTTCATTTTAGAAAAGGTATGACCCAAGATTATTTGTTTTGCTTCAATGGTAATATTGGAAGTGATGATTAAGATCAGAGCCATGCATCTCATTTAAGTAGCTCTTCGTATGAAGATGCAAACTTTACGACTCTCTTTGAATCCATAGAAATATTGCAACATGTAAACATCATGTGTCATTTAAGTTTTGACTGAACATTCTTGTCAATGTTTGATTTATCAAATGCATACTCATTGATCCCCCCTTCAAAAGAGATCCAATTTCAATGGTTGTGGAAACACGCGGCATGTGGTGTGAGCTTATTGTGGCGCAAGCGTGTTCTTAATTTGAACCCTACAAAGATAACTGATGTTATGAGAACAAAGGAAAGATAGAACCTTTGGTTGACATTAATCACTGAAATCTATGCAGTTGTAGCTACATTTGAGGGGGAAGATATATTCATAAGGAATATATATCTAGAAATGGGAATGTGGGGGTTCACTTAAGTTCAAATAAGGATACGAGTCAAATATGAAAGATCAGCTGTTAATTGCATCAGAGCATATTTCCTTCTGTTGTATAGCATGAGACTTAACATCTTAAAATGCATATACTGTGTCCGATATGCATGACTTATACCATAACACGTGAATACTCTTTTAATTAAACTGACTTTAGATTTTGATTTGACTGTTTTCTCAGGGTGCATTCCCAAATCTACAAGAGTTAAAATTGGATCTATCCGAACAAATGGAGATATGGCATGAGCATTTATATAATGAGGAATTCTTCAGCAAGCTTAGAGTTCTTGAGCTTCGTCATCTCTCGAAGGAATCTACAATATCCACATGTTGTTTCGTTAAGAGTTTAACCAACTTGGAAAAGTTAGTTGTATGTGAATCTTATCTAGAAGAACTGAGCATCAATTTGGAAGCCATAGAAGTCCCAAGATATTTTCAACATCTGGAGACTCTTGGTGTGTCATATTGTGATGGGTTATCACTAAAACTAATATTAACCTTTTCAAGATACTTCCAACATCTGAAAACTCTAGATGTATCACATTGTGTTGGGTTATCAAATATGTTCACACCGATAATAGTTGGAAATTTAGTAGAACTCACAGAATTGAAGATAAGTAATTGTAAAATGTTGACAGAAATCATTTGTGACGAGGGAGATAAGAAGGGGCACATAGTGGCTTTCAATCAATTGAAGTATATGGAGCTTGATGGTTTGACAAGGTTAAGATGTTTTAGCTCATGCGGATACACCTTGATGTTCCCTCTCTTGGAAGAAGTCACTGTGAATAGATGTCCTAACATGAAGTTTTTCTCCGAGGGACCAATTGAGGTGCCAAAACTAGAGAGAGTACATGTATCAACAACAGCATGGTTTTGGAAGGAAAATTTGGACATCACCATCCGAAATATGTCTAAAGAAATGGTATGCATTAGTTATCAAATTTTGTATAATTAGATGGTTTTGATCACCACTAGAGTAATTGCTTTTTGTCGCCTAAGAGTTTACATTTAATGATGCATTTTTTGATAGGATATGGTTGCTGGAGAAGAGTTTATGTGGCTATCTGAGTTCCCGGAGATGATTGGAAAATGGCACAGCAAACTTAATCCCATCAAGTCATCTTGGCGGTTAAAATCACTAGTGGTGGATAAATGTCCATCATTTATTAAAGCTATTCCATCCAAATTGCTGCTTGTTTTAGACAATATGAGAATATTGCAAGTGTGCGATTGTGAGTCACTAGAAGAAATATTCAATCTTGAAGGGCTAGAGGGTGTGGAAAGCACTCGAGTGTTGCCTCAACTATGGGATTTGAACTTAGTCAATCTACCAAAGTTGAGGCGATTGTGGAACAAAGATCTTCAAGAAATGCTTTGTTTCAAATTTCTATGGAGTCTAACCTTTTACAATTGCAGCAACTTGGGACATGCTTTCACTCCATCAATGGCTGGGTGCCTTGCTAGTCTTGAATTGATGGAAATAAAGGAGTGTGGTGAAATGGAAGGAGTAATCGCAGAGGAAGAAGGGCAGGGAAGTGCGGTGGAGAAGATTAAATTCCTGAAACTTAGATGGATGATCTTGGAATGCTTGCCTAATTTAACTTGTTTCCTATCGGGGAAGAATCATATGATGGATTGTCCCCGCTTAGAAGAGATGACCATTACCCATTGCCCCAAGATGAGAAGTTTGAGTTGGCAATCTTGGATGGAGATTGACCACGACACTCCTTCACTTTTCACTCCATGGGTCAGTCTTCTTTTTCTTAATCCAATGCTATTAATTTTTAGATCAATTATCCTGTCAAATTGAAGCAATGCTTTTATTTTTTTAGATCAATTATCCTATCAAATCGAAATACCAATGCAATGCTAGTAATAGCAATTTGGAAATAGAATGGTGCTTTGCACGCATCACATGAAACAATTTTAGTTCCTATGTAGTGCAACATCAACTTAATTTTTTCTTTTGTTTTTGCCTTCACATGCCCAAACAAAACTCCTAAATCCTTGACACATGACATCAATCAAGGATATAAGGTATTGGAGGCAAGTGTCAACACCAACTAAAATTTCATATTGTAAATCCAATTCACAAATTGGTTACCTATTAGTTTTCAATTGCATCTTCAACTTGAAGCAAATAAGTCCGAGAATAGCGCATTTATATGTGATCAGCTATTTGGAGATTCCGAAATGTTATCATGGCAACTTTCCAAAAATCAAATGGAGAAGGCGTTGTCAATATTAAGTGACAAGAAAGCCCATTAAAAGTCAATGTTCCATGTACTATCAATTTTAAATTGAATTAGGAGAGGTTGGCGTTAAAGTAGAATAATAAGGAATATATATGTACACACCATCGTCTAATTTTTAAAAGAATAAAAATCAATTTTCAAATTATTTTGATTGAATTGATCCAGTGCAAACTAATATATTTACCAAATTTTTTTATAATTTACATCATTTCTTCAAAATGCAATTAACACATACCAACTAATCAGGTCACTCTTTTCTTTCCCCTCTTGTTTGGCCTTTTTTCTAACAGATTCATTTGCCCAATTACTTCTTCTTCTTTCTTGTTATTTGTGAATAGAAAGTTTCATCATCACATGTGTCCGCACATTTGTTTACTCTTTAATCACGAATTGGCCAACTTAAGTGCAAGCATCCATCAACCTCTCCCTGTTTGTGTCACTAATAAATTTTAGTATTCTCATGATTTGTGATTCCTTCTTTGAGGTCATGACTCAATGTAATCACATTAATTTTATCATTTTTTCAATATGGCAGGTACAATTTCCTTGCCTTCAATCAATGGTTCTCTCCCATATGGACAACTTAAGGAAAATATGGACCTTCGATGCTCAAGAAACTCTCACTTCTAAACATTTGCGGAAAGTGGAGGCTCAAAACTGTAAGAACCTGGAAAATTTGTTTCCATATTGGGTGGCTACAAGTCTAACCCAACTTAAGTAACTTCGAGTGGAGTCTTGTGGGCTCAAGGAAATAGTCACAAGTGGAGATGATACTTCACACCCTACCACTACTCAATTTCTTATCCCGGAGCTGACTTCTTTGGTGTTACATGATATGCCACAACTCAAGAGCTTTTGCTCTATCATGTCCACTTTGAATTGGCCATTCTTGATGGAATTGCGAGTGACCCACTGTGACAAATTGAACATGTTGTCTTTTGCGGCATCCATGAATAAGTGGGCTCAAAGAGATGATCAACACCATCTTTTAGACCCTGAAGCACACATCTCGATTGAGAGGGTATAATTACAACTGCTCTTCCTCCATTTCTTATTTGTTCTTTATGTCGCCCACTATATTTCTTATGCACTATATAGTCATGTCACGTTACGATACTATAGAAAAGAGGAACCCCTTGCCTACCACTTTGTCCACAAAAGATATTTCAAATGTCTTTAAGCACACTTTTCATTTGCGGACACCCAAAATGTTTTAGTAACACTATCAACGCATCTCATCACTTGAAATTCCAAGGAACTACAGATTTGTTGATGAGGACAAGACATTCTTACAAAAGGAATAATTTGGTCAGGAGGGTTCTTGAATTGACCATACTAACCTCTACTTCAAAACTCTCTTAAAGTTCTTGATATGGATAAAAAATGTGGAATTCTTGTGGACTAAATTGAGAATCTGGCACAAACATTTAGCAATTCCTTTTTAAATCACACTAGGAAGACCTCTTTTTTTTTTTTTTTGATGTTTTCTTGGTAAAATGATTTTTCATTTATTTGTTTGATCGTTCCTATGCCAATACAGTTCTTTCCCTTTCTATCTAATCATTATAATATGACCGCATGACCAAGCCTAATTGGTTGATGGCCATAGTGTAGCGTTTGGTTAAGCTTGCATTTTGTAGTATAACTTTAGAAGCTTGAGACTTGTATGTAGGGCTCTAGAAATCAATGAAATGTAAGGACAAGGCCCCTTCCATGGGAGTTAACCGACTTAAGTTTACCATTGAGAGTCCATGATTTATTGTCAAACCCCGTTGAATTTACTTCTCTCATTGTATTGGCAATTTTGTAGGGCATTCCCACTTTGGAGAGACTTTTATTAGTCGATAAGGATATTGAGATGATACAGAACATAAAATTTTCTGATGACATCTTTGGCAAGCCAAAAGCACTAACATTGGCATGCTTTCATGATGAAAATGTCGTCTTTCCTCCCATATTCCTCCTACAAAGATTTCATAACCTAGAAAGCCTTGAGGTTTTTTGTAGTTCATTTGAAGATATATTCCTTGATAAAGGGCTCGTTGAAGTGGGAAAACATCCTGTGCTTGAAAATTTGAAAGAACTTAAGTTAAGCAAGCTACCCAACTTAAAGCGTGTCTGGAGAGAAGGCTATTTGGTTGCGAAAATTCTTCAGAGTATTAGCATATTTGAGGTGTGGGATTGTCCCAGTTTGACAACATTATTTCCAGTCGTGACATCCTTCCAGAATTTGACGGAGTTAGTGGTGAAGAATTCTTCTGGATTGGTACATCTAGTGACAGTTTCAGCAATCACAAATTTGATGCATCTCATTGACATGACTATAATTGGATGTGAAAGAATGAAAGAAGTCGTGGCAAATGATGAAAACGGAGAAAGAAAAGTGATTTCTCTTAAAAAGCTAGAACGTTTGACCCTCCACCATCTACCAAGCCTAGAATGCTTCTCCTCCACCACAATATGTAGTTTCGGGTTCCCATCCTTGGAATATGTTGAGGTGGAAGAGTGCCCAAAAATGAAGATCTTTTCCAATGGTACTCTAAGCACACCAAAACTAGTTTGGGCGAGACTGTTTAGATACAAGTGTGATAGCCACTGGAAAGGTGATCTCAATGCAACCATACAAAAGTTATCAGCATAATAAATGCACACAAAATTGGTAAGATCCAGTTAAGGTCATTCTCATTTATTATTTTTTTCGCTTGCCTCTGCTTCTCAAATTTCCATCAGTTGAAGCATCATAGGTTCTAAACTTTTCATCTTTGTAACTTGTCTAGTCATTGATAAGGGGAACGGCAGATGCTTGAAAGTGGCGCGGAAATTTAAAAGTTACCGAGACACAATCATAGGTGGAGATGAAGAAAATTTATGTTGAGGTAGCGATTCTATTACCAATTTCTCTCTTTCTCCCTAATAAAATCGCAGTTTTGCAAAGGGATCCCCCACTGGCTCGGGGCACCCCGGTGGGGGAGCTGCTGGTGATCGATAATAGGTAACGACATAATTTTCTCACCTTTTGCCACCTCAGCATAACTGCCTAGATTGCACGCTCTTCATTTTTCATAATTGAACATCCCATTTCTTTTTTGTCTCCTTTAACTCTCTTCTTGTCCAAACGAATAAGCATGTTAATCCGTTGTTTTTTTTTTTTTTCAAGGCTTTCTTAAAAAGATCACAAACCTTATGCTTAATGTATAATCATGTTCTAAATTTTTAAAAAGTGCGATTAAGTCATAAAATTTTTTGAATCAAATGT
Source organism: Eucalyptus grandis x Eucalyptus urophylla (assembly GCA_028830015.1). Lineage (NCBI taxonomy): Eukaryota > Viridiplantae > Streptophyta > Magnoliopsida > Myrtales > Myrtaceae > Eucalyptus > Eucalyptus grandis x Eucalyptus urophylla. Next base: position 25,973,897 of record CM054198.1, on the reverse strand, counting down.
AGTGAAATCCTTCCCAACAACCACTTGGTCTTCCTGATGACCACTCAACCAAATTTCATGTCGGAATCTTGCATCAATTTTCAAATAGGTATTGCTCTTTGGTGATCAGTACACAAGTAGATTCAGATTAAAGTCTATCAATCACTTACATAAATAATCACGGATGAATATTAGAAGCCAGCATTGACATTGAGGGGGGAAGTTCCATAAGAGGACTAGTCGCTCAACTTTTCAAATTAAAAAAAATGAATGAAATTGAGCAAAATAATCATTAACCTTACCTAAATATTAGCTAATAAAACCTATATTTGATCGACTTAAAAGTACTGCACTCATGACTAAGGAATTTCTAAAGGTTAAAGATCTTTGGTTTGTACAAGGTGCCACCGGTGTTTTTCTTCCAATTCTTAGTTACGGGAATTGCTAGTGAGACTCTCCTAGTTAATATAATCTACATGCTAATGTGAACTCAACAAAGGAAATAAAGATTGACTGGCTTAAATATGATAGATACGACCCGTTGAGATTGAGTGAATTATCTTTTCTTTTGGCCTCATTATCTCTAACATTTAAAAGAGATGTTTGCTCTCACGGTATAGTCTGCCAAGGTCCACCAAGCCGCAGGTGCAAATAATCGGACCAAGACAAACAATTTTCTTCTTTAGCTCGGTACTTGGAGCTAGATCTGCTCATTGGTCAAGTCTTCTAGCTGGTAGGCTGAATATCTAATGGCGATGGTATACTAATTACACATCACTTTGTAAATCAAATCTATCGATTTTAGCCTTAGTACCTCTATAACATTATTCTTGATACAATTTTGATCAACTAACAGATTGTCCATCTTTTCATCCATTTGATTCCGTATATGCTCTTCTTAATGAGCTTCTTCCAGAATTTTTTTTTTTTTGAACTTTTTGTCCCGGAAATGAATTGCTTCTCCAATTAGATGCTTCATTTAATTAAGTCAGCTAATATAGAGCCATGAAACTAGTTTAAGTTCAGACGTTACAACTTACTACACAAATTATGCTCAGGGGATGACTTCTCGTCGCTGGAGAGAAGATGAACAGCACCGGAAAAGTTTTGCATTTGAGGCACCTCATTTCTTCAAGATCATGCTCTCTCTAAAGGGAGGAGATTGTCTGTGTGTTCGAGCTTGTTAGAATTGATAATATTGAACTCAAAGTCTCCATTTTCAGGAGGAATGTCAAGACTCGGGCATAAACTCTGGTATGCCTGCAAAAAAATTTCTGCTTCGCAATGTTTTGTTTAGTTAATCAGATCGAAAAAGGCAAAACTTTCTGCTGCAACAGATTGAATGGTGATGTATTTCTTTATTTATTTTTTTTTTTTGGAGACTAGTGAACATCGTTACATCTGGACATGCATCTTTCCAAAATTCCGGGTATGTTATAAGTCGAATTCATGCGGAGCGTGGGATCGATAAAATAAAAGGTTGAAAGCAATCGTCATCTATTGCCATTATAAGATCACTAGAATCTGGAACTCAGTTCCAAACATGACATAGAAATTAATGGACGAACAATTGAAATGCGCTCGATGAAGCAAAATGCAGAAAGCATACCAAACCTTCCTCAGGGGATGTCCCAGATCGCTTCTGGAATAGAAGCAGAGCATGCTCTGGGTTGATCCAAGTCAAACTCATCATCTTCGATGAGGAAGAAGGGTGGGCCTGAAGCAGCAAATTGGACGATTCCGAGTTGCCGCTTGGCTTTTTACTCATGATGATTTCGAGTTGTGATTTGGGGCTTTTTTTTCGTCAGCAAAAGTCCTAAATTTCGAAAAAAATGGGGCATTGCAATTGTCAAGTTGGGGGGAAATTCGAAGAGGCGAGGCTTCGTAACTAAATTTACGCGCGTTGTCAATCTTAATTCATGGAGAGATCACAGGTGTGATTTTGAAATTTCATTTTCTTAAATTTATGGGCTCATCAGTTTACCAATTCTAATAGAAGACGGCGTCCTTTTTTCTTTTTCCTTCTTTTTTTTAAAATCTAATTGGATGTGTATAGAAAGAAAATAACTATTATTTATAAATTGAGAGGTTGCAATCAGGGCGTCTAACTTAACTGAACCGTTCGGGTGTGCAACAAATTTGAACTGAACCACGCCTTGAAATGAGTTTGGTTCCAATCGATTTGATTTTTCGGTTTTCTTTTTTGAAATATTAAAAAGAGGTTTACGGAAAAATGAGAGAGATTGTGTGAATTGTTAAACATACCCAATTCACCTGAACTGAGAAGAAAATACGCAAAAATTCGGCTCGGTGCAAGCTTCGATTCAGTTTTCTAGTTCGGTTTTGACACCCCTAATCGCAATAAAGATGATTTGTGTGTTAGTAACCCATGAAGCATTGTGTATGCTATTGTAGAATTTGAGAGCACAATATTAATAGCATGTAGGTATCAAATTGCCTGGTTGGGATTGAGAACCTCAAATTTTTAAGCTAAAAAATACTAGCGTAAATAGACATCTTGTTTGCCTTTTTCTTTAGGGTTTGCTCTTATTTATTCTTTTTTCTCATCATATATTGGTTTGCAGAACTTCTACTTGGGAGAGTGTTACTTGCAAATTTGTGAAGAGATACATTTAAAAGAACCGAGAAATTGCGACTCTTAAGTATTTAGACGGATCGTGGCTAGGGCAGCTCAGGACCTATCAACACGGTTAGCCCACATTCGCGAGAGAAGCTTGTCTGCATCAAACGTCTGTATGCGTTGAGCTCACATCGGTAGGGATGATCTTGTGTTCAAAGTCTCGATCTTCAGCAATGCTGGTAAGGACCGATTGAGACAAACATCATTTAGGCCTGATTGAGACGAACATCGGAAGTGTCACTTGAGGCTGTCTATCAACCCTATTGACAGAGGGCTGCAGACACAAGGTCGGAGGGTTGAAAAAGGCAGTAAAAACCATAATTTAGCAATCTAACGATTTTCAGTTTAAGTATAAATGCCTCCTTGAAGTATCGGAACCTGATAAGGACAATCTTTGTTCAGAAAATATTGGAGTCTGGTAGACAAGAAGGAGCAATTCTATCTTTGGAATATCTTCTCCCTCTAATCCTCGAGTTCTGGCTCTTTCAAGCTCTGTTATCCTCTCGAATTCCGTTTTAACATCGATGCACTCCAATTGTTGTTGTTACGTAAGTATCATTAAATGAAAATGAGATGTGTTGTCTATTAATTGTCATTCTGGAAGTTCTCCTTGGCGACGTGTCCCTCACTTTGATATATGTGAAACAACAATTTGCATGTGATAATTGTCATTTTGGGACTCAAGGTCGACCCTTCTTTGATAGGAGTAGCAGAGAAAGCCTCTTCTGTGAGGGCGAGAGCGGGAGCAAAATCAGGAGATAGGGCTTTGCTTTTGAGTGGACGAGGGTCTACCAGCAAGTCCAAATTGAAAATTGGCAAACCGATTGGAGTTTCGATTCGGGGCTTCTTATGTGGACAAATTCCCTAAATTCAAAGCCATCGGGCCCTACATTGTTAATTTGTGATGGAAATTCGAAAAGACGAGGAGCACGTGGAGCATGGGATCAATAAAATAAAAGGTCAAAAGCAATTCTTATCAGTTGCCCAAATGGAGAGTCGATCTATAACAGAGACCTTTAAGTATATCCCTTCAAGTAAAATCTGTCACAATTGAAGTGGTCACAGAAGAGGAAAGAAAGAATGTCCTGCACCAATTCCATATTCATGAAATATGGGGAGGTCTCTAGAGATCGATACACAAAGATGGGGAGGTCTCTAGAGATCGATACACAAAGATTTACGGAAAGGTGAATTAAGGATAATTCTTGCTATCCATCAATAACACAAAAGGAAGTTTCAATTAGAGGGCTAGTCTTTCACCTTCTTGCCTTCCAAAATGGATGAATGACATCAACGGATCAATGATCGTAAAACTGAATCGGAATAAAATTTCCAGAACTCATGGTCAGCAGGTATCGCGATGTTCTTGACCATAGGGCTTTAAACATAAAGCAATAACACCATCCGTAAGTGAACTTGCTTGTCTCCCCTCAAATAAATCATTAGCAGTAGAACTATCCAGCAGCTCCTATGAGTCAGACAAAGCCGGATCAGAAGAAACAGGACTGCTAGGCTTCCCCTTTTTGCTGATGAGATTGCTGAAGCGACCATTGACTTCCGCTCCATAGATGTGCCCCATCTTGAACGTTTTGTCTCCAAGTATCTCCTCCTTTTTATGGGAGTTACTATGGGGACTGTCTCAGCAATCATCAGGCCATAATCTTTGAGCCCCACGTACTTCATCAGCTTTCATAGTTCTGACTCCCTGGTAGTCAATATGTTAAGCACTAATACAGATGCGTCAAATGCTGTAAAAAGAAATGATGGAGTGATTCTTTAGAGTAATTAGATCTCATCTTTTTAAGACAAGAAGTTGAAGCTCCGCTTTAGTGACCAGCTTCCTCTAATAGTCCTACAAAATGATGTACAATTTCTGAAACCGTTGCCTCTCACATCAGTATAGCTTCTGACTTAAGGAAGAAATACCTGAACACTGATTCCAGACTCTTGAGAGTAAACAGGCAATCCAAGTTCCACATTTGCTTCCATGGAATCACGCCCACCATCCTGCAGGTTATAGGCATGTAATATGTGCCTCAAACCTACTCCTCTCCTTTGTGCCCTCAGGGGTAGACCAGCACGGCCCTACCAGCTGCTTCTATCTGCTGCATCGCAAGTGCAAGCTGGTCACAGTCGCATCTAGCAGATCCAAACATGTCTCCTGGGATGCATCCTGAGGATACCCTCACAAGGACATCTTGATCACCTCCAACGTCGCTCTGTTCAGAAGTTAAACAATAAAGTATGAATCACATGATGGGAAATATTGCTGTCTGAAGGGAGGACATAAAAGACGAAAAACTAGAGATACTGCTTTTAATCAAAATTACGGCATTCCTATATCAATTGCAGACACATACAGGTCCCTTATCAAGCATTTCATAGACTAAAAGAAAGAATTATTGTTCCCAGCAGTCGACTAAAATCCTAACAATCATTTCTCCCAGTGTTAACTTTCCTGTCCAGACAAAATTTGTTATCCAACTAAGATAAATTTGTAGGTACTCCAAATTACGATTGACACATGATTAGACCTTTTTTTACAAGCTTCCAAAAACATTTAATGGAGTTCCACCCAAAAGATACCATCAATTTTTCAGTGGTGTGATTATTCAACTCTAAAGCTTGACAGCCTGCTCTAGTAAAATCATTGTCAAACAAAATCATGCAATGGGAGCGCAAATTGAAGTTTGGCTGAAAAATTGGACTGCTACAAACAAGATCTTCTAAGTTTACAAATAATCAATTCAAAACTCTGTTCAATAGTTTCTGAATTCTTAAAACAGTTTTAGCAATTAACTCATAATCTATCTCAAATTGACCATTGCAATTTGCTCGATTCCATCTAATATCGACCTATAGCAATGGGCTGTAAAAGGCCCCACATTGTTGGTAATCTTGCAGCAGCAGCACGTTCAACTCATTTATCTCTTTTCCAGCCGTACCTATAAATTTATGCATCTAATGAGCAGTGAATCATTTCTCACTCACACAGTATAAGAAGCTTCTCAATATACAAGTCAGAATACAATCTAGATGTTCTATCCCTATTTCCAGGTGCTAATGCTGAGGATGCACCTCAAACTCTGCCTCAGTAAGTGGTCAACTGACATTCAAACATGGTTTTGAAAAGAGGTATATACAAGGAAATGTACATAAAGATAACTACGGTCACAGGCTCATTGACAAAATTTGACAAGAATCCTGGCCATTCATAACCATATGCTAATCTAACGACACCAGACACATAATTTTTTTTGAGAAACAACTCCCAAAACCATTGATCTGCATGGTGTTGACGAGCGGAATAACAACCACAAGCTTAAAGCATAAACTAAACTTGAGACATCAACAGACCAAAATAGCTTATGCTTCTCTCCTTTTTGCTATGCAAAACAACAGCCCAACAGTAACCCATAAGAGACTCTTTTTTCCCACCCCACCCAGGGTTCCGAGGTTTCTGCTCTTCATTTATCCACTCCCAAAAAGGGGAGATGCCGCAGCAACAACATCTTGACCAAAAGAGACCAAAAGAGCCAACACTTAAGAAGTGACGGTTGCAGCTGAAATTGGATTTGATCGTCCTTAAAAAGTATTTTGCATTGGATTGCTGGGAAGAGAATATTTACCTGATTAGATCAGCAATAGATGCATTTTTCAAGTTCTCCCGCTGTGCAAACCCATGAAGCTTACGTAATCTTGCCATGGAGCCACCATCACCCACTACCTCACAAAGAGAACTGCCACAGGTTAGCGAACACAGCAAGGTCGACAGAAGCCTCTGTATGCCCAGCTCTTTTCAGGGCACCGCCCTCCCTGTACTTCAATGGGAAAACATGTCCCGGCCTGTTGAAATCTTCAGGTTTTGGAATCTCCAGACGCAAGAGCCAAAGCTGTCGCCGCCCTGTCACGCATTGATACGCCTGTAGTCGTCCCATGCTCTGCATCCCATAACAATATTGCTTAACTACCATCCATTACAAGGTAAGAGAAGAGATGATTAAAGAAAACAACCAAGCTGATCGAAGGCTATTAGGAAATCAAGAATTCGAGAAAACAATAGTGTTCTACTGAACTATAAAAGTGGGCGTTATCTATCATTACTTTCGAAAATTGATTATCCCTACCTGAAGGAACCAGTAACAGTCAATTATCTTCAACTAAGTTCTGATAAAAAAAAAAAAAAGCCCTAAATTCGAAACGATCGGGCACTGGCATTGTCAATCTGTGGGGAATCTTTCAGCAGAAAATGCAAGCGTTTGATCAAGGTCGCTTTTTGGAGAGTCTTTATCCGATGGAGATTAGAATATGAGGAGACAATAAAAGAGCAATTTCTCCAGTGATATCAACTTGGACCATCTTTCTCCTCTTCAGATTTGAAGTGGTGATGGAAAGAAGATGGAGGGAGGGAGGCGGGGGAAGAAGAGGAGGGAACGGGGTGTAGGCTTTGCGATGGCTGAGCTCACCGCAACGGACGTTACGTAATAAGAAGAGTCTTTCTCTTCTCCCTTGACGACGAGAGTCTCCCACTTTAGAATTATTTTCTTTTTTTTTCAAAGATTAATTATTAAAAGAAAAATTCTACTGGGCCCCAAAAAAAGAACAAAAAATATGAAAGGAGGTGGCACGAAATGATCTGGGTCGTACTGGCCCCGACTGAACCGCCCTTCCGCCATCCCTACTTTCCTACACACTCGCCTGGAGACGCTGCCCCAAGAAGACGTGTGGCATTGAAAAAAAGAAGAAGCATGAATATAATGTACAAGAACTCATGTGTACTCATACGTATTCCTTTACTATACTAGCTATTATATAGTTTTTAAACATTTTAAAATAATAGTTTTGTGATAATGTAGACTAGACGAATTAATCATATTTAGATGTACACGTATTTAAATGATCCATATAAATTTAATCATTAGAAATTCTCGACCAATTTTCTGTTGTGCTTGCTCTGCATCAAGATGATGGCAACACTAAAATTTCTCCCTTGCCCCTTTTTTGTGAACCTCCTAAAACGTGTCATTCTTCCTCTTATCACCCCGTAGGTGTTACTCCCTCATGAGAGACAATGCCTCGCCCAAACAAATTAGCCATGCAAATCCATTCTATCAAACCAGAGCCTGCAAAAAAAAAAAAAAAAAAAAAAACCAAAGCCTGCAAAAGCAAGCACGAAACAAACTACTCACGTTGATCATATTCATTCCCACCCACCAAAACAACTTAACGAACCCAAAATCGACTCGAATCAACACCTTCTTCCACTTCGATTTGAGAATCAAAAGCGAAAGACGACACTTACCTTGGCTTTCCTAGGTATCATGCAATACCACACCATCAGATTGATTGTACCATCAGGAAAAGTCTCTGGCTTTGCGATGAAACCCATCACAAGGTATGAGAAAAGATGATTGAAGAATAATTACTAAGCATCTTATGACACATACCACAGTCACAGTGAAGCTTCTTGTCATTCTCCCTCTGATTCACCATCAAAGGAAGTTGCAAGCGCTTCAAATCTTTCGCCTTTCATGTTCACACAAACAATCCCAGTACTGTACCCCACGATAAATGCCATAGCCTAAGGTGCTGCGATTATAAGATCACCCTCGATTCTCTCTTCCCTCGTCGTCTACCTCCGCTACAATTTGGAATTCAGTTCTGACTATGACATGGTCAGTTATCGATGAACAATTAAAATGCACTTGATAACGTAAATGCAATGCAAAAAGCACACCAACCTTTCCTTGGCGGATATCCTTGATCGCTCCTAGAATAGAAGCAAAGCCTGCCTTGGGTCGGTCCAAGTCAAATTTATTATATTGGACGTGGAAACAAGTCCTCATGCAGCGCAGTATCAGCTGAAAGCGCTCCAGGCACTATTGCATCGGGTTGCAATTCAATGCCGACTAATTCATCCCCGAGCAGAGTCTCGCTGACAGCAACATTGCCAGGGTAAGACAAAGTTTCACCACCGGCCGTTATCACCGTAGTTAGGTGGGCCCGGAGCAGCCAATTGGATGATTTTGAGATTTCTGCAGACTATGCATGAGACAAGGCCTCTTTTTGCGTCAACAAAGGGCCCTAACTAAGAAGATCAAGCACTGCATTGTCAATTTCTTGGGAAATTCGAAGAGACGCACGTGGATGGCGATGCTCATGCTCTGTTTTCATCGACAAATCTGATATCATGTTGACGTGCCTGCTCTGTTTTCACTGCGTTACAACCGAGAGGATGTAGTAGAAGGATCAGTGTTCGTAACCCATGAAACGTTACCATGGGAGTTCAAAAATAGTGTACGCTATTGTAGAGTTCGAGGACACAATATTGATGGCATTTTGGCTTCAAATTGCCGGATTGGGATTGAGGACTTTAGATTTTTATACTAGAAAAAAGCAGCATAATGTACATTTAGTTGGCCTTTTCTTCTTTGGTGTTTGCTTCTATTTATCCAGTTTCTCATCATATATTGGTTGCCATAATATCCACTTGGCATAGTGTTACTTGCGAATTCATAAAGAGATGACATTCAGATGAATCGGTAAATTGAGACTTTTAGGTATCTAGACAAATTGTGGCAAAGCCAGCTCGGGACTAGGGGTGCTCGATTCCCACCCAGGAACAGTAAACTAGCGCATTTAGTCCTGAAACCGAACCAATATCCTAAGGAATCGTCGAAAACTGACTAGTTGGTAGGGTCCGACCAATTCTCGGTTCGGACAGTTCCTTTTGGTTTGTTAGAATATTTAAATAATAAAATAAACCATGCATTCATCTAACAACTTAAACTTTTAGAACAGTAGTAGTCCCATAAAATCCCACATAATATCAAAGTTGAAGATCTTGAGTTCAAATATTACCATGCCCCATTTGCCTCCTCAATTTCCACGCTTCATACTAGGTAAAAAACCAGACCAAGCATGAGGGGATCGCTAAAATATTTAAATAATAAAATTAATCATGCTTTTATCTAACTGTTTAAATTTTTAGAACAGTCACCAGTAGTCTCACAAAATTTCACATGCTCACACCTACTCAGGACCTATCAACACAGTTTTGCAGCAAACATATCCAATGGTTGGCCCACGTTCATAAGAGATAAATCAAACAAGGAAACTATGTTGATGAGGACTTATTAACCCGGGGAACAGTGTGTTTAACTCGGTGAGGGTTGAACAATTGTGATTATATGGTTTGGCTATTTTGATGCAATGACCGGGAAAAGTTCAAATTCTGAAGAGTTACAAGATAGCTTTGTATTATTCTATCACCAATTAAAGTGTATTGAAAGAAGATTGATAACTTCAGATTTTTGACTACATTCATGTGCATCTCTTACGATTAATCTTTTATGATATAAGAATGAAAAATAGTCGAAGCGGAGAGAAATTTTATTGGATGAATGTGAATTCTATACTCCACATATTCCTATCGTGGGTGTGTCCACGTACCGCGACCATTAATACAAGAATCATTTATATAACTTGTCAATTAATAATTGATTAATACACCAATAAAATTTCAAGGCAGAGGATCTCCATTTTCATTGGACATGTCAATAGTCTTTTCATCATATTCCTATATGATTTGGGTCTGCCTATGAGATTATGCACATGTGGTCTGGTTAACATTTCTTGTGTTAGTCATACTACCTAGTATGTTCTTACTCATAGATCATTTGTTGATCAAAAATCAACTTCGTGGATTTTCCCGGGCATCAATGGAAGAATGCAAACCGCAAGTCTTAAATATTTGGACGGATCATGGCCAGTGAAACTCCTTTATTACCCTCAAAATGGCATGAAAAAAGCTCTTTGCCGGTTGGGCCGCATTTCAAGGAGGAACTTCTCTAAAGGAAGGAGATGTTCGCGTGTTCGAGCTCGTTGGCATTGATAATAATGAACTCAAAGTCTCCTTTTTTACTATTATTATTTTCGATATACCAATTACGTAAACTTTCACATGCTAATCAGTAATTTCAGAGTCTGTGGCAGCACAATCGAAACCAGTGATAGATATATTAATGGAAAAAGAAATAGAAAATGAGATCAAATGAGTGGTTAATTCGCTTCTTTTTCTCAAGGAACAATCAAGTGTATAAATAATCACATTATTGTCGCATTATCTAATGGTGGTCCATTCTTCTGATAACATATTTTTGGGGAACGTCCTTTTGAGATAAGATCGTAGATAAGCACCACTAAATTAGACCACCCAAAGATGCAGTTAATTAACCTTATGATTTATTTATGTGACCATACTAATTACTAATGGGAAAAGGAGGATGCTCGTCTAAATTTGTGCCTAACTATGATTTCTATGATCATTGACATGGGGTTGGGAAATTAGTATAGGCCATACCAAGTGATAATTACATGGTTTCATCGTTGAAAGGGTGGCAGAAATTCCCGAAGCAATACTCATTGGTCATGGTCATCTCATAATTTTCAATTACAAAGGGAACTCTATTTTTCGCAAAATAATATCCAACAAGAGCAATTCCGAAATAGATTATTTGCCAATCAGCGGCAAACTATCAAACCTCGGGAGCGAATTTCTCTCAGCAAAGCGGAAGATGTCGTGGAAGCAGAAGATATGAAGTGAAAAAAAAAAATCTCTTTCTCGAGCTCTAGATAGATTTAATTTCAAGAGCAAGAGGCATTGGTGTGCTTCATTTGAAAGCTCATGTGATTGCACTTGCAGGTTGCAGCTCCTTGAAGCCCATCGTCTTTTGTCCTTGTCACAATTCCTTCAACGTCATGGCTCGTCCTTGTCCTCATCCTCGTCCTCGCCGGAGAGAAGACGGAGTTGTTACTGAGCAGGAGACTCCTCCAAGTAGTAGCCTTCCCTTCTTCATACTCTCTGATACGCTGATTCGCTAGTTCAGTAGCTTTAATCAAATTAACAGGCTCATGAAAGTCATCGATCTTAATTAACCGGCAAATCAGAATCATTTTTTTAGGAAGCGACTGTCCATAAATAGCTATTTTCAGTTAAGTCACTGTGCAATTGCCACTCCTCATAAGCTGATGCACCGATCATCTCTCAAAAGCATCCAAATTCATGTCCTTAACACGACCTAAGGAAGGGCTTCCATGGGTGTCCTATTCTTGCCATAACCATGAATCATGGAATTTCAAGCAAATTCAGTCTTCCCGGAAACTAATATTTGCTCATTCCATAGGCGAAACACGAAATCGCAGTGTTCCAAGAGCAATCATCCCTGTACGGCATGTAACTAAGGGATCCAGAGACTCACCCACCCTCCCATCCTCATGTATCCTTCGATCATCGTTTTCCGAGTGAAGTTATTCCTATGAGGCATATCGTCAAACAGTCACCATGCATTATCTGTTTGACCGAACATGGTGTAAAGGCGAAGGAAGAAAAGGTTTGCGAGCATGACGGTGCAGTTCGAGTCTTCGAGAGACTAATTACCTTCTCTTGAAAAAGCACGCAGGAACAAAGCATAAGGAGGCCTTCATAACCAACCGCAAATTAGGACAGACCATGGCAACTTAATTCTCGACGATGAGTGGCAGTGACAGAGGTGAAATCTAGAGCTGGAACAGCGAATACCGAACTGAAGAAGTGTTGGATCTCTCTCTCTCTCTCTCTCTCTCTCTCTCTCTCTCTCTCTCTCTCCGGCGTTTCGTCAAACGTGTGGTTACCCCAATGAGGACATAAGAACAGAGCAACCGCGCGGGACAGAGGTAGACCTTTATGGTCGAAGAAGAGATTCAAACTTTCTCAATCAGAACAACCGGCGACGAGGATGCATTGATGAAGAAAACCCAGCAACGGATAGTCGGCATGACGACGAGATCATCGCAACGCCCAGGCGCCAAGTCACACAATAGGATCGGAACACGAGGTTTCTGCCACCGCCATCACTTCGGAACCTCTGGCAAGCTTCTCAGGCTCCTCATCTTGAAACCATTTGCTTCGTCGATTCCTTGAATCCACTGAATGATGACGACGCTAGGTAACGATGGAAAATCCAGCGATGGAATCGCCCGGGATACTCAGATGCGACGCAAAAAGGATCCAAGATGCAACCAAGGATTAGTCAGGTGGGCTGTGAAGATAGATCATCCCATAATCTGTTACAGTAAATTTCCAGTAACGGGTTTTTCTTTTTACATGGTAAAAAAGTGGTTCGTATTATCTAATAAAATTAGGCAAGTGGATAAATGAATTCTAACATGACTAACCCATTGCTAAGTGATTGGCCATTGACGTGGCAATTAAGCACCGACCGAAAAAAAAAAATGTGGCAATTAAGCAAATCCTCTGTCATATGACAAAGATGACAAATAGGTAAGTAAATACATAATTTTCTCACAATTTGCCACCTCAGCATAACAACCTAAAACACACCATCCTCTAAGCATCTCCCATTTCCGTTCTTTTTTCTCATCCAAATATGTGAAACTGTCGTTTCATTCCATTTTTTTTTATTTAATTTCAAGTTTCAAAATTGTATCTGACGTTGGAAATGATTCCTCCATCCACCATTTAATTTCCATCTTCATAAAATTTAAAATCTTGGAATCTTAATCCACAAAGTTCATTTTTTGTCCAAGATTTTCTGGCACTGATGCTACAAAGATGATGCTAGATAGTAGGAATTCAGTTCTACTCAATTAGATTTTCTCTCTCTACTTGCTTTCCAGTTAAACTTGTGGAAATTGCATGAGTTGCATCTGCTTTGCTGTGTTTAAGCACATTGGATGAATATTGATTTCATTAGTAAATCTGAAAGAATTTTTTCTTTTCTCCATTACTTGTAAGGGTTGTAATGGTTGTGGTTTCCCAAATTGTAAGAATATTTTAAATTGTTGAGACAACTGAAGTGACTTTGCAATTAGCATTTCTTGTGTTAGTCATCATTTGTTGATCAAGAATAAACTTTGCAGACTGTCCTTGGCGATTTTGAAGAGAACGCATCAAGGGAAGCATGCCAATCGTGGCTCTTAAATATTCGGACTGATCATAGCAAGCGAAGCTCCTGTACTACCCCACAACCTGGCTCGAGAAAGGTCTTTGCCTGTCAAGCTGCATCTCAGAGAGGAACTACTCTAAAGGAAGGAGATGTCTGTGTTTTCGATCTTGTTAGCATTGATACTATTGAACTTGAAGTATCCATTTTCACAAGGAATGTCAAGACTTAGGAGTAAACTTTGGTATGCCTACAGAAAATTCTATCCTTCGCTATATTTTGTTTTGTTAATCAGGTCAAAGAAAGCAAAACTCTCTTCTGCAAGTAGAGGTGGCAAATGGGTGGGTCGGGTCAGGTATGGGTCGGGTCGAAAATGGGTCGACCCATTTAACCCGTTTTGACCCATATTCTTATAATGTAAATATAATGACCCATACCCGACCCGACCCATATCCGACCCATACCCGACCCGACCCATATTGCTAAAACTTACTAATATTCTAAAAAAAAAAAAAACCCGCGCTCACTTTAAGCTATATGCTAATTGGATAAAAACCTCAAATTAAATTAAAAAATAGTAAATAAAATAAAAATTGTTAAAAAAACCTATAAATTGAAATATTTATGAAGAATTAGACTATACACATGCTTCTCTTATTTAAAGTAAGCATACTATTGAGGTCAAATTATTTACTCACAAATGAGTTCATCATCTTGATTAAGATATGAAGCTAACATTTCCAGCCTTTTGAGTAAGAAATTCGTATGGTGACCATATGAAGGAATAATTCTTCAGCACTGCAGAAAGATACTTCACTTCAATGTTTCCCCTCAATAAGATAGCTCCAAGACACAATTCTCAGCAACTCTACCAAGAACCAAATTATCTACCAAATAATCAATTGCCCCAAAACATAAGAGGCTTCAGATGCAGTACTGTTAAGACATTCCACATTCAAAACCAAGCAATCAATTGAAGCAACACCTACTTTGCGCTTTTCAGCTCGTATGAGCTTGTCCGCGACAAATTGAGGACTCCCGAATTTGCCAAGGCTGGCAAGACGAACTGGACTCACCACCACTCCCACATTGTTGCTCCCCTTTGTTGGATCCTCAAACAGCACAGTCGCCTCTGCTTTATCCACCTTCAATTACAACAAAAAACTAAACCAGTAAAGAATCTCCTCTTGGGGAATCTCCTTAGTGGCTGCTGACAGACTAGGGCCTGCAAAATAAGGGGGAATACGTCATAAACAGTGGGAGGGAAAACACGCCTTGGTAAAAAATGAATGGTTGGCCACATAAGAGAAAAAGGAGTAAGCTAGCTTCAGGCCAGTGCAACAAAAGACTTGGTTCAAAGGCAAATTCAGGCAAGAACAAGAGACATCATCTTGAAGATTGTCACAAATGGAAAATCCATAAACTATAGGCTAAGATCCAGACAACAACATAAAAATCTCCAACTCAGCCGAGTGACAAATATGACATTAAACAGCATCAATGCAGGAAATGAAAGATTGCCAAGAGAACCCAAAAAAATAAAGATAAAGCTTTGAAAAACAAACTCAATCTGATTATATGACTATGAAACAATAAATTCATTGCAGTCTAAGCTTCCCTTCACATGGCTAGTAAACCAATAGCATATGATTTCAAGTCTTCAATGCAGAATCACGACAAGCATTGCAACAATGCAGAGAACTGTTCTTGTACTTGTGGACTCAAGATGCACAATTCAACTTTGTTTTAGAAAAACAGAAGCTATCTCAATCATATGACATCAGGTTTGCAGAAGCCCTAGCCTTGTGAAATGCATATTCCAAAATGGGAGACAGGGTATTACAATATCACAAGAAGATAGTGCCTTTCAGATCTTTTAGGAAGAACCAAACCTAAAACCCACAAAATAAAAAAGCAAAAGAGAACTTCTCCCAGAAAGGTTAACATGTTATTACTTCCCACGACTGCAAGGTCGAGAACAAAGGAACAGACTCGTAACACAACCTCTTTCTCAAGTGGCAAATATGCCAAAAAAATCTGTCGACTGTCAAAAACATTTACTGATTTGGTAGGATACATATGAGATGATGTTTCTTCTTCACAAATTAGTAGCATATGTCTAATAATGGCTCCCATTTTCAGATAAGCCAAAGAAGATTATGGATAACTACTCGGAGAAATTCTTCCACAAGCAACAACCACTACTGATTTATTATTTCAAGAGATAAACAACGAACTTCGCCACTGTCCAATCACAAGTCTCCTGACTATAGCAATGATATTTAGAATATTGATCTTCAAAAATAACTAGAACTACTCTGAAAGTATCACTGCTAATTTAGGAAATTCCACCTTTAAATGACAGTCGATATTAGTCAAAGCTCTATTTGTTCATGGACAAGTACATCTGCAGGAATTGACTCGGTAACAAAACTAACATAGATTGTGGCTTTATGGTACCGATGACTAACCTTTGAATTTTGAAATAGCTTGCCAATCAGTGATATCAATATCAACAATGGCAACAGCAATACAAAAAGACCCAGAGGGCAACCACAAGAGACGCCTCAAGGGGCACTGCAACTGGAAATAGAATTTCATAAACCAAATAACATCTGCATATGGGAACTACCGGATTACCATCCGCAATTACTGCCTGCGTTAGAATAGCAAACAAAAAAAAAAAATTAATGCACGCTTGCTGAGTCATGATGATAAAAAAAACCAGCTACGCACACAGATGAAAACGCCTCGTTTCGTCTCGATAATCAGTCGCTACATCTTCTTGATGAGCAACGATTCAGGATACCAACATCGACTCGAACCCAATGCCGCTTAATTCCAACATCCCCGAG
Source organism: Eucalyptus grandis x Eucalyptus urophylla (assembly GCA_028830015.1). Taxonomy (NCBI): domain Eukaryota; kingdom Viridiplantae; phylum Streptophyta; class Magnoliopsida; order Myrtales; family Myrtaceae; genus Eucalyptus; species Eucalyptus grandis x Eucalyptus urophylla. Next base: position 25,957,479 of record CM054198.1, on the reverse strand, counting down.
ACGAGAGGGCAGTACAAAGAGCGAATAGAAAGTCCCCCGTCCGCACCAACGGAAAGGGAGAAAAAAAAAGGGGTTACTGATTGGTAGGCGGATTCAAGAGGGTGAGATCCGACGATCTTGCTCCTGACGCCATGGAGGCCGAACCACAGGGCGTCGGCCTAGACACCTCCGATTTCGTGGGCGAGCCGCGGAGGCGAGCGGCGGAGGTGGGTGACGAAGCTCGTCGACCTTCGAGGGAGCGGCAGAGGCGAGCCTCAGAGGGGGGCGGTGGAGGCGACTCGGAGGCGAGCCGCGGTGGCGGAGGCGGCTTGAAGGCGCTCGGAGGCGAGCGGTGGAGGTGGGTCGAAAATGGGTCACTAAGTCACTGACGAAGATGAAGGTTGAAGACTCGAAGACTCGAAGACTCGAAGGTGAAGGTCGAAGACGAAGACTCGACGTTTTTTGGGTTTTAAAAATGGGTCGAAAATGGGTCAGAGAGTGTGACCCATTTTCGACCCATATAAAGTTGAACTAAAAACGGGTCAAACGTGGGTTAATAGTTGTAATGGGCTATTAACCCATATTTGACCCATATATGAAAAATATGGGTGCAAAATGGGTCCATGACCCATTTTGCCACCTCTAGCTGCAAGTGATTGAATGGTGATGTATTTCCTGATGATTTTCGGAAAGGGGTGGACGTTACAACTGGACATTGCATCTTCCAAAATACCAGGTACGTGTGTGACTAATTTCCAACCTCTTTGCGCATTGCTTGTTCATTCGACAAATAAAAGGTCATAAGCAATCCTTATCTAACGCCAATATGGAGAGTTGATCAACAACAAAGACTTTAGCATATTCCGTGAACTTGAATTAAGGATAACTCTTGCAAGCCATCGATTACACAAGAGGAAGTTTAGATAAGACGGCTAATCTTCACCTTTTCGCCTCACAAAATGGATGAATGACATCGATAGAACAATAATGAATCTTAGACTAATTATAAAACTGGATCGCCATAAAATTTCCAGAACTCATCGTCAGCAGGTATCCCAATGTTCTTTACCTTAGTGCATTTAAAATTAAGTAATAGCACCATCTGTCAGTGAACTGGCCTGTGACGCCCCGTGTAAATCATTAGCAGTCAAACTACTTAGCAGGTTCTATGAGTCAGACACAGCTGGATCGAAAGAAACAGGGCTGCTCGCCTTGCTGTTTTTGCTGATGAGATTGCTGAAGAGGCCATTGTCTGCTCCATAGATGTGCCCATCTTGGAGCGTTTTGTCTCCAAGCATCTCTTGTTCTCCTTTGTTGCGGGCGTTACCAGAGGGATTCTCTGAACAATAATCAAGCCATAACCTTTAAGACCGATGTACTTCATCTGCTTCATAGTTCTGACTCCCAGGTCACGCAACATCTGCAGTATTAGTCAATACGTTAAGCACTAACAAAAATGCTGTAAAAAGATTAACGATGGAGTGGTTCTTTTGAGTAATTTAGATCATGTCTTTCTAAGAGGAGAACTCGAAGCTCTGCTTTAGTCATCAGCTTCATCTAGTAGTCCTATAAAATGTTTTACAATCTCTGAAACAGTTGCCTCTCACATTAGTATAGTTTCTGACTTAAGGAAAAAATACCCGAGCACCAATTCCATACTCTCTGTAGTCAATGGGCAAACCAAGCTCCACATTTGCTTCCATGGTATCACGCCTATCGTCCTGAGTGTTATAGGCGCGTAATACGTGCCTTAAACCTTTTCCTCTTCCTTCGTGCCCTTGGAGGTAGACCAGCACGCCCCTACCACTGCTTCTATCTATTACATCACAAGTGCAAGCTGGTTGCCACAGTGGCATCTAGCAGATGCAGATGTCTCCTGGGATGCATCCCGAGTGTACCCTAACAAGGACATCCCAATCATCTCCAATGTTGCCCTGTTCAGATGATCAAGAAAAAGTATGAATCACATGATGGGAAATATTGCTATCTGTAAGAGGACTTAAAATAGGGAAAACTAAGATACTGCTTTTAAACAAAATCACGGCAGTCCAATATCAATTGCAGACATATACAGGAACTATAAGAAGGAATTATTGTTCCCAGCAGTTCACTAATATCCTCAAAAATCATTTCTCCTAATGTTAATTTTCCTGTCCACAACATTGTTATCCGAGTAAGATAAATTCGGTACTCCAAATTATGATTGGCACATGATTAGACTTTTTTTTTACAAGCTTCAAAATACATTTGGAGTTCCACCCAAAAGGTACCATCAATTTTTCAGTGGCATAATTATTCAACTCTAGAGCTTGACAGCTTGTTCTACTAAGAGCATTGTCAAATAAAATCATGCGATGGAAGTACATAAGATGAAGCGCAAATTGAAGTTGAGTTGAAAAAATTGGACTGATACAAACAAGATCTTCAAAGTTTACAATTAATCCATTCAAAACTCCCTGTTTATCAGTTTCTGAATTCTTAAAACAGTTTTAGCAATTAACTCATAATTTATCTCAACTTGACCATTGCAATTTGCTCGATTCCATCAATATCGACCTATAGCAATGGGCTGTAAAAGGCCCCACATTGTTGGTAATCTTGCAGCAGCAGCATGTTCAACTCATTTATCTTTTTTCCAGCGGTACCGTAAATTTATGCATCTAATGAGCAGTGAAACTTTCTTAATCACACAGTATAAGAAGCTTCTCAATATACAAGTCAGACAATCTAGATGTTTTATCCCTATTTCCTGGTGATACTGTCGAGAATGCACGTCAAACTCTGCCTCAGTTAGCGTCAACTGACATTCACACATGAGTTTTGAAAGAGGTAAATACAAGAAAATGTACATAAAAATAACTGCAGTTACAAGCTCATTGACATAATTTGGCAAGAATCCTGGCCATTTATAACCATATACTAATCTAACGACACCACACATAAAAAATTAAGAGAAACAAATCTTCTGAACCCAAAATCATTGATCCGCATGGTGTTGACGAGCGGAATAACCAACACAAGCTTAAAGCATAAACTAAAGTTGAGACATGAATAAACCAAAATAGCTTATGCTTCTCTCCTACTTGCTAAGTAAAACAACAGCCCAACAGCCACCCATGAGAGACTCTTTTTTCCCACATCACCCAGGGTTCCAAGTTTTCTACTCTTCATTTATCCACTCCCAAAAAGGGGAGATGCCGCAGTGACAACATCTTGACCAAAAGAGCCAACACTTAAGAAGTGACGGTTGCAGCTGAAGTTTGGATTTGGGGCTTTTCCGGCCGTCGAGAAAAGCCCTGAATTCGAAACGATCGGGCACTGGCATTGTCAATCTGTGGGAAATCTTCCAGCAGAAAATGCAAGCGTTTGATGAAGGTCGCTTTTTGGAGTCTTTCTCCGATGGAGATTAGAATCTGAGGAGACAATAGAAGAGCAATTCTCCACCGAGATCAACCTGGACCATCTTTCTCCCTTCAGATTTGAAGCGGTGATGGAAAGAAGATGGATGGAGGGAGGTGGGGGAAGAAGAGGAGGGAACGGGGTGTAGGCTTTGCGATGGCTGAGCTCACCGCAACGGACGTTACAAAATAAGAAGAGTCTTTCTCTTCTCCCTTGACGACGAGAGTCTCCACTTTAGAATTATTTTTTTTTCTTTTTTCAAAGATTAATGATTAAAAGAAAATTTCTGCTGGGCCCCAAAAAATTAACAAAACAATAAAAAGGAGGTGGCACGAAATAATCTTGGCCGTACTGGGCCCGACTGTACCGCCCTCCCGCTATCCTTACTTTCCTGCGGTCATCCGTGCACTCGCGTGGAGACGCTGTTCCGAGAAGACATGTGGCATTAAAAAAAAAGAAAAAAGAAAAGCATAATATAATGTACAAGAACTCATGTGTACTCCTACGTATTCATTTACCATATTAGCTATCATGTAGTTTTTAAACATTTTAAAAATATTGTTTTGTAATATTTAATACATTAAATTATTATACTAGACAAATCAATCGTATTTAGATATATATGTACTTAAACAATACATATAAATTTAACAATTGGAAATTTTTGATCAATTTACAATTGTATTTATTTTGAATTCTATATCAAGATGGCAACACCAAAATTTCTTCCTTACCCCGGTTTCTGTGAACCTCCTAAAACGTGTCATTTTCCCTTTCATCATCGCCATGAGAAGCAATGCCTCACCCAATCAGATCGGTCATGCAAATCCGTCCTATCAAATAGCAGCGCCCCACATATTGCATCCCTAAGGCTACTCGTCCATTCAACGTCACAACAAGAAAGTCCAGTCATAGGCATACGTGTCAAGACACCAATTCCATCGAGCAAACCCCGCACCCCCCCCCCCGGGACTCTCATACCACCCGAGATGGCACGGCAAACGATCTCAACCAAAACACCGCAAACCGGAGCCCGCGAAAGTGATCACAGAACAAACTACTTCCGCCGATCATATTCACTCCCACCCACCAAAACAACCAAGCGAACCCAAATTCAACTTGAATTGGCACCTCCTTCCACTTCAATTCGAGAATCAAAAGGCAAGAGACAACACTACCCCTACTTTCCCAGGGATAATGCAACGGCACACCATCAGATCGATTGTAGAGAAGAGATGATTGAAGAATAATCACGAAGCATCTTACAACACATACCAGAGTCACGGTGAAGCTTCTCATCATTCTCCCTCTGATTCACCATCAAAGGAAATTACAAGCACTCCAAATCTCTTGCCTTTCATGCTCACATAAACAATCCCAGTGTCATACTCCGTGATAAATGCCATAGCCTAAGGTGCTGCAATTATAACATCACCCTTGATTCTCTCTATCCTCATCGTCTACCTCCGCTACGATCTGGATTTCATTTCCAACAGTGACATGATCATTTATGTATGAACAATTAAAATGCACTCGATAATGTAAATGTAATGCAGAAAGCACACCAACCTTTCCTTGGCGGATGTCCTCAATCGCTCCTGCAATAGAAGCAAAGCCTGCCATGGATCTGTCCCAGTCAAATTTATTATCTTGGACGGGGAAACAAGTGCTCATGGGGCGCAGTATCACCTGAAAGCGCTCTAAGCGCTATTGCATCAGGTTGCAATTCAATGCCGACTAATTCATCCCCGAGCAGAGTCTCGCTGACAGCGACATTGCCAGGGTAAGACAAAGTTTCACCACCGGCCGTTATCACCGCAGTTAGGTGGGCCTGAAGCAACCAATTGGATGACTTTGAGATTTCTGCAGACTCTGCATGAGACAAGGCCTCTTTTTGCGTCAACAAAGGGCCCTAACTAAGAAGATCAGGCACTGCATTGTCAATTTCTAGGGAAATTCGAAGAGACGCACTTGGATGGCGATGCTCATGCTCTGTTTTATAATCGACAAATCTGATATCATGTTGACGTGCCTGCTCTGTTTTCACTGCGTTATAACCGAGAGGATGTAGTAGAGGTGATCAGTGTTTGTAACCCATGAAGCGTTACCATGGGAGTTCAAAAATAGTGTACGCTATTGTAGAGTTCGAGGACACAATATTGATGGCATTTTGGCTTCAAAATGCTGGATTGGGATTGAGGATTAGATTTTTATGCTAGAAAAAAGCAGCATAAATGTACGTTTAGTTGGCCTTTTCTTCTTTGGTGTTTGCTTTTATTTTTCCAGTTTCTCATCGTATATTGGTTGCCATAATATCCACTTGGCAAGTGTTACTTGCGAATTCATAAAGAGATGACATTCGGATGAACCGGTAAATTGCGACTTTTAGGTATTTAGACAAATCGTGGCCAGGCCAGCTTGGGACTAGGGGTGCTCGATTCCCACCCAAGAACAGTGAACTAGCGCATCTAGTCCTGAAACCGGACAAATATCCCAAGGAATAGTCCAAAACCAACCGGTTGGTAGGGTCCAACCAATTCCTGGTTCAGACGGTTCCTTTTGCTTTGTTAGAATATTTAGATAATAAAATAAACCACGCCTTCATCTAACAACTTAAACTTTTAGAACAATCAGCAGTAGTTCTATAAAATCCCACATAACATTAAAGCTGGAGATCTTCAGTTCAAATCTTAACATGCCCCATTTGCTTCCCCAATTAAATTTCCACGCTTAGTACTAGATAAAAAACCAAACCAAGTATGAGAGGATTGCTAAATTTATTTAAATAATAAAATAAACCATGCCTTCATCTAACAGTTTAAACATTTAGAACAGTCGGCAGTAGTCTCACAAAATTTCACATGCTCACACCTACTCAAGACCTATCAACACAGTTTTGCAGCAAACATATCCGGTGGTTGGCCCACGTTCATAAGAGATAAATCAAACAAGGAAACTATGTTGATGAGGACTTATTAACCCGGTGAACAGTGTGTTTAACTCGGTGAGGGTTGAACAATTGTGATTATACGTTTTGGCCATTTTGATGCAATGACCAAGAAAAGTTCAAGTTCTGAAGAGTTACAAGATAGCTTTGTATTATTCCATCACCAATTAAAGTGTATGAAAAGAAGATTGATAACTTCAGATTTTTGACTACATTCATGTGCGTCTCTTACGACTAATCCTTTATGGCCTTGTAAGAATGAAAAATAATCGAACTGGAGTGAAATTTTATTGGACAAATGTGAATTCTCTACTCAACATATTCCTATTATGGGTGCATCCACGTACCGCAACCATTAATACAAGAATCATTTATATAACTCTCCCGTTGATAATTGATTGATACACCAATAAAATTTCAAGGCAGAGGATCTTCATTCTCATTGGACATGTTAATAGTCTTTTCATCTTGTGCTTCAAAGTAGAAACGCACTCCTCTAATCAAATATAAAAGTCATGTTACATAACGGTCTGAGTAAAGTAGCATTGTTGTATGTTATCGTGAACGTGTTGACTAGTGCACTGCTCCCAACGCATTTATATTAAACATGCTTAATTTAAAATAATTTAAATTACAACGCAATAATTAGACATACATGAGAACACTAAAAGTTAGTGCAATGAAAGCTCGATAGTCTCCTAAATTGGTAGTTTAATAAGTGTATGCTGCAATGATTGATAGGTTCCTTGGAAATATTTTTTCACTATATCGAATACCATGGTCACAGCCTGGATTATACAAGGAGAACCTTTTTCTATTCCAATCCTTGTCAGCCTCACTGTTTCTGGGAGTAACAGGTTCGTCATCTCAGTTGTCATAGCTGCTATCTCCTCTTGTGGCATTAATCAGAAAAAGCAACGAAATCAAGCTCCATCATTCTGATTCTTTCCCTTGGCTCCTTACGATTTTGCCTAGCCTCTTTATATTCCTCCTTATATGAAGAGTATTCCTCTTGAACTAAGCTACTATCAGACTCCCTGTCACTTTGATCCACATATTTGCAGTTCATGGAGGTTACCATAGTAATCTTGAGAAGCAAGATTACTACTTTCCCTCTGGCCTACTACTCTATCCCATTGTAAATCAATTTGTGATTGCATGTTTGGTGAAATCACACTAACGGTTAAGATTATGATATAATAGTTAATACGATTATAACGTAACTGAGCTATAAGCCTATTGCTCTGTTTGAAAGAGAGAGAGATAGGAGCAATGGCATAGGCGAAGCGATGGGTGTGGAGATCTGTTATTCGTCAAGCAGCATATCGAACCTCAGGAGTGGATTTATTTCACGGAAGAGTGAGGATGTCGTTGAAGTTGAAGAGTCAGAGGATTTCGTTCCTCATCAAAAAATGACGGTTGAACCACATTCACCATGTTGTCAGCTGAGTCCAAGCTACACATCGCAAGATCTCGAAGGTGTGACTTATCCCTTCAGAAGTCATGTTTCTTCTTACATCGCTCTCTTCTTTATTAGTGCCTTTTCAAGTACTTGAGGAACTTTTCGATAAGCTTGTATATGTTAACTGATAGCATAATGATTTTGGTAATGCTTATTGTGATAAACTAGTTACAGCTTCTAAGGTGAAGCGAAGTGAATTTTTCATTTGGTGAACTTATCTAAATCTTGGTCTCCATCACTGTATTAACTTCCATTCTGCGCTAAATCTTTTCATGGTGAGTAAATCAATTAATGCAAAGTTCAAAGTGGCATCATCTAAACATTTTTTTTTTTTTTTTTTAAGAACAGAAGGGATCGGGCAGCCTACATGCAAACCGAGCCATTCTGAACAGGCTTTTGGTGGTCCTACCAGTACGTGGCCTCTCCCTAGTCCTGAACTGGCTAGCAAATTTGACTCGGAGTAACCTTTTATTAAGGTGGTGACCCAGCCATCTTATATTAAACAAACTATTGTGGTAACTTGAGAATTCATTACTCTTTTGGCTTTTTTCTTAAGCTGATTGGATTTCTGTAGGAAACTACCTACCGTTTTCCTTGGATCTGCTCAGTCCCATTTCTTTAGAAGGGCAAAGATCCTCTCTACCCCTCATGCTAGTTATAAGAGGGACATTTCGACTTTTGTCCTGCAAAGACTGTTGATTGGAGTAACTTAAACTACCATATCATACATTTTGCTTGCTTCTTGAATAAGGGAATGCTTCCCCAGTCTTTCTTTACCAAGCATGGGTTGTTCAAACATGTGTGGGCAGAACGTTCCTCGTTGGTTCATAATGCAGCACATTCTGGAAATCAAGGAAATCGCAACTCTCAAGCATTCAGACAGATCATGGCCGGTGAAGCTTAGGAGCTATCAACGTGGGCGGAAGCTCTCTTCTGGTTGGATCGCATTTGTGAGAGGAACTCGCTTGCGCACGGGAAATGTCTGTGTGTTCGAGTTAATTGATAGGGCTGATAATGTGTTCAAAGTCCACATTTTTAGCAGAGCAGGTAGAAACTTGATTTACGTTGTTTGAGTGAAACTTTAGGCTGGTTATGGCATGACATGAGTTCTATGCTGAAGATCTTCATAGTCAATTAAAGAAACATTTGCACCAATAATGTCTCTTAAAATTCTCATTTTAACTCCAGGCAGGAACAAACAGTCTAAATGCAGAACAATCCATTCTGAGCCAGTATTTCGCGATCCTACTCCTTCAATGCCTCTCATTACTCCTGAGCCAGTGAATTTGATTCGGAGCATCCCTTCTTCAAACTGGTAATACGACAGTCTCCTTTTAAGAAAATGGTACACAAGCCTGATCCATCACTACCATATCTCAAGTTCCATTATGATCTCTATCTAATCTTGCCTCAATATTGTGTTTTCCCTGTTTGTTTTGGTTTGTATTGGGAACCACATGACGTGCTAGTTTTCCTGAAGTTATTGTGAGGCATCTTAATGGTGGAGCAACGCCGAATCAGGAAAAAAAGAAGAAAAAACAGTAGCAAAGACTGTAATTAGGTCGGGACTATCCATTCACTTGGATATCCTCGACAAGCTGCTCCATCACTATCTGAATCAAAGAATGGACGGTCACTTGAATTGAGTACTAACCTAAAATGGCAATTAATGGCAGTAATTTGTTTGAGAATGCTTTTTCATTGCGGGTTAACATTGATGGCTTTCGTGAGCCTCTTAAGACTGTCGACTAAAGCTGGCCTTGTGTGCTTTCTTTCCAAGAGCGCATGCTTACGTTGTTGTCCTACTTTTGACATACATTGGTTGTTCAAACGTCTCCCCGTGTGCGGCACGTTCCTGGTCAATTCGCCAGGCAACATATTCAAAGAAGCAAGAAAGAGAGAACTCTTAGGTATTCAAACAGGTCATGGCCAGTGAAGCTCTCAAGATATATGCTGGAAATCTGAGTGTTCTTCTCTGCTGGCTGGCCTGCATTTGCAAGAGAAACTCATTTGTGTGTAGGAAATGCTTGCGCGTTTGAGCTGATTGATATTGTGTTCAAAATCTCCATCTTTGGTAACGGTGGTAAGGGCCGGATTCACATTGATTGAGGTGATCATGGGACATGCTAATTTAGGCCGTTCACAGCATTGATATGAATCCTGGATTCCTAATTGTGCCTCCTTTATTCAGCTGGAAAATCAACGGAAAAGAAGACTCTAATTTGTTCATGATTTCTTGTTTTTTGGTGCTAGTTTCGATCCTGTGCTGCCATTTTGGCGAGAATCCCTCAAGATTTGATGCTTTTTTGAGGATTTTGGTTGCTGATCTGACCTAAAGGGTTCATATGTATTTTCTTAACATCTTTTTATTAGGTGTTAAACCAAAGCTTTTTGTAAGAAAATAACAAATTATAAGAAAGCAGTCCACGCGTTTGCTTTTTGCGTTTTTGCCTTTTAGCCTATGAACATTATGTTTATGTTTTATGGCTAAATGAAAAAAAATGCATAAATAAATGTTTTGAGAAAGTTGCATGGGTAAGGCTTGATTGTACATGATAAATTCTTAGGGAGAATTACCAAAAAAGTCTTAAACCTATTGCGATCGTATTGATTCAGTCTTTCTTTTCTTTTCTTTTCTTTTTTTACCAATTGAGTCTTAAAACTTTTATATTTGTGTCAATTCAATAGATTCGGTCAATTTTAACCGAAAATTATTGATATGAATGCCAACTATCTTACATGACGGGACTGATGCTGACATAGACAATTTTTAATAATATTTTAATATGTTCTTAATTTTTTTTTTTAATTTTCTTTCTTTCTCTTTCTCTTTCTTTTTTTTTTTCCCTTTCCTTCTCTGTTGGGCAAGGGCAAGGGCAAGCATTGCCAACCCGACCATAGCATGAATAAGAAGAAAAAAGGAAAGAGGAAAAAAGAAAGAATAAATAAAAATTCAAAAAATATTAAAATATTATTATAAATTATTTATGTTAGCACTGGCCGTGCCATGTAGGATTGTCGATGGCCATAGATTGAATTGACACAATTATAAAATGGTTATGACTTTATTGGTAAATAAAAAAATTTAAGCTTAAATTGTTACAATTATAATAGATTTATAACTATTTTTCAAGTGGAAGTGATCTTTAATAGAAGGACACGTCCACCACTCTATTAGAGGAGCCTTATTCAATCTACATGAATAGAACGTAAAACTGCATCGGGTTTATTGACAAAATCGAGAGATTAATGTTAAGAACCTATGAACTCATTTTTAAGTGTTAACAATCTTAAGTGCTAAAATAGAAAGAAAAAGATGTTTGACTGTCACTAAATATCTATAATTTCTTTCCAAACATAGAATTGCAATCATAATGGGTAGGGTCTAACCATATGGTTGGCAAGATTCTAATTAGCATCAATTATTCTTCCACTGAACAAATTAAGTAACCCTTTTCTAAGTTAATTGAATCGTTTAAGTCAACTCTATTTAGAGTTGTTTCGAGTTGTTTAACAAGCTTAATATAATAAAGTGCTAGATCTTTAATTTCAACACTGGCTACCAAGCGGGTTGACAAGTCAAAAGTTTGGCTATGACGTGTTCTGATTTTTTTTTTTTAAAAAATCACTATTAGGCTATCAAGTGGGTTGACCAGTCAACTCTATTTTAGAAAGGTTTTGTGTTGATGGTTTACTGGTTAGGTGCTGGGTCAAGCCGTACTTGGCCCAAGCTGAAACGCCCCATCTGCTGTCCCTACTTTTCCTAGTTATGTCCTTCAATTTAGCCCATTTAGAAGTCTGGATATGATCTGGCCGAAAATGTCAAGGGGTACTTACTCTGCCCAACAAACGAAAAGTTATAATCTAATGTACAAGAACTCCTATGTACTTGTATGTATTCCTTTATTATCTTAGCTATGTTAATGTTTGATCATTGTAAAGAAAATATCTTTATAATAGCTATTACACTAAGTTTAATATTACTGGAGAAATCATAATGTTTGGGTATACACATAATTGGACTGTACAAATAGACTTAATTGCTGGAACTCATCCACGAAACATATGCTAACCAAAGACAAATAAATAAATAAATAATTGATATTATATTGAAAGAAAAATCTAATATTGTTTTGGAGTACACAAGATTTGTCATATATTTAGACATATTAGTTACACCAATTGTTTCGTAAATACACATCAATTCATAATTTAACACTACACAATCTCTTTCTGTCTTTACCTCATCCAGGGAGAAGTCACAAAGTAACTTGGACTATGTATCACGACATTTATCTCATAAGTTTCACAGTGCAACCAATTGTTGAGTTCATGAGATTTTATTGTCCGTAAATGAAAAAGATACTATGATTCTTGAGTCTATACATGGAATGATTTTATATGAAATAGAGATAAGTGCAAGAGAAACTATAATTTTTGTTTTATTGTAAATACAATCAAATCATAAAATTTATTAAACAAGTATAACCAAGTGATTTAGTTAGACTCGTCAATTATGACTATAGAACAGACCACTTTTAAATTTTTTCTGAATATGTAGTATCAATATAACGCCAAGCAGGTGCAATATAAGCATATAGCCCAGAAACTTGTGGTAAATTTAGAGAGAGAGAGAGAGAGAGAGAGAGAGAGAGAGAGAGAGAGAGAGAGAGAGAGAGAGAGAGAGGGTGATGGGCCAACATTGCAGCCCCTCCTGCCTTGATCAAGATGATGGCGAGGGTTAAAGGTAGCCACCTCTCGCCTTTGTTCTGTGGTGTCGCACTGCTCGTCACCGCCAACGAGGGTTAGCCTTGCCAAGGTTGGCTACACATAGTTGGTTGATCTTTAGGTCTTGTGTTGACCGGTGTACTGCATCAGTACTAACTTGGTGCCACATCAATCTCAAATTAAATGAAAAGTATTTGGAGAGACCACATTAAATTATGGTAGCTCAAAATAGAGGAGAAAAAATGAGAATTAATTAATCATTTTTAAAATAAATTTTAGAGTTGGATTGCATTGCTTGGAATATTCAATTAGTTCGTAATTACACATGGCTTAATAGCGCATTTTCTACAAATTTTATGTCAGTGATATAACTTCGCTTGGTAGCGTGTTTTTTTTTTCCCCAGTTTGATGGCGTGTTCATTTTTCCTTTTTCATAGAACCAATCCTGATAAAGTATACCGTGCGTGGTTTAGGTATTCACAACGTCCTTTTGAACATCATTATTCTGAAAAGAAGAGTAATGCACAAATTTAATTAACAAAAATTGATATAACAAGGCAATGGGCTTTTTTATGGCGCCGTGCTTGTTTGGGCGGCTAAGAAACGTGCATGATCTAAGCCGTCAGATAAAAGAAAACCGATGTCAATTGTTGAACGGCGAAAATTCTTGACCGCGGGATCAAGATGAATTGATGTCAACTGTTGAATATGGCATGACAATTTCATCTTGCCAAACCCCACGTCATCATCATCTCACTAATCATAGTGAAAAGGATACATTTGATCCTCCAGCTTTATTCTTGTGAAATGTGATGAGAGAACAATAACAACTTAAACAATATCATATTAGGGCAACGGAATAAAATGATCTCCCCTTGTATACACCTAATAGGAATCGCTCGGTCCACCCAAAAATCTTCACTATCAATAAAATGGGGCAAACAAAATTATTTTCTAGTAAATACTAGAGATACATAGTAGCAAGGATCTCAAGAAAATCATTATTGGCAATATGCATACATTTCATAAGAAATCAATGATAAATCTGACCAAAAAACATAAGTTTTGATCAACTCACAAAAAACCTGATGTAGGGAGCTTCAAATGAAAATTAAATTGTTCAAATTTGAGAAAAGTTCGTTACAAACATGCTAACAAAATTTCAATTCAATCGAACCACGAATCGATCTCCGATATCAGCTTGATGTAAATCAAACTAATCCCAAAACCCTGGATTTTTCACTTTATCTTTTTCTCTTATTACTGTGTCTCTGCTAACTTCTTTGCAGCTTGATTCAGTGATGGTTGTCCTTTGAAGGAAGTTCTCAATCTCTATCTAGTTGTGTTCAATGTTCGTGCTGCATTCGTGCTGCTTGTGAATCTACATGCAGTCCGCATGTATATTTACGTGCAATCTACTTGTTTGATCTACAAGCTGCATAAGGAAAGGTATTAGTCCTTTCCCTTTTTCAATTGCACAAAACTTACCCCTTTCCTTGTCAATTTTGGCATCTCCACCTTCCACAAATGCCTTGATTCTTACTTTGCTTAAGGTAGTCCAAGGTGGCAAGCAATTTTGGCCAAGTATGGTATGACTCCATGCCATTACGATTGAAGGAGAGAGAAAGACTAGGCTTCAGAAGGGCTTTCAGGCCTAACGTTCACAGCCGAAATGGGCCAAGGCTTCAAGTGCATGCTAGGGCCTTATTAAAAAAAACCATCTAATTTGTATCACAGACTAAAAATTCTTGTATAAATTTTGAGTCAGATCGCATATCGATGAGGTTCATAAAATTGCGTGGTTTTATCTAAAAGTTATCTTTAATTTTCAAATGGAAGAATGTGGTTGAAGAATAAGAACGTGGGATTATTCAATTTGGATGTTTTTATTTAGTCGTGACATTATTTTTTGTTAGAAAGTATTCATAACCTTTACAACAGCCATAACATTTATATAGATTAAGGAGTAATTTGATATTCTAATCTTACAATTATGGTTGGCGGAAAAAAGAATCAAACAATTGCTAATTTTCCTTACGGACTGAGTTTTTTCTTTCCATTTAGAGGGATGCTCTAAAGGGTTTTTTGTTAACAAATGTGTAAAAATTAGAAAGATAACATTGCTGTTTTATTGAGTGTTTTTTTTTTTTTTGTTAATTTAGAATGTTACATTATTCTGAAATTTAAAGTGAATAGAGATAAAAGTTTTTACTTGATTATGGCATTAAAAGAATAATATCAAACAAGGTCTAATTTACAACATGAATGAAGTCTCTATTTGGCACATAAGAAAAACTTACCAACAAAGCAATGAGTCCGAATGCAGGGTCGTGCAAAAAAGCACAAAAGTGAATATTAAGATTGTTCCTTATGCAACTCAAAGCAAAAAGCACAAATAAGGTAAAGGTAAAGCGCCTTAACATGCAAAGATCTTAGTCTAAACTTTTGTTTTCTATGACACACTTATTAAAATTGTCATTTCCAAGAAAGTAGCCACACATTATCACCAAGATAACATGAATAAAAATGAAATAATGTTAATAGACTTTAGATAGTGGGGTCTTCAATTTTCTTTTTGAGTCCCACCTTTAATAAAGATGCTCTATAAAAAAGCTATAGAGACGAAAGTGTTGAATATTCGTAAATGGCTTAACATAAGAAGCATCACGGGCAAGAGATTTTTGCTACAAGGTGGAAATAAACTAATAGATTAATGACAAGCCAAGTTGGTATTTTCAATTTTTGCGGTTGACATCGCTTCTGTTTTGTTCTATGCCTCTTTCGTGGTAAGTTTATCATTGGCAAATTTGTGTAATAGTCTTATTACAGACGGGTCATGTTTGACCTACCAAGAATGCAAAGGACGATAATTAGACTCTGAATTAATGATTTAAAGGAGGTTCTCAATCTCCTGTAATTTTTTTTTTCTCTAGATCGTCCTAATGTACTAGAATCTCTGCCTTTTCTTCCTCAAAATCGTCCCGGGTATCATGAACAATTGAGGGAAAATCCGGATTTGATGAAGCCCCTACCTTCCGCGAATGCCTTGATTCTTATTTTGCTTAAGGTTGTCGAGGTGGCAAGGAATCATGACCAAGCATGATGTGATTTCATGCTCATTATGAGGAGGGGTAAGAGAGGCCGGGCTTCAACAGGGCTTTCTGACCTAACCTTCAGAACCGAATTGGGCCAAGGCTTTGCATGCATCCTAGGGCCTTATTAACAATCACATTAATTCATACTGTGATGGCTCAAATTTCGTGAAATTTTGAGTCGGGATCCGGTTCACAAAATTCTGTGGTACTATCGAAAAAATCCTTACTTTCTAAGTGTGGAAGAATGCCTTCAAAGAATGAGAACGTGGGCCTATTCAATTTGGATGTTTTTGTTTAGTCCCAACATTTTTTTTTTGTTGGAAATTAGTCATAACCTTTACAAATAGTCATAATAAATATATAGATTTATGAGTAATTTGACATTCTAATGTTACAGTTATGGTTGGCAGAAAAATTAAATAATTTCAAATTTTCCTTATAAATGGAGTTTTTAATTTCCTCACTTAAAAGGGATGATTTGAAGGGTTTTTTTGTCAACAAATGTGTGCAAACTAATGGTCAACATGAATTAGATATAAGGCTCTAAGTTAGCCCAAGTCTAATATGTCAATAGGGAGGACATCATCAAAAATTGTTATTCAATAAACATATATAACACGGCCATTTCACATTTAATTGAGTGTTTTCTTTATTGCTGATTTAGAAATTTATGTTACTCTGAAATTTAAAGTGAATACAGATACAAGTTTCCAATTGATTATGGCATTAGAAGAAGAATATCAAACAATATCTAATTCATAACGTGAATGAAGTCTCTATATGGCAAATAGGAAAAACTTACCGGCAAAGCAGTGAGTCAAAGGGCAAGGCCTACAAAAAAGCACAAAGCAGTAAAGCACCTTAACATTTGCAGATCTTAGTCTATACTTTTGTTTTCCACGGCAGCCATGCATTATCACGAAAATCCCATGATTAAAGATGCAATAATTTGAATAGACACTAGATAGTGGGTTGTCCCATCTCCCTCTTGAGTCCACCTTTAATAAAGGAAAATGTAAAGCACCTTAACATTCAGAGATGTTGGTCTATACTTTTGGTTAGCACAAAATCCTTATTAAAATTATTATTTTCAAGAAAGCAGCCATGCATTATCACCAGAATCCCGTGATTAGAGATGCAATAATTTGAGTAGACATTAGAAGGTGGTGTCTCATCTCCCATCCTAGTCTACCTTTATTAAAGATGCTTTATAAAAAAGCTAAAAAGACGCATTGACTATTTGTAAATGGCTTGGCCTAAGGAGCATCGAAAGCAAGCGATTCTTGCTACAATGTGGAACCAAACCAATAGATTAATTATTAAAAAAAAAAAATTGGATATCTGTCAACAATTTTCATTTTTGCCATTGAAGTCGCTTCTGTTTTGTTCTGTGCCTCTTTTGTGGTGAGTTTGTTTTAGTGCACTTGTCTAATAGTCTTGTTTTAGACGGGTCTGTCGCTTGCTAGTGGGGGTGTTGGGGCTTGCTTCTATTCACTGCTATTGGTAGATTCAGTCATGGATTCTTGATTTTGGATCTTGACACTCCATCGTCGAACCCTGTTTAAGTCAAGCATTGAGCTAAAAAATTTGGTGATTTGGCGCTTTAGCCGCTTGAACAAGCAAAGACACCATTTATATCAACAAAAACAGCGATATTTCGTGCAACCTCAGTCCATGTCATATCATCGCTGCTACACGTAGGACAACCACGTATGATTGGTCTACCATATCAAATCGATTAAGCGAAATTTGGCCGAAATGACTCAAAATTTTCCTTAACGGATTAAGATTACATTAACACAATTAAAAGGTTTAGTACTCCTTGATGAAAATAGAAGATTCCTCTATATGTCTCGATGTTGATCACGACATAGTCTTAACCTTGTATGTTTCTTATTTCTCAAGTAAATTGGCAATTTGAGCTTGTCAATTTTGATTGTATATTTTATGTCCTCCCTTCGTCATGAACCTTTATTTCCATATGTTAAAATCTCCACCACCAAAATAATTAGATAGAGTAATATTTGCGCAATATTTGGGTTCAACACATATAATTTGGGTCTCATGTGAAAATCACATAACACAAAGTTAGATCATTTGGGCTTATGAGGACTGGGTTCATTAAACTAAAAAACCCCTTTTGTTTCTTCAAAATTTGGCTATGACAACAATGAACATCTTGTCTGTTCTTAGTTTTACAATTGCTCGAGTCGAAGAAGCTCATCTTTTTCGAATACTCCTATTTTTTAAATTGTATTGTCAGCTCGGTCTAAAGTTTTAAATAAGCTTGTGTCTGGCCAGGTGCCAATCAAGGTAAATGTTTATATTTTTACGCACATATCATTTGAATGTAATCAGGAAAGAGATATATTACAGCTGAAAAAATCGATTCATAAAATCGGTTTATAAAAGTGATGTGAATATGCTGATAAGACTTATCACATTGTTTTGTCAATCATTTCCAAACGTATTATTCTTAGTAGGGTTCAATTAGCAAGCAAATTTGAATAGGATCTTCCATTTTTCAAAGTGGTGATGGGGCCATCTTATATGAAGAGATTCATGGAAAGATCCCAAGCTTGCAAATTATGCACCCTATCATATAGTTAAGGCTGTTGATTATAACTCTTGAAACACATATTTGTGTTCTCTCATTCTGTGTGCTTATGTTTATGTCTTTCATATTTATACATTGCTTGTTCAAAATATGTATGCTGGCACACAATTCCCTTTGAATTATTGAAGGAATATATTGGGGGAAATAATCAAATCGCAAGTCTTAGGCATTTAGACAGATTGGGCACACTAAAGCTAAACATCCATCACATCTTGTAAAAAAGTGAGGACTAAATTACATTTATCTTGTTCTCTGCCATGTTTGAACTACAATCACAAAATTTGGTGGTGTCATTGTAGTTTTACAAGTCATGTTTTAACTCACCTCTCGCTCTTACAAGTGGAGTTTAGTTAAATTACATCTTTAACAAATGCCATATATTTGAAATAAGAATTTCTATTAACGATAGGCATTACGAAGCGAATGATTTGATAACAACATTCAGAACTCAAAGTCAATACTTAGACTTTTTAAGACATCCTTATTAAAGTTATTATTATCAATAAAGCAACCATTCATGCAAAAATGGGATCATCATGTATTCTTTTGTCTCTGTCATAGGAAAAAAGCTATGCACGTTGCACCAGCTCAGAAGATGCAATAATTTAACTAGCCAGTAGATAATGGGGTGTTCCCACTCCCCCTCGAGTCCGCCTTTATATAGAGATGCTTTATAGAAAAGTTAAAAAGTGAAAGCGTAACCTTTAGGGGTTGCCTTATGGGGATGAAAATAAGAACTTGTTATTGAATAAAAAAGACGAAAGCGTTGATTATCAGTAAATGACTTAGCATAAGGAGCATCAAGCACGAGATTTTGGCTACAATGTGGAAATAAATCAATAGATTAATGACAAGCCAATTTGGTTATTATTGGGGGTCCGTTGGCAAAAATGGGGATCAATGTTTGTCCATTAGCAATAGAGGAAAGGATGGAGATTTTATCAATGTTTGTTCATCAGCGGTGGTGGAGAGGTGGCGACTTAAAGATTGGTCATTATGACTGGTTAATAAAAATAAAAGCAGTGTCCTATACTGCCACGGCGAGAGATTTAATCGACCAATTGATAAAACGTATAAGATTTTCATTTCGTTAATCAAAAGTCCAAGGGTATTTTAAATAATGTTTGAATAAAGAACATAAATGGTGAAATTGCTTATTAAAATATAAATTGTGATCTGTTTTTTTAGTAATAGTGATTTTTTCATCGTGAAATTGTGAGAAAATTACCAAAAAATACTGAAACCTTTTGCAATTTTGACAATTCAATTCTAAATTTCTTTTTTTTTTTTTTGCTAATTCAATCACAAATTTTTTGCAATTGTATCAATTCAGTCCATCCAGCCAAATTTGACTAGCCAACGCTAACATGGCCAATTTTTAAATTTTTTATTTTTATTTTTATTTTTTCCCCTCCTTTCTTCTTCCTCCAACTGGCCGCCGGTGAGGTCCTCGTGGCCAATGGCAAGTCTCGCCCCTGTCAACCACTATTGAGGGCGAGCCTCGCTGAATCTAGCCCATCCGAGCTCACTGTCAATTTGGCGAGGCTCGACCTTGCCGGCAAACATTAAGACTTACTAAAACATTATGATTATCATGAAAACAAAAATTCAAATAATTTCACGGCAACCAATCGACACGCTAAGGTCTTATTAAACCATTTTTTAGTATATTTCAAAGTAACAAACAAAAGAAAGCTACTTGTCAGTGATAGAGAAGAACCATATAAGGGAGGCATATTGTAAACCAAAACTCAAATCCTGCTGTAAAGTCCTCATTTCAAACAATATAGATCTCGTGCTAGCTGGCAACGCTCGAAATGGAGACTTTGAAGACAATATCATCCGTATCAGTTAGCTTGAACACGCAGACAATTTGTACGCATAGATGGGCTCTGGTCCCAACCCGGCTTAAAAAATGGGTGACCTTCCTTGTCATATAGGTGTCTTGACGCCTCCATTTTCTAGATATTGAGTGGCTGAAAACGCTATGTAATAAAGGTTCAAGGAGGAGAAGGAAGAGTTGTAGGAGTATGTTTTCCAACAAAATCGAATCATAACGACAAGTATGGAAAAGTTTGAGCGGGTCTAGGTGTTAGCAAGTACTTTCATTGTGCCTGGAATAAATTCGTTTAAGTTTGTTTGATCCTAAGCGGGTGGACAGCCTGGCAAATAGGCATCAACCGAATTAGTTTTTATCTAACCCAAAATGGTATTATAAGGGCACGTTTAGTAATGTTTCTTTTCCCTGCAATAATTTTTTATAATAAATTATTCTTTTTTATTCTGATCCTAGAAACAATTTCTAAGCATTTTAAGCCATTTGATAATTGTCCAAAATTTCAAATCCCGGAATAGAATTGCATTTGGCACCTTGTTCAAAATTTATACTCCAAATCATTTTTTTTTAATTTTTAAATAATTTTATTACTTTTTTTCTATTTTTCCTTCTTTCTCCTATTCTTCTTCTTCTTCTTCAAGTGGCCAACGACCTCACCGGAGTGTCGCCAGCCCTCAATGAGGCCGGCCCTCGTCAGCTGAGCCTCATCGGCAGTTGAGCAAGGCGAGGCCGACCTCGCGGTGGCTCAGCAAGGTCAAGCCCCGTCAGCGGCTAGGCAAGCTCTACCTCGCCAGATCTAGGCGAGGCCACTCATCCAGCATCAATGACTCGACCGAGCCTCGGCGCGGCTGGCTGAGTATTGGCGGGGCTAGGCGAGGCCCGCTTGGCCACTGACGAGGCCAAGCCTCCCCAGACCTCGCCTTAGCTTGGCGAGCTCATCGGACTAGTTGCCGGTGACCAGTGGCGATGGGCAGCGAATGGCAGCCACAACGGTGATAGCAGATGGAGAAGAAGAAAGAAGGAAGAAGAACAAGAAAAAAAGAAAATATGTACTTGATTCTAGAATTATTTCCGGGAACAAGAAACAACTTCTTTTTTATTTATTTATTATATTCCAAATTTACTTCAGAAAAAAAAATAGAAATTTGTCTCCGAGAACAAAAATTTTACCAAACATATTTATGTTCCCAATTTATTCCCGAAAACAAAAGAATAAAAAAAAAAACACTATTTGGAAAATTGTCAAACAACCCCTTAGCCAGCACATTTGAATCAGAGCATTCATTTTTCAAAGTGGTGATGTAGCCATCTTTTTTTTTAGAGATTCATGGAAAGATCCCAAGCTCAATTCATTAGTGGCGTATCTCCAAATTTGAAATCTTGCCTCGTATTATAGTTTGCTTTTAGCTTGAGTTTTCACTTTGTTTGCTTTTATCCCTTTTACATGTGGCTAAGACTTGAGATTGCGTTATGTACCTTACGTATAGTCTAAGAGCACAAATTTTGATAGTTTAAGATTAATTACTTACAGATTATGCAACCTTATTGTATAGTTCAGGGTGCTGACTATAACTTTTGAAACTAACAAATACTGTCAAGTGCCGAGAATAATTATGCAGGCAGATGGTTCCCTTTGGATTCTTCATGGCATATATTGAGGGAAATAATAATTTCACAACTTTTATATATATAGAAAAATCATGGAGGGCTAAGTTAAGGATCCATCACATCTTGTGAAAAAGAAAAAGAAAAAGTGATGACTAAATTGCATGTACCTTTTTCTCTCCCATGCCTAACAACGTCAACTCATATATGGGTCAATAATAAAAGAGTGACTAAAACTGGTCTAGAAGATGCAATAATTTGAAGGAAAAATTTCAAATAAGGACCTATAGTGCCATCATTTTCTCAAAAGAGGACTTGAAGTGAAGTTTGTTTTAAATAAGGACTCAAAATGCCTTCATTTTCTCAAAAGAGAACATGGAGTGGAGTCTGTCTCAAATAAGGACCAAAAGTGATCATTTAGTCTCAAAGAAGGACCTCATTTGCCGGCTGGTGAATAAATGCATCTTTGATGCATATTCCGGTAGCCTGATCAGGGATATTTTTGTCAAATTTTCTTTTTTAATTTGTAGTTGTCTTGTTCTTTATTATTATTATTATTATTTGGGTCAATGGTGGCATTGTTCATCATCTTCTTCGTCCCATGTTCATCTTGTTCTAAAAAACATCGAACTTGAACAAGGCAACCAAAAATGAAAAAAAAAAAGAGGACGAAAATACCATAATCAGGCTACCGGAATATACATTAAAGATGCATCTATTCTCCGGCCGGCGAGTGAGGTCCTTCTTTGAGATTAAATGACTACTTTGGGTCTTTGTTTGAGACAAACTTCACTTCAGGTCCTCTTTTGAGAAAATGATGGCATTTTGGGTCCTTGTTTGAGACAAACTTCACTTCAGGTCCTCTTTTGAGAAAATGATGGTACTTTGGGTCCTTATTTGAAATTTTCCCTAATTTGAATAGACATTTATTATTGGGGTGTCCCATCTATCTTCTTCTCAAGTCCACCTTTATTAAAGATAACTTTTGAAAAAGCTAAAATGACCAAAGGATGCAAGTACTCGTGGACAATCAATGTTTATCCATTAGTGACGGAGAAAATGATGGAGACCAGAAATTATCGATGGTCACTATTCGAACAAAGGAATAATAATGCAGAAAATCATCCATTTCTACACTAAATTAATCGACTAGTGCCTAGTTTAGGCCTAAACTAAGGTTAAAAATTGCCAAGCTCCATTTTCTGTTTTAGAGATTTATATATTTTCTAGAGATATTTAGAATATTTTTTGAAAATAAACTAATCAAAGACAGTGTTGATAAAATTGAGAATTTATTGAAAATGAGATAACTGAATATGGTGACATAAACGAATAAAAGGCTGGGTCAAATTTGATTCATTTTCTCTTGATTTGTTAAAAAAATATCCTAAATATCTCTAACGGCATGTGTGCCAATCTCTCTTTCTTTCTCAGGTCTATCTTTGTTAAACTTCTAAATCATTGGATCTCTACTATTGAATCTCATCCTTTCATAATCAAATATTTCAGAAAAAAGTTGCTATGTTTCTACCACCAAAATTTAAAGATTGTTATGTCAAGAACCAAAATCGAACGTAAATGTGACGCTCAGTTATAAAGACTCATCGCATATTTCTTTTTATCATCCTTGAATTAAAAACAATAGACACATTATTGTAGCACATTTATTTAAATAAATCTAGAATTTGACCCCTCACTAATAAGTCTTGCCATTCTCAAAAGAAATCATAATGCTATTCCGCCATGAATATTCACCGGAGAAGAAGTGTGTGAAAACAACTTCAAGTCACCGCTAATGCAACTGGCATCTCACACCACGGACCATGTTGTACTACTTATTAGTGTGTCCATCTTCACTTTTCCGGTACCAAACTTTGACTCGAAAAAAAATGATACGAGAGATAAAAGCTCTCAGTGAACATAAAATTGAATTTTTTATCTTGCAAAAATGGTAGCTATCAAAAAAAAAAAAAAATCACCATATTATATTTCACTTATATTTTTGTCCACGTCTTATTAGGGGATGATGTTTCACAATAGATATGTTTCAAAATAACTACTTGGGACTTACTCTATCGTTATCTTCCTAGTTATTTTTTATTTCTAGATTCATTTTGATGATGTTGTTCAAAATGATTGTCGTGAATTGGGATATGCAAGAGGGATTACGAAAAGACTCCATACAACAGTTCATCATCATCATTTTTTTTTTTTTTTTTGGACTTCTATGGTTAACTTGCTCTATTTGTTTAAACTTTTTAAGTACCACTTTCTCCATTTTGCTTTCGCTAAAAAAAAAATGAAAATGATAATAATTAGGTTTTATAAATTATGAAAAACAAATAACCCTACTTGTCAATAATCGTATAGTTTTGAAGGCTTTGAAAATCAATTTGTGATAACTACAATATTTGGATAATAGATGTTAGAAGTAAAAAAAAAACTCCAAACAGACCCAAGCATTTGTGATTATTAGAATCAGAATGAGGGGTCACGAAGCAACGTCAGTTGTTGCTCACAATCGTTCCCATATTTATTTTGTCATGTATAGAGTAGTAGTATTCAAGAAGCAAGAATAGACTAATTACAATTACAATTGACATTCTAATACAATACTTTGCTCAATTATAATGTTAATTTTATATTTTAAATATGATTTCATTGATCTGTGCGTGGACCGGGTTTAATACCAGTACCTAATTAGCATTTGTCCATTAATGGTGGTAGAAAGGATGAAAGGATGGATCGGGACTAATACATTACCAGTGAAAAAGGATGAAAGGGCCATTTGCGGTGGCAAATGATGGAAGGATGGATACCTACTAAATGTCTGTTCACTAGGGCGAAGGAAAGGATGAAGGCTCCATAGCATGTACCAATCTCCTCTTTTTTTGTAGTGATTTGAAACTTTGTTAATGTTTTAAATTGATGGATATCTAGTACTAAATCCCAGCCGTTGATAAAATGTTTCAGCAAAAAGTCCTTGTGTTTCTATTATCAAAATCGGGCTAATTCCCAAAAAGAAAAAGTACAAATTTGACCTAATTTTTTTCCAAAAAAAGAAAAGCACAAACTTTATGTCAAGAGATAAATTGGGCCTAAACTTTTTTTTTTCTTGTAAAAGGGTATGAACTTTAGATCGAGTGACAATTGTGGACCCAATTTTTTTGTCTCATAAAAAATCACAAATATTCCCTTTTATCCAAATTCTAACCCCTACAATTAACATTGTATTTGAAGTTAACCTTGTTTCAACAAAAAGTATTTTAGTCGTGAACTTGGCAAATCTCAACCATGGTGTTTGCTAGTAGGCGATGGTCTACAATTCCATATTACGACGAAACAATAAAGTCTGATAAAAAAAATTCAATCAAAAGACTTTTTGACTTGTCAGTAAAGTGTATAAAACGATGAACAATTTCATCATTGTTCTCCAAACCAGCTCAAACAAGAGGACGATGAATAGTGTTTTAAGTCCAGCTAGCAAGTGCATAATCCAAGAATAATTAATAAATCTAAGTTAAGGGAGGCCAGATTTATAATTCAAGTGAAAGTTGATATTTTTTTCGAAACAAAAAAAAGTTAAGGATAGAATTGTTATTCGATCTAAAGTTTCTACTGTTTTACAAGACGAAAAGAAAGTTTGAGCAAATTTATCTTTCGATTTAAAATTGATGCCTTTTTTTTTTTTTTTTGAATTACCCACAGAAGTCTGAAGATTCTCGACTTGTCAAGAGCCAAAATATGACCTGGTGCAAAAAGAAAAAATAATGCTTCGACGTTAAGACCCGTCCATGCATTTATTTTCATCACCCTTTAGTTAAAATGACACGCGTCATTGGAGCTTCTTTATTCCAATGTATCTCGAGCTAGACCCCTCAGTAAAAAGGCTTCATGTTCATAAGAAAAGTCATTGTACTATCCCGTCATTATTATAAACTGCAGGTGCAGAGGAAGAGTGTAAAAAAGGACTTCACGTCACGGATAAAACAATTGCCATCTGAGACCAGAAGGCCATGTTGTACTACAGCGCAGTGCGTCCATCTTCACTTACCGTTACCAGACTTTAACCGTATGATAAAATGATACAAGTAAAGGAGCAATTACCCTGGTAGTGGGGAAGGTGAGAGAGATTAAAGCTGTCGGAAAAAAATGAGATTAACTTTTTATCACGCAAAAACGGTAACTGTCAAAGAAAATTGTCACTTTCATTTCACTTATATTTCTATCTGCGTCTTCTTATTAGAGGTGATGTTCCAGGAAAAATGTGCTTCGTACCAAGAACGCAGAACTTATCCTATCAAAGCCTTTATCCGTAACTTGAAATTAGGATATGAACTTGTTGATCCTAAACCAGCCTAGAACCGCATCAGTGAGTCCCAAAGTCGACCCATAAACAGGCCTACTTTTTTTCTTCTATTTCAATTTTTATTAAATTGCTCTTTCATATTCAATATATTTGCAAAATTTCTCAATTGGAACACCATAAAAGACTTATTATTGAATATCAACAATACGATAAATTTATAGTACCATTTTCATTTAAAAAAATACATAATGCAAAATACACATTATTTACAATAAAAATATTATGCTTACCTAACCAAAAAAATTAGTGTAGTTGATTGGGATGTTAGGAGTTTCTAGATTATGAGCCAGAGGTCACCCCTTTGAGTCTTACAAAGTACGTGAATATTGTTTTGATTTAGAGCCACCTTCGCTAGCCAAAAGCCTGATCTCAACCGGTTCATGGGTTTGTGGATATTTCATGAGTTCACTAGGTAGACGAGTTTCTATACTTGTGTCATTGGATTATTAAAAAAAAAAAATTAGGCTTACTTTATGTGGTGAATTTTTCATATGCATTATTCCTTACAAGCTAATTGGTTATTATGCAGAAGGTCTTTATCAACTTAATCACAAATAGAAAGTACCTCATGACTTTAATTAGTTATAACATTTTTTGGTTAGAAATTTATGATATACAAAGCTAGGAGTAACTTCACATTCTAATCTAACAAACGTGGCTGGCAAAATTTTTTCTTTAAACGACTTGGTTTTCTTTATGAACTGATTTTTTTTTTTCTATTTTTACTTATCTGGATATTTTGAGGGGTTCTTTTGTCAAAAGCTCTGTCAAAGTTTGAAAGATAATACTTATTTCAACTAATGGTTAAAACATTAATTATATAAACGGATCTAAGCTAGCCCAAGTCTATTATGTCAATAAATAGAAAATTATAAAAAAAAATTACTATTTAATATATAAAACAATAACGTGGCTATATTATATTTTGAAATTATTTCAATCTGTATATCATTTTGACCTTTAAACTTTCAATGTTTTTTTCCTATAGCTTAATCCTAATGTTACTTCTATATTTTAAACATGATTTCATTGACCTGCACAACGAGTGGTTTTAGCACCTGTACCTAATCAATGTTGTCAATTGACGGCAGAGGAACGCATGAAAGGATGGATTAAGACTAGTACCCTGCCGGTGGGAAAGTATGGACACCCCCATCAATGCCTATCCATTAGCGGTGGAGGAAAGGATGGAGACGTGAACATTGGTGATGGCCACTGGTCCAGTAAAGGAATAATAATGTAGATAATCATCTATTTCTATAACCAAGTAATTGACTGGTGTTTATTTAAGGCCTAAACTAACGTTAGGGTAGCATCTATATCTTGCATTATCGAATTATCAATAATATGACAATTTTATGTTAGTATTGTCATTTTCTTCGCAAATGATATAGAATGCAAAAGAAATGTACCTACTTTAAAAGAATGATAACTTTACATGGTAATTTGTTTATGCACTTATTCCTCATAAATTAGGTAGTTATTATGCAAAGGATCCTTGTCAAATTAACTAGAAAGAGAACATCCCTCATAATTTTATTTAGTGATAACATTTTCTTTGTTAGGAACTAGTCCTAACCTTTTCAAATAATCATAACAAATAATACGGATTTGGGAGCAATCTAACAATCATGGCTGAGTTTGAGAAAAGGAGTGAGGAAGTTGTGCAGGCGCCCGTGGCTCCGGTGGAGCAAGCCGGCGAAGAAGACGCCGAGTTTTGGGACTGTAAATAGCAGCGGAGATGGTGGAGGAGGAGAAACACCAGCAAGAGATGCAAAGTGTTGGTACTTTTGTCAATTCATGGCCTTTCGCTTTTGCCTAATTAGAGAGAGTAGTTAAGAAAAACAAAGCGGGAACGCACTAATTAGTAATTAGAAGAGCTGTGTGTATGCCCTTGTATGTATGGATGAGAAGCGGGGAAATTAAGCCTCAAATCGTGTGAATTACCACACCCCATGTTTTAATCACTATTCGCATCAGATCTCAAGTAAGAAAGAGGAGCATAACGGGTTTTAACAAAGCCAGGCCAAAGATATAATTTTTTTTTTTCTTGGTAAGGTGCAAAGATATAATTTTTGGAATGCAAGAAATGAAAAAGGGTTCCAAAGCTAATTTGACCTTATCATTATCAAACTATTTTATGCTACCTTGGATTAAGACGTGATTTTTTTAGAGAAATTTGCATGTAGTAGTTATACGAATGGCTCAGCAAGTTGCACATTAATTATCAAGCCAGCGATTCACATGGCACAGTGACACACAGCTACCACTGCCATCACCAAGAAAAAGGGTTCCAAAGCTAGTTTAGTTTCCAAATCTCTTTCTAGTCATATTAATTATCTGCCGCAAGCTACCACTGCCATCACCAAGAAAGCAACCACCACCATCAAAATCAGTTCATGCTCACTACAATCTTGCTCTTGAGAATGTACTTCTTGCTTGCCCTGAATGCATTCAAGAAGAGGGTACTCTCAACTGAGATTGATGGCGGGCGAGGCCGCCCGGCTCGATCCTAATGTGCCACTTGGCAAAGTCGTTGCACCCCCAGGGCCATTGATGCATTGTTGCAAACGCATTGAGCACAAAGTGAACTCATCCTTCGAACAAGGAGTAGAAGACTTAAGCAGTGAAGGCGATGGATGGGAATCAAGGTCCTTGGCATCATTTGGCACGCATGGATGAACTAGGCCAGCTGAAGCATTACCTTCTTAAATACGCTAATTGGGTGCCTCATAATCATCATCAACTGTCGATCACCATCAATCTCCATTAACGGAACCACTCAAGCTACCTCAGATCTGCATCGCGCAACCTCATATGTAATGTGCACAACCTCAAGTGAGGTATTGCACCTCAATCCCAGGACACGAGCTCTGTTAATGTAGGTTGGCCATACAGCGAGGGCGAGAGAGAGAGAGAGAAACCCGATGGCAGGTTCCGTATGATGGTGGTTGTAGTGGTGGCGGCTGAGTTTGATCTTGACGGTGGTGGTCGAGTTGTTGGTGATGGCAATGATGGCTTGCGGTAATAGTATCGATGGTGGCAACATCTTCTAAAAACAACAAAAAACTAGGGCTTCTAAGGGAGAGGATGAATTGCAAATCAGGAGCATTTTAAAAAAAAATAAGATAATAGAAAAAAGATAAATTTAGCAAATAAATGAGAAAAATAAGTAAAATAATGTCGTTTTAAATAGAATCCTATATTAGATAACTGGTGCATCGGGTTATATTAGACGTTCAACGATTATTGAATACAACTATATCACAATTGATCGAAAGGATTACAAAAGAATTTTGTGTAAAAATTTAGAATTAAATTTGTGAAATTAAATAATTTAAAGTTAAATTTGAATTTTTACAATAGAATTAGGATAAGTTGGATAATCAGACAATTGAAATTATCACCGGACCAAACAACATGTCAAGTGGGTGCGACTGTGACCTGTTCTTCTCCATTTGTCCCACGTGTGAGCATTTAAGTCGAATCGTTTTGTTATTTTGACAGCTGGTCATTACTTTCACGATTTTCTGATAACTATTCAATTTGGCATTAGCTGGGGGAGGCCCAGACGTGATGGTGACCGATCAACTAAAGAAATAATAAAATGCAGAAAATCATCTAATGCTGTTACCTCAACTGTTCATAAGTCCACCATCTTTTTCTTGTCTTGATTGAGGCGACCGGGAACATTCTTATTTAATTTTTATCTTTTGCTAGTTTCCACTTGGAGCAATATGCTATCAAGTATTCAGCTACCCAAGGAATTAGCTACTGTCTAGTTAAGGCCTTGACCATGGTTAAGTTACCGAGCTCTTTTATACTTTAAATTGACTGCTCTTCCCTCTCCTTCCTCCATCCTTGTTTGCGCTCAAATCTCTCAGCCTCCATCTCTCATCGTCCTCGGTCTGTTTCCCTCTTTCTTCACCTCGGCACAACCGTTCTTCGTCCTCCTCTTCTTCTTCGGTTTCTGCTCCTCTTTTCCATCGTCTTCTCTCTCTGTTTCCCTATTTTCTCGCCCTTTCTTTCTCAAAAAAAGAAAAAAAGAGAAATGTCGATCGATGCTGCTATTGCTATTGCGTGGGATGTCTTCAAGTGCGTAGTTGCTCCCATCAAGCGTCAATTCGGATACGTGATCTACTCCAAGAGGCACGCCCAAGATCTTCAGGAGAAAGTCGAGGAGCTTGCGGATAAGGTTGATAGGGTCCACAATCTCGCTGAAGAGGCCAGAAACAATCTTCGGAATGTGAACAGAAGCGTCACGGGTTGGCATGCAAGTGCTGAGACGGCCCTGAAGGAGGCGCGAGACCTATTGGGCGACTTCCACGAGGCGAGCAAGACTTGCTGCTATGGGACTCTTCCTGACCCCAAGTGTCGCTATCAATTCAGCAGGAAGGCCAAGGACAAGATCGAGGTCATTCAGCAACTCACTCAAAGATCCAGTGTATTCAAGGAATGGAACGACATCTCCTCCGGCAATCCTGCTCCGGGGAACGTTGCTGCTCTGACTCCGGCCAAGGAAGAGGGCAAAAATGTCGTCCAGTCGGCCACTGTGACGGCCTCCCCTTCTTTTGCCTCGACGTCGAATAAGGTTAGGGACAATGATGTCTTCGAATCCAGAGCTTCTATCATTCAAAACATCATGGTCGCTCTTGCTGATAACAACCATAGCGTGGTCGGGATTTATGGGATGGGCGGGGTCGGCAAGTCCACCCTATTGGGGGAAGTGGAAAGGAGAATAAGGAAAGAGAATTCATTTGATTGGGTCGCTAAGGCCGATGTGTCGGAAAATGAAGACATCGAGAGGATTCAAGGAGAGATTGCGGACGGCTTGGGCCTTACTGAGATAAATAACAAAGAGACTATCAGCGGGCGAGCGGGGCTTTTGCACAAGAGGTTGGAAAATGAACAGAAGGCAAAAAAGAAGGTCCTCATAATACTGGACAACCTATGGAAGGGGCTGGACTTGAAATCAGTGGGCATTCCTTGTGGACATGGCAACAAAGTCCTAGGATGCAAATTGTTGCTGACGTCAAGATTTCAAGATGTTTTGCGAAGGAAAATGGGCTGCGACAGGGACTTCCGCCTTGAAGAGCTGAAGGATGAAGAGGCAAAAGGATTGTTTGAGAGCACGGTGGGAGACAAAGTCCATAATGAGCCGTTCAAATCCTTGGTGGATGAAGCAGTCCAGAAATGTGCAGGTTTGCCTTTCCTCATTACTGCAATGGCGAATAATTTTAAATACGCTGATGTTTATGAATGGAAGGATGCTTTGAGACAAATTGAGAAGTCTACAAACAAAGGAATAAGTGAGAGCATAAATAAGATGTTGCAGTTGAGTTATGATCGTTTCAAAGGGGAGGACGGCGAGGAGGTAAAGTCGTTGTTACGACTCTGTGTTGTTTATGGTGTCTCTAAGCCCTCTCTTGAAAACTTGGTGAGATACTGCATGGGTTCGAGGTTATTTCGAGAAGATGGTAGCGTGGAAGAGGTCAGAAATAGGTTGCGCTCATTGATCCAAACCTTGAAAGCCTCCTCTTTTTTGTTAGTAGATGATGAAGATGTTGATGGTTTCAAGATACATGACTTGGTTCGTGGATTTGTTGCCTGGATGGCTTCTAGAGATGACCCTATTCTTGTGTTGAAAGACAATGATAAGTCGGTGATAGAGTTGCTGAAGGAAAAGCTCAAAAGTTGTACAGCGGCATGCTTTCCCTTTGTTGACATTAAGGAGCTTCCCCAAAAGTTAGATTGCCCCGAAATGCAGATCTTTTTGTTATTCACAAATGATAGATCTCTTAAGGTTCCAGATTCATATTTCAACTCTATGAGAAAGCTTATGGTCTTACATCTTTCTCAAGTGCATCTCACTCATTCACCTTCGCCGTTTCAGTTCTTGGAGAACTTACACACTTTGTGTCTTGACGGTTGTTCGATGGAGGATGTAGCCATGATTGGCGAGCTAAAAGGGCTACATATTCTTAGCTTTGTGAACTCTAAAATTCGACGATTGCCAAAAGAAATTGGACAATTGGTAGAGCTGAGGTTGTTAGACTTAAACCATTGCTCACAACTTAAGATAATTGAACCCGGTGTGCTCGGAAGCTTGATGAAATTAGAGGAGTTGTATATGGAGAATAGCTTTGATCAATGGAATGCTGTGGAGCAAAATCCACCAACTAATGCCAAGCTTATTGAGTTAAATAACTCAAAGAATCTCTGCACTTTGCATGTGTCCATTCTCGATCCAAGTGGGCTCCTTGAGGATTTAAACGTCGAGAAATTAACCAAGTACAAAATCCAGATAGGTGATAAGATGTGGTGGCAAAGTCCCAAAGGATCAAGCATATTGGAGCTTAAGTTGTGTCCAATAAGCAATATTCTTCAGAAAGGATTCATGCAGACTTTGTTAGGCAAAACTGATGATCTATTTTTAGATGGATTAAATGGAATTGAGCAAAGTATTTGCGAGTTATCCCGAGAAGGCTTTCCAAAATTAAAGCATTTGCATGTTGAGAATAGTCCCTCTGTCCATTATGTCCTCCAATCGCCATCCCATACAAATTTTAGGAAGTTGGAGTCGTTACTTCTCAAGAATCTCATCAACTTCGAGAAGATATGTAAATACTTTATTTCCTCCAAGTCCTTCAGTGCACTAAAAGTGATAAAAGTCGAACGTTGCGACAAGATGGAAATTTTGTTTCCTCTTTCATTATTGAGAGAACTTGCACAGCTGGAAGAGATCCGAGCTGCCAATTGCCACTTAGTGCGGGAGATCGTAGAAGTTGATGACCGTGGCAAAGTTGAGTTGTGTAATTTGCATGTATTGGAATTGCGTGACTTGCCAAATATCAAGAACTTTTCCACCACCGAGACAGCTCCTTCAAGTAGTACATCAAACGTCCAAGTTGGCACTCAAGTTGCATTCTTCAATGGGCAACAGGTAACTTTCTATCAAAGGAATATACGATTTATTAATATTTTGCTCATTTGCTATTTAGATGTAACATAGATTTTAATCCTTATTCTTTTATTTTTTTTTAAAAAAATCAGTTCATTTTCTTCCTGATTAACTTATCCAATCATGCCTTCTCTGCAATTAGATAAAGCAATTGTTTCTCTTCATTGTGTAGAAGTGCAACTAATTGAATGAAATAAATTTAAATTTAGTTTGTGATAGGATTTGAGTAATTTTCAACTTACATGCTGCAAGTACACCTAACTTAATAAGGTTTTATAGGGAAACATTGTAGGGAATTTTGGCATTATAATAATCCATAATAACGTGATTTGTGAAATGGATTCACTGAATTTAGTTATCTAACTTTGTTATTATCTATAAAATAAAATGTCTAGGTGACTTAGGTAAAAATCAATAAGAAGAATGGGCAAGGGGATTGAATTTTCAAATGGTAGCAACAATGCTAATCTAAGTGATGCATTTCTTTTCTATATCATGTATTTCAATAAGCACTTTGTCATTGCATAGGTCCTACTACTATAAACGTACACAATTTCATGCATGTTCATGCTTGCAAGCATATGAAGTTGTGTAAAAGATATAAATATATTTGCAAGCACTTTTGGCATAACAAACATAAATCTTCAACTCATGCTAATATCTCAGTCGTAGGCATTAGCGAGTGGCTTTTAGGAAAAACAACATGAAATCCCCCATGAAGATTTAAAGCGGTACACATTCACTTCCAAAATATGTTACATATATTATGACGTTTGGAGCATAGCTATGTGATGTTGTCATCCATTGGTCCTTTTAAAATAGCTGACTAGGGAGGCTATCTGCATAATGAAATAAAAAAAAGAAGAAAAATTAGCGTTTTCTATGATTGTTTTATATGCTTAGGATATATTTGAAAGCCCACTAGACGTTTTGCTTTTTTCATGAAGTCAACCGTATTATTACTAATTTATGTCTTAATCTCTGTTAAGACCATTGCGTCTTTTTCCTTA
Organism: Eucalyptus grandis x Eucalyptus urophylla; assembly: GCA_028830015.1. Taxonomy (NCBI): domain Eukaryota; kingdom Viridiplantae; phylum Streptophyta; class Magnoliopsida; order Myrtales; family Myrtaceae; genus Eucalyptus; species Eucalyptus grandis x Eucalyptus urophylla. Next base: position 25,923,470 of record CM054198.1, on the reverse strand, counting down.
TTTTTCTTTATTTATTTTGGAACTTTTCAACTCGCTTTAGTGCATTCGAAGGCCGAAGGATGGTTTAACTAAAACAGATACACAAGAATTGCAACTTTATCATAAAAATCACATGTAACAAGCAATTGAGTCTCAAATATGTCTAGGGGGAAAGTGTCATAGGAGTCTTTAACATTTTAGTAATGAGTCAATTGAGTCCTAAAAATATTAATTGGAATAGTCCTCACATTTTCAAAAATAATGAAAATCAAGTTCCAATGTTAGTGTTGTTGATAAATTTCATCAACAGAAATAGCATTTTATTTTTTGGGAAGTTAAGTATGATTTTGAATAAATCAAAGGGAATGTACATAGGTCTAGTCCATAATGGAGTGGAACCTTGGTTATCATAGTTTACTGAAAAATAACTCACAAATTCTATGTGAAGCGGTGAAAAATCATTGTCATTTTCCCAATTTGTTTAATCAAAATTTGGGCTTAAAATTATTAATGAATTCACGTAATTGAGTTGTTTTTTTTTTGCTCATTTCTAAACCACTTCATGTGCTTTATTCCTTCAGTATGGTCAAAATCATGGTCTTAATTGGTGTTAAAACGAAATAATTTTCAATCAAATACTTGGTTGAAGCATAATTCCAAGGTATGATTTTGTATAGTAGATCGTAACATTCAAAATAAAAATAATTAAATGATTTTATATAATAAACCTTTATCACCTAGAAATTCGATTTAGAAAATTGTCTCAAGCACTATGTAATTAAGAATTCATGAATATGAAGCCGATAATTTAGATCGTCACAACAACAGTTAATGGCATTTAATTGAAATTGAGGCTGTTTATGTATAGTCGATTCAATTGGTTATTGTTAGTCATAGAAGTAAGTAAAGCAAGGATAAGCAGTGGTCCAATTAAGGAAAACGCATGGCCGTTTTGTACAACAAAAATTGCTTAGAGCCTTTTAGTTGATTAGACATGATTGCTCTATTATAATTACGTAATAAAGATTCCTGCAATTTTAATTTGCCCCATTACGAAGTATAAAAGGAAGTGTGAGTATGGATGTTTGCGGCCAACCATGCAGCCATTGTCTACGACACGCAGGGCTGGCCGAAACGTGTCGTCTTGCTTTTCTTTATTTTTGGGTTCTCTCTCTCTCTCTCTCCCCACCCCCCCCCCCCCCCCCCCCAAAAAAAAAAAATTCTGCACCGCGAGAGGATCTACATCTTCTCTCGCTCCTTCTCACCACGCGCTGAAGGGCTGATGGCCAGATCTGCTTGCCCCCACTTCGCCACGCTCACCCGCCACCACCATGACCAGCCACAACTCACCTCCGTCAAGGTCGCCACCGACAGCTCACGGATTCTACACTTGCGCTCGGTCATCTCCTTTGCGGACCAAGCGCAAATTCTATATCTATTTCTCTCACGAACTCAGCGGAACCAACAACCTCGATGCTAGCATGAGCCTTGGTCGTGCTTTCCTGATGTTGATTCTTCGGTGATGTAAAGAGAGTGAACAAGAATTTGGTAAAAAAAAAAAAAAAAACCGAAGAGAAAATAATGCATCGTGTGTTTAAGTATTCGTGTTGCAGACAATAGATGTAAGGATTGCAATAGACTACCCACGCCCAATTAGTTAATATCAAGAATAGAAGGTATTGCCATTCGTGAGAAGATATGGGACAACTATGAAAACAAACTTGTCATGTCATTAGATAAAAATGCAATATTTTATTGGATCTTATTATATAAATTATAATACTTCACGCATTAATTGATTGGTTCTGAATAAGCCCAAGCAAGCTAAGTGCGTGGCATAAGCATAGGAAGTTATCAGTAACAAAACTATCAAGACAGTATTCCTCCCTTTTGAAGTAGCAAATTACTTTTTGAAATTGCTAAGTTTAATTTTTTTTTTTTTTTTTTGCTAGAGCTAAGTTTCCTTAGGTAGGTAGTAATTAAGGTCTTACAACATAATAATTTATTTCTCATGATTGCAATCTCGCCTTATTGATCAATTATTGTAATGAGATATTTTCTTTTATAAGTAAATTGCCTATATCATTCATAATCACGGTCATTCTATAGTTTCTTTATTCTTGTTTCATTGTAGTAATCTCCGTTGTGAGATAGAACAGTACTTTCTCACAATCATCCGATAAAATGAGTCATATATTGTCACAAAAGTAACATAACTTAAGAGGGAGTGGTTTATCTTATAGGAAGTAATTTACCTTGAATGCACTTTCTTTTGCTATGTGGATCGTGAATTTTCATAGTCATTAGCAAAATGAATGACTGTTATTTCTTGATGACTGTAATTTCCCTTATTATTAGTAAATTGCAAAGAAAATTAATTATAGTAACATCCATGAGTATATTGTAAATAAAAAAAAATGAAGTTTATTAGTTGTCTTTTGATACCTTTCCGGATTGCAAATCAGCTTCCCTATCATAGATATATGTAAATGCAAAAGTTATCATAAGTTTGTAAATTTCCTTCCGCAACGATTTGTAATACCTGCTATAGCGTGCAAATTTCTTGGTTGCTCTTTGCTAATGGGTTTATTTGTCAGGTTTTAATCCCATCCTTGGAGTCCTTCACAATGGCTAGACTTCCCAATCTAGAAGATTTATGGACCGATGAATCTCCATTGGAGCTAAGCAATCTCCAATTTCTTAAGCTGTCTTCATGCAAATCTCTCTCAAAAGTTATCAACTCTAAGTCACTGATAAAACTACACAAGTTACACACTTTAAAGGTAGAAGATTGCATTTCGATGCAAGAAATTTTTGACCTTGATGGACTAGGCGCCAGTGCAAATATTAAGATTCTCTCTGAGCTAAACACCATATATATATATATATATATATCAATTACCAAGCTTGAGGTGCATATGGAACAAGAACCCTTGTGGAATTGTGAGATTCCATAATTTGAAGAAATTAGAGGTGTGGCATTGTAACAACCTTCGGTTTCTATTTTTCCCATCTATGGTTCAGTCTCTTGCACAATTGAGAGAACTGCATGTATGGTATTGCAATAACATGGAGGCGATCATTATGGAGGAAGAAGAATTGAGAATAGAAACATCAAAAACTCTAGTATTCCCAATGTTAACCTTGTTAAATTTGGTAGTGATAAAAAGCTTGATGTGCTTCTCTCATAGAAAGTGTAAGATTGTTTTTTTTTTGGTTTCATCATTGAAGATCTTCTTGGATTAATTCATCCTTGCAATGCAAAAGATGACATTCTTTTCATCTGTTGAAAAATTGATCATAGGTACACCAAAAGCTCAAGATGAGGATCGCGTCAAATCGTGCTCTATTGTCCTCTTCAATCAAGAGGTAAGTGATTAACCTTATGTCGAAATATTAAATATAATAAAAATATGATGGAGTAAAGGCATCAATTTTATGTGTTATAACATTTTAGAAGTTTACATGCTGTGCATTTCAAGTTGCCACATGCCGCTACAAATAATTGGCAAGTTTCAATTCACACCAACAAGAGTTGGATCAATCACATCAAATTTTTAAGAAATTAGAATAAATATATATGCATATAAATAATTATTATGCCATCTAGCTAATTATTTAAAATTAACCAATAAATAGTTATACTGGAGACTAAGCATAATCGCCAAAGCCCCCTTTGGTTAAAATTGATTGCGTTCCACATAATCACTGCACCATTAAAGCTCAACTTTTAACTCTCAAAATTATGGGGTAACTATATAGTAAAAGATTTTGTAATATACTCATTGAACTTTTATTTAATCATCTAAGGAAATAAATTTTGATTTCCTTATAATTTATGCACTTTGACACAAAATCCGAAATTTTCCAGCGAATTATTGATGTGCAAGACAGTAGCTAATTTTTTAAATGTGCTGTAGTTTCCACTTCATCACCGAATCAGCACTTCACTGGAAAATCTATATAAATATTTAATATAATCACCAAAACTTTTAATTTGCAAGATGATTGTTCTCCTTCTCTTGTACTTTCCACTCATCTTGCTTCCAATAAGAATTTCTCATTCTCATAGGTAGTTTCCTTGTTCGATGCCATTGGTTTTAATGAGTTTTAGCGTTGTAAATTAGCAATGCAAGTCTTCCTAGTATATAAATATATATATATATATATGATTTTTTGTAATTTGCTGTGAATATTACAATAATGTTATATTTAATCAATATGTCATATAACAATGACAATTAGGAATTTTTAAATATTATCAAATCTCTATGTTTTACATAATACGAGTTAAGAATTTAGCCTTTTTTTCTTCAAAAAAGGGAGATTCGTATGAAATGAGATACAATTTAATTTACTTGTATTAGAAACATATTCCAATTTTACATAAATGAAAGATTCCACGCCCGTACAAACAAGTGAAAATGCTGCTAATTACCTAGTAATTGAAGAAAGAGGAATCATGCAAAAGGAGTCTCTCAACTTTTGCTTGTTGGGTAGGCGTCTAGGTTATTGAGAAAACTACTTTGAACATTCTGAAGCTTTCACGTTAGCGTCTTTCTTCCAAATATAACTAAATATAAGTACTTTCTATTAAATAAAAAATAAAAAATCGAATAGCTGGCAATTTATGTTCATTGGACAACACTACATTTTTGTTAATTTTGCTACAAATTTACTCATATTATGTTCATATCAATTCGTGTCATTTTTGAATTTGTCAGATACTCATTCACAAATATGTTAATTCGTATCACAAATTATCAGTTCTTTCAATTTTATTTTTATTTTTTTATGTATAAAATTATAATAGTATTCTCTTTTAGAGTCAACACTTTTGGAGTTGTTTCAAAAATCAAGATCTCATCAAAAGCTAGCTAAAAAGAAATTGTAAATATTGGACAGTTTTATTACAACATAGACCTTATTAAGAAGTAGACAATCAGGAAGAAGCAAAATCGCATTAAGAGAACATATGAAAAGAACCAAGAAAGAAAAGATAGAAATTCCAATCATAAATGCACGTGTCACGGTCCGTGAATCCTCCCGTACTCGTGACACTTGTGAGTGGCGCTTGGGGTTATCTGGTGAAGAGTATGAGGCAGAAGGGTAGAACACAACTGGTCCGTGGGAGTGGCGTCAGGACGGTTGGTGTTAGGAGTTCTACGATAGAAGGATTACATTACTTAGGAGCTCTGAAGACGGGGTAGGCCTCCCGTGCACAAACTGGTCGGGAGCTGATGCCGCTCTCCTGACGAGGCCATGGCAGGCCGAAACCAGTTGTTGTGCCTAAAGAGAACTGCTGCCTTACTCGATGGATCAGACGCCCGAGCAAAGCTGGGCGTGGTAGGATCTCGCACGAAGAATCATTCACCGTATCGTTCGTGGAACAGCTAAAGAAAGGGCTGGCCTGGCGAATTCCGCCCGCTAGGCGCCCGCGGGTCGTTTCCGAGGCCAAGGAAACTCTCGGCCCGTGACAAGTGGTATCAGAGCAGGAATCCCTCCAGTAAGCAAGCGAGCAAGTCGGAGAATCGGACTCCTCGCTCAAGTGCGGGTCAAGCAGATAAGTCCTAGTGGATGGGTGCTAGGACGAGTCGGCTTCTCGTCGAGCGGAATGCGGGTTAGAGAAGAACCGAACCTTTGCTGAATGGGGATAACGTTCCTGGATCGATCGGTGAATTTGAAGAAGAGGTCTACTGTCACGTTTTCAACAAGAAAAGAACCTCCATTGGTCTGCTGGGTCAAGATGCTGATTAGGCTGAAATGGTGCTGCCAAAAGATGCGGTTGGCTAAAAAGGCCACACTTGCCGGAAAGCGCAGGTGACCGAAAGGCCGAGCGGTGAGATCAAGAGGCCACCAATGGAGCAAAAACCTATTTTGTTGGGCGAGCGTGACCGTTCGATGTGAATTCCCAAAGTGGCACATTAACGGTTAATTTACGCAAGGAAGCGACAGAACAAATCGCAACGAGGGCGTTGCGAATTGAGTGGGGGAGAATGTCACGGTCCGTGAATCCTCCCGTACTCGTGACACTTGTGAGTGGCGCTTGGGGTTATCTGGTGAAGAGTATGAGGCAGAAGGGTAGAACACAACTGGTCCGTGGGAGTGGCGTCAGGACGGTTGGTGCTAGGAGTTCTACGATAGAAGGATTACATTACTTAGGAGCTCTGAAGACGGGGTAGGCCTCCCGTGCACAAACTGGTCGGGAGCTGATGCCGCTCTCCTGACGAGGCCATGGCAGGCCGAAACCAGTTGTTGTGCCTAAAGAGAACTGCTGCCTTACTCGATGGATCAGACGCCCGAGCAAAGCTGGGCGTGGTAGGATCTCGCACGAAGAATCATTCACCGTATCGTTCGTGGAACAGCTAAAGAAAGGGCTGGCCTGGCGAATTCCGCCCACTAGGCGCCCGCGGGTCGTTTCCGAGGCCAAGGAAACTCTCGGCCCGTGACACACGCATGTGGAAGGAAAAGTAATAAAAGAAAAAAAGAACGAAAGAAAAACATGAGGAGAGAGAAGATCATAGAAGTTTGACATATGTGAATTTAAGGCGACTTGGGGTACTGTTTCGCTGCTCCGCGAGCCTACGTGATCGCACCAGTTTGGGTCCTCCACGTGCGTGTGCCGCGGTTGAATCCCAGACATCGGGTAACTCAAGAGCCATAGATGCAACCTTAGCCGTTGCCCCGTGTGTGCCCTGGCGCGCTGGACGATGCTAATCTACTAGTCGCGTGTGCTCGGTTGCACGGGATTGTTGCTCACATAAAGGGGGGGTGGTTTGGGTAACTCATTGAGGTACTGTTTTGAAAGTAGGGGGCTTTTATGACGTGGTGGGAGACCATTGGCGGAAAGGGAGAATGGGCAATGGGCCCCTGGTAGGGCTTTGCGTTGCATTTGGTTTTTTTCTTATAGGAAGTCTTGCTGCGTGGGACTGTAAAGATGTTTTTCATGCCATGCTGGGGTTAGGTCTTTCTTCTCGATGTGGTGGTCCACAGAGGGGAGAGAGAGGTGCTAGATGGCTTGAAACATTGGTTTGAAACTTAGGTTAAACTGTTCATCCACCACTACATAAAATTGACGGTGGTGGTAGAGCTTTGTGTGAGTTCTAGAAGATGATCCATCAAATTCAATCGATCTATAAACTTTGATTTGTGTAAAGCGCCCCTCGTTTGAGGTAATGCTTTTGTCCGTATCATCAAGCTGATTAAGCTGTCAATAATGAAAGCGAGTGATCTATTGATAAACCGGAAACCATAATAATGATTTTTAATTTCGTCATATGTTTGTTAAGTTTTCTTGAAGCAGCTATTTTAGTCAACTCATCTAACTTCTTGAATAGACGGTGGAAGGACGTTTCAATGGAAAATGAAATAGAAAAGTTTACAGGCGGATCCACTTTGACTTAACTAAATGGGCCCTTTAGTAGGATTGATATGATGAGTTTATTAGATATTTTTAATCTTCTATAATGAGATATTTAGGACTATTTTCAACAATTGGACTTAATTATTTGTATGAACTACAATATCGAGTTCTTTTGAGTGTAAAATGATATAAGGAAGATTTGTTCATTTTGACCCAAGCAATCCTGTTTTTCATTATTTTGTCTTAGCCTGACTTTTTAATTGCTCTAGAGTGATATAATTTTTAATAAAAATGATTGATAATGACTTTAACGGAAAGTGATGATGTCCTTGATATTTTTCACTTATATTTTAGATATATTAAAGATTATAAATTATAATGTTATTTGCATCGCGCATACTTAATTTTCGTAATAAAATCAATAGAAACCTAACGGGCTAACAAAGACAGTATTGGGATTAATACACTAATTTTGATGCGAAACTTGTCCAAAATGAAACATGAAACTACTTTTAGTAAAATAAAAGAAAAAAAGGAAAGTTGTTAATATGGACAAATCAATCGTGATTACTTTATTGAAGTAGCATAGTCATCATGGAGAAACAACACAGCCGACCATGCCAAAATTATGGCCCACCACAATTAAGGAATATTATCCTTTTTGATTTCAAATATATCATATTGCCTTTTGAACTATCCATCAAAAATATGTCTAAGACAGAAGTAGAAAAGATTTGTTCGTCTTACTGTTTTGTGTGGTTTGTCCAATCTTTAGTATGGCCTTTGCAAGATGAGGATGTGTACTAATCTAATAAGATGACCACAATCAATAAGACCAAGATTACTAGTGTGAGCAGCTACTTGTTCCATGTGTTTCCTTGCATTTCGTAAGTTTTCTTTACGACAATAAAGAAACTCATAATTTGATTTCAAGGTTAGTGTGAGCAACTAATTCTGTAGTGCATCTTTTGATGGATGATTAATCGCGTTTTAATCTCAATCTTTGCATTGTTGTCTTTCTGATACTAACACTCTTCCTCAAGCAAGCTCTTCTATATGTGATGGAAGTTCATGAACTTTTAATCTAACAAAATAATTAATTTCATGAGTGAACACCGCAGGTCGCATTTCCTAGCTTGGAGACATTATTCATATGTGGCATGGATAATATTGAGATAATATGGGACAATCAAGTTGCCACGAATTCTTTCCACAAACTAAAATCGCTTGAGGTGTGGCGATGCAATAAGCTATTGAACATTGTTCCTTCTTGCATTTTCGAGTGGCTTAGGAGCTTGGAAAGTTTGGAGGTAGGATTAAATGGTTCGCTTGAAGTTGTTTTCAAATTTCAGCCATTAAATCCTCTAGGTGGACGTCCCGTTGCTCGTTTTCCATTAAAAGAGTTAGTGTTATATGGATTACCAAAGCTACAGTGTGCATGGGAGAAGGAACTCCATAGTCAAGTCCAATTCCAGTGTCTCAATTCAATTACCATTTCTAGATGCAAGAGCCTTACCTCTCTATTTCCAGCCTCAATAGCAATACATCTAAGCCAACTCGAGGAGTTGAGGATCAGTGAATGTGGAATTGTGGAACTCATCAAGAAGGAAGGACTAGTTCTGAGGGATGTGTTCCCAAGGTTAACCTCCCTCAAGCTTGAGCATCTAACAGAGTTGAAGTGCATCTACACTAAAACACATACTTTACGTTGGCCAGCATTAAAGATCTTGGATGTGCATGGCTGTGACAAAGTGGAGATACTTGCTTCACAACCTGAAAATCAAATGCCACTCCATAAACAACCTCTATTTTTTATAGAAAAGGTATGACCCAAGATCATTTGTTTTTCTTCGATGGTGAATATTGCATGTGATGATTAACGTTACAATCAAGCATCTCATGCTAGTAGCTATCCATATGAAGATGTAAACTGTATGACTTTCCTTGAATCCATAGAACTATTACAACATGGAAACATCGTAAGTTCTTCAAATATTGAATGAACATTCTTGATAATGTCTGACGTAATGTATAACCGTTAATTTAAAAAAAAAAAAAAAAGGTTTAGGCTAATTTTGATAGTTCAGCTCTCTCTTAAGTACCATGAAGATTTAAAATACGAGGCATGTGGTGTGATCTTATTGAGGCACAAGTGTTATTTAACTTGGACTTTGTAAGGATGATTGATTTTATGTTAAAAATGAAAAGATGTGACATTTTTGTTGATATAATCTCTCAAACTTGCGCAACTGTGATTATAATTGATGGAGAAGTTATTTTCACAAGGTATGTATATGTAAAAATGGAAATGAAGGGATTTACTTGAGTTGAAATATGGGTACAAGTCAAATGTTAAAGATTGGTGACAATGTCTAATGCCCTTCCGTTAAGTCACACGAGACTCAACATCTTCAAATGTAGTTATTGCGCATGATATGCAAGACTTATATCATAATATATGAATACTCTTCAAACTAATTTGATTTTCGATTCTGATTTGACTAATTTCTCAGGGTGCATTCCTAAATTTGCAAGAGTTAAAATTAGATTTATCTGGACGGATGGAGATATGGCATGGGCATTTTCCTACTGGAGAATTGTTTTGCAAGCTTAGAGTTCTCGAGCTTCATCATTTCTCGAAGGAATCTGCAATATCCACATGTCATTTTGTTCACAGTTTAACCAACTTGGAAGAGCTAGTTGTATGCAAATCTCATCTAGAAGATCTGAGCATCATTATGGAAGCCATAAAAGGTCCAAGTCATGAGCAAAAAGTAATATTACCCTTTTCAAGATTTTTTCAACACCTCAAGACTCTAGATGTGTCATGTTGTGATGAGTTGTCTAATATGTTCACACCAACAATAGCTGGAAATTTGGTGGAACTCACAAAATTGAGGATAAGTAATTGCAAAATGTTGACTGAAGCCATTTGTGACAAGGGAGGTGAGGAGGGGCTTGTGGTGGCTTTCAATCAATTGAAGTATATGGAACTTGATGGGTTGACAAGGTTGAGATGTTTCAACTCAATTAAATACACTTTGAAGTTTCCTCTCTTGGAAGATGTCATTTTGAGTAATTGTCCTAGCATGAAGTTCTTCTCCGAGGGACCAATAGAGGCACCAAAGCTAGAGAGAGTACAAGTTTCGACAGAAGCTTGGTTTTGGAAGGGAAACCTCAACAGCACCATCCAAAATATGTTTGAAGAAATGGTATGCATCGGTTACGAAATTGTGTGCAATTGGATTGTCTTCATCTCCAGTAGAGTAATTTTTGTTTGCTAACTAGAAGTTTACATTTAATGATGCTTTTTCTAACAGGCTACTATTGCTGGAGTAAAGTTTATGTGACTGTCTGAGTTCCCTGAGTTGATTGGAAAATGGCACAATGAGCTTAATCCCATCAAGTTATCTTGGCAATTAGAATCACTGACAGTGGATAAATGTTCATCATTTATTAATGCTAGTTCATCCAAATTGATGTTTGTTTTAGACAATGTGAGTGAATTGCGGGTGTGCAATTGTTAGTCGCTAGAAGAAATATTTGATAATGAAGGGCTAGTGGGTGTGGGAACCACATGGGTGTTGCCTTCCTTAAGGACTTTGGACTTGTTCAATTTACCAAAATTGAGGTGACTATGGAACAAAGATCTTCAAGGATCACTGGCCTACAATTTTATATGTTATGTAACCCTTTGTAATTGTAGCAACTTGAGGCATGCTTTCACTCCATCAATGACTCGATGCCTTGCTAATCTTAGAAGGATGGAAATAAAGGAGTGTGGTCAAATGGAAGGTGTGATCGTAGAGGAAGAAGGGCAAGAAAGCACAGTGGAGAAGTTTACATGCCCGAATCTTTATTTAGTGAAGCTAGAATGCTTGCCCAGTTTGACCGGTTTCCTCTCGGGGAAGAATCATATGTTGGATTGTCCTAAAATGGAATATCTTACCATTGCCCATTGCCCTAAGATGAAAAGTTTGACTGGGCGATCTTTGGTAGAGATTGACCACCATACTCATTCTCTTTTCACTCCACAGGTCAGTCTTCTTTTTCTTAATCCAATGCTTTTGATTTTAGATTAATTTATCTTGTCAAATGGAAGTACCAATGGAATGCCGGTGATTGGAATTTGGAAGTAGATTGGTGCCTTGCATGCACCACAAGAAACACTTTCAATTCCAGTGCAAGGCAACATTCGCTTTTTTTCTTTCATTTGTTTTTGCGTCCGAAATCCTCAACACACGATATCAATCAATAATAAGAAATTGGTTGCCTATTATAGGCTATAAGATATTGTGGTTAGGTGTCAACACCAACTAAAACTCCATAATAGTAAACCCATTCAGAAATTAGCTAAACTAAAATCTTCCCAATCACTAAAATCACAAATCAAGAATTAGTTTTCCCACTTTCCTCCCCTTCTTATCTTTCCATGCCTTCAGTGTTCTGTCGACATTCGTTTCTCTATATTCCCTTTTTTTCCTTTTTTTTTTTTTTTTGCTTTAGACATGCCTTTGGTGTCTCATTCTCTCCCTTTTTTTTTTCTGAAAAAACATTCAAATGCATCATGTGAGTCCTTGACAAAAGCTCAAAAGGAAAAGCAAAATATGATGGAAAATGTCAAGTGAACTTGTTGGCATTATTGTCTGCTCTTCACCATTCGCAACTTCATTATCAACTACATTTAAGCAATTTGGAAATAGAGAGGGACACTCTCTTTGCACAACCCCGCAGCGTCTTCCCAACCCCATCCCCTCCTCCACGTCAAAGAACATGTGCTCATCAACATGGCATCCAACTCTCACCGATTCCCCTCCCTAACTCCTCTGATCCCCACGCCTCCCCCTCACCTCCACTCATTCCCCTTAGCTGTTTGCTTCCACGTTTCTCCTCAACCTAGGAGGATTAGTGCGGCATCAATGAGGACGACACGGTTGGCCTCGAACCGAGCCGCAGTGAGCCTAGGAGCCCAGTCGAGCTCAATGACGTTCTTGCTGGTTAGAGGGAAAGGGTGGAAGTGAGCTTCAATAGAGAGCCACTTGGAGAGGATAAGGGTGGAGTCCCAATGCTAGGATCTAGTAAGGGGCCGACTCATGACTGAATCGTAGACCTCCTCATCTTGTTTGATGACGTGTATCGGTGTCCTGCAACTCTGATCTCCCTCATGGTCATTAAACCTATTGTTTGCAAGCTGCTTCAACGTGATTCGTCAATTATCTTTTTATAGGAGCTAGGAAAAATAAATGTTGTGCGGGGGTCCTTTTCCTTTTGATTCCGTGAATGCGATTGCCAGCTTGAGTTCTACGCATTCACAATCGTATTCACTACTCAATGCTTAGTCTTTTAATCAAAATTCTGGGACTTTTGGCTTAATCTTTCTTCCAACAATCCTCCTTCTAGAGTTTACACATGCTCAGAAGCCTTGTCTAAAGCGAAAAATGGAAAAAGAGGGAATAGTAAGGGAAAGATAAGAAGAAGAATAGAAATTTGAGACCCATGAGGAAAGAAAAGAAAAGGAAAAGGAAAAGAAATAAAAACGAAGGAAAATAACCAAAAGGTGGGCCACTTAATTGATAATATGGTCAAAATGTTGTAATATGGAGTATTTGAGCCAAATGAAAAGTGAAAAAAGCGTGGCCCTTTAACTATTGCTTTCTTTTCTAGTGGAGGAAATGCTTGAGTTTTTTCTTATTCTAATACTTTATCCAATTATTTATTTATTTATTGTCATGTGTGCATAAGACGTTGCATCATAATTAGCATCCACACTTTTTTTTACTCTTCAACGATAGAAGTTACTACTAATTATGCATTTACTTCTGATGCCATTAATATGTCGTTTATGAGTTGGCATATGCCCACATTGTTAGAATACTTCAAAAGGCCATCATATTACTCATTTTAGAATATTGATAGATAAAGAAGTATAAAACTAGTCACCTGATTTTTGTTAGTGACAAATTGCATTGATGTTATTTCATTAATTTGTCGAATATAAGGTACCCATCACATCTTTTTAAATAATTCAAAAACTCATCCTAATCCTCAACTTAGAATATTAATAGATTTAGGGAAGTATGGAAATAGTCATTCTGTTTTTTTTTTTTGCTAGTAATAAGTCGTAATTGTCTTAATTTTATTGAAACCAAATAAAAAATGTCAATACGCACTTCTTATTGGACAAGTTATAAGAGCTCATGACATCGTTGATTTTCTGTAAACAAACATGATGTGCTCATAGGGATCATTTGAATAAGGCAGATGTCTTGGTGGACCATTCGATACTTGTATGAAATACTTGTCTTTGGTAATTGAGATTGAAGCATGTTGTAATTTAATTAATTTTATCATGATGAAATGAAAATTCCATACGAGCTATTAAAATGAACAATTCAGAGCAGCTCGTACAATGGTTTCATTTTTTTGTATCACAATCAATTTTGGCATAACATGTTTAATTTGTTCGTGAAGGTTAATTGCATTTGCTCAAGTATCCTTGTTTGCGTAAGAAAGTCACCTTAAAATTTCACATAACGTGACATGAATTTTTTATTTGGGTCGTAACACAACAAAAATGTTTTCCTGTCTTTTTCATGCATGAGTGTTAATAGGTGGTATGGACCAGAATGTGATTTATTTTGTCGCACCCACTTTGAGGTTTGTTCCAATGCAATAGACTTAGCGTAAGTCATCAATCAATTGAAATGAAAGCATCAAGCAACCCTTCCTTGATTATGTCACTAGCAAGTTCTAGAATGTTATGATTTGTGAGAGGAAGGAAAGTTTGGAAATTCCTTCTTTGAGGATATCACTCAATGTAATCGAATTTATTGTGACATTTTTCCAATATGGTAGGTACAATTTCCTCAACTTAAGTCAATGGTTCTCTCCCACAAGGACAATTTAATCAAAATATGGACTGACAGTCCTCAAGATACTCTCACTTTTGAACATTTATGGAAAGTGAATGTTGAGAATTGTAAGTCTTGAAAATCTATTTCCGCATTGGGTGGCGACAAGTCTAAACCAACTTCAGAAACTTTGAGTGGAGTCATGTGGGATCGAGCAAATAGTTGCGAGTGGAGATGACATTTCACACTTTACTACTACTCAATTTCTTTTTCCACAAATGACTTCTCTAGTATTCCATGACATGCCACAACTCAAGGGCTTTTGCCTTGACTTGCACACTTTGAAATGGCAATTCTTGAAAAAATTGCGAGTGACCCATTGTGACAAACTAAACATGTTGTCCTTTATGGCATCCATGAATAAGTGGGCTCAAAGAGATAATCAACACGACCTTTCAGACCATGAAGCACACCTCTCATTCGAGAAGGTATGATTGCAACTGCTCTTCCTCTCTTTCTTCTAATTCTTTTATTCATTCGATATATCTTATGTCTATGGCATAGTCATGTCACATTATGATAATACAGTAAACACGAACCCCTTACCTATCAATTCATGGACAACATAAGATATTTCTAACATCTGTAAGCACACTTTTCATCAGTGGACACCCAAAATGTTTTTAATATCTTGTCACTCGAAATTTCAATGAATTTGGTTAGGGTGATTACTTTACCGGCCTCTACTTAAAAATTCTCTTAAAAATTTTCGATGCAAATAAAAAATGTGAATTTCCTATGGCCTAAATTGAGAGTCAAGCACTAACATTTAGCAATTTTTTTTTTCAAATTGCAACGGGATGACTATCTTTCTTTTGATATTTTCTGGGTAAAATGAATTCTCATTCGTTTATTTGATCATTCCTATGTCAACACAGTTCCTTCTTTTCTATCTTATCATTATAATGTGGGTGTATAGCCTACCTTGGCTGGCGGATGGCCATACTGGAGAATTTGTTTACAATTTGCATTTTGTAGCTCGACTTTAGAAACTTGAGACTTGTATGCATGGCTCTAGAAATTAATGAAATGTAAGAACATGGCCTCCTTTTATGGGAGTTAACTGACTTAAGTTTAACTCTAAGAGCCCATGATTTATTGTCAAACCTTGTTGAATTTATTTTTCTCATTGTATTTGCAATTTTGTAGGGCATCCCCACCTTAAAGAGACTTTTATTAGTTGACAAGGATATTCAGATGATACAGAATGGAAAATTTTCTGATGACTTATTTGGCAAGCCAAAAGCACTTACATTGGCATGCTTTCATGATGAAAATGCCGTCTTTCTTGCCATTCCTCCTACAAAGATTTCAAAATTTACAAAGCCTTGAGATCTTCTGTATTTCTCTTAAAGATATATTCCTTGAAGAAGGGCCTGTTGATGAGGGAAAACATCTGGTGCTTGAAAATTTGAGAGAACTTAAGTTAAGCAAGCTACACAACCTAAAGCATGTTTGGAGAGAAGGCTATTTGGTGGCGAAAATTCTTCAGAGTATTAGCAAATTTGAGGTTTGGGATTGTCCCAATGTGACAACATTATTTCCAACCGCAACATCCTTCCAGAATTTGATGGAATTAGTGGTGAAGAATTCTTCTGGATTAGTACATCCAGTGACAGTTTCAGTAATCACCAATTTGGTGCATCTTACTGACATGACTATAATTGGATGTGAAAGAATGAAGGAAGTAGTGGCAAACGATGGAAACGGAGAAGAAAAAGTGATTTCTCATGGGAAGCTAGAAAGATTGATATTGCAAAATTTGCCAAGCCTAGGATGCTTCTCCTCCACCATAAGTTGTACCTTCAAATTTCCATCCATGTATTCAATAGAAGTGGAAGAGTGCCCAAAAATGAAAATCTTTTGTAAGGGCAGGATAAGGAGACCAAAACTAGAATTTGTGACACTGTTCAAATACAAGTGGCGATGGAAGTGGAGGGTGATCTCAATACAACCATACAAAAGTTATCAGCATAGAAAAATGCACATAGAAGAGGTAAGATCAAATTAATGTCATTCTCATCCATTTGTTTCTCTCTTGCCTCTACTTCTCAAATTGTCCGACACCTAAAGCACCATAAGTTCTACACTTTTCATGTTTTTCCAATTGTCTAGTCATTGATAAAGGGAAGGGCAGATGCTACAAGTGTTACGGAGATTTGGAAGTTACTGAGGCACAGTCAAGTATTGAGATGACGGAAATTTCTATTGAGGTAGTGATTCTATTTCCAATTTTCTCTCTTTCTCACTTATATAATCTCAGTTTTGCAAAAGAAGGGGGTAGCTGTTGGTGATAGACATAGGTAACGACATGATTTTCTCACCATTTGCCACCTCAGCATAACTGCATAGGTCATAGGTCACACCCTTCTCATTTTTTATAACTTAATTAAGCATCCCATTTCCTTTCTTTTTTTTCCTTCAACTCTCTTCTCATTCAAACGAATGAACATGTTGATTCATTTTTTTAAGGAACTTAAAAAAAAAAAAAAGATCTTAAACATATTGCTTAATGTACAATCAAGTTTAAAATTTAAAAAAGTGCATTTAAGTCTCACCCAACAAAATTTACTGTCATGGCGTGTCGAAATCCGACATCAATTTTCTAATAGCTGTTGATCAATACACAAGTAAGTTCAGATTAAAGTCTATTAATCACTTATTGAAATAATCACGGATGAATATTAAAGGCTAGCATTGACATTGAAGGAGGAAGTTCACTGGAGGATTAGTCTTGCACCTTTTCAACTTAGAAAAATAAATTAAATTGAACAAAATAATCATGAACCTTACCTAGATATTAGCTGAAAAAACTAAAATTTAATCACCTAAAAGCACAGGACTCACTGCTAAGGAATTTGTAAAGGCTAAAGATCTTCGGTTTGTAGCGGCACCCAATACTTACTTTCAATCCTTAGTTATAGGAATTACTAGTGAGACTCTCCCAGCAATAGCATAAATTAGAAGCTTAAACATGATGGATAGGACAAGTTGAGTTTGAGTGAAGTATATTTTCTTTTGCCCTAATTATCTCTAACAACTAGAGGTGGTGTTTGGCCTCATGACATCGTCGAGGTCCGCCGAGCCACATGTGCAAATAAGCGGGCCAATACAAACAATTTTCTTCTTTAGCTCGGCACGCAGAGCTAGACCCGCTCATGCCCCATTAGTTTTTTGAGAAAGGTTCATTAGCTATATTTGTTGACACCTAAATTTTGGCGACCCTTTTAGTCATTTATCGCCTTAAAAAATTAGAGATTAATTTTATCCCTAAAAAAAATATTAATTGTATAGCATATAGATTTAGGTGCATTTGTTTTTTAATTTGCATTTTTTTACATTTATTTATTGGACCGGTGGCGGATGGGTCGAATTAGTGGTTTTGGGTTTTAAATTAGCAGGCTGGGCTAGGCCCACGAAAGGAGAAAATTAACCCAAGCCCGTCGTTATGTTTAATTAATTATCATGTGAAAAATTAAGATTTGATGCGATATTATGATTTTTGGAAATTAAAAAAAATCGCATTATAATCTTATCTTTATCAATAGATGATGAAATCAAGGGAGAATATTTTTGAGATAAGGATTTGGGTGATCGGGAGGTTATAGATTATCTTCGTGCATATTGAAAAAACAAGATAAAATATTCTACGAAGATTACCTATTTTTTACCTATAAAAGCAATCGTGTACGGAGAGAGAAGGGGGAGCTTCTTTGAAAAAATTCATAAAAAGGCCAAAAGGGAAGCCGTCCGTGGAGGTGTGTTAAAAAAAAAAAAAAAGAAGGAAAAGTCAAAGGTGAGAGAGACAGGTGAGAGAGAGAGAAAAGAAAAGTAGAGTGGAAAAGTACAAGCGGCAGAGGGACACTGTTCATCGTCTCCCTCGCCGCTCGCCCCTCTGTAACTTCCACCCGCAGCCAAGAAGCCCGCCGGACGCCCCACCTCCGCCGCACCTCCGAAGCCCGCAACCTGCAGGTCTCTTGCTCGCCATCACCGAGCACCACCGACGCTGCTCCTGCTCCGTTCGCCTCTGCTCCCGCCACCGCCGTTCCGCCAGTAGCCGTGCACCAGCGCTGCCGCCTCGTCACTCCGCCTGTCCCCGGTGCCCAGCAGCCCGTCTCGCTTACAGCCCGCGCCTAGCCGTCTGCTGCTCGCGAATCTGTTCCCTCAACTGCGACGCCGAGCGACCCGCAGGAGCCCGCGCCACGATTCGCTTCTGTTCAGCCCCAACGACGACCCACGGCCTCCGACCCGTTTTTGCCTGCATGTCACCGGAGTTCCCCGACGCCACTCGAATCCGAATCCCCTGCTCGCAGCACCGCTCCAGATCTGGAGCCTGAGCCACCATACGCCCATCCGATGGCCCGACGTCCCCTGTAGCTCGCACCTCCGCGCCGGTCCGTGACCAGTCGCCGCTGCAGACCCGGTGGTCCGCTCGACGCCAGCAGGCCTCGAACCTGTCGCTGCTCTGCCTTTGCTCGACCTCCCAGCGATCCGACGCCCCTGTCCGCGAAGCCGCCGCCAATTCACCTCCGCGCGCTCGCCCACCGCCGATTCACCCTCGCCGGAGTTCCTCTTGCCGGCCCGACTACTCTCTCCCCTTGGAGATTCACGGCTGTGTGTGGAAAGAAAAAAAAGAAAAAAGAGAAAAAGAAAAATCAGATTAGGTAGTTTCTCTTTTATTCTTTTATTATTATTTCTTTAATATGCTGTTTTAGTGGAATTGTTCCTTAATGTATTATTGATATCCCCATATGAAATAGTCCCTTCAAGTTAGGGATTGACAGTCCGATTTTCGCGCCCGAAATCCGACTCGCAATCTCTTATAAAAATCGACAATCCAATCTCAAGTCCGAGATTTGATTCGCGATTTAATTTAAAATTAGCCAACCTGATCTCATGCGCGAGATACGGTTCGCTAATTTTTGGATGTCAATCTTATCTTGTTTGATTTGCTATCGTTAAGTTAGTTGAGTCAATCTTATTTTCGTAAAAGAAAAATCCAAAAAATATTTGAGTTAGGATTAGATTTGTTGTTTTAGGGTTAAAATTGCAATCTTATCCCGAGTTTTAAATAAGAAAATCCAAAAAATGTTGAATTAAGATTAGGTTTGGCTATTATCTTTTACATTTTAAAATAAGAATTTTATTTTGAATCATGGAAAAGAAAACCAAAAGAAAAAGCACATTCATTTAGGATGTTAGTTTTATTTGAATTGCATGTGGAAATTTTAATTTCAAAATTAATATAAAAACACAAAAAAAACAAAAATCATCATGCATATGTCATGTAGAATTAGGGCACTCTTTGCACGTCATTGCATGTTAGGATTGCATGTTTATCAATTATAGGTAGATAATCTCTCCTAGATAAATTGCATGTTTTGTTAGGAAAATAAAAATGCCCATGTCATATAGAATTAGGTCCATGAGATGCACGTCATTTAGTGATTTTTGTTAGGTGCATTTAATTAGAAATTGCCCGTCATTAGAATTAAGTCATTAGATTAATTTAGATTGCATATTTAAATGTTGCATTTCTTTAATTTCGAATCTCATAAAAAATACAAAAAATTATTTAGAATAAATCATCTCATGCTTAGGATAGATTACATGCTTAGTTATGTCATATTGCTTAGGTCATATAGCTAAGTCATGTTGCCATGTCATATCATTTCATGTTAAATTAGTGGCATGCATTGCATATTGCATGATTTTCATTAATTAAATGAAAACAAAACAAAAATTGCGTGTTAATTAGAAATCATATTTAGGACTGCTGATGTGAATTCTAAACTAACATTGCAGATGCTTTCGTTGCTTTGAGGTAAGTCCTGCAATATTTAATTACTTTATTGGGTGTTAAATTGGTGGTTTGCGCACCTGCATGAGCACCTCATATGTTAGGAAAATAGATTTAAAATCAATCCAAATTGCTTGCCAAACATTTTTCAAAATAAAAAGAAAGGTACCGAAAGGGCGTTAGAGAAATCTAACGTAACCAAGTCCCCGTACCCTTAGTCTCTGGTTCGTAGGAGTAAAGTAAATCTCCCGTTACTTTACTAGGGTTTCTAATCGACCCACCAAAAATAGATTAGTGGCGACTCCTAATTAAAAAAATTGCATGTTAACAATTCAAACCTAAGTCGCGAATTGGTATGGGTTTGGGAGAGCCCGAGTTAAGTCTAGGCTTAACAATCCATTAGCCAAACCCTAGGTGATTCAAACCCAAAAAAATTGGTCGCGACAATATTTATTCATCGGCAAGTCTTTGCAAGAAATTTTATGCCTGACTTCTATACCAACCCGCTCATTGGTCAAGCCTTCTAATATATATGTATGTATGTATGTATGTATGTATGTATGTATGTATGTATGTATGTTACTTTGTAAATCCATTCTACCGATTTCAGTCTTGATACCTCTAGCATTATTCTTGATACAATTTCGATCAATTAACAGATTGTTTATCTACTCATCCATTTGATTCTCTATGTGTTCTTCTTAATGAGCTTCCTCCAGCATTCATTTGTTTTTTAACTTTTCATTCCAGAAATGAATATCTTCTCCAATTATATGGTTTATTTAATTAAGTTGGCTCAAATAAAGCCACAAAATTAGTTTAGGTTCAGACGGAACAACTAACTACACAAATTGTCCTCAGGGGATGACTTCCGCACCGGAGAGAAGATGAACAGTGCCGGCCAAGTTTTGCATCGGAGGACCCATTTCTTCAAGATCATACTCTTTTTGAAGGGAGGAGATGTTTGTGCGTTCAAGCTTGTTAAAATTGATGATATTGAGCCGAAAGTCTCCATTTTCAGAGGGAATGTCAAGACTCAGGCATAAACTTTGGTATGCCTGCAGAAAATTCTCAGCTTCGCAATGTTTAGTTTAGTTTATCAGATCTCCTCGTGTTTTTTTGGAGAGTAGCGAACATCACACCTGGAAATTCCATCTTCCAAAATTCCGGGTACGTGTGTGCCTCATTCTCAACCTCTTAGCATAGTGTCCTTTGTTCGACAAAGTATAAAATCTAACTCATGCGGAGCATGGGATCGATAGAATAAAAGGTCAGAGGCAATCCTTATCTATTGCCCATGTGGAGAGTTGATCTATAACAGAGACTTCGAGTATATTCCTTCAAGTAATCTGTCGCTTTGAGGTGGTCCAAAAGAGGAAAGAAAGAATGTCCTGCACCGACTCTGTTTTCATGAAATATGCAACGGTCTCTAGAGATCAATTCATATAGATTCAAGGAAAGGTGAGTAAAGCATAAATCTTGTCGTCCATCAATAACACAAAAGGAAGTTCCATTAAGAGGCTAGTCTTCCTCGTTTTTGCCTTAGAATAACAGATGAATGACATCAATAGAACAACAATGAACCCTAGGATAATTACAAACCATAGGGCCATAAAATTTCTAGAACTCATGGTCAGCAGGTATCCCGACATTCATTAGCAGTCGAACTATGCAGCAGCTCCTATGAGTAAGACAAAGCTGGATCAGAAGAAACAGTACTGCTCGGCTTGCCGTTTTTGCTGATGAGATTGCTGAAGCGGCTATTAACTTCCGCTCCATAGATGTGCCCCATCTTGGAGCGCTCTGTCTCCCAAGTATCTCTTGCTCTCCTTTTTTATGGGAGTCACGAGAGGGACTCTCCCAGCATTAATCAAGCCATAAATTTTAAGCCCCACATACTTCAATGGGTTGTTCGTCATCAGCATCGTCGTTCTGACTCCCAGGTCACAGGTCAAGCAGCATCTGGAGTATTAGTCAATATGGTGAGCACTAACATAAAGGTGTCAAATGCACTGAAAAATTTGATGGAGTGATTCTTTATACTGATTAGATCTCATCTTTTTAAGAAATACCCGAGCACCAATTTCTTACTCCCTTGGGTCAACTAGCAATCTGAGCTCCATATTTGCTTCCACAATGTAATGCCCATCGTCCTGCAGGTTTTAGGCATGTAATTCTTCCTTCGCGCCCTCGTAGGTGCAACAACACGCCCAGACCAACCCCTTCTAGCTGCTGCATCGAAGTGCAAGCTCGTTGCTGCAGTTGCATCTAGCAGATCCAAATATGTCTCCTGTGAGGCATTTTGAGGGTACCATCACAAGAACATCTTGACCATCTCCAAATTACGGCATTCCTATATCAATTGCAGACACATATAGGCCCCTTGTCAATTATTTCATAAAATATAATTATGGTAAGACTCAGCCCATCAATTCACCAGTAACCTAACAATTATTTCTCCTCATGTCAAACATATCCTGTCCACACAGCACTCTTCTCCAAATAACATGAATTTGGTACTCCAATTAATGATCCACACATGATTAGATATTTTTTTTACAAACTTTAAGATAAATTTAATGACATTCCACCTAAAAGCTACCACCAACTTCTCACTGGTGTAACTATTCACCTCTAAAGCTTGACAGCCAGTTCCAGTAAAATTATTCTCAAATAAAATCATGTACTGGAAGTATATAAGATGAAGTACAAATTGAAGTAGTGTTGATAAATGCACAGCCACAAACTTGATTCTCAAAGTTTACAACTAATCCATTCGAAACTCTCTGTTTACTAGTTTTTGAATTCTTTGAATAGTTTTAGCAATTCACTCATAATCTATCTCACCTTGACCATTGCATATGTGCATTCCAACTAATATGATCTATAGTAGTAGGCTGTGAATGGCCCCCACATTGTAGTAATCTTGCAGCAGCAGCACATTCAATTAATTCATCTCTTTTCCAGCAGTACTTGTAAATTTATGCATTTAATGAGTCATGAAATCATAAGTCAGGATACATCAGACAACTTTAACCACTCTTTTGTCAATCAAGATGTTCTATCCTTATTTCCTGGTGATAATGCTGAGAATCACCTCAAACATTCTCACGTCAAACTCCGCCCCAGTTAATGGTCAACTAACATTCAGGCACAGGTTTTGAAACAAGGTAAATGCAAGAAATTGTACATAGAGATAACGGCAGTCATCAGCTCATGGACATGACTCAACAAGAATCCTAGCCAATCATAACCAATTTCTAAAGTTAAACATCCGGTAATAGATGAACTGTAAACAGTAATCTAACAGCAACATGCACATAAAAAATTGTGAGAAACAACTCTTCAGATCCTAAAAATGTTGATCTGCATGGTGTTGACGAGCAGAATAACAACCACAAGCTTAAAGCATAAAGTAAACTTAGGACATGAATAGACCAAAATAGCTTATGCTTCTGTCGTTCTTTGCTATGTAAAACAACAGCCCATCAGGCTCCCATGAGAGACTCTTTTTCCCACCCCACCCAGGAATCCAAAGTTTCGGCTCCTAGTTTATCCACTCCAGAAAGGGGAGATGCAGCTGAGACAACATCTTGGCCAAAAAAGCCAACACTTAAGAATTGAAAGTTGAAGCCAACATTTGGATCTGATTGGCAACAACGTCTCCTAAGATATATTTGCATTGGATTGCTAGGAAGAGATACTTACCTGATTAGATCAGCAATAGATACAATTTTCAAGCTCTCCTGGTGCGCAAACTCGCGGAGCTTAGGTAATCTTGCCATAGAGCCATCATAATCCACTACCTCACAAAGAGAACTGCCACAGGTTCCAATCCAGCTAACACAGCAAGGTCGACAGAAGCCTCCGTATGCCCAGCTCATTCTAGGACACCACCCTTCCTGTACTCCAATGGGAAAATATGTCCTAGCGTGTTGAAAACTTCAGGTTTTGGAATCTCTAGACGCAAGAGCCAAAGCTGTCGTTGCCCTGTCAAGCACTGATACTCCTGTAGTCGTCCCATGCTCTGCATCCTATAAAAATGCCTCTTAATTACCATCCATTACAAGGTGAGAGAAGAGATGATTAAAGAAAATGACTAAGCTGATCGAAGGCTATTAGGAAAATCAAGAATTGGAGGAAACAATATTGTCCTCCTGTACTATGAAAGAAAGCGCACGTTATATATCATTGCTCTCGAAAATTGATTATCTACCGACTGTGGACAAGTCACAATCCGAAGCGTCTCACTCTCCAAAGGGCCGTTCCTTAAGTACATGAACGTCTAAGAAACCAAAGCAGAAAAACAAAAAATACAAGCGATAAGAAACAAAAACTCAAGGATTGAAAAATAGATTTAGGGGGATAAAAGTACGGTGAATGCGGTCCGAAGCTTGTCTTCATTCTCCACCATCAGAGGAAGTTGCAAGCGCTCCAAATCTTCCCTCTTTCATGCTCGCACGACCAATCCCAAAGTCCCATACTTCACAACGAAACACCAATTCGCGACGAAGGGTCGGCCTGAAGCAGCAGAATTGGAAGATTACGAGTTTCGGCGACCTCGGCATGAAACAAGGCCGCTCAGATCTTCGCCATGAAGGTCGAACGCCGATTGGAGTTTGGATATGGGGCTTTTTGGGCCATCGACAAAAGCCATAAATTTGGAACGATCGGGCTCACTGGCATTGTCAATTTGTGGGGAATCTTTCGGCAGAAATTGCGAGTGTTGGATCGACGTCGCTTTTGGAGAGCCTTTCTCCGATGGACATTAGAATCTGAGGAGACAATACAAGAGCATTTTCCGCTCAGCTCCTGAGCACTTTTATCTTTGGACCAAATAAAAGGAGTCTTTCTCTTCTCCCTCGACGACGACAGTCTCCACTTTAGAATTTTATTTTTTTTTCAAAGATTAACGATTAAAAGAAAATTTCAACTGGGCCCCCAAAAATTAACAAGAAATACAAAAGGAGCAGGCACGAAATGATCTGGGCCGTACTGGGCCCGACTGAACCGTTTCCCGCCGTCCCCACTTTGCTGCACTCATCTCTATACACTTGCCTGGAGACGCTGCTTTGAGAAGACGTGTGGCATGAAAAAAAGACAAAAAAGAAAAAGCATAATATAATATACAACAACTCATGTGCTCTCCTACTATTTACTCCTCTACTATTTTAGCTATTATATAGTTTTTGAACATTTAAAAAAATAGTTTTGTGAGAGTTAATAAATTAAGTTATAGACAAATCAATCATATTTAGATATACACGTACTTAAACGATACATATAAACTTAATCGTCAGAAATTTATGGAGTGAATGTTAACTAAACATAAATTTGAATGGATTGCACATGCAAATCTAACTAATTGACAAAATACTAAAAAAAGTCTAGGAGAATCGACTAAGTAAATTGGACTATATATCTTTTAAACACATGACATTTAAATATATATATGCATATATATATATAAATGTAAATTTATCATCCATGATTTTTATGTCCATACAAGAAATGCTTCTATATAGAATAGAGATAAATTCATTCAAAACTTTGAATTTTTTTAATAAAAGTGCAATCAAATTCCAAATTTTATCTAGTAGGCGCAACCAAGTAGCTTAGTTAGTTTTGTAAATTATGATTAATAGTATAACCTAATAATGCCGCCACTTTTAACTACTTTCGAGAAATATACCGTCAAATGAGCACCCTGCTCATCACCACCGACAAGGATCAATCACACGATACTTTTGGTCCTAGGTCCTCGTGCTAATTAATGTGCCACTATCCCATGGGAGCTAGGGGAAAGACCGCAACATGAGAGCTTTAAAATTTTACATTAAAAAAAAAAAAGTTAGGTGCACCATCAATTTCAGTTGTCATAAAAAAAATTAAAAAAACCACGTTGGACTTTGTCACCCTAAAATTAGAAGAGATAATGTTAAGTACTTGATAATATTTTAAACAAATTCAGGATTTTATTACACAACCTAAAAGCGTAAAGATTTGATTGGATCTAAGGAATTTAAATTAATTTGTCCTTGTACATGGATTAATTGCAAAAAATTTACAAATTATATGTCAATGATATAACAGCATCCTTTTTCTTTTACCAAACTTAATGTGATGGCAATTGACACAAGAATGACGTGATAACTAAACTAACAATTGATAAAATAAAGTAGTAGATGAAATACAAGACTAGTGGTGAATTGATTTTATTTGCCTTAGATAAGTAGTGTAATGCTTTCTCAAATATCGTGTGCTCACTTATTGCAAATTGATGTCGACCGTTGGATGACAAAGCATGCCAAATATGCGATTAAAGATAAATTGATGTCCACCGTTGGATCTAGCATGACAATTTGTCCTGCCAAACCCGACCGTCCCATAGCTCATGCCAAAATTAATAAATTGTGTTCTATCATCAGGAAAAATTATCAAAAAGGTCAAAACCTTTTGCAATTTTGTCAATTTGATTTAAAATATTTTTGTTTTGTCAATTCAGTCATAAATATTTTACAATTGTATCAATTCAATTCATATGACCAAATTTGGCTAATCAACGCTAACGTGAATACTAACTGTCCAATCGATGTTAACATGAACAATTTTTAATAATATTTCATTTTTTATTTTTATGTATTTTTTTTTTCCTTTTTCTACCTCCTTTCTTCTTCTTGCCCAATCATGTGTAATGGAATAAAAAACACACAAGTAGCCTAATATTGTCTCTAAAAGAAAATGGCAATCCGAAAATCCCTATTGTAAAGCCATAAAGGCTTGTTTAATATCGGATTTTAATTTTTTTTTAAGGATTTTCCAAACTTTAAGATAGATAAAATATTTGAAGAGCTAGCAAATTTTCTAACGAATTCCAATTTTTCTGAATTTTTCTGATTTTTTAGGGTTTTCTAAAAATTTTATGATTTTATGATTATTTATTTATTATGTTTTTATGAATTTTATGGATTTTTTAAATTTTCAATGATTTTTCTGAATTCTATGAATTTTTTATTTTTTATTTCAAACATTTTTTATGATTTTATTATGCTTTTCAAGATTTTTTTAATGATTTTCATTAGGGGTGAGCATGATTCCGGGTAGAACCGGGAACCGGAACCGAACCGAAGGAGGTTCCGGTTCGGTTCCCGGTTCTAAGGGGACTGGTTCCGGTTCCCGGTTCTCTTTTTTCGAGAACCCGCGGTTCTCGGTTCCAGTTCCGGTTCCCATAGGAACCGGAACCTGAGGAACCAAAACCGGCGGCAAAGTTAAATAAAAAACCCTAATTCCTTCCATACGATTTCCCCCCCTTCTGTTCAACTTTCCCCCCTTTCCCTTTCTTTTTCTCTCTCTCTTTTCTCCACTTTTTCCTCCTCACGTCACTTCCTGCCCCCCACTTTTTTCTTTTCCCCTCTCTCTCTCTCTCTCTCTCTCTCTCTCTTCTCTTTCCCCCTCTCTCGGCCGAACCCCCCCCCCCACCTCTTCTTCTTCTTCTTCCTTCCTCTCGCCGGTTGCTGCTTCACCCACCACCACACCGCCGCCCCACGCCCTACTCACCACCACCTCTTGGCCACCGAACCCCCACCACCCACTACTCGTCCGACAAGCCATCTCACCGTTGAGCCCGACGAGTGTCTTGTCGTTCGCGCCACCGTGAGGCACTGCCGCCGTCCCCAAGCCACAATCACCACCTCTTGCTGCCGCTTGCTCGGCCGTCCGGGCCATCGTTGCTCCGAACCGTCACCACCTCCGCTCGAACTGAGCTCTTCCCCCCCTTGGCCGTGGGTTGAGCCGCGGCTGCCGCCGTCTTCGGTGCGCCGTTCATGCCGCCGTTGGTGCCGTGAGTGCCTTCGTCGCCGTCGCGCCACCGTTGCCGCGTGCTCGCCGTCGCCAGATCAAGAAGAAGCTGGTGAAGAAGATGAGGCAGAACAGGCCCATCCTTCACTGGATTCGCATGCGGACCAACAACACCATCAGGTTCATATCCAATTCCTTCACGTTTTGTCCAAAAAAAGCTGTCTGTTTATTTTATTTTATTTTTTTTGTGGCCTAATTTTTGTCGCCGAAATCGTTCAGGTACAACGTGAGCGCCGCACCAAGCTAGGGTTCTGAGATGTTTTCATGGGAGGAGGTGCTTTTGCTTTGGGTTAGAGCTTTTTAGTTGTTGCGAAAGAGACCTCTCGATGCTTTTCTAATTATTGCTTGTAATATACTGTCTTTCATTCTTGTGCCAAACTTCTAGTCTGCTGAAAGATTAGGTAGAGTCTCATGGGTTGAAATCAAAAGAATAAGCAAATGTTTGGGGATGGAAATATGCAGCCTTGCATATTGCATTGGAAGTTATTAGTTCTTTTGTCTAGTCCATGGTCTTGTTGCTGAGGCTTACAGCTGCATTTCAGATTCAAATGTAATTTATGACGATTCAATGAACTTGCGGAACATTCTTTGGCTTGCTCCATTACCAAGCAGTTCCACTAAGTCTTGGTTGTCGCCAGGTAATTCTCTGTGGTACCTGAATGTAAAATATGTTTTTCTTTGCCGGAGAATTAAAATATGTCATTTCTTAAGAGTCAGCTGAACCTTTTCCAAAACCTGATGAATCTGGCTTTTGTTTGCAAAACATCTTGAAATGGCTTGTTTTGTTATCTCCTTTTAATTCATCGCAATCGCGTGGATATCCATATCTTTTACTGGTATTTCAGCTGATAGTTGAGACGCTTGGTGTTTGCATTGACACATGCTTCATTTTGCAATCCTTTTGTCTTACAATGTAGTGGCTCACTTGAATTGGGTGCGTTGATGAAACATGAGTCCTTGTGGTGCTGGATGCTCGCCCGGATGGAATTATATACCAAGATCTGATCCCTGAATTATTTTAAGCGAATTGAAGACTTTTAAGGAAGCAAATAGCTGCTTAGATACAGTGCTGCTTTGTTACTCTTGAGCACAAGCATTTTTTATATCCGATGATCTGCGAACTGTGGTAGTTTCTGTTGTTTCATGTGGTTTTGATAGTATCAGGGATGGGATTTTAGTGAATTTTAATGTTGCTTCAACTTTATGTCTTGTTAAGCTTGTCGCTGTTACAACACATTGTGTTCAACGTTCAGTGCCTTTGATCGGTTCTGCTAATGATTGGCCTGATCTTCTTATTTAGATGAGACTTATAGGCTTGTGTTGGACCTGTTTTTCCTGTTCAGTGCTTGTTGAGGTCACAGTGGTGCTTGTTCTCATAGTGTGGTAGTGATTATTAGTGGTCGTCCTTCCAGACATTGGGAAGCTTTTAGTTGTGTCAATTCTGAGGAATTTCAACTTATGTGATATGTATGCAGTAGTGATGTAAGTGCCCAATTTCGCCTACCAGCTGGTTTGCTATCTGCAATGTCTAAATGAGAGTAACGTAACATCAGTTTATTGGGCGTCTTCAATAGCTTCAAGTCGGTTTAGCATGTGAAGTGTGTTCTAGCATCAGGTTGCAGGATTCATGGCTATGTTATTATTGCTACATTCATTTCCATTTTTTTAACTAAAAATGAAAAAAATAAATAAATAATCTGTTGGAACCTGTTGGAACCTGGAACCACCACTGGAACCTGTGACAGGGTAGGTTCCAAATTCTTGATTCTGACAGGTAGGTTCCAGGTTCCAAAAAATGAGAAACCTGTACCCGAGGGTAGGTTCCAGGTTCCAAGCGGAACCTGTAAGGAACCGAGAACCGCTCACCCCTAATTTTCATCATTATTATATTCGGGAAAAGGATTTCGGGCCATGTTTACCCGGCCCGCCGCTAACCCGATCCGTCCATCTAGACCCGACCCGCGTCGGATTAAACCTTAATTTTTAAAGCCTTTTAAAACTATATATATATTTCCTTCATCCCCTTCTCAAGTCGTCTTCTTCCCGAAGCCGATCTCTTCCCCTGCAACTTGCCGAATCTTCTCTATGCAAAAACTCAAAGCTCACCACACGAACGCACTTCAAAATCTCAACCGTTCCAACCTCGGCAGCCAACCTCGCCCACCTTCACCAAACCGTCACTGCCGATCATCTCCGACCGTCCTCAAACCTTCGCCGACGATGGCTTACCCTGCGGTAACCCCAACACATCCTCCACCGGAACAGAATTCCTTTCTAACTTAACAGTCACACACACCAATCCAGAACCGGACGAATCACTAGTGCTTGAAAGAGAGGTGGAGGGATCTAACACGGCCGTAGCTAATCGCGATCGTCCCCGAAAGGAACGAGGATGGATTTGAGACTGCAACCACGTTCAAACGGCACCATGAGCATGATATGCATCCAGAAGGAAAGGAACACAGCGGTTAGTGTACTGGACATTATCAAGCATCCGATTATGCAAAGTCAGATTCAAAACGTTTAATGCGCAAATCATCGAACAGGTGGCAGGCGTTTTTCGTATATAAGTTCCGGGACCAAATTTGATGCTGTACTCGGTCTAAACGCAGTGCATCCACCTCTAGATCAGCATAAATCGCAACGAAGACGATCTCAGTCTAGTAGGTTTTTCTCGTGAGTTCATTGGCTAAGATTTTTTCTCCCCCCCCCCCCCCCCCCCCCCCCCCCCCCCTTTTGTTGATTCTTTTGCTTCTCTTCAGCCGAGCTCCCTGCAGCTTTTCCCCACTTCAATGGCCGAAGCCAACCCAAAACAGAATTTTCTCCTTGCGTCACGGACGCTCTGTTCTCACCAAGGTGTGCGTGCAAATGAGGAGAAGAACAAAGGGCCGGGCTTTTGAGGAAACAAAATGGGCTTGAGAAAGGGAGAAGAAAACCGAAGGAAAAGGATTGGGCTGGAACAAAATAGGAAAAGTAAGAGGAAAATTGGACCAATCCAGGCCCGAGCGGGCCGGGAATTTTGCTAAGGAACCGGGCAAGGCATAAATGGCCTACCCGAATTTTATTTTATTTTTTATCTATTTTTCTTGTTTATTTATTTATTTTTTGTTATCTTTCTAATTACTATATTTCTGTCGTTTTTACCCCTTTTTTGCAATTTTATATTTTGGCATAAAATGGATACCTGAATGATCCACAAAAATTCGAATGTCAACAATATTCATTACATTTCTCTTCTTTAAAATGCATATGAAGTTAAATAGTCTAGATGTAGGGTCACTCCAAGTCCAACGTGTCTCCCTACTCGTGAATTAGCTGGCAAATTCAAATTGGAGCATCCCTTTTTTCAAGTTCGTGATGCAGCCAACTCATATGAAGAAACCTAACTAAAGAAGAAATGGCAAAAGAATACTATTCGTCGCGTTAATCCAACGGTTGATTGAGTTAAAAAACCGAAAATGTCATTTTTAGGCCTTTCGCAGTGCTGACTTGAATTTAGAATTCCTATTTAGAATTCCTAACTATGGCTCCTTTGTGCAGTTGTGATGGATTGATGAAGAAGTGTACTCTTTCTGCTTTTATTTTCTTCCCTTTCGAACTAGTTGCAATTTATCAGCCCTTTTTTTTGTTTTTGTTCCTGAATAGAATCTCTCAATGTCATTGCTTCTCATGTTTTTATGAGAGATAAATTTTTGAGTAATCTCTTATCTAGTTCGCGACTGTTTCACGATATGCCTTTATTAATCGACAATTTCCTAGATCACATATTTTGATACGCAGACAACATTCTAATTTCAACTAAATAGAACGATAGAAAGTTCTTACCATTGGCTACGAGAATTCTCCTTTCTTTGCGCGGGCCTGATTAGTCTAATTGCAGAGTGAGCCGTTTATGAGCTGGCTTTTTCACGATCCACAAAAGTCCAAGGGCCTCTCTCACTACTCTTGAAAAAGCTGGTGAATTCATATCTTGATGATGTGGCCATCTTACCTCTCTATTGATAAAATAATATAGTTGGCGGTAATTGCAGATGAAGTCCACATAGAACTAGCAAAATACATGTTTGTTGCATAGCTCCAAGACTATAGTTTCCACATATTTTTCTAAATGTTATTTTAATTCTATTTTTCCTTTGTTCATATTTCAAGTTAATTATTTTTCTTAACCTTTCAAATTTTAATTTGGTCGTGTCATGATTATTAGTTTTTTTTTTTTACTTACATTACTATATTTAATAAGTTATATAGACATTCATGTCAAGATAGAGAAATAATGATGGCCCCATACTTTCACATCCCTATGAGAAAACTTGGTATGAAATTAAAAAAGAACGTAAGGTATTCTTTTAGAAGTTAAAATAAAGGTTCGCTAACATATAATTTGAAGACTGATGCAGACTATACTTTGAACTTGATTATGCTGTAAAAATATGCTTTAGAATATTAATCTACTCTATCAAATAAAAAAATCAATGACCTCTTCAACCTTACATTTTTACAAAGAAACTTCCATGAAAGAACTGTGGATGCATTTAAGAAGGTCGCAAGTGAGTAGCAAATCTCTTGCATTCTAAATTTGGCGCTTTGAACAACTTGGACTATAAAACTAGAAATACATAGTAATGACATTGTTTTATTGTTGAAAGGGTGGCAAGAATTCTTGGAGCTAGTGCTTCGAAGAAATTATGATGGCATACAATTGTACAAAAATGCAATCGTTAATTTAAACTAAGTATGCACTTTAGTTAAATTGTATACATTGTGAAGGCCACTCAATATGTGCATGAATTCAATTGAACATCAATATGGTGCCTGCGTTTTATTAAATGAGATTAGCCTAGATCGACACGTAGTTGCAAAATTACAGCACTCCATCATTCAATTTTACTCCCGCGCAAGGGCATTATATCATGGAGTAGCAATATGGACCAATTGCATAGTGGTATGAAAAAAGGTAATAGAAATATGAGGAATGGAAAAATTGTGGTGATAATCAATAGAGGGGAATGGCAAGTAAAGAAATTTTTGGTCATGGGTCAAGTTAAGCCCGGTCGCATGTATGCCGGCAGTGAACCAGGGCATGTCTCGATCACATAGTAGCCCTCATCCCGATCATGAATCAAGCTGTGTCTAGTTGTGGCTTGATTCATTCTTTCCCTTCTTCAGTTGCATGAATCTTATCCATTTCCTTTGTCAATTTCCACACATGCCTTGGCAAGGAATCATACCCGAGTATGGTATAATTCCATGCCATTACGGTTATAAGGGGAGAGGGGCCGGGCTATCAAAAGGTCTTTCAAACTTGACCTTTAAAATCGAAATGGGCCAAGGCTTTGCATGCATGATGGGAGGGTCTTACTGAAAAACCAAATTCATCCATACTGTGAGGACTTGAAATACTTGCATGAAATTTTGAATAAGATCACATATCAATTTGGTTAACAAAATTCCTTAGTATCATCTAAAAAAACAGCCATTAATTCCTAAACTTGGAAGAATGCTGTTAAATAATGAGAAAATGAGAATATTCAGTTTGGATGTTTTTGTTTAGTTATAAAAAAAATTTTTGGTTAAAAATTAGTAATAATATTTACAAATAGCCATAATATTTATACTGGTTAAGGAGTAATTTGACATTCTAACCTTAAAATTATGCAAAAATAATAAACAACTTCAAAATTTCCTTCTAAAATGAGTTTTTTTTTTTTTATGGTGTGATACGAGTGGCTTTATGTAATAAAAATAACTTTGAAAATTGGAGAGAGAATGCATGAAAAGGCAAGACTTATTTTCAATTAATGGACAACATTGATATTTAGGATCTAAGTTAAACCAAGTTTAATATGTCAATAGGTAGAACATTATCAAAAATTATTCACATACACAATTACATACGACCATTTGCATTTTATTAAATTTTAATTTTTTAATTTAAAATTTTTATGGTATTCTGAAATTTAAAGTCAATAGAGATGGAAGTTTTTAATTAATTATGGCATTAGAAGGAGAATATCAACCAATGTATAATTTATGACATGAATGAAGCCTCTATAGAGTAAATAGGAAAACTCACTAGCGAATGTTTTGACAATTAACATTTTGAGCACTTAGTCTATACTTTCGTTTTCTATGATATTCTCAATAAAGTTATTAATTTCCAAGAAAGAAGCCATGCATTATTACCACGGTCCCATGATTAAAACAACCCATGCAAAAAATGGGGTCCACATGCATTCCCGTCCGATTGAGTTCTGTCACTCGAAAAAAGCAAATCCACGTTGATGCAATAATTTGACAAAGACATTATTTAATAGATTGTCCCCACTCTCTCTGTCTCTATTTCACCTTCAGCACATGAAGCATCACGCCCAATATATTTTTGCTACAATGTGGACATAAATCAACGATTGACGATATCCCGAGTTGACTTATTGTCGGGCAATAATGGGGTCCGTCGGGCAATTTTCATTTTTATTGTTGAAATGAAATTTGCTTTTGTTTCGTTGTGTGCCCCTTTCGTGGCGAGTTTTTTTTTTGGGTACTTCGGTGGTAGTTTTTGTTTCAGAAGGGTCACGTCGCTTGCTGGTGTGGGTTGCTGTGACTATGCTTTTTTTTTTCTTTTTTGACTATGCTTTTATTAGCTGCTATTTGGCAGATTCAGTCATGGATTCTCGATTTTGGACCTCGAGACTTTAGATACTGTCGGACCCTTTTGTTTAAGTCAAACATTAGAGCTAAAGATTTGGTGATTTGGGACTTTGGCTTAGCTGCTTGGCCAAGCAAGGGGTGCTGATTATAGCTCTTGAAATTGGCAAATACTGTCAAGAATTGTGAATACTTCTTGTGTCTTCTCTCATTTTGTGTGCTTATTTTGTGATATTAAATTTATATTCATACATTCCTTATTCAAATAATCACACGGGCAGATAATTCTATTTGGACCCTTTAAGTATATATTGAGGAAAATTATGATTCTCGAGGTTAAGAATCCATCACATCTTATCAAAAAAGATAAAGGACTAAATTACATTTACCTTGTCCCACTACCATGCCTGACCTCGTCCCCTCATATAAGGGTCAATAATAAGAGAGTGACTAAAATAGGTCCAGAAGATACATTAATTCGAATGGACATTTGCTAGCGGGGTGTCCCATCTGTCGCCCTCTCGAGTTCACCTTTAATATCCTTTTTGAAAAAGCTAAAAGGACCAAAGGAATGCAAGTGCTCGTGAGCAATCACTGTTTGTCCATAGCGGTGGAGAAAACCCTGGAGACCAGAAATTGTCGGTGGTCACTGCACAAGCAATGGAATAATAATGCAGAAAATCATCAATTTCTACGCTGAAGAAATCTATCGGTGCTTAGTTTAGGCCTAAACTAAGGTTAAGTCGTCGTGCTTCATTATCTATGTTAGGTATATTTAGAATTTTCTTTTGGAAATAAAATGACTAAAGACAATGTTGAAAAAATCAAGAAGTTACTGAAGTTGAGATAACTAAAGACGGTAGCATAAAGGAACAAAAAGCTGCTGTTAAATTTGATTCATTTTCTCTTGATGGCTTAGGAACTATCCTAAATATATTTGTCAGTCTGCCAATCTCCCCTTTCTCCTTCATGGTTTGTGTCTTTGTTAAAGTTCTAAATGGTTGGATCTTAACTATTGAATCAATGTTCTAGAAAATAGTTGTGTTTCTATCACCAAAATCTAAACATAGTCATGTCAAGAATCGAAATCTGGCTTACTTCAAAATGAAAATGTAATGCTCAATTATATGACTCATCACATATTTCTCCGTCACCCTTGAATTAAAACAACATAGACATTATTTTTTTTTTTGATAACTCAAGGAACTTCGTAAGTCGATAGCCGACGAGCAAACACTGGGGGAGCGACTGTTGGACCCATCACTATAGTACTCCACGTAAGAATCCCTAATAACGCTTCTGAGATTTGAACCTCTTCTCTTCATGAGGAGGAGAGAGGTCAAGCCAGTTGTGTCACTGCGAGCGGTGGTAAAACAACGTAAACATTATTGTAGCCCATATATTTAAATAAATCTGGAGTAAGAGCCGTTAGTGGAGGCTCGGTGTCAGAGAAAAGACATAACACTGTTCCACCATTAATATACACTGCAGAGGAGCAAAAAAAAGGACATCATGTCACCGCTAATACAACTGGCATCTGACACCGAGGACCATGTTGTACTACTTATAATTGTGTCCATGATCCGGTGCCAAACTTTGACTCTAAAAAAATAAAACGAGAGATTAAAGTTGTTGCTGAAAGTAAAATTGAAGTTTTCATCTCGCAAAACGGTAGCTGTCAAAAGAAAAACACTATATTTATTTCACTTATGTTTCTCTCCATCATACGTTTCAAAACAAAAACTTTTAACCCACTATCTGAAAATCGATTCCCTATTTTTAAAATCATTAATTGAAGTGGTTAGCCCTATAATAGCTTAGAATCACATAGGCTAATTTATGGTCGACTTGAGAACTGGCCGTCTCTATCTTTTATGTTTTATTTTTTTACCTAAGTTAGACCAAGTTTAATATGTCAATAGGTAGAACATTATTAAAATTTATTCACACACACACATTACGGCCGTTTTACTTTTTATTGAGTGTTTTCTCAATTAATAATTTATAATTTTATGGTATTCTAAAATTTAAAGTCAATAGAGATAGAAGTTTCCAATTGATTTTGACATTAGAAGAAGAATGTCAACCGATGTATAATTTACCACATGAATGAAGTAATAGGAAACTTAATGTCTAACTTACGTAGGAAATGATTTGACAAATAACGTTCAGAGCTCTTATCCCATACTTTAGTTTTCTATGTCATCCTCAAGAAAGTTATTATTTCCAAAAAGGAAGCCATGACTTATTATTACAATCCCATGATTAAACCGTTCACGTAAAAAAGGGGCTCCACATAATAGCAACGCACATTACACAGAATACTCGATGCAACAATTTGACAGAACATTATTTAATGGAGGGTCCCCACCTTTAGCGTGTGGCGCATCCCGCCCAAGATATTTTTGCTACAATGCGGAAATAAACCAATATGATGAGCCAAGTTGATTTATAGTTGGGCCAAAATGGAGTTCTGTCGGCAATTTTCATTTTTGCTGTTGAAATGAAATTGCTTCTGTCTTGTTGTCAGCCTCTTTCGTGGTTAGTTCGTTTTTGTGTGCTTCTGTGATGGTTTTTATTTCAGAAGGATCGAACTGCTTGCTGGTGCGGGTGTTGCGACCTTGCTTCTATTCGCTGCTATTTGGTAGATTCAGTCATGGATTCTCAATTTTGGACCCTGAGACTTTGCGTATTGTCAAACCTTTTGCTTAAGTCAATTGTTAGAGCGAGATTTGGTGATTTGGGGCTCGAGCCTAGCCGCTCGACTAAGCAAAGATGCCATTAATTTTAACAAAAACAGCGACATTTCATTGTAACCTTAGTCCACATACATCATCACCCCTAGGACTTGATTACAATTTTCCTCAAATAATTAAGATTAAATTGGTTCAATTAAAAATTTGGAACTCCATTACATTCTGTATAAGTTGTAGACTGATTGTGCAATTTTCCCAGCAATAGTAAAACTCCAGCAGCCCCTACTTTGATGAAAATAGAAGATTCCTGTGTATGTCTCCCCATTAATCATGACAAAATCTTAATCTCGTACATTTCCAAACTTCATGAGTAAAATAATAATTTGCACTTGTCGATTTTGATCCTCTAATTTTATGTTCTCCCCTCCTTGCAAAACTCTATTTCCACATGTTAAAAACTCCACACTATTAAAATAATTAGATAGAGTGGTATAAGGGCAATATTTAAATTCAACGTGCATCATTTGGGTCTCAAGTGAAAATGATGTAATCAAAGACTGCGATCATTTGGGCTCACGAGGACAGGGTTCATGCAATTACAAAACCGTTTTGTTTCTTCATAATTTGGTTATGAAAGGCAACAAGGAACTTCATTCGCTCATGCGTGATGGAGTTTCCTAAGCCATGGTTGTGGTCAAGGTGAAGCTAATCTTTTTTTTTTTTTTTTTGGTGACCCAGGGAACTCCCGTACGACCGGCAGTTGGACAGTAAACCCTAGGGGCAACGTGGGGAAACCACCACCCCACACACTAGGCAAGGCGCACGGCCGGCAGCCGGAGAGTAAACCCTAGGGGCAACGTGGGGAAACCACCACCCCACACACCAAGCAAGGAGCACAAATGACCCAACTGCCTTCTTGCAACTTGTGTTGCAGAGGCTTCGAACCCAGGCCTCCACGGAGGAATGCTCTGGGATCTACCATTGGTGCCACCACGGTGGGTGGTAAGCTGATCTTTTTTATTCTTCTTATTTTCACAACCGTTTGAGTCTAAAAAACTCATCTTTTTCAAGTACGGTTATTTTTTAAATTGTAATGCCTTCGGAGTTTAGAGTACACTTGTGTCTAGTCAGGCACCAATCAAGATAAAAGTTTATAATTTATTATGCACATATCATTTGAATATTATCAAGTAAGAGACATATAACAACTAAAAAAATTGATTTATAGAAGTGATGTGAATAAGCTGGGTCAGACAATCGCATCATTTTGCCAATCATCTCCAAATGCATTATTCTTACTAATCTAGCACATTTGAATAAGAGCATTCATTTTTCAAAGTGGTGATGTAGCCATCTTCTTTCAGAGATTCATGGAAAGATCCCATGGTCAATTTGTCAGTGGCATGTCTCCAAATTTCTAATCTTGCCTCGTATTATAGTTTGTTTTAGCTTGAGTTTCACTTCGCTTGCTTTTATCCCTTGTACATGTGGCTAAGACTTGAGATTACGTTATGTACCCTATGTATGTTCTAAGAGCACGAAATTTGATAGGTTAAGATTGGTTACTTATAGATTATGCACCCTATCGCATAGTTCGGGGGTGCTGATTATAACTCTTGAAACTAGCAAATGCTGC
The DNA here is from genome assembly GCA_028830015.1 of Eucalyptus grandis x Eucalyptus urophylla. NCBI lineage: Eukaryota > Viridiplantae > Streptophyta > Magnoliopsida > Myrtales > Myrtaceae > Eucalyptus > Eucalyptus grandis x Eucalyptus urophylla. Next base: position 25,884,583 of record CM054198.1, on the reverse strand, counting down.
CAAGCGCCATGAATATGCATCTTGTGTCTCTCAGTCTACATGCTTATATTATGGTATTTCATTCATATTCAAACATTGCCTGTTCAAATAATAATGCGGGCAGATGGTTCCCTTTGGATTTTTTAAGGTATATATTGAGAGAAATAATAATTTCGCAACCTTTATTTGGAAAAATCGTGGATGGTGAAGTTAATGATTCATCATATCTTGTCAAAAAAATAGGGAACTAAATTGCATGTGCCTTCTTCTCTCCATGCCTGACGTCGAACAGGCATACAAAGGTCAATAATAAAAGAGTGACCAAAGCAGGACCAAGAAGATGCGATAGTTCGAATAGACATTTGCTAGCAGGGTGTCCCATCTATCTCCCTCTCCACCTTTAATGAAGATGCGTTTTGGAAAAACTAAAAAGGCCAAAGGACGCAAGTACTCGTGGACAATCAACGTTTGTCCATTAGCAGCAGCGTATGGGATGGAGACTACACATCGTCGATGGTACTGTTCAAGCATGGGAATGATAATACAGAAAATCATTCATTTCCACACTAAAGAAATTCATCGGTGCTTAGTTAAGGCCTAAACTAAGGTTAAGTCGCTGAGCTCCATTATCTGTATTACAGATAAATATTCCATCTGCAGATGAAATGACTTAAAGATGGTGTTGACAAAATTGAAAAGTTACTTAAAATGAGATGCCTAAAAATGGCAGCGTAAGAAAATAAAAAGCTAAGGTTTAATTTGATTTCTTCTTTTTTGATAGCTTAGGAAATATCTCAAATATCTTACCAATCTCCTCTTTCTTCCTGGTGGTTTGTGTATTTGTTAAACTAAATCGTCGGATCTCTACTATTGAATCTCAGCCATTGATAATAAATATTTCAGAAAGAGTTGCTTTGTATGCATCACCAAAATCTAAAGATTATTATATCAAGAAACAAAATCTGGCTTACTACAAAACGAAAAATGTAATGCTCCGTTATAGAGACTCGTCACATCTTTTTCTCTTTGTCCCCTTGGATTAAAACAACATACATTACTGTAATGCATTTATTTAAATAAATTTGGAGTTTGACCCTTCAGTCAAAAGTCTTGCTGTTCTGAAAAGAAATCATCGTACCGTCTGCCATTAATATTCGCTGGAGAGGAAGAGTGTGAAAATGACTTTAAGTCACCGCTATTACAACTGGCATCTGACACCAAGGACCAAGGACCGTGCTGTAATACTCATCCTCATCATTGTGTCCATCTTCACATATTCAGTACCGAACTTTGACTCTAAAAAAATGATACGAGAGATTAAAGCTGTCGGTGAGCAAAAAATTAAACTTTTTATCTTGCAAAAACGGTAGCCATCAAAGAAAATCACTATACTATATTCCACTTATATTTCTATCCACATTTTCCTATTAGGGGTGATGTTTCACAATAAATATGTTGGGTCCTGCTTTGTTAATATTTTCCCAGTCATTTTTTTTCCTTAGATCTATATTCATTTTGATAACATTGTTCAAAATGATTGTCATAAATTAGAAATATAAAAGACTCCATACAACATTCCATCATCATTTTTGTCGACTTCTATGGTTAACTTGTTCTATTTGTTTATACTTTTTAAGTACCAATTTCTACATTTTGCTTTCGCTCAAAAAATTTGAAAATGAAAATAATTAGGTTATATAAATTATGAAAAAACAAATAACTCTCCTTGTCAATAATTGTATAGTTTTGAAAGCTTTGAAAATCAATTTGTGATAACTGTAATATTTGGATAATAGATGTTAGAAGTAAAAAGCTCCCAATAGACCCAAGCATTTGTGATAAGTAGAATCAGAATGAGGGGCCACAAAGCACGTCAGTTGTTGCTCACAATCGTTCCTATACTTATTTTGTCATGTACAGAGTAGCAATATTTGATAAACAAGGACAGTAAAAGTTTAATTTTCTTAGGACTTCTAATCCAACAATTTTTACTTGAAGTTACTTCTAATGTAAAACTTACAATTGACATTCTAATTTGCTTAATTATAATGTTAATTTTATATTTTAAATATGACCGGGTTTAAGACTAGTGCCTAATTAGCGCTTGTCCATTAATGGCGGTAGAAAGGATGACAGGAAGGATCGGTACTAGTACATTGGCGGTAAAAAAGGACGAAAGGACCATTAGCAGTGGCAAATGATGAAAGGATGGATACGTACCCAATGTCTGTGCACTAGGGCTGAGGAAGGGGTGAGAGCTCCGTAGCATGTACCAATCGCCTCTTTTTTCGTCGTGGTTAGAAACTTTTTTAATGTTTTAAATTGATGGATATACTAAATCCCAGCCGTTAATAAAGTGTTCCAGCAAAAAGTTGTTGTGTTTCCATCACAAAAATCTGAAGATTCTCGACATGTCAAGAACCAAAATTTGACTTATTGGGAAACGAAAAAATAATGCTTAGGCATTAAGACCCGTCCATGCATTTCTTTCCATCACTCTTTATTTAAAATGACACACATCATTGGAGCTTCAATATTGAAATATATCTGGAGCTAGACCCCCGAGTAACAAGGCTTCATGTTCATAAGAAAAATCATTGTACTGTCCCGCCATTATTATACACTGCAAGTGCAGAGCAAGAGTGTCAAAAAGGACTTCACGTGACGGATAAGACGACTGCCATCTGAGACCAAAGGCCATGTTGTACTACTCATCAGTTCGTCCATCTTCACTTTCCATTACCAAACACACTATATGATAAAATGATACAAGTAAAGGAGCAATTACCCCAGTAGCGGGGGAAGCGGAGAGAGGTTAAAGTTGTCGGCAAAAAATGAGATAAACTTTTTTTCGTGCAAAAAAGGTAACTATAGAAGAAAATTGCCACATTCGTTTTACTTATATTTCCATCCACGTTTTCTTATCAGGGTGATGTTTAAGTATAAAAATATGTTTCGTACCAAGACCGCAGAACTTACCGTATCAAACCTATTATCCTTTACTTGAAATCAGGATATGAACTCCTTAACCCTAGAAGCGGTCGAGAACTGAATCAACAAGTCCCAAGGTCGACCCATAAGTTGGCCTACCTTTTTTTTTTCTATTTCATTTTTTATTACATTGCTCTTTCATTTTCAATATTTTTGCAAAAGTTCTCAATTGGAACACCAATGAATATCAACAATATGATAAATTTATGTTAGCCTTGTCATTTTAAAAAAAATAATACAGAATGCAAAATACACATTATTTACAATAAATTTATGTTAGCCTTGTCACTTTATGTGGTGAATTTTTTATATGCATTATTCCTTATAATCTAATTAGTTATTATGCAGAAGGTCTTTATCAACTTAATCACGAATGGAAAGTACCTCATGACTTTAATTAGTTATAACATTTTTTGGTTAGAAATTAATGTCATATGGAGCTAGGAGTAATTGCACATTCTAATCTAACAAACGTGGATGGCAAATTTTTTTTTAAAACAACTTGGTTTTCCTATGATCTGAGTTTTATTTTTCCCCTATTTTAACTTATCGGGATATTTTGAGGGGCTTTTTTGTCAACAAATCTGTGAAAGTTTGAAAGATAATACTTATTTCAACTGGCGGTTAAAACATTAATTATATAAACAGAGCTAAGCTAGCCCAAGTCTATTATGTCAATAAATAGAAAATTATGAAAAAATTACTATTCAATATATAAAACAATAACGTGGTTATATTACATTTTGAAACTATTTCAATCCGCACATCATTTTGACCTTTGAACTTTCGAATTTTTTTCCTAGAAGGAGTGGTTTTAGCACCTGTACCTAATCAACGTTTGTCAATTGACGGTGGAGGAAAGCACGAAGGGATGGATTAGGACCAGTACATTGGCGGTGGGAAAGTATGGAAATCTCCATCAATGTCTATCCATTAGCGGCGGAGGAAAGAATGGAGACATGGACGTTGGTGATGGTGACTGGTCTGGTAAAGAAACAATAACGAAGAGAATCATCTGTTTCTATAACAAAGTAATTGACTGGTGTTTCTTTAAAGCCTAAACTAAGGTTGGGCTAGCATCTATGTCTTGCAGTTATCGAATTATGAGCTCCGTTAATGTAGGTCTACCATACAGTGAGGGGGGGGGGGGGGGGGTGGGGGGAGACCCGATGGCAACTTCTATATGATGGTCATTGTAGTGGCAGTGGCCGAGTTTGATCTTGACAATGGTGGTCAAATTGTTTGTGATGGAGGTGGTGGCAGTGACGGTGATTGCAACATGTTCTAAGAACAACAAAATGCTAGGGCTTCCAGGGAAGAAGATGAACAGCAATATGAACATTTTAAGAAATAGAAAAGATAATTGAAAAAGAGAAAATGAGAGAAAATAAAAACATGTTGTTTTGAATAGAGTTTGTACATATCTTGCCGTTGACATAAAATGTCTACCAATCATAGATGCCATGTCAAAAATTTTTAGGTTCTACTAATCAGAAGGATTACAAAAGAATTTTGTGTAAAGATTTGAAATCAAATTAATAAAATTGAAGAGTTTGAAATCAAATTAAAATTTATATAATAAAATTAACATCAATTAGATAATTTCTCCATTAAAATTGAGTTAAGAAATTGGTTTACATCCCAAATTGTTACTTCTGGACAAAGCTACATGTCACGTGGGCGAGGATTTAAGTCAGATCTTTATTTTTTATTTTTTAATATTGACAGCTGGTCTTTTGTTACATTGCGGTCCTGGCTTCCGTTGCTTTTGCAATTTTCTCTCGCGTGACCAATCTGAGCATTCGAACGAAAAGAAAATTCAATTTGTGCATTACCGGGGGAGGCTCAGACATGGGTGACGGTGACCGGTCAACTAAAAAATAATATAATGCAGAAAATCATCCATTTCTGTTACCTCGGCTGTTCATAAGTCCATCATCCTATTCATGTCCTGATTGAGGTCTTATTTAATTTTTATCTTTTGCCAGCTCCGCTTGGAGCAATATGCTATTAAGTTTTCAGCTACCCAAAGAATTAACTGATGTCTAGTTAAGGCCTTGACCAAGGTTAAGTTACCGAGCTCTTTCGTGCTTAAACAGAAGCTCTTCCCTACCCTTCCTTCATCCTTCCTTGCGCTCAAATCTCTCAGCCTTCTTTCATTTCTCATCGTTCTTGCTCTGTTTCCCTCTTTCTTCACCTCGGCACAACCGTTCTTCTTCCTTCTCTTCTTCTTCGGTATTTGCTTCTCTTTTCTATCGTCCTCTTTCTCTGTCTCCCTATTTTCTGGCCCTTTCTTTCTCAAAAAAAGAAAAAAAGAAAGAAAAAGAAAAAAGAAAAATGTCGATCGATGCTGCTATTGCTATTGCATGGGATGCCTTCAAGTGTGTAGTTGTTCCCATCAAGCGTCAATTCGGATACGTTACCTCCTCCAAGAGCTACGCCCAGGATCTTCAGAAAGAAGTCGGGAAGCTGGCATACGAGGCTGAGACGGTCCAAAATGCCGTGGAAGTGGCCAGAAACAATATTCGGAATGTCTACAGTTATGTCACGCAGTGGCAGGCAAATGCTGAGAAGGCCTTGAATGAGGCGCGAGACTTGCTGGACAACTTCGAAAAGGCAACCAAGACTTGCTGCTATGGGAGTCTTCCCGAACCCAGTTGTCGCTATCAGTTCAGCAGGACGGCCAAGGACAAGATCGAGGCCATTCAACGACTCACTCAAGAATATAGTCAATTCAAGGATATCTCCTCCAGCGGTCCTGCTCCAGGGAATGTTGCTGCTTCGACTTCGGCCAGGAGAGAGGACAAAGATGTCGTCCAGTCTACCACTGCGACGGCCTCTGCTTCTTTTGCCTCGATGTCGATTAAGCTTAACGACGACCACATCGTCACATCCAGAGAATTGATCGTGCAAGAGATCATGGCTGCTCTTGTCGATAACAACAATAGTGTCGTCGGTATTTATGGGATGGGTGGAGTCGGCAAGTCTACCCTATTGGACAATGCCGAAAGGAGAATAAGGAAAGAGAAGTGGTTTGATTGGGTCGCTAAGGCTGATGTGTCAGAAAATCAAGACATAAAGAGGATTCAGGGAGAGATTGCGCATGCGCTGGACCTGGACATAAAGGACGTCGAGTATGTCAATCCTCGAGCGGAGCGTCTGCGCACGAGGTTGGAAGATGAGGTGAGGGCGAAAAAGAAGGTCCTCATAATACTGGACAACCTATGGAAAGGGCTCGACTTGAAATCAGTCGGCATTCCCTGCGGACATGACAACAAAGTCATAGGATGCAAGTTGTTGCTGACGTCAAGATTTCAAGATCTTTTACAAAGGGAAATGGGCTGCGACAAAGACTTCCGCCTTTACGAGTTGAAGGAGGAAGAGGCAAAGAATTTGTTTGAGAGGACGGTGGGAGAGAAAGTACATGATGACCCGTTCAAATCCTTGGTGGATGAAGCACTCCGTAAGTGTGCAGGTTTGCCTTTTCTGATTATCATGATGGCCAAACTTTTCAAATACACTGATTTTTCTCAATGGGAGGATGCTTTAAAACAAATTGAGATGTCTACGAATAAAGGAATCAGTGAGAGGATAAATGAGATGTTGCAGTTGAGTTATAATCGTTTCAAAGGAGAGGACGGCAAGGAGATGAAGGCATTGTTACGACTCTGTGTTGTTTATGGTGTCTCTAAACCTTATCTTGAATACTTGGTGTGGTACAGTGTGGGTTTGAAGTTATTTGGAGAAATCAGTAGCATGAAAGAAGCTAGAAATAGGTTGAGCTCACTGATCCAAACTCTGCAAGCATCCTCTCTTTTGTTAGACGATGAAGATGGTACTGGTTTCAAGATACATGACTTGGTTTGTGGATTTGTTGCATCGATCGCTTCAAAAGATGACCCTCTTCTAGTATTGAAAGGTAGTGATAAGTCGTCAATAGACTTGTCAAAGGACAAGCTCAAAAGTTGTACAGCGGTATGCTTTTCCCACGTTGACATGAATGAGCTTCCTGAAGAGTTAGATTGCCCTGAAATGCAGATCTTTTTGTTATTCACAAACAATAAATCTCTTAAGGTCCCGGATTCATCTTTCAACTCTATGAGAAAACTCATGGTCTTACATCTTTCTCAGGTACATCTCACTCGTTCACCTTTGCCGTTTCAATTCTCCGATAACTTACACACTTTGTGTCTTGATGGTTGTTCGTTAGAGGATGTAGTCATGATTGGTGAGCTAAAAGGGCTACATATTCTCAGCTTTGTGAACTGCAAAATTCAACGATTGCCAAAAGAAATTGGACAATTGGTAGAGCTGAGGTTGTTAGACTTAAGCTTTTGCTCACGACTTGAGATAATTGAACCGGGTGTGCTTGGAAGCTTGATGAAATTGGAGGAGTTGTATATGACATGTGGCTTTGATCGATGGAATGCTGTGGATCAAACTCCACCAACTAATGCCAAGCTTATTGAGTTGAATAACTTGAAGCATCTCTGCACTTTGTATGTGTCCATTCTCGATCCAAGTGTGCTTCCAGAGAATCTAGATGTCGAGAAATTAACCAAATATTTAATCCAGATAGGTGATGCGGGGGGCTGGCCATATATCAAAGGATCAAGCGTACAGCTTAAGTTGGATCCAAGAAGTGATATTCTTAGGGAAGGACTCATACAAACTTTATTAGGCAAAACTGATCATCTATTTTTAGACGGATCAAATGGAATTGAGCAAAGTATTTGCATGTTATCCCAAGAAGGCTTTCAAAAATTAAAACATCTACACGTGAAGAATAGTTCCTCCATCCATTACATACTCCAATCACCATCCCTTACAGATTTTGAGATGCTAGAGTCATTAATTCTCGAAAATCTCATCAACTTGGAGAAGATATGCAACAATCATATCTCCTCTAACTCCTTTAGTGCATTAAAAGTAGTACGAGTCGAAAGTTGCAACAAGATAGAAGTTTTGTTTCCTCTTTCATTATTGAGAGAACTTCCATGGCTTGAAAATATCCAAGCTATCAAGTGCCACTTAATGCGGGGGATTGTAGAAGTTGATGATTGTAGCAAAGTTGAATTGTGTAATTTACGTGTATTGGAATTGGATGACTTGCCAAATATCAAGAAATTTTTCACTCCAAGGACAGCTTCTTCAAGTAGTACATCAAAGGATCAAGTTGGCACTGAAGTTGCTTTCTTCAATGGGCAACAGGTAACTTTCTAACTTTGTTATTATCTATAAAATAGATTATCTAGGCAACTTAGGTAAAATCAATACGAAATTGAGCAAGGAGATTGGGTTTTCAAATAGTAGCAACGATGCTAACCTAATTGATGCATATCGTTTTCACATTGTATATCTCAATAAGCATTTAGTCATTGCATAGGTCCTATTAATATTACATTACACAATTTCATGCATGTTCATATATTTGTAAGCACTTTGGGCATCACAAACATAAATATTCAACTCGTGCTGATATGTCATAGGCGTAGGCTTTAGTGAGCGAATTTAAAAAACAAAAAAACTACATGAAATACCCGATGAAGATTTTAAGCAGTACACATTTGCTTCCAAATTTTGGTTATATAAATTGTGGCGAATTGAGCATAGCTATATGATGCTATCATCCAATGGTCCTTATAAATAGCTGACTAGGGATGCTATATGCATAATAAAAAATAAAAAAAATTTAGCCTTTCCGCCGATCGTGTTACATGCTTGGGAAGCCAACTAGATGTTTACCTCTTTTCATGAAGTCAATCGCCTTATTAGTGATTTTTGTCTTAATCTTTGTTAAGATCATTTCGTTTTCTTCCTCATTTTTCTTTAATTATTTCGAAATTTTCAACTCATTTTGGTGCATTTGGAGGCCAAAGGATAATTCAACTAAAATAGATACACAAGAATCACATGTAACATGCAATTGAGTTCTAAATATGTTTTGGGGGAAAAGCGTCATAGGGGTCCTAACATTTTGGTCATGAGTCAATATAGTCCTAAATTTTTTATTTGGACTAGTCCTCAACATTTTTAAAAATATTTAAAATCAAGTTCTAATGGTAGTGTTGTTGACATATTTCATCAACCGAAATGATAGCATTTTATTTTTATGAAGTTAAGTATGATTTTGACCTAAATAATCAAGGAATGTACATTAATTCGGTTCATAATGAAGTGGAACTTTGATTATCATAATTTACAAAAATATAACTCACGAATTTTATGTTAAGTGGTGATAAATCATTGTCATTTCCCGCCTTGATTACTCAAAATTAGGGCTTAATTTTAATAATTAATTCACGTAATTGAGTTTTTTTTTTTTTTTGCTCATCTCTAAACTACCTCAACTACTTTTTTCCTTCATTATGGTCAAAATCATGGTCTTGAAAGATTAAAATGACATGATTTTCAAGTGAATACTTGGTTTGAAGCATAATTCCAAGGTGTAGTCAAGGCTGGAGTATGAAATGGCAATCGAGATATAATAAACCATAACATACATAATAAAATTAATTAAATGATTTTGTATAAAAAACTTTTATCATCTAGAAATCCAACTTGGAAAATTGTCTCAAGCACTATGTAATTGAGAATTTATGAATATGAAGTTGATAATTTAGATCATCACAACAACAATTAATGGCATTTAATTGAAATTGAGGCCGGTTATATATAGTTGGTTAAATTGGTTATTGTTAGTAAGAGAAGGACAATATGGATAAGAAGTGGTCCAATTAACATAAACGCATGGCTGTTTTGTACAACAAAAATTGTTTAGAGCTTTCTAGTTGATTAGACATAATTGTCCTATTATAATTACGTAATAAAGATTCGGGGAAATTTAAGTTGCTATGGTGGATTTACGAAGTATAAACAATTTGAGTCTGCATGTTTGCGGCCCACCATGCCCCCAGTGTTCACAACACGCATGGATGGCCAACACGTGTCATCTTGCTTTTCTTCTTTTTGGGGCCCTCTCTCTTTCTCTCTCTCTCTCTCTCTCTCTCTCTCTCCCCATCTGAAAGTCGTTCAGCAAGTGTGAGAGGTCTGAGAACCACATCCGCTTGCCCCCACCATCGCCACGCTCATCCGCCACCGCCATGACCGGCTACAACTCATTCCATCTCTATCCGTTTTCCTTTTCGCTCGCAATCGCCGTCATGAGCCTTGGTCGCGTCTTCCCGAGGTTGATCCCTCGGCGATGTGAAGAGAGAGAACAATAATTTGGTAAAAAGCCAAAAAAAAAAAAAAAAGAAGAGAAAAATAATGGGCCACATGTCTAATTATTGGTGTGAGCCGTAGACGATAGGTGTAAGGATTGTAGCATATGATCCACATCCAGGCAGTTAGTTCTAAGGATAGAAGATACAAAGCCAGAATGAATTACCAATTCCTATCATTTATGAGAAGATGCAAATTATAGGATAATTATTTAAAAAAAAAAAAACTCTTCATGTCATTCCATCGGATAAAAATACAGTAATTTATTGGATCTTATTGGATAAATTGTAATACTTCACCCATAAATTGATTGTATCTGGATAAAAGCCCAAATGGGCTGAGATGGGTGGTGCAGGCGTCAAAAGAAGTTACTTGCACTAACTTAACTTCTATGACAGTAATTTTCCCTTGTGAAGTAATAAATTATTTTTCGAAATTGTTAAGTTTCCTTAGGCAGGTAGTAAATTAGACATACCTTCGATAATTAAGGTCTTATAGCATAGTAAATTACTTCTCGTTGCAATCTCTCATTGTTGATCACTAATTAGAATGAGATATTCTCCTCTGTTAGCAAATTTCCAATGTCTTTCGTGATCATGGTCATTCTATAGTTTCTTTATTTATTTTTCTTGGTAGTAATCTTGATTGTGAGATAGTACAATACTTTCTAGCAATCATCTGATTAAATGAGTAACGTATCATCAAAGTAGTAACACAACCTAAGAGAGAGCAGTTTATCTTATAGGAAGTAATTGACGTTGAATGTACTTCCTTTTGCTTTATAGATCAATAATTTTCGTAGTCATTAGCAAATTGAATGAATGCTATTCTTTATGACTGCAGTTTCCTTATTGTTAACAAATTGTTAACAAAATCTAATAGTAATACCATCCACGAATATACTAAAAAAAAAAAAAAATGAAGTTCATTAGTTGTTTTTGGGGTCATGAAATACCTTTTTGGATTGTCAATTAGCTTTTGTTTATCATAGATATTTGCAAATGCAAAAATTATTCTAATAAATTTCTTCTGCAACCATTAGTAATAACCTATTATAGCACGTAATTTTCTCGTCTGCTCTTTGTAAATGGAAATGCTATTGCTAATGGGTCTGTCTGTCAGGTTTCAATCCCATCCTTGGAGAACTTGAAAATGGTTGGACTTCCCAATCTGGAAGATATATGGGCTGATGAATCTCCATTGGGGCTAAGCAATCTCCAATATCTTGAGGTGTCTTCGTGCAAATCTCTCTCAAAGATTATCAACTCCAGGTCACTAGTGAAACTACATAAGTTACACAGTTTATTCGTAAAAGCTTGTGTTTCGGTGCAAGAAATTTTTTCCCTCGACAAAATAGGCACCAGTGCAAACATTGAGACTCTCTCTGAGCTAAGCAACATCAGGATAAGCGATTTACCAAGCTTGAGGCGCATATGGAACAAGATTCCTTGTGGAAATTTGAAGAAATTATGGGTGGATGGCTGTAACAACCTTGAATTTCTATTTTTCCCATCCATGGTTCAATCTCTTGCACAATTGAATGAACTACTGGTAATGGATTGCAAGAAGATGAAGGCGATCATTATGGAGGAAGAAGGGTTGAAAGTAGAAACATTAGAAACTCTAGTATTCCCTACATTAACCGAATTATGTGTTGGAGATTTGGAAAGTTTCAAGTGTTTCTCTAGCAGAAAGTGTAAGATTCTTACTTTATATCTTTTGCATCATTGAAGTTCTTCTTAGATTAATTCATCACTACAATGCAAAAGATGACATTCCTTTCATCTAATGAAAAATTGATGATAGGTACACCAGAAGCTCAAGGTGATGACCACGTCAAATCGAGTTCTACTGTTCTCTTCAATCAAGAGGTATGTGATTAATACTATGTCAAAATCTTAAATATAACAAAATTTGATGGAGTAAAATGCTAGGCATCAATTTTATGTGTTATATAGCACTTTAGAAGTTTACATGCTATGCATTTCAAGTTGCCACATGCCACAACAAATAATTGGCAAGTTTCAATTCACACCAATAAGAGTTGGATCGATCACATCAATTTATTAATAAATTAGAAAAAAAAAGATATATGCATATAAATAATTATTATTCCAGCCATCTAATTAATTAAAATTAACAAATAAATAGTTATACTGGAGACAAAGCATAATTGCCAAAGCTCCCCCTTGGTTAAAATTGATTGCGTTCCACGTAATCACCGTGAAATCTAGATAAGTCTAGAGTTACTTTTCAAATTGTGATTTAAAATTGAAATGAAAAATTTAAAGTAGAGTCATTATATATACAAAAGCTGGATAATCAATCTTCAATTAGCTCAATTGTTAACTCTCAAAATTATGGGCTAACTAATAAAATATATTGTAATATAGTCATTGAACTTTTATTTGATCACCTAAGGCCATAAATTTTCATTTCTTTATAATATATGCACATTGACTAAAAAATCCAAAACTTTCCGGCGAACTATCGATGTGGTAGAGACATGGCTAATTTTCTAAATGTGCTACTGTTTCCACTTCATCACCGAATCAACACCTTTTCACCTTATTGGAAAATCTACATAAATATTTAATGCGGAGTACTCTTCATTAATATTCTTAATAATCATCGCTTAAACTTTTAATCTGCAAGATGTTCGTTCTACTTTTCTTGACTTTCCACTCATCTTGCTTCCAACGAGAATTTTTCATTTCATAGGTGGCTGCCTTGTTCGATGCCATTGGTTTTAATGGGTTTTAGCATTGCAAGTTAGCAATGTAACTCTTCCTATTATATATTTCGTTTCATGAGTTTTATAATTTTCTCTGAATATGACAATAATTTTATATTTTCTTATAAAATCACACTATGTGACATAACAATGACAATTAGGAATTTTTAAATATGATCAAATCCTAATATTTTACATAATACTAGTTAAGAATTTAGCCTTTTTTCTTCAAAAAAAGGTACATTCATAAGAAATGAGATACAATTTAATTAATTACTTGTATTAAAAACATATTTCGATTTTACATAAATGAAAGATTCCATGCCTGTACAAACACGTGAGAATGCTGCTAATTGCCTAGTAATTGAAGAAAGAGGGATCATGTAAAGGAGTCTCTCAGCTTCTCCTTGGTGGGTACACATATAATTTATTGAGAGAAGTATTTTGAGCATTCTGAATCTTCCATGTTAGCATCTTTCTTCCAAACGTAACTAAATATAAGTACTTTCTATCAAAATAAAATAAAAAATCGAGTAGCTGGCAATTTATGTTCATTGGACAACACTATATTTTTGTTAATTTTGCTACGAATTTACGTATAATATGTTCATATCAATTCATGCCATTTTCGAATTTCTTAGATAATCATTTACGAATATGTTAATTCGTATCACAAATTGTCAGCCCTTTCAATTTTTATATTTTTATATAAAATTCTAATAGTTCTCATGGTCATGTATAATTACACTTACTTGACTTAACCGACACTTACTCGATCTTTTTTTTTTTAATTTTTTTTTCCGATGGAAGGTAGCTCTTGCTTTCAGATTAATCATATACCCCCAAAGCCCCGATTCTATTTTAAAAGCCAAACCGCGCAATTTAGTTTTTGCTAATTGCTCGACCATTTTTATGGAGGTGGTGATGAATGCGGGCAGGGGTTGACTGAAGGCATTGTCTTGGGCTCCGATTTCTCGACCCAGTTAGGGATACTGATCGCGCCCGTCTGGGTTTGCCACGTGCGTGTGCTGCGGTGGTAACTCGCGTGCCACAGACGCAATCTCATCCGTTGCGGCCCATGGGCCCTAGCGCGCTACGGTGCATGGGATTGTCGCTCACGTAAGGGGGTGGGGGATTCCTCGAGGTACTGTTTTGAAAGCCGAGGGCTTTCTATGACGTGGCAAGATGCCATTGGTGGAAAGGTAGAATGAGTGGTGGGCCCCCGTAAGGCTTTGTGTCGCATTTGGTTTTTTTCTTATAGAAAGTCTTGCTGCGTGGGAATGTAAGGGTGTCTTTCTTCTTGATGTGGTGGTCCACAGAGGGGGAAAGAGAGGGGCTAGGTGGCTTGAAACATTGGTTTGAAACTTAGGTTAAATTGTTCATCGGCCGCCACATAGAATTGATGGTAGTGGTAGAGCTTTGTGTGGGTTAGAGACGATGATCTATCAAATTCAATTGATCTGTGAACTTTGACTCATGCAAAGTGTTTGAGATAATGCTTTCGCTCGTATCATTGAGCAAGTCGAGCAATCAATAATGAAACCAAGCAATCCATTGATAACCCATAAATCATGATAACGATTTTCAATTTCGTCAAATGTTTGTTAAGTTCTTGTTATGCAATTATTTTAGTCGACTCATCTGACTTCTTGAGTAGATAGTGGAAGGACGTTGCAATAGAAAATGAAATAGAAAAACTTACAGGCGGATCTACTTTGACTTAACTAAATCGGTCCTTCAATAGGATATTGATATGATGACTTTAATAGAAATTTTTAGATCTTCTTTAATGAGATATTTTGGACTATTTTCGATAATCAGACTTAATTATTTGTATGAACCACAATATTGAGTTCTTTCTAGTGTAAAATGATATAAGGAAGATATGTTCATTTTGACCCAAGCAATCCACTTTTTCGTTGTTTTGTTTTAGCTTGACTTTTTAATTGCTTTAGAGTGATATAATATTGAATAAAAATAATTGATATTGACTTTAACGAGAAGTGATGATGTCCTTGATATATTTCACTTATATTTTAGAGATATTAAAGATTGTAAATTGTAATATTATTTATATCGCACATGTTTAATTTTAGCAAATTAGTAATATCAATAGAAACCCAATGGGCTCAGAAAGATAGTGTGGAGATTAATACACTAATTTTAGTAAAATGAAAAAAGAAAGATTGCTAATATGGACAAATCAACCGTGATTACTTTATTGAAGTAGCATAGTTATCGTGGAGAAACAACAAAACTAACCACACCAAAATTATGGTCCACCACAATTAAAGAATATCATCTTTTTTGTTTTCAAATACTTCATATTGCCTTTTGAGCTGCCCATAAAAAATATGAGAAGACTTATACATGTCAAGATAGAACCAGAAAAGCTTTGTTTTGTCTTATGGTTTTGTGTGGTTTGTCCAATATTTGGTACGACCTTTGTGAGATGAGGACGCATACATATGAATAAGATGGCCACAATTGATATACCAAGATTGTTAGGACCACCGCTTCTTCCATTTGTTTCCTTTCATCTCATCCTTTTTCTTTGCCGCAATTAAGAAACTCATAATATGATTTCAAAGTTAGTGCGAGCAGCTACTTCTATACAGCATCTTTTGATGGATGATTTGTTGCCTTTTTTATATCAATCTCTCCATCATTTTCCTTGTAGTGCTGACACTCTTCCTCTAGCAAGCCTTTTACATGTAATGGAACTTCAAGAACTTTTAATCTAACAAAATTACTAATTTCATGAGGGAATACTACAGGTTGTGTTTCCTAGCTTGGAGACATTAATCATTGAAGACATGGATAATATTGAGATAATATGGGACAATCAAGTTGCTATGGAGTCTTTTCACAAACTAAAATCACTTGAGGTGCAGAGATGCAATAAGCTAGCGAACATTGTTCCTTCTTGCGTTCTTGGACAGCTCAAGAGCCTGGAAAGTTTGAATGTACAATCATGTGGCTCGCTTGAAGTTGTTTTCAAATTTCAACCACTGAATCCTCTAGATACACATCTCGTTGCTCGTTTGCCGATAAAAGAGCTGAAGTTATATGGATTACCAAAGCTAAGGTGTGTATGGGAGAAGGAACTCCACAGTCAAGTCAAATTCCAGTGTCTTCGTTCTGTTATCATTTACAGGTGCAAGAGCCTTGCCTTTCTATTTCCAGCCTCAATAGCACTATATCTAACCCAACTTGAGGAGTTGGAGATCAATGAATGTGGCATTGTGGAACTCATTGAGAAGGAAGAAGGACTAGTTTCCAGGTTTGTGTTCCCAAAGTTAACCTCCCTCAAGTTTGAGCATCTAACAAAGTTGAAGTGCATCTATGCCGGAAAACATGCTTCACATTGGCCGGCATTGAAGACCCTAGAGGTGCATGGCTGTGACAAAGTGGAGATACTTGCATCGCACCTTGAGAATGAGATGCCACTTCTAAAACAGCCTCTGTTCATGGTAGAAAAGGTATGACCCAAGATTATTATTATTTTTTGCTTTGATGGTGAAAATTTGAAGTGATGATTAAGGTCATGGCCTAGCATCTCATACAAGTAGCTCTATATATGAAGATGTGAACTGTATGGCTCTCCGTAAATCCATAGAAATATTACAACGTTGAAACATCATATGTTCTTCAAGTATTGATTGAACATTCTTATCAATGTATGATGAATCAAATGCATACTCATCGGTCCCTCTTAAAAAAAGTAGGGGCTAATTTCAATGGTTTAGCTCTCTCTTAAGTGCCACAAAGATTTAAAACACGTGGCATGTGGTGTGATCTTATCATGGCATAAGTGTATTATGATATTACTTAAGTTCACATATGAACACAAGTCAAACATAAAAGATTAGCGATAATATTTATTTCATGAGGGCACATTTTCTTCCTTTGAATGACATGAAGCTTAATATCATAATGCACTTATTATTCCTGGAATGCAACACATACCATGATACAAACATTCTCTTTTTACTAAGCTGGATTTTGATTTGGCTTTTTTCCCAGGGCGCATTCTCAAATCTACAAGAGTTAAAATTGGAATCATACAAATGGATGGAGATATGGCTTGGGAATTTTCTTATTGAAGAACTCTTCTACAAGCTTAGAGTTCTTGAGCTTTGTCGTATCTCAAAGGAATCTGCAATATTCGCATGTCGTTTTGTTCAAAGTTTGACCAACTTAGAAGAGCTAGTTTTATGCAAATTATATCTAGAAGAGCTAAGCACAAATGTTGAAGCCGTAGGAGGCCAAAGTCATGAGTTAAAAGTAGTATTACCGTTTTCAAGATATAATCAACATCTAAAGACTCTAGATGTGTCATATTGTGAGGTATCAAATATGTTCACACCGACAATAGCGGGAAATTTGGTGGAACTCACAAAATTGAGGATAAGTAATTGTCACATGTTGATAGAAGTCATCATGGAGGAGGAAGATAAAGAGGGGCATGTAGTGGCCTTCAAAAAATTGAAGTATATGGAGCTTGATAGATTGATAGGGTTGAGATGTTTTAGCTCAGGTAGACACACTTTGATATTTCCTCTCTTGGAAGATGTCACTATTACTAGATGTTTTAACATGAAATTCTTCTCTGAGGGACCAATAGAGGCACCAAAGTTGGAGAGAGTACAAATATCAAAAGAGGAGTGGTTTTGGAAGGAAAACCTCAACACCACCATTCAAAGTATGTTTGAACAAATGGTATGCATCACTTATCAAATTCTATGTAATTGAAATGTTTTGATCAACTATAGAGTAATTTCTTTTTGCTAACTAGAAGTTTTTGTTTAATAAGGCACCAAAGTTGGAGAGAGTACAAATATCAGAAGAGGAGTGGTTTTGGAAGGAAAACCTCAACACCACCATTCAAAGTATGTTTGAACAAATGGTATGCATCACTTATCAAATTCTATGTAATTGAATGGTTTTGATCAACAATAGAGTAATTTCTTTTTGCTAACTAGAAGTTTTTGTTTAATGATGAATCTCTGACAGGGTATAATTGCTCGAGTAGAGTTTATGCAGCTCTCTGAGTTCTCAAAGCTGATTGAAAAATGGCACAACGAACTTATTCACATCAATTCATATTGGCACTTAAAAGTTCTTGTGGTGTATAAATGTCCATCATTTGTTAATGCTATTCCATCCAGATTGATACTTATTTTAGGCAAAATGAAAACATTGCAAGTGTACGATTGTGAGTCGCTAGAAGAAATATTCAGTCTTGAAGGAATGGAGGCTATGAAAAGCACTCGGGTGTTGCCTCAGTTAGAATTTTTGATCTTGGTCAATTTACCAAAGTTGAGGCGACTATGGAATGAAAATCTTCAAGGAGAGCGCTTCAATTCTTTAACGCACCTTAGCCTTTATAATTGCAGCAACTTAAGACATGCTTCTTCTCCATCGATGGCTCAATGCCTTGCCAATCTTGAACACGTAGCAATAGAGGAGTGTGGTCAGATGGAAGGAGTAATCGCAAATGAAGAAGGGCAGGGAAGTGTAATGGAGAAGATTACATTCATAAATCTTAGTACGATAGAGTTGGAATGCTTGCCCCATTTTACTAGTTTCCTCTTGGGAAAGAATTATATGTTGTATTGTCCTGGATTACAAGAGCTGACCATTGCCCATTGCTCCAAGATGAGAAGTTTCACTCAGCAATCTTTAATGGAGATTGATCAAGATGCTCCTTCACTTTTCAATCCACAGGTCAGTTTTTTTTTTTTTTTTTTTCCAGAGGAAATGTTATGTTCTTGCTATTACAATGTTTTTGTTTTTTTTTTTAAATTTATTTTATTTTAGATTATCATCTTGTCAAATCAAAATATGAATATCTCAAGTTCCTGATTCGTGAATCGAATGTTGAAGTAAATGAAATCGTGAGATTCGAAAATAAACAAAAATTAGTTTTCTTGATAAAGATGCATATCAGGTAGGAAACAATAATAAGTTTTCGCTTACCTCTGATACGAAAAGTATAACACTCAGAAATCCACTTAGCTTCCCTGCACATTTTTATTCCAAGACTTTGATCTTCAATCTCCCTAACCTAGGCAATCCTGCAATAGCCCCAATGTCGAGTTGGCACATCAAGAACTGAACAAGACCTCTTTTAGGGATTTGAAAAATTCGAATGATTAGTAATATTCACTTGCTTTGTATGGATTTATGTACATAATCTTTTAATAAAAGGGGGAAAAATCTTTAGTTTGTATCTCTCCATATCATTCTAGAAGTGTTGTTTTTGTGTCAGCTCATAAAATCATATCATGCATAGTAAGGTTCTAAAAAAGTTACCAAAATAACCGTATAAAAAATTTCACTTTTTACAATTTGAACTTTAAAGTACTATATATAGGATAGCATCTAAAATATGGCAAAATGACATCCATTTTGGATAATCGATTTCAACTTGAAGCATACAGATCTAGGAATTCTTTCATTATATAATGTTGCATTATGTTGCATTATCAAAAAGGGTAGACAACTGGGGAAGAGAACGGAGGAATTGGAGAGAGCGGCCTTTTTTAACCGCAGTGCTTGAAACTTTCATTTAAAGTGGCGCATTTATTTGTGATCGGCAAACATGAAAGTTGGAGAATTCGACAAGTCGTGACGGGAGCTTTCCAAAAATTAGAGGGAGAAGGCACCAGTGTTATTTGTCAATTAAGCCAATTAAAAGCTAATGTTCAATGTACTATTGATTATAAAAATTCTAAAAAAATGCAATTTCAAAAATTCAATAATTATTTTATTCAATCGACAAGATTTAGGAGAGGTGCCCTCAATGTAGAATGGTTAGGAATACACGGATACACGCCATCGTATAATCTTTTGAAGAACAGAAATCAATTCTCAAATTTATTAGATCAAATTCAGTAACCAGAAGCTTATATCTTCACCAAATGTATTTTAATTTACATCACCTCGTAAATTGGAAATTAACGCATACCAACCAATCAAGGCAGTCTTTTTTGTTCCCCTTTTGTGGGCCTTTTAAGCTACAGATTCTATACAGGTTTCAATCATTGCTTTCTTTTCTATCGGAGGAAATGCTTGTGTGTTTTTTTTTCTTATTCTAATGCTTTTTTCCAAAATTTTTATTGTTATTTGTGAGTAGAACATTTCATCATATCGAGTATCCACATACTTGTTTACTCTTTAATCATAAGAGTCATCTCTGATTATGCATTTACTTCTAGTGTCATTTATTTGTCATACGTAAATTGTCATGTAATGTTATACCCCATGTTGTTAGAGCAATTCCAGAAGTCACCATAATACTCAATTCAGAATACCAATAGGTTGTAAAAATTGCAAAAATAGTCATACGATTTTCTTGTTGTGACAAATTGTCATCGCATTAATTTCATTTATTTGTCATATATGAGCTAATCATGTAACAATAGGTGTTCCCTGCATTGTTAAAATATTTAAAAAACTCATAGTGATCCTCAATTTATAATTCTGAATTAGGGGAGTGTGGAAATAGTGATTTGTTTTTCGGTCGTGACAAGTTGTAATTGCATATATTTTATTGCAACCAGCTTAAAAATGTATATCACTTGCTTCTCCATGGATAAGTCATGAGAGTTCGTGACATAGTTGATTTTCTCCAAATAAACAGAATGTTGTAAAAGGAAGGGAATATCTTGGTGGACCATTCAATACTTGTATAACAAATTTGTCTTTTTTCATGGTCCATGGACTTGGGAGAAGTAAGGAGATATAGATTTGGTAATTAATGTTGTAGCATGTCGTAATTCTTTAATTTCTTCTTAATGAGATGAAAATTCCGTGTGGGCATTTAAATAAACAATTCACAATAGCTCATGCAATGGATTTATGTTTTTCGTACCACCAACATATTTCATTTGTTCACGAAGACTAATCGCGTTTGTCTAGGGTCCTTTTTTGTGTGTGACACTAACATTGAAATTTCATGTCATCCGAAACTTAGGCAATTGCAAAAATATTCATTTGGTATTTGAGGTTGTAATTGCGTTCTTTGTATCATAACTCAATGAAAATTTTTCTCCTTTCTTTTTTGCACAAGAGTATTAATAAGTATAAAGGACAGTAAGGTAACTTATTTTCTAACACCGCATTTCATGCTTGTTGTAATGCAACATACTCGACCTTAATCATCGGTCCACTGAATGAAAGCATCAATCAACTCCTCCCTATTTATGTCCCAAACAAGCTCTAGAATTGTCATCATTTATGAGAGCTAGGATTTGAGGTCATAACTCAATCTAATCAAATTCATTGGGTCATTATTTTTCAATATGGCAGGTACAATTTCCTCGACTTAAGAAAATGGTTCTCTCCCACTTGGATGACTTAAGCAAAATATGGACGGACAATCCTCAAGAAACTCTTACTTTTGATTATTTACAGGAAATTGAGGCTAAGAATTGTAAGAGCCTTGAAATTCTATTTCCGCATTGGGTGGCTAAAAATCTAAGCCAAATTAAGAACCTTCACATAGAGTCTTGTGGGCTCAAGGAAATAGTTGCTAGAGGAGATCCACCCTCTATTACTGCTCAATTCCTTTTCCCAGAATTGACAACTCTGGTGTTACATGATATGCCACAACTCAAGACATGCTGTCCTAACTTGCCTACTTTGAACTGGTCATTCTTGAAAGAATTGCGAGTGACTCACTGTGACAAATTGAACATGTTCTCTGTTATGGCATTCATGAACAAGTGGGCTCAAAGAGATGATCAGCACGAACTTTCAGACCATGAAGCACACTTTTTGCTTGAGAGGGTATGTTTGCAAATGCTCTTCCTCAATTTCTACTTTATTTTTTAATTCACTTGCTATATCTCATGTCAGCTGTATAGACATGCCACAATTTGATATCATATAAAACATAAGGCCCTTACCTTTTAGTTTGATGACAACAAAAGATATTTCTATTCTCTTCAAGCAAACTTTTCATTTGTGGACACCCAGATGTTGTGGTAACATTATTAGCACATTCCGTTACCCAACTAAAAAACTACATATTTTCGTTAACAACATAACATATTCTTAATACAAGATGAATTTGGTCAGGCGGTTCTTGAATTAACGGTGCCGACTTAATCATATTAACATTTAGCAATTCCTTTTCAAATCGCAGTGAAATGACCGACTTTCTTTTGATGTTCTTTGGGTGAAATGGAATTTCATTTGTTTGCTTGATCATTCATATGCCAATACGGTTTTTTCCTTTCTATCTAAACATACATGAGCGCACAACGAACCCTACTGGCGAATGGCCATGGCCCATGGTAGAGCATTTGGTTACGGTTGTATTTTCTAGCATGACTTTATGGTTGTATTAATGAACTGTAAGAAGATGGACACCTTCCAGGGCAATTAACCAACTTAAGTTAACCTTTTACAGCACATGCTTTATTGCCTAACTTTTATTGAATTTACTTCTCTCATTATATTGACAATTTGGCAGGACATTCCCATCTTGGAAAGACTTTTATTGGTCGATAAGGATATTCAAATGATATTGGATGGAAAATTTCCTGATGAAATCTTTAGCAAGCCAAAGGCACTAACATTGGCATGCTTTCATGATAAAAAGGCCGTCTTTCCTCCTAGATTCCTTCTAGAGAGATTTCGAAATCTACAAAGCCTTGAGGTCTTCTGTAGTTCCTTTGAAGATATATTCCCTAATGAAGAGCTTGTGGATGAGGGATTACATCCAGTGCTTGAAAATTTAAGTGAACTTAAGTTAAGCAAGCTACACAACATAAAGTGTGTTTGGAGAGAAGACTATTTGGTGGAAAAAATTCTTCAGAGTATTGAAACATTTGAGGTCTGGGATTGCCCTAGTTTGACGACAATATTTCCATTAACAGCATCCTTCCAGAATTTGAAAGAGTTAGTGGTGAAGAATTCATTTGGGTTGATGCATCTAGTAACATTTTCAGGGATCACAAATTTGGTGCATCTCACTGAGATGACGATAATAGAATGTGAAAGAATGAAAGAAATAGTGGCAAACGATGGAAAAGGAGAAGGAGAAGTGATTTCTCTTGAGAAACTAGAAACATTGATACTACGAAATCTACCAAGCCTGGTATGCTTCTCCTCCATTGAAAGTTCTATCTTTAGGTTTCCATTATTGGATTTCATTGTAGTGGAAGAGTGCCCAAAAATGAAGATATTTTCCAAGGGTATACTAAGCACACCAAAACTTAATAAGGTGGTACTGTTCCGACACATATGGGGTGTGAGCTTGGAGGGTGATCTAAATAAAGCCATACAAAAGTTATCATCATAAACAAAGGGGCACAAAACTAGTAAGATCCAATTACTGTCATTGTCATTGTTTTTGTGTTCCTGCTTCCCTCTATTTCTCTAATTTTTCAACACCTTAAGTACCATTAACTTCTATGTCTTTCATCTTTTTAACTTGTTTAGTCACTAATAAAGGGGAGTGTAGGCGACGTAATTGGTACAGAGATTTGGAAGTTATTGAGGCACAGTCAAAGGTTGAGATGAAGAAAACTTTTATTGAGGTACTGATTCTATTTCCAATTTACCTCTTTTTCGCTAATTTTTCTGGTTAAGTAATTCTCTATTTTTTAGGGATCAATAAGAGATGTTTTTTTTATTTTTATTTTAAAAAGAGATGATATTCTAAACAAAGAGGGGTGTGTTTGGCCCTATCTATGAAATCTCAGCACAAATCATTCCATAGTCCCATCAGTCCAAAGGAGACTCAAACTTGAATTTAGTCTTTGTTTTTCTTGGGCTTTAGCGATCCGGTCTGCAGCTTGATTGGTCTCACCTGGGCAATGTCTACAGAAAGCATGTAAATACCGACCGATTGGGAGTTTGCGTTATCCTACGTACTTTTCTTTGGATAATGGCCAGAGACGAAGGATGCCGTGATGCTCTACTTTGCTTTACATAAATCTTTCTATGACAAACACTGACTTGACCCTCTCCTAATCGAGTGCAGGAGGCTAATTGTAATGTTCCGACAGGCGAAGATAGAGCACGTGTTCACGGGGGGTAGAGACATGTTCGTTGGAGTCACACGAGCGGCGTTGACCGAACAAAGCGGGGCGGAGCTTTTCGCGCGTGTGAAAATGGTGGCCACCCTAGCGAACGATCCAGCAGTAATTTTTCTAGATTCTTTCGTAATTTACTCGCAATCATCGCAAGGCGGGACGCACCTGTAGCTAGAAATTTAACTTCTTAAGTAGTGTACTTCGAAATAGCAAGTTATCTTTATGGACGGTAATGTAATCTGATAATAAAATTCATTACATGATGATGCTACTGATAAATAGTTAAATAATCGAAAGAAATTATGCAATCAGTCCTAAGTTTATTAAGTTTATTGTGCGAAAGCTGATACAGCTCTAAAATTTTTAATTTTAACAATTTAACTCTGAATTTTTATACGAAATTCCAATATGTTCTTTCTATTAATTTTCGCACAATAATTTAGTACTATATTGTCAAGTTGAAAAGTTTAGGGTTATATTGATATTCGTACAATAGGTTTAGTTTTAATTTAGTAATTTTGTTCGAGTAATAGTATGGAAACTGTACATCATGCTGTGGTATGCGATGGCACAAATGCTTCTTGATTGTCCCGATCTTTAGATAGAGAATAAGAGAAGTATAAGCCAGCCACGTGTGAGCGGATTCCTATATCTTGGGCTTCTCCATAAATTTCAATACTCCTCTTTGGTTTTTTTCCTTAAATCGGGCGAAATTTATACGTCTGATCAGCATCAACAATCCCATAGGTCTCGCCTCCATCACTGAAAGTTTATCCAAACAGATTTTTTCTTGTCAGAAGGGCGCTTTATAGATCAGCAAAAGCAAAACAGTGCGCACTCCCACCATGCCGCCAAGATAATGGCTTCTGGTCATCGTGGGGGAGAGAAGATGAAAGGGCAGCACCGGATATTGCCCTGTCGAGTTTGGATTATTGTCCCATATCACTTAATTAAAATCCTAGATATTTTTTATATTCATATGATCTTCCTCTATCTTGTTGTGATTTACATTTTCCATATGAAGGGGAAAAGACGTAAGTTTATGAGTATTGCCTAACAAGTAGGCCTAGTCCTCATTTTAGACGCGGGCTTTCCTAAGCATATACCTCATGTGACATTAGTATATTTAAATTGACGGTATAATAATTTTTTTAATGAGGAGTTGTAACTAATCTATTAGGGTTGACTATAAACATAGTGAGGCACAAGAGCATATCACTTCCAACGCAATCAAAGAATTTAGGATCGGAGACGTGGTTGCATTGATTGATTAACTAGTACTAATTTGGTATCTAATCTTATTCATCTAACAAAGATGTTTGTAACATAGTTTGGATTAATTTTAAATCTATCTACTAACATATGGAGTAATCAAGCGAGTGCACAAATAATTAAAATAATGGTTGGCAACTAAGGAAGTATTAAATAAATTATAAGAGAAAAAAGAATCTAATGCTACGAAATAAGGAATGTGACATCCTGATTTTCAGGTTCTATTTTCGATTGGATAAGTTGGGCTTTTCATTAACGTGCCTATAGTTCTTTTCTCTGAGTTGGCCGTTCACGAGATAACTTCGCAAGTTCCATGGTATCTCGGCCCGGCCCAGAACGTAGTCCACAATCACTGAACTGTCACTTTCGCAAAAGAAGCGAACTATTTGACTTGAAGGCTCCTGCACATGAGACTTCGTCCAGTTCGAGATAAAACAGAGACCGTGTAAAAGCGCTTCTGCTTCCGCTTGTTCTACTGAAGAAACCCTAGCCTCCGCTGCAAATCTATCGACGACGAAGCCCTCTTTATTTCTGATGATGCCGGCTATGGAACAGAGATATTCGCCTGGTACCCATGAAGCATCCACGTTCAATTTCAACTCACAATCTCCTGGTGGTGTCCATTTCTCTGGTAAATGCCGATTTTGAGTTCGGTTTAGGGTTTGCTTCGTTCCTCTACTGAATGCTTGATTTTGGGTATGGGCGGTGTCGATTACTTCCGCTAATTTTGGAGTTTTATCTTGGAAGATCCGTGCGTTCCGAGCTTTCCAGATCTGCCAGAGCACCCATGCGATGAACTCGCGTTCAGGTGAGGTCCTTCTTGATTCGAAAGCTGTCTGAAGCCATTGATCGATTCTTCGGATTTGTTTCATCTTAGTCATACTCTGTAGTCTATTATCTCTCCAGATTTCTTTAGTCCATCGACACAAGAGGAATACATGTTCGGTTGTTTCAATTTCCGTATGACACATCTGACAGAGAGGGTCTGGACTGATCTTTTTTTTTTTTTTTTTTTTTTTTTTTTTTTTTTTTTGTAGAGGTTCTCTCTGGTGGGAACGACGTTTTGACAAATGCTCCACAGGAAGGTTCGGATTTTCGGTGGAACGGAGAGGCTCCATATCTTTGTCCAAAGGGATCGTGGGGTTTGGTAAGAAGAAGAAGCTTGCTGTGAGTTTTGTTTGGTATTCCATGCTTGTGTTCTGTTATAGCCACTTTTAACCGTGAATTCCCCCGTGCTGTTGCCTGTCCATATTCTGCTGTCGAGTTTGGGATCTGTACTCAAGGGAATAGCTAGAATCTCATTTGCTATTTTCTCCTCAAAATACTGATGAATAAGGGTTTGCTTCCATGTCAGGAATTCTTCATTAATCAATCCTGCCACCCTAATTGGTTTTGCTGGATTTACTGGTCGGCCATTTAACTCCTGTGATAACCATTTATCCTTCTTGATTTTGATTAATTTGCCATCCCCGACTAACCATTTGATATCTGGTTTAATAGACTCTCGCCCCACCAGCATACTTTTCCAGCCCCAAGATGATTGTTGGCCCTTCTGTGCATTCCAGATGTCCCCATTAGGGAAATATATACTCTTCAGAACTTTACTCCAGAGTGCATCCTGGGACATGTGCAGCCTCCAGACTTGTTTACCCAGCATCGCACAATTGAAGGTAATTAGGTCTTTGAATCCTATCCCTCCTTCATCTTTTCTTTTCTTCATAGCAGCCCAATTCTTCCAATGGATTCCCTGTTTTGTATCTCCTTTCTGCCACCAGAATGAAGCTATTCGCCTTTTAATTGATCTGCAGATGGAAACTGGTAGTTTGAAGATGGACATGGCGTATGTCGGTATAGCCTGCACCACACTCTTGATCAAGACTTCCTTTCCTACTTTGGTGAGTAATTTCTCCTTCCACCCTTCCAACTTGGAATTTACTCTGGTTAATATCCAAGCAAATAATTCTTTCTTAGATTTTCCCCATTCTGTAGGGATACCTAAATATTTGCTTGTCTTGTCAATCACAGGCACTCTCAGCTCGTGAGCCAAGTTTCTTTTGAGAGGTAATGGACAGTTCTTACTAAAAGAAACTCCTGACTTAGTTAGGTTAACCGCTTGACCCGTTGCATAACAATACTGATTAATTGTTAATGACAGGTTCTGACATTCATTTAGAGTGCCATCCAAGAAGAAGATAACATCATCTGCAAACATAAGGTGAGAGAGCTTAGGACAAGACCTGTTAAGCTGTATGCCTCGTATGCTGCCTTCCTCTACGGCTTTCTCCATTAACCATGTTAATACATTTGTGATTAGAATGAACAAATATGGCGACAGGGGATCTCCTTGCCTTAGGCCTCTGGATGGACTGAAAAACGAGGTAGGTTCTCCATTAAGCTTTACACTGAAAGTTACTGTGGTGATGCATTGCATTATTAGGGTCACCCATTTCTCAGAAAATCCCATTTTCAGCATGCAATCCCGAACAAAATCCCATTCAATTCTGTCATATGCTTTTTGCATATCTAGTTTGAGTACTGTCTGATGTTTTTTCTGTCTTTTGGTGATGCGCAGCTGGTGTAGCACTTCCTGCACAACTAAGATGTTATCCTGTATCTGACGCCCCTTAACGAAGGCACTCTGTTCAGGTTCGATTATCTCTGGCAGCCCTTGCTTCAATCTGTTTGCAAGTAACTTTGAGATAATTTTATAACTGAAGTTGCAAAGACTGATGGGTCTAAACTCGCTGATTGTCTCAGGATTTTTCACTTTGGGGATCAAGGTGATATAGGTGCGATTTAAATGAGGATCCAAGACTCCTGTGTTGAAGAAATCCTGCACCAATTGGAACAGGTCAGTCTGCATAATTTCCCAACTGTTTTGATAAAACAAGCCGTTAAACCCATTAGGACCTGGCGCTTTCATAGCTCCCAATTGAAAAACTGCTGTTTTAATTTCCTCCATCGTGGGATTAGCAACTAGGGATGCATTGATGTGATCATCAATAGGAGATTTGCATTGGTTTAAGACCGGCTGATAATTTCTTTCCCCTGTTGTTTTGTATACATTGCTGTAATAGTCATAGACGTGATGTCTGATTTCTCCTTGATCCCTACACCATCTGCTATCTTCCACTTGCAACATTGTGATATGGTTCCGACGCCTCCTTTGAACTGTTGTTGCATGAAAGAAGCTTGTATTTTTGTCTCCCCATTGTAGCCATTTGATTCTCGATCTCAGTCCCCAATATTGTTCTTCCTGTTTTCTTAGTGTATCGATCTGATGGATAATGCTCTTCACTTCCTGTCTACTTGAATTCTGTTGTGGTTGATTGGTTATTGCTGTTAGGGCCTGAGTTAACTCTTTTATCCTTCTAGGTGCATGTGCAAACTTTTTTTGACTCCACTGCGTCAGTTTTTTGGCTGTCTCCTGTAGTTTGGCTGAAAAAGTGGTATGGGGAAAGGCTGTGTAGGTCCATGCTTGGTTAATAACTTCATGATATTCTGCATTTTCCAACTAGAAAGCCTCCATTTTAAATTCTCTTCTTTTCTTCCTTTGTACAGGGTGTAGCCTCAAAACCAGAGGACTCTGGTCCGAGCCAATTGCTGGAAGTGCATGAACTTCTGCCTCATGGAATATTACGCGCCATTCCAAGGTACATAACACTTTGTCGAGTCGTTTTTTAACAAGATCCTCCCCTTCTCTGTTATTTGCCCACGTAAAAGCACAACCTTGGCTCTCCATGTCCATTAGAGCTAGTTCATTAAGCATATTTCTGAAAGCTGCTATTCTTTGATTGTCTGCTTCCCTTTTTCCCACCTTCTCCCATACATATAAAATTTCGTTAAAATCCCCCATGCATATCCATGGATTTGATCTGTGAGGCTTCAATGTCTTCAATTGCTGCCATAGTTGTATCCTTCACCAAAATTTGTGGATGCATGAATAACGTTATCTGCATGTTTAAATTTCTGACCGAATCTATACACTTAGCATGAATAAAGTGTTTTGAACTATTTTTCACTTTCAATGTTACTTCCTCATTCTACATTAGCGCCAATCCCCCTGCTATACTCGTTGGATTTTCGAGAAATAAGTGCTGAAATTGGAGTTTCCTGCATGTGCTTTCCACCATTGATGCTTTGTTTTTAGTCTCCATTAGAAAGACTATACTGGGCCTTTCAAGAGCAATTAATGCTCTTAGCTCTTGGATTGTCAGGGGATTGTCCAGCCCCTGACAATTCCATCTAATGATTTTCATGTCGTCTTTTTTGACCTTTTAAGTGAGTTATTTGGTGAGAGAAAATTGTAGAAATCATGTGGACTTCTTTCTTAGCGAAATTGGACATCAAATAGGAGAATGGACGAAGAAATGGAAGTCCACTAGGATGAAATTCGTAGGCTATAGGGGCTGTCATAATTTGGTCTTCACTTGGACTCCAATTGGGACAAATTGGTGTTGAAATTGGCATTAGATGACCAATTGTTATTGTTGGTTGAAGGTGTGCTGAAAATGAGGATGACAAAGCACCCATTTAAGTTATTTTGTTGACTTTAAATCCCCCATCCGCAGCTCCCTCGAACGCCAGCTGGTCCCCCTCTATCCACGCATGTCTCTTTCTCTCTCTCCCTTTTTTTCTTCATTTCGTCTGTTTCTCTCCCTCTCAGTCAACAATCCCTGCTCTCTTATCCCTTCCACCTTCTTCAGCTTCTCTCTGGCACACGCCAGCTTCGTCGTCACCCCCCAGCTGCTTCTCTTTCACTTTCATTTTCCCCTGCAAGTTCTCTGCCCCACAAAACCCCATTGATTTTCCTCTTCAGTTGCCATCGAATCAACGCTGCACCACCACTCCATTTCCTTCTACTTCAGCCTAGCCCAGAGATGGAACCTTTCCCCTCTCACCAGCCCACGTCAACCCAGCTTCATCGAGTCAACCCCGTAGCAGCCACTGAAGTAGCCCCTTGCGTCTTCCAACTTCACAGATTCGCAACAAGCAGCCCACTCGAGGCCACACAAGTCCAGCCCTTCGTCCACTGCCCTCGGCCCAACTCCACACCAGCCCACGTCTTCACCGAGCTCCCTCCGCAGCCACCATCTCATCGCGGAATGGCCTCACCATTCGGCCACTTGACCAGCCCAAGTTCAAAACCAGAACTGGTAGCCCAACCGTGGGCTTTGTAGCCGATTTTGGCTCGGTCCGGGTTCTTGTTGGCATCGCCGTTAGTTCAAGTTTCAGCTGCCATTGCGTCGTCGTCACCGTGAATCAGTTTTCGCGTTAAACCGGTGAGTTTACTCACTAATCTCCGCTTAAGGAGTTAATTATGCTTAAGAGTTAATTAGTTTAGACAATGTATGATTTATGTGATTAGTTAAAATGGATTAATAATTCAATTACTCGTTTATGCATGTTAGGTCGTTAGATCGGTGTATTATTTATCTAAATTGGTTCGGAAATTTTCCGGGCCTGTTTCGATATATAATTAGGCTTTTTTGGCCTAAGTTTGCATTTATGGCATTTATTTGTATTTATTTAATTATTTATTATTTTTCAAAAATTATATTGGGATAGCCAGTGACCAAAATTTCACGCTGATTGCAATGGTGTGGTTGATTTATTTAATTGAATGCTAATTTGTGCAATTTAAGTGATATTTGTAATTTTTGGAATTTATCCCAAGTATTTAATCGGGAAACACCGAGTGTTGGTTTATAATGCCAAAAATATTATGGTGTGCTATATTAAATGGTGGGATTTTTGAAAAGAAAAATATTGTATTTTGACTAAGGCCTTGATATTGTATACCCACAAATGATTACTTTTATCGAGTATGAGAAAGATGGTGAAATTGTTGGTTGATTAGAATGGTATACTATATCAACCTGCGGGCCTTGATATATCAGCTTAGGGTGAGCAGTTTACTCTAGTAGCTTTTGGTGAGCATTATCAATATACTATATAAGCTTGCGGGCCTTGATATATCAACTTAGGGTGAGCAGTATATTCTAGCAGCTTTTGGTGAGCATTATTAGTATACTATATCAGCATGCAGGTCTTGATATATCAACTTAGAGTGAGCAATATACTTTATCAGCTTTTGACGAGCTATACTATCTATCTTCAACTTAGAGTGAGCAGTTCGTGATGTGATTGGATTTTATAGATAATATTGAATGGATTACTGAGAGATGATATTGATGGTATGGAATCGATTGGATCAATTGATCAATGACTCAACTTGGTTTAATGATTTAATTCGAATTGAAGTAATTCATTGAATACATGAATCGTACTGACTTGTAGGGAGAAACTAAGGCAAAGGTAAGTCACCCTTTAGGCGTATTTCCTTCATAGTTGGAGTTTAGGGGATGAACTTATTGAAACATTGTCTCACCCCATCGTGGGCTTAACTTTTCAAGTTCTTAGATGGTGAATCCCCCTGAGCGTTATGGTCAGCCAATGAAAGTCATTGAGAGAATCTATAGTTATCATGATCCCGGAAGCTTTGAGTCTATGAGCTGGTAATGACCATTGTCTAGGTCGAAGAGTGTCCACGTTATGTGTTCCCTAATCGATTCAGAGCATGGTTTTGCTACGCTTCCAATGGTGTCAGGCTAGGTCCCCTTGGGACCTTTGATATCCCCGCTATGGTAATTAATGATGTTCTGGTCGAGGATCCAGTTGACCCTCCCGATGGCGTAGTGGAGAACCTGACGTCCCGCTCGGCTCCTGTGGAGACTGAAAAATTGGTGACCGAGTCTGGCTAGCTAGTTACAGGACAGCTCGTTTTGAGGATCGATCTTTGTAAACTCCTTTGAATATAGACTAGCTTGTAAATGACCTAGTCTATGTTGTATAAAGGTGTGTCGTGGTTTTAAAAATTGTGGTCTTGCTTTTTTTATCCCATCTTGGTGTTGTCTGGGGATTTAATTATTCGCTTTCGCATGTGCATTAAAAATTGAAATAGGTCGGCAATGTGTCTTGGTACGTCGCAATTTAATCGACCACAAAGACATGGGCACACACTCGGAGGATTGGGGCATGACATCCCCGCCCGGAGTGGTATTAGAGTTGATTGATAGTTGAAGTGATAAGGTGCGATAAGTTTATGAGATAGTTAGTAGGATTGGCCTTTATTTCATGATGGTGCATATCTGTGATAGTTGGTTTGTAAATTGTTTGTTTGTGATTGCTCAGCTTCTAAATCTGTGTGAAATTGGAAAGCAGGCTTTTTTAAAGAATTTGCAGAATGAGTGATCATGAGCAGAGAACTCTTAAAAAGTGTACCTTTGGACCTGTTACTCGAGGTAGAACGCCGACAAGGGTTGGTACCCAAGGTGGTCGAGGTAGAGCGCCAGCTCAAGCCAGTGCAAGTGAGAGAGTATCGTCGCAGGCTGGTACTAGTGTAGCAGCACTGAGCGAGCCTAAGTTTGACGGGATCATTCAAGTGCTAGTGACTCTTGGGAACTTGTTAGGCCAGCAAGTACAGGACCGAGGCGCCGCTGTTGCCGCCGTCACTACCGCTGCCAGTGCGGTAATCGCTGTTGTTGCCACACCTGCTGAGTCCCAACTTGAGGCGGTGATTGAAGAGCAAGCTACTGCATCTGAGTCAGGGTTCAGTTCAGACAGAGATGGCAATTGACTTGGGAAAAGATCGTGTCAGAAAAAGGGTATCCTATTCCACCTAACCGGAAGAGTAGAATTGAAAAGTTAGTGCCCAACTTGAAAGACGTGTGTCAAGTTTGTAGGAAAAGACATGGATTGGCCCCGTGTTGCAAAAAGGAAATGACTTGTTACAAGTGTCACCAACACGGCCACCTGATCAAAGATTGTCCGCGCAAGCAAGTGAGACGCAACTGCTACTGCCACCGCTGTTGATATAATAGAATAGAGGGAATGTACTACATGACATTCAGTGGGGTACTTGGAATAGGCCTCCAGTGCAAGGAAGGATGCATGCCGTGAACCGACAAGAGGCAAATGACTCATCAAAAAAGTGCCGAGTTTGTAGAATGAATCATGGACCAACCCCATGTCTCGGTATGACTAGAATGTGCTTTAAATGTAACCAACTTGGCCATCTGGCGAGGAATTGTCTGCGTAAGTCTAGAGGGGCACAAGCATTGTTACCGTAGTAGGGCGCTACAAGGAGGACGAGAGGAGCATGAATGGACCGACCATGCATCAATCAGGGAAAGAATGTTTTTAAAGTATCTTTATCAAAGTAGCGCAGCAGGATTTTGAGTGAAGGTTGTAAAATTTCCATTGTTATAATAAAGTAGTAGAAAGAAAAATCTCTTACTATAGTTGTACTAGACTGGGTTTCTTATGTATAACTTTAATGTTATATGAAAAGGTTTGGCTCAAGGAGCTTTCGTTATAATGAATTGTGGTAGTAATATAATATAATTTGAACAGTTAGCATATGAAAATTTTGAATTACTGAGAGTCAGAAAGGACCTTCGATCTCTGTTATTTTGTCATTGAAGGCGATTGGGTTCTGGATGTAGGTTGGGAAACTACTTGACGATTGTAATGGGGGCGTTAGGTGGAACCAAATAAAACCGAAATCGTAACTGTGGTACGGAAGCTCTCCGAGATGTTCCCAAAGGAATTACTAGGGCTACCGCAAGAGAGTGAAATAGAATTTGTGATCGAGTTAGCACTAGAGGTAGAGCCAATCTCTAAGGCTCCTTATTGGATGTTGTCATCTGAGTTGAAAGGACTGAAGGTGTAGATGCAAGAATTGTTGGATAAGGGATTCATACGTCCCTCTGCATCGCCTTAGGAAGCATAAGTTTTTTTCGTAAAGAAGAAAGATGGTTCGTTACGTTTGTGCATTGACTATCGTTAACTTAATCAGGTGACAATCAAGAACAAGTGTTCATTGCCTAGGATTGACGAATTGTGTGACTAGTTACAAAGAGTGTCAATATTTTCAAAGATCGACTTGAGGATTGGGTTGTGTGTTAATGTAACATGGTAGAGTTGTTGCATACGCGTCCCCTCAGTTGAGATCTCATGAGCTGAATTACCTAACGCACAACTTAGAACTTGCAGCAATCATTTTCGCTTTGAAGATTTGGAAACATTAAGTGTGTGGAGAAAGATTCTAGATCTTCACTGACCATCAAAGTCTCAAATATCTATTCTCTCAGAATGAGTTGAATATGAGACAGCGTCGCTGGATGGAACTTCTGAAGGATTACGATTGTGATATTTTGTACCACCTTGGGAAGGCGAATAAGGTTGCAGACGCGTTGAGTTGGAAGTCTTAAGTTATACAAATGATGGTTAAGGAATGGGTTTTACTTGAGAAAGCTCGAGATTTAGTTTTTAAATTTGAGATAGGCCGCCTTTTGAATCTTATGGCCACCCTTAGAATTGGGCTGGATGTGCAAATCA
Organism: Eucalyptus grandis x Eucalyptus urophylla; assembly: GCA_028830015.1. Taxonomy (NCBI): domain Eukaryota; kingdom Viridiplantae; phylum Streptophyta; class Magnoliopsida; order Myrtales; family Myrtaceae; genus Eucalyptus; species Eucalyptus grandis x Eucalyptus urophylla. The sequence continues at coordinate 25,849,930 of CM054198.1, read as the reverse complement.
GAATCAAGACGCTTCAGATGACAAACCCAAATGTTCAAAAGATTCTGCAAGAGGATAGAACACTGAGGTTGACTATCAGATTTCTGAAGATAGAACACTGAGGTTCTGAGAACGATTGTGTGTACTTGACGATGTAGAACTTATGGAAAAAATCTTGTCAGAAGCTCATCGCAGCAGTTATAGCATTCATCTCGTCAGTACAAAAATGTATCAGAATTTGCGTCAACACTATTGGTGATCTAGTATAAAGGCGGATATCACTAAGCATGTCACCAAGTATCTGACGTGTCAGCAAGTGAAGGCACATCATTGTAAGCCGGGAGGACTTTTACAAACCTCTCAAGATTCCCGAGTGGGAATGAGAGTATATCACAATAGAACTTTGTGACAGGCTTACCAATGAGCCAAAGAGGTAATGATTCTATTTGTGTAGTGGTCGACAAACTGATGAAGTCGACTTATTTTATCATCATGTGAAGGGACCTTGATTTGGATAGACATGCAGAGTTGTATGTGCATCAGATTGTTCATTTGCATGGAGTGCTAGTGACGATTATATTAGATTGAGGCTCGAGGTTCACAGTTACCAGCAGAGTTTCAGATAGACCCTTTCGAAATGTTGTATGGAAGAACATGCAGAGCTTTAGTTTGTTGGGATAAAGTTAGAGAATGAAATATTATAGACCCAGAGTTAATTCAGCATTCAATAGATGTAGTTGCAGTTATCAGAGATAGATGTAAGGACCGCTTAGAGCCACCATAAAAGCTACACAAATAAGTGTCGGAGACCATCGGAATTTCAAGTTGGTGATCACGTTTTTTGAAAAAGTGTCACAAATGAGAGGTATTTTGCACTTTGGCAAGAAGGGAAAAATGAATCTGAGGTACGTAGGTCCCTTTGAGATTCTAGAGAGGATTGGAATCCTAGCGTATCATCTTGCATTGCCATTGAGATTGGTACAAGTGCATGACGTCTTTCACGTGTCGAGGTTAAGGACGTATGAGCCTGACCCAACCCACGTGCTAAATCTTGAAGAATTAGACATGGACGACAGAGTGTCGTGTGTGGAAAGCTTGGTTCAGATTGTGGATCAGAAAGAGCAGACTCTGCGCACCAAGATGGTCCTCTTGGTCAAAGTGGTTTGACAACATCACGAGACTGAAGAAGCAACATGGGAAAGTGAAAACCCAATGAGACAACGGTACCCCACCTTTTTGTTCAAGATTTGTAAAGGTTTAAATTTCGGGGACGAAATTTTTATAAGAGGGAAAGAGTTGTGACATCCTGATTTTCAGGTTCTATTTTCGATTGGATAAGTTGGGCTTTTCATCGACGCGCCTATAGTTCTTTTCTCTAAGTTGGCCACTCACAAGATAACTGACCTATCCAGTGAAGCCATCTAGGGATTTTAATGCAATAGACTTGAGAATTCGACCAGGAATCGACTATTCGATCGTGCTAGTTTGCAAAAGTCATTCACAGATCAGTGATAGGTCGATTCAACTGAGATATGTGATCAAGATATGGATGATTCTACCCAATTGCAAAATTCTCGTCAATCAGCACTAGACCGATTTTTTTTTTTATCGTTTTGGATACCCTGTGCCCGTATTTGAAACCTTGAGATTTTCACGACAACTGAGAGTTGCCAATAGATGGAAGATGTATATTGTGACTCGAGATAAACCGATCATGGGTCAATTGCACAAAAATTTTTGGAAAGCTACTTGGTAGGCTAGGTCAATTGAAATCAACCACGAATTTGAGCCCGATTTCAGAAATTGAAAGTTCTGTCATGTTACGATTTATTTTAGGAACGTCGACTCATCTTTTAAGGAATTTTCGGCAAGTTCGGGATTTTTACGAAAAATCGATTTAGGTGATTTGGAAAATGAAAAGAAATTCGAATGGGCCAAATTGAGGAAATTTTTGGCCGTTTAAGTGAGCTGAGAGGAAATTATAGAAATCATGTGAGCTTCTTTTTTAGCAAAATTGGAAATTAAATAGGAGAATTGACAAAGAACTAGAAGTCCAAGAGAATGAAATTCGTAGGCGAGAGGGGCTGTCATAATTTGGTCTTCATTTGGACTTCAATTGGGACAAATTGGTGTTGAAATTGGCATTGGATGACCAAGTGTTATTGTTGGTTGAAGGTGTGCTGAAAATGAGGATAACAAAGCACCCATTGAAGTTATTTTGTTGACTTCAACTCCCCCCATTTGCAGCTCCCTCAGACGCTAGTTGGTCCCCCTTTGTCCACGCATGTCTCTTTCTCTCTCTCTCTCTCCCTTGTTTCTTCATTTCGTTCGTTTCTCTCCCTCTCAACCGGCAATCCTTGCTCTCTTATCCCTTCCCCCTTCTTTGGCTTCTCTCTAGCACATGCAGCTTCATCATCACTCCCCTTGGCTGCTTCTCTTTCACTTTCATTTTCCCCACACGTTCTCTGCCCCACCGAACCCCATTGATTTTCCTCTTCAGTTGCCACCAAATCAACACCGCACCACCACTCCATTTCCTTCAACTTCAGCCCAGCCCAACGACGAAACCTTCCCCCTCTGCTAGCCCACGTCAGCCTAGCTTCATCGAATCAACCCCCCAGCAACCATCAAGCAGTCCCTTATGTCTTCCAGCTCTGCCGATTCGCAGGAAGCAGCCCACTTGTGGCCACGCAAGTCCAGCCCTTCATCCATTGCCCTTGGCCTGGCTTTGCACTAGCTCGCGTCTCCACCGAGCTCCCTCCGTAGCCACTACATCACCATGGAACAGCCTCGCCATTCGGCCGCGTGACTAGCCCAAGTTCAAAACTAGAACCGTCAACATAACTGTAAGCTTTGTGGCCGATTTTGGCCCAGTCCGAGCTCGTCTTGGCGCCGCCATTATTTCGAGTTTTGGCCGCCGTCGTGTTGCCATCGCCATGAACCGATTTTCTCATTAAATTGGTGAGTTTACTCACTAATCTCCACTTAGGGAGTTAATTATGCTTAAGGGTTAATTAGTTTAGACTAAGTATGATTTAGGTGGTTAGTTAGAATGGATTAGTGATTCAATTACTTGTTTATGCATGTTAGGTGGTTAGAATGGCTTAATTAGCAAGTAAATATGTTGTATTATTTATCTAGATTGGTTCAAAATTTTTCCAAGCCTGTTTCGGTATTTAATTAGGCTTTTGCGGCCTAAGTTTGCATTTATGGCATTTATTTGCATTTATTAAATTATTTTTTGTATTTATTTAATTATTTAGTATTTTCCAAAAATTATACCGGGATAACCGGTGATCGAAATTTCATGCTTATTGTAATGGTGTGGTTGATTTATTTAATTGAATGCTAATTTATGTAATTTGAGTGATATTTGTAATTTTGGGAATTTATCTCAAAATTGAATAATTTAAGTATTTAATCGGGAAACATTGGACGTCGGTTTATAACGCCAATAATATTCTAGTGGGCAATATTAAATGGTGGGAAATTTTAAAAGGAAAATTTTGTATTTTGGCTAAGATCAACTGTATACCCACACATGATTACTTTTATCGAGTATGATAAAAATGGTAAAATTGTTGGTTGATTAGAATGGTATACTATATTGTTGACACCTAACTTTTTACCCAAATTAATTAATTTTAAATAGCATTAAATGTTAGGAATTAGTCACAAAAGAAAATTAAGAAAGATTATTATTAGTTAAATTATTTTTAAAAAAATCGGTCGGGTCGGGCCGAATCCAGCCTTGGCCCGACCCGCCCTTTCCTTTTCTTTTTCCCAGCGCTGAGCCCGGCCCAGCCCATTTCCTCCTTCAGCCTAGCTCGTGAGCGAATCAGTCGTCTTCCCCAACCGGTCTTCGCTGCAAGACCTGCAAAGAAAAAATAATAGAAGCAGAGCAGCGACAGAGGGAGCAAGGGGGATCGGTGGCAGGTGAGCAGCATGATTCGCAGGTCGGGGGGCAGTTCGGCCGGCAAGCTGGCAGCTGCAAAGGTCATGCGCTTGCTCGCCGAGCATAAAAATCGGAAGAGAGACAGAATCGGAGACGGAGAGGGGCACACGAGAGACAAAAGCACCAAGAGAAAAACACAAGGAGCGAGCAAGAGAAAACACACCAATCATAGAGAGAGGACCGGCACGAGGAAGAGAGGACCTCTCTGAACAGTTGACCACCGCCATTGATTGTTGCTAGAATTGCCCTCCCCTCCAACCCCATCGGAGCCCAGTAGACCACAACACATAGAGAGGCGGAGTGGGAGTTCAAAGGGGAGAGATCGAACCAGAGAGCTCGAGGGAGTAGCTTGTTGTCGCCAGAGGTCCGTCCGCCCATTGTCGTCTGCCGTAGCCCACCACAAGACAAGGTGGGTCTCCTAAACCCCTTGGTCTTGTTTCTGTAAACGCCGGATTGGAGCTCGCGACCACTGGTTTGTGTGAGCTCTAGTCCATGTCGCCTTTGCACTTTGCTCCATTGTTCTCCTACGTGATATCCTAAGACCCCTAAAGCGTGTTCAACCCTCGGCCGAGCCGGAGTCCTTCTAGTTTGGTAGTGTAGGCCATATGTTTGACGAAATTCCTCAAAGAAAACCGAGGAGTATTTTGCATTTTAACGCCGGACCCACCCATTTTTGCTCTTGTGCTTGCTGAATCCTTGTTGCTTCGTCTGTATTTGTTACGTTTTCAAACGATTTGCGTGAGATATTGGCATATATTTGAATCGACGATTTGTTCCGTTGGAAATAGGGTAGTCGTTGCCGGAATAGGTAACTGGCGAGGGTTGGCGCCGGTTGAGAGGATGACTGGTGGGCGGCGATGGTCCGACGACTCTCTTTAGGGCTATCGATACTCATGGAATAGTCAGTGTCCGTCCAACAAGGAAGCTTCAGTTTGTCGTAGCTGCAGGAGGAGAGGGATTAAAGAAGACGATTTGGAAAAGGGGTAGAAGAAATTAAAAAAAAAAAAGAAAACAAAAGGGCTGAAAATAGAAAATGAGAAATGGGCTTAGGTTTGGGCTGGTTTAGGATTTGGACTTGTGGGCTTCCTTTCTTTTTTAAAAAATAGATTGGACTAGGCCTACAAAGGCAAGTGTCCTCCATGAAATGGGATTGGGCCTGTCGACAGGCCCAACCCCATTTGAGAAATGGCCCGGCCACCTCTGGCCGGGCCTAGTTTCTTTTCGAAGCGGGCCGACTGGCCTGCCTACCCAACTGGACTCAGTATGTGTTTATATTGCACCTGTATGATCACTTTAATATGTTTGTGGATGAGTAAAATCAATCCAAATTGCTTGACAAAAAATCATTTTGTTAAAATGAACAAGATTAGGTACCGAAATGGCTCTAATTGGTTAATTAGTGTAATCAAGTCCCCGACCCTAGATTCTCTGGTTGCGTAGGAAGTAAGTACACTCCCATGTCTCACTTGGTTTCTAGCCGACCCCAATAGGCTAGTGGTGGCTCCTTTTTGTGAAAATCTTTAAAAATATCCTAATGTCACGCGGGGTATGGGCTTGGGAGAGTCCGTGCCTAATCATGGGCTTTAGGTCCATCCTTTAGGCAATACCCCTAAACCTATTCCCTCCCCTCGAGGGTAGGTCATGACAGCTTGGCTACTTCGCTGGGGACTTGGTTTTATACCTTAGAGGACTTAGGCCAAAATTAATCTTGTTTGAAAGTATTTTTGTTTGGCAACGAAGATATCATGTACATTCACAACATGTTGAATGTTGAATGCTTATGGGAGTTATAAGGGGCGGTGATTTCTAACCTTTGTTTTGTAGGGGGTATAAGAGTGAATGGTTTATTTATGTTTGAAGTGCTAATTGTTTTTAAATTGTCATGCATGAGTCTCCCGCATTGCACTACATCATAGCACACACAACTTGCCATCGGACCTAGGCCGCATAGGGTCACCTAGGATGGTGTTGAGGTGGATACCACTTTGACCACAACCGTGTAGTACGAGTCGCCCATTTTAACCCCAAAATTTCTTTCTTCACGTCGAAGGTACCCACCCCGGTCTGTAACCATGCGACACGGGTTGGTTCTTTGACGAAGCCGGAGTCATGGGTAACCCGACCTATCCTTAACCATGCTGGTTCAGTCTGGTGATCCTATGTCTCCATTTTGAGCCGTTTAAAGTAGAAATTGAACCACCGTCCATGCATATGTCTATGTCATTGGCTTTGCTACTCAATGGGTGGGGTAAGATTTTCAAATTCTCTCCTTCGTAATTTACTTTTTGGCTTTCTTTTTTTGGTTGGTTCATGGCAAATTAGGTTGATCGTAACTGTGAGTAGTATATGATGGGGATACCCGAGCTTCACATCATTGCTACCCCGAAAGCCGAGCTTTGCACATGGTGGGATAGACTAGACTCGACTGGCCATGATTGGATGCGATCTTATGTCGGATGACTACTTCCCCTCTTAGAAATAGAAACTCATTATGATGTTGTACAAGCGTTGGCGCATGTTTGGTGTCCCGAGACTTGCACGTTCATGTTCGGTGACCACGAGCTCACTCCAACCTTGAAAGAATATATTGTTGTCATGAGAAAGCCCTTGGTATTGAAGTTAATTGGCCCACCTGTAGGGACTGAGCATGCATTGACCTTATCTGATTTCCTTAGAGTTAAGGAGGATGACGTGAGGAAAGTTTTGAAAGCTAATCGCAAGACCTGCCCGTTTTCATTCCTAAATGAGCTTTTTCAAAATGCCCCATCTTTTCAAAAGAATAGGATCTTCCTGCTAGCCTTCTTCGGGTTTGTGTTATTCCCACATTGTAAGAACGCTATTAACCCTTCCGTGGCATGTGTAGTTCGTGAGGCATGTATGGGAAAGGTTTTGTTAACGCCATCCTGACTGAAACTTTTCTTTCCCTTACTCATTTTAAAGAAAACAAAAACAAAACTTTTCATGCTCCTACTGAACTCTTGCAAATTTGGTTCTTCTCTCATGTTAAAGGGTTTGGTAGCTTAATGATCATGAACAACATCTCTGACTCTAGTCATCTTATCCTAAAGTTCAAAGATAGGAAGTTGTTTGCCCCCGATTATCATTATTTTGAGTGGTTAGTTTTCATGACCAACCCTAGACCCGAAGATTTCCAATGGCACGCCAAAGGGCTGCGAGTTCGAGAAGTGGGGTTCGTGTATGGGCTTACTGGACCTGTTTCTTTATTGGGAATTACTGGAGTCACTGAGTATTACCTGACCCGAGTCTATCGCCAGTTACAAGAGGTTCAACAACTTCCACCGATGATTCAAGAAGACCCGCTCAAGATAGACTTCCCTGATGGATGCCATGATCATGAAGACTTCGTTGCATTAGTCAAGTCGATGTAGGATATGTGCCATCCCTGGAAGCTGATATGGCTCGAAGAGGAGTTGGAAGAGCAAGAGAAGACCTACTATGCCTCGATGGAATATATCCTTAGGCATAAAATCCTAGAGAGCTTACACCCGAAGATTCCCGACGTGCCATTAAAGACCACCCATCGAGTCGAAATCAAACGCCTCAAAAGGAAGCTTGAAGAAGCCGAGGAGCGTGCCTCGAAGTTGACTCGAGTTAGTGGGGCGGTCACAAGCGAAAGCTGTCCTCGTTAGTTAGATCGAGTCAAGTGCGATATGTAATGGGCCCATGCCCACTTATGTTACAATGTTAAAGAATTTGTCTCGAGTCGCATTATCGGGAGATAAGAATCATGATTAGCTTCGTTGTTTAGGGGTTCTCCCTTATGTCTTTTCCTGCATTATGTAGCAACCCTGCTTTTAATGAAACGAGCAAATTAGGGCAATTAGATCTTTGTCATGGACTGACCGCATAATCATTACTCCATGCTTATATGTGCTTATCTATCCTTGTTTAGGTACAAGCCGATCAATTGTCTTTTACGGATCGTCGACATGGCTAAGCGGAGATCCCTAATTCGCACGTGCACAAAAGTCAGAATGGAGAACGAGGACACTAACGTACACATGGTCAAGATGGAGGACCAGCTGGCCCAACTCACTATAATGATACTTGAAATAAGCCAGAAGCTCAAGAAGCCCCCTACTGCAGCTGTCACGGGAACATCCACTCCAGTGTTAACGGAAGGCACGCACGTTGCTGATCCCCCCAGGAAAGAAACTGCTGGGGAGGCTCCTTCTGTCACGCCAATTATCGTCAATCTGGATTCTCCTTCAAAGGAAAACCCAACATCCTGTCTAAGTGAAGAGAGTGAAAAACGCTTGGCAAAGATGGAAGAGCGGCAGTGTGCCTTATAAGGTTATGAGCTGAAAGGAGCTGATAGGCTGTCTCCATACACCAAGACAAACTTCCCTGAAAACTGCCAAGAACCTGAGTTCACAAGAAAATATGATAGAACAGGATGTCTTAAGACCCACCTCAGATATTACATGAGGAAAATGGCTCGCTACGCTGACAACGTGCCATTTCTCATACACCATTTTAGGATAGCTTGGAAGGCATTGCCCTGACGTGGTTCATTGCGCTGGACATTGAAGAACTCATTAGTTGGGAGGATTTAACTAATGAGTTCTTGCAACTATACCAGTTTAATACCGAGCTCGCCTACACGAAGGAAGAATTGACCTGTATTGAGAAGAAGATGAACGAGTCATTTAAGATCTTCGCGCAAAGGTGGAGGACCATGGCCTCACAAGTGAAGCCGGCCTTGAATGAGAGGGAGATGAAACAACTGTTCCTCAAGACATTGCCCCCTGAATACTTTCAAGGGTTAGTGTTCTTGGGTTGCCAGATATTTTCGCAACTAGTTGAGGTAGGTGAAGGAGTGGAATGGGCAATGGTTGAGGGAAAGATTTCAATTGGAGGTATGAAGAAATTCTTGCCAAGAAAAGATAAGGAGGCCGCAGTTGAAGTAGCGCTTGTGCAGGAGCCGCCTTTCCTTCGACCATCCTCAACACCCATGCATAAGCCTATAGTGGTCCAAGGTAGCTCGTCACAAGCATATGATAACAGCAAGAGGCCTTTTCGAAAAGATTTTTCTCCACTGCCACGCCCGCTGTCAAAATTGTTGCCCATGCTCCTCGAAAAGAGGATGGTCACAAAGGAAGTACCAAGAGACAATCCCCCGAGGTTCGCCGGGTTTGATATGAATAAGACCTGCGAATACCACATGGGAGAAAGGGGGCATGATGTAGATGATTGCAACGTACTAAGATATAAAGTTCAACAGCTTCTAGACAAGAAGATCTTGACTTTCAAGGAGGCCTAACCTAACGTGCAACATAATCCTCTACCAAATCATACAGGGGGAGTGAACTCGATTTCCGAGGAGACGCGGGTGAGTCAACAGCCTCTAGTGGTGGATGCTTCTAGGTTGTACGATTCCTTAGTGCTGGCAGGATACTACAAAGGTCAGGATGATGTGACTCCAGAAGAGAAGTTGAACCGTGTCCACAGGATAATAGCCATGGGGGTAATCTGATGCGGAGAAGAAGAAGAGGGGGTCGTGTCCATGATAATGCCATCATCATTCTGCTCTTCTTTATGCAAGTTTGCTTGTATATCTTGGGCAAAGAAGATTATGCCTGGAATTTCGAAGACCCTAACTTTGTATGAGGAAGGGGTGATAGCTATGATAACCCTAATGGTGATTGAACTATTTGATGAGGAGCCCGCTGATGATATTAAGATGGAAATCACTAAACCCATGGTGATCGACCTTATGGTCGAGGAGATGTTGGCAATTAAAGTCACGGGAGGGAACACAATGCTAGTCACGATAGAATTGCCACCCTGGGAGAAAGATGAAGTGATAGTGTTGGAAAATCCTCCCAAATTTGATCCCAAAGTTGTACCTTGGGACTATGGAACAACTGAGGTAGACGCTGTCACATGATCAGGACGCTGTTACGCCCCTGATAAAGGAGTAGAAAAGAAGGCCGTGACCGAGGAGGAGGCAAAGTAACTTTTGGCTGTAGTAAAGTTCAGTGAGTTCAATGTGGTGGATTAACTGCGAAAGCTGCCAGCTCAAATCTCCCTCCTAGAATTATTCAAATCTTCCGAGAAACACAGGGATATTTTGCTTAAAATTCTTAATGAGGTGCACGTGCTAGAATCAATCGATGAAGTCCAATTGGAAGAGTTTGTTGGGGTTGTTCTACTAAAAGAGCAAATCTCCTTTACTGATGAAGATCTCCCCCCTGTGGGCCCTAATCATACCAAAGCGCTACACATTTCGGTAAAGCATGAGAGCACTCTTGTTTGAAGAGTGCTGATCGATAATGGTTCAGCGCTCAATATATGCCTGTTGGCTACGCTCCACTGTCTTGGCATCGATCTTGGAAGAATTCATACTGGCAAGTCAACTATGCGGGCTTTTGTCGGGATGAAGAAGGAGGCGATAAGGGAAATTGAACTTGAGTTGCTGATTGGCCCTGTACTTTTTCAAGTTTCGTTCCAAGTGTTAGATATACCAAGTGCTTTTAATTTTTTACTAGGAAGGCCATGGATCCACACGGCGGGTGCTATTGCATCCAGCCTTCATCAGAAAGTACAATTTGTGGTGGACAACAGGCTTGTCACGGTCCATGGAGAGTCTAACTTCAAGATCTACCACGAGATGGCCATCCCTTATGTGGAGCCCGAATGTATCGAGGAATCCAGTTTTCAAACATTAGAGCTGGTGTCCATGATTCATGTGCCTACGGGCTCTTTCATAAAGGGCTCCTAAATTGTCTAGGCCAGCTATAGCTGCGGGAAAAATCATGCTGGCAACCAGATATAATCCTGGGGAGGGTCTTGGATCGCGTAGCCAGGGTGTGCGAAAACCCATTGAAGTTCGTAAAAACTTCAAAAGAAGAGGCTTGGGATATGTCGAAAAGAGGGGAGGCCATAACAATCGAGGAGGCCGTGGAAGGCATAGAGGCCGAGGTGCCCGAGAAGGCTGAGGCGGGTACAGAGACTAGAGTGAATGTGTTGCCCAAACTGAAGAGGACGAGGGCTATCAAAGCCCGATTTTCCCGTTGCTGGAGGAAACGTTTCCAGGACTCCCAAGGATGTTGTTCGAGGAAGAGGAGGATATCTATGGTGTGACCGAGCTATTCAAGGAGAACGTCATAAGCACCATCCTGGTGTGCGAGGAAGCCGAGTCCTCTGAAGTTATGGTTGTCCCTCCAAAGTGGGGCGGCTCTTGTTTAGCCTAGTCTTTCGTTTTATGTCTTCTCTCCTGCACGGGATCTTGTAGTTTTTCTTTCTTTGTTTTATGTTCATGTCATTTGTAACGTAAACTTTGGTCAACCCCGATCTTGAGCCGTTGGTTAAGGGTGGTGTGTGTTAAAATATGGCATTACATTTCTTCATTCAATAAAATAGACACATGTTTTATTAAGGACATGTGAAAGCACATCAAACTAGCCTTATGATGATCGCTGAGGCCTAGGCCTTCACATGCTCCCTTATTTGATTGTTTTGTAAGAACGAGGAAATCCGAGGATATAAGGATGAGTTCTTGAAATTTTTACAAAAATACTTCAAAAGATTTTCGAAAACGACATGCATCGTCTTTGTTGTTGACATTACTCTAACTCATTTCATCGCATCTCAAGCATTACATTATGCATAATCGTGATAAGGACGCATGTGACTCAGATGTGCATGAAGAAAGTCCCTCAGGTTTCGATGACACCGACGACGACGATCGGAAGGGGATTGAGCGCGAATGGAATCGACACGAATAATCGAAGCCGTTAACTGAAGAGCGAACAATCACCATAAATTTAGGTGATGTAGAGGATGTCAAAGAAGTAAAAATCGGGGCATGTCTCTCAGAGTCAGAAGCGGAAAGGATGACCAATCTTCTAAAAGAGTATCAAGATGTGTTCGCCTGGACATATGCCGACATGCCAGGATTGGATCCTGAAATTGTGGAACACGCTTTACCAACGGATCCCAATGTGCCACCCAAGAAGCAAAGACTCAAAAGAACTAAACCAGAGTTGTCCAAGAAGATTGAAGAAGAAATGATGAAACTACTGAAAGTAGACTTTATCGAAGTGACTCATTATCCTGATTGGGTAGCAAATATCATACCTGTAATGAAGAAAGATGGGTGAATCAGGGTGTGTGTTGACTATCACGACTTGAATCGAGCAAGTCCCAAGGACGACTTTCTGCTCCCACATATCGATGTCTTAGTTGATAGCATGGTAGGATTTGAGTTATTCTCCTTCATGGATGGTTTTTCCGGATATAACCAAATCCGTATGAAGGAGGAAGACAGGAGCAAAACATCATTCATAACTCATTGGGGAACTTTTTGCTACAAAGTGATGCCTTTTGGTCTAAAGAATGCTGGGGCAACGTATCAGAGGGCCATGGTCACGTTATTCCATGACATGAAGCACAAGGAAATCGAAGTATACGTCGATGACATGATTGCGAAATCGAGACGTTGTGAAGATCATGTTAAAATCTTGCGAAGGTTGTTAGAACATCTTTGGAAGTTTAAGTTGCGCCTCAATCCTGCAAAATGCGTTTTGGAGCGAAATCTAGGAAGCTATTAGGATTCATGGTTAGTAGTAGGGGCATAAAGATTGATCCGTCGAAGGTTAAAGCCATTTGCAATTTACGACCCTCGACTACCGTAAAAGAAGTACGCAGCCTGCTAGGACGACTTAATTATGTGGCGAGGTTCATTTGTCAATTGTTTGAAACGGCGAAGCCATTCTACAAGCTCATGAAAAAGAATGCAAAGATTGAGTGGAATGCCGAGTGCCATAGTGCCTTTGAGAAGATAAAACATTATCTCAGTCATGCACCAGTCTTTGTGCCCCCACTCCCTAAAATTCCCCTAATTTTGTACTTAACCATACATGACGAGTCATTGGGAGCTATGCTAGCCCAGAAAAGACCAAATGACGGGAGAGAATGCGCTATATACTACTCGAGCAAGAAGTTTACTGTTTCTGAGATGAACTATACGGAAGTTGAGAGAACTTGCGTGGCTTTAATTTGGGTCTTGCATAGGCTGCGGCAGTACACACTCCATCACCGAATCTTGTTGGTAACTGAAAATGATCCTATCAGGTATCTCCTAGAAAAGTCGGCTTTGGTTGGCAAGTTGGCCAAGTGGCAAATCTTAATTTCTGAGTTTGATGTTCAAAGCCTAGGACATAAGTTCGTTAAAGGTTGAGCCATTGCAAATATGTTAGTAGAAAATTCCGAGAGGTCCAAAGCATTTGATGAGGATAATGATGCAGAAGAGCGAATTTTACTTGTATCAAGTGACAAATGGACAATGTACTTTGATGGTGCAGTTAACTTAGCCGGGTCGGGTACTGGGGCAGTTCTTATCTCCTCGAATGGACAGCATTACCCCGTCACTGCTAAATTGACGTTCCCTTGCACGAATAACATCATTGAGTACGAAACATGCATTGTCGGCCTCCAGGCCGCCGTTGATATGAAAATTCGAAAGCTGCAAGTTTATGGTGATTCAGCTCTTATCATCTTACATATCGAATGCAAATGAAGAACACATGATTCTAAATTAATTCCGTATCATGAGTTCCTGGGGGAGTTGATGGAAGATATCCAAGAAATATCATTCGAATATTTACCAAGGTCTCAAAATCAGTTTGCTGATGCCCTAGCTACCTTGTCTTCGATGTTGCAAGTAGCTGGAGGCTTGAACATTGAACCGTTGAGAATTAAAATCCTTAGGTGCCCGGTTTATTGCATGACGATTGAAGAGGAACTGAATAGACAACCTTGGTATCACGACATCTTGAAGTATCTATAGAAGGGTGAATTCCCTGAAGGAAGTGAAGCAGTAGACAGAAAGCATTTGATAAAGCTAGTAGCAAAATTCTTTACTAGTGGAGATGTCCTCTACAAAAGGTCTTTCAACTCGACATTGCTAAGGTGTGTCAATCTAAAGAAGCCGATCGTTTGATGAAATAAATACATGAAGGGGAGTGCGGCTCCCATATGAATGGACACTTCTTGGTGAGAAGGATCATGCGACTCAGTTATTATTGGCTGACCATGGAGTCTGACTACATTCAGCACGTACGACGGTGTCACCAGTGCCAGATTTATGAAGACAGGATAAATGCCCCTCCGATTGAACTCCACCAAATGTCTTAACCCTAGCCCTTTTCAATGTGGGGAATTGACGTGATTGGGCCCATTAACCCCAAAGCTTCAAATGGGCATCGATTTATCTTGGTGGTGATAGACTATTTTACCAAGTGGATTAAGGCCAACTCGTATGTTAATGTTACTACCAAGAATGTGGCAAAGTTCATTCGTCGTGACGTTATCGCTCGTTACGGGGTGCCGGAGGCAATCATTACCGAAAACAACACTAATTTGAACAACAAAGTCGTGGAAGGTTTGTTCAGCGAGTTTCGAATTAAGCATTTGAACTTGTCACCGTACCGTCCTCAAATGAATGGGGCAGTGGAGGCTGCGAGTAAGAACATAAAGAAAATCTTATCAAAGATCGTTGAAAATTATCGTGATTGGCACGATAGGCTCCCTTACGCGCTAATGGCATACCGAAATTCTATCCGCACCTCTACAGGGGCAACTCCTTTCTCACTCGTGTACGGGATGGAGGCAGTCTTGCCTATTGAAGTTGAAGTCCCTTCTTTAAGGGTCCTTTTCCAATCTACACTCGATGAGACTGAGTGGATGCAACAGAGGCATAAGTAGTTAAACATGATCAATGAGAAGAGATTGCAAGCTATGTGTCATAGTCAGTGCTATCAGAGACGAGTCGCAAAAGCCTTCAACCGAAAGGTGCGTCCCAGACACTTCTAAGTCAACGACCTAGTGTTGAGGAAGGTACTTCCGATCATACCAGATCCTCGTGGTAAATTCACCTCGAACTACGAAGGGCTGTATGTCATTAAGAAGATTCTTCCTGGTGGTGCCATGATTTTAGTTGAAATGGATGGCGGTGAATTGCCTAGACTTGTAAACGCTGATGTAGTCAAGACGTATTTTCCATGAATGAAATCAAGGCCAAGGGGCCACTTCATGCACAATTCAAGTCGCATAGCATCATGCATAGCATTGTAGATATCGTGCATATGTTGCATACATGCATATCTGTTTGTGTTTTAGGCACCCTACAGTCTAACGAGGAAGTGGCAAGGGAAAGAACTGACTCAAGAATCCATCAAGTCTTCGCAAAACAAGTTGAATGTCTCTTTTGAGAGGTAAGTCGAGACGATAAAAAAAGGGGGCAAAACAAAATAAAACAAACAAACAAAAGGATAAGGACAAAAACAAAAAATGCATGACATGATTCGCATGACCTATTCTCTGGTGTCACTATGCACGCTTCACGTCTGCGACCCTCAAGAAAAATGGCTCGTAAAAGTAACTTTATTCGGGCAAAAGAGTGAAAGGTTAACCATGCCAAACGAGAAGTACTTAGGATGAAGAAAGGCAAGCCCATTTCCAGACACATCCTTCAAACACTTTTGAGAGTTGAGTGAAAATCAACTTTCTCTTAGGACGAATGATTTATTCGCATTGAGCGCAAATATCGAAATGATAAAGGCGTTCCCTTCATCAATCCCAAGCATTGCACTAATCTCTTACTACCCCTTTAGACCACAAAAAAAATGATCCTTTAAAGTACCCTTGTCGAGGATGACCTTACATTGGGGCAGCACAAGGAGTTATGTTCATGTTGTAGAGCGAAAGATTGAGAAAGATTCTATTACTTTCACTTGCATCAATCTTTTGGTGATAGCTTCAAAGGAATTCTCATTAGAGCTTGACTCATCCCAAGGTGAAGAAGAACATTTCCTTCTCTACCCAAACACTGATACCTATTGCTTTAACCAATTTTGGCATGATTATTCATTTTTGAACCCTGAGCAGTGATCATCCCCTTTCACTGGGGCAAGTCATAAGAATTGACCAAATACAATTGACAGTCACGAGAAAATGTGAAAAGCATCTCGAAAGTCATAAGAGCTACAAAAGTTCAAAGAGCAAAAAGTTCGACAAATTAGAGGGCATGAAAAAGCAGTGTGCCTAGTAAAAGTAAGGCCAATGCCCATCAAGAAAAAGAACTAAAAGCTGCATCTTTGTGAAAGAAAAATTATCAAAGTCCAAGTGCCTGCATAAAAAAATCATCACAAGTGCAAAGGAAATTCGAGAGGAGCGAACCTCCATGCAGAAATGATTAATCGAAGGACTTTCGAGATGCGCTGTGTTTCAAAAGCCAAGTGGCTTCGAAAGATCGAATGACATGGTCATGATGCTATGATGATCACTAACTCTTAAAACCCCATTGAGAATTTTAAACCTTTCAAGCCTTTCCCGAGCCAACATTACAACCCTCTTCCGAAGTCTCTTCTGATTGGGATGGTTCGAGTGAAAATGAGAATGCCACAAAAGAAGCTATTGCTTGAAGAAGTGGAAGTAATCCTATCTTGTCTTATCTTTTAAGTTCTCGACTTGTAAACCCGACGAAGATAGCAACAAATGTTCCCATATTGGCCTCAAAGCAATAATTCCTTTATGTAAACCCTAAAAAAGCCTATATTGCGGTCCTTTCAAAAGACCTTTTTGATCGATCATATTGTGCTCATGGCGAATATTTCTAAAAGCCTTTGATCTGGGTTATGTGAGATACCCTCAGCAACCAGTTATCTCCCACATGAATGAATGGGATCAAGCAGCCATTTTATCGAAAGTGCGTGAGAAGCCCGTTTTGACTAAGAAGCTCTAGTTTGGCATGCTTAATGAGCCTTTTTCACGAGTCGTGACCGTCTTGATAAAAACTTGACTCCTAGAGAATTTGATGATTAATGATATATCCACGAGCAAGATGACAATTTTGCGCCACATGATGCTGATTGAAATCAAATGTTTTTCCAAAATAGTCGGACTTAGCTTGACTAGCTTGTTCAATTAATGCTACAATATTGCCAATACGTCTCTTGATGACGTTTCTAATGACATTCATTCAAGTGAGCTTGACAGGATTTCTCAGTGAAGCCATGCAATTTCCAAAGGGGTTAGCGGGTGCCTCCCTAAAAACCAAGGGTTCATGGTCAACCTTAAACCATGCTATCTCCAAAGGTTCATGATCAACCTTAAACCATGCCATCTCCAAAGGTTCATGGTCAACCTTAAACCATGTCATCTTCTTATGACCCGGTGGGCTTCTATAGCTCGGAGTCCTTCAATCCCCATTCCTATAATCCGGTGGGCTTTCCGTAGCCCGGAGTTCTTCAATCCCCTTCTTATGACCCGGTGGGCTTTCCGTAGCCCGGAGTCCTTCAACCCCCTTCTTATGACCCGGTGGGCTTTCCGTAGCTCAGAGTCCTTCAATTCCCTTCTTATGACTCAGTGGGCTTTCTGTAGCTCGGAGTTCTTCAACCCCTTTCTTATGACCCGGTGGGCTTTCCGTAGCCCGGAGTTCTTCAACCCCTTCTTATGACTCGGTGGGCTTTCCGTAGCTCGGAGTCTTTCAACCCCCTTCTTATGACCCGGTGGGCTTTCCATAGCCCGGAGTCCTTCAATCCCCTTCTTATGACCCGGTGGGCTTTCCATAGCCCGGAGTCCTTCAACCCCCTTCTTATGATCCGGTAGGCTTTCCATAACCCGGAGTTCTTCAACCCCCTTCCTATGACCCGGTGGGCTTTCCATAACTCGGAGTCCTTCAACCCCCTTCCTATGATCCGGTGGGCTTTCCGTAGCCCGGAGTCCTTCAACCCCCTTCCTATGACCCGGTGGGCTTTCCGTAGCCCGGAGTCCCTCTCATTCTTCTTATGACCCGGTGGGCTTCTGTAGCTCGAAGTCTTTCTTCCTCTTATTGGCAAGACGCGCTTTCATAGTTATGAGTCATTTCCATCGACTTGATACATGCATATTTACCTGGGGTTTCTCTACTGCCGAAATAATTTAGGTGTTTTCTATCTTTGAATACAACCTCTGCGAGGCTACATTCAAAGAGGGGCAGCTGTTGACACCTAATTTTTTACCCAAATTAATTAATTTAAAATAGCATAAAATGTTAGGAATTAGTCACAAAAGAAAATTAAGAAAAATTACTATTAATTAAATTATTAAAAAATATTTAAAAAAATCAATCAGGTCGGGCCGAATCTAGCCTTGGCCTGACCTGCCCTTTCCTTTTCTTTTTCCCAGCGCTAAGCCCGACCCAGCCCATTTCCTCCTTCAACTTAGCTTGCGAGCGAATCGGTCATCTTCCCCAACCGGTCTTCGCTGCAAGACTTGCAAAGAAAAAATAATAGAAGCAGAGTAGCGACAGAGGGAGCAAGGGGGATTGATGGTAGGTGAGTAGCGTGATCCACGAGTCGGGGGGCAGTTCGGCCGATAAGCTGGCAGCTGCAAAGGCCATGCACGCTTGCTGGCCGAGCATAAAAATCGGAAGAGAGATAGAATCAGAGACAGAGAAGGGCACGCGAGAGACAAAAACACCAAGAGAAAAACACAAGGAGCGAGCGAGAGAAAACACACCAATCATAGAGAGAGGACCGGCACGAGGAAGAGAGGACCCCTCTGAACAGTTGACCACCGCCATTGATTGTTGCCAGAATCGCCCTTCTCCTCCAACCCCACTGGAGCCCAGTAGACCGCAACACACAGAGAGGTGGAATGGGAGTTCAAAGGGGAGAGACTGAACTAGAGAGCTCGAAGGAGTAGCTTGTTGTCGCCAAAGGTCCGTCCGCCCGTTGTCGTCTGCCGTAATCCACCACAAGACAAGGTAGGTCTCCTAAACCCCTTGGTTTCGTTTCTGAAAACGCCAGACCGGAGCTCGCGGTCACCAATTCGTGTGAGCTTCGGTCCATGTCGCCTTTGCACTTTACTCCATTGTTCTCCTACGTGATATCCTAAGACCCCTAAAGCGTGTTCAACGCTCGGTTGAGCCGGAGTCCTTCTAGTTTGGTAGTGCAGGACATATGTTCGACGAAATTTCTCAAAGAAAACCGAGGAGTATTTTGCATTTTAATGCCAGACCCACCCATTTTTGCTCATGTGCTTGCTGAATCCTTGTTGCTTCATCTGTATTCGTTGCATTTTCAAACGATTTGCACGAGATATTGGCATGTATTTGAATCGATGACTCATTCCGTTGAAAATAGGGTAGTTGTTGCCGGAATAGGTAACTGGCGAGGGTCGGCACTGGTTGAGAGGATGACCGGTGGGCGGCAGTGGTCCGGCGACTCTCCTTAGGGCTATCGATACTCACGGAACAGTCGATGTCCGTCCGACGAGGGAGCAGCAGAAGCTTCAGTTTGTCACGGCTGCAGGAGGAGAGGGATCGAAGAAGACGATCTGGAAAAGGGGTAGAAGAAATTAAAAAAAAAAACAAAACAAAACAAAAGGGCTAAAAATAGAAAATGAGAAATGGGCTTGGGTTTGGGCTGGTTTAGGATTTGGACTTGTGGGCTTCCTTTCTTTTTTAAAAAATAGATTGGACTAGGCTTACAGAAGGGAGTGTCCTCCGTGAAATGGGATTAGGCCTGTTGACAGGCCCAACCCCATTTGAGAAATGGCCCGGCCACCTCTGGCCGAGCCTAGTTTCTTTTTGAAGTAGGCTGATCGGCCTGCCTACCTAGCTGGACCGAACCCGGGTTCGGTCGAAGACCAGACTCGAATCCGCAGGCCGGGCCAAACCGGGTCGGGTCAGACTGGACTCGACCTGACCCGACCCGGTTCGCCCATTTTTTCAAATAAAAAAATTATTATTTTTTTTTAAAATTAAAATTTAAAAATTAAATGTTAAAAAATAAAAAAAATTGAAAATTTAATTTTTTTAAAGTTAAAAAAATAAAAATGAAAATTGAAAATTTTAATTTTTTAGAGAAAATTTAAAAAAAATAAATTAAATTAATTTAAAAAAGTTAAAAAAATTAAAAAAATTAATTAAAAAATTTCGAAAATTCAAAAAACGATAGGGTTTGTTTATGAATTGCTAGGTGTTGTCGTTTTAAGTGTACTTATGCATTTATTTTGATTACATTGCATGTTTAGTTTGTATATCTTGTTATGTTTAATTGTATGTGTGTAGTCATATAGTATGTTTAATAGGATGTGTTTAGATTGCACCTGTATGATCACTTTAATATGTTTATGGATGAGTAAAATCAATCTAAACTGTTTGATAAAAAATCATTTTGTTAAAATGAACAAGATTAGGTATCGAAAGGGCACTAATTAGTTAATTAATGTAATCAAGTCCCCAACCTTAGATTCTCTGGTTGCGTAGAAAGTGAGGTACACTGCCATGCCTCACTTGATTTCTAGCCGACCCCAATAGACTAGTGGTAGCTCCTTTTTGTGAAAATCTTTAAAAATATCACAATGTCACGCGGGGTATGGGCTTGGGAGAGTTCGCGCCTAATCATGAGCTTTAGGTCCGTCCTTTAGGCAATACCCCTAAACCTATTCCCTCCCCCCGAGGGTAGGTTGTGACATATATCAACCTGTGGGCCTTGATATATCAGTTTAGGGTGAGCAGTATACTTTAGCAGCTTTTGGTGAGCATTATTAGTATATTATATCAACCTGCAGGCCTTGATATATCAGCTTAGGGTGAGTAGTATATTCTAGCAGCTTTTGGTGAGTATTATCAGTATACTACATCAGCCTGCAGGCCTTGATATATCAGCTTAAAGTGAGCAGTATATTTTATCAGCTTTTTGCGAGCTATACTATCTATCTTCAGCTTAAGGTGAACAGTCCGTGATGTAATCGAATTTTATAGATAGTATTGAATGGATTGACTGAGACATGGTATTGATGGTATGGAATCAATTGGATCGATTGACCATTAACTCAATTTGATTTGATGATTTAATTCGAATTGAAGTGATTCATTGAATACGTGAATCGTACTGACTTGCAGGGAGAAACTAAGGCAAAGATAAGTCACATATTTCTTGTGTGTATAGGTAACCGGTTGACACCTAAATTTTGGCAATCCGGTTATTTATTTATTGCATAAAAAATTATGGGGTAATTTTATCCCTTAAAAAATAATTAATTGCATAGCATATAATTTTAGGTACATTTATTTTTGCATTTATTGAACCGGTGACGGATGGGTTCGAATTAGTGGTTCTGAGTTTCAATTTGGCAGGCCGGACTAAGCCCGCAAAACAAATAAATTGGCCCGAGCCCATTTTCTTTTAATAACAAAAATTACCTAAATGAAGATTTGAAATGATATTACGGTGGATTTTTGGAATTTAAGAAAATTGGGTTGCAATCTTATCTTTAGGCGATAAAATTAGGATATGTGGAAAATTAAAAAAAAAAAAAGTGATATCGCGTGCGAAAAAGAAATCTTCGCGGATGTTGATTTGAAAAGGAAATTAAAACCCTAATCTTTGGCCTATAAAAAGTTTTTTTTTCACGTAGGGTTTGAAGAGAGCCACACATATTGAATACACGGCCATTGAGAGAAAAAAGCTCTTTCGTTGGGGGGCTCCTCTAGGGTTCGAAGAAGAAAGAATAAAAAGAGAGGAAAAAGGGTTTTAGGGTATTGTCCTTCGTTCCTTGGAGAGGGCGACACAAAAGAAAAGCTGCTGATGGAAGGGAAAAGTTAGCAGGTCAGAGGGAAAACAGAGAAGAGACAGAGAGGGATACGTGTAGTAGCAGGAGAGAGAAAAACCAAACGGTAAAAAAGAAGAAGAAAACGGAAGCAGAAGAGGAACAGGTCGTCTCCTTCGCAGCTGCTGCTCGGCCTCCCACGTACGTAAGCTCCTCGGCCGCCACCGCAGCCCCCGACGACTACCGCTGTTGCGTCGCTCCCCGCCTCCGAGCACCACCGCGTAGTTTCTTCCCGGCTGGTCTAGCGCAGCTTTGACGCCCCTGCCTGGCCGAGTCCCTGCTGCGCTACATCAGCGCCTGCCCCATCAACGGCAACTCAATCTAATGAACTCTGGACGTCCTGAATGAGAATCAAAGCCGTCCTCGCCTCAAGCGCGCATCTTGACTACCCATGCGGAAGTTCCTGCAGATCCATGGCGCTGCACCAGTGATTCAGTAATCATGTCCACCTCAGCCCCTGCCTCAACAGATTAGTGGCTCCAGAGAACACCGGCAGTCGCTTTAGCGTGTCACAGTCCGCTGGTGAGTTGCCCGGAGGATTCCAGTGTGCTGCAACGCTTCTTGCAGCAAGTTCCAAGCAACTCTGGTGAACATGCAGCGAACACCGTCATCACCGAGCTTCAACACCGAGAATCTGTTGTTTCCCAGCCTACACTGCGCGACGATCTGCCGTTACCATTGCTGATCTTTCACCTTGTTGTGGAGCTGTTCCTCTGTTTTGCAGGTTATCAATCATCGACAAACCACTCCGAGGCTCCCACTGTCGCTACCATGCCTCAATATCATGGACCGAGCATTGCCCTCGCCGTAAATCCCTAAGCCGTGACCGAGTTGCTATCCCATGGCGTCCCCATCCAGACGTGAAGCCGCTGCTCACCTTAGCTCAATGCCAAACCCATATCCTCTCGGTGGCAGTAGACGTCTCGTCCCTGCCGTTTGCCGCCTCGGCTTGCCCTAGCGTTGAAGTTCCAACGAACGCCCGGATTAGCTCTTGCAATTTTCGGACATGAAGCTTATCATCCCAACGCCACGAGCAATCCTGACGACGCTCAACTCTGACGGCCACGTGTCTCAGCCTTTCAATGCCGCGAGTAGTCCAACAACACCGCTGCTGCCCCAAGCGCCAACACTGACCCACGATCGTCAATCCGCGTCAACGACGAAGCCAGCTGATATTAACACCCCACTGGCCTTTATCGTGGGTTGCAGCGTGATTCTTCAACCATTTCTTTTAAATCTTTTTTCATGCGGGTTGAGTTTTCACGTGGGGATAACATAATTGATATAGTTGAGTAGTGAAGAGAAGAGAGGCACGTGGAACACCACCTGGTGGGATACGCTGTTTTCGGTTGAGGCCAAACGAAAGTCATCCTTGACCATTGACTTCAGCTCGCGTCCTCTGCCAACGTCCGCGAAATCTCTAGCCGTAAGCTCCATCTCCGCGAGCTCGCCCACACCGTGAGCCATATAATCGCAGCCGTTCGTGAGTCCTTTGCCGCCGAGAATCATCTAATCTAGGTGGTTTATTTTATTTTTTATTTTTATTATCGTTTTATTTTTCTTTTAGTGGAATTATTCTTTAATGTTTGATTGAGATTCCGACATGAAATTGCCTCTGAAATTTGAGATTGATAGTCCAATTTTCATGCCCGAAATCCGACTCACAATCGCAATCGCTTGAAAAATTACAAATCTGATCTCATTCTTGAAATTCGATTCGCAATTTATTTAAAATTAGCCAACCCGATCTCATGCGTGAGATATGGTTCGCTAATTTGTGGATATCGATCATATCTTATCTGATTTGCCGTCATGTTGGTTGAGTCAATTTTAATTTTGTAAAAGGAAAAATCCAAAAAATGTTTGAATTAGGATTAGGTTGGTTTTAGAATATCTCTTGTTATCTTGCATATTTAGAATAGGGATTTTATTTCGAATTTGTTAAAAAAATAAAAAATAAAAAATGCGTTCATTTAGGATGTTAGTTTTAAATTTGAATTGCATGTTTAATTATTTGGCAATTTTTAATTTCGAATTTCATAAAAGAAAAAGAAAAAAAAATAGAATTAGGGCATTCTTTGCACGTCATTGCATATTAGGATAGATTGCATGCTTATTAAGAAAATAAAAAGTCATGTGCATGTCATATAGAATTAGGTTCATGAAATACACGTCATATAGTGATTTTTATTAGGTTCATTTAATTAGAAATTGTTTGTCATTAGAATTAAGTCATTAGGTTAGATTTAGATTGCATATTTAAGTGTTGCATTTCTTTAATTTCGAATCTCATGGAAAACACCAAAAAAAAAATATTTTTTAGAATAAATTCATCTCAGTCTTCAGGATAGACTACATGCTTATTTATGTCATATCGCTTAGGTCATATAGTTAGGTCATGTTGCGATGTCATATCATTTCATGTTAAATTAGTGGTATGCATTGCATAAAGCATGATTCTCATTAATAAAGTGAAAACCAAAAAAAAAAAAATTGCGTGTTAATTAGAAATCATTTCTAAGATTGTCGATGTGAATTCTGATCTAACAACGCAGATGCTTTCGTTGCTATAAGGTAAGTCCTACTTTTTTTTTATTGCTTTACTTGGGTGTTAAATTGGTGGTTTGGGCACCCACATGACAACCTCACATTTTACGGAGATAAATTAAAATCAATTCAAGTTGCCTGCAAAACGCTTTTTTTTCAAAATAAAAGAGAAAGATACCGAAATAGTGTTAGAGAAATCTAACGTAACCAAGTTCTCGGACTCATAATCTCTGGTTCGTAGGAGTAAAGTAAATCTCCCGTTACTTTACTTGGGTGTCTAATCGACCCACCAAAAATAGATTAGTGGCGACTCCTAATTAAAAAATCATTTGCATGTTACTAACTTGAATCTAAGTTGCGAATTAGTATGGGTTTGGGAGAGCCTGAGCTAAGTCTAGGTTTAGCAATCCATTAGCCAAACCCTAAATGGTGCACTCAAAAATTTGGTCGTGACATAGCCTTTAGGCATATTTCCTTCCTAGTCGAAGTTTAAAGGTGAATTTGCTAAGACATTGTCTCACCCATCGTGGACTTAACTTTTTAGGTTCTTAGATGGCGAATCCCCCTAAGTGTTATGGTCGGCCGATGAGAGTCACTAAGTGAATCTATAGTTATTCTGAACCCGGAAACTTTTGGATCTATGAGCTGGTAGTGACCACTGTCTGAGGTGAAGAGCGTCCACGTTATGTGTTCCCTAATCGATTCAAAGCGTGGTTTCTCTACGCTCCCAATGGTGTCAGGCTAGGTCCCCTTAGGACTTTTGATATCCCCGTTGCATTAATTAATGTTGTTCTGGTCGAGGATCCAACTGACCCTCCTGATGGCATAGTGGAGAACCCAACGTCCCGCCCGACTCCTATGGAGACTGAAGAATCGGCGATCAAGTCCGGCTAGCTAGTTATAGGACAGCTCGTGTTAAGGATTGACCTTTGTAAACTCCTGTGAATATAGACTAGCTTGTAAATGACCTAGTATGTGTTGTATAAAGGTGTGTTGTGGTTTTAAAAATTGTAGCCCTACTTTTCTATCCCATCTTGGTGTTATCTAGGGATTTAATTATTCGCTTCCGCATGTGCATTAAAAATCGAAATGGGTCCGCAGCACGTCCTGGGACGTCGCAATTTGATCGACCACCAAGTGATGATCACGTGCTCGGAGGATCGGGGCGTGACAAGGAACATGCCATTCCTAACTAGGCTAAAGGGAAACCTTAATCAACATACTAAAAGTGCGCAATCAAAAGCATTACTCTCGAAACAATGAACATTCAAACCCTATAGTAAAGCCCTAATAAATTGTTCATTTTTCAACATAATTTTTTTTTTAAAATCAAAGGGTTTTCACTTTTTTTTTATGCTAAAATAATTCTAAACTATAATTAATATGAAATCTAATAAAACTAGTTCAAATTTAATTTCTAAGCTTTTTCCAATTTTTTTAATTTTCGTAGTATATTTTTAATGTTTTATAATAAAAAAATATTTTAAAATGTTTTCCTAATTTCTAATCCGAAAATGGGCCCGGCCTTGGGCCCAGTCCAAAAATGGGTTGCCTCAACCCACATGAAAGGGCTTTTTACATCAGGAGGCTATAATTAATAAAAAAAGAATTGGGCTAGTTAGGCCCAATTCCTCTAGCTTTTAAATAAGCCCAACTCCAACAGATCAAGCTCAACCCAAAGCTAAATTAAGGGATAAGTGCTGCAGAAGTTCTAAAACTTGTCAAAAAAATGCAATTGAGTCATAAAACTTGCAAAACTTGCAATAAAGTCCTAAAACTTATCAAATTATTTCAATTGAGTCATAAAATTAACGCCGTCGAATTTTTTAACGAAAATGCTGACGTGACATTTAAAATTAATTTTAAATATTTTTTATTTTCCATTTGTTTTTTTAATTTTAAATTAGATTTAAAAATTAGAAAAGAAAAGTTAACATTTATTTAAAAAACGAAACAATTAAAAAAAAAGGGCAGCTACCTCCCATCGCCTGAGGGGCCGGTGACGGCGCTAGGCGGCAGCTATCCTTTTTTTTAATTGTTTTATTTTTTAAATAAATTTTAACTTTTCTTTTTAGTTTTTAAATCTATTTTTAAAATAATTAAAAAATAATTAAAAAAATCCATCTGAAAAAAGAAAACTTATTTAAAAGGTCACATCAGCGCCACGTTAGCATTTTCTGTTAAAAATGCTAATGGTATTAACTTTAGGACTCGATTGAGACAATTTAACAAGTTTTAGGACTCAATTGTACTTTTTGCAAGTTTTAAGACTTAATTGCATTTTCGTAACAAGTTTTAGGACTTCTACAGTACTTATCCACTAAATTAACAAGCCCAAACTTTCCAACAATAAACTAAGCCCACAAAAAAAAAAAAAAACCTAAGTTAATCCTAAATCCCAATCCCAAGTTCAGTCCAAACCAAAATCAAGGCCCCCAAGCCTTGAGTCCATCTTTTGGACTTATTCTGCCCCTAAACAGCAGCTTCTCCCCCACGCCCGAGACTCCACCAAGCCTCATTGCCCAGACCACCAGCCTTCAACATTCGTCCCTTAATCCTAGAACAAGCAAAGCTTGAAGAACGATCCATATTAGATTGCAAATCACAGGTTACAATGTTAATCAGACATCACGCGCATACCTGAACACATAGAATGAGCGAAAACCAGTGTTACTCTTGGGCAAGCCGAGCCGAATGTCCAACCATCTTCTGGTCGGCAACTCGTAGCGACAGCCATGGTGAGATGCTCGATGGACGCCTACACCACTAGATCCGCAGCTTCCGCGGGTCGCCATGATGCTGGACGTGGACCGGGCAACACCAAATGCAACAGGAACATTTCCACGGAGCAAGATAAAGCATGGACTGACTTGGTTTTGACCAAAAATCAGGATACGTCAGTGGATCTCATTCGGGCATTTCCTCGAGCGGGTGTCGTGCAACACTGAACGAGGGATTCCCGGCTCAACCAAGACTCGAGACGGGGCCAGGATTCTCAGCAAATTATTGGATATATGCCCTAAAGCTACTATGTAATAGTTACATGTTACGGATTTTAGTTGTACTATCATTATTATTAATTAATTAATGGCAATGACGTATTCATTCATTTGTCTAATTATTTTATATTTATGAATGATTCCATAAGATCAGTTACAACTAAACCTATTCTTGAGACGTCAATAATATATGTGACGGATTCATAGTTAGACTGAATCTTTAAATCGTTCCCAGTCGATGGATTATTGAGTGGATACTAATAATCTTGTTGAGACCGGTGTGTTCATAACTTTACCATCAAGTATTAGATACTTAAGGGAATGATGAGTCACAAGTCATTGGGTATTGTGATGCCTGAGTTAAGAACACGAGTGTTTATATTAGACAAGTTCACTGAACGTGACGCATGTGAAATGATTAGCGACATAGAAGCTTTTAGCGTGGTCAATATCTAATTGGTTATGCTTTAATCTTGTGTAAATAATCCTTAGACCTGAGGCACAATATTAACTTGTGTGTATAACAACTATGGTTCATGGGTGCACGTAATGTTAGGTCGTTAATCCGTCATGATACTTGATGGTCATAGTTTGTTCATATACGAAGTTGCACGTGTGCGCAATATGGAATCTGTCTCATTGTTAAATGCAATGTATAATAATGATATCCTATGCGATCTAATTATGACACTGCATTGAAATCCTCGGCCGGGGTTGTAACAGAGAATAAATTGTTTATGTCTCAAATAAAATGCATGTCAATTAGATTTGTGCATATGATCGAATTAGTGACTTGATAAATATTCCATGGTCTTTATTTGATTGGGATATAGTAAGACAGAGGGACTGAATTACACTGTAGCCAAAACTGACAGGTTCATTATATTCTTAAAGTATTCACGCTATCTGGGTAACGGTGACATATTGCTAGATGTCAATCATGACTTGTAGAACCCAAAAATTAATCGGGACAATTAATTCTTTTGGGAGTATTAATGTGTTAGTACAAGTCTTACCACTAACTTAGTGATGAACCTAGGGATGTCACACACCATAAACAATTAGGATAATGTGAAACAAGAGAGAAATATTTTTGTAAATGTGTTTGCAATTACTGCAATCGAATTGAGTCGGTTTGAAATTAAATTAAATGAGATTTAATTAAATTTGTATTATAGTCACGAGCCTACTTGCATATGATGCACATGCATGCCCAAAGTGGATACATGTTAATGTACCCTGATTGCACACACAAAGATTATGTTCCTTTATTTATGAATTAATTAATTATTTAATTAATCATGCACACGGTCACATAGCATGTGCGTTTCCTTTTTATAATAACAACTAAATTAATTAATTAAAAGCGTGCATGATCGTGCACGAATCGACAACAGTTCAGCAACCGTTGATGATTTCGTGGAAGTGTGTTTTTATTAAATGCCGCAACAAGGAGAGATGAAGGCTAGTTGCTGAAAATAGAGAGCAAAATATGTGCGTGTTCTTGTGTCTTCGAAACGCAAGAAAGAAAAGGATTTTCTCTCGTTGAGGCCGTGACTAAAAACATCAAGGATATGGCAGATTATCTCCATGAGATCGCTAGCACGATCATAGTGGTAAATATCCAAAAGTTTTCTTTTCTATTCGACATCCATTGTTGGTGTGTCTGAACTAGAGGTCTGACGTTTGTGGGACTTGAATTGTAAAACATTCGAATTAATTCATATAAAGCATGCTTCGAGAGGTAATTCGTTTAACTCCCTTTTTATATTTAGATTTTTGATTAAAACGCATGAACAATGCCTTTGGAAATTCATGTATAAAATATATTATTTTTGTTCCTGCTGCGTTCTTTTTGTTAATTTACCTATACGTGATTCATGAAACCCCAACACAAACAACCAACAACGCCCGGTGACCTAGCCAAGGACCTACAGATAGCCATGAACCCCGGCCCGGTGTACCCACAAATGGGCAGCAGACAGAAGGAAAAACAGAGTTTGCCTGTTCGAGCTTGAGGACGTCTACCGGGGGTCGTCGGATGGAGCTCGCATGCCGCCCAATGTGTCGGCCGAGGCTCTCTCTCGCTCTCAATTCAATCTCGGCTCCCACTAGTGGCTCCTCTCTCTCTTCTCTCCGAAAAACCCCTTTGGCTGACTCTCCCTCTCTTGCTTTCAAGCACTGACATGCATGGCCTCTGACATGCCAGCTGCCCTAGCCTTGACCACCAACTCTCACTCGACGCCCTCTCTACAACTTTTGATCTCCTTTTCCATGCCGTCCTCTCTGTCTCCTCCTCTCTTTAGCTAACGTTCAGTTCAAAAGGGAGGGAGCTAGAGAGAAAAGGAGAAGGCCAGGCCTGGGGGAAAAGAAAGAGAAAATCGGATGGGCCCAAACTAAAAGAGGAAGAAAGGAAAAGAAAGAAGGCCGGGTCAGTCTGCACCCGACCTGGTTTCACTACTTCTTCTTTTAATACTTGTAATATGATGCTCTTAATGTCTATACGCGATGCAATTTGAAGGGATACTATTTTTGTTAGGACTTAGAAATTAATCTCTAATTTTCTATGCATTTAGTGAATGATTAAAAGGGTCGTTGAAATTTAGGTGTCAATATATCTAACAACTTAAATTTTAGTTTGAACTTTCTAACATGAATAGTTCTCCCTCCATCATGATCAATTTCTCTCCCACACTTGAAACAAGAAAACTTATAAGTTCATGCTTGTTCACACATTATCTCTATGTTTTGCCGAAATTTTTACTATTTCTGCATGTATCGGTTGAAGCTGGAACATGGTTTTATAAACCTTCCTCAATTGTCTGTCTTCTTTAGCTCCTCTCTCTCTCTCTCTCTCTCTCTCTCTCTCTCTCTCTCTCTCTCTCTCTCTAGCCTAAGGAGAAATTTCTCAGCCCATTGCCTCTTGAAAATAACTAGCTCACCTGTAATGTTGGCAATGTGAGCTCTGTTTTGTTCTACGAGATGAGGACCTGCAGATCCTAATTCACAATGAGAAAACGAAAAGGCCATTGCTAAACAAACAAATCGCGCTTGGGGGGAATCCTCTATAGAAATAGATACATGTACACCAAATTCGAGTTGAACAATGGGGATTAGACAACTAGTACTGTCATTGGAGCTCTCATCGAAGAGAGGAGGTAAGGTAGGGTCTTAATTGTCTTTACAAAAGTACAATTTTTTCTTTAAAAAGAAAGGAGGAAACAATTCTCTTTCTAAGACCAATTTTTTATAGGGGTGTGCAACGTGAACCACCTGAACCGAATTGAATCGGCCGGTTTTAGGCAGTTCCCACGGTTGGCAGTCCAGTTCCCGATTCCTAATCTTGGAACTAGTGGTCGATCAGTCTAGTTCCCAGTTCCAAGGTGGGAACCAGACCGACCAGACCGAATCAATTTTTTTTTATATATAATTTATATACAAATAATATATAATATATATAAACGTTATAAGTTATTACAATCAAAATTGCAATTGAGGTAGTAACCTCTTATGTGGCCAAGAGAACACTTCAAGCCTCCAAGAGTCCCACATTGACTAAACATTCAAAGAGTAGAAAAGAAATTGTTTATAAAACCTTAGCCAAGCACAACCGCTAACCAAATTTTTCATGGCCTTTATGGTTAAGGTTAAGTGTGAAACACATGAAGTGTGATTAATATTCACACAAGTGAAGTTTGAATATTTGGCAAGTAGAAACATGTGTGATTAGTTTTGTTGAATCGCCTAAGAATCAAATTGGATTGATCGGGTCGGTCTGGAGCACAGTAACTCTTTAGTGAAAAAAAAAGTGTCAATTTTGTTGGACTGGATCGGACTAGAATCGATGGTCTGGTTCCCGATCCTAGGACCAAATAGTCTGGTCCATGGTTCCCAATTTTGGGAACCGGTGCTCCTAGTCCGGTTCCCAGTTTCAAGGTAAAACCGGACCGAACCGGGAACTGATTACCCCTAATTTTCTACACTATTTGTCATTAAAGAAATTGACTACATTAATTCCACATTCTAGTTATGTTCGACCCCATTTGTTTTGCAAAAAATATGTGATTTGGACAACATCTTCTTTAAAATTATTTCTTTTATCACTTAAAATAATCAGTCAATAAAACATCTTTATCATCGAAAATAATTTATGTTCAAATATTTTCATTCATTCATTTTTATAAAAGATATAAATAATTATTTTTAGGAAAATGTTTTTCGAATCATTCACAATCTGCAAAACAAACGGAGCTTTTATTTTTGTAACTTCAGATCATGTAGGCTACCTTAGAGTCTAAAAGCACAAGCCTACCAACTAGCAATTATCGTCCTAAATCACATCTTGTGTGCAACTCTCGTGAGGATACACCGTCTTTCTTTTATCACACAGGCCATTTGAAAACGTGCATGGTCAGACTGAGTAGTCCTCGTTGATTCCTCAGGAGACATATTCTTAACTTATCCATGAAGGTTAACATTTGAAGGAGGAAGTTCCAAGAGAGGACTTGTCTGTCCCCTTTTCGACTTATGTGACAATGAATGAAATTGATAAGAATGATCATGAATCTTACCTAACCATTAGCTGAAATTTTTTTTAACTTAATTGCTTTAAAAGTGCAGGACTCACGGCTGAGGAATTTCTTAAGGTTGAACATCTTCAGTTTGTAGCAGGTAGCTGAATGTTTAACTTACGATTCTTAGTTATAGGAATTACTAGTGAGACTCTCCCGCAATAATATAGCTAAATCCCAAAATAAACAATTTCTCTCTCTAGGTCGGCACACAGAGCAAGACCTGCTCAGACCCCAATCAATTTTTTTTAAAAAATTAATTAGTTATTTAATCATTGGCAAGTCTTTGCAAGGTTATTTATGCACAGTGCCTGAATCAACCTGCTTATCGTTAATGTCTTCAAACTAGCGGATTGAAAAGGGAAAAGCACAAAAAAATGTCACAAATCTATGACATTAGTATCAATTCAATTTTAAACCTTTTGATTAGATCAATTTAATCATAGTATTTTTCACATTAATACCGATTTAGTCATTTTGGAAAATTTTCATCAATTGGCGCTAACATGGCCGGTCGTCTAGCCAAAGCTAACTTGGTAATTTTTCAATAATTTTTTTATTTTTATTATTTTATTATTTTTCTCTTTTCTCCTCTTCCTCCTTGGATTTCTTCTTCTTGCAGCAGCCGACGAAGCTCTAGCTAGGCTCTCCGAACACTAGGCAAGGGTTGTGAAGCCCTTGCCCGTCACCAAAGAGGGTGAGGCCTTTGCCAGTCACCAAAAAGGGTTGCGGCCCTCATCTGGCATCACCTAGGGCCACGGGCCTCGGCCTTCACCCAAGGCAAGACCATGGCAAGGTTGGTCTTGCCCAGATCTAGGCAAAGCCACCTTGCATGTGGCCTTGGGCAAGAGTCGTAACCTTCTTTGACAGCAACAAACCTTTTTGAAGCCTCGCCGGCCAATATAGGGAGAAGAAGCCTAAGGAGGAAGAAGAGAAAAATGAAAAAGAAAAAGAAAATAAAAAAATAAAAAATTTTGAAAAAAGTAAAAATTTATTTGAAAATTGTCATGTAAACATTAGCCGGATGCCTGGTGAAAATTGGCTAAAAGGATCGAATTGGTATGAATGTGAAAATGTTTATGACTAAATTGATCCAATCGAAGAGTTAAGAATTAAATTGATACCAATATCATAGGTTCAGAACTTTTTTTATACTTTTCCCCTAATGGCAATGGTCATACTGATCACTTATTAACGCAAGAGTCATGCTAAAGATATCACAAGTACTGGGCATAGAATCAGTGGATCATATTCAAACAATCAATTGAAATTTTGCACATCACTTTGTAAATCAATTCTATCAGATTTAGTCTTACTACCTCTAATACTACATACTAGCCTGACCATCTCTAACAATATTCTTGATAAAATTTTGGTCAACTAATAAATCATCTCTTTATTTATCCGTTTGATTCCCTATGTGTTCTTCTTAATAAGCATCCTAAAGCATTCACTTGCGTATTAACTATTTACATCGTAATGATGAGCTAAGCTAGTATTTCCAATGAATTTGGTTTAATTACTAATAGTACGAGCTGCGATATCTTTCCTTGACAGTTGTCATCCAGTCAAATAATCTATTGAAGCAATCCTGAGATGATAGTTCTCATGCACAAAATTTGGACAGGAATGAAATCTATTACCTTCTCATAAATGAAATCTATTACCTTCTCATAAGGTATGGTCATATTCCTATATGATTTGGGTTTGCCTATGAGATTATGCACATGTGGTCTGGTTAACATTTCTTGTGTTAATCATCATACCTTTTATGTTCTCACTAATAGATCATTTTTTGATCAAAAATCAACTCAACGGATTGTCCCGGGCAGGGTTTCAAAGGGACGCATCAATGGAAGAATGCAAACCGCAAGTCTTAAATATTTGGACGGATCATGGCCAGTGAAACTCATGTACTACCCTCAAAATGACTTGAAAAAGCTCTTTGCCGGTCGCGCCGCATTTTAGGGAGGAACTTCTCTAAAGGAAGAAGATGTATGTATGTTTGAGCTTGTTAGAATTGATACTATTGAACTCAATCTCCATTTTTTTTCTTATTATTTTTTATATACCAATTATGTAGACTTTCACATATTAATGAGTAATTTCGGAGTTCGTGCTATTAGCACAGTCGAAACCGGTGATAAATATATCAATGGAAAAAGAATTTTCTATGAGATAAAATGAGTGGTTAAATCACTTTTTTTTTTTCTCAAATGGCAATCAGGTGTATAAATAATAACGCTATTGTCCCATTATCTAATGATGGTATGTTCTTAAGATAACATATTTTTGGACAACGTCCTTTTAAGATAATATTGTAGATAAGCACCGCTAAAATAGACCACCCAAAGATGCAGTTAATTGACATTATGATTTATTTCTGTGACCATAAACTAATTACTAATATTAAAAAAGACGATGCCCATCTAAATTTGTGCCTATGATTTCTGTGACCATTAACATGGGGTTGGGAAATTAGTATAGGCCATCCCAAGCAATAATTACATGGTTTCATAGTCAAAAAATGGTGGCTGAAATTCACGAAGCATTACTCATTGGTTATGGTCACCTAATAATTTTCAAATACAAAGTCAACTCTACTTTTTGTATAATAATATCTGTCGCGACCCGATTTTTTCGAGTTCATCACCTAAAACTAGGTTAATGGATTACTAAGTCTTTAAGCTTAGTTCGGGCTCTCCCAAGCCCATACCAATTCGCGACTTATGTTTGAATTCTTAACATGCAAATGATTTTCAATCAGGAGTCGCCACTAATCTATTTTTGGTGGGTCGATTAGAAACCCAGTAAAGTAACAGGAGATTTACTTTACTCCTAGGAACCAGAGATTTATGAGTTTGGGGACTTGATTACATTAGATTTCTCTAATGCCCTTTCGGTACCATTTCTTTTTTAATTTTTTCAAAATGTTTTTGCAAGCAGCTGATTTATTTTAACCTAAATTACTATCATGCAAATGTGGTGGCCACACGGGTGCTCATCCATTATTTGAAACATTCAAATAATAAATCGCATCACACAAAGCAAGCAATCATTTCTTTTGGGATTTTCTTAAAAATTAGAATTCTTTTATAAAATGCATTTTAACACTAAATGACTTAATCTTATTAATGTGGAAATTCTAATTAAATGGGTCTATTATGCAAACTAGTTATTCTATTATGCAAACTAGTTACTATGCACCTTATGACCTAACTTTACTAATAAATTCTAATTAAATGATCATATTATGCAACTAATTAACATGCACCTAGATTTTTGTATTTTTGTATTTTTTTTTATTGAAACTCAAAACAAATAAAAACCCTAATTGAGCTATCTAAAGTAATTTTCTAATCCATTTTTGGGATTAATTTGACTTAAACCCTATTCTGTCTTAGAAAACTATTTTTATTATTTTTTTATATTTTAAAAAGAGGATGAGAATATGAAAATGTGCCAATTATATCTAAGACTCTAAAAAAGGCTATTTAAGTCTAATCCTAACTTATTTCTTTTAAAACATCTAAAAATGCAGTCCTAAAAATATTACTAAAAATGCAATCCTAGAAATATAATCCTAAAAATTTGATTAATTAAACCTACGTGTCTATTATATTAAACCCTAATGTCCTATATGCTTATGCAATTTTTTGAATATTTTGATTTTTGATTTTTTTAGTTTCTTTTTAGTTTTTTTTAGGTTGAATAATTGTTAAACTAGGGTTAAATCTAAACAATTAATATAATCACTAAATAAATGATCAAAATAATTGAAAAAAATAACTTGTCGTCTCACAGGTTAAATTAACAATTATTCTAACCCTAATCATCACAACAACTCAAAATAATTAAAAAATCTAGTCCGAAGTCTTACGGACCAAATTAAATAATTATTATGATTTAACAATTGAGATTCTACCAAAAAGCCCAAAAATTAAAAATAATTAGAAAAATGATTCGATATCTCTCGGATCAAATTAATAATTATATTAATTTCGGACAAAATCCCAGATGATGCATACTAAGTTCACAAATACTAACATCAAATATTACAACTTAAATAGATAAACTAAAATGAGATAAAAATAGAACAAAATAAATAAAAGGAAAAGCTAAACCACCTAAAGAAAGAGGGGCTTGCTGCAGCGTTGATGGGCGCCGGACGGATGGTGGCCGGCGTCGGGTACTGCAGGTCAGTGACGGCAAGGTGGCACGAGAGGTACAGGCACGGGTGTCGGGTCGAGCAGCGAGAGGGCTCGCGGGCGTTGCGGGTCGCAGGTTGCTGCACAACGATGCTCGCGGGTGCTGGTGCGTGGAGCAGGGGCGGATGTCGAGGCAGAGACCGGCGGCGATGAAGACGGTCTCCAGCGGCAACGGGTCACCGGAATCATGGGTCGGCGCGGCACGAATGGGAGAGCTCGGGCGGACACCGGTAGGGCTTCGAGCGAGGTAGTCGCAGCTAGCCTCGGCTTCCAGGTGGCCTCGGCGTGGTGAGATGGCGGCGTCTAGCGGGCAACGTCGGTGGCCGGTCGGGATGCTGGCGGAGCGGCGGTGAGCGCAGAGGTCTTCGCGGATGGAAGTTGCAGAGGGGGGCGAGCGGCGAGGGAGATCTGGCTCGAGTCCGGTCTCGGCAAAGCTTCGGTGGGCTGGAGTGGCAGATCGGGCTCCGAACGAGTGCGGGGACAGAAGCTGAAGGGGTCCGGCGGTGCGGCTGAGCGATGCAAGCGCGGCTAATGAGCGATGGCAGCCGAGGCGCTTCCGGCGGTGGTTGGCACAAACGCGGGATCAGCGTGGACAGAGGAAGAAGACGCTGCTTTGCTTTTTTTTTTTTTTTTCCTTTTTTTATGTCTCTCTCTTACCTGCCACACTATGTACCCTCTCTGCCCCTTCACCTTTCTGCAGAAGCTTTTTGCTTTTTTTCTACTTTCCTTTCAAGGATCCCCCACAATCTCTTTCAATTTTGGCTCTTTTTTTTTTTTTTGTGTTTTTTCTGGTCCCCCCCTCGAGACGAAGAGAAAGCCCCCCTATTTATAGAGTGAAAGCCAATCGCTGAGGATTACCTTCGAAAATACGAGATGTGCTCAACCAAAAAGAGGTTCCAAAATCTAAAATCATCTGTTAAAATCTTTCTAGCTGACTCACTCGACCATTGAAGATTTTATATACTGTCTCAGCGATTGAAGATAAACTGAAATTTTTTTGTGAAGATTTTCCAGATAATTCACTCAAGATAAAACTCCATTATCCAACTCTAAAATCTTTCGAGATATCTATCCGCAACAAAATATTTTAGATTATTCCTTATCCTCCTTAATATTCCCAACGATTTTACCACAAAAAGACTAAAGATAAGATTGCAATATTTTTTAAATGTAAAAAAGACTACCGTAATATCACATCAAATCTCAATTTCTCATAAGA
This sequence comes from Eucalyptus grandis x Eucalyptus urophylla, assembly GCA_028830015.1. Classification (NCBI taxonomy): domain Eukaryota; kingdom Viridiplantae; phylum Streptophyta; class Magnoliopsida; order Myrtales; family Myrtaceae; genus Eucalyptus; species Eucalyptus grandis x Eucalyptus urophylla. The sequence continues at coordinate 25,812,827 of CM054198.1, read as the reverse complement.
TAATTAATTAATTAAAAAGCAACGGGCTTGGGCTAATTTGCTCCTTTCGTGGGCTTAATCCAACTAATTTGAACCCATCTGCACCGGTCCAAAAAATAAAATGCCAATTAAAATAAAATAAAAAAATGCACCTAAATCTATATGCTATGCAATTAATATATATATATATATATATATATATATTGATAAAATTAAACCCTAATTTTTTAATGCGATAAATCACTACACGGACCGTCAAAATTTAGGTGTCAACAGCTGCCCCTCTTTGAAGGTGAGCTCGAAGAGGTTGCCTTCAAAGACAAATTGAGATCTGAATTTTGACCATGCAAATGCACTGAATGATTTTTTTTTTTGGCGGAAAATGAATTCCATCTTTTAATGCAATTTATATGATGCATGGAAATGCTAATGCAAATGCATGATGTCAAAGGAAAGAACGTACCTACAATTACTTCCCAATTAGTGCGGTAAAGCATCTTGAGGTACATGATAAATCCCTATTTACTCCACAAGTACCCAACTCTCACTTAGGTTCCTTGAAAAGTATAACAGGCAATAGATTGAGACATCCAGATCGAGACTGAGATGTCAAGATTTTTGAAAAATTCAAAATACCTAGATCCAGACTAAGGTATAATGAGAATGATTGACAAACATTCACATTCAGAGTGAAATGTTTCAATGAAAATAATCAAGACATCCAGATCCAGACTGGGATGTCAAGATTTTTGTACTCGAGATACCTAGATCCAGACTAAGTATAACGAGAAAGATCGAAAAAACATTCACATCCAGAGTGAAATATTTAACGAAGAGAATTGAGACATTCAGATCCAAACTGAGATGTCAAAATTTTGGAATGCAATTTGTATGCAAATGGTAAAGGAACCTACCTGGAATATCTTACCTTTAAGGAGGGTAGAGTGATTCAAGATAGTTGGTGTTACCTGTTCAAGACTCGTACTTTTCTACGATCACCTAAAATAGTAACGAAGAGACTACTTTCCTAGGACCCGTACCTTTCTACGGTCGCCTAAACAGGGGTTTACCTTCTAGGACCCGTACCATTCTACGGTCGCCTAAACGAGGTTTTGCTTGGCTAGGACCCGAACCATTCTTCGGTCGCCCAACCTTGCAACAGAGATCAACTGACTAGGACCTGAACCGTTCTTCGATCGCCTTAATCAGATTGAGTCTAGAGGAAAAACTTTGGGGGACAACTCAGTCGAGTGTCGATTAAAAGGGACTCTGGGCTACAAAAGCACGCTGGGTCAATAAAACTGGACAGCTTGACCAAGTCAAGTGTCGATGCACTTAAGAGAGAATACCTGCACAATGTTAAGTATTTTAGAATATGGTAGAGATATACTTACCTGGTGATATCTCTAATTCTTAGGGATATTTAGATATCCTGTGGAGGTCTTTCACCTCCTGATGGAGGTTTCTCATCTTCTAATATCATGAAACATTCTGAAAGGAACTTGAATTACCTGTCAGACATGACTTAGAGCAAAAACTGATATGCATTCATCAAAGAGATAGACAATCTAAGCTACTCTAGAATGCACATTTCAAAATTCAGTGAGGTTTTCATCAACTCAATCGGGGTTTATGCATAATGACCTTTGCATCACCCAAATTTCCACTGGAGAGAATTATCATTTAAGACAATCTTCACTCATGACATGGATTTCTTAAGAATACTAAATGAGAGACTTTCGGTTAGAAAGGACTTTCACTCACTCTCATTTAGAATGGCTATTTTATGAGAATCACTCAATTTTATCATATCGACATGGGTCCGAGTATTCTCGCAAGCGGTACGATCTTATCAATCTGAGAGGTCTTTAACAAGGACCATAATGTGGCTTGGTCAACGACTTAACAAAATGACTCTTTGAGTCAAAGCTATTGAATGAACTGTCTTGTAATCATCTCCGGGTTTACAAGTCAAGAACCCTGCAAAATGAAAAAGAAATAATCTTGCTCACACTTCTTCGAGCAATGCTTATAAACATATGAACTCTTACATTAATTCAAATGCCCTAATTTGAAGAGACTTTGTAAGGGACGCAACGTAGGTTGGGTTCATGGGTTGAGAAATAAAAGGATCATTAGGCTCAAAATGTGTGTAAAAGGTGTGAGTTGATGATCATCTTGGCATTGCCACCAGTTTTCTTTTTCACCATTGGGGATTGCCTTTATGAAGTCCCCCATTGATTGTAGAAACTCGGCATTTGAGTTCTTTGACTATTGCTCCATTGTGATTCAATTCTTGTAATTGACAGTCACCTATCTTGACTCTTTTTTCATCTATGGGCATTGGCCTTGCTTTTACTAGGCACACCACTTTTTCATGCCCCTAGTTCTCATGCATGTTTTTCTTCACTTCTTTTCATGGACATCAGCCTTACTTTTACTAGGCACACTGCTTTTTCATGCCCCTTAGCTCTATTTTGAATTCAATTCTTGCGCACAATGCATGCGTCAAGCAATTACACTTTGAATGACACTCAAACTTTTCAAGAGTCTTCATCTGCCTTTTGCCTTGCCCCAGTGTGGGGGATGATCACCAACTGAGTTTAAAGAAATGAAATTGCAGGCTCAAGTGGGCTATGCAAAGGATATAAGTGTATAGGATAGAGAAAGAAATGCTCTTCATCATCCTAAGGCACTTAAATTAACACATGAATTCAATGTAATAGCATGCCTTGAAGATTGATGCAAGTGAGAGCAAGAAAATTTCAATTCATTTTTCTCACCTCATGATGCCATTTGATCTCTTAGTTGCCCTGATGTGGGGTGATTCTTGACAGGGGTGATTTGAAAAGAATATCCATAAGTGTATGGGCTCAAAAGGGTTAAGCAACAGATCACCTGTAGTGTTTGGGATAGAGATATGAATTGCCTCTCATTATTTTGGTTGCCGTACCTTTTGCGAGAGAACTCTTTACCTTATGGATATGAACCTTCCTACACTCATCTCACAAGTGTATGAATATGGAACTGTGTATATGATAAGGTTTGCCTTTCATCATCCCGACTCGTCTCATTTAGTAGGCTCAATCAATTTCACTTCATTCATTAAATTAGTCCATCTTGATATTCTTTAGTGGAATTGATGGATAAAACATGTAAGAGTCATCATGCAAAAAAGAATTCAACAACTTTAAGCATGTCAACTTCAAACAATTTTCTATACTGCAAAATGGTTTTAAGCATTCATTCAAGGATTCCTCTACAATGGGAATTGCCTCAGTAGTTGATGTCTTTGGATTGTTCCTATCATTCAAGATTGAAAATCCACTTTTGTCCCTGCACAAGAGAACGTGCATCAGTATGATGCTATGCAACATCAAAGTAAATTCAAACTGCACATCCATTTTGGCTCGGGTTGAGACTTTATCCCAGTCTGGTCACTACCAAAACCTATCATGCCCCCAATTTGTCAACTCTTCCACCAGGGAATGATGGTCCTCTTTTACTTGCCCCAAATCTTTTCATTACAAGTGCGCTATAAACCTGTTAATCACAAGTCAAGTTTATGATCATTGAAACTTGATACGCCGTTCTCAGATGCCCCTTGTCATAACAAGTTATAGAATCATGCTCTGAGACAAGAAGCAAATGAGTCAGATAAACAAACAGGTTTAATCTGCTACAAGCTTTAGCAAAATGTTTTTTTGTTTGTTTGTTTTTACAATGAAATGCTTTTGTTTTTTTAAAAAAAAGGTTTTTGGGAGGAAACATGAGAAAGTCCAGCCCTCAGGATTTTTCCGTGGATGATATTTTTCTTTTTCATGGTTGGATATCATCATTGGACTGGTTTGGTATACTCCATCATGTCCTCAAAATTGGAAATAAAATTGTAATTTCATTGAATAGAATCAAATGAATTACATTATTGGAATGGAAATTGTGATTCCTAAACACCTAAAAAGAGAAAAAATCAAAAGCGATTCCTAAAAAGCGAAAACCAATTCCTAAAAAGCAATAAGAATTCCCACACAGGGGAGGTGCAACCGAGCATGCCCTTAATTAAACAAGGAAAGTGAACTACTTAGGACCATGAATCATGCATGCTTGAGTTCTTCACCCTCCTTGCTCGTATGATGCGAACCCTTCAAATCAGAGATTCTTCCTTCTAGATATGTCACGAGTCTCTTCATGGTGGCATCAAATTCAGCTACCTCGGGAAAATGAGACGATTCAAAAGTTTTCTTGGCTCTCTTCTTCGAGTCGCATATTCTTATTGAAGATGGAGTACCTATGTTATCGCAGCCTTTTTGTTTGATGAGAAAAGTCACAGTAGCAGACAATTCATTGACTTGATTTTGGTGGTTTGCAATTTGCTTGTTCATATTGTCAATGATATGGTCCAACGTCTCATTTCGATCCGCCATTTTAGCTCTCGACCGTGTACGGATGGGTGAGCGAGATCGCTTCATAATCACCTAATAAATGGAAACATGTAAGCATGAAGTGTAAATAGAAAGCTAGTCCATGACAACCATTTAATTTTAGTCAAGAAAAGTCCACATATGAAGAGGATTTCCTAAAAACGGACTAGGAAAACAAAGATATGAGATGCCCCAATAGGGACAAAATTTCCTACTCATGAACTAGGAAGAGCCAAGACTTGAATTGAAAATAAATTTCCAATTTTTTTATTTTCCAAATGATTAATTACATGGCAATTTCCTCATTTCAGTCATGAAAGGAATTAGATCAAATGATTATCCTGAATTGTCATGGGCGGACCAAAAGCATGACAAAGTAAGTAAATTGCATAGTATAGAGATAGAAGACTTACTTCACCAAGGGAAATTAATGGCAATGACATAGACATGCACATGAGATGTGAGGCTCGATTTCTGTCTAAATGGCTTAACAAGGTGGAGCTAAGAGGATAATTTGACCGTTGCAGTCTCACATTAACGTGTCAGGTCCCCCTAATTCCGGCTCCGTCGAATGGAATACCTAATAATCACGCAGTCTCGCGGATATGGACAAACACATTTAACACCATGAAAGAAATTTCGGGAAAGAGAAGGTCAACCTCTACATAGCATTCTCGCTTTAGAGGAAGTATCATTCTCAACACCATCCTAGAAATCCTATCACAGCCTAGGTCTGACCGCAGGTTGTGTGTGCAAATAGTGTGGTGCTAAAGCAATAAAGCATGCACAACAATTTAAATGCAAACAACACTTCTATAGTTTTAATTCAAACATTTATCCCTAACTCCAACCTGCAAGACAGGGATTAGCAAAGACTACTCCCCTTATACCTTCCATCTGCAAGAACATTTAACACCTTAGAGATGTTAGGGACATACCTGAGATCCTCACTGCCAAACAAAAATATTTTTTCAAAAAGAAATTGGCCTAAGTCCACTAAGTGTTTTAACACAAGTCCCTAGCAGAGTCACCAAGCTGTCGCGACCCGATTTTTTCGGGTTCATCACCTAAAACTAGGTTAATGGATTACTAAGTCTTTAAACTTAGTTCGGGCTATCCTAAGCCCATACCAATTCGCGACTTATGTTTGAATTCTTAACATGCAAATGATTTTCAATCAGGAGTCGCCACTAATCTATTTTTGGTGGGTCGATTAGAAATCCAGTAAAGTAACGAGAGATTTACTTTACTCCTACGAACCAGAGATTTATGAGTTTGGGGACTTAATTACACTAGATTTCTCTAATGCCTTTTCGGTACCATTTCTTTTTTAATTTTTTCAAATTTTTTTTGCAAGCAGTTGATTTATTTTAACCTAAATTATTATCATGCAAATGTGGTGACCACACGGGTGCTCATCCATTATTTAAAACATTCAAATAATAAATCGCATCACACAAAGCAAGCAATAATTTCTTTTGGGATTTTCTTAAAAATTAGAATTCTTTTATAAAATGCATTTTTACACTAAATGACTTAATCTTATTAATGTGGAAATTCTAATTAAATGGGTCTATTATGCAAACTAGTTATTATGCACCTTATGACCTAACTTTACTAATAAATTCTAATTAAATGATCATATTATGCAACTAATTAACATGCACCTAGATTTTTGTATTTTTGTATTTTTTATTGAAACTCAAAACAAATAAAAACCCTAATTGAGCTATCTAAAGTAATTTTCTAATCCATTTTTGGGATTAATTTGACTTAAACCCTATTCTGTCTTAGAAAACTATTTTTATTATTTTTTTTATATTTTAAAAAGAGGATGAGAATATGAAAATGTGCCAATTATATCTAAGACTCTAAAAAAGGCTATTTAAGTTTAATCCTAACTTATTTCTTTTAAAACATCTAAAAATGCAATCCTAAAAATATTACTAAAAATGCAATCCTAGAAATATAATCCTAAAAATTTGATTAATTAAACCTATGTGTCTATTCCTATATGCTTATGCAATTTTTTGAATATTTTGATTTTTGATTTTTTTTAGTTTCTTTTTAGTTTTTTTAGGTTGAATAATTGTTAAATTAGGGTTAAATCTAAACAATTAATATAATCACTAAATAAAGGATCAAAATAATTGAAAAAAATAACCTGTCGTCTCACAGGTTAAATTAACAATTATTCTAACCCTAATCATCACAACAACTCAAAATAGTTAAAAAATCTAGTCCGAAGTCTTACGGACCAAATTAAATAATTATTATGATTTAACAATTGACATTCTACAAAAAGCCCAAAAATTAAAAATAATTAGAAAAATGATTCGATATCTCTCGGATCAAATTAATAATTATATTAATTTCGAACAAAATCCCGGATGATGCATACTAAGTTCACAAATATTAACATCAAATATTACAACTTAAATAGATAAACTAAAATGAGATAAAATAGAACAAAATAAATAAAAGAAAAAGCTAAACCACCTAAAGAAAGAGGGGCTTGCTGCAGCGTTGATGGGCGCCGGACGGATGGTGGCCGGCGTCAGGTACTGCAGGTCAGTGACAGCAATGTGGCACGGGAGGTGCAGGCACGGGCGTCGGGTCGAGCAGCGAGAGGGCTCGCGGGCGTTGTGGGTCGCAGGTTGCTACACAGCGATGCTCACGGGTGCTGGTGCGCGGAGCAGGGGCGGATGTCGAGGCAGAGACCGGCGGTGGTGAAGATGGTCTCCAGCGGCAACGGGTCACCGGAATCGTGGGTCGGCGCGGCATGAACGGGAGAGCTCGGGTGGACACCAACAGGGCTTCGAGTGAGGTAGTCGCAGCTAGCCTCGGCTTCCAGGCGACCTCAGCGTGGTGAGATGGCGGCGTCTAGCGGGCAGCGTCGGTGGCCGGTCGGGATGCTGGCGGAGCGGCGGTGAGTGCAGAGGTCTTCGCGGATGGAAGTTGCAGAGGGGGGCGAGCGGCGAGGGAGATCTGGCTCGAGTCCGGTCTCGGCAGAGCTTCGGTGGGCTGGAGCGGCAGATCGGGCTTCGAGCGAGTGCGGGGACAGAAGCCGAAGGGGTCCGGCGGTGCGGCTGAGCGATGCAGGCGCGGCTAATGAGCGATGGCAGCCGAGGCGCTTCCGGCGGTGGCTGGCACAGACGCGGGATCGGCGTGGACAGAGGAAGAAGACGCTGCTTTGCTTTTTTTTTTTCCTTTTTTTATGTCTCTCTCTCACCTGCCACACTCTGCACCCTCTCTTCCCCTTTACCTTTCTACAGAAGCTTTTTGCTTTTTTTCTTCTTTCCTTTCAAGGATCCCCCACAATCTCTTTCACTTTTGGCTCTTTTTTTTTTTTTTTGTGTTTTTTTTTGGTCCCCCCCTCGAGACGAAGAGAAAGCCCCTTATTTATAGAGTGAAAGCCCAATCTGTTCTACCTACGAATATTTGCATAACAACCTAATCGCTGAGCATTACCTTCGAAAATACGAGATGTGCTCAACCAAAAAGAGGTTCCAAAATCTAAAATCATCTGTTAAAATCTTCCAAGTTGACTTACTCGACCATTGAAAATTTTATATACTGACTCAGCGATTGAAGATAAACTGAAATTTTTTTGTGAAGATTTTCCAGATAATTCACTCAAGATAAAACTCCATTATCCAACTCTAAAATCTTTCGAGATATCTATCCGCAACAAAATATTTTAGATTATTCCTTATCCTCCTTAATATTCCCAACGATTTTACCACAAAAAGACTAAAGATAAGATTGCAATATTTTTTAATTGCAATATTTTTTAAATGTAAAAAAAACTACCGTAATATCACATCAAATCTCAATTTCTCATAAGATAATTAATTAATTAAAAAGCAACAGGCTTGGGCTAATTTGCTCCTTTCGTGGGCTTAATCCAACTAATTTGGACCCATCCGCACTGGTCCAAAAAATAAAACGCCAATTAAAATAAAATAAAAAATGCACCTAAATCTATATGCTATGCAATTAATATATATATATTGATAAAATTAAACCTAATTTTTTAATGCGATAAATCACTACACGGATTGTCAAAATTTAGGTGTCAACAATATCCAATAAGAGTGCTTTAGAAATGGATTATTCGCCAATCAGCAAAAAAATATCAAACCTCGGGAGCAAATTTCTCTCGACTAAAACGCAAGATGTCATAGAAGCAGATGATCTGGAGTGAAAAACTAATCAATTTCTCGAGCTCCGAGTCGATTCAATTTCAAGAGCAAGACGCAAGCAAAGTATAATTCATTTGAAAGCACATGTAATTACATTTGCTGCTCCTTGAAGCCCTCCCTCTTGTCCGTTTTGAAATTCCCTCAACATGATGGCTCATCTTCATCCTCATCCTCATCCTCGTCCTTGTTGGAGAGAAGACGGAGTTGTTGCCGAGCAAGAGACTCCTCCAAGAAGTAGCCCTCCCTTCTTCACACTCTGTGATAGGGTAATTCACTAGCTCAGTAGCTTTAATCAACCCAAGGGCTTCCATGGTTGTCCTATTCTTGCCATAACCATGATCCCTGGAATTTTAAGCATATGCATTCTTCCTGGAAACTAACATTTGCTCATTTCACCGGCAAAACACGAAATCCCCGCGTTCCAAGAGAAATCGTCCCTGTACGGCATGTAACTAAGGGAATTAGAGACTTACCCGCCTCTCCCATCCTCATGTATCCTTCGATAATCGTTTTCCCAGTGAAGTTATTTCTCGAGAGGCATATCGTCAAACAATGACCGTGCAATATCCATTTGACCGCACATGGTGTAAAGCTGAAGAAAGAAGGTTTGCGAGCGGGACGGTGCAGGAACAAAGCATAAGGAGGCCTTCATAACCGCTCGCAAAAGCAGGACAGACCATGGCAACTAGCTGAATGTCTTAACTCTCGACGATGAGCGGCAGTGACAGAGGTGAAATCTAGAGCTGGAACGGCGAATACCAAACTGAAGAAGTGTCGGATCTCTCTCTCTCTCTCTCTCTCTCTCTCTCTCTGTGGCGTTTCGTCAAACGTGTGATTACCACAATGAGGACGTAAGAACAGAGCAACCGCGCGGGACAGAGGTAGGAACTTTGCCATAGGAGAATAGATTCAAACTTCTCAATCAGAACAAACGGCGACGAGGTTGCATCAACGGAGCGTCGGCGTGACGAGGAGATCGTCGCAACGCCCGGGCGCCAAGTCACGACAGAGGATCGGAAGACGGCGTGAGATGTCTGCCGCCGCTATCCCTTCGGAACCTCTGGCAACCTTCTCAGGCTCCTAATCTCGAAACCATTTGCTTTGTCGATTGCTTGAATGCACTGAACGATGACGACGCTCGGCAACGATGGAAAATCCAGCGATGGAATCGCCCGGCAGAGATAATTTCTACTAACGGGTTTTTTCTTTTTATATGGTAAAAAAGTGGTTCGTACTAGCTAATAAGATTAGGTAAGTGGATAAATGAATTCTAACATGATTAACCCATTGCTAATTGATTGGTCATTGATGTGGCAATTAAGCAAATCCTCTGTCATATGACAAAGATGATAAATAGTGAAATACATAATTTCTCACAATTTGTCACCTGAGTATAACTACCTAAAACACACCATCCTCTAGGCATCTCCCATTTCCTTTCTTTTTTCTCATCCAAATATGTGAAAGTTGTCGTTTCATTCCATTTTCAATTCAATTTTGAAATTGTATCTGACATTGGAAATAATTCCTCCATCCACCATTTGATTTCATCCTCATAAAATTCAAAATCTCAGAATCATAAACCACAAGGTTCATTTTTGTGTAAGATTTTCTGACATTGATACTTCAAAGATGATGTTAGATAGCAGGAGTTCAGTTGTACTCCATTAAATTTTCTCTCTCTACTTGCTTTTCCAGTTAAACTCTTGGAAATTGCACGAGTTGCATCTGCTTTGTTGTGCTTAAGCATATGTAGACGTGCCATTTAGTTTCTACTTAAATAGAAGCTGGACTTCCGTCGGAAAGGTGGATCTTAGGGATTGTAACGGTGTTTCTCCATTACTTGTAAAGGTTGTAATGGTTGTGGTTTCCCGAATTATACAAATATTTTAAATTGTTGAGACAACTGAAGTGACTTTGCAATTAGCATTTCTTGTGTTAGTCATCATTTGTTGATCAGGAGTAAACTCTGCAGACTGTCCCTGGCGATTTTGAAGGGAACGCATTAAGGGAAGCATGCCAATCGTGGCTCTTAAATATTCGGACTGATCATAGCTAGCGAAGCTCCTGTACTACCCCACAACGTGGCTCGAGAAAGGTCTTTGCCTGTCAAGCTGCGTCTCAGAGAGGAACTACTCTAAAGGAAGGAGATGTCTGTGTTTTTGATCTTGTTAGCATTGATACTATTGAACTTAAAGTATCCATTTTCATAAGGAATGTCAAGACTTAGGCGTAAACTTTGGTATGCCTACAGAAAATTCTATTCTTCGCTATATTTTGTTTTGTTAATCAGGTCAAAGAAAGCAAAACTCTCTGCTGCAAGTAATTGAATGGTGATGTATTTCCTGATGATTTTCGGAAAGGGGTGGACGTTACAACTGGACATTGCATCTTCCAAAATACCAGGTACGTGTGTGACTAATTTCCAACCTCTTTGCGCATTGCGTCTTCATTCGACAAATAAAAGGTCATAAGCAATCCTTATCTAATGCCAATATGGAGAGTTGATCAACAACAAAGACTTTAGCATATTCCGTGAACTTGAATTAAGGATAACTCTTGCAAGCCATCGATTACACAAGAGGAAGTTTAGATAAGATGGCTAATCTTCACCTTTTCGCCTCACAAAATGGATGAATGACATCAATAGAACAATAATGAATCTTAGACTAATTATAAAACTGGATTGCCATAAAATTTCCAGAACTCATCGTCAGCGGGTATCCCAATGTTCTTTACCTTAGTGCTTTTAAAATTAAGTAATAGCACCATCTGCCAGTGAACTTGCTTGTGACCCCCCGTGTAAATCATTAGCAGTCAAACTACTTAGCAGGTTCTATGAGTCAGACACAGCTGGATCAAAAGAAACAGGGCTGCTCGCCTTGCCGTTTTTTGCTGATGAGATTGCTGAAGAGGCCATTGTCCGCTTCATAGATGTGCCCATCTTGGAGTGTTTTGTCTCCAACCATCTCTTGTTCTCCTCAGGTTCTATGAGTCAGACACAGCTCGATCGAAAGAGACAGGGCTGCTCACCTTGCTGTTTTTGCTGATGAGATTTCTGAAGAGGCCATTGTCTGCTCCATAGATGTGCCATCTGGGAGCATTTTGTCTCCAAGCATCTCTTGTTCTCCTTTGTTGCGGGAGTTACTAGAGGGACTCTCTCAGCAATAATCAAGCCATAAGACCGATGTACTTCATCTGCTCCATAGTTCTGACTCCCAGGTCACGCAACATCTGCAGTATTAGTCGATGTGTTAAACACTAATACAAATGCTATAAAAAGATTAACGATGGAGTGGTTCTTTAGATTAATTTAGATCATGTCTTTCTAACCAAAGCGCCATATTTCACCACGAAATGCCATAGCCTAAGGCACTACGATTATAAGATCACCCTCAATTCTGTCCGTCCTCATCGCCGACCGCCACTCCAAATCCGTAATCCGAAGCGTCTTGCTCTCCGAAATCACCGCAGTCAGATCAGACGAAAGACCAATTCGCGAAGAAGGGTCGGCCCGAAGCATCAGAATTGAAGGATTACAAGTTTCGGCAACCTCAGCATGAAACAAGGCCGCTCGGACCTTTGCCATGAAGGTCGAACACCGACTGGAGTTTGAATTTGTGGGGAATCTTTTAGCAGAAATGCAAGTGTTCTACAATCCCACCATTAAAGCTGCATGTTTACGCAGGTTAGAAGCTGCACAATCCAGGAAAATGGTTTCCCTCAGGGTACATATTTTTTTCTTCCGAAATAATTCACGATATTATTAAAAGATTCCATAAAAAGTTGGAGAGGACGGCCCGCTCAAGGGGAAGGAGGAGTATTCGAACGTTGGGCCAAGGAGATAAATCGAAATTGGGCCGAAGATAGTTGCGCTTCCTCAATTAAAGCTTTGCACCTCCCACCACACGTCTTCTTCAGCGTTACGGCGACCCGAGCTCCGGCAAATTCTCTATCCTCGACTGAAAACGTTTCAAATCTCCGAGCAGGGCCATGGCTTCCGTCTGAAACGCCGACAAAGCTGGGAACCTTCGTAGCAAGGCCATCCAGTAGAGCTCCCGACTTGTCGCGAAGAATCTCCGAAATAGCTCCAACTGTTTTACCTAAAAAGAAAAAAAAAAAAGCTCTGTCGACATTGATTTTCAAGATACGCAGCTTCGGCGGGTTCCGATTCTTTGCCGATTGAGTCTATTCTATGTAACGTTTCAGACTTTGGTGAGTCCGTTTCCTGAAATTACTGAGCATTGGCACAACTAACCTCGTCTGCTCTCTCCCTCTCAATCATCCTATGGAAAGCAACCCTTTCGAATATTTAGGTGGTGGTCCATTCGCGGTGGAGGAAAGGACGTGGAATAGGTAGATCAAATCAAGAAACTATGCTGATAATAGCTTCCTGAATTGGTTGTTTAACGGTTATATTCTGCATTCCTTAGAAATATTTTTCGCTAAATCAAAAATTATTACGACCACGGAAAGGAATGCTCATTTTCTTCTAAAATTAGTCAGTCTTTAGAGTACCAGAATTGAAATCAGATTCTATATCGGCAGATTGGGCAATACCGAGAAAAAGAAATTTAATGGCCTAAAAATAATTGTCATTTTGGGACTCAAGATGGACCATTCTTTTTAAGCCACATTTCCTGAATTTAAAAAAGAGAAAAACAAACGAACTTTAACATGGATGGCAGAGACGCGTGCTCTGTCCGTTGAAACCACCGTTGGAAACTTGCATACGTGGCGGCTGACGTGTCACTATATATCTATTCAGCAGGCTGACCAACCAGGCAAAAGAAAAACATGTCGAATTCTGCATCCTAAAAGCGAGCATATGTCATTAAATAGAAAAAGTAGACGGCTTTTAAAAGGAGTACCAGAGGAGGGCGACAGCGGGGAAGAGGAACCAGGGGACAGAGCTTTGCTTTTTAGTGGAGGAGGGGCTGCGAGCAAGTCGAATTTGAAGATTGGTAGCTGCGAGAACGCGCTTTGACCGATTGGAGTTTCGATTTGGGGCTTTTTTTTTTTTTTTTTTATTACGTCTACAATGCCCTGAATTCGAAACGGTTAGGGCTGTGCATTGTTAATTTGTGGGGAAAGTTCGAAGAGAAGAGGCTTCCTAACTATCGCGTTGTTTCCATTGATCGAGTTACAAGTAGATTCTCCATTTTTGTTGGAACATAGTAATTTTTTTTTCTTTTTTATCAATATCTCTCCTGATGGCAACGAGTGAAAGTGTGAGTGAGGTTGGTTTTCAAAGGGATTTTTAGTTTTTACCTCCATAGCTGATGGCAAGGACTCGAAATGTCAGATTGTGGGGATGCTTCAATTAACATAATTCATATTCGCAAGCGACCAAGAGGTTTTGCAATTGGCGATATTAGGACCTAACCATTGCTTGTACACTATCATGATGAACCGAAAAATCTAATATTTTGTTGATGCTTATGTTCAGTTTCATGGATGTCAGATCCTTTTGTTGTCAATGCATATTGTAAATCCTGCTATGAGATTTAGTAATTGCTTTCGATGCTTGGTCGTACATTTGCTTTGCAGAATGAAATTTTCGAATGGTTTAATCTTTGAAAGTTCTATTCACAACAATGAAGTTATATGGATGTTGATGGCATGAAAGGAGAAGTTGAAGCAGAAGATTCGATGGAGGGGAGAGAGAATGTGAATCTCCAGTCAATAACAAATCTTGAGAAGAAGATTAGTAAGTGCATGTCTGTCAATATCAAAAACAGAGGAGAGGAGTCATCCGCGTCGCTCGACGTGGTGTTCTAATTGAAAACAATGGCAGCTTCTTCCTTTGTTTTGATGATGGCGTCTACTAACGAAACTTCGATCCTTTTACTAATAAAACTCGATGCTTATTACTGTCTTATTTCGGTAACCGTTCCTCAACATCACATATGAAATTATAGTGTGCCTCGAGGAACGTTAACTCCCCATGCGTACAGCACGTTGGCTCAAAAAATAGGCACGCTCTGCCTCAAAAAGCAGAGACTATCTTATGCCGTGTAACACTACTTTTCTATGTATGTTGCCTCAAAAAACATCCAAAGTATCTCATACTTTGCATATCTTTCGATACCCAGTTTAAATTGAGATGCAGATTCAAATATCGTTCCTATTTCAAAAATAAGGTTCTCATGGCCACACTTTAGATTATACAAGGAGAACCTTTCTCAATTTTAACCCTCGTCAGCCTCACTATTTTTTAGAGTAACAGGTTCATCATCTCAGTTGTCATAGCTGTTATCTCCTCCTGTGGCATTAATAGGAAAAAGCAACGAAATCAAGCTCCATCGTTTTTATTATTTCCCTAAGATCCTTTCTATTTTGCCTAGCTACCTTATATTCCTCCTTATATGAAGAGTATTCCTCTTGAGAAGCAAGATTACTGCTTTCCCTCTGGTCTTCTACTCTATCCCCTTGTAAACAAATTTGCGATTGCATGTTTGGTTAGATCACACTAATGGTTAAGATTATGATGTAATGGCTGTTATGGTTATAACGTAACTAAGCTGTAAAACCTATTGCGCTGTTTGAAAGAGAGAGATAGGAGCAATGGAGATTGGTGAAGCGTGACGTTGGCATGATGTGCCAGTAACTGGAGGGAGTGAGCGGCGATGGTGGTGTGAAGGTTAGACAAGTGCAACGCACACAAAGAGGGAGGCTGCGCATTTGCTGCGCCATCAATTAGATTTAAGGGTCTAAGTTTCTGCAATTCTGCTGGTAAGTATCTCATATTTATGTCGATTGAGACAAAAACCAAAAGTGTCGCTTTAGGCTGCTTGCAAGGCTTAATTCGTCAAATTATCTCTAACCCACCTACCTTAAATAGTAAATCAATGATACATTCATGCTGGTGTCTTTAGAATGATAAATTTCCTTCTTTCCGAGTATATAGCCGAGATCAGACAATCTAGATGCCGTCCTGCACGTTAGCCAGTAAATATGAATTGGACAACCCATTTTTCAAGGTGGTGATGTGATGAACTTATATTAGGAGAAGTTTTGAAAGGTCTTGGCTGTTAATTCACCACTGGACTATCTCAAATTCAATTATGAATCCTAACAACATATCTTGCCTCATATTACCTTGGTCTAATGATGAATGGTAGTTTCCTCATCAGATTATATTTTGGTCACTTTATTTGGACTTGATCAGATGTATGAAAAGAAGATTACTGCGTGTATGTATGTAAGTATCGACCCCTCTCATAAATAAATAAATGAAAGGAAGAGGTATTGACCCTGTTTAATTAGATGGTAGAATTGACAAATTAGCAATTTGAAATGAAACGAAAGAAAGCCCGAGTTACATACTGTGTTTTTTAAGTTTTAATTTTTTATCAGTACATAATCACGTTGGCAGAGTGTTCCTCATGGATTCATCAAGTAGGACATTATGGAAGACAAGCAAACTGTGACTCGGGTATCCTGACAGATCATGGCCGGTGGAGCCAGGGTTCTATCGACATGTCCCAGCGGGGTTCTTTTCTGCTGGCTGGTATCTATTTACGAGAGGAACACGCCTACGAGTAAGAGACATCTGCATGTTAGAGCTCATCAGTCGTGGTTTTTCCATCTTCAAAGCCTCCATTCGCAGTGTTTAGTTCAGAACTCATTTTTCGCTGACGGAGATGCACACTGGAAGTTTTTGCCTTTTGATGTATCAATGAGAAGTTCAACACGTTTATGACAATCCTTCTCTGGGGAGTGTCTCTCATATTTGATGCTTCTTAAGGTTTCAAATCCATCATGGCTCAACTTCAACCTGCTCTTCAGGAAATAATTTGACATAGTTTGGTTGGGGAAGAGGGTTGCTATTACTATGGAGCAATACTGAAATGATCCTGCTCATCTCATCTACAGTTTGAAGAACAAGGGTATACTTCAAATAATGCCATCCCATCTTTGAGGTTATATTTTAATCCATTTCTAGTTGGAGGAAGTCTTCCAACCACACCTTTAATTGGTGAGTTACAAATATTGATATCATTCACATGTCAATTTACTTGTAAATAAATGTGCATGATATTTATATTTATAGCTTATCAATTCAATAAAACCGGCTGGAGGAAGTTTCCTCCAACTAGGGTCGGAAGACGTGGCCTATGATCTTGTAAATAGACTCTACCCAACACACGTGCATGAAACGGTTATCGTACTGAATCCCCGATTCACGGGAATTGGATAATGGAGGCTAAGTTTTGATTAAAAGATAACTTCATGTGCCCTCTTTAATATGTACTGATGTTTGACTCTTTTCGTTTGTCGTACAGAATTTTTGCCTTTCTAGGATTTCATTAGACCTTATAAATTATTCAAACAGTGCACAATCAGTCAGAGCATAAATACTATAAAGCTTTATCATATCGTCAGTGAGAGTCTTCCTTAACAAGATTGCCTCCAGAACAGAGGCAAATTGCACAAACCACTTTTCTTGAGTGACTCCTGGTCAACTTATCTAAATCTTGATTTCCATCACTGTATTAGTTTCCATTCTGTGTTAAATCTTTATGGTGAGTAAATCAACTAACGAAAAGTTCAAACTGGCGTCATCTAAACATTTCATTTTTTTTTGAAGAACAGAAGAGATCGGACGGTCTAGATTCAAAGCAAGCCATTCTAAGCAGGTTTTTGGTGGTCCTACGAGATCGTGGCCTCTTCCTAGTTTTGAACTGGCCAGTGAATTTGACTCGGACCTTTTTTCAAGGTGGTGATTTGGCCATCTTATATCAAACAAGATATAGCAGTAAGATTTCCTAAGCTGATTGGATTTCTTTACGAAACTATCATTTACCTTGCATCTGTTCATGCCTATTTGTTTAAATAGGCAAAGATCCTCTCTACCCTCATGCTAGTTCTAAGCGCGGAGATTTGACATTTTGACTTTTGCCTGCCAAAGACTGTTGATTAGAGTTACCAAAACTACCATATCAATCTACATTTTGCTCGCTTGCTTGAGTAAGGGGATGCTCCCCTAGTCTTTCTTTACCAAGCACGGGTTGTTCAAACATGTGTGGGCAGCATGTTCCTCGTAGGTTCATAATGCAGCACATTCTGAAAATCAAGGAAATCGCTCCTCTTAAGCATTCCAACAGATCATAGCCGGTGAAGCTTAGGAGCTATCCACATGAGGCGATGCTCTCTTCTGGTTGGATCACATTTGGGAGAGGAACTTGCTTGAGTGTAGGAAATGTCTGCGTGTTCGAGCTTATAGATAGGGATGATATTGTGTTCAAAGCCTACATTTTCAGCAGAGCAGGTAGAAACTTCATTTACGTTGTTTGAGTGAAATTTTAGGCTGGTTATGGCGTGACATGAGTTCTATGCTAACGATCTTCATGGTCAATTAAAGAAACATTTGCACCGATAAAGTCTCTTAAAGTTCTCACTTTAACTGCAGCCAGGAGCAAACAGTCTCAATGCAGAATGAACCATTCTGAGCCAGTACTTCATGATCCTACTCCTTCAATGCCTCTCACTACTCTTGAGCCAGAGAATTAAATTCGGAGATTCACTTCTTCAAACTAATGATACAACGGTCTCATTTTAAAAAAATTGTACAATCTCGAGCCTAATCCATCATAGCCATTTCTCAAGTTTAATTACAATCCCTATCTATTGCAATTGTGCCAATTCAATCCTAAACTTTTTATAATTGTGACAATTCAGTCCATCCGGCCAAAATTGGTCGGTCGGCGTTGACATGGACACCGGCTGTCCGACGAACGCTGATGTGGCATTTTTTCATATATATATTTTGAATTTTGAATTTTTTTTATAGAATTTTTGAATTCTTTTTTTTTCTTTTTTTACTCCATCATCTTCTTCGCCACCTGGCCAGCCGGCGTCGGCTGGAGGCAAGGGCTGGCGATGGCAAAGCCTCGCTAGATCTAGCAAGGTCAGCCTCGCCAGCCACTGGCGAGGGCGAGGCTCCACCAGATTCGATGAGCTCGGCCCTTGCCAGATCTGGGAGGGCCTCGCCTAGCCAAGGCGAGGGTCAACCTCGTCAGTGGCCGACGAGGCGACCTCCTCAATCGGAGGATCTACAGGTGGCTATTCCTCTCTCTCTCTCTCTCTCTCTCTCTCTCTCTCTCTCTCTCTCTCTCTCTCTCTCTCTCATTTGAAGTTGTGGGGCTCACTCGGAACCGTTCTCTTTCTCCGCCTCAATCCGTGCCTTGCGATTGCGCCTCTAGAGTGCAAGCGAGCTCGCAGCTTTCGATCGCCGCCGCATTGTGGATAGCGGGCAAGGAGCCTCGCCCCCACTAGTGGCCGGCGAGGCTAACCTCGCCAGATCTGGTGGGCCTCGCCCTCTCCGGCCCTTGCCTCTAGCCGGCGTCAACCGGCCAGGAGGCGAAGAAGATGATGGGAAAAAAAGAAAAAAAAAAAGAAAAAATATTCAAAAAATATTCAAAATTCAAAAAAAATAAAATAAAAATATTTTAAAATGCCACGTCAGCATTCGCTGGACAGCCAACGTCCACGTCAGCACCGGCCGGCAAATTTTGGTCGGATGGACTGAATTGGCACAATTGTAAAAGGTTTAGGATTAAACTGGCAAAAAAAAAATTAGGACTAAATTGGCTTAATTGCAATAGGTTTATGACTTTTTTTTGGTAATTCTCTCAATCTTGCCTCAATATTGTTTTTCCCCAGGTTGATTTGGTTTGTATAGGGAACCATATGACGTGATAGTTTTCCTGAAGTAATTGTGGGGCATCCCCATGATGGAGTTAACGCGGAATCAAGAAAAAAAGAAGAAAAAGCAGTAGTAAAGATTGCAATGAGGTCCAGACTATTCATTCACTTGCATATCCTCGACAAGCTGCTCCATCACCATCTGAGTGAAAGGATGGACAGTCACTTGAATTGAGTACTAACAGTTAATGGCAGTAATTTGTTTGAAAATGCCTTTTTAACATTGCGGCTTAAGATCGATGGGTTTCATGACCCTCTTCAGACTGTTGACTTAAGCTGGCCTTGTGTGCTTTCTTCCCAAGAGCGCAGGCTTACATTATTGTCCTTCTTTCACCATACATTGGTTGTTCAAACATCTGCCCATGTGCAACATGTTCCCAATCAATTCACCAGGCAACATATTCAATAAAACAAGAAAAAGGGAACTCTTAGTCATGGCTAGTGAAGCTTGTTGGATGCATCTTGTGCAATCCCAAGATCTCCATAACCAGAACAAGAACATGTACAATTGAGTAGAAAGATTAACGCACATGGATCCATCGAATATAGAGCGGAAGCATAAAAGGATTACCCACATATATCAAGGGGATCCACGCATCAAGTCCTTCTCCTCTATTGCCCTTCGTATCACTGGCTCAATGAGGCGGCCCCCTCACGTTTAGCGTTAGGTAAACGCCCCTTAGGTGAGGATACATGTGAGAATTAGGGTTAGAGGAGAGACTTGAGCACTATTTATAGAGTTTCCAGCCAGTCCCCCTCATTACGGGCCAGGCTCAACTCGGCCCATACTAGCCAGCCCCATATTAGACTAATTAAGAAACCTTCTATCTCACCTTAGACCAGCCCTGTTTTACGGTAACCGTAAAAACAGTAAATTACAATATCAATTAATGTAGTCCACATTAGGAAAACTCTTACATTCTCCCACTTGGACTATATTAATTGAAATCGTACCTTATGCGCGTGCATTGGTCCAGAGATAATTCTTAATAGTCAATCCTATCCCATAAAGTCTTAAACAACGAATCATGGCGATAACTGCATGTATACACACAGAGCCTTCCATGGTCACGAATGTTCTCAACTTTATTAATATGGATTCAATATGGTAGTGTGTCAAATGGATAACATCTCTCATAGAGAGATCCCATTTGTCAGTCACCATTCTCTTACCTTAGGTGTCACAAAAAAACTTGTGCCACTAGAGAATGCTTTATGGTTCCAATGAACCCACATATGTCTTGTTCTTATGGTTAACCTTTCTTTATGTATCACAAGACATATGCACAAGGCTAATAACCGGATGCCCGGATGCCCCTAGCCTTCACTCAAGGTCTATACAATCCCTTGAGACTTTATCAATATGTATTCAACATAATAACAACACATTCAAAATATTTTATTGAATGCAAAAGTTGATACATATCAAACCGTTACTAAGTGTAACGAACCACAGATGTGAACTTTATCAGAGTAAAGCCAAAATAGCTCCCACTAAACAACAGTATCCAAAGATACTCCTAGGCCCATGCTAATGACATGTCACTCAAATACACATGGGTGTAGGCCTTTAGTTAGTGGAGCTGTAATCACATCATCTGTGAAAATATATTATATTATAAGTCACCTTTCTGTACCGTTTCTATATGGTAAAAAAAAATTTGACCACCATATATCTAGACCCCTTGAGACCTCTGTAGTAAATAAATAATACTATAAATTTGTTATCTCAATACAACCGTATGGGTCTATTCATCAAGTTAAAACGATCAATTCCGTCATGAGGTTTTGGAGCCTAAAAGCCCAAGTAACAGCCTAAAAGAATGTTACTAACACTGCTTACACAGCAAAAGATGACATAAGACTTTATTTACTGCACTTACTGCTAACATAAATCTGTATTCCGTTATTGATTGCATGTTATCAAAACAACCAACAAAGTTTACATCTAAATACTCTACTAACTGCAAGAATTGAACATGCCTATAAATTAGCATGTAATCTCTTGTCTTCTTTAAGTACCTTAAAACCTTCTTAACAGCAACCTAGTGATCATGTCCTGGATTTGACCGATATCTGCCTAGAAGTCCCATCACAAAGACAACATTTAGTCTAGTGCAAATTCGAGTATACATTATACTTTTAAGTGCACTGACACAAGGTACACCATTTAATTAGATTTTCTCAATATCTAAATAAGGACAATGTGATAGATTTAGTCCATCACCCTTAACAACAGGAGCAATTCCTGGCTTGCAATGATGTATATTGAATATTTTCAATATACAATCAGCAAATATCCTCCGAGAAAATCTAATATAATATGGCAAAAATAATCCTTACAGATCTCAGTATTATCTCAAGGTCACAAGTTGTGAGCAAAATATCATGTACATAAAGTATGAGAAAAAATAAATTTCCTCCCTCTGACCTTGCAGTATATTGAATTACTTTGTTCCCAATTGAACAAAAATAACAACACTATGAAACTTTAATAATATTGTCTTGAAACTTGCTTAAGACCATGAATTAGAACTTTTCAGTCTACACACAAGTTTACTTGAATCTGCTGCAAAATCATCTAGTTGCACAATATAGGTTTTGTATCTATTTGGCGTAACTTTATATCAAAATAAATTATTAATGCCACGTTCACTCTGAAAGAACATTTAAAGAAATAATTATTTCTTCACTATAAACAATCCACCTCTCTTTCAGAGTGAAAACTTTAGTTACCAATTTGGCTTTAAATTCCACAATCTTTGTTTGAAATTCTTTTAGTTTTGTACGCCAATTTGCAACTAATAAACTTGTGATCTTTAGACAAGTCAGTAAGTTTCCAAACATGTTTCATAGATTGTATATCGTCTTTTATGGCATCTAATCACATAATTGAGAATAAAAAAACGACATTTATAAATATGTCATTACATCAACCATATAGTGGATATTGTAATCATGCTCTCACAAATAGACCATATAGTCTGATGGTATAACTGATCGTCTTTCTTTAACAAATCTCCTTAATAAAGCTGCAACCACTTTATTCTGCACTTGAGAGGTTTAAGAAATTTCATGATAAACTATATAAAGAATAGTACCTTGAACCTCAACAAGTTTAGTCTATGGTACAGGAGATTCCAAAATTATCTGTATAGGTAAAGACAAAAACATAGTAATCTCCATCATACTATTATCTTTAATAATCTGAGAGCAGCTATCCTCTATAATTACGTCAATATTTAGAAACTTTAGAGTATGTGATTCCATAATTCTTGTACCTTCTTTAGGGTCATAAAATCAATACCCCTTTTGTATATGAAAAATTGATTTCATAATATCAATCCACAAAAGACCAAATAAATTAGTCTTACTAATCATACTCATCACCATGTTCAATATGGTGCATTTATGCCTTTCGCCCAAATCTTTTTGTCAGAATTTTCAGGTATAGTAATTAAACTACCACCCTAGAATCTACCAAGTATTTGACAAATGACCCTTTAAGCTATTTTGCATTGTCATACTTGCCAAAATACTTATTGCCACTGTTAAACCTGACAACCTTTTAATCATATACGAGATGTATATGTCATTAGGACTTAAACACAATTTTTGCATATGTGTCCTAATTTCAATATCAAATAAGACATAATTTCAAGCATCTAAGGCTTCCATCATCTTATAGCAGTGCAATCCGCAGGCAAACATCTTTTCAAGTGTTTCAGAATGGAACGTGTTATGGACAATAAGCAAATTCAATTGCTCTTTTCTCAAGCAACAAATCATATGTCCACAACTTAAAATTTGAAGCAGTAAAAAACCTCAATGATGACGGAATTACCATTTACAAAAAAGGTGACTGAAAAACAAGCAGTATATAATTAGCATCATGTGAGCATTGTGTAACTTGACGTACAAGTACACATCCAGAGAGTTACATGCAAAATCACATAATCACCTTTGGGCAGAATACATGACATGCAATTGTACACTCCCCCACATGATAAGGGTTATGAGAATATGTTCCAATTTTTCGTGAATTCATCACCTTTAGGCATATGAATCACTAGAACCAGTCACTTCTCCACCACACTATCATGTATCCCTCCATGAACTAATACACAATCACCTCCTTTGGGAGTATAACTATGCATTAGACCAGGAGACATCCCAATCATCATACGAGACCGAAATTTCTCAAACCCAATCAAGCGTGCCACTTTGGCGGTCACTACTCAATTGAATCATTGAAATTCTCTCATACCAGGGATATAAGCTTTACTCCTCACATACACCATATATATGTGATTTTAACTTTAGTGATAGGGGCATCATATCACCAAAATCACATATCATGCTAATTACATTGCTTTATTCATTAATAAAAATTAATCATACATATATATAAATATATATATATATATATATATATATATATATATATATATATATATATATATATATATATATATATACAGCGAACCTGAAAGACAGATTCCAATGAGATCATTGATCACAGTAACACAAGAAACTTCTCATAACAGAGAATAAAACATCTCTTATGCACCCCAATTATATATCACCAGAACAACATAAAAAGAATGTTGATCTAAAATATCTCTCACAAATTAACATCAATAGTAATACAAGGTACACCAGATCGACAAGCTTGACAGCTGATCCATGATCACTCATGAGTTCATAAGGCAAAACATGACTCCAAGGCCAACATCTGATTTATTAGCTAATTTTAAGCAACAAATTATCATTGTAATCAACCAGTAGCCTATTAATTGAGTCAAACCAGAGAACCAAATATCTAAAATTTAATAGTAGATATTATTGCTCTGCGTAAATATTGCCATACTCCTTTACCATAAAAATATTCAACTTGATAGACATTAACAAATGACTAGATGAGTTCATATACAATATGCAGTAATTTAATTAACATGCATTACTCACATTCAGCAGATATGTTAATCAGTACATCAGTTTGGTCACAAGTCCTTAAGTCATCTATCATTCAAAGATTACCAATGTGTAAAGGAGTATACTTAAGTAACAAAAGTTTCATAATTTTTATTGTTTCTCATCAGCTCAATACATAGCTCAAATACAATATCATATGAATTGTATCGCATTAAGCCAGCTTCAATTCACAATAAAGTTTGATTTTTGTTGATGAATCACATCTTTTTATTATGTGATAACATACTTGTAACTCATTACCTGTATTTCCAAAATCACATAAAATACAAGAAAAATACGCAAAAATACACTAAAAATTCACGTATTTAGGATTCCATATGTATTTTCACATCCATAAGATCATCAAACATATAAAATAATTATATCATGACATAGGAAATCACCGTACGAGTCCAACGCCACCAGCCACGCGCCGATCGGAGTCTCCACGCGCCCACACGCGCCACTTGAGTGCGCGGCGCGTGGAGCTCACGCGCGGCGGGCGTTCGACGCCCAGGCGGCGCGTGGCCACGCGTGGGGGCGCGTGCGGCCTCCTCCGGCGACACGCCGCCTACCCTCTTGCTCGTCTCGTCGAGCCCAGTCCGAATTTGTGATTTAATTTATTTTTTTATTAAATAAAAAGTCTCGAAAATCACAAATTATGGCAAGATCCGTACTAATTATGGTAAATCCGTACAAATTAGGGCAAAACCAATTGCGTTCGAGTTCTAGGGTTATGGTTGCTCTGATACCACATGTTGGATGCATCTTGTGCAATCCCAAGATCTCCATAACCAGAACAAGAACATGTACAATTGAGTAGAAAGATTAACGCACCTGGATCCATCGAATATAGAGCGGAAGCATAAAAGGATTACCCACATATATCAAGGGGATCCACGCATCAAGTCCTTCTCCTCTATTGCCCTTCGTATCACTGGCTCAATGAGGCGGCCCCCTCACGTTTAGCGTTAGGTAAACGCCCCTTAGGTGAGGATACATGTGAGAATTAGGGTTAGAGGAGAGATTTGAGCACTATTTATAGAGTTTCCAGCCAGTCCCCCTCATTACGGGCCAGGCTCAACTCGGCCCATACTAGCCAGCCCCATATTAGACTAATTAAGAAACCTTCTATCTCACCTTAGACCAGCCCTGTTTTACGGTAACCGTAAAAACAGTAAATTACAATATCAATTAATGTAGTCCACATTAGGAAAACTCTTACAAAGCTCTCAAGATATTCGCAGGAAATCCGAGTGTTCTTCTCTACTGGTTCACCTGCATTTGCAAGAGAAACTCATTTGTGTGTAGGAAATGCCTGCATTTTTGAGCTCATCGATAGGGAAGATGCGTTCAGAGTCTACATCTTCAGTGATGGTGGTAAGGACCTGATTCACATTGATTGAGGTGATCATGGGACATGTTACTCTAAGCCGTTCATAGAACTAATATGAATCCAGGAGACCTAATTTCGACTTTGTATTTCCATTTTGGTGAGAATCCCTCAGATTTGGCGCTTCTCTGGATTCTGGGTGCTCAACTGACCTAAAAGGTTCTTTTGTATTTTCTTAACATCTTAAAGTTATGTCTTAGACATTAAAGCTTTTTGTAAGAAAGTAACACTTCAAGAAAGCAGTTCATTCGTTAGCTTTTTGCATTCCTTGCCTTTTAGCCTATCAACAATATATTTATACCGTTTAAGGGCCGAATAATATAAAATATCAACATTTAGAGAAAGTTTCATGGGTAAGTGCTCAATTATATAGGACAAATTCCTGTACCAGGTTATGTCTCCAATTCAAAGTAATCTCAAATTGAAAGCCAGCCCACCACTTTATTGAAGAAGCCTTCTTTAAATCTACATGAATGTACCGGTTAATGTGCATTCAAGTTTATTTGTCTTCGACCAAAAAATAAAATAAAATAAAATAAAAGGCCTATTGGTCAGAATTTAAGAACTGATTTTTAAGTGTTAACAATCTTAAATGCTAATATAGGAAGGAGAAGATGTTTGACAATCACCAAATATCTATAATTTCTTTCCAAACAAAGAATCGCAACCATAATGGGTAGGTCCTAATCATATAGTTGGCAAGATTCTAATTACCATCAATTATATCTTCTACTGAATTAACTAAGTAACCCTTTTTAATGAGTTAATTGAATATTTTAAGACAACTCCAATTAGAGTTATCTAACAAGCTTAATTTCATTAAGTGCCAAATTTTTACCACCGGGCTATTGCAAGTGAAAAGTTTTGACATTACGTGTTGTTTAATTTATTTTTTAAATCACTATGAGGGCACACGGCTTCTTAAGGAAGGTTTTGTGTTGATTGTTTATTGGTTTAGGTACTGGGCCGGGCCGTAGTGGGCCCAGGCTGAAATGGCCCGTCTACCGTCCCTACTTTCCTGGTTATGTCCTTTAGTCCATTTAGAAGTCTGGATATGATCTGACCAAAAATGTCACGGGGTACTTACTTTGCCCAACAAACGAAAAGGTATAATCTAATGTACAAGAACTCCTATGTACTTGTATGTACTCCTTTGTTATCTTAGCTATTGATGCTTAAGCATTTTAAGAAAATAGTTTTTTAATAGTTCTTACACTAAGTTGAACAGTACAAATAGACTTAATCCCCGGAACTCATTCATGAAATATATACTAATTCATCATAAACTTGCATACACTACAAATGCAAATCTAAGTCATTGATTGAATGCTAAAAAATTTTTACCCCCGGGACCCGCCCCACACTAGTTCCAAATAATTTTAGTTATTATGGGCACCACATAAAAACTTATTCGGTGCTTCGTCAATCTCAACCATCATAAAATAAATTTGAAAAGGTCACGTGAATTTTGGTCACAATTCAATTTAGTTCATCATTTCGAATGACTTAATTCCACTTTTTTAACAGATTTTTGTGACAGCAATAGAGCGATCCCAACTTCATATTGTCGGATTGTTACTGATATAACTATAAAAAGCTATTTTTCAGGAAATTTAGACCAAGTTTCACTTCCTTCCGGGGGCAAACTGTCAAGCGTCTTTGCCTTGGTCACCGAACAGTCCATCTTTGTCCGATTAAGTAAACTGTGCCATGGTTCAGGTTTCCACAACATCCTTTGAACATTACTATTCTGCAGTTCGGTTTGACTATGATGAGTTATCGTCATGGGCTCGTAGCTTTTATTTTTTTATGATAGAGAATCAATTCCAAAAAGTCTATTAAGAAAACATGGAAAGGATTTCTCAAGCTCGGTTTTTCTCTCAATGTTCAAGGCAGTTCAATCTGGAATATAGAACTGGAAATGCGTAATAATGACAGTATTTCGTTGTTGAAAGGGTGGTAGGAATTCACGGAGCCTTACTCCATTGATCACTCATAGTTTTTTAATATAAAGGGGACTGCTTTTTTTCGCCTAATATTATTAAATCAAAGTGCTTCGAAGATATTATGATGGCGTACAATTGTACAAAAATGTAATCACTAATTAAACTAAGCAAGCAATTCTATTAAATTGTATACATTCCAAAGGCCACTCAATATGTGCATGAAGTCAATTGAACATCGGTATGGTGTCAATGTTTTATTAAATGAGATTAGGTTAGACTAACATGGAGTTGCAAAATTACCGCACCACATCATTCAATTTCACTACCCTGCAGGGGCATTTTAGTATATTAAAAAATTAGCTATATGGACTAGTCACATGATGATATGAAAAAATGTAATTGAGATATGAGGAGCAGAAAAGTGTGTAACAATTAATAGAGAAGAGAGGAGAGTAAAGAAAGTTTCGTTCATGGATCAAGTTAGGCCCAGTTGTGAATAAAGGTCCGTTTGGTTCAGCTTTGGGCAAATGTCATTGGAAAAATACAAATACCTTTGAGTTAAAGGGGATTCATATTCTATCCTATCTAGTCCTATCCCGATTAAAAATCTGGACGACCAAACGTAGCCTAAAGGCGTTGAAAGATAAGAAGCAGGAGGAAAGTGGGACTGGTGAGGAAAGAGAAGTGGGAAAAAGAAAGAAAAAAGAAGCAAATAATGAAGGTTGGCCATATAAAGGACAACATGGTCAAAATATTATGATGGGGTTTGTCTAAGCCAAATAAAGAGTAGAAAAAGCATGGCCTTAATTAAAACCTCTAAAGTATTTGTAAAAAAAACTAATTTGAATAGTTGATATGTGTTTATTGCCTTTTAAGAAATGATGGAAATTAAAACAAATATAGTAAAGATATTAGCTTGTGTTCACTGAATTCAGTGAAAATAAATTTGAAAATTGACTTTTATTCTTTGAAAAAATCAGATGGTGGTATGCATATGTATTTCCTTATTATTCTACTTGGATGATAACCTCTCCTAAATTCAATTTATAATCAATAGTACATTGAACATTGACTTTTAATTGGCTTAATTGACCTTTAATACTGGCAATAACTCCTCCCTCTAATTTTTGGAAAGTTGCCGCCTGAAAAGTTCCTTCAATTTAAATTAAAAAAACAAAAAGTTGCTTGCAATTGGTTTATGAGGTATCGATCCTTTCATTAATTTGCTTCAAGTTGAACATGCAATTGGGTGTTCAGTTGACCTTCTTCAAGAAAACTAATTCTTAATTTGTGATTTCAGTGATTGGGAACATTTCGGTCTAATTAACTTGTGAATGGGTTCACTATTACGAAGTTTTAGTTGGTGTTGATACCTAACTACATTATCATATAGCCTATAATAGGTAATTAAAAGTGTATCCTTGATTGATACCGCGTGTTGAGGATTTCAAAGGCAAAAACAAATGAAAGAAAAAAAGCAGATATCACATTGCATTAGAATTGAAATTGTTTAATGTGACGCATGCAAAGCGCCATTCTTCATTGTGAACCATATTCAATTTTTTTTTTGGCAAATAAACCGTATTCAATTTTGTTAGCCAATTTGATTAAATTTGAGAATACTGTTGTTCTATAGTATTTTTTTTCTTCATCGTTTTGATGACATATCCATATTATTTAATCAATCAAGGGTTTTGAACAAATATTACACTCGTGCAACCGAAGAAATAGAAAAAGAAATAGAAACAACATGATATGATGTAAACTATTCCTAAGAAACATAGTGTCGTTGACACAACTTCATCGACGACGCACAAATGCAACTAATCAGACATCTTACCATCTTACCATCTATAGATAAAATCAAATCGTTGGCGGTAATTGTAGATGAAGTCTACATAGAACTAGCAAAATACATGTTTGTTGCACGGCTCCAATACTATAGTTTCCTCATATTTTTCTAAATGTTAGTTTAATTCTATTTTCCCTTTATTCATATTTCAAGTTAATTGTTTTACTCAACCTTTATATTTTTAATTTGGTCATATCATGATATTAGTTAATATATTTTTTACTTCATTACTATATTTAATAAGTTATATAGACATTCATGTCAAGATGGAGAAATATTGATGGCCTCATATTTTAACATCCTTATGAGTAAAATTGGTATGAAATTAAAAAATAATGTAAGGTATTCTTTTAGAAGTTAAAATAAAGGTTCGCTAAAATAAAACTTGAAGACTGATGCAAACTATACTTTGAACTTGATGATGCTGTAAAAATATGCTTTAGAATATTAATCTACTCTATCAAATAAAATAAAAAAATCAATGACCTCTTCAACCTCACATTTTTACAAAGAAATTCCATGAAAGACCTGTGCATATATTTAAGAAGATCACAAGTAATTGACGAATCTCTTGCCTTCTAAATTTTGTGCCTCGCGATGTTCGAAGTGGACCAACCTAAACTATAGCACTAGAAATACGTAGTCATGACATCATTTCATTGTTGAAAGGGTGGCAAGAATTCATGAAGCTAGTACTTCAGAGATATTATGATGGCATACTATTATACAAACATGCAATCATTAATTTAAACTAAGCATGCACTTCAGTTAAATTGTCTACATTTTGAAGGCCATTCAATATGTGCATAAATTCAATTGAACATCGACATGGTGCCAGCATTTTATTAAATGAGATTAGCCTCGATTGACATGTAGTTGCAGAATTACGGCACTCCACCATTCAATTTTACTCCCACGCAAGTGCATTTTAGTATATCAAAGAATAGCAATATGGACCAATTGCATAGTGGTGTGAAAAAAGGTAACGAAAATATGAGGAATGAAAAAACTGCGGTAACAATCAAGAGAGCGGAGTGGCAAGTAAAGAAAGTTCCGGTCATGGATCAAGTTAGGCCCAGTCGCATGTATGCCAGCAAAGAAACAAGGCACATCTGGATCATGTAGTAGGCCTCATCCCGATTATGAATCAAGCTGGGTCTAGTTGTGGCTTGATTCATTTTTTCCCCTTTTTTAGTTGCATAAATCTTATTCCTTTCCTTTGTCAAATTCCACAAATGCCTTGATTCTTACTTTGCTTAAGGTGATCCAAGGGTGGCAAGGAATCATGCCCGAGCATGGTATGATTCCATGCCATTACAGTTATAAGGGGGGAGGGGCCACGCTAGGGGAGGAGCCGGGCTATCAAAAGGTCTTTCAAACCTAACCTTCAAAATTGAGATGGGCCAAGGCTTCGCATGCTTGATAGGAGAGTCTTACTGAAAAACCAAATTCATCCATACCGTGAGGACTTGAAATATTTGCATGAAGTTTTGAATACGATCGCATATTGATATGGTTAACAAAATTATGTGGTATTATCCAAAAAAATCCATAATTCTTAAACTTGGAAGAATGCTATTAAAGAATAAGAATGTGAGAATATTCAATTTGGATGGTTTTGTTTAGTCATAACTTCTTTTTTCTTGTTTCTTTTTTTGGGTTAAAAAGCAGTCATGATCTTTGCAAATAGCCATAGTATATATACAGATTAAAGAGTAATTTGACATTCTAATCTCACAATTTGGCAAAAATAATAAAATTTCCTTATGGATAATGCATGAAAAGTCAAGACTTATTTTCAATTTATGGATAACATTAAATAGATATAAGAGTCTAAGTTAGCTCAAGTTTAATATGTCAATAGGTAGAACATTATAAAAAAAAATTCCATACACACACATTATATACATACAACCATTTTACATTTTATTGAGTGTTTTCTTTATTTTTAATTTAAAATTTTGTGGTATTTTGAAATTTAAAGTAAATAGAGAGAGAAGTTTCCAATTGATTATGGCATTAGAAGAAGAATATCAAACAATGTATAATTTATGACATGAATGAAGTCTATGTAGAAAATAGGAAAACTCTCGTTTTCTAGGACATTCTCAAGAAAGTTATTATTTGCCAAAAAGTAGTCACGAAAATCCCATGATTGAACCATTCATGCCAAAAAAGGAAAAAAAAAAATGAGGTCCACACGTATTCTCATCTGATAGAGCTCTGTCACCGAAACAAGCAATGCACGTTGTGTGCAAGCTTCTCGATGCAATAATTTGATAAGACATGTTTTAATGGAGTGTCCCCACTCTCTCTGTCTCTAATTGACCTTTAGCATAAGGAGCATTCTGCCCAGGATATTTTTGCTACAATGTGGAAATAAACCAATGATTTATGATAAACCAAGTTAATTTATAGTTGGGCAAAAATGAGGGTCCTTCGGCAATTTTAATTTTTGCTGATGAAATGAAACTTGCTTCTGTTTTGTTATGTGTGTCACGACCCGAACCCCGGGCACATGCACATCCCTCAATGGTCGATAATAAATTTGCAACATCCCAGGAATTGTTGCCGACCCATTCATTTATTTTGCACATGCGGAAACGTAAAACAATCTCCATACAACAAAACAGTGGGATAGAAACGTAGGATATTATTTTTCACAAACCACAACTACAACATCACAGTACTTATACATATAGACCAGTTTAATACCCCAAGATCTGATACAAAAAGTGAAGCTGTTTGATTACCTACTAACTAAGCTTCTATCTATAAGACTGGGGTTTACTATTACAATACCATATTTCTCAATATCTCGGGGGTGAGCTGTCACCCTACATCCAGTCTTGACGGAAAACCCGTCATCACTTGGAAGGAGATAACGAGAGTCCTATTCCTCCTTTACCGCAACCGACTGTACACGACCTGGCCTTCCTCCATTTAGGGACCTGAAAAATGTTAGCCCACTAAGGGGTGAGATCACATCTCAGCGAGTAAATCTCCTAATTCCAGATTAGGTGAAGGGTACATCCGGCATGCAATCTAATCACATTTCTTACCACTCTTTTAACACCAGCAAGTTCCTGCATATTAGCATCAAATAAAATATTCCTAACAATTTCAAGTTCACACATCACAGGAATACTTTAACATAAGCATATGCAAGGGCGTGAATATCCATGTAAGCATACAGGCCACAGTCAATGCAACAGATAACAATCTTCCGGCAAAACCGGGCATCTCGTGAGTCACAAATGATGTCAATGCTAAGATAACAGTCTTCCGGTATAACCGGGCATCGCCTCGCACCGTCGAGCGCGGCATTGTCTACATCTAGACGGCATTCCATATAGGAGCATCGGCCCAGCCTCCACTGCGACCGGCATCCGTTGACGTGGGGCATTCCCGAAGGAGCATCGTCTGGCCCAAAGGCACGTGACGTAATCATGTCGTGAATGCATATGATCAATGTCACATTTCAATAATCAAATATATACAGCATCCAGAGCATCAATTCAGCAATTTCGTAGCAAGAATACTTCAAAACAACCATACATTCTTACTAGCCCAAATTCACAGAAAACTGTCCAATTACGTTCTTCCAAATTCGAAGTCAGAAACCCACTCATATGAGCTCGAAAAATTCTCAAATTTGGACACGTGTTAGAAAACACAAAAACAAACATTTTTCATGAAGACACCGAGATCCAAATCTCTCTGGATTCGGCCCAGAAATTCTTTCTATCCAGCACACAAATCGGATCCAGTTCCAGAGAGCCAAACCCATCGAAATCAGTTCGTTTTTGGGTCGAAACATGCTTCGTTTGACTTGAAATTTAAGTATGTTAAAATAAAAGTTATAAAAAACAACTTTCATGAAGGAATCAATTGGAAATTCGACCTCTAAAGGTCATTAATAGCCCTCGGAATCATAATAGGTCACGGATTACAAAACTGTCCTATTACTGTTCCGAGGATGACGTCATTAAAATCGTCATCTTTTTAATTTCTAAAAATTAAGAGAAAAATATATGTTATTATTTAAGATGTTCACAACGTTTCTTCAGAACAAAATACTTTCAAAATCGCAACACAAAGTTGTTTACAAAATTAGCAAAACATACACGTTCTAGAAACTGTTTCAGTAATCAACTACTGTTCTAGTCCGAATCTTCCACCACGACTTTTGTTTTGCTCTCTAAGCCTTATCTAAGCTTTTCTATGTCTATCATAACGTCCCTAACCAATATATATCCATATATAATGTCATCTACATATTTTTAACTTGTACAAATTCCTAATGGAGGTACTCAACCCCTAGTCCAGATTTAGAAGACAACTCACCTAATCACAGCTAACGGCGGCTCTCGTTGGTGCTTGAACAGCAACACAGAGATTAGCCTTGATCCTCTTGGTGATGGTGTTGAGCCGAAACCGCAGAAGATTGTGATGTGGTATGATGGCAATGGCAACACACAAACTTATAAATTTTTCAGTAGAGGAAACTAAGTATGGAGTTTGGTCGGTTGTGTGGTTCTTGTGCGGGTGAGGGGGGTTTTTCCTCACTAAAACTATACGACTTATATTTAAAAACCATGGTGGTAGGCGGTTGTCGTTTATGTGGGTCCAAGAATTTTTTTGGTAACGTCACGTTCACGTCTTGGTTTGTTTAATTTCTTAGTCTCCGGTTTGTCGTTCAAGAAGAAGCAAAAATGGAAGTAGCACGTTCAAGGGAAAAGAAAACAACGGCTTGTACGTTGAAAAAGACAAGGAAGAAGAATAAACTAAGAGGAAGAAAGGGAAAGATGGAAGCTGCTGTGTAAAATACAGCAGGCAGACTTACAGCAAACAGACTTCTATGCATAAGAAAAAGGATGGGGAAGGAGAGTGGAAATTGATGGGAAGTTTCATTGAAGTTTCCTTCATCTTTTTGCCTAATTTTCCATGGAAACTTTGGCCACCCATCACCCTCATAGGCCCCACCAAGTTTCCAACATTGTCTCTTCTAGAGGAGATGAAAGAAAAGGTTGGAAATCTACGTAAACTGCTGAATCCGAATTTTGAAGTGATTCTCATAGCTTTTTCCCATGGAGAATGAGTTCCTTTCCCTATCAAGTGGTCCCCCTATCTTTTCCAAGTCAATTTCCATTAAATACCAAGGAAATTGAGGTGAAGTTGTAGGAGAGATGGATTCCTACGAATTTCTTTTTTTTTTAGAAGACTTCTCTTCTTTATTTAATTACCAATCTAACATCCCATTCAATAGGGTCAAGTCCTTTAGTAACCAATTATAATACCTCTTAAATTGTTTCACATTAGAGGTCTTAAAATCCTACTTAAAATATGGCAATTTCCTTGCTCTTCTAGTTTGCTGATCTTGCATATTTCGTGAACAATTCCCATCATCCATAAATTTTGAGAAGATGCAACAATGTCCTTGGGATGAATTGTGACACGTGACAATTCTTAATTTCTGTAATCAACATCATTTCCTCGGTTAATTTCAGTCAAAATGTGATTTTTAGCACAACTTAAACTATCGGTTAGTTTTTGGGAACTTTTGGTACAGTGACCCGTGGTCGATTATTCCCGAGCCACGATATATATTTTCGACGCATTGGCAGCTTTTGATTGTCGTGAAAAATCTCGAGGTTTCAATTACGAGCACAGGGTACCAAAACAACAGAAAAATCGGTTTAGTGCCGATCGACGAGAAATTTGTAATTAGTTGGAATCACCCAATCCTAATTTTATTTCTATTGAATCGACCTATTTCCGATTTTTGATAGATTTTCGACTGTGCCGAACTGATCCTTGTAGACTAACACGGTCGAGCAGTCGATTCCTGGTCGAATTTTCAAGTCTGTTGCATCAAAATTCTTTAATAACTTTCCCGATTAGTCAAGTTATCTCATGAGTGATCAGCTCAGAGAATAGCGCTATAGGCACGTCGACGAAAAGCCCGAATAATTTAATTGAAAACAGAAGTGAAAAATCAGACTGTCACAATGTGCCTCTTTCATGGTTAGTCTGTTTTTGTGTACTTCTATGGTAGTTTTGTTTAAGAAGGGTCGCGTTGCTTGCTAGTGTGGGTGTTGCGACTTTACTTCTATTCGCTGCTATTTGGTAGATTGGATTATGGATTCTTGATTTTGGACCTAGAGATTGTGTATCGTTGGACCCTTTTGTTTAAGTCAAGCGTTAGAGCTAGAGATTTGGTGATATGGGGCTTTAACTTAGCCGCTTGACCAAGCAAAGAGTGCTGAATATAACTTTTGAGATTGGCAAATACTGTCAAGAATTGTGAATGCATCTTATGTCTTTTCTCATTATGTGTGCTTATATTATGATATTAAATTCATATTCCTACTTTGCTTATGTTGCGATGGGGCAAGCGAACGAACAATAATATAGCCAGAAGAAGAAAATATATCGGACACCAGATTTACGTGGTTCAGTTGTAAAGACCTACGTTCACAGGGAGAGCAGCAGTGAATTTCACTATAGATCAAGCAATACAAGAAGATTACGCAGTCAAGTCACTCAAATGTGTTTCCCAAACCCCAATTTAACTCCAAATACAAAGTGTTTATAAATAAATAACTCACTTAGTATAAACTCATGGCACAAAGTTACCACGGGTTCAAGCTCAAAATAATACGCTCTACGTATGGCTTCACGTATCTCTTAAAAGCTTCGCGCGGAGGACTTGCGGCTTCGAGGACGTGCGGCTTCATAGGGTTTCTTCCTTCTCTCGTACGGGTGCAGCAGCCGCACAAAAAGAAGACCTCTCTGATCCGTCCGCACTTTTATATACGTATGTATGCCCAAGGTCAAAAGTTTGACTTGGGCCCCACCAAGTTCAATCTTCACGGAGGGACTTCACGCCAAAAGGGAAACCTATTTTATTATAATATGTGCACTTAGATTTCCTTTATCAAAGGAATTCGAAACTGCAGGGATTCCTTCTTCTTTATTTTATTCTTTTGTAAATCCATCCCATGATCAAATAACAAAAAAACTTTTATCAAAGTGAATTGCGTTTTGCAAACACTCAAACTCGAGACATAATTTAACAACTTGTTCAAATAAGCATGCGGACAGACAATTCCGTTTAGACTCTTCAAGGTCTATATTGAGGAAAATAATAATTATTGAAATTAAGGATTCATCACATCTTATTGAAAAAATAGAGGACAAAATTGCATTTACCATGTCCTCTGCCATGCCTGACATGGTCCCCTCATATAAAGGTCAATAATAAGACAATGACTAAAACGGGATAATTTGACATAGACAATGACATTAGATATTGGGATGCCCCATTTATCTCCTTCTCGTGACTACCTTTAATAAAGACGCATTTTGAAAAAGCTAAAAAGACCAAAGGATGCAAGTACTCATGGACAATCAATGTTTGTCCATTAGAGGTGGAGGATAAGATAGAGACTAGAAATTGTCGGTGGTCACTATTCTAGCAAAGC
Source organism: Eucalyptus grandis x Eucalyptus urophylla (assembly GCA_028830015.1). Lineage (NCBI taxonomy): Eukaryota > Viridiplantae > Streptophyta > Magnoliopsida > Myrtales > Myrtaceae > Eucalyptus > Eucalyptus grandis x Eucalyptus urophylla. The sequence continues at coordinate 25,775,860 of CM054198.1, read as the reverse complement.
AATGATAACACAGAAAATCATCCATTTCTATACTGAAGAAATCTATGGGTGCTTAGTTTAGGCCTAAATTAAGATTGAGCTACCAATATCCATTTTTCTATATTAGAGATGTTTAGAATATTTTTTCTGAAAATAAAATGACTAAAGACGGTGTTGAAAAAAATCATGAATTTACTTAAGATGAGATAAATAAAGATGGCGGCATAAAGAAACAAAAAGCTGGGGTTAAATTTGATTCATTTTCTCTTGATGGATTAGGACATATCCTAAATATTTCTAATAGTCTATGCCAATCTCCCCTTTCTTCCTCATGGTTTGTGTCTTTGTTAAGGTTATAAATAGTTGGATCTCTGCTATTTAATCTCATTGGTTGATAATAAAATATTCCAGAAAAAAGATGTTTAGTTTCTATCACCAAAATCTAAAGATCATCATGTCAAGAACCAAAATTGGCTTACTACAAAACGAAATTGTAATGCACAATTATAAAGACTCATCACGTATTTTTCTTTATCACCCTCAAATTAAAACAACAGAGACATTATTGTAGCCCATATATTTTAATAAATATGGAATAAGACCCGTTATTAGGGCTTGGTGTTTAGAGAAAAGACATAACACTGTGTCACCATTAATATACACTACAGAGGAGTGAAAAAGAGGATTCACGTTACCACTAATACAACTAGCATCTGACACCAATAACCCTAAATTATTCCATAACACAAGTTTTCAGCCTTTCAAAGGGATTATTTTTTAGTCTTTAGACATCATCAATGCATATCATAAAACTACCTCAGAACTTTTCAAATCCACGACAAAATGGTTGGAGAAGAGCATGATGGTAGAACTGATTCATCGTGTTAGATTAACCATATAGTTCTTGCTTTCTAACATCATTGGGCTTTTTGAAAAGAGAACTTTATGTTCGAACTTCAAAAACTCCTCTATAATTGACCTGCTTCTTCACAGGTAAACTCGATATGGTGTATTTATATCTTATCGTTTATAATAGAACAATAATGTCACTCATCTCAATATTGAACATTTTGATTCACTTTGATTTGTCAACCTAATTTACGGATCTTGTAGCGACTTAATTTTAGTGAATTTTGGCTCTGGATCGAGATTGAATGTTGCGTGAGTTAGAACAAGATGGCCCAAAGATCAAACGTTATGGTCTTGCATTCAACTTAGGGTTTTTCAAAACCTTTTGTAAGGAGGCTACGTCCACTATTTAGCTCTTTTTAAGTATTGGTATTCGTTGTATTCGGTTCCTAAGTTAAACTGACTTCATACAAAATTCAATATGGCTTTCACTTCGCATTGAGCGTGCAATTACAAGCACAAAATTACACACCGATGGTGACCCAAAAGATGGAAAACAAAGGCTTCAGAAGGAACCGGAAGACTAGACTTACATATCATTGCATGCAATTTCGTTTCTTATGGCAAAATAGACCAAACATTGCAAATGCAAGATGGGCAGGAAAAGATCGAAAGTGAAAGCGCAATTCATCAGAGAACCCTAGGGTTAGTCGAAACAAAATTCAAGGCTAGAGATTCACGATTTATCACATCCACTTCCCATGCTAACAATTCTTTCTCCACCACCACTAATGGCCATGGAGCTTGTCCCATGTGAAATCGATTCACATTGAGTTGTTTGCACGAATTCGTGTAGGCAAACCTTCCTGAATCATTAACCCTAAAAGATATAAAGAGAAGGAGGAAGATGCTACCCAGTCCCTACGCTCATCACATGCTATATAGCTCCCAACTTGTAAAGTGTAACTTAGGATGCGTTTCATAATCATTCTGTTTTTGGAGCAATTTTTTTTAAAAGTGATTCTTTTTTAATCTGTTCCATGGATGAGTTTCTGAACATTTGAAAGTGCTTAATAACTATTCAAAATTTATATTGTCAATATAGAAATGCATTTGAAAAATCTCAAAATCTTTTTGAATTAAAATTTCTTTTAATATTTTAATACTTTTATCATTTTTTTCTTTTTTCTTTTTTGGTTTTCTTCTTCCATCCCTCTTCTTCTTCTCTAGCCAGTTGCCAGTGGGATGAGATTGAGCCTCGCTAGTGCGAGACCAGCCTCGCGATGGCTGGTGGCAAGGTTGAGATTTGCCAATGGTTGGACAAACTCACTTGGTCGTCGGCAAGGCTCCAGTGAGTTCGCTAGACCTCTCCTAGCCAATCGTCGATCATCACCATGGCTAGCGACCGACAATTAGGAAGAAGAAGAGAAAAGGAAAAGATTAAAAGAAAAGATAAAAAAAAATTGGCTTGATTTTGGAATTATTCCTAACAATAAAGGAGCACATTTTTTCTACTTCTTGATTCTATACCAAATCTATCATTGGGCACAAATTTATCCTAAAAAATAAAAAAATTACAAAATAGATTTTTATTCTTTTTTATTTTGTTTCGGAGAATAAAAAAAATATAATCAGGTATTATTTGACCAATTAACAAACAGAACCCTAGGGTGCACATGACAAAATTTCTGGAATAGAAATTGATTTCTGGCTAGAAATTGATTTCTCAATTTCTATTTCAAAAACTGAGAAATAAAAAATTTTAGCTTCTGTTTTTTTTTTAAATCTATTTCTGGAATAGAAATCTATTCCAAAAATAGAAAAATCAAATTGCGTTATCAAACGGATTTCTATTCCAAACCTGTTTCGAGAAATAGAGAAACAAAGAAATAAATAAATAGAAATTTTATCATGCGCGCTCCTAGTGTCTAGCCAATTTGAAGACTAGGGAGAGTATGACTGAGTTCACAGCAAATAACTACTTCTTCCAAATAGTTGCGACGTGAACTGAATATCGTGAACGAGAATGGGATCTCCACGACGATACTTAGAAGGACAACCAACGTGGATCGCCTCTCCTTGGCCTTTTCTTTTTCGAAAAGAAAAATTACAAATTTTATGCGATTGGACCTTTTTTTGGAACACAATCCGGTGTACGGCAAAATCATTGAAGAGACCTAACTCGGAACGCAAATCCAGTGTACTCGTATTAATTAAGGTCAAGTATTATATCAACTCTTAACAATTTTCAGATCAATTTTTATGCCTATTAAATACGTCAAAAAAAAAATAGGGATTCAAGTAATAACTTGCGAGTAACTTGATTTATTTTCGCTCGTGCCGTGCCCCAAATTTTGCCATTTCTATCATCACTCGATTCATTTTTCCCTTTTTGTAGATTAAAAAAGAAATAGAATGACTTATGACGTAAGGGTGATGCCAGCGTGATGTATGGAGTCCTGCCAAGGGGGCTCGGGTCAACCGGGTCGTCAGGGGTCATAGATTCCGAATGGCATCCTTTCCATCCAACACTTTTTTTGTTTGTTTTTTTATCGTATATTTTCTTTGCCTAGACTTTTTTTTTAGTCATACTTTGGCTGGAATTTGACATGTATTATGTTAGAAAATTTACTTCTAACACTTAAATTATAAGGTGCAGAAAAATCTTATATGTATAAAGAGCATATAAAATCTATTGTTAAGTAATGTGGCATATTTCAACAATTAATGTTGTGGAACATAGAAAAAAAAACGAAACAAAAACGAGATTTGGTGAGAAGGGTAATTTGATATCATTTCCAAAAACGAAATCGCCTAAACAAAGTCGGAAATTCGCGTAAGGAAAAATATGGAGGGCTGATCATTTAGTTCGCCTTAAGGATTGGACTGCTATAGCAAAACCCTGGAGGCGAACTTCTGACTTTGTGTAGGTGATTATCAGTGCTGGATAGTGTGCCACTATTCCAACTCTGTTATCTTGAAATATGCAATGGTCTCAAGACATCAATATGCATGGTGCATGGATCGATCCACGGTCGATTCGCAAGGTGCAAGGACCAATTCCCCTCGACCAGGATCGATCCACGATTGATCCGCATGGTGTATGGACCGATCCATCTGACCAAGGCCCTTGACCATGATCGATCCGCACGATGCAGGAACCGATCCCACTCGACTGGGATCAATCCGCATGGTGCATGGATCAATCCACACGGTTGAGACCCTTGACCATGATCGATCCCGCTCGACCAAGGATCGATCCACGATCCACCCGCATGGTGCAAGGATCGATCCGCATTGTGTAGTGATCGATCTCGCTCGGCTCGGATCCATCTGCATCGTGCATGAGGTCGATCCACACGACCGAGTCCCTCGACCGGGATCGATCCACAATTGATCTGCGTAATGCAAGGATCGATGCATGGTCGATCTGCACAGTGCATGGGTCGATCGGGATCAATCTGGACGGTGCATGGATCGATCCACGGTCGATCTGCATGGTGCATGGATTGATCCACACGTCCAAGGCCCTCAACCACGATCAATCTCGGCCGGCCGGGATCGATCCACATGACTAAGGCCCTCGACTATGGTCGATTCAGACGGTGCATGGATCGATCCACGGTCGATCCTCATGGTACATGGATCGATCCACACGTCCAAGGCCCTTGACCACGATCGATCCACATGACCAAGGCCCTCGATCACAATCGATTTGCATGGTGAGGGGATCGATCCATGAACCGTGCGGATCAATGAGATTATGTGAAGATAAAAACTATAGAGCCAACCGAGAAAATATGAAGAGTCTCCAAATTAGATGCAACATCTCAAGAGATATGGAAAATTGGGGGAAAGAAAAATCCTTCAAACTAAATCCCAAATGTCAAGCCCTTCAACTTGCAAGTCTCTTGTTCTTTACTCAAGATAAGACATAAGAAGTAATACAGGTAAGATAGGCACGTCTTCTTCGAACAATTATGAACGCACCCGTGACATTGATACTCCAACTTCACCATAAAGTACATCTATCTGCAAACTAATTATTTGTAATTTCTTGGCAATTCTTCTAGGTCATTTTCTTTAGCAAAATGGCGACATTGACAAATGCATTCTTCTCCTTGGACATGCGATCAGCAAGTAGAGCCTCATACCTCTTAAAGACCTCATCAATAGTCTCTTTACCAAAGTGATCAATGAGCAAGGGCTCGGCCACGGCTCTCATGCACCGGGCCAAATTGTGTCCCCCATCCTTCAAGACAATATCAGAGTTAGAATCGGTGGCAAGTATACTCCAATTCACTTCAGACGCTTCCAAACAATCAATTGAGAATGACCCTTGCTTTTGGACCTCTCCTTGTACTTCTTTTGGTGAGGGTGTGTACAGAGGGATGTTGATAGAGTCTAGTTTATGTTCTTCTACAAGTCCCTGGATTAGTGCAGATGTAGAATTTTAGATTTTCCAACCAAAGAAGTGACAACTGCAAAAACATTAGCTGTTACCGCAATATCATAACAAAATTCACAGTTACTTGTCTATGTTATTATTGCAAAGTGATAATACATGAAAATGTTGATTCCATTTTAATAAAGTCTACACTAGCCTAAGAGGGAATAAGAGTGCGTTCGAAGCACCTCATAATTTTATCTCTCATTCTCTAATTTTCTGGGAAATTAGCAAAAAAGTCTGAAACCCATTATACTTATTCCAATTTAGTCCTAAATCTTTTAATTTTGGCAATTTAAACATAAAATTTTTAATGATTAGCTAATTTAGTAATAAATTTTTCAATCCTGCTAGTTTAATCCTAAATCTTTTTGATAATTTATCAATTTAGTCATTCTAGCTATTTTGGGCGGAAATTGCTAACGTGGTGATCTAATCAGCACTAGCTATCTTAATGTTGGCAATTTTATTAATTTTCTTAATTTTTTTCTTCTTCTTTTTTCCTTCCTTTTCTTTTACTTTTTCCCATTTTTCCCTCCACGGGCCTGAATGAGGGCAACCCTTGCCTAGGCAAGGGTTGCGCTCGCCAAGGTTCAATGATGGGGACCCTTGCTTGAGGCTAGTGAGGGAGAACCCTTGCTAGGGTAACCGTCACCTAGGGCTGGCAACCTCCATTAGCCATCGCTGAAGACTAGCAATGACCAGTGGAGTGAAAAAGGAAAAAAAAATTAAAAAAATGTTCATTTTAACGCTAGCAGTGTTATTTAGCATAGTTGGTGTTTGATAGACCACTATGTCAACGATTTATAGTCATAATTAGCCGGAAGGATTAAATTGGCAAATCATTTAAAAAAAATAGGATTAAATTTGTAAAAATGCAAAAGGTTTATGACTAAATTGACACAATTAAAATGTTTAGGATTAAATTGACTAAATTGAAAAATATAGAACTTAAATGGCACAAGTGTAATAAGTTTGGAACTTTTTTTTTTTTTTGGTAATTTTCCCTTGATTTTCTCAAATACATTCCTAAGCAAGAGAAGTGGGATTATTCTTTTAAGATATTCAGATTGGAATTTTGCTTTCGATCAGAGAATTCATGTGCAAATCTTAACTATAGGTTTTCAAGAAAATTCTTGATGTTATCTAACATGATCAGGGATTATGTTTGATTTTACAGAGAAACAAAAATTATTCCCAAGGGACTGGCAAATTTCACTGGCGTGGTAGGATGTGACAATTTTTTATGTGATAAAAATTATTCACAAAGGGCTAACAAAACTAACCTCCAATTTAACTTAATGTGTCCACTACGATTCGAGTACTATTTTGATTTTTTTATTTGTTACCTCTGAGACCATTTGATTGAGAGCAATAGCTAAGAGCTCCCAAATGTAACAACACTCTTTACTTGAAGGATCGTCACTTCTTCGACCTAGGAGGGTCAACACCATACGTCCTCCCACCAGTAACTCTTGCCCACGACACTCCAAGAACGTCGAGAAGTCCCTCTGAAATTGCTCGTAGTATGCCCTAAGCACCTTTGGAGGGCTCGATCTCGCCATGTATATGTTGCCTTTGTTTCCTTCTAGTCCTTGTGGGACCTGAGGAGGGAGGGAGGGAGGAAAAAAGTGAGTGAGTTTGATTTCCAAGCACACCCCTTGTTTCTTCTTAAAAGAGTATAAATTTCCTAGAACCCCAAAATAGACTTTCTGGGTGTCTCGACTATTATTTGCTTGACTCTACCCTTAGAAAAGAGTTAGACAAAAGTTTCCAGAAAACAACAATAATAACAATGATAAAAATAGTGTTTCTCGACATATTTTTTCATTAGGTTTACAAACTGTGAGACAAAAAATTACCTGAGATAGCCACATGAGGCTATACGAAGAATGAATCAAGTGCAGGCTCTCTCGAGCGAACAATCTTCCATAGAATGAACCAGGAACGCCATTGACGAAGCACGGCAACGTTGCTGACACTCCATACTTGCTCTTCAATTGCTCGCTCAGCTTCCCTTGGAATCTTGGCAAGAAGCTGCTGAAGAGGGAGTTGAAGTCGTTCCTTGGGAGATCATTCAAGAACACTTGGAACTCCGGCAGCTCATGCTTCATTGCCTTGCAGAGATCAATCACGATGTTGATGATCTCGGACACAGCGGAAAGAGCATTGGGACCGGTGGAACAACCCAAGTCCGCAATGGCAAGGCTCGTCGGTAAGGTGGCGGCAACAGTGGAGAAGAGAGCTGTGATGGCTGCCTCCATTATGGGTTTCGTCATCGATATCACTTTTCTCTACAAAAAGAAAAGGAGAGCATTCACTCAATATAAAGAAAAAAAGTCGTGTCTTTAATTTTTCGTATATAAAGTAATAAATCCCAAAACTAGCCAATATATCCAGCGATATATCCATGGGCAGTCCAAATAAAATGAAATAATATTGCAGATTCCATGCAATTTCTTTGTGAATTCAAATTAGATCATCGGAAAGGGTTTGTCCAATATTGCATTGATTTTGCAAGATCTAGTACTCTCATATAGCCTCTAGTGTACATTCTTTTTCAAGAGAAATCTTGTTGATTGAAAAGTGTATCTAGGAATTAGGGTCATAATTTCAATTATTGAATAATAAGTCACATAATCTCAAAGGGCATGGTAAATTGGCTTCTTTCTGCATATAGAATTTTGAATCTTGGTAAAACAAAAAGAATCCTAGTTTGCTATAAAATGAAGAAATCATGTTATGGTGCACATAAGATTGAAATAATCAAACATTAGATGCAGATTAATCCAAGATTTTCAGAGCCCACGAGGGGCAATGAGAGATGTACCTGAAGCAATGAGTTGTTAGCATAACTTGTTTCTCCCATTCCTCCATTCATGTGCAGTACTTGCATGACTTCCATCTCACCCGTGAGTTCCATCTCCCTCTCTCTCTCTCTCTCTTATACGTGTGTGTTGCGTTGCTTTAGTTGGCTTGCATTTGAATTGGTACGAGGCTCTTCTATTTATAGACAGTTTTGGGGTACCTTGTCTCGATGTTCTGCATTGATTGCAACCAAAGTAGCACCGACACCAATACGCGATATACGGCACGACACGACAAGACACGCCGACACGTCACTTTTCAAAAAACAGAGAATTCTAACACGTTGGGATACGTTGTATATCAAATATATACTTTTATATATGCATAATAAATTATCATTTTTATGATTATTTCAATCAAATTAATTTAAATGAAATTCATAAAAGAATAAATAATCCTTGAATAAATATACATTAAAAACATTAATCCGCAATATATTAATATCATTCATTGTTTCAATTTAACAAATTCAACTCTATTTAAATCATTCATAAAACTTGGAGAAAAAACAAGCGATCCATATCCTAAACTCACATGTTAGATATGTTAGAAGATGAGAAAAAAAACTTAAGGGAAGAATTGTGTATCACGGGAAGTGGGAGTAAGACGGGAAAAGAATACTAAATTTTTCTTTTTTCTCCATTTATTATTTTTGTTATTTTGTTTTATATTTTCACACACACACACACACACACACAGATATATATATATATATATATATATATATATATATATATATATATATATTGACCTCTTATTTATTGAATTTTTAAAATTGACCTCGATATTGGAATCACATGTCGGAAACTTGTATGTTAAAATTCCAACTCGAGTTTTGGAGAATATCATGATTATTAGTTAGTATATTTTTTTACTTCATTACTATATTTAATAAGTTATACAGACATTCATGTCAAGATAGAGAAATATTGATGGCCCCATACTTCAACATCCGGTCATAGATCAAGTTAGGCCCAATCACATGTATGCTGGCAATAAACCAGGGCACGTGTGCATCACATGGTAGGCCTCGTCTCGGTCATGAATCAAGCTATGTCTAGTTGTGGCTTGATTCATTTTCCCTTTTCCAGTTGCATGAAACTTATCCATTTCCTTTGTCAATTTCCACACATGCCTTATATTCTTACTTGGCTTAAGATGATCCAAGGGTGGCAAGGAATCATGCTTGAGGATGGTATGATTCCATGCCATTACGGTTACAAGGGGGGAGGGTCCATGCTATCAAAAGGTCTTTCAAACCCAACCTTCGAAATTGAAATGGCCAAGGCTTCATGTGCATGATAGGAGGGTCTTATTGAAAAACCAAATTCATATGTACCGTGAGGACTTGAAATATTTGCATGAAATTTTGAATAAGGTCGCATATCGATCTGGTTAACAAAAGTCCGTGGTATTATCCAAAAAAATCCATAATTCCTAAACTTGGAAGAATACTGTTAAAGAATGAAAGCATGAGAATATTTAGTTTGGATATTTTTGTTTAGTGGTAACTCTTTTTTTGTTAAAAAGAAGTCATAACCTTTACAAATAGCCATAGTGTATATACAGATTAAGAAGTAATTCGACATTCTAATCTTACAATTAGGCAAAAATAACAAACAGCTTCAAAATTTCCTTATAAAATGAGTTTTTTTTTTTTTTTTTGGGTTTATGGTATGATATGAGGGATATTCTATAAAAAGAAACAAACTGTGAAAATTGGAGAGATAATGCATGAAAAGTCAAGACTTATTTTGAATTAATGGACAACATTAAATAGATATAAGAGTCTAAGTTAGCCCAAGTTTAATATGTCAATAGGTAGAACATTATAAAAATTTCTTCCTGCACACGCACATTATATACATACGGCCATTTTACATTTTATTGAGTGTTCTCTTTATTTTTAATTTAAAATTTTATGGTATTTTGAAATTTAAAGTCAATAGAGATAGAAGTTTGCAATTGATTATGGCATTAGAAGAAGAATATTAGCTAATGTATAATATATGACATGAATAAAGTCTATACAGTAAATAGGAAAACTCTCTTTTCTATGACATCCTCAAGAAAGTTATTATGTCCCAAAAAGCATCCACGAAAATCCCATGATTTAACCATTCGTGGAAAAAATGAGGTTCACATGTACTCTCATTTGATGGAGCTCTGTCATCGGAGAAAAGCAATGCATGTTGCGTAGGCTATCCGATGCAATAATTTGACAGGATATTTTTTAATGGAGTGTCCTCACTCCCCCTATCTCTAATTGACCTTTAGCATAAGGAGCAACCCGCCCAAGATATTTTTGCTACAATGTGGAAATAAACTAATGATTATTGATAAACCAAGTTGATTTATAGTTGGGCGGGATTTTCATTTTTGCCATTGAAATGAAATTTGCTTCTGTTTTTTTGTGTGCCTCTTTCGTGGTTAATATGTTTTTGTGTACTTCTATGGGAGTTCTTGTTTCAAAAGAATCACGTTGCTTACTGGTGTGGGTGCTGCGACTTTGCTTCTATTCGCCCCTATTTGGTGGATTTAGTAATGGATTCTCAATTTTGAACCTGAAGACTCTACGTACCGTCAGACCCTTTTGTTCAAGTCAGGTGTTACAACTAGAGATTTGGTAATTTGGGGCTTTAACTTAGCCACTCGGCCAAGCAAAGAGTGCTGATTATAACTCTTTAAATTGGCAAATATTGTCAGGAATTGTGAATACATCTTGTGTCTTCTATCATTTTGTGTGCTTATATTATGATATTAAATTCATATTCCTGCATTGCTTGTTCAAATAAGCATGCGGGCAAAGTGTTCCATTAGGACTTTTCAAGGTCTATATCAAGGAAAATAATAATTGTCGAAGTTAAGGATCACATCTTGTCAAAATTACAAATTGCATTTACCTTGTCCTTTGCCATGCCTGACATAGTCCCCTCATATAAGGGTCAATAATTAGAGAGTGACTAAAACCAATCAAGATACAACAATTTGAATAAACATTATATAGCAGGGTATACCACCTATCTCCCTCTCGTGACTAGAGGTGAGCATGGTCCGAGTTGGGCCGGTCTACCTCCTAACCCTTAGATCAACCCGCACAGTATTAGTCCTCAATTTTTGGGACCGATGACTGACCCTATTGAGCTTGAGACTGAGGACCGGACCGACCCAGTAGGTTCTATCCGATTCCAAGGTCAACCCGGGACCAATCGATAGTTTTTTTATTTCACTTTTAATACTCCTTGAAAAAACAATTGAGGATCGGACTGAGCTACTGAGTTTGGTTCGGTTCCAAAGTCAATCCAAGAGCAACCGATAATTTTTTATTTCATTTTTTTTACTCATTGAAATGGCAACTAAGAACTAAGTCGACTCAATGGTTTCAATGATGAGCGAAGTCAGCTAAGAAAGGCAAGCGATGAGGGTCGAGTGGGGTGAGCGTCAAACAGAGTGAGTATTGAGTGTCGAGTGGGGAGCAAGCCAAGTGAGCATTGAGCGGCAAGCGGCATGAGTGACCTAAAGCAAGCGAGGCGAGTGTTGATTGATGAGTGGAGAAGTTGTTTCTCTCGATTTTGACAAATTGAAGATTAAGAAGACAAATAAGACAAAAGAGAATGATGCCATAAGGAGTTGTTTATGCCCTTTTGGACGCCATTAGGACTCCTCACAAAAACAGTTTCCTCCTTCATAAAGTATAACTGTTGACGCCTAAAAGACATTAAAAATCTAAGTTATTAAAGAATAATGTAAAATTACTTGAACGACTCACTAAATAGTTGTTTAATGTTGTTGACGCCGTTTATTTTAAGGTTTTCTCTATATAAAAAAAATTATAAATAATATATTATATATATAGTCAGGGTTGGTCTAGATTGGATCGACCTTGAACTCTCAGGATCGAGGACCAACCTGCACAGTGCTAGTTTAGGAATTTTAGGACCAAGGACCGACCCGGTTTCCCTAGGAACTGGACCAAGACCGGTAGCATTGGGCCAGTTTAGGGTTGGTCCAGGGTTAACCCTGGACCGATACTTACCCCTACTCGTGACTACCTTTAATAAATATGCATTTTAAAAAGGTTAAAATACCAAAGGATGCAAGTACTCTTAGACAATCAATGTTTTGTCTTTTAGTGCGGGAGGAAAGGATGGAGACTAGACATTGTTGGTGGTCACTGTTCAAGCAAAGAAATAATAATGTAAACAATCATCCATTTCTATACTTAAGAAATCAACTGGTGCTTAGTTTAGGCCTAAACTAAGGTTAAGTCACCGAGCTCCATTATATGTGTTAGAGATATTTAGGATATTTTTTTTTTTTTTGAAGATAAAATGACTAAAGATGGCATTGACAAAATTGAGAAGTTACTAAAGGTGAGATGACTAAAGATGGTTGCATAAAGGAATTAAAGGTTGGGGTTTGATTTGATTCATTCTCATGATGGCTTAGGAAATATCCTAAATATCTCTGATAGTTTGTACCGATCTCATCTTTCTTCCTTGTGGTCCTCGCATAAATCAACTTGAAATCAGTTGGTTAAGACCAGTTAAGTTCGATTTTGTGGTGAAACGACTCGGTGGCTGACCCCTAATCCTTATCAATAAGATATTGTAAATATGTGATTGGCTCTATTTAAGAACATTTCAATGGGGTTCATCCATGTCAATTTTATGCGAATCAATCACCAAAAGAAGCAAAACCATACCATTTAACTAGATACCATATTTTCTTAAGAAATTATGCAGAATGCATAATACACTTATTTTTCACTATAAAAGATTATACTTACTTAGCATCTCTACTTTGGCCATTATTGAATATCAGCAATATGATAATCATATGTTAACATTGTAATTTTTTAAAACTAATATAGAATGCAAAACACTCTTATTGTGGTAGGGATTTCCATCTTAAGAGAAGTGTCATTTGGTTTGAATCCAACAAAATGAATGTAAAATATTTTGGGTTTGAGTGACCTTCGCTAGCCAAAGGCATGAGCTTAACTGGTTCTTGGGATTTGTAAGAAATTTTATGAGTTACTATGTAGACAATCTCCATGCTTGTATCCTTACATTAAATATATATATATATATGCTTATTTTATGTGATATTTTTTTATATGCATTATTCCTCGTAAACTCGGAAGTTATTATGCAAAAGGTTCTTATCAACTTAATTACAAAGAGGGAGGAAGTCCCTCATGACTTTAATTAGTTATATAATTTTTTGGTTAGAAAATTATGATTACCCTTTTAAATAGTCAGAATAGAGAGAGAGAGAGAGAGAGAGAGAGAGAGAGAGAGAGAGAGTTATGAGTATCTAAGAATTATAGTTGGTAAAAAAAATTTAGCTTCAAATTTTCCTTATGAACCGATTTTTTTCTTTTTTTTTCACTTAAAGAAATGATTTGAGGGGCATTTTGTCAACAATTCTGTGAAAATTTGAAAGATGGTACTTATTTTCAACTATATGATCAAATGTTAATTGGATATATAAATCTAATTTAATCCAACTCTATTACATTAATAAACAGAAAATTATCTATCAGTATATAAAAAAAATAACATTAAAATTCAGGTTTTTTTTTTCTTTTATGGTAGCTTAGTTATAATGTTACTTGTATATTTTTAACATGATTTCACCGACTGCCCAAGAAGAGGGTTTAGGGTTAGTTCAAATGTTTGTCCATTAACGGTGGAAGAAAGGATGCAAGGATGGATTGGGACTGTCACATTAGCAGTGGAAAAAGATGAAAAGGACCATTTGCTGATCAATGTCTGTCCATCGGTGGTGGAGGATAGGATGGAGACAGGGAAATTGATGATGATGACTAGTGTAAAGGAACAATGCAGAGAATCATCAATTCCTATAATCGAGGAATTGATTGGTATTTGGTTAAGACCAAAATTGAGGTTAGATTAGCATCTCTATTAGGCAAATTTTCAATTGTCAATAATATGATGGATTTACGTTAACACTTTCATTTTCTTGAGAAATGATACATAATGCAAAATACACTTGCTCTTTAACATAAAAAAATTATGCTTACTATATACTCTAGGATTGGCGCATTTAATTGGGATATTGGAGATTTTTAGCTTAGGAATTGGAGGTTGTCGGTTTGAATTTTACAAATACATGCAAATAGCTCTAGCTAGAGTAAGCCTATATAGATGGAAGGCCTAAGTTTGACCATTTTACAGGGCTTACGGGATGTTTCACAAGATTCTAGCCTGACAAATCTACATGCTCATGCCCCCATATTGCAAAAAATAATGTTACTTACTTTGGGAGGATGATAATTTATGCAAAAGATCCTTGTCAACTTGACTGAAAGAGAACATGCCTCATAGCTTTAATTAGTGATCACATTTTGTTTGTTAGAAATTAGTCATAACCTTTTCATATAGTCATAACAAATATACAGATTTGGGAGTAATTTGACATTCTGATCTATCAATCATGGCTGAGTTTGGGAAAAGGAGTGAGGCAGTTGTGCAGACGCCCAGCATTCCAGTTGAGCAAGCCGGCGAAGAAGACACCAAACTCTGGGACTGTAAATAACAGAGGAGATAGCGGAGGAGGAGAAACTTGGGCATGAGATGGAGGCGTTGGTACTTACATCTTATGCCTTTTGTTTGGTTTAAGTAGAACAAAGTGTTAATGCACCAATTAGAGGAGCTGCATGTATGCCGTCTTTATTTATGGTAATGCACTAATAGAATGGTCTTGATAATTACTATTTGGATCCGATCTCAAGTTCATCCACATTGTCATTATCTTATACGAGTAAGAAAGAGGAGCAGAACGGGTTTTAACAACGTTAGGCCAAAGATATAATTTTTGAAAAAAGAATAAAAAGGGCATGGAGGTTAATTTGACCTCATCATTTTATCAAACTATATTATGCTACGTTGGATTAAGACATGATTTTTATGAATAACTTGCGCATAGTAGTTATACGAATGGCTCAGCAAGCTGCACATTAATTATCAAGCCAGCGATCCACATGGCACAGTGGCACTCCGCTTAAGATGTCTTTATTGTCCAAGTATCTTCTTAGTCATTTTTTTTTCCATAGATCTATATTCATTTTGATAACACTGTTAAGAATGATTGTCATGAATTAGAAATATACAAAAGTGTATTCCAAAAAGACTATACGACATTCCATCATCATTTTTGTTGACTTCTATAATTAACTCGTTATATTTGTTTAGAATTTTTAAGTAGCATTTTCTGCATTTTGCTTTTGCCCAAAAAATTAGGTTTTATAAATTATGAAAAACAAATAACTCTACTTGTCAATAATTGTATAGTTTTGAAGGCTTTGAAAATCAATTTGTGATAACTGCAATATTAGGACAATAGATGTTGCAAGTAAAAAATTCCAAACCGACACAAGCATTTGTGATAACTAGAATCAGAATGAAAGGACTATTTGGGGTGGAACAGGATGGAAGGATGGACCAGGACTAATACATGAGCAATGGCAAAAGGATGAAAGGGCCATATGTGGAGGCAAAGGATGAAAGGAGGGATACCTACTCTTGTTAGTCCATTAGGGCGGAGAAAAGGATGGAGAAAGGACATTGGTGATGGCGACTGGTCCTGCAAAGGAACAATAATGTAGAAAATCATCCATGCTTATACCGAGAAATTGACTGCTGTTAAGGTCTTTGGTTAACAAGCTCCGTGATATGTATGTACCCATCTCCTCTTTCTTCGATGTGATTTGGATCTTTGTTAAGGTTCTAAATTGTTTGATCTCTAATACTAAATCTCAGCCGTTGATAACCAAATGTTTCAACGAAAAGTTGTTTGTGTTTCTATCCTCAAAATCTGAAGATTCTTGACATGTCAAGAACCAAAATCTGACTTACTGGGGAAAGAAAAATAATGCTTGAGGAAGAAAAATTACATAGGCTCAAGGACAAGTTTTCTCGGGTTACTGTTCACGGTTCTCTCTTCTTGGGCGTCTGGTTACTATTTCTACTGTAATCCAAGCTGTTGATTCCAGGCGTGTTGGCCGTTTGTTGGGCCAACTTTTTGGGGGAAAGTGACGCCTCTTGCCTCTCCTTCAAACCCCCGGCTTCGTCTCCTGGTACGTATCCTCTCCTCGATTCGCTTGGCTATCGATGGCCAGGGTTCTGCCCGTCTGCTTGCTGCTGTGATTCGTGAGTTGAGATGGATACGGAGCTGAGGAGGGATCGAAATGAGGAGAAGGGGACAAGTTCCCATGGTGGGCTTCCCATTCTGACTGAGGAAACTTTGTTGATGACTGGTATGGGAGGAAATTCGGGTTCGGACTCTACTCCGTCTGGTCCGATCGAAGTGCGAGTTCCTCGCACAAGTGGTGGGGCGCGACCTGTCCAGCGAGGAAGGTCCCGCTCAGCTAAGCCTCAGGGCAAGGATACCGCCAATAATTCATCAGGGAAATCGTGGGTTGCGGTGGCAAGAACCGTGGCCAAGGGCTACGATTTGGTGTATACTCCACCGACTATGGTTAACAATAGACCTGTGATAGAGATCACTGATCAAGATCTAGAAGCTGCAAATCCCAAGATGTTTGAATGCTTAATGGGCTACTTCATTGGTCGCCGAATGCCTTTTAAGGTAGTTGAGGAGGCTATGAAGAAAATGTGGGGGCCGAACCTTGCTGAAGTCATGTCAAATGGCAAAGGTCTCTTTATGTTTCGCATTCCTGATAGGGAATTCCGTCGAAGCGTGCTTGAAAGTGGTCGGATAACGGTTGCTAGTATACCACTTGTGCTGCAGCAATGGACCCCTGGTCTTGAGCTGAGAAGGGAGACCCACCGTGTGGTTCCTATTTGGGTTAGACTATCGAACATCCCCTTTTCGTGTTGGTCCGCCCACTTCATCGGGAGAGTTGCAAGTGCGCTTGGCAAACCCCTTTATGTGGATAAGAGAACAGAGCAGGTGAACAGCCTTACCTTTGCTAGGGTCTGCATCGAAGTTACTGCTGATCAACCTGATTGTAAACTGATTGAGACAACCCATAATGGTACGAAGTGTGAAATAGGAGTGGAGTTTGAGTGGCAACCCACTGCCTGTGCTGAATGTGGAATCTTTGGCCACAATTGTGCAGCAGCTATTAGGCCCGGTGGACCTGGAACAGAATGTGATGTTGGTCCTTCTTCAAAGGAATCTGAACCTCATAGCAAGGCTGCAAGTGGAAATATCTCACAGCAAATCAGACCATCTTCGGTGGCTTCTGAGGATCAAGGGGGAAGGTCTTCGGGTGCGCCGCTGGTCCTTTCTCCGCAATCTGCAATGGATGCAGGACAGACCAGCTCCTTTGGTGGTTCCTCTCCTCTTGTTCAGCAGGTTGCGGATCTGGAGGTACCTCTTCCATCGCACCAAAGTGACCTTGCTCAACATGGGAATCAGGTCAAAGGCAAGGAGAAGGAGCAGAAGTCGCAGAACTTGAATGCTTCGTTGACACCATACTCGGAGGTGAGGCAGCCTTGCAACCTGAAGGAAGCTATACCTGGACACAAGCCTCCTAAAGTCCCTGCAAAAATTAGTTCTGGCCTTTCCTCTCAGGCTTCTGACTTGGCACCGGATGCTGTTATGCCGCCTGGAGACCAGGAAGATGAGACCAGCAATATTTCATCTAATGAAGACGGTGGCCACACGCCTAGACCCGCTCCTTCGAGTGGCCTTTCGGAACCTACTAGGGCTGGTTCGAGCCAAGATCAGCTTCTCCTTTTGCTGCTTGACCCGCCGGGACCTTCTCCTACGGAGGACCCGAAAGCGACTAGAAGTAGGCGCAGGGGCGCCAAGCGGAAGTAATTCTCTCCTTTTGCTGTCTATGTTTTTTGGTTTTTGGAATGTTAGAGGTATTATGAACCTTGTCAGAAGGGCGGAGATTAGAAAGTTTGCTGTTGCAAATAAGCTTTGCCTTATTGGGCTTTAACTAAAGTTCCAGAGCCTTTGTTTGGTTCCATATCTTCCAATATTTTGAGAGGCTGGAATTGGATTGCGAACTATGATTTTGCTCCGCGCGGTAGAGTCTGGATTGGATGGGATCCAGCTACCGTCAGTTTTGAGTTGATCTCTTCGAATGACCAAGCCATCCATGGGTGCTTGAAGGGGTTATCTTCTAATTTTACTTGCTGTGTTTCCGCTATCTATGGAGAGCATTCCTTTGTGCGGCGGAGGCCTTTTTGGTCTGATCTTATCAATTGTGACGATCTTTTTCAAGACTATGCCTGGATAGTAGCCGGAGATTTTAATGCAATCAAGGACCCTTCTGATCGCGTTGGTAGCTCTAATGCCTGGATCCCCTGTTTTGATGATTTCAAGTTATGTCTGGACCAAACGGAACTTGAGGACCTCAGGTACTCTGGTCTTTGGTTTACCTGGTCGACCTCGGCGGGTGCGAATAGGAAGATGCGAAAAATTGACAGAGTTCTTGTCAACTCTAAATGGAGAATGTACTTTTCATACTTGGAGGCGTCGTTTCTCAATCCTGGAATTTCTGATCATACTCCTATGGTTGTCAGGGTTGTGGATCCGCGTCCAAGGAGGAAGCCTTTTAAGTACTTTGATTTTTGGGTTGAGCACCCGGACTTCCATTCTACAGTCTTGCAGGTGTGGGATAGTCAAGTTTGGGGAGTTCCCATGTTTAAACTAGTTACGAAGCTGAAATTGTTGAAATCTCGCCTCAAGGATCTTAATCTGGAGGCTTTGTCGGATATTTCTCTGAGAACTCATGAAGCGAGGGAAGCCTTGCGTTCTACTCAGCATCTCCTTCAGTTGGATCCTGAAAATATTCCACTAGTTGAGCTTGAAAAAGGGCAGCGCCGTGCTTTTATAGACCTTCGTGGTCAAGAGGAATCGTTCTATAAGCAAAAATCAAGAATTAGATGGCTGAAGGAAGGAGATCGCAACACGAGATTCTTCCACAATTGTGTCAAAGCTAGACAGCTCAATAACCGTATCCTCTCTGTCAAAGACACTGCAGGTACGATCGTCTCGGACCCTAATTTGGTACCTCAAGTTTTTCTATTTTTCTTTTTGGATCTACTTGCTCCTCGAGCTGGCTTAGCTAAGCCTGATCTTCATGAGCTTACTTCTCTTATTCGAAAGCCGATTTCCGACAGCCAGGTTTATTCCTTAGCTTCGCCTGTCTCTGATTTGGAAGTTAAGAAGACCTTGTTCTCGCTTGTGAAGGGAAAAGCCCCTGGTCCAGATGGGTTTACAGCAGAATTCTTTAAAAGTAACTGGGATATCGTAGGCCCTTTAGTTATAGAGGCTGTGAAAGATTTTTTCTCCTCTGGTTGTCTTCTTAAAGAAGTTAATGCGACTATCCTAGCTCTAATTCCTAAGGTGCCGAATGCTTGTGAAGTAAACGACTTCAGACCAATTGCTTGCTGCAATACTATCTATAAGCTTATCACAAGATCTTGGCCAATAGAATTGCGCCTGTACTTCAAGATATTGTAAACCCGTCCCAGAATGCATTTGTAAAAGGAAGAAAAATAAGGGATAATATCTTATTGGCTCAAGAGCTGTTTGCAGGCTTCCACCTAGACCCATACCTCCCAAGATGTGCGGTCAAAGTGGATTTTCGCAAGGCCTATGACACTGTGGACTGGGATTTCCTAGAGCTTACTCTTACTGCCTTCCGGTTTCCTCCGTGGATTATTCGTCGGATTATGGCTTGTGTACGCACTCCCAGGTTCTTTATCTCTATTAATGGGGAGCTTCATGGCTTCTTCCCAGGAGGTAGAGGCCTTAGGCAGGGTGACCCAATGTCTCCTTATTTATTTACATTGATCATGGAAATCTTCTCGGGAATACTGAACCAAAGGTCTTCGACTAAAGACTTTAAATATTATTGGAGATGTAAGTCTCCCAAGCTTACTCATCTGTTTTTTGCAGACGATTTGTTCCTCTTTTGTCAAGCAGATTGGAAATCGGCTGTGATCCTCAAAAGAAGCCTCGACATTTTCTCTTCATGGAGTAGTCTTCTCCCCAACAAAAATAAGAGCGACATCTTTCTTTCGGGAGGCGATCATGCTTTGTGCAACAGAATCCTCCTAGCATTTGGTTTTCAGGAAGGTAAACTCCCGATTCGGTACCTTGGAGTGCCGATTATCTCAAAGAGGTTGAGTAAGGCTGACTGTACTCAATTAATTGACCACATTACCGCGCGAGCCCGCTCCTGGTCCCACAGGTTCCTCTCTTTTTCTGGGAGACTTCAGCTCATAAGGTCAGTGCTTCACGCTATTTAGTCTTTTTGGGCTAGTGTCTTCACTTTGCCCTCCTCGGTTATCCTGGGAATTGACAGCATTCTTCGTAGATTTCTTTGGAAAGGCACCTCCTTGGATAAGGGAGGTGCTAAAGTCTCATGAGCGGATGTTTGTTTGCCTAAGGAGGAAGGGGGCCTGGGTATTCGGTCTATCAAAGATTGTAATAAAGCCTCAATGATGAAATTCATTTGGATCCTCTTTACGGATAAGGAATCTCTGTGGTGCCGTTGGATCCACTCCAACTTTTTAAAGAAACATAACTTCTGGGTTGCCCCTCAGCCTTCGGTTTGTGCATGGAGTTGGAAGAAAATCCTTCAACTTCTGGGCAGTTGTAGACAATCCTTCGGTTGGAAGGTCAGTGACAGCCGATCTATCTCATTGTGGTTTGATAGCTGGTTGCCTTGTGGCCCTCTTCATTTACAAGTTCCTCAATCTTTTTTGTTGGACCCCGACGTTCCAGCAAAGGCGACTGTGGCTTCTTTATATTTGTGTGCTGGAAGATCCTGTAAATTGCGGTTGGAGAATTGTGGTTTCTCGCTTCCTCCTCTTTTGGTTGATAGCGATCATTTTGTGTGGCGTCAAGATTCTTGGGGGGCCTTCTCCGTAGCTTCTGCTTGGAACGCCATCAGAGCTTCAAAAGCCAAAGCACCTTGGACTTCTTTTGTGTGGGATAAGGATTTAGCCCCTCGGTTTCAATTCCTCTTGTGGCTTATTACTAAAAACCGCTTGCCAACGCAGTCACTTCTTCTCTCATATGGAAGGATCGATTACTCGGTTTGCACCTTTTGTAATACTCAGCCTGACTCGACTAACCATCTGTACTTTGAGTGTAATATTTTAAATACCGTTATTTACTTTTGGGCAACTAGGTGCAATTTGCCGTGGAGGAATGGCACTTAGGCGGAAAACCTTGCTTGGGCTATGAAATTCCTTTCTGGTAAAGACTTCTTTCATAGTCTCTCCCGCTATTCCTTTGGAGCTCTTTGCTATCTAATTTGGAAGAAGATAAATGCTATGATTTTTCGAGGGGAATCTCTTAATATTCCCGCTTTGAAGAACCATTTGATAAAGATGGTTAAAGATAAAGCAATTACATACAAGGATGTCCCTGACACTCCAAGGAATCGGCGTCTTCAGAGGGGTTGGGAGCTTGACCCAATTATCTTCACTTAACCCTTTGGGGTTTCTTTCCTTTTTATTCCTGCTAGGTCGTCTTCAGCACGGATGTTCAGGGCTTCGTCCTTGGAGATCTGGTTGCTGAATCTGGTGGCTGGGCTGTGTCTGTTTTTTTGCGCTCTTTCTATCCTTGCCCTTTGTGGCTTTTGCGCGGCTTCCTTCCACTCTTTTGTTCACATTTAGAGTGTAAGTTTTGGTGCCGTTTGTGTACATTTGTCCTTTGCTTATCAATATATATTCTTGCCTTTACCAAAAAAAAAAATAATAATAATGCTTAGGCAACCGAATGCCATAGCCTAAGGTGCTGCCATTATAAGATCACCCTCAATTCTGTCTGTCCTCATTGCCGATGGATGCTACAAATCTGGAATACGAAGCGGTCTTACTCTCCGGCGTCACTGTAGTCAGATCAGATGAGTGATCAATTTGCGATGCAGTGTTGGCCTGAAGCAGCAGAATTGGAGGATTATGAGTTTCGGCAAACTCAGCATGAAACAAGGCCGCTCAGATCTTCACCATGAAAATCGAACACCGATTGGAGTTTGGATTTGGGGCTTTTTTTGGCATCAACAAAGGCCCTAAATTCGAAATGATCGGGCATTGCATTATCAATTTTGGGGAATCTTTTAGCAGAAATGCAAGTGTTTTGCAGTCACGGCATCAAAGCTGCATTTTTACGCAGGTTAGAAGCTGCAAGGTCCAGGAAGAAGTTTTCTTTCAGGGTTACATAATTTTTTTTCTTCCGAAATACTTGACGATATTATTAAAAGATCCCGTAAAAGTTGGAGAGGATGGCCCACTCAAGAGGAAGGAAGAGTATTCGAACGTTGGGGCCAGAAGATAAATTGAAATTGGGCCGAAGATAGTTGCGCTTCCTCGATTAAAGCTATGCACCTCCCACCTCACGTCTTCTTCAGCATTACGTCGACCCGAGCTCCGGCAAATTCTCTCTCCTCGACTAAAAACGTTTCAAATCTCCGAGCAGGGCCATGGCTTCCGTATGAAACGCTGACAAAGCTGGAACCTTCGTAGCAAAGCCATCCATTAGAGCTCCCGTCTCGTCGTGAAGAATCTCCAAAATAGCTCCAACTGTTTTACCTCCAAAAAATGCTCCGTCGACATTGATTTTCAAGGTACGCTGCTTCGGCGGGCTCCGATTCTTCGCCGATTGAGTCTTTTCTATGTAAAGTTTCAAACTTTGGCGATTCCGTTTCCTGAAATTACTGAGCATTGGCACAACTAACCTCGTCTGCTCTCTCTCTCTCTCTCTCTCTCTCTCTCTCTCTCTCTCTCTCTCTCCCTATGCGGATCAACTCTTTCGAATATGTAGATGGTGGTCCCTTCGTGGTGGAGGAAAGGACGTCGAATAGGTAGATTAAACCAGGAAACTATGCTCACAATAGCTTCCTGAATTGGTTGTTTAACGGTTATATTCCACATCCTTAGAAATATTTTTCACTAAATAAAAAATTATTACGACCTCAGAAAGGAATGCCCATTTTCTTCTAAAATTAGTCAAGTCTTTAGAGTATTTGAATCGAAATCACATTTTATATCGGTAGATTCGGCACTACCGAGAAAAAAAAATTAATGGCCTAAAATTAACTGTCATTTTGGGACTCAAGATCGACGCCACGTTTCCTGAATTTAAAAAAGAGAAAACGAACGAACTTTAACATGGATCGCAAAGACGCATGCTCTGTCCATTGAAACCACCGTTGGAAACTTGCATAAGTGGCGGCTGACGTGTCACTAAATATCTATTCAGCAGGGAGAAAATATTAGGTACGTGAGACGTTCCAGCCTGGCAAATAAGAAGGTGTTCGGAGCACGACACGTGTCCTTGTGTTAGGTGCCATTTTGACAAAATTTCGGACTGACTGACTGACTGAGGGTTTCTTCTTTCTTCTGAGTCTCTTTCTTCGTGCCTCGCGCGGGAGGACCTGGTCTGTCTCTCTCTCCGTTCTCCTCTCTCTCCTCTCTGTCTCTCTCCCCTCCGCCTCCGCTGGTTGCTTCCATCGCCCCCCACCCTGACGTCGACGCCGACGCCGCCGACGCTCCTCCGCCTCCCTCTCGCGACGTCCGCTCCTCTCTCTCTCTCCCCCTCCGCGAAGTCGTGCCTCTCTTCCAACAAAACGACGACCTCAATGGTGCCGACGATGGCGACGAAGCAGAAGACGGAGACGAAGAAGCAGAAGCGCGCGCGCATGGCTCATCGCGTCGGTCGCATTCCGGCTCGCCCTCGTCTACCTCCTCAGGAACCTCTGCCTGTCTAGCCGCCCCGAGGTCTCACCAGCATTCGCCGCTGTAACGCTGCCTGTCTTCGCTCCGTTGATCGATTCCCGATCCCCGATCCCCCGCCCCCTCCTCTCTTGAAATCTTGGAGGTTCATTTTTTGATATGATTTCTAGTTTTTCTTGTTTGTGCCGCCTGCAGTTGGCAAAAGCTACTAGTTGAAGCAGTAGGCGATGTCTCCCTACGCAGGTTCGGCTCCGTTCGATCTCTGGTGTGTCGATGTTTGATGCTTTGATCCATTCCACAGGTTCCATGTATCACGGTTCTCCTTTGCTGTTGCTCGATCTCGGACCTCTTGCTGTCAAAAGGTAACTACCGGAGTATAATCGCCGATGCATTTTGAAGGCTAGGTTGATTGTGAGCTTTGCTGGTTATTTGCTAGAACTGAACTAGATTTATCTGGCATTATCAAAGCGGAGGCCGTGGCTTGTGCGAAATGTTGTTTTCGATTCCAGAAATTGAATTTCTGGTAATTGGTATATGTTGTCATAGTTGAAACTTGGATCCACTTTCAATCGAATCCAACCATGTTTTTCTATACATGTCTCAATTCTATCTCCTTTGCCTGTGCTTGTGCATATGCGTCGTCTTTTGACCCATTATAAAAGGCCTCAGGTAGGGCAAGGTGCTACCTAAGTGCGTGAATCAATTGGCCATTTGTGTAAGTCTTCATCTGGGCAGGGCATTTTTTTCCACTTAGCTTTATGCTGATGGAGATTCACTTGGCCATGTATCTGGCCTTTTTGTCTGGTTGTGATTTATCCATTGATCACAATTTAAATCTGAGATATTTGCCCTGCATGGCATGCCGTTCTGCATACAGAGAATTTGGCAGTTGTAGTGCTTTAATTTAGTTTTATGCCGTTTACATATATGTTCCCTGGGTAATATCTTTGCCTATGCCATGCAGACATCATTAAATAGAAATAGTAGACGACTTTTAAAAGGAGTACCAGGGGAGGGCGACAACAGGGAAGCGAAACCAGAGGACAGGGCTCTGCTTTTCAGTGGAGGAGGGGTTGCGAGCAAGTCGAATCTGAAGATTGGCAACTATGAGAAGCTATGTAGCACTGACACGAACACGCGACACGCGACACGACACGATACGACACGTCGACACATCATTTCTTAAAAATAGAGAATTTCGACATGTTCCGACACGTTATATATTTTATATATTTTTATATATAAATACATAAATAAATAATAAAAAATAGCCTAGAATTAATTTACATGAAAAATATTAAATAATATCATTTATTATTTTAATTTGTTACAATAATACACAAAACTTAGTTATTTAAAAAAAACAATTCTAAAAAAACATTGTTTAAAGAAAAATGCTGAAATTATATTTTTAAATTTATTTATTTATCATATATAGCATTTTTTATTACTTCTTTCATAGTAAAAGACTTTTTTAAAAAATAAACAATTCTAAAAAAAAAACTGAAAAAAAATATTGACCCCGTGTGTGTATATTTATAGCAATTTTATTACTTCTTTTATTACTTCTTTTGTGTATATTTATATTTTGACCCCTCAAGTATTAGAAATTTTTAAAATTGACCCCGTGCATGTCGGAATCGCGTGTCAGAATTCTGGACTCGTGTGTTGGAACGTATCGGAGAGAGTTGACCACGTGTCGGATTTTTCGACACTCGTTGACAGCGTGTTGGAGCGTGTTGGGATGTGTTGAAGTGTGTCGGACACGTGTCGTGTTGGAGAAATCCTCTTGAAGTGTTTTGAAGTTGACAAAACGTTTCCATCAGTCTAGTCTGAAGGCTTGCAGATTGCTATATATAGTCTGAAGACCTCCGGACAGCCAGACTCAAGACTCAAAGTTTATCCTCATTCACAGTTTCTAATTAGTTGACTAAAGGCTATCCAGAACTGAATGTTTCATTAAGGATGTGGCATTATCAACTGGAGAAGATCTCTTGGCTGGATATGACATAACAGAATCCTTTATTTGATCATAATTGATTTGAAGATTAAGGATCCGATGATTGGTAAAGTATACTTGGAAGGTTCTACTTATGGAAACCGAGATCCTGATTGTATGGGCGAACATGATTGATGGGCTATCGACATGTTCCTTTAATAGCTCAAATGATCTTCCTAATTGATTCTGTCTAACGGATAGATTGGAGAAATTCCTTTGGTAAGTGCCAACGGGTATGACGGCATGAAGGAGTATATAAGGAAGATGTTCCAGTTGTTCAAGGGTGTGCACGATAGAAGAATTCCAAAGTCTGAAGCTCCTTGTTCCTAGTTAATTCATTTGTTGAGCAAAATCGTGTAAACAAAAGAGAGTCTATATTCGTGAGAAACCTTGAGGAAGTGTGGTAGAACATCTACATTGTAGAATCAAGGAAAAGTTGTGATGTAACTTCTCTTTTGTTTATAGTGAAATCTAGCCGGTAGGCTGTCAGTAGGGAAGAGTGGACGTAGGCTTGGATTAAGCCGAACCACTATAAATCTTATGTTCAATTTTCTCTTCCCTATCCTTTACTTTACTTTGATCATATTTTTCTTTCATCGATTGCCTAGAATTGCTTCCGTATCTCGAGAATTAGTTTGTTCACCTATTCACCCCCCTCTAGGTGCTTATACTAGCTATCTCAATTGGTATCAGAGCATGTGTACTCACTTTTGTTGAAGTGTTTTACTTCAGAGTTAAAGATCCATGGCTAGTATGTTGGCTCCTAGACTGGTAAAAGGGCAAAGCAATACCAGACCACCTTACTTTGATGGAAAGGATTACAACATATGGAAAAACAAGATGAAAGCATTTCTAAGATCAAAGGATCCTCTGGAATGGGACGTTGTAGAAAAATAAATCATTCCTAAAGTTGCATCTGTCTCAGAAAGAGGAAAATATGTTGTTGAGTCTAGCGAAATGACTCAGGAAGAGAAAATCAAGAGACAAGCTCTTGATGCAAAAACAATTTATTCTTTATATTGTGCTTTATCCCCTACTGAATATAACAGAATATCTTCTTGTGTTACAGTTAAAGAAGTCTGGGATAGATTACACATTACCTATGAAGGAACCGATCGAGTGAAAGAGACTAGAATCAACATTCTCCTCGGTCAATATGAAGCCTTCAAAATGAAACCAGGAGAATCTATAACGGATATGTTCAGTCGCTTTACTGAAATCGTGAATGGTCTTGAAAATCAAGGTCAACCAATTTCTGATCCCATGAAAGTAAACAAGCTACTGCGTGGACTCTCCAAGGATTGGAATCACATAAAGACCTCAATCAGAGAGACCCAAAGAATCATGCCACTATCTGTTGATGAGTTGGTTGAGACTCTTCAGTCTTATGAAGTGGAACGAATCAATGAAGACGAAGACCCTAAAGGTAAGAAATCCATTGCGTTAAAATCTAATGATGATTATGATGTTACAGATTCTGAAGACGATATGGATGATGAGGAACTTGCTCTCATGATAAGAAGATTCAGAAAGCTGAACAGAAAAGGAAGAAGATTCAATCCAAAGAAACAAAGTTTTCAAAAGCAACAGACTAAGTCTGTTGAGGATGATGAGTCAAACAAAGATGTAGTCTGCTTTGAATGTAAGAAAAAGGGACACATCAGACCCAAATGTCCTCTTCTAAGGAAGAAGAAAGGAAAAACTGAAAAGTATCGAAAAGCTCTTAAAGCTGAAACTCGGAGTGATACAGAGTGTGAAGAAAGTGATGATGATTATGCCAATATATGTCTAATGGCACAATCGGATTCAGATTCAAATTCCAAGACAGATTCAGACTCAGAAAGTGAATTTGAGGTAAGTAACTTCAAAATTCCTATTAAGGTTTCAAAGTACATTGATGAATTGTGTTTCAGTCTTAAGACTTCTCTTAAAAGAATTTCCGAACTCAAGAAAGAAAATTTTGCTCTAAAACAACAGGAAAATATTTTGAAAGAAAAAGTGAAAAGTTTAGACAAGAATGTTTCTTCTCTTAAAGAAAGTGAAGATAATTTGTTAAAAGAAAATGCATTCTTGAAAAGAGATATCTCAAATATTTCCAAAAGATTTTCTATAGGATCTGAGAAACTGGAAAAAATTCTCTTTGTTCAAAGACCTTATTTTAATAAATCTGGTTTGGGAATGACTGCTAAAACCATTCATTTAATTGATTTTCCTAAGGTGAAGGAAAGAATCAAACAAAGACCCACAAGAGATGCTTACAAAAACCATTTTAAAAGAATCTTTGTAAAACCAGTAGGTCACAATACTCTCAGATGCTCAAAGTGCAACAGTGCAGATCATTTTGAAAAAGAATGTCCTATGATTTGGAAACCTATTAAAAAGGTATGGGCAAAAACCGCATACCATACTAACACCAATGGACCCAAGAAAATATGGGTACCAAAGAAGGTTTGAGTTTCTTTTTTAAATGCAGGTCACTATCAAGGAAAAGGTAAAATGGTATCTGGATAGTGGATGCTCAAGACACAGGACAGGAGACTCAAATTACTTCATAAAGCTTGTTCGAGTGAATGGTGGAAAAGTCTCTTTTGGAGGAAACAGTAAAGGAAAAATTGTGGGATTTGGAACTGTAAAGATTGGAAATCTCAAAATCAGCAATGTTTCCTTAGTGGAAGGGCTCAATTACAATTTGCTCAGTATTAGTCAGCTATGTGATACTAGTTTCAAAATCAACTTTCAAGAGGGAATATGTTATGGAATTAGTAAAGATTCTACTCAGTCATTCATGGGTCGAAGACATGGAAATATCTACCTCTTGGATGTGAAACCAGATGAATCACAATGTCTAATTTCAATCCAAGACGAAGCAAACTTATGGCACAGAAATCTTGGGCACGTCAATATGAAACAAATAGCCAAAATCTTTGCAAAAAAGCTTGTTCGTGCTCTACCCAATTTATTATACCAAAAGTCTAATCTATGTACACCATGTATATTGGGAAAACAGGTAAGAAATTCCTTTAAACCAATAAATCAAGTTTCCATTAACCGTGTACTGCAGCTTCTGCATATGGATCTTTTTGGACCAAACAGAACACAAAGCATTGGAGGTAAGAAATACTACCTAGTAATTGTGGAAGATTACTCACGATTTACTTGGGTATATTTCTTGGCAAGTAAGTCTGAAACTTTATCTTACTTTGAAAAGTTTGCTAAAAAGGTTCAAAATGAAAAAAAGGGTATGTTATCTCAAGCATAAGAACAGATCATGGAGGTGAATTTGAAAATCATGATTTTAAAATTTTGTGATGAATCTGGTTTCCAGCATGTATTCTTCTCTTCATATACTTCAGAGCAAAATGAAGTTGTGGAAAGAAAGAATAGATCTCTTCAAGAAATAAAGAATAGATCTCTTCAAGAAATGGCTAGAACTCTTTTAATTGAAAGTAACATCTCTTCACGTTTTTGGGCTGAAGCAGTTTCTACAGCATGTTACATTATAAATAGTCTTTCTAAGGCCTATTTTGGAAAAAACCCCCTATGAACTATTCAAAGAAAAGAAGCCTATTATTTCATATTTTCATGTATTTGGATGCAAATGTTTCATACTGAAAAATGCAAATGATCGAGTTGGTAAGTTTGAAGAAAAGTCAGATGAAGGCATCTTCCTTGGATATTCAACCACAAGCAAAGCGTACAAAGTCTACAACAAGAAGACTCAAACAGTAGAAGAGTCAATGAATGTTAAATTCCAAGACTCTATGTAAAATGAATCCATTCAGACTCATCTTGAAGAATCTGAACCTGCTCCAGACTCTACAAAGTCTAAAATAGCTCAGACTTTGAAGGACTAGCAACAAGTGATTGTTGAAGATTCAAGTGAAGGAAGTGACCATCAATCTGACAAATTAACCAGCAATTGGAAACATAAGTCCAGTCATCCCAAAGATCTTATTATTGGCGACATCAATGAAGGAACTCGCACAAGATCCAAAAGGAGCGAAGAGTCTAGTGCTGTGGCTTTTATTTCTGAAATAGAACCCAAAAGCATAGAAGAAGCTTTATTTGATGAAAGCTGGATTGAAGCTATGCAAGAAGAGCTCAAGCAATTTAGTATTAATGATGTATGGGAATTGACTCCTAAACCGAAAGGTAAGTCTGTTATTGGAGTTAAATGGGTTTTCAGGAACAAGATGAACGAAAAAGGAAAAGTCATAAGAAACAAGGCAAGACTCGTGGCCAAGGGATACACACAAGAAGAAGGGATAGACTATGACGAGACTTACGCACCAGTAGCAAGGTTAGAAGCAATTCGATTATTACTTGCTTTTGCTTGTTATAAGAATTTCAGGTTATTCCAAATGGATGTCAAAAGTGCCTTCCTAAATGGATTCATCCAAGAGGAAGTCTATGTGGAACAACCACCTGGGTTTGAAGACCCAAGGAAACCAGACTCAGTATTTAGACTCAAAACGGCTTTATACGGCTTGAAACAAGCTCCTCGAGCTTGGTACGACAGACTGAGTAAGTTTTTAATTGAAAATAGATTTGTTAAAGGTAAAGTAGACACTACTCTTTTCATTAAAAGAGAAAGCAAGAGTTTTCTACTTGTTCAAATATATGTCGATGCTATTATTTTTGGATCCTCTAATGAAAGTCTGTGCAAGAAATTCTCTAAGACTATGCATGATGAATTTGAAATGAGCATGATGGGTGAGTTAACCTTCTTTCTTGGACTTCAAGTAAAACAATTGAAGGAATGAACTTTTATTCATCAAGAAAAATATGCTAATGATATTGTGAAGAAGTTTGGACTGGACAATTGCAAAAAGGCCAATATACCAATGTCAAGCTCCGTGAAGATAGATAAAGATGAAGGAGGAAAGAAAGTCGACCAAAAGTTATACAGGAGTATCATCGGTTCACTCCTTTATCTTACTGCTTCTAGACCTGACATTTTGTTTAGTGTTTGCATTTGCGCCAGATTTCAAGCAGACCCTAAAGAATCACATTTAAATGCTGCAAAACGTATTATCAAATACATTGCATCAACTTCAAGCTTCGGTCTCTGGTATCCTAAAAAGGGAGACTTTACTCTTCTTGGGTACTCAGACGCAGACTTAGCCAGATGCAGAGTTGATAGAAAGAGCACCTTAGATACCTGTCAACTACTTGGAGGCAGGACAGTGTCTTGGTTTTCAAGGAAGCAAAGTACAGTAGCTCTCTCTACAGTAGAAGCAGAATATGTAGCTCTCGGAAGTTGTTATTCACAAATTCTGTGGATAAAACAACAGCTAAGAGACTTTGGAATCGAAGATTCATGCACGGAGATTAAATGTGACAACACCAGTGCAATCAATCTCACCAAAAATCCAATTCTTCACTCGAGCAAAGCATATAGAGATTCGACATCACTTCATCAGAGATCATGTTCAAAATGGAGAAATTATGATTCAGTTTGTTGACTCAAAGAACCAACTGGCGGATATATTTACAAAGCCTTTGGAGAAAAATCAATTCGAAATTATCCGTTCAAGACTCAACATTTTGAGGTTTGAAAAAGTTAAAGTCTAAAGACTCTCAGACTCAGACAAATAAGACTTTGACTGCAAGACTCTGACTGTAAGTTATTTTCTCTCTCTAATCTCATCTTGAAAAGGTACGTTTATCAACCGTGTTGATTATTGTACCGCTATCTTTAATTGACGAGATTCTTGCATCGATTCCTTTAGAAAAAGGAGTTATTTTGAAATGACTATTTTTCGAAAAAGGCAGTTATTTTTTTTTTAAAGGCATCTTTTCACTTTCCATTACGACGATTGGCATCTGCTCCTTACGACTGTCTTATATACAGTTAGTTTCTCCTCGCTTAACTCCAAAACCCTAAAAAGCACCAATCTTCCATTCATGTTTTCTTCTCTTGTTTAATCTTCGAAAAAGTTGTCATCTTTCTTGGGAAAGTCAAGCAAGGAATCTTTCAAAGACTAAGAAAAATGTCGTCTTCAAGAAAGTCTTTGAGGATCGCAAGCAGGGGACCACGGCGAATGAGTGAGGGGCCTACGCACTTCGATCTCACTAAAGAAAAAGTGTCTCCAAATCAGCAGCAAAGCCCACAACATTCTCAGCAGTGTCATTCTCCTCCATCTAGTCCTCAAGATGTTGATCATCATCAAAATGAAGAAATTATTGAAGATGCAGACCCTGTAAGAGTTCAAAGGTCCTCTTTTATTTATAAGCTGTATCGTGCTTTAAAAGGGACTGGTACTCCGTTGAACTATGTGGATGATTTTCTTAAGGACAAAGGATATGGAAATGAATATATCTTTTTGCGAAAAATGGAAAGTTTGGGAATTGCTTGTAAAGGGGTGGTAGAAGAAACCCTTGCGAATATCCCAAGTGACCCTCGTGATTGGGGATTTAATCCGGTGGATGGAAATGATGATGACAAATTATACAACGAATTTCAACCAAGAATGGGAGTTGCGGCGGAAAATCGAGGAAAAAGGGGAGAGTTGTTTAGATCGAAGGAACAGAAGAATCTATACTCAAAATTGCTGAAGCGTGGGATGATAAACCCTAGGAGTGTGGATTTTGACTTTCTGGATGCTGTAAATGTGAACTTGAGGGAAAAGTTTGGTCATCTTCAACTTGAGAAATTCTGCTCTGACACCACAGAGGCCTATCCTCAACTAACTGCATATTTCTATTCAAATCTTAGTTTTTTGGATGCGAATAGATTCTCCTTCAGTGTCAAAGATCAAGACTTTGTTGTGAATATGGATATGTTGGCAGATGTGTTAGGAGTTGAGAGAGGAAGATATCAACGGATCAAAGTTTCTACTGCTCGTACTACTCTAGAACTTGTTAAGGACAGGAGAACAGAGGGAAAGATTTCCTATTCAAGGATGAGTGCATTTAACATCTTGCTGCCCAAAATTGTAATTAATTGCCTCAGACCGAAATCAACTTCCAAGACTGATGTCTCAAGTTCAGAGGCAAAGCTGATGTATGCTATCATCACTGGGAAAATGTTTTCACTTCCTCACACTGTTATGTTCCACATGTATAGAGCTATGATGAAGGACAGAGGACAACTTCCTTATCAAGGTCTTGTGACGAAGTTATTCAGACATCTGAACATTCAGCCTCCGCAAATTCTTTGTGCTCGATTGTGTGATCATACGATGGTAGGACTGAAAATGGTCACCAAGATGCGTCTGAAGGAACTAAGCAAGGCATTGGAGAAATTTAAGGAGAAGACTGCAGTCAAATCTCATCAATTCTCTTCTGCAGGAAAAAGGAAAGGGGAGGAGCCCATGGATGCTCCATCTAAGAGAAGAAGAGCTCTCATCGTTGAGGATGAAGATGATGAGGATAACATCACTATCTCTGCAATGGTTTTGAAGAATTTCAGTCGATCTGTTCTAGAGAAAGAGTCAGAATAATAGACAGAAGAAAGAGCAGAGAAAGAAGTAGAGGAAAAAGAAACGGAGGAAAGAGAAGAAGAAGAAGAAAGAGATGTTAAGCAAGAGAGAGTTGAAAAAGAAGAAGAAGAGCAAAGAGATCAAGAAGAAGGAGAACATGAGGAGTACTCTCCACCTGAAGGTATGAACACAGGGGGAGACCAAGAGAAAAGAGGAGTGTCCTCAAATCCTGCAACCAGTGAGGGAGTCAATCGATCCCCAGTAGATCCAGAGGAGGTTTTTGCCTCTCAGTTTCCTGAGGAAGGTCACGAGGTTTCTTCGCCAAATCTGCATGATTATGCTGATCTACCATCGTCTGCATTTACTCCATCAGATCGTGCTAATGCCAGTACGCAGACCGACAATTCAGCAGACTTTCGCAGAGTGATTGATATTCTCTTGGAGATGCAAGGTCAGATATATGCATTGGGATGTGAAGTTCAGAACTTGCAGAATGCAGGACAAGTCTCTTCGGGTTCATTAAATGATCAAATCCAAGCCCTTTCTCTTCAGATTCAGGCTAATGCTAAGGGTGAGGATGTTGCTTAGCTGAAGGAAGACTTTAAAAGGCTGGAAGGCATCGTTCAGTCGATGGGAGATTTTCAGCTTGTTCGTGTTCCCAAGAATCCTTGACTTCATTTTCATCTCAATCTTTTTTATGCTGACAAAAAGGGGGAAAGTTGCGAGACTTGAAAAACTTTGAACTTAAATTTGTCGAACTTTTGGTTTGTTTTGTGGTTTGTTTTAACTTGACTTGTGTGTCTGGATGTGGACTAAATTTGGGATTTGGATTTAACTGCTTATTATTAACTACTATTGATATCTTATGGATGGCCTTATTGCATATTGGACTAACCTATTTTCCGTGGTTGCAGATTCTAGTGTTATTCATTTATCTATAAGATATGCATATGTGTTTGAGAAATGTTTTGCAGGTCAAAGTTTTCCAAATCTGCAGGAAAGTTTTTTCACCATCAAAAAGGGGGAGATTGTTGGAGAAATCTTCTTGAAGTGTTTTGAAGTTGACAAAATGTTTCCATCAGTCTAGTCTGAAGGCTTGCAGACTCTCTATTTATAGTTTGAAGACCTCCGGACAGCCAGACTCAAGACTCAAAATCTATCTTCATTGACAATTTCTAATCA
Organism: Eucalyptus grandis x Eucalyptus urophylla; assembly: GCA_028830015.1. Taxonomy (NCBI): domain Eukaryota; kingdom Viridiplantae; phylum Streptophyta; class Magnoliopsida; order Myrtales; family Myrtaceae; genus Eucalyptus; species Eucalyptus grandis x Eucalyptus urophylla. The sequence goes on along the minus strand of CM054198.1, from coordinate 25,741,414 downwards.
GTTGAAGAAAGGCTATCCAGAACTGGATGTTTCATTAAGGATGTGGCCTTATCGACTGGAGAAGATCTCTTGGCTGGATATGACATAATGGAATCCTTTATTTGATCATAATTGATTTGAAGATTAAGGATCCGATGATTGGCAAAGTATACTTGGAAGGTTTTACTTATGGAAACCGAGATCTTGATTGTATGGGCGAACGGGATTGATGGGCTATCGACATGTTCCTTTAATAGCTCGAATGATCTTCCTAACTGATTCCGTCCAACGGGTTGATTGGAGGAATTCCTTTAGTAAGTGCCAACGGGTATGATGGAATGAAGGAGTATATAAGGAAGACGTTCTAGTTGTTCGAGGGTGTGCACGATAGAAGAATTCCAAAGTCTGAAGCTCCTTGTTCCTAGTCAATTCATTTGTTGAGCAAAATTGTGTAAACAAAAGAGGGTCTATATTCGTGAGAAACCTTGAGGAAGTGTGGTAGAATATCTACACTGTAGAATCAAGGAAAAGCTGTGCTGTAACTTCTCTTTTGTTCATAGTGAAATCCAACCGGTGGGCTGTCAGTGCGGAAGAGTGGATGTAGGCTTGGAATAAGCCGAACCACTATAAATCTTGTGTTCAATTTTCTCTTCCCTATCCTTTACTTTACTTTGATCGTATTTTTCTTTCTATCGATTGCCTCGAATTGCTTCCGTATCTCGAGAATTAGTTTGTTCACCTATTCACCCCCCTCTAGGTGCTTATACTAGCTATCTCATGTCGGAGTGTCGGACACGACACGAAAGCTTTCGGAGAGTGTCCATGCTACATAGGTGAGAAGACGCTTTGACGGATTGGAGTTTCGATTTGGGGCTATTTCTTTTTTTTTCCCTCGACAATGCCTTGAATTCGAAACTGTTTGGGCTTCGCATTGTTAATTTGTGGGGGGAAGTTTGAAGAGATGAGGCTTCCTAACATCGTGTTGTTTTCCACTGATCGAGTTACAAATAGATTCTCCATTTTGTCTTTGAACATTGTATTTTCTTTTTTTTTTAATCAATTTCTCTCCTGATGGTGACTGAAAATGTGAGTGAGATTGGTTTTCAATGGAATTTTTAGTTTTTACCTTCATAGCGATGACAATGACTCAAAATGTCATATTGTGGGGATGCTTCAATTAACATGATTCACACAAGCAACATAGAGGTTTTGCAATTGCAATATTAGGACCTAACGATTGCTTGTACACTATCATGATGAACTGAAAAATCTAATATTTTGTTGATGCTTATGGTCTATTTCATGGACGTCGAATCCTGTTTGTTGTCAATGCATATTGTAAATCCTGCTATGAGATTTAGTAATTGCTTTTGATGCTTGGTTGGACGTTGCTTTGCAGAATGAAATTTTCGAATGGTTTGATCTCTGAAAGTTCTATTCACAACAATGAAGTTATATAGATGTTGATGACATGATAGGAGAAGTTGAAGCAGAAGATTGGATAGAGGGGAGAAAGAATGTGAATCTCGAGTCAATAACAAATCTTGAAGAGAAGATTAGTAAGTGCATGTCTGTCAATATCAAAACCAGAGGAGAGGAGTCTTCTACGTCGGTTGACGTAGTGTTATTGGGTAGACTAGAAGTTCTTTGTAGTTGAGAACAATGGCAGCTTATTCCTTTGTTTTGATGTGGGCGTCTACTAACGAAACTTGGATCCTTTTACTAATAAAACTCGATGCTTATTATTATCTTATTTCGGTAACCGTTCCTCAACATCACATATGAAACTACACAGTGTACCTCAAGGAACGTGAACAAATTGGAATTTTCACCAGCTGCAAACTCCCCATGTGTACAGCACGTTGGCTCAAAAAATAGGTACAGTCTGCCTCAAAAAGCAGAGATTATCTTATGCCATGTAACACTACTTTTCCATGTATATTGCCTCAAAAAGCATCCAAAGTATCTCATACTTTGCATATCTTTAGATACCCTGCTTAAATTGAGATGCAGATGCAAATATCATTCCTATTTCAAAAATAAGGTTCTCATTGCCACACCTTAGATTATACAAGGAGAACCTTTCTCAATTTTAACCCTCGTCAGCCTCACTATTTCTGGGATTAACGGGTTCATCATCTCAGTTGTCACGGCTGCTATCTCCTCCTGTGGCATTAATCGGAAAAAGCAACGAAATCAAGCTCCATCGTTTTTATTCTTTCCCAATCCTTTCTATTTGGCCTCGCTACCTTATATTCCTCCTTATATGAAGAGTATTTCCTCTTGAGACGCAAGATTACTGCTTTCCCTCTGGTCTTCTACTCTATCCCCTTATAAACAAATTTGTGATTTCATGTTTGGTTAGATCACACTAATGGTTAAGATTATGATGTAATGGCTGTTATGGTTATAACGTAACTAAGCTGTAAAACCTATTGCACTGTTTGAAAGATAGAGATAGGAGCAACGGAGATTGGTGTAGCGTGACGTTGGCATGATGCGCCAGTAACTGGAGGGTGTGAGCGGCGATGGTGGTGTGAAGGTTAGACAAGTGCAACGCACACAAAGAGGGAAGCCGCGCATTTGCTGCACCCATCAATTCGAATTAAGGGTCTAAGTTACTGCAATTCTGCTGGTAAGTATCTCATATTTATGTCGATTGAGACGAAAACCAAAAGTGTCGCTTTAGGCTGCTTGCAAGGCTTAATTCGTCAAATTATCTCTAACCCACCTACTTTAAATAGTAAGTCAATCGATGATACATTCATGCTGGTGTCTTTAGAATGATAAAGTTCCTTCTTTCCGAGTATATAGCCGAGATCAAACAATCTACATGCCATCCTGCACGTTAGCCAGTAAATATGAATTGGAGAACCCATTTTTCAAGGTGGCGATGTGATGAACTTATATTAGGAGAAGTATTGTAAGATCTTGGCTGTTAATTCACCACTGGACTATCTCAAATTCAATTATGAATCCTAACAACATATCGTGCCTCATATTACCTTGGTCTAATGATGAACGGTAGTTTCCTCATCAGATTATATTTTGGTCACTTTATTTGGACTTGATCAGATGTATGAAAAGAAGATTACTGTGTGTGTATGTATGTAAGTATCGACCCCTCTCATAAATAAATTAATGAAAGGAAGAGGTATTGACCCCGTTTAATTAGAGGGTAGAATTGAAAAATTAGCAATTTGAAATGAAACGAAAGAAAGCCCGAGTTACATACTGTGTTTTTTAAGTTTTAATTTTATCAGTACATAATCACGTTGGCAGAGTGTTCCTCATGGATTCATCAAGTAGGACATTATGGAAGACAAGCAAACTGTGACTCGGGTATCCTGACAGATCATGGCCGGTGGAGCCAGGGTTCTATCGACATGTCCCAGCGGGGTTCTTTTCTGCTGGCTGGTATCTATTTACGAGAGGAACACGCCTACCAGTAAGAGATATCTGCATGTTAGAGCTCATCAGTCGTGGTTTTTCCATGTTCAAAGCCTCCATTCGCAGTGTTTAGCTCAGAACTCATTTTTGCTGACGGAGATGCACACTAGAAGTTTTTACCTTTTGATGTATCAGTGAGAAGTGCAACACGTTCATGACATTCCTTCTCTGGGGAGTATCTCCCATATTTGATGCTTCTTAAGGTTTCAAATCCATCATGACTCAACTTCAACCTGCTCTTCAGGAAATAATAGACATAGTTTGGTGGTGGAAGAGGGTTGCTATTACTATGGAGCAATACTGAAATGATCCTGCTCATCTCATCTACAGTTTGAAGAACAAGGCCACACTTCAAATAATGCCATCCCATCTTTGAGGTTATATTTTAATCCATTTCTAGTTGGAGGAAGTCTTCTAACCATGCCTTTAATTGGTGAGTTACAAATATGGATATCATTTACATGTCAATTTACTTGTGAATAAATGTGCATGATATTAATATTTATAACTTATCAATTCAATAAAATCGGCCAGAGAAAGTTTTCTCCAACTAGAGTCGGAAGACCTGGCCTATGATCTTGTAAATGGACTCTACCCGACGCACGTGCATGAAACGATTATTGTAGAGAATCCCCAGTTCACGGGAATTGGATAATGGAGGCTAAGTTTTGATTAAAGGATAACTTCATATGCCCTCTTTAATATGTACTGATGTTTGGACTCTTTTCGTTTGTCGTACAGAATTTGTGCCTTTCTAGGATTTCATTAGACCTTATAAAATTATCCAAACAGTACACAATCAATCAGAACATAACTATTATAAAGCTTTATCATATCGTCTGTAAGAATCTTCTATGAGAAGATTGCCTCCAGAACAGAGGCAAATTGCACAAACCACCTTTCTTGAGTGACTCCCGGACATGAGTGTATATGGCTTGTGGACGCCGTAGCCGGAGGGAAGGTGGAGGTGTCGAGCCAGAGATGGTGACTGGTCCCCATCTTGAGAGTCCTCACTTCTTCAAGATCATTCTCTCCGACACCCTTGAATCCGGAAAGCTTGTAAGTTCCACATTTTCGCAGTCTGTTTCTTAGGATTCAGCTCTCAAGTGTCAGCGGAGTTTCTCTCATGATTTATCTCAATCTGCAAAACTTTCTATGCGTTTGGCTTTGAATAAACCTTTTGATTCCAGCGAAAAGGAAGAAAAGCCCAAAACCTTGAACAAAAAGTGTTTATATTCAATTATTCCAAGTAAAAATCGTTTTTTTCCCCTTTATTACTTTGAATTGAAGATTGGTTGGCTAAGGATAGTGTTAGACAAAGGCGTTGGGTCTCTCTAGCCTTACTCTCGTCAGATGAGGCGACTATAAATAAAACTCAATTCACAGTTGCCCGCTGACACCCTGCTTATGTGCAGACCGATCTTTCGTCACCATGTTACAGAATGCAAAATTTGCTCAGTGTTCAAATATAACTTTTGAGTTTTTCCCTGCACATTCTGTCTGACTTCAACCAATTAGAGTCCTGGACCAATAACTTTTGAATTTTTCTTAATAGGGAATTCCGAATAAAATTCTTAGGAAGATAGAGAAAGGATCTCTCAAGCTTGGTACTCCTCAAGGTTCCGGGCAGTTTGACCTGGACTATAGGGGTAGAAATTCTTTAAAATGGCAAGGTTTGGTTGTGGAAAGGGTGGAAAGAATTTATGCAGCATTACTTCATTGGTCACAGTCACCTCGTAGTTTTCAAATATAAAGGAACTCCATTTTTTGGGTGATAATATTTGATAAGAGTGCTTCGGAGATCGACTATTAGTGGAGCAGCATATTGAACCTTGAGAGTGTATTTGTCTTGCCAAAGAGGGAGGATGTCGTTGAAGTTGAAGAGTCGGAGGATTTCGCTCCTCGTCAAAAATGAGGGGAACCACATTCACCATGTTCTCAGCCGTGTCCAAGCTGTTCATCACAAGATCTAGAAGGTGTGACTTATCTTTTCATAAGTCATGTATCTTCGTTAGTTTCTTTTGGACTGCTTGAGGAACTTTTTAATAAGCTTGTGTATGTTGACTGATAGCATAATGATTTCGGTAATGCTTATTGTGATTGAAGTTGTTACAGCTTCTAAGGTGAAGCCAAGCAAATTTTTCATTTGGTCAACTTATCTAAATCTTGATTTCCATCACTGTATTAGTTTCCATTATGTGTTAAATCTTTATGGTGAGTAAATCAACTAACGAAAAGTTCAAACTGGCGTCATCTAAACATTTCATTTTTTTGAAGAACAGAAGAGATCGGACGGTCTAGATTCAAAGCAAGCCATTCTGAGCAGGTTTTTGGTGGTCCTACGAGATCATGGCCTCTCCCTAGTTTTGAACTGGCCGGTGAATTTGACTCGGAGTATCCTTTTTTCAAGGTGGTGATTTGGCCATCTTATATCAAACAAGATATAGCAGTAAGATTTCCTAAGCTGATTGGATTTCTGTACGAAACTATCATTTACCTTGCATCTGTTCATGCCTAGGGGTGAGCGGTTCCAGGTTCCGGTTCGGTTCCGTCTGGAACCTGGTACCTACCCTCGGGTAGAGGTTCCTCAAAATGAGGAACCTGGAACGTACCCGTGGGAACCGAGAACCTGGAACCTACCCTGTCACAGGTTTCAGGGTCAGTTCCAGGTTCCAACAGGTTCCTTTTTTTTTTTTTTGTTATTTTCAAATTTGAACTATAATATATGCGCACGTTACCCAAAAAAACTATAACCTACGCGCACGTTACCAAAAAAAAAAACCTATAACATATGCACACGTTACCAAAAAAAATATAACGTATGCGCACGTTACCAAAAAAAACTATAACGTACATGCACGTTACTAAAAAAAAACATAACGTATGCGCACGTTACCAAAAAAAACTATAATGTACGTATATACTACACGGTAACTTCTCATTGACATGTTATCTTGATACATTAACTTTGCACTGCACAACAATAATAGAATATAATTAAAAATTTCAAAACAAATAGCAAACTAGAAAGTAGAAATAAAACACCATTAGAACAAGAATGTCTAGAGGTACAAGTTTTGAAAACAATTTCGATTAAACCCTTAAATGAACTCAGAAAATTCTGAAATTTGGACACGTATTTAAGACCTAGAGGTACAAGTTTCATGAAGAAATCGTAGTCCAATTCATTCTGGATTAAAAGATAAAATCGATTTACTTTTCCTATTCTCTACTTGCACAGTTTTTGAAACATTTTTGGTTAAATAGGCAAATGCACTACAAAAATTACGAAATTTAAATATGTTGTAGGGAAGACATGAAGAGAGATATTTCATGCAGAACACATTTCCAAAAGAACCTCATACAAAATGATATAGTCCACGCATTGCAACTTACAAGATCCGAACACATCAGATTGCACAGTTTTAGAAACATTTCTGATTAAATACCCAAATGACCTTAAAAAATTATGAAATTCGACTATGTGATAGCCAAGACCATAAGGTAGATACTTCATCAAAACATCAAAGTCAAATTCGTCCTAGATAATTAAATATGGACGGTTAAAATCCCTGTTCGTAGTACCGTAATTCCAGATCTAACCATCTCCAAAGGACCACGATTTCACCTACTTATTCTTGTTTTTTTTTCTCTAAATTTTTGATATGTTGTACCTCAGGATGTCTTTTACAAATTTTGTTAAGAAACCAAAGTGAAATTTCGACAAAAAGGTTGCCTTACAGTCCATGCATTCATCAAGGGTCGGTCCCAAAATCTCCAGATCCAGTCTTTCCAAAGAATAACGATTTCACCCACTTATACTTGTTTGTTTTGTCCCAAATTTGAGTATGTTATACTCCAAGAAGTCCTTTACAACTTTTATTTAGAGGTCGAAGCCAAACTTCAACTAGAATATCACATACAAGTCACTAGAACATCCAAAGTCAAGCTTTTTCAGCCCTAAGTATCCAGTTCCGAAACAGGTTCCGGTTCCGAAACAGATTCCGATTCCGGTTCCACTTGGAACCGGAACCAGAACCGGTCCCCCTTGGAACCAGGAACCGAACCGGACCCTCCTCCGGTTCAGTTCCAGTTCCCGGGTAACCCGGGAACCGCGCTCAGCCCTATTCATGCCTATTTGTTTAAATAGGCAAAGATCCTCTCTACCCTCATGCTAGTTCTAAGAGCATAGATTTGACATTTTGACTTTTGCCTGTCAAAGACTGTTGATTAGAGTTACTAAAACTACCATATCAATCTACATTTTGCTTGCTTGCTTGAATAAGGGGATGCTTCCCCAGTCTTTCTTTACCAAGCACTGGTTGCTCAAACATGTGTGGGCGGCATGTTCCTCGTAGGTTCATAATGCAGCACATTCTGAAAATCAAGGAAATCGCTCCTCTCAAGCATTCCAACAGATCATAGCCGGTGAAGCTTAGGAGCTATCCATGTGAGGAGATGCTCTCTTCAGGTTGGATCACATTTGGGAGAGGAACTTGCTTGAGTGTAGGAAATGTCTGCATGTTTGAGCTAATAGATAGGGATGATATTGTGTTCAAAGCCTACATTTTCAGCAGAGCAGGTAGAAACTTCATTTACGTTGTTTGAGTGAAACTTTAGGCTGTTTATGGCATGACATGAGTTCTATGCTAACGATCTTCATGGTCAATTAAAGAAACATTCACACCGATAAAGTATCTTAAAGTTCTCATTTTAACTACAAGCAGGAACAAACAGTCTCAATGTGAAATGAACCATTCTGAGCCAGTATTTCGTGATCCTACTCCTTTAATGCCTCTCACTACTCCTGAGCCAGAGAATTTGATTCGGAGCTTCACTTCTTCAAACCGGTGATACAACAGTCTCATTTTAAGAAAATTGTACAATCTTGAGCCTAATCCATCACTGCCATTTCTCAAGTTCAATTACGATCCCTATCTAATCTTGCCTCAATATTGTGTTTTCCCAGGTTGATTTGGTTTGTATAGGGAACCATATGACGTGCTAGTTTTCCTGAAGTGATTGTGGGGCATCCCCATGGTGGAGTAACGCGGAATCAGGAAAAAAAGAGGAAAAAACAGTAGTAAAGACTGTAATGAGGTTCGGACTATCCATTCACTTGGATATCCTCGACAAGCTGCTCCATCACCATCTGAGTGAAAGGATGGACAGTCACTTGAATTGTGTACTAACCTAAAATGGCAATTAATGGCTGTAATTTGTTTGAAAATGCCTTTTTACATTGCGGGTTAAGATCGATGGCTTTCATGAGCCTCTTCAGACTATTGACTTAAGCTGGCCTTGTGTGCTCTCCTCCCAAGAGCGCATGCTTACATTATTGTCCTTCTTTCACCATACATTGGTTATTCAAACATATGCCCATGCGCAGCATGTTCCTAGTCAATTCACCAAGCAACATATTCAAGAAAACAAGAAAAAGGGAACTCTTAGTCGTGGCTGGTGAAGCTCTCAAGATATACGCAAGAAATCCGAGTGTTCTTCTCTGCTGGTTGGCCTGCATTTGCAAGAGAAACTCATTTGTGTGTAGGAAATGCCTACATTTTTTAGCTCATTGATAGGGAAGATGCGTTCAAAGTCTACATCTTCAATAATGGTGGTAAGGACCTGATTCACATTAATTGAGGTGATCATGGGACGTTACTCTAGGCCGTTCATAGAACTGATATGAATGCAGGAGACCTAATTTCGACTTTGTATTTCCATTTTGGCGAGAATCCCTCAGATTTGGCGCTTCTCTGAGGATTTTGGGTGCTCAACTGACCTAAAAGGTTCTTTTGTATTTTCTTAACATCTTAAAGTTATGTCTTAGACATCAAAGCTTTTTGTAAGAAAGTAACACTTCAAGAAAGCAGTTCATTCATTAGCTTTTTGCTTTCCTTGCCTTTTGGCCTACCAACAATATATTTATACCGTTTTATGGCTGAATAATATAAAATATCAACATTTAGAGAAAGTTGCATGGGTAAGTGCTCATTTGTACATGACAAATTCCTGTACTAGGTTATATCTCCAATTCAAAGTAATGTCAAATTGAAGGCCACGCCCACCACTTTATTGAAGAAGCCTTCTTCAAATCTACATGACTGTACCGGTTAATGTGCATTCAAGTTTATTTGTCTTCGACCAAAAAAAATAAAAATAAAAATAAAAGGTCTTTTGGTTAAAATCGAGAAATCGGTACTGAGAATTTGAGAACTGATTTTTAAGTGTTAACAATCTTAAATGCTAATATTGAAAGGAGAAGATGTTGGAGAAGATGCTTGACAATCACTAAATATCTATAATTTCTTTCCAAAGAAAGAATTGCAACCATAATGGGTAGGTCCTACTCATATAGTTGGCAAGATTCTAATTACCATCAATGATATCTTCTACTGAATTAACTAAGTAACCCTTTTTAATGAGTTAATTGAATATTTTAAGACAACTCTAATTAGAGTTATCTAACAAGCATAATTTCATTAAGTGCCAAATTTTTACCACCGGGCTATTGTAAGTGAAAAGTTTTTACATGACGTGTTGTTTAATTTATTTTTTGAATCACTATGAGGGCAGGCGGCTTCTTAAGGAAGGTTTTGTGTTGATTGTTTACTGGTTTAGGTGCTGGGCCGGGCCGTAGTGGGCCCAAGCTGAAATGGCCCGTCTACCGTCCCTACTTTCCTGGTTATGTCCTTTAGTCCCTTTAGAAGTCTGGATATGATCTGACCAAAATTGTCACGGGATACTTACTTTGCCCAACAAACGAAAAGGTATAATCTAATGTACAAGAACTCCTATGTACTTGTATGTACTCCCTTGTTATCTTAGCTATTGATGCTTAAGCATTTTAAGAAAATAGTTTTATAATAGTTCTTACAGTAAGTTGAACAGTACAAATAGACTTAATCGCCGAAACTCATTCATGAAATATATACTAATTCACCATATGCAAACACTACACATGCAAATCTCAATCATTGATTGAATGCTAAAAAAATTTTACCCCCTGGGACCCGCCCCACACAAATTCCAAATAATTTTAGTTATTATCAGCACCACATAAAAACTTACTTGATGCTTCATCAATCTCAACCATCATAAAATAAATTTGAAAAGGTCACGTTGAATTTTGGTCACAATTCAATTTAGTTCATCGTTAGGAATGACTTAATTCCACTTTTTTTTACAGATTTTTGTGACAGCAATAGAACGATCCCAACTTCATATTGTCGGATTGTTACCGATATAACTATAAAAAGCTATTTTTCAGGAAATTTAGACCAAGTTTCACTTCCTTCCGGGGAACACTGTCAAGCGTCTTTGCCTTGGTCACCGAACAGTCCATCTTTGTCCTGAACCAATTGAGATGAAGTAAACTGTGCCATGGTTTAGGTTTCCACAACATCCTTTGAACATTACTATTCTGCAGTTCGGTTTGACTATGATGAGTTATCGTCATGGACTCGGAGCTTTTATTTTTTTATGATAGAGAATCAATTCCAAAAAGTCTATTAAGAAAATGTGGAAAGGATTTCTCAAGCTCGGTTTTCTCTCAATGTTCAAGGCAGTTCAATCTGGACTATAGAACTAGAAATGCATAATAATGACAGTATTTCGCTATTGATAAGGTGGTGGGAATTCACAGAGCCTTACTCCATTGATTATATTCACCTCATAGTTTTTGAATATAAGGGGGACTGCTTTTTTCACCTAATACTATTAGATCAAAGTGCTTTGAAGATATTATGATGGTGTACAATTGTACAAAAATGTAATCACTAATTAAACTAAGCAAGTAATTCTACTAAATTGTGTCCATTCCAAAGGCCACTCAATATGTGCAGGAAGTCAATTGAACATCGGCATGGTGCCAATGTTTTATCAAATGAGATTAGGCTAGACTGACATGGAGTTGCAAAATTACCACACCACATCATTCAATTTCACTCCCCTGCAAGAGCATTTTAGTATATTAAAAAAATAGCTATATGGACTAGTCGCATGATGATATGAAAAAAGGTAATTGAGATATGAGGAGCAGAAAAGTGTGTAACAATTAATAGAGAGGAGAGGGGAGTGAAGAAAGTTTTGCTCATGGATCAAGTTAGGACCAGTTGTGAATAAGGTCACATGCATGCTGGCAATAGACTATGGCACGTCTCGATAATGCATTAGGCCCCATCCTGGTCAGGTCATGAATCACAAGCTCTATCTAGTTGTGGCTTGATTCATTCTTTCCCTTTTTAAATTGCATGAAACTTATCCCTTTTCTTTGTCAATCTCAGCATCCCCACCTTCCAGAAATGTCTTGATTCGAACTTTTGCTTAAGGTGATCCAAGGAATCACGCCCAAGTCCTTGCCATTACGGTTGGAAGGAGGGAGGGGCCGGGCTTCAAAGGGGCTTTCAAACTTGACCTTCAAAATCGAAATGGGCCAAGGCTTTGCGTGCATGCCAGGAGGGTCTTATTGAGAACCACATTAAACCATACCGCGAGGACTTGAAATACTTGCATGAAATTTTTCAACCAGGTCGAATATAGATCTGGTCGACGAAATTCCGTAATATTACCTTTAATAAATTCCACAATTCCTAAATATGGAAGAATGCTATTAAAGGATGAGAACACGAGAATAACATTTTTTTTTATAGAAGTTAGTCATAAACTTTTCAAATAGTCATAAAAAATATATATGGATTTTGGAGAAAATCTAACTAACCGTTATAGTTGGCAAGAAAATAAAACAATTTCAAATGTTCGTTATGAACTGAGTTTTTCCCCCTCATTTAAAGGGATGGTTTGAGGGGCTTTTGGCCAACAAATCTGAAAAACTTGAAAGATAATACATGAAAAGTTGAGGCTTATTCTCAACTAATGGTCAACGTTAATTAGAAATAAAAGGTTGAGGTAGCCCAAGTCTAATATGTCAGTTTGCAGAAGATCATCAGAAATTGCTCTATGTATGTATGTAAATGCATCACATGAACATTTTATATTTTATTCAGTGTTTTCTTAATTTCTAATTTGGAATTTTATGTTATTCTGAAATTTAAAGTCAATAAAGAGAGAAGTTTCCAATTGATTATTGCATTAAAAAAGAAAATGGAACATTTTCTAATTTATGACATTAATTAAATCTCTGTATGATAAAAAGGAACACTTACCGAGTAAGCAATTGAATCAAAGGGTAGGGCCTGCAAAAAAGCATTCAAGTGAACAGAAAGATGTGGACTTGTCTTCCTTACATAACTCAATGCATAAAGGTAAAACATTTAGAGCTCTTAGTCTATACTTTCATTTTCTATGACATTTTTATCAAAATTATTATTTCCAAAATAGCGGCCATGCATTATTACAAAAGTTCAAGGATTGAATCATTCATGCAAAAATATGGTCCACACGTGTTCTTTTGTCGGATAGAGCTTTGTCACTAGAAAAAAAGCTATGGAATTTTCAGGCCAAAAAATGCAATAATGTGAATAGACATTAGATAGTGGGGTGTCCCATCTAGCTCCTCCTCGAGTCCACCTTAAATAAAGACGCTTCATAAAAAAGCTAAAAAGTTGAAAGCATTGATAATTCCTACATAGCTTAGCATAAGCAGCATCACACTCAAAAATATTTTTTCTACAATGTGGAAATAAACCAATAGATTAATGATAAGCCAAGTTGTTTATTGATGGGAAAAAATGGGCTTCGTAGGCAATTTTCATTTTTGCAATTGAAATCGCTTCTGTTTTGTTTTGTGCCTCTGTTGAGGTGACTCTGTTTTGGCATACTCGTGTAATGGTTTTGTTTCATATGGGTCATGTCACTTGTTGGTAGGGGTGTTGGGGCTTGCTTCTACTCGCTGCTGTATCCCATCAACCCTTTTGTTTAAGTCGAATGTTTGAGCTAAAGATTTAGTGACTTGGGGCTTTAGCTGTTCGACCAAGCACTGATGCCATTTATCTAAGAACAAACAAGCCGTTTCATGTAATTTTAGTCCACGCCACACCATCGCCATTACATGTAAGATATGATTGGATTGTCACGTGAGATAAATTAAACAAAACTTTGGTTGAGAGGACTTGATTACACTTTTCCTCAAAGTGTTAGGACAAAATTTATTCAATTAAAAAGTTTAGGAATTCATTATATTCTATATAATAGGTTTTAGACTAGTTGTGCAATTTTCCAGCAATAGTTAAACTTTAGCAGCCTGTACTTTGATGAAAATAGAAGATTCTTGCGTATGTTTACTCATTAATCATGATGAAATCTTAAATTCGTACATTTCTTAACTACACGGGTAAAATGATAATTTGCACTTGTCAATTTTGATCCTCTAATTTAATGTCCACCCTTCATGGCAAAACTCTATTTCCACATGTTAAAAACTCCACTCTATTATAATAATTAGATAAAGTGGTATTAGGGCAATATTTAAGTTCAACGTGCATCATTTGTGTGTCAAGTGAAAAATGATGTAATATAAAGAGTGAGATCATTTGGGCTCATGAGGACTGGATTAATGCAATTAAACAACCGTTTTGTTTCTTCAAAATTTGGTTCTGAGAGGCAACAGGGAACATCATTCACTCATGCGTGATGGAGTTTCCTAAGCCATGGTTATGGTCAAGGCGAAGCTGATCTTTTCTATTCTTCTTATTTTTACAACAATTTGAGTCAAAATAACTCATCTTTTTCAAGTACTCCTATTTTTTAAATTGTAATGACTTCTCAGTCCAGAGTTTAGAGTACACTTGGGTCTAGCCAAGCACCAATCTAGGTAAAAGTTTATAATTTTTTACGCATATACCGTTCGAATATTATGACGAAGAGTTATATTACAACTAAAAGAAATAATTTATAAAAGTGATGTGAATAAGCTGGGGTCTGGCTAAAGCATCATTTTGTCAAGCATTTCCAAATAAACTATTTTTAGCAGGATTCAATTAGCCAGCATATTTGAATCAGAGCATCCATTTTTCAAAGTGGTGATGTAGCCATCTTTTTTTGAGAGATTCATGAAAAGATCCCAAGCTTAATTCATCGGTGGCATGTCTCCAAATTTGAAATCTTGCCTCGTATTTTAGTTTGTTTGTAGCTCGAGTTTTCACTACAACTTTACTTGAGATTACATCATTTACCCCATGTACGATCTAAGAGCACAAATTTTGATAGGTTAAGATTGATTATTTACAAATTATGCAATCTATCGTATAGTTCGGAGTGCTGATTATAAATTTTGAAACTAGCAAATACTACCAAGTGCCGTGAGCATACATACATCTTGTGTCTTCTTTCATTCTGCATGTTTATATTATTGTATTTCATTCGTATTCATACATTGCTTGTTGAAATATGCATGCAAACAATTCCCTTTGGATTGTTGAAGGTAAATATTGAGTAAAATAATAATTTTGCACCTCCTATTAATTCACACGGATCATAAAGGGCGAAGTTAAAGATCCATCACATCTTGTCAAAAAAGTAAAGGACTGAAATGCATTTACCTTATTCTTTGCCATGCCTAATGTTGTCCGCTCATGTAACGGTCAATAATAAAAGAGCGACTAAAACAGGTCGAGAAGATACAATAATTTGAATAGACAATTGACAGTGGAGAGTCCCATCTATCTTCCTCTCGTGAATACCTTTAATAAAGGCCCTTTTATAAAAAGCTGAAAAGACTAAAGGATGGAATTACTCGTAGACAATCAATTTTGTCTATTAGCTATGGAATGGAGGCCAGAATTTATCAATGGTCACTGTTTAAGCAAAGGAACAATAATGCCGAAAGTCACCCACTTCTAAACTAAGAAATCAATTGGTGTTTAGTTTAGACCTAAACTAAGGTTAAGACGCCCAACTCTATTAATATTTGGATAGTTTTGGAAATATTTAGAACATTTCCTCTGAAGATTAAATGACCAGAGATGACGTTGACAAAATCTAGAAATTATTGAAAATGAAATGACTAAAGATGGCTACATAAAGGAATAAAAAAAAAGGCTAGAGTTTAATTTGATTCATTTTCTCTTGATGACTTAAGGAAACATCCTAAATATTTCTAACAGTCTGCATCAATCTCCTCTTACTCTCTTGTGGTTTGTGTTTTTATTAAAGTTCTTAATCGTCGGATCTCTCTTATTGAATCTCACTCGTTGATAATAAAAAAATTTCGGAAAAAAGTTGCTATGTTTCTATAACCAAAATTTAAGGATCTTCATGTCAAGAACCAAAATCAAACGAAAATATAATGCTTAGTTATAAAGACTCATCGCGTATTTCTCTTTACCACCCTCAAATAAAAACTACAAAGACCTTATTGTGGCCCATTTATTTAAATAAATCTGGAATTTGACCCTTCAATAAAAAGTCCTGCTGTTCGGAAAAGAAATCATGACACCATGCCGCCATTAATTTTCACCAGAGAGGAAAAATGTAAAGACGACTTTAAGTCACCACAGATTAAATTGGCATTTGGCATCTTGTATCATGTTCTACCGCTCATCAACGCGTCTAGCTTCACCTACCCAGTACTAAACTTTGACTTTAAAAAAATGATACAAGAGTTTAAGGCTGTCGGCGAAAATAAAATTGAACTTTTTATCTTGCAAAAATAGTAGCTATCAAAGAAAATCACTATATTTGTTTCACTTATATTTCTATATACATCTTATCAGGATCTTATGTTTCAAGATAGATATGTTTCAGAACAAAAACTTAGAGCTTACTCTATCAAAATTGATTCCTTATTTTTAAAATCATGAATTGAAGTGGTCAACCCTTTTATAGCTTAGAATCACATCCGCTAGTTCTAGGGTCGACTTGAGAATTGGGCTATGTCTTTTTTCTCAGTTTCATTTTTTTATATAATTGCTCTATCATATTCATTAACTAGATATAAGAGTCTAAGTTAGCCCTAGTCTAACATGTCAAAGGTAGAACATTATCAAAAAATATTCACACACACACATCATATACACACGGCCATTTTACATTTTATTGAGTGTTTTCTCATTTTTTAATTTATAATTTTATGGTATTCTAAAATTTAAAGTCAATACATATAGAAGTTTTCAAATGATTATAGCATTAGGAGAAGAATATCTACCAATTTATAATTTACAACATGAATGAAGTTTTCAAACGGTAATTAGGAAACTTACTGGCAAACTTAAGTAGGGAATGATTTGAGAGCTCTTCGCCTATACTTTCGTTTTCTATGATATCCTCAAGAAAGTTGTTATTTTCAAAAAAGCAGCCATGAATTATTATTGCGGAGATCCCCAGACTGAACCGTTCGCGCAAAAAATGGGGTCCACATGTATTCTCATCTGATAGAGCTTTATCATTGGAAAAAAGCAACGCACGATTGCTCAGGCCATAAGATGCAATAATCTGACAAGACATGTTTCAATGGAGTGTCCTCACTCTCTCTATCTATAATTGACCTTTAGCATGTGGAGCGTCACGTCCAAGATATTTTTGCTACATTGCGGAAATAAACCAATGATTGACGATAAAAGAACTTAATTTATTGTTGGGCAAAATGGGGGTCCGTCAGCAATATTAATTTTTGCTATTAAAATGAAATTTGCTCCTGTTTTGTTGTGTGCCTCTTTCGTGGTGAGTTTGTTTTTGTGTACTTCTTTGGTAGTTTTTTTGTTTCAAAATGGTCACGTTGCTTGCTGGTCTGGGTGTTGCAGCTTTACTTCTATTAGCTGCTAATTTTGTAGATTCACTTCAGTCATGGTTTCTCGATTTTGGACCTCGACACTTTGCTTTTCATTATTTAAGTCAAACATTAGAACCAAAGATTTGGTGATTTAGGGCATTAGCTTAGCTGCTCGACCAAGCAAAGTAGCCATTTATATCAACAAAAACAGCATCGTTTCATTGTAACTTCAGTCTACAGCACATCATCACTGTTAGATGTAGGACGATTAGTTATTATTGGACTAATGCATCAGATAAATTAAGTGAAACTTGTCCGGAAAGACTTTATTACAATTTTCCTAAAAGGATTAAGATTAAATTGATTTAATTAAAAAGTTTAAGACTCCATTACATTATGTATAATAAGTTTTAGACTGATTGTGCAATTTTTCCTGCAATAGTAAAACTCCAGCTGCCCGTACTTTGATGAGTCTATTCTTGTGTATGTCTCCCCATTAATCATGACATAATCTTAATCTTGTACATTTCTTGATTACACGAATAAAATGATAATTTGCGCTTGTAAAGTTTGATCATCTAATTTTTATGTCCTCCCCTCATCACGAAACTCTATTTCCACATGTTAAAAACTCCACGCTATTAAAATAATTAGATAGAGTGGTATGAGGGCAATATTTAAGTTCAACATGTGTTATTTGGGTCTCAAGTGAAAATGACATAATACAAAGAGCGAGATCATTTCAATTCATGTGGACTGGGTTCATCTAGTTACAAAACCGTTTTGTTTCTTCAAAATTTGGTTCTGAAAGGCAACAAGGAACTTCATTTGCTCAAGCGTGTGATGGAGTTTCTTAAGCCATGGTTAATTGGTTATGGTCAAAGGTGAAGCTGATCTTTTCTATTCTTCTTATTTTTACAACCGCCTGAGTCGAAATAACTCATCTTCTTCAAGTACTCCTATTTTTCAAATTGTAATGTCTTCTTAGTCTGGAGTTTAGAGTACACTAGTGTCTGGCCAAGCACCAACCAAGGTAAAATTTTATAATATATTACGTGCATATTGTTTGAATATTATCGAGCATATATATATGACAACTAAAAGAATTGATTTATAAAAGTGATGTGAATAAGCAAACAATCGCATCACTTTGTCAATCATCTCCAAATGCATTATTCTTAGCAAGATTCACTTAGCCAGCACATTTGAATAAGAGCATTCATTTTTCAAAGTGGTGATGTAGCCATCTTTTTTAAGAGATTCATGGAAAGATCCCAAGCTCAATTCATCAGTGGCATGTCTCCAAATTTGAAATCTTGCCTCGTATTATAATTTGTTATTAGCTCGAGTTTTCACTTTGTTTTCTTTTATCCCTTTTGCGAGTGGCTAAGACTTCAGATTACGTTATGTATAGTCTAAGAGCACAAAATTTGATAGGTTAAGATTAACTACTTACAGATTATGCAATCTATTGTATAGTTTGAGGTGCTGATTATTACTTTTGAAACTAACAAATACCACCAAGAGCCGAGAATAATTACGCGGGCAGAGTTCCCTTTGGAATCTTCATGGTATATAGTGAGGGAAATAATAATTTCCCAACTTTTATTAATTTAGAAAAATCGTGGAGGGCTAAGTTAAGGATCCATCACATCTCATCAGAAAACAAAAAATAGATGACTAATAAATTGCATGTATCTTCTTCTCTCCCATGCCTGACGTCGTTAACTCATATAAGGGTCGATAATGAAAGAGTGACTAAAACAGGTTCGGAAGATGTGATAACTCGAATAGACATTTGCTGTCGGGGTGTCCCATCTATCTCCCTCTCAAGTCCATCTTTAATAAAGATACTTTTTGAAAAAAGGCCAAAAAGACAAAGGATGCAAGTACTCGTGGACAATCAATGTTTGTCCATTAGCGGTAAAGGAAAGGATGGAGACTCAAAATTGTCGGTGTCACTGTTCAAGCAAAGGAATAATAATGCAGAAAATCATCCATTTCATCACTGAGGAAACCTATCGGTGTTCAGCTGAGGCCTAAACCAAGGATAAGTCACCGAGCTCCATTTTTTGTGTTAGAATTATTTAAAAGATTTCTTTGAAGATTAAATGACTAAAGATGATGTTGATAAAATTGAGAAATTACTGAAAATGAGATGACTAAAAATGACGGCATAAATAAATAAAAACTAAGATTTAATTTGATTCATTGTTTCTTGATGACTTAGGAAATATCCTTTATGTCTCTAAAATTCTATAGCAATCTCCTCTTTCTTCCTCGTGGTTTGTCTCTTTGTTAAAGTTCTAAATGGTTAGATCTCTGAATCTCAACCGTTGATAATCAAATATTTCGTAAAAAAAGTTTGTGTTTTCATCACCAAAATCTAAAGATCATCGTGTCAAGAACCAAAGTCTGGCTTGCCACAAAACGAATATGTAATTCACAGTTATAAAGACTCATCACATATTTCTCTTTATCACCCTCGAATTAAAACAACAGATACATTATTGTAGCTCATTTATTCCTATAAATCTGGAGTTAGACCCCTTGGTAAAAAGGCTTACTGTTCTTAAAATAAATCATAATACTATACTGCCATTAAAATTCACCGGAGAGGAAGAGTGTGGAAATGACTTCAAGTCACCGCTAATACAACTGGTATTTGACACCAAGGATCATGTTGTATTACTTATTAGTGTGTCCATCTTCACTTTCCCGGTATCAAACTTTGACTTTGAAACAATGATATGAGAGATTAAAGCTGTCGGTGAAAATAAATTGATTTTTGTATCTTGCAAAAAAGGGTATCTCTCAAAGAAGATCACAATATATTTCACTTATATTTCTATCCACATCTTCTTATTAGGGGTGATGTTTCCCAATAGATATGTTTCAAAACAAAAATTTGGAATCAGCTTTGTCAAAATCGATTTCCTATTTTTAAAATCATGAATTGAAGAGGTCGACCCTAAAATGGCTTGGAGCCACATTAGCCAGTTCTAGGGTCGATCTAGGAATTAGCCTCTCTTTTCTTTTTTCTTTTTTCTTTTTAATTTTTTTATTTGATTGCTCTATCATATTCATTATTTTTGCAAAAGTTTTCAATTAGGAAATCAGCCTGCTTATGTTGGAATGTTCAACCTTATTATTTCTACAAAATTTTTCAATTAAAAGACTTGTAGGGTTTGGTTTTGAGCCAATTCAAAACCGATTCTACCCGATGATTGACCTTAAAATCACTTCTACCCGAAACAGTTCCAGCTAGGAACCAGTCTTCCCAAGGAGAACCCATCAGTTCAAGGCCTAGAATTGGAAAGCAATTTGGTTAAAAACAATCCCCAAATTTTACCCAAACATCGAATTGGTTCTCGTGTAAATCATCATGAAATTAGTTGGTTAAGACCAATTAAGTTTGATTCTGTAGTTGAACTTACTCAGTTGCTCACCCCTACTCCTTATCATTAAAATATCGAGAATATGTGATTGGCTCTATTCAAGAAAATTGCAGTGGGGTTCATCCTCGTCGATATTATGCAAATCAATCACCAAAAGAAGCAAAACCATACCATCTAACTAGAGACCATCTTTTCTTAAGAAATTATGCAAAATGAATAATACACTTATTTCTTACTTTAAAAGGTTATACTTATTTAACATCTCTAAATTGGCAATTATTGAATATCAACAATGATAATTTTACCAAAAAAAAAACAATGACAATTATATGTTAACATTGTCATATTTTTAAAAATAATATAGAATGCATAAGACACTTATTATTTACAATAAAAAAATTATGCTTACTTAACCCAATAAGTTGGCCTACCGAATTGGGGTGGTAGGGATTTCCATCTTAGGCAGTCCACGTGTAAATTATGTTGGGTTAAAGCCACCTTCACTAGCTAAAAGCCTAATCTTAACCAGTCATGAGGTTCGTAGGATATATCATGAATTACTAGGGAGATGAGCCTCCATGCCTGTATCCTTACGTTATAAAAAAAATACATGCTTACTTTACGTGATAATTTTTTTAGGGTTAATACCATGAAAAACCCCAAACTAATACATATGTGACAAATCTATCACAAACTAATTTTTTTACTATAAAAAAACCCAAAGTTAATTTTTTACCACCAAAAGCCCCAAATTACAAATTCACCCGAAACTACACATGTGATAAATTTACCATCCGTTAATTTTCTTTTAATTTTACTATCAAATTGTTAAGCTAGATGACGTGTGGTAGTTGACAAGTATACTAATTTGGAGTTTTTCCCTCCGTTTGTTATATTTATACTAGTTTTGTCATTTTTCATGATATTAATCTAATGAAACGGAGATGTATTTATGACATTTTGGAGTTTTTGACGGTCAAAATATTAGTTTGGAGTGAATTTGTCACAAGTGTATAATTTTGGAATTTTTGGTGATCAAATGTGTACCAATTTATGGTTTTTCGTAATTAAAATATTAGTTTGGAATAAATTTTCCTTATGAATCGAGTTTTTTTTTTTTTTCCACTTAGAGGGATGATGTGAGGGGCTTTTTGTCAACAATTTTGGGAAAATTTGAAAGTTGTACTTACTTTCAACTAACAATCAAAACATTAATTGGAAATATGGATCTAGGTTAACCCCAACTCTATTACGTCAATAAACAGAACATTATATAAAATTGCTATTCAGTATATAAAACAATAAAATTAAACTTCGTTTTTTTACTATAGCTTAGTTATAATGTCACTTCTATATTTTTCACATGATTTTATTGACTGCGCACGAAACGGGTTAATTGGCATTTGTCCGTTACCGATGGTGGAAAGAACGGAAGAGTGGATCAGGACTAGTGCATTAGCGGTGGAAAAAATGAAAGGACCATTTGCGGTGGCAAAAAAATGAAAAGATGGATACCTACTCAATGTTTTTTTTTTTTTATGCTGGAGGAACCGCTTCGGCCGACAGCCGTCACGTAAACCCCCAGGTGTCACCAGCAGGGAAACCACCACCCCGACGTCACGCTTAAGTTACCACACAGTGCTTCAGCCTCTCTGCTTCGTAGGGGCTTCGAACCTTGGCCTCATCGGTGGAGGACAAATGATCTACCATCCACGTTGCAACGACCGGTGGTTACCTACTCAATGTTTGTCTATTTAGGCAAGGGAAAAGGACATTGGTGATGGTGACTAGTCCAGCAAAAGTAACAAAAATGCAGATAATCATCCATTTTTATACCCAATAAATTTACTGATTTTTAGTTAAGGCCTATATTAAGATTTGGCTAACAAGCTCCATAGTCTGTATCCATCTTCTCATTTTTCGTCATGGTTTGGATCTTCGCTCAGATTCTAAATTGTTGGATCTTTGCGGAAAATCAAATGTTCCGGTGAAAAGTTGTTGTGTTTCTATCCCCAAAATCTGAAGATTGTTGACATGTCAAGAACCAAAATTGGACTTACTGGGAAAAGAAAAATTAATGCTCAGGCATTAAGAGCCGTCATGTATTTCTTTCCGTCACCCTTTATTATAAATGACACGCACCAATGGAGCCCCTTTATTCCAAGAGCTAGACCCCTCAGTAGATAGGCTTCAATGTTCAAAAGAAAAATTATTGAACTGTCCTAGTAAAAAAATCACCATAAACTACAGAGGAAGAGTGTAAAGAAGGACTTCACGTCGCGGCTAAGACAACTGCCATTTGACACTAAAGGCCATGTTGTACTACGCGTCAGTGTGTCCATCTTCACTTACCACTACTGAACTTTTACAATGAAAAAATGATACCAGAAAAGCAGCAATTTCCCTTGTAGTGGGGGATGGGGAGAGATTAAAGCCGTCGGTAAAAATGAGATGAACTTTTTATCCTGCGAAAAAGGGTAAAATTGCCACATTTATTTCACTGGTTGATCTTGGAGCCAGCTTGAACTGCTTGGAACCAACCTAGAACCGTATCAATGAGTTCCAACGCTGGCTTAGGAATTGGCCTACTTTTTTTCTATTTCATTTTTTATTAAATTATTCTTTCATATTCAATACTTTTTCAGAATTTCTCAATTAGGACGCCATGATGTATGTTTATGTTGGAATAGTCAACCTTATTTTTTTTTGCAAAAGTTCTCCATTAAAAGACTTGCAGGGTTTGATTTTGAATCAATTCAAAACTGGTTCTAACCGATGATTGGCATTCTACTTGATAATTAGCCTTGAAACATATTAAATACCATTCTAGTTGGGAACTAGTCTTCCTAAGTAGAACCGATTAGTTGAAGGCTAAGAATAGGGAACCGAACTCAAATTTGTATGAGGAAATCAAATCAGTCTCAGTGTGAATATACTTGAAATTTATTGAGTAAGATTGATTCAATTCGATTTTCCGTTGAACTGGCCCAGTTGTTCATCCTCACTCCCTAATCATTAAGATATTGTAAATATGCGATGTTTTTATTTAAGAACATTGCAGTGGATTTTCCATCCTTGTCAAATTTATGCAAATCAATCACCAAAAGAAGCAAACCATATCATTTAACTAGCGATTTTCTTTTGTTAAGAAATTATTCAGAATGCAAAATACAATTATTTTTTACAATAAAATATTATAATTACTTAACATCTCTATCTTGCAATCATTGAATATCAACAACATGATAAATTACTATTAGCATTATCATTTAAAAATTATAATACATAATGCAAAATACACATTATTTACAATAAAAATACTATGCTTAACCAAAAAAATTAGTGCAATTAATTGGGTTGTTAGGAATTTCTAGTTCAAGAACAAGATGTCACCCATTTGAATCCCACGAACTACTTGTAAACTGCTTCGTGATAGAGCCATTTTTCCTAGCCAAAAGCCCGAGACTAGTCTCGATGTCTGTATCCTTGGATTATAGAAAAAATGCTTACCTTATGTGGTCATTTTTTAAAAATGCTTTAACACTTGTAAATGCAAAAAGGTTTTAATCAACTTAATCACAGAGAGAAAGTACCTAATGACTTTAATTAGTCATAAGATTTTTGGATAAACATTCAAGACACACAAAGTTAGGAGTAATTTGACTTTCTAATATAACAATTATTATGTTTGGCAAAAAATTTAAATAACTTCTTTTTCCTTATGATCCGAGTTTATTTTTTCATTTTTCACTTAAAGGGATGATTTGAGGGGTTTGTATCAACAAATCTGTGAAAGTTATCAACTAACAGTCAAAACATTAATTGGTCAAACTGATAAGCCAACCCAAGTCTATTATGTCAATAATTAAAAAAAATTGCTATTCAATATATAAAACGACAATATGGCTATATTACTTTTGAAAACTATTTCGATTTGTATTTCCTTTTGACCTTTAAACTTTCAAATTTTTTCCTGTAGCTTAATTCTAATGTCGCTTCTATATTTTAACATGGTTTCAATGACCTGCACCGGGAGTGGGTTCAGCAACGGCACCTAATCAATGTTTTTTTTTTTTTTTGGTAAAGGTACCTGATCAATGTTTGTCCGTTAACTGCGGAGGAAAGGATGAAAGGATGGACAACGACCAGCACTTGGCGCTGGGAAAAGGAAGAAAAGGACCATTTGCAGTGGGAAAGGACAGAAGGATATATACCTCATCAATATCTGTCCGAAAAGGACCATTAGCAGTGGGAACGGACAGAAGGATGTATACCTCATCAATATCTGTCCATCAGCGGTGCAGGAAAGGATGGAGACATGGACATTGGCGATGATGACTGGTCATGTAAAACAGCAATAATGCAGAAAATCATCCATTTCTAATTTATGCGCTCGAGAAATTGACTTATGTTGTATTAATTCCTAATAAGCTCCATAGTCTATAACCGTCTCCTCTTTCTTCCTCGTGATTTGGTTCTTTGCTAATCTAATTATGGAATAACTGGTACTACTACTAGATCTGATGATCAATAATTCCAGCAAAACATTGTTGGGTTTTCCATCACCAAAATCTGACTTACTGGGAAAAAATAATAAATAATAATAACACTCATCATATAATTCTTTCCATCACCCTTTATTAAAAATAATACACATTATTGGAGCCCCTTAATTCCAATAAATCTGGAGTTAGACCCCAAGGGCCAGCTTATCCTATTCGGATAAGATATCGAGTTCAGTCACTTTTTTATTCTCTTCTAGGATTTAGAAAGTGAAGCATAGCGGGTTTTAGCAACATTATGCCAAAGATGTAATTTTTGGAACACCAGGTAAAAAGGGTTCGGAAGCTAATTTGACCTCATCATTTTATCAAATTATATTATGCTACGCTGGATTAAGTCATGATTTTTAGAGAAACTTGCACGTGGTAGTTATCCAAATGGCTCAGCATGCTGCACATTAGTATCCAAATCTCCTTCTAGTCATATTAATTAATTGCCGCAAGCTACCACCGCCATCAAAATCAATTCATGCTCGTAGCAAGCTTGCTCTTGAGAATGCACTTCCTGCTTGCCCTGACCGCATTCAAGAACGTGAATCGCGGAGCGAATCTCGTTGTAAGATTTTATTTGAGGAGCGAGAGTGTACTCTCGACTGAGATTGACGGTGGCCGAGACCGCCTGGCTCGATTCTGGCATGCCGCTTGGCAAAGTCGTTGCACCTCCAAGGTCGTTGATGCATTGTCGCAAACACATTGAGCGCGAGGTGAACTCATCCTTCAAACAAGGAGTAGAAGAGACTTTCCCAGCGAGGGCGGTGGATGGGAAGCTAGGTCCTGCCCCACAGGTGAATTGGGTAGTGAAGATGAAGAGGGTTTGAAGGAGAGACGCAGCATCATTTGGCACGCATGGACGAGCTACGCCAGCTAAAACATTACCTTCCTAAATGCGCTAATTCGGTGCTTCATCATCATCCTCATCTGTCGGTCACCGTCAACCTCCATTAATGAAAGTACTCGAGCGACCTCAGATCTGCATTGCGTGGTCTCATATGTGATGCGCGCAGCCTTAAGTGAGGTGTCGCACCTCAAATCTCAGGAGGCGAGCTCCATTAATGGAGGTCCACCACAGAGAGAGAGAGAGAGAAACGCGATGGCGGCTTCTGTATGATGGTGGTCGCAGTGGCGGTGGCCAAGTTTAATCTTGACGGTGGTGGTCGAGTTGTTTGTGATGACGGTGGCTGCAACATCTTCTAAAAACAACAAAAAGCTAGGGCTTCCAGGGAAGAAGATGAACAGCGAATTAAGAACTTTTTGAGAAATAGAAAAAATAATAGAAAAAGAGAAAATTAAAAAAAAAAAAAAAGCAAAACACGTCATTTTGAATAAAGTTGAACAAATTAGGTCACTCACCATCAACATAGGACGACTAATAATCACTAGGCGCTACATCAAAAATTTTCGGCCCCTATTAATCATAAGGATTACAAAAGAATTTATGTAGATATTCATGATTAAATTGATAAAATTAAAAATTTTAAGATCAATTAGATAATTTCTCCATTAAAATTGAGTTAAGAAATTGATTTACATCACAAATTGGTAACTCAAAACTACATGTGACGTGGGCGAGGATTCAAGTCAGATCTTCTTTTTCTTTTATTTTTTAATATTGATAGCTGGTCTTTTGTTACTATGCGGGCCTGGCTTTCGTTACTTTTGCAATTTTGTCATGCGAAATCAATTTGAGAATTCAAACAAAATGAAAATTCAATTTGTGCATTACCGGGGGAGGCTCAGACATGGGTGACGGTGACCGGTCAACTAAAAAAAAAAATATAATGCAGAAAATCATCCATTTCGGTTACCTCGACTGTTCATAAGTGCACCATCCTATTCATGTCCTGATTGAGGTCTTATTTAATTTTTATCTTCTGCCAGTTTCACTTGGAGCAATCCGTTATCAAGTTTTCAGCTACCCAAGGAATTAACTGATGTTTAGTTAAGGCCTTGACCAAAGGTTAAGTTACCGAGCTCTTTTATGCTTAAATTGACTGCTCTTCCCTCCCCTTCATCCTTCCTTGCACTCAAATCCCTCAGCCTTCTTCCTGCTCTGTTTCCCTCTTTCTTCACCTCGGCACAATCGTTCGTCTTCCTCCTCTTCTTCTTCAGTATCTGCTTCCCCTTTTCATCTCTCTCTCTCTCTGTCTCTCTCTCACTCTGCTTCTCTCTTTCGTTCTTCACCTCGGCACTACCATTCTTCTTCCTCCTCTTCTTCTTCAGTATCTGCTTCTCCTTTTCATCATACTCTCTCTCTCTCTCTCTCTCTCTCTCTCTGTTTCCCTCTTTCTTCACCTCGGCACTACCATTCTTCTTCCTTCTCTCCTTCGTCAGTATCTGCTTCTCCTTTTCATCATATTCTCTCTCTCTCTCTCTCTCTCTCTCTCTCTCTCTCTCTGTGCTCGCTCTTTGTTTCTCCGACAAAAATAAAAATAAAAATGTCAATTGATCCTGTCATTTCTATTGCATGGGATGCCTTCAAGTGTGTAGTTGTTCCCATCAAGCGTCAATTCGGATACGTTACCTCCTCCAAGAGCTACGCCCAGGATCTTCAGAAAGAAGTCGGGAAGCTGGCATATGAGGCTGAGATGGTCCAAAATGCCGTGGAAGTGGCCAGAAACAATAGTCGGAATGTCTACAGTCATGTCACGCAGTGGCAGACAAATGCTGAGAAGGCCTTGAATGAGGCGCGAGACCTGTTGGACGACTTCGCAAAGGCAACCAAGACTTGCTGCTATGGGAATCTTCCCGAACCCAGTTGTCGCTATCAGTTCAGCAGGACGGCCAAGGACAAGATCGAGGGCATTCAACGACTCACTCAAGAATATAGTCAATTCAAGGATATCTCCTCCAGCGGTCCTGCTCCAGGGAATGTTGCTGCTTCGACTATAGCCAGGAGAGAGGACAAAGATGTCGTCCAGTTGGCCACCACGATGGCCTCTGCTTCTTTTGCCTCGATGTCGATTAAGCTTAACGACGACCACATCGTCAAATCCAGAGAATTGATCATACAAAAGATCATGGCTGCTCTTGCCGATGATAACAATAGCGTCGTCGGGATTTATGGGATGGGTGGGGTCGGCAAGTCCACCCTATTGGACAATGTCGAAAGGAGAATAAGGAAAGAGAAGTGGTTTGATTGGGTTGCCAAGGCCGATGTCTAACAAAATGAAGACATAAAAAGGATACAAGAAGAGATTGCGCATGCATTGGACCTGGATATAAAGAACGTAGAGTATGTCAATCCGCGAGCCGAGCGTCTGCGTATGAGGTTGGAAGATGAGGTGAGGGAGAAAAAGAAGGTCCTTATAATACTGGACAACCTATGGAAGGGGCTTGACTTGAAGTCAGTGGGCATTCCTTGCGGACATGACAACAAAGTCATAGGATGCAAGTTGTTGCTGACGTCAAGATTTCAAGATCTTTTACAGAGGGAAATGGGCTGCGACAGGGACTTCCGCCTTTACGAGTTGAAGGAGGAAGAGGCAAAAAGTTTGTTTGAGAGGACGGTGGGAGAGAAAGTTCATGATGATCCGTTCAAATCCTTGGTGAATGAAGCACTTCGCAAGTGTGCAGGTTTGCCTTTTCTGATTATCATGATGGCCAAACTTTTCAAATACACTAATTTTTCCCAATGGGAGGATGCTTTGAAACAAATTGAGATGTCTACAAATAAAGGAATCAGTGAGAGGATAAATGAGATGTTGCAGATGAGTTATAATCGTTTCAAAGGAGAGGACGGCAAGGAGGTGAAGTCATTGTTACGACTCTGTGTTGTTTATGGTGTCTCTAAACCTTCTCTTGAATACTTGGTGAGGTACGGTGTGGGTTTGAAGTTATTTGGAGAAATCAGTAGCATGAAAGAAGCTAGAAATAGGTTGAGCTCACTGATCCAAACTCTGCAAGCATCCTCCCTTTTGTTAGACGATGAAGATGCTACTGGTTTCAAGATACATGACTAGGTTTGTGGATTTGTTGCATCAATCGCTTCAAAAGATGACCCTCTTCTCGTGTTGAAAGGTAGTGATAAGCCGTTGATAGACTGGCCAAAGGACAAGCTCAAAAGTTGTACAGTAGTATGCTTTTCCTACGTTCACCTGAAGGAGCTTCCTGAAGAGTTAGATTGCCCCGAAATGCAGATCTTTTTGTTGTTCACAAATAATGAATCTCTTAAGGTCCCGGATTCATATTTCAACTCTATGAGAAAACTCATGGTCTTACATCTTTCTCACGTATGTCTCACTCGTTCACCTTTGTCGTTTCAGTTCTTGGATAACTTACACACTTTGTGTCTTAATGGTTGTTCATTAGAGGATGTAGTCATGATTGGCGAGCTAAAAGGGCTACATATTCTCAGCTTTGCGAACTCCAAAATTCAACGATTGCCAAAAGAAATTGGACAATTGGTAGAGCTGAGGTTGTTAGACTTAAGCTTTTGCTCACGAATTGAGATAATTGAACCGGGTGTGCTTGGAAGCTTGATGAAATTGGAGGAGTTGTATATGGCATATGGCTTTGATCGATGGAATGCTGTGGATCAAACTCCACCAACTAATGCCAAGCTTATTGAGTTGAATAACTTGAAGCATCTTTGCACTTTGAATGTGTCCATTCTTGATTCAAGTGTGCTTCCAGAGAATCTAAATGTCGAGAAATTAACCAAATACAAAATCCAAATAGGTGATTGGCGGGGCTGGCCAATTCCCAAAGGATCAAGCGCATTACAGCTTAAGTTGGATCCAAGAAGTGATATTCTTAGGAAAGGATTCATACAAACTTTATTAGGCAAAACTGATGATCTATTTTTAGACAGATCAAATGGAATTGAGCAAAGTATTTGCATGTTATCCCAAGAAGGCTTTCAAAAATTAAAGCATCTACACGTGAAGAATAGTTCCTCCATCCATTACATCCTCCAATCACCATCCCTTACAGATTTTAAGATGTTGGAGTCATTAATTCTCGAAAATCTCATCAACTTGGAGAAGATATGCAACAACCATATCTCCTCTAACTCCTTCAGTGCATTAAAAGTAATAAGAGTCAGAAGTTGCAACAAGATAGAAGTTTTGTTTCCTCTTTCATTATTGAGAGAACTTCCATGGCTTGAAGAGATCCAAGCTATCAAGTGCCGCTTAATGCGGGAGATTGTAGAAGTTGATGATTGTAGCAAAGTTGAATTGTCTAATTTACATGTATTGAAATTGTATGAGTTGCCAAATATCAAGAAATTTTTCACCCTGGGGACAGCTCCTTCGAGTAGTACATCAAAGGACCAAGTTGGCACTAAAGTTTCTTTCTTCAATGGGCAACAGGTAACTTTCTATCAAAAGGATATACTATTTATTAATCTTTTGTTGATTTGCTAATTAGATGTAACGTGGATTGTAATTCTTATTCTTTTTTTTTTTTCAGTTCATTTCCTTCCTAATTACCTTGTCCAATCATGCTGTCACTGTAATTAGTTAAAGCAATCTTCTATTTCTCTTCATTGTGTAGAAGTCCAACTAATAGAATGGAATACGTGTAAATTTAGTTTGGGATAGGATTTGAGTTATTTCAACTTACATGCTGCAAGTATACCTATACTAATAGGGTTTTACAGAGCAACATTGAACGGAATTTTGGCATTAGAATAATTTCACAATAACGTCATTTCATAATCTTGTAAAATGGGTCCCTGAATTTAGTTATCTAACTTTGTTATTATCTATAAAATAGAATATCTAGGCAAATTAGGTAAAATCAATACGAAATTGAGCAAGGAGATTGGGTTTTCAAATAGTAGCAACGATGCTAACCTAATCGATGCATGCCATTTTCATATTGTAAATAAGCATTTAGTCATTGCATAGGTCCTATTAATATTAGATTACTCAATTTCATGCATGTTCATATATTTGTAAGCACCTTGGGCATAACAAACATAAATATTCAACTTGTGCTAATGTGTCATAGGCGTAGGCTTTAGTGAGCGACTTCATAAAAAAAAAAAAAAACTACATGAAATACCCTTTGAAGATTTTAAGCGGTACACATTTGCTTCCAAATTTTGGTTATATAAATTATGGCGTATTGAGCATAGCTATATGATGCTATCATCCAATGGTCCTTATAAATAGCTGACTAGGGATGCTATATGCATAATGAAAAAAAAAAAAAAATAGCCTTTCCGACGATTGTTTTACATGCTTGGGATATATTTGAAAGCCAACTAGATGTTTAGCTCTTTTCATGAAGTCAATCGCCTTACTAGTGATTTTTGTCTTAATCTCTGTTAAGCTCATTGCGTTTTTTTCCTCATTTTTCTTTAATTATTTCGAAATTTCCAACTCATTTCGGTGCATTCGGAGGCCAAAGGATGATTCAACTAAAACAGATACACAATAATTGCAACTTTATCATTAAAAATCACATGTAACATGCAATTGAGTCCTAAATATGTTTTGGGGGAAAGTGTCATAGGGGTCCTAACATTTTGGTCATGAGTCAATACAGTCCTCAATTTTTTATTTGGACTAGTCCTCAACATTTTTAAAAATAAGTAAAATCAAGTTCTAATGGTAGTGTTGTTGACAAATTTCATCAACCGAAATGAGAGCATTTTATTTTTGTGAAATTAAGTATGATTTTGACCTAAATAATCAAGGAATGTACCTTAATTCGGTTCATAATGAAGTGGAACTTTGATTATCGTTATTTAACAAAAATATAGCTCACGAATTTTATGTTAAGTGGTGATAAATCATTGTCATTTCCCGCCTTGATTACTCAAAATTAGGGCTTAATTTTAATAATTAATTCACGTAATTAAGTTTTTTTTTTTAGGCTCATCTCTAAACTACCTCATCTACTTTTTTCCTTCATTATGGTCAAAATCATGGTCTTGAAAGATTAAAATGACATGATTTCCAAGTGAATACTTGGTTTGAAGCATAATTACAAGGTATAGTCAAGGCTGAAGCGTATGAAATGGCAATCGAGATATAATAAACCATAACATACATAATAAAATTAATTAAATGATTTTGTATAATAAAATTTTATCACCTAAAAATCCAACTTAGAAAATTATCTCAAGCACTATGTAATTGATTGCCCTATTATAATTACGTAATAAAGATTCGTGGAAATTTAAGTTGCCATGGTGGATTTATGAAGTATAAAGGAAAGTTTGAGTCTGCATGTTTGCGGCCTACCATGCACCCAGTGTTTACAACACGCATGGATGGCCAACACGTGTCATCTTGCTTTTCTTCTTTTTGGGTCTCTCTCCATCTGAAAGTCGTTCAGCAACATGAGAGGTCTGAGAACCACATCTGCTTGCCCCCACCATCGCCACGCTCATCCGCCACCACCATGACCGGCTTCAACTTATTCCATCTCTATCCGTTTTCCTTTTTCGCTCGCAATCGCCGTCAGGAACTTGGTCGCAATCATGAGCCTTGGTCACATCTTCCCGAGGTTGATCCCTCGGCGATGTGAAGAGAGAGAACAATAATTTGGTAAAAAGTCAAAAAAAAAAAAAAAGAGAAAAGAGAAAAGTAATGGGCCGCATGTGTAACTATTGGTGTGAGCCGTAGACAATAGGTGTAAGGATTGTAGCATATGATCCACATCCAGGCAGTTAGTTTTAAGGATAGAAGATACAAAGCCAGAATGAACTACCAATTCCTATCATTTATGAGAAGATGCAAATTATAGGATAATTATTTAAAAAAAAAAAAAAACTCTTCATGTCATTCCATCAGACAAAAATACAGTAATTTATTGGATCTTATTGGATAAATTGTAATACTTCACCCATAAATTGATTGCGTCTGGATAAGCCCAAACGGGCTGAGATGGGTGGTGCAGGCGTCAAAAGAAGTTATTTGCAGTAACTTAACTTCTATGACAGTAATTTTCCCTTGTGAAGTAGTAAATTATTTTTCGAAATTGTTAAGTTTCCTTAGGCAAGTAGTAAATTAGACATACCTTCCGTAATTAAGGTCTTATAGCATAGTAAATTACTTCTCGTGATTGCAATCTCTCCTTGTTGATCACTTATTGGAATGAGATATTCTCCTCTGTTAGCAAATTGCCAATGTCTTTCGTGTTCATGGTCATTCTATAGTTTCTTTATTTATTTTTCTTGGTAGTAATATTCATTGTGAGATAGTACAATACTTTTTACCAATCATCTGAAATGAGTAACGTATCATCAAAGTAGTAACACAACCTAAGAAGGAGCATTTTATCTTATAGGAAGTAATTGACGTTAAATGTACTTCCTTTTGCTTTATGGATCAATAATTTTCGTAGTCATGAGCAAAAATGAATGCTATTTCTTTATGACTGCATTTTCCTTATTGTTAACAAATTGTTAACAAAATCTAATAGTAATACCGTCCACGAATATACTACATAAAAAATGAAGTTCATTAGTTGTTTTTGGGGGTCGTGAAATACCTTTTTCGGATTGTTAATTAGCTTTTTTTTTTTTTATCATTGATATTTGTAAATGCAAAAATTATTCTAATAAATTTCTTCCGCAACCATTAGTAATAACCTATTATAGCACGTAATTTTATCACCTGCTCTTTGTAAATGGAAATGCTATTGTTAATGGGTCTGTTTGTCAGGTTTCAATCCCATCCTTGGAGCACTTGCAAATGGCTGGACTTCCCAATCTGGAAGATATATGGGCCGATGAATCTCCATTAGA
Source organism: Eucalyptus grandis x Eucalyptus urophylla (assembly GCA_028830015.1). NCBI lineage: Eukaryota > Viridiplantae > Streptophyta > Magnoliopsida > Myrtales > Myrtaceae > Eucalyptus > Eucalyptus grandis x Eucalyptus urophylla. The sequence goes on along the minus strand of CM054198.1, from coordinate 25,707,655 downwards.
GCTGAGCAATCTCCAATTTCTTGAGGTGTCTTCATGCAAATCTCTCTCAAAGATTATCAACTCTAGGTCACTAGTGAAACTACATAAGTTACACACTTTAATGGTAGAAGCTTGTGTTTCGGTGCAAGAAATTTTTTACCTCGACAGAATAGGCACCAGTGCAAACATTGAGACTCTCTCTGAGCTAAACAACATCTATATAAGGGATTTACCAAGCTTGAGGTGTATATGGAACAAGAATCCTTGTGGAAATTTGAAGAAATTATTGGTGGATGGCTGTAACAACCTCGAATTTCTGTTTTTCCCATCCATGGTTCAATCTCTTGCACAATTGAGAGAACTGCTAGTAAGGAATTGCAAGAAGATGAAGGCGATCATTATGGAGGAAGAAGGGTTGAGACTAGAAACATTAGAAACTCTAGTATTCCCTACATTAACGAAATTATATGTTGGATACTTGGAAAGTTTGAAGTGTTTCTCTAGCAGAAAGTGTAAGATTCTTATTTTATTTTATTTTGCATCATTTAAGTTCTTCTTAGATTAATTCATCGCTACAATGCAAAAGATACATTCCTTTCATCTAATGAAAAATTGATGACAGGTACACCAAAAGCTCAAGGTGAGGACCACGTCAAATCGAGCTCTACTGTTCTCTTCAATCAAGAGGTATGTGATTAATATTATGTCAAAATCTTGAATATAACAAAATCTAATGGAGTAAAATGCTAGGCATCAATTTTATGTGTTGTGTAGCACTTTAGAAGTTTACATGTGCATTTCAAGTTGCCACATGCCACAATAAATAATTGGCAAGTTTCAATTCTTACCAATAAGAGTTGGATCAATCACACCAATTTATTAAGAAATTAGAAAAAAAAAAAGATATATATGCATATAAATAATTATTATGCCAGCCATCTAATTAATTAAAATTAACAAAAAAATAGTTATACTGGAGACAAAGCATGATTGCCAAAGCGCCCCTTTGGTTAAAATTAATTGCGTTCCACGTAATCACCGCACCGTGAAATCTGGATGAGTCAAAGTAGAGTTACTTTTCAAATTGTGATTTAAAATTGAAATGAAAAATTTAAAGTAGAGTCATTATATATACAAAAGTTGGATAATCAATCTTCAATTAGCTCAATTGTTAACTCTCAAAATTATGGGCTAACTATATAGTAAATATATAGTAATATAATCATTGAACTTTTATTTGATCACCTAAGGCCATAATTTTCATTTCTTTATAATATATGCACATTGACTAAAAAATCCAAAATTTTCCGGCGAACTATCAATATGGCAAACACATGGCTAATTTTCTAAATGTGCTATTGTTTCCACTTCATCACCGAATCAACACCTTATTGGAAAATCTACATAAATATTTAATGTGGAGTACTCTTCATTAATATTCTTAATAATCATCACTTAAACTTTTAATTTGCAAGATGATCGTTCTCCTTTTCTTGCACTTTCCACTCATCTTGCTTCCAACGAGAATTCCTCATTTTCATAGGTGGCTGCCTTGTTCGATGCCATTGGTTTTTATGAGTTTTAGCATTGCAAATTAGCAATGTAACTCTTCCTATTATATATTTCGTTTCATGAGTTTTATAATTTTCTCTCAATATTACAATAATTTTATATTTTCTTATAAAATCACACTATGTGATATAACAATGACAATTCGGAATTTTTAAATATGATCAAATCCTTATATTTTACATAATACTAGTTAAGAATTTAGCCTTTTTTCTTCGAACAAAAGGTAAATTCATATGAAATGAGATACCATTTAATTAATTACTTGTATTAAAAACATATTTTGATTTTACATAAATGAAACATTCCATGCCTGTACAAACACGTGAGAATGCTGCTAATTGCCTAGTAATTGAAGAAAGAGGGATCATGCAAAGGAGTCTCTTTGCTTCTGCTTGGTGGGTACACATATAAGTTATTGAGAGAAGTATTTTGAGCATTCTGAATCTTCGACGTTAGCATCTTTCTTCCAAACGTAACTAAATATAAGTACTTTCTATCAAAATGAAAATAAAAAATCGAGTAGCTGGCAATTTATGTTCATTGGACAACACTATATTTTTGTTAATTTTGCTACAAATTTACATATAATATGTTCATATCAATTCAGCCATTTTCGAATTTCTTAGATAATCAATTACGAATATGTTAATTCGTATCACAAATTGTCAGCCCTTTCAATTTTTATATTTTTATATAAAATTCTAATAGTTCTCATGGGCATGTACAATTACACTTTCTTGACTTCACCGACACTTACTCGATCTTTTTTTTTCATAATTTTTTTTCCCATGGAAGGTAGCTCTTGCTTTCAGATTAATCATACCCCCAAGCCCCGATTCTATCTTAAAAGCCAAACTGCGCGACTTAGTTTTTGCTAATTACTCGACCATTTTTATGGAGGTGGTGATGAATGCGGGCGACGGTTGATTGAAGGCATTGTCCTGGGCTCCGATTTGTCGACCCAGTTGGGGATACTGATCGCGCCCGTCTGGGTTTGCCACGTGCGTGCACCGCAGTGGTAACTCGCGTGCCACAGACGCAATCTCATCCGTTGCGGCCCATGGGCCCTAGCGCGCTACGGTGCACGGGATAGTCGCTCACGTAAGGGGGTGGGGGATTCCTCGAGGTACTGTTTTGAAAGCCGAGGGCTTTCTATGACGTGGCAGTATGCCATTGGTGGAAAGGTAGAATGAGTGGTGGGCCCCCGTAAGGCTTTGGGTCGCATTTGGTTTTTCTTATAGAAAGTCTTGCTGCGTGGGATGTAAGGGTGTCTTTCTTCTCGGTGTGGTGGTCCACAGAAGGGGAAAGAGTGGGGCTAGGTGGCTCAAAACATTGGTTTGAAACTTAGGTTAAACTGTTCATTGGCCGCCACATAGAATTGACGTTAGTGGTAGAGCTTTGTGTGGGTTAGAGACGATGATCTATCAAATTCAATTGATTTATGAATTTTGATTCGTGCAAAGTGCCTATCATTCAAGGTAATGCTTTTGCCTATATCATCGAGCAGGTCGAGTTGTCAATAATGAAACCAAGCGATCCATTGATAACCCATAAATCATCATAACGATTTTCAATTTCGTCAAATGTTTGTTAAGTTTTCGTGATGCAATTATTTTAGTCGACTCATCTGACTTCTTGAGTAGATGGTGGAAGGACGTTTCAATAGAAAATGAAATAGAAAAACTTACAGGCAGGTCTACTTTGACTTAACTAAATCGGCCCTTCAATAGGATACTAATATGATGACTTTATTACAAATTTTTAAATCTTCTTTAATGAGATATTTAGGACTATTTTCGATAATCAGACTTAATTATTTGTATGAACCACAATATTGAGTTCTTTCGAGTGTAAAATGATATAAGGAAGATTTGTTCATTTTGACCCAAGCAATCCACCTTTTCATTGTTTTGTTTTAGCTTGACTTTTTTAATTGCCTTAGAGTGATATAATATTGAATAAAAATAATTGATATTGACTTTAACTAGAAGTGATGATGTCCTTGATATATTTCACTTATATTTTAGAGATATTAAAGATTGGAAATTGTAATATTATTTATATTGCACATGTTTAATTTTGGCAAATTAGTAATATCAATAGAAACCTAACGGGCTAACAAAGATAGTATGGAGATTAATACACTAATTTTGAGGCTAAACTTGTCCAAAATGAAACATAAAACTACTTTTAGTAAAATGAAAAAAGAAAGATTGCTAATATGGACAAATCGACCGTGATTACTTTATTGAAGTAGCATAGTTATTGTGGAGAAACAACACAACCAACCACACCAAAATTATGGTCCACCACAATTAAAGAATATCATCCTTTTTTTGTTTTCAAATACTTCATATTGCCTTTTGAACTGCCCATCAAAAATATGAGAAGACTTATACATGTCAAGATAGAACCAGAAAAGCTTTGTTTTGTCTTATGGTTTTGTGTGGTTTGTCCAATATTTGGTACGACCTTTGCGAGATGAGGATGCATTCATATGATAAGATGACCACAATCAATATACCAAGATTGTTAGGACCACCGCTTCTTCCATGTGTTTCCTTGCATCTCATCCTTTTTCTTTGCTGCAATTAAGAAACTCATAATATGATTTCAAAGTTAGTGCAAGTAGCTACTTCTGTACTGCACCTTTTGATGGATGATTTGTTACCTTTTTATATCAATCTCTCCATCGTTTTCCTTGTAGTGCCGACACTCTTCCTCTAGCAAGCCTTTTACATGTAATGGAACTTCAAGAACTTTTAATCTAACAAAATTACGAATTTTGTGAGGGAATACTACAGGTTGTGTTTCCTAGCTTGGAGACATTAATCGTTGAAGACATGGATAATATTGAGATAATATGGGACAATCAAGTTACTATGGAGTCTTTTCACAAACTAAAATCACTTGAGGTGTGGAGATGCAATAAGCTAGCGAACATTTTTCCTTCTTGCATTCTTGGACAGCTCAAGAGCCTGGAAAGTTTGAATGTACGATCATGTGGCTCGCTTGAAGTTGTTTTCAAACTTCAGCCACTGAATCCTCTAGATAGACATCATGTTGCTCATTTGCCGATAAAAAAGCTGAAGTTATATGGATTACCAAAGCTAAAGTGTGTATGGGAGAAGGAACTTCACAGTCAAGTCAAATTCCAGTGTCTTCGTTCCGTTATCATTTACAGATGCAAGAGCCTTGCCTTTCTCTTTCCAACCTCAGTAGCACTATATCTAACCCAACTTGAGGAGTTGGAGATCAATGAATGTGGCATTGTGGAACTTATTGAGAAGGAAGAAGGACTAGTTTCCAGGTTTGTGTTCCCAAAATTAACCTCCCTCAAGCTTGAGCATCTAACAAAGTTGAAGTGCATCTATGCTGGAAAACATGCTTCACATTGGCCGGCATTGAAGACCCTGGAGGTGCGTGGCTGTGACAAAGTGGAGATACTTGCATCGCACCCTGAGAATGAGATGCGACTTCTAAAACAGCCTATGTTCATGGTAGAAAAGGTATGACCCAAGATTATTATTATTTTTTGCTTCAATGGTGAAAAATTTGAAGTGATGATTAAGGTCATAGCCTAGCAACTCATACAAGTAGCTCTATATATGAAGATGGAAACTGTATGGCTCTCCATAAATCCATAGAAATATTACAACATTGAAACATCATATGTTCTTCAAGTATTGATTGAACATTCTTATCAATGTCCGATGAATCAAATGCATACTCATCGGTCCCTCTTAAAAAAAGTAGGGGTTAATTTCGATGGTTTAGTTCTCTCTTAAAAGCCACAAAGATTTAAAACACGTGGCATGTGGTGTGATCTTATCATGGCATAAGTGTATTATGATATTACTTAAGTTCACATATGAATACAAGTCACACGTAAAATATTAGCGATAATGTTTATTTCATGAGGGCACATTTTCTTCCTTTGAATGACATGAAACTCAATAACATAATGCACTTATTATTCATGGAATGCAACACTTATACCATGATACAAACATTCTCTTTTTACTAAGCTGGATTTTGATTTGGCTTTTTTCCCAGGGCGCATTCTCAAATCTACAAGAGTTAAAATTGGAATCATACAAATGGATGGAGATATGGCTTGGGAATTTTCTTATTGAAGAACTCCTCTGCAAGCTTAGAGTTCTTGAGCTTTGTCGTATCTCAAAGGAATCTGCAATATTCGCATGTCGTTTTGTTCAAAGTTTGACCAACTTAGAAGAGCTAGTTTTATGCAAATTATATCTAGAAGAGCTAAGCATCAATGTCAAAGCCATAGGAGGCCAAAGTCATGAGTTAAAAGTAGTATTACCATTTTCAAGATATAATCAACATCTAAAGACTCTAGATGTGTCATATTGTGAGGTATCAAATATTTTCACACCGACAATAGTAGGAAATTTGGTGGAACTCACAAAATTGAGGATAAGTAATTGTCACATGTTGATAGAAGTCATTATGGAGGAGGAAGATAAAGAAGGGCATGCAGTGGCCTTCAAAAAATTGAAGTATATGGAGCTTGATAGATTGATAGGGTTGAGATGTTTTAGCTCAGGTGGACACACTTTGATATTTCCTCTCTTGGAAGATGTCACTATTACTAGATGTCCTAACATGAAATTCTTCTCTGAGGGACCAATAGAGGCACCAAAGTTGGAGAGAGTACAAGTATCAAAAGACGAGTGGTTTTGGAAGGAAAACCTCAACACCACCATTCAAAGTATGTTTGAACAAATGGTATGCATCAATTATCAAATTCTATGTGACCGAATGGTTTTGATCAACAATAGAGTAATTTCTTTTTGCTAACTAGAAGTTTATGTTTAATGACAAATCTCTGACATGATATTATTGCTAGACTAGAGTTTATGCGGCTCTCTAAGTTCTCAAAGCTGATTGAAAAATGGCACAACAAACTTATTCACATCAATTCATATTGGCACTTAGAAGTTCTTGTGGTGTATAAATGTCCATCATTTGTTAATGCTATTCCATCCAAATTGATGCTTGTTTTAGGCAAAATGAAAATATTGCAAGTGTGCGATTGTGAGTCACTAGAAGAAATATTCAGTTTTGAAGGAATGGAGGCTATGAAAAGCACTCGGTTGCTGCCTTAGTTAGAATTTTTGATCTTGGTCAATTTACCAAAGTTGAGGCGACTATGGAACGAAAATCTTCAATGAGAGCACTTCAATTCTTTAATGCACCTTGGCCTTTATAATTGCAGCAACTTAAGACATGCTTTTTCTCCATCGATGGCTCAGTGCCTTGCCAATCTTGAACAAATAGCAATAAAGGATTGTGGTCAGATGGAAGGAGTAATCGCAAAGGAAGAAGGGCAGGGTAGTGTAATGGAGAAGATTACATTCATGAATCTCAGTGAGATAGAGTTGGAATGCTTGCCCCATTTTACTAGTTTCCTCTTGGGAAGGAATTATATGTTGTATTGTCCTGGATTACAAAAGCTGACCATTGCCCATTACTCCAAGATGAGAAGTTTCACTCAGCAATCTTTGATGGAGATTGATCAAGATGCCCCTTCACTTTTCAATTCACAGGTCAGTTTTTTTCTTTCTTTTTTTCAGAGGAAATGTTATGTTCTTGTTATTACAATGCTTTTGTTTTTTTTTTAATTTAATTTATTTTAGATTATCATCTTGTCAAATCAAAATATGAATATCTCAAGTTCCTGATTCGTGAATCGAATGTCGAAGTAAATGAAATCGTGAGATTCGAAAATAAACAAAAATTAGTTTTCTTAATAAAGATGCATATCAGGTAGGAAACGATAATAAGTTTTTGCTTGCCTCTGATACGAAAAGTATAACACTTAGAAATCCACTTAACTTCCCCTGCGCATTTTTATTCCAGGACCTCGATCTTCAATCTCCCTAACCTAGGCAATCCTGCAATAGCCCCAATGTCGAGTTGGCACATCAAGAACTGAACAAGACCTCTTTTAGGGAATAGAAAATTTCTAATGTTAGTAATATTCACGTGCTTTGTATGGATTTATGTACATAATCTTTTAATAATTAGTACAAAGATTTAAAAAATTTCTAATCATCAAAAAGGGGAAAAAAAACTTTAGTTTGTATGTCTCCATATCATTCTAGAAGTGTTGTTTTTGTGTCATCTCATAAAATCATATCATGCACAGTAAGGTTCTAAAAAAAGTTACCAAAATAACTGTATAAAAAATTTCACTTTTTACAATTTGAACTTTAAAGTACTCTATATAGGATAGCATCTAAAATATGGCAAAACAACATCCGTTTTGGATAATCAATTTCAACTTGAAGCATACAAATCTAGGAATTCTTTCATTATATAATGTTGCATTATCAAAAGGGGTAGACAACTGGGGAAGAGAACGGAGGAATTGGAGAGAGCGGCCTTTTTTAACCGGAGTGCTCGAAACTTTCATTTAAAGTGGCGCATTTATTTGTGATCGGCAAACATGAAAGTTGGAGAATTCAACAAGTCGTGACGGGACCTTTCCAAAAATTAGAGGGAGAAGGTACCAGTATTATTTATCAATTAAGCCAATTAAAAGCTAATGTTCAATGTACTATTGATTTTAAAAATTCTAAAAAAATAAAATTTCAAAATTCAATAATTATTTTATTCAATCGACAAGATTTAGGAGAGGTGCCCTCAATGTAGAATGGTTAGGAATACACAGATACATGCCATCGTATAATCTTTTGAAGAACATAAATCAATTCTCAAATTTATTAGATCAAATTCAGTAACCAGAAGCTTATATCTTCACCAAATGCATTTTAATTTACATCACCTCGTAAATTGGAAATTAACGCATACCAACCAATCAAGGCAGTCTTTTTTGTTCCCCTTTTGTGGGCCTTTTAAGCTACAGATTCTATATAGGTTTCAATCATTGCTTTCTTTTCTATCGGAGGAAATGCTTGTGTTTATTCTTATTCTAATGCTTTTTCCAAATTTTTTTATTGTTATTTGTGAGTAGAACATTTCATCATATCAAGTATCCACATACTTGTTTACTCTTTAATCATAAGAGTCATCTCTGATTATGCATTTACTTCTAGTTTCATTTATTTGTCATACGTAAATTGTCATGTAATGTTATATCACATGTTGTTAGAGCAATTCCAGAAGTCACCATAATACTCAATTCAGAATACCAATAGGTTGTAAAAAATGCAAAATAGTCATACGATTTTCTTGTTGTGACAAATTGTCATCAGATTAATTTCATTTATTTGTCATATATGAGCTAATCATGTAATAATAGGTGTTCCCCACATTGTTAAAATATTTAAAAAACTCATAGTAATCCTCAATTTATAATTTTGAATTAGGGAAGTGTGGAAATAGTGATTTTTTTTTTTGGTTGTGACAAGTTGTAATTGCATTTATTTTATTGCAACCAGCTTAAAAATATATATCACTTGCTTCTCCATGGATAAGTCATAAGAGTTCGTGACATAGTTAATTTTCTCCAAATAAACAGAATGTTGTAAAAGGAAGGGAATATCTTAATGGACCATTCAATACTTGTATGACAAATTTGTCTTTTTCCATGGTCCATGGACTTGGGAGAAGTAAGGAGATATAGATTTGGTAATTAAGGTTGTAGCATGTCGTAATTCTTTAATTTCTTCTTAATGAGATGAAAATTCCGCGTGACCACTTAAATATATAGTTCATAATAGCTCATGCAATGGTTTTATGTTTTTCGTACCACCAACATATTTTATCTGTTCACGAAGACTAATCGCATTTGGTTGGGGGTTCTTTTTTATGTGTGACACTAGCATTAAAATTTCATGTCATGCGAAACTTAGGCAATTGCAAAAAATATCCATTTCGTATTTGAGGTTGTAATTGCGTTCTTTGTGTCATAACTCAACGAAAAATTTTCTCCTTTCTTTTTGGCACAGGACTATTAATAAGTATAAAGGACAGTAAGGTAACTTATTTTCTAACACCGCATTTCATGCTTGTTGTAATGCAACATACTCAACCTTAATCATCGGTCCACTGAATGAAAGCATCAGTCAACTCCTCCCTCTTTATGTCCTTAACAAGCTCTAGAATTGTCATCATTTATGAGAGCTAGGATTTGAGGTCATAACTCAATGTAATCAAATTCATTTATTTTTCAATATGGCAGGTACAATTTCCCCGACTTAAGAAAATGGTTCTCTCCCACTTGGATGACTTAAGCAAAATATGGACTGACAATCCTCAAGAAACTCTTACTTTCGATTATTTACAAAAAATAGAGGCTAAGAATTGTAAGAGCCTTGAAAATCTATTTCCGCATTGGGTGGCTAGAAATCTAAGCCAAATTAAGAAACTTCACGTAGAGTCTTGTGGGCTCAAGGAAATAGTTGCGAGAGAAGATCCACCCTCTATTACTGCTCAATTCCTTTTCCCAGAATTGACAACTCTGGTGTTACATGATATGCCACAACTCAAGAGCTTTTGTCCTAACTTGCCCACTTTGCACTGGTCATTCTTGAAAGAATTGCGAGTGACTCACTGTGACAAATTGAACATGTTCTCCGTTATGGCATTCATGAACAAGTCGGCTCAAAGAGATGATCAACACGAACTTTCAGACCATGAAGCACACTTTTCGCTTGAGAGGGTATGTTTGCAAATGCTCTTCCTCAATTTCTCCTTTATTCTTTAATTCACTTGCTATATCTCATGTCAGCTATATAGACATGCCACAATTTGATATCATATAAAACATGAAGCCCTTACCTTTCAGTTTGATGACAACAAAAGATATTTCTATTCTCTTTAAGCAAAATTTTCATTTGTGGACACCTAGATGTTGTGGTAACATTATCAGCACATTCCATTACCCAACTAAAAAACTACATATTTTCGTTAACAGCATAATAAATTCTTAATACAAGATGAATTTGATTAGGCGGTTCTTGAATTAACGGTGCCGACTTAACCATATTGACATTTAGCAATTCCTTTTCAAATCGCAGTGGGATGACCAACTTTCTTTTGATGTTCTCTGGGTGAAATGGAATTTCATTTGTTTGCTTGATCATTCATACGCCAATACAATTTTTTACTTTCTATCGAAACGTATATGATTGCACAGCGAACCCTATTGGTGAATGGCCATGGCCCGTGGTAGAGCATTTGGTTACGGTTGTATTTTCTAGCATGACTTTACAGTTGTATTAATGAACTGTAAGAAGATGGACACCTTCCAGGGAATTGACCAACTTAAGTTAACCTTTTACAGCATATGCTTTATTGCCTAACTTTGATTGAATTTACTTCTCTCATTATATTGACAATTTGGCAGGATATTCCCATCTTGGAAAGACTTTTATTGGTCGATAAGGATATTCAAATGATATTGGATGGAAAATTTCCTGAGGACATCTTTAGCAAGCCAAAGGCACTAACATTGGCATGCTTTCATCATAAAAAGGCTGTCTTTCTTCCTAGATTCCTTCTAGAGAGATTTCGAAATTTATAAAGCCTTGAGGTTTTCTGCAATTCCTTTGAAGATATATTCCCTAATGAAGAGCTTGTGGATGAGGGATTACATCCAATGCTTGAAAATTTAAGTGAACTTAAGTTAAGCAAGCTACACAACATAAAGTGTGTTTGGAGAGAAGACTATTTGGTGGAAAAAATTCTTCAGAGTATTGAAACATTTGAGGTCTGGGATTGCCCTAGTTTGATGACAATATTTCCATTAACGGCATCCTTCCAGAATTTGAAAAAGTTAGTGGTGAAGAATTCATTTGGGTTGATGCATCTAGTAACATTTTCAGGGATCACAAATTTGGTGCATCTCACTGAGATGAGGATAATAGGATGTGAAATAATGAAAGAAATAGTGGCAAACGATGGAAAAGGAGAAGGAGAAGTGATTTCTCTTGAGAAACTAGAAACATTGAAACTACAAAATCTACCAAGCCTGGTATGCTTCTCCTCCATCAAAAGTTTCATCTTCAGTTTTCCATTGTTGGATGACATCGAAGTGGAAGAGTGCCCAAAAATGAAAATATTTTCCAAGGGTATACTAAGCACACCAAATCTCAGTTATGCGGGACTGTTCCAACGCCTATGGGATGTGAGCTTGGAGGGTGATCTGAATAAAGCCATACAAAAGTTATCATCATAAACAAAGGCGCACGAAACTAGTAAGATCCAATTACTGTCATTGTCATCTTTTTTGTGTTCCTGCTTCCTTATGCTTCTCTAATTTTTCAACACCTTAAGCACCATTAACTTCTATGTCTTTTATCTTTTTAACTTGTTTAGTCAGTAATAAAGGGGAGGGCAGCGATGTAATTGGTACAGAGATTTGGAAGTTATTGAGGCACAGTTAAAGGTTGAGATGAAGAAAACTTTTATTGAAGTACTGATTCTATTTCCAATTGACCTCTTTTTCTCTAATTTTTCTGGTTAAGTAATTCTCTATTTTTTAGGGATCAATAAGAGATGATATTCTAAACAAAGAGGGGTGTATTTGGCCCTATCCATGAAATCTCAGCACAAATCATTCCATAGTCCCATCAGTCCAAAGGAGACTCGACTTGAATTTAATCTTTGTTCTTCTTGGGCCTTAGCGATCTGGCCGGAGCTTGATTGGTCTCACGTGGACAATGCCTAAAGAAAGCATGTAGATACCGACCGATCAGGAGTTTGCATTATCCTACATACTTTTCTCTGGATCATGACCTAGAGACGAAGGATGCCGCCAACGCTGTACTTTGCTTGGGATAAATCTTTCTATGACAGTCACTTACTTGAACCTCTCCAATCGAGTGCAGGAGGCTAATCATAATGTTCCGGCAGGTGAAGATAGAGCACGTTTTCTCGGGGGGTAAAGACTTGCGTGTTGGACTCGCACGAGTGGTGGTGACCGAACAAAGCAGGTGGAGCTTTTTCGCGCGCGTGAAAATGGTGGCCTCCCTAGCGAACCGTCCAGCAGTAACTTTTCTAGATTCTTTCGTAATTTACTCGCAATCATCGGAAGGCAGGTCGCACCTATAGCTAGAAATTTAACTTCCTAAGTTTTGTACTTTGAATTAGCAATTTATCTTTATGGACGGTAATGCTGTCTGATAATAAAATTCATAACATGATAATGCTACCGGTAAATAGTTAAATAATTGAAAGAAATTATGCAATCAGTCTTAAATTTATTGTGTGAAGGTTGATTCGGCCCTAAAATTATAAATTTTGACAATTTAGTCTTAAATATATACATAAAATTTCAATGTACTCTTTCCATCAATTTTCGCATAATAATTTAGGATAAAATTGTCAAAGTTGAAAAGTTTTGGGGTTATATTGATATTCGTACAATATGATTAATTTTAATTTAGTAATTTTGTTTAAGTAATAGTATGGAAATTGTGCTTCCTGTTGTGGTATGCGATAGCACAAATGCTTCTTGATTGTCCCGATCCTTAGATAGGAAATAAGAAGTATAAGCGAACCACGTGTGAGCCGATTCCTGCATCTTGGAGCTCCTCTTTGGTTTCTTTCCTTAAATCGGGCGAGATTTACACGTCAGATCAGCGTCATCAATCCTATCGGTCTCGCCTCCATTACTGAAAGTTTATTCAAACAGAGATTTTTCTTGTCAGAAGGGCTCTTTATGGATCAGCAAAAGCAAAACAGTGCGCACTCCCACCGTACCGCCAAGATAAAGGCTTCCGGGCATCGTGGGGGAGAGAAGATGAAGGGACAACACCAGATATTGTCCCATTGTTAAAGTATTGTCCATAACACTTGATTAAAGTTCCAAAAACTTTTTGTATTCACGTGATACCTCTCTCTATCTTGTCACGATTTACATTTTCCGTATGAAGAGGAAAAGACATAAACTAATGGGTATTGCCTAAAAAGTAGGCTTATAGCTCTCATTTTAGATACGGGCTTTCCTAAGTTCATGCCTTATGTGACATTGGGGTATTCAAATTGACACTATAAGAATTCCACTAACCTATTGGAGTTAACTAAAACAAAGTGAGGCACGAGAGTATATCACTTCCTACTCAACCAAAGAATTTAGGTCCCGAGACGTGGTTGTACTAATTGATTAATTAGTACCAATGGTATCTAATATTATTCATTTAAAAAAGATGTTCGTAACATAGTTTAGATTGATTTTAAATCTATTTACTAACATATGGAGCGATCATACGAATGGACAATAATTAAAATAACAGTTAGCAACTAAGGAAGCATTAAATAAATTATAAGAGAAAACAAGAATCTAACGCTAGCAAATAAGGAGCATGCCATTCCTAACTAAGCTAAAGGAAAACCCTAATCAACATACTAAAAGTGCGCAATCAAAAGCATTACTCTCAAAATAAGGAACATTCAAACCTATAATAAAGCCCTAAGAAATTGTTAATTCTTTAACACATTTTTTTTTTAGATCAAAGGATTTTCACTTTTTTAATGCTAATATAATTCTAAACTATAATCAATATGAAGAATCTAATAAAACTAGTTCAAATTTAATTTCTAAGAATTTTCCAATTTTTTGAATTTTCGTAGTATATTTTTTAATATCTTATAATAATAAATATTTTAAAATGTTTTCCTAATTTCTAATCCGAAAATGGGCCCGGCCTCGGGCCCAGTCCGAAAATGGGTTGCCCCAACCCACACGAAATGGGCTTTATACATCAGCAGGCTTTTGTTAATAAAAACGAATCGGGCTAATTAGGCCCAATTCCTCCAGCGTTTTAGTAAGCCCAACACCAACCGATCAAGCTCAAATTAACAAGCCCAAACTTTCCAACAATAAACTAAGCCCACGAAAAAACACTCGTAAGTTAATCCTAAAGCCCAATCCCAAGTTCAGTTCAGTCCAAACCAAAATCAAGGCCCCCAGGCCTTGAGTCCATCTTTTGGGCTTGTTCTGCCCACTGACAGCAGCTTCTCCCCCACGCCAGAGACTCCACCAAGCCTCATCATCGCCCAGACCAATCAGCCTTCGACATTCGCTCATCAATCCCAGAACAAGCAAAGCTTGAATATCGATCCATATTAGACTGAAAATCGCAGATTACACCGTTAATCAAACATCACGCGCATACCTGAACACATAGAATGAAACTCAGCGAAAACCGGTGTTACTCTCGGGCAAGCCAAGCCGAACGTCCAACCATCTTCTGGTCGGCAAATCCTAGCGACGGCCAGGGTGAGATGCTCACGGGATGCTCTACACCGCTTGATCCGCGGCGTCCGCGGGTCGCCAGGATGGTGGACGCGGACCGGGCAACACCAAACGCAACAGGGACATTTCCACGGAGCAAGACAAAGTATGGACTGACTCGGTTTTGACCAAAAATCAGGATACGTAAGTGGATCTCATTCGGGCATTTCCTCGAGCCGTGGCGTGCAACGCTGAACGAGGGATTCCCGGCGCAACCAGGACTCGAGACGGGGCCAGGATTCTCAGCAAACAACCGACAACGCCCAGCGACCTAGCTGAGGACCTACAGATGGCCACGAACCCCGGCCCGGCGTTCCCACAAATGGGCAGCAAACAGAGGGAAAAACGGAGGCTTGCCTGTTCGGGCTCGAGGACCTCTACTAGGAGGGGTCGGACGGAGCTCGCACGCAGCCAAATGTGTCGGCCGAGGCTCTCTCTCGCCCTCAGTTCAATCTCTGCTCTCACTCTCGGCTCCTCGTTCTCTCTCTCTCTCTCTCCCTTTCTCGCTTTCAAGCACCGGCGCGCATGGCCTCTGACATGCAAGCTGCCCCTGCCCAGCCTGGCCCCGACCACCAACTCCCGGTCGACGTCCTTTCTGCATCTTCTGGTCTCCTTTTCCATGCCGTCCTCTCTGTCTCCTCCCTCTCTTTAGCCAACGTTAAGGACGAAAGGGAGGGAGCCAGAGAGAAAAGGAGAAGGCCGGGCCTGGGAGAAAAGAAAGAGAAAATCGGTTGGCCCCAAACTAGAAGAGGAAGAAGGGAGAAGAAAGAAGGCCGGGCCGGCCTGCACCCGGCCCGGTTTCGCTGCTTCTTCTGTTAATACTAGTAATGTAATGCTTCTAATGTCTATATGCGATGCAATTTTAAGGGATATTATTTTTTATAGGAGTTAAAAATTAATCTATAATTTTCTATACATTTAATGAATGGTTAAATGGATTATCAAAATTTAGGTGTCAATATACTTAACAACTTAAATTTTAGTTTGAACTTTTTAACATGAATAGTTCTTACTCCATCATGATCATTCTCTCTCCCACACTTGAAACCAGAATACTTGTAAGTTCATGCTTGTTCACACCTTATCTTTATGTTCTGCTGAAATTTTTACTAATTTCGCATATAGCAATTGAAGCTGGAACATGGCTTTATAAACCTTCCTCAATCGTCTGTCTTCTTCAACTCCTCTCTCTCTCTCTCTCTCTCTCTCTCTCTCTCCCACTGCTTCTTGAAAACAGCTAGCTCACCCGTAATGTTGGTAATGCGAGCTTTGTTTTGTTCTACGAGACGAGGACCTGCAGACCCTAATTCACAATGAGAAAAAGAAAAGGCCATTGCTAAACAAAGAAATCGAGCTTTGGGGGGAATCCTCTATAGAAACAGATATATGTACACCAAATTCGAGTTGGACAATGGGGATTAGACAACTAGATATTGTCATCGAAGCTCTCATGGAAGAGAGGAGGTAAGGTAGGGTCTTAATTGTCTTTACAAAAGTACAATTTTTTCTTTAAAAAGAAAGGAGAAAACAATTTCTCTTTCTAAGACCAATTTTCTACACTATTTGTCATTAAAGAAATTGACTACATTAATTCCACATTCTAGTTATCTTACACCCTATTTGTTTTGCAAAAAATATATGATTTGGACAACATTTTCTTTAAAATGATTTCTTTTATCACTTAAAATAATTAGTCAATAGAACATATTTTTATTATTTCAAATAATTTATGTTCAAATATTTTCGTGGATGATAAAATATTTTTTTCATTCATTTTTATAAAATATATAAGTGATTATATTTAGGAAAATATTTTTTGAATCATTCATAATCTGCAAATCAAAACAAACGGAGCTTTTATTTTTGTGACTTCAGATCACGTAGGCTACCTTAGAGTCTAAAAGCACAAGCCCACTAACTAGCAATTATTGTCCTAAATCTACACTCTCGTGAGTATACACGGTCTTTCTTTTATCCCACAGGCCATTTGAAAACGTGTAGTCCTCGTGGATTCCTCAAGAGACATATTCATAACTTATCCATGAAGATTTGAAGGAGGAAGTTCCAAGAGAGGACTTGTCTTTCCCCTTTTCAACTTATGTGGCAATGAATGAAATTGATAAGAATGATCATGAATCTTACCTAACCATTAGTTGAAAAAAAATGAAACTTAATTGCTTTAAAAGTGCAAGGCTCACGGCTAAGGAATTTCTAAAGGCTAAACATCTTCAGTTCATGGTAGGTAGCCGAATGTTTAACTTACGATTCTTAATTATAGGAGGTGAGACTCTTCCCGCAATAATATAGCTAAATCCCAAAATAAACAATTTCTCTCTCTAGGTCGGCACACAGAGCAAGACCTGCTCAGACCCCAATCAATTTTTCTTTTTTAAACATTAATTAGTTATTTAATCATCAGCAAGTCTTTGCTAGGTTATTTATGCATAGTGCCTGAATCAACCTGCTTATCGTTCATGTCTTCAAACTAGCGGGCTGAAAAAGGAAAAGTACAAAAAAACAAGTCATAAATCTATAGCATTAATATTAATTCAATTTTAAACCTTTTGATTTGATAAATTTAATCCTAAAATTTTTCACATTAATACCAATTCAATCCTTTTGGCAAATTTTCATCGACTAGTGTTAACAAGGCCAATCGTCCGGCCAACGCTGACACGACAATTTTTCAATAATTTTTTTTCAAATTTTTTTATTAATTTTTTATTTTCCTTTTTTCTCTTATTCCTCCTTGGACTTCTTCTCCCTATAGTGGCCGATGAAGCTCCAGCTAGGCTCTCTAGCCTCTGGGCGAGGGCTACGAAGCCCTTGCTAGTCGCCAAAAAGGGTTGCGGCCCTCACCCGACCTCACCCTTTGCTTGAGGTAAGACAATGGTGATGTTGGTCTCACATAGATCTAGGTGAAGCCGCCTTGCCCATGGCCTTGGATGAGGGCCACAACCCTCTTCGATGGCCGGAAAACCTTGTTGGAGCCTCGCTGGCCACTATAGGGAGAAGAAGCCCAAGGAGAAAGAAGAGAAAAAAGAAAAAATAATATAATTTATCTAAAAATTGTCACGTCAACATTGGCCAATGAAAATTGGCTAGAATGATTGAATTTGTACCAATGTGAAAATGTTTATATCTAAACTGGCCCAATTGAAGAATTTAGTATTGAATTTGTATCAATGTCATAGGTTTAGAATTTTTTTGGTACTTTTCCCCTAATGGCAATGGTCATACTGATCACTTATTAATGCAAGAGTCATGCTAAAGATATCACAAGTACTAGTCATAGAATAAGCAGATCATATTCAAACAATCAATTGACATCTTGCACATCACTTTGTAAATCAATTCTATCATATTTTATCTTAGTACCTCTAATACTACATACTAGCCTTAGCATCTCTAACAATATTCTTGATAAAAATTCGGTCGACTAACAAATTATCTCTTTATTTATCCGTTTGATTCCCTTTATGTTCTTCTTAATAAGCATCCTAAAGCATTCACTTGTGTATTAACTATTTACATCGTCATGATGAGCTAAGCCAGTTGTTGATCGACAATTTCCAATGAATTTGGTTTAATTACTAACCGTACGAGCTGCAATATCTTTCCTTGACAGTTTTTATCCAATCACATAATCTATTGAAGCAATCCTGAGATGATAGTTCTCAAGTGCAAAATTTGGACAGGAATGAAATCTATTACCTTCTCATAAGGTATTGTCATATTCCTATATGATTTGGGTTTGCCTATGAGATTATGCACATGTGGTTTATACTTGCTTAATACACTTATTCTTTACACTAAAAACTTTATACTTGCTTAACATATCTCTCTTGCAAATTATTGGATAGTAATAACATGATAATTTCCTGTTAACATTGTCATTTTCTTAAAGAGTGATAAATGATGCAAAATAAACTTATTTTTACAATAAAAAGATATGGTTACTTAAACCAAGTAGTGTTGCTATTGGTTGGGGCACTGAAGGATTTCTAATTTTGAAACTAGAGATTGCACATTTGAATCCCAAGATGTTTTGTGGTTTCAAAGCCGCCAACACATGCTAACATCATGATATCAATTTATAAGGTTTGTAGGATATATTATGAGCATCTAGATAAATGGATCTCCATGTTTGTGCACCTATATATAAAGTAATATATTTTCCGTATTTCTTTTAGATGCATTTATTCCTCATAAACTAGTTAGTTGTTATGCAAAAGGGCCTTATCAATTTAATTAGAAAGAGAACGTCCCTCATAACTTTAATTAGTCAAGAATTTTTTATTAGAAATTAATCATAACCTTTTTAAATAGTCATAAACAATATACGGGATTTAGTGAATTATTTGACATTCTAATCTAATATGGCTGCCAAAAAATTAGACGACTTCAATTTTTCCTTAAAACTTAGTTTTTTATTGATGATTTGGGGGGCTTCCTATCGAAAAATCTGTGAACCCAAGTCTAATACGTCAATGAGTGGAGCTTTATCAAAAAGCTGCTAGGCAGTATAAATCAATAATATGACAAAGTAATCGATGTTGGTTCTTTAGCGCATTTGCCCATTGGTGATGGTGAGTGGTCAATAAAACAAAATACAGAATGTCATCCTTTGCTGTCAATTGTTTACAAGTCCACCATTCTTGTCTCGATAAAGGTGGTCGACGACGGTCTTTTTATAAATACATATATATTGGCTAGTGACTTCTTACGGGAGTCTTCCACTAAGTTTTTAGCTTAAATAGATTGGTGGGCGGTTTTAGATTACTAAGCTCCACAGTTCATACCCATCTCCTCTTTCTTCCTTATGATTTAGGTCTTTTTTAAGCTATTCGATGGATCGCTCGTATTAAATTTTGACTATTGATAAGCAAATTTACTAGCAAAAAGTTGCTGTGGACGTTCGCTTTGTTTATTTTTATTTCTGCCCAGTGATAACTTCAAGCAACCTTCTTTAATTTTACACTTTTCAATTTCGCTATTTTAATTTTAAATCTTTTGATAATTTTTTAATATAATTTTTTATTTAATTTTGGCAAAAATAGATTAACGCGAAAATCGAGTTAATGTCAGTTGTCCCATATAATTTTTTTTTTAAAAATGGAGTAAAATAACTTTGTAGATATTTCAATTTTTAAAACTTTTTTCTTTAATTTTTCTTTTCTTTCCTTTTACTCGCTACTCTGTCTTCTTCCTCGTCATCTTCAGCTGCCCTGCAAGATTTTTCGATCATTGCCACCGCAAGCTGCCACCGCCATCACCATGACTGCATTCAAGCACGTACATCGTGGAGCGAATCTCGTTATAAGAATTTGTTTGAGGAGCGACAGGATACTCTCAACTGAGACTGACGGTTGGCGAGACCGCCTGGCTCGATCTTGGCGTGCCGCTTGGCAGAAGCCTTGCACCTCCAAGTTCGTTGATGCATTCTCGCAAACACATTGAGCGCAAAACGAACTCATCTTTCAAACAATGCGGTGGATGGGAATCAGGGTCCTGCTTCACAGGCGAATTGGATAGTGAAGATCAAGAGAGTTTCAAGGAGAGACAAGGCCTCATTCGGCACGCATGGACGAGCTACGCTAGCTAAAGAATTACCTTACTAAATGCGCTAATTTGGTGCTTCATCATCATCTTCTGTCGATCACCGTCAACCTCCATTAATGGAAACACTCAAGGGACCTTAGATCTGCATTGTGCAACGCGCAACCTCAAGTGAGGTGTCGCGCCTCAATCCCAGGAGGCAAGTTCCATTAACAGAGGTCGGTCACACAGTGAGGGCAACTTCATCATCATGTTCTTAATTTTTTTTTAAAATAAAATTTCTTAATTTTTTAAATTTTTTCTATTTTTTTAAAATTGTTTGAATATTTTAAATCTAATTTAATTAATTTATATATTATTATTTACACGTAGACACGAAACGGCGTCGTTTTTGCGTTTTCTTCGCCACGTTAGCGTGCAAAATGATGTCGTTTTGGACCAAACTCGCCGGAAAATTGCCACGTCAGCCATTTGGCCGGATTTTCGCCGAAGTTTCACTTAAGTGTCCTATTTTACTCCGATATTAGCACTTAAATGTACCATTTTAAAGTTATGGCACTTAAGTGTTCCTCCAGGTATCCCAACCTCAGAAGTAAGAGTAAAAGTTCCTATACCCAAAGTTTCTAAAGTTGTTGTTCCTAATATTGTAGTACAATCTAATAATAATCGAGAACAACAAATTAATGAACAAACACTCGATAATGGAGATGTCAATAATGAACCTCCAATAGCCGAGTCACAAGAAATAGCATTAAGGAGATCTCAAAGAGAAATGAGGTCGGTTATTTCTGATGACTATATGGTTTATCTACAAGAGTTAGAAATTGACTTAGAAATTGAAAATGATCCAGATTCATTTTCCTAAGCCATGAAATATGAAGATTCTAATGAATTATTTAATGTCATGGAAGAAGAGTTAAAATTCATGCATCAAAATCAAGTTTAGGATACTGTTGAATTGCCTAAAGGATGTAAGAAGGTCGGGTGTAAATGGGTCTTTAAGACCAAGCGCAACTCAAAAGGCAATATTGAACGACATAAAGTCAGACTTGTTGTAAAGGGTTTTATGCAAAAAGAAAGCATTAATTATAAATAGACATTTTCACCAGTCTCTAAAAAAGACTCACTTAGAATCATTATAGCTTTGGTGGCTTATTATGACTTGGAGTTACGCCAAATGAATGTTAAAACCGCCTTTCTTAATGGGAATTTAGAATAAGAGGTTTATATGGACCAACCCGAAGGTTTTTCAGTTAAAGGAAAGGAACACATGGCATGTAAATTAAAGAAGTCAATATATAAACTTAAACAAGCTTCCCGACAATGACATCTTAAGTTTAACGATACCATAACTTCAATTGGATTTAAGGAAAACACCGTTGATCGATGTATATATATGAAGATTAGTGGGAGCAAATTTATTTTTCTAGTTTTGTATGTTGATGATATTTTGTTTGCTGCCAATGATCTTGGTTTGTTACATGAAATCAAGAAGTTTCTCTCTAAGAATTTTGAAATAAAAGATATGGGAGATGCAACATATATGATAGGAATATAAATATTCCGTGATAGATCATAAGGATTATTAGGATTGTCTCAGAAGGCCTACATTGAGAAAATTTTAGAGAGATTTAATATGAGTAAATGTTCAGCAGGAATAATTCCAATTCAGAAATATGATAAATTTAGCCTTATGCAATGTCCAAAAAGTGAATTGAAATGAGAACAAATGAAAAATATTCCTTATGCATCTGTTGTGGGGAGCTTAATGTATGCACAAACTTGCACCAGACCAGACATCAGTTTTGTTGTCGGAATGCTGGACATGTATCAAAATAATCCTGGAATGGATCATTGGAAAATTGCAAAGAAAGTTCTTAGATACTTGCAAGGAACGAATAATCCTATGCTCACTTATAAAAGATCTGATCATCTTGAGTTGATTGGATATTCAGATTCAGACTTAGTCGGATGTGCCGATACAAGAAAATCAACGTTTGATTACTTGTTTCTTCTAGCTAGAGTGGCAATTTCATGGAAGAGTGCAAAGCAATCAATTATCCATGGAAACTGAATTTGTGGCATGCTTTGAAGCCACTATTCATCGATTATGGCTGCGGAATTTTATTTCAGGGCTTGTGATTGTCGATAGTATTGCCAAGCCGCTGAAAATTTATTGTAATAACTCTGCAGCAGTTTTCTTCTCTAAGAACGACAAGTATTCTAAGGGTGCTAAACATATGGAGATCAAATACTTGTCTGTTAAAGAAAAAGTTCAGAAACAAAGAGTGTCAATTAAGCACATTAGCACCAATCTTATGATAGCAAATCCCTTAACAAAAGGATTGCTGCCCAAAACATTTAAAGAGCATGTTGAAAAGATGGGCGTTACTGGACGTCATTAATGTTTGTATTATGATTGTATTCAGTTTATGTATTTGACACTTTGAGCTCACTTACGTGTTTCTAATATTTCCTATTTTCTATTTAGTATGCATTATGGAAATAGATGAATGTTAAACAAGATAATTTCTAAAGAAACATTATAGTTGGACTATTATTGTACTTCTCATTTATGGATCATGCTAAGTAAAGTGCTATAGTTGTAGTACATAGAAGGGACTATGTCGATTAATGACATACAACCACTATGACTCGCATTAGTTTTCTTTACTTAATAGTGATTATTATGTGATTGCCAATTTAATGAAATTTTATATTATTGTGCACATTATAGTTTTTATTAAACCATGAAAGGAGAATCATATGGGTCAAGTGGGAGAATGTAAGAATTATTGTGACCCACATGATATGATTTATTATATGGTTTAATAATTATTGAAATACTATAAAATAAATAATTATTGGTTACGAGAAGTTACGACTCTAATAAAATGAAAGGGTATATCACTTTGATGGGACGCACATTTTCAATGAACATATAAATAGAGTCTGGTATTATTGGTTACGAGAAGTTGCGACTCTAATAAAATGAAAAGGTATATCACTTTGATGGGATGCACATTTTCAATGAAAGTATAAATAGAGTCCGGTCCTCTCTCCATCCATATGAACAACAATAACAAAAAAAAAAAGGAATTGGGTATTCTCTCCTCCATCGACAGAAAACATTAAGGAATAGTGGGTTAAGGGAGAGAAATCGGATTTCTTCATTTGGTTCGAGTTTCATGATAACACTATGGATAAAGGTACGTCTTCATCTATTTGTGAAAATCATGAAGATAAAAAATCGTTGTTTTTGCTTTGATTTTCCGCATCAAAGTATTATATGTATATTCTAACACAAGAAAGTTATTATTCGTAAAACAGAAGCCATGAATTATTATTACAATCCCATGATTGAACCATTCATGCGAAAAAAAAAAAAAAGGGCTCCACATGTATTCTCTTCTAATTGAGCTCTGGCACCATAAAATAGCAATGCACGTTGCTCAGACTGCTCGATGCAGTAATTTGACAAGACATTATTTAATGGAGGGTCCCCACTCTCTCCATCCCTGATTGACCTTTGGCGTGTGGAGCATCCCATCTGAGATACTTTTGCTACAATGCGGAAATAAACCAGTGACAGATGGTAAACCAAGTTGATTTATAGTTTGGGCCAAAATGGGGTCTGTCGGCAATTTTCATTTTTGCTGGAAATGAAATTGCTTCCGTTTTGATGTGTGCCTCTCTCGTGGTTAGTTCGTTTTTGTGTGCTTCTGTGCTAGTTTTTTGTTTCGGAAGGGTCGAGCTGCTTGCTAGTGTGGGTGTTGTGGCTTTGCTTCTATTCGTTGCTATTTGGTAGATTCAGTCATGGATTCTTGATTTTGGACCCCGAGACTTTGCATACCGTCAACATCTTTGTTTAAGTCAAGTGTTAGAACTAGAGATTTAGTGATTTGGGGCTTCAGCTTAGCTGCCCGACTAAGCAAAGACGCTAGTAATTTCAATAAAAAAAAGCGTCGTTTCATTGTAACCTTAGTCCACATCACATTATCGCCAAAAGGACTTGATTACAATTTTCCTCAAAGAATTAAGATTAAATTAGTTCAATTAGAATGATTGTGCAATTTTCTAGCAATAATAAAACACCAACAGCCTATACTTTGATGAAAATAGCAGCACTGTACCCAATTGGAGGTACAGAGTTAGCCTGTGATTTGAGTACAATGCCATAAGACATGCTAGTTCTTTAGCGGGCCTTTTACCCACCCTCGCTCATTCTAGAAGCGGGAGACTACTATATCTGCCTACTTGATGATAGCCAAAATCGAAATTCTGATGTGGTATTTACCTTTACCACCATGAAATCCCCTAATTCATTGTTTGTCTTTCTCTTCCTTTAAAGTATATCCTCTTCCCGTTATCCTTCTCTTTTCTACCCCCAGATCAATTTCTAAGCAAGTTTCACCTTTGCAGGAGATCATATACAGATGTTTTGAGGGATTTCTTTGAGGGAAAAGTGCTTTTGAACCAAAATATACTATTGACTGAGGAGAAATATGAGAAAATCCTGGAAATGATTCCTGATGAATGTATAAAAATTTGAGGGGGTTTGCTGGGTCATTTTGTTCATTTGCATAACTTCGCATGTGAGTCTGTGAACGCATGAAGTGGGCATGCATATGCATGCTGATAAACAATTAAATTTCAATTGTCTTTCTTTCTATCAAGAGAAACTTGAGATGTTTGTTATGCTGTCGCTATTGTCTCTAGACTCCATCCAGCTTCTGATTCCTCGAATGGAACTACTGACTCCATTCAAATTCTAGAAAATCTGGCTGTGTCACGGCATCTAACATGATCTCATGAGGTTTAATTCCCTGTTTTTCTTTTTCTGGAATTACTACTGAGGCAAACTATCCCTATTGGGTTAACAAGTTGCATTTTCATGATCAAGCTAGATAAAAGCGTTGTATGCTTCAGGAAACTAGACCCCTTTATGCAAGCTCTCTGACAGATACTGGCTCTTCTGTGCAGCACATGCAAGGGTCCTTGCGCAGGTGCATTGAAGAGATAATTTTTTCTTTTACCTATCCCAGGCTCGATATGGAGGTTTGTAAAGTCCTCAAGCACTTTAATTGCCTTCTTTTGTACCAAGCTTAGTATTCTTGTTGTTTAGAAACTCAGCTCCCTCGAATGGTATGTCAATTTTACTATAAGATGAATTTTTATTTTTCCCAATTTGGATATGATGGGCATTGGCGATGTACCATCAATTCATCAGTCGGCAGCTTTGGAAGTCAGCAGGAGCAAATGGGCCTTGCCGTGGAATCTTGGAACCTACCGCAAGGAGAGAGAAAGTAGAGTTTTGGCAGTAACCGGACAACCTCGTGGGTCGCCGGCTGTCCCCTGTCGTGTGGTCCCCACTCCTACTACCCCTCCTCGCTGATCCCGACACCGTCCGTTCGCGTGGCCCCCCTCCTCCTCCTCCTCCTGCTCCTCCTCTCGGACCACGATATCTCGGACGTGCCAAAATCTCGTGACTCCGTCAGAAAGATCGATACTCTCAATCTCTCTTTCTCGTGTCAAGGCTGGTGATCGCATATCCCGTTCTCTGCTCAATTTTTCGTATGCGGTATTTGAAATTTGACTCAAGCATGGTGAGGGGGTCGATCCATGCGCCGTGCGGATCAATGGGATTGTGTGAAGATAAAAACTATAGAGCCAACTGAGAAAATATGAAGAGTCTCTAAATTAGATGCAACATCTCAAGAGATATGGAAAATTGGGGGAAAGAAAAATCCTTAAATTAAATCTCAAATGTCAAGCCCTTCAACTTGCAAGTCTCTTGTTCTTTACTCAAGATAAGACATAAAAAGTAATACAAGTAAGACAGGCACGCCTTCTTCAAACAATTATGAACGCACCTGTGACATTGGTATTCCAACTTCACCATATAGTACATATATCTGCAAAGTAATTATTCGTAATTTCTTGGCAATTCATCTAGGTGATTTTCTTTAGCGAAATGACGACATTGACGAATGCATTCTTCTCCTTGGACATGCGATCAGCAAGTAGAGCCTCATACCTCTTAAAGACCTCATCAATAATCTCTTTACCAAAGTGATAAATGAGCAAGGGCTCGGCCACAGCTCTCATGCATTGGGCCAAATTGTGTCCCCCATCCTTCAAGACAATATCAGAGTCAGAATTGGTGGCAAGTATACTCCAATCCACTTCGGATGCTTCCAAGCAATCAATTGAGAATGACCCTTGCTTTTGGACCATCCCTTGTACTTCTTTTGGTGAGGGTGTGTACTGAGGGATGTTGAAGAAGTCTAGTTGCTGCTCTTCTACAAGTCCCTAGATTAGTGCAAATGTAGAATTTTAGATTTTCCAACCAAAGAAGTGACAACTGCAAAAACATTAGCTGTTACCATAATATCATAACAAAATTCACAGTTACTTGTCTATGTTATTTTTGCACAGTGATAATACATGAAGTTTCTTATCATGTAAATGTTGATTCCATTTTAATAAAGTCTACACTAGCCTAAGAGGGAATAAGAGTGCGCTCGAAGCACCTCATAATTTTATCTCTCATTCTCTGATTTTCTGGGGAAATTAGCAAACAAGTCCGAAACCCATTATACTTATTCCAATTTAGTCCTAAATCTTTTAATTTGCCAATTTAGACATAAGCTTTTTAATGATTAGCTAATTTAGTAATAAAATTTTCAATCTGCTAGTTTAATCCTAAATCTTTTTGACAATTTATCAATTTAGTTACTCTAGCTATTTCGGGCAGAAATCGCTAACGTGGCGATCTAATCAGCACTAGCTATCTTAATGTCGATGATTTTATTAATTTTCTTAAGTTTTTTCTTCTTCTTCTTTTTTCCTTTCCTTTTCTTTTACTTTTCCCCCTTTTTTCCCTCCACGGGCCTGAATGAGGGCAACCCTTGCCTAGGTAAGGGTTGCGCTTGCCAGGGGTCAATGATGGGGACCCTTGCTTGAGGCTAGTGAGGGAGAAACCTTGCTAGGGTAATCGTCACCTAGGGCCGGCAACCTCCATTAGCCATCCCTGAAGACTAGCAATGACCAATGGAGTGAAAAAAGAAAAAAAAAATTATAAAATTTAAAAAAAAATTATAAAAAGTGTTCACTTTAACGATAGCCGTGTTATTTAGCATAGTTGGTGTTTGATAGATCGCTAGGTCAACGATTTATAGTCATAATTAGCCGGAAGGATTAAATTAGCAAATCATTTAAAAAATTTAGGACTAAATTTGTATATATGAAAAAATTAGGACTAAGTTTGTATATATGCAAAAGGTTTATGACTAAATTGACACAATTAAAATGTTTAGGATTAAATTGACTAAATTGAAAAGTATAGAACTTAAATGGCCCAAGTGTAATAAGTTTGGAACATTTTTTTTTTTTTTGCAATTTTCCCTTGATTTTCTCGAATACATTCCTAAGCAAGAGAAATGGGATTATTCTTGTAAGATTTTCAGATTGGAATTTTGATTTCAATCATAGAATTCATGTGCAAATCTTAACTACAGGTTTGCAAGAAAATCCTTGATGTTATCTAACATAATCAGGGATTATGTTTGATTTTACAGAGTGCAGAAACAAATATTATTCCCAAGGGATTGGCAAATTTCATTGGCGTGGTAGGATGTGCCAATTTTTTATGTGATATAAATTATTCACAAAGGGCTAACAAAACTAACCTCCAATTTAACTTAATGTGTCCATGACGATTCAAGTGCTATTTTGATTTTTTATTTGTTACCTCTAAGACCATCTGACTGAGAGCAATAGCTAAGAGCTCCCAAATGTAACAACACTCTTTACTTGAAGGATCGTCACTTCTTCGACCTAGGAGGGTCAACACCATACGTCCTCCCACTAGTAACTCTTGCCCACGACATTCCAAGAACGTCGAGAAGTCCCTCTGAAATTGCTCGTAGTATGCCCTAAGCACCTTTGGAGGGCTCGATCTCGCCATGTATATGTTGCCTTTGTTTCCCTCTAGTCCTTGTGGGACCTGAGGAGGGAGGGAGGGAGAAAAAAAGTGAGTGAGTTTGATTTCCAAGCACACCCCTCGTTTCTTCATAAAAGAGTATAAATTTCCTAGAACCCCAAAATAGACCTTTTGGGTGTCTCGACTATTATTTGCTTGACTCTACCCTTAAAAAAGGGTTAGACAAAAGTTTCCAGAAAACAACAATAATAACAATGATAAAAATAGTGTTTCTCGACATATATTTCCCATTAGGTTTACAAACTATGAGACAAAAAATTACCTGAGATAGCCACATGAGGCTATACGAAGAATGAATCAAGTGCAGGCTCTCTCGAGCGAACAATCTTCCATAGAATGAACCAGGAACGCCATTGACGAAGCACGGCGACGTTGCTGATACTCCATACTTGCTCTTCAATTGCTCGCTCAGCTTCCCTTGGAATCTTGGCAAGAAGCTGCTGAAGAGGGTATTGAAGTCGTTCCCTGGGAGATCGTTCAAGAACACTTGGAACTCCGGCAGCTCGTGCTTCATTGCCTTGCAGAGATCAATCACGATGTTGATGATCTCGGACACAGCGAAAAGAGCATTGGGACCGGTGGAACAACCCAAGTCCGCAATGGCAAGGCTCGTCGGTATGGTGGCAGCAACAGTGGAGAAGAGAGCTGTGATGGCTGCCTCCATTATGGGTTTCGTCATCGATATCACTTTTGTCTACAAAAAGAAAAGGAGCGCATTCACTCAATATAAAGAAAAAAAATTCGTGTCTTTAATTTTTCGTATATAAAGTCTTTAATTTTTCATATATAAAGTAATAAATCCCAAAACTAGCCATTATATCCAGCGATATATCCACGGGCAGTCCAAATAAAATGAAATAATATTGCAGATTCCATGCAATTTCTTTGTAAATTCAAATTAGAACATCATCGGAAAGGATTTGTCCTATATTGCAATGATTTTGCGAGATCTAGTACTTTCATATAGCCTCTGGTGTACATTCTTTTTCAAGAGAAATCTTGTTGATTGAAAAGTGTATCTACGAATTAGGGTCATAATTTCAATTATTGAATAATAAGTAACATAATCTCAAAGGGCATGGTAAATTGGCTTCTTTATGCATATAGAATTTCAAATCTTGGTAAAACAAAAAAAAAAAAAACAAAAATCCTAGTTTGCTATAAAATGAAGAAATCATGTTATGGTGCACATAAGATTGAAATAATCAAACATTAAATGCAGATTAATCCAAGATTTGCGGAGCCCACAGGGGGGCAATGAGAGATGTACCGGAAGCAATGAGTTGTTAGCATAACTTGTTTCTCCCATTCCTCCATTCATGTGCAGTACTTGCATGACTTCCATCTCACCCGTGAGTTCCCTCTCTCTCTCTCTCTCTCTCTCTCTTACGTGTTTGTGGCGTTGCTTTAGTTGGCTTGCATTTGAATTGGTACGGGGCTATTATATTTATAGACAGTTTTGGGGTACTTTGTCTCGATGTTCTGCATTGATTGCAAGTTGCAACTTGAGCCTAATTGTGTGAAAGATGCATGGGCATGAGCTGACACGCAAATATCCACTTTGTGGAATTTTCTTTCCCTTTTGAGCTGTACTTCGAGATAAAGATAAGTGTATAAGAGTACAGAGGAAATATTCAGTGGCTAAAGACTGTCATGTAAACAACTGATATTATATGTATATTTTTTTTACTTTCAATCATTCACAATTTGACACATGTTCATTCGTTTATGCAATTGATATAAAGGATCATTTTTAGGAAATGCCCTTTTTAGATCATTTATATTTCAGAAAACAAACTGTGTAGAAATTGCACAAGTCATTTGAAGTTTCTATTAAAAAAAAAGTACACATAGATCCGTAGAATCACAGCACAAAAAGTTAGATTGCTGGTGCATTTTGTGTTTTGTGGGGCCTAACGTCGACTAATCTTAGATTAGGGAGTTAAAAGCAACTCCGCAACAAGGTTGTTACCAATCTAGTAAATATGGAGGGCTGATAATTTAGTTTGCCTCCACCAATCAGCATCCACTTTACTTGCCCCGACCACGACGTGGACTGCTAGGCTCCGCTTCGAGCCGCCGCTCGTGTAGTGGACGACGTACGGGGAGGAGGAGGAGCGAGGGAGCTCCAGATCCGTCACCCCGGGACTCCGCATGCAGAGCGGGATGGCACCGCCGCAGGGCTTGGCGGAGGAGGGGCTGCACTCGAAGAGGAAGGTCTCGACGCCGCTAGAGGCGAGGGACTCGGCGGCGGAGGACCCGGCCAGGATGATGGCGGTGTGGAGCTTGCGGCCGGGGAGGGGCGGGTTCTTCAAGGTGGCGACAGTGAGGGGGCCCAGGGAAGGCTTGCGCGGTTGCCGGGTGCCGAGGCGGAGGGAGGCGAAGTGGTGATGGAGAAATTACTTCAAGAAATATGCTAAAGTCTCTGTTAATGATCAGCCCTCCATATTGGCAATAGATAAGGATTGCTTTTAACACTAATCAGCTATAATTTAGTTCGCCTTAAGGATTCAATTTTCTTTTGGTCCTACGTCCTCGTGCTGATTAGTGTGCCACTATCCCATGGGAGCTAGAGGAAAGACCACAACATGAGATCTTTAAGATCTTACATTTAAATAAATAAATAAATAAAATAGTTAGGTGCACCATCAGTTTCAGCTGTCATAATATATATATATATATATATATATATATATATATATATATATATATATATATATATTTGAAAAGACTACATTGGACTTTGTCGCTTAAATTAGAGGAGATAATGTGAAGTACTTGATAATATTTTAAATAAATTCTATGATTTTATTACACAACCTAAAAACGTTAAGATCTAATTGAATTAATTTGTCCTTGTACATGGCTTAATTGCAAAAATTTTACAAATTATATGTCAGTGATATAACGGCATTTAATTGTCCTTTTTCTTTACCAAACTTAACGTCATAGCTAATGACACAAGAATGACATGATAACTGAACTAACAATTGAAAGCGTAAAGGAGTAGATGGAATACAAGATTAGTGGTGAATTATTATTTTTTTGCCTTAGATAAGTAGCATAATGCTTTCCCGCATGTCGTGTGCTCCCTTATTGCAAATTGATGTCAATCGTTGGATGACAAAGCATCTCAACCCTGCGATCAAAGATAAATTGATGTCCACCGTTGGATCTGGCACAACAATCTTGTCCTGCCAAAACCCCTAGTCCCATAGCTCACGCTGGAATTAATAAATCCTGTTCTATCATCAAGAAAAATTATCAAAAAGGTCAAAACATTTTGCAATTTTGTCAATTTAATTTCAAATATTTTTGTTTTGTCAATTCATTCATAAATCTTTTACAATTATATCAATTCAGTCCATATGACCAAATTTGGCTAACCAACATTAACGTGGATACCGACCGTCCAGTTGACGTTAACGTTGACACTTTTTTATAGTATTTCATTTTTTGATTTTGATTTATTCTCTTTTTTCTTTTCTTTTTTTCTCTCCTTGCTTCTTCCTGCCCAATCATGTGTAATTGAATAAAAAACACACGAGTAGCCTAATATCATCTCTAAAAGAAAATGGCAATCCAAAATCCTTATTGTTAAGCCATAAAAGGCTTGTTTAATTTTGGATTTTAATTTTATTTAAGATTTTTCCAAACTTTAAGAGAAAGAAAATATTTGAAGAGCTAGCAGATTTTCTAACGAATTCTAATTTCCTGAATTTTTCTGATTTTTCAAGGTTTTCTAAATTTTTTATGATTTTATGATTTTATTATTTATTTATTATGTTTTATGAATTTTCTGGATTTTTTAAATTTTTAATGATTTTTCTGAATTCTATGAATTTTTTATTGTTTATTTTAAAGATTTTAAAGATTTTATTATGCTTTTTAAGATTTTGTAATGATTTTCATCATTATTATATTCGGGAAAAGGATCTCGGCCAGGTTTACCCGGGCCGACCCGCTAACCCAATCCGTCTATCTGGACCCAACCCGCGTCGGATTAAACCTTAATTTTTAAAGCTTTTTTTTTAATAATTCCCTTCATCCCCTTCTCAAGTCGTCTTCTTCCGGAAGCCAATCTCTCCCCCTGCAACTTGCCGAATCTTCTCTATGGAAAAACTCAAAGCTCACCACACGAATGCACTTCAAAATCTCAACCGTTCCAACGTCGGCAGCCAACCTCGCCCACCGTCACAAACCGTCACTGCCGATCATCTCCGACCGTCGTCAAACCTTCGCCGACGATGGCTTACCCTGCGGTAACCCCAACACATCCTCCACCGAAACAGAATTCCTTTCTAACTTAACAGTCACGCACAACAATCCAGAACCGGACGACACATTGCTGCTTGAAAGAGAGGTGGAGGCATCCAGCACGGCCGTAGTTAATTGCGATCGTCGCCGAAATAAACGAGGATGGATTTGAGACTCTGACCACGTTCAAACGGCACCATGAACATGATATGCATCCAGAAGGAAAGGAACGCAGCAGTTAGTGTACTAGACGCGAATCATTACAGATCTAAACATTATCAAGCATCCGATTATGCAAAGTCAGATTCAAAACGTCTAATGCGCAATTTATCGAGCAGGTGGCGTGCGTTTCATGTATGTAAGTTCCGAGACCAAATTCGATGCTGTTCGGTCTAAACGCAGTACATCAACCTCTAGATCAGCATAAATCGCGACGAAAACGATCTCAGTTTAGTAAAGTTTTCTCGTGAGTTCATTGGCTAAGTTTAATCCTCTAAACTTTAGCAAAACAGAGCAGAGATTACCCGATTTGAAATGTTCGTGTTGTGATAAAAATTCGAATCGGCTACCGGATCCTTCACGTCCTACCAATGAACGGGATTTCGGCTTCGTGAAGAGTTTTCGGAGGAGATTTGCTTTTCCTTGAATCTACTCGGCCACGAACGGAGCCACACCAGCTCTTTTGCAAAGCGTGGCCTAGCTCAAGAACGGAGAACTACAGTAGACGGCAGCAAACAGCATGAGATCTTTCTAATTTGAGGAAACAAAATGGGCTCAGAAAGGGAGAAACAAAACCAAAGGAAAAGGGTTGGGCTGGAACAAAATAGGAAAAATAAGAGCAAAATTGGGTCAATTCAGGGATTAAGCCCGAGTGGGCCGGAAATTTTACTTACTAACTGGGCCAGGCATAAATGGCCTACCCGAATTTTATTTTATTTTATTTTATCTATTTTTCTTGTTTATTTATTTATTTATTGTTTTATTTCTTATTACTCTATTTTTGTCATTTTTGCCCTTTTTTTTGTATTTTTATATTTTTACAAAAAATGGATATCCGAATGATCTACAAAAAATTCAAGTGTTAACAGTGTTCATTACATTTCTCCTCTTTAAGGTACATATGAGGTAAAACAGCCTAGATGTAGGGTCAATCCAAGTCCAACGTGTCTTCCCTTTCATCAATTAGCTATCAAATTCGAATTGGGGCATCCGTTTTCTCAAGTTCGTGATGTCGCCTAACGCTACCTCGCATTCTAATTTCTTTTGCCAAGTGGATTTGGTGTAGTGCAGGAAGAATGTGATATGTCATTTTTTCAGAGCTTTCATGGTTCAATATCTTAAACCGGGATTTATTGATGAGGACAAGTTTAGAATGGGGTGGACATATTTACACTCCATTTGGTAAAGACACCTAGCCGAAGAAGAAACGGCAAAGGAGCAAATACCACTAATCCAATAGTTGATTGAGTTAAAACACTGAAAATGTCATTTTAGGCCTTTTGCATTGCCGACCTGAATTTAGAATTCCTAACTATGCCTCCTTTGTGCAATTATGATGAATCGATAAAGAAGTGTACTCTTTCTGCTTTTATTTTCTTCCTTTTTCGAGCTAATTGCAATTTATCAGCCTTTTTTTGTTTTTGTTTTTTAATAGAATCTCTCAACATCAGTGCTTCACATGTTTTAATGAGAGATCATTTTTTCAATAATCTCTTTTCTAGTTCATAACCGTTTCACGATACGCCTTTCTTAATCTATAGTTTCCTAGATCACATATTTTGATACACAGGCAACATTTTAATTTCAACCAAGTAGAATGATAAAAAGTTCTTGCCATTGTCTACGAGAATTCTCTTATCTTTGCGCAGGCCTAATTAGTCTAATTGCAGAGTGAGATGTTTATGAGCTGGTGAATTCAAATGTTGATGATGTGGCCATCTTGTCCCTTTATAGATAAAATCAAATCGTTGGCGGTAATTGCAGATGAAGTCTGCATAGAACTAGCAAAATACATGTTTGTTGCACGGCTCCAAGACTATAATTTCCACATATTTTTCTAAATGTTAGTTTGATTCTATTTTCCCTTTATTCATATTTTAAGTTAATTGTTTTACTCAACCTTTATAATTTTAATTTGGTCGTATCATGATATTAGTTAATATATTTTTTACTTCATTACTATATTTAATAAGTTATATAGACATTCATGTCGAGATGGAGAAATATTGATGGCCTCATACTTTAACATCCTTATGAGTAAAATTGGTATGAAATTAAAAATTAATGTAAGGTATTCTTTTAGAAGTTAAAATAAAGGTTCGCTAAAATAAAACTTGAAGACTGATGCAAACTATACTTTGAACTTGATGATACTGTAAAACTATGCTTTAGAATATTAATTTACTCTATCAAATAAAAAAAATCAATAACCTCTTCAACCTCACATTTTTGCAAAGAAACTTCCATGAAAGATTTATGCATATATTTAAGAAGATCGCAAGTAATTGACGAATCTCTTGCCTTCTAAATTTTGCGCCTCTCAATGTTCAAAGTGGACCAACCTGAACTATAGCACTAGAAATGCGTAGTCATGACATCATTTCATTGTTGAAAGGGTGGCAAGAATGAAGCTAGTACTTTGGAGATATTATGATGGCATTCAATTGTACAAACATGCAATCATTAATTTAAACTAAGCATGCACTTTAGTTAAATTGTCTACATTTTGAAGGCCATTCAATTATGTGTATAAATTCAATTGAACATTGACATGGTGCCAGCATTTTATTAAATGAGATTAGCCTAGATTGACATGTAGTTGCAAAATTACGGCACTCCACCATTCAATTTTACTCCCACGCAAGGGCATTTTAGTATAATGAAGAATAGCAATATGGACCAATTGCATAGTAGTGTGAAAAAGGGTAACAAAAATATGAGGAATGAAAAAACTGCGGTAACAATCAAGAGAGGGGAGTGGCAAGTAAAGAAAGTTTCGATCATGGATCAAGTTAGGCCCAGTTGCATGTATGCCAGCAACGAAACAAGGCACATCTGGATCACGTGATAGGCCTCATCTCGGTCATGAATCAAGCTGGGTCTAGTTGTGGCCAGTTGGGCTTGATTCATTCTTTCCCCTTTTTTAGTTGCATAAATCTTATTCCTTTCCTTTGTTAAATTCTAGAAATGTCTTGACTCTTACTTTGCTTAAGGTGATCCAAGGGTGGCAAGGAATCATGCTCGAGTATGGTATGATTCCATGCCGTTACGGTTAATAGTGGGGAGGGGCCAGGCTATCAAAAGGTCTTTCAGACCTAACCTTCAAAATTGAAATGGGCCAAGGCTTTGTGTGCATGATAGGAGGGTCTTATTGAAAAACCAGATTCATCCATATTGTGAGGACTTGAAATACTTGCATGAAATTTTTAATACGATCGCATATCAATCTGGTTAACAAAATTATGTGGTATTATCCAAAAAGATCCTTAATTCTTAAACTTGGAAGAATGCTATTAAAGAATAAGAATGTGAGAATATTCAGTTTGGATGTTTTTGTTTAGTCATAACATTTTTTTTTGGGGGGTTAAAAAATAGTCACGACCTTTACAAATAGCCATAGTATATATAGATTAAAGAATAATTTGACATTCTAATCTTTACAATTTGGCAAAAAAACAAAAAATTCCTTATAAAATGATAATGCATGAAAAGTCAAGACTTGTTTTCAACTAATAGATAACATTAAATAGATATAAGAGTCTAAGTTAGCCCAAGTTTAATATGTCAATAGGTAGAACATTATATATATATATATATAAAAATTCATACACACACATTATATACATATGACCATTTTACAATATATTGAGTGTTTTCTTTATTAGTAATTTAAAATTTTGTGTTACTTTGAAATTTAAAGTAAATAGAGATAGAAGGTTCCAATTGATTATGGCATTAGAAGGAGAATATCAAACCATGTATAATTTATGACACGAATGAAGTCTATGCAGTAAATAGGAAAACTCTCGTTCTCTAGGACATTCTCAAGAAAGTTATTATTTGCCGAAAAGCAGACACGAGAATTCCATGATTGAACCATTCATGGAAAAAAAAAAAAGAGGTCCACAAGTATTCTCTTTTGACGGAACTCTGTCACCGAAAAAAAGCGATGCACGTTGCGTGCAGGCTAATAATTTGACAAGGCGTGTTTTAATGGAGTGTCCCCACTCTGTGTCACTGATTGACCTTTAGCATTAGGAACATTCCGCCCAGGATATTTTTGCTACAATGTGGCAATAAATCAATGATTTATGATAAACCAAGCTGATTTATAGTTGGGCAAAAATGAGGGTCCTTCGGCAATTTTCGTTTTTGCTGTGGAAATGAAATTTGCTTCTGTTTTGTTGTGTGCCTCTTTCATGGTTAGTTTGTTTTTGTGTACTTCTATGGTAGTTTTGTTTCGGAAGGGTGGCGTTGCTTGCTAGTGTGGGTGCTGCGACTCTACTTCTATTTGCTGCTATTTGGTAGATTGGGTTATGGATTCTCCATTTTGGACCTAGAGACTATGTACCGTTGGACCCTTTTTGTTTAAGTCAAAAATTAGAGCTAGAGATTCGCTTGACCAAGCAAAGAGAGCTTATTATAACTTTTGAGATTGGCAAATACTGTCAAGAATCGTGAATGCATCTTATGTCTTCTCTCATTCTGTGTGCTTATATTATGATATTAAATTCATATTC
Organism: Eucalyptus grandis x Eucalyptus urophylla; assembly: GCA_028830015.1. Lineage (NCBI taxonomy): Eukaryota > Viridiplantae > Streptophyta > Magnoliopsida > Myrtales > Myrtaceae > Eucalyptus > Eucalyptus grandis x Eucalyptus urophylla. The sequence continues at coordinate 25,670,313 of CM054198.1, read as the reverse complement.
CTACATTGCTTTTCAAATAAGCATGTGGACAGACAATTTCGTTTGGACTCTTCTAGGTCTATATTGAGAAAAATAATAATTATTGAAATTAAGGATTCATCACATCTTATCGAATAAATAGAGGACGAAATTGCATTCACCATGTCCTCTGCCATGCCTGACGTGGTCCCCTCATAAAAGGGTCAATACTAGGACAATGACTACAACGGGATAATTTGACATAGACAATGACATCAGATATTGGGATGCCCCATTTATCTCCTTGTTGTGACTACCTTTAATAAAGACGCATTTTGAAAAAGCTAAAAAGACCAGAGGATGCAAGTACTCATGGACAATCAATGTTTGTCCATTTGAGGTGGAGAATAAGATAGAGACTAGAAATTGTCGATGGTCACTGTTCTAGCAAAGCAATGATAATACAGAAAATCATCCATTTCTATACTAAAGAAATCTATCGGTGCTTAGTTTAGGCCTAAATTAAGATTGAGCTACTAATATCCATTTTTCTATGTTAGAGATGTTTAGAATTTTTTTCTGAAAATAAAATGACTAAAAACGGTGTTGAAAAAATCATGAATTTACTAAAGATGAGATAACTAAAGATGGCATAAAGAAACAAAAAGCTGGGGTTGAATTTGATTCATTTTTTCTTGATGGATTAGGACATATCCTAAATATTTCTAACAGTCTATGCCAATCTCCCCTTTCTTCCTCATGGTTTGTGTCTTTGTTAAGGTTATAAATCGTTGGATCTCTGCTATTTAATCTCATTGGTTGATAATAAAATATTCCAGAAAAAAAAGTTGTTTAGTTTCTATCACCAAAATCTAAAGATCATCATGTCAAGAACCAAAATTGGTTTACTACAAAACGAAAATGTAATGCACAATTATAAAGACTCATCACATATTTCTCTTTATCACCCTCGAATTAAAACAACGGAGACATTATTGTAGCCCATATATTTAAATAAATATGGAATAAGACCCGTTACTGGGGGCTTGGTGTTTAGAGAAAAGACATAACACTGTGTCACCATTAATATACACCGGAGAGGAGTGAAAAAGAGGATTCGCGTTACCACTAATACAACTAGCATCCGACACCAATAACCCTAAGTTATTCCATAACACAAATTTTCAGCCTTTCAAAGGAATTATTTTTTAGTCTTCCTCAAAACTTTTCAGATCCAAGACAGAATGGTTGGAGGAGAGCATGATGGTAGAATTGACTCATTGTGTTAGATTAACCATATAGTTCGTGTTTTCTAACATCATTGGGCTTTTTGAAAAGAGAGCTTTATGTTCAAACTTCAAAAATTCCTCTGTAATTGACCTACTTCTTCACAAGTCAACTTGATATGTTGTATTTATATCTTATCCTTTATAATAGAATAATAATGTCACTCATCTCGATATTGAACATTTTGATTCACTTTGATTTTTCAACCTAATTTATGGATCTTGTAGCTTAATTTCAGTGAATTGTGGCTTTGGATCGAGATTGAACATTACGCGAGTTAGAACAAAATGGCCAGAAGATCAAACGTTATGGTCTTACATTCAACTTAGGGTTTTTCACAACCTTTTTTAAGGAGGCTACGTTCACTATTTAGCTCTTTTTAAGTATTGGTATTCGTTGTATTCGGCTCCTGAGTTAAACTGACTTCATACAAAATTCAATATGGCTTTGACTTTGCATTGAGCGTGCAATTGCAAGCACAAAATTACACACCGATGGCTACCCAAAAGATGGAAAACAAAGGCTTCAGAAGGAACCGGAAGACTGGACTTACATATCATTGCATGCAATTTCGTTTCTTATGGCAAAATAGACCAAACATTGCAAATGCAAGATGGGCAGGAAAAGATCGAAAGTGAAAGCGCAATTCATCGGAGAACCCTAGGGTGAGTCGAAACAAAATTCAAGGCTAGAGATTCACGATTTATCACATCCACTTCCCCATGCTAACAATTCTTTCTCTACCACCACTAACGGGCATGGAGCTTGTTCCATGTGAAATCGATTCACATTGAGTTGTTTGCACAAATTCGTGTAGCAAACCTTCCTGAATCATTAACCCTAAAATATATAAAGAGAAGGAGGAAGATGCTACCCTGTCCCTACGCTCATCACATGCTATATAGCTCCCTACTTGTAAAGTGTAACTTAGGATGCGTTTCATAATCATTCTGTTCTTGGAGCAATTTTTTTTTTTTTAAAGTGATTCTTTTTTAATCTGTTCCATGGATGAGTTTCGAACAATTGAAAGTGTTTAATAACTATTCAAAATTTATATTCTCAATATAGAAATGCGTTTGTAAAATCTCAAAATCTTTTTGAATTAAAATTTCTTTTAATATTTTAATACTTTTATCATTTTTTTTCTTTTTTCTATTATTTTTCTCTTTTCTTTTTTGGTTTTCTTCTTCCATCCCTCTTCTTTTTCTCTAGCCAGTTGCTAGTGGGATGAGGTTGAGCCTCGCTGGTGCGAGACCAGCCTCGCGATGGCTGGTGGCAAGGCTGAGATTCGCCAATGGTTGGACAAACTCACTTGGTCGTCAGCAAGACTCCAGTGAGTTCGCTAGACCTCTCCTAGCCAATCGTCAATCATCACCATGGCTAGCGACTGACAATTAGGAAGAAGAAGAGAAAAGGAAAAGATAAAAAAAAAAAAATTGGCTTGATTTTGGAATTATTCCTAACAATAAAGGAACACATTTTTTATACTTCTTGATTCTATGTCAAATCTATCATCAGGAACAAATTTGTCCTAAAAAATAAAAAAATTACCAAACAGATTTTTTTTCTTTTTTATTTTGTTTCGGAGAATAAAAAAATATAATAAGGTATTATTTGACCAATTAACAAATAGAACCCTAGGGTGCACATGACAAAATTTCTGGAATAGAAATTGATTTCTGGTCAGAAATTAATTTCTCAATTTCTATTTCAGAAACTAAGAAGTAAAAAATTTTAGCTTCTGATTTATTCTTCTAATCTATTTCTGGAATAGAAATCTGTTCCAGAAATAGAAAAATCAAATTACGTTACCAAACGGATTTCTATTCCAAACCTATTTTGAGAAATAGAGAAATAAAGAAATATAAATTTTATCATGCGCGCCCCTAGTGTCTAGCCAATTTGAAGACTAGAGAGAGTAGGACTGAGTTCACAGCAAATAACTACTTCTTCCAAATAGTTGCGACATGAACTAAATATCGTGAACGAGAATGGGATCTCCACGACGATACTTAGAAGGACAACCAACGTGGATCGCCTCTCCTTGGCCTTTTCTTTTTCGAAAAGAAAAATTACAAATTTTATGTGATTGGACCTTTTTTCAGAACACGATCCGGTGTACGGCAAAATCATTGAAGAGACCTAACTCGGAACGCAAATCCAGTGTACTCGTATTAATTAAGGTCAAGTATTATATCAACACTTAACAATTTTCAGATCAATTTTTATGCCTATTAAATACGTCGAAAAAAAAAACAATAGGGATTCATGTAATAACTTGCGAGTAACTTGATTTATTTTCGCTCGTGCCGTGCCCCAAATTTTGCCATTTCTATCATCACTCGATTCATTTTTTCCTTTTTGTCGATTAAAAAAAGAAATAGAATGACTTATGACGTAAGGGTGATGCCAGCGTGATGTATGGAGTCCTGCCAAGGGGGCTCGGGTCAACCGGGTCGTCAAGGGTCATAGATTCCGAATGGCATCCTTTCTATCCAACACTTTTTTTGTTTTTTTTTTTTATCGTATATTTTCTTTGCCTAGACTTTTTTTTTAGTCATACTTTGGCTGGAATTTGACATGTATTATGTTAGAAAATTTACTTCTAACACTTAAATTATAAGGTGCAGAAAAATCTTATATGTATAAAGAGCATATAAGATCTATTATTAAGTAATGTTGGATATTTCAACAATTATTAATGTTGTGGAACATAGAAAAAAAAAACGAAACAAAAAGGAGATTTGGTGATAAGGGTAATTTGATATCATTTCCAAAAACGAGATCACCTAAACAAAGTCGGAAGTTCGCGTGAGGAAAAATATGGAGGGCTGATCATTTAGTTCGCCTTAAGGATTGGACTGCTATAGCAAAACCCTAGAGGCAAACTTCCGACTTTGTTTAGGTGATTATCAGTGCTGGATAGTGTGCCACTATTCCAACTCTGTTATCTTGAAATATGCAATGGCCTCTAGACATCAATATGCATGATGCATGGATCGATCCACGATCGATTCGCACGGTGCATGGACCGATCAACAATCGATCCGTACGGTGCAAGGACCAATTCCGCTCGACCGAGATCGATCCACGATCAATCCGCATGGTGTATGGACCGATCCATCTAACCAAGGCCCTTGACCATGATCGATTCCCACGGTGCAGGAACCGATCCCACTCGACTGGGATCAATCCGCATGGTGCATGGATCAATCCACACGGTTGAGACCCTTGACCATGATCGATCCTACTCGACCAAGGATCGATCCACGATCCACCCGCATGGTGTAAGGATCGATCCACATTGTGTAGTGATCAATCTCGCTCGGCCCGGATCCATCCGCATCGTGCATGAGGTCAATCCACACGACCGAGTCCCTTGATCGGGATCGATCCACAATCAATCTGCGCAATGCAAGGATCGATGCATGGTCGATTTGCACGGTGCATGGGTCAATCGGGATCGATCTGGACGGTGCATGGATCGATCCATGGTCGATTTGCACGGTGCATGGATTGATCCACACGTCCAAGGCCCTCAACCACGATCAATCTCAGCTGGCCGGGATCAATCCACACGACCAAGGCCCTCGACCATGGTCGATTCAGACGGTGCATGGATCGATCCACGGTCGATCCGCACAGTGCATGGATCGATCCACACGTCCAAGGCCCTCGACCACGATCGATCTCCGCCGACCAGGAACAATCCATGATCGATCCACATGACCAAGGCCCTCGATCATGATCGATTTGCATGGTGAGGGGATCAATCCACACCGTGCGGATCAATGGGATTGTGTGAAGATAAAAACTATAAAGCCAACCGAGAAAATATGAAGAGTCTCCAAATTAGATGCAACATCTCAAGAGATATGGAAAATTTGGGGAAAGAAAAATCCTTCAAACTAAATCCCAAATGTCAAGCCCTTCAACTTGCAAGTCTCTTGTTCTTTACTCAAGATAAGACATAAGAAGTAATATAGGTAAGACAGGCACGTTTTCTTCGAACAGTTATGAATGCACCCGTGACATTGATATTCCAACTTCACCATAAAGTACATATATCTGCAAAGTAATTATTTGTAATTTCTTGGCAATTCTTCTAGGTCATTTTCTTTAGCGAAATGACGACATTGACAAATGCATTGTTCTCCTTGGACATGCGATCAGCAAGTAGAGCCTCATACCTCTTAAAGACCTCATCAATAATCTCTTTACCAAAGTGATCAATGAGCAAGGGCTCAGCCACGGCTCTCATGCATCGGGCCAAATTGTGTCCCCCATCCTTCAAGACAATATCAGAGTTAGAACCGGTGGCAAGTATACTCCAATTCACTTCGGACGCTTCCAAACAATCAATTGAGAATGACCCTTGCTTTTGGACCTCTCCTTGTACTTCTTTTGGTGAGGGTGTGTACTGAGGGATGTTGAAGGAGTCTAGTTTATGTTCTTCTACAAGTCCCTGGATTAGTGCAGATGTAGAATTTTAGATTTTCCAACCAAAGAAGTGACAACTGCAAAAACATTAGCTGTTACCGCAATATCATAACAAAATTCACAGTTACTTGTCTATGTTATTATTGCACAGTGATAATACAAGAAGTTTCTTATAATGTAAATGTTGATTCCATTTTAATAAAGTCTACACTAGCCTAAGAGGGAATAAGAGTGCGTTCGAAGCACCTCATAATTTTATCTCTCATTCTCTGATTTTCTGGGAAATTAGCAAAAAATTCTGAAACCCATTATACTTATTCCAATTTAGTCCTAAATCTTTTAATTTTGTCAATTTAAACATAAAATTTGTAATGATTAGCTAATTTAGTAATAATTTTTTCAATCCTGTTAGTTTAATCCTAAATCTTTTTGATAATTTATCAATTTAGTCATTCTAGCTATTTTGGGCGGAAATTGCTAACGTGGCAATCTAATCAGCACTAGCTATCTTAATGTCGACAATTTTATTAATTTTCTTAATTTTTTCTTCTTCTTTTTTCCTTCCTTTTCTTTTACTTTTTCCCATTTTTCCCTCCACGGGCCTAAATGAGGACAACCCTTGCCTAGGTAAGGGTCGCGCTCACCAGGGGTCAATGATGGGAACCCTTGCTTGAGGCTAGTGAGGGAGAACCCTTGCTAGGGTAACCGTCACCTAGGGCTAGCAACCTCCATTAGCCATCGCTGAAGACTAACAATGACCAATGAAGTAAAAAAGGAAAAAAAAATTATAAAATTATAAAAAATTATAAAATAAAAAAAATGTTCACTTTAACGCTAGCAGTGTTATTTATCATAGTTGGTGTTTGATAGATTGCTACGTCAAAGATTTATAGTCATAATTAGTCGGAAGGATTAAATTGGCAAATCATTTTAAAAAAATTAGGATTAAATTTGTAAATATGCAAAAGGTTTATGACTAAATTGACACAATTAAAATGTTTAGGATTAAATTGACTAAATTGAAAAATATAGAACTTAAATGGCACAAGTGTAATAAGTTTGGAACTTTTTTTTTTGTAATTTTCCCTTGATTTTCTCAAATACATTCCTAAGCAAGAGAAGTGGGATTATTCTTTTAAGATTTTCAGATTGGAATTTTGCTTTATCAGAGAATTCATGTGCAAATCTTAACTAAAGGTTTTCAAGAAAATTCTTGATGTTATCTGAACATGATCAGGGATTATGTTTGATTTTACAGAGTGCAGAAACAAAAATTATTCCTAAGGGACTGGCAAATTTCACTGGCGTGGTAGGATGTGACAATTTTTTATGTGATAAAAATTATTCACAAAGGGCTAACAAAACTAACCTCCAATTTAACTTAATGTGTCCACTACGATTCGAGTACTATTTTGATTTTTTTATTTGTTACCTCTAAGACCATTTGACTGAGAGCAATAGCTAAGAGCTCCCAAACGTAACAACACTCTTTACTTGAAGGATCGTCACTTCTTCGACCTAGGAGGGTCAACACCATACGTCCTCCCACCTGTAACTCTTGCCCACGACACTCCAAGAACGTCGAGAAGTCCCTCTGAAATTGCTCGTAGTATGCCCTAAGCACCTTTGGAGGGCTCGATCTCGCCATGTATATGTTGCCTTTGTTTCCCTCTAGTCCTCGTGGGACCTAAGGAGGGAGGGAGGGAGGGAGGGAGGAAAAAAGTGAGTGAGTTTGATTTCCAAGCACACCCCTTGTTTCTTCATAAAAGAGTATAAATTTCCTAGAACCCCAAAATAGACTTTCTGGGTGTCTCGACTATTATTTGCTTGACTCTACCCTTAGAAAAGAGTTAGACAAAAGTTTCCAGAAAACAACAATAATAACAATGATAAAAATAGTGTTTCTCGACATATTTTTTCTTTAGGTTTACAAACTATGAGACAAAAAATTACCTGAGATAGCCACATGAGGCTATACGAAGAATGAATCAAGTGCAGGCTCTCTCGAGCGAACAATCTTCCATAGAATGAACCAGGAACGCCATTGACGAAGCACGGCAACGTTGCTGACACTCCATACTTGCTCTTCAATTGCTCGCTCAGCTTCCCTTGGAATCTTGGCAAGAAGCTGCTGAAGAGGGTGTTGAAGTCGTTCCCTGGGAGATCGTTCAAGAACACTTGGAACTCCGGCAGCTCGTGCTTCATTGCCTTGCAGAGATCAATCACGATGTTGATGATCTCTGACACAGCGAAAAGAGCATTGGGACCGGTGGAACAACCCAAGTCCGCAATGGCAAGGCTCGTCGGTATGGTGGCAGCAACAGTGGAGAAGAGAGCTGTGATGGCCGCCTCCATTATGGGTTTCGTCATCGATATCACTTTTCTCTACAAAAAGAAAAAAGGAGAGCATTCACTCAATATAAAGAAAAAAAATTCATGTCTTTAATTTTTCGTATAAAGTAATAAATCTCAAAACTAGCCAATATATCCAGCGATATATCCATGGGCAGTCCAAATAAAATGAAATAATATTGCAGATTCCATGCAATTTCTTTGTGAATTCAAATTAGAACATCATCGGAAAGGGTTTGTCCAATATTGCATTGATTTTGCGAGATCTAGTACTCTCATATAGCCTCTAGTGTACATTCTTTTTCAAGAGAAATCTTGTTGATTGAAAAGTGTATCTAGGAATTAGGGTCATAATTTCAATTATTGAATAATAAGTCACATAATCTCAAAGGGCATGGTAAATTGGCTTCTTTCTGCATATAGAATTTCGAATCTTGGTAAAACAAAAAGAATCCTAGTTTGCTATAAATGAAGAAATCATGTTATGGTGCACATAAGATTGAAATAATCAAACATTAAATGCAGATTAATCCAAGATTTTCAGAGCCCACGAGGGGCAATGAGAGATGTACCTGAAGCAATGAGTTGTTAGCATAACTTGTTTCTCCCATTCCTCCATTCATGTGCAGTACTTGCATGACATCCATCTCACCCGTGAGTTCCGTCTCTCTCTCTCTCTCTCTCTCTCTCTCTCTCTCTCTCTCTCTCTCTCGTACGTGTGTGTGGCGTTGCTTTCGTTGGCTTGCATTTGAATTGGTATGGGGCTCTTATATTTATAGACAGTTTTGGGGTACCTTGTCTCGATGTTCTGCATTGATTGCAAGTTGCAACTTGAGCCTAATTGTGTGAAAGATGCATGGGCGTGAGCTGTACTTCGATATAAAGATAGGGATCTGAGTGTATAAGAGTACAAAAGAAATATTCAGTGGTTAAAGACTGTCATGTAAGCAACTGATATTATATGTATATTTTTTTTACTTTCAATCATTCACAATTTCACACGTTCATTCGTTAATGCAATTGGTATAAAGGATCATATTTAAGAAAATGCCCTTTTTAGATCATTTATATTTCAGAAAACAAACGGTGTAGAAATTGCACAAGTCGTTTGAAGTTTCTATTAAAAATAAAATAAAAGTACACATAGATCCGTAGAATCACAGCACAAAAAGTTAGATTGCTGGTGCATTTTGTGTTTTGTGGGGCCTAACGTCGACTAATCTTAGATTAGGGAGTTAAAAGCAACTCCGCAACAAGGTTGTTACCAATCTAGTAAATATGGAGGGCTGATAATTTAGTTTGCCTCCACCAATCAGCATCCACTTTACTTGCCCCGACCACGACGTGGACTGCTAGGCTCCGCTTCGAGCCGCCGCTCGTGTAGTGGACGACGTACGGGGAGGAGGAGGAGCGAGGGAGCTCCAGATCCGTCACCCCGGGACTCCGCATGCAGAGCGGGATGGCACCGCCGCAGGGCTTGGCGGAGGAGGGGCTGCGCTCGAAGAGGAAGGTCTCGACGCCGCTAGAGGCGAGGGACTCGGCGGCGGAGGACCCGGCCAGGATGATGGCGGTGTGGAGCTTGCGGCCGGGGAGGGGCGGGTTCTTCAAGGCGGCGACAGTGAGGGGGCCCAGGGAAGGCTTGCGCGGTTGCCGGGTGCCGAGGCGGAGGGAGGCGAAGTGGTGGTGGAGAAATTACTTCAAGAAATATGCTAAAGTCTCTGTTAATGATCAGCCCTCCATATTGGCAACCAATAGATAAGGATTGCTTTTAACACTAATCAGCTATAATTTAGTTCGCCTTAAGGATTCAATTTTCTTTTGGTCCTACGTCCTCGTGCTGATTAGTGTGCCACTATCCCATGGGAGCTAGAGGAAAGACCACAACATGAGAGCTTTAAGATCTTACATTTAAAAAAAAAAAAAATAGTTAGGTGCACCATCAATTTCAGCTGTCATAAAATATATATATATTTGAAAAGACTACGCTTAAATTAGAGGAGATAATGTGAAGTACTTGATAATATTTTAAATAAATTTTATGATTTTATTACTCAACCTAAAAACGTTAAGATCTAATTTGATCTACAGAATTTGAATTAATTTGTCCTTGTACATGGCTTAATTGCAAAAATTTTTACAAATTATATGTGAGTGATATAACAGCTTTTAATTGTCCTTTTTCTTTACCGAACTTAACGTGATAGCTAATGACACAAAAATGACGTGATAACTGAACTAACAATTGAAAGCATAAAGTAGTAGATGGAATACAAGACTAGTGGTGAATTGATTTTATTTGACTTAGATATGTAGCGTAATGCTTTCCCGAATGTCGTGTGCTCACTTATTGCAAATTGATCTCAATCGTTGGATGACAAAGCATCTCAACCCTGCGATCAAAGATAAATTGATGTCCACCATTGGATTTGGCACGACAATCTTGTCCTACCAAACCCCACCGTCCCATAGCTCACACCATAATTAATAAATTGTGTTCTATCATCAGGAAAAAGTGATCATAAAGGTCAAAATATTTTGCAATTTTGTCAATTTAATTCTAAACATTTTTGTTTTGTCAATTCATTCGTGAATTTTTTACAATTATATTAATTCAGTCCATATTACCAAATTTGGCTAACCAACACTAACATGGATACCGACCGTCCGGTCGACATTAACGTGGATAATTTTTAATAGTATTTCATTTTTTGATTTTTATTTATTTTGTTTTTTTTCTTTTTGTTCTCTCCTTGCTTCTTCTTGCCCAGTCATGTGTACTTGAATAAAAAAAAACACAAGCAGCCTAATATTGTCTCTAAAAGAAAATGGCAATCCAAAAATCCCTATTGTAAAGTCATAAAGGCTTATTTAATGTCAAATAAGCCAATCAAAAGTCAGTGTTCACTATAATATTGATTATAAATTGAACTTAGGAGAGGTTGTCGCCAAAGTATAATAATAAGAAAATACATGTACATGCCACCATCTAATTTTTTGAAGAATAGAAGTAAATTTTTAAATTTATTTTCATTGAAGTGAACACAAGCTAATATCTTTACCAAATTTATTTTGATTTCCATCATATCTTAAAAAGGCAACAAACACATACCAACTGTTCAGGTTAGTTTTTTTTTTTTCCCGTCACTCCTTTTTTATTACAAATGCTTTACAAGTTTTAATTAGGGTTGTGATTTTTCCACTCCTTATTTAGCTTAGACACTTTCTATCATAATATTTTGACCATATTGTCCCTTATATGGCCTACCTTTTAGCATTATTTGCTTCTCTTTTTTCACGGGTCCCACCTTCCTCCCCCTTCTTATCTTTCCATGCCTTTAGTGTTTTGTCGACAATCCCGTTTCTTTCTATTCCTTTTTTTTTTTTTTTACTTCAAACATGCCTTTGGTGTCTCATTCTCTCCCTTTTTTTTTCTCAAAAAACATTCAAATGTTTTATGTGAGTCCCTAACAAAAGCTCAAAAGGAAGAGTAGAATATGACGGAAAATGACAACTGAACTTGTTGGCGTTATTGTCTACTCTTCACCATTTGCAACTTCATTATCAGCTACATTTAAGAAATTTTAAAATAGAAAGGGACACTCTCTCTGCACAACCCGGCAGTGTCTTCCCAACCCCATCCCCTCCTTCGCATCTAAGAACATGTGCTCATCAACATGACGTCCAACTCTCCCTAATTCCCCTTGCTAACTCCTCCAATCCCCACACCATCCCCCTCATCTCCACTCATTCCCCTTTGCCGTTCACTTCCGCGTTCCTCCTCAACCGGGGAGGATTAGCGTGGCATAAGTGAGGATGACATGGCTGGCCCCGAGCCGAGCTACTGTGAGCCCAATTGAGCTCGATGACGTTCTTGTTGGTGGGAGGGAACGGGCGAAAGTGAGCTTCGATAGAAAGCCACTTGGAGAGGAGGAGGGTAGAGTCCCTGTGCCAGGATCTAGTAAGGGGACAACTGGTGACCGAATCGTAGACGTCCTCGTATTGTTCGATGACGTGTATCAGTGTCCTGCGACTCCGATCTCCCTCGTGGTCATTAAACCCAGTGTTTGCAAACTACTTCAACGGGATTCGTCAGTTATCTGTTTATAGGAGCTAGCAAATGATAAATGTCGTGTGGTGGTCCTTTTTCTTTTGGTTCTATGAATGCGATTGCCAGCTCGAGTTCTACGCATTCGTTACTCGGTGCTTCGTCTTTTAATTAAAATTATGGGATTTTTGGCTTAATCTCTTTTTGATCAATCCTCCTTCTAGAGTCTACACATACTGAGAAGGCTTGTTTGAAGCGAAAAATGGAACAATAGGGAATAGCAAGGGAAAGATGAGAAGAAGAAAATTGAGATCCATAAGGAAAGAAAAAGAAAATAAAAAGAGAAAGAAATAAAAAAAGAAAGAGAATAATGCCAAATGGTGGGCCACATAAGGGACGATACAGTCAAAACACTTTAATATGGAGTGTGTAAGCAAAATGAGTGGAAAAAGCGTGACCCCTTAGCTTCTTTTAATGGAGGAAATGCTTGAGTTATTTTTAATTTTAATACTTTTTTTAAATTATTTATTTATTTATTGTTATGTGTGAATAAAACATTTCATCATAACTAGCATCGAAATTTTTTTTACTCTTTAACGATAAAAGTTACTACTAGTTATACATTTACTTCTAATGTCATATGTCCAAACTTCAAAAGACCATCATCATACTCATTTTAGAATACTAATGGAAAAAGAAGTATGAAACTAGTTGCCTGATTTTTTGGTAGTGACAAGTTACAATTTGTCAAATATAAGGTATTCCCCACATTTTTTAAAATATTTCAAAAACTCATCATAATGCTCAATCTAGAATATTAATAGATTTAGGAAAGTATGGAAATAGTCAACCCCATTTTTTGGTAGTGATAAGTCATAATTGCGTTAATTTTATTGAAACCAAATAAAAAATGTCAACACCCACTTCTCAGTGGACAAGACATAAGAGCTCACAACATCATTAATTTTCTGCAAAGAAACATAATGTGCTCATGGGGACCATTTGGCTAAGGTGGATATCCTAGTGGACCATTCGATATTTGTATGACAAACTTGTCTTTTTCTGTGGTTTGTGGACTTAGAGAACTGTGTAAATATGCATTTGGTAATTGAGATGATAGCATGTCGTAATCTAATTAGTTTTATCATTATGAAATGAAAATTCCATACAGGCTATTGAGTGAACAATTCAAGCAGTCCGTACAATTGTTTCATTTTTTTGTATCACAATCTATTTAGGCATAACATGTTTGATTTGTTCATGAAGACTAATTGCATTTGCTTAGGAATCCTTGTTTGTGCAAGAAACTTGCCTTAAATTTCATGGCACGTGAAATTTTTAGGAAATTGCAGAAGTATTCGTGTGGTATTTGAGGTCGTCATTGTGTTCTTTGGGTGGTAACCCAATGAAAAATGTTTTCCTATCTCTATACATGAGTATGAACAAGTGGTATGGACCACAGGTAATTTATTTTGTCGCATTGCATTTCAGGCTTGTTCCAATGCAATATACTCGGCCTTAGTTACCAGTCAATTGAAATGAAAGCATCAAGCAACCCCTCCTTGATTGTGTCACTAATAAGTTCTAAAATGCTATGATTTGTGAGAGGACTAGAAGTTTGGAAATTCTTTCTTCGAGGTCATCACTCAATGAAATCAAATTTATTTATCATTGTTTTCAATATGGCAAGTACAATTTCCTCAGCTTGAGTTGATGGTCATGTCCACATGGATGATTTAGGCAAAATATGGACTGACGATCCTAAAGATACTCTCTTACTTTTGAATATTTACAAGAAGTGAAGATTGATAATTGTAAGAGCCTTGAAAATTTGTTTCCACATTGGGTGGCTACAAGTCTAACCCAACTTATGGAACTTCAAGTGGAGTCATGTGGGCTCAAGGAAATAGTCACGAGTGGAGATGACACTTCCCACTCTACTATTGCTCAATTTCTTTTTCCGCAACTGACTTCTCTGGTGTTCCATGATATGTCACAACTCAAGAGCTTTTGCCCTAACTTGCTTACTTTGAACTAGCCACTCTTGATGGAATTGCGAGTGACCCACTGTGACAAATTAGACATGTCCTTTGTGGCATCCATAAACAGGTGGGCTCAAAGAGATGATCAACATGACATTTCAGACCATGAAGCAGACTTCTCGCTTGAGAGGGTACGATTGCAATTGCTATTTCTTCTTCATTCTTTTATTCACCCATACAACTCATGTGCAAACCATAGTCATGTCATATTATGATAATATAGTAAACATGAACCCCTTACATGTCAGTTCATAGACAACATAAGATATTTCTAACATTTTTAAGCGCACTTTTCATCCTTGGACACCCATAATGTTTTTAGTAACATTATAAGCACATCTTGTCACCTGAAATTTCAAGGAACTACATATTTTTTATGACAAGATAAGATATTCCTAATAGAAGATGATTTTGGTTAAGGTGATTACCATACTGACCTCTACTTAGAAATTCTCTTGAAAATTCTTGATTTAAATAAAAAATGTGAATTTCCTCTTTCTGGGTAAAATGAATATTTATTCATTTGTTTGATCATTCAAATGCCAAAACAATTCTTTCCCTTTCTATATAATCATTATAATATGGGTGCAGAGCTTGCCTTGGTTGGCAGATGGGCACAATGGAGCATTTGTTTGCAGTTTGAATTTTGTAGCTCGACTTTAGAAGCTTGAGAGTCGTATCTAGGCCTCTAGAAATTAATGAAATGTAAGAACAAAGACCCTTTCCATGAGAATTAACTGATTTAAGTTCACCTCTAAGAGCCCATGATTTATTGTCAAACTTTATTGAATTTATTTCTCTCATTGTATTGGCAATTTTGTAGGGCATTCCCACCTTAGAGAGACTTCTATTAGTCGACAAGGATATTCAGAGGATACACGATGGAAAATTTTCTGACGACTTCTTTGGCAAGCCAAAAGCACTAACATTGGCATGCTTTCTTGATGAAAATGTCGTATTTTCTCCCATATTCCTCCTACAAAGATTTCATAACCTACAAAGCCTTGAGATATTTTGTAGTTCTTTTAAACATATATTTCCTGATGAGGGGTTTGTTGACAAGGGAAAACATCTGGTGCTTGAAAATTCGAAAGAACTTAAGTTAAGACAACTACCCAACCTAAAGCATGTCTAGAGAGAAGGCTATTTGGTGGCAAAAATTCTTCAGCGTATTGGGCAATTTGAGGTTTCCGATTGTCCTAGTTTGACAACATTATTTCCAGCCATGACATCCTTCCAGAATATGACAAAGTTAGTGGTGAAGAAAATTCCTCTGGATTGATGCATCTATTGACAATTTCAGCGATCACAAATTTGGTGCATCTCTTTGACATGATTATGATAGGATGTGAAAGAATGAAAGAAGTAGTAGCAAACGATGGAAAAGGAGAAGGAAAAGTGATTTCTCTTGGGAAGCTAGGAAGATTGACACTCCAAAATCTACCAAGCCTAGAATGCTTCTCTTCCATCACAAGTTGCATATTCAAGTTTCCATCCATGTTTTCAATAGAAGTGGAAGAGTGCCCAAAAATGAAGATCTTTAGTGAGGGTACTCTAAGCACACCAACACTACATTGGGCAACACTGTTTAGATACAAGTGGCGAGGGGACTGGGAGGGTGATCTCAACACAACCATACAAAAGTTAACAACATAAATAACACATAAAATTGGTAAGATCCAATTAATGTCATTCTTATCCTTTTTTTTTTCTCTCTTGCCTCTGCTTCTCAAATTGTCCGACACTCGAAGCACCACAAGTTCTAAACTTCTCACACTGATGAAGGGAAGGGTAGATGCTGCAAGTGGTACAGAGATCTGGAAGTTACCGAGGCACAGTCAAAAGTTGAGACGATGGAAATTTCTGTTAAGGTAGTGATTCTATTTCCAATTTTCTTTCTTTCTCACTAATAAAAATCACAGTTTTGCAAAAGGGGGTAGCTACTGGGGATGGATAAATAGGTAACGACATTATTTTCTAACAATTTGCCATGCCAGCATAACTGCTTGGATCACACACTTCTCATTTTTCATAACTAAACAAAGCATCCCATTTCTTTTTCTTTTTTTCCTTCAACTCTCTTCTCATTCAAGCGAATGAACATATTGATTTGTTCTTTTCTTCTTATTTTTTAGGAACTTGCATAAAAAAGTCTTAAACGTTTGCTTAACGTACTATCAAGTTTTAAATTTTAAAAAAAGTGCTATTAAGTCATAAATATTTTGAATAAGACATAGTGAAGCCCTTCTCGATGACCACTCAACCAGTTTTGCTGACATCGCATGTCGGAATCCAACCTCAATTTTCTAATAGGCATTGATCTCTCGTGATCAATACACAAGTAGGTTCAGATAAAAGTCTATTAATCTCTCACTGAAATAATCAAGGATGAATGTTAAAAGCCAGCATTGACATTGAAGGAGGAAGTTCCACAAAAGGATTAGTCTTTCACCTTTTCAACTTAGAAAAATGAATAAAACTGAACCAAATAAGCATGAAGCTTACCTAAATATTAGCTGGAAAAACTTGAACTTAATTGCCTTAAAAATACATGACTCACGGCTGAGGAATTTCTAAAGGCTAAAGATCCTTGGTTTGTATTTGGCACCTAATGTTTGACCTTCAATTCTTAGTTATAAGAATTGCTAGTTTGACTCTCCCAGCAACGATATAAATTAAATGCTAATCTGGACTCAAAAATCGAAATAAAGATTGTATAGCATAAACATGATAGATACAACCAATTGAGTTTGATTGAATTATCTTTTCTTTTGCCCTAATTATCTCTAACATTTAGAGGAGGTGTTTGGCCTCACGGCATAGTCTGCCGAGGTCAGCCAAGCCGCAAGTGCAAATGAAGGGGCCAAGACAGACAATTTTCTTCTTTAGCTCGGTGCGTAGAGTTAGACCCTCTCAGACCGGCTCATTGGTCAAGCCTTCTAACTAGTGGGCTGAATGTCTAATGGCTATGGTCATGCTTATTACACATCACTTTGTAGATCAATTCTATCGATTTTAGCCTCAGTACCTCTGGCATTATTCTTGATGCAATTTTGATCAAATAATAGGTTGCCAATCTTTTCATCCATTTGATTCCCTATATGTTCTTCTTATTGAGCTTCCACCAGCATTCATTTGCTTTTCAATTTTTTCGTACCAGAAATGATTGGCTTCTCTAATTAAATGTTTCATTCACAAAAATTGTTTTGTTTGAGACGTTAAAGCTTACTACACAAATTGTGCTCAGGGGAAGACTTGTCGTCAGAGAGAAGATGAACAGCGGCTGGCAATCTGCTCCTGGAGACAACTCATTTTTTCAAGATCATACTCTCTCTAAAGGAAGGAGATGTCTGTGTGTTTGAGCCTGTTAGAATTGATAATATGGAACTTGAAGTCTCCATTTTCAGGAGGAATTTCAAGACTAAGGTGTAGACTTTAGCATGCCCACAGAAAAATCACTGCCTCACTATGTTTTGTTTAGTAAATCAAATCAAATAAAGCAAGACTTTCTACTGCAAGTAATTGAATGGTGATGTATTTCCTTATTGTTTTGGAGAGTAGTGGACGTTGCACCTGTATGTTGCGTCCTTTGTTCGGCAAAGTATAAATCGAACTCATGCAGAGCATCGGATTGATAAAATAAAAGGTCAAGGGCAATCCTTATCTATTGCCCATGTGGAGAGTTGATCTATGACACCATTGAGGTGGTCATAGAAAGGGAAAATGTCCTGCACCAACTCTGTTTTCATGAAATCTGCGGTGGTCTCCAGATTCTAAGGGAGGTTGTATTGAGGATAAATCTTGCAACCCATCAATAAGAGGGCTAGTCTTTTACCTTTTCGCTGCACAAAATGGATCAATGACCTCAGAAGAGTTATAATGAAAATTAAAATAATTATAGAACTGCATGGCCATAAAATTTCCAGAACTCATGATCAGCAAGTATCCCAATGTTCTAGACCTTGGGGCTTTAAAGATAAAGTAATAACACCATCTGTCAATGAACTTGCTTGTATCCCCCAAAATAAACCATTAGCAGTCGAACTATTCCAGCGGCTTTTATGAGTCAGACACTGGCAAATCAGAAGAAATGGCACTGCTCGGCTTGCTGTTTTTTTTCTGATGAGATTGTTGAAGCGGCCATTGACTTCTGCTCCATCGATGTGGCCCATCTTGGAGCATTCGTCTCCAAGTATCTCTTGTTCTCCTTTGTTATGGGAATTACTAGACTCTCCTAGCAATAATCGAGCCATAACCTTTAAGCCCCACATACTTCAATGGGTTGTTCGTCATTAGTTTCATTGTTCTGACTCCCAGGTCATGCAGCATCTGCACTATAAGTCAATATATTAAGCACTAGTGCGAATGCCTCAAATTCTACAAAAATCTTGATTATGGAGTGATTCTTTATGCTGATTAGACCTCCTCCACAGAAGATGAGAACTTGAGGCTCTGCTAGAGTTACTAGTTTCCTCTAGTCCTACAAATGAGTACATTCTCTGAAACAGTCACTCAAATTCAACTACCTTTAATTTCATATTAACATAGTAGTTTCTTAATCCTTGACAATGACCATGAATCAAACTCATTCAGAATCTAAATTATGTAGGATCTTCTACATCAATATAGTTTCACTTAAGGAAGAAATACCGGCACACCAATTCTGTACTCTCTACGGTCAGAATCTAAAATATGCAGGATCTTCTATATCGGTATAGTTTTGACTCAAGGAAGAAAAACTTGCGCACCAATTCTATACTCTCTATGGTCAATGGGAAATCCAAGCTCCACATTTGGATCCATGGTGTCACATCCATCGTCCTGCAGGTCATAAGCACGTAGCTTGTGCCCCAAACCTATGCCTCTTCCTTCGTGCCCTCAGAGGTGCACCAGCATGCCCCTACTAACCGCTTCTATCTGTTACAGCGCAAAGTGCAATCTGGTTGCATAAAACTGAGAAGCTTTTGTTTAGCATACCAAGCACAAGAATCATCCTTGTTTTGGGGCATTGTTCATTGTCTCGCTAGTTAATATCGCCATCTATTCAGCCTTGAGAACCGTAATTAGATCCATCTTAGAATCTACAAAGCTTACAATAATTGTTTTATCCCCCCAGCTAACCGCATGTTCTTAATTGCACTGTTCCCACAAAATCGCCACACAAGATTGAAGAAAAGAGAGCAAAAGGCAAATGCTTCACTAGGGGTGAGCATCGGTCTAGGGTCAACCCTGGACCGACCCTAGACCGGCCCAACCCTGCCGGTCCTTGTCCAGTTCCCATGGAGATTGAGTCAGTCCTTAGTCCTAGAATTCCTGGACCAGCATTGTGCGGATTAATCCTCGATCTTGAGAGTTTTTAGTCGGTCCAACCTGAACCAACCCTGACTATATATATATATAATATTTTTATATAGATTAAATCTTAAAATAAACGGCGTGTACAATATTAATAGTTCTTTAGTGATGAGTTCAAGTAATTTTACATTATTCTTTAATAACTTAGATTTTTAATGTGTTTTATGGTGTCAATAGTCATAATTTATACCACCACCCACGGTGGCCATGATGGCTAGAACTTTACTTCCCTATCCGGGGGGGGAGGGGTTCGAAACCCCGCATCCCCATTGTGCGACTCACCCGCGGCTGGGTCTGTAGTGGTGGCTCAGTTCGCCTAGGGTTCACGTCGCCGGTTACCGGCTATATGGTGGTTCCCGGGTCACAAAAAAAAAAATCATAATTTACCAATGAGGAAAATGTTTTTGTGAGGAGTCCTCACGGCGTCCTAAAAGGCATAAACAGCTTCTTATGGCATTATCCTCTAGTATTCGTTCTCTTCTGTCTTATTTATTCTTTTAGTTTTCAATTTGCCAAAATCGAAAGAAACAACTTCTCCGCTCACCACTTGACACTCATCTTGCTCGCTTTGGATCACTTGTGCCGCTTGCCGCTCGATGCTCACTTGGCTTGTTGCTTCCCGCTTGATATTCAATGCTCATTCCGTTCAATGCTCACCCCACTTAACCCTCATCGCTTGCCTTTTTTAGCTGACCTCGCTCATCATCGAACCCATTAGGTCAGTATGGTCCTCGGTTGCCCTTTTAAGAAGTACAAAAAATGAAATAAAAAATTATTGGTTGGTCGTAGGTTGAGTTTGAAACCGAACTGAACTCATTAAGTCAATTTAGTCCTCAATCGCTTTTTTAAGGAGTACAAAAAATGAAATAAAAAATTATTTGTTGGTCTTAGGTTGAACTTGAAATTAGACCGAACCCAATGGATCAGTTCAATTCTCAATTGTTTTTTTAAATAGTACAAAAAATGAAATAAAAAATTATCGATTAATCTCGAGTTGACCCTGGAATTGGACCGAACCCATTAGATCGGTCTGGTCCTTGATCCCAAGCTCAATAGGGTCGGTTCTCGGTTTCAAAAATTGAGGATCAATACTATGCGGGGATGGTCCTAGGGTTAGGGGGCGGACCGGCCCAACCTGGACCATGCTCACCCCTATGATTCACTTTAAGGCAGCTTGGTCTC
The DNA here is from genome assembly GCA_028830015.1 of Eucalyptus grandis x Eucalyptus urophylla. Classification (NCBI taxonomy): domain Eukaryota; kingdom Viridiplantae; phylum Streptophyta; class Magnoliopsida; order Myrtales; family Myrtaceae; genus Eucalyptus; species Eucalyptus grandis x Eucalyptus urophylla. Next base: position 25,649,652 of record CM054198.1, on the reverse strand, counting down.
CACCCAAGATTGAGTCCATCGATATATCTAATTGCTTTCACCAACTTCTCTTCTTCCAATTATTGGTTCAAAGATGACTCGCCATTGTTGGAAAGAAGATCGACGTCACAGGAGTAGCTTTCTGCAGGAACCACTTCATCAAGATCATCCTGTGTGACACACTCCTACACAATCCCAAAGCACTCTTGTTTTTGGCACCTATTATGGATTTCACTGAACGTTGTTGCCCCAGCGAAACAAATCCTTAAGTATCATTTTTTCGTTCTTTATCCATAGGGAATGCCAAAAAAGGTTCTTGAGGAAGTATGGGAAGAATCTAGCAAAAAGGGTACTTCTAAGTAGGAGTGTCAATGGTTCGGTTCGGTTCGATTATTTTGAAAAACCGAACCGAACCGAACCGATAGAAAAATTTTCTGAACCAAGCCGAAACCGAACCGAACCGAATACGAACCAAACCGAAATTTCGGTTCGGTTCGATTCAGTTCGGTTCGGTTTTTCGGTTTTCGGTTTTCGGTTTTTTGCATTTCTTTTATTTACTCTTTCCTTCTCTGCGTCATCTTCCTGGACGCTCGCATCATCAAAAACCCCCAAAAGATCAACGACCAAGAGAAAAAAAACCCTCACCGAACCCTTCTCGACCACCACCGGATCTCCTCGAATCCGCTACCTGCGCTGTCCTCCCCGTCCCCATCCCTGTCTCCGCCGCCCATCGCCGTGTTGTCGCAGATGGAGGAGACAGCGTTCAGCAGGTCGGGGGGCAAGGGGAGGTTGCGAGAGATGAGGCTGAGGGCGCACACCAGCGACTTTGTCTTCCTCCTTTCTCTCTCCTCTGTCTTTTGCAGATAAGACCCACTCTTTTATTCAAAATGCTCTTTTGCAACTCGCCTCCATCTCTGCATCCATCTTCGCCTGCTTCTTCTTCGACCTCTAGCGTTGCTGCCTCCTACCCAACTCCTCTCCCGCCCTCCACGTCGACGCTCGGGTAACCATCACCGTCCTGCTCGCAATGCCGCTGCAGCGGTGACTGCTGCTGCTGCTGGGGAGGGGGCTGGGGGCTCTCGAGCTGGGCCACCATGGATTGGAGGGAGGCACGCGAAATCGAGCCAAAGGAGACGAGAGTCGGGGGAGAATAAAATCGAATTTTTAATGGTTTATCGGTTTGTGGTTCGGTTTGTGGTTCGGTTCAGTTCGGTTAACCGATAAAAACTGAACCAATAAAAAAATATCGGTTTTTAATGCGAACCGAACCGAAAAAACCGAATATTTCGGTTTGGTTCGGTTCGGTTCTCGGTTCGGTTCGGTTTTCGGTTCGGTTCCTGACACCCCTACTTCTAAGGGTTCCAGATGGTGGGATTTGGCTAGTGTGGGATTGGAAGTGTGGGATGACATGGTTTGGTTACCAAAGGGCTGGAGCAAATTCGTGGAGCATTACGTCATTTGTGATGGCCACTTTTTAGTCTTTAAATATGAAGGCAACTCGTTTTTCATGTACTCATACTTTACAAAGGCGCATCCAAGATAGAATACCTGTTGCTAAATGCCAGTGGTGGAAAATCATTCTCAAAGTCAAAGATAGTAAATTCATCTTGCCCAAAATGGAAGTTCTTGATGATGATAATGTTTGCACAAGCATACACTTTAAAATACATTATTGTCAAGTCTAATTGGTGCAACCAAGACTACATTTTGCAATTGTTGCTTTGGATAGACTAGTCTAAGATCATAAGAGCATTTGACATCAAATATATATCAAAGTCACTGCTATTGAAAGAAACTTGCAAAATCAGTGAATACTTATATATTTGTTAATTGAGTGTTGCAAAATTGTCTATTGTATCATTTACACACAGTCCATTAAGTTTTTCCCCCCTTTTTGAAGGCAATACATCTCAAGTTTAATAATAGATTAATCATTCAATTCTTTTAAAAATGGGCATTTGTTGACATTAGAAAATGAATAAGTTTTGATTATCATCGACAAATAACAAACTACGTCAATAAACAGTTTGGTCAAAACAATTGACGACTATACAATATAATCATCACCACCAAATATCAATTGTCTATGAGACTTTCACTAGTCGACGGAATCATCAATAGTCATTGCAGATTTTACTAGGTGTTGGAACTCAAAGGCATATGATGAATTGACACTAGAACATAATCCCCGAGTGTTTATTTTATAACTTTTTTATAGATAATTGTTGCTTAATCTAGGAGATTGCAATATAATTTCCTTAACTGTATATTAAATTTATTTATTCAAATTTAATAATCATTGTATGTAAATGTTTGTAGATAGTTATAAATACCATAAATGTAATTATTGTAAACTCCCCCTCAATCAATCATAAAACTCAACGTTTTTTTTTTTTTATCTTTACTTTCCTACAATTTATATTTCCTTACACTTACATGGCTAAATTAATTATTCCCTCTAGTCTTGTATCTTTAAATTTCTTGTCAATTATTTCTTATCCAAAATCAATAAAGGACCTGTCGACACCTAAATGTTAGCTAAATATTTAGGATTAAATTGCATAAAAAATTAGAGACTAATTTGGCTCTAACAAAAATGATTCTCACATCACATGAGCAGTAATATTGTTTACTGCATTTCTGATAAATAAAAAAAAATTATTTAAAATTAATTAAAAGAAGAAGGAGGAGGAGGAGAGAGGGGCGCTCGGCTGGGCTTTCGCCCCAGCCCCCTTCTCTTTGCTTCCCCCTAGCGTGGGCATAGGGCCCATCTTCCCCTAGCCTGCTGCCCCCTCCGCGGCCCGGTCCTCTCTCTTCTCCTCCTTCCTTCCTCCCTCCTCTGCAACTCACGCACGAGCGAAGGACAGGAGCAGCGCGGAGCCCTCCGGGAAACCCGGACGGATGGGACGCGACTTAAATGTGCTGAGGAGCTCGACGCGGTAGGCCTGGCCAGCGTAGAGAGTTCTGCGTGGAGAAGACGGGATGGGACGCCGGTTCGGCCAAGAGGGAGGGAGGCCGGTCGGCGCGCCACGGACCGGCGGCCGAAGCTCTCCGTTGACCGGCCTCCTCGACCTATAAATAGGGGGAGCTAGGTCAGAGAGAAACGGGGGGAGGAGATCCGAGAGAGCGAGATCTGAGAGAGTCAGACAGAAGAGAGAGAGAGAGTTTGAGAGTGACGAGTCTTGGCCGGTGCCCTCAATCTCGCGGCTTCCGTTTCCCCCGGCGCGAAGCCTCCGGTGGGTTTCCGATTTTTGCCTTGGTCTAAGTCTGCCTTTCCCGAGGACCCTGGCTCGACAACACAAAGGCAGCAGGCCATGGCCCGGCTCGTTTCGGGCTAGCCCTTTGGTCGCCGTCGTCCATCCGTGTAGGGACCCGCGGCCGACGCTTCTTTTAGTAACTTGTTTGCCCTGCCTTCCCCAGTTGCCTTAACGCCCATCTACCCATCCGTGTTGTTTTGGTTGGTATGTAGCCGAGCTCCAATCAGCCCGGCTTTGCTTCCATTTCGGTAGCGTGTACCAAGTGTTCCATGAAATACCCAAGTTAGACGCGCGTTAATGTGCTTCGTTTATGGCCGAGACTTGGTGGTTTTCATGCTCGTACTGATTTCGTTTGCTTATTGTACGCGGATTTCGGTCTGAGTATGAGTCACGTGTATGCTTGACGAAATGCTTCGGTCAAGCTCGCTTGAACTTGTCTCTGTGCTGCGTATCCGAATTGTCGTGTTTGTGATAATGTCTATAAATAGAACTTGTGTTCTCGTTCGAGGGAAACGTTTTGAATATAAACACTGAGATAGTCATTTGAGTATATATATATATATACACATTTGTCTTTGGTTCATTCGGCTGGCGTTCATTTTTCTATGATTCGCGTCTCGGCTGTGGACGTGTGCGGGTTATCTTCTTGGCTGTAAACTTGTGTTCTCGTTTGCGTGTTCAGTGAATGCCAGTTAGAACAAAAGAATCATGAATGTTACCTATATATTAGCTGAAGAAAATTAAATATAATCGCCATAAAAATGCGGACTCACGGCTAAGAAATTTCCGAAGGTGAAAGTTCTTCAATTTGTAGCTATAGTAATTACTAATAAGACGTTCCCGGCAATAATATTATTAAATGCCTGGATTAATCTGGACTTAACACAGGAAATAGTAGGTTGACTACCTAACGCGGAGGATGCTGGCGCTCGACCTCACGACACAGTCTGCCGAGATCCGCCGAGCCACAGTTTCAACTGAGTGGGCCGAGAAAAGCGATTCCCTTCTTTAGCTCGGCATGCAAAGCTAGACCACTTAGACCCCATCAAGATTAATTAATTATTCGATCATTGACGAGTCTCGGAAAGAGTTTTTACGCCTAATCCCTAAATCGATTCACTCGTTGGTTAAGTGTGGCGTGCCTTCTGGGCAAAGCATTGAACAGTAATTTTGGGCTGGAATTTTAGCTATTTTTGGTAAGTTCTTGGAGCAGTTGAGTTGGAATTATTGTAATACATCAAAAGAGCTTTCTAAGAACTCTAAGCGGCCTTGAAATAGAATTTTATGGAGAAAATTATGGCCTGATGAGGCTTAACACGTGAGCCACACCTATCGGACAATAATAGGTTTATGCTATAGAAGTGAGCTTTTTGTTGGCATATAGGTATTGTTTTATTGACAATTGACAAACAGGCTTAGTATAGTCGAGTCATTTATTAAAATATCGTTTTATTTGATCTTTTGATATTGTTTTTTAGCCACTAATAAAATAAAATAAAAATATTGTTTTTTAGCCATTTATTAGGAATTTGAGTGCGTCAACTTGAGTAATCACCCTAGTTAACTTTCGACTTTTCCTAGGATACTATTTCTTCTATGAGTTTGTAAACGTGTCTTAAAAGTTATGGAGATTTGATGTATAAAGCTTGTTTTGTTGCATTAAAATCTATATCAAGCATTTACTACAATTTGGTATTTGTGAATGATTTGCAAGTTATTGCGAAATGTTATATATATATATTGATTTGTGAACTTGATCTATGAAATGTGTTGTATAAAGGTATGTGAAATTTATTCTACTTTAAAAAACAAGTTCTAAAATGATTTGAGAAATACTTTACGAAAATTATTTTTGGTGAATGAGCCGAATTGCAAAAAGATTAAGTATTTTGATCTATGAAACTTAGATTTTGGTTTGGCTTTGTAAATAATGGAGGTTGTTATGGATTGGTGTTGATACTCATGTCACTATGAACCTATGGGTATGCGCATAGTAGTCTATGATGTCCTTATAGGGCAAGCCGCCAACGAATAATAGATGAAGACCTAACCAATGGAGGAATCTTGATCGCTTTGTCACGAGCGTTATATGATCATGATTTGACACTTGAGCAAAAGATTGATTGATAGATGGACCATCGACATGCAGTTGCAAATGAGATGGATCAATGAGGCAAACCATTTGTGTAGAATAAAATTAATTGATGGAATTGACTATTGATGTATGTTTTACGAGATTGGTAAATGGAATTGATCATTGACGTGTGTTTTTATGAGATTGACCAATGGGTTTGATCATTGGTATTTGCTTGTTATTATCTTGAATATTTCTGCTTTGAACATATTATGTTAAAGTAAGAAATATTGCATTTTTAGACTTGAAGCTTTGTTCAATTCCTTTTCTTCTTCTTCTTCTTTTTTTTTTTTTTTGTGTGAAAGTGAGTTATATTTGTGTTTAAAGTGCATAATGATTGCTCGATTGGCTTAGAAGAAATATATTGCTCATTGGACTATGATAGCTCATTTCTTTTTCTTATCATGTTTTTCAACTGCCTCAGTTAGTGATCGATAGAGCAAGAGTATTGTCACGGAAACTATTGGGAGCTGGATATTTGGATAATAGTGTGAGGCCACGTCCTATAGGAAAGGATAATCGTATTACCCCCTCATCCCTATAGTATTAGGGCTGTCACAGCTTAAGTAAGCTCTCTGCCGATTGGGGTGCATTTCAGAGAGGAACTTCTCTAAAGGATGGAGACGTCTATGTGTTCGAGCTCGTTGGAATTGGTAACATTGAATTCAAAGTCTCCATTTTTAGAAGGAATGTCAAGACATGGGCATGATCTTTGGTATGCCTAGAAAAATCTCTGCTTCACGGTGTTTTGTTTAGTTAATCAGATCAAAGAAAGCAAACCTCTCTGCTGCTAGTGACCGAATGTTGATGTGTTTCCTGAACATTACACGGGAATTGCATCGTCAAAAATTCCGGGTACATGCGTCTTTCTTCGACAAAGTATAAATCCAACTCATACGTAGCTTGGAGAGTTGATCTAACAGTATTATATTCCTCCAAGTAAATATGTCACCAATGTGGTAGTCACCGAAAAGGAAGGAAAGAATGTCCTGCACTAGCTCTGTCTTCATGAAATATGCAATGGTCTCTAGAGATCAATACAGACAGATTCAAGGAAAGGTGAATAAAGGATAAATCTTGCCATCCAGCAATAACACAAACGGAAGTTCCAATAAAAGGGCTAGTATTTCTCCTTTTTGCCTTACAAAATGGATGAACGACATCAATAGAACAACACTGAACCTTATTATAATTATAATTTGAATAGCCATAAATTTCCAGAATTCATGGTCAGCAGTTATCCGAATGTTCTTGTGTCCCCCCAAATAAGTCATTAGCAGTCAAACATTCAGCTGCTCCTTTTAGTCAGACACAGCCAGATCAGAAGAAACATCACTGCTCGGCTTGCTTTTTTCTATGAGATTGCTGAAGCGGGCTTTGACTTCCGAACCATAGATGTGCCCCATCTTGGAGCGTTTCGTCTCCAGGTATCTCTTGTTCTCCTCTGTTATTGGAGTTACCAGAGGGACTCTCCCAGAAATAGTCAAGCCATAACCTTGAAGCCCCACGAACTTTGACGGGTTGTTCGTCATCAGCTTCATTGTCCTGACTCCCAAGTCATGCAACATCTGCAGTATTACTCAATATGTTAAGCACCAATACAAAGGCATCAAATGCTATGAAAAGTTTGATGATAGGGTGATTCTTTCTACTAATCAAATCTCATATTTTTAAGATGAGAATTTTAAGCTCTGCTTTAGTCATCAGCTTCCTCTACTAACCCTACAAACTATGTTCAATTCTGAAACAGTCACCGATATTCGACTACCTTTAATTTCAGATTGATGATATTAGTTTATTGATATTCTCAATTCCATAAAGCATAATGACAATGACCATGAACCAACTACATTCAGAAGCTAAATTATGCAGTACTTTTCACAGTAGTTTCTCACTTAAGTAAGAAGTACCTGAGCACCAATTCCGTACTCTCTAGAGTCAACGGGCAAACCAAGCTCCACATTTGCTTCCACAGTGTCACGCCCATCGTCCTGCAGGTTATAGGCACGTAGTTTGTGCCCCAAACCTATGCCTCTTCCTTCATGCCCTCGGAGGTACGCCACCACGCCCCTACCAGCCGCTTCTATCTTCTGCATCGCAAGTGCAAGCTGGTTGCCACAGTCGCATCTAGCAGATCCAAAAATGTCTCCTGTGAGGCATTCCGAGTGCACCCTCACAAGGACATCTTGACCATCTCCAATGTCACCCTGTTCAGATGATAAACTACAAAGTCTGAATCACATGAGGAGAAATATGGCTGTTTGAAGGGAGGACACAAAACATAAAATAAGAAAAATTAAGGACACTATTTTTAATCAAAATCACGGCATTCCTATATCAATTGCGCACATATACAGCCCCATTTTCAATCATTTCATAAACTGTTAGTGAAAAATAAATATTGTTCTCGTCAATTTAGGAATATCCCAACAATCATCCCTCTGGATGTCAAACATTCCAGTCCAAACAACGTTGTTAGCCAACATAAATTTCGTTCTCCAAATTATGATTGACACATGGTTTGACATTTTTTTAACAAATTTCATTATAAATTTCATGGTGTTCCACCTAAAAGATACCATCAATTTCTCAATATAGCCAGTTTCAGTGAAAAAAATGTCAAACAAATCATGCACTGGAAGTACATAAGATGAAGTACAAAGTGAAGTTATGTTTGAAAAAAAAAATGCACTGCTATGAACATGATTCTCAAAGCTTTACCAAAAAAAAAAACATGATTCTCAAAGTTTACAATTAATTTATTCGAAACTATGCTATTATTGGTTTCTTAATTCTTCGAACGGTTTTAGCAATTAATTCATAATTTCTCACCTTGACCATTACAATGTGCTCAATTCCATCTACCAACGATCTATAACAATGGGCTGTGAATGACCCCCACATTGTTGGTAATCTTGCAGCAGCAACATATTCAGCTAATTTATCTCTTTTCCGGCGGTACCTGTAAATTTATGCATCTAATGAGAAGTGAAATCATTTCTCACTCATACAATATAAGAAGCTTCTCAATACACAAGTTATAATTCATCAAACCAGTGCTTCTTTGATCATCTAGATGTTCTACCATTATTTCCTAGTGATAATGTCGAGAATGCACTTCAAACTTTGCCTCAGTTAACAGTCAATTGACATTTAGATATGGATTTTCAAACAACGTAAATACAAGAAAATGTACATAAAAATAACGGCAATCACAAGCTCATTGGCATGACTTTGACAAGAATCCTGGCTACCTATAACCAAATGCTACAGTTAGACATCGGGCAAGAGAGGAACCCATATACTAATCTAACACCACCATACACATAAAAAAAATTGAGAGAAACAACTCTTCGGAACCCAAACCATTGATCTGCATGATATCGACAAGGGGAATAACAACCACAAGCTTAAAGCATGAAGTGAACTTGAGACATGAATAGACCAAAACAGCTCATGCTTCTCTCCTTTTTGCTAGGTAAAACAACAGCCCAACAGCCTACCATAAGACTCTTTTTCCCACCCCACCCAGGGTTCCAAGTTTCTTCATTTATCCACTCCCAAAAAGGGGAGACGCCGCTTGGAAAACATCATGGCCAAAACAGCCAATACTCAAGAAGCGGAAGCTGCAGATGAAATTTGGATTTGACTCCTACGAAATATTTGCATTTGGATTTCTGGGAAGAGAATACTTACTTGATTAGATCAGCAATAGATACAATTTTCAAATTTTCCTGCTGTGCAAACTCACGAAGCTTAGGTAATCTTGCAATGGAGCCATCGTCATCCACTACCTCACAAAGAACTGCCACAGGTTCCATTCCAGCTAACATAGCAAGGTCAACAGAAGCCTCCGGATGACCAGCTCTTTTCAGGACACCACCCTTCCTGTACTTCAATGGGAAAATGTGTCCTGGCCTGTTGAAATCTTCAGGTTTTGAATCTCTAGACGCAAGAGCCAAAACTGTCGTTGCCCTGTCATGTGCTGATATGCCTGTAGTCGTCCCATGCTTTGCATCCTGTAACAATATCTCTTAATTACCATCCATTACAAGGTAAGAGAAAAGCCAATCAGATGTCATGACACAAATAACTAAGCTGATCGAAGGCTTTTAGGACGTCAAGAGTTGAAGAAAACAATATTGTTCTTCTAAAGTATGAAAGAAAGTGGGAATTATTGATCATTTTTTTATAAAATTCATTTCCAATAACACTTCACAAATCAAGACCTCTACTGACTGGGGACAAGTAACAATCTGAAGTGTCTTATTCTCCAAAGGGCCATTTCTTAAGTACATAAATCTCTAAGAAACCAAAGTAGAATTGACAATAAATTCATTGGATAAGAAACAGAAAGTTCAAATTTTCCCTACCTGAAGGAACCAGTACCAATCAATTATCTTCAAATAAGTTTTGAGAAAAATTTCATGAATTGAGAAACAGATGTAGGGGAATAAAAGTACATACCACAGTTATAGTGTACGCAGTCTGAGGGTTCTCTTCACTCTCCCTGTCACTCACCATCAAAGGAAGTTGCAAGCGCTCCAAATCTTCCTCTTTCATGCTCACACAAACAATCCCAGTGCCATACTTCACAATAAATGCCATAGCCTCAGGCGTTGCCTTTTCTGCTGCTAGTATAAGATCACCCTCATTCTCTCTGTCCTCATCATCCACCACCACTACGATCTGGAATTCAGTTCCAATCATGACATAGACATTTACGGATGAAAAATTAAAATATGAACTCGATAATGTAATACAGAAAGCATACTGACCTTTCCTTGGCGAATGTCCTCAATCGCTTCTGGAATAGATGCAAAGCCTGCTGTGGGTTGGTCCAAGTCAAATTCATCATCTTCGATTGGGAAAAAAGTGCTTATAGGCGCAGTTTCAGCTGCAAGCGCCCCATCCGCTACCGCATCGGGCTGCAATTGAATGCCAACTGATTCCTCACCTATCAGAGTCTCGCTCAAAGCAACATCACCAGGATAAGACAAAGTTTCACCTCCGCCAGGTATCGCTGCAGCTTTTGCTGCAACAACGCCCCTTCCATTGGAGGTTAATTTACCACCCAACAAATCCGCAGTTAGATCAGATGAAAAACCAATTTGCAAAGAGGGGTTTGCCTGAAGCAGCAAATTGGATGAGTTTGAGTTTCTGGAAACTCTGCATGAAATAAGGCCAGTTAGATTTTAACCATGAGGATAAGCTTGGAAAAAAGCATCAATCTTGGTACATTAGCAAAACCTACTTAAACTCAGCGCAGCATCCACTCTCTAGAAGTCGAAACTAACAATGAAGGCGCAAAAGATCAATCATTTCAAACGACTAGTTAGCAGCATTCGATACATGGATCCGTCTTTTCCAACTTGAGAGAAGCAAGTTTAGACGTGTACTTTACATGAGAATAGTCCGAGTCGTTTCAAGTAATGAATGGTCAACCCAAAGCAAAGAAAAGCAGTAGGCGAGGTGACGAGATACAATGCTTTGGCGTGCCAGAAGCATCCGTTTGATTATACTTGAATAAATAAATCGGTACTTCTATGATATGTCGGACCTACGGTTTGATATCACGACGTGCCGTTGTAATCGAATAAAAAAGCATGGTTATATACCATAAAATGATTTCACGATTTTACTGTGGTTCGTCACGAACAGATACGGAAAAATATTTTAAGAAAAGAAAATACACGGTATAATGTTGTTCGCTTGGCAATTCCAAACGGACATAACTAAGAGAAAAGCCCAAGTCTGTCCTCGGAGCACCCTTTCGCAGACTTTGTACCTTTTTCTTTCCTTTCCTTCAAAAACGTTTTTCATCTACTCAGAAGCAAAATCAGTCACAACGGTCGTGTCCTACGGTGAATTTCAATGATTTTGCCATGCTATGTCATGTCAAATGTTTAATAGCATCATAGATAAGGTGGCACCCCTTTGTCAACCACTAGGTATGCGGTGAAGCGATCGGGGCGAATTTGTATCAGGACGAAACCGGTTAGTCCATAAATTCTTGAAAACTATAGATCCAAGAGACTGCCCCAAGTCAATTAGAAAGAAGGGGAAAACTCGGGTTTCCCAATATTTTAAGTTTCTTTCCTCATGAAATGGGAGCTACCGATAACAAAAAAGTGGAGAAAAAAATGAAGACCTGAAAAACACTAGAACAACTTCGCTTAACATCTCGAAATGAGGGACATAAAGACTATGAAACGACATATGTAAATTTTAAGTGTGAAGCATGAGAGTGTTTACTCGGGTTCTTAGCAACACCTTAAAAGATTATGACATCCAGGAAAGATTGGATAGAGGCCGGGATCCGGGCCTCGATAAAGATTCCGGCCCCATTGCCCTACCCGGCCATAACCCCCTTTACGAGGGATGGGAGGGCAGCCCTGATTCCCGCGATGCCTTCCCCCAAGCTGCTGGGGTGCGGTACAGAAAAGTGATGGGTCTCCCCCAAAAAGGGAGAGGTGGGAGTCCATATCAGCAAATGCAGCAAGCAAAATTGACTTGATCTGCTCTAGAGTTAGACTCTTTAATTGCAAAAGGAAGTTTTGGGGGTTTGGTGAGACAAAAGGTCCTTCCAATAGGCCTTAAATACAAGAAAATAAAGGCCTTGTTTTGGCAATGAGATGATTTTAAGGGCATCCTGCAAATATTGTTGAAGGGGAAATCTCTTTCGATATGCTTTCCCTTTTCAACATTGCCATTTACGTGATAAGAATACATAGAAACGGCAATAAATTCAATAGAAATTGATATTGCCATTTTGCATTTGGAAATTTGGAGTCAATAGCCTTCTATATATATTGAAAGGGGGAAGGATAAGCTTTTGGTCACATATAAGGCAATTAACGTATATGGGCCAACAATATCTAGAGTGCTAATTAATCACTTACTGTAGTTAACTATGGTAGATCTAGGTTACACGAGAAAGGCGGTTCTACTGTAAGAAAAAATTATCTTGCACTTGGCAAACTCTATCATTTTATTCTTCTTTTGAGATTACTTTAAAAGGGATTTTTTTTTTTAATTCTCTTTTTCCAAATTTAGTAGACTCAATTACTAGGTAAAGTTATCAAATAAGAGAATATATATATAAATCACACACTTGAATCTTACGGATTACGTGCAACTACTTCGAGTTAGTACTACCACACAAGCCTAAAGTTTGCGATTAGCTCGTGACACTTACATGCAAATTACATGCAACTACTTTAAATTAGGACCACCTACACAAGTATAAAGCTTGTGGTTGGTTCATGAGGCTTATAAAGTGTACAAAAAATGTGGGGCAATGCCCTGCGACATTAGAGAGTTTTATAATTTAAGTTCATATTTTCTTGGTAATCTGAGTTTGAACTCATGAATAGTTATTGCATATGTATCTGCGTGTGTATAGTTCCTACTTGGATATATATCTTCGTTTTCTTATTTCATTAGTAAGTTAAGTTTGGGCTCATTAATAGCTATATATATATATATATATATATATATATATATATATATATATATATATATTCTTTCTTTTTATAATTCAAGGATGCAATAGAGAAGTGCAAGGTGCTAATTATTGTAGAATTCTCAGCTAAATGTAGCTCTAGTTTAAGGATAAACTAAGATAAATCCTTGCATCTCAAATTTTTTCTCGCTTTTAGTCTTTTTTTTTCTTTGTGATTGTGTAGTGAATCCTAACATCTGGTGTCAGAGCTTGGTTTGATATTAAAATTTTCTCGGTAAAGAGAGATCCAAAAAAAAAAAAATTGAATCTTGGGAAGATATCATCGTTAGATCGATAATGGATTGTAGTGGAGAAATTCAGAAAAAAAAAAAAGGGTTTTGAGTTATGGAAATTGAAGATGAAGGCCTGCTTGTGGATAAAGACATGTGGCACATGATTGAAGGTGATAACACTTGAGGAGAATACCAAGGAGAAGCTGAAGGAGGATGAGTTGAAGGAATCCATGTCCACTGAATTGAAGGAGTGGAACATTTAGTAATTGGAGGGCATAAGGCCTAATCTGGATATGCCTTGCTGATAACATCCTAGTGAACATGACCTCTTAGAGGATAGTGAAGAATCTTTGGATGAAGTTGGAAAATCTTTATTAGAGTAAGTTGCTTGTGAATAGCTAGGTTGCACCGACACGACACGACACGATACGACACGACACGTCGACACGTCATTTCTCAAAAATAGAAAATTCCGACACGCTGGGACACGTTATATATTAAATAAATATTTTTATTTTTAATTAATTTGAATCTAATTTATAATTAATTAATTAATTTAAAAAGAACTTATTATAAATTTACACTAATCATTCAACATTTTCGGTAAGATTCTAAGTTTTTTTTTTTTATTTCATTATCCCAAATTTACTTTTATTTCATTTTCCCTTGACAGACCCCACCCCCAAATTTTTTCACTTTTTTCCCTCCCCTCCACCTGACAGTCATCCCTTCCCCTCCCTCCTGTCATTTCCTCCTCCCAAATTTACTTTTATTTCATTTTCCCTTGACAGTCGCTGAGGTGTCGCAACCATGCTGGCCTCTCTTGCCCGTAGCCGACCCATCACAACACCTCACCGGCCTCTCTGACGAAGAAGAAGATGAACAATGTCTGGGCCATTCTCAAAATGTTGAAAGCCCAAGGCAGCCCCCTAGGCTTCCTTGGGCTTTCAACCTTTAGAATGCCAGCATTTCTTTGAGGTGAGTTTTATTGGGTGTTCCCAAACACCAAATATTTGGGTAAATGGGCTTTGGACCCCCAAAGAGCTTTACAAAGGGGTTCCCAAATGCACCCTTCAAATTGTGTTTGGTAAATTTTATTGTAAAAGTCCATTCTCAAGTATCTTTGAGTAAAATGGTGTTTTGGGAAAATTATATTTGCAAAGCCTTTTGTTATTCATAAATAATAATAAAAAGAGTTGGCCAGCTAGAACAAGTAGTCGCCGGCGAGGAGCAAGTGGTCCAGCGAAGGGTGGGCAGTCTGACGCAGGCCGTTCAGCAAAGGTAGGTGGTTCGGCGAGGGCTGTGTGACCCTCCGGCGTGCGGCGCGGCGATCAGCAGGACCCAGATCACATGGCCTCGGCGAAGGTCGCGGCGCGTCAAGCGATCCTCCAACAAGGGTCGCGGCGACCAAATTTGAGGTCGTGACCCATATGGTTGCAAATGACCTCCAACCACCTCCATGACAAAGTCGTGAGTCACCGGAGGTCGTGGCGACACTCGCCGCAACCCAAGCAACCTCTATGACTGCCACAACCCAAGCGGTCATGACGAGGTGGAGGAGGTCGTGTACCGCGACCCAAGCGACCTCTGCGAACTAGATCTGGGTTGTGTCGAGGTCTTGGGTCGCCGGAGGTCATGGCAAGGTGGCGAAGGTCGCGCGCCGCGATCCAAGCGACCTCCGCCACCTCCGCGACCTAGGCACATGACCTCCGCCCATTTTGGAAAACGACTTTTACAATAAAATTTACCAAACACAATTTGCATTTTAGAAAACATCTTTAACTCAAAGGCCTTTGCATTTTCCTAAAAACTTTTCCCAAAAGTCTTCCCAAATGCACCCGAAGAGAACTGGCGAAGTTTTGCACTAGAGAAACCTCATTTCTTCAAAGATCATACTCTCTCAAACACTTCAAACTGGAAGGAGAGCTCTCTCTACCTCCATGGTAGTTGTTTTCTCACCAGAACCCCAATTTCACTTCTACTCACCTTCATGCTTCCATTTCGCTGTTCGATTATGGATTTCCCATCATGTTTCATCTCCATTTCTCATTTGGAACAGTTCAATTGTCCACAGACCCATTTATGCCCATCAATTCTCCTCTTGTTTCACAATGGAACTTGCCCCTAGTTTTCATTTATGTTCATCTCTCTCTTTGCATGTCCATTTCCCCTGTTTTATAGTTATCCCTGGTTCTCGCAGCTTAATTTCAAGCTTGCTTTAAGTTGTGATGTTTGTGGACAGTCTCGAATCACTTACTCATTAGCAAATTCCCCTTGCGCCAGCTAGTCGATGGATTCTTCTGCCCATGAAGGGCACACCCATCATTCCACTGTGGCTTCTTTCAGGTTAGATCACACTGACCATGGCGACGACGCTCGCCTCGCTGCCCTGTGTAACAAAATGGGACATCTATGGTCAGCACAAATAATTGAAATCTGGGAGGATGCTGCCCCAATGGAAAAATTAAAGGAATGTAAGTTGATCTTGCTAGGTAAGATTCTCTCTAACTTGTCTATTAATTTTCCAGCCTTTCAGAACACTATGAACAGAGCATGGCGTGCTGATCAAGTAGATATATCTCAAAGTGAAGCTGGCTTGTATGTTGTTTATTGGAGAAAACTTCCTTATCTATTTTGAAGTTGACAAAACGTTTCTCTTTACCAAAGTTTGAAGTCCACCAGACTCAAGATTTAAAGTCTACCCTCATTGACAGTTTCTAGACCAATGAAGAAATCTTATTCAGTTGCAAGTTTATCTTTAAGGATTTGATTCGTTTGGTTGAAGATTGTCTCACGGATGGAGATAGCATCTAAAAGATCTATTATTCATATTGCAAATAATTCGAGTAATTCAGATCTGTTGTTTGACGAAGTAAACTTGGAAGGTTATACTTATGGAAACCTAGATCTTGTTTATTAGGGCGAGCAGGATTGGTGGGCTATCCTCACATTCCTTAAGTAACTCAAGATTTCCCTAATTGGTTTTGTCCAACGGGTAGATTAGAATAACTCCTTTGGAAGGTACCAACAGTTATGAAGGCATTGAGAAGTATTTAAGGAAAATGCTTTAGTTATTCAAGTGTGTGTGAGATAGAAAAATTCCAAAGTTTGAAGTTCCTTGTTCTTTGCTAATTCAATTGTTGAGCGTACATTTGTACTCAAAAGAGAATTTTGATACTTGAGAGACCTTGAGGAAGTGTAGCAAAGCCTCTACACTGTGGAATCAAGGACGTGATACTGTAACGACTCTTTTGATTCATAGTGAAATCTAGCCAGTGGGCTGTCGGTGCGGGAGAGTGGACGTAGGCTTGGATTAAGCCAAACCACTATAAATCTTGTATTCTTATTCTTTTCCCTGAACTCATTTACTTTGTTTGTAACTTTATTTAACTGATGTAGTCTGATTTTCTTTGCAAAGTCTATTGTCAACCAGACTCGGGTTAAAAGTAAAAGTTTTACCTTATATTTTGCAAAATATGTTTTTGTACCTATTCACCCCCTCTAGGTACTCATACTAGCCATCTTAATTGGTATCAAAGCATGTGTACTCATTTAAATTGAAGTGTTTCTATTTCAGAGTTAAAGATCCATGGCTAGTATGTTGGCTCCAGGTTTGGTTGAAGGGCAAAGCAATATCATACCGCCTTATTTTGATGGAAAGGAATACAATATATGGAAAAATAAGATGAAGGCATTCCTAAGATCGAAAGATCCTATGGAATGGGATGTGATAGACAAAGGAATCATTCCTAAAGCTACAATAGTCTCAAAAAGGGGGAAAAAGCTGTTGAGCCTACCGAGATGACTAAAGAAGAGATAACCAAGAGACAATCTCTTGATGTAAAAGCAATTTATTTCTTATATTGTGCATTATTTCCTACTGAATATAATAGAATATCTTCTTGTGAAACAGCTAAAGAAGTCTGGGATAGGCTGCACATCACATATGAAAGAACTGATCGAGTGAAAGAAACCAGAATCAATATTCTGCTCGGTCAATATGAAGCCTTTAAGAAGAAGCTAGGAGAATATATCATTGACATGCTTAGTCGTTTTACAGAAATCGTAAATGGTGTTGAGTATTAAAATCAACCAATTTCAAGACAATTGAAGGTTAACAAACTGTTGTGTGGACTTTCCAAATATTGGAATCACGTAAAGACCTCAATAAAAGAAACACAAAGGATCATGCCACTCTCCGTTGATGAATTGGTTGACACTCTTCAATTTTATGAAGTGGAGCAAATCAATGAAGAGGAAGATCCCAAAGGTAAAAAAATCTATTGCTTTAAAATCTGATGATGATTCCGATGTTATAGATTCTGAAGACGATATGGATAATGAAGAGCTTGCTCTCATAATAAGAAAGTTTAGAAAGTTGAACAAGAAGGGAAGAAGATTCAATTGGAAGAAACAAAGCTCTCAAAAGTTTCAAAATAAATCAGCTTAGGACGATGAATCCAATAGAGATGTCATTTGTTTTGAATGCAAGAAAAATGGACACATTAGACTCAACTGTCCCTTGCTGAAGAAAAAGAAAGGAAAAACTGATAAATACATAAAGGCACTCAAAACAGAAACTTAGAGTGATACCGAATGCGAAGAGAGTGATGATGATTATGCTAATATTTGTCTAATTGCGCAATCAGAATCAGATTCAGATTCTGAGACGGACACAAATTCAGACTTAGACAGTGAAATCGAGGTAAGTAATTTAAAAATTCCTACTAAAGTCTTTAAATATGCTGATGAATTGTGTCTTAGTCTCAAAACCTCTCTCAATAGGATTTTCGAGCTAAAAAGGAAAAATTCTGCACTAAAGCAACAGGAGATTGTTTGGAAAGAAAAGGTCGAAAATTTAGATAAAAGTCTTATTACTTTGAAAGAAAATGCAGACTCACTTTCAAAAGAAAATACACTTTTGAAAAATGATATTTCAAGTATTTCAAAAAGGTTTTCTATAGGATCTGAGAAATTGGAAAAGATTCTTTCAGCACAAAGACCTTACTTTATCAAATCAGGCTTAGGAATGACTTCTGAAACCATTCCTCTAATTGATTTTCCAAAAGTAAAAGAAAAGATCAAACAAAGACCTACAAAAGACTTTTATAGAAATCATTTTCAAAAAGTGTTTGTAAAACCCATTGGTCGTAGTGTCATTAAATATTCTAAGTGCAATAGCTTAGATCACTTTGAGAAAGAATGTCCCATGGTTTGGAAACCTGTTACGAAAATTTGGGCAAAGACCGTATATTGCACTAACTCCATTTGACCCAAGAAAGTGTGGGTACCAAAGAAAACTTGAGTTTCTTTTTTAACTGCAGGTCACTATCAAAAGAAGAGTCAAATGGTACTTGGATAGTGGATGCTCAAGACATATGATAAGGGACTCAAGTTGTTTCATAAAGCTTATGCACATTAACGGTGGAAGAGTTCTTTTGGTGGAAATAGCAAATGAAGAATTGTCGGTTGTGGAACTGTAAAGATAGGAAGTCTTACAATCAACAACGTCTCCTTAGTGGAAGGACTTAATTACAACTTGCTCAGCATCAACCAATTGTGCGACACTGGATTCAAGATCAATTTTCAAGAATGAATATATTCAGGGACTAGTAAAGATCTTTCACAATCTTTTACTAGGTGAAGACATGGAAATATCTATCTTTTAGACATCAATCTAGAAAGATCTCAATGTCTAATTTCAATTCAAGATGAAGAAAATCTCTAGCATCGAAAGTTTGGCCATATCAACATGAAGCAAATTGCCAAGATCTCTTCAAAGAAACTTGTTCGTGGACTACTCAACCTGAAGTACTAAAATCTGAATTATGCACACCATGTGTGTTGGGAAAACAAGTTAGAAATTCTTTCAAACCAATAAATCAAGTTTCCACTAATCGTGTGATGCAGCTCCTACACATGGATCTCTTTGGACCAACTAGGACTCAGAGCATTGGTGAAAAGAAGTATTGCCTAGTAATAGTTGATGATTATTCACGATTTACTTAGGTATATTTTCTGGTAAATAAGTCTAAAACTTTTTCTTACTTTTCAAAATTTGCTAAGAAAGTACAAAATGAGAAAGGATATGTTATTTCAACTATACGGACAGACCATGGATGTGAGTTGGAAAATCAAGATTTTGCTCAATTTTGTGATGAACCTGGTTTTCAGCATTTGTTCTCCTCACTATACGCTCCTGAACAGAATAGAGTTGTGAAAAGAAAGAATAGATCGTTGCAAGAAATGGTTAGAACTCTTTTAATTGAAAGCAACATTTCTTCTCATTTTTGGGCTGAATCAGTTTCTACATCATGTTATATTATTAACAAAGTATTCTTAAGGCCTATTCTGGAGAAAACTCCTTATGAGTTGTTCAAAGAAAAGAAGCCAATTGTTTCTTACATTCATGTATTTTGCTGCAAATGTTTTATCTTGAAAAATGCAAACGATCGAATTGGTAAGTTTGAAGAAAAATCAGATGAATGAATCTTCCTTGGATACTCAACATCCAGCAAAGCTTACAGAGTATACAACAAGAAGACTTAGTCTGTGGAAGAGTCAATGAATGCCAAATTTCAAGACTATACAAAATCAATCGATTCAAAATCAACCAGAAGAATCTGAACCTGCTCTAGACTCTACAAAGTCTACTTCCCCGAAAGCAGCTCAGACTTCAAAAGATCAACATCGAACAAATATTGAAGAATCAACTGAAGAATAAGTTCAGCAATCTGTCAAACCAACCAACAACTGGAAGCACAAGTCCAGTCAACCCAAAGAACTCATCATTGGTAACATTGATGAAAGAATTCGTACAAGATCCAAAAGGCATGGAGAGTCTAGCATTGTGGCTCTTATTTCTGAAATAGAACCCAAAAGCATAGAAAAAGCTTTAACTGATGAAAGTTGGATTGAAGTTATGCAAGAAGAACTCAGCAGTTCAATGTTAACAATGTTTGGGAACTGACTCCTAAACCAAAAGGCAAATATGTTATTGGAGCTAAATGGGTTTTCAAAAACAAGATGGATGAAAAATGAAAAGTTATAAGGAACAAGGCAAGACTTGTGGCTAAAGGATATACGCAAGAAGAAGGGATAAACTATGATAAGACTTACGCACCAGTAGCAAGGTTAGAAGTAATTAGATTATTACTTGCTTTTGCTTGTTATAAGAATTTCAGGTTATTCCGAATGGACATCAAAAGTACATTCATGAATGGATTTATTCAAGAGGAAGTCTATGTGGAACAACCTTTCGGTTTTGAAGACCCAAGGAAACCAAACTTTGTATTCAGACTGAAAAATGCACTATATGGTTTAAAGCAAGCACCTCAAGCTTGGTACAACAGGTTAAGTAAATTGTTTATTCAAAGTGGTTTTGTCAAAGGTAAAGTAGACACTACTCTATTTATTAAAAGGGAAGGTAAAAAAATTTTACATGTTCAAATTTATATTGATGATATAATATTTGGATCATTTAACGAAAATTTATGCAAGAATTTCTTTAAGTCTATGCAAGAAGAATTCGAGATGAGCATGATGGGTGAATTATCCTTCTTTCTTGGATTACAAGTAAAGCAATTGAAGGAATGGACCTTTATTCACCAAGAAAAATATGCAAAAGAACTTGTTAGACAATTTGGTTTAGACAATTGCAAAAAGATTGAAATACCAATGTCTAGTTCTTCGAAGCTGGAAAAAGATGAAGGAGGAAAGAAAGGTGACCAGAAACTTTACAGGAGTAGTATTTGTTACTTCTTTATCTCACCGCCTCTAAACCTGATATTTTGTTTAGTGTTTGCATGTGTGCCAGATTTCAATTAGATCCAAAAGAGTTTCGTCTAAGTGCTGCTAAACATATCATCAAATATGTTGCAATAACCTCGAAGATGGGTCTATGATATCCAAAGACGGAGACTTTACTCTCATTGGATATTCAGACGCAGATCTAGCAGGTTGCCGAGTTAAAAGAAAAAACACTTCCGATACCTGTCAATTGCTTGGTAACAGGACAGTATCATGGTTTTCAAGGAAGCAGAGTATAGTAGTTCTTTCAACAACAGAAGCAGAATATGTGGCTCTTGGAAGTTGCTGCTCTCAAATCTTGTGGATTAAACAACAACTAAGAGACTTTAGAATCAAAAATTCGTGCACAGAGATCAGATGTCATAACACTAGCGCAATTAATCTCACCAGGAATCCAATTCTTCACTCAAGAGCAAAGCATATAGAGATTCGACATCATTTTATTAGAGACCATGTTCAAAATGGAGAAGTTAAGATCCAATTTATTGACTCGAAGAATCAACTAGCGAATATATTTACAAAGCCACTGGAGAAAAGTCTATTTGAGTCTATTCGTGTTGAAGAAATCTTTCCAGAATATTTTGAAGCTGACAAAACGTTTCTTTCAGTCTAAAGTCTGCATGTTCGGAGACCGTCAGTTTAAAGTCTGAAGACTTTGTTCTCTCGAGACCCAAGACTCAAGACTCAAGACTTAAGTCTCAAGACTCAAGACTCAAGACTTAAGTCTCAAGACTCAAGATTCAAGACTCAAGACTTAAGTCTCAAGTCTCAAGTCTCAAGTCTTAAGTCTCAAGACTCAAGACTTTATTCTCACTGACAGTCTTTCTAATCCAGTGTTGAAGGAAATCCAAAGCCGAGGTTTATGGTTGAGGATTCGGTCCTATCCTCTGGAATAGATTCTTTGGTTGGATAATCATTTCGGATTCTTTAATTCTTATCTAAGGTCGATTGAAGATCCGATGGTCGACGAAATAATTTTGGATTATTCTATTCTTGGAAACCGAGATCCTGATTGTATGGGCGAACAGGATTGATGGGCTATCATCAGATTCCTTAAATAGCTCGGATGATCTTCTTGATTGATTCCGTCCAACGGGTAGATTGGAGGAATTCCTTTGGTAAGTGCCAACGGCTATGATGGCATGAAGGAGTATAAAAGGAAGACGTTCAAGTTGTTTTAAGTGTGTGATCGATAGAAAAATTCCAGAGTCTGAAGATCCTTGATTGTTAGTTGAGACTGAGCGAAATTGTATACAGAGAGTGTTTATACTTGGTGACGCCTTGAGTGAGTGTGGTAGATCATCTACACCTAGAAATCAAGGAAGATCAACACTGTAACAACTCTTTGATCATAGTGGAATCCAGCCAATCGGCTGTCAGTACAGAAGAGTGGACGTAGGCTTGAATCAAGCCGAACCACTATAAACCGAGTGTTCAATTCTCTCTTTCCCTTACTTAGTCTTGCGATTGAATCTTTAACTGTTGCAGATACTCTAATTGATATCGTGCAAGCTTCGAGAAATTTTTGTATACCTATTCACTCCCCTCTAGGTACTCGTACTAGCTATTTCAATTGGTATCAGAGCTCGTGTTCTTACTTTGTTTGAAGTGTTTTACTTCAGAGTAAAAGATCCATGGCTAGTATGCTAGCACCAGGGCTGATGGAGGGGCAAAGCAATACCAGACCTCCTTACTTCGATGGAAAGGATTACAACATCTGGAAGAACAAGATGAAAGCTTTCCTACGATCAAAGGATCCTCTGGAATGGGACGTTGTGGAAAGAGGAATCACTCCTACTGCTGCATCAATCTCTGAAAGAGGGAAAGAAACTGTTGAAGTCAGCGGAATGTCTCAAGAAGAAATAAACAAGAGACAAGCACTCGATGCTAAAGCAATTTATTCTTTATATTGTGCCTTGTCACCAACTGAATATAACAGAATATCTTCTTGTGTTACAGCAAAAGAAGTTTGGGACAGGTTACATATCACTTATGAAGGGACAGATCGAGTGAAGGAGACCAGAATTAACATTCTTCTTGGTCAATATGAATCCTTCAAAATGAAACCAGGAGAATCTATAACTGACGTGTTTAGTCGTTTTACAGATATTGTCAATGGTCTTGAGAACCAAGGACAAAAAATTTCTGATCCCATGAAGGTGAACAAGCTTCTACGTGGACTCTCCAAGGATTGGAATCATATAAAGACTTCAATAAGAGAGACGCAAAGAATCATGCCATTATCTGTAGATGAACTGATTGGAACTCTTCAGTCTTACGAAGTGGAGCGAATTAATGAAGACGAAGATCCAAGAGGTAAGAAATCTATTGCACTAAAATCAAATGATGACTCTGATGATGCAGATTCTGAAGATGATATGGATGATGAGGAGCTCGCCCTCATGATAAGAAGATTCAGAAAACTGAATAGAAAAGGCAGAAGGTTCATCTCAAAGAAACAAAGTTTTCAGAGACAGCAGACCAAGTCTGTTGATGATGAGGAACCAAACAAAGATGTAGTTTGCTTCGAATGTAAAAAGAAGGGACACATCAGACCCAACTGTCCTCTTCTGAAAAAGAAAAGAGGAAAAGCTGAGAAATCTCGAAAAGCTCTTAAAGCCGAAACCTGGAGCGATACAGAGTGTGAAGAGAGTGATGAGGAATATGCCAACCTGTGTCTAATGGCGCAATCAGACTCAGACTCTGGATCAGACTCAGACAGTGAATTTGAAGTAAGTGATTATAAAATCCCTGTCAAAGTCTCTAAATATATTGATGAGTTATGTTTTAGTCTTAAGACTTCTCTTAAAAAGATTTCCGAACTTAAAAAGGAAAACTCAGTTTTAAAACAAAAGGAAAACATTTTAGAAGAAAAGGTAAAAAATTTAGACATGAATGTTTCTACTCTTAAAGAGAGTGAAGAAAATCTTTCAAAAGAAAATGCTTTCTTAAAAACTGATTTAACAAATATTTCAAAGAAATTTTCAATAGGGTCCGAAAAACTTGAAAAAGTTCTTTCAATCCAAAGACCTTACTTCAATAAGTCGGGTCTAGGTATGACAGCTGAAACAATCCCTTTGATTGATTTTCCGAAAGTAAAAGAAAGAATTAAGAAAAGACCATCAAGAGAGGCTTATAAAAATCATTTCAAAAGAGTTTTTGTAAAGCCTGTAGGTCGAAATGCTTTAAGATGTTCTAAGTGTAACAGTCAGGATCATTTTGAAAAAGAATGTCCTATGGTCTGGAAGCCTGTTAAGAGAGTATGGCCTAATAATGCTCATCCTACTAACACCAAAGGACCCAAGAAAATTTGGGTACCAAAGAAAGCTTGAGACTCTCTTTTGAATGCAGGTCTCTATCAAAAAGAAGGTAAAGTGGTATCTTGACAGCGGATGCTCAAGACACATGACAGGAGACTCAAATAGTTTCATAAAGCTTATTAAAGTAAATGGTGGAAAAGTTTCATTCGGTGGAAATAGCAAAGGAAGTATTGTGGGATTCGGAACTGTGAAAATTGGAAATCTCACAATAAGCAATGTTTCTCTAGTGGAAGGACTCAATTACAATCTACTCAGCATTAGCCAATTGTGTGATACTGGTTACAAGATCTTCTTTCAAGAAGGCATATGTTCTAGAATTAGCAAAGATTCGACTCAGTCTTTTATGGGTCGAAGGCATGGAAACATCTACCTCCTTGATGTAAAGCCAAATGAAGAACAATGCTTAATCTCAATTCAAGATGAAGCAGTTCTATGGCACAGAAAACTTGGCCATATCAACAAGAAGCAATTAGCCAAAATCTCTTCAAAGCATCTTGTTCGAGGTCTACCTAAATTGCCATACCAAAAGTCTGACTTATGCACTCCATGCATTCTGGGAAAGCAGGTAAGAAATTCATTTAAGCAAATAAATCATGTATCTACTAATCATGTACTGCAATTGCTTCATATGGATCTCTTCGGACCAACAAGAACCTAGAGCATTGGAGGTAAGAAATATTGTCTAGTAATCGTAGATGATTATTCTCGTTTTACCTGGGTATATTTTCTTGCAAATAAATCAGAAACCTTTTCGTACTTTGAAAAGTTTGCTAAAAAGGTTCAAAATGAAAAAGGATGTGCTATTTCGAGTATAAGAACAGATCATGGAAGTGAATTTGAAAATCAAGATTTTACGAGATTCTGTGATAAATCTGGTGTTAATCACATGTTTTCCTCTCCTTATACTCCAGAGCAAAATGGAGTTGTGGAAAGAAAGAATAGATCTCTTCAAGAAATGGCTAGAACACTTTTAATTGAAAGTAAAATTTCTTCACGATTTTGGGCTGAAGCTGTTTCAACTGCTTGCTATATTATAAACAGAGTCTTTCTAAGACCTATACTTGATCAAACCCCCTATGAATTGTTCAAAGGTAAGAAGCCTATTGTTTCATACTTTCATGTGTTCGGTTGCAAATGTTTTATTTTGAAAAATGCAATTGATCGAGTTGGTAAGTTTGAAGAAAGATCAGATGAAGGCATCTTCCTTGGATATTCTACATCAAGCAAAGCCTACAGAGTCTACAACAAAAAAAGCCAGTCTGTGGAAGAATCTATGAATGTCAAATTCCAAGACTCAGTGCAAGATGAATCCAGCCAGACTCAGTACGAGGAGACTGAATCCACTCTAGATCTTCAAATGTCTACATCTCAAGAAGCATCTCAGATTCTGGAAGTCCATCATCAAGACACTTATGGAGAATCAAATAAAGAAAGAGATCATCAACCTGGTAACTGGAAGCACAAATCCAGTCATCCCAAAGATCTTATTATTGGTGAACTTAATGAAGGAATCCGCACCAGATCAAAAAGGCATGAAGAATCTAGTGATGTTGCTCTTATCTCTGAAATTGAACCAAAAAGCATAGAAGAAGCTTTATCTGATGAAAGCTGGATCGAAGCTATGCAAGAAGAGCTCAAACAGTTCAACATCAATGATGTCTGGGAATTGACATCTAATCCAAAAGGTAAATCCGTTATTGGAACCAAATGGGTATTCAGGAACAAGATGAACGAAAAAGGAAAAGTCGTACGAAATAAAGCAAGACTTGTGGCCAAAGGATATACGCAAGAAGAAGGAATTGACTATGACGAGACTTACGCACCAGTTGCAAGGTTAGAAGCTATTCGTCTATTACTTGCGTTTGCTTGTTACAAAAATTTCAGGTTATTCCAAATGGACGTCAAAAGTGCCTTCCTAAATGGATTTATCCATGAGGAAGTTTATGTGGAACAACCGCCTGGATTTGAAGACCCAAAGAAGCCAAACTCAGTCTTCAGACTGAAAAAGGCTCTGTATGGTCTAAAGCAAGCACCTCGAGCTTGGTACGACAGACTAAGTAAGTTTTTATTACAGAATGGTTTTGTCAAAGGTAAAGTAGATACTACTTTGTTTATCAAAAAGGAAAACAAAAACTTTTTACTTGTTCAAATATATGTTGATGACATTATTTTTGGATCCTCTAATGAAAGTCTTTGCAAGAAATTTTCTAAGTCTATGCAGGATGAATTTGAAATGAGTATGATGGGAGAGTTGACATTCTTTCTTGGACTCCAAGTAAAACAAATGAAGGAAGGAACTTTCATCCATCAAGAAAAATATGCGAATGATCTTGTCAAAAGGTTTGGATTGGAAAAGTGCAAAAAGACCGACATACCAATGTCATGTTCTCAGAAGATAGACAAGGATGAAGAAGGGAAGAAAGTAGATCAAAAGCTGTACAGGAGCATGATCGGTTCACTTCTTTATCTTACTGCTTCTAGACCTGATATTTTGTTTAGTGTTTGTATCTGTGCTAGGTTTCAATCAGATCCTAGAGAATCACATCTCATTGCTGTGAAACGTATTATCAAATACGTTGCTTCATCTTCAAGCATCGGTCTTTGGTATCCAAAGAGGGGAGACTTTAATCTTCTAGGATACTCAGATGCAGATCTGGCCGGTTGCAGAGTCGATAGAAAGAGCACTTCTGGAACTTGTCAACTGCTTGGAAACAGGACAGTGTCTTGGTTTTTAAGGAAGCAAAGCACTGTAGCTCTCTCAACAACAGAAGCAGAGTATGTAGCTCTTGGAAGCTGCTGTTCGCAAATTCTATGGATAAAACAATAGCTACAAGACTTTGGCATTGAAGACTCATGCACAGAAATCAGATGTGACAATACCAGCGCTATCAATCTCACCAAAAATCCAATCCTTCATTCAAGAGCAAAGCATATTGAGATTCGTCATCACTTTATTAGAGATCATATTCAAAATGGAGAAATCTCGATTCAATTTGTTGATTCAAAAAGTCAACTAGCGGACATATTCACAAAGCCTTTGGAGAAGAATCAGTTCGACTTTATCCGCTCGAGACTCAACATTTTGAAGCTTGAAGAAGTTAAAGTCTAGAGACTCACCAACTCTAAGACTCTGATGTCTTAGACTCTAAATCCTGAGACTCAAGCATTCATGGCTAAAGACTGTAAGTTGTTATTCTATCTAAAAGGTACGAATTATCGTTTATTTTATCTAAAAGGTACGTTCTATTATTCAGATATAATTCGTGTGAAATTTGAAAACTTGTCTTTTTTAAAGAAAGTTAATTTTGGCAGTTATTGATTTATGCCGTTTAAACTTCCCTTTTCAAATCCGAGGTATATATATATACGGTTATTCTACCCCCAATTTTCAAAACCCTAAAAAGCACTCTCCTCTCGATACTGTTTTCTACTCTTTGTTCATTGTCGAGAAAGTGGTCATCTTTTCTTGGGAAAAGCAAGTGAAGGAATCCTCAAATAGACAAAGAAAGATGTCGTCTTCGAGGAAATCATCAAGAATCGCAAACAGGGGACCACAAAGAATGGAGAAGGGACCGACTCACTTCGATCTCACAGAGGAAGAAGACTTACCAAGTCAGCGACAAAGTCCGATTCGCTCTCCTCCACGTCATTCAGCATCTCCTGCCCCACAAAGTGCAAGTCAAAATCTGGAAGAAGAGATAATCGAGGAAGCCGACCCAGTAAGAGTCCAAAGACCTTCTGTTATCTATAAGTTTTATCGTGCGTTGAAAAGCACCGGTTCTTCATTAAATTATATAGATGACTTTCTAAAGGACAAAAATTATGGAAATGAGTATCTTTTTCTGCGGAAAATGGAAGAGTTGGGAATTGCTCCGAAAGGAAGAGCAGAGCAGGCTCTTGCGAACATTCCAAGTGATCCTCGTATGCCAGGACAAAATCTGATTGACGGGAACGATGATGACAAAATGTTCCTTGAATTTAAACCTAGAATGGGTGTGGCAGCAAAGGTGAAAGGAAATCGGATGGATTTGTTTAAATCCAAGGATCAGGAAAAAGTGTATTCCAGGCTGTTGAAAAGAGGGATAATCAATCCTAGAAGTGTTGATTTTGACTTCCTGGACTCCATCAACTTGAACTTAAGAGAGAAGTTGAATTTGCTTCAACTTGAGACTTTCTGCTCTGACTCTACAGACGGGTATGATCAACTGACTGCTTATTTCTATTCAAATCTCAGCTTTTTGGATGCGAATAGAATTTCATTCAGTGTTCGAGACCAAGTCTATGTGGTAGATGTGAGTATGTTGGCAGACATAATTGGAGTTGAACGGGGACGTTATCTCCCAATCAAAGTCTCACCTGCTCGAGCTACTCTGGATCTTGTCAAAGATAGGGATGTAGATAAGAAAATTATCTATTCCAGGATGAATGCCATCAACATTGTGCTTCACAAGATTGTGATCAATTGCCTCAGACCAAAGTCTACGTCAAAGACTTCTGTGTCTCTTCCTGAAGCAAAGTTGATGTATGCGATCAACTCAGGACGGAAGTTTTCTCTCCCGCACACTATTCTTTTCCATATGTACAGAGCAGTGTCAAAAGACAAAGGACAATTGCCTTATCTTGGTCTGGTGACCAAGATCTTCAGACATCTGAATATTGAACTGCCACATTCTTTTTGTGTTCGATCGTGTGATAAGATGGTGGTAGGGTTGAAAATGTTAATGAAGATGCGTCTGCAAGAACTCTCTAAGGCAATGGAGAAATTCAAAGTGAAATCTCCAGTCCAGTCTGTTTCAAAAAGGAAAGGAAAGGAGGCCATTGGTGCTTCATCGAAAAAGAGGAAAAGAACTCCTATCCTGGAGGAAGAAGATGAGGATGAAGATGATGAAGATCCCACTATACCAGCACTGACAAGAAAAAGACGTTCAGTGTCTTATCAGACAGAACCTCAGCAGAGCAGAGAAGAGGAAGCACAGAGAGAGAAGGAGAAAGAAGTTGAGGAAGAAGGAGAAGAAGAAAAAGAACAGTCTGCTGATAAATCTGGAGAGAAGGGAAATAAAGAGAATGATCTTCACTCTTCCCCTTTCGATGTCCTAGAGACAGGGGGAGTTGGCGAGCAAGAGAAGTCTACATCTCATGCTGCTGAAGATCTAAGACAATCTCCAGAAGACCCAGAAGAAGTTCAGGTCACTCAATTACCTGAAGAAGGTGATACATCGATTCCAAATCTGCCAGACCAAACAGAGGAGCCATCGTCTGCATACACACCATCTGAGAAAGTTAATGCCAGTACACAGACGGATGATTATGCAGATTTTCGTAGTATCATGAATATTCTTCTGGAAATGCGTAACCAGATATATGTTCTGGACTGTGAAATCCAAGCTTTGAAGCATGCTGGACAAGCATCTTCAGTCTCTCTGGAAGATAAATTCAAAGACCTCGCTATGCAACTTCAAGCAAATGCCAAGAGAGAAGAGGTAGCTCATCTGCGAGAAGACCTGAAGAAGCTCGAAGGAGTAGTCCAGTCCATTGGGGATTTCCAGATCGTGCGCATTCCCAAGCAGAAATGACTATTTTCTCACCCTTTTCAATGCTGACAAAAAGGGGGAGAACAAATTTGAACTATCATTTCATCATTTTTTTTACTTTGACCTTTGTGGTTATGATTAGTTTTGAGTATGACTTGAGATTTTAAACTTGGGTGTGAATTTGACTGAATTGGCTGTGGATTATGAACTTGACTGGTTGCATTTATTCAAGTGTTGTTATATGGTGTTTCTCATGAAAGACTAACCAATTTTCTGTGGATGCAGAGTCTGGTTGTTTTATTAATCTTTATGAGTTAGCCATATTGCTTGAGAAATGTTTTGCAGGTCAAAGTTGTTCAAATCTTCAAGAAAGTTTTGTCACCATCAAAAAGGGGGAGATTGTTGAAGAAATCTTTCCAGAATATTTTGAAGCTGACAAAACGTTTCTTTCAGTCTAAAGTCTGCATGTTCGGAGACCGTCAGTTTAAAGTCTGAAGACTTTGTTCTCTCGAGACCCAAGACTCAAGACTCAAGACTTAAGTCTCAAGACTCAAGACTCAAGACTTAAGTCTCAAGACTCAAGATTCAAGACTCAAGACTTAAGTCTCAAGTCTCAAGTCTCAAGTCTTAAGTCTCAAGACTCAAGACTTTATTCTCACTGACAGTCTTTCTAATCCAGTGTTGAAGGAAATCCAAAGCCGAGGTTTATGGTTGAGGATTCGGTCCTATCCTCTGGAATAGATTCTTTGGTTGGATAATCATTTCGGATTCTTTAATTCTTATCTAAGGTCGATTGAAGATCCGATGGTCGACGAAATAATTTTGGATTATTCTATTCTTGGAAACCGAGATCCTGATTGTATGGGCGAACAGGATTGATGGGCTATCATCAGATTCCTTAAATAGCTCGGATGATCTTCTTGATTGATTCCGTCCAACGGGTAGATTGGAGGAATTCCTTTGGTAAGTGCCAACGGCTATGATGGCATGAAGGAGTATAAAAGGAAGACGTTCAAGTTGTTTTAAGTGTGTGATCGATAGAAAAATTCCAGAGTCTGAAGATCCTTGATTGTTAGTTGAGACTGAGCGAAATTGTATACAGAGAGTGTTTATACTTGGTGACGCCTTGAGTGAGTGTGGTAGATCATCTACACCTAGAAATCAAGGAAGATCAACACTGTAACAACTCTTTGATCATAGTGGAATCCAGCCAATCGGCTATCAGTGCAGAAGAGTGGACGTAGGCTTGAATCAAGCCGAACCACTATAAACCGAGTGTTCAATTCTCTCTTTCCCTTACTTAGTCTTGCGATTGAATCTTTAACTGTTGCAGATACTCTAATTGATATCGTGCAAGCTTCGAGAAATTTTTGTATACCTATTCACCCCCCTCTAGGTACTGTTACTAGCTATTTCAATTCGCACCAGGACATTATTTCTCTTACCCAGTAAAGTATGGATGTGCACAAGACTCAAAATGTAAAGTCCGAATGTGTTCAGACTCAGAAAGCCAAGAATAATAATCGTAAGTTATTTCTAAACTTTAAATTTGGAAAGGTACGGCTGGTTATTTATCACTAATTGATTGAAGTCATCTTTCCAAAAAAAATTTACTCTTTCAAAAAGGCAGTTATCAATTTTGAAAAGACAGTTATTTTCAAAAATGTATTTTTTTTTTATTTTCCGTTTTACGACGTTTCATTTACCTCATTTCACTTGCCTTATATAATTCCAAGACTTGTCTTCTTCGTTTTTACACTGAAACCCTAGAAAACAAAATTCCTATTTGCTCTCGCTTTCACCCTCGATCTGTCAAAAAGTTATCTCCTTTTTCGAGCAAGTGGTGAATTCCTCTCTTGAAGTGACAATGTCTTCGAGAAGATCTTGAAGGATTGCAAGTAGGGGACCACGATCTATGCCTGAGGATCCTACCCATTTTGACTTAACTGAGGAGGAAGATTCTTCACCCCCACTTCATTCAAGTCAGCAACAACCTTCTCAACTGCGTCAATCCTCTCCACCGACTCAACATGAAGAAGAAGTCATAGAAGATGCTGAACTCGTAAGAACTCTGACTCCAAAGGTAGCTTAGAAACTTTACTCTAATCTAAAGAGAGGAGGTACACCGATGTCCTTAATCAATGAATTCTTAAAAGATAGAGGATTCAAGAATGAAACTATGTTTTTGAGAGATTTGGAAAGATTGGGAGTTGTAGAGAAATGAACGCCTGACAGAACGTTTGAGAACATACCAAGTGATCTATTCTATGGCTCTACAAATCAACTTCAGGAAGACGATGAACGGATGTTTGCTCATTTTCGGCCTAGATCTGGTGTGGCTGCAAATGTTACTGATGGCTCAAATATGTTTAGATCGAAGAGGCACAAGAAGGTTTATTCGAAACTTCTAAAGAGAGGGGTTATGAACCCTAAAACTATTTATTTTGACTTTCTTGATTCAATAAAGGTCAATCTCCGTGAGAAGTTTGCTTTACTACAACTAGAACGATTTTGCTCTGAATCCACTGCTGCTTTTCCAGAACTCACTGCGTACTTTTATTTGAACCTATCTTTCTTGAATGCAAATAGCTTTGTTTTCACTATGAAGGACAGAGAGTTTTTAGTGGATACAAACACACTGGCCAACATTATTGGGGTGGAAAGATCAAGTTTCCAACCAATTAATGTGTATATTGCTCATGCTATTCTTTCTTTGGTGAGAGACAGGGATGTTGATAGCAAAATCTCTTACTCGAGGATAAGTGCCTCCAACATATTGCGGCATAAGATTATGATAAACTGCATTCGTCCTAAATCAACATCCACAACAAATGTGTCTCGATCGGAAGCTAAGTTGATGTGTGCTATCAACTCTAGATATAAATTCTCCTTGCCTCACACCATTCTGTTTCAAATGTACCGCACTGTGGAAAAAGATAAAGGGCAACTCCCTTATTCTGCTTTTATTTCGAGACTCTTTCGACACTTCAAAATTCACATCCTTGCACCACTATACTTGTCAACCATTTCTCCTATGGTGATTAGGTTCAAAATGGTGACAAAGATGAGATTGAAAGAATTGAACAAAGTGTTGGAGCATGTGAAGGAAAAGTCTCCCACAAAAGCAAAACAAGACTCTACCGCTGCGAAGAGAAAATGGAAGGAGCCCATGATTGCTCCTGTGAAGAAGAAAAGAAGTCTCATCCTGCAAGATGAAGAAGATGATGATGAACTAACCATAGCAACTTTGAGAAACTTAAAGAGTTATGTAAGCTTTCGTGAGACAAGAGAAGAGCTAGGAGAAGAGGAAAGAGAGAGAGAAGCCACAGAAAAGGCAGAAGAACAAAGGAGGACAGAGGAAGGAAGAAGAGAAGCAGAAGAGGAAGAGGAAGAAGAAGAAGACCAAGATTAGGGTCATGAGTTCGAGCCAACCTTGGCTATCTCATTATCTAGTGCATCTGCAGATAAGGAAACTTCACCTACTCCACCTAAGGGCATTAAAACAGGGAGAGTTGTTGATCCAAAATGTATTTCTTCATCTTTGCTTGCTAGTGATATGAGTCGATTTGCAGCAGACCCTGAAGATGTGTATGCCTCGCACCATCCAGAAGACAGTCATGATGAACATTCTACTGAGAATCCTTCAATTCTCAAAATCCCCATCCTTGACATAGCTGGTTTTAGTGATACATCTGTTCAAACGATAGACTTTTCAAGATTGCTAGAAGTTCTTTTGGACGTCAGAAAGCAGCAATATGCCATGGGATTTGAGATACAGGATCTCAAGAATGCATTCAAGGCCACTTCAGTATCATTGCAAGAACAGTTGAACACCTTGAAGCTTCAATTTCAATCTTTGCAGGGTGAGGCTATTCCGTTGCTGAAGCAGAGTTTTGACAGGCTTAAGAAGACAATGCATTCTATGGGAGAATTCACACTTGTTCGCCTGCCCAAACAACCTTGATTTTAACTCCATCTCTTTGGTCATTTCTCCACTTTTTGCTGCTGACAAAAAGGGGGAGAGGTTTTATGGCAGATTTGATTAACTCTATCTTTTTGATTTTCTGTGTTGAACTTTTGAACTTCTTTGTTTGGTGTGGTTTTTAGACTGGCTTGGATTGTTGATGCTTGCAACTTAAGCTATTATTGATTACATTAAAATAGTTGTGTTTACTGTACTAACATGTTTTCTATGGTTGCAGAATTGCTACTATTTCTATCTTAATCTCTAATTTACATCTATAAGAAATCTTGGTATGCTTAAGTGCTATTTTGCAGGTCAAAGTGTCCAAATCTGCAAGAAAATTTTGTCACCATAAAAAAGGGGAGATTGTTGGAGAAAACTTCCTTATCTGTTTTGAAGTTGACAAAACGTTTCCCTTTACCAAAGTCTGAAGTCCGCTAGACTCAAGATTTAAAGTCTGCCCTTATTAACAGTTTCTAGACCGACGGAGAAATCTTATTCAGTTGCAAGTTTATCTTTAAGGATTTGATTCGTTTGGTTGAACATTGTCTCACGACTGGAGATAGCGTCTAAAAGATCTATTATTCATATTGCAAATAAATCAAGTAATTCAGATCCGTTGTTTGATGAAGTAAACTTGGAAGGTTCTACTTATGGAAACCTAGATCCTGATTGTATGGGCGAGCAGGATTGGTGGGCAATCCTCACATTTCTTAACTAACTCGAGATCTCCCTAATTAATTCTGTCCAACGGGTAGATTGGAAGAACTCCTTTAGAAGGTGCCAACGGTTATGAAGGCATGGATGAGTATTTAAGGAAGACGCT
Source organism: Eucalyptus grandis x Eucalyptus urophylla (assembly GCA_028830015.1). Classification (NCBI taxonomy): domain Eukaryota; kingdom Viridiplantae; phylum Streptophyta; class Magnoliopsida; order Myrtales; family Myrtaceae; genus Eucalyptus; species Eucalyptus grandis x Eucalyptus urophylla. The sequence goes on along the minus strand of CM054198.1, from coordinate 25,615,095 downwards.
CTAGTTATTCGAGTGTGTGCGAGATAGAAAAATTCCAAAGTCTGAAGTTCCTTGTTCTTTACTAATTTAATTGTTAAGCGTACATTTGTACTCAAAAGAGAATTTTGATACTTGAGAGACCTTGAGGAAGTGTAGCAGAGCCTCTACACTGTGGAATTAAGGACGTGATACTGTAATGACTCTTTTGATTCATAGTGAAATTCAGCCAATGGGCTGTCAGTGCGGGAGAGTAGACATAGGCTTGGATTAAGCCTAACCACTATAAATCTTGTATTCTTATTCTCTTCCCTGAATTCCTTTACTTTGTTAATAACTCAATTTAATTGTTATAGCCTAATTTTCTCTACAAAATCTATTGTCAACCAAACTCAGGTTAAAAGTAAAAGTTTTACCTTATATTTTACAAAATCTGTTTTTGTACCTATTCACCCCCCTCTAGGTACTCATACAAGTCCTCTCATTGTTAAGTTCAAATCAAAAGGGGAAAAACATAGGATTTTGAATAATAGACCTTGGCTATTCTCCAACCACTTAGTCATTTATAGCCCTGGACTCCTAACACTCCTCTGCATTGCTACGACTTTACCACCTGTGCTTTTTGGGTCCAATTTTTCGAGCTCCCATTAGAATGGTGCACTGAACATATGTTAAGCAAAGCTGTGCGACGTGTAGGTTAGGTGTTAGAAGTTAAAGTAGAATAGAGAGAAGGTTTATCTCTAAAAGCTGGACAAGTCCAGGTAGAACTCAATTTACAGGAACCACTCACCACGGGCCAGCTTCTTAAATTGGATGGAAAGACATTATGGTTAGATTTTCACTATGAATGCCTATCTCACTATTGCTACTCTTGTGGTGTTTTAGGCCACTATGCAATGTACTGTAAAACCTTTCCATTCGATACGGAAAAAATGGAAGGCAAGGACAACCTTTATTACGATCAATGGCTACGTGCAGAGGTTCAAGAACATAGCCCATTTTGGCGTACCTTTTATGAGACCAAACCATCCCGGGAGGAGATAGAGGAGGTTATCCTTGAGACCCCTCAGTCGCCTACCAACTTGATCCTTGTCCATCAACCTCACACCAACTAACAAAAGGAAGTTGTGGAATTCCCAGGTAAGGGCCAAATCATTACTGTTGCAACACCACTTCAATGGCAACCACTCATCCAGGCACCTGCAGCCCCTGTTGCAGCAGAACCAATCACCAAAATGAAGAAAGCAGCGATAGGTTCATCAAAATCCAAGAAACTAAAACACACTCGTTTGCACCCAAAAGCTGAACCCATCAAGAAAGCAAAGCAATATAGCACGTCTAACGTGTGCATTCATATATCAGAGGGACTCGATGAAACTCAACTACAGGATACCCCAATCTTTGTGGCAATAGAATCCAATAGTTAGGCATTGGTGGTTGGCCCAAAACAGCCACCAAGTAACAAATGAAGCTAATTAGTTAGAACTGTCAAGGTTTGGGCAATCCCTTGGCAATCCAAGCACTAAGGGCCATCAAGACCCAAGAAAAGCCCGACATTCTTTTTTTGATGAAGACCAGAAACCAAGAAGTGCTACTCAAAAGGATGCAAAATAGGTTGAGATTCCCAAATAGTGTTATTGAAAATCCAATTGGCTTGGCTGGCAGCTTAGCGGTGTTTTGGTGTGACGTCCTGAAATTCGACCCCGTTTCGATAAAGTGAAATGGGCATTTCGTCGGCGTGCCTATAGCCTTTTTCTCTGAGCTGATCACTCACGAGTTAACTAACCTATTAGGTAAAGCCGTTAAGGGATGTATCAGCTGTAAAATCCCTAAAAGCTACCTAATTGGTTGGATTGAGCTAAAATCACGTCTGATCGATTTTTAACCACGAAATTGAACTCGATTTCGGGAATCGAATTTTAAGCGCGTCATAATTCTTATTTTTAGGATCCTGTCTCATCGCTCGTCAATTTATTGACGAGTCCGAAATTTCAATAAAGAAATTATCGGAAGAAAATTTGAAGCCCAAGTGAAAATAGAAAGGAAAAGGAAAAGTGAAAAGGAAATTTTTGCATAAAAGAAATATGCATTTCCTTTTCCTTTTTCCTCTCTCCCTCTCCTTTCTTTTCTTTCTTTTTCTTTTTTCTTTCTCTCTCCTCTCCCCTTTTTCCCCTCCCCCTCGTGCGACCCCCACCGCTCACTTTCCCTCTCTCTTTCTTTGACCGGTCCAACCCCATCCTCTCTCTTCTCTCTCCTCTTTCTTCTTCCTTCCCTCACGGCAGAACCAGCTCCTATCTTCTTCTTCTTTCTTCATGCTCGAGCGAACCAGGAGTTGCAGCTCGCCGAGAACCGCTCGCCGTTCGCCGCACCGCCGCACCGCCGCCCGCGCCCGCGCGCCCGCCGCCGCCCGCGTGCGCCCAGACCGCGTGATCTAACTCGGCCCAGCTGCTGTTCGCTTCTGCTCCAGCTTCGTCCGGCCACCCTCCGGCCACCGTGGGCCACCGCCAACCCCGCCGGACCTCCCCCTCGTCCCCCTCGCCCTCCGCCGACCTTCCCCCGCCGCCCTAGCCGCCGGAGCTGCTCTGTTCAGCCGCGGCCAGCAAACCCACGAAGTGGGTTTCCAGCACTTCGGGCCCGCTTTTGGGCCATTTCCCGGCCCCGAACCCGAGCCGTGCTTTGGGAACAATCGTTCCTCGCGTCGCCGCCGTCGGATTGATCCGATTTGCGCGCGATTTGGTGAGTAATCTCACTAATCCGGGATTAGTGGCTAATTATGCTTTAAGCTGGTTTAGATTTAATTAATTATGTTTAGGTTGTTAGATTAGAATAAATTAGCAATTATTAGTCAATTGTGATGTGATTTAGATAAATTGATTGTGTAATTAGCAAGTAGACATGGTCTACTATTTATTTGAGGTGTCTCGGGATTTTTCCCGACCCTTAGTGGGCTCCAATTAGGCTTTTCGGGCCTAAGTGGATATTTTAGTATTTAAATATTAATTTTCGGAATTAAATTAAATAATTATTTATTTTCCGAAAATTCAAGGGAGATAGTTCGGAACCGGAATATTGTGCTGATGACTGTGGTGAAGTCCGTTTATTTAATCGGGCTTTAATTTGAGCTAAATGGGATTTTAATATTAATTATTTAATATTCGAAATTAATTAATAAATTATTTATTTTCCGAAAATTCAACTGAGATGATCTGGAACTGGAAAATTATGCTGATGAGCGTGGTGAAGTCCGTTTATTTAATCGGGCTTTATTTTGAGCTAAATTGAATTTTTAATATTAATTATTTAATTTTCGAAATTAATTATTTAATTAATTATTTTTCAGAAATTAAGAGGTTGATGGCCGACGACCGAAATCTCGTGCTGATCGTCGTGACGCAGTTCGTTTATTTATTTGAGCTCTACGTTGTATGGAATTGAATAAATTGTGATATTTTAGGGATTTACCCTAAGTTGATTGGAATTGATTGTGATTGAATTGTTGATCGGTAAATGGCCAAGTATGTTATTAAGCATTTATAATGCTTTGTTGACTTGATTTAATTATTTGATTGAGAAATCGTTGGGCATTGGTTGTCGATATTGAAAGTGAGCTGGTAACCACTGCAAAGAGGATACGTGGCTCGGTGAATTGGAATGTCACCTGGAAAATGCACGTGAGTTCAGTGGTTGAATATGTCACCTTGGCGAAAAGGTCGCCTGAGAGAATGCACGTGGCTCGGAGACTCGGTATGTCGTCCTGGAGAATGCACGTGGCTCGGTGACAGGATTTGGCATCTAAAAGGACACGTGGCTCGGTGATCTGATGCGTCACTTTGGTAAGCGAGTACCTTAGAGAATGCACGTGAGTCCAGCATTCCGGAATGGCATCTAAAAGGGCACGTGGCTCGGTGAATTGATGCATCACCTTGGTGAGATAGCACCTTAGAGAATGCACGTGGGCCCGGGCATCGTAAAAAGGACACGTGGCTCGGTGGCTTGATGTACCACCTTGGCGAAGAGGTCGCCTTAGAGAATGCACGTGGGTCCGAGGTTTGAGGCACGTGACTCGGAGACTTGGAAGGTCGTCCTGGAGAATACACGTGGCCTAGTTTTTAAATATCCCACAGTGGGGATTGAATTGTATGACATGTAATCGACTAGTTCGATTTGTTGGAAGCGAATGGCTGTTTATTGTGAATTGCACTGACTTGCAGGTGGGATCAGAGGCCAAGGTAAGTCCTCTACCCTGTGCGTGTTTAGGCAGCCTTTAGTATAATAGTTTTCTAATCGGGCTTAGTGGGGTAGAACTCGCTGAGACGTAGTCTCATCCCAGTTTGGGGAAAACCATTTCAGGACCCCGCTGAAGAGCTGAGGAGGAGGAATCCGAAAAGGAGAACTCGGAGGTGAGATCTGAAGGAAAGCACTTTTGGAAGAAGAAGACAAAATTGAGAGGGGCCCTGAGTACGGCCTAGTTCATCTAAGTTTCTGTCTTCTTTTGAGATACCCATTTTGATGTGAATAGTTATGAAAGGGTTTGTGGTTTGTATAAAAGTGTGGTTATAAATTTCAATATGAAAAATATGGCCATGCTTTTCTATCCCATCGTTTTATTGTCTGGGGATTTTAACTGCTTCCGCATGTGCTTAATAAATTGAAAGGGGTCGGCGATACATTCTCCTGGGATATCGCATATTAAAATCGACCAAGGTAGAAGGGTGTGTGCGTGCCCGAGGATCGGGGCGTGACATTTGGAATGAGGGGGTCTCTTTAACAGTGGAATGGCAGACTTTAGCTCTTATTGATATGGTATGTACATATAATGAACACGGAACTATAATGTGCCTTACTTGTTTACATGCGCCGACTATGTACCAACTCAGACATATGTTATGGGATGACTTGAGACAAATTAGTCATTATAATATATTACCTTGGGTGTATGTTAGTGATTTCAATGAAATAATTTATTCTTGGGAGAAAATAGGCAAAAGACCAGCAAACTAACATTGCAAGCACACCTTTCGTGAACTTTTTTTTTTTTTTACCATCGTGAACTGTTAAATGATTGTTCTTTGATGGACGTGGCAAGCAAAGGTTGTGCTTTCACATGGGTTAACAACAGGGGTGGAGATGAATGTGTAAAAGAAAGGTTGGACTAGGTGCTTTGTACAATGGATTGGAGAGTTACCTTTCCTGCAGCTAAAGTTTTCGCCTTACCTGCACTTGGTTCAGATCACAGCCCGATCCTATTAACAACTGCAACAATTCCTGGCAAAAGAAGGAAGATCTTTATTTTTGAATCCTTTTGGTTACAAGACCAAGAGTGTCGCACAATCATTGCTGCGTCATGGCAATCTTCCCAGGCTAGAGGTATGAACCTACCTCAGAAGTTAAAGGATGTTTCTAAAGCCCTTACTAGCTAAAGTCGATCCAAGTTTTCTCATGGTCATAATCAAATCAATCTCTTCAAGCAGCAGCTCCAAAACCTTATCAATCAACCCAATGGTCAATATAACCAAGTGGCGGTTACTCATATAAAAGATAAAATACAACTATTATGGCAACAGGAGGAACAATAATGGGCAATGCGTTCAAAGCTCAATTCGTTTAGATGGGGGGACAAGAACACCAAATTTTTCCATGCCACTACTATCCAAAAGCGGCAGCGCAATCGCATTAGCATTAGCATGTTACAAAATGAGCATCATCAATGGGTACATGAACCTAATCTTTTGAAGGACATGACATTAGGCTTCTTTCAAAATTTGTATAGTTCTGTGGGATATCGCGAATATAGGCCTATTCTTGCGCAATGCCCATCTATGGTGATAGAGGAGATGAATGCTACTCTAATAAATGAGATCACTCTAGAGGAAGTCCAAAACGCTGCTTTTCAAATGGGAGCATCCAAGGCTCCAAGACCCAATGGCTTAAATGGACAGTTTTACCAATCCCATTGGAATATTTTAAAGGAAGATATTTTTCTTTCTGTCAAAGATTCTTCCATTCCAGAGTGATGCGACCAGAATTCAATAGGACATTACTCTCTCTTATCCCAAAAACTCCTCATCCAGAACAGTTAGACCAATATCGACCTATCAATCTTTGCAATTTTATATACAATATCATCTCAAAGGTTTCTACGAATAGACTGAAGCCTTAGTTACCTAAACTGATAGCTACGAAACAATGAGCTTTTGTCAGTGGACGTCAAATCCAGGATAATGTTCTCATGGTCCAAGAGGTTCTCCATCAAATCAGGACTCGAAAGAGGAAAAATAATTTTCAGGCTATCCAATGACATGCAAAAAGCCTATGATAGGGTGGAATGAGATTTTCTATAGGACTAGCTCACTCAGCTAAGGTTTCATGCACAATGGATTCAGTGGGTGATGCAGTGTATAACAACAGTTTCCCTTAGTGTCAAGTTCAATGGCGAACCTCTACCCTACTTTTATCCGACTAGGGGCTTAAGACAATGAGATCCTCTTTCTCCGTACCTATTTATCTTGGTGGCAAACGTCCTCTCTACACTTATTACTCAAGTTGTAAATATGGGCAATATCAGAGGCATAACTTTAAACAGGTGGTGTCCTACCCTATCTCTTTTTTTTTTTTTTTTTGCTAATGACCCTATATTTTTCTTAGACGGAAAACTCCTGGAATGCCAGAACTTAGCCAATATTCTACACCAATATTGCTAAGCCACAGGACAAGAAGAAAACCGCAACAGATCTGGTATCTTTTTTAGTAAAGCTTGTCCTCATAACCTTCAAGTGAATTTAGCTAGAGAATTACATGTCCCTGCGCTAGCCAAGACTGACAAATATCTTGGTATACCGTCAGACTAGGGGAAATCTAAAAGGGGAAGGGTAAACTCTAAGTTGGAAGGTTAGAAAGAACAACTAATCTCTAAAGGTGGCAAGGAAATTTTGATTAAAACAGTCATCCAAGCACTCCTGCAATATGCCATGTCAATCTTCAAAATTCCTCTGTCTCTATTCAAGTCTATCGAACAAAAAATTGCCAGTTCTAGTGGCAACCTCATAGTAGCAAATCTGGTATTCACCAGAAGAAATGGGACACTCTTAAGGATAGAAAAGACACGGGGGACTAGGTTTTTGGGATCTCATTGCGTTCAACAAGGCTTTACTGGGTAAACAAGCTTGGCGTATAATACAACAACCACTTTCTTTATGGAGCAAACTCTTTAAATGATTATATTTCCATTCTAAAGAATTTTGGAATGCTAATAAAGGGTCTAGACCCCCCTAGGGATGGCAAAGTTTATTACTAGTCCAGGATTCTATATTACACAATCTCCAATGGTCAGTAGGCGACGGACAATGGATCAATATTAGAGAGGATAAGTGGCTTTCTAGTGGAATCATCGGTGGGTCAGGCCCTAGAGGCAAAGCTAAGTAGGTGGCAGACTTTATAATCCAAAACCAAAATGCATGGAATAAATCCCTCCTTCGACAAAACTTCGATGATCGGACTATAAATGAATCCTCTCAGTACAGATTCGGCCTCCCTATACTACTGACAAAATTATTTGGAAATGGCAACTCAATGGTAAGTATACGGTAAAGAGCGGTTATAATTCTATAAGAGCACTCACCCACAGGGACATACATAGTACTACTTCCTCATCTTACCAAACACCTCGAAAGCTATGGAATATAAAATTTGGACCATGCAGCCCCCCCCCCCCCCAAAGAGACCACATGAAGCTTCACATCTTCATGTGGTCTCTTTGCCAAAATGCCTTGCCTACAAAGGATAACCTTTTCCACAGACATATCATCCCAGACCCAATTTGCCAACTGTGTACAGAACAGGTACCGGAAACTACAGAACACATCTTCCTATCATGTACTTGGACACAAGCTATATGGTCTCATCCACAAGTCAATTTAACATCCCACCTTCACAGTGTTACAAGAATCGACAGATGCTTAGCAGACTTACTAGAAAACGGGAATGCCTTACCTGATATGGAGACAATGACTTCTATTATGTGGCAAATCTAAAAAGGCAAAAACAACCTTGTATTTCGCCAGAAACAATCGAATCCTGAACAAATTGTACAATCAACTCTTGCAAATTACAGATCCACCCGCCTCTGCAATAGGGCGTCGTTGAAACCGAGATTGCAATCATCAAATCTTGCTCATATGTGGCGTCCACCAGAGCCTAGAGTTATTAAAATCAACATAGATTGAGCTTACCCGATATCTCACAACAAAGGCATAGTAGCTTGTGTGTGCCGCAACTCTGTTGGCCACCTGCTCGATGGTTTTACTAGCACCATTGCCGCATTTTCGGCACTACAAACAGAGACACAAGCTTTGATTCTTACCCTTAAGTTTCTGCTGCAAAAAGGAAAGAACCATGATCATATCCTACTGGAATCCGACTGCTCGATGCTGGTGGATGCGGTAAGAAACCCTAATTTGATTCCTTGGCAACAGAGAGCTTTGTTTGCTGAAGGTATGGCGCATCTACCCCGTTTTTCCCATCTCTAGATCCAACACTGTCGATGGGCTGCCAATTTCATTACCGATTGAGCTGCCAAATCCCATGGGCTTTCCTTGCTCCCCTCAAATTGGGCTGTCTCTCCTCCTCCTCACCTCTTGGATCTTTTGTATTCTGAAGCTTTGTACAGCAATTGTTCATATGTGCATTAATATCTAATACCGCTGTTTTCGACAAAAAAAAAATGGAAGGCTTTTAAGTTCTTTTCTTAAAAATTCTTTTTGACCTACCAAGGCTCGGAAGGTTGAAGCATACTACAGACTCGACGTTTCTTTGTTGTTAATGTTAAATATATCAAGCGCTGCTTGTTTACTGTTTATGATGACTTTATATGTTATGAAATTAGGGTATTCCAAAGAGGCTTGTGAGAAAGTGCGGCAAGACTCTTCCCAAAACGTTGCATTTGAGGGTTCCAAACGGTGGAAGTTGGAGGGTGGTGTTGGAAAAATGGGATGATTTGGTTTGGTTATCAAAGGGATGGAAGGAATTAGTGGAGCATTAATCTATTTGTGAGGGCCACTTTTTAGTCTTGAAATACGTAGAGGACTCAAATTTTCACTTGCTCATATTTGACAAAAGTGTTCCGGAGATAGGTTATCCGCCAATGAATGTTGATAGCAGGAAATCGAACCTTGACACTGTCGAATTTGTTCTGCCTAAATTGGGGGATGTTGATGATCACTGTAATCCCTCAGTCGGACCTCAAAGTCTAGATGGTTTCTCGTTGAAGAGAAGAGAAGGATAAATTGCATCTGAAACCATATCATCACAAACTTCTCAAGGTGATGAAATCCGATTCCGTTAATTTTGTCGTAGATGCTACCATTTCCCATGCAATTGGACTCGTATCGGGTTCCAAATCAAAAGGCGTCTGAATTGATCAAGGAGCAAAGTTTCAACAACAAGATTCAGAAGGTGTATGAATCGTAGCCTATTAATAATGCATATTGTGACGTCCCAAATTTCACATAGCCATATCGTGAGCCACGGAAGATCATTTTAGTATCGACGAGTGCATTTAATTAGTTCACATGTTTTTTTTTTAATTATTTAAGGAAACTTAGGGATGGTGACTCTAATGTGGCATCCGAGAATCCCGACGACCCGATATTTTACTTTTGAAGAAAAGGAAATTCGTCTTTAAATGGCCATATGGACAATTGCACCAACGGCCGCATTATTTTATCTCCTGGACCGAACCTTTTATGTGCATACTTCTTTAAACCACACCACACAACTATACCAATTAAGTATATATGGAATAAGAGAGGAATTTGGACATTGGTCAATTTATTTTTTGTGCCGAAGGAATGGAATTCGGTCACGCATGAGGGACACGCCTGCTGAAAAATTAAGAATAAAATTTTGAGGAGTTGGACTGTACGCAAGAATTTCGGTTATATCCTTATACATGAAGCAAATTGATTTTGGGAATATTTATTGATTTCTATGGAAACCAAAATGCCTTATAATGGTGCCGAAAATTATGGGCTTATTATTATTTTACTATGGGCCATTTAAATTGGACATTTTGGCCTCAATTTTTCAGGCCCAAGCAAGCCCAAGAAGCCCACAAGGCTGTCGACCAAAAGGGGGGGAGAAACCGGATGGGGAGGCCACGCCACCCTCTCCACTTGTTCTTTTCTTGAAGCCACTTGTCTCCTCCTTGAAGTCATTTGTCACTTGCATGCAAGATTTAATTAGTTAACTAATGAAAGAAAACAAAGGAATTCGGAACTAAGGAGAGAGAAGGAGAAACCGAGAGTTCGAGCGAGAGAGCGGGTGCGTGGGCATGAGCCACGAGGGAGGAAGAGGAGGATCACCTTCCGCCATGTCCGAGCTGCCGCCGTCAACGCCGCCAATCCCCGTCACCGATTGAGCTACGTTCAAAGTCCGAAGTCTCAGTTTTTGGTTGCCGAGCAAGCTAAGAGTTAGAGGCAAGTGGAAGTTCATCAACCTATGTCTTTGCATGCTGCAATTTTCTGGTGAAATGCTGGTAGATGTGAGAAAATGCAAAATAGGAAGCTGCATGTTGAGTTTTTGGATGATAGAGATGAAGATTGAATGCTGAAATGTGAAGGATTGAATGTGATGTTGCTGTTTTGTGTGGGATTGAACTAAACGAGTAATAGATTAAAGCTACCAGCCATTACATGTTGTATTAGGGCCTTGTGTGTTTCGAAAATTGGGTGTGAGATGGCTGTGTGGATCAAGCAAGGTGAGGAAAGGGTTGCCGAGGGAAAGGATGTGGTACATGTTGAGATGAGGGAGTTTAGGGATGAATGTATGCATTGAACCGAGCTGTGGAAGGTTTTTCTGTCAATAAGAACTTGCTGAAAGTGTTCTTAGATGCTGTGGAAGAGACTTAAAGGGTTGTAAGATAGATTGGTAGAGAAACAAATGACTTGATTGAATTAGGAATGAAGAAAATTGCATGTGCCAACTCTGTTTTGGAGAAAGTTAGATGGAAAGTCCTTTTTAATTGTATCGCTTTGATTTATAGATGAAAATAAGGAAAGAAACTATTTTATTTAAAGATTACATCCATTAGATGGAGTTCGGCATCTAGCTATAGCCATAAGAAGGTGAAAATATGAAGATAGGAGTAAATCTATTGAAAACCAGTACTCTGTTTTATAGAGAACGGCTTGATCTTTGATGATTCCGTGAATTTTCTGAAATTTTATAGATAGAATTTGACTTCAAACCCCTAATTAAAGTTGTAGGAAACATCCTTAGGAATAACATATCAAAATTAGAAGACAAACGGATGAGATTTAGCTGATGAAATGAATTTTCTTCTGTAGGTGCTGCATCTGAAAGTTACTGCAGAATTTTGAAGGAAACAGCAAACTATTACTTTTTATACACAGAGAATTTGACTTAGTGTCCTTCACGAAATTTCTTCCTTTTGGTCTCATCTATAACATATCAAAATTTCAGAATTTTATAAGTTCATTTGGAAATTATTCCAAAATTTTTACCAGAACTGTGCATTTCAATGATTAAGTTATTTTGTTTCGAATTTGCACAAATTGTCCCAAAGATGAATATATCTTGAATTGTTATGTGACATGATGATACTGGCATTGGCATATTATGCAATATTGATATTTGATGAAGGATTCTTGGGACATCTTGTTATTGCATTGAAAGGTGTTTTTGGAAATTAAGATGTTAATTGTTGCCGTTGGACCCTCGGGTCAACGATGCCCGGAGAGTCGGGATGCCCTAACGATCGAATGAGTCGATGCCTTGTGAATGCCCGGTGGCCCTAAGTGGCTGAATGTCGGAGGTCTTTCTTCAGGAGCTTCAGGATGCCCAGTTGTATGCTAGTCGGTACGTAAATCCGGAGGGCCAGGGTAACCATTCTCATGGTGAGCCTCAGAGGGTTTTTCTCGTGATGCCAGGTGGGGTACGAGATGGCCGGAGGCGTGATATGCTCCAAATGCCCGGTGGCCCTAAGTGGCTGAATGCCGAAGGCTTTCGTGATGCCAGGGTGGATGTGAATGCCCGGAGGGACACAAACATTGGTCCTTTGGGGGATGAAACCTTTTGAATGATGAAATGGATGATTCTAATATATGTGTGTTGGTCTAGTTATAGGACTAAGTTGTATGGCATGAAATGGGACATGTCATTACAGTTTGGCCCTATGATCGAGACTTGTGTAAACGGACATGTCATCCATTGAAACTACATTTGCCATTGTGTTGAAGAATTTCATGATTTTGATATATGCTTATTCTTTAACTACTTGTTTGTCTACCTTGCATGAATCTGAATATTGATGGTAATGCTTGATATAGTTTGATGAATCTTTTACTGCTGAATGGTTGTACTCATCCCGTGTGAGGACTAACATTTCAGATTAAAATATGCCTCTACTGCCTGTCACACACGGTACTTTCTACGGTGCCCCAGTCAACATTGAGTGCATGTGTTCAGAGCACACTCATGTAGGGATTCGAGGATTGGTTTTCATCCGATTACGGATTCTAGTCATGTATGACATCGGTTTACCTTATGGCCCCGTGGTTCAGGAGTTTCTGTCAGTGCACATTCGTCATGATGGAATTATGCTAGGGATGTTGCCGTCGCCACCAGCCGATGGACCGGGCTAGGTGTGATCGTGTATGACGGGTAGCAAATGAAACTTTTTGGACTGTCGGCACTGCCTGATAGACTTTTGTATAGGACTGAATGGAGAGGAAAGTCAGGGGAAGGTCGGTTATCATTTGAGCATGTAGCCGAGTATAGAAAACCCCAGCAAATTTTGGTGTACCGACTAATCATGTCTATCTAGCTTATGTAAATAAAAGTGCTTAGCTTTATCTTATAAGACTGTCTAGTTGGTGTGCATCATTTCAAAACTTTTGAGATAGGGAGAGGTGATATCGCTTCCGCTATACATTTATAATTGCGCAGGGACCAATCTAAATGATATAAACCCCAAGGACTTATGGACCTATTATAATTACATAGTATCAGAGTGATATATTATCATGTCAAGAGAAAGACAAGTGAATTGTGGCGACCCGAGCGGATTGGGGGCCACTCGAGGGGTGCCACATCTAACCTATGTCATGTGTGAATATTATAAGTAATTAAGATATACAAAATAGGACACAATTGGAACTTTAATGTGTACGCTTGCATAGCCGGCCACCGTAGGTCTATTTTGCATGAAATAAGGTTGATTTTTCTTGATCTTAATCATTGCTTGCTGCCCCTTCAACCAATAGAATTGCATGCAAGATGCGAGAAGCTTGTTAAACACACATTAAGTGTGCGTGATGATTTGATATTAGACGCATCGTAGGAATTGAGTGTTTGTTGGATCAATGGGTTTATAAGCTAGTTACTTCCCTTATTGAGCATGCACTCACCCCCATTGTTTTTACAAATCATTAACCATGCCTTCACTCCCAGCGTCCCCATCTCTCGTTACGCTACACCTATAGACTTTACTGGCGATTTATTTGAGTTTACGGATCTTGACTTTCCTTTGGTGATGTTTGTGAGGTATATCGCCACACATGTGGTGGATATAAGATCTCTAGAGGATCTCGTATCATATCGTTTTGTACTGATCTTTGCGCTGGTGGATGGACGACTAGTGGGACCGATCCCGTACCTGTTGATGGCAACGGTGATGAGGGAGGTGACGACAAGTACTAGCTAGGGGATGACCTAACATGTCGAGGAAACCACTTTTGATTATCACAGTCTTAACTTTTTGGCTTGGACTGTAAATTTGGGTGGCGATGGATGGTGGAAGCCGTGGAGCGTCCATATAGTGGCGGTTAGGGAGTGGAGCATCTTTTTGATTCTCCCAGAATAGGTTTCTTTTGCAGCTTTGGTCGTCCACCCGATATATGTAAATACTTTTAAATGAAATGGATGTATGGTTTCCCTTTTCCTCTTAGTTAGTAAAAATGTGTTCATTTATACAAATTCATGTTACAAATGTTTAAGATGACTAATATCTTCCGCTTGCGTGATAATATAAAAGAGACTAAGTTGAACCTTAGGAAGTGGCGTACTAAGGCACCACACATGCACTCTGTATCATTTTTCCTAAAGTCACCGCTATTGAAAAAAACTCGCAAAACCAATGAATGCTTACTTATTTAGTAATGAGAATCACATAACTGTCTATTGTATCATTTACACACACTCGGTTGTCCTCTTCTTCTTTTTGATGATAATACATCTCAAATTGAATGATCAATGAATCATTCAATTCTTTTAAAAAGGGGCATATATTGATGATAAAAAATAACCAACTTTTGGTTATTATCTAACAAATGACAAGCCAAGTCGATAAACGGTTTGGTCAAAATAATCGACAACTCTCTGATATAGTCATCAACAGTAAACATCAGTTATCTATGAGAACCTTCACCTATTAACGAAATCATCAATAGCCATTGTAGATTTTACTTAGTGTTAGAACTCAGAGGCAATAATGATGAATTGAAGCCAGAACATAACTGCCGGACGGTTATTTTATAACATCTTATAGATAAGAGATCACGGTATAATTTTTTGTAATTACACAAAGGATTAGGAAGTTATTAATTTATTCAAATTTAGTAACCATTGTATGTAATGGCTGCGTGTAATTGTCTATAGGTAATTATAAATATCACAAGTGTATTCATTGTAAACCGCCTCAATCAATCAAAGTCAATGTTTTTTCTTTTTATATTTACTTTCATACAATTTATCCTTCCCTGCATTTACATAGCTCGCCACGATTGCCTCCGGTACTTTTGAAGTTCTTGTCATTTACTTTCCTTTCCAAAATAATAAAAGACTCTTTGCAAAATTTGTCGTTTCATATCAATTCATTTATATTCTCAAAGGATATTTTATCATTTTTTGTGAAACAACGATGCTTTCTAGTGATCAATACACAAGAAGATTCGGATTAAAGTCTGGCAATTTTCGACCAAAAAAAAAAAAGTCTGGCAATCACTTAACTGAATTAATAAGCATGAATTTTAAAAGCCGGCATTGACATTGAAGGAGGACGCTCCATGAGAGGACAAGACCTTCACCTTTTCAACTTACACAACAATGAACGAAATTGAACAAAGAATATATATATATAATCGCCATAAAATGCAGACTCACGGCCAAGGAAAGCCGAAAGGCTAAAGTTCTTCAGTTTGCGGCGAGGAAAGTACACCGACAGTATCAAAACTTGGCACGAGTTTGCCGGAAATCTAATGTGGCATATTTTTAATAATAAAACTAGTCAATGTGATTCACCGGAATCTCCACTCAACAATCCTCGTCTAAAACGATGCTGTCTTCCAATTTCACTTAAGTGACAGTCATGGTTAAAAAAATTATTACTTAAGTATCAAGTTATAGTATAAGTGATCATTTAAGTGTCACTCGGTATTAAAAATGACACTTAAGTGACTACTTTCACTTAAGTGTCATTTTTTATCACAAGTGACACTTAAGTGTCAAAAACGAAGTAATTTAGCGTACTCTTTGTGTCTACGTGAATGATTTTTTTCGTCAGTAAAAAATCTTGCCCAGAAAAACACGGTGTTCGCAACCCGTTTGCAGCAAGTACCCAATGTCTAATTTCCATTTCTTAGTCATAGGAATTACTAGTAAGACCTTCCTAGCAATAATATTGTTCAATGCCTAGCTTAATCTGGACTCATCAGAGGAAATAATAAGTTGACTTCCTCAGACGTAATGGATGCCGATCTGAGTTTCAGTGAATCATCTCTGCTTTCAACCTAATCATCTCTAACGCCTAGAGGTTATGTTTGGTCTCACGGTATAGTCTGCCGAGATCCGCCAAACCACGGGTGCAAAAGAGCAGGCCAAGACAAGCAATTCCCTTCTATAGTTCAGCACGCAAAGCTAATTAATTACTTAGAACCCATCAAAGTTAATTAATTATTTGATCATTGGCAAGTCTGTGAAACAGATTTTATGCCTAATGCCCTCATCGACCTACTCGTTGGTCAAGTCTTTGGACCGAACATCAAGTGGCAATGATCATACTAATTACTTATTAATGCAAGCATAATATATCAGAGATACCACAAGAACTCGATACATAAATAAATGTGCCATACTCAAACATTCAATAAAAATCTTACATGTCACTTTGTAAATTAATTCCATCGATATCGGTCTTGGTAACTATGAAGCGACGCACAAGTGTTAGCATCTTTGACATTATTCTTGACATAATTTTCATCAACTAATGCATCATCCTGCTTTTAATGCGTTTGGTTCCCAAGGAGTTCTTAAAGAGCTTCCTAAAGCATTCACCTATTCATCAACCTTTCTTCATAGCACTGTAAGCTAAGCTAGCAGTTCGTCACCCGTTGACATCTATAGAGAAGATGAACAGCCGCCCAAAGCTAGCCGTTATCTAATGACTTCTCCAATTAAATGCTTCATTTAACAAGGCTGGCTCGCACAGAGCTAGGTTAGATTCAAATGTTACAACCCATTACTCAACTTGTGTTCAAGGGATGACTGCTTGTCGCCCGAGAGAAGATGTAGAAAACCGGCGAAGTTTTGCGCAGGAGACACCTCATTTCTTCAAGATCACACTATCTCAGACACTTCAAATTCGAAGGCATGTAAGTTCTTTTCTTAAAAAAAAAATTCGACCTACCAAGGCTTGGAAGGTTGAAGCGTACTACAAACTCGCCTTTTTTTTCGAGTTGGTTAATGTAAGAGTATATCAGGCACTGCTTGTTTATTGTTTATGATGACTTTATATATTATGAAACTAGCGTATTCCAAAGAGGCTTGTGAGAAAGTATGGCAAGAATCTTCCGAAGACAGTGTGTTTGAGGGCTCCAAATGCTGGAATTTGGAGGGTGGAGTTGGAAAAATGGGATGATATGGTTCTTTATCAAAGGGATGGAAGGAATTTATGGAGCACTACTCTATTTGTGAGGGCCACCTTTTAGTCTTCAAATACGTAGAGGACTCAGATTTTCACTTACTCATATTTGACAAAAGCGCTTCGGTGATAGATTATCTGCCAATGAACGTTGACAGCTAGAATGGGAGACGCTGATGATCAATGTAATCTCTCGATCGGACTTCAAAATTTAGATGGTTTCTCACTGAAGAGAAAAGAGAAAAATGAATTGCATCTAAAACCATATCATCACAAGCCTTGCAAGGTGATGAAATCTGATCCCGTTAGTTATGTCGATGATGCTACTACTTCCCATGCAATTCGACTCGCATCAGGTTCAAATCGGAAGGCTTCGAACTGATCAAAGAGCAAAGCTTTTGCAACATAATTCAGAAGGTGTGCGAATCTTACCTATTAGTAATGCATGTGCTTTGTGTCATTTTTTCTTATGCTCTCTGCCTAACAAATTCAAGTAGGATTGAAAATTCAAAATGCAAGGTGAGCCTCACCATGCCGGCTTCGCGTAGTTCTAAACGTTTGCGGGTAATTACAGCTCTTGAAGCAGCCAACAAGGACGAGCTGCAATATCCTTCCTTCACAGTAGTTATCCAATACATAATCTATTGAAGCAAAATGTGGTAGGAAAAGATAGAGATAATAGTTCCTATGTGCAAAACTTGGAAAGGAATGAAATCGACTACCTTCTCGTAAGGTACCACTGTATTCCTACATGATTTGGGTTTGCCTATGAGATTATACATGTGTTCTGGTTAACGTTACTTGTGTTAGTCATCAGACCTTTTATGTTCTTACTCATGGATCATTTGCTGATCAAAAATCAACTCTGTGGACTGTCCCAGGCGGGGTTTTAAAGGGATGCATCAATGGAAGAATGAAAACTGCAACTCTTAAATATTCAAATGGATCATGGCCAGTGAAGCTACTGTACCACCCACAGCATGGCTCAGGAAAGCTCTCCGCCGGTTGGGGCACATTTCAGAGAGGAACTTCTCTAGAGGAAGGAGATGTCTGTGCGTTTGAGCTTGTTAGAACTTATAAGATTGAAAGGGGCGCATTTCAGAGAGGAACTTCTGTAGATGAAGGAGATGTCTGTGCGTTCGAGCTCGTTAGAATTGGTAAGATTGAAAGGGGGTGCATTTCAGAGAGGAACTTCTCTAGAGGAAGGAGATGTCTGTGTTCGAGCTTGTTAGAATTGATAAGATTGAACTCAAAGTCTCCCTTTTCAGGAGGAATATCTAGTAAACTTTGGCATGTCTACAGAAAAATCTCTGCTTCCCTATGTTTTGATTAGTTAATCAGATCAAGAAAGTAAACATTTCTGCTGCAAGTACTTATATGGTGATGTATTTCCTGATGTTTTTTTGGAGACTGGTGAACATTACAAAGGGAAACTGCATCTTCCAAAATTCCAGGTACACAAGTCTTTATACGTAGCATGGAGAGTTGATCTAACAGGGACTTTAGTATATTCCTTTTAAGTGATAAATGTCACCAATGAGATCATTGAGATGGTCCCAGAAAAGGAAAGAACGTCCTCCACCAGCCCTGCTTTCATGACATATGCAATGGTCTCTATAGATCAATGCAGACAGATTCAAGGAAAGTAGAATTAAAGGATAAATCTTGCCATCCATCAATAACAAAAAAGGAAGTTCCAATAAGAGGCTGGTCTTCCACCTTCTCGCCGTACAAAATGGATGAATTGACATCAATAGAACAACAATGAACCTTATAATAACTCATGGTCAACCGGCATCTGAATGTTCTTGACCTTAGGGCTTAAAAAATAAAGTAATAACACTATCCGTCAGTGAATTTGCTTGTATCCCCCCAAATAAACCATTAGCAGTCGAATGATCCAGCAGTTGCTATGAGTCAGACACAATCGGATCAGAAGAAACAGTACCGTTTGGCTTGCTGTTTTTGCTTATGAGATTGCTAAAGCGGCCTTTGACTTCCGCACCATAGATGTGCCCCATCTTGGACCGTTTCGTTTCCAAGTATCTCTTGTTCTCGTTTGTTATTGGAGTTACTAGAGGGACTCTCCCAGCAATGGCCAAGCCATAACCTTTAAGCCCCACGTACTTTGACGGGTTGTTCGTCATCAGCTTCATCGTCCTGACTCCCAGGTCACGCAACATCTGCAGTTAGTCAATATGTCAAGCATCAACACAAAGGCGTCAAATGCTATGAAGAGTCTGATGGTGGCGTGATTCTTTGTATTAATCAAATCTCATCTTTTTGAGATGAATTTGAAGCTCTGCTTTAGTCACCAGCTTCCTCTAGTCAGTCCCACATATGATGTACATATGATATATGAAACAGTCACTGAAATTCAACTACCTTTAATGTCAGATTAACGATATTAGTTTATTAATCTTCTCGATTCCATGAAGCATAATCACGATGACCATGAACCAACCTCATTCAGAAGCTAAATTATGCAGGACCTTTCACAATAGTTTCTCACTTAAGTAAGAAGTACCTGAGCACCAATTCCGTACTCTCTAGAGTCAACAGGCAATCCGAGCTCCACATTTGCTTCCACAGTGTCACGCCCATCGTCCTGCAGGTTATAGGCACGTAGTTTGTGCCCCAAACCTATGCCTCTTCCTTCGTGCCCTCGGAGGTACACCAGCACACCCCTACCAGCCGCTTCTATCTGCTGCATCGCAAGTGCAAGCTGGTTGCCACAGTCACATCTAGCAGATCCAAAAATGTCTCCTGTGAGGCATTCCGAGTGTACCCTCACAAGGACATCTTGACCATCTCCAATTTCACCCTGCTCAGACGATAAACTACAAAGTATAAATCACATGAAGGGAAATATGGCTGTCTGAAGGAAGGACATAAAACATAAAATCAGAAAAACTAAGGACACTATATTTAATCAAAATTATGGCATTCATATATCAATTGCAGAAATATATACAGCCCCCTTTTCTGTCATTTTATAAACTGTAAAAAGAAATTACTGTTCCCATCAGTTCACTAATATCCTAACAATCATTTCTCCAGATGTCAAACATTCCTGTCCAGACAACATCATTAGCCAAGATAAATTTGGTACTCCAAATAATGATTGTCACATGATTAGACTTTTTTTTTTTTTTTCACAAACTTCATTATAAATTTAATGGTGTTCCACCTAAAAGACACTATCAATTTCTTAGGACAGCTAGTTCCAGTAAAAATTCTGTCAAACAAAATCATGCACTGGAAGTACATAAGATGAAGCACAAATTGAAGTTATGTTGAAAAATGCACTGCTTTAAACAAGATTCTCAAAGTTTACAATTAATCCATTCAAAACTCTTGTTCCTTCATTTCTGAATTCTTTGAACAGTTTTTAGCAATTAATTCATAATTTATCTCACCTTGACCATTGCAATGTGCTCATTTCCATCTAATATCGATCTATAGCAATGGGCTATGAATGGCCCCCACATTGTTGGTAATCTTGCAGCAGCAGCATATTCAACTAATTTATCTCTTTTTCGGCGGTACCTGTAAAATTATGCATCTAATGAGCGGTGACATCATTTCTCACGCACACAGTATAAGAAGCTTCTCAATATACAAGTCAGAATACAAGAGACAAGTACTTTTTTGACAATCTAGATGTTCTATCCTTATTTCCTGGTGATAATGCTGAGAATGCACCTCAAACTCTGCCTCAATTAACAGTCAACTGACATTCAGACATGGATTTTGAAACGAGGTAAATACAAGAAAATGTGCAGTCACAGGCTCATTGACATGACTTTGACAAGAATCCTGGCTGGTTATAACCAAATGCTATAGGTAGACATCAGGCAAAAGAGGAACCCATATACTCATCCAACGCCGCCATACACATAAAAATTTGAGATAAACAACTGTTCAGAACCCAAAACCATTGATCTGCATGGTTTCCAAGATTTCAACTCTTAATTCATCCACTCCCAAAAAGGGGAGATGCCGCTTGGACAACTTAAGAAGTGAAAGTTGCAGCTAAAATTTAGATTCGACTCCTAAGACATACTTGCATTTACATGGCCGGGAAGAGAATAATTACCTGATTAGATCAGCAATAGATACAATTTTCAAGTTCTCCCGCTGCGCAAACTCACGAAGCTTAGGTAATCTTGCCATGGAGCCATCATCATCCACTACCTCACAAAGAACTGCCACAGGTTCCATTCCAGCTAACATAGCAAGGTCAACAGAAGCCTCTGTATGTCCAGCTCTTTTCAGGACACCACCCTCCCTGTACTTCAATGGGAAAATGTGTCCTGGCCTGTTGAAATCTCCAGGTTTTGAATCTTTAGATGCAAGAGCCAAAACTGTTGTTGCCCGGTCACGTGCTGATACGCCAGTAGTCGTCCCATGCTTTGCATCCTATAAAAATATCTCTTAATTACCATCCATTACAAGGTAGGAGAAGAGCCAATCAGATGTCCTGACACAAATAACTAAGCTGATTGAAGGCTCTTAGCATCAAGAATTTAAGAAAACAATATTGTTCCACCAATGTGTGAAAGAAAGTGCAAATTATTTTTTTATAATATTCATTGCCAAGAATATTTCACAAATCAAGACCTCTACTGATTGGGGACAAGTAACAATCTGAAGTGTCTTATTCTCTAGAGAGCCATTTCTTAAGTACATAAACCTCTGAGAAACCAAAGCAGAATAACAACAAATACACGCGATAAGAAACAGAAAGTTCAAATTATCCCTACCTGAAGGAACCAGTACCAGTCAATTATCTTCAAATAAGTTTCGAGAAAAGATTCATGGATTGAAAAATATATATAGAAGAATAAAAGCACGTACCACAGTCACAGTGTACGCAGTCCGAAGCTTCTCTTCATTCTGCCTGTCATTCACCATCAAAGGAAGTTGCAAGCGCTCCAAATCTTCCTCCTTCATGCTCACACAAACAATCCCAGTGCCATACTTCACAATAAATGCCATAGCCTCAGGTGTTGCCATTTCTGCTGCCATTATAAGATCACCCTCATTCTCTCTGTCCTCATCGTCTACCACCACCACCATCTGGAATTCGGTTCCAACCATGACATAGATATTTATGGATGAAAAATTAAAATGAACTTGATAATGTAATACAGAAAGCATACCCACCTTTCCTTGGCGGATGTCCTCAATCGCTTCTGGAATAGATGCAAAGCCTGCTGTGGGTCGGTCCAAGTCAAATTCATCATCTTCAGTGGGGAAAGAAGCACTTATAGGCGCAGTATCAGCTGCAAGTGCCCCAAACGCTACTGCATCAGGCTGAAATTGAATGCCAACTGATTCCTCACCAATCAGAGTCTCGCTCACAGCAACATCACCAGGATAAGACAAAGTTTCACCTCCGCCAGGTATCACTGCAGCTTTTGCTGCAACGACACCCCTTCCATTGGCGGATAATTTACTACCCAACAAATCCACGGTTAGATCAGATGAAAAACCAATTTGCAAAGAATGGTTTGCCTGAAGCAGCAAGTTGGATGATTTTGAGTTTCTGGAAACTCTGCATGAAATAAGGCCAGTTAGATTTTAACCATGAGGATTAGCTTGGACAAATCTTGGTACATTCGCAAAAGCTAGTTAAACTCAACGCAGCATCCACTCTCTAGAAGTCAAAACTAACAATTTAGGAACCAAAGATCAATCATTTCAAACAACTAGTTTGGAGCATTCCATACCAGGAGAAGCACCCGATACAGATGCCTACCAGAGATCTTCTTGTTCTCTTCCCAACTTCCTATATGACTGCTGATGTATCAATCAATCGTGGGAATTAACAAGAAAAAAGGCAGGTTGACTTTGCAGAGTGAACACATGCCATCAACATCACCGATCACTTCAAAAAGCACATCATGATTTGTTACCTTATGGACAAGAGCCAACATCTCCAATAACGTTCTTTTCAGACAAAGACCAACTCATCCCTTGTTAAAAAAAACGGGGCCTTTTATCAAGTCAAGCAGACAAAGATGACAAAATTAATTCAAGCTAAATGGGTTCGATTGTGTATTTACTTTCCAAACTCCCAAGGATGGACCAACCACAAAGCTAGTGACAAAACAGAAAACCACGTCCACCATTTCCCGAGCTGACTCCTAATTCTAAATGATTGAGGAATTGGTAAGGTAAAAAACATTCGATGTGCCCAATTAAGCGAGAACATCACCAACCCATTACCCAAAAACCTTCAAAGCAACGCACCGACACAGGTTCGAAGCAAAGCAAACACCAAAAGCACAGGAGACACTCGGGCCACCATCAGCCACGAAAGCTACAAGAACCGACGGAACACAAAGATCACAGAACTACAGGCAACGACAGAGAAGCATTGGACCAAACAGAGCCGCCCATTATCAACAAGATCACGATGCCCAGGAACCCAGGAGGGACAAGAACGTACTGCGACCGAGCGAGCGCCGTGGGGAGGGAGACAACGTTGAGGGAAGCCATTGCCAGAGCCCGAATTCCGACCGACCGACCGACCCAATTCGCGAGGCGGGTCTTTCTTGAATGGGTCTCTGCGGGGGCAGAGGAGGGGCTGCTGCTGCTTTATATACCGTCAAGATTCGACAGGATATTCAAAATTGGGGGAGGAGGAAGTCGATGCAAATTTGTCAACTGGGGAAGCTCGAAGGA
The DNA here is from genome assembly GCA_028830015.1 of Eucalyptus grandis x Eucalyptus urophylla. Classification (NCBI taxonomy): domain Eukaryota; kingdom Viridiplantae; phylum Streptophyta; class Magnoliopsida; order Myrtales; family Myrtaceae; genus Eucalyptus; species Eucalyptus grandis x Eucalyptus urophylla. The sequence continues at coordinate 25,591,493 of CM054198.1, read as the reverse complement.
AGAAGAGAGAGAGAGAGAGAGGAGAGAGAAGGACCGGCAGTAGAGACGTGGAAGGAACCAGAGGAGCAGGCAAGCCCCACGCGCGGGTGGAAATTTCTGTGGGCCGGCTAACGCGAAGGCGCTTTTTTGCTTCTTTTTCTTGCAATTGCAAAACGGACTTTGATAATAATTTCAGACGGCAATGAGGTCGGATTTATTAATGAAGCGTGTTTTGCAAAAGTTGACCGCTTTTCTGATAATACCAATGTTTATTTTTTTCTAATTATTCGATAGAAAGCTTTTCTGGGTATTGAAAATTTAATCGAGGGTGAAGCATGATGATGTTATAAATTTGGTTCGAATTTCGATCGAGTTTCACATTCCTGTGGAAGGTGTTGTCCGTGTGGAAGGGAGGAGTCACTTGCAATGGATCAAGCAATGATGATATGTTTTCTTTTAAGACGCTAAAAGAATGTGGTTTAGATTATTCAAATGGAAAGTTTCTAGTAATTAGTGGGGAAAAAATGGAAATGGAAATGGAAAGAGAATAAAATGATGGTTTTATAGGCACATTGAAATTCATTTGGACAAGATCTTGTCACCAAAATTTAATGATGGAGTTCCATGTAAAATTGCCAGAATATGCAAAAAGAAAAACATTAAAAAAAACGTTTGAAATAAAAATTGCTTTCATACGTACCCTTAAGTGTATTAAAATTGAGAAATGGATGAGAAAATATTCAATCACAAAATGAACATATTCATGCTAAAATATAACCGAAGTTGAGATTAAGTTTGGTTGACTGAATTAAGTTGTCTATATCTAAGAGATTTATAGTCTTTCTAGTGACACGATCGGTCTTTAGTTAGCACATCCAAGTTTGGTATCAATGCATCGAGTCTCATTTTATTCCTTACATTACTAGCGTGATTACTATACATAAGATGAGATCAATTAATCTATAATAAGAGGAAGAGAAAAGGAATGGGATTAAAAGAAGTGACAAAATTAAGGGTAGAGATTTTTCATTTGCAAAATCATTTTTAAGTGAAGAAAATGACGTAACGTTTGAAATCACTACAAGCATATACATTTAGGAAAAGGGTGTGTAACTATTGTAATTAAAAAAGGCAGTTACAGTGAACATACGGTGACTGAGGTCACTAAAGGAGATACATTTTATTATCTATATACAATCAAAATTCATTTTCTAAACTCGATACTTAATAGCAAACGGGTCGCATCTTGTCACCGTGTGATGACCGATGGCTTAAGACGGGTGACGAAGGCAATGTCCTCACGCGTGAAGGAATATTTAAATCAGTGGTAATCGAATGAGAAAGCATTATAAAATACGTAAAATGATTTTGTAATTTTACGGCAGCCCATCATAAATAAATATGGAAAATAATTCAAGAAAAGAAAAGCCACGGTGTATTGTCGGACGCTTTGGAAATTGCAAATGGATAAAGAAGATGGAGGGACAGCATTGATTGGCCACCTCAGCACCCACCAACTCCCACTGAAAAGGATGTAACCAAGAGTAAAAGCCCAAGCTTGTCCTTGGAGTACCCTCTCGTTAACTTTGTAGAACCTCAAAAGCGTTTTTCATGGTAGTCAAACCAAAATCAGTCACGACGGCCGTGTCCCACAGTAGATTTTAATGATTTTCGCCATGCTATGCATGTCATATGTTCAATAGCATCATAGACAAACGTTGCATCTCTTTACCGACCACTAGACATGTGGCAAACCAGTTGGGGCGGGAATTGTATGAGGACAAAATGAGTTAGTCCATAAATTCTTGAAAACTACAGATTCGAGAGGCTACATTGACTCAACTAAAAGGGGGAAGGAGGGGGAGAGGGGGCATTAGAGCTACCGGTGATGAAAAATAGAGAGAAAAATGAAGATGTGAAGAAATATTAAAACAACTTTGCTTAACATCTCAAAACAATGATCATAAAAGACCATGCATCCTAGATAAGGTTGCATCTCTTAGGCGTTGGTGCGGGGGAGGGGGGCGGGGGGATTTGTATTGGGATGAAGTCCATCAGTCCATATATTTTTAAAAATTATAGATCCAAGACATTATACCAAATCAATCAAAAAAAAAAGAGGAAAAATTGGCGTTTCTAAATAATTTAACTTTCTTTCCGGACAAAATGGGAGCTACCAATAACTAAAAATAGAGAGAAAAATGAAGATCCAAAAAACACTAAAACCACTTCGCTTAATATTTGGAAATGATGGAGATAAAAAGACTATGCAATATATGTAAAATTTAAGTAAAATTTAAGTGTGAAGTGTGAGAGTGGTTACTCGGTCTATTGGTGGGAGTCCATATCAGCAAAGGCAGCCAACAAAATTGACTTGGTCTGGTCTATAGTTAGGCTCTTTCACTTGCAAAAGGACGGTTTAGGGTTTGGTAAGGCAAAAAGTCCTTCCAATAGGGCCTTGAATACAAGAAAATAGGGGTCTTGTTTTGGCGATGAGATGATTTCAAGGGCACATTTGCAAATATGGTAATCTCTCTTTCGATTCTATGCGTTCCTTTTTCGACATTGCCATATACATGATAAGAATCCATAGAAAAGGACTGATCCTACGATGCAGATCCGACTCCCTTCAGGATAAAGTTAGAAATTAAACTTGTCATTTGCTAATTTGGAGTCCATAGCCTTCTAGAATTTGAAAGGGGAAGGATAAGCTTTTGGTCACATAAAAGGCAATTGACAAATATGGGGCAACAATATCTAGGATGCTAATTAATCACTTGCTATAGTTAACTATGGCAGGTTTAGGTTACATGAGAAGGGTTATTCTACTGTGGGGGAAAAAAGTCTACGACCGTTTCATTCTTCTTTTGAGATTACTTTAAAGGAGATGTTTGGATTTTTTTTCCAAATTTAGCAGACGTAATTACCAGGTAAAGTAATCCTAAGAGAAAAAAATATAAAAAATATCATCCACTTGAATTTCACATATCACGTGCAACTGCTTTGAGTTAGGACCTACACAGATATAAAGTCTACGATTGATTCATGAAAAAAATATTACCCAGTTGAATCTTCCAAACTATGCACAATTGCTTTGAGTTAGAACCATCTACACTAGTGTAAGGTTTGCGATAGAAAAAGATAAGTGTAATAAATTTTTTTAAAACTTATAATGAAAAATGTAATTGAATCTTAAAAAGTTCAAAAGATAAAATTAAATCCCAAATTTTGTCAAATTTGTGCAATCATGTTTTATTGTTAACTCCATCTAATTTAACTAATAAAAAATTCTGACATAGATTTTGTTTTATTAATTTATCTCTTCTACGTGGCGGTTAACATTGACTAAACTATGTAACGGTGCCCAAAGCAACGCCGTTTTTCCCCAGATCACAACCTTGTTTGAATTATCCTTCCTTTTCGCCTTCTTCTCCTTGGTGTTAGCATTGGCCCGGGTCGAAAACGAAGTTGTAGTCCAGGATAGAGTTGGGCTTGGGCTTGAGCTTGGGTGTAGCAAAGGAAATTTGGAGCCCACGGCCATAGCAGCCGGAGCTTCTTCAAGCTTGCGGCCATGACAGCTCTAACTCATGGAGCGAAAGAGATTTGGAGGTTATAGCCATGGCCCTCAAGCTTCGTTGAGCCCGGCCATGGCTGCTTGAGCTCATGACCATGGCAGCTCGAGCTTCGTCGACCTCAGTTGTGGCAGCTGGAGCTCGTGGCCAAGGTTGCTCAAGCTTGGTCGAGCTTGGCCATTTGACCATGGCAGTTGAAGCTTCTCTGTGCTTGTTGCCATGATCACTCAAGTTTTGTCAAGCTCAATAAATCTAAAATCAAATGCATCGATTTCTTCAATTCTCTTTCTTGCATTGTTGGAGCCCGAAAGTACTCATCAAATTCTGCTGAAAATCACAATCGAATCAGCCGATATCTCTCTATAGATGAAATTGTAGTTAAGCTTAGTAATTGCAAGAGCTCCAAACACAGCGCCTTCCTCGGTCAAATGCAACATGCCAAATCACCCACGTCATGTGCAAGTGAACCTCTAGAGAGCGTAATCGGCAGACCAATGACTAACAAGGTCTTGCCTTATTTACGATATCTGCAAATTTCCAATAGAATTTGATGAAACTTTTAGCACATTATTTTGCTAGATTATACCTTCATTGACATTCCGTTCCCTTCTGTTGGCGATGAGGACCTAAATACTCAAGATTAGTTAACATTAATGGACATGCTGGGCCTTGTACATAAGTAAAAGCCCACCTGAGCCCAATCCTTGGTCTTTTGGGCCTGCAAGAAACCTGGGTTTTGATCAGTCGTCCAAGTCCGATCTGATTAGAAAAGCCCGGTTCGTTGGACCTTGTCCGTACAATAATTTCTCTGATTGAGTAAAGAAGCACACACATCTCGTTATCGATCAATGAATGCTTCGTGCACGGAATGAAGTCATCGAATGAGACAGCATTTCGAGAGGTTTTCTGAAGGAATTGCTCTCGAATTGCTGTCATCCGGAGGAAGGAAGGAAGGAAGGAGTAGGAAATCAATCGTGGCACGGCGGATGACTTGGATATCGCAAGGATAGAGGATGGTTGTGTCGAGTCACCGATCACAACTTAGACCGAAGATTGCAGTCAAGCGGCCTTGGACCGATGCACCATATCTGTTGCAACATAAATTTCAGACAAGTTCAAGATGATAACATAATCATTAGGATTTGGCAAATAATCACAAGAAAAATAGAGAGTAATAGAAAAACGAGAAAGAGAATTTGAGACGCGAAATTTTATCTTGATTCACCTTTAAACTAATATTATATCTAGCAGAGGATTTCACTATAATTAATACTCGGTATCTATCTATTGCATCCCTCGATTACAAGAGAAAGATGATATATATCCAATAATTACTCAAGGGCCAAAATCCAAATACTAATAAAACATGAACTCAAACTATCGAATTCATTTGGCAGCTTGGGAAGGCTACCCTTGTGACCCCCAACAAGGCAGCCCCCAGTCTCTCGCCCACTCACAAGGGAGTGGGACCCCTTCCTCATCCGGTTAATGAGAAATATGAATCACACTTCAACTTATTCCAATTTTTGATTCATGACGGAAGCGCATACAGAATTCACGTTCATGATATTACGAGTCCACCGAGTGCCTCCCCGGGCCTCAGATGAACTCCACGAGCACGTCCAGGACCAACTTCGCGGATTCACGAATACGGTCGGTACGCGATCCCGCATCCCGTTTTGCACCCATCGGCAAAGTTTGGTCGCGGAAATAGACTATATTCACGCCCCACTCAACTTGAGAGCCTTGTGTTTTTTGCATAGAAAAAGGTGGGAAATGGAAGTGGTACGAATGTCGACGCGAGTATCTATTTTAATATGTGCACTCCCAACGACCAAGACGGCAAGCATGAGGAATGTCTATCGGGAATGCCAGGAACGACTTTAAGACGAAGTGGTATTTTATAATTTCCTCAAATCACATCATTGATTCGGACTCGAACTCGAACTCGAATAACAATTATTTTATCCAATTAGTTGTTTGATAGTGTGGGGTCAATCCATCATGCCACTCGGAAAATATTATTCGAAGTCCAATAATTTGACAATTACATTTCAAGGAGAGAATTATCAAAAAAGTCATAAACCTATTGCAATTGTGTCAATTCAGTTATAAACTTTTTTTGGATCAATTTAGTCTTAAACATTTTATAATTGTGCCAACTCAGTCCATCCGACCAAAATTGGCAGGCTAGTGCTGACGTAGACGCTAGCTGGGGACAGTTACCAATGAATGCTGGTGTGATAATTTTTCGATTTTTTAAATTTTTTGATTTTTTTTTTATTTTTGATTTTTTTTCCCACCTTCTTCTTCCTCTAGCTGGCAAGGTTAACCTCGCCGGCCACTAGCAAGGCTCGCATCGCTAACCGCTAGCAAAGGCGATCCTCACCCAGCGATGGCGAGGACTGTCGCCAAATCTCGAGGACGTCCCCGGAGAGGGTGCGGACGGTGGACGAGTCTGAAGGGGGCGGCAGGGCTCTGGCCCGAGTCGCTGACAACCAGAGGTGCAAGAGGTCGCCAAATCTAGCAATAGTCCTCGTTGGTGGCCGACGAGGCCACCATCGTTGGGGGAGGCTTGCCTTCGCTAGTGGTCGGCGAGGCGGCCGACAAGAGGAAGAAGAAGGTGGGAAAAAAAATTTCAAAAAATTAAAAAATTCAAAAAATAAAATTTAAAATTTAAAAATTGCCACATCAGTGTTCGCCAACCAACTATCCCCGGTTGGCATCCACATCAGTGCCAACCAACAAATTTTGCTGGATGGACTGAATTGGAAAAATTGTAAAATGTTTAGGACTAAATTGGCAAAAAAAAAAAAATTAGAACTGAATTGACACAAGTGCAATAAATTTAAGACTTTTTTTGGTAATTCTCCCCAATTCAGGGTGATTGGTTCTTGATTCTTAGTGCGAGTCAATCCCACTTAGGAATTGGGAATTGAACTAGTAGGATTGATTCCTCTTTCTATTATAGGAACTATATTGATTGGTCATGGGACCAAACCAAACCAATTGGTTTGGTTTCGAGTGGTCCAATGAAACTAGCGAAAGACGATGGTTATGTGTTGGTATCTACTCCTTTGAAATTAAGCATTTGCTCTTTATTCACACAAAGATCAAAATGCTTCAAAAATTGTATGAACATCACACTTTACAAATAACACACGTGATCTTAACCTAAAGGCCAAGAAAGGTACGTTTTTATAGGCACATGACTTGACTTTTACATCAGTACTAACTGTGTCACATAGGATGACATGCGTCCATGTTAGTGATTCCCGGTCAATATTGTTGAAATGACTCAATTAGTAAAATATAAAAATATTGGAGATTGAATTGATATAATTAAAATATTTATAACTAAATTATGATAAGTGAAATAGGTATACAATTTTTTTTGTGGTATATGGGGTCAATTGCAAAGTGCGCATGCGAATTGAGCATGCGCGGACAGCTTACCCGAACCGAAGACCAACTACAAAACAAGCAAACATAGCAGTCTCATCGACTCCTACCTTTTCAAAAGAAAATAAAGAATGATGCAAAAGAAGAAAAACGTGCTCAACATGCACATCTATATGCACTTTAGGCTTCTTCTTTTTTGTGACCCAGGAGAACCTCGCACAGTCGACAGCTGGAAGTAAATTTCTGGGGAGACACGTAGGAAACTTTAGGCTTTTCTTTTTCCCCTCGAAAAAGTGTACTTCTCACCAATCAAGAAACGATTGTGGGTACAAGTCCCGTGGGCCCTTCTCGATTAGAAAAGTTAGTTTAACCATGTCAGAATGTTTGAGCGATTGACAATCCATTTCTCTTCTTCTTGGGGTGTATAAGTCCTCTATCGATTAGGGATGGGCAATTTTAAATTTCATATAAATTTCAATTGAAATTCTGAACTTACCTATCAAAATAGATTCTTAATTTTTTGGAATTTAAAATCTATCTTACATACCCTTATACTTGGAACCTACCATATTACACGAATTTAAAGTCTATCCAAAATTTATTTATATTATTAATTAAATAATTACAGTGAATCATTAATCACTTGTTATTATAGTCTATTGATAATAATTTATATTTAGACACATGAATAATATGAAATATTAACAAAATAAAAGTCTTAGTCATAAAATAAAAATTTAGACTAATGATTCTAAATTATATACTTATCACTGGATATTATGAAATACTATAAAAATGCACAAATACATGGACCATGAAAAATATAAAAATTTATTTTAAATTCCAAGTTTTAAGTTTCATTTAATTAGAATTATTGGTCAAAAAAATTTCCTAATTTTTAGAACTTGAAACCTACCTACATACTTTAAAATTTGGAATCGAATAGATTCTTTGCTAGTTCAGTTCTTCGGTTTTAGGTTCTATTTTAGAACCATACTTGCTCTTACTATCAACCCTCGTTCATCGATTGGGTCTCTCCTCGCGATAAATTCGCTTTGGCCCGTGCTCTTCACTTTTGTAAATAAATACTCATAATTAAAAAAACTCAACAATCATTATTTTATAGGCAAGCGGGAAATAATAATTCATGATGCGAAAACACACCAACCAGTAGAAAAACCCAGCTCTCTCGTCACACCAAGAAAAAATATTCAACTTTATTCCCCAGCCTCAAACCAAAAACACAAAAAAAAAAAACATAATATATAATTTTACTTATTATCATAATAATAAATAAATAAATAAATAAAGACACATGCACATCCGCTGTCCCTCCTCCACGTCACACGCCCACGCCTCTCTCTCTCTCTCTCTCTCTCTAACTTTGGAAAATCCGTTGGCCCTCCTTCCCCGCACGAACATCAGATACAAGACAAGCACACAGACTCATCTCTCCAGTCTTCACAGATTCAATCCCCCTCTCTCTCTCTCTAGAATGGAGAGCCTCTTCGCCCTCCACTCTCTCTCCTCCACCGCCGCCGCCACCGCCGCCGCCGCCCGCTCCTCCTCCGCCTCCCTCTTCCACCGGCCGCGGCCGTTCCCGAGATCGCCGCCCCCCATTCCCCCCCTCCCCGCCCTCCGATCAAAGCCTCAAAAATCACTCCTCTCTCTCCACCCCAACCACCACTTCGCCTTCCATCCCAGACCCAAAACCCACTCCCCAATCCGCGCCTCCTCCTCCGATGCCTCCCCCCCGCCGCCGCCGCCGCCTCCGCCGCCGCATCTTTTCCAGGGCGCCAAGCCCCTGCCCCTCGTTATCTCCGTCGCCGTCGGCCTCGCCGTCCGCTTCCTCGTCCCGAGGCCCGTCGAGGTGTCCCCGCAGGCCTGGCAGCTCCTCGCCATCTTCGTCTCCACCATCGCCGGCCTCGTCCTCAGCCCGCTCCCCGTCGGCGCCTGGGCCTTCCTCGGCCTCACCGCCTCCATCGTCACCCGCACGCTCTCGTTCGCCGCGGCCTTCTCCGCGTTCACCAACGAGGTGATCTGGCTGATCGTGATCTCCTTCTTCTTCGCCCGCGGGTTTGTGAAGACCGGCCTCGGGGACCGGATCGCGACCTACTTCGTGAAGTGGCTGGGCCGGAGCACGCTGGGGCTGTCGTACGGGCTGACGCTCAGCGAGGCCCTCATCGCGCCCGCCATGCCGAGCACCACCGCGAGGGCCGGCGGGGTGTTCTTGCCGATCATCAAGTCGCTGTCGCTCTCTGCGGGGAGCCGGCCCGGCGATCCCTCCGCCAGGAAGCTCGGGTCTTATCTCGTCCAGTCTCAATTTCAGGTAAACTACTTGAATTGATGGCACACTACTAAGTAGACTGGATTCTTGTCCAGTGAATTGCTTGTGTTTTGAGTATGGTGCTTGCTGTCTCGACGAAGGGTTTCTTGATGTCAGGGCAAATCATTTTCGAGCCTCAATGAACTTGCAAACCTTGTGTATGCCAATTGATTAGTAGAACTGCATCCTGTCGTGAAGGTTACTGATGGAACTAACTTATGTGGAATGTGAATTTAAGATTATCAATAGTATTGTAGTATAGCAACCTGAAATTCATGTAATGTTTTCACTCTACCGAAAATTTCAGAACTTGTGACTGATTTTCTGTATTCGATGGTGTTTAGCCCTTTAATCATTACAAATCTTGATGTGTTGCGCCCCTGTTGTTTATATCTGCGTGTACCAAAAAGAAATGGGACCAAAGTTTGATGCGGCTTATGAAAATGGGATTAGTCTCTACAATTTTTTTTTTTTGGTAAGGTAGATTAGTCTCTACAATTAGTTGCAAGGAAAGTTTCTTTTTCGATTTGAATTGCCGTAGGATGTATTGACATACATCACTAGTAATCCTTTCATAAATCGAGTGATAATCACTCTTTATCTTTAAATGGCAAAAGAAAATTTCTTTTACTTACACTTACTATCAAAAATGTTTCTGTACTTGTATGTTCTTGTGTATGTATTCTAGCACTTTTTCGCCTCATGCTTGTATATCCTTAAAAGTTCAGTAATGAGGAATGAAAAGCTCATGTACTGTTATCTATTGTCTTTATTTCATTTTCTCGAATAATATCTGCTGCAGTTCTTGGATTTTTTTACTTACATTGTTCCAGTATCATTATTCTTGCTTGAAGATTTAGCCAATTATTATTATACAAAGGACATTTTTCTTCTCTTTTTATTTTAAAATGATGGAAGCTGCAATTGATTTGATATATATTGCTTCGATGGGTTCCAGAATACTGGAAAGTTTCAGTATGGCCAAGCAAAACCTTTGTATGTCTTCATACTTAGCATAACTAGAGTACCGTACTCTATGTTTAATCCATCATAATTAAGTTATGGAACAGTGTAGTGGCTGATTTGCATGATTTTAGAAAAGTCAATAACAAATTTAATAGATTCTGGTACGTTAAATTGTTTGTAGAGAATTCCAATAGGTCCGGATTGTTTAGGCACTTAGTTGAATTGAATCAATTGAATTAATTTCATTAGAAATTCTACATTTTTAATGCTTTCTGATGATCTTTGGTTTGGTTATTTGGCTGTAGGTGGTTGTTATTTGTGGAAAATAGAGGAATTGTGTTAGAGTTTTACTTGCTTATTGAATGACCTTCTCTTAGTTAATCGTTGGACACAGGAGCAGCATAATAAATGTGGCCTTATGATTTCTTTCAATTTTGGTTTTATATGAATCCTATATGACTTATGGATGTTTTCTGTGTGATGCCTGACAGTCTGCTGGTAACTCTAGTGCTCTTTTCCTAACTGCTGCAGCTCAAAACCTCCTTTGCCTCAAACTGGCGGAAGCACTAGGAGTTATCATAAGTAATCCTTGGGTTTCTTGGTTCAAGGCTGCTAGTTTACCAGCCATTGTCTCTCTTCTAGCTACCCCACTGATATTGTACAAGCTATATCCTCCTGAAATCAAAGACACCCCAGATGCCCCTGCTATGGCTGCCAAAAAGCTGGAGAATATGGGTCCTGTCACAAGGAATGAGTGGACCATGGTTGGCACAATGCTACTTGCAGTGTCACTTTGGGTGACTGGGTGAGTAACTTTCACTTCCTTCTCATCAAGTAAAATGAGATGTTCAAAATCGCTGAGGCAATTGCATGAATGGATTATCTTCAAACTTCAAAGACTCTCAATGGGTCTAAGAAAGATGTTTAAATGTTACCATATTCCCTAATGCGACAACTCTTGTATATGCATTTATAAGGTTCCAATTGCATGACATGTTCTCCTTTGTTTTCATTCAATCATAATTATTATATTTGAATATTTTTTTCGATGGTGTCGTGACATGCAACAAGATTATCAACTCATGCCAGTGTTAGGGGAATTACATGATTTAGGATTCTCAAATTTGCTTTCTGAGTAAATGTGAGATCTTTTTGTTGAAAAAATCACTCTGAAGTAACATATTCAAGGATGGTTATCTGCCTTAGAGAGTGGATAGGATATGTTTGCTGAGTCTCAGAACTTACATAATTCACCATGAGGTGATGTGGGAAGACAGATTTAGCCGGCTGAGTGCTGATGCAGTTAATGCACAGTGGAATTAATGACGCATTAGTGCTTCTCTTGTTGTCTAGCGTTCTTCTTAGTTGTCTGCCTTGTTTTATTAATGAATAATGCACCGAACGACATAGTGGCATTCTGATAGTAGCAAGTGTAATTTGCTTTTCCAAACTCAGCATAAAGAGACCTAACAGAGGAGATATTTTGAAAGAGATATGCCTGATTCTTGTTTGCCTATGCCAAAAGTTGCGATTTCTTGGATTAATGCTTTGTTGCATTTGTATGTATGCATATTGTTGTGTATGCATTTTGAACAGTGTTTGTGCTTTGCAGAGACGCGATTGGGATACCTAGTGTTGTAGCTGCTATGATTGGCTTATCAATACTCTTGTTATTGGGAGTCCTTGACTGGGACGACTGCTTGAGTGAAAAGTCAGCGTGGGACACATTAACTTGGTTCGCCGTTTTAGTTGGTATGGCGGGGCAATTGACGAATCTCGGCATTGTGACGTGGATGTCTGGTTGCGTGGCTAAGTCCCTGCAATCCTTCTCCTTGAGCTGGCCCGCCGCATTCGTTGTTCTGCAGGCTTCTTATTTCTTGATCCACTACCTCTTTGCTAGCCAAACGGGTCATGTGGGCGCTTTATACTCTGCATTTCTTGCCATGCACTTAGCAGCTGGAGTGCCTGGCGTGTTGGCAGCACTAGCATTAGCCTATAATACCAACCTATTTGGCGCTTTGACACATTATAGCAGCGGTCAAGCTGCTGTCTACTACGGAGGTATGTGTGACTGTCCCCTGCAATATACATGGACTTATGCTTGGTTTGATCGCTTCCCATAATAAAGTAATGTTGTTTTCACTTCTTTTGATCAATCCTATCGAGTTCTCTCTGACATTTTCCGTTTGCGTTGTTGCAGCTGGTTATATAGATCTTCCCGATGTGTTCAAAATGGGATTTGTGATGGCCCTTATCAACGCCCTCATCTGGGGAGTAGTCGGAACCTTTTGGTGGAAATTCTTGGGTCTCTACTGACAAATTATATGAGACACCGGCACTTGATTTTTATTTATAATCCCATCATGTCCTTACCATCGAGCTTACTTCCCGTCCTCAGGAAGTTCCAATTTTTGGGAGCTTTAGATGGGATTGTCTGAATAATTTACAGCTATTTTTTTGGTGCAAGCCTCAAATTCAGAAATTGAGTTGTATGTCTATTGATTATTGATACAGCGACAAACTTATATTTCCTTTGATGGTATGACCTGTTCAAAAGTTGGTTGGAAAGTAAGATTGGAGTTGCCCCTAAAGAACTTTGTTGAAGTTGACTGCGTTTTGGCAAAGGTTTAAATGAGTTTTGATTCTTGTCTGTGTCAATTGGATATTGGGTTTAAGCGGGTGGCCAAGAAAAGAGCCGAACTTCAATGAGTTTCTGAAGGTCCGTTGAGCAACTTTGGGAAAGATAGAAAGGGCACTGGACAGATGTAAAGGAAGTAAGGCGTACATTCCAAGGAAAAGAAAGATAAAGCATAAAGCGTTTCATCTACTTTTGAGGGGAGGCCTGGTTACATCCTAGTCCATAGAGAAATCCTAGAGGAAATTGGTTACATTCATATGAAGAGCATTCGAGTTGAAAATCAAGCGTGTTACAAACACCCTATCCTGCATGTTGTGGGTAATTCTTTCACTGCATCTGCCCCAGCCATGTCGCGATATCAGCAACTCGTAGCCAACCAGAAATCGAATTCCGTCGACCGCAGGGTGGCTGAGCATTTGGACGGCACTTCATTGGCACGGGTACTACTTCAATCACTGTCTAATCGATGGCTATAACTACCTTCACAACAACGGCGACTAGAACTACTTTGTCAATGTCTGTAACCACTTTGTCGATGCCGAACTTCAAGTATCATTCTCATTCACTCACTTCATCGATTCAACTTCAGATCGGGATGTATTAGCCCTCAACACAAGTACTTCAAAGGAATCATCCTGATCAAGCTCGATTCCGAGTTTCCGCAGTTCATGCATGGTGCTTCCGTTTGCATCCGTGTCATGGGGTTCGAACACGATGCTTGATGAATCGAGTGCACTAACTTGACTTCTGGCGCTAGACCTACTATATGACCTTTTCAGAACAGAATCATCCTTTCGCCTTCTCGCCCATGCAAAGCCATTTGACGCACTGATCTGTGTTGGACCTGATAAAATACTTGGTCCTTGAGACGTGTCCGCCGCTTCAGAAATCGCCGAGGCGTCGCAAGATGACTTCAGAGGCTCTCTACATGGAACATCAATTTCTCCCCTCAGGTTACTTCTCACATGATTTCTCCGAACAAACTGAGCCTGGCCTTGCAACTCCTGGGCAATCAACATTGAAAATTGTTGAATTACAAGCGCGTTCGACTATAAAACCAAGACAACCTTATGGCGAAGAAGCAAGGTGCTTGTGTGCATCTCTATCAAGGAAGAGGTTTGAATCCGAGCTCTCAGTGTAGCTTCTCTTCTTACAGAGACGAAGACAAGGTTAAGTGGAGGGGCTCAGTGGTTATACTGATTGAACTGATGTCAAGTACACTCTTAATTTTGGGATTGAACACGGGTCTAAATGAGCTAGTCAGATAGCATAAGCTCAGGTTTTGGTTCCCACTAGGTTGAACCAGGTAAAGCAGTCTAAGTTTGAAAACAACATAGCCATCGCATGCAAGCAGGAAGTAAAGTGGTGAATTGAGAGGACCAACCTCTTTTGGAGCTATCTTACTGGAAAACCCCTGCTCTTGTGAAGCTCTATGGATTCTTGTTGGCCTTTTCCCCACTTCGGGTTCTCGTAATCTAGAACGAGCCTTTTTCCTGGAAGCCAAATTGTCAGTACATGCATGAATCTGCCGGAAACAGATTGCAAGTAGCCCATCTTGTTCTCAGCATGCTTCGCACATACTTTAATCCCTATTACAGTGCATTTAAGTTTGCAAGCATGGAGAACTCAAACAGTAACTTCTAACAACAAGAATAAGGAAATTCATACAGCGACTTCAAATGGAAAGCTAGAAATAAGGTTTACATGGACTTCAACAGCAGGTCTGCTTTTCTATGTTGACTTGCTAGTGTTCTTTCTAGGCTCAGAGGGAGTAGTTGAAAGACGATGTTCAGCCTTATAAGTAAATAAGGATTTGAAGCTTCTCTAAACAAGCTGATAAATGATGGAATTTCCATCTTGATAACCCCATGTTTCTTTGAGCGTGGAAAGAAACTCACCTCCGTGACTCTTCTCGATGTTTAGCATCAATTTCTTTGTTAGGAGGATACTTGGGCAAGCTTGATGGATCACATGCATATGGTACTGTTCTGAAATACTGGACCAGAAAACAAAAAGAGATTAGGAAGTCAACTGAATTGTATCTCTGTTGCGATACATCGTCTCATATAAATCAAAACTCAGGAGACTGAAAATGTGGTGAGGCAGTATCTGTGTGAAAAGCATTTTGCTTGCTGAGCCAGAAAGAAGGGAAGAAAAAGGAAATTCATTTTAACTCATATTAAAATCATCTCGATTTGTAGAATCAAATACTTCAAGCTGACTTAATTCCAATAATGTTACCTCAGATATGAGCGCACTTGAAGCAGTTCCACGCTTGTGCGGTTCTATGGAAAGAAAAGTCTCCATCAGGTTCATTGCACTGGTCGCAATACCTCTGCATCTCTCTCGCAGAGTGCATTCATAAGAATGGCGGGGTCTAAACATGGTGGCCTGGGGTACCTTACACATTTTCCAGTAGCCATCGGGCGGGGAACCACAGAGTTTAAAAATCTTGTGCAATTGCTCAACCTGCAATGTTGATCGATGTGAGAGTGAAATAGTGCAGAAGCAGAGAAACATAACACAGTCAGCTTCTTGGACAAGAAGTTCAGCTTTTGCAGCTCCTCTCTTTTTCAAATTTGGACAAAATAAGATTTCGACTTTCCTCTTTAGTATTCAAGTAGGTACGAGGAATCATATCAACAATAGCTTCATGAGTCCTGGGACTAGACTTGCTTTCTCATGTCATCTCTCTCCTCTTGATTAACGAATACCGAGAATCTATCTAAGTTGGGCTTCCTTGTTATTATAAAGGGAAAAGAGAATCATCAAGATCCTATACCGGTGTCAACTTTAAGCAAATGGGAGGCTGATTACCTCTGTTCTCCCTCTGAGAATAGGCTTTCGAAACAGAAGTTCTGCAAAAACACAGCCAACGCTCCACAGATCCACAGTCACGCCGTAGCTTGTGGAACCCATGAGAAGCTCAGGAGGACGGTACCATAAGGTAACGACATGACTGGTGAGTTGTTGCCTGTCCTTTGGATTAAGAATGTTAGCCAGTCCAAAATCTCCTATTCTAAGAATCCCCTCATTGTTCACCAGAATATTCGAAGACTTTACGTCTCGATGAATCACTCCGTGCTGGTGGCAGTGCTCTATTCCTGACAGAAGCTGCTTCATATAGCATTTGACCTGCAGGAGAAGAGCTCAAGTTCCGAATTAACAGACACGAGAGAGGTTACTGCAAGGATAAAGCAACACAGTACATGTATCCATCTCAGAAAAGGCCGGTTCCTTGGCTGTTTAATGCGTCCCCTCAAAAAGAAGTCGATGAGAAGAAAGCCTTCATACCTGGGCATCGCTGAACTTGACCTGAGGAGAAGATATTAGCCCGTAAAGGTCATGCTCCATGTACTCGAACACAAGATAAATGCTGTTCGACATTCGAGAAGTGATTATGCCCTCCAGTTTCATGATATTCGGATGATCAAGCCTGCGGAGGATTGATATCTCTCGTGCCATAAATTGAATGCTCTCGGGTTGAAAGTTGTCGAACCGGACTTTCTTAAGAGCAACCATCCTTCCATTTGCCAACTCCCTTGCTCGGAAAACACTGCTGTATGTGCCTTGTCCTATCTAATGCAAATTAGAAATATTAACGAGGTAGCTTTTCTGCAGGTGCTCAGTTATAAGGCTTTCCATGCGCAACACATCCATGCAGATTCTTATCAGCAGGAAATGCTTTGAACATATATACATATAAGAAACATGGCCTAATCAAATCAGCAAAACTCAGAGATTTCAAACTCGATCTGTTCGATACCATACCTTCTCCAATTTCTCGAAAGAATCTGCTTTAAGAGGAACCAATCCCTGAATTGCGTCACCAGCAACGGCGGTGAGCCAAGAAGGCCATCCTGCGGCCGCTTGTTCGGCTTCCACATACCGATGTGAAAATCCCAACTCCAACCTCAATCTCTTGCTCAATGAACCCTTCTCCTCCAACTTCCTCAATTCCCCGCTACAACCCCCGTGTTCCTTCACACCGCTCTTCTCGAATTCAAACAGACCGGATGGGATCTTCGACGACCTGGTACCGGTACCGGTACCGGTACCTGCTCCAGTCAAGATCCCTGAACCAGGCGACGCTGGTCCCCGGTCCGCCTGCTTTGCGCATATGCAGCCCATCAGCCGCGATGCACCGACCGCATTGGATCGAATTACATGAAACGGTGATTGACCCGCATCAGGAAACGACCATGTACGGGGGGGAGGATACACCCCACCTTCTTGCAGGAAGGAACGTGCATTACATCTGTGAAGAAGTAAGGAAACCCTCCCCCCCCGGACAAAAGTCTTTCTTTCTTTCTCTCTCTCCCTTTTCTTTTCTCTTCGTCGAGTCTCTGTCTCTGCCTATCTGCTGGGGCTGCGAGATATGCGGGATTGTGGAATTTGTAAACGAAATGGACCGTGGAGAGAGGGAGAAACAGACGGAGAGAGAGAGAGAGAGAGAGAGAGGGAGAGATGGGGCCAATCCGAAGAAGTGGGCGCTTTCATCGTTTCTTGCGAATGCAACAAGGGAGGGCAAGGTGAGGCGTAGCCGTTCGGAGGATCCTGTTGTTCTCATGTCCCAAAGTCGGTTGCTTTCATTTGAAGACAGAGAGAGAGAGAGAGAGAGTGGAGTTTGTACGGTTGGTTGTCCCAGGCCAACTGCCCAACCAACTTCACCATGAACTGAGGAGTTCAACGTTCTTTGGAAAATTGCTCTGGGTATACCTAACCGATTTTGCACTAATTTTACTGGAGGATGTGCAAAAATTGTGACTCTTGTCTGTATTCGGTAGTTTCAGGTGATCTTTAATCTGTACTCAAACATTAACTAATTTTTTTGAAAATATTGTGCGTTTGTTGCTTGGTTCACTTAGTCGACTCGACCGCCTTTTTATTTGTATAGTCTCAATCAAGCTTGATATGATTAGAGTAGGAAGGAGGGATACTTTTTTCGTACGGAAAAGGCACATAAAGTTCGGGAGGCAAGTTTGCTACGCAAGCTGCTCTTATTTGGATCACAAGAGAACAATTGTGTTATGTCACAGGAAAAAAAAATCTCGGGGTATAGCTGCAATTCAATCTAGAGGTCTGTTTATTTGAAGGAAAACTATTTTCAGGAAATTGTTTTCCGACTTTTTGATGTTTGGAGGAAGAAAAACTAGTTGATTTGCAAAAAATGTTTTTCATGAATTGAAAACAACAACCTTCGATGGAGAGTAATTAATTTTCCCTTCTTGCAACAGAGAAAATCATTTTCTCTAAACCACCAAACAAATAAAAACTAATAATTTTTTTCATAGAACTTGTTTTCTTTTGTTATGAAATTTTCAATGAAATATTAAAATAGACATAATTTACTTATTAAACTCATTATTCTTGCTTTGGTGCTTTAACTTTACATCTTTTCCTACAGTTTCCTTATTTGAGGTGATTCAATTCCTAGGTTATGATAGTTTTACTTTTGATCTTTTGAATATCTGTCGGATAATTCCCTCTTTATTGACTGCTCGAAGATCTCATGTTCTTTTAGCATGTGAACTGAATGCTAACCCAGTTTTAAAGGCAATAGGCAACAAAGAATATGCTGTCCGTGTTTTCATTGTATTCCCTCGATTCTCCGGCGTACTCGGGATGAGAATCAGGGAACAGTTCACATCCGTTCGCGAAGCCGCCTGCATCGATCAACATGGTAAATTCTTCGAAAGAGAGCCAAAAAGCACCAGTACAGGGGAACTACATCGAGCTGTGAAATTCTTGACTATGACTGCAATTCAAGACAGTTGAAAAGCCATCATAAGTTGAATCTGCCGAAGTCCTAGCCATTTATCGCGAACTGGATCGGATGCATCATCTCGTATCCCCGCGGAGTTTTGTCATCGAGAGCAAAGATCGAAATGGACCACCACAGATAAATCATCAAGTTCGCAGGAAGAAGCAAAGGAGGAACATTCTTTGTTTTCCTTTCAAGACTCGATTCCATCAGAAACCATATGATTAAATGGACCACGAATGGTACCTGTCATTATCTGAAGGTACTAAAATGACTAGAAAAATCGCGCTTTCCTTTTGCCATAATTGCCCCCCCCATCTAAGCTCAGATGGCTTTTCAGCTAGTAAGGGTCTACACGGTAACATTTTTGTTTCTCCCAATTTCTATTTTTTTGTTTCCCGGAACAAAAAAAGAATAGAAATCCGTTTGGTAAACAAATTCGGTATTTTTTTGTTCCCAGGAACAGTTTTGGAATAGAAACAAGAAACAAAAAAGAGTAGCTTTTTATTCCCGGTAACAATTTCTAGAAATAAGCCAGTTTTTATTTTTATTTTTCTTTTGTTCTTTTCTCTTGCCGTGGCCACCTTCAATTGCTTGAAGCCACCGTCGACCACTGTCACTGTTGGCCGCCACCAACCGCAGGCCTCCGTCGCCGTGGTCGTCACTGTCTGCCATTCGCCATTCGTTGTTCACCATTGCCGCCTCTGTCCGTCGCTGCCACCGTCTTTCGCCAACCGTCGCCGACTGCTACCACTGCTGCATGATCGCTGGTTGCCAACCGTCACCGCCAATCGCTGCCGCACAACCCATCGACCGTTGTCGACTGCCGGCCGCTCGTCGGTCGATAGTGGCCGATGGGCTGTGCGGCGGTGGTGGGCCGTGACAGGCGGCGGCAGAGGCGGCCAACGGTTGGTGGTTGGTGATTTGTGAGCAAGAATAAAAAACGAATAAATACAAAAAAGAAACTATTTCGTACTAAATACATTTTTATTATTTTTCTATTTCTGAAGTAAAAATTTTGCATAGTTACCAAATATCTTATTTTATTCAAAAATTGTTCCCTGGAATAGAAATAGAAACGAACTATTTCTGAAAAAAAAAAAAAAAAAAACTATTCTCCAGTCAAGAAGCATTGTCATGCGTAACCTAAGCCTCTCATTCAGTAATGCTAGGGAAGAGAGAGAGAGATTCAGGAGTCTAATACTGCATCAGAAAATGCCGCCATTCGAATGAAGCATCGTTCACTTGCAAATGAAGGCAGCAATGGCGTCGCCATGGCCTGAAAGCAGAACATTAGTTTTTGTCATGGCACCTAGAAAGGCCCAACGTGTTGGTGTACAAACAAGTTTACGCGGTCGCCATGCAGAACAAGGTGGAAAGCAAACATCAGCACAAACTCAAAGCACTCACGAGTAAACAATTGCAGATGATGCAAAAAGTGGAGACAATACTGCATAAACTATGCATGGCATCGTAACGGTAGTCTAACGACTTGATAACTTATGAATCATTACGCCATAAACTCTCATTATTTTATAATGGTCATATTTTTAATTACCAATTGATTTATGATGTGCAAAAGTGGAGACAATACTGCATAAACTATGCATGGCATCATAGCGGTCATCTAACGACCTGATAATTTATGAATCATTACGTCATAAACTCTCATTATTTTATAATGGTCATATTTTTAATTACCAATTGATTTATGACGATTTCCTAACAACTCTCTCTTTCTCTTGTTTCAATATAAATTAAACTTCAAATCACAATTTTTTATGATACAATATGTTCTCATATCTTTCATTTTCTTTTTTAATCGGTTATACACAAAAGTTGTTTTATTTCTTTCTAATATACAGTGGAAAGTATAGAAGAAGGTTTATTGTATTTCGGGAGGATAACCGCTGAAGTCTTATACGCTGTGTTTTGTACTTTGAGGGATAGAATTATACTTAAGAACAGTGTTTGCATGTCTTAAACATTTACTTTTATTTTCTAGTATTTTGTAATGTATTTCCAATAGTTATTATTATTTTATGTATTTTAATATTTTTCCAACACCAGATGCCTTACAAACCACTGAGTCAGCACAGATAACTTCCGCCGCCGGCGCTCAAAGACTGGCTCGCTTTCACCATGGCACACCCGAAGCTAATGATCAGCCGGGGTCCGTGAGCAAGCAGATGCTTTCGGACAGTGCCATTTTCCGAGTTCTTGCAGTCGTGCGCACGGGCAAGCAACGTTTTCCTCCTCCAGCAGCACAGCTAGATGCGAATTCGAGGAACCTCTCGATGCCTTGCTCATATCCATTGCCCGATCTGGGGGTGCTGCAGATCCAGCTCTTGTCCATCACAACTTCCATGAGGGCCCCGTGAAAGGAGATGACATAGCATTGTTACCAATCAATGCCACAAACGTCAAAAGAAAAAGATGCAGGGGACCCGGAACATAAGGAGATTGATCAGATCCAATGGACTTTGCATTATGTCAATTAAGCTTGAAACATGGAAAGATCAAATCCAGTGGTGTCCGGTTCGGTTGTCCCATCGTGTCTCAATCTGTATCATTCTAGGAGGGTGTCTCAATCTGTATCATTCTTGGAGGGATTTTTATATATAAATTCGAGAATTCTCCAATTAAAGCTCTTTCTATTTTGGATTTAATTCTGTAAATAAAAATTTTAGAATTATATTACATTTAGAGAATAATTTTTCAAACTCGTGTTGTAGTTATTATTATTTTTTTTTGCCTCGAATTATTAGAAACAACCCCTTCCTCTGCTAAAATGATCAAATTTCTCAAATCCAGGCCAGAATAATTACCAGTCATTTTATTTAATAAATTTAGGCATATATTTCAGTTAAAAATCTAGACGAAATTGGGAAAGTCAGGCTTGAGCTTGAGTGTGTCGCCTTATAAGACCAGATTAGTAAATACATTACCAAGATTAAAAAACGAAAAATACAAAAATTGCCTACAAAGTTGACTTTCACGGGGAGGGACTAGGGTTTGAAGTGGTTCTTGAGCTAGTCAAGGAAAATTTTCGCCCTAAACTTTAAGCTTACGTACGAAATGCAATTAAATTAAATACCTTTCAATTGACAATTTCAATAAAATTTAAATAGAGCGATCCATCCATCGAAAGGTCGATGGTAGAAATTAAATATGGCCTTAGAGATGGTCAAGTACAAGAACTTAAGGGAATCACAAGCGCAAAGGCGAAATCAGGATCGCTAAACTTACCCCACCCCATCCCGTCCTATTTGCCGGTCTCTTAGCATGCACGGCGCCGCGAGTGGTGGCTGCAAATCTTCGGGGACGGATGCGATGATGGATCAGTTGGCAAGTGATACGACGGCGGGCCTGTCGGAAGGAGAAAGAGGAAAAGCCCATAAAGGAGGGGGGAGTTTAGGAGACTTTTTTGGGTCATAAAGTAACAACTTTCGTAGCTAACCCAAAAGTGGATTACAAAAAGTTCCAAAGTCAAAACACAAAATTAACCATAAGAAACGAGGGAGATTAACAACCCAATTTGATGGGAGGGTACTTGCTCGATGGGCCTTAGCAATTCAATTTGCAACTTGATTTGTATCTTTGGGCTCATACTTCAAATAAACTCCACCTAGCTGGGCCAATAATGAATGTCAATCCTGTATAATGGACCGAGAAGCCCATGGAGTCTTCGTGTGGCCTAAAATGCAGTTCACTCCTGATGAGCTAACTGAAGATGAGTCAATGCACGGATCAGTTCTAAGTTCTTCTTCAGCTTGTGTTTCATGCTTCTGCTTCAGCCGTAACAGAGCTTCTATAACTGCTAGGGTTTCAGCAGCAAATGCAGAAGGGGCGCAGATCTGTCTTGCAAAACCGTCTACGAGAATTCCTGCGTTATTTCTCCCAATTCCCGCAACCGATCCTTCCACAGAGGAGCAACACCAAGAACCGTCCACGTTGATCTTCGCTGATATGCACGAACATTTTAAGGATACTAATTTCATCTCGCACATTCAATATTATGCTTTTATTTTTTACAATAAGAAAAATTGCGATAGAATAATAAAAAGAAAATGGTTAACGAAAAATATCGAATTGGTATTTGTGTGATAAGTTTATTCAAAACTAATTTTTTAATTATAAAAGCACATAACCGGTATACTTATAACAAATTTACTTTAAACTAATTTTTTAACAACAAAAAACCCCAAAACTAGTACACTTGTGATAAATTACCCTCAATTATTTTTTGTTAAATCTGATTATTATTAAGAAAAATCATAAACTAGTACTCCTCGACAAATGGAGGGTATACTGCCACATGTTATTAGGTAAATTTATTACAAGCGCATCAATTTGGAGTTTTTTGTAGTAAAAAAATTAGTTTTGGGTCACTTATCATGGATGTATTAATTTGAGGTTTTTTTTTTCGTTGCATTAAACTTTCTAATTTTAACTCCCACGATAAAAACTATATTTTTATTTTTTGGGAAAGAATTTTAAAAAGAAAATGAAGGTCTTATATGCCTTTGGTTAATTTTTTTTTTTTTTACATTTTACCCAAAATATAAGCTAATTTTTTTTATTAAAAAAAAACTCCAGGCAACATTTTCTTAGTTTGTCATGTAAATTTCCCAATGTCATAGCTTAATAATTCTATGGGTTGAGTTCACTAGAAGTTTTAAAACTTGTTACAAAAATGTAATTAAGTCCTAACAACTTTAAAAAGTACAATAAAGTTTAAAAACTTGTTAAATTGGTGCAATTAAGTCTTTCCGTTATTATTATCAACTTAATTAATGAAAATATTAAAGAATTATTTTTGAATTAATTTCTCTCTCACATGTGGCATTATTATTATTATTATTATTATTTTATTCAAATATCTTTTAAATTAGTTTTAAAAACTTAAGAAATGCCAAAATTTTAATTTTTTTTTAAAAATTGAAATAAAGAAAAGGAGGGATAAGTTCGCCAATGGGGCATTGCCACTACCATCGTCATTGTTGGAGGGGCCAATGGAGGTCATTAACCTTGGGTGAAGGTGGCTGCCCTCCTTAGCCCCAAAGAGGGCTAACCTAGTCAGATTTGAGCAAGGACACCTAAATTTGGGTGAGGCTGGTTCTCCCTTGGGATCGGCAACCTTTATTAGGCATGTGCAAGGTTTCGTGGCCCTTGCTTGGGATCGGTGATGCTAGCCTTCACCTAAGGCCAACAACCTTCACTGGGCTTGTGCAAGCGCCAACAAGGCATTGCCCAAGCTAGGCAATGCTCACCAATCCTAGGTGAAGGCCGGTAGTGCCCAAATCTAGGCACTCTTGCCTGAGCTTGGGACTAACGAGGGTCGCAGACCCTCACCTAGTGTGTGACCTCTATTGTCTCCTTTGGCGATGATGCCATGATCTTAATCAATTCATTTTTACATTACACCCAAAATAAAAGCTAACATTTAAAAAAAAAAGAAAAAGAAAGAAAAGAAACTCGAGGGCTGACATTTTCTTAGTTTGTCGTGTACTTCATTTCCCCAAATGTCACAACGCAATAACAATTCCGCAACACCTCGTGACCGTCGGCGAGTCAATCCATCGTCCTTCTCCCTCCTTCCCATCGTCCCATGTGAGAGATTTTAACTTCAATCCCACTCCTCCTCCTCTCTCTCTCTCTCTTTCTCTCTCTATCTCTACACCTCCCTCGCTCAAGATCTAGAATCCCCCAATGCCGCCGACCCTCTGACCGCTCCGTTCCGGCCGCGATTCAGCCCCCATGCGGGTCCAGCCGCCGCCCTCCGCCGCCGGCGCCGGCGCCGGCGGCCACCAGGACGCCGAGTCCCTGTTCCGGGCGAAGCCCATCGCGGAGATCCGCAATGTGGAGGCGGCGACCCGGCGCCAGATCGAGGACAAGAAGGAGGAGCTCCGGCAGCTGGTCGGCAACCGCTACCGCGACCTCATCGACTCCGCCGACTCCATCGTCCTCATGAAGTCCTCCTGCGAGGCCATCTCCCGCAACGTCTCCTCCGTCCAGTCCTCCATCCTCTCCCTCTCCGACGCCTCCCCCCGATCCCCCACCTCCCCCGGCCGCCGCCGGCCCCGCCACCACCCCGCCCGGTTCGACGTCTACGGCATCGCCTGCCGCGTCAAGTACCTCGTCGACACGCCGGAGAACATCTGGGGCTGCCTCGATGAGTCCATGTTCCTCGAGGCCGCCGCGCGGTACCTCCGCGCGAAGCACGTGCAGCACGGGCTGGCGCGCGACGGTGAGGGCGGCGGCGGGGACCCCAAGATCCTCGCCAACTTCCCCCTCCTGCAGCACCAGTGGCAGATCGTCGAGAGCTTCAAGGCCCAGATCTCGCAGCGGAGCCGCGAGCGGCTGCTCGACGGCGGCGGGCTCAAGATCGGGGCTTACGCGGACGCGCTCGCCGCGGTGGCGGTCATCGACGATCTGGAGCCGAGGCAGGTGCTGGGGTTGTTCCTCGACAGCAGGAAGTCGTGGGTTCTGCAGAAATTGGCCACTTCGTTCGTCAATCCGGCTTGTTCGGATGTCGTGACCATGTTCTGCGAAGTGCTCAGGGCGATTCAGGTCACCATGGGCCAAGTGGGTGAGTTGTTCTTGCAAGTGCTGAACGACATGCCCCTCTTTTACAAAGTCACGTTGAGTTCTCCGCCCGCGTCCCAGCTGTTCGGTGGGATTCCGAACCCTGATGAGGAGGTGAGGTTGTGGAAATCATTTCGGGATAGGCTGGAGTCGGCAATGACCCTGCTCGAGAAGCCGTATATCGCCAGTACTTGTTTGAATTGGCTTAAGGAATGTGGACGGGAAATCGTGAGTAAAATGAGCGGCAGGTACCTGACGGATGCCATCAGTACCGGTGAGGAGATAGCTTTGGCGGAGAAATTGATTAGGGAGACCATGGATAGTAAGGAGGTGCTGGAAGGCAGTTTGGATTGGCTAAAGAGTGTTTTTGGGTCGGAGATCGAATTGCCTTGGAGCAGAATCCGAGAACTTGTTTTGGAAGCTGATCTGGATCTCTGGGATGAGATATTTGAAGATGCTTTTGTTCAGAGGATGAGATCAATCATTGACTCGGGATTTGGGAATTTGACCAGGGACGTAAATATAGGGGAATCCATTCGTGCCATTGAGGGGATGCCCGGTGAAAAGATAGATTTTCGAGCATATTTGAGCAGACCTTCTACTGGTGGTGGAGTTTGGTTCATAGAGCCTAATGATCGGAAGACTGTTAACCTTCCTTCCTCAAAAGCGCAGGCAGAAGAGAGTAGCTTCCAGACCTGTCTTAGTGCATATTTTGGTCCTGAAGTTTATCGGATAAGGGATGCAGTGGACAATTACTGTCAGCGAGTTCTTGAGGACCTTCTGCACTTCTTGGAATCTCCCAAAGCAGCAATACGGCTAAAGACTCTGGCAAAATATCTGCAAGATAGGTGCTATGAGTATTTGTCTAGCATATTAATGCAACTTAAGGGTGAGGTTGACAGCCTCTGCACTGCACTTGAGAATGAGAAGAGAGAGAGCCATACACCATCTGCTGCCATAATTGTGGAAAAATCTCTCTTCATTGGGCGACTGTTGTTTGCGCTCCAGAATCACTGTAGGCACATACCAAGAATTTTGGGATCACCGAGGTTCTGGGTAAATGAATCAATTTCAGCAGTTTTCGACAGATTACCAGGTCTTTTGGGGCAATCCCGTGGAGTAACTGATTCTCCTGTCAGTGACAGCCCAATTCGGCAATCACACATGGGCTCTAGAAGACGTACTTCGTTGGCGACAGCAGCAATACTTGGAGCTGATGATATACCAAGCCCAAAGTTCAAAGATTTTTCTGTTACTACACGGGATTTATGTGTAAGAGCTCATAGCTTGTGGATAACATGGTTATCAATGGAGTTGTCAACAATCCTATCTCGGGATCTTGAACAGGATGATGGATTATCGTCGATAACTCCTTTGAGGGTGAGTGTTGCTTTCGTCACAATTTATTCTGTTTTTAAAGCCTGCATCATACAAGAATGTCTCTGCTTTCCTTTATTCTGTCTCAACTTCCTTCTGTTGCAACTGCTGGAAGTATTGAGCTTAGAATCTTGAGGAATAAAGAGAAGTGCATTTGCAAGTTACAACTGCTGCAACTTCCCTTATATTGGGTTGTTAGGACTTAAAAAGCAGACTTTCCACACTAGATTTTCGGTGAGTACCAATGGAAGAGGTGTATATCCTTTGCATGCTTGGTTGTGCACTTTCTGTGATTGTCATGAAACCTCTTTTTTAGGTGAAACCTAATAGCTTCTACTGGTAGGTGGCATAACATAATCAAGAACTCGCTAGGGACTAGCAGACGGTGCAAGTTATTGAATTTTAGTTAAGGGATTTATTATTAAATTGATGATGATGCTTAAGATGGCCAGTTGGAGAACGCAGTATATTACTTTCATTGGCGGTTTAGATACCCTCTTGATTCGTTTTCCCTGATTTATTTCGGATGATCATGCATAAAGAGCTTTCCACTGGGAGGCATGAGATCACTATTAGCCCATGAAAATATCAACGGTTCTAGCTGCAGTAAAATCTTAACCTGGTTACTACTTCAAAACTTACTCTATCTTGGTTAGTTTTAATTTGCTAACTGATCTTTGACTTCTTAAGTTTTCTCTTCTCAATTTTCTTGAAGAATATATTTTAGTTCTTAGTCTCTCTTTGTCCATTGAGTAGGGTTGGGAAGACACAGTAATCAAGCAAGAGCAGTCTGATGATGGCCAGTCTGAGTTGAGAATGTCGCTCCCCTTCATGCCTTCTCTCTATGTCATCTCCTTTTTATTTCGAGCATGTGAAGAAATTCATAGAATTGGAGGTCATGTGCTTGACAAGTTAATTCTGCAAAAGTTTGCCCTGCAGCTTCTGGAAAAGGTATTTACTTAGACTGCCACGGCATTTGGATCTTCATAATTTTGAATCTATTACATATGAAGGTGGAACTTTTATTTTATTGTGAAATTAGTAGTTTCCTATTACTGTTTTGCTTCTGCTACTATTGGTTCTTCATCTTTATCCTTTTCAATGCCTTGCTATTGGCTTCTTCAATCCAATCTTGAGCATGCTTACAAGCAAACAATGTGCGTGAGCACATTTTGAATGCTTGGGTGGCTCAATAATATTCATTTGGCCATTACTTTGGATAAATTGGCCAGGCAAATAACAAGCAATGAATTCATTGTCAACAAGTATCCTGGCACTAAGTGGTGTATGAATGCGTGTCTTGGTCAGATGCATGCTTCCAGTCTTTGCTTCTGATGATTTTATCCTTTGGCAGTTAAGGTCACCTAATTAGTAGAGGCTGAAATCATTTGATACTAATATGAAAGTTAAGAGTTCCCCCTGGAGTCGCATTCTTGTTTGGGAGGCTCTTAAAACAAGTTTCTTTGACTGTAACAACTTGTTGAGGGGAGGGAAAGTGATGTTCATTGGATGTGTCTGCCAAAGTCATCAATGAATCACTTGTTGTGACATTACAATGGGGTTTGACTAACCTTTTTGCTTGGAAGCTTCTTGAGAGAGCATTTTGACCATTTTCTGGTCAAAATGCTCTCTTGGGAAGTTGGTCCTAGGTTCGCAGTGCATCAGGCTTTCTATTTTGAGGATGAGATGAAAACTTCAGATGTTATTCCTATTTGTTAGTAAAGAAAGGTGAAAATTTGATTTTACCATCCCTCTTGCAAATTTTTGATGACTTGGAGGGGGAGAAGTAGGAGAATATTTGATGCAAAGGAAATTGTAAATTTGTCGCGCTTGGTTTTTTTGAAACTTTTTATTTAGATATGATGGTTCTTAGACCCATATGATGTCTAGAGCTGCTGGAATCCCTCTCTTGTAATAACCACCCTTCATGCTCTGTCAATGAAATTCTGTTTCCTAATCCTCCAGATTGATAGCTAGGAAGGTAATGCTTTGAACTGCTTAACAATGTATAAAGAAAAGGATGCTTGCATATCTTTTAGATGGGGTGGAAGGAGGAAAAAAAACAAAATCATATGAGGAGTCTGAATAACCATCTGCAGTGTTTTTGTTTGATATATGTTTTCCTTCTCTGCTAGACACTCTGTTATAGACATGTGCATGAACTTTTTATCTGATAGTCTGTTATATTAGCTTTGATATGAAATTGCGATTCTTTTTATTTCTCCAATGACAGCTGTATTTTTCATTGCAGTGTTTCCATCAGAATTTCATGATTACTATTGTTTTGTGAAGCTGTAAAGAGCCTTTTCAGATTTATAGTGGTTCATGTCCTACGATATCATAAATTCCTCTTACTTTCCCATAATGGTGACTGTCTTACAAGCTGTGCTTTTGGCTTTTGTCATCTACATAGCTCTGGGGACAGTCCTAAAGTGGTTTTTGTGATTGCTTCATGTCTATAGCTTATTTCAATCGGGTGTTTGTTTACCGACTGTTTTTGCTTATATAGGTGACTGATATATATGGGAACTACCTTTCTACTGAAGAAGCTAATGGATCTAAAGTGTCAGATAAAGGAGCTTTGCAAGTTATGTTGGATTTGAAATTTGTATACGATATTCTTTCTGGAGGTGATTCCACTATGGATGAGGAGTTGTCTAGAAGTTCAAAGCCAAAGTATTCGTTTAGGCAAAAGGATCAAAGACAGAAAAAGTCTGCCATCAGAACACGTATAGATGGATTGGTACATCGTCTTTCGCAGAGATTGGATCCCATAGACTGGCTCACGTAAGTTACTGGATCTGTTTTTGCAACATATATTCTACAAGCAGACGGTACTCTAAATTTCTTTTTGCAAAATCCAATCTCAATCTTCATGAAGATTTGCATGCAAGAGTTCTACACCTTGATTCTTTTTTTCATTTAAAACTTTTTGCGGGAATATGTTTTAAGCTAAGCAAAGGAAGATTAATGATCTAGATCTAGTTTAGAGGGTAGATGACAATAGCAGGAGTAGAAAGAATTTTCTTTTATGGTCAAGTGGTTGCTGTTGCATTCGAGATTATTCTGATACCTCGATGGCTCTTTCACACGTGAATGATGCTTAGATGATGATGATTCTCAATTTTGTGCATTTGGTAGTAGTTTTGTTTGACTCGTAGACATATTGTCCAGGGATGATCGTGTACTAAATGCCTTTTTTTTTTTTGGGGGGGGGGGAAGGTAGAAAGGGAGGATAATGAGAGGCGAGGGAAGGTGGGACAAAAATTAGATTCCCTAGGATTGTCAGTGATGAATTCAAATGAATTCGCCAAACATAGTTACAATCTTTATCTTCTTTTGAAGGTCTACTCACTATGATAAATTGTAAGATGTAGTGAGTTGACGCCCTTGGACCATATATCTAGCATCAGCTGAGTTATGTTTACGTCCCAGTAGATGGTTACTGTGAATTCAACTCTTCATTTTGTTGCAATTACTGAATAGTGTTTTCTTGTTCATTCATTAGGTTTGAGCCGTATCTGTGGGAGAATGAGAGACAGTCATATTTACGGCATGCTGTCCTCTTCGGGTTCTTTGTACAACTTAATCGGTTGTACGTGGATACAGTGCAGAAACTGCCCACGAATTCAGAATCAAATATTATGAGATGCTCCACAGTTCCCCGGTTTAAGTACCTTCCAATCAGGTAAAATATACCTTCCCATGTGTTTGTGTTTGCAGGATAAATATTTGAGCTTTTGTGACCAGATTATCTCAGAAAAAAAGTCTCTCTTATTATTGAATTTTGTCTGCAGTGTACCCGCATTGTCTTCAAGGAGGACATCTAAAGCAACTACTGGTGTTTCTATGGATGGTTTCTCATCGAGGAGTCCAAAGTCTTACAGTAATGGAGAAATTTCTCGAACAATTGATTTGGATGACAGATCGTCTTCTGGAGTAGCAGCTCCATTGCTGAAGTCTTTTATGCAGGTGAGTGTGCTTTCTTTCTTTTTTTGCTTCTTTTTCATTACCTTGTTATGTACTATTTGATCATGTCCCTGGCTAGTCGTCTACCAGCTTTACAGAGCTGTGTTGTGAACATCTGTATTGGAGAGATAATATGTCTCACTTCCTAAGCTTGATTTGGACTTAATCTTTCAGCTTTGATATTTTATTATTTGTAGTAACTGATAATTTTAAATTTGATTATTTCTTTGGTTGTTGTGGTATTCATTGTTGGGTTTTCTGTTTCATTGTGTGCATTACTGTTGAAGGTAACTGAGTCGTTTGTGACATGGAATGTAATAAGTACCCAAAGTCTGGGACGCAGTGCAAGAGAACTCAGTGGTGTAACTGTCTGGTGGCAATAGAAGTTTATAACTCGGGCCTTCCTTTTTGAGCTTGTTTGCTATAGTTGTGCACTGAGATAGTTCTGTGCACTTCATGTTGTTTTGGTACATTGGAAGTGGACATTGGCTTTTCGCTGAACATCGTTATTGTGAGATGATTTTAGTTTTAGAGATGTTGGACACTTGGCTTATTTTTTTGGAAAGAAAGTCTTTTTCCATGTTCTGTGACATGCATCTGATAATTTTCTCTATCACAATTGGCCAGGTTGGCAGCAGATTTGGAGAGAGCACATTGAAACTGGGATCCATCTTGACTGATGGTCAAGTGGGCATATTCAAGGACAGGTCAGCTGCCGCTTTATCGACGTTCAGTGATGTTTTACCTGTGCAGGCCGCGGGTCTTCTTTCATCCTTCACCGCAACCCGACCAGATGCTTGAATGAGAATGCCTTACGCTATGCCAATTGATACTTACATTGGAAGCCACGACAAGTAAAAGATAACGCCTTTTCAAGCTTTGGCTTCTGGCTTTCTTAAGTTTTGCCCGAGACTCTGGGGTACTTCCGGATTAGTGGTGTGGATAACGGAATATAAAAGGGAATACCTTTTGGATTGGGTGTGAAATGGCAAGAGCTTGTATTGGTGAAGCGAGATCGAGAAAGGCTTCATATTCGCTGTGGCGTGCCTGAAGGAATAAGTGAGCTGGTTCAGCATTTTTGATTACATACCTTTATTGGGGGCAGACATTTGTAAAGCATAAAATGGTTGTTATACTATGGATAGGAGGTGTCGACAGTGTCAAGGGAAGTTCGTTTTGTAAAAAGAAGACTCCCAAGTGAGGCATATGCTTGGACAGAAAGCTATGAGATGCCCCATCATGTGCAGATCGCTTGTTTTTAGCATTCAAATTTTGGTTCTCTCATGCATTATTTCATTTCCATAGACAAAATTAAGTTACAACAATGTATAATTTTGGCTCCCTTGGATGGCTGGATCTCTTTTCTTACTACCTTGTGTTCTTTCTTCTTTTTGTGTAGCTTAATGCATTTTTACTACATTGTAATAGCTTGATGTAACTTCTCTTGAACTCAACCTAAGCCAATCCATTGCTGTAAATTCAGTAGACCGGACTTCCCATTGATCTCCCTCCCTCCCTCCCTTTCCCCCCTCCCTCTCTGCTTTAGTTGTGAAAACAGCTCTGTGCACTCCTGTTTCGAATGACTTTCAGCACCTGCTGACGGCATCATCCCCCTAAGATCGTGGATGGCGAGTTTCAAGAAGACAGGTGAGTTCTTTTGTTCTTTTAATATAGTTGCCAAATATATGCAAAGGCGAAGGCACTTATGTCATGGTCTTCATGGTCTTGAACGATGATCCCCTACTTTCACAAAACGTGTATGCCAAGCTGTGCAAGAGACTCGTGCATTTTATTTTAGGGATAATAACTCAAATACTGTCTGAATTTTGACTGAATTTGCAATATAATCTCTGAATATTTAATGTTCAATATAGTTTTTAAACTTTAGTTAAATATGTAGTGCGATCTCTTGATTTTTAATTTGTTCAATATAGTCCATAGAGTTTTGATACATGTTTAACTTAATCTCCGACCTATCTGAAAATGTTTAATATTATCATTCTATTAATTCAAATTTAACGACATTGAATATTTTCATATAATTTGAAGACTAAATTGAATATGTACCAAAATTTGATGGATTGCATAGAAAAAATTAAAAGTTTAGGGATTATAATGCATATTGGGTTACAGTTGACGTATTATTTGTCATTTCGCTTTTAACCTGACGTATTATTTGTCATTTCGCTTTTAAAAAAACAATCAAAAGAAATAAATAAATGAGAATATATCGAGTTAGAAATTCGAAATCGTGCGTGATTAAAAAAAAAAAAAAAACAGTGCTTTGATCCTTCTCCCACGAAACCTAATGAATAGGCCCAAAGGATGGCCCAATACTGAGCCCAAAGTCCACAGAGGAAATAACAGAAAAATCTCAACTGCAGAATCACAGGAGTGGAGGGAAACCGATGACAGGCTTAAGGGTGGAATCAAACACGTCCTTAAAATACTAAGTGTATTTTAATTAAGATTAATACCACTAAAAACTTTACACCATACCCACCAAGACATTGGTATCCCAAACTCTTAATTACGTCAAAAAATCCAAAACAATAGTTATGATGATATAAATACTTCAAATTATTTGTTTGTTTTTTTGTCACCAGAACTTTCCAACTTGTAAAGGTGTTTAGAGTACTGTTTACACAAAAAAAATTGGGAATTGATGTCATAATGAGAAACAGATAGTGTTTTTGTCACATTAGTTCAAGTATGAGGATTATAGAGATAACAAAAATATGGGATATTAAGACTACTGGAAATAGTTTAGATTATTTTTTGTAGTATATTCCCTTTTAATAAATAATTCTTAGGAGTTCATTCATATTCGTCTGCTTATTTGCAATTATAGTTGTAGCTACAATTTTGTGCAAGCCCTAATAACGTAAATAGAAGTTTTCCGGAATTCACTCCTCTCTAATCTATCTCCCTCGTCGGTAGTGGCAAGACAATTGATGTAATTCTAATATAAAAAGTGGATACCATACTACTGTACTAGTAAAAGATTATTACAATCTTATAAACCCCAACGACTATAGAAATTAGAGTACTCATAATTAGGGATATTATGAATCAATACTGCTATAGCCAATATAAGTTTTTACTTTATTATAAAATCAATAGTTATTGGAATTCATAACACAGACAATAACATTATCACATGACAAGAATATTATAATCAGAAAATAACTACAATTTGATGGATTAGAATGGTCACAACGAATTTTGTTATGAAATGATATTACTATGCTTTCATTTAGTTATACAATCAATATAGCTATTAGAATTCGCAATATAAATAAAATAAAATAAAATAATTACATTTTTATAAGTGCAATATAACTTATATATGCGATCTCAGTAAAGAGAGAATGTAGTAGATTTGGATGTTTTATCTTTATTCTCAACATCAAATTAGAGAAAATAATTACCCTATCAGCTCAATCAGGGATCATAGTAGTTCAAAGTCTTATTTTATTGTACTTATCTATTATGTTGCAGTCTTCACCGTTGATCACATGATCAAATTTGTCAATAATGTCAAATTTGAACTTTGAAAGAATTATATCCACATCCATTATATATATATATAAGTACAGAGATAATGCACTTGCTTAACCTTGCAGATTTTAACCTCTGCAATCCAGTCCAAATTCCAAGTCATGAAGTCGGCTTCATCATCTATGAGGGTTCCCGCTCGGGGCAAGAAGATGCACCGCACCATCGTGCGAAAGCAATCGGAAAGAGACCAGAGGATTCAAAGGATACATGACGATCTCGAATTAGCTATCGAGGATGAGAACGTTGATGTCGTGCCGCAGCCGAAGAAGGCGACGCCGTCGGTCTTGCGACAGCAGGTTACGAAGGCCGATCACGGGTCTTTGCGGAAGCAGTCGGAAGGAGACCAGAGGATGCAAAGGATACATGTCGATCACAAATTAGCTATCAAGGACGTGGACATTAATGCCGTGCCGCCGTCGAAGAAGGCGATGCCATTAGTGTTGCCACGGCAGGTTACGAAGGCCAATCACGTGCCTTGCGAAGAGTGCAAGAGAGAAAAGGCAAAGGGTGATCCATTAGGGTTTCACTTTTGCCCAAACGATGAGGTGGTAGTCGGATTCAGGACCAAGGCCGGTCCAATTGGCCCCCCATTAGCAAGAAAGTCCGGCCAAAATCCAGTGGAAAGAGTTTGCCCAAACGATGCGGTGGTAGTCGGATTCAGGACCAAGGCGGGTCCAATTGGCCCCCCATTAGCAAGAAAGTCCGGCCAAAATCCAGTGGAAAGAGCTGGTTGAACCCCGTGGTATTGGCAGGGCGGCGATGCAACCATGCACATAAATAGTTCTTGTCATAAAAACTCAAAACTAGATCCTTTCCATGTTTTTGGGTTCATCCCGTTCCGATTCGAGTTTATTGAAGGGATACTTTTTTCTCTTTCACATTCATATCATGTTCTAATGAAGATTCAAGGAGTATTTCTCAAGATAGCCGTATTTATTTATGAGCTTATGTGAAGATAGATATATTGAACAAATCTCTTTCGGAGATCTTGTTTACTTCATTAAATTGCTCATATTCTTATGCATATTCGTATCATATGTGTAAATCGCCAAATTCGGCGTGACAAAATCTCTAGGATCCCTGCTTCATAATATGACAAAGTCAATTTTTTTTTTTTTCGAGTCAGAAAATCACTCGGCAATTGATTTGCTAATTTTGTGCGTTATTAATATAACAATTCAAAGACGGACTATCAAGAGTGCGTTAGTAGAAGATATCGCCAATTGCTTCGGCTACAATTCACAACCTAGCTTTTGTTTAATTTGGAAGATGGATATCTCTTTTTTGAATTGTTGTTATTGTGGAAATCCAAATAATTTAAATATTATTCCTTTTTTATATTATTTTTGGTTGGATGGATTGTATTACTTGATAGAGCATGAATGATTTGATTGGGAACACAATGTGAAAGTGGGTAATGTTATTTAGCATTCAGCAAAATAAAATAAAATAAAATCATAAATCGATTTGCTTGGCTTCCGTTTGGATCAGTTCAATTTATTTCCTATTTTCAATTCGACTTGGTTTGGTTAGACTTGAATCTTCGCACCGTTCGTCGTGATCACCCCATAAAGAAGTGATTTTTTTGAATAGCACCCTCGTGTAAAAAGCCGTGTAAAAAAGGTCAGTAAGTGAATTCTTGGTCATAAAAAATTCAAACAGAAGAAACAAAAAAGTAAGTCAAGTTCCACAATACAAATAAGTGCAGAATAGGAAAGATTTGCTTCGATATATTTGTTTCGCACGGGATTTTGACTTTTGAGTGATCAAATTCATATTTTCTCTCCTAGATAAGAATCAAGACTCCACATCAAATATTTCCTTCTCTCAAACTCTATCCCATCAATACACGGAATAACATAACTCTCACTAAATTCTTTGCATCTATCATTCAGCCATCAAATTGCAATTATCAACGGCAAGGTGGATTTCACTACGACAATGGAGAATGTGACAGCAAACCATGCCGTAGTGCTGAGACAACCGCAAGCAGATCCGACTATGCCAAAGGGTCACGAGTCTCGCGATGGATTCAACGTGGCCGGGAAGGCCATTAACGCGAAGAGTAGCTACATTGTTTGCGAAGAGTGTGCAGAAGAGAGGGAAAGGGGCGAGGGACCATCGGCCTTTCACTGCTGCCCGTGCGATCCGGTGGTGGTCGGGTTCAGGACCAAGGCGGGCTCGATCTCCCACCCATCAGGGTCTCACCTTGGCCTATTTGATCAAGTGATGGTCGAGTCAAGGAGTGAGGTAGGTTCGATTTTCCACCAAATCATACTACATTGTACATTAATATTATTTCGTCAATAGCGTCAAATTCAAACTTTGAAAGAATTATTTCCACATCCACTTCAAAGTACTACATTGTACAGTGACAAAAGTACGGTGATAATGCCCTAACTTAACCATGCAAATTTTTCCCTGTGCAATCCAGTCCAAATTTTCAGTCGTGAAGTCAGCCCCACCATCTGATAGGGTTACCACTCGTGGCGAGAAGATATACGGTGCCATTGTACAAAAGCGGGCGGAAATAGATCAGAAGATCGCACAAAAGCGGGCGGAAATAGATGAGAAGATGGCCTTTACCAAAAAAAAAATAGATGAGAAGATGGCGCGAAAGCGGGCGGAAATAGATCAGAAGATGGCGCGAAAGCGGGCGGAAATAGATCAGAAGATGCGAAGGATGCATGACGACTTTGAACAAGTTATCGAGGACGGGGACGTTGACATCATGATGCCGCCAAAGAAGGTGATCCCATCGGTGTTGCGACAGCAGGTTACGAAGGCTGATCACGTGCCTTGCGAAGAGTGCAAAAGAGAGAAGGCAAGGGGTGATGCATTAGGGTTTCACTTTTGCCCAAACGATGAGGTGGTCGGATTCAGGACCAAGGCTGGTCCGATCGCCCGCCCATCAGCAAGCACGTCCTGCTCGGATCCAGGCGCAGCGGAAAGAACTGGTTAAACCCAATGGTATTGGTGAGGTTAGCGGGTAGTGATGTCTGCTCAATGTTCTTGTCGGAAAATTCAAAACTTGATATGTTTTAGGGTTCATTCCATTCCAATTCGAGTTTGTGATACTTCTTCTCTTTTATTACATTTGCATCTTTTTCAGAAATTTTGTTTGTTTCATTGAATTGATATAGCAATGTGCACATTCAAAGACGAATTATGAGTAGTGCATTCGTAGAAGTTATTGCCAAGTGCCTGGGCTACAATTCACAGCCTAACTTTTGTTGTTGCTCGTGGAAATCCAAATAATTTAGATATTATTCTATTGTTTATTTTTTCTGGGTCAATGAATTTTTTTACTTGGTTGAGCATGATTGATTTAATTAGAAACAAAATGTGAAAGTGCGTAATGTTATTTAGCATTCAGTATAAACAACAACCAAAAAAAGAAAAAGAAAAAAAAGATAAGCATCATAAAGCGATTTGCTTCGGTTTGGCTCAGTCCAATTTATTTCCTCTTTAGTATGATGTGGTGCGGTTAGACTTGATCATATAAATAGCACCCTCGTGTAAAAAGCTGTGTAGAAAGGTCAGTGAGTTTTTTATCATATAAAATTCAAACAGAAGAAATAATAAGAGGAATTGAAGTTCCGCAATACCAGTAAGTGCAAAATAGGAAAGATTTCCTCCTTCGATATACTTGTTTCGCATTGACTTTTGAGTGATCAAATTCATGTTTTCTTTCCTAAATAAGAATCCAGACTCGACATCAAATATTCCCTATACAGTCTCAATATCGGCCTGAATCCCAATCATATATATGTACGTGCAGTCAGTGGACATTGCTCTCGTCACTCGAACTCTATTCCATCAGTACTCAGTCATCAAGTTGCGAAATCGCTGGCAAAGATGGGTTTTGCAACCGCGACTCGTGGAAAGATGGTGCCCCGCGCCGTCATGCTGAAGCAATCGCGAAGAGATCCAGGAACACGAAGGGGCCGCGGCGACGGTTTCGAGGGCGTCGAGAAGGGAATGAACGCGAAGAAGGAGAGGGTGCTGGGCTGGCGAAGGGTGGGTTCCGTGCTCAGCAAAGAGCGCGAGGCTGAGAGGGAAAGAGATGATGGATTAGGTTTCCATGCTTGCGCTCGCAACGATCCGGTGATAGTCGGATTCAGGACCAAGGCGGGCCCGATCGCCTGCCCACTCGAGAAAGCTCCCGGCCGGGATTCTGGAGTAGCGGAAGGAACGGGTTGGACGCCGTGGAGTTGGCCGTGGCCGTGCGTCCATGCTCGGCTCGGGAATTCGTGTCGCTGCTGAAGTATAGCTCGGGTTCGAACTTAGACAGTAGAAATATGATGCTCGTAAGATTTTGTGTAGTTTGTCGGATTCGAGCTGTTCAAACAACTTTTCTTCGATTAGTGCTTTGCTGGAGTTAATTTCTAAGTGCTTATCACATCAATGAATGACTCTTGTTTCTACGTGCTGTTGTATTTTGAATTTGGATGATGCACAGCCGCATTAAATCTAAGTATTTTTTGTTTTGGTCATGTAAATCTTAGTATTAACTTGTTGCTTTATACGTAAAAGGGGATATAAATCTATCCATAATCGTATCGTGTTAAGACCTCTCTAAAATGAAGGTGTTATGATTATCATCAATAGCTGGGTTTTAATCAATTGACAAAAGTAAGGAGTAATTATCAAATCCTGTGACTGTAAATTGAAAAACAAAAACTACCCGGATGTACGTAATATGTAAATAAGAAGGGGATGTATTCAACAACCATACTTTCCATAAACGTAACCAAATAAAAGGTAAGGTTGCAAGATTATTTGAGAGAGGAGGGGACGGGGGAGGGGTAATTAAAAGATAATAAATTTCTCAGAATTTGAAAATTTGTTTGTCAATCCATAAAATAAAGTTCATATTGATTAACAAAAAAGATATTTTTATTTAAAATTTAATGACATGCTTATCCCTTCCCATCAAACATTAACATAAGTGTTTGACAAAAAAAAAAAACATTAATTTAAGTGCATGATAGGAAAATTCCCTTCTTTCTAGATTTTTAACAAAAGGACAATGATTGTTGTCTTTGTTCGACTCAGATTTTTGACTGCGGACTCCATGCGTACGAGGAGTTCCCAAATGTACACCAGATACTCACATCTTATTGCGTCTGTTTCAACTTCAGAAAAATAAATAAAACTTGAAAAGATCATTAATTCCTGTTCTTTCATGTTTCTTACCAAAATTAGAATCTAACTTGTAGTTGAACAACTAAAGAGATTGAACATCAAGTATCCATGTAGATTCGAGATCGCTGAAACTACAATAATATATAGATACACGGAATATCATAGCTTTACTTAACCCTTTGCATCTGTTATTTTCATTCATCAAATTGCAATTACCCACGACATAATGATTTTCGACACGATGAAAAAGAATGTAACAATAAATCGTGCCGTAGTGCTAAGGCAACTGCAAGGAGTTTTGACAATTCAGTGTCGTCGAGAGCGCCATTAGCGCGAAGAGTAGCTACGTCGTTTGCGAGAAGAGTGTGCAGAGGAAAGGGAAAGGGGTGAGGGACCGTTGGTCATGCCTCTGTGTCCATGCTCGTCTTGGTATGCCAGCCCATGGTTGCTACAATAGGATGAGAAATAGTGTCGTGACTCGTGAGTATCAAGAAACATTACTAAAACTCTCTTACAAGACCACGTGGCAGTCTTTTATTGGGTGTTGAAATAAGTGCGACCCGTCCATTGAATGATCAACACATGATAAAAGACAGTCACGTTACACCATTGGAGGATTAGCAAGATTTCTTAAGATGTTTTGCATTTCTCGCTGTTGGAGATATATCTTAGGTATAGGTTAAGAATATGATTTTTGTAGGACATGTCCGGTCCCTTTTAGTTGTAATTTTTTATTTGTCGGATTTGAGTTTCTCAATTAATTTTTGAGTTTTTTTTTTTTAATTTTTTGGAAATATTATGGGAATTAAATTAAATATGTAGGCCCCTCCTCGTGCGTAGCTTTTGGTTCTAGTCACGAGGCAAAGCAATTTAATTTTTATGTTTTGAACCGGTGCATTTAGTTTTGTGAACTTTCACTCTATAAGAAAGTACAAAAAAAAGTCATAAATTTATTTTATTGATATTAATTCAATTATAAATATTTTAATTGGATCTCTTTAGTTGTAAACATTTTCATAATTTGCCAATTGAGTCAATCTAGCTAATGTTGACGAGAAATTGTTGATGTGATGCTAGCCACCTTACACAAAATGGCCAGTGTATAAGCTGGTGCTAACGTGAATATATATATTTTTAATATTTTGAGTTTTTTTTTTAATTTTTGTTTTGTTTTTTCTTTTCTTATTTATTATTTTTATTATTATTTTTTTCTTTTTTTTTTCTTCATTTTGGCTAGCAAGGGCCACCTTGCATAGAGTCGGTAGGGCTATGAAGGCTCTTGCCTAGATCTAGCAAGGGCCTTGGTGTCCTCGCCCGTGGCCAGGGACCCTCGCTTGCCAAAATGAATGGAAAAAAAGAAAAGTATTAAGAAAAATCATTTTTTAGAAAAAAATGTCTACGTCACCATCGGTTGTGATTAGCATCCACGTTAACGATTTCTGATTAAGGTTGGCCAAATGAATTTAATTGGTAAATTGTAAAAATGTTTATAATTAAATTGGCCTAATTGAAATGTTTATGATTAAATTGACACCAACGCGTATAGGATTATCACTCTTTTGATAATTTATGCCTCCTCTTTATACATGTTACTCTTTTCGATTTGTCAAATTAGTGATTATCACGCTACTATACTAGTAAAAGATAACTGCAATTTTATAAACTACAATGACTATAGAAATTAGAGTAATCATGACTTCGGCTGAAATAAATTGATAGTGCTATAGCCAATATATGCTTTTATTTTATTATATAATCAATTGTTATTAGAATTCATAACACAAACAATAACGTTAACACATGAGAAGAATATCATATTGGGAAAGATAGTTACAATTTAATAGATCAGAATAGTCACAACTATTTTTCTTATTAATTGACATTGCTATGCTTTTGTTTATTTATTTAATTAATACAACTATTAGAATCCGGGAAAAGAATTAAAAAAATTATTATATCACTATTAGTATAATATAATTTACACATGCAATCTTATTGGGGAGAGAATGTAGGAGTTTTAGATGTTTTATCTCTATTTTCAAAGCCAAATATGATACAACTGTTACCCTATCACTTAAATCAAGGATTATAGTAGTTTTACAGTCCTATTTCATCATACTCATCTATTATGTTGCGGTCCTATACAACTCTATAGATCATGATGACCAAACTCATCTCCACCGTTGATTATAGGGCCTCACTATGGAACCCCCATAATTAATGATTAAGATGATATTAAATTTAGAAAGTCTATAAGCTACATAAAAAATTTATCAATAGCGCCAACTCTGAACTTTGAAAAGAATTATATCCAAATTTGCCTTCTTTTTTTTTTTTTTTCAAAAATCATTGTAAGATTCAATGCGTAACCGCCAAACAAATATAAATAAGTACAGTGATAATTCCCTCGGTGAACGCTGAATTTTACTCCAGTCCAAATTCTCAATCATGAAGTCGGCCTCCCCATCTAAGAGGGTTTCGACTCGCGGCAAGAAGACGCATCGCGCCATCGTGCGGAAACAGTCGGAAAAAGATCAGATGAGGCAGAGGATTCATGATGATGTCGAACTAGCCATTGAGGGTGAGGACGTTGACGCCGTGGAGACGCCGCCAGAGAAGGCGACGTCGTCGGGCTCGCGACAGTATGTTACGAAGGCCGGTCGCATGCCTTGCAAAGAGTGCAAGAGAGAGAAGCAAAGGGGCGATGGATTAGGGTTTCACTTTTGCCCAAACGACGAGGTGGTAGTCGGATTCAAGGCCAATGTGAGTCCGATCGCCCGCCCATCAACAGGAAAGTCCGACCTGGATTCAGGTGCATCAGAACAAACTGGTTAAACCCGGAGATTGGCGAGGTGGCGATGCATCCGTGCACATATGTAATTCTTGTAAAAAAAAAACTCAAAACTTGTTCCTTGCAATGTTATTGGGTTCTCCGACCAAAAAAAGAAAGGTTTTTGGGTTCATTCCATCTCGCTTCGAGTTCATCAGAGCTGCTGCTTCTTCTCCTTCATGTTCATGTGATTCTCTAATGAAGATTCAATGAGAGATTATCATGATAATCATACTTGTTCATGAGTTCATGTGGAGATAGATTTGTTGAACCGAATCTTTTTCAGAGATCTTGTTTGCTTCATTGGATTGCTCATATTCTTCCAACGCACAATCATTATCATATATGTAAATCGTCAAATTCCGCATGACCAAAACTCTTCATGAAATCAGGTAGTCATCTGATATACTAATTTTGTGCATTATTAATATAGCGATGTACTCATTCAAAGACGGATTATCAATAATGCATCGGTAGAACAAATCGCCAAGTGTATGGGCTACAATTCACAGCCTAGCTTTATGCTTTAATTTGGACTTTCGTCCCACGGTCAGAAGATGGATATTTCTTTTCCGAACCATCGTAGATCGTAAAGATCCAATTAATTTAGATATTATTCTATTTTATTTATTATTTTTGGGTGGATGAATTTTATTACTTGAGTGAGCGTAGTTGATTTGATCGGGAACAAAATGTGAAAGTGGGTAATATCATTTAGAATCCAACATAAAGGTTAGCATCATTTCGGTTTCGATCATTCGAATTTATTTTCCTTTTTTCAGCGATTTGATTCGATTAGTCTCGAATCTGAACCGAATTATAATATCGGTTATGGTGACCCCATAAGGGGTGATTACTTTAACAGCACCTTCATGCAAAACGCTGCATTGAAGGTTTTTTTTTTTTTTTTGGGGGGGGGGGGTGGGTCAAATAATGCTGTATCAAAAGGTTAGTAAGTGAGTTTTTGATCATAGGAAAGCAAGCAAGGATATAAAACAGTAAGTTTTGAGTGATCACATTCATATATTTTTTCCTAGATAAGAATCAAGACTCGACATCAAATATTTCCTCTTGGGTCTTAAGAACTCGCCGGAATTTGTGCTTCATCACTGATGGAGAGCCGAGATGGACAGGAGCAACACTAGAACTGCAGCCATGGCAACCATGGAAGCCCACCGGCAAATCCTCACCGCGAGACCTGTCTTCCCATAGCGGATCAATGAAACGAAAGCAAATGCGAAGGCGAGCACGATGGACAAAGCTAACGCCCTGAAGGTTGACGAGTCTCGCTTGAGGATCGACCTCGGGACAAGGGTGAGGGCGTTACCGATTAGGAAGCTCACCGTCACGATGAATCTACTCACGATGGAGGAGGCATGATGATGACGATGATGATGGGGATCTTTTTGGGATGAACTGGGATGAAGCAGCGGGTTCACATCCATGGGAAGAGTGAAAGCTGCTGATTTCGAGGGCTCCGGATCTTCTGGTTAATGAGAGAGTTTTCACGAGGCCGGGTCTATCCAACAACTATTAATACGTAAAAAATAATTTTAAAGAAGATTTGATGAGCTTTTAGAACTCAATTCGACCCATATCAAGAAGACTTATGAAAAAAAATTGATAAATCGAAAATAAAAGGTGATGACTGACTGACTTTAAATAATTCCAAAGCCTGAAAAGTCATGTAATAATGTTATTGTCCGTGTTATGAATTCTAATAACTGTTGCTTCTATAATAAAATGAAAGCATGTTAACACTATCAATTTATAACAATGCGCCATGGCTAATCTCCCTAAGTGAGGAAATGGATGGGATATGGAA
The DNA here is from genome assembly GCA_028830015.1 of Eucalyptus grandis x Eucalyptus urophylla. Classification (NCBI taxonomy): domain Eukaryota; kingdom Viridiplantae; phylum Streptophyta; class Magnoliopsida; order Myrtales; family Myrtaceae; genus Eucalyptus; species Eucalyptus grandis x Eucalyptus urophylla. Next base: position 25,547,548 of record CM054198.1, on the reverse strand, counting down.
GATGAGAATTGATGGAGTTTTCTGCTTAGTCATCCTCATCTCGGCATTCCCTATTTTCCCATAAGTCTCGTTTGAGTTGATCCAAAGTAAGGGTGAGCAAAATGGACAGACTGAATCGAAAAGCGAACCAATTAATTTGTTATTTTTTAAATGTCTCACACATGTGTCACGGATAAGTTGTTTGGGATCAAACCGTGGTGATGACTTAGCTTCCTCTTTTCCAAGACAGGCTGAAAGAAAGATTTAGAGAGAGGAGCTCTATGGAACTATACACTAAAATGTTTGGATGGGCATCACTATATCTACTAAAGACCATTTCATTATAACCATTGACTCATATTCAAGCTAAGACCGCATCTCTTTGTCTACTATCTACCGACATTTAAGCCTAAATGCTCTAGAACTTGATGCGATTATTGTATCACCTTGTCACGCCCCGAACCTCGAGCGCGCCAACATCCCACCATGGTCATTCAAATGCGACATTCCCAGGTAGTGTCGCCGACCCCATTCATTTATTATTTCGCAAGCGGAACGTATTATAAAACCCTTGACAATAAAATACGGGATAGAAAAGCAGGAAGCAAAACCACAACATAACACTTTCATAATTCAACAGAATTACAAACAGAGATCTACGGCCAAAAGTCTACAAAGACTGGCTCTTAAAAAGGAATTATCCTACGACCTACAAGTCGGACACGCTCTCCAATCCTTATGACTTCACATTTGCAACTCCTCAAGGCCAACCAAAGCTATTTGGCCGCTCCGACCACCAGGGACCTGAAATTTTAATCCCCAAACCGGGATGAGACAATGTCTCAGCAAGTTCAACCCCCTAAACCCCTATTAGAAAGAAAATACGCCCTTGGGTGGCCTAACCACATCACACAGAAGACTTACTTTGCATTAGCCTTCATCTGCATATTAGCACAATTTATATAATTCAACCATGTGCAATTATGATAACCAAACAATCATGGCACAATCACATTATCAAAACAATTCAACCACTTGGATCGTCTCAGCGATCAATCGACTCGGCCGATTACATGTCATTCTAACAAATCAATCACTGCCTCTAATCACGACCCTATAGGAAGGTTTGACAACCAGTTGCAATCACGGCCCCACTTGGCATGACCTTTAATTAGGTGGTCCATCACGGCCACACCGGGCACGACCTCTAATAGGTGGTCAATCACGGCCTCACTGGGCATGACCTCTCCTAGATGGTACATCACGGCCTCACTGGGCACGACCTCTCATAGGTGGTTCATCACGATCTCAATGGGCACGACCTTTCATAGGTGGTTCACAAGGCCCTATTAGGCACGACCTCTCATAGGTGGTTCATCACGGCCTTACTGGGCACGACCTCTAATAGGTGGTCAATCACGGCCAATCTCCCATCAATTTCCACACTTAGGATTTTATAAAGAATCCCTATTTATCGCAATCACACTCAATTTATAATATCCAACCATCAATTTCAAAATCCGAATATACAGCAGCGATCGGCACGAAATTCTGAGCAATCGGGGTCAAAAATAATTTTTCTGTTTTTTTTAATAAATAATAATATTTTAATAATTTCGGAATATAATATAATATTATAATTTCAAGAATTTCGAAACAATTAAATAATTCAAAACTAAAACCTTATTATATCCCATCAAGGTTTATTATTAAATAAATTATCTTAGCCTTTAATTAAACACACTTTAAATTAAACAAACATTTTAATCCAAATCACAATTAAATAAACTAAAATATCCACCTAAACTTGCTTAACTTAGACTAAGCACACTTAGGGCATAATTAACCGTCTAATCAAGGTTTAGTGAGTTAAACTCACCGGATTAGCGAGCCGAGTGGACCAAAACGACGAGGGCGACGCGAGGATCGACTTTCCTCAAGGCGGGCCGAGCATCCGGGCTCGGGAAGGCGGCCAAAACGGGCCAAATGTCCGCTGCCATACCCATTTTTCTTGGCTGCTGGTTGAGGCCGAACGAAGGCTGCACGGCGGCGGTTCGGGCGCGAAACCGGCGGGGATGGGTGGCAGTAGCTCAGGCGGTTGCTGGTGGTGGCTCCAACGGCTTTCCGGCGAGCTTGGCGACGACGGGCAGCTCGGGACGACGAAGGACGATGGCTGGATGCGGCGCGACGGCGGAGCGGCGAGCGAGACGACGGTGAGCGGGCGTGGTGGGCAGTCGACGCGCACGGACGACAGTGGCGGCGACGGACTCCGGCGATGAAGCAGGCGGCCGGTCGGGCGTGCGGGCTGGTCTGGTTCGCACGATGTAGCTCCCTCCTCCCCCAACCGGTTCCAAGCTTGAGGAAGAAGAAGATGATGGGACCTCTTCACTTTTTGGGGACCAATTAGCATTTTGTCAAGCTCTCATTCAAATTGGCCCCAACTACCATGACATCAAGTGATGTCATCTTCCACTATCTCATCCCTCCACAACATCTTCTAATGGTTGCAATTTCCTTTTCCGCCGAGGCCTAAATTCTTGTACGTTAAATTCTTCAATTCCACTCGATTCTTTTCTAATTGAATTAAATTAAAGCCCATAAAATTAATTCAATGCCACCACACTTCAATTCACATCTTCACTTGTTTATATAACCAACTTAAGTCCCAAAAGCGTGATCAAAGGCAGGCCTACTAATTTCTCGAGCCAAATTAGCCATTTTCTGATTTAATTGCTGAAAAACTTTGATTGCATGAAAATTTTTCCAAAGATGAGTTAATATTCATAAAATGATTTGTGACACACCAGACTTCCAATTTCTGAATTCGATCTCAATTCCACGGTTAATTTCACTTTGGCACGATACTAGCGTGGCCCAACCTACCAGGTAGCCTTTAGAAATTTTCATGCATTTGACCTGTGGTTGATCATCTCAAGCCACAATGTACATCTTTGAAACATTGGCGACTTTCGATTGTCGGGGTAATCTCAAGGTTTCAAATACGAACACAGGGTATCCAATCGATAGAAAAGTCGGTCCAGTGTCGATCGACAAGGATTATGCGATCTGGTGGAATCACCCACACTCGATCACATGCCTCTGTCGAGTCGACCTATCTCCGGTCTCTAATCGATTTTTATTTGTGCCGTAATGACCCTTGCAGATTAGCTCGGTCGAAAGGTCGCTTCCTGGCCAAATTCTCGAGTCTGATGCATTAGAATTTCTTAACAACTTCACCCGACAGACTAGTTTTCACATGAGTGGCCGACTCAAGGAAAAGAACTATATGCGTGCCAACGAAATGCCCGTCTCAAATTATTGAAAATAGAATTGGAAAATCGGGATGTCACACACTTGCCCTTGAGAATGTTCCGGAAACCCTAGGCTACTTTGGATGATCCATTTTGATCAAACACAGTCCTTTGGTCATGGGAAAGACCGTGACACACCATGCGCTCCTCTTTTGTTCTTTCCCTTTTGCCCAATCACTGATTTCACTGAACCCACCTGAGAGCCATACCCAACTAGATCGGGAACCGGTCTATCCCTAATCCAAAAGTCAAACATGGCATGCCTTTTAATCGTCAATTACTTCCTATGCAGGCTCAAGATCAGTCTAAATCTCCATCTCATCAGTCCTCAGTCATCGAGTCACAAAATCACTGGCAAAGATGGGTCTCGCAACAATGACCCACGAAAAAGACTGTGCCCCGCGCCGTCATGCTGCAGCAATCGGCTAAGAGATCTAGGAGCACGAAGGAGCCGCGACGGTTTAAGGGCATCGAGAAGGGAATGAATGCGAAGGAGACAGTGCTGCGTTGGAGAAAGGCAGGTTACATGCTCTGCAAAGAGCGCGAGGCTGGGAGGGAAAGAGATGATGGATTAGGTTGCGCTTGCAACGATCCAGGCTGGGACAGTTTGGTTCGGATTGTGAATTAAAAATAAAAAATACACGGATGCACGTAATAAACGTAAATAAGAAGGGATTTATTCAATGACTATATTTTTCCTGAACCTAAAAAAATAAAAGGTAAGTCTACAAGATTATTTGGAGAGAGAGAGAGCGATAGAGTTGACTAAAAGATAATAAGTTTCTCAAAATTCGATATGTTAGTTAATTCATAAACTGCATGATTCATATTGATGAAACTTCACGGTTATACATAAATTATAATATTTTATTGTGCCTATTTCAAATTAAAAATAAATAAATATTTATTCAGGCTCTTTCGTATTTCCTACCAAAACTAGAATTGGACTTGTAGTAGAATACCTAAAGAAACTCCATATCAAAAACCTAAGCAAACTTGACATTGCTCTGAATTACAATAGTATATATAGATGCACCGAATACTATATTTCTCATTCAACTCTTTGCATCTATTATTCAGTCATCAAATTGCAATTACCCACGACAAGATGGATTTCACAAGGACGAAGGAGAACGCTGCAGCAAACCGTGCCGTAGTGCTGAGGCGACCGCAAGCAGATCCGACTATGCCAAAGGGTCACGAGTCTCGTGACAGATCCAACGTCGTCGGGAAGGCCAGTAGCGCGAAGAGCAGCTACATTGTTTGCGAAGAGTGTGCAGAGGAGAGGGAAAGGGGCGAGGGACCATCGGCCTTTCACTGCTGCCCTTGCGATCCGGTGGTGGTCGGGTTCAGGACCAAGGCGGGCCCGATCTCCCGCCCGTCGGGGTCTCACCTTGGCCTATCTGATCAAGTGATGGTCGAGTTAAGGAGTGAGGTAGGTTCGATTTTCCACCAAATCATACTACATTGTACATTAATATTATTTCATCAATAGCGTCAAATTTAAACTTTGAAAGAATTATTTCCACATCCACTTCAAAGTACTACGTTGTACAGTGACAAAAATACGGTGATAATGCCCTAACTTAACCATGCAAATTTTTCCCTGTGCAATCCAGTCCAAATTTTCAGTCGTGAAGTCAGCCCCACCATCTGATAGGGTTACCACTCGTGGCGAGAAGATATACCGTGCCATTGTGCAAAAGCGGGCGGAAATAGATCAGAAGATGCGAAGGATGCATGACGACTTCGAAGAAGTTATCGAGGACGGGGACGTTGACATCATGATGCCGCCAAAAAAGGTGATCCCATCGGTGTTGCGACAGCAGGTTACGAAGGCTGATCACGTGCCTTGCGAAGAGTGCAAAAGAGAGAAGGCAAGGGGTGATGCATTAGGGTTTCACTTTTGCCCAAACGATGAGGTGGTCGGATTCAGGACCAAGGCTGGTCCGATCGCCCGCCCATCAGCAAGCACGTCCGGCTCGGATCCAGGCGCAGCGGAAAGAACTGGTTAAACCCAATGGTATTGGTGGGGTTAGCGGGTAGTGATGTCCGCTCAATGTTCTTATCGGAAAATTCAAAACTTGATATGTTTTAGGGTTCATTCCATTCCAATTCGAGTTTGTGATACTTCTTCTCTTTTACATTTGCATCTTTTTCAGAAATTATGTTTGTTTCATTGAATTGATATAACAATGTACACATTCAAACACATTCACAGACAAATTATGAATAGTGCATTCGTAGAAGATATCGCCAAGTGCCTAGGCTACAATTGACAGCCCAACCTTTGTTGTTGATCGTGAAAATCCAAATAATTTGGATATTATTCTATTGTTAATTATTTTTTGGGTGAATGAATTCTATTACTTGGTTGAGCATGATTGATTTATAAGAAACAAAATGTGAAAGTGGGCAATGTTATTGAGCATTCAGTATGAAAAGAAAAGCATCATAAAGCGATTTGCTTCGGTTTGGATCAGTCCAATTTATTTCCTCTTTAGTACGATGTGGTGCGGTCAGACTTGATTATAAAAAGAGCACCCTCATGTAAAAAACTGTGTAAAAAGGTCAGTGAGTTTTTGATCATATAAAATTCAAATGGAAGAAATAAAAAGAGTGAGTCAAGTTCCGCAATACCAGTAAGTGCAAAATAGGAAAGATTTCCTCCTTCAACGTACTTGTTTCACATGGACTTTTGAGTGATCAAATTTATGTTTTCTTTCCTAAATGAGAATCGAGACTCGACATTAAATATTTCCTATGCAGTCTCAAGATCGATCCAAGTCCTAATCATATATATGCACGTGCAGTCATTGGACAGTGCTCTCAGCACTCGAACTATATCCCGTCAATACTCAGTCATCAAGTCGTGAGATCGCCGGCAAAGATGGGTCTTGCAACCACGAATCGTGAAAAGATGGTGCCCCGCGCTGTCATGCTGAGGCAATCGCGAAGAGATCCAGGAACACAAAGGGGCCGCGGCGACGGTTTCGAGGGCGTCGAGAAGGGAATGAACGCGAAGAAGGAGAGGGTGCTGGGCTGGCGAAGGGTGGGTTCCGTGCTTAGCAAAGAGCGCGAGGCTGAGAGCGAAAGAGATGATGGATTAGGTTTCCACAGTTGCGCTCGCAACGATCCGGTGATAGTCGGATTCAGGACCAAGGCGGGTCCGATCGCCTGCCCGCTTAAGAAAGCTCCCGGCCGGGATTCTGGAGTGGCGGAAGGAACGGGTTGGACGCCGTGGAGTTGGCCGTGGCCGTGCGTCCATGCTCGGCTCGGGAATTCGTGTCGCTGCTGAAGTATAGACAGTAGAAATATGATGCTCGTAGGATTGAGTTTGTGTAGTTTGTCGGATTCGAGCTGTTCAAACAATTTTTCTTCGATTAGTGCTTTGCTGGAGTCAATTTCTAAGTGCATATCACATCAATGAATGAATCTTGTTTCTACGTGCTGTTGTATTTTAAATTTGGATGTTGCACAGCTGCATTAAATCTAAGTATTTTTTGTTTTGGTCATGTAAATCTTAGTATTGACTCGTTGCTTTATACGTAAAAGGGGATATAAATCTATCCATAATCGTATCGTGTTAAGACCTCTCTAAACTGAAGGTTTTAATCAATTGACAAAAGTTAGGATTAATTATCAAATCTTGTGACTGTAAATTAAAAAACAAAAAATACCCGGATGTACGTAATATTTAAATAAGAAGGGGATGTATTCTTTTTTTTTTTTGGTCGAAAGAAGGGGATGTATTCAACAACCATACTTTCCATAAACGTAACCAAATAAAAGGTAAGGTTGCAAGATTATTTGAGAGAGGAGGGGACCGGGGAGGGGTAATTAAAAGATAATAAATTTCTCAAAATTTGAAAATTTGCTTGTCAATCCATAAACTAAAGTTCATATTGATTAAAAAAAACAAGATATTGTTATTTAAAATTTAATGACATGCTTATCCCCTTCCATCAAACATTAATACAAGTGTTTGACGAAAAATAAAAAAAACATTAATGTAAGTGCACGATAGGAATATTTCCTTCTTTCTAGATTTTTTAAAAAAGGACAATGATTGTTGTCTTTGTTCGACTCAGATTTTTTCTCGTGGTGGAGTCCATGCGTTCGAGGAGTTCCCAATTGTACACCAGATTACTCACATCTTATTGCGCCTATTTCAACTTCAGAAAAATAAATAAAACTTCAAAAGATCGTTAATTCATGTTCTTTCATGTTTCTTACCAAAATTAGAATCTAACTTGTAGTCGAACACCTAAAGAGATTTATTTTTTTTCGTCAGTCCTACTCTATACCTACTCTACACTCACTCTAGGGATTTGAACCCCTCACCTCCCATTTCCATGTTGGAAAGGTGGCCACTGGGGCGAATCCTAGTGGTTGAACACCTAAAGAGATTAAACATCAAGTATTAATGTAGATTCGAGATCGCTGAAACTACAATAGTATATAGATACACGGAATATCATAGCTTTACTTAACCCTTTGCATCTGTTATTCATTCATCAAATCACAATTACCCACAACATAATGAATTTCGCCATGATGACGGAATGTAATAATAAATCGTGCTGTAGTGCTAAGGCAATTGCAAAGAGTTTTGACAATTCAGTGTTGTCGGGAGCGCCATTAGCACGAAGAGTAGCTACGTCGTTTGTGACTCCCACGCCCTGCAAGAGGCAAGGCACAAGTCTGCAAGTGAATGTAGAGTAGGATTAGAGTAGGACTGACCAAAAAAAAAAAAAAAAAAAAACACGGCAGAGCAATTAATTTTTATGTTTTGAACCGGTGCATTTAGTTTTGTGAACTTTCACTCACTAAGAAAGTACAAAAAAAATGAAAGTTCACAAAAAGTCATAAATTTATTTTATTGATATCAATTCAATTATATATATTTTAATTGGATATTTAATTGTAAACAATTTCATAATTTGCCAATTGGGTCAATCCAGCTAATATTGACGAGAAATTGTTGACGTGATGCCATCCACCTTACACAAAATGGCCAATTTATAAGTCGGTGCTAATGTGAATATATATTTTTAATATTTTGAGTTTTTTTATTTATAATTTTTGTTTTGTTTTTTCTTTTCTTATTTATTATTTTTATTATTTTTTCTTTCCTTTCTTTTTTCCCTTCATTTTGGCTAGCAAGGGCCACCTTGCATAGAGTCAGTGAGGCTATGAAGGCGCTTGGCTAGATCTAGCAGGGGCCTTGGCATCCTCACCCGTGGCCAAGGACCCTCGCTTACCAAAATGAATGAAAAAGAAGAAGAGAAAAGTATTAAGAAAAATCATTTTTTAGAAAAAAATGTCTATGTCACCATCGGTTGTGATCAACATCCACATCAATGATTTCTGATTAAAGTTGGCCAAATGAATTTAATTAGTAAATTGTAAAAATGTTTATAATTAAATTGGTCTAATTGAAATGTTTATGACTAAATTGACACCAACGTGTATAGGATTATCACTCTTTTGATAATTTACCCCTCCTCATAATGACCAAACTCATCTCCACCGTTGATTATAGGGCCTCACTATGGAACCCCCATAATTGATGATTAAGATGATATTAAATTTAGAAAGTCTATAAGCTACATAAAAAATTTATCAATAGCGCCAACTCTGAACTTTGAAAAGAATTATATCCAAATTTGCCTTTTTTTTTTTTTCAAAAATCATTATAAGATTCAATGCGTAACCGCCAAACAAATATAAATAAGTACAGTGATAATTCCCTCGGTGAACGCTGAATTTTACTCCAGTCCAAATTCTCAATCATGAAGTCGGCCTCCCCATCTAAGAGGGTTTCGACTCGCGGCAAGAAGACGCATCGCGCCATCGTGCGGAAACAGTCGGAAAAAGATCAGATGAGGCAGAGGATTCATGATGATGTCGAACTAGCCATTGAGGGTGAGGACGTTGACGCCGTGGAGACGCCGCCAGAGAAGGCGACGTCGTCGGGCTCGCGACAGTATGTTACGAAGGCCGGTCGCATGCCTTGCAAAGAGTGCAAGAGAGAGAAGCAAAGGGGCGATGGATTAGGGTTTCACTTTTGCCCAAACGACGAGGTGGTAGTCGGATTCAAGGCCAATGTGAGTCCGATCGCCCGCCCATCAACAGGAAAGTCCGACCTGGATTCAGGTGCATCAGAACAAACTGGTTAAACCCGGAGATTGGCGAGGTGGCGATGCATCCGTGCACATATGTAATTCTTGTAAAAAAAAAACTCAAAACTTGTTCCTTGCAATGTTATTGGGTTCTCCGACCAAAAAAAGAAAGGTTTTTGGGTTCATTCCATCTCGCTTCGAGTTCATCAGAGCTGCAGCTTCTTCTCCTTCATGTTCATGTGATTCTCTAATGAAGATTCAATGAGAGATTATCATGATAATCATACTTGTTCATGAGTTCATGTGGAGATAGATTTGTTGAACCGAATCTTTTTCAGAGATCTTGTTTGCTTCGTTGGATTGCTCATATTCTTCCAATGCACAATCATTATCATATATATAAATCGTCAAATTCCGCATGACCAAAACTCTTCATGAAATCAGGTAGTCATCTGATATACTAATTTTGTGCATTATTAATATAGCGATGTACTCATTCAAAGACGGATTGTCAATAATGCATCGGTAGAACATATCGCCAAGTGTATGGGTCACACAATTCATAGCCTAGCTTTTTATGCTTTAATTTGGACTTTCGTCCCACGTTCAGAAGATTGATATTTCTTTTCCGAACCATCGTAGATCGTAAAAATCCAATTAATTTAGATAGTATTCTATTTTATTTATTATTTTTGGGTGGATGAATTTTATTACTTGATTGAGCGTAGTTGATTCGATCGGGAACAAAATGTGAAAGTAGGTAATATCATTTAGAATCCAACATAAAGGTTAGCATCATTTCGGTTTTGATCATTCGAATTTATTTTCCTTTTTTCAGCGATTTGATTCGATTAGGCTCGAATCTGAACCGAATTATAATATCGGTTATGGTGACCCCATAAGGGATGATTACTTTAACAGCACCTTCATGCAAAACGCTGCATTGAAGGGTGTCTTTTTTTTGGGGGGGGGGGGGGGGGTGTCAAATAATGCTGTATCAAAAGGTTAGTGAGTGAGTTTTTGATCATAGGAAAGCAAGCAAGGATATAAAACAGTAAGTTTTGAGTGAACACATTCATATATTCCTTCCTAGATAAGAATCAAGACTCGACATCAAATATTTCCTCTTGGGTCTTAAGAACTCGCCGGAATTTGTGCTTCACCACTGATGGAGAGCCGAGATGGATAGGAGGAACACTAGAACTGCAGCCATGGCAACCACGGAAGATGTGAAGGCGAGCACGATGGACAAAGCTAACGCCCTGAAGGTTGACCAGTCTCACCTGAGGATAGACCTCGGGACAAGGCTGAGGACGTTGCCGATTAGGAAGCTTACCGTCAGAAATCTTGTTTACTTCATTGGATTGCCCATATTTTTTCAATGTAAAATCATATCATATATGTAAATCGTCAAATTTCGCATGACGTAATCTCTTGAATTGATGCTTAATGAAATTAGGTAGTAATTTGGCTTACCAATTTTGTGAATTATTGATACAGTAATGTGCACATTCAAAGACTGATTATCAATAATGCATTAGTAGAAGATGTCGCCAAGTATTTAGGCTACAATTCACAGCCCAGCTTTTAGCTTGATTCGGACTTTGGTCCCGTATTTGGAAGATGGACATTTCTTTTCCGGACTATTGTTGGTCGTGAAAATAAAAATAATTTAGATATTATTTTATTTTGTTTATTATTTTTGGGTGGATGAATTTTGTTACTTAATTGAGCGTGATTTATTTGAGTGGAAACAAAATGTGAAAGTGGGTAATGTTATTTAGAATCTAGCATAAACAACAAAATAAGAAAAGCATCACGTAGTGGTTCGCTTCATTTCGATTTCGACCATTGTATTTTATTGGATTAATACCACAAAAAATCCCAAACTAATAATAATTTTTTGACCAAAAAAATTCAAACCGGTATACATGTAACAATTTTATTCAAACTAATTTTTTAATCATGAAAAACCTAAAACTGATATATTTGTGAAAATTTTATCTTCCGTTAGTTTTTATTTTATTGTATTACTACCACGAAAAACTACAAAGAGTAAAACTCCAAATCGGTACATTCGTCAATTGTCATGTGTCATCTAACTCAGCAATTTAGTAGTAAAATTAAATGAAAACTAACGAAGGGTAAATTCATCATAGGTGTACTAGTTTGGAGTTCTTAGTGGATTTTATGTAAATTTGTTACAAATACACTAATTTGGGATTTTTCGTTATATAAACCTTGATTTATTTTCTTATTGAGTGTGATTTAGTTCGGTTAGGCTCGAATCTGAACCAAACCGTACCGTTCGTCACGGTCATGCCACATGCCACAAGGGAGTGATTACTTTAAAAGCACCCTAATGTAAAACGCTGTGTAAAAAGGTCTGTAAGTGAGAACTTGATCATAAAATATCAAAAATCAAACGAGAAATAAAAAGTAAGTCGAGTTCCACAATGACAATAAGTACAGAACAGGAAAGATTTTGAGTCCATGTGCTTGGGTGAGACATCGAATTCATTCCTAAGTAAGAATCAAGACTCGACATCAAATACTTCCTATGCAGGCTCAAGATCGGTCAAAATCTCCATCCCATCAGTCCTCAGTCATCGAGTCGCAAAATCACTGGCAAAGATGGATCTCGCAACCATGACACGCGAAAAAGACGGAGCCCCGCACCGCCATGCTGCAGCAATCGGCTAAGAGATCCAGGAACACGAAGGAGCCGCGACGGTTTAAGGACATGGAGAAGGGAATGAAGGCGAAGGAGACAGTGCTGCGTTGGGGAAAGGCAGGTTACATGCTCTGCAAAGAGCGCGAGGCTGGGAGGGAAAGAGATGATGGATTAGGTTGCGCTTGCAACGATCCAGGCTGGGACAGTTTGGTTCGGATTGTGAATTGAAAATTAAAAATACACAGATGCACGTAATAAACGTAAATAAGAAGGGATTTATTCAATGACTATATTTTTCCTGTACCTAAAAAAATAAAAGATAAGTCTACAAGATTATTTGGAGAGAGAGAGAGAGCGATAGAGTTGACTAAAAGATAATAAGTTTCTCAAAATTCGATATGTTAAACTATATGATTCTTATTGATGAAACTTCACAGTTATACACAAATTATGAATATTTTATTGTGTCTATTTCAAATTAAAAATAAATAAATATTTATTCAGGCTCTTTCATGTTTCCTACCAAAACTAGAATTGGACTTGTAGTAGAATTCCTAAAGAAACTCCATATCAAAAACCTAAGCAAACTTGACATTGCTCTAAATTACAATAGTATATATAGATGCACTGAATACTATATTTCTCATTCAACTCTTTGCATCTATTATTCAGTCATCAAATTGCAATTACCCACGACAAGATGGATTTCACAACGAGGAAGGCCAGTAGCGCGAAGAGCAGCTACATTGTTTGCGAAGAGTGTGCAGAGGAGAGGGAAAGGGGCGAGGGACCATCAGCCTTTCACTGCTGCCCGTGCGATCCGGTGGTGGTTGGGTTCAGGACCAAGGCGGGTCCAATCTCCCGCCCGTCGAAGTCTCAAGGTGGCACATCCAATCAGGTGAAGGAAGTTGAATTGAGGACCAAGGCGGGTCCAACCTCCCGCCCGTCGGAGTCTCGATGTGGCACATCCGATCAGGTGAAGGCCGTTCAATTGAGGACCAGGGCGGGTCCAATCTCCCACCCGTCAGAGTCTCAATGTGGCACATCCGATCAGGTGAAGGTCGTTGCATTGAGGACCGAGGCAGGTCCGATCTCCCGCCCGTCGCCGAAAAAGCCCGTTCTGAGTCCAAGTGTAGCAGAAAGAACTGGTTGGACCCCGTGGGATTGGTCATGCCTATGTGTCCATGCTCGTCTGGGTATGCCAACATGTGGCTGCTACAATCGCTCGAGAAACAGTGTCATTAGCACCAAGAAACCTTACTAAAATTCTTTCATTAGACAATGTCACGGTCTTATATTGGATGTTGAAACGAGTGCGGACCATGCATTGAATAATCAACGCCCGATAAAAGACCGTCATGTTACTTCATTGAAGGATTTCCCAAGATGTCTAGCATTCCTCATAGTTCGTGATATATATGATGTATAGGTTAGGAATATTGATTTCTGCAGGAGGCACGCGGTCCTTTTTATTTGTGAGTTTTTATTGGTCAGACTTGAGTTTTTTCGATTAATTTCTAATATTCTATGTTCTCCTTTTATTTTTTTGGTATCAAATCTCTCAAATCTCTCACCAATAGAAGTCTAGGAGATTTCTGTGCTCAATACGACCCTTCTTATAATGAAAAAACAAAACCAAAATGTAAGGGAACTTGTCCTTCTGAGAAAGAAACAAAGAAACATCACAACAAATCTCAACCTCGTAGGAATAAACAAAGACACCAGAATAATCAAAATAGACCTCATAATGATAGGAAAATTTTTAAAGACATCAAATGCTATTCTTGTGGTAAAAAAGGTCATATTTCAAAATACTGTAGGATTAATAAAAAATTAAATGAACTCTCTCTTGATGACAATACTCTTAACCAGTTAAATAACATATTCATAGAAAATGGTGATACTTCTTCTGATGAACTTCTTGAGGAAGAAGGTCTTTAGATTAATGAAATAGATTCCTCTTCTGATTCTGATTATGAAGACGCCTCTCCTGAAAAACCCGTTCCTGAAATAAACGTGTTAACAAAAGACGAAGAATTTCTCCTTAGCACTGCCGACAAGATTACTGACCCAGAAGCCAAGAAAGAATACTTAGATAGACTTCATTCTTCCCTAAATATTACCTCCAAGCCCAATACTTCTTACAATTTAAAAGACATCTTGAATAGAAACAAAAAACCTCAGTCTAGACCAGTTAATATAAATAACCTCTAAAATGAAATAAAACAACAAAAATTAGAAATTCAAGCCTTGAAAGCAACATAGTTAGATATGAAAAAAGAGATTTCTGATATAAAATCTCTCGTCATAAAAGGAAAAACAAAATTAGAAGACCAAAACGAAACCACCAATACTTCTGATATTCCAGATCCAGCCTTCCTTATGTTATTAACAGAAATAACATCTAGAAAATGGATAATAAATATTATGATAAAAATCAACAATGAGTTTATTATTGAAACAACAGCACTCTTTGATACAGGAGCCGATCTCAATTGTATCAAAGAAGGCCTTGTTCCAACAATATACTTTGATAAAACTTCCGAATCCCTAAAATCAACATCAGGTGATAAACTTAATATCCAATACAAATTACCAGAAGCCTTAATAATAAAAGATCAAATGTCTTACAAAACATCTTTTCTCTTAGTAAAAAATATGAGGCAACAGGTAATTCTTGGAACACCTTTTATTCAATTAATCCAACCTTTTACAGTTACTAATGAAGGCATTGAAACTCATGCTTTAAACAGAAAAATCACTTTTAACTTCGTGACAAAACCACAAAAAAGAAGTCTAAATATTTTACAAGAACATTCTATTTCTGAAATAAATTGCCTCATAAAAGACAAAGAGAACCAGCTTGAATTCTTAAAAGAAGATTTAGAATTCAAAAGAATAGAAGAAAATCTTATAAAATCCAACATAGTAGAAAAAATAGCCTCCCTACAAAAACACATAGAAAAAACTATATGCTCTACTCTACCCAATGCCTTTTGGGAAAGAAAGAAGCATATCGTTGATTTACCTTAAGAACAAGATTTTTCTGAAATTAAAATACCTACCAAAGTCCGCCCGACACAAATGAATCAAGAAGTTTTGAAATTCTGTCAAGCGGAAATACAAGACCTCTTGAATAAAAAACTCATAAGAAAAAACCAATCACCATGGAGTTGTTCTGCTTTTTATGTCAATAAAAATGCCGAACTAGAAAGAGGAGTTCCCAGGTTAGTTATTAATTATAAACCTCTTAATACAGCCCTTAGATGGATAAGATATCCTATACCCAATAAAAAAGATTTGCTAAACAGACTTTGTAGATCAAAATTATTTTCAAAATTTGACATGAAGTCAGGATTTTGGCAAATACAAATATGTGAAAAGGATAAATACAAAACAGCTTTTACTGTCCCTTTTGGTCAATATGAATGGAATGTTATGCCATTCGGTCTAAAAAATGCCCCTTCAGAATTCCAAAGAATCATGAATGACATCTTCAATCCTTATTCAGATTACATCATAGTTTATATAGATGATGTTCTAGTTTTTTCCTCTAATATAGAACAACATTTCAAACATCTTTCTACTTTCATAAAAATAATTATACAAAATGGTCTAGTAGTCTCTCCCACTAAGATTGCACTATTCCAGACCAGAATTAGATTTCTAGGTCATTACATCCATTTAGGTACTATAACCCCAATAGAAAGATCAATTTCTTTTACCGATAAATTTCCAGATGAAATTAAAGACAAAACTCAATTACAAAGGTTTTTGGGTAGTCTCAATTATATTTTAGATTTCTTCCCCAATATAAATATCCTTTGCAAACCTTTACATCAAAGGCTTCGTAAGGATCCTCCACCCTGGACTTCGGTCCACACAGACATTGTCAAACAAATAAAATTGCATGTAAAAGATATACCATGCTTATACCTTGCTGACCCTTCTGCTTTCAAAATAGTTGAAACAGATGCTTCAGAATTAGGATATGGTGGCGTTCTCAAACAGGTCAAAAACAACAAAGAACAAGTTGTTCAGTTTATATCAAAACATTGGAATTCCACTCAACAAAATTATTCGACAATTAAAAAAGAAATACT
This sequence comes from Eucalyptus grandis x Eucalyptus urophylla, assembly GCA_028830015.1. NCBI lineage: Eukaryota > Viridiplantae > Streptophyta > Magnoliopsida > Myrtales > Myrtaceae > Eucalyptus > Eucalyptus grandis x Eucalyptus urophylla. The sequence continues at coordinate 25,531,356 of CM054198.1, read as the reverse complement.
TGTTATAGTTTTATCTATATCAAAATTCCAAGGAGATTTATTAAACCAAAAATTTCTCTTACGAATTGATTGCAAATCAGCCAAAGACATTTTACAAAAAGACGTTTTAAATATTGCATCAAAACAAATTTTTGCTAGATGGCAAGCCATACTTTCAGTATTTGATTTTGACATTGAATTTATAAATGGTTCTTCAAATTCTTTACCTGATTTTCTCACAAGAGAATTTTTACAGGGGATACCAATATGCCAAGACCCAAAAAAGACAAAGATAAAGGCAAAGGCAAAGCCACTGCCGAACCCTCCAATACACCACCAAAGCCAAAAGGCTTAACATCTGTCAAGACATGGCTCCAAATGGCAGAAAACAACTAAACATTTTTACAGCAAACACCTTTGACAACAGAACCCATATCATCTGAACCCATGCTAGCATTTAATCAGTTAGCCAACATACTACCAAAAGAAACAATATTGTTACTTGCCCAAACTTTACAAAACGTAAAGAAAGAGCCATCCAGTGCCATAGAGGTAAGTAACAATCCTTCCCCGCTTGCTACACAAAAACAAGCGGAATACAAAAGAATTTCGAATGAGGTGGTTATTAAGCCTCAGGCAACCCCTCCTTCTCAAAGATCAAAATTTTTCCCCAAAACATCTTTTCAAAAAATATTGACTGTGGAAGATGGATTCTTCGATAAAGATCCAATCAAATTTGCAGAAAACATATTTCCAAAAAATTGGCTTTTCAAACCTCACAATACAAACAAAACCCTTGCTTATTATGAGCAAATTTTAGTGGAAACAGAATCGGCAAGGTTCACTCACTTTGCTGATAAAAACAATACAGAAAATATCCTTTATTCCACTATATCCATCAGTAAAGTCATACACCCCTCACACTGGGGAGCCTCACCCCATACACCCAGAAAATTCCAAACCAGACTTACCCAAAGCCTGCCATACTCCTCCTCATATACATACTGGGACTACCAACAAGCTTGGTGGAACGTCTTTTTCAAACAGAATACAAATTTCCAACACACCTGGTTATTATTCTTCAAAGACAACTTCCCAAGACAAAGCTTACCAAACTAGTTTGACTCTTGGTGGGATCTCTTTGGTCCTTTGGACATAATATTACACCCCACAGTCAAATAAGGATACAAGATTTTCAGTGAACACTTCATACCAACACCTCATGATATAAGGTTCCTATGCCTTATGCATTTCTTTATAATATTCAGAATCTCTTGGGTAACAGCATGGGAATTTGAATACAATACATCCAATAAACCAGGTGTACCAGTACTTGTCCGAAAATACAAAACAAAATGGTGGGATGGATTCAGATTTCTTGATCAAGGATCCGAAGCTGCGGTTAAAACATGGCTAAATAGCCAGAAAACCCAAATAATCGCATCCCCATCAAATACATCGTTTTTACAGGAGAAATCCATGGCAAGTGCAGCACTTGCAGCAGTCCAAAACAGAGAGGAATACTGCAACATCCTCAGGACGATGCTCTCAGAAGCGGAAGAATCACAATGTGGATCTTCCAAATCTCAATACAGTCAAGACGGATCCTCCCAGTCACATCATAGTGGAAACACTAATGAAGACAACTGCTACGGGATCAATCTGGACAGAGATTAAAATTCAAAAGACATCACATGCAGATACTGTTACAAGCGGCGCAAAGGCTACACACCGGAGCGTAGTAGACATACACTGTTCACTATTTACTTTACACTGTTCACTCAGTACTGTTCACTTTACACTGTTCAGCACTGTAGCACCCTCTATAAATACACCCACTCGACATAGAAGAAAGGGCTCGAAATTTTTCCAGATTTCTCTCTTCTTCTTCTTCTCGCTCTCTCACTTGTAACCCATCACCCCTTCCATCTTCATCCTCATCTCTTCCATCTCCAAGCTCTCTTACCTTGTATCCCCTGGTTTCAAAGTAAGTTAGCTTTCACATACATAGTTTTATACAGGGTTACCAACTTACATGATAGTTGGTTAACCATTTATTGTAATACAAACATCGATACTCCCTGGAGTGCGGATTACCGCCCTAGTGGATGACTTGATGCTTTAAGTTTCTGCATCTTTCAATACATGTAATTTCAGCTTTTCAGCTTTATTTAATACAAGTTCAGACCACCTTCATGGTTGGTTTTTGTTTATGCATACTCTTACTTTATATCTTATATATATTGCTTTAGGTCTTTACATTATTTTTAATTCTCGCGATTTTATTTAAGTCATTTACTTTCTTGTTTTTAAGATACATCCTTCCCTACTTATAGATGTTATACTTATTAATCTGTTATACTTCCTTGTTCTCTTATATAGTACTCCGATCCTAACCCCTTTATGATATATGTGGTTGGAAACGTTATGGGAATTTAATCAAGTTCATAATCATGAAAAAAGAAAACGCAAAACTATGTTGTGTTATTAGAATGTCAATCTATTTAAGTTCTGAAATATGAATGAGATTCGATCTTGTCAAAAGTTTACAAAGTTCTGTTTAGACCTAACGAAAGTTTTAAAAGTTTCCCTCTCTATGTAGGTAGCTTTCGGTTTTGATTAGCTCTGTAAACTCTCATTCTCTCTGTACGCTTTACAAGCTGGTAAGCTACACGTGTATTCAAACCACTATAAAAGACAAAACAAAGAACATGAAGAAAGGTGTTGCTAATGATTATACAAGGAAAGATATGGTTCTCCGAAACACCAACAAGAAGGAAAATTGCTCCAACCTTAGACTCTCTCTAATTTGATAAAGAAAATATCACAAAAAATTATAAACTATAACCATTGTGACATCAATTCCCCAAAACCTTTTTTGCATCACAAAAAGTTCTAAATATGTACCAGTTGCACAAAATTATCCTGCAGTATAGGATCATCCAAAACAAAACAAATTTGAGGTATTGGTGATACCATAAATAATTAAGATACTAGTTCACAATAGACAAAACTTAAGTTTTTTGGTTGATTTTGTCAAATCCACATAAACTCCATTTGTCTGTCAGTGTCCATGAAAGCCGTCATCGAATTGTTAATGGCGAATTGTTAATGGCATTTTGAATGAAACTGTGACTAAAGGTGTTGAGTCCTTGATATAATTTTGGAGATTTTCATGGCATGGAAAATTTTTTAGGGTGTTAATATCATGGTGGATATAATTAAGGGTTTTTAGTGGTGCTCTCTCTATTTGGTAACTTAAAGGCGCTGAATACTAATTCCTCGACAAAACCCATCTCGCAATTTGTAACATCGAAGCCTGTCATGTTTAATCAATATTGACAATACAGCCACAGAGTTATATTCTCTGGGTTGTCCTTTATGGTTTAGGCAATCGATTTCGCGAGTACATAATTCATTCATGTCAGCCAACGAACTCTGCAATTAGCATGGAGGTAAGAATACAGACTCGATAGATAGTATATCCATCAAGCATTCATCCTCGGGACAATATTTTCCAAATTGCACAACACCTCTCTCCTTCCTACCAAACCAAGCATGATGTACCCAATGGCGCAACATCATGTGATCGGCAGATAGTACATCCATCGCAGTTTAGAAGCTACAGGTTAGCAGGTTCAATATGTTTTAGAGGCAAACATTTAGGCCTTGTTTGGTAACCATCCAAACAGGGCCAAATTCTGATTCTTTGATCCCGGAATCAGTTTCGGCCTAGAATCGCGTTTGGTAAAATTTTTGTTCCCGGGAACAGATTGGGAATATAATCAAGAATAAAAAAAAAAGTTGATTCTTGTTCCGGGAACGAATTTGAGAATCAAAATTGTCGCGACCAATTTTTTCGGGTGTGAACCACCTAGGGTTTGGCTAATGGATTATTAAGTCTAGACTTAACTCGGGCTCTCCCAAGCCCATACCAATTCGCGACTTAGGTTTGAATTGTTAACATGCAATTGATTTTTAACTAGGAGTCGCCACTAATCTATTTTTGGTGGGTCGATTAGAAACCCTAGTAAAGTAACAGGAGATTTACTTTACTCCTACGAACCAGAGACTAAGGATACGGGGACTTGGTTACGTTAGATTTCTCTAACGCCCTTTCGGTACCTTTCTTTTTATTTAAAAAAAAACGTTTGGCAAGCAATTTAGATTGATTTTAAATCTATTTTCCAAACATGTGAGGTATTCATGCAGGTGCGCAAACCACCAATTTAACACTCAAGAAAGCAATTAAATGATGCATAACTTACCTCAAAGCAACGAAAGCACCTGCAGTGTTAAATTAAAATCCACATCAACAACCCTAGATATGGTTTCTAATTAACACGCAATTTCTTTCTTTTTGTTTTCACTTATTAAATGAAAATATAGTCAATATGCAATGCAATGCTATTAATTTAACATGAAATGATATAGCATGGCAACATGACCTAAACTATATGACATAAATAAGCATGCAGTCTATTATAAAGAAATGTAATAATTAAATATGCAACTTAAATTAACCTAAATGACTTAATTCTAATGACGTGCGATGCAATGCAATGACGTACAAAATTATTTCAATTAAAATGACATGTGAGCTATACGTCACGCAATATTTATCAAATGACCTAATCTGATGACGGTAAATTTCTAATTAGAAATGAACCTAGCAATAATCACTAAATGCTGTGAACCTAAATCTATATGACATGCAAATGACATTTTTTTTTATTTTAGAAATGCAATCTATCCTAGAAATTGCAACTAATTCATCCTAAGACAAATTTTATGAAATTTCAAATGAATCTAGCTAGATTAAGATTCTATCTAATTTAAACTAGGGATTAAATCATATTAAATCCTAATTTAAACTAAGACATTATCTAAATCTAAAATGCCATTGATCTAAAAAAGATGATCTAAATTTAAAATGAAACATGCAATTCTAATCTAATATGCACAATGATTTTTTTTTTTTATGTTTTTCTTTAATCTCAAAATTAAAATTAACACATAATTAACATGCAATTCAAATAAAAAACTAACAACCTAAATGAATGCACTTTCTTTTTTTGGATTTTTTATTTAAAAATTCATAATAAGATTGCAATCCTAATATGCAAGATAACAAAAACAAACCTTGTCCTTATTCGGATTTTTCTTTTTGATTTTCTTATTTAAAAATTCGAAATCAGATTGCGATTTTAACCCTAAGACTAAGAATATTCTAAAACATACTTAATCCTAATTTGAATTTTTTTGATTTTTTCTCTTATGAAAATAAAATTGATCCAAACACACGATATCAAATTAAGCAAGACAATATTGATATCAAAAAATTGGCGAACCATATCTCGCGCATGAGATCGGGTTGACCAATTTTAATTTTAAATCGCGAATCAAATCTCGGGCTTGAGATTGGATTGTCGATTTTATAAGGGGTTGCGAGTCGGATTTCGGGCGCGAAAATCGGACTATCAATCCCTTGCTTAAGGGAGACTTTCATGTTGGAACATCAATCATATATTTAGGAATAATCCTACTAAAGAAAAAAAGTAAATAAGTGAGAATAACATTAAAAAAATAAAATAAAGTAAATAAAAAAAGACCTACCTAATTGATTTCCCTTTCTTTTCTTCTTTTTCCCTTTCAAGCTTTCTGTCCGTGCAGCTGGTCACCGGCTCCAGTGAGGGGCAGCAGATCAGAGGTCTGGCAGGGAAGAAATTCCGGCGGCAGCAGGTGGCGGAGCTTGGGAAGGGGACTCGGAGCAAGGTAATGCAGGTTGCAGGGGACGCCGGGAAGGTAAGCGAAGTAGCAGCTCGGACCAGGAGGCGCGGCTCGTCGCAGGAGCAATAGTGGCGCTCGGGCAGCAAGGACTCGTGGAGCAAGGGTGCCCGGGCGGAGGACTCGGGTCTGTGCGGTTACAGATCTGCTCGGGTCTTGCTCCGGATGGAGGGGAACGCTAGGCATCGGACTAGAGGCGGTGCGGCGGTGGCTTCAAGCGACGGCAGCGGGAGCAGAGGCGAACGGAGCAGGAGCAGCATCGGTGGTGCTCGGTGATGGCGAGCGAGAGATCTGCAGGTCGCGGGCTTCGGAGGTGCGGCGACCAGCTCGAGCTCGGTTCTGGTCGCGAGTCTGTGTGATGGCGCGGATGACAAGCGGGGGGGCGATCGGTGGCCGGCGCAACGGTGGCAGAGGCGTGGTGGAGGCTGGCGTCGCGGTGCTGCAATGCACGGTCGGCGTGTCGGGGTCTCCGCGAAGAAGACGATGCGTGCCCCCTTCTCTCTTCGTCTTACGTCACTTGCTGCAGCTTTCCTCTGTACTTTCCCTTTTCTCCCTTTTTTTTTTGACTTTTTTAAAAGAAGCCCCCCACTTGGTCGTCGTACACGGTTGCTTTTATAGGGGGGTAAGAGGTAAGCTTTCGATTTTCCCTTCAAATCTACATCCGTGATACATTTTCACCAACCGATCACTATTGATAAAAATTTAAGATTACGATGAATATTTTCTCGAAATCCAAATCTCGCAAAGATAAATTGCAATATTTTTTCACACATGTGCTCTTATCAAAAATATTCATATCCCGGAAAAATTTCAAAATTTTTATTTTTCACGAGATAATTAAAAAACATGGGCTTGGGCCAACCAGCTCGCTTTGTGGGCTTAGTCCAACTAATTTGAACCCGTTCGCACTAGTCCAATAAATAAAATGCCAATAACAAAATAAATGCAAATATAAATCTATATGCTATGCAATTAATAAAATTAACCCATAATTTCCTATGTAATAAATAAACTAAATCGTCAAAATTTAGGTGTCAACAACTGCCCCTCTTTGAAGGTGAGCTCAAAGAGGTTGCTTTCAAAGATAATTTGAGACCTAAATTTTGGTTATGTGTATGCAATGGATGATTTTTGTTGGAAAATGAATTCCATTTTTTTTTATGCAATTTATATGATGTATGGAAATGCTAACGCAGATGATAAAAGACTTACCTGAAATGACTTACCTTCAAGGAGGGTACAGTGATTCAAGATAGTTGATATTACATGTCCAGGACTCGTACCATTCTACGGTTGCCCAGAATAGTAACATGGCTTTGCAAAGAGACTGCTTCCTAGGACCCGTACCATTCTACAGTCGCCTAGTATGACAGTGTTTGATTGTGTCTAGGACCCGTACCATTCTACGGTTGCCTAAAATAGGGAATATTTATTGTCGAGGACCCGTACTATTCTACGGTCGCCTTGACGGAAAATTAATTTTTCAGGACCCGTACCATTCTACGGTCGCCTGAATGGAGAAATTGCTTTTCCAGGACCCGTACCATTCTACGGTCGCCTGTTAGAGCAATAAATGTTGTCTAGGACCCGTACCATTCTACGGTCGCCTAGATTGAGGTTTTGCTTGGCTAGGCCCAAACCATTCTTCGGTCGCCCAGCCTTGCGAACAGAGATCAACTGACCAGGACCCGAACCATTCTTTGGTTGCCTTAATTAGATTGAATCTGGAGAGAAATTTTTGGGGGACAACTCAATCGAGTGTCGGTATGTTTCAAAAGGGAATACCTGCACAATGACAAGTATTTAAGGTATGGATAGAGATATACTTACCCAGTATTATCTCTGTTCCTGGGGGAAATGTTTTCTGCAAAACATGGTCATAGGAGAAGCAATATGCATTTGTGATCACAAACATGCATTAATTTAAGGGAGGTTCATGCACTATGATTTATATCAAGCATGCATCACCTAATTTCCATTAGGAATGATTTCACAAAAAATGTTCCAATCTGAACACATGAGTGTCATGAATGTGCCAAATGGGGGACCTCTTGGTCTAAAAGGACTTTTCACTCATCCTCATTAAAATGGGGTTGTTTTATCCTGACCTTTGATGCAGGATTTTGACATTCACTTCATCTCACTGTCGTCATGCCGAACAAGGGTCCAAGTAATCTCGTAAGTGGTACGAACTTACCAATCTGAGAGGTCTTTGACAGGGACTGTAATGCGGGCTTGGTAAATGGCTTAGCAAATGAGACTCTTTGCGTCGAGGCTATTAAAAAAATGAATCATATTGGGGTTTACAAGCCAAGAAACATGATAAATGAAGCAGAAATTATCTTACTCGCACTTCTTCAAGCAATGCTTTCAAACATATGAACTTCTACGTTAATTCAAATGCCATAATCTGAAGAGACTTTGTAAAGGACGTAACGTAGGTTGGGTTCATGAGTTGAGAAATGAAAGGATCATTTGGCTCAAAAAGTGTTTAGGAGGTCAAAGTTGGTGATCATCTTGACATTTCCAACAATTTTCCTCCCCATCGTCAAAGATTTTCTTCACATCACAACTCCATTGATTGCAACATCTCAACATTTGAGTTTTTTTTTTTGGTACCACTTTGTTGGGGATACGACTCACTTCATCAAGTGTTTGATTTTTTTTCTTTGGGCATTGGCCTTGCTTTTACCAGGCACACTGCTTTTTCATGCCCCATTTTTTTTTTACACTTCTTTTTTTTGGACAAAGTCTTTATTTTTATCAGCATTGTAAATCATGCTAGCTTGAGTGGTTTGATCTTTCTTGCCTTGCCCCAGTGTGGGGGATGATCACCAATTGGGTTTAATGTGAAATGAATTCATAGGCTCAAGGGGGCTATGCAATGGATAAAGTGTATAGGATAGACAAAGAACTGCTTTTCGTCGTCCTAAGGCACTTTAAATTATCATACAAGTCACACTGTAAAAGCAATACTCGAAGATTGATGCAAGTGTGAGTAAGAAAATTCCTATCATTCATTTCAAATCTTGTCCCAGTATGAGACGATTCTTGACAGGGATAATTTAAAAAGCTCTTCATGTGTGTGGGCTCAAAGGGTTGAACAATGGATATACTTGTAGTGTTTTGGGTAGCAGAAGAAACTGTCTCTCATCACCTTGGTTGACGTACCATTTGCGAGATCACCCTTTTCCTCATGGGCATGGAATTTTTCACACAACTCACCGGGGGTCAGTGTATGGAATAGGGTTTGCCTTTCATCATTCCAAAGTATCCCATTTCACATAATTCATCAAGGAAAACATGCAATATTTGCAACAAGTTTAGACAATTGAATTTGCAACTCAATGAGGCAATTTATTCATCATAAAATGTTTGCAATTCAAAACATGACATGGCAAATTCTATCATGGGTAATACTTCTTGACAGCATCTGAATTAATTGGAGTGGAAAACACACGACCATCCATCTCTGCCAAGATCAAAGCACCGCCATGAAGTACCTTCTTTACCACATATGGGCCACTATAATTTGGAGCAAACTTCCCTCCAGGATCTGGAAAAATTGGCAACAGCTTCCTTAGAACAAGGTCATTTACCTCGAAACGTCTCGGCTGCACCTTTTGGTTGAAAGATCTAGCTACTCTTTGTTGATATGCTTGGTCTTCAGTCTTTTCTCATCGATCAAGTTTAACTGTTCAAGTCTTTGTTGTGACTATTCTGCCTCAGATAATTCCACTTGGGATAATACTCTCAGGGAAGGAATCTCCACTTCCACAGGCAAAACTGCCTCCATGCCGTATACCAGAGCAAAAGGAGTTGCCCCGATAGAAGTATGAATCGATGTCCGATACGCCATCAGTGCGAAGGGTAGTCTGTCATGCCAGTCTTGATAATTCTCGGCTGTCTTAGCCAAGATCTTCTTAATATTCTTATTGGCCGCTTCAACAGCCCCATTCATTTGAGGGCGATAAGGGGATGCATTCAGATGCTTGATCTTGAACTCGCTGAACAACTCATCAATGAGCTTGTTGTTCAAATTTGTCCCGTTGTCAGTGATAATCGTTTCAGGGACACCATAGCGAGCAATTATGTCACGTTTGATGAATTTCGCAACATTGCGAGCAGTGACACTTGCAAATGACATAGCTTCAATCCATTTGGAAAAATAATCTATTGCCACCAAAATGAAACGATGTCCATTTGAAGCCTTAGGATTTATCGGACCGATCACATCAATGCCCCACATTGAGAAGGGCCATGGCTCAGAAAATTGGTGCAGCTCTGCTGGAGGAACATTTATTTTGTCACAATGAATCTGGCAACGATGACAACTTCGAACATACTGAATACAGTCACCTTCTAGCGTGAGCCAATAATAGCCTAATCTCATGATCTTTTTAGCCAACATGTGCCCATTCATATGAGGGCCACACACTCCTTCGTGAACTTCTTGCATGATTTGAGTGGCTTCAGCTGCATCCACACACCGCAACAAAATTGAATCATAGGATCTCTTGTACAAATTCTCACCACTGACGAAGAACTTTGAGGCCATCTTCATAATGTACTTCCTATCAGCTGGAGTACTTTTCTCGGGGAATCCTTGTTTTTAGATGTAGTTCATGATATCGTAATACCATGGTTTCTCGTCAGATTCTTCAGTCACTACCATACAATAAGCTCGCCTCGGCAAAACCTCTATCCTCAAAGGCTCGACTTCTAATCCGTCAGTGACTTGCAACATGGATGATAAAGTTGCGAGTGCATCTGCAAATTGATTGTGAGACCTCGGTAAGTATTCAAATGAAACTTCATCGAATTCCTTGATCAAATCTTCTAGGTACTTGTGATATGGGAGCAATTTAGCATCCTTAGTCTTCCATTCACCTACGGTCTGCAGTATGATTAACGCAGAATCCCCGAACACTTTTAATTTGGCTACACCCATCTCCATTGCAGCTTGAAGCCCAAGGATGCAAGCTTCATACTCGGCTATATTGTTACATGGGAATATCAATTTCGCAGCTACTGGGTGATGCTGTCCGTCTGGGGATATCAAAACTGCCCCAGTACCTGAACCAGACAAGTTCACAGCTCCATCAAAGAACATTGTCCATGAATCTTCATTTACACTCAAGATGCAATCATCCAAAGAACGATCATCATTATTTGAGGCTTCTGGATTCTCAGCCAATAGATCGGCAATTACTCGACCCTTAACCGACTTTTGTGGCATGAATTGCACATCAAATTCCGAGATCAAAATTTGCCATTTAGCCAACTTACCCACCAAATCTGGCCGGTTCAGTAAATACTTGATAGGATCGTTCTCAGTTACGAGGAATGTCTGGTAATGCAGTGTGTACTGTCTCAATCTATGCAATACCCACACTAATGCAGCACAAGTCTTTTCCACATTAGAATATTTTAGCTCTGATATAGTGAATTTTTTACTCAAGTAATAAACGGCTCATTCTTTTTTATCGACAGGACTTTCCTGAGCCAACATTGCACCCAATGACTCACCATGAATGGTGAGGTAAAGAATCAAAGGATACCCTGGCGATGGCGGGACAAGAACTGGTGGATTCATCAAGTACTGTTTCAACTTGTCGAATGCTTTTCGACACTCATCATCCCAGTTGACTTGTGCATTCTTCTTTAAGAGCTTAAAGAATGGCTTGGTGGTTTCAGAAAGTTGGGAAATGAATCGAGCAATGTAATTCAACCTCCCCAAAAGACTCCGGACTTCTTTCACTGTTGATGGAGGTTGCAACTCACATATGGCCTTAGCTTTAGCCGGGTCGATCTCAATCCCTTTACTGCTCACAATGAACCCAAGTAATTTACCAGATGTTGCTCCAAACACGCATTTAGTGGGGTTTAGACGAAGCTTGAACTCACGGAGTCAATCAAACAATTTTTTCAAGGTTTCGACGTGGCTTTTCCCAGGTCGAGTCTTAGCGATCATATCATCAACATAGACCTCGATCGCTTGATGCATCATGTCATGAAATAGTGCTACCATAGCTCGCTGGTAAGTTGCCCCTGCATTCTTGAGTCCAAAGGGCATGACCTTATAGTGAAAGGTTCCCCACGGAGTGATAAATGTAGTTTTCTCTTTTTCTTCCTCCCTCATCCTTATTTGATTGTATCCAGAAAAACCATCCATAAATGAGAATAGTTCAAATCCGGCAGTACTATCAACAAGGACATCTATGTGAGGTAGCGGGAAGTCATCTTTTGGGCTAGCCTTGTTCAAATCCCGATAATCGACACAAACTCGAACTCGACCATCCTTCTTCATCACCGGCACGATGTTTGCTACCCATTCAGGGTATTGCGAGACTTCAATAAATCCGACTTTTAGAAGCTTCATCACCTCTTCCTCTATCTTCTTTGAGAGCTCAGGCTTAGTTCTTCGTAACCTTTGCTTCTTAGGAGGCACGTCCGGGTTAGTAGGCAAACAATGCTCCACGATTGATGGGTCTAATCCAGGCATGTCGGCGTAGGTCCATGCGAAGATGTCCTTATATTCCTTCAGTAACTGAATTAGGCACTTAGCCTCGTCTTTGGGGAGATTCGCCCCTATTTTCACCTCCTTGGCCTCTTCAGTGTCACTTAAATTAATAGTGACGGTCTGCTCGGATGTGAGAGTCTTGGCTTTTTCATGTTGTTCCTAGCTTTGCTACACCTCAATGGAATCTTCAATGGAATTTTTGATCGACTCTCCAGGATCATTATCAACACTTGTTGCATTGGATTGGACCATTTCCATACCTTTGCATGTTATATGATCGTCCTCTTGTGGGCGAGGGCCCGTTTCTTCCAGAGGTTCTCCATCAATGGCTCCGATGGAGAGATCATCGAACAAACTTGAAATTCCTTCGAGGGTGTCATCAGAGTTTTCCGTCTTTGAAGGCGTCTGATCATCCATGCCATCCCATCCACTTGGAACTATATTGCGGGCATCAAAGTAAAAGCTGGGAGGAGCCGAATACTTCACCATATAGTCGAACTTCCCACTTGGCTGTCCGAGAGTATCCATTACTTTAGCTTCATGTTGCATCATAATTGGAGGACCAAGGAACGTCTCATGAATGTTTGGAGGTGGTAAATTTTGCCTCCTTCGCCCTTGCTCAGGTGGCGAGTTATGCCTTCCCTGTCTTTGCCTTCCAGAACTTCCTCCACCTCTTCCATGGTACCCTAACCCAGCAGATCGGGACCTCTGAGGGGCTTCAATGGGGCTTCGAATACCCTGACCATTTCTTCCCAAACCATTGCCAGGGACAAAACCATTCCCAACCATTACTCTTCCTACCATGAGGGCAGCATCTGAAACCTCAGGAGTGGGTGGCGATGAACCTCGAGAAGCATGTATGGTAGACACTAACTCAAATGAGTGGTAACTTGATTCGAGCTCAGAATCCGGCTCTACATAGGGGATAGCCGTCTCGTGATAAATCTGGTGGTCTTCTTCACCATACACAGTGACCAGCTTCCTTTCAATGACAAATTTTACAGCTTGATGTAGACTTGAAGGGACTGCACCAGCAGTATGTATCCAGGGACGACCTAGCAGAAAATTGAACGCGGTAGGGATATCCAACACTTGGAAAGGAATGTTGAAGACGACCGGCCCTATTTGCACGTCAAGATGGATTTCCCCGATCACCTCCTTTTTCGTTCCATCAAAAGCTCTCACAGAAGTCTTCGCAGCATGTATCTTGGACGGGTCTACCTTGAGGCGGTGAAGAGTGGCCAATGGACATATGTTTAAGGCGGACCCATTATCAATGAGCACTCGGGACACATGAGAAACCTTGTGCTTGACAGATATGTAGAGTGCTTTATTATGCCCCCTACCCTCAAGAGGGAATTCCTCATCAGAAAAAACAATCATGCCCTTGAGAAGGACTGATCCCACAAAATCCTCCAGCTTATCTGCTTCAACTGTTTCGGGTACACGAATTTCGTTTAGCACCTTCATTAGTGACTTTTGATGCACAGAGGAGGTTTAGATGAGCTCGAGTAAAGAGATCTGGGCAGGCATCTTTCGCAATTGATCGACGATATTATACTTACTTGCTTTAATCACAGCCAGAAATTCCTTAGCCTCTTCGTCAGTGACAGGCTTTGCAGGTTGAGCATTATTTTGAGCATAAGTTCGACCAGACCTTGTAACGAGGTCAACATCTAGGTCATAAGACCAAGGCACCGCTTTATTATTGACATACTCATACGGCTGAGGTATTTCAATCACAACCTCCTCATCAGTTGCATCTTTTAGCGGGGGCATATCTGCAAGTGACTGATCTACTTCTTCCTTACCATCATCGAGAGCAGCCTGCTCCTCTTCCCAATCGATGATGATGTGGGAAATGGTGGAAACCACGCAGTTACGGTCAGCATACACGATGATGCCGTCATCCACCATTTTGGCAATTCTTTCCTTCATCAACGATAAGGGAACATCCTCTTGATCTGGATAATAACCAGCTCTCACCAGTCCATTGTAGGCATCTGCCACATTCATCTTCGAGTTCTTGATCCGTCTAACTTCAGGTTCTAGGATAGCATTCACTGTACCCTCATGCTCCGGTAGCGGATTCTTCTGGACATTTGGCCGAGCAGTTTGAAATGAGAAGGCCTTTGTGTCCAAGAGATTTTGGATCTTGTGCTTGAGGGTGAAACATTCGTTAGTTGAATGCCCCAATTCACCGTTATGGTAGTCACACTTCTTTGCCGGGTCATAACCGCGAATGCTTTCGCGATTGGGACGCTTTGGTTCATTAGTAAGCAAACCTTTCTTTCGGAGGATCGTCAGCACTTGGGATGGAGACCCAGGGAGAGGAGAAAATTGCCTTCTATTACTTGCTTGGGCAAATGAGTGGCGGCCAGTGGTTTGTGGTTGTCTTGGATTCATTTGGATGGCCGGGGCATGTTTGACATTTTCTTGGCTATAAGCCACATTCACATCCACAGCCATTTCCTTCTCCTTCTTGGCAGTGAATCTTCTACTAGATGACTCAGTAAACCATCCTTCCCTTATCCCCATCTCGATTTGTTCTCCCACAGGAATAAGCTGATTGAAGCTTTCAACGTACGTACTGGCCATTCGGTTATGAAACTCAGATGGGAGGGTCTTCACAAACAACTTCATCAGCTCCTTGTTGGTAGGCTCAGGAGTAATCTGAGCTGCCAGGTTTCTCCATCTTACAGCATATTCTTTAAATGATTCGCTCCTTTTCTTTTCCATCCGCTCCAGGTCTTCTCGGGAAGGTGCGATGTCCATGTTGAACTTGTATTGTTTGAGGAATGCGTCAGCCACTTCGTTCCAGGTGTTGAGCATGTTCACATTCTTCATCACGTACCAGTTTAGTGCGGGTCCAGTCAAACTTGCGTGGAATGATTGGATCATGAGGGGCTCATTTTTGACGTGCTGGGCCATGCGCACGTGGTACATCTGCAGATGAGATTTTGGGCAAGATGTGCCATCATACTTCTCAAACTCTGGCATTTTGAACTTGCTCGGCATTTTGACCTTCTCATAGACCGAGAGGTCGAATGGGAGGGAGCTTTGTGATTCCTGCAGCTGTCTCATTTTCTCTTCCAGCTTCGCAAAACGCTCATCCTGATTTGTCTTGGGAACGCCATCAAGCTTGGCCTTTCCAACAATGACTGGGTCATCTTCCAGCCCGGGCATGTCGTCATCAACCTTGTTTGCTTGCTTCGGGATAACTACTTCAGGAAGAGCGGGTGCAGTTGTTGGATTTGCTTAGAGGAATTGGAGTTGATCCGTCACAAGCTGTATAGAGGCGAGTACTTGTTGGAGCTGAGTCTCCATAGCGGAGACACGATCACGCATTTCAGTTTGTTCGGCCATTCTTGCTCTTAATCGCGTGATGATGGGCGAACGTGATGGATCCGTTATAACCTAATATAAGAAATGAACAAAAATAAGCATTCTCATATGAAAATACGTCGATCCATGGCAATATTCTAGAATTTTATTCATCAACGGAGCTTTTGACAGACCTATCGAAATAGAAATTCAAAACGTCTTAAACAAATGAACTAGGAAAGTAAATGACTCAAACTTCCTAATCTAAAACTGAAAATAGCAAGATTGATTCAAGCATTTCATTTGGCTTGATCAATATACACTCGGGACACCATTCGGCGCAATCGTTTATTCTCCTCTTGAGCTTTTTCAGCAACTCTTTTGAGGTGTTTATTCTCAGCTCGATTGGTGATCTTCAACGGTGCCTCCGGTATCTTTGGAAGCAGCTCTTCAGGAATCTTGTGTTGTTTGATATACTTAATCGAGGCATAGTACTTCATTTCCCTGCCTTTCAATTCCTCCTCGGGCCATTTGAGTTTTTGTGGACGGCACATGTCCCACATCGATTTGATGGTGAGAATGGAATCTTCATGGCCTCGGCTTCCATCAACAAAGCTAACTTGGAGCGGATCCGCTTGTAACGCCGGGGGAAGCTCTTGTACGACTTGATACTGACGAGTCACTCTAGTCGGATAGTACTCCAATGCTCCAGTGAATCCCAATAGAGGGATTGGGCCAACTCTTCCACACGAGAGTCTCGCTACCCGAACTTGGAACCATTTAGCATGCCATAGGAAACCCTTGGGAGTTGGTTTTTTCATGAAAGCTAGCCACCTAGAATAATGGTAATCTGGTGCATGTTTTTGATTGTTCTCAAATCTCATAATGAGGTGATTAGAATTACTAACATCATGTATAGTCATTGAACCACCAAATCCTTTTATATGAGAAAGGAACCAGATTTGTAAAAGTTCAGGAGAGGAATGGAGAGTCTTATCGCCACCTCTTTTGAAATGAGTGAGAGAAAGAAAAGTTTCAGTTAAAACAGTGTTTACAAAATTTTTTCCTTCCAACACTTGCCTAACAAATTGAGCAATCAAAGGGTTAATAGCATTCTTGCAGTAAGGAAATACTATAAACCCAAAGAAAGTTAAGAGGAAAATCCTACGCATTTGAAATGAGGTGCCTTTTTCAAAACATTCTTTCAGAAAAGATAAAGGACATGCATTACGATGGGCCTTTAAAACCTTTCTTATGTCATCTTCTTTAATTCTCAGAAAATCAGATAAGGCCATAACATGATCTATTCCGATAGGCGGACTAATCAATTCAGCTTTTAAGGACTTCCCTATGGCGATGCTATATTCTTCCAAGGTGGGAGTGAGTTCATGCTTACCGCTGAAGATGAAGGTAGAAGTCTCGGGGCACCAACAGTGGGCGAGTGCTTGGACAAGGCCGCCATGGATGTTGATACGCAGCAGTTGAAGCAATCGACCAATATGTGACTCTATGAATTGACGGCTATTCTGATCTAACTTGTCCCACCAAGTGCTAAGCTCTTCCTTTGGAGGGAGAATGATCCGAATGTCCGGTGTCCCCATTGTATATTAATCAAAGCTCGGGACAATCCTAATGCCATGGACCGACAAAATAATGTGACAAAGTAAGTAAATTGCAAAGGCAAAAATTAGAGAACTTACTTTACCAATGATTGACAATCACATAGACATGCGCATGGTCAGTGGCTCAATTTCTACTCTATAAGGCTTATTAAGGTGGAGCCACAAGAATGATCAGACTAGCCACGGGCTTGTGGACTATGTCGGGTCCTCATGACTCCGGCTTGGTCAAAGAGTCAACCTGGGTCGCGGGCATGCGGACCGAGGTGGGTACTCTTGACACCATGAAAGAAACTTCGGGATTGAGATGGGCGACTCATACCGCGAGCATGCGGTCGGAGTGGTATCCATCTCAATACCATCCTAAATGATCCTATGCGGCCCAGGTCCGGCGGCAGGTAGTGTGTGCAAAGTGTAGTGATAATGCAAGGCATGCACGACAGTTTATATCAAGCAACACTTCGTTCATGAAAATAAACTATACATTCCTACACCTCCCTACAAAGCCAAGGTTAGCAAACACTTCCCCTTATACCTCCCATCCTGCAAAAACATTTAACACCTTAAATGTTAGCGACGTACCTGGGATCCTCGCTGCCAAACAAAAATATTTTTTCAAAAAGAAATTGGCCTAAGTCCACTAAGAGTTTTAACTCAATTCCTCAGCGAAGTCGCCACGCTGTCGTGACCAATTTTTTCGGGTGTGAACCACCTAGGGTTTGGCTAATGGATTATTAAGTCTAGACTTAACTCGGGTTCTCCCAAGCTCATACCAATTCGCGACTTAGGTTTGAATTGTTAACATGCAATTGATTTTTAACTAGGAGTCGCCACTAATCTATTTTTGGTGGGTCGATTAGAAACCTTAGTAAAGTAACAGGAGATTTACTTTACTCCTACGAACCAGAGACTAATGGTACGGGGACTTGGTTACGTTAGATTTCTCTAACGCCCTTTCGGTACCTTTCTTTTTATTTAAAAAAAAACGTTTGGCAAGCAATTTAGATTGATTTTAAATCTATTTTCCAAACATGTGAGGTATTCATGCAGGTGCGCAAACCACCAATTTAACACTCAAGAAAGCAATTAAATGATGCATAACTTACCTCAAAGCAACGAAAGCACCTGCAGTGTTAAATTAAAATCCACATCAACAACCCTAGATATGGTTTCTAATTAACACGCAATTTCTTTCTTTTTGTTTTCACTTATTAAATGAAAATATAGTCAATATGCAATGCAATGCTATTAATTTAACATGAAATGATATAGCATGGCAACATGACCTAAACTATATGACATAAATAAGCATGCAGTCTATTATAAAGAAATGTAATAATTAAATATGCAACTTAAATTAACCTAAATGACTTAATTCTAATGACGTGCGATGCAATGCAATGACGTACAAAATTATTTCAATTAAAATGACATGTGAGCTATACGTCACGCAATATTTATCAAATGACCTAATCTGATGACGGTAAATTTCTAATTAGAAATGAACCTAGCAATAATCACTAAATGCTGTGAACCTAAATCTATATGACATGCAAATGACATTTATTTATTTATTTTAGAAATGCAATCTATCCTAGAAATTGCAACTAATTCATCCTAAGACAAATTTTATGAAATTTCAAATGAATCTAGCTAGATTAAGATTCTATCTAATTTAAACTAGGGATTAAATCATAATAAATCCTAATTTAAACTAAGACATTATCTAAATATAAAATGCCATTGATCTAAAAAAGATGATCTAAATTTAAAATGAAACATGCAATTCTAATCTAATATGCACAATGATTTTTTTTTTTTATGTTTTTCTTTAATCTCGAAATTAAAATTAATACATAATTAACATGCAATTCAAATAAAAAACTAACAACCTAAATGAATGCACTTTCTTTTTTTGGATTTTTTATTTAAAAATTCATAATAAGATTGCAATCCTAATATGCAAGATAACAAAAACAAACCTTGTCCTTATTCGGATTGTTCTTTTTGATTTTCTTATTTAAAAATTCGAAATCAGATTGCGATTTTAACCCTAAGACTAAGAATATTCTAAAACATACTTAATCCTAATTTGAATTTTTTTGATTTTTTCTCTTATGAAAATAAAATTGATCCAAACACACGATATCAAATCAAGCAAGACAATATTGATATCCAAAAATTGGCGAACCATATCTCGCGCATGAGATCGGGTTGACCAATTTTAATTTTAAATCGCGAATCAAATCTCGGGCTTGAGATTGGATTGTCGATTTTATAAGGGGTTGCGAGTCGGATTTCGGGCGCGAAAATCGGACTATCAATCCCTTGCTTGAGGGAGAATTTCATGTTGGAACATCAATTATATATTTAGGAATAATCCTACTAAAGAAAAAAAGTAAATAAGTGAGAATAACATTAAAAAAATAAAATAAAGTAAATAAAAAAAGAACTACCTAATTGATTTCCCTTTCTTTTCTTCTTTTTCCCTTTCAAGCTTTCTGTCCGTGTAGCTGGTCACCGGCTCCGGTGAGGGGCAGCAGATCAGAGGTCTGGCAGGGAAGAAATTCCGACGGCAGCAGGTGGCGGAGCTCGGGAAAGGGACTCGAAGCAAGGCTGGCAATCGGATCGGCAACGGCAGCAGCCTTGAAGGCGGAGCAGAGGTAATGCAGGCTGCAGGGGACGCCGGGAAGGTAAGCGAAGCAGCAGCTCGGACCAGGAGGCGCGGCTCGTCGCAGGAGCAGCAGCGGCGCTCGGGCAGCAAGGACTCGTGGAGCAAGGGCGCTCGAGCGGAGGACTCGGGTTTGTGCGGTTACAGATCTGCTCGGGTCTTGCTCCGGATGGAGGGGAACGCTAGGCGTCGGACCAGAGGCGGTGCGGCGGTGGCTTCAAGTGGCGGCAGCGGGAGCAGAGGCGAACGGAGCAGGAGCAGCGTCGGTGGTGCTCGGTGATGGCGAGCGAGAGATCTGCAGGTCGCGGGCTTCGGAGGTGCGGCGACTGGCTCGAGCTCGGTTCTGGTCGCGAGTCTGTGTGATGGCGCGGGTGACAAGCGGGGGGGCGATCGGTGGCCAGCGCAACGGTGGCTGAGGCGCGGTGGAGGCTGGCGTCACGGTGCTGCAACGCACGGCCGGCGTGTCGGGGTCTCCGCGAAGAAGACGATGTGTGCCCTCTTCTCTCTCCCTCTTACATCACTTGCTGCAGCTTTCCTCTGTACTTTCTCTTTTCTCCCTTTTTTTTGACTTTTTTAAAAGAAGCCCCCCATTTGGTCGTCGTACACGGTTGCTTTTATAGGGGGGTAAGAGGTAAGCTTTCGATTTCCCCTTCAAATCTACATCCGTGATACATTTTCACCAACCGATCACTATTGATAAAAATTTAAGATTACGATGAATATTTTCTCGAAATCCAAATCTCGCAAAGATAAATCGCAATATTTTTTCACACATGTGCTCTTATCCAAAATATTCATATCTCGGAAAAATTTCAAAATTTTTATTTTTCACGAGATAATTAAAAAACATGGGCTTGGGCCAACCAGCTCGCTTTGTGGGCTTAGTCCAACTAATTTGAACCCGTTCGCACTGGTCCAATAAATAAAATGCCAATAACAAAATAAATGCAAATATAAATCTATATGCTATGCAATTAATAAAATTAACCCCTAATTTCCTATGTAATAAATAAATAAACTAAATCGTCAAAATTTAGGTGTCAACAAAAATCAAGAAATTTTCTTCTTCCCTTCGGCCAATCTCGCGACCGCCGTCCACCACCGCCCGTCACCGTCCGCCGTCTGCCACCGCCATCCACCGCCGCCGCCGGCCGCCGGTCCGGCAAGCTCGCCGAAGGCTCGCCATACCAGGGCGAGGTCCAGCGAGCTCGCCGGTGGCCAGGCGGGCCTTGCCGGGGCTGGGCGAGGCCTCACCGGGGCTGGGCGAGGCCCACCTGGCCACCGGCGAGGCTGGGCAGGCGCTGGGCAAGCCTCGCGATGCCTAGCCCCGCCGGTGGCCTGGTAAGCCTCGCACAACCCCGACGAGGTCGGCCTAGCCACCGGCGGGGCTAGGCGAGCCTCGTCTAGTTGCCGGCTAGGCTCGGCCGACAAGGGCCAGCCTCGCCGAGGCCCGGCGACGCTCCGGTGAGGTCGTCGGCCCTCGTTTGGCCGGTCGCCGGTCCGGCGACCGGCCAGAAGAAGAAGAAGATGATGAGAAAAAGAAAAGAAAAAAAAAAGAAAAAAAAAGGAAAATGAAAAGGAAAATGAAAAGAAAAATTGAAAAATTGAAAAAGAAGAAAAGAAAAAAAAGAAAAAAAGTAAAAAAATTATTTAAAAATTAAAAGAAATTGATTTGTAACATAATTAATGAACACGGTACTAAACGCAATTCTATTCCAGAATCGGAAATTTTGGACAGTTACCAAATGGCTTAAAATGCTTAGAATCAGTTCACGGGAACAGAATAAAAAAGAATAAGTTCTGATCAGAATCTACTCCCAGAAATAGAATCGTTACCAAACGCGCCCTTACGTTCCACCTTTTTTCTGACTGTTAATGCAAAATATAATCCAGAATCAGGAAAAAAAAAACATTGCAAACAACAATGGATTTAGAACAATTAGAACTCGTAATCACTCGCCTAAGTTGAATCGAAGCTCCATTTGGATGAATCTGGTCAACAATCGTGCATTTGGTGAGGAACCAAGACAGATATAACCGCGTACAAATAACCCTAAAATTTTGTCCATTTCGATTTCATCAACCAATAAGGAGAGCAAAGCGGCACCATTGAGGTCCGCGTAAGAAACGAAAGGACCTTTTTTATTTTTTATTTTTTATCACTTAAGTCACGTCGATGTCATATCAACTCTATTTTCATTCCGTCGTCCATGTAAGTGATCATGTAGGATTTTTAATAGACGATCTTGCAACTTGACGACTGAGAATTGATGGGATAGAGTTCGACCAATGAGAGCACTGTCCATTCACTGCATGAATACATATGCGATTGTGGTTGAGGCCGATAATGAGCCTGCATAGGAAATGTTTGATGTCCCGTCTTGATTCTTATTTCGGAAAGAAATCTCAAAACCCCAAGCGAAACAGATATATTGAATAGGGAATTTCCTATTTTGCACTTACTGGTATTGGGGAACTTGACTTACTTTCTATTTCTCTCGATTGCTTATTTATGATTAAAAACTAACTAACCGTTTTACACGGCGTTTTACATGAGGGTGCTTTCAAAGGAATCAATGTTACATGAGAATTGAAAAAAAAAGTGGCAAGATAACTTGGATATACAAATGGAGAAAATAAGGATTTTGAAAACAATACATGAATTCTATAAAATGAAACTTTTGACCAATTGAAAGGGATGAAGTGCAACTTGGTAGTGCACTTGTTTTGGGTATAAAATGTCACAAGTGCAAATCATATCATCTAAGGAATCAATTCCTTGTGGGGTGCATGGAACTTATAATAGGGTAGGTTTTCAGATTCTAAGGTATATAGAGTAGGTTCTAGATTCCAAACATATTCCAACAGATAAGTTTTAGATTTAATGTGAAATCTATATGGAACTTGAAACCGCTTACTCCTTATAATTATCCCAATCTCTCTCTCTTTTTTCGAACTTATATTCGTGTAACCCATTTATTCTTTATTATGATTCGTCAAAAAGCATTGTTAAAAGTCATACATGATCACTGACATGGACGATGAAATGAAAATAGAGTTGATACGACATCGACGTGACTTAAGGGGAAAATTCCAAAAAGGAACTCGAAGTGCCCTTATTTTCTCAAATAAGGACTCGAAGTATACCGTATTTCAAATAATGACCCAAAGTGACATCACTTTCTCAAATAAGGGTGAAGTGAATGATGTTTCAAATGAGGATTTAAAATGACTATGTCCAATACAAATAAGGACTTGACTTTTCAACAATCAATGGTATTTTCGTCATTTGCCATGTTCTTTTCTAGTTCTTCTTCTTCCTCTATGTCGGTGGTCGGAGAGGATAGAGGGCTAGGCGAGGATTGCCCTTGTCAATGAGGGCCACCCACACTAGCCATAGGTGAGGGACAACATTGCCCAAGGGCTATTCGTGAGGTCGGTCCTCACCGATCCCAGGTGTGGCCGACCCTCGCTAAATCGGCCACCAATAAGGGCTGGCGAGGGTGGTCAAGCCCTCACCTTGGCCTCGCCCATGGCCAGCAAGGGCTGGGTGACCTCGTTGGCCGCTAGAGAGGGTGGTCGAGCCCTCATCTGGGGCAGGCGAGGATGACCCTCGCTAGATCTAGCAAGGGTGGGTACCCACATTCGGTGAGGTCGCCCAGCCCTTGCTGGCCACAAGATAGGCTACCCTCGCTAAATTTGGCAAAAGTTGGCCTTGCCTAGGGCCGGTGAAGGCCGACCTTGCGGATGGCCTTGGGTGAGGGCCGCCTCACCTATGGTCGGTGTGGGTGGCCCTTGCCGACGAGGCTGACCCTTGCCTAGCTCTCTATGGGCATTGTCGGTGGCCAGTCGGCCATCACCAAAAAGGAAGAAGAAGAACTAGAAAAAAAAAATAAAAAAGGGAAAGAAAAAAGGGAAAAATGACAAATAACGAAAATACCCTTGATTGGTCGGAAAATTTAACCAACCGGCGACTAGCAAGGTTAGGTCCTTAATTGAAATAACCAAAGCCACTTCAGGCCATTATTTGAAACAACTAAGGCTACTTCAGATCCTTATTTGAAATAAAGTTCAATTCGAATCATTATTTGAAAAAATAAGGACACCTCCGGTCATTTTTTGAAATTTTCACATTTTTTTAAGACGAATAAAAAAGTTCGAACTTATACTCGTGTAACCAATTTATTCTTTGTTATGATTTCGTCAGAAAACAATGGCCCTCGCCATGATGACTCGCGAACAGATGGTGCGTCACGCCGTCATGCTGAAGCAAACAAGAAGGAGCCGCGACGGTTTGGAGGGCACAAGAAGGGAATCGACGTGAAGAAGAAGAGGGTGCTGGTCTGGCGAAAGGCAGGTTACGTGCTTCTTCACAATGAGTGCGAGTCCGAGAGGGAAAGAGATGGAGATGATGGATTAGGGTTCCATAGTTGCGCTCGCAACAATCTGGCGACAGTCGGGTTCAGGACCAAGGCAGGCCCGATCGCCTGCTGGCCGGAGGAAACGCCCTACCGGTATTCTGCAGTAGAAGAAAGAACGGGTTGGACTCCGTGGAATCGGCAATGACCATGTGTCCATGTGTCCATGCACGGCTCTGGATTTTCTATCATTGCTGAAATATAGCTTGGGGTTCGGACGTAGAAATATGATTCTCGTAGCATTGAGTCTGTATAGTTCGTCGGGTTTGTGTTTCCTCAGACAAATTTTCTTCGGTCATTGCTTTATTGTCATTAATTTCTTCGTGCATATCACATCAATGTATTTATTGTCATTAATTTCTTCGACGGTCGCGATGGCAAGTCTTCCGTCCTCTAGATCTGACTCTTTCCCTTCTCTCCTTAGGTTTGCTCGCCCTCGCCAGCCATGAGCGAGGCTTGACCCTCGCTAGATCCAGTGAGTGAGCCTCGCCACCCAGCCCTCAAGGGCGGCCTCGGGCCGAGCGGGCGAGGCTCGCCTTTGCCGCCGAGCGCGAGGTCGCCCTCACGGCCACTGGCAAGGTGGTTGGCGAGGTCGACCTTGACCTCGCTGACCGTCGCCTCTAGCTGGTCGCTAAGGTTCGGCGACTAGCTAGAGGAAGAAGAGGAAAAGAAAAAAAGAAAAAAAGAAAAAAAAGAAAAAAAAGAAAAATAAAATAATTAAAAAATTAAAATGTTATTAAAAGTTATTCACGTCAACGCCTACGAGGCCATGTTAGCCGGCCAGCATCCAGTCAATAAAATTTGGCCAAAATTGGCCAGAAATGACTCAATTGGCACAACATAAAAATGTTTATGACTTAATTGGCATAAAAAAAAAGATTCATGACTAAATTGACACAAATGCAAAAGTTTTATGACTTTTTTGGCACTTTTCCCTAATGTTGTATTTAGAACTTGAATGATGCACAGCTGTATTAGTATTAAATCTAAGTCATGACACTTCCACTACATGTTAAAAGGAATATAAATCAATATACAATCATTATGTGTTAAGATATCTGTTAAAATATATTTGGAGTTTAAATCTGTCACACAAATTCAACACAAAATGAATTGCGTGTTAGCTTGGTACATTTTAAGCTCAAAAACTGAATCTCAGAATACGAAAATTACTTCCGTGGAGAAGCCGTGATTGAGAACGTAAGTTGTTCCATGTTGAAGTCGGATGGGTGTGGTATCTTTACGGTGTAGTGCAAAAATGTGTTGGACTTCGGCCATGAAAGAGGACCAGGAAAGCGAAGTGTACTGTCAGAGAAAGAAGAAATTAAAAGATATGGAGATCTTTTGATCCTTGTTAGATTTTGGTTCAAGTGGGCTCGGTATGAATATTATAATTTGGGGTTTTCTTTTCGTGTTGTGAACGGGCGATTTCTCCATAGGTGCCGTGCGGCTGTTCAATTCTTAAGAGATGTCCATAGGTGCCGGATGCTTGGCCATGGGTTCGTTCATCTTTCTTTGTGAAATTACATTCAATAATTTGGTAACGATTCTATTCCCAAAAATAATTTTTAAACATTTTAAACTGTTTGATAACTGTTCAAAATTTTTGATTATGAAATAGAATTACGTTTGATATCATACTTATTGGTTTTATTCCAAATCAATTTTTTTTTTTAATTTTTAAATAATTTATTTTCTTTTTTTCCTTTCTCTCTCATGTTCTTTTTCTTCCGGTGATCAATTGCCGATTCGGCGACCTCACCGGAGAGTTGCCGGCCTTCGGCGAGGCTGGCCCTTGTCGGGCAAGCCTCACCGGCAGCTGGGCAGGGCTCGCCCAGCCCTGCCGAGCCTTGTCCTCGCCAAATTGCCAATGGCTAGGCCAGCCTCACCGAGACTGGGGAGGGCTCGCCTGGCCACCGACAGGGCTGGGCGAGCCTCGGTGGGGTTGGGTGAGGTCCTCCTGGCCACCGGTGAGGCTCACCCAGCCCTGTCGAGGCTCGGCCTCGTTAGTGGCCAGGACAGCCTCATCGGGGCCAAGCGGGCCTCCGGCGAGCTCGCCGATGGCTGGGCTTGCCTTTGGTGAGCTCGTCGAACTTGTTATCGGCAATGGACGGTGACGGATTGCAGCGGGCGGTGGCAGACGGCGGTGGGCGGCGGTGGACAACAATTGCGGGATGTTGGTCGATGAAGAAGAAGAAAAGAGAAGAAGAAGAGAAATTTGTTCCTGGAAACAAAAATTTTATTAAACACGATTTTGTTCCCAAACTGATCTCGGGAATAAAAAATCAGAATCAGATATTGTTTGGATGGTTACTAAATAATGCCTAAGTGTTTGTAACCGATTAAATCTTGTGATTAAATTTATTAATTCTTCCATGAGATTGAGAGATCACTATGCCAAAAATTGTGGGACTAAATACTGCGTGAATTATTGGATGTAATCGAGACTTAAGAAATACCAAAAATGTTTGAATGAATTATTAGATGTAATTTAAACTTGACAAATACTGAAAGTGACTCGAGTCTAATATGTTTATAATATCCATTTTATCATTTGATCTATAATGGAATTCGTTTCTACTCTCTCCCATGGATGTAGATCAGTATGATCGAACGAATCATGCGAATCTGATGTCTGATTCATATTTTTGTTTTATCTATTTAATTATTTGACCGTGTGCTTTCGCATTAACCTCCATAAACTAAAGGTGTTATGATCATCATCAACAATTAATTTTTAAATTAATTGAAAAAGAAGAAGAAGAAGTAAGCGGCAACCATCAAATCATGTGATTGTAAGTTGAAAAGATAAATATACCCAGATGTTCGTGATACGTAACACGTAGGGACGTCAAAAACATGCAAACCGACAAGGAAATTTCGCATCTCGGTAGTCGGATTCCATATTCCCGACGATCATGCACCATGGGACGTCAAAAACATGCTAACCGACAAAAAAAATTCGCATCTAACGGTAGTCGGATTCCATATTCCCGACGATCATGCACCATAAATAGCCCCCCATCCTCGCCCTTCACTCTCCCCACCATTCCCTTCCTCGTCTCTCTCCTCTCTTCCCTCTGCTCGGCCTTCTGAACAAGATCTCATCTGATGATGTATGAAAGTGTGATCCAGATCTCAAGATCTGTGAAACGCCTTGAAACACCTTAGCAAGTTCCTCTTTTTTTTTTTTCTTTTTTTTTCAGATCTTGGATCGGCTTGGATTGGTGAATCACTTTCACTTTTGGAACAAAAAGAAAAAGAAAAACAGAAAATAAAAGCATCCTTCCATTTGAGAGAGAAAAAGGCGAGTTCTTCGATTCAAATCTCCCATCGGTATAGGATCCCATCACCATGACCCTCATTTAAGATGTGTTAGCAACACGGAGATTCAAACTCATTCTCTCGGTGCTGCTGAGGTAGTATAACTCAACTAACTGCGTTGCCCACCGGTGGTAGCACACTTCCACTTTTCGAAAAGAAAAAGAACAAGAAAAAGAAAGCACACTCCCATTCGAGAGAAAGAGACTAGTTCTTTGATTCAAATGGAAGAGAATGAGAGATATTTCTTCATATTCAAAAATACGTTGAAATTTTTTTAATATAATCAGGAGAGAGTGAAATTGTAAATATAATTTTTTATTCCTTCCCATAAAAAATAAGAAGTATTTCCTACTTTTCAGTTTTTTTTTTTAAGTAGGATTTATTCATGTTCTATCTAGTTTTCCCCAAAATTAGAGTTAAACTCGTAATCGAACACCTAAAGAGACTACACCAAATGTAGACTGGAGATCGCACTAAAATATAACGGTATATATAGATATATCAAATACTATTAACTCCTGCTCAACTCTTTGTAATTATTATTCAGTCATCAAATAGCAAAAACCTTTTCTCACCAAAAATTAATTTTTTTTTAATGCCTACAGCAAGATGGATTTTGCAATGACAACCATGGACAACGAGGCGAGAAATCGTGTCATAGTGCTAAGGCAACCGCAAGAAGATCCGACTATGCCAAAGAGCTGCGAGTCTCGTGGCGGATCCAGCGTCGACGAGAAGGGCGCTAGCGCAAAGAGCAGCTACATCGTTTGCGAGGAGTGTGCAGAGGAGACGGAAAGAGGCGAGGGCCCATCGGCCTTTCACTGTTGCCCGTGCGATTCGGAGGTGGTCGAGTTCAGGACCACGGCGGGCCCAGTCTCCCGCCCGTCGCCGAAAAAGTCCAACTAGAGTTTCGCAGATTGGTCATGCCATTGTGCATATGATCGTCTTGGTAGGCCAACATGTAATTGCAATTGAGAAACCTTACTAAAACTCTCTGCATAGACCACGTGGCTGTCTTTTATTGGATGTTGAAACAAGTGTACATCATGCATTGAATAATCGACACCCGATGAAAGACCGTCATGTGACTTCGTTGGAGGATTAGTACAATTTCCTCAAATGTCTAGTATTTCTTATAGTTTGAGATGTATCTGATGTACAGTCTAGGAATGTTAATTCCTGTAAGATGTGCGGTCCCTTCTAGTTGAAAGTTTCTATTGGCTAGATTTCAGTTTATCATTTAATTTCTATGATCTTCTCTTATTTTTGCATATATCATGCCAAGATTGTGCTTTTTGTTATTAGAAACGTTATGTGAATGTGAAATATTATGTTAATGTAATCAAGTCCATCATAGTGAAAACGAAAAACAAAATCATGCCATGTCATTCGAATAAATTGATTTTAAAGTTTTGAGACATGAATGACACATGATCTTGTCAATGGTTCTGTTTAGACCTAAGAAAAATTTTCAAAATTTTCACTCTTTCCGTAGGTAGCTTTTGACTCTAAAAAAGCTTAGCAAAGTCTCTGGGTTGTCCTTATTCCTTGACAAAACCCAATTTGCATTTTGTAACATCGAAGCCTGTCAAACTTAATAAACTTAATCAACATTGACAATACGGACATAGTTAAACTCTCTAGGTTGTCCTTAGTTGTTTAGGCAATGAATTTCACGAGTGCATAATTTAGTTACAATAGTACATGCACAGTTGAATAGACCTGTTGAAAAGAACATCATTTGAATGATCCGAGTTCCCTTCGGATTCATTTTAATGCAAGAGTGATATGAAAGAGGGGATTATTGAATTATCCATTTCCAAAAACTACTAATACGGAAAAAATAATTCCAAATAAGATTTTATGAGCTTTTAGAACTCAATTGACCCTATCAACAAGACTTATGAAAAAAAAAATTGATAAGTGGATTAGGGATTAAAAAATTGATTGACTTACTTTAAATAATTCCAAAGCCTGAGAAAGCATGCCATGTTTGACGATTAAAAGGCATGCAATGTTTGACTTTTGGATTAGGGATGACCGATTCCCAATCTAGTTTGGCCTGGCTCTCAAGTGGGTTTAGTGAAATCAATCATTGGGTGAAAGGGAAAGAACAAAAGAGGAGAGGATGTGTGTTTTGCGGTCTTTCCCATGACCAAAGGATTGTGTTTGATCAAAATGGACCATCCAAAGTAGCCTAGGGTTTCCGGAACATTCTCGAGGGGGGGGGGGGCGATACAATAATTGCATCGAGTTCTAGAGCATTCTAGGCTTAAATGTCGGTAGATAGTAGATGGAGGGATGCGATCGTCGCCACTAGATTGAATATGAATCAATGGTTGTAATGAAATGCTCTCTAGTATAAAAAGTGATGCCCATCCAAACATTTCAGTGTACGGTTCCATTTATTGGATCTTCTAGTTAATGAGAGAGAGAGAGTTTTCATGAGGCCGGGTCTGTCCAACAACTACTAATACGGAAAAAATAATTCCAAAGAAGATTTTATGAGCTTTTAGAACTCAATTCGACCCATATCAACAAGACTTATGAAAAAAAATTGATAAATGGAAAATAAAAGATGATGATTGACTTACTTTAAATAATTCCAAAGCCTAAGGAAGCACGTGATGTTTGACGATTAAAAGGCATGCAATGTTTGACTTTTGGATTAGGGATTAAAAGGCATGCCATGTTTGACTTTTAGATTAATAATGACCGGTTCCCGATCTAGTTCGATCTAGTTCAGCCTGGCTCTTAGGTGGGCTTAGTGAAATCAATCATTGGGTGAAAGGGAAAGAACAAAAGAGGAGAGGATGCATGTTTCGCGGTCTTTCCCATGACCAAAGGACTGTGTTTGATCAAAATGGACCATCCAAAGTAGCATAGAGTTTCTAGAACATTCTCAAGGGCGGGCGATACAATAATTGCATCAAGTTCTAGAGCATTCTAGGCTTAAATGTTAGTAGATAGTAGATGGAGGGATGCGATCTTCGCCACTAGATTGAATATGAGTCGATGGTTGTAATGAAATGGTCTCTAATATAAAAAGTGATGCCCATCCAAACATTTCAGTATACAGTTCTATTTGTTGGATCTTCTGGTTAATGAGAGAGAGAGAGTTTTCATGAGGCCGGGTCTATCCAACAACTACTAATACGGAAAAAATAATTCCAAAGAAGATTTTATGAGCTTTTAGAACTCAATTCGACCCATATCAACAAGACTTATGAAAAAAAAATTGATAAATGGAAAATAAAAGATGATGATTGACTTACTTTAAATAATTCCAAAGCCTTAGAAAGCACGCCATGTTTGACGATTAAAAGGCATGCCATGTTTAACTTTTGGATTAGGGATGACCGGTTCCCGATCTAGTTCGGCCTGGCTCTCAGGTGGGTTTAGTGAAATCAGTCATTTGGTGAAAGGGAAAGAACAAAAGAGGAGAGGATGGGTGTTTCACGATCTTTCCCATGACCAAAGGACTGTGTTTGATCAAAATGGACCATCCAAAGTAGCCTAGGGTTTCCAGACCATTCTCAAGGGCGAGCGATATGATAATTGCATCAAGTTCTAGAACATTCTAGGCTTAAATGTTGGTAGATAGTAGATGGAGAGATGCGATCTTTGCCGCTAGATTGAATATGAGTCAATGGTTGTAATGAAATGGTCTCTAGTATAAAAAGTGATGCCCATCCAAACATTTAAGTGTATAGTTCCATTCTCTCTTAGAGCTCATCTCTCTAAATCTTTCTTTCAGCTTGTCTTGGAAAAGAGGAAACTAAGTCATCACGGTTTGATCCCAAACAACCGATCCGTGACACTTGTGTGAGACATTTAAAAAATAACAAATTAATCAGTTCGCTTCTCGGTTTAGTCTGTCCGTTTTGCTCACCCATACTTTGGATCAACTCAAACAAGACTTATGGGAAAATAGGGAATGTCGAGACAAGGATGACTGAGCAGAAAACTCCATCAATTCTCATCTTCCATATGCCATCCATTTCCTCACTTAGGGCGATTAGCCATGGTGCATTGTTATAAATTGATAGTGCTAACATGCTTTCATTTTATTATAGAAGCAACGGTTATTAGAATTCATAACACGGACAATAACATTATTACATGACGAGAATATCATACTAGGAAAATTAACTACAATTTGGTAGATCAGATCAGAATAGTCAGAATTATGAATTGATATTAAACTTTTATTTAGTTATACAATCAATATAGCTATTAAAGTTTGCAATATAAACAAAAATTATAACAATACTATTAGTATAATATAACTTGTACGTTCTATCTTGTTGGGAGGGAATACAGGAGTTTTGGATGTTTTATCTTTATTTTCAATGTCAAGTCCGATAGAATAGTTATCTTACCAATTAAATCAAGAATTATAATAGTTCCGCAGCCCTATTTCATTATACGTACCTATTACATTGTAGTTTTATGCAATTACTTTATGAAGGTTTATAGATGATGCATACCAATTCATCTCCACTATTGATCATAGGGGCCTCACTGTAAAATTCATATAATTAATATATAATTAATGATTAAAATGCTATCGGTCTACATGACTTGTAAGCTATACAATAAATTCATCAGTAGCGCCATATTTGAATAGAATTATCTCCACAAATCAGGGTAAGACTAGATGTTTAACCCTAAACAAGCTGGACATCAAAGTACAATATACGTTAGTATTAAACATAGTGATAATGCCCCTGCTCAACTCTACGTATTTTAACATCTACAATCCATTCCAAATTTAGTAGGCCTCACAAGACAGTTTCAAGTTGCAGCAAGAAGATGCACCGCATCATCTTGTGGAAGCGATCGGAATTAGATTAGAGGATGCAGAGGATACATGACAATCTCAAACTAGTTATCGAGGACGAGGTACTTGATGTCGTGGAGACGCTGCTGAAGAAGGTGATGTTGTTGGGCTTGCGACACGAAAGCCGGTCAGGTGCTTTGCAAAGAGGGCAAGAAAGAGAAGGGAAGGGATGATGGATTAAGGTTTCACTCTTGCCCAAATGACGAGGTGGTAGTTGGATTTAGGACTAAGGTGGGTCCGATCGCCCACCCATCAGCCAGAAAGTTCGGCCCAGATCCACGTGCAGAAAAAACTGGTTAAACCCCATGTTTTTGGCTGGCGGTGGTGCATCCATGCGCATATGTAGTTCTTGTCAAAAAATTCAAAACTTGATCCTTTCAATGTTTTGGGCTTCATTCCGTTTCGATTTGAGTTTATGGAAGCTGATACTTTTTTTTTTTCTTGTATTCATGTCATGATCTAAATTCAATGAGCAAAGATTAATTTGTTGAACGCAATCTTTTTCAGAAATCTTGTTTACTTCATTGGATTGCCTATATTTTTTTAAATATAAAATCATATCATATATGTAAATCGTTAAATTTTGCATGACATAATCTCTTGAATTGATGCTTCATAAAATTAGGTACTCATTTGGTTTACCAATTTTGTGAATTACTGATACAGCAATGTGCACATTCAAAGACTGATTATCGATAATGCATTAGTAGAAGATGTCACCAAGTATTTAGGCACAATTCACAGCCCAGCTTTTAGCTTAATTCGGACTTTGGTCCCGTATTTGGAAGATGGACATTTCTTTTCCGGACTATCGTTGGTCGTGAAAATACAAATAATTTAGATATTATTTTCTTTTGTTTATTATTTTTCGGTGGATGAATTTTGTTACTTAATTGAGCGTGATTTATTTGAGTGGGAACAAAATGTAAAGTGCGTAATGTTATTTAGAATCTAGCATAAACAACAAAATAAGAAAAGCATCACATGGCGATTTGCTTCATTTCGATTTCAATCATTGTATTTATTGGATTAATACCACAAAAAATCCCAAACTAGTAATTAATTTTTTGACCAAAAAAATCCAAACCGGTATATATGTAATAATTTTATTCAAACTAATTTCTTGATCATGAAAAATCTAAAATTGATATATTTGTGAAAATTTTATCCTCTATTAGTTTTTATATTATTGTATTACTACCACGAAAAACTACAAAGAGTAAAACTCCAAATCGGTACATTCGTCAATTGTCATGTGTCATCTAACTCAGCAATTTAGTAGTAAAATTAAATGAAAACTAACGAAGGGTAAATTTATCATAGGTGTACTAGTTTGGAGTTCTTAGTGGATTTTATGTAAATTTGTTACAAATACACTAATTTGGGATTTTTCGTTATATAAACCTTGATTTATTTTCTTATTGAGTGTGATTTGGTTCGGTTAGGCTCGAATCTGAACCAAACCGTACCGTTCGTCACGGTCATGCCACATGCCACAAGGGAGTGATTACTTTAAAAGCACCCTAATGTAAAACGCTGTGTAAAAAGGTCTGTAAGTGAGAACTTGATCATAAAATATCAAAAATCAAACGAGAAATAAAAAGTAAGTCGAGTTCCACAATGACAATAAGTACAGAACAGGAAAGATTTTGAGTCCATGTGCTTGGGTGAGACATCGAATTCATTCCTAAGTAAGAATCAAGAATCGACATCAAATACTTCCTATGCAGGCTCAAGATCGGTCAAAATCTCCATCCCATCAGTCCTCAGTCATCGAGTCGCAAAATCACTGGCAAAGATGGATCTCGCAACCATGACACGCGAAAAAGACGGAGCCCCGCACCGCCATGCTGCAGCAATCGGCTAAGAGATCCAGGAACACGAAGGAGCCGCGACGGTTTAAGGACATGGAGAAGGGAATGAAGGCGAAGGAGACAGTGCTGCGTTGGGGAAAGGCAGGTTACATGCTCTGCAAAGAGCGCGAGGCTGGGAGGGAAAGAGATGATGGATTAGGTTGCGCTTGCAACGATCCAGGCTGGGACAGTTTGGTTCGGATTGTGAATTGAAAATTAAAAATACACAGATGCACGTAATAAACGTAAATAAGAAGGGATTTATTCAATGACTATATTTTTCCTGTACCTAAAAAAATAAAAGATAAGTCTACAAGATTATTTGGAGAGAGAGAGAGAGCGATAGAGTTGACTAAAAGATAATAAGTTTCTCAAAATTCGATATGTTAAACTATATGATTCTTATTGATGAAACTTCACAGTTATACACAAATTATGAATATTTTATTGTGTCTATTTCAAATTAAAAATAAATAAATATTTATTCAGGCTCTTTCATGTTTCCTACCAAAACTAGAATTGGACTTGTAGTAGAATTCCTAAAGAAACTCCATATCAAAAACCTAAGCAAACTTGACATTGCTCTAAATTACAATAGTATATATAGATGCACTGAATACTATATTTCTCATTCAACTCTTTGCATCTATTATTCAGTCATCAAATTGCAATTACCCACGACAAGATGGATTTCACAACGAGGAAGGCCAGTAGCGCGAAGAGCAGCTACATTGTTTGCGAAGAGTGTGCAGAGGAGAGGGAAAGGGGCGAGGGACCATCAGCCTTTCACTGCTGCCCGTGCGATCCGGTGGTGGTCGGGTTCAGGACCAAGGCGGGTCCAATCTCCCGCCCGTCGAAGTCTCAAGGTGACACATCCGATCAGGTGAAGAACGTTGAATTGAGGACCAAGGTGGGTCCAATCTCCCGCCCGTCGGAGTCTCAATGTGGCACATCCGATCAGGTGAAGGCCGTTCAATTGAGGACCGGGGCGGGTCTAATCTCCCGCCCGTCAGAGTCTCAATGTGGCACATCCAATCAGGTGAAGGTCGTTGCATTGAGGACCGAGGCAGGTCCGATTTCCCGCCCGTCGCCGATAAAGCCCAATCCGAGTCCGAGTGCAGCGGAAAGAACTGGTTGGACCCCGTGGGATTGGTCATGCCTATGTGTCCATGCTCGTCTGGGTATGCCAACATGTGGCTGCTACAATCGCCCGAGAAACAGTGTCATGAGCATCTGGAAACCTTACTAAAACCCTCTTACTAGACGATGTGGCGGTCTTATATTGGATGTTGAAACGAGTGCGACCCATGCATTGAATAATCAACGCCTGATAAAAGACCGTCATGTTACTTCATTGAAGGATTTCCCAAGATGTCTAGCATTCCTCATAGTTCGTGATATATATGATGTATAGGTTAGGAATATTGATTTCTGTAGGAGGCACGTGGTCCTTTTTATTTGTGAGTTTTTATTGGTCAGACTTGAGTTTTTCCGATTAGTTACTAATATTCTATGTTCTCCTTTTATTTTTTTGGCATATATTTAATATATATAGATCATGCTTTTTGTGGTTGGAAACGTTATGGGAATTTAATCAAGTCCATAATCATGAAAAAAGAAAACGCAAAACTATGTCGTGTTATTAGAATGTTAATCTATTTAAGTTCTAAGATATGAATGACATTCGATCTTGTCAAAAGTGCTGTTTATATCTAACGAAATTTTAAAAATTTCCCTCTCTATGTAGGTAGCTTTTGGTTTTGATTAGCTCTGTAAACTCTCATTCTCTCTGGTACGCTTTACAAGCTGGTAAGCTACAAGTGTATTCAAACCACTATAAAAGACAAAACAAAGAATAGGAAGAAAGGTGTTGCTAATGATTATACAAGGAAAGATATAGTTCTCCGAAACACGCACAAGAAGGAAAATTGCTCCAACCGTAAATTCTCTCTAATTTGATAAAGAAAATATCACAAAAAAATTATAAACTATAACCATTGTGACATCAATTCCCCAAAACCTTTTTTGCATCACAAAAAGTCCTAAATATGTACCACTAGCACAAAATTATCCTCCAGTATAGTTTTATCCAAAACAAAACAAATTTGAGGTATTGGTGATACCAAAAAAAAATTAAGATATTAGTTCACAATAGACAAAACTTAAGTTTTTTGGTTGATTTTTTCAGATCCACATAAACTCCATTTGTCTGTCGGTGTCCATGAAAGCTGTCGGTCAAATTGTTAATGGCATTTTTGAATGAAACTGTGACTAAAGGTGTTGAGTCCTTGGTATAATTTTGGAGATTTTCGTGATAGGAAAAAAGTTTAGGGTGTTAATGTCACGGTGGATATAATTAAGGGTTTTTAGTGGTGCTCTCTCTATTTGGTAACTTAAAGGCGCTGAACACTAAGGGTGCGTTTGTTTGCGTTTCTGTTTAAAAATTGTTCCAGGGAACAGAAATAGAAAAAAATGTTTATGTTCCTAGGAACAATTTCTGAACAAAAAAACGCGTTTGGTAAACTTGTTCCGGGAACAAAAAATAAATAGAAACACGTTTGGTAAATTTGTATAATTTTTTTATTTCTTTTATTTTTTCTATTTTTTCCTTTTTTTCTTTTTTCTTCTTTTGGCCGGTCGCCGGCCTCGGCCATGGCCGGCGACCGGCCGACGAGGGCTGGCGGGCTCGCCCAGGCACGGCGAGGCTCGCCGGCCCCCGGCGAGGGTCGGCGGCCTCGCCCAGGCACGGCGAGGCTCGCCGGCCCCCGGCAAGGGTCGGCCTCGCCTTGGCTGGGCGAGCTCGAGCTCGCCCAGATCCGGCGAGGCCGAGCTCGCCCAGCGGCCGGCGAGGCTCGGCCTCGCCGGATCTGGGCAAGATCGAGCTCACCCAGCCCGACGCGCTGACATCTCGCCGGGCTGGGCGAGCTCGATCTCGCCCAGATCCGGCGAGGCCGAGCTCGCCCAGCCAAGGCGAGGCCGACCCTCGCCCAGCTATGGCGAGGCTCGGCCTCGCCGAGGGCCGGCGAGCCTCGCCGTGCCTGGGCCGAGGCCGGCGACCGGCGAAAGAAAAAAGAAAGAAAAAAAGAAGAAAAAGAAGAAAAATTTCAAAAGTGTTTCTGATTTGTGTTTCAGAAACAAGAAACACAAAATTTGTGTTTCTTGTTTCTGTTTTTTTTTTGTTCCTGGGAACAAAAGAACAGAAAAAATGTTTAAAAACAAAGAAAAGAAATACAAACAAACGCAGCCTAATTCCTCGACAAAATCTATCTCGCAATTTGTAACATCGAAGCCTGTCAAGATTAATCAACATTGACAATACGACCATAGAGTTATATTCTCTGGGTTGTCCTTGCTGGTTTAGGCAATGGATTTCACGAGTACATAATTCATTCATGTCAGCCAACAAAATTAGCATGGAGGTAAGTTTATTCACCTCCTTTCGCTGTACATTTGATTTCATGTATTTAATGAAAAATCTAGACTTAGCGTAGAGGTCTTAGAACACAGACTCGATAGATAGTACATCCATCAAGCATTCATCCTCGGGACAACATTTTCCAAATTGCACAACACCTCTCTCCTTCCTACCAAACCAAGTATGATGTACCCAATGGCGCAACATCATGTGATCAGTAGATAGTACATCCATCGCAGTTTAGACCCTACAGGTTAGCAGATCCAATATGTTTTAAAGGCAAACATGTACATTCGACCTTTTTATGACTGTTAATGCAAAATATAATCCAGAATCAGGAAAAAAAAAACAGTGCAAACAACAACGGATTTAGAACAATTAGAACTCATAATCACTCGCCTAAGTTGAATCGAAGCTCCATTTGGATAAATCTAGGTCAACAATCGTGGATTTGGTGAGGAACCAAGACAGATATAACCGCGTACATATAACCCTTAAATTTTGTCCATTTCGATTTCATCAACTCAGAAGGAGAGCAAAGCGGCACCATTGTGGTCCACGAAAGAAAGGAAAGGACTTTTTTTTTTTTTTTTCCTTTTTTTCAATATCACTTAAGTCACATTGATGCCGTATTAGCTTTATTTTCATTCCGTCGTCCACGTCAGTGATCATGTAGGACTTTTAACAGTGCTTTCTAATGGAATCATAACAAAGAATAAATGGATCACACGAATATAAGTTTGGACATTTTTATGTCTTAAAAAAAATTGGGGTAACTGTGAGGGGTAAGCGGTTTCAAATTCCGTACAAGTCCCACATGAAACCTAAAATCTATTCGTTGGAACATGTTAATTATTTTTTGGAATCTGGAACTTACCACATATACCTCGGAACCGACGAACCTACCTTATTATGGGTCCCATGCACCCCACAGGGTATTGATTCCTTTGACGATAGGATTTGCACCCATGACATTTTATACCAAAAACAAGCATGCTACCAAGCTGCACTTTAATCCCTTTCAATTGGTCTACAGTTTCATTTTTATAGAATCTATGTCTTGTTTTCAAAATCCTTATTTTCTCCATTTGTATATCCAAGTTATCTTGCCATTTTTTCTTTATCAATTCTCATGTAACATTGATTCACTCGAAAGCACCCTCATGTAAAATGCCGTGTAAAACGGTTAGTTAGTGAGTTTTTAATCATAAATAAGCAATCAAGAGAAATAGAAAGTAAGTCAAGTTCCACAATACCAGTAAGTGCAAAATAGGAAAGATTTCCCTATTCGATATATCTGTTTTGCTTGGGGTTTTGAGAGATTTCTTTCCGAAATAAGAATCAAGACGGGACATGAAACATTTCCTATGCAGTGAGTGGACAGTGTTCTCATTGCTTGAACTCTATCCCATCAATTCTCAGTCGTCAAGTCGCAAGATCGTCGGCAAAGATGGCCCTCGCCATGATGACTCGCGAACAGATGGTGCGTCACGCTGACATGCTGAAGCAAACAGGAAGGAGCCGCGACGGTTTGGAGGGCATCAAGAAGGGAATCGACGTGAAGAAGAAGAGGGTGCTGGGGTGGCGGAAGGCAGGTTACGTGCTTCTTCACAATGAGTGCGAGGCCGAGAGGGAAAGAGATGAGGGATTAGGGTTCCATAGTTGCGCTCGCAACAATCCGGTGACAGTCGGGTTCAGGACCAAGGCAGGTCCGATCGCCTGCCGGCCGGAGGAAACGCCCTACCAGGATTCTGCTGTAGAAGAAGAACGGGTTGGACTCCGTGGAGTCAGCAATGACCATGTGTCCATGTGTCCATGTGTCCATGCACGGCTCTGGATTTTCCATCATTGCTGAAATATAGGATGGGGTTCGGACGTAGAAATATGATTCTCGTAGCATTGAGTCTGTATAGTTGGTCGGATTTGAGTTTCCTCATACAAATTTTCTTCGGTCATTGCTTTATTGTCGTTAATTTCTATGTGCATATCACATCAATGTATGAATCTACTACTATTTTAACGTGCTGTTGTATATAGAATTTGAATGATGCACAGCTGTATTAGTATTAAATCTAAGTCATGACACTTCCACTACATGTTAAAGGGAATATAAATCAATATACAATCATATTGTACTTAGACCTCTATTAAAATATGTCTCGAATTTAAATCCGTTACACAATCCGATGCAAAATGAATTGCATTTTAGCCCGGTACATTTTAAGTTCACAAGCTGAATCTCAGAATACAAAAATCTTCCGTGGTGAAGTTGTGATTGAGAACGTAAGTTGTTCCATGTTGAAGTCGGATGGGTGTGGTATCTACACGGTGTAGTACCAAAATGTGTTGGACTTCGACCATGATAGAGGACCAGGAAAGCAAATTGTACTGTCAGAGAGAGAAGAAATTTAAAGATATGGAGATCTTTGGATCCTTATTAGATTTGGTTCACATGGGCTTAGTATGAATATTATAATTTGGGGTTTTCTTGTCGTGGTGCGAACGGGCGATTTCTACGTGAGTGCCGTGTGGGTGTTCAATTCCTAAGATATGTCCGTAGGTGCCGGATGCGGGGCCATGGGTTCGTCCATCTCTTTTTTTAGAATTTAAGTATTTTTAACTGATTAAATTTTGTGATAAAATTTATTAATTCCTCTATGAGATTGAAAGATTACTACGCTAGAAATTGTGAGACTAAACATTGCGTGAATTATTATGTATAATTGAGATTTGAGAAATACTAAAAGTGTTTGAGTGACTCGAATTTAGTATGCTTGTAATATTTAATTTATCATTTGATTTAAAGAGAAATTGTTCCTACTCTCCCCCGTGGACATAAATCACTATAATCGAACGAACAACACGAATTTAGCATCCGATCCATATTATTTGATCACGTGCCTTCGCATTAACCTCCCCAAACTAAAGGTGTTATGATTATAAAAAAATAACTAAGTTTTAGATCAATCGGACAAAAAAGTATGGAGCAACCATCAAATCATGTGATTGTAAATTGAAAAGATAAGAATAACCAGAGGTACGTGACACGTCATACGTAGGGACGTCAAGAACATGCAAACCGACATGGAAATTTCGCGTCTATTTCCGATTAGGGTTTTGCGAGAACCAATCCGCCGACGATCGTCCACCATAAATAGCCACCTTCCTCGCCCTCCTCTCTCCCCACCATTCCCTTCCTCTCCCTCTCCTCCCTTCCCTCGGCTCAGCCTTCTGCTCAGTCCACTCATCATCCCCTTCCCCTCCCTCTCCTCGCTTCCCCAGCTCAGCGATTCAGCAATTGCTGGATACGCATCTTCGACTTTGCGCCGATTCGGCATTTGAGGTTCTGCTCGATAGCGAGTTCGTATCTTCGACTTTGCGCTTTGAGGCGAGTTCTTTGATCCAGATATCAAGATCTGCGAAACCCCTGTACACCTTAGCCAGTTCTTTGATCCCCGAAACGTCGATCCGGATCGCAAGATCTATGAACAAGATCTCAAGATCTATGAAACACCTTGAAACATTGATCCAGATCTCATGATCTGTGAACAAGATCCATCTTTGAACAAGATCTCAAGATTTATGAAACACCTTGAAACTTTTAACCCAGATCTCGTCTTAAGATCTGTGAACGAGATCTCAAGATGTATGAAACACCTTGAAACTTTGATCCAGATCGTAAGATCTGCGAACAAGATCTCATCGCAAGATCTGTAAGAAAGATCTCAAGATGTATGAAACACCTTGAAACTCTGATCCAGATCTCATCGTAAGATCTGTGAAACACCTTAGCGAGTTCTTTGATCCAGATTGCAAGATCTGCGAACAAGATCTCAACATCTGTAAAACACCTTCAAACACCTTAGGGAGTTCTTTGATCCAGAATTCAAGATCCGTGAAACACCTCAAACTCGAGATCTCAGGATCTGTGAAACTCCTTGGCGAGTTTTTCGATTCGGATCTCGGGTTGGTGAATCTCCGAACTCCCGATCCAGAATCTCGAATCGGTGAAACTCGAGATCTGTGAAACACTTTAGCGAGTTCTTTGATTCAGATCTTGGATTGGCTCGGATCGGTGAAACTTTCACTTTTGGAACAAAAAAATAACAATAATAATAAAAAAATGAAAGCACCCTTACACTTGAGAGTGAGAAAGGCAAGCATGCTTCCACTTTTCGAAAAGAAAAAGAAAAAGAAAGCACACTCCCATTCGAGAGAAAGAGACTAGTTCTTTGACTCAGATGGAAGAGACAGAGATATTTCTCCATATTCGAAAATACGTAAAAAAAACCTTTTAATATAATCGGGAGAGAGTGAAACTGTAAATATAATTTTTTATTCCTTCCCATTAAAAATAAGAAGTATTTCCTACTTTTCAGATTTTTTTTTTAAAAGTAGGATTTATTCATGTTCTATCTTTCCCCAAAACTAGAGTTAAACTCATAATCGAACACCTAAAGAGATTACACTAAATGTAGACTTGAGATCGCACTAAAATATAACGGTATATATAGATATATCGAATACTACTAGTTCCTGCTCAACTCTTTGTAACTATTATTCAGTCATCAAATATCAAAAACCTTTTCTGACCAAAAATTAAATTTTTTTGAATGCCTACAGCAAGATGGATTTTGCAGCGACGACCACGGACAACGAGGGGGAAAATCGTGTCATAGTGCTCAGGCAACTGCAAGAAGATTCGAACATGCCAAAGAGCTGCGAGTCTCGTGGCGAATCCAGCGTCGATGGGAAGGATGCTAGCGCAAAGAGCAGCTACATCGTTTGCGAAGAGTGCGCAGAGGAGACGGAAAGAGGCCAGGGCCCATCGGCCTTTCACTGTTGCCCATGCGATTCGGAGGTGGTCGAGTTCAGGACCACGGCGGGCCCAGTCTCCCGCCCGTCGCCGAAAAAGTCCAACTAGAGTTTCACAGATTGGTCATGCCATCGTGCATATGCTCGTCCTGGTAGGCCAACATGTAATTGCAATTGAGAAATCTTGCTAAGACTCTCTGCATAGACCACGTGGGTGTCTTTTATTGGATGTCGAAACAAGTGTACATCATGCATTGAATAATCGACCCCCGATAAAAGATCGTCATGTGATTTCGTTGGAGGATTAGTATAA
Organism: Eucalyptus grandis x Eucalyptus urophylla; assembly: GCA_028830015.1. Lineage (NCBI taxonomy): Eukaryota > Viridiplantae > Streptophyta > Magnoliopsida > Myrtales > Myrtaceae > Eucalyptus > Eucalyptus grandis x Eucalyptus urophylla. Next base: position 25,488,472 of record CM054198.1, on the reverse strand, counting down.
TTTCCTCAAATGTCTAGTATTTCTCATAGTTTGAGATGTATCTGATGTACAGTCTAGGAATGTTAATTCCTGTAAGATGCGTGGTCCCTTCTAGTTGAAAGTAACTATTGGTCAGATTTGAGTTTCTCAATTAATTTCTATGGTCTTCTCTTATTTTCTTGCATATATCATGCCAAGATCGTGCTTTTTGTGATTAGAAACGTTATGTGAATGTGAATGTGAAACGTTGTGTGAATGTAATTAAGTCCATCATAGTGAAAATGAAAAACAAAACCATGCCATGTTATTCGAATGTCAAACTATTGATTTTAGAGTTTTGAGACATGAATGACACTATCTTGTCAATGTTCTGTTTAGATCTAAGAAAAATTTTAAAAAATTTCACTCTTTCCGTAGGTAGCTTTTGGCTCTAAAAAAACTTAGCAAACTCTCTGGGTTGTCCTTTTTCCTTGACCAAACCCAATTTGCAATTTGTAACATCGAAGCCTATCAAGCTTAATCAACATTGACAATACGGACAGAGTTAAACTCCCTGGGTTGTCCTTAGTTTAGGCAATGAATTTCGCAAGTACATAATTTAGTTATAATAGTTCATGCACAGGTGAATAGACCTGTTGAAAACAAGTTCATTTGAATGATCCAAGTTCCCTTCGGATTCATTTTAATGCAAGAGTGATCTGAAAGGGGGATTATTGACTTATCCATTTCCAATTCCCATATGTACAGACATCACGTGTGCCGAAGGTCCAGACATTGTTTTGATAAAGCCATCCCTGAATATACAGAGTATTGTGAATCAAGAACTTAATAGGACTTCTTTTGCAGCAAGGGATCAGATATGACCTGGGGTTCAAACTCCGGCTTCAAGTACTGAGCAAGGATATCGGCATAGAGCTCGTACCGAGCAGTCATCCTGAACCCCCACTTGTCTTTCAGCTGCCTGCAGAGGTTGAGATCCATGTCTGAGACCAGCAATCCATCTCTGTGACGGGACAGTGATGGTGTGCAGGAGGCATCTGGGGCTGAAAAGTGACTGGATCCATAGAAGTGCCCAAAATCTGCGTGCTGTGGCTTCCCATCACCTGATGTGAACGGATTGGGGAATGTTTCTGTTCCTACCCGGTTAATTGATCCAACAAAATAACTGTTGGCAATGGCAGCATTTCGGGCCTGTAAATTGAATTTACATGAACAAAGTTAGGTTAACTGAGGCGACAATTTGTCAACAAATCACAATGACCAATATAAGTTCATAGCACAGGTTCAATAAATCAAGCATAAGTAGGGTTTTGCAAGTACCTCAATCGGCCACATGGGTTCGCTAAGTTCACCGACAGTTGCAGAAGGGTTGAACACAATCTCAGCACCATTCAAGCCAAACGCTAACCAATTCAGAGGATGGTGCCTCCCATAACATATATTGACAGCGATCTTTCCATAAGCAGTCTCAAACACAGGATGGCCAGTATTTCCTTCCATATAGTATGTGCTTTCATTGAAATCTCCAACTCTGGGGATGTGGTTCTGCCAAGTGTACCATTATCAAGTTTTTCAATATGACAAGTCAAAATGGGATGCATCAAACATAGGGGTCTGCAACATTTACACTTACCTTTCGATGCTTGCCTATAATATTGCCATGATTGCCTATAATAACAGCAGTATTCCAGATCGTCTCCCCATGATTTACATCCCTCTCAAGGATAGGATTAACAATGACCATGTTATATTTTTTCGCTAGATCCTGAAGAAACCTTGTTGATTCCCCATCAACAGGCTCTGCAAACTCACACCACCTCTTCTCTCTTGTACAAAAGGCAAATGGCATTGTCCATGCTTCCTAAATTAAAATTATTTAGTTCAGTAACTGAATTCAGTCTTTCAAGTCAAAAAGGAGAAACCAAAAAATGTATAGCCCAAGTTTCGGGGTGTGACTAACCTGCAAGCATAATATGTTCACTCCTGAAGCACCTGCAGCATCTATCATTGGTTTTACTTTCTGATGAATAGCCCTTTTTTGATCCAGAAAGGGAGCAGTCGTGGGAAGAACTATAGAGTTTTGAATAAGCCCAACTCTGACAACTCGCGGTTCTCTTAATACTTCCTTGTCTGCTGTAAAGTGAAATGCCTGAAAGAAATTCAGAATAAATTGATAAGAAAGACTCCACAAAACTGGTTGGAATGAATGAAAATCAAAGGATCCTCAAGAAATGCAGGAAGCAAGGCAATGGCTTTCAATATAAGTTAGCAACTACCAAATAGCGACTGCCACAAGAATATGTACGAGTATTTCTTAGCTTCCATGATAGCAAGTTTAATTAACCAGAATAATTTGACTACCTCAGACTTTGCACGTTTCTCTATTCTGTTGGTTCACCAACTCCACAGAATCCTACCATGGTACAAGACTATTCTCACACCTTCCATCTCATGGAAAAACTCAGAACCAAGAATCCGTGCTAAAACAGATTACAGAAGAGCTTATTTCCAGGACAATGCTCTTCAAGACCTCCGTAGTGATAAGGTCTCAATATTGCTAAAGGGCATCTGGACCAGACATTTGCAGTTCATTGCTTTTAAACAAATATATATACAGTTAGGACCATATATATAAATCCCAGACATGATATTATTCGGTCTGTGCTCTTTTATCTATCACATACGTGAAAGACTACTGAGTAATAAATAGAAACTCCCTATGCACCTTTGCAAAGAGAACAAGAAGCAAACATTGGAAGATCTTTGCTCATGTTCCTCAGAAAACTTCCAAACACTTGCTGGCCTAAACTCCCATTTGCAGACCCAAGAAATGCTGAAGGAACTTGCCTCATAGGCTATTGTGGTGACCTTGGATTTAGGCAATCATAAATTGAGTGTTTGTCGAGTGGAGTTAACCAACTTTGTCTTCCATGGTTGCGAAAAAGACAAAGGCATTTGAAACTGATTGTGCTAGATACTTTCAGTTTTCAGATGACCTGACTTATTTCTTTCCATCTTCTTTTTCTATGCTAGCTCATGGAGTAGACAAGTTCACCAGAAAGAATTTTCAGTCCTTTCAGGGTGTTCAGGCATCTCACCCATGACAATCGAGTATTTCATTTTTCAAGTAAATAATTCCCCCTATGTGCACACTCTCCATATGCTCGGAGTGGGAATCAGCTGAGAAGACAACTTTCATACTATCTAGAAAACTGTTTTACATAAGGAACCCATTTGATTTTTAGCGATTCCTTATCAAATTCCAACTAAATGGTATTGGAAAACGCATGAAACAGTGCAGCCTAGTGTGATCAGGACTCTTAGCAACAGCATTTAAATTGCCACTACCAATAAGCAGCACAAAAACATCAAACACTGGTTCACCTGTATGTCAAAATCACATTCAGATGAGAGAGCTTTTGCAGAATCTGCCAGAGGAACAACTTCAAGAGTCCTTCCACAATTCAGTCCTATAAGTAAACGACTGACTTCCTGAAATCAATATCATAATGGTTTAGCAACAAAGTCAGATTGTATCACAATTAAATGACATGCTTTGAACTTTTGACATTTTAGGAAGAAGAAAGGCATCGATAGAACTCCTGGTAATTTTCATATATAATTTGATTTCGCAGTGAAGACAGAGATGATATGTAAAGAAACATCAAAGAGATGACATTCTCCTGTTGACAGAATTGGTTAAAATCGTCACTATTGTCCTCTCCAACCTCCAAAAGAATGTCACTCCAAACTTCCTCTTTAACATGCTCAAGCACGCACAGTGTAGTGAAAAAAGTCTTCAACACACTGGCAAGAAAGCCTTTCTCAAATGGCATACATAAAAAGAGCAACCATGAATCGTGGAACATCAGTAATGAATTCCTTTGGTCTCTAGCTAAAAGCAAATTCTCAATAAGAAAAAACTAAGGGCCACAAACCATTCATGGAAATGCCAATTGCCGAGTCACTCAAGCTTTCTCGACAAATATATTCATGGCCAGTCGATCCATGTCAATCTAAATTCCATTTGGACTTAAAATTATTCGATCTGCCCCAACTTCCTGTAATGAGAATTTTTAGCCGTTTATTCTTACTCTTTCTATTTTTTTTTTCTTTTGTGCTTAAAAGGGGACAGTCAAAGAATTCAGGAGACCACAACCGTTACAATGTTGAAGAGTAATGAGGAAACACCACTACAATCCCAAAGATCCACCTTTCAAACAGAAGTCCAACTCCTATTTGACTTGACTACTAAATCGTACGTCTACATATGCAGGCCCAACATTCTTCCAGATCAACTAAAGACATCAACATTCAGTGCTTAAGCACAGCAAAGCTGATCCAGCTCGTGCAACACCAGCTTAATTGGAAAGAGCCAGTAAAGACACGAAGTAAACAGTGCAGAACAGAATATTTACTATCCGACAAAATCTTTACGCGATTCATTTCAACAAAACTATAATAATCCTTCTCCATGCACCTCTTGCTTTCCTGATTAGCATCATCAAGCTTACAGAAAGGTACTAGCGTCAGAATATCTTCCCAGAAAACCAGAACTTCGTCGAATCGACTTCAATTCCGCAATCACTCGGGTCAAAAATCCAATCTAAGAAAGGCGGTAACAATCGGATCACCGGCAAGCGAGGATCCGAACCGACCCGAGACATCTCGGGTCGAACGGCACCGACCCTCGTCTCCCCCACTCAACATGTTAAACCAGGTTATGAAATCGCAGTTTCAGATGAGGAGACGAGATTGCAAACGAGAAAACAGGGGAACCTGAAAGACTTCGGGGCGGAGATTGTCGCGGAGGAGGCGGTCGAGGGACTCGTATCCGCAAACCGAGCCGTCGCGTACGGCGGCGGCGGCGGCCTCCTCTTTAGCTTGTCCGTTATGGGTCGTGTCCATGGCTGTGGAGCTCGCCGGTCAAGCTCGGGCAGATAGAGAGAGAGAGAGAGATTACGGAGGCGTGCGGGGGTGGAATTTGAAAAGAGATAGAGCGAGAGAGCGCGTGCGTCATTAGTCAAATGATGATTCCAGGAATCATTTCGGAGAGTCGCGACGAAATGATTTCCAGCGAAGATGACGAGCTGCTCAGCAGTTGCGCACGTGGACTCCATCTCATGAAATAAAACAGGTTTTTTTTTTTTTCTTCTTTTTTTCCCTCTCTCTCTCTCTCTTAGATCAATACTAAAATAAATCCCCCAAACCATCACACATATAACAAATTTATAGATTCGTCAGTTTTTATTATATATTTTCATCAAATTGCTGAGTTTGATAACATATAATAATTGACGGGTGTATTACTTTGAGATTTTACCTTTTATTTGTCACGTGTGTGTCGATTTGTAGTTATTCGTATTATAAATCTAATTTAACATAAATTAATGGAGGGTGAGAGTAGTTTGGGAGTTTTGATGGTTAAAAAATTAATTTTGACTAAATTTGTTATAAGTATGTAGGTTTGGGGTTTTTAGTGGTCAAAAAATTAATTCGGAATAGATTGGTCGCAAATTTATCTAGTTTAGGATTTTTTGTTTTATTAATTCAAGAGAAAAAAATAGGAGGAAAGGGTGGCCTGATCAGTTGGCTTGTGTCAACCGTGTTTTTAATAAGTGATGTAAATTATAATTTGGCAAAATTATTGGCTTGTGTGTTCAGTGAATTCAATCAAAATAAAATCGAAGATTGATTTTTATCCTTCGAGAAATTAGACGATGTTGTGCACGCGTATATTCATTATTATTCTACTTTAATGGCAGTCTCTCCTAAGTTCTGTCGAATGGGTAATACAATAATTGTATTTTAAAATGGTATTTTGTTTGAATTTAACGCCTTTTCCTCTAAATTTTGGACTATCAGGTTTGCCGCTCAAAAAGAATACGCCTTTTCCTCCAATTAAAAAAAAAAAAAAAAGTGGGCCTTGACACTCAACTACAATCTCTTACTGCCTGAAAGAAGATATTTGGAAGTGCATTGGCAGGTTACATTTTATGGAACGATTCTATGTTTAGTACTTTTTTATTTTTTTTGGGTCAGACTATGTTTATGGTAAATGTTTTTATATGGTTATTGTGACAACTTTTTCCAAAAACCTTGCGAATCACTTCAATATACCTAGCATGATATGATTTTATGAGTTGACACTTAAGTAACACTTCTGAAAAAAGATGTACAAATTATAGTTACACTTATTGAGGATTATAAACTTTTTTAAACCTTTGTATTATATATTAAAAGATTCTATGCATAAATCCGCACAAAATAGGGGAATTTTACTGGTCATTAGAAATTTACTTATAATTAGATGATTTTGAATCTGTACATATCTACGGATGTCTGAATTGTTTTGCATAAAAAATCCACAGATCTGATCATGGACTATTGTGGGCAGGTAAATATTCTATTTGTCTTTGTTTTGGCATGAAACACGAGTCCCTATCAGATTTGATCAAAGCATTGATGATTGATATTACAAATATGTATAACTAGCACTTTTGTATGCACATGGCACATATTGTGCATTGTCCAATACTAGAACAATATGTCACAAATGAACATCAACAACAGAACTAGCATTATCTTTAATTTGGAATTTACTTTCTTTAAATTTGCCTAATCTTGTTTCACATGTTTCAATTGTGCTTTGATTGCAGCGTCTATCAAACAACCATCATCCTCATTATGGGTCAACGTTAGTTCTTGTTTGACATTGCTATGATGAAAACTTGTGTCTACACTCTTTGTTGATTAACTAGTTTCCGCATCAACCCAAATGAAAAAAAAAAAGAAAAAATATTTGTGGGAAATTTGATTCTAAAGAAAAAATGGCCATTTAAAAAGAAACTTATTAATGAAATTATTTGACAACTACTCGAATATAAGAAGAATTTGTCACAATAGATGGCAGCTTATTATCACCTTTTTGTTGGACCTAAAAATTGGTTAGAAATCCATTTCATTTAATGATATTTCATTTAATTAGATGCCACATATCATTAAATGAAAATGATAGTCTTTCTCCTCTACATACCTTTCTAGTGATCAACTCATTCAACAACTTGTATGAATTTTTCAGTATATACAGGTGTTGCACTAAGGTCATTGGCGAGCTAGGTTTGGTGCCAGCAGATGTCATCTAAAGTCATGTGAAACTAGCATTGTGACCCCAATGGGCAACTCGGGTCGCGCTTCCCCAGGCCTCATTACCCAGGGTTGTGTGACCTTGGTAATGGCTGCTTAGGCTGTGACACTTGAGGTCGGGTGACCCGGGCAACTATTACACGACTTTGCTAACCCTTTGCTACCTTCTCGCCAACCCTTTAGTGGCTTGATCAAGCCTTGCTAGCCACCCCCTTTGGTTGCCCTCTATAGTAATGAGGGACAAGATTAAAAACTTATAGAATTGGTAATTGTAGTTTTGAAAGAAGAAAACTAGTTTTAACATTTGGCCAAAAATTGGTGAAGCTAGTCTCTACTAGTATTGGGTTTTCAACTTTTCCAAGACTAGTATTTGGCTGAAAGCACTTCGGAAAAATTTGCCAAACACCCTAGCATTTTCTCAAAGGGTTTTCAAAAGTCTAATTGGAAAAGTTGAACCAAACACATCCTACAAGTAACGAGGAACAAAATTGGAAAATTAAAGAATTGGCGATGGTAGTTTAGGAAAAATAAAGCTAGTTTCAACATTTGGCAATGCTAGTCCCCACTAGCATTAAGCTTTTAGCTTTTCCAAAGCCAGTATTTGGCTGAAAGCCTTTTGAAAATACTCAAATACTCCAGCATTTCCCCAATGGGCTTTCGAATGTTCCATTGGAAAAGCTGAACCATATGCACCCTTAGTGTTTTTGGCTTGCCAATGATGTCATCAAGAAATTTTCTATCTTGTATCATCTTAATATCCTTATCATCTTATAAAAGGCTCTCTAAGTTGAAAAAGTCCTATCAAATTGCCAATACAACAAGAGAAGTAATTTCAACAAAGGTTTAGTGTTAAATCATGTGTTATAAAAGGTAAATTAAGTCACATGATCTGTGGAAAGTGGCCATCTTCTTATGATTCATTAAATCTCAAGAGCCCTACACACAAATCTCAAGTTTTTAAAGTCATGCTACAAAATACAATTATGGTCGATTGCTTAGCTACAACCATCAGTATTGAAAATCTGAAGAGAAATTTTTAAGTAGAGGTTGGTACTATTAAGTTGGTATAGGGAACCTAAATTCAAAACCGACTAGCTCACCAAATTCATCTTTTATGAAAAATATCTAATGTTGCTAGCGAAAATCTGTCATTCTTTTAAATTTTGTGTGACAAGATGCATTCAGTCTTACTAAAATATGTTGGGATCCCCAAACTTAAAAGTGTGCATAAGACGTTAGAAATGTCATATGCTGTCTATGAACTAATAGTCGAGTAGTTTTAGATTTTATGTGGTATTGATACTTGATTTTTAGCCGACATGTCATATAATGGTAAAAACTTGAGACTAAAGTTTTTGATCGTGACAGAGCCCATTTCTAAATAATAAAAAAAGTCATTTAACATTTTTTCTCACCTTAGCACTTCATTTCTTTTTCAATTACACTTTAATCTCAAAAGTCAAAAATTGACTCTTGACCCCTGGTCAATTTTTTTTTTTGCAAAAAAAAGAAAAAAGCCCTAAAATATTATCAATTTCACTTTTGCATTGTCAATTTTTTTATTAAAAAAAAAATTTGACGCGTCAATTAACATTTTAGTGACAAAAAATTTGAAAAATTTGAAAACCTCCAAATCAACCTCTTTTTGCCTTAATTTGGCTTTGAAATTGTCAATTTTACAATAATCGGTTAATAACTAACTTTTTATGAACTTGTGAATTTTGGTTCAAAATAGGCCCAAAATGAAGTTAGTGCAATTCTAGTCGTTTTTAGGATACTTCCTTCACGAAATTAGATCTAGAGGTCGTTTTGCATTCAGTTTTCAAATCAATTTCGGAATCCAAGCTTGAGCAAAAAAACCCCAAATTAGTGATTCCGATTGACTTTTCATGAATTGTGAGATTTTGTCACAATTGAGTCCAATTCATTAAATGGAACTCAATTCCTTAGTCATTCCAATCGGACTCAATTTAGTGGATTTAGTTGATAAGTGATTAACAAAATCATGAAGATTTGGTTCAATTGGTGCAGTTCAACTTAACCCATTCTAGATTAATATCTAATTTGAATAATTGAGCTTCAATTTGGCCAATTAAAATTTACTTACAAACATTGTCTAGTTTGCGATGCCATTTTAGCGAAAAATAGCGGAATTAACGCATTACATGCCCAATTAATCAGACCAAGGCAATCCGATTAAATCCAATTGCATTCAAATAAAACCATTTAATTGGGATTTTTTTTATTTGGCTTAGTTGGATCTAAAATAGCAAAATTGGCAAAAAATTGGAGGAACCTAGCCCATGGACTAAACTAACCAAAGCCTGGATTAAACCAGTTCGACCGGGTCAAACTGGCATTGACCGACAAAGGCCGGTTGGCCCTTGTGGCCATTTTTGGGTCAAAATTCCAGTTATTGGTGTGATTCTGGCCACGTAGGACCATGGCCGACTAGCCATCTCTCTCACATGCAAAAATTACATAATTGGCTTGGTGAAATTACAAGTTTGCCCTTAAAATCATGTCATTAAATTTGGACCAATTAGAGCATTTTCTTTATGATTAAGCAAATAATCCAAGCCATTCATCCTCTTAGATCATGGCCATTTATTTTGCCGATTCGCCATGTGACATAGAATGGATCAATGGGAGACATCCTAAATCATTAAGCAAACATTTTGAGCCATTCTGTCCTTAAAAGTGTCGGTAGCCTGAGTTGATGACACCCCGTTTCATTAAATACAAGTAAATAAAAATGACAAAAATAATATATAATAATAAATAAAAAAGTAAAACAAAAAATTGAAAAATAATAAAAATAATAAAGACCATGAAAATTAATAATATATAAAGAAAGAATTTTCGAAAAAAATAAAAAACATAAAAAAAATTAGAAAAATAAAAAATTACTATATGTTTACCTTTGTGTTCCTACTTCTATGAGCAAACAAAAAATAGGGATACCTCATAGCAACAGTTACGAACGTTTATCTCACAACCCCATGAGGTAAGCAAATCCTAGAGTTTCTATAAGGTGCTTGGCTGTCCTGTCACTATCATTTGTGGCCATTGGCAGATGTTTGATGTTCCTGATTTCAATTGTGTTCAATAACGACAAGTCAGAGAGAAATATACTAAAAGTACCTTAACTTGTGTATAACACTTATTTTAGTACTATAACTTTTCGCCGGCTCACTTAAATGCCAAAACTAAAGAAATATTATCACTTAAGTGCATTTGACAAAAAATTCCGGCTAGAGAAAATATGTGGCATTTATAATTTAAAACGTTATATGATGTGGCATTTATTAAGCATTAAAGTAATGACTTTTTCATTAAAATTGACATTGAATTGATAATTTTTTAACAACAATTGGCACTAAAATGATCATTCTTTTACAAAGATCGGTATTGAAGTGATTATTTCTTAACTTGCTATAAGACATCATTTAAGGTTTTTTAAGCACTAAAATGATCATTTTACACCAAAATGATTATTTTTAACAACAATTAACACTGAAGCAAGCTTAACACTAGCACTAAAGTAATTATTTTTTTAACTTACTACACGACGTCATTTAGAGATAAGATGCTATCAAGCCATGTGGGATTGAGAAATTATTAAAATATTATCATGTCAGATTTCCGGTGACTCACATCAGAATTGATACTTAAGTGTTTTTTTTTTCTTTTCTTTTAAGTGGCACTTAAGCGAGCTCACGAAAAGTGAGCACCGTATACAAGTTAAGATACTTCTGATGTACTTATCCCCTAAAGAGCCGGACTCTCGTTGGTCTTGGTTTGGCATGTTCTTGGCTGAGCTGATTCGATGGGAAAAGATCTCATTGGGAAATCCTTTGTGATCAAAGATTTGGTTTGCCGGTGAATCGTAAATGATCCTATTATCGATTTGAGTGTCTGTCGCAATACAAACATCACGGACCAGGCAATATGTAACATTGATCGAGACCGGCATTCATTCTTTTAGGACTAAAACACACGTTGGACGCGATGGAATAGTTGTCATGCTTCGAAGGTTGCTAGAGCTTTTACTTCACAAATTGTTGACTACCAACTATTTGATAATATGCCTCCTAGTCACAGAGATTAGATAGATTGCGATTTTGTTCAAGCTGAAGATGCATAGACATAGAGCAATCATTTTTGATGGATTTTTTTTCCTTTTGATGGGCCTGAGTTGGCCCGTCCGTCCATGTTGGGTCCAAAAAGGCCCGGCCCGTGAGTTGAGGGCCCATGGAGGAAATTATTATAGATAAAGAAAAAAATTAAGAGAGGTAGTTATTTGAGATCGAAAGGGTACGTATTTTGATAAAAAAATAGAGATTATGCTCTCTCTCGGTAAGCATGTCCTCTCTCAGAAGTTACGTCCTCTCACCCCACTTTCTCTCGAAGAACAATAAAGAAGAATCCTCTGAAGAGCGGCGTGGATTATTCCTCTTTGATTCGCAACACCGGGGTTTAGTCTGTGGAAATAAAGGTACGTTCGTTTATGTGATATGCCTTAGGATCGGTGATTCATGAATTTCTTGGGCTCGCTTCCGCTACGTTTGTGTTTGATTCTGTGTCGAATCACTGTTTTGGGGATCCGTTTCCCGAATCTCTACCCTACATTGGTATCAGAGCCTCTTAATCGTGTTTCCCAATTACTATTTATGATTATAAACAATTTTGATTGATTGTTTTTTGTTAAACGTCACTGTTAATCATTTTAGAGACGGAATAATCCCCACGCTGTATTGTTCCCCCTATTTTTGGTTTTTCCGTAGATCAAATTGCGATTTTGATTACTTAGGGTTGAAATGCTCAGTGATACGAGAATTTCGAGTGGTCGCTTGCTGCTGGACACCGCTAGACGCCGCTGGACGTGCCGCCACGTGCGGCCGAAGAGTTCGGCTTCGTCGGCGGCTCCCAGGTGCGTGCAACGCACGCGCGAGCGGTTGAAATCGTAGGCGCATGCAATGCACGCGCATGGTAATGTCAAGCGCGGGCGGCAACTACTTGCGCGTGCAAGGCACGCGTCAGCAGACGTCATCGTGACGTTGGCGGTGGCTGCCCATGCACGCACAGGGCACGTGCCAGCTCGACCAGCCCGTCTAGCCCAATCGGTCCGACCGATTCGACTGGCCTCACCGGTCCGACCGACCCGACCCGGCCCGTTCGACCCGGATGACCCGTTGACCGACCCGTTGACTTGACCTGGTCATCTGTTTACCGTTGACCGGTGTTGACCTCCGTTGACCTGCGTTGACTGTCGTTGACCGTTGACTTTGACCGTTAACTTAAAAAGGGGGGGGGAGGAAAAAGAATGTGTTTCTTTTTTCATTTATGTCTATGTGAATTATAAGTAATGCCTCTTTATGTTCTGCATTTGTTGCAGGAACTATGATGCATTATGCACGCATGCCTGCATTTCCAAGAACGGACGAAGAGAAGACAAGAATTAAAAGGCTAATAATAGAGTTAGCTAATTATCGGTGGAATGATGGTGATATAGTATCACACGTGGTCATGGTCAATCAGATGATACAAGAAATCATATGGAGTGGTTATCTTATGCTGGATTTTGAGAAGGTGTCGGCCTTATTGAACACTCTTCCACCTGAATGGCAAGCGGTATTAGATCGTCTATGGGAGGTCAACGTGGTCCTGGATTATAGGAGGCTTGCAAAAGTTTTTGTAAGAGAATATTATAAGATCGAGTTGATCAAAACTTTAACCCTTGGATTGGGTGTCACATGGCGCAGAGTGAATGCGCCTTGGAGGTGGCATGAGAGCTCTCCAAAAGTTTTTCCATGGTTGGACGATGTGTCTTCAGATCTCTTAGAGAATATTACTGATAGATTAGATAAGACTTTTCATACTTATTTTTTAGATGAGTATGAGATGTTTTAGGTGTAGATATCTCTTTCTATGTTAATTTTTTTTCTCTGAATATATTACTTAGTGTAATGGACATGATTAATTATTGAAAGTTCAATGTTATTTATTGTTGTAAATTAGCATGTTAATTTACAATTCGTTGTGGGAAGTTCAAGAAATTTTTAGTGACTTTGTTGAACTTATTTTGCATAGAAAATTATATTAATGATAATTTCAAGTTATGATTTTTAGATGATGATTGAAAGCTAAGTGACCTCTTGATTCTGAAACCTAATTTGAAATTATTCATTAATATGATGATTTTCTGCATAATAGATGCATAAATGATAGGCATTAATAATTCGTGCATATATGTCTGATATGTTTAGATCGATGGATTCAGCAACTAAAAACATAATTGCTGATTTGAATAAATAAGACAAAACGAACGGCGAGAATTGTGAAATATTGAATATGAAAATTCAATGTGTGCTTGAAAAGCAAGGAGCACTAGAAGCTCTTGACCATGTTATGGAAGAAATTGAGGATGTTGTGTGCCACCTTGAGCTAGGAGAGGATTGCCTCAAGGCATTTGAGAAGGAAACATATATTTGCTATATTGCTTCTAGCTTAGAAGGAGCTTCGAGCTCTAAGCGCAAGCGTATTGATTCGTTCAATATGTGGAAATACAAGGGATCAAGTCCTTCTTGCAAGAAACCAAGAGCTGACCAACATAAGAGATGAAAACATTCTCGAGTGAAGAGTATTTCAAGGGTGAAGTGTTACAACTGTGACCAGAAGGGTCACTACACTCGCGATTGTTGCGAGTCAAAGAAGGTACTCACCCATTGTACTCTTAAGAACTTTGCTAATGTGTCAAGTTATGTATTCTTAACTGAATCTGATCATTTGTGGACTGTAGATTCAGGAGCAACAGACCATGTAGCGAAGGATAGAGAATCCTTTGTAGAATTTCGACGAGTTCCGACTGGAACTAAGTGGATCTATGTAGGAAATAACTCCAGAGTTGAAGTTAAAAGGATTGACACTTACCAATTGAACATGCGCGGTGGATGCACTTTGTTCCTACATGATGTTTTATATGCTCTGAAAATTTGTCGAAATTTAGTGTCTGTTTTGGTATTGGTTAAACTTGGTTTTAGTATGAACTTCCATGATAGCGGTGTAGATTTGTATTTGGATACAAACTATTATGGTATGGTCATTTTCTAGATGGTTTTATTGTATTAAATGTTGACTGTGGTGATATCAATGTTTGTTATTCCCTTTTCACGTCTTCTACTTCATATGATAATGATGTGAATGTGTGATATGCTAGACTTGGTCATATTGGCCAACAACGTATGAATAGACTAGCAAAAGAGGGCTTGTTGGGTAACATTGAAAAAGTCGATTTGCCTATATGTGAGCATTGCCTAGTAGGGAAAACGACAAGGAAACCACTTGGAAAATGTATAAGAGCTGAATTTCCTCTGTATTTAATATATTTTGACGTTTGTGGTCCAATGAATGTGAGAGGAAGGCATGGGGCTATTTATTTCATCACTTTTATAGATGATTATACTCGATTCGGATATGTCTCATAAATCTGAAGCATTAAATTGTTTCAAAAAGTATTGAGATCCGATCGAGGTAGAGAATATTTGTCTGATGAGTTTAGAAAATTATGTGATGAAAAAGGAATAGAAATACAGTTGTCTATTCCATATACTCCTCAATAAAATGGTGTTGCGGAGAGAAGGAATAGAACCCTATTGGAAATGGTTAGGTCTATGATGGCGCATGCTAACTTACCTATCACTTTTTGGAGTGATGCTTTGTTAACTGCTGCCTATATACTTAACCGTGTGCCTTCCAAATCAGTTATTTCCACTCCATATGAGTTATAGACGAGTAGAAAATCGGACTTAAGTTTTCTTAAGCCATGGGATTGTTCTGCATGTACTCATGAGCCCTCTCACAAGTTTGGGAAATTGGGTCCCAAAGGAAAGAAGAGTATTTTAATAAGATACTCTAAACACTCAAAAGGGTATGTGTTCATAAGTGAGTAGGAAAGTTGAGGTATAACTGAATTCGAATTACGGGATGTCACATTCTTAGAGAATGAATTTCCTAAGAAGGGCGAAATAGGTGAGGATTACTCCCTATTTGAAATCTTGGATCAAGATAATGAACTTAATGGAGTTCGTCCAAGTGGGAGTAACATGCGAAGTGGAGAATTTAATTTGACTCACTCTCAATTACAACCACATGATGAAATGATATCATCATTATCTAATATGAGTGGGAGCATGATGGGGAATGATGTGCAAAGTGTACAATCTCCCATACAGCGAACAAGTCGCAAAAGTATTTTCCGTCAACGTTTTGACATTGAAGGGAAAACTTTCATGGTTACTCCACAAGATGAAGATGAGTCAAGAAATGTTAATGAGGCTCTAAATTGCCCTAATAATGAAAAAATGGATTCATGCAATGGAAGAGGAGATGGAGTCAATGAAGTTAAACCAAGTTTGGGAACTGGTTGATCTTCCAAAAAGACGCAAAGCTATTGGGAACAAGTGGGTTCTAAAAATAAAGCGTAAAGCTGATGGCTCAATATAAATGCATAAGGCTCGCCTTGTGGTGAAGGGGTATAATCAACAGGAAGGAATTGATTTTGAAGAAACATTTTCTCCTATAGTAAGATTTACCTTGATTCGCATTATTCTGGCAATAGTGGCTAGTATGGATCTTGAGTTACATCAAATGGATGTAAAGACTGCTTTCCTTAATGGAGAATTAGAGGAAGAAATATATATTAAACAACCTGCTGGGTTCATTATAGAAAGCCAAGAAGGAAAGGTATGTCGACTTTTGAGATCGATATACGGCCTTAAGCAGTCATCGAGACAATGGTATATACGTTTTCATAATGCCATAATAGCATATGATTTTACAATGATAGATGATGATCATTGTGTACATATCAAAAGATCCAAAGATCAATTTGTGATCATATCATTATATGTTGATGATATACTAATCACGATAAGTAAATATGGAGTTTGTTAATATTGTGAATAGTTGGTTATCTTCCAACTTTGAGATGAAAGACATGGGTGATGTTGCATACATTCTTGGAGTTAAGATTTCAAGAAATCGTTCGAAAAGATCATTGTCTCTTTCGCAAGAAACATACATAAATAGGGTTCTTGAACGATTTCGTATGCAAGATTGTAAACTCATAGATACTCCTATTACAAAAGGCGAATGATTGAGCCACAGATTGTGTCCAAGGACTTCACAAGAGAAGGAAAAAATACAATATGTTCCTTATGCTAGTGCTGTTGGGATGCTTGATGTACGCTATGATGTGTACAATACCTAACATATGTTTTGCAGTTGGAATGGTGAGTAGATACCAATCCAATCCAAGTCAAGCACGTTGGAAAACCGCTAAAAGAATACTAAGGTATCTAAAGGGAATTGCTGATTATACGATAAGTTATCAAGGAAAGGATCTGTGACTCAAAGGCTATTCAGATGTTGATTGGGGAGGAGATTTAGATGACAGGAAATCTACATATGAATTTGTTGTCTTACTAAATAATGGCGCCATATGTTGGAGCAGTAAGAAATAAATGTGTATAGCATTGTCTACGATGGAAGCTGAGTTCGTGGCATTATCAGCAGCAGTATGAGAATGTGTTTGGCTTAAGAGATTTTTTTTTTTTTGGATCATTTAGGTGTTATTGGGTATGCTACAAATCTATTATTGGTTAACTGTGATAGCCAAGCAGTTATAGCGTATACTAAAGATCCAAAATATCATGACAAAACCAAACACATAGATACCAAGTATAATTTTGTCAAGGATATGGTTGCACAAAAAGATGTGAACTTACAGTACATATCTACGCATAGAATGATAGTAGATCCTATGACAAAGCCAATACCTAGAGATGTGTTTTGTGGTCATGTAAAATCTTTAGGACTGTGTAGAGGCTGATGTACTGAATATTGTAATTTCCCTGAAGTGTTCCCATTTAATGAATTTGTGTTTTTTCATCATTAATGCCTATGAATCTTTGTTTGATGTTTATGCATCTTAATGCTCAGTGCATTATATTAAGTTGAGAAACTATATCGGACAGATAAAAGATTAGCCCACTCACACGGGTAATCGCTTCTATTTACTGTGTGATAAATAGAGATGAGACGGTTTTTAAGCTTATTATCTAGGTGATAATCGAGATCTTGTGCTTAAAATAAATATGTCGCATTAACTAAGTGTTAAGATGAGGACATAATATTTACTATGTCCGAAAGTAAAATACCCCACATATTTTACTTTATCTGTCTAAGATGCCAGATGTGAGTTCTAATGAATTTTGTGAATGAGTAGATACGTGAACTCAAGTTAGACATTGTGTATGTCTGAACTATCATCTGTACGGTATTGAAGATGTAGACATACGCTTCATGGGAAATGAGTTAATACCGTAATACGTATTTCATATTACGTATGCATGAGATGACTAATAAGAGTGGCAAACGTTTGATCTAAACTTTTATGCCATGTGAGACTCTTGAGGAAAAGAGTTCCTCAATTTTAGTGCCCTCATGACTTTTACTTATTCTCAAGATTTCTATTTAATGTTTTTTTTTTTTATCTTAGGATGTTGCTAATGGTCATGAGTTGATTCGATCTAATAGGACATTTCTAGAAAAGCAAGCTGAACTGAAATTGAGAGTTTGAAGGAAAGAGGAAGATCGAATTTGGAGAATCACATTGTAGTTTTGTATTCACTGGTTAACCAATTATGACTATCTCTGGGATAATCATAATTGTGAATACAATATATATATATATATATATATATATATATCATTATTTAAAAGAGATCAAGAGAGATATAAATGTGATCGATCGATCTAGGGTACTACATACTAAATTTACTCAGGATGTGATGCCCATTATGAGTTGCTATATATTCCTAACAGATGTATGGCAACGAGCTCTCAAAGTATGCTGGTCGCACGGATTATTCACCAGTATGAATGTTGCAGTGAGGAAAAGACGATTCTGTTTGGCCCACCATGTCAAGTGGGAGTTTATGATGTATTTTTCTCTGATAGGCCTAAGTAGGGCCCGTCCGCTCATGTTGGTTATGGCCCACCATGTGCGAGTGGGAGATGATGGATTTTTTTCTTTTTGATGGGCCTGAGTTGGCCCGTCCACCCATGTTTAGGTCCAAAAAGGCTCGGCCCGTGAGTTGAGGGCCCATGGAGGAAATTATTATAGATAAAGAAAAGAATTAAGAGAGGCAGTTATCTGAGATCGAAAGGGTACGCATTTTGATAAAAAAGAGAGATTACGCTCTCTCTCGGTAAGCATGTCCTCTCTCAGAAGTTACGTCCTCTCACCCTGCTTTCTCCCGAAGAACAGTAAAGAAGAATCCTTTGAAGAACAACGTGGATTATTCCTCTTTGATTCGCAACACTGGGTTTTAGTCTGTGGAAACAAAGGTAACAAAGGTATGTTCGTTTATGTGATGTGCCTTAGAATCGGTGATTCATGAATTTCTTGGGCTCGCTTCCGCTACGTTTATGTTCGATTCTGTGTCGAATCACTGTTTTGGGGATCCGTTTCCCGAATCTCTACCCTACAATTTTCTTAGTACATTGATTCAGTTCGGGTTAACTTTCATCATCATTAATTGATTCTGAATATGCTTTGTTCTTCGCGTCTTTTCTTTGTATTGCCATGTTTCTTTGCTGTGTTTGACGATGGCCACTGATGAGAGGAATCAACATTAAAACGGATGGTCCAAACATCCTTCTCTAAGCTCAGAGGCATCGGTTTGATCGTAGCACTTGTTTATCCAAGAATGTTTCTGTTTCTGTGCTCTGCATTTGGGTGATTATGGCTTGTGTGTGATGGTGATTCGGCAGGGAATGGAGGCCGATAATGAAATTGGTTATGTTGTAAACTGAGACTGTGATGGAGATCCGGTGATGGTTGCCGGCGCTGATAGACATTGAGGGGAAGGATGTTTTCGGTGAGGGTTCGTCCGAAGAAGACGCTCTCGATAAAAAGAAAGAAGTCGTGTTGGGGAAGAAGACGTGGTGATAAAAAATATAAGAAGAAGTAAAAAGAAAATATATAAAATAAAGGTGAGCAGATTTTTTTTTTTTTAAAGAAGAAGAAGAAGAGAAAACAAAATAGAAAATGAAAAAAAAAGCCGGGCTAAAGGTGGGGCCGGGTAGAGATGTAGGCTGGGTTAGGAGATTCATGGACCAGATGAAATAGGATTAGATAATGGCCATATTCAGACTTGCCCCTAAAGCTCAGTCCAAATTTTAGACCCAACCCAGACCTCCAGGGTCCGGGTTAGACTCACGAATCGATCGGGTCCCTTCAACCGATCCAAGTCCCATTTTCTAGATTAAAAAAATTTAAAACTTCAAAATAATGAAAAGTTCCGAAAAAATTCAAAAATTTAGACTAAGTTTAGAAATTACAACTTGAGTAGTTTTAGTAGATTTTAGTGTTAACTCGAGTTTGGAACTAGTCTAACATAAAAAGAAATATGAAAAATCTTTTGAAAAAATTGAACTTAAAAATTAAATGAGCCTTTAGGGCTTTACAATAGGGTTTTTGAAGGTTTCTTTTTCAAAGACAATGTTAGGTCGTTATTTGCGCACTTTTATTTGGATTTTATTTGATTGTGCTCTTTCAATACATCGATTGTTCTTCTTCTTTTCTTAGAATGATTAGGATGAATTTTAGGATCTTTGACTGGTAAAAAGATTACTTTGACAAATAGTCAAGTTTGGATACTGAAAAGGCACTAGTTGGATGGTCAATGTAATCAAGTCTCCGATCCCTAAAACTCTAGTTGCATAGAAAGTGAGGTATCCTCTTATATCTCATTTGGTTTCTAGTTAATCTCATTAGGCTAGTGGTGACTTCTTACATATAATTTCTAAGTTCAATTCGAATTTAAATTGCAAATCCCTCGCCACACGAGGTATGGACCTAGGAGAGTCCACACTCTTGATTGACAAACCTTTTTTAGGGTGGTTGTCAAGACAAGATACTCAAATTATCTTTTCAAATAGACTGTTAAGATCATCTCTTGAGTAAACACCTTTAAGCCTATTTCACTCGAGGGCGGCCCTTCGATAGATTGATCGTGATAGCTTGATGATTTTATTAGGGACTTGAGGATTTAGGCCTAGTATAACTTGATTGTTTGTTAACTAATGTGGTGTTATGGTAGCGCATGTTGTGAAAGATGAGGTACTTCCATTAACATTGTATTATTTGTTGATGCATGTTGGGAGTTATAAGGGGCGAAGTGATTGTTGACCTATTTGTCTTGCGGCTTAGTGTAGGAATGTATGTTTACGTGAATGAAATTGAAGTGGTGTTTTAATATCAATTGTTATGCACGTCTTTGTTGATGGAGTTGTGGAGTTTAGTAGAGAAAAATAAAATTCAAGCATAGAAACAATTTGCTTTAGACAGACACTTCCCAATAGGTCACCAATCCTACTAATGGCATACATGTAATTTTTTTTGTAAGAACTAATGATATTACATTTTATGAAAACATATTGTATAAGGGTAGACCTGTGGTAGAATCTAATGCAAAGAAACAAACAACAGAGATTAGATAGATTGAATTGGAGGAGGTTTCTAAGGGGCTATTTGGTAATCATCTAAACAGTACCCGATTCTAATTTTTTTTCCCGAGAGTTGTTTTGAAACAGAATCGCGTTTGGTAAAATTTTTGTTCCTAGTAACAAATTTGTTCATGAGAACAGATTTGGAGTAGAATCAAGAATAAAAAAAAGTTGATTCTTTGTTCTTGAGAACAATTCTAAAATCAAATCTACCTAATTTTTCATTTTTCCTTATCTTTCTTATTTTATTATTTTTTCCTCTCTTGTTCTTCATGTGTCGCTGTCGCTGCCATTGCCGTTTGCCATCGCCACCACCCCCCGCCGAACACCACCATTTGCCACCCATTACTGCTGGTCGCCGGCGAGCTTGTCGGAGGCTCACTCAACTACTGATGAGCTTGTTGGAGGCTCACCCAAAACGCAGGTGAGGCATGCCTCCCCTGGCCATTGGCGAGCCTCGCCTTGTCGGGCGAGGCTTGGCTCAACCATGGTTGGGTGCCCTGCTGTTGGCGAGGTTCGGTTGACAAGGCATGGTCTCGCCTAGGGCTAGCGACACTCTGGTGAGGGTAGCTAGCTTTCATCAAGAAGAAGAAGAAGAAGAAGAAGAAGAAGAAGAAGAAGGGGAGGAAGAAAGGAAAAAAAAAAGAAAAAAAAAAAGAGAAGAAGAAGAAGAAGGAGAAGCAGTAGAAGAAGAAGAATAAGAAGCAGAAGAAGAAGAAGTAGGAGAAGAAGGAGGAGTAGAAGGAGAAGAAGAAGGAGAAGAAGAAGAGGGAGGGGAAGAAGAAGAAGAAGAGGAAGGAGAAGGAGAAGAAGGAGGAGCAGGAGGAGGAGAAGAAGGAAGAAGAAGGAGGCGAAGGAGGAGCAGAAGAAGGAGGAGGAGGAGGAGGAGGAAGCAAAAGAAGAAGGAGGAGAAGGAGAAGCAAAAGGAGAAGGAGAAGTAGAAGGGAAGAAAGAGGAGAAGGAGGAGGAGGAGAAGAAGTAGGAGAAGCGGAAGGAGAAGGAGAAGCAGAAGGGAAGAAGGGAAGAAGGAGGAGGAGGAGGAGGAGGAGGAGGAGAGGAGGAGGAGAAGAAGGAGGAGGAGGAGAAAGGAAAAAAAGGAGAAGAAGAAGAAGCAGAAGAAGAAAAAGGAGAAGGAGAAGGAGGAGAAGGAGGAGAAGAAGAAGGAGGAGAAGCAGAAGGAAGAAGGAGGAGGAGGAGGAGGAGGAAGCAAAAGAAGAAGCAGAAGGAGAAGGAGAAGGAGGAGAAGGAGCAAAAGGAGAAGGAAGAGGAGGAGAAGGAGAAGGAGAAGCATGAGGAGAAGAAGGAGAAGAAGGAAAAGAAAGAGAAGGAGAAGTAGAAGGAGAAGGAGGAGGAGAAGCGGGAGAAGCAGGAGGAGGAGAAGGAGAAGAAGGGGAGGAAGAAATGAAAAAAAAAAAAGCTAAAAAAAGGAGAAGAAGAAGAAGCAGAAGAAGGAGAAGGAGAAGGAGAAGGATGAGAAGAAGAAGGAAGAAGAAGGATGAGAAGTAGAAGGAAGAAGGAGGAGGAGGAGGAGGAAGCAAAAGAAGAAGCAAAAGGAGGAGGAGGAGGAGGAGGAGGAGGAGGAGGAGAAGAAAAAGAAGGAGAAGCGGGAGAAGAAGCGGGAGAAGAAGGAGAAAGAGGAGAAGAAGTAGAAGAAAAAGGAAGAGAAGGAGGAGAATGAGGAGAAAGAGCAGAAGAAGAAGGAGAAGAATGAGGAGAAGCATCAGAAGAAGAAGGAGAGGAAGGAGAAGAAGGAGGAGGAGAAGCAGGAGGAGGAGGAGGAGGAGGAGGAGAAGTAGAAGTAGAAGAAGGGGAGTAAGAAAGGAAAAAGAAGAAGAAGAAGGAGAAGAAGAGAATAAAAAGCAAAAAAAAAAAAAAGCAGAAGGAGAAGGAGGAAAAGAAGAAGGAGAAGGAGGAAAAGAAGAAGGAGGAGAAGAACACAGCGAAGAAGAAGAAGGAGAGGGAGCAGGAGAAGGAGTAGAAGGAGAAGGAGAAGAAGCAAAAGAAGAAGAAGAAGAAGAAGAAGAAGAAGAAGAAGAAGAAGTAGAAGCAGAAGGAGAAGGAGGAGAAGGAGAAAGAGAAGCAGGAGAAGGAGAAGAAGAAAAAGAGGAGAGGGAGAGGCAGTAGAAGTAGGAGAAGTAGGAGAAGGATGAGAAGGAGAAGGAGAAGAAGGAGAAGTAGGAGGAGAAGTAGGAGAGGAAGAAAGGGAAAAAAAGCCAAAAAGAAAGCATAAGAAGAAGAAGCAGAAGGAGAAAGAGAAGGAGGAGAAGGAGGAGAAGGAGAAGGAGAAGAAGCAGAAGGAGAAGGAGGAGGAGGACGAGGAGGAGGGGGAAGAAAGGAAAAAAATGCAAAAAAAAAAAAAGGAGAAGAAGAAGAAGAAGGAGAAGAAGGAGAATAAAATGCAAAAAAATGGATAAGAAGAAGAAGAAGGAGAAGAAGGAGGAGGAGGAGGAGGAGAAGGAGAAAGAGAAGGAGGAGAAGGAGAGGAAGAAAAAGAAGAAGACGAAGACAAAGAAGGGGAAGGAGAATGAGGAGGAGAAGGAGGAGAAGGAAAATGAGAAGAAGCAAGAGAAAAAGCATAATGAGAAGGAGAAGAAGGAGAAGCAGCATAAGAAGCAGAAGGAGAAGCAAAAGGAGGAGAAGAAGAGGAGAAGAAGAAGAAGCAGAAGAAGTAGGAGGAGGAGAAGGAGAAGGAAAAGGAGGAGATGGAGGAGAAGGAGAATGAGAAGGAGAAGCAAGAGAAGGAGAAGAAGAAGAAAAAGAAGAAAAAAAAGAAGGGGAGGAAGAAAGGAAAAAAAAAGCAAAAAAAAGGAGAAGAAGAAGCAGAAGAAAAAGAAGAAGCAGAAAGAGAAGGGGAGAAGGAGAAGGAGAAGGAGAAGGATAAGGAGAAGCGGGAGAAGGAGATGAAGAAGAAGTAGAGGAGAAGAAGAAGCCGGAGAAGAAGGAGGAGAAGCAGGAGAAAGAGAAGGAAGAAAGGAAAAATAAATAAATAAGAAAAAGGAGAAGAAGAAGCAGAATAAGAATAATGAGAAGAAGGAGAAGAAAAAACGAAAAAAAAAAAGGAGAAGAAGAAGAAGCAGAAGAAGAAGGAGAAGGAGGAGAAGGAGGAGGAGAAGAAGAAGACGAAGTAGAAGGAGAAGAAGGAGGAGGAGGAGAAGATGATGAAGAAGGAGAAGAAGAAGGAGGAGGAGGAGAAGGAGAAGTAGAAGAAGCAGAAGGAAGGAGAGGAGGAGAAGGAGGAGGAGGAGGAGGAGGAGGAGAAGGAGAAAGAGGAGAAGGAGAAAGGAGAAGAAGGGGAGGAAGAAAGGAAAAAAAAAAGAAGCAAAATAAAAGGAGAAGGAGGAGGAGGAGAAGGAGGAGGAGGAGGATGAGGAGCAGGAAGAGAAGGAGGAGCAGGAGGAGATGAAGAAGGAGAAGGGGGGAAGAAAGGAAAAAAAACAAAAAAAAAAGGGAGAAGAAGAAGAAGAAGGAGAAGAAAAAGAAAAAAAAAGGGAAGAAGGAGGAGGAGGAGGAGAAGAAGAAGAAGAAGAAGAAGAAGAAGGGGAGGAAGAAAGGAAAAAAAAAAGAAAAAAAAGGACAAGAAGAAAAAGAAGAAGAAGAAAGGAAAAAAAAAGAAAAAAAGAAAAAAAGGAAAAAATTAATAAGAAAGGAAAAATAGAAAAAAAAGGAGGAGGAGGAGGAGAAGAAGAAGAAGAAGAAGAAGAAGAAGAAGTGGAGGAAGAAAGGAAAAAAAAAGGAAAAAAAGGAAAAAATTAATAAAATTATTTAAAAAATAAAAAAATGATTTGAAGTATAAATGAAAATTTTGCTATATATATAATACATATTTAATTTTTTATTTTAATTTATTATTTAGTATTTATATTTATAGTTTATACCATAGTTTATTATTTACTATTTAATAAAAATTTGATTATTTAATATGCTTATTACTTAGTATAAATATAATTAATTAATAGAATTTCTATAATTTGATAGAATTTTAGAATTGAAATATAAATTTTATGTAGTTACCAAACACATTTTTATTTTTATTTTAAATTCCAGAATAAAAAATTTTGTACAATTATGAAATAAGTTTTTTTCTCAGAAATTGTTCTCAGGAACAGAATTAAAAAGAATCATTTCTGATCAGAATTTGTTCTTGAGAACAAAATTGTTACCAAACGCGCCCAAAGCAACTTTTTCTACTTGTTTCTATTCCAAATCTGTTCCTAGGAACAAAAGTTTTAGCAAACGCGTTTATGTTCTTTTTTTGTTTTCTGGAACAAAATAATATAAATTTTTGTTTTGGAGAACATAAACAAAAATAAACAAATAGGCCCTTAGAGTGCTATTTGTCTCGCAAAGAATTCAATATTTCATTTAAGAACAAAAAACATCGAGTTAAAGTATCATCAAATTCGTTAGTTTGTAGATGATGGGACATTGTCGATGAAAAAGATTTTTTGGTGCAGAAAATGTAGCGGATATATTAACAAAGGTTGTCACCACTGAGAAATTAAGGTTATGCATTACCTCAGTTGGATTCCATGGTTAGTAATAGGGGGACCACCCCATTAGGACAAATTGGGCTATAAAGATGAATGAAAACTATAAAGATTATTGCCGCTTTAAAGATCAACCTCCAAGTGGGAGATTGATGGAATTGTGGAGTTTGATAAAAGAAGAAGAAGAAGAAGAAGAAGTAGAATTCAAGTGTAGAAACAATTTGTTTAAAAAAAAAACACTTCCCAGTAGGTCACCCATTTTGCTAATGGCATACAGATAATTTTCTTGTTAATGATGTATACTCTAGAATCCTGCTATATATTGGGGCAATATCTTTTATAGTTAAAAATGTTGAAGCTAGAAAATGCTAGAGCTTGTAATGCTAATACTGATACTAACAGTGGAGAGATTGCTTAGTGTGGCACCATGATTTTGAAAGGACTAGTAGGAGCACCTAGAAGGGGGTGAATAGGTATTCAAACACGTTTTCACTAAACTTAACAAATTAATTTGACTTTTAAGAGTGATAGACTGAAAATGTAAAAGACTATAGACAATTATACAGAGCTGCGAATTAAAGTAAATAGATTAGGGATAGAAAATTAAGACACAAGGTTTATAGTAGTTCGTCTTAGACCAAGCCTATGTCCACTTTCCCGCACTGACAGTCTACTAGCTGGATTCCACTAAGAACCAAAAGAGACTTTACAGCTCATGTCCTTGATTCCACAGTATAGAGACTTCGCTACACTTCTTCAAAGTCTCACAAGTATTTAATCTCTCTTTTGAGTACAAATTTAAGCTCAGCAAATGAAACAATAAAGAATAAGGAGCTTTAGACTTTGGAATTTTTCTATCACGCACATTATCGAATAACTAGAGCATCTTTCTTATATATTCTTCCATGTTTTCATAACCGTTGGCACATTTTAAAGGAGTTCTTCCAATCAATCTATTGGACAGAATCAATTTAGGGAGATCTCGAGTTATTTAAGGAGTATGATGATAGCCCACCAATCCTACTCGCCCATACAATCAGGATCTAGGTTTCCATAAGCAAAATCTTCGAAGTATACTTCACCAATCAACGGATCTAAATTACTCAAATCAATTTTAACACGAATAAAATATTTCTAGATGCCATCTCTAGCCGTGGGATCCTCTTCAAACGTACCAATCAAATTCTTAAAGATATACTTGCATTTGAATAAGTCTTCTTCAATGGATAAAACTTTTCTTCGTCAGTCTGGAAATTGTCAATTATGGCATACTTTAAATCTTGAGTCTGGAAGTCTTCAGACTTGACGGTAGAGTCTGCAAGTTTTTAGACTAGATTGATGGAAACGCTTTGTCAACTTCAAAACAAATAAGGAAGTTTTCTCCAACAATCTCCCCTTTTTTTATGGTGACAAAACTTTCTTACAAATTTGGATACTTTTGACTTGCGAGACAATACTTAAGCAAACCAAGATATCTCATAAAAGATAAGTGAATTAGGATAAAGATAGTAGCGATTCTGCATCCACAGAAAACAAGTTAGTCCTGTAAAAATAACTATCTTTACCATAATCATCAACATAGCTTAAGATACTGCAAGCATTAAAAAGATCAAAATAGTCCAAACCAGTCCATCCAAACACAGATAAGTCAAAAAAATCAATAAAAAAAAAAAATCAAAACCAACTAATCAAAACCAAAGTCAAATCTACACCAACTTCTCCCCCTTTTTGTCAATAGCAAAAAGTAGAGAATATAAAGAGAATTGAATAAAATTAAGATTGTTTGGGAATGCCAACGAGCTGGAAATCTCTCATAGACTTGACAGTCTCCTCCAGCTTTCTCAGATCTTCCTTCTGTTGCGCTAAATCCTCACCCTTTGCATTTGCTTGAACTTGAAGATTAAGGGCTTGAACTTGGTCGTGCAAAGAAACTGAAGTGGCTTGATGAACATTCTGCATGATCTGAAATTCACATCCAAAGGCATAAACCTGACCTTTGATCTCTAGAAGAAGTTCAAGCAATCTTTTAAAGTCTGTCAAGTTGTCAATTTGAGTGCTTGCTTTAGCATGATCAGTTTGTTGAGTGTTGCCGGATGATGGAACTTCAGCACGATCATCCAGGGTTGGAGATGAAGCCTCATTACCTTCTTCAAGAAAGTGAGAGGCATACATATCCTCTGGATCGACTGGAGAACGACTAACATTATCACTAGTAAAAGCAAGTGAAGAAGTACCTCTTTTATCAGCAGCTCCCCTATTTTAGTGCCTTTAGGTGGAGAGAAGTACTCTTCTTGCTCTAGCTCATCTTCAATGTCACGATGATCTTGTCTTTCTTCTTCTGCTGAAGAATCACCATGACTTTCTCTTTCTATTTGTTCTCCTCTTCGCTCTTCTTCTTCTTCTTCTTCTTCTTCTTATTCTTCTTCTTATGTTCTTCCCTCTTCTTTTTCTTTCCTCATCGTTTCCCTTTCTTCACTCCTCTACTCTGTCTCCTCTCTGTCTTGGTTCTCTTGATCCTCTGTCTCTAGAACAAGATGCTGTAAGTTCTTTAAGTCAAGAGCGGAGATAGTTATGCCATCCTCATCCTCTTCATCCTGCAAGATGTCTTGTAGAGGCATTCTCCTTAAATTTCTCTAAAGCCTTATTTAGCTCATTTAGACACATCTTTGAAACCATTTTCAGTCTCACCACCATTGGGCCAATGGTTCGAACACACATAATTTTGGGAGGCTGAATGTTAAGATATCTAAACAGACGAGTAACAAGTCCAGAATAAGGGAGTTGTCCCTTGTCCTTTACCATTGACCTATACATGTGAAACATGATGGTGTGAGGCAGAGAGAACTTGTAATCAGCGTTGATGGCGTACATCAGCTTCGCTTCAGAATTGGAGACATCAGTCTTTGATGTGGATTTAGGTCTGAGACAATTAATCACAATCTTATGGAGCAAGATATTAGAGGCACTCATCCTCAAATACGAAATCTGGCCTTCTACAATTCTATCTCGAACAAGCTCCATAGTGGCATGACCAATAGACACGCCGATTGATTGGAAAATCCCTCTCTCCACTCTAATCACATAAGCCAGAGTGTCCAAATCTACCGCATAATCCTGGTCTCTAACACTGAAGGAAAATCTATTCGTTTCTAAAAAACTTAGATTGGAATATAAATATGTAGTAAGTTTTGGATGAGCTACAACTGTCTCAAAGCAAAATTGTTCAAGTTGAAGTAAAGTAAACTTCTCTCGTAACTTTACGTTCAACGAATCAAGAAAATCAAAATCCACACTCCTTGGCTTCATCACCCCTCACTTCAGCGGTTTAGAATAAACTTGCTTGTGTTCCTCATAACAAAACAGATCCACTCTTCTTCCACGAATGTTCGTAGCAACACCCATCCAAGGCTTAAAATGAGTGAACATCTTT
The DNA here is from genome assembly GCA_028830015.1 of Eucalyptus grandis x Eucalyptus urophylla. Lineage (NCBI taxonomy): Eukaryota > Viridiplantae > Streptophyta > Magnoliopsida > Myrtales > Myrtaceae > Eucalyptus > Eucalyptus grandis x Eucalyptus urophylla. The sequence continues at coordinate 25,459,855 of CM054198.1, read as the reverse complement.
TCATCATCATCTTTTCCCTCAGGTTGATTAACTCCTCCAAAATGTGAATCATTTGGAAAATTCGCAAAAGCCTTATTTGCCAAACCAACAAGAGCAATTCTTAATCGTTCCATCGTTCTTAAAAAATCGGTTTCATTGTGGTACCCCTTCTCACTCAAAAATTCATCAATAAAGGTCATTGCAGAACCACCTTCATTCAAGGTGGTGTAAAGTTTGAAAGTAAATGCAGGCTTAAGAGTTCTGATAGGTTCGACATCCTCAATAATTTCTTCCTCTGCTTGTTATTGCTGAGGCTCTTGTGGTCTAGCTTGAGAAGAATGGCGCGGTTGAGAATGTTGTTGACTCTACTACTGCCTTGGAAAGTCTTCTTCTTTAGTCAGATCGAAGTGCGTAGGACCCTCACGCATATGATGTAGTCCCCTGCTTGCAATCCTTGAGGACTTTCTTTGGGAAGACATTATTACAGTCTTTGAGTAGATTTTTCGAACTTGATTTGCGAGAAAGATGAAAAATTTATGGATTAAACTAGAGAGAAAAAGTAAGAAAGTGAAGTTCTGAGCTCTAGGGTTTGTGGGTAAAAAGGAAGAAGAAAGACAGTATATAAAGCAATCGAACGAGGTATATGGATTGACATAAAAGGAAAAATAAAAATGCATTTTCAAAAATGGATAACTGTCTTTTTGAAAATAGATAACTATCTTTTAAAAAATGATAACTTCCTTTTTGAAAAAGAATAATAGCTACAACTTCAAAAACTTGGAAATATAACATCAATCAATTTGCGATTAATAAGCAATCATACCTTTTTGAGATTTTATCCGAAAGTTAAATTGCTAGAACCGAAATAACTTAAAGTCGTAACTCTTGGTCTTCTAAGTTTGAGCATCTTCAGACTTTGGCTGCGTTTGGTTCAGCATTTGCAATGGGCTTTGAGTCCAATGCAAATGCTGAAAGCCCAAAGCTACTTGGAGAAAATGCACTTGTATTTGGTAAAAAAATTTTGCAAATGAACTTTGAGTTGAATGTGTGTTTGGTTAAAAAAACTTTCACAAGGGGCTTTGATGGGTATTATTTTTTTATTTTTTTATTTTTGAAAATTCAGCTAAACCCTTCGCCGGATTGGCGAAGGGTTGTGGTCGCCGGCGAGCCAGATCTGGCGCCGGCGGCCATCGGCCAAGGTCGCATGACCCAGCCGAGGGCCACCGGAGGTCGCCCGACCTCGGGCGACCAGGGTCGCTCGACCCAGGGGCCGTGCGACCCAGGCGACCATTGCCTAAGTCTCACGGCCACAGGCGGCCCTCACTTGGGTCTCGCGAGGGTCGCGTGATGGCGAAGGCTGCCTGCGGTCGCGAGACCCAGGCGGTGGTCGCCTAGGTCGCGCGGCCCCTGGGTCGAGCGACCTCCGGCGGGCCTTGGCTGGGTCGCGCGACCCTCGCCGGAGGTCGCTCGACCTCGGGCGACCTCGGGTGACGGCCGTCGGCGCCAGATCTGGCTCGCCGGCGGCCATCGCCCTTCGCCGGACTGGCGAAGGGCTGCTCCTTTTTCGTTTAAAAAATAAATATATATAAGGATAATAATGGAAATATGAAAAGTTAATGAGGGTAGTTTAGGAAGAAAAAAATTGTTTTCAGCATTCGGTAATGCTGAAAGCCCAAGGCTGGTCCCTACCAGCCTTGGACTTTCAGCACTTCCAAGGGGAGACTTTCATTTGAAAGCTCCTTCTCCTTCAAGGAGGTTGCCAAACACCCTATTTTAGGGTGAAAGGGCTTTGGAGCTTGGATGGGCTTTCTAAATGCCCATCCAAACGCACCCTTTATCCTTGAGTCTGAGCTTCTTCAGACTTTAAGAGATAAGATATTAAGTCTGGAGCGGATAGACTCAAATAGACTTTTCTCTAGAGGTTTTGTAAATATGCCTGTCAGCTGATTCTTTGAGTAAATGAAATTGATCAAAACTTCTCCATTTTGAACATGATCTCTAATAAAATGGTGTCGAATCTCTATGTGCTTTGCTTTTGAATGAAGAATTGGATTTTTTGTGAGATTAATCGTGCTAGTGTTGTCACATTTGATCTCGGTGTATGAGTTTTCGATTCCAAAATCTCTTAGTTGTTGTTTTATCCATAAGATTTGAGAGCAATAACTTCCAAGAGCCACATACTCTGCTCCTGCTGTTGAAAGAGTTACAGTACTTTGCTTAATTGAAAACCAAGATACTGTCCTGCTACCAAACAATTGACAAGTGCCGGATGTGCTCTTTCTATCAATTTCGCATCCTGCTAGATTTGCATCTGAATATCCAAGGAGATTAAAGTCTCATTCTTTGGGATACCATAGACCTAACTTAGAGGTTGTTGCAACATATTTGATGATGCGTTTCACAGCACTTAGATGAGATTCTTTGGGATCTGATTCAAATCTGGCACAAATGCAAACACTAAACAAAATGTCAAGTTTAGAAGTAGTAAGATAAAGAAGTGAACCAATGATACTCCTGTACAGCTTCTGGTCAACTTTCTTTCCTCCTTCATCTTTGTCCAGCTTTGAAGAACTTGACATTGGTATATCAATCTTTTTGCAATTCTCCAATCCGAACTTTTTAAGAAGTTCTTTAGTATATATATTGGTAAATGAAAATTCCTTTCTTCAATTGTTTCACTTGTAGTTCGAGAAAGAATGATAGTTCACCCATTATGCTTATCTCGAATTCATCCTGTATAGACTTAGAGAACCTCTTGCACAGGTTTTCGTTAAGTGATCCAAATATAATATCATCGACATAGATTTGAACAAGTAGGAAACTTTTACCTTCTCTTTTAATGAATAAGGTAGTGTCCACTTTTCCTTTGACAAAACCATTTTGAATTAAAAACTTACTTAACCTGTCATACTAAGCTCGAGGTGCTTGCTTTAATCCATATAAAACATTTTTCAGTCTGAATATTAAGTTTGGTTTCCTTGGGTCTTCAAAACTGGGAAGTTGTTCCACATAGACTTTTTCTTAGATAAATCCATTCAGAAATGCACTTTGGACTTCCATTTGGAATAACTTGAAATTCTTATGGGTTTAGTGAAATAGTGTTGTGGATTTCTTTTATTTGTTAATGATGCGGGATCGATGAAGTACTATGCTTGTAATAGCTTCTTATTACAATAAAATGTGATTGTTCATGAGAACTGTGCTTTGTAGACTATACAAGTATAAATATTTAGTTAACATGTATCTTACAAGATGTTGACTTTTTTGTCCCTATTAGCTTCTCTTTTTTCCTTTGAAATAAGTGCCACTAGGGCCATGAGATTTTGCGGCCTCTCTTTTAAGTACCATATGTTTCTAGAGAGGATTTGAATTATGAAAAACCACAAACATCATAAGGAACCTTCACTTCTACAAACATCATTGCCAAACATCATAATGAATATTGCTACAAACATATGTACTTTTTAGATTGCAAATAACCTTTACTTCATTCATCCCACAAATAGGGTGCACATACATGTACAAAACATGTCTACGTATACAAAACATGTTTGAAATAGCACGCTATTGCAAATTCATAGAGTGTGTTACTATAGACATCAACAATACAACCAACATTATCTTTAGTTTGGAATTTTCTTTCTTTAGGTTTGCATAATCTTGTTTCACATGTTTCAATTGTGCTTTGACTCCTGTGCCTACCAAACAAATATCATTCTCATTATGGGTTGACTTTAATTCTTGTTCGACATTGCTATTGTGAAAACTATTGCATACAATTCTTGCTGATTAAGTGGTTTCTGCATCAACCCAAATAAAATAAAAAAAATTATTTGTGGGAAATTTGGTTCCTAAGAAAATTAGGGTAGTTTAAAATAAGAGTGGTAGTTCTAGGTTTCATATAGGTTCCACTTGAAACCTACCCATTGGAACACGTTCTTCATCTTCTAGAACTTAAAACTTGCTTAACATACCCTAGAACCCTACTATATTATAGGTTCCAAAGTCTACCTATGCTTCACATTTTTTATTAATTGAATGATTGTAGTGAATTATCACCTTTAATAACCACTACTCATTTCTAAAATATACTAACCATTACTTCTTATTTAGATACACGAAAAATATGAAATATTAGCAAAGTAAGTCTTAATGTAACATCCTCGATTTTGACCTCATAAGGATCGGCCATAAGATCATGAATGGATTGACCATGGACCATTAGCCATGGGATCGATCGGTTCGAGCAGAAAAGAATCAAGGATTGGTCATAATCCGACCGATTGACTGATCATGAACTGGCCTAGGTGTTGGTTGCGAATGACCTACCGACCATATCAGTGGAATTGGATCGCCAGCTCATAAAATGACTTTTGGATAACGAGAATTGGTCATGGGACGATTTTGGATTGCCGGATGGTCACGATCGGTCATAGCCCCTCGTCGTAAGTGATTTCGCCCGGCTATGCACTGATACATGAACGATTCAACTCAATCAAATGTGATTGTCTTCCAACCAAAAATGCATCATTCACTATTCAATTCTTAATGATCGAAAAAATTCTTGAATTGGTGATGTTCGATCATGCAACGATAGTGCATTGGCCATGAACCATACGGATGGATTAGGTGTCGATCGGAACGAGCTTAGTGATAGATGCGGCTATTCCGTCACTAATTCTAAGGTTCATGAGTGCCTTGGCTTAGTGCTAGGCCATGGGCAGCCTTATGATTGGCCTTGATTGATCGAAGGACCAAGGACCACCATTTAGGCTCACCAACCGTCCAAAGAAATGGTTCGGGTGAGCATGGGGCATGAAGGCCAAACCTTAGGTGTGTTAAAATGGTCATTAAGGGGTGTACACAAAAAGCTCTTGCCCACTTCCCATTGCACTTTTGATGGCCTATTTCCCATGATTGCTATATTCTTTGGAAATGGACAAAGTAGAACCTTCTAGAATATTCTAGGTTCTTCTTGAAAAAGGATGACTCACCATTTTGGATAGATATTTCTAGATTTGGTAATGATTACCAAAGATTCACCTCGAGAATTAAGTAAGGGACTCTTGGACAAATGGATCAAACAAGAGAAGACATATAGAAGATTCTAGAACGCCTTATTAAATGCAAGGATGAGTCATCTCACTTAGGTGTCCCTTGAAGATTTGGTAATGATGGCTCAAGATTTTCCTTGGGGAAGAGGCAAATGACTCAATGGCTTAAGTGGACCAATAAGAATAAAACTTGGTGGAATATTCTAGAAGACCAAACTTAGAAAGCAAGTTCTCGAATTTAGGTATGTGTTAAATATCCAAACCCCATGATTAACTAAATCTAAGCATTTAATGAGAATGGTGAGTCATTGGCTTAGGTATCTTTGAAATATATGATCATCATTACCATAAGATTTTCCTTAGAGAACAAATAGGCCAAATCATGATGGCATCATATAAATGGTCAAATAGGAATGAAACAAGTAAGCCTCCAATCATTACATTAGGTCATTAGGTGTGCCAACTTTTAAAATATGCATGACACCTTGCAATTTAGTTTTGCCACTTCAATGCCATAGCCGTGCCACTTCGAGAAATATCATTGGGCAATTTGGATGAGTAATGATGAGATTGGTGCCTCTAAATAGGAGGAACCCCTATTCATTTCCATCATTAGAACCCCTTGTCATTCACGCCTACCCTCCTCCCTCTTCTCCTTTCTCTCAACCTCACATCCTCAACCCACCAAGCTATCTAGGTTGGTTCTCAAGTTTGTCGAGGTAAGTAAGATTCCTCCCTTTCTTCTAAGAAAGTAGATCCTATTGTTAAGTCCAGTAGGTGCTCACCCATCAAGCCATGGGTAGTTTGCAATGTCTTTTGTTTGATCTTATTTGTTATGGAACATGGCCATGTGCTTGAGTCATACATGTTCATAATGGAATTGAGGCTCATTTGGATTGATTTCATCACAAGACAAATTGCCCAATAAAGCCTTGGTTTCAGCATAAATAGGATGTCGGGTCTAAGCCTCGCTTGGTGCAGGAATCACTTAAGGCCTCAAGGTCCTAAATTGACATTGCGGCATGTCGATCTTATGCCTTGATCGGTATAAGGATCACCTAAATTTAAAAGGTCTTGGTAAGACATCAAGCATGTCAAATCTATAGCCTAATGGATGTGGGGACTTTGTGCTTGGAGTTGAATGAAATTGCAAGCTGAGAGTCATTCTCGATACATGTTTATTCACATTGGGTTGGAGCGGAGATCCGTCAAGCTTGGGATTGTCACTAAAATGAGGTGTACCCAAGCCTCAAGGTCTTGGATCGGCATTGAGGTGTGCCATTTTCGAGCCTTGTTTAGTGCAGGGATTGGCGCTAAGTGGTTGATTGAAGTTACGGACCAAGGATCGTTCTCGGCATGTTTATTAGATTAGTGCAAGAACTCATGGCACACACGACTGAATGAGCATGCCTTCGGGTCATGCATATGTCAGCTAAAAGAAAAGATAAGAATCAACTTGTGTGTGTGCACTTAAAGAGGAAAAAACGTTGATCGTCACATAGCGTTGGCGGCGATGCCTTGTTCATTAAACAGGATGCCTTGGTTGAGCTATGAAGCCCTAAAAAATATGTGATGCCTAGCTTGATGGTTGGATACTGGGTCATCGCATAAATAACCTGTGCCACTCAGGACACTGGAGATAGAATTAGGGTCGTTACACTTAATCATAAAATGAAAGCTTGGACTAGTGGTTCCAAATTATACACTCGTTGTTGAACGCCACAGAATACCGCAGGATCACTTGAAGATTAGACCAAGAAATATTACAAAAACTTGTTCCAAGTTCTAAGTTCCAAGTTCCAAGTTCTAAGTTCTATAAGCATAGAACCTAGAATCTACTTGTTGAAATAGATTTCCACTGGTTAGGGGTGAGCGTGGTTCGGGTTGGGTTGGCCTACCCCCTAACCCTAGAATCAACCCGCATAGTGTTGATTTTCAATTTTTGGGACTGAGAACCGACTTTATTAAGCTTAGGATCAAGGACCAAACCGACCCAGTGGGTTCAGTCTGGTTCCAGGGTCAACTTGGGACCAACCAATAATTTATTTATTTCATTTTTTGTACTCTCTGAAAAGGCAGCCGAATGAGTTTGGCCCGGTTTCAGGGTCAACTCGAGACCAATCGATAATTTTTTGTTTCATTTTTTGTACTCCCTAAAAAGGCAAGCGAGGATTGGAATGACCCTATGGGTTTAGTGACAAGCGAGGTCAGCTAAGAGAGGCGAGCAACGAGTGTCGAGTGGGGTGAGTGTCAAGCATTAAGCAGGGAGCAACAAGCCTTGACGAGCGGCATGAATGACTCAAAGCGAGTGAGGTGAGTGTCGAGTGGCAAGCGGAGAAGTTGTTTCTTTCGATTTTGACAAATTAAAGATTAAGAAGACAAATAAGATAAAAGAGAACAAGTACTAGAGGAGGATGCCGTGAGGAGCTGTTTATACCCGTTTGAACGCCGTGAGGACTCATCACAAAAACATTTTCCTCCTTCGTAAATTATGGCTATTGACGCCATAAACGATATTAAAAGATCTAAATTATTAAAAAATAGTATAAAATTACTTGAACTCATCACTAAGGAGCTATTTAATATTGTTGATGCCATTTATTTTAGGATTTTCTATATATAAAATATTATAAATAATATATTAGATATATAATATATATAATCAAGGTTGATCCGAGTTGGACCAACCCTAAACTCTTCGGATCGATAACCAACCTGTACAGTGTTGATCTAGGAATCTCAGGACCAAGGACAGACCTGGTCTCCCTGGGAACCGGACCAAGACCGGTAGGGTTGGGCCGGTCCAAGGTTGGTCCGGGGTTGACCCTAGACTGATGCTCAGCCCTACCGCTGGTTCAATTCTCAGGTTCAAGGTTCTACCCTAGAACCGTGCTCAACCTTTATTTAAAAAGAAACTTATTGATGAGATAAAATTGACAACTACCCCAATATAAGAAGAGATTCTCACAAGCAATAGATGGCAATTATTGCCACCTTTACTAGACCTAAAAATGGTTAGAAATCCATATCATTTAACTAGATGCTATATATCATAAAATGCAATTATTCACCTTTTTACTAGACCTAAAAATTGGTAAGAAATCCATATCATTCAACTATATGATATATATCATTAAATGAAAAGGATAATCTTTCTCCTTTGCATACCTTTCTAGTCACCAACTCATTCAACAGATTGAATAAATCTTTGAGTACAAAGGTGATGCATTCATTCATCTCAACACATCACTGTACTAGGTCTCAAAGCTATCAAGATTCATAGAGAGAGATAGGCTAAAAGTAGTTTAGGTGGGAATAGCCATGGTGGTAATTGCATCCAATAGAATGGGGTCGACGATACTCGTGGTGGCTCTAATACTTTGGTCATCCATCGGTGTCAATGCTAATGCTGATGCGCGCATACTTATATCAAGGAAGTGGAAGTGTATATTGCAATGTTTCTGGATTACTAACCCATTTGGATGCTATCGCTCTTGCCGTGGGCGGTATCTAGGAGAGTCCTCGACGGTCATGCCATTAGAGCATTGCAACGTTGGTTGTGTATTGTCTACTTGTCTTGGCCACCATGTAGGTAATAATCTTCCCATTGAGATAAAAACAATATAATATAACTTCTTATTAGATCCTTAAAATCAAGAAATTCATTGTATAATCTTGTTTTGTTTATCAGTGTTTCATTGATATATTTTAATTATGAAAGAAGTGTTGCATACTAAATCATTTCATTTCCTTATACTTCGATATATATGCCCTTGTTGAAAACAAATTCAATTTCAATTTTGATGTAACTTTTATAATCTCCTGTTTTATATTTGACCTCATGTAGAAAGCAATAAAGTTGGAGTGGATGAGAACAAGGTTGGAGCTTGTGCGGATTCATGCTCTCAGAGTTGCCAGAAGACTTATTCTTTGCACTAAAGTCATTAAACTTATGTAATGCCTTTGTGGCTTTATCGCTCAACTAATAAAAGGTGTCTTTTTAATTTTCTGCGTGACCATGAGTGAAGAACGTCTTTTTAATTTTCAATTGTGGTAACATGAGTCCACTCTCTATTATCTGGAAATAGATTTTGAGATATAAATACAAAAAAGAAAGGTAAACTTTACAAGATATTGAATTTGGCTTTGTCATGCCTCTTCGGATTAGTGTCAAATATCTTCATGCAATCAATGTTTTACGATGTGCATAAGACTGACAAGTTTTGGCAGGACATAACACGAGAGCATGACTTAGTGGTATTGCCAACTAGACGAATGAAATGATATGTATGAACATGTGTTAAGCCAGGAAAAAAAGAATTATATATGTATCAATCACCGAAAATTCTCTTTGTGAAATACGTTTGGATGACAAGTTCAAATAAGATAGGACATCAAATATTTTGCGGTCACCCATTTAAATTCAGTCTAAAATCAGAGAAAAAAGTCTTTCCTCAAAAAGCTGATGTTCTCCATCCTATTAAACAAAGGATGCACTTTCACCACCTCTTTGACTAGTCACAACATTCTGTTGCTTTCTTTGTAGCTAACTCGCCATTTAATTTTCGACCCAAAAAAAAAAACATTTAATGACATTAAAAACAACTATAAATATTTGACTTTCACCACCTCTTTGACTAGTCACTACATATGATTCTACCTTACTTTGGAAACACTCACTGAAACACAAGATTAATAAGACTATACAGAGAGACGTGAGCAATCACATGAAGATCAAAGCATTGAAGAGAGGGGTGGCGGTAATGTTAACTGCGGGGCTAATATGTAGTGCATTCCTCATTAAGGCATCGGGGGAACGTAATAAAATATGTGCTCCTGATTGACGGCCTACGTGTGCGAGGTTGTCATGACGCCAATCATTTGTCCTGACGGTGCTCAAGCAATGCAATCTTGGTTGTGTGGCGTCTGAGTGCTTTGATCGCAATTTAGGTATAATTTCTACCACATCATTACATCTAAATTTTCGCTTGAAGTTAACACAAGTAACACTTAATTTTCAATTTGTGATATTCTGGGTTTAACTCGTTCAAAGTGTTATTCGCTTTGGCCATCTCATACTAAGTTTTGTGGTTTGGTAGTTTGGCCTACAAGAAGATACTCTTTCAGGAGTTAGCTATCTTGGTAGTGCTCCCATCTGAGTACACTTAACTTCGAGTTCCTAAGCTAAGCATAGTGATATACCAAAAGGTGTATTCATGAGTTAATTACAATTTTTGCAAGTGCACACACATCCTAAACATGCTCTCCCCCTATTTGGGGTGCAATTTACATCATTCCGTACCCCTTCACCATTCTAGAATCTTACCTATGGCCACTTTAGAGATCACCAGCTTGAGATATAGACAAAAATTCAAAAGAGAGAGAAAACACACATTAGTTAATGGGACTAGTATGAGCAAATAAATTATCAGCACTGACCCTTGACATGCCATTGCGTGGACTCGCCAACAGGTTATGATGGTAGGTTTGTCTATGCTAGAGGTATATATTGATCATCTCTTACCGTACAAGTTCTATTCGATCTTGAGTGGTATTTTTTCTTTTTTTCTTTTTTTTTTGCCCGGGACCATACCCTTGGAATATGTTTCAGGTTTAGAAAAGCGCATAACATCAAGGACCATCAAGGACCAAGCCTTCCAACTAACTTGCAGAGACTGTGCTAAAATGTTTGAAAGCAATTGACTGACAGGTCTAAGTGCCAACACTTATATATATGTGCAAATACTTAGGTCATGTTTGACACCAGCAAATGGTAATGATTTGATAAATCAAATAAAGATAGCATATTCTTTATTGCAAGATACCCATCAACAATTGAATAGAGTTTGCTATGGTTTCTTTTTTTTTTTTTTATATTAAATCCAGTTCTCTACGGGTACAACACAAAATTTTAATGTGGAACATCATTTGAACAGTTGACAAAGGCATTGTCCGAAAATTTTCACGCTCGCAACAAGCTGAGTGTACAGTGTTGTCGATCAACATAACTTTACTTGCTTAACAGACAAAAACAGAAAGAGTCGATGTGTCGATCAACATAACTTTTGTTGTATGGAGTTTTATCTTGTGGCTACGCACAATTTATCTGATTCTATAAACCACAGTGTCGTATGGAAGAGACGTATGCTTTGCTGCAATTTGAGGAAAGCTTAGCACTCACCAACATTACGAGCGATCCTCTCGCTTATCCAAAGACTAACCTAGAAACCAAATCGGGATTGCTGCTTATGGGATGGCGTAGAGTGTGATGAGAACACTGGCCATGCAACTGTTCTTGACCAAGGAAGTACTCTTATCTATGGTTCTATTAACCGTGACTGCCACATCTCAATATGGGTGACGACATTCCCGTGGGACACTTACCGGACTTTATCTCGAGTAGTCCTGATACATCGCAACTACCTGCTGCACGTTTTCCAGGAGTTACCACCGTCAATTGGAACCGTTTAACGAAAAAGTACAAAAAAAGTCGTAAACCTAATGAATTAGTACAAATTCAGTCTTAAATCTTTCGATTGGATTAATTTATTCCTAAACTTTTTTGCATTTGTACTAATTCAGTTCATCTGATTAATTTAGTCTAGAAATTATTAACATGGACATTGATCATCCGATGTGACATAACTAATGTTGATGTGGATATTTTTAAATAATTTTTTTTTTATTTTTTCTCTTTTTTAAATTATTTTCCTTTTTTTTCCTTTTCTTTTCCTTTTGGATTGTGGCCAGTTCCGAATCAGCATGGTCGGCGACTGGCCACAAGTGAGGGTTGGTGAGGGCATCGCAGCCCTCGTGGCCTTAGGTGAGGGCGGCCCTCACTAAATTTAGCAAGGGCCCGACCTTCACACCATTTAGGCGAGGGCAGCCCTTGTGGCCTTTGGGGAGGGCACGACCTTTACAGCCTAGACGAGGGTAGTCCTCGTTGAATATGGCATGGACTCATCCTCACTCTATCTAGGTGAGGGCGGCCCTTGTAGCCTCTAGCAAGGGCATGACCCTTGCAGCCGTCCTATGTTGTCCACAATAGTCCTAATTTAAAAAAAAAAAATTAAAAATGTCCACATTAGCGTTGGTAGAATGACTAGCGTCCACGTCAGTAATTTTCAGCCTAAATTGGCTTAATGGACTGAATTTGGTATCAATATGAAAATGTTTATGACAAAATTGGTCAAATTAAAAAGTTTATGACTAAATTGATACCAATATAATAGGTTTAGGATTTTTTGGGTGATTTTCCCAAACCTTTGGTCTTTGAGTTATTTTGGCCTTGTAGGTTGTGAATTTTTTAGAATGATCCCGTATTCATTCAATAATCTTACCAAGCTTGAATCCCTAGATCGGATAATGAAACCATCGATTGTTTAGCCCATTTTTTCTCTGTTTTGGGTTTGGAAGCTGACAACGATCGCCAATTTGAACCTCGAAAGAATCATGCTAATAGGCGAGATTCCACCTTCAATTGGAAAACTGTCTCTGCTAGTCAAATTAAGACTCTTTGACAATGAGATAACCGGTGCCATACCGCCTTTGCTCACGAGCTTCGCGCATCTCACTGAATTAGGCCTACACATGATTCAACAATCAGGTCTTTCACCATCTTATCCCATGAACATGACTCAACTAACCCTGGTTCACCTTGACACCAATAAATTTGAAAGCCCGATACCCTCTTTGCTCTCTCAGCTCCAAAATCTGGAAGTCCTTAACCTTGCTGGAAACCACTTCAGTGATAACAACTAAGCAAGACAGTTTTCTTAAGCTAAAAAAACTGGAGATATTGCAATTATCATGTAACAGCATATTCGTATACATAAAAATGAGCATCAATGTCTTCCTAATCTAGGACTTGTTGCATGCTGAGGCTGCGATAATGCTCTGTACGAAGATAATGATTGGGCTGTGACAATGCACTGGTTGAAAGGGATGCTACGGGCTGCGATAGTGCTCCGTGCAAAGAAAATTCTCCCGGGCGTGATAATGCAGCGGGCGAACGGGAACGATCTGGCCTGCGATGATGCACCAGTTGCAAGAAGAAGACTTTTTCGACACTTCGCACTTCAAGGCTATAGGCTGCGATCACTTGCGAAAGGTGAGACTTGCTACAACCTGCGATTAATTGCGAAGACAAACTTTCCAGTTTTCGAAACTCGCCATTTTGAAAAGAGATTCCGTGGAGTTCTTCCTACGAGATCTAAAGATGATCCTTCGGAGTTCTTCCGATCTGATTGGGCTTGAAGAAGGTCTTACTGCAAGCAATTGATACACTCAATTTAAACGCTCTAAATCACATCAATCAGAACAATTTTGGATAAGACGAATATTTGTGAAGAACATCCTAATATATTTGAACAAAATGTGATAATCAAGCGTTAGTACACAAAAAATCACTAACCAGGATTTACATTGACCGGTCAAACTGTATTACATTACAACAAAAAGCTCATCGAGCCAAACCTTTTTATATAAGATGTCAAAGTTATACGTAAGCAAACTAGTCAATTACATCTCTAGCTAGTGATTCTTCTTTCTATAGCTTTATTAACACAAACTGAAATTCTGCAAACTTAACCACAACTCCGCTCGCTACTTTGATAAAATCACCCCAAAACATTCTTCCTCTGATCAGTGCATGCTTCGGTTCATTCCTGTCCCTTTTGCCATACTAGTAGCATCCTATATGCGGTAGTAGTGCTTATGCTCTCCTGAACCTGCGTGGATAGTTTCTCACCTGATGGCCGAGCTGGCCACATTTAGGGGTGTGCAAAAGAACTGGGATCCACCCGGACCGCCCGGAACCGAACCGAAACTGTCTTGAACCAGTGGTTCTTGAGGGAACCGGTCCGGTTCCCGGTTCCAATTCATGGGAACCGGTGGGTACTAGTCCGGTTCCCAGTTCCATGGGCGGATCCGTTCGCCCGCCCACCCAGATCGAACCGATTAATTTTTAAAATTAAAAAAAAATGGAGGAGTAGTTTTGCGAAGCGAATTCCTTGCTCCGTTGTGGTATTTCTCTTAAGTGTTCGAGGGATTTTCGGCTCTGGATTTCATCCTTTCTTTCAGCCTTTTCCTTCTTTGAGGTTGAAATTAAGTTGAGTTTGTACTTGGATACTTGCTTTTGCTGAACCGATCGGAGCGAAAACAACGAATTAGACGCGCGAGTTTTGCAAAGTTGCGGGAACCACCTGGTCCGGAGCGGAAATTCTTGATTTGTTCTATTTGATTTTTACATGTAGCGATGAATTTTGGATTGCGAGGGTTCTGGTGCTGGGGCTAATATGCTGTAACCCGTTGGTCTTGAAAGCTTATCGATTGTAGCGTAACTGAGAGATTGAAGTCAATTTCGAAACTTAGGTTTTGTGTTTTTTGGTTCCCATTGAAAATATATACTACTTCATAAGTCAAGCGACTAATAAAGTCTTAAGCTTTCTGCCTCACGACTTGATCAGATCGAAACGAATGTGTTTTCCCTTTCATTCTGTGCAATTGAGAATTGAGATCAATTATGTCCTCTCTTTTGATGTTGGTTTTCCTTAGCTTAAGATTTTCATCTCGTGGTCAGTGAGACCAGTTTCATGGATCCACCCGGGAACCGAACCGGACCGCAGGTCAGTTCCTGGATGGATCCATGCAATAAACGGGTAGATCTCGGTTCCATTTTTCGGAACCGGTCTTTAGCGGGCGGTTCCCAGTTCTAGGTTGGGAACCGCCCACCCGAACCATGCACACCCCTAGCCACATTCATAGCACACTCTTGTAATACCAGGACACTGGATTGATCCATGCTTTCTTCTACAAACTCAACACACATTCGGTGAGTCTTTTGCTTCCTGTCGAGTGACAGCGCACACCCTTTCTTGCACCGGAGGCTTGTCCCAATTACCCCATTGGGTGTTTTACGGCTCATTCCCTTTGCTCTGTCTTATCGGTGATGGCGGTGGTAGCTGTTGTGGTTCCATTTGCCCGAGCGAGCAATACTTGATCAGGTGGCCATATTGGTGACACCCATAACAAGCCCTTGTCTTTTTAAAACACGGGGTGGATCCATGTCTTTTCCTGCAGACATGACACACGCTCATCTGGTTGGGTGCTAGCTTTCCAATTATACTCTTTCGAATGAGACGACTGATGTGCTTTCCTTCTGTCATTGGTTTCTTCCTAAATTGGTTGCCATCTCTGTTGGAACTGAATCTTGACCCAGATGTAGTAGCTTGCTCCCATAACACATCTCCATGTTGGACCTCAGTAGGTGCAGTAGTAACGGTGGCTATGGCATTGGCAGCAGCAACAATGGCAGCTTGATCATGTGCTTGCTGACCCAAAATGCTTCCTAAAGTCTCTAGCGCCTGAACGATCCCATTGAACCGAGGATTACTTAGTGTTGCTACACTTTCAATACTAGCTTGCAGCAGTACTCTTAAACTTGTGTTGGCCTGAGCATGTGTTTTACCTCGGGTACTAACCCTTGTCGGCGTCCTATCCCGAGTTACAAGTCTTACCGACCTCTTCCTAGGAGTACTCTACTCCTAATCACTCATATTATGAGATCTTTATAGAAACCTATTTTCCAATTCCAATACCATATTAGAATTTGAGTGACCCCACAAACAAGCTACCAAACAGCTATTATTCACATGCATTAGTATAAAATAGAGGTCATTCCTAACTATCCCAAGTACCCATTGCACCTTATCACTCCAATTATCGACCTGGCTCTATACCACTGTAGGCGAGGATGTCACGCCTCGAACCTCAAGCGCGTGCCCATCCCTTGGTGGTTGATTAAATTGCGACGTTTCAAGACACGTCGCCGATCTATTCATTTTATTACACATGCGGAAGTGAATAAATATCCCCTAATAGTAAATAGCTTGGGATAGAAAAGCAAGAAACAGATTCACAAACAAAACATGCTACATATATACACACTGAGTCATATACAAAAGTCAACAACCAAAAGTTTTCAAAAGACCGTCTCTAAAAAAGAGGCTGTCCTAATTGACCTAAACCTCGGATCCCCTCAAGTTGGCTCTAGATCCTCCATTCTACAATGTTGAAAAGAATTGAGCCCATGACGAGGTGAGATACAAATCTTAGCGAATTCACGCTTTAAACCCCGATTAAGAGGGTAATACGCCTAGGGGTGTCCTAATCACACAACCACACAATCATAGAAACTTACCTCGTCTCAAATTCTCCCTACAGGTCAATATAATTCATATCATAGACAGCCATAAAAACATGAGCAGCAATTAAGCTCATCAATTGAAACGCCACACTCAATTTCAACCAAGCACAGGGTCCTAATTATAAAGTCAAATCATTATGATACATCCCATACCGTGCCACACAATTTTGTTCCATAATCCAGCGAGTTCAACTCAATTAATCATGCATTCTTAGTTTTGATCTCGGCTTATAGCATGGTCTACTTGCTGTTTGGTGGTCTTTTGGCATAGCCAAGTGTTGTCTCACTCCATTGAGCACGACTACGTCTTTCCTAGACGGCTTTCCTAAATGAGCAAAGGTCCAAAATCTACTGCAACCAGCTTCCATTGTCCAAGGGCGTCCCTTATAGAGGTAATGTCACGCCCCGAACCCCGAGCGCGCGCACATCCCACTGCAGTCGATCAAATATGCGACATCCCAGGATATGTTGCCGACCCATTCATTTTATTACGCATGCAGAAGTGAAACAAATCCCCTGACAACATTTAACTTGGGATAGAAAAGCAGGCAATCAATCACAATACAAAACACCATTTACAAACACATAGGTTTAAATACAACTCTGGACTGTCTACAAAATAGACCAGCTCGACGAAAGGGGAACTATCATAAAACCAACTAGCAGGACACGTTCATCAATACTTCAGTCTCCACCTTTCCAGACTTAGGGCTTCGAGTCCTCCACGACCGCCATCTAGGGACCTGAAATTTTAATCCCACAACCGGGATGAGATGATGTCTCAGCAAGTTCAACCCCCTAAACCCCTATTAGAAAGAAAATACACCCCAGGTGGCCTAGCCACATCACACAGAAGACTTACCTTGCCTCAGTTCCTTCCTGTAGGTTAGCGCAATTCAAATCACTCAACCATAGATAGTAATATGAACTTAAACAACCGGAACGTATTCACTTTCATATAACCAACAACCGCGGGGGTCCTGATTATAAGACTAAATCATTATGACACGTCCCATTCCATGCCACACAATTCTGTCCCATAATCCGACACATCAACAACACTCAACATGCATTCCAATTGTTATTCACCGCCACACAAGGGCATAGCCTACTTGCAGTTCAGCTATCTACTGGCATATAGCCAGACATCGCCTCCCCCCCCATGGAGCGCGGCTTCGTCAGTACATCGACGGCGTTCCCGAAGGAGCATGGGCCCAGAATCAACTGCGACCCGCAACCACTGCGTGGGCATCCCATATAGGGGCAAGTCCGGCTCAACAGCCCAGGACGATTCCTCTTAATTATCACATAGCCAAGTCATACTCAACCCCAAGACACTTTATATTTCAATCAATGCTTCCACTTAAAATAGTGATCCCGGCCATTTTTCTTCATATTAAAAATATTCCAGAAATTATTCACGTGTGTGGGGACACGTTAATTTCAAATCAAAAAGCCAATATCTCATTTTTTTCAAACCCCACTATTTAATATAATCATTAAAATCCAATTTTTGAATGAAAACCCAACACTTGGGTTTTTATGAATAAAATTCTTATTTACCACAATCAACACTCAATTTGCCACATCCATTCATCAATTTCAAATTCTAAATGCACAGCAGCGATCACCACGGAATTCTAAGAAAATCAGGTTCCAAAATAATTTTCAGAATTAATTAAATAATTAAGTTTATTCCGAAAATTAATTAAATAATAATATCCATATATTTCACGATCCACACTAAATTTATAATATCCAATCATCAATTTGAAAAACTGACTACACAGCAGTGACCGGCACGAAATTCTGAGAATTTAGGGTCCTGACAAAATTTTCGGAATTTAATAAATAATTAAATTTATTCCGAAAATAATTAAATAATAATATTTTAATAATTTCGAATAATAATATATTATTAAATTATTTAATAATTTCGGGACATTTAAATAATTCAAAAGTAAATTCATTTATGTCAAATCAAGGTTTATTTTAAATAAATCTACTTACCCTTAATTAATCACACTTTAAATTAAAACACCACCTTAATCTAATCTACTCTTAAATAACCTAAACTAACAACCTAATAATACTTAACATAAACTAAACCTCCCTAAGCATAATTAACCCTCTAAGCGAGATTTAGTGAGCTAAACTCTTTGGATTAGCGAGCCGAGCGGACCAAAACGACGAGGACGACGCGAGGATCGACTTTCCTCAAGGGGGGCCGAGCATCCGGGCTCGGGAAGACGGCCAAAACGGGCCACGAGCAGGCTGCAATACCCATTTTTCTGCTCGCCGATGGCTGCTGGTTGGGGGCGGCGGAGGCTGTTCGACGGCGGTTCGGGCGTGGGGAACGGTGGAGAAGCGGCGGCTGCAGCTTGGCGGTGGCTCAGACGGGCGAGGTGGCTGCCAGGCGGGCCTCACAGTGGTCGTAGATGGGTTGGATGGCTTCGGCTGAGCTTCCTCAGATCTGGAATGGCTGCTGGATGAAGAAGAGGAATCGGTGACTCGGCTTGCTAGAAACGGGCAAGGTGAGGCTTCGGCGGCCTAGGCGGTGGTTCCGGTTGCTGTATGGCGGCGAGACGGCCTTCGGTGAGCTCCACGACGGTCTGAGGAGGCTAGACGACGACCCTGGACGAGTGGATAGAGGCGGACCAACGGTTGGACTCGCGACTGCACGGGACTGGACGCAACGGGCGAGCTAGCTAGTCCGGCGGCGTGCGGTGCTCGGACGGTTGCAGGGCTGCTCGGCCATCTTTGGCTTGCTGGACTTTCGAAGAAGAAGATGAAGAACATTGAGGAGAGGGGCTCGACGGGAGAGAGGAAGAAGAGAGGGAGGAGAGAGAAGAAGGGGGCCATTTCTTTTTCTTTTTCTCTTTATTTAATCCAACAACATGGCCCACCACCATGACATCATATGGTGTCATACTCCACTATCTCCAAACCTCCTACAACATTTTCCAATGGTTGCAATTTAATTTTCCGCCGGGGTCCAATTCTTGTACACTAATTTCTCCAATTCCAACCAATTCTATTCCAATTGAGTCCAAATTAAAGTCTATAAAATTAATCCAATGTCACCACACTTCAATTCACATCTTCACTTGTCCGTAGAACCAACTTAAGTCCCAAAAGCACGACCAAGGCGGGCTTACTAATTTCTCGAGCCAAATTAGCCATACCTTGATTATTTTGCCGAAAAACTCCGCTTGCATGAAAAATCTTCCAAATATTAGTCAATATTTCTAAAATGATTTGTGACACACCCAAACTTCCAATTTCTGAATTCGATCTTAATTCCACGGTTAATTTCACTTTGGCACGATACTAGTGCGGCTCAACTTACTGGGTAGCTTTTAGAAATTTTCATGCATTTGACCTGTGATTGATCATCTCAAACCACAATGTACATCTTTGAAACATTGGCGACTTTCAGTTGTCGGGGTAATCTCAAGGTTTCAAATACGGACACAGGGTACCCAATTGATAGAGATGTCGGTCTAGTGCCAATCGACAAGAATTGTGCGATCTGGTGGAATCACCCACCCCTGATCACATGCCTTTGTCGAGTCGACCTATCTCCGATCTTTAATCGATTTTTAATTGTGCCGTAATGACCCTTGCATATTAGCTCAGTCGAAAGGTTGCTTCCTGGTCAAATTCTCGGGTCCTATGCATTAGAAACTCTTAACAGCTTCACCTGATAGACTAGTTTTCACATGAGTGGCCGACTCAAGGAAAAGAACTATATGCGTGCCAACGAAATGCCCGTCTCAATTTATTGAAAATAGAATTGGAAAATCGGGATGTCACAACTCTTCCCCTCTTATAAAAATTTCGTCCTCGAAATTTAAACCTTTACCAAATCTTAGACAAAAATGTCGGGGTTCAGTCGTCTCATATAATCTTCTCTTTCTCAGGCAGCTCCTTCTATACCAATACTGCCAGAGCACTGCTATCTTGCCCAAACCACTTCGGATACAAAATACTAGGCACTTGCCCACTTAAAATTCCAAAGGTCTTCAACACACCATCTGCGAAGCTAAACTAGCGATTCTAAGCCGTCTCTAAACTATCTCTGATAATTGCGACTGAATCACTAATTTCTAAACCAACTCTGGACCTGCGATTTTATGATCTCTGATCTCATCTCAACCGACTGAAATCCTGTACACTCTGCTCTACACTGACTAAAAGAACTATCTGACTGATCTGCTGAAACTAGGAACCTCAGGTCAAGATCTGATGTAACTCTGACACTGATCTCAGCAATTGCAATCACTGACCACTCTACCGACCCTGACCTAATCTTTCTCTCCCTGACTTCATCTCAACAATTGAAATTTTGCACTCTTTGCTATGCACTGCTTAAGAAAGAACCATCTGAAAGCTCTGCCAACTCAGAACATCTGATCTATATTTGAAAAACAATTCATCCCCGGCACTCCATGCAGATGAATTATATGATATACACACACTTCGGTGTACCCACTTTGTGAAAAGACAGAATCTCCAATTTCTGAAATTGAACTTAGATTAGCGGTTAATTTCACTCCGAAACGCTTTTAATGTGACATAGGCTACTAGGTAGTTTTCGGAGCTTTTTAGGACAAATGACCCGTGGTCGATTTTCTTCGAGCCACGATGAACCTACTTACATTGGTGACTCTCGAGGATCGTGAAAATCTCGATGATTCAAATATGGACATAAGGTACCAAAATGACAGTAAAATCAAATTAGTATCAGTCGACGAGAGTTTTCCAATTTAGTGGAGTCACCCATGATCGGTCATTCATCTCAGTCGAACCGACCTATCTCTGATCTTAATTCAATTTTTAATTGTGCCGTAATGAGCTCTAAAGATGAGCACGGTCGAGAAGTCGATTCCTAGTTGAATTCTCAAGTCTATTTGCCTTAAAGTCTTTAATAACTCACCCAACTAGTTTAGTTATCTCGTAAGTGGCCAACTCAGAGAAAAACACTGTAATCGCGTCGATAAAATGCCCAATTTAACCAATCGAAATCAGAGTTTGAAAATTAGTATGTCACACACTCAAAAAAATATCTATTCATACTGTCTGGACAACGCTGAAATTGCTATGATGAGCTTCCCATAAGATCTCTTCTTTAATCTCTGCATCCTCAATTACATACAATCGCCCTCAGAACCTTAGCGTTCTGTCTTTAGAAATCTGAAATTCAACCTCTCTCTCATCTACATTCTCTTATAGAGTTTTCTGAATTTATGAATCTATCCACTGAAGCATTTTGATTCTGATCTGCACTCTCGGCTCAATTCTGAGGGTAGTCATAAGATTCAAGAGGTGGCCTACCTTAGATTTCAAAACCGCATTTCAAACTTTCTCAATAAGATCCAATTCATGAGTACCAACTGTGCGACTGATGACTCTCGACTCAGTGCATCTATAACTTTGCTCACCTTTCCAGAGTGATACAAAATATCATAGCCATAATCCTTAAGGAGTTCCATCCAATGACACTGTCTCATATTCAACTCCTGAGGTCTCAACTAGTGGGGCGCGTATTCAACAACCCTATCATGTTGTATCAACACGCAACCCAATCCTTTGAACGATGCATCACTGTAGATCTCATAACTTCCAGGACCAAATGGAATGGTCAGCACAGGTGCGGTAGTCAGCTTCTGCTTAAGCTCTTGAAAACTACGCTCGCACTCATATGTCCACACAAACTTTTCTTACTTCCTTAGTGGTCGAATCAACTACAACGCTGACGCTGAAAACCCTTCCATAAAACTTCTGTAATATCTTGCTAATCCCCAAAACTTCTAATCTCGTCACTGCAGTCAATATCGGCCAACTGATCACTACTTTAATCTTGGATGGGGTTTACGAAGATTCATTTTTTTGAAATCACATGACCTAGGAACGCAACACGAGTCATCCAAAACTCGCATCTGCTAAGCTTATCATAAAATCCAAAAGTACTCAAGGTCTGAAGTACCATCCATAAATGTCTCTCGTGCTCCTCAACACTCTTTGGACACACCAGGATAACTTCAATGAAAATGATCACAGCTGATTTAAGTACCCTTAAACATTCTGCTCATAAGACCCCACAAATAGCTAAGGTGTCCGTCAAACCGCACATCATTATAGTGAACTCATAACTGCCGTATTGAGAGCGAGACGTTAACTTCAGTATGTCTTTCTTTTTGATCCTCAACTGATGATACCTTGACCTCCAGTTGATCTTGAAGAATATCGATGTACAAACACAACGAACCAACTTTCTTCTTTACGAATAGAATGGATGCTCCCCAAGGTGATACACTGGAACGTGTGAATCCCCTATTCAACAATTCCTGCATCTGCACCTTCAATTCTTTTAACTCAGGTAACACACATTTGGTAAGGAGCCTTAAGGACTGGCTCTGTTCTAGATGCTAACTCAATTGCGACTCCATTTCTCTTCCTGACAACAAACCTGGCAATTCTCTAGAGATTACCTTAGAAAACTCCTGTACCACGATTATGTTCTCTATATTCGGCTCCTCAATTGACGCATCCATTACAGCTGCCATGCAGATTCGGTAACCAACAATCAGAACCAAGTCATCTTCAGTGACGAATAACAAGGATCGAAGTTCCTCTTCGACTTTCAGTAATTCAAAACTTTTGCACGCTAACTGAACAAACTGAATTATATCACTACTACGATTTAAAACAACAGAAAGCTCCTTGAGCTAAACCTTTTTATAAATGACTTCCAAGTCATACTTAAGCAAACCCCTTCAAGTACAACTATAGTCAAAGGTTCACATTTCTATCACTTTATTACCACAATGAAAATCATACAACCATCATTGAAAATTCTACTGCACTACCCTGATAAAACATCTCAAAAACATTATTCTTCTGATCGATGCGTGGTTCGATTCATTCATGTTCCTTTCGCCATCCTAGTGGCGCCCTAACTGCGGTAGCGGTGCTGATGCTCTCCTGGACCTATGAGGATAGTTCCTCACTTGATGGCCGTGCTGCCCACATCCATAGCACACTCCTGTTATATCTGGACACTAAGTCAGTCCATGCTTCCTTCCACAAACTCGACATCTGTCTGGCGGGTCCTCTACTTCCTCTTGGATGGCAACATGCACCCTTTCTTGCGCCGGGGGCCTTACCCAAGTACCCCACAGTGCGTCTTGTGGTGCATTCTCTCTATTTTGATCCATCGGTGGCGGTGGTAGAAGCAGTTGTTGCCCATCAGCCTACGCGGACAATTCCTGGCCATGTGACCCTGCTGGCCACACATAAAACAACCACCCATCCTAAAATGGCACGGGGTTGGTCCAAGCCTTTTCCCACAGGCACGACACACTCCCTTTAGATTGGGTGCTGGCTTTCCCATAATACTCCTTCGAGTGGGACGTTTAAAGTGCTGTCCTTCTATCATTGGTCTTTTCCCAAATTGACTTCCAACTCTGTCTATACTGAACTGCGACCTAGATGGGGCGGCTTGCTCCTCGATCACAATTCCAAGTTGGGTCTCAACAGGTGCAGCAACAACAGTGATTACGGCATTAGCAGCAGCAGTGATAGCAGCAATAGCGGCGGCTTGATCTTGTGCTTGCTGACCCAAAATGCTTCCCAAAGACTAGCGCCTGAACAATCCCGTTGAAACTAGGATTGTTCGGTGCTGCTACACTCTCAGTATCGACTTGCAGCGGTACTCTCACACTCGCATTGGTCTGAGCCTACGCTCTACCTCGGGTACCGACTCTTGTCAGTGTCCTACCCCGAGATATAGGTCCTACCGACCTCTTCTAAGGAGTTCTCCACTCCTGGTCACCCATGCTACAGGTTCCTTATAGACACCTATTTTTCAATTCCAACATCAGGTTAGAATTTGAGTGACCCCACAAAACAAACTATCAAACAACTATCACTCACATGCATCAGCATGAAATAAAAGTCATTCCTACTAACTGTCCCATGACTCATCGCACCTTATCACTCCATACACAGACCATGCTCTCATACCACTTAAACAGGGATGTCATGCCCCGAACCCTGAGCGCGTGCACATCCCACTGCGGTCAATCAAATATGCGACATCCCATGTTACGTCGCCGACCCATTCATTTTATTACGCATGTAGAAGTGAAACAAATCCCCTGACAACATTTAACTTGGGATAGAAAAGCAGGCAATCAATCACAATACAAAACACTCATTTACAAACACATAGGTTTAAATACAACTCTGGACTGTCTACAAAATAGACCAGCTCGACGAAAGGGGAACTATCATAAAACCAACTAGCAGGACACGTTCATCGACACTTCAGTCTCCACCTTTCCAGACTTAGGGCTTCGGGTCCTCCACGACCGCCATCTAGGGACCTGAAATTTTAATCCCACAACCGGGATGAGATGATGTCTCAGCAAGTTCAACCCCCTAAACCCCTATTAGGAAGAAAATACACCCCTGGTGGCCTAGCCACATCACAGAGAAGACTTACCTTGCCTCAGTTCCTTCCTGTAGGTTAGCGCAATTCAAATCACTCAACCACAGATAGTAATATGAACTTAAACAATCGGAACGTATTCACTTTCATATAACCAACAACCGCGGGGGTCCTGATTATAAGACTAAATCATTATGACACGTCCCATTCCATGCCACACAATTCCATCCCATAATCCGACACATCAACAACACTCAACATGCATTCCAATTGTTATTCACCGCCACACAAGGACATAGCCTACTCGCAGTTCAGCTATCTACTGGCATATAGCCAGGCATCGACTCCCCCCCATGGAGCGCAGCTTCGTCAGTACATCGACGGTGTTCCCGAAGGAGCATGGGCCCAGAATCAACTGCGACTCGCAACCACTGCGTGGGCATCCCATATAGGGGCAAGTCCGGCTCAACAGCCCAGGACGATTCCTCTTAATTATCACACAGCCAAGTCATACTCGACCCCAAGACACTTTATATTTCAATCAATGCTTCCACTTAAAATAGTGATCTCGGCCA
The DNA here is from genome assembly GCA_028830015.1 of Eucalyptus grandis x Eucalyptus urophylla. Taxonomy (NCBI): domain Eukaryota; kingdom Viridiplantae; phylum Streptophyta; class Magnoliopsida; order Myrtales; family Myrtaceae; genus Eucalyptus; species Eucalyptus grandis x Eucalyptus urophylla. The sequence goes on along the minus strand of CM054198.1, from coordinate 25,434,586 downwards.
TTTTTCTTCATATTAAAAATATTCTAGAAATTATTCACGTGTGTGGGGACACGTTAATTTCAAATCAAAAAGCCAATATATCATTGTTTTCAAACTCCACTATTTAATATAATCATTAAAATCCAATTTTTGCATAAAAACCCGACACTTGGGTTTTTATGAATAAAATCCTTATTTACCACAATCAACACTCAATTTGCCACATCCATTCATCAATTTCAAATTCTAAATGCACAGCAGCGATCAGCACGAAATTCTAAGAAAATCAGGTTCCAAAATAATTTTCAGAATTAATTAAATAATTAAGTTTATTCCGAAAATTAATTAAATAATAATATCCATATATTTCACGATCCACACTCAATTTATAATATCCAATCACCAATTTCAAAAACTGACTACACAGCAGTGACCAGCACGAAATTCTGAGAATTTAGGGTCCTGACAAAATTTTTGGAATTTAATAAATAATTAAATTTATTCCGAAAATAATTAAATAATAATATTTTAATAATTTCGAATAATAATATATTACTAAATTATTTAATAATTTCGGGACATTTAAATAATTCAAAAGTAAATTCATTTATGTCAAATCAAGGTTTACTTTAAATAAACCTACTTACCCTTAATTAATCACACTTTAAATTAAAACACCACCTTAATCTAATCTACTCTTAAATAACCTAAACTAACAACCTAATAATACTTAACATAAACTAAACCTCCCTAAGCATAATTAACCCTCTAAGCAAGATTTAGTGAGCTAAACTCACCGGATTAGCGAGTCAAGCGGACCAAAACGACGAGGACGACGCGAGGATCGACTTTCCTCAAGGCGGGCCGAGCATCCGGGCTCGGGAAGACGGCCAAAACGGGCCACGAGCGGGCTGCAATACCTATTTTTCTGCTCGCCAATGGCTGTTGGTTGGGGGTAGCGGAGGCTATTCGGCGGCGGTTCGGGCGAGGGGAACGGTGGAGAAGCGGCGGCTGCAGCTTGGCTGTGGCTCGGACGAGCGAGGCGGCGGTCAGGCGGGCCTCATGGTGGCCGGAGATGGGCTGGACGGCTTCGGCTGAGCTTCCTTAGATCTGGAATGGCTGCTGGACGAAGAAGAGGAATCGGTGACTCGGCTTGCTAGAAACGGGCAAGGTGAAGCTTCGGCGGCCTAGGCGGTGGTTCCGGTTGCTGTATGGTGGCGAGATGGCCTTCGGCGAGCTCCACAACGGTCTGAGGAGGCTAGACGACGACCCTGGACAAGCGGACAGAGGCGGACCAACGGTTGGACTCGCGGCCGCACGGGACTGGACGCGACGGGCGAGCTAGCTAGTCTGGCGGCGTACGGTGGTCGGACGGTTGCAAGGCTGCTCGACCATCTTTGGCTTGCTGGACTTTCGAAGAAGAAGATGAAGAACATTGAGGAGAGAGGCTCGACGGGAGAGAGGAAGAAGAGAGGGAGGAGAGAGAAGAAGGGGGGCCATTTCTTTTTCTTTTTCTCTTTATTTAATCCAACAACATGGCCCACCACCATGACATCATATGGTGTCATACGCCACTATCTCCAAACCTCCTACAACATTTTCCAATGGTTGCAATTTAATTTTCCGCCGGGGTCCAATTCTTGTACACTAATTTCTCCAATTCCAATCAATTCTATTCCAATTGAGTCCAGATTAAAGTCTATAAAATTAATCCAATGTCACCACACTTCAATTCACATCTTCACTTGTCCGTAGAACCAACTTAAGTCCCAAAAGCACGACCAAGGCGGGCTTACTAATTTCTCGAGCCAAATTAGCCATACCTTGATTATTTTGCCGAAAAACTCCGCTTGCATGAAAAATCTTCCAAATATTAGTCAATATTTCTAAAATGATTTGTGACACACCCAAACTTCCAATTTCTGAATTCGATATCAATTCCACGGTTAATTTCACATTGGCACGATACTAGCGCGGCTCAACCTACTGAGTTGCTTTTAGAAATTTTCATGCATTTGACCTGTGGTTGATCATCTCAAGCCACAATGTACATCTTTGAAACATTGGCGACTTTTGGTTATCAGGGTAATCTCAAGGTTTCAAATACGGATACAGGATACCCAATTGATAGAGATGTCGGTCTAGTGCCAATCGACAAGAATTGTGCGATCTGGTGGAATCACCCACACCTGATCACATGCCTCTGTTGAGTCGACCTATCTCCGATCTTTAATCGATTTTTAATTGTGCCGTAATGACCCTTGCAGATTAGCTCGGTCGAAAGATCGCTTCCTGGTCAAATTCTCAGGTCCTATGCATTAGAAACTCTTAATAGCTTCACCCGATAGACTAGTTTTCACATAAGTGGCCGACTCAAGGAAAAGAACTATATGCGTGCCAACGAAATGCCCGTCTCAATTTATTGAAAATAGAATTGGAAAATCGGGATGTCACAGGTAACGTCTAGCTTAACAGCCCAGGATGAATTCTCTTAACCAACAGATCACTCAATTACGACCAAGGACACTGTGCATTGCACTCAAATGTCTCAATTAATATAATGCACTTGGCCTATTTTCTTTGTATTAAAAACACCTGATGAAAATATTCATATGTGGGTACACGCTCAAATCGAACCGAAAAAAGATTGATATCCTTCCTTTTAAAATCCCACTATTTTATATAATACTTAAAACCATTTTCAGTGTTAAAATCCGACACTTGGGATTTTTTGAATAAATATCGAAATTCACAAATTTTGGAATAATAATCAAAATTCCAATCAACACTCAATTTGCACAAATTAACACCAAATTGTATAAACTGAACATACCATTGCAATTTATATGAAATTTTGGTCACTGGCTATTCCAGTCTAATTTCTGGAAAATATTAAATAATAGAATAGTTTCTAAAATTAATTAAATAAATACATATTAATTCAATAAATACAAACATAGGCTAAATATTGCTAATCTAATCACCTATTGGACTAATTAAATTATACTAACCATTCTAACTACAAGGCCACATACTAAATTAACTAATTACAATTTCTAACCACTTAAATCACTAATCTAACTAACATAAATTAATTGAACAAGCTAATAACTAACCTAATCTAATCTTAATTTAATCTAAACATCACTTAAACGCCATTAACACCCTAATGAGAGTTTATTGCATAAACTCACCAGTTTAGTGCGGAAACCGGTTCATTGCGACGGTGGCGCGACGATGGCCGAAGCTTGGGCTTACGGTGACGTCAACGGAGGCTTAGACCAGGCCGAAAAGGCCTTGCAAGCCCATAATGAACTACTAGGCTCAGTTGACAGGGCTGAAACTTGCTGGCTGGGCTTACTTCGTGGGCTGCTGGTGGGCTTCGAATGGGCTGGCCGTTGGGGGAAACAGGCGAATGAGTAGTTTCGGGCAATGAGGAGGTGGGGTGTTGGGCGCTGTTCTGACGGTGGGTGAGGGAGTCACGAAGGAGCTGACACGGGTGTGGGGATGCTGGATTTGCTAACGCATGGAGGCGGTGGGAGGATGGTGCGGTTGTTGGGGCGAGTTGGCACGGCAGAATGGAGAAGGAAAGTGGAGTTACGGGCTAGTGGGGTGATGGTGATGATGATGATGGGGGATGGGGTGATGAAGATGGGGTATGCTTCAGCTGCAGTTGGATCATGAAGAAGCTATCGGATGGGGGAAACGCTGGCGTCGGCTGCGTGAAGGAGAATCGGTAGGGAGGGAGGGGAGGGGGGGGGGGCAAGTGATGGTGGAGCAGCCAAAATCCATGTGGAGAAGTGGAGCTCGAAAGAAGAAAAAAAAAACGAAAGAAAGGCAGAAGACTGCGGTGGAGCAGTAAGCTCGCACGAAGAAGAAGGAGTGGAATCCGCGGGCCTAGCGTGCGCAGCAAGAAGAAAGGGAAAGGATAAGGGAGAGAGGGGAAGCAAAAGTCAATTATAAATATCTAATATCATCAATACTTGGTCCAAAAGTCTTTATGTATATCCCCTTGTGTCCCCCAAATACTTTCTTGCATATATTTTCCACAAATAGCCAAGTTGAAGCCAAATGTTGCAACCTCCATTCAAGCCTACGAATTTCCTCAATTTGGACTTCAATTTGATGACCAAATTTGCTGAGGAGGGAGCCTACACAATTTCCACCATATCCCTTTGCCAAATAGCTCACTAAGGAGGCTAAACATCCACTCAATTTGGCCCCTCCGAATTTCCTTTCTTTTCTGAATCTTCCTAATTGATTTTCCGTAAAAATCCCGAACTTAATAAAAATTTTCTGAAAAACGAGACGACGTCCTATAAATGAATTGTGACATGCTCGAACATCAAATTCCCGAAATCGAATTCAATTTCGTGGTTAACATCAATCGAACGCGATTTTAGCGCGATCCAATCTACCGGGCAGCTTTTAGGAATTTTTAGTACAGTTGACCCGTGGTTGATTATTTTCAAGTCACAATGTACATCTTCGACACATTGGTGACTCTCAATTGTCATGAAAATCTCAAGGTTTCAAATATGGACATAGGGTACATAAATGATAGAAAAATCAGTCAAGTGCCATTCGACAGAAATTTTGCAATCAGGTGGATTCACCCACACACTAATTGTCACGCCTCGAACATCGAGCGCGAGCACATCCCACTGCGGTCGAACAAATGCGACATTCCCAGGTAGTGTCGCCGACCCCATTCATTTATTATTGCGCAAGCGGAACGTATTATAAAACCCTTGACAATAAAATACGTGATAGAAAAGCAGGAAACAATTTCACAACCAATCACTTACATAAACCAACGGAGCTACACACGAAGGTCTACAGCTAAAAGTCTACAAAAGACCGACTCTTAAAAATGAACTGTCCTACGACCTACAAGTCGGACACGCTCTCTAATCCTTATGACTTCACCTCTGCAACTCCTCAAGGCCAACCAAAGCTATCTGGCCGCTCTGTCCACCAGGGACTTGAAATTTTAATCCCACAACCGGGATGAGACGATGTCTCAGCAAGTTCAACCCCCTAAACCCCTATTAGAAAGAAAATACGCTCCGGGTGGCCTAGCCACATCACACAGAAGACTTACCTTGCCTCAGCCTTCATCTGCAGGTTAGCACAATTTATATAATTCAACCACATACAATTATGATAACCAAACGACCATGGCACAATCACATTATCAAAACAATTCAACCATTTGGATCGTCCCAGCAATCAATCGACTTGGCCGATTACATGTCATTCTAGCAAATCAATCATTGCTCTCAATCACGGCCCTATAGGAAGGTTTAACAAACAGTGGCAATCACGGCCTCACTGGGCACGACCTCTAATAGGTGGTCAATCACGACCTCACTGGGCATGACCTCTCCTAGGTGGTACATCATGGCTTCACTGGGCACGACCTCTCATAGGTAGTTCATCACGGCCCTATTAGGCACGACCTCTCATAGGTGGTCCATCACGGTCTCACTGGGCACGACCTCTCCTAGGTGGTACATCACGGCCTCATTGGGCACGACCTCTCTTAGGTGGTACATCACGGCCTCACTGGGCACGACCTCTAATAGGTGGTCAATCACGGCCAATCTCCCATCAATTTCTACACTTATGATTTTATAAAGAATCCCTATTTATCACAATCACACTCCATTTGCCACAATCAATCATCAAATTCAAATTCTAAATACACAGCTGCGACCGGCACAAAATTCTAAGAATTTAGGGTCCTGACAAAATTTTCTGAATTTAATAAATAATTAAATTTATTCCGAAAATAATTAAATAATAATATTTTAATCATTTCGAATAATAAAATATTATTAAATTATTAAAAAATTTCGAAATATTTATTTAATCCCAAAAGTAATTCATTTATGTCAAATCACCATTATACTAATATAAACATCAATTTAACCTTAACCAAACATACTTTAAGTTAATCCAACCTCTTAATCTAATTTACAATTAAATAAACTCAACCAACCACCTAAGCTTAATTAACTTAAGCTAAACACACCTAAAGCATAATTAACCCTCTAAGCGAGGTTTAGTGAGCTAAACTCACCGGATTAGCGAGCCGAGCAGACCAAAACGACAAGGGCGACGCGAGGATCAACTTTCCTCAAGGCAGGCCGAGCATCCGGGCTCGGAAGGCGGCCAAAACGGGCCAAAACCGGGCTGCCATACCCATTTTTGCTCACTGCTGTTCGTTGCGGTTAAAGGCCGAGAGAGGGTAGATCCAGTGCTAGCTTGGGTCGGAAACGGGTGGAGAGGTCAACGGCGGCTGATGGTAGCGGGGACGAGCTCCGGTAGCTCTTGGAACTCACGGATAAAGGCTGACAGAGACGGCCGAGCATCGGCCAAGCGCGAACGAGCATGGGAAGCGGCGGAGCGCGAGATGGCGAGTGGCGGTGGCGGTTCTTGCTCCGGTGACTTGCTGGTCGATCTTCGCTACTATTGGCTCTCTCAGATCTACTGGAGACGCTGGCTAAGGAGGAGCGGAGAGGCAAGCTGGCCGGCGAGCGGCGGGGGGCAGACGCGCGGCGGCGGCGAGTGGTCCAGCGGCGCGCGACGGCGATGAGCAACGCTGCTGGTTGCTGCTTCGCTTCCCTGGTTTGTTGGCCTCCCAAGAAGAAGAAGAAGAAGATGGAGATGGAGGAGTCGCACGGGAGAGAGGAAGAAGAGAGGGAGGAGAGAGAAGGAGGATGGGACCATTCCCTTTTCTTTTCCTTTTTCTTTAATCCCACCAAAATGGCCCACCATGACCTCATGGATGATGTCATACTCCACTCACTCAAAACTCCCACAACCTCATTCCAATGGGTTCAATTCCATTTTTCGTCGAAGTCCAATTCTTGTACATCCAATTTCTTCAAATCTCATCAATTCTCTTCCAATTGAATCAAATTGAAGCCATAAAATAAATTCAATGTCACCACACTTCAATTCATATCTTCACTTGTCCATAGAACTAACTTAAGTCCCAAAAGCGCGACCAAAGACGAGCATACTAATTTCTCGAGCCAAATTAGCCATTCTCTGATTATTTTGCTAAAAAACTCGGCTTGCATGGAAAATCTTCCGAAGATTAGTCAATGTTCTTAAAATGATTTGTGACACACCCATACTTCCAATTTCTGAATTCGATCTCAATTCTACAGTTAATTTCACTTTGGCACGATACCAGCGCGGTCCAACCTACTGGGTAGCCTTTAGAAATTTTCATGCATTTGACCTGTGGTTGATCATCTCAAGCCATAACATACATCTTTGAAACATTGGTGACTTTCGGTTGTCGGGGTAATCTCAAGGTTTCAAATACGAACACAGGGTACCCAATCGACAGAAAAGTCGGTCCAGTGCCGATTGACAAGAATTGTGCGATTTGGCAGAATCACCCACACTTGATCACATGCCTCTGTCGAGTCAACCTATCTCCGATCTCTAGTCAATTTTTAATTGTGCCGTAATGACCCTTGCAGATTAGCTCGGTCAAAAGATTGCTTCCTGGTCAAATTCTCGAGTCTGATGCATTAGAAACTCTTAACGGCTTCATCCGATAGACTAGTTTTCACATGAGTGGCTGACTCAAGGAAAAGAACTATATGCGTGCCAACGAAATGCCCGTCTCAATTTATTGAAAATAGAATCGGAAAATCAGGATGTCACACTAATCACATTCCTATGTTGAATCGACCTATCTTCAGTCTCTGATCAATTTTGACTGTGCCATAATAACCCTTGTAGATTAGCACGGTCGAGAAGTCGATTCCGAGTCAAATTCTAAAGTCTATCATGTTTGAATCCCTTAACGGCTTCACCTGATAGATTAGTTAACTCAAGAGTAATCTGTTCCAAGAAAAAGGACTAAAAGCGCATCGACGAAATGTCCATTTCATAAAATTGGGACGGGGTCGAAATTTAGGATGTCACATCAAGTGTATCGCGAGATAAAGAAAAGCATCTTTTTCTTTACCTAAACACTCATAGCCTTTGCTTAGCCAAGTTGAGCCTGAGTGTTCACTTCTAAAACTCGAGCAGTGATTATCTCTTCCCATTGGGCAAGGCACATGATTTGCCATGGAAAATGGTGCTTATGTGATAATGCATAAGGCATTTCAAAAGTGCTAAGGGCTCAAAATTTTCAAAAGAGAAAATCAAATGAAATTTGGGGTATGAAAAAGTAATGTGTTTGGTAAAAGTAAGGCAATGTCTATAAAAAAAAATAGAAAGAAAAAGCCTCTAATGTGAAAGAAAATTTTCAAAGGCAAAATGCTTGTATAAAAACAAAAATCATTGCCAATACAGAAGTCGTTAGAGAAAAGAGTAAAGCTTTTGTGTTGAAATTATTAGCTAATGGACTTTCAAGGAAGTTAGATCTCAAGAGTCAAGTGCCTTGGAAAAATTTGGATGATATGGTAAAGTAGTAAGGGCATCAAGAAGGAAGAAAAGTATTGAGAGAAAGCAAATCTAACCTACAAGAAATGACAAGATCGAGAATATTTTTGAAGCCCAGTTAGAGTGAACATTGACTTTGTGGATGTAGAATGATAGCCATTTGTGGTGGTTGGGATCAGGGTAGTGATATGGCTATTAATTTGTTGATGATGGATTCGGTGAAGTGGTGTTGTGGCTCCCTTTTTGTTGTCACCAATAGGTTTGGTGAAATAGTGTTGTGGATTTCTTTTATTTGTTGACAATGCATGATCGATGAAGTACTATGCTTGTAATAGCTTCTTATTGCAATAAAATGTGCTTGTTCATGAGAATTGTTCTTCGTAGAATATACAAGTATAAATGTTTAGTTAACATGTATTTTATAAGATGCTGACTTTTTTGTCCCTATTAGCTTCTCTTTTTTCCTTTGAAATAAGTGCCACTAGGGCCATGAGATTTCGAGGCCTCTCTTTTAAGTACCATATGTTTCTAGAGAGGATTTGAATTATGAAAAACCACAGACATCATAAGGAACCTCACTTTTACAAATATCATTGCCAAACATTATAATGAATATTGCCACAAACATATGTACTTTTTAGATTGCAAATAACCTTCACTCCATTCATCCCACAAGCAGGGTGCACATACATGTACAAAACATGTCTATGTACAAAACATGTTCGAAATAGCACTCTATTGCAAATTCATAAAGTGTCTTATTACTATAAACATCAATGATACAACCAACAGTTTTGTTTTTATTTGAAATTGTCTTTCTTCAGATTTGCCTCATCTTGTTTCACATGTTTCAATTGTGCTTTGACTCCTACGCCTACTGAACAACTACCATCCTCATTATGGGTCGACATTAGTTCTTGTTCAACATTGCTATGGTGAAAACTATTGCATACACTCCTTGCTAATTAACTGATTTTTGCATCAACCCAAATAAAAAAATTATTTGTGGGAAATTTGGTTCTAAAGAAAATTAGGGTAGGTTAAAATAAGAGTGAGCAGTTCTAGGTTTCATATAGGTTTTACTTGGAACTTATTTGTTGGAACACGTTCTTCATTTTTTGAAACTTAAAACTTGCTATGCATACGCTAAAACCCATAACCTATTATTTAGGATCTACCTATGTTCCGCATTTATTATTAATTGAATGATCGTAGGGAATTATCACCTTTAATAACCATCACTCATTTCTAAAATTTATTGACCATTATTTTTATTTAGACGCACGAAAAATATGGAATATTAACAAAGTAAAAGTCTTAATCATAAAATGGAAGCTTGGACTAGTGGTTCCAAATTATACACTTGTTGTCGAACACCATAGAATACTGTAGGATCACGCGAAGATGTAGACCAAGAAAAATTATATAAACTTATGTCAAGTTCTAAGTTCCAAGTTCCAAGTTCTATAAACCTAGAACCTGGAATCTATTTGTCGAAACAGATTCTCACTGGTTCAGTTCTCAGCTTCAAGATTCTACCCTGGAACTATGCTCAACCATTGTTTAAAAAGAAACTTATTGATGAGATAAATTTGACAACTACCCGAATATTAGAAGAAATTCTAAAAAACAATAGATGAAAATTATTGCCACCTTTTTACTAGACCTAAAATTGGTTAGAAATCCATATATAACATAACATGCAATTATTGACCTTTTTATTGGACCTAAAAATTGGTAAGAAGTCCATATCATTTAACTAGATGATATATATAATTAAATGAAAAGGATAATCTTTCTCTTTTGCATACCTTTCTAGTCACCAACTCATTCAACAACTTTAATAAATCTTCGAGTATAAAGGGGGAAAAGTGCCAAACAAAGTCCTAAACATTTTGGTTTTGTGCCGATTTAGTTCTAAACCTTTTTATATTGTGCCAATTCAGTCCTTTCCGGCCAATTTTGGCCGGATTTTGCTGACTGGATGCCGGTTGACTGATGTGGCCTGATCAACACTAACGTGTACAAATTTTAATAATATTTTAATATTTTTGAATATTTTTGATTTTTTTAAATATTTAAATATTTTCTCTTTTTATTTTTTATTTTTTATTTTTCTTATCATATTCTTCCTCCGGCCAGTCGCCAGAGCTTAGCGACTGGCTAGAGGAGACGGCCAGCGAGGTCGAGGTCGACCTCACCGGCCACCTCGCTAGTGGCCGCAAGGCCGCCCTCGAGGCCTGGGTGGCAAGGCTCGCCCTCGCCGGATCTGGTGAGGGTTGAGCCTCACCCATGATCGGCGAGGGTGAGCCTCGCTAGCTCCGCGCGAGGCTAGCTCAGCTCGACGCGGCACGAGGCCGCCTCCTCAAGTTGAGCTGGCGGGGCTTGCCCTCGTCGGCCATGGGCGAGGCTCAACCCTCGCCAGATCTAGCGAGGGCGAGCCTTGCCACCCAAGCCTCGAGGGCGGCCTCGCGGCCACTAGCGAGGTGGTTGGCAAGGTCGACCTTGACCTTGCTGGCCATTGCCTCTAGCCAGTCGCCGTGCTCCAGCGATCGGCTAGAGGAAGGAGATGGGAAGAAAAAAGAAAAAGAATAAAGAATAAATAAAAGAATAAAAAAAGTGAAAAAAAATAAAAAATAAAAAAAATTCAAAAATATTAAAATATTATTAAAAGAGGTACATGTCAATGCCAATCGGGCCACATCAGCCGGCCGACATCCAGTCAGTAAAATTTGGCCAAAATTGGTCGGAAAAGACTGAATTGGCACAACGTAAAAATGTTTAGGACTAAATCGGCACAAAAAAAGGTTTAGGACTAAATCAGCACAAAATCAAAATTTTTATGACTTTTTTAGCAATTTTCCCAGTATAAAGGTGATGCATTCGTTCATCTCAACATATCACTGTACTAGGGCCCAAAGCTATCAAGACTCATTGAGAGAGAGGAGGGGGGGGGGTAAAAGTAGTTTAGGTGGGAATAGCCATGGTGGTAAGTGTATCCAAGAAAATGGGGTCGATGATGCTCGTGGTGGCTCTAATACTCTGGTCATCCATCGGTGCTGATGCTGATGCTGACGTTGATGCACGCATACTTCCATCGCGCAAGTGGAAGTGTATATTAAAATGTTTCTTTCTTACTGACCCATTTGGATGCTATCGCTCTTGCCGTGGGCAGTATCTTGGAGAGTCCTCAACGGTCATGTCATTAGAGCATTGCAACGTTGGTTGTGTATTGTCTACTTGTCTTGGCCACCATTTAGGTAATAATCTTCACATCAAGATAAAAAATATATAACATAACTTCTTATTAGATCCTTCAAATCAAGAAATTCATTGTATAATCTTTTTTTGTTTATAAGTGTTTCATTGATATATTTTAATTACGAAAGAAGTGTTGCATACTAAATCATTTCATTTCCTTATACTTCGATATATATGCCCTTGTTGAAAACAAATTCAAGTTCAATTTTGATGTAACTTTTACAATCTCCTGTTTTATATGTGACCTAATGTAGAAAGCAATAAAGTTGGAGTGGATGAGAACAAGGTTGGAGCTTGTGCAGATTCATGCTCTCAAGAGTTGCCAGGAGACTTAATTCTTTGCACTAAAGTCATTAAACTTATGTTTAGCCTTTGTGGTTTTATTGCTCAACTAATAAAAGGTGCCTTTTTAATTTTCTGCGTGACCATGAGTGAAGAACATCTTTTTAATTTTCAATTGTGGTAACATGAGTCCACTCTCTATTATCCGGAAATAGATTTTGAGATATAAATACAAAAAAGAAAGGTAAACTTTACAAGATATCAAATTTGGCTTTGTCGTGCCTCTTTGGATTCATGTCAAATGTCTTCATGCAATCAATGTTTTACGATGTGCATAAGACTGTCAATTTTTGGTAGGACATAACATGAGAGCATGACCCAGTGTATTACCAACTAGACGAATGAAATGATATGTATGAACATGTGTTAAGCCAGAAAAAAAATAATTATATATATATATATATATATATATATATATATATATATATCACCAAAAATTCTCTTTGTGAAACACGTTTGGATGACAAGTTCAAATAAGATAGGACATCAAATATTTTTTTGTCACCCATTTAAATTCAGTCTAAAATCAGAGAAAAAGGTCTTTCCTCATAAAGCTGATGTTCTCCATCCTATTAAACAAAGGATGCACTTTCATAGTCACAATATTTTGTTTGCCTAGTGGCCACCCTTTCAACATGAAAGGGGAATGTGATGGGTTTGAATCATCACATTCTCAAGGGGTTGTGGTGGGGACGAATTAGTTTTAAGAGTGGGTTTCGATTCTCACACCCTACAATGAGGTAGGACAAAAGTCTGAGAATGAGAGTTAGAGTAAGAATAGAATAGGACTGACAAAAAAAAAAACTCACCATTGAATTTTCGACAGAAAAAATCATTTAATGACATTACAAACAACTATAAATATTTGACTCCGCAAGCACGTAAACTACATATGATTCTACCCTACTTTGAAAACACTCACTGAAACACAAGATTAATAAGACTATACAGAGAGAAGTGAGCAATCACATGAAGATCAAAGCATTGAAGAGAGGGGTGGCGGTAATGTTAACTGCGGGGCTAATATGTAGTGCATTCCTCATTAAGGCATCGGGGGCACGTAATAAAATATGTGCTCCTGATTGCGCAATTACCATTTTGCCGTGGATTTTTGACGGCCTACGTGTGTGAGGTTGTCATGACGCCAATCATTTGTCCCGACAGTGCTCAAGCAATGCAATCTTGGTTGTGTGGCGTCTGAGTACTTTGATCGCAATTTAGGTATAATTTTTACCACATCATTACATCTAAATTTTCGCTTGAAGTTAACACAAGTAACACTTAATTTTCAATTTGTGATATTCTGGGTTTAACTCATTCAAAGTGTTATTTGCTTTGGCCATCTCATACTAAGTCTCATGGTTTGGTAGTTTGGCCTACAAGAGGACACTCTCTCAGGAGTTAGCTATCTTGGTAGTGCTCCCATCTGAGTACACTTAACTTTGGAGTTCCTAAGCTAAGCATGATGATATACCAAAAGGTGTATTCGTGAGTTAATTACAATTTTTACACACGCACACACATCCTAAACATGTTCTCCCCCTATTTGGTGTGCAATTCAATTCATTCCTCACCCCTTCACCATTTTAGAATCTTACCTATGGCCACTTTAGAGATCACCAGCTTGAAGTGACATATAGACAAAAATTCAACAGAGAGAGAACACACACTAGTTAATAAGACTTGAAATGCTACTACTTACCAGCAAACGTGTTTGATTTGGTGCAATTCGGTCATTCTAGTGACCTATCAATCAAATTTGAATGTACTATACATCAACAATCCAATGTGGCATTTTTAATAATTTTTAAGAATATGTAAGAGTTGTAGTGCTCACATGATATCACTGTCATAGAAATATAAAATTTAAAAAATAGAATAAAATAAGGGCCAAAAAATGAAAAAAGTTTCTATAAATAACCCAAAAAAAAAAATCAACTAGGGAAGAGAGGGAGGGTAGCCGGCCACGTGGCTTGAAGGTTTGGGGACGGCTGCGATCTTCAGGAATTCACCCACCCATCCACGGTGCCTCTCTCATTTTTGGTTTATTGGATTTTTATATTTAATTTTTTCCTTTTTTTCAACCATTTTTTTTCAGCTTTTCATTTTTATTATGTAATTTTTCCTTTTTTTTTTTAATGAACGCAGCGCCACATCACCACTACGTTAGCACTAGATTACTAAATCATTAGAAACCAGGACAAGAGGCTCTACCGTGGCACATTGAAATAAATTTGATGAGTAATGATCGAAAAAAAAAATTGTTGTGTCTAATCATCCACTATCCCTGGCTGTGACTCCATCGAGCTTGCCGCAACGCAATAACCACCCTGGCCGAAGTCCCACCGCAATCAAGATGCCACTCAACAGCAAATCCACAGTCCTTAATTTGAGATCCCGGTTCAAATTTGGAAACAAATCTTCGAAATAGATAATAATCCTTATCCGATTTGATATTCAAGATTCATTTGCCTATTTTAAATGATTGTTATCTAACTTTGAATATTTGAAATTGATAGGCACATCCAAATATCCAATCAGGATTATTTTCTAATTTGCAATGTGCACATAATCTATAATTCGTTTGACAAAAAAAAAAAAACTCAATAATTCGATATCTAAGATTTGAGAAAGATTGTGAATTGAATAACTTGATCTTTGAGGCTTAAGATGAAGTTATTTGAGCTGGGTGGATATAGATTGCTATTTTGAATTATCTCTTTTGATTTTATGCTTATCTCATTTGATTTGTTTTCCTTATCCAAAAAACATATATAAGAAAAAGATGCATTGCATATAGTTTTGTTCATTTTTATAGATTAAATTGCTTATTGGATAGTGTCTATCTAATTAAGATAATTTTTCGAATAAAATAGAATTTAATCTAAACTATTTCCTAGGTTTACTTGGATAGTATCTTATTTTAGATAGTTTATTTTCCATTATTTATTAATTTGGAATTTTAATAAAAGTGTAACAAATATCATGTGCATGTCATATAAAATTAGATTAATAAATTTCAAGTCATATTTCCAGAAAAGTCCTTTAGTTGTACAAATTCGTTTTTTCATTTAATGCGTCACTTGTTCAATAATTGGTAACAATCTTTTCACCAAGCATGAAGTTAGGTACTTCTCAGGTGTATTCTTCTAAACTTTTGGGTGGTAATGGCACATGAACATGCAAAACCTCTCTCTATGCTCCTTCCTCCAAAATCGAATTGTTTGTTTCCCATTCTCATGGCCGCATCTAATTCCATCACTCGTCTCTTATCTCCCCAATGTTCTTATCAAGTTTGACATTGATCCCTGCTATCATTTGGGGGGGGGTATGGTGAGTTCTCTTTCTTCAGCTCATTGAATTTGATTGATCGCAGCAATCCCGCAATGAAACAGTTATCGTGGGATAGACCTGATCACCGGTGGGCTTGACGCAGGCTTGAGCCTGGGCCAATCTAAGGGTAAGAGGTAATAAACCTATCGTCGATCCCCAAAAAAAAAAAAAAAATGCTGCTCCCGTTATTCCAATCATTAGGATATTAGTTTACCCTATAAAGCATATCCACTTGTAACGTGGCTTTCCACAGCCACGTCCACTTGTCAAAGCACAATATTAACGTCTAAAGACACGAATGACAACCATTTTGGCCAGAAATTGATTTCTGGAAGAGAAATATATTTTTCTTTTTCTATTTATATTTCTAGATGAGTTTCTAAGCAAAAACAACCGTTTAATAACGACATAAAATTTCTACTTAAAAAATAGAAATTCGATTGATAACGAAAAAAAATTTCTTCCTTCTAGACGGCAGTGGATGGCGATGGACCGCGATTGGCAGTGACAAATGGCAGCCAGGGACAGGCGGTGGTGGCAACTGGTAGCCGGCAGCGGCGACTGGCGACCGACGTCCGGTGGCTAGCGTCAGTGGCGACGGCGGTGACCGGTGACGGCGGCCGGCGACCGGTGACTGGCGACGTGTGGCGGCCGGCTACCAGCAGACGGTGGTTGGCAGCAACGGATGGAGGACACGATAAGAAGAATTTTTATTTCTCACTTCTATTCCAAAAATAGAAAAATAGAGAAGTAGAAAGTTTTTACTTCTGATTTCTATTCCAAACTTATTTCTGGAAAAAAAAAATTATTTCAGAAATAGAAAAATTGAATAATTTTACCAAACGAATTTCTATTCTAAAAACAAGTCTGGAATAAAAAAATTGTTTTTGGAACAAAAATTACTGGTTGTCATGCACCCCTAAACTTTTGCTTGAAGACTCATTCATTAAACGAGACAGAATTGGACCCATAATCAGAATATCAGCTTTGCATGCTAGTATATTCACATTTCTTACTGCATTTCTCTGCATTTAGATATTAAAAACATTTTTATTTAGGAATAGCATACTCGCATTGAATGAAATATAGTCCACGTTATGAATTTTATCCGGAATGGCCCAATATGCGACCTGACTCGCGATTCCTTGTGCCGAACAAACTTTAAGCCGGATCCTTGGCAAAAACCAGTTTCGGCGCCTTCCCCTCTCTCCCTCTCGCGTTGGCCGAAAATGGCATGAACATCTGCCACATGAGGATTAATTTTACGAGGAAAACGAACAAAAGCGAGAAAGAAATGCAAGAGGTCGGCTGACATAGGAAGAAAACAAAAAGGAAAGAAAATAAAAGAGAAGCCGCAGGTATATACTCGGTCAAAACGAAATGAGGGGAAGATTTTTGGTCAATTGATGAGGGAGTAATCTCGGCTGACTCCAGAGCTCGTACCGAGCTGTCATTCTGAACCCCCCCTTGTCTTGCAGCTGCCTACAGAAGTTGAGATCCATGTCTGAGACCAGCAATCCATCTCTGTGAAGGGGATAGTGATGGCGTGCACGAAGCATCTGGAGCCGAAGAGTGACTGGATCCATAGAAGTGCCCAAAATCCGTGTGCTGTGGCTTCCCATCACCTGATGCAAACGGATTGGGAAATGATCCTGTTCCTACCCGATTAATTGATCCAACAAAATAACCGTTGGCAATGGCAGCATTGTGGGCCTGTAAATTGAATTTGCATGAGCACAATCAAGTTAACTGGGGCCATGGTCCAGCGAGAAGCACAGTGACCAATATAAATTCATAGCAAAAGTTCATAAATCAAGCATAAGTAGGGATTTGTATGTACCTCAATTAGCCACATGAGTTTGCTAAGTTCACCAACGGTCGCAGAAGGGTTGAACACAATCTCAGCACCCTTCGAGCCAAATGCTAACTCCACGGATGGTGCCTCCCATAACAAATATTGACAGCGATCTTTCCTAAGCAGTCTCAAACAGAGTATGCCCAGTATTTTCTTCCATAGAGTAGGAATTTTCATTGAAATCTCCAACCCAGGGGATGTGGTTCTGCCAAATGCCATTATCAAGCTTTTCAACATGACAATTCAAAAGGGATACATCAAAGATAGAGGCCAGCAACATTTACACTTAACTTTCTATGCTTGCCTATAATATTCCAATTATTGCCTATAACTTCAGCAGTATTCTAGATACTCTCCCCGTGGTTTATATCCCTCTCAAGGATAGGATCGACAATCAACATGTTTCATTTTTTCGCTAGATCCTGAAGAAACCTTGTTGATTCCCCACCAGTAGGCTCTGCAAATTCACACCACCTCTTCTCTCCTGTACAAAAGGCAAATGGCATTATCCATGCTTCCTAGATTAAAATTTTTTCAGTAGTTGAACTTCAGTCTTTAAGTCCAAAAGGAGAAACCAAAATGCAGACCTAAAGCTGCATGCGGTGGCTAACCTGCAATAATAAGATGTTCACTTATGAAGCACTTGCAGAATCTATCATTGGTTTTACTTGTTGGGGTTTCATGAACCATGTATAGGTAAAAAAAAATTTTTAAAAAAAAAGGCAAAAACAAAGATGATATATTTTATATATGATTCTTCAAAGGCGTTGTTCGTGCGTTTTAATAAAAAATCTAAATATAAAAAGGGAGTTAAACTGTGACATCCTAGAATATCAGTCCTATTTGCAATTGAATAAATCGGGCATTTCATTGACACGCCTATAGTGCTATTCTCTGAGCTAATCGCTCATGAGATAACAAGATTATCTTGGGAAGTCATTAAGAGATTCTAATGTAATAGACTTGAGAATTTAACCAGAAATCGACTACTCGACCGTGCTCATCTGCAAAGATCATTATGGTACAGTTAAAAATTGATTAGAGATCAGAGATAGGTCAGTTTGATTGAGATGTGTGGCTAAACGTAGGTGAATCCACCAAATTACAAAATTCTCGTCGATCAATACTAGACTAATTTTTCTGTCGTTTTGGTACTCTGTGTTCGTATTTGAAATCTCGAGATTTTCACGACCACCAAGAGTCGCCAATGTATCGAAGAGGTTCATTATGGCTCGAAGAAAATTAACCACGGGTCATTTGCACCAAAAATTTCTAAAAGCTACTCCGTAGGCTAAGTTGCGCTAAAATCACACCAGATTGAAATTAACTGCGAATTTGAATCCGATTTCGTAAATTGAAAGTTCTATCATGTCATGAGTCATTTTAGGAATGTCAACTCATTCTCTGATTTTTTTTTTTTTTTTTACGAATTGAGATTTTTGGCGAAAATTCAATATAAGGCCGTTTTCGATTGAAAAATTTAGGGGACTGTTTTTGATCGTGTAATTGGGATGCAAGTTGGTTCTATTGACAAGGAAAAATGTCAATTTGATCGATGACTCGATGGTGGAATTTTTTAGGGCCAAATTGAATCAATTCAAGAGAGAATTGAAGAGGAATTGAGGGCAATGTTGCAAAATTCGTAGCCCCCCATAGACAACCACCTTTGGACCATCTCAATGGCTTATAGAGGAATATTAGTGAGCTGCAAGTGTGCTGAGGAAGCCAGCAACCAGTGGGACCAAGTCAAGGGGACAAGAGGATAGAGAGGGAGACCAAGTTAGCCCCCTCAAGCAAGGTTGAAGCCTCCAAAAACCAGAGAACCAAACTTAGCCCCTTCGAGCCGCCAGCACGCCGCCGTCGCACACCCGAGCTCGTCCCTACTTCTATGACATCCTGAATTTCAGGTTCTGATTTCGATTGGATAAGTTGGGCCTTTCATTGACACGCCTATAGTGCTTTTCTCTAAGATGGCCACTCATGAGATAACCGACCTATCAGGTGAAGCCATTAAGGGATTTTAACGGAATAGACTTGAAAATTTGACCAGGAATCGACTACTCGACCGTGCTAGTTTGCAAGGGTCATTGCGGCACAATTAAAAATCAATCAAAGACTAAGATAGGTCGATTCGCTTGAGGTGTGTGATCAAAGTGGGTGATTCCACCTGATTGCAAAATTCTCATCAATCAGAACTAGGCCGATTTTTTGTCATTTTGGATACCCTGTGCTGATAATTGAAACCCTAATATTTTCACGACCACCAATAATCGCCGATGCGTCGAAGTGGTATATTATGGCTTGAAGAAAATCGACCATGGGTCAATTGTACTAAAAATTCTTGAAAGCTACTTGATAGGTTAGGTCACGCTAAAATTGCGTCTGATTGAAATTAACCGCGAATTTGAATCCGATTTCAGAAATTGAAAGTTCTATCATGTCACGAGTCATTTTAGGAACACCGACTCATCTTTCAAGGAATTTTCGGCGAGTTCAGGATTTTCACGAAAAATTGATTCGAATGATTTGGAAAACGAATGGAAATTCGGATTGGCCAATTTTAAGGGATTTTTGGCCTCTGATGTGAACTACTTGGCGAAAGGAAGTTGGGTGGGCTTTTTCTTCAACAAAATTGGACCTCAATCGGAGATGTTTGTTCATAAATCGGATTCCAAGAAAAAGGAAACAGAATTCAGATTTGAGGGAAATTCGTGAGTTTGAGGGACTGTCTTATTTCGATCCTCAATTGGACTTTAAATTGTGCAAGTTGATGAAGAAATTGGCCCTGGGGTGACCAATTGACAAGTTGTTTGAAGTCGAGCTGAAATTAAGGATTAATAAAACTTTGTTTAAGATTTGTTTTAACTTCACAACCCCTCCCCTTGGTCCTACTCATACGCCCCCATCCGACTGCCTCTCTCTCTCTCTCCCTCGCGTATTTCTCTTCATCAGTCGACGGTCCCTTGCTTTGGTCTTTCATTTGTGTTGAATGTTGACCGATGGGCCCCCCCTCCTTCCCTTATCCATTTACATGTGTTCTCCCTTCTCTCTCTCCCTCTCTCTTAGCTGCTGCACGTTTCTTTTTCTTTTTCCCCTCACAGCCGACACACGCTTCATTCTTATCTTTAATTTATGGTTTTGTCTCTTCCCTTGATCTTCTTGCCAACCCACGATTTCGACGATTTTCCCCTGTCTCTTTCGGTTTTCTTTCATTTCATTCACCTACACATGTGCTACCCCCATCGACGCCCCCATCTGCGTCCATTTCTTCTTCGCCAACACCACCAAAGCACCATCCCACGTGTGGTTCACTCACCGCTTCTCCATCGAGCCCACCTATTCAGCCTTTTCTTCCAGCAAGTCGATGTCAACGGTTCCAGCTTCATCCTGGCCTTTTTGTTTGGGCAAAAGCCCAATTAACAGCTCCATTTCAGCAAGTTCAGTCGCCTCAACCTAGCCCGACTCATGGTTGTTTGAATCACGGCTTGTACCACCACCCACGGTTGTCAAATCTAGCCTGAGCCGTGCCCGAACCAGCCGTCGTTACGACACTTTGGCCCAATTTCAGAAGCTTTTTCCAACAAGGGTTATGGGCTTTGCGAGGCCATTTTTGGGCCCGTCCCAGCCCCGCTTGGCAGTCCCGCTTGGCAGTCCCGCTTTCAAGTTTATTGAGCCCCTCCGCGTCCCTGTCATTTTGATCTGAGTGGATCGTTAAATGGGTGAATTTAACTTACTAATCATCGCTTAATAGGTTAATGATGCTTAAAGATTGATTAGTTTAGACTAAGATTGGTTTAGCGGATAATTAGAATGATTTAGTGAATTAGTTAATTACCGATGCATGTTAGGTGGTTAGTTTTGTGTAATTAGCAAGTAGATAGACTCTAATATTTATGTAATGAGTCTCAGAATTTTTCAAGCCCATTCTAGCATATAATTAGGCTTTATGGGCCTAAGTATGCGTTTTTGGTATTTATTGGCATTATTTAATTAATTTCCGTAATTAATTAATTAATTAATTATTTTCTGGAAATTAGATAGGATAGTCGATGACCGGAATTTTATACTGATTGCAATGGTGTGATTTGTTTATTTAATTGAGCTTTAATTTGTGTTAATTATGTATGATTTGTATTTTATTAATTTTATTCCTAAATTTATTTAATTTTAGTAATTGATTGGAAAATTACCGAGCATTGGTCTACAGCGCCAAAAATATATTTTGGGACTGCCAAAGCTAGTGGGACATTTAAAAGTGAGAAAATATTATATTTTGGTTAAGACCGACCGTGTATCCACACACAAATATTTTTATCGGGAAGGACAAAAATGTTGATTTGATTAAATGATAATATTCCATACACTATAGCAGAGTGCGTGGCAGCTTTTGGCGACCATCTATAATATTCAGTACACTACAGCAATGTGCGTGATAGCTTCTGGCGAGCATATTCAGTACATTATAGCAATGTGCGTGGCAGCTTCTGGCGAGTTATACTAATTATTATCGGCTTATATTAAGCAGTTCTAGGTTTGATCGGACTTATAGGTAGTATTGATTGAGATGATTTGGGGGGGAGGTTGTGGTGACATGTGATCGACTGAGTCGATTGATCAATAATTCAATCCAATTGATTGATTTGATTGGATGATGTGATTGTGTATCTATAAGATATACTGACTTGCCAAAAAGAACAGAGACAAAGGTAAGACCTCCCATTCATGTTTGTACTTAGGCAGCCTTATGACATATTTTCTTCTTATTCGGGTCTTAGAAGGTTGAACTTGGTGAGACATTATCTCACTGGTTATTGTATAACCATTTTCAGGTCCTTAGATGATGTTGATAGAGGACTGGAAGCCCTAGAGTCTAGGAAGGTGGAGAACGAAAAATCGGCGAACATGTCTGCCTAGTGGGTCATAGGACAGTTCCCTTTTTGCTAAGCCGATATTTTTGTAAACAACCTAATATTGTGTATAAACCTGAAGTGTTTATAAAGGCTTGTTTTGTTTGTGATTTATTGTCCTACTTTTCTATCCCATATGGTTGTTATCTGGGGATTGATTTTTTGCTTCCACATACGCATTAAAATGAATGGATTAGTGACGCGTCCTAAGATGTTGCAATTTAATCGACTAAGGAGGGATGGGCACATGCTCGGAGAATCGGGGCGTGACATCCCCGTTTAAATGGTCTCAGAGCAGGTCGATAGTTGGAGTGATAAGGTGCAATAAGTCATGGAATAGTTAGTAGGAATGGCCTTTAATTCATACTGGTGCATGTCTATGATAGATGATTGGTAGCCTCTGTGACTCGGGGTAGAACGTCGACAATGATCAGTACCTGAGGTGGTTGAGAAAGAGCGCTAGCTTAGGCTAGTGTGAGTATAAAAGTACCACCGTAGGCCAATACTAGGGTTGTGGCACCAATCAATCCTAGGTTCGATGGGATCATTGAAGTGCTAGTGTTCCTTGCGAACTTATTAAGCCAGTAAGCTCAAGAACGAGCCACCGCTGTTGTCGCTGTCACTACCACTACCAATGTCGCAACCGTTGTTGTTGCCGCCCCTAGCGAGGTCCAACTTGGAATTGCGATTGGGGAACAAGCTACCACATCTGGGCAAGGTTTAGTCGGACAGAGATGGAAACCAGTTTTGAAAGGAGCCTATGACTGGAAAAAGTGTATTCTATTCCGCCCATCATGAAAGGTGGGATAGACAAGTCAGCATCAAATCAGGATGTAGTGTGTCGTGGAAGACAACATGAATCAGCCACATGCCATTTTATCCGAGTACATTGTCTAGTAATGTATGACGTGGGCCTGGCTGGGGGTCCTGTTATTCAGGAGTTTATATCCATACATGTTCGTCGGGATGGAGCGATGCGAGGGATGTTGCCGCCGCCACCGCCTGATGCACCGAGTTGGGTGTTAGGCCTGCACGTGACGAGTAGGAGCTGTTTCTTTTTGGGGATAGTTAGCCGACACTTATGATGGGGGTTGTTGCACGTGTGATGTTGAGGGTCAAGGTTTCTTTTGAGGTTTTAGGCTGGACGTGGCTAACTCCTAGCTTTTCCTTTTTGATGTACCGACCCAAAAGAAATCCCATCTTGAAAATATATATGTAAATAAAGTGTCGTGGCTTGTTTATAAAAATTATGGCGATTAGTGGTGTGTATTTGTATCATGGTTGGTAGGGGGAGAGACGGTGATGTTTTAATTTGCTTCGGCATAATGAGTCGCGCTGGGACCGTTTTGTTTTGTTTTTTGTTTTTAAAAAAGGTGTGTCTGTGAATTAGGACACTTCATCAAAGTAGAAAGGTGATAAGGTGTAACATTGGCGCTGGTGATGACTTGCGAAGGGTTCGGGTTGTCACAGGATCTTATTTGAGAAAGTTCGAAATTTGGTTTTCAAATCTAAGGTAGGCCACCTTTTGAATCGTATGACCACTCTCAGAATTGAGCCGAGAGTACAGATTAGAATCGAAACGCTTCTATGGACAGATTTAGAAATTCAGAAGATTCTATAAGGGAATGCGGATGAGAGGGAGGTTGATTTTCAAATTTTTGAAAACTGAATGCTAAGGTTCCAAGGACGATTGTGTGTAACTGATGATACAGAGATTAAAGAAGAGGTCTTATAGGAAGCTCATTGGAGCAACTTCAGCGTTGTCCAGACAGTATGAAGATAAGTCAGAATCTACATCATCGGGATTGGTAGATCGATATGAAGACAGATATCACTGACAGGTCGCAAGTGTCATATGTGCTAGCAAGTGAAAGCATGATTTTGCAAGTCGAAAGAACCTTTGTAATCTCCCGAGATCCCTGTGTAGAAGTGGGATCAGGTCAATGGATTTGGTGATAGGTCCACGAAGAAGTTAGTGCATTAATAATTTTATTTTGAGGAGTAATCAACAAATGGATGAAATCATCCCCTTTGTGACTGTGCGGAAAGATCTTGATTTGATTAAGCATGCAGAAGTGTAGGTGTGTCAAAAAGGTTCATCTGCTTAGAGCGTTGGTGTCAAAGTTAAATCAGGTCTAGACCAGGGGTTCCTAGTTCAGCATATCAATCAGGTGGTTCCTTTTGAGTCAGTACCGAGCAAAGTGTTCAAAACTTCAGTTGTTGGGTTGAGGTTAGAGAATGAAAGGTCACAAGCCCAGAGTTGGTTCATCAGTCAGTGGAGGTAGTTACAATTATCAAAGACAGATTAAAGATCACTTAGAGCCACCGGAAGAGTTATGTTGATAAGCGTCGAAGGTCATTGGAGTTCCAAGTTGGTGAGCACGTCTTTCTAAAGGTGTCACCGAGGAAAGGTACTTCCCACTTTGGCAGGAAAAGGAAACTGAGTCCGAGGTACGTAGGTCCCTTTGAGATTTTGAAAATAATAGGGACTCTGGCATGTCGTCTTACACTACTACCGAGGTTAGCATAAGTGCATGACGTCTTTCACGTGTCGATGTTAAGGAAGTATGAACCTGATCCAACACACGTTCTAAATTTTGAATAATTAGATGTGGATAACAAGGTGTCGTATGTTGAAAGCCTGGTTCAAATCGTGGATCGCAAGGAGCAGGTTTTGCACCCCATGACCATCTTGTTAGTCAAAATGGTCTAGCAACACCATGGCACTAAAGGAGCAACTTGGGAAACCGAAGATTCGATGAGATAATTATACCCCTACCTTTTTGCTTAGGATGTGTAATGGTTTAAATTTCATCATCGATTTTTCAATTCTATTTTCAATAAATTGAGACGGGCATTTCATTGGCACGTATGTAGTTCTTTTACCTGAACTGATCATTCATGGGATAACTAGTCTATCTGGTGAAGCTGTTAAGAAATTATAATGCATTGGACTCGAGAATTTGACTAGGAAACGACCTTTCGATCGAGTTAATCTACAAGGGTAATTACGACATAGTTAAAAATCGATTAGAGACCGGAGATAGGTTGACTTGATAGAGGCATGTGATCGAGTGTGGGTGATTCCACCAGATCGCACAATTCTTGTTGATTGGCATTGGGCCAGCTTTTCTGTTGTTTGGGTATCTTGTGTCCGTGTTTGAAACCTTGAGATTATCCCGACAACCGAGAGTCGCTAATGTGTCAAAGATGTACATTGTGGCTTGAATTGATCAACCACAGGTTAAATGCACGAAAATTTCTAGAAGCTACCTGGTAGATCAGGACGCGCTAATCTCATGCCAGAGTGAAATTAATCATGAATTGAGATTGAATTCAAAAATTGGAAGTCTGGGTGTGTCACAAATCATTTTACGAACATTGACTCATCTTCGTTAGATTTTTCATGTAATCAGAAGTTTTCAGCAATCAAATCAGAGAATGGCTAATTTGGCTCGAGAAATTAGTAGGCTTGCTTTTGGTCATGCTTTTGGGACTCAAGTTGGTTCTATGGTCAAGCGATTACGTAAATTGAAATGTGGTGATATTGGATTAATTTTATGGACTTCAATTTAATTCAATTGGAAGGAAATTGAATGAATTGTGTTGTACAAGATTTTGGAGAATTCATTCCACAGTGAAAAATGAAATTGAACCTATTGGAATAAGGTTGTAGAAGATTGGAGATAGTGGACTGTGACAT
Source organism: Eucalyptus grandis x Eucalyptus urophylla (assembly GCA_028830015.1). Lineage (NCBI taxonomy): Eukaryota > Viridiplantae > Streptophyta > Magnoliopsida > Myrtales > Myrtaceae > Eucalyptus > Eucalyptus grandis x Eucalyptus urophylla. Next base: position 25,408,788 of record CM054198.1, on the reverse strand, counting down.
CATTAAGTGAGGTCATGGTGGGGCTTGTGTGGCTAGGATCTTGACAAGTGGAGGGTGGATATTGGCTCTTGGAAAGGTGGGCTATCAACATCATCTTCAAACTTGGGAAGAGAAAGAGGAGAGATCCAGTTGTAGCAGCCATCCACCTGATCGGTCACCCTTTCGCTCGTTGTCACCGTCGTCGTCGCCGCCGAGCGTCGCCTGTGCGCCGCTCGCCGGTTAGCTCGCCTCTTCACTCCGCCTCAGCCTGTGTCTCCAGCCTTCATCCGCTATCCAGTAGCCGTCGTCCTGAGTTGCTGCCATCACTTGGGTCGCTAGAGACTCGCCGGAGCCGTCGCCTTGCCCGCACGAGCTACTGTCGTCCATCCCCACCAGTTTCGCGCACAACCGACCGTTGTGCAGCCCTCCGTTGGCCTCAACCAATAACAAGCAAAAATGGGTATCCTAGCCTGGTTTTGGCCCATTTTGGCTAGCTTCCCGACCCCGAATGCTTGGCCCGCTTTGAGGAAAGTTGTTCCCCTTGGCGTCCCCGTCATTTTGGTCCATTCGGCTCGCTAATCGGGTGAGTTTAGCTCACTAAATCTTGATTAAACGGTTAATGATGCCCTAAGTGCGCTTAGTTTAAGTTAAGTAAGTTTAGGTGGTTAGATTAGTTTATTTGGTTGAGGATTAGAATAGGGTGTTTAATTAAGTTAAAGTGTATTTAGTTTAACATTAAGTAGGCTTATTTTAAAATAAGCCTTGATGTGACATAATCGGTTTTATTTTTGATTTATTTAAATGTTTCGAAATTTTGGAATTGTTAATAATTTATTATATTCCGAAAATTATTTAAAAAATAAAAATAAAATTATTTATGACCTCAATTGCTCAAAATTTTGTGCTGATCACTACTGTGCATTTAGAATTTGAATTTAATGAATGGATGTGGCAAATTGAGTGTTGATTGTGATAAATATGGATTTTATTCATAAAAACCTAAGTGTCGGGTTTTGATGCAAAAATTGGATTTTAATGATTATATTAAATAGTGGTGTTTGAAAAAGTGAGATGCTGGCTTTTTGGTTCAAAATTAGCGTGCCCCCACACACATGAGTAATTTCTGGAATATTTTTAATATGAAGAAAAAATGGTCGAGATCACTATTTTAAGTGGAAGCATTGAGTGAAATGCAAAGTGTCCTGGGGTCGAGTATGATTTGGCCGCGTGATAATTAAGAGGAATCATCCTAGGCTGTTGAGCCGGACTTGCCCCTATATGGGATGGCCCTTACAATGGATGTGGGTCGCATAGAGGCTAGGCCAACTGGATCTATGCTTTGGGAATGCCGTTGATGTGGTGATGGAGCCATGCTTTAAGGGGGGAGGCAATGCCTGGCATTAATGCTAGTAGATAGCCGAACTGCAAGTGAGCTATGCCCTTGTGTGGCAGTGAATAATAATTGGAATGCTTGCTAAGTGCGATTGTGATTTATATGAAAGTGATGGCGTTCCAATTGTTTGAATTATTATTACTACCTGAGATTGTGTGATACAAATTGTGTTAATCTGCAGGAATGAATTCAGACGAGGTAAGTCTTTTATGTGATGTGGCTAGGCCACCCGGGGTGTATTTTCTTTCTAATAGAGGTTTAGGGGGTCGAACTTACTGAGATAATGTCTCACCTTATTGTGGACCAAAATTTTAGGTCCCTAGATAGCGGTTGTGGAGGACCCAAAGCCCTAAGTTTGGAAAGGTGGAAACTGAATGATCGACGAACGTGTCCTGCTAGTTGGTCTTAGGATAGTTTCCCTTTTGTCGAGCTGGTCTATTTTCTAGATAGCCTAGTTTTGTATTTAAACCTATGTATTTATAAATGAGTGTTTGGTATTGTGATTGATTGATTGCTTTTCTATCCCAAGTTAAATGTTGTTAGGGGATTTGTTTCGCTTCCACATGCGTAATAAAATGAATGGGTTGGCGACATATCCTGGGATGTCGCATATTTCATCGACCGCAGTGGGATGTGCACACGCTTGGGGTTCGGAGCGTGACACACGGCCTCGCCAAGGGCCAGCGACACTCCGGTGAGGTCACCAACTCTCGTTTGACCAGTCGTCGGTCATCCCAAGGCTGGCGACCAGCCACCTTGAAGAAGAAGAAGAAGAAGAAGAAGAAGAAGAAGAAGAAGAAAGGAAAAAAAGAAGAAGGAAAAACATCAATAAAATTATTTAAAAAAGTAAAAAAAAATTATTTGAAGTATAAATGGAGATTTTGCTATATATAGAATACATATTTAATTTATTATTCAGTATTTATATTTAAAGTTTATACCATAGTTTATTATTTACTATTTAATAAAAAATTGATTATTACTTAGTATAAATATAATTAATTAGTAGAATTTCTATAATTTAATAAAATTTTAGAATTGGAATATAAATTTCATGTAATTACCAAACGCATTTATATTTTTTTATTCCAGAATCAGAAATTTTATACAATTATCAAACACGTTGTTTTGCTCATAAATTGTTCCTAGGAACAAAGTTAAAATGAATCATTTCTGATCAGAATCTGTTTCCAGGAATAGAATCGTTATCAAACGTGCCTGAAGCAACGCTTTTCTACTTTTTGTTTCTGTTCCAAATTTGTTCTCGGGAACAAAAGTTTTAGCAAACGCGTTTATGTTCTTTTTTTGTTTTCCGAAACAAAAGAATAGAAGTTTTTGTTTCGGGGAATAGAAACAAAATAAACAAACAGGCCCTTAGAGTGTTATCTGTCTTGCAAAGAATCTAGTATTTCATTTAAGGACAAAACTCATTGACTTAAAGTATTATAAAATTCGTTAGTTTGTAGATGATGGGACATTGTCGAAGGAAAAGATTTTTGGTGCAGAAAAAGTAGCAGATATATTAACAAATGTTGTCACCACTGAGAAATTAAGGTTATGCATTACCTTAGTTGGCTTCCATGGTTAGTGATAGGGGGACCACGCCATTAGGACAAATTGGGCAACAATGATGAATGAAAACTATAAAAGATTATTGCCGCTTTAAAGATCAACCTCCAAGTGGGAGATTGATGGAATTGTGGAGTTTGATAAAAAAAAAAAAAAGAGTAGAATTCAAGTGTAGAAACAATTTGTTTTAAAAACACACTTCCCAGCAAGTCACCTATCTTGCTAATGACATACATGTAATTTTCTTGTTAATGCTGTACTCTAGAATCCTACTATATATTGGGGCAATATCTTTTATAGTTAAAAATGTTGAAGCTAGAAAACACTAGAGCTTGTAATGCTAATATTGATACTAACAGTGGAGAGATTGCCTAGTGTGGCACCATGATTTTTCACTTTTTGATTTCGGGAAATGTTTTCCATGTAAAAATTCTAGTTTGCTTTTCTTCTCTATTTTCCTCTTCAAGGAGTTGTGTTCCTAACATTTATGTGCCTTTACACTACACTTTGCACATACAACCTACGATTTAAAACCCTAATCGCATCAGGAAACTCATAGGAGGTACCAAACGGTGGAACCCATGTGGGGAATGACCCATGATCATCCCCTTTTGGTCTCACTCATTTTAAATAGTGATAAAGAGGACCGTTGATGCTAGTGTGGAGTGGAGAAAACTCTTGTGATCTAATTGGAATGGGGACCTTAAGTCTTTAAAACACCACCTTTTAACAAAACTCACAAGTACATCTGTGTGTCTATGTGATTGAAAAAAAAAATCCATCATCCATTGTAATTATGATTTCTCCTTTTACTTGCTAATTTTGGATTGAAATTTTCTTCTTCTTTAAAAAAAAAAATTCTTGGAAATCAATTGAATGCCTTAAGTGATCCAGGCTTATAATTGAAATTTTGAGCAATCACCCTTGATAGTGAAACTTCAATATAAATTTCAAACACCTCTGATTTAACCTTACAAAATAGATGGTTTTTTTTAAAATTTCAATTATGGGCTTAAATCACATTTTGTGGAGAAATTGTTCCAAGTCAATTATATTTTGGGGCACAAAAATTGAAATTACATTTTAAATGAAATTCTTTCATGTTCACATTTTGGAATTGAAATTCAAATTACTTTTTGCCTATTGATTTATTAAAACAAAAGTCACCTCCTTTTTGCGAGAGAAATCACAAATCAAAATTTCAAAATTGATGCCACATCGTGCATATGAAGCTTTTGGAATTGAACGGACATCCGATTGATAATTGCGGATTGATCTTTTAATGATGTTTCCTCTTATGATAAAATCTTGGCGAAATACCAAAATCCTATAATTAGGGATTATGGCACAGGTGTCGTTGCCTCAATTTCATTAGAATAGGAGGCACTTCTCATTAGCATAGTGATATTGTTGTTTTCTTACAGATTACGATGAGAATTGATTTTACACTTATCTATGCAATAGTTTCTTGTATTTTATCCATGTTTTTATTCTCATTAGCAAACATATTTTCCATTTTGGGTTTTTGAATGCAAGCCCAATTGCTGCTTTTTGTAAATTATGCAACTCACATTCTTGAGTAATAAAGTTTGATTTCATAAAGATCATCTTTCTTTAAAAGCACTTGAAGTGTTTCAAATTAACCCTTTGAATTGAACTTTCATGCTTTACCTTTAAAACGTTTTGAAAATGAGTTTCAAGAAAGACTTGTATAGAATTTTCTCTTTGCTTGATCACTTCCTCAAGTTAGGCTACAACATGATATTTGAGATGGTAAAAATGTTTATTGAGGCTAACAATACAACCTAGAGGGGGCTGAATAGGTTATTTTCAAACTTTGATAATCTTTTGCGGAAATAAGCTAATCACTAAGTAAAGATCACCTCGACTTGATGTTTAAGCAAATGTCTACTAATTGTGTGTTGAAGCATATAAGCATATAAGAAACAGTAGAGTCATGCCCCGAACTTTGAGCACACACACATACCTTGGTGGTCGATAAATTTGTGATGTCTTAGCATACATTGCCAACTCATTCATTTTAATGCATATGTGGAAGTGAATGATAAGCCCTGACAGCAACCAACATGGGACAGAAAAGTAGGAAACAATTTCAAATTGAAACAATTTTATGAACATCGGAGGCTTTGGGTCCTCCACAGCACCATTAGGAGGGTCAACTGTGCCCTCGCCTAGAGCAGCGTCAACTACCACAGTGAGGATCTCAAAACCCTGGAGGGGACCATCACTATATCCATTGAACCCAAGGCGAAACCACACTCTAAATCGATGAGGTACCTTTTGAGGTAGACCCTCATCGACCTAGACGGAACCCAAGGAGTATTGGTCTATAATCTATTGTGACTGGCTTCCGTTGTCCAGGGGCATCCTATATAGAGGCAACGTCCTACCGACGCATGTCGGGGATGGGTTCACTTAACCATCACACGATCAATCAATCCTGGCCAAGGACATTGTGCTTTGCACACAAATTCCCCAATCAAAATAATAAACCTAGCCTATTTTCTTCATATTAAAAATACTTGATAAAATAATTTTGTATGGGTACACGGTTAGTTTGAACCAAAAATGCGATATATTTATTTTCAAAAATCCCACTATTGAATATAGTACCTAAGAATTTTTTTGCGTTAAAAACTAACGTTCAGTATTTTCTGAGTAAAATACCAAAAATTCCCAATTTTAAAATAATTATTCAAAATCACAATCACCACTCAATTTGCACAAATTAACACTCAATTGCATAAACTAAGCACACCATTGCAATCGGCATTAATTTCGGTCACCGGCTATCCTGATATGATTTTCGAAAAATATTAAATACTTAAATAAATTACAAAATAATTAAATAATGCAATTTAAATTCAATAAATACTAACTTAGGCCGGAAATGTTAATCTAACCACCTAAACAGGCCTAGAAAATTATTGCACCTGTCTAGATAAATAGCACAATCTAATTAGCCCATAATTAATCTAATCTAACCATTTAACATGCATAAATAAGCAATTAAATCACTAATCTAATCTAACTAACCACATAACCCTTAATTAGCTTAAACTAAACAACCCCTAAGCATAATGAACTCCCTACGTAGAATTTAGCAAGTAAACCCACCGGATTTACAATTAAGTGAGTCCATGGCGACGATGACGTGAAGGTGAGCAACAACCAAGCCTGCGGTGACACCAATGGACGTTCGAACAGGCCATAAAATGGGCCACAAGCTCTCAGCTAGAGGTTGAGCTTTAGCCACTACTTGCTGCTGGAAGGGGAGGTCCAAGCGGTTGGTGTGAAAACGGCGAGGAGGTAGTGGCAGAGACTACGACAGGCGATGGCGGTGCTCGACGGTGGTTGGACGGCGACAAAGGAGCTCTGACGAGGCTTCAACAGCGACCGGGGCACGCGGGCGCATGGGCGCAAGTGGGCGAGATGGGCATGTGATGGACAGGCTTCGAGCGGCTACTCAAGCGGTGCGATGGTGCTGAACGGCGGCGGCAAGGGGGCGATTGACGGGCAGGGGATGTTGGCTAGTTCTCTCTGTAATTTTGAGCTCAAAACACTCTAAAATGGAGAAGAAGATGAGGTCTGCTGAAGCTTGAGGGGGCCACAAAATATTCCAAGTACTCAAGTTCTATGCCCCACTAGCCCTTGGCTGTCATCCTCAGCCATTTGCTCCTCTATGTCTTCCCAAACAAGCTTCCTAATGGGTCTAAATATGGCTGACCACCATGGCATACGAATTTGGACATTTCCCACTTCAATTTCACTTCAATTCCCCTCCGATTGAGTTCAAATTGGAGTCCAAAAATTTAGCCAAGGTGCCATCGTCCATCTCATGATTTTTCCTCGTCAATTGAACCAATTTGATAGCAAAAATGTGACAAAAAATGCCTCTCTAATTTTCCCGATCCAAAATAACGAAATTTGATTTTTTGGCCAAAAATCCCGATTTGCAAAAAAATCTTCGGAGGATGAGTCAACGTTCCTAAAATGAATTGTGACATGACAGAAATTTTAGGTTCAAATTCATAGTTAATCTCAATCTAACACGATTTTAGCATGACCTAACCTACCGGGTAGCTTTTAGGAATTTTTAGCACATTTGACCTATGGTCAATTATTTTCGAGTCACATTGTACATCTTCAACGCATTGACGACTCTCGGTTGTCGTGAAAATATTGAGATTTCAAATATGAGTATAAGGTACAGAAATGACAGAAAAGTCGGTCTAGTGCCATTCGACATAAATTTTGTAATAAGGTGGAATCATCCATACACTAATCACATATCTCTATCAAATCGACCTATCTCTAGTCTCTGATCGATTTTAATGGTGCCGTAATGACCCTTGCATATTAGCACGGTTGAGCAATCGATTCTTGGTCGAATTCTTAAGTCTATTGTGTTTAGATTCCTTAGTGGCTTTACTTGATAGATTAGTTATCCTGTAAGTGATCAACTCAGGGAAAATAACTATGGGCGCGTCGATGAAAAGCCTAACTCATTCAATCGAAAACAGAACCTGAAAATTAGGATGTCACAAGTAGCACACAAAGAGTTATAGTGGTTTGGCTTTACTCTTTAGCCTACGTCCACTCTTCGAACTAATAATCTTAAGACAGGCTGGATTTCACTAACAATCTGCTTAGAAAGTTACAACAAGCTAGCACAGATCCTTTACGTGATAGATCACACTATTTGGACTTAGTAGTTGCTCTAATACTTGTACACTTAATCCTTAGCACAATTGTTAAACATCATGACAATCAAAATGGTAGAACATAAAACTCTCAGCTAGAAACATCAATATGTAAGCTACTAGATCTTTTATATGTTGCACACTCTTTTTGGTCTTCAAGTCTTCTCTTTCATACTCTTCCTTAGACTATCTGTTAAGGTTGATTTAGAGAGGTAGATGACCATTGAAGAGGTTTCCATTGAGTTGTGTCCAAGAAGGTACTACCCATATTTCCCGAGACTTTTGTAGAGTAACAAAAATAGCAACTGCTACCGTCTCTCATTGTAGTTTCTAATTGACCTGTCATAAACTTTAGTTAATTTGCTACATGTTTTTTTTTTTTTTCCAATTTTGCAACTGTACAAATTCAGATCTTTTAACGACTCTTTAGTTGACCCATTGAACATCAACTAATGTAGTTGGTTGTTATATCACCATCAACTTAATCTTTATTGTTTCGACATAAACATCATCAGTACCTAATCTTTTAATTGACTGGTACTGTCTGCTATAACAAGACGTTTGCAAAACTTCTTTAATGGATCACGCCATGGATATTGTGTAATCCTTTTGGTCCATATATCTGCACATAACATAATATGTAATTTACTAAGAATAGTTTGGGCATCATCAAAATTACTTGAAGATATTTTCTTCAACAATCTCTCCCTTTTTATGACAAGTTGCATATGTGTAAGATAGGATCTCCTGAGTTGATCACTTACAGGATAACTAATATTTACAAAAATTAAAACAGGATCTCCTTAGGGTGTTTCGCTGTTACACTTTGGAGATATATATTCAGATGATTTTTATAGAGATAGGATGTGATTGCACAATCATAAACTAATTTAGGGATTAGAGAATAATAGTTGATTGCTCCCTATGGCTTGATGATGCACTCATATGCTCTCCTCGTCTTGGTGAGCAGTTTAATTTGATTAGCAAAATATTGTGAGATAAGTACTTAGCAAGTGAGTATATTAAATTACTTTTGGTAGTAAATGGTTGGGCAATATTCAATCATCATTAGCAGCAAACATTTGAGCTAAAACATACTTTTTAACATCAAGTAACTCCCCCCCCCCCTTTTGTTATCAATCAAAGAGAATGCAAAAGAGCATTAATAGTCAAATGATCAAATTCATTGAGGACTTGAGATAATGCAATACAAAAAGTTAGACTTAAACAATGAATTGAAAATGATAAAGCGGTAGGAGCAAAACAAGAGCACATTAAGATTTGAGAAAATTAGGTGTGAGGGCGTTTGCGCTATTGAGAGGAAGTGGGTTTTTTGAGTTCAATGGTCTTTAGTTTAGGGCATACAAGGTTGTAGCAATTGAGGCTGAGGATGGTATGCTTTACCTTGATCATGGACATCCTTTTTCATAGAGCAAAAGTTTTTGAGGTGAAGAGTTTTAAAGAGTTCAAAAAGAAAAATCCCATGTCATTCTAGGAAATCAAAATCATCATAACGATGAAGGATAATGACTTGATTGTAGAAGTGATGTTTCACATGTTGATGCACTAGTGATAGAAAGAAATTGGATTTGACTTTAAGGTCATTTTTAAAATCAAGAGTGGGTTCAAAATTTTCAAAATCTTGATTTTCACCATCTTCATGAAGTTTGTCTCTTGGGGCTTCTCCTGTTTCTTTGGCGGTTTCACTTCCTTTAGGCTGTGAAACAATTGGCTCAGATATAACTTTTTCTACTTTGACAATTTGCTTCCCTTTGTCTTTGGGATCAACAAATTCAGAGGTACCTTCCTCTTTGATTGAGGATTTTTTAGGAGAGGGTTTAGACACTGGAGATGGCTGAGAGGGTTGAGCATCAGAATGCAATGGTTTAGCGACTGGTTGATCTTGAGCGGTTAGTGCTTGTTTGAGCTGCAAGGTCTTTCAATAGATCTCCTAGGAGTGATTGTGCATGAGCCGATGGAGATGGAGCGGTTTAACAAGTGGTGCTATGGGTGGTATAGCACCTATGTCTTTCTCTACAAGCAATCATGATTTAGGGGTTTTTCTAACATGGGTTCCTTTTTCTATAGCATTGGCTAGCGGAGTGCTGGTAGTGGTTGATCCACTAGTTTGGGCCCCACCCTAACTTTGAGTAGCTTCCAGCGATTCCTCAAGTTGGGTGATCTCCTCCTTAGAGGTTTTGGATGCTTGGCCAGAGGTTCGTGAGGATTTCCTTATGACTTTGGAAGAAGGGCGAGTTTTGGGTGCCATGGGTTTGATTGAAAAGGTGAAAAGGTGTTTGTGTGTAGAAAAGATGAGAGGTTTCTATAGATACTATAGACTAAGAATGGGAGACTAGGCATGAGCAGTGAGTAAAAAGTGAATACTTACCCTCTATAAATAAGAGCAAAGTATTTCATAGAGAGAAAACTATTAGCCATTGTATCTTCAATGGTAGTTTTTCTTATCTGTAAGATTTTGTATTCAAATTTCAAGAATTAAATAAACAGTAAAAATTGAGTACGCAAATTCTATTACAACAGTCGGATCAACACTAGAGAGGGTATAGATGGTCAGAACGATAACAATTATAGTATTTATAACGGTAACTTTTTTGAATAATATAGTAGGTGCCTACCTGTCATTCTTATCGCACTTGATGTTTTCGACACAATTGATACATTACCTTTAGTGTTGTTATTCTAGAGCCTTGCATATTACTAATTCACCACGTATATACTTGAAAGCTGGTTTGTCCAATGGTTTTGTGAAAATGTCTGCTAATTGCTATTTTGACTCTACAAATTGTATGCAGATATCACCATTATTGACATGATCTCTAACAAAATGATATCTTACCTCAATATGTTTTGCTCGTAGATGTACGATTGGGTTTCTGGTTAGATTTATAGCACTTGTATTATCACATATGATGTGAATACTCTCTTCATTTTTTCCAAAAACCATGTAATTGTTGCTTCATCCAAATAAGTTAAAAACAATAGTTTCCGAAAGTAATATATTCAGCTTCGGTGGTTGAGAGAGCAACTAAATTTTGTTTTCTTTTTGAAAATCAAGAGATTAGTATGTTCCTAAGCAATTGACAAGTACTCGATGTACTCTTTCTGTAACATCCTAGATTTTCGATTCTACTTTCAATTGAATAAATCGAGCATTTCATTGATGCGCCTATAGTGCTATTTTCAGAGTTGATCACTTGTGAGATAACTAGACTACCTATGGAAGCCATTAAGGATTTTAAGGCAAATAGACTTGAGAATTAGACTAGGAATCGACTGCTCGACTGTATTCATCTGCCGAGATCATTATGGCCTAGTTAGCACAGACACGTTCAAAGGGCTTCTGTGTCGTGTCAGACACCCCGACACATGTTCGACACGTTTGGACATGCTCAGACACGCGGTCAACACGTGTAGGAGTTTCCGACTCGTGGTCAACTTTTTCCAACACGTGCATCGAAGCGTGTCCGGAGGGCGGATCTGCAGGTGCGAAGGAAAAAGGTTATGGAGGTGGAGGCAAGGGTGAGGGAGCTGAGGCGATGCTGTGAGTGACGGCGAGGGAGGGTTGCGACCACCGACTGCAACGCTAGAGAAGGCTTCGACCGCCGACTGCACCGAGAAGCCTTCTCGATCGTCTTAGTCGGCCGCGACCACCGACTACAACGCCGAGATGAAAAACCGTAACACTGGGATGGAGGGCTGGACGCGAGGCTACGACGGAAAAGGGAAGAACGGAGGTGAGGCAGCAACGAGAGAGGTGGAGACTGAGCAAAGGGAGAGGGAAAATAAGGTGATTGCTAGGGTTTTTGCCCTTTGGGCTGTTTTTATGGAGAAGAGAAAGGAGAGAGACGAGGCGTTGACGGCTTTTGGGGAAAGAAAGCCTCGTGCAAGGGAAAGAAAGCCTTGTGTAGGGGGAAGTGACAAGTGTAGGGTGGGTGGGTGGAGGTGGGGGAAGAAAATGTGTGCTAAATAAATGTGTGGGAACCATTTAACCCTAAAAAGAAATATTAAACATTAAATAACTTTATTATTACATGATAAGGCTAAAAAATAAATATATAGACAAGTTAAAAAGTTATTTCAAAAAATAAAAGCACTAGATATTAAATAATGATAAATTTTGATCATCATAGAAAAATATAAATTTATTTTGACTCTAATCTTTCATTAGTTATTTATTTCATCGATAGCTTTTGTTAAAGTAAAAAAATGTCTTTCCATTTTTTTATGAATAAATTTATTAATGTTGTTAGTATAGATTTATTATAGGCTCATTTTTATTGTTTATTTATTTATGAATTTGAATAAATTAATTTATATATAATAATTAATCATGTATATATATAAATATTTATTTAATATTTAACGTGTCGAAACGTGTCAGAATTCTCTACTTTTTGAGAAATTGCGTGTTGCGTGTCGTGTTGTGTCATGTCACGTGTCGCGTGTCGTGTGTTGGTGCTACCTAGATTACGGCATATACGTAAATCAATTATAGATCAGAGATAGGTTGGTTTGACTGAGATGAGTGGTTAAACGTGGGTGATCCCACTAAATTGCAAAATTCTCATCGATCAACACTACTTTGATTTTTCTATCGTTTTGGTACCTTGTGTCTGTATTTGAAACATCAATATTTTCACAACATTGGAGGGTCCCTAATGTGTCAAAGAGATCATTATGGCTCAAAGAAAATTGACCATGGTTCATTTGTACTAAAAAGTTATGAAAGTTATCCAGTAGTCTAGGTCACGCTAAAAATGCACCGGATTGAAATCAACCGTGAATTTGAATCCAACTTCAAAAATTGAAGGTTATGTCATTTTACAATAAATTCTAGGAATGTCGACTCAATCTCAGAAGATTTTTCTATAACTCAAGACGTTTTAGGAAAAATTCGTTCTAGGGCCGTTTTTGTCCAGAAAAAGCTAAGGATCGTTTTTTATCGTGAAATTGGGAAGCAAGTGGGATCAATTGGTGAGGAAAAATACCAATTGGATCGGTGAGATGTCAAGTGAATTTATTGAGGCTGAATTATGTAGAATCAAGCAAGAATTAGTGTCCAATTGGAAGGAAAATTAACTAAATTCGCATACCCCCATCCATGACCTTTTGACCACTTCAATTGGGCTTCTAGAAGTGAGCATTGGTGGCTGATTTGTAGCCAAGGGACTAGCTGGTGGTGGGAGACCAAGAAAATGAGGCCAAACCGATCAAGGGGACCAAAGTGGCCCACCCTCATCCAAACTGGTCCCCTCCCCCCCTTCAAGCAGTCGTGCAAGCCCTCCTCCTCTCTCCTCCTTGTCGTTTGATGTAGTAGCCACCCAGGAGCACCGCATGAACCAGTCGGCAGCCCGTTCAACCGCATGGAAGCCTAGCGTTGCTGTCTCTACTAGTCGGAGACACGGCAAGCCCACGTGAGCCGCGCGTTTTTCCGTCGTCCTAGCTTAGTTGTTGGGTCCTTCTCACCGTCCCACATATTGCCGAACTCGTTTGGAAGCCGCCGGAGGCCTGCCGAGTCCCGCTTGGCCCAGAAACTAGTCCCCTCTACCTTCGTCGATCCTTGCCGCCCATTTCCAGCCTTGTTTCTTTATTTTGCAACCAAGAACAAAAGCTTTCCAAGTGGGTTTTCCAGTGGCTGTTAGGCCCATTTTGAGGTAGTTTCGGACCTCAGTTGCCAAGCCCGCTTTCGAGAGAATTGTTCCCCGTTGCGTCCCCGTCGATTTGAACCGACTGACTCACCGAACAAGTGAGTTTAACTCAGTAATCCTTGCTTAGTAGGTTAATTGTGCTTAGAGGTTAATTAGTTTAGGTTAAGATGGATTATGTGGTTAGATTAGATTAAGTTAGTGAATTTAATTAATTACCATTGCAATTATTGAGTAAATAGACTTTAATATTTATTTAACGAGTCTCGAAAATTTTCCGGGCCCGTTCTGGCATATAATTAGGCATTACGGGCCTAAGTATGCATTTATTGCATTTATTTAATATTTTTGTAATTATTTATTTATTTATTTATTTTCCGGAAATTAAACTAGGATGGTCGGTGACTGGAAAATTACACTAATTGCAGCGATGTGATCTGTTTATTTAATTGAGTACCTGATTGTGTAAATTGATTATGATTAGTGTTTGTGGGTTTTAATTTCCAAAAAAAAAGGATAATTGTGGTAATTAAGTGAAAAATTACCGGGTGTCGGTTTACAGTGCCAAAAATCTATTTTGGGACTGCTGAAAAATAATGGAAGGTTAGAAAGTGAAAACCTTATATTTTGGCTATGGCTAGCCATGTACCCACACACGTGTATTTTTATTAAGTATGATAAAAAGGGTAAAATTGATCGTCATCTTGAACAATATACTATAACAGCTTGAAGATTCGTATGTCATCTTAGAGAATGGACATTATACTATTATAACTCGATGACTCCCTTGTCATTTTGCGAAATAATTGCATGTATACCAGCTCGGTGACTCTATATGTCATCTTGGAGATAGGACGGTATGACTTCTTAGCTCGGTGATTCTATATGTTATCTTAGAGATATGATGGTATGACTTATCATCTCGGTGACTTTATATGTCATCTTGGAGATAGGATGGTATGAGTTATCAGCTCAGTGATTCTATATGTCATATTGAGAAGGAATTGCTTGTATATCGGCTTAGTGACTCTATATGTCATCTTGGAGATAGGACGATATGATTTAACACCTCGATGACCCTATATGTCATCTTGAAAAAAAAATGGTATGTTATAACAACTTGATGACTCTATATGTCGTCTTGGAGATAGAACGTTATGCATAGGTATGTTATAATGGCTCGATTGTAGCATCCCAAAATTCATGGCAACCTCTAGATACATTAAGGTCTATGAATAGGTGATGGAAGTACCATCAAGTTGTATTGTAGCCATTTGATCCATCATTTGCAATAAGATTTATGGCCAAGTTTTTAGTGGATAATTATTTGATAGGAAAGAAAATTATATCATTGGCCATGTGTTTTATAAATTGAAATTTATGGATTTGTGATTACAAGTTTTATGGCCTTATGAATTTATAATTTGATATTTATAAGAGAGAATTAAGGTAAATTACTAAAAGTAAACATGGACTCAATTAAGAAAATTTTGGGCCATTTAAGTTTGGACTTTAGGCCCAAGAGTGTTGAGCCTAATGTGGGCCAAAAGGCTAGCCCATGAAGCCCCATTGGGCCGTCGACCAAGCTGGCCCCAAGCCCAGCCGGATGAAGCCCTCTTGCATGGAAAAATGCCAAGTGTCCCTTCCTAGTAGCCAAGTGTAGCAAGCCATGCATAATCAAATGATGGCTAATGATGATGGGAAGGAAATTAGAGAGTGAGGGGGGCAGATTAAGCGAGAGAAAGAGGAGAGGAAGAGAGAGAGTCGTCCAAGAGAAAGAGGAGAGAAAGAGAGAAAGGAAAGGAAGAGAGAAAGAGGCCGTGCGTGTGAGAGGAAGAGGGAGGTCCATCCGTAGATCGTCTGCCTAGCTCGCCACCATTCGTTCGCCGCCTTGCCCGCTATTTTGAGCTTAAATTCAAGGCAAGTAGAGTCCTAAAACCTACCATTTGCTTGCTTTTTGTGTGTGTAGAAGATGGTGAATTTTGGTTGTGTTAGATGTGATGAAAGGTCGAAGCTATGGGGAGAAATTCGTTGGCCTAGTATGCTGTTTTCTGGAAAAACCAGTCCGACCCTCCACGAGTTTGTGAGCTGCATGCGACTTTTTAGTTGGAATCTTGCTTCAATCTCTCCATGAAAGTTGTAGAGAAAATCTTGAGAAATAACATGCTACAATTTGAGACAAAACGGGCAAGGATTTTCTGGTGAAACGATTTTCCTTTGGAGAGATTAGATCTGGAATTTGTTGTGCTGACCTTTAGTGATTTTCGTGGACTGTAAAGTAGTTTTCTTGCGAAAATCTTACTTTGAGTTCTTAATGAAAGTTGTAATGTACTTTTTGGGGTAAAATATATCAAAAATTTAGAGGAAATGAACAAAATTAGGACGGTGAAATCGGTGTCCTTTGAAGAAACTGGATCTGGGAAAACGCTACCTCGACCTAGTATGATTCTGTGATTTTTATAAAATCATACAGTTATAGTTTGATCATGTGTCCTTAATGAAAGTTGTAGATAATATTATTTGGTATAACATACTGAAAATTTAGAAGAAACGGAGATATGTGGATTGGTGAAACGAGTGAAAGAAGATAACCTGAAAAAACGACACCGAGAACAGGAGGAATTAATCATCTATATCTGTTAAGCGAGAGAGATTTGGGGTTCGATTTCTTCATGAGATATTTACCTTCAGGATTTGTCTATAACATATCAAAATTTCAGAATTTTTGGAGTTTAATTGGATACTTAATTTAAATTACTTCCGAAACTGTGCAAGCTGAAGTGTTAAAATTTTAAAGACTGTGATGCATGGACTGTACTATTTTGTGTGAGATTCTTTTGGTATGGTGTTTTTTATGAGATATCTGCCTTTAGGTCTCATCTATAATGTGTCAAGTTTTCAGAATTTATTTATAACATTTACTAATTTTTCTAGAGTTTTAACCAAAGGAGTGTATTCTGTTTTATCTAAAAAAATTGATGTGTTTTCATAAATAAATGAATTTTTCCATGTGATGCAATGCTTTGAGTGGTTGATCTTGCTGCATATGTGATGACATATGGCATGTTATATGGTATCAAAAAGCTGGTTGAGACTCTTGATATTGATGCATCAAATGCCATGTTGAAATTGAGATTCGTATGTGAATATATATTAAGATAATAACAAGACCGTCGGAGGTGTGAGCAACTGATGCCTCGGGAGTTTCAAGATGCCCGGAGTGTGGGTGCCGGATGCCCGAAGTGTGTGTGCTGGATGTCCTCGGGAGTTTCGGGATGCCCGGAGGTGTGTGCCGGAAGCCTCGGAGGTGTGTGCCGGGGGGATACCTTGTGATTCTAGTTGGGGTACGAGATGCCCGGAGTGTGTGTGTCGGATGCCCGGAGATGTGTGCCGGAGGTTCCTCGTGATGCCAAGTTGGATGCGAGCAATAAATTGAGGGATGTAAACACTGGTCCCTGGAATGATTAAAAAAAAAAATTGAGACTCTATCATGCGCATGGATGTGTACATATGGCATGGTGATATATGCATGACTGCTTGATGATAAGTGCATGGTGGTATATGCACTTATGGCATGGTCATTATATGCATGACTGCTTGATGATAAGTGCATGGTGGTATATGCACGTATGGCATGGTGATATATGCATAGCTGCAAGGTAAGGTATGCTTGAATGCATGAATGATATGTGTTTTATTCATGATACCTTGATTGCTCTATTTGATGCACTGTGTAGTGTGGCGGATCTTTACTGCTGAGTGGTTGTACTCACCCCTTTTGGGGATTAACATTTCATATTAGAAAGATGCCTCTTTCACCAGTTGTGTGTGATACCTTTTATGGCCTACCTACTGACGTTGAGGTGGAGTGCATCGAGCATTCCTATATTAGTATACCTGGTCTAGAGTATGTCCGAGTTTGAGTATTGGTGATGTATGACGTGGGTTCAACTAATTGCCCTATCATCCAAGAGTTTTTGTCCATTTACATTTGATGCAATGGGGTGATGCTAGGGATGTTGCTGCTACCACCGCTCAATGCACCGGGTTAGGTGTGATGGCACGTAGGACTAGTGGGAGTCGACGCTTTCTTTTTCGGGATAGCCACCATGTTTCGTATAGGGTCGAGTTCTCTTTTGGGTATAGCCAAGTATAGTTAAAAATCTTGGCCTTTTTGTTGTATCGACCTGAATGTCCATCATGAAAATATAAATAAAAGTGTATTGGCTTTGTCTTTTCTTCTGGTGCGTAGTTGGTGTGCATTGCATTATTGTTATTGGAGGGAGAGATGGTGAAAATTGTTTATGCTTCCACTGATGAACTGCGCTAGGACCTTTACAAAAAAAAAAAAGGAAAAGTATTCTACTGATCAACCCTTATGAACTATGGTTTCACTTAAATTAAAAAGTTACCTTACTGGTATATAGTATGATGAGTGACAAGAAATTTGAGGCGACCCTAATGGATTGGGGGCCGTCGAGGGGTGCCACATCGATGACTCTATATATCGTCTTGGAGATATAACGTTATGCATACCCGTTCAGTGGCTCTATATGTCATCTGAAGATAGGATAGTACTGTCTATATTTCACTTTGATTGGGGAATCCTAGATTTTGATCGGATTCATAGATAGTATCGAATGGGCCAACCAAGAGAAGGTAGTGATGACATGTAATCGATTGGGTCAATTGATCGATGAGTCGATCCGATTGATTGGATGATGTGATTATCAGTATTAATGATTAAACTGACTTACAAGAAGGAACTGAGGCCAAGGTAATTCATTTGACACCTACGTGTGCTTAGGCAACCCCTAGGGCATAATTTTCTTCCTAATCGGGTCTTAGAGGGTCGAACTTACTGAGACATTATCTCACTAGTTATTGTATAGCCATTTTTAGGTCCTTAGTGGAAGTTAGTGGAGGACAGGAAGCCCTAAAGTCTGGGAAGGTGGAGATTGAAGAATCGGCAAACTTGTTTGGCTAGTTAGTCATAGGACAGTTCCTTTTTAGTTAAGCCGATATTTTTGTAAATGACCTAATGTTGTGAATAAACATGTTTATTAGAAAAGGTTTGTTTTAGGTTGAAAAACTTGTGGCCTTACTTTCCTATCCCATTGTTTTATTGTCTGTGGATTTATATTTGCTTTCGCATGCGTATATTAACATGAATTAGTTGGCAATGCGTCTTGGGACATCGCTATTATATCGACCAAGTAGAGATGGGCACGGGTCCGGAGGATCGAGACGTGACACTTTTTGTCTAATTTACAACCTGCAAAGTTAGCATCTGAATATCCAAGTAACATTAAATTTGTATTTGTAGGATACTAGATCCTTAACTTTTGTGTGGAACCAATGTATGTAATAATTATTTTGACAGCTAATAAATGCGATTCTTTTTTATCTGATTGGAATTGAGCACATAAACAAGTGTTAAATAAAATATCAAGTTTAGATGCTATTACGTATGGATGCAAACCTATCATACTTCTAGACTGAATTTCATTACTGTTTCTTTCGCATACTTCTCTTGATGTATATAAAGGTGCCTTCAGGAGATTCCTTGATTTGGAGTCTGAGTAAGAAATTTAGTTCACCAATCAAGCATATCTTGAATTCACTTTTCATCATTTTTGCAAAGTCCTTGCATGTCATGTTATTAGCAGATCCAATAATTATATCATCAACGTATATTTGAACAATAAGTAAATCTTTTCCTCTTCTCTTAATAAAGGGAGTGGTGTCTACCTTACTCTTATCAATTTCATGATTTATCAATAAATTATTTAATTTTTCATACCAAGCTCTTGGTGCTTGCTTTAGTCCATAGAGTACTTTCTTGATATGATAAACATCATCAAATCTTCTTATTTCTTCAAACCCTAGTGGTTGCTCAACATACACCATTTCTTTGATATAGCCATTCAAAAGTGCACTTTTGACATCCATTTGATATGGTATGGAATTATGAAAGCAGGCATAAGCTAATAACAAATGTATAGCTTCTAATCTAGCAAGAGGGGTATAAGTTTCTTTTGTATAGCCATTTTCAGGTCCTTAGAGGAAGTTAGTGGAGGATGGAAAGCCCTAAAGTTTGGGAAGGTGGAGATCGAAGAATCGGCAAACCTGTCTAGCTAGTTAGTCATAGGATAGTTTTTTTTGGTAAAGGTTAGTCATAGGATAGTTCATTTTTAGTTAAGCCGATATTTTTGTAAATGACCTAATGTTGTGAATAAACCTGCTTATTAGAAAAGGTTTGTTTTAGGTTGAAAAACTGGTGGCCTTACTTTCCCATCCCATTGTTTTATTGTCTGTGGATTTATACCTGCTTTTACATGCGTATATTAACATGAATGGTCGGCGATGCGTCCTGGGACATCACTATTATATCGACCAAGTAGAGATGGGCACCGGTTCGAAGGATCGAGACATGTCACTTTTTGTCTATTTTACAACCTACAAAGTTAGCATCCGAATATCCAAGTAACATAAAATTTGTATTTTTAGGATACTAGATCCTTAACTTTTGTGTGGAACCAATGTATGTAATAATTATTTCGATAGCTAATAAATGCGATTCTTTTTTATTTGATTGGAATTGAGCACATAAACAATTAAATAAAATATCAAGTTTAGATGCTATTAGATATGGAAGCAAACCTATCATACTTCTATGTAGTTTATGGTTGATAGACTTACCTTTTTTTGTCTCTATCCAGTTTGATGGAGCATGACATGGGTGTCTCGATTTTTCTTGCATCCTTCCAGACTGAATTTCTTTACTGTTTCTTTTGCATACTTCTCTTGATGTATATAAAGGTGCCTTCAGGAGATTGCTTGATTTGGAGTCTAAGTAAGAAATTCAGTTCACCAATCAAGCGTATCTTGAATTAACTTTTCATCATTTTTGCAAAGTCCTTGCACATCACGTCATTAGCAGATCCAATAATTATATCATCAACATATATTTGAACAATAAATATATCTTTTCCTCTTCTCTTAATAAAGAGAGTGGTGTCTACCTTACTCTTATCAATTTCATGATTGATCAATAAATTATTTAATTTTTCATACCAAGCTCTTGGTGCTTGCTTTAGTCCATAGAGTACTTTCTTGAGATGATAAACATCATCAAATCTTCTTATTTCTTCAAACCCTAGTGGTTGCTCAACATACACCATTTCTTTGATATAGCCATTCAAAAGTGCACTTTTGACATCCATTTGATATAGTATGAAATTATGAAAGCAGGCATAAGCTAATAACAAATGTATAGCTCCTAATCTGGCAAAAGGGGTATAAGTTTCATTGAAATCAATACATTCTTCCTGTAAGTACCCTTTAACAATGAGTCTTGCTTTGTTTTGTACAACATTACCTTTTTTGTCAAGTTTGTTTCTGAATATCCATTTGGTTCTATTGTAGTCTGATTTTTGGGTCTTGCAACTAGTTTCCAAATATCATTGACTTCAAATTGATGCAATTCTTCTTGTATGGCTTCAATCTAGCTTTCATCCTTGAGAGCATTTCTGACTTCTTTGGATTCAAATTGAGATATAAGAGATAAGGATTTTATCATATCTTTGAGAGATGATCTTGTTTTTGATACATTCATCCACTTTCCCTACTACCTGCTTTTTAGGATCTTCAATCTTGAATCTCCAATCTTTGGAAGGTTAATATTGATTTGAAAGATTAGCTGAAGGTTGTGGTTGTTGCTGTTTATGAGCAACTGGTGCAGATATATGTATGACATCTTCATAATCATCAGTTTGTGCTCCCTTTTAATCATCCATGAATTTTAAATTTATGGATTCTTCCATTATCTTCGAATCTTTGTTAAATACTCGATAGGCTTTACTTGTGGTTGAATATCCAAGAAATATGCCTTTGCTAACTCGTAAATCAAACTTTCCAATGTTGTCATTTGCATTCTTTAGAATGAAAAATTTGCACTTGAATACATGAAAGTAGTGCAAAGTAGGTTTTCTTCTTTTTTATACCTCATATGGAGTCTTTTCTACCATGGGTCTTAACAATACTTTGTTGAGAGTATAGCATGAGGTGGCAATAGCTTCAACCCAAAATTAAGTAGGTGCATTACTTTTGATCAGTATTATTCATGCCATCTCTTGTAGTGTTTGATTTCTTCTTTCAACTACTCCATTTTGTTGAGGAGTAAGCCGTGGAAAAGTTGTGTTCCACTCTATTTTGATCATAGTATTCAGCAAAGCTTTGGTTGTTGAATTCTCCACCATGGTCTATTATAATAGTGGTGATGATGTATCCTTTCTTCTTTTGATTTTGTCGAGCAAATTTCTCAAAGGAGTGAAGTACCTCATTCTTATGTGATAGGAATATTACCCAAGTGAATCTTGAGTAGTCGTCATTGTAATTAAATAGTATTATCTTTCTCACAGACTAGCTGTTCATCTTGGTCCAAAAAGTTCATAAGCATATGTCAGTAGCATTGGCTTTGGTAGATCTAAAAGAATTTCTTACTTGTTTACCCAATGTACACGCAGTACATTTATCACACTTACTGTAATTGATCTTTGGTAAACCGCGAACTATATCTTTGGAAGATATTTTTTGAATCTCTTTGCATTAAAATGACCTAATTTCTTGTGCCATAGATCACGTTCTTCCTTGATAGACATTAAAGAATATGATTCCTCAAAGTTGATGTCTAGTAGGTATATGTTGCCATACCTATTTCTAGTGAATTTTTGTCATTTGTCTTTGCTGGTGCCTATACACTTACTGTGACATCCTGAAATTCGAACCCGTTTTGATAAAGTGAAATGGGCATTTCGTCAACGTGCCTATGGCCCTTTTTCTCTGAGCTGATCACTCACGAGTTAACTAACCTATTGGGTAAAGCCGTTAAGAGATGTATCAGCTGTAAAATCCCTAAAAGCTACCTAATTGATTGGATTGGGCTAAAATCACGTCTGATTGATTTTTAACAACGAAATTGAATTCGATTTCGGGAATCGAATTTTAAGCGCGTTATAATTCTTATTTTTAGGATCCTGTCTCATTGTCCGTCAAATTGTTGACGAGTTCGAAATTTCAATAAAGAAATTATCGGAAGAAAATTGAAGACCAAAAGAAAATAGAAAGGGAAAGAGAAAAGAAAAGAAAAGAAAAAAATAAGACCATCTGGTGTTATATTTTATGTTATTTCTTTTCTCTTTTTTCTCTCTCTTCTCTCTCCTCTCCCCTCCCCCTCATGCGAATCCCTCCCCACCGAACACCCCCCTTGCCAATTTGAAATTGGCTTCTCTTATCTCTCTCTCTATTTTGACTAGTCAAAAGAAAAACCCCTTCTTCTTATCTCTTCTTTCTCTCTCTTCTCTCTTCTTCCCCACTCCTCGTGACCGAGCCCTCCTTCTGCTTCTTCTTTCTTCTTCGTGTGAAGCCAGCGGACAGAAGCGGAGGAGCTCACCGAAGTCGTCATCGCCCGCACCGCCGCTCGGATGTCCACCGATTGCCGCCGTCCGCGCGTCCCCGCGTCTGCAGCTCACTGCCGTCCCTCCCTCATGCGATTCCAGCCGCTGCCCAGCCTTGTTCGGCCAGCTCAGGCTGTGGCCTGACCCCCTCCGGCCACCGTTCGGCCTCACCGGAGCTCCGCTCACTCTCCCGACCACTTGCCGCCACCAACCCTCTCTCTTTCTCTCTGTTTTGTAGCCGAACCAGCAAACTCGCAAGTGGGTTTCCAGCCGGTTCGTGGGCCATTTTGGGCCATTTCCGGGCCTCGGACCTGAGACTCGCTTTGGCGTTTATCGTTCCTCGCGTCGTCCCCATCGGATTGATCCAATTTGTGCACGATTCCAGTGAGTAATCTCACTATTCCCGGATTACTTGGCTAATTATGCTTAAGGTTGGTTTAGTTTTAATTAATTATGTTTAGGTTGTTAGATTAGAATAAATTAGCAATTCTTAGTCAATTGTGATGCGATTTAGATAAATTGATTGTGCAATTAGCAAGTAGACGTGGTCTACTAATTATTAGAAGTGCCTCAGGATTTTTCCCGACCCTTAATGGGCTCCAATTAGGCTTTTCAGGCCTAAGTGGAATTTTTAGTATTTAAATATTAATTTTCGGAATTAAATTAAATAATTATTTATTTTCCGAAAATTCAACTGAGATGGTCCGGAACCGAAATTTTATGCTAATGATTGTGGTGAAGTCCGTTTATTTAATCGGGCTTTATTTTGAGCTAAATTGAATTGTTAATATTAATTATTTAATTTTCAAAATTAATAAATTAATTAATTACTTTTTGGAAATTAAGATTTTGATGGCCGACTTCCGAAATCTTGTGCTGATCGTCGTGGCGCAGTCTGTTTATTTATTTGAGCTCCACGTTGTATGGAATTGAATAAATTGTGATATTTTAGGGATTTACCCTAAATTGATTGGAATTGATTGAGATTGAATTGTTGATTGGTAAATGGCCAAGTATGTTATTAAGCATTTATAATGCTTTGTTGAGTTGATTTAATTATTTGATTGAGAAATTGTTGGGCATTGGTTGTCGGTATTGAAAGTAGATTGGTAATCACTTGAAAGAGGACACGTGGGCTTAGTGAATTGCAATATCACCTGGAGAATGCACGTGAATACAGTGGTTGAATATGTCACCTTGGCGAAAAGGTCGCCTGAGAGAATGCACATGACTCGGAGACTCGGTATGTCATCCTGGAGAATGCACGTGACTCGGTGACAGAGTTTGGCATCTAAAAGGGCACGTGGGCTCGGTGAATTGATGCATCACTTTGGTGAGATAGCACCTAAGAGAATGCACGTGGGCCCAGGCATCTAAAAGGGCACGTGGGCTCGGTGAATTGATGCATCACTTTGGTGAGATAGCACCTAAGAGAATGCATGTGGGCCCAAGCATCTAAAAGGGCACGTGGGCTCGGTGAATTGATGCATCACTTTGGTGAGATAGCACCTAAGAGAAAGCACGTGGGCCCGGGCATCGTAAAAAGGACACGTGGCTCAGTGATCTGATGCGTCACCTTGGCAATTGAGTGCCTTAGAGAATGCACGTGGGTCCAGTATTTGAGAATAGCATCTAAAAGGGCATGTGGCTCGGTGACTTGATGTATCACTTTGGCGAAGAGGTCGCCTTAGAGAATGCACGTGGGCCCAAGGTTCGAGGCACGTGGACTCAGAGACTTGGAATGCCGTCCTAGAGAACGCACGTGGCCTAGCTTTTAGATACTCCTCTGTGGAGAATGATTTGTATGACATGTAATTGACTGGTTCGGTTTGTTTGAAGTAAATGGGTACCTATTGTGAATTGTGCTGACTTGCAGGTGAGATCTGAGGCCAAGGTAAGTCCTCTGCCCTGTACGTGTT
Organism: Eucalyptus grandis x Eucalyptus urophylla; assembly: GCA_028830015.1. Taxonomy (NCBI): domain Eukaryota; kingdom Viridiplantae; phylum Streptophyta; class Magnoliopsida; order Myrtales; family Myrtaceae; genus Eucalyptus; species Eucalyptus grandis x Eucalyptus urophylla. The sequence goes on along the minus strand of CM054198.1, from coordinate 25,384,080 downwards.
TAGGCAGCCTATAGTATAATGGTTTACTAATCGGGCTTAGTGGAGTAGAACTCGCTGAGACGTAGCCTCATCCCGGTTTGGGGAAATCATTTCAGGACCCCAATGAGGAGCTGAGGAGGAGAAGTCTATGAAGGAGAACTCGGAAGTGAGATTTGAGGAGAAGGATTTTTGGAAGAAGAAGATAGCCCCGAGAGGGGCCTTGAGTATGGCCTCGATGGATTGAGATCCTATCTTCTTTTGAGATCTCCATTTTGATGTGAATAGTTATGAAGTGATTTGTGTTTTGTATAAAAGTTTGGTTATAAATTTCAATATGAAAAATATGGCCCTGCTTTTCTATCCCATCGTTTTATTGTTTGTGGATTTTAACTGCTTCCGCATGTGCTTAATAAATGAAAGGGTCGGCGATACATAGTCCTGGGATATCGCATTATAAAATTGACCAAGTTGAAGGATGTGTGCACGCCCAAGGATCGAGGGGTGACATCTAGTTTAAGTGGTATCAGAGCAAAGTTCGAGATTGGAGTGATAAGGAGCGTTGACCATGGGATAGTTAGTAGGAAAGGCCTTTAAATTCATGCTGGTGCATGTTTGTGTTAGCTGAATGCTAAAATTGTTTATTGTGTGTGGATCGCTCACCTTCTAATCCAGTGTGGGTTTGGAAGACAGGTTGCAGTGTAAGACTGAACCATGAGCGAATAGGAGTTGAGAACTCCTAGTGAGAGGACAATGTCCTTTGTGACTCGGGATAAAGCACCGACAAAGGTTGGTACCCGAGGTGGTTGTGGCAGAGTGTTGGCTCTGGCCAGCTCGAGTGTAAGAGTACCACTGCAGGTTGGTACTAGTATAGCAGCGTCAAATGATCCTAAGTTTGGCAAGATCATTCTGATGCTAGTGTTCCTTGGGAACTGGAAGAGCTAGCAGGCTTAAGATTGAGCCACCGTCAGTGTTGCAACCGCCGTTGTTACCTCACCTGCTGAGATCCAGAGTGGAGATGTGATCCAGGAGCGAGTCATTGCATTTGAGCCGAGGTATAGATTCAGTTCAGGCAGAAATGGAAATCGGTCAATGAAAAGACCGAGGTTGAGAGAAAAGCATTCTATTCCACTCACGAGGAAGGATGGAGTAGTCAAGTCAGCACCGAGTCAAATAGATCAGGTTGTTTTCGAATGTGATGATGGAGATCGGTATTATGTCCTTCCAAGGATGCGAAATTGTTTGGAGTATAGCCAACAGGGATATCTAGTCGGGAGTGGTCCTAACAGAATGATGGGGCAACCAGAAAGAGTGCATGCTTTCGCCTAATAGAAGATAGAAGATGCACTAGATAAGTGTCGGAATTGTAGAAGGAAGTATGGATAAATCCAGTGTCTGAGTATGACGAGAACCTGTTGTGATGATGACCAACATGGCCATTAGGTGAAGGATTGTCAGTGGAAGTCTAAGGTAGCATAGACATCGCTACTGTGGCCAGGAAGGAATGGGAGTAGAATGGACCTTGCACCAATTAGAGAAAGAATGTGTTGGAAGTGATTTTATCAGAGCAGCGTAGCAAAGTTTTGTGTTGAGTTGGTAGAACTTAAATTGTTGACGTAAAAGTGAAAGAGAGGGAAGCACTAGCAATAGTTGTGCTTGACTAGTTGTTGAGGTGTGAGTTTGATGCCACATGAGTGTGGGCTCATGGAGTATCTAGTGATAATGATTCACGATCTTGGAGTAAGCCAGTTTAGTCCATTAGCATGTGAAAGTGTCGAGGTTATTGGGAGTCGAAAAGAATCTTCGATTTCATTAATCTTGCTAGTTGAAGGCAACTTGTTTGTTAGACGGAGGTTACCAAGGTTGCTTGCACGATTGTCTTGGGTAGGACAAATTGGAGAACTAGAGATGGAGGACATCTTAGTGGTCTACAAAATTCTAGATGTGTTGTCACTAGAACTACCAGACCGCCGTCAGGAAAAGAGATAGAAAGTGCAATCGAGCTAGCACTAGGATAGAGCCACTCTCGAAGGCTTCTCACTAGTTGTTGTTGTTTGAATTGGTAGAATTGAAGATGCAAATGTGAAGATTGATGAATGAGGAATTCATCCATATCAATGCATCATTTTGGGGAAACATCAGTTTTGTTTGTGAGAAAAAGAAAGATGGTTTGTTGCAAGTATGCATCGACCATCATCAACTCAATTAGGTGACGATCAAGGACAAGCATCCATTGTAAAAGATCGGCGAATTGGGTGACCAGACATCAAGAGTGTCGATGTTTTCAAGGATCAACTTGAGAATAGGATGTTGTCAGTTGTGAACCAAGAATAAGGTTGTACAAAAGATAGCTGTTCGTACTTGATATGGTCTTTATGAGAGTATTGTAAGATCCTTTGGCTTGGTGAACACTCTAGTTGCTGTCATGGATTTGACAAACAGAGTGTTCAAGGAATATTTGGCCCAATTTGTGATTGTGTTCATTGATGACATCTTGGTCTATTTGAGAAGTAATGAAGAGCATGAGAATCATCTGAGAGTAGTACTTCAGACCTTAAGAACGCATCAACTATATGCTAAGTTTAGCAAATGCGAGTTTTGGTTAACTCATGTTGCGTTCTTAGGTCATGTGATTTCCGGAGAAGGAATCTCCGTTGACCCAAGCAAGATAGAAGCCGTGATCAAGTGGCCGAGACCGACAACAGTGACAGAGATCAGAAGTTTTCTGGGGTTAGTAGGTTATTACAGACAGTTTGTGGAAGGGTTCTCATCGATAGCGTCGCCTCTGGCAAAGCTCCTGAAGAAAGAAGAAAAATTTGTATGGTCAGACAAGTGCGAGCGTAGTTTCCAAGAGCTGAAGGAAAAGCTAACTACCGCACTTGTGCTGACGATTCCATCTGGTCCTGGAGGATTCGAGATCTATAGTGATGCGTCATTCAGGGGATTGGGTTGCGTGCTGATGCAACATGGCAGAGTTGTTGCATATGCTTCTCGGCAGTTGAGACCTCATGAATTGAATTATCCAACGCATGACTTAGAACTCGCAGCCATCATATTTGCGTTGAAGATTTGGAGGCACTACTTGTGCGGAGAGAAGTTTCAGATCTTCACGGACCATCAGAGTCTCAAGTATTTATTCTCTCAAAAAGAGTTGAACATGAGACAGCAACGATGGATGGAATTGTTGAAGGATTATGATTGTGATATTCTATATCACCTGCGAAAGGCGAATAAGGTCGCTGATGCATTGAGTCGGAAGTCTTCAGTGGCACGGATCTTAGTTAAGGAGTGGAATTTAATCGAGAGAGCTCGAGATTCGAAATTCAAATTTGAGGTAGGCTACCTTTCAAGTCTTATGGCGACCCTCAGAATTGAACTGGATGTTCATGTCAGAATCAAGCAACTCCAACCGACAGATCGAGACATACAGAGAATTCTTCAAGAGGATATCGATAAAAGAAATGCTTTTTTTAAAGTTTCTGATGACGAGACACTAAGGTTTCAAGGACGTTTGGTTGTACCTGACAATGTTGGGCTTAGATAAGAAATTTTATCTGAGGCACATCGTAGTAGCTACAGTATTCATCCCGGAAGCACTAAGATGTATCAGAATCTACATCAACACTACTGGTGGTCAGGTATGAAGGCGAACATCACCAAACATGTGGCTAAGTGTTTGACTTGTTAGCAAGTAAAAGCCCAACATTGTAAGCTGGGAGGACTTCTGCAACCTCTCGCGATCCTAGAGTGGAAATGGGAGCATATCACGATGGACTTCGTGACTGGACTACCAAGGAGTTAGAGGGGGAATGATTCGATTTGGGTAGTAGTCGACAGGCTAACAAAGTCAGCTAACTTCATTGCAGTTCGAAAAGACCTGAGTCTGGATAGACATGTAGACCTGTATATGCGTCAAGTGGTTCGAATGCATGGAGTGCCGGTTATGATAACATCTGATAGAGATCCAAGGTTTACGGCTGCTTTTTGGAAGAGCTTGCAGAGTGTTTTAGGTACAAAGCTTCAGTGCAGTACAGCGTATCATCCTCAGACAGATGGCCAGTCTGAAAGGACAATTCAGACTCTTGAAGACATGCTAAGAGTGTGTGTAATAGACGTCAAAGGAAGTTGGGAAGATCAGCTTCATCTGGTGGAATTCGCCTACAACAACAGTTATCAGCAGAGCATCAAGATGGCTTTTTTTTAAGCGTTGTATGGCAGAGCGTGCAGAACTCCAATGTGTTGGGATGAAGTCGGAGAAAGGAAGATAACAGGCCCAGAGTTGGTTCAGCAATCAGTGGATGTCGTGGCAGTGATTAGAGACAGATTAAAGACAACACAGAGCAAGCATAAAAGTTATGCAGATAAGTGTCGAAAGTCTTTGGAATTCCAACTTGGTGATCACGTTTTTCTGAAAGTGTCACCAATGAGGGGAACTTCGCGCTTTGGTAAGAAAGGCAAATTGGGTCCGAGGTACGTAGGTCCGTATGAGATTCTTGAAAGAATCAGAAACCTAGCGTATCATCTTGCGTTGCTACCAAGATTGGCGCAAGTGCATGACGTCTTTCACGTGTTGATGTTAAGGAAGTACGAGCCTGACCCGACCCACGTGCTCAATTTCGAGGAATTGGACGTGGATGACCGTGTGTCATACGTGGAAAGCCCGGTTCAGATTGTCGATCGCAAAGAGCAAGTTCTGCGTATAAAGACCATTCCATTGGTCAAAGTGGTCTAGCAATGCCACGGCACTGAAGGAGCGACTTGGGAGACTGAATAGTCGATGAGACAGTTGTACCCCCGCCTTTTTGAACAAAGTGTAATGGTTTAAATTTCGAGGACGAAATTTTTATAAAAGGGGAAGAGTTGTGACATCTTGAAATTCGACCCCGTTTCGATAAAGTGAAATGGGCATTTCGTCGACGTGCCTATGGCCATTTTTCTCTGAGCTGATCATTCACGAGTTAACTAACCTATTGGGTAAAGCCGTTAAGGGATGTATCAGCTGTAAAATCCCTAAAAGCTAACTAATTGGTTGGATTGGGCTAAAATCACGTCTGATTGATTTTTAACCACGAAATTGAACTCGATTTCGGGAATCGAATTTTAAGCACGTTATAATTCTTATTTTTAGGATCCTGTCTCATTGTTCGTCAAATTGTTAACGAGTTCGAAATTTCAATAAAGAAATTATCGGAAGAAAATTGAAGACCAAAAGAAAATAGAAAGGGAAAGAGAAAAGAAAAGAAAAGAAAAAAATAAGACCATGTGGTGTTATATTTTATATTATTTCTTTTCTCTTTTCTCTCTCTCTTCTCTCTCCTCTCCCCTCCCCCTCATGCGAATCCCCTCCCCACCGAACACCCCCTTGCCAATTTGAAATTGGCTTCTCTTATCTCTCTCTCTATTTTGACTAGTAAAAAAAAAACCCCTTCTTATCTCTTCTTTCTCTCTCATCTCTCTCCTCTCTCTTCTTCCCCACTCCTCGTGATCGAGCCCTCCTTCTGCTTCTTCTTTCTTCTTCCTGTGAAGCCAGCGGACAGAAGTGGAGGAGCTCGCCGAAGTCGTCACCGCCTGCACCGCCGCTCAGATGTCCATTGCTCACTGCCATTCCGCCATCCGCGCGTCCCCGCGTCTGCAGCTCGCTGCCGTCCCTCCCCCGTGCAAATCCAGCTGCTGCCCAGCTTTGTTCGGCCAGCTCAGGCCGTGGCCTGACCCCTTCCGGCCACCGTCCAGCCTCACCGGAGCTCCGCCTGCTCTCCCAACCTCTTGCCGCCCCCAACCCTCTCCCTTTCTCTCTGTTTTGCAGCCGAACCAGCAAACCTGCAAGTGGGTTTCTAGCTGGTTTGTGGGCCGTTTTGGGCCGTTTCCAGGCCTCGGACCCGAGACCCGCTTTGGAGTTTATCGTTCCTCACGTCGTCCCCGTCGGATTGATCCGATTTGCGCGCGATTCCGGTGAGTAATCTCACTAATCCCGGATTACTTGGCTAATTATGCTTAAGGTTGGTTTAGTTTTAATTAATTATGTTTAGGTTATTAGATTAGAATAAATTAGCAATTATTAGTCAATTGTGATGCGATTTAGATAAATTGATTGCGCAATTAGCAAGTAGACGTGGTCTACTAATTATTGGAAGTGCTTCAGGATTTTTCCCGACCCTTAGTGCGCTCCAATTAGGCTTTTTGGGCCTAAGTGGAATTTGTAGTATTTAAATATTAATTTTCGGAATTAAATTAAATAATTATTTATTTTCCGAAAATTCAACTGAGATGGTCCGGAACCAAAATTTTATGCTAATGATCATGTTGAAGTCCGTTTATTTAATCGGGCTTTATTTTGAGCTAAATTGAATTGTTAATATTAATTATTTAATTTTTGAAATTAATAAATTAATTAATTATTTTTCGGAAATTAAGAATTTGATGGCCGACGACCAAAATGTTGTGCTGATCATCGTGGCGTAGTCCGTTTATTTATTTGAGCTCCACGTTGTATGGAATTGAATAAATTGTGATATTTTAGGGATTTACCCTAAATTGATTGGAATTGATTGAGATTGAATTGTTGATTGGTAAATGGCCAAGTATGTTATTAAGCATTTATAATGCTTTGTTGAGTTGATTTAATTATTTGATTGAGAAATTGTTGGGCATTGGTTGTCGGTATTGAAAGTAGATTGGTAATCACTTGAAAGAGCACACGTGGGCTCGGTGGATTGGAATATCACCTGGAGAATGCACGTGAATTCAGTGGTTGAATATGTCACCTTGGCGGAAAGGCCGCCTTAGAGAATGCATGTGGCTCGAAGACTCGGTATGTCATCCTGGAGAATGCACGTGGCTTGGTGATAGAGTTTGACATCTAAAAGGGCACGTGGGCTCGGTGAATTGATGCATCACTTTGGTGAGATAGCACCTAAGAGAATGCATGTTGGCCCAGGCATCTAAAAGGTTACGTGGGCTCGGTGAATTGATGTATCACTTTGGTGAGATAGCACCTAAGAGAAAGCACGTGGGCCCGGGCATCGTAAAAAGGACACGTGGCTCGGTGATCTGATGCGTCACCTTGGCAATTGAGTGCCTTAGAGAATGCACGTGGGTCCAGTATTTGAGAATAGCATCTAAAAGGGCATGTGGCTCGGTGACTTGATGTATTACTTTGGTGAAGAGGTCACCTTAGAGAATGCATGTGGGCCCAAGGTTCGAGGCACGTGGACTCGGAGACTTGGAATGTCGTCCTAGAGAACGCATGTGGCCTAGCTTTTAGATACTCCTCTGTGGAGAATGATTTGTATGACATGTAATTGACTGGTTCGATTTGTTTGAAGTAAATGGGTGCCTATTGTGAATTGTGCTGACTTGCAGGTGAGATCTGAGGCCAAGGTAAGTCCTTTGCCCTATGCGTGTTTAGGTAGCCTATAGTATAATGGTTTACTATGGGCTTAGTGGGGTAGAACTCGCTGAGACGTAGTCTCATCCCGGTTTGGGGAAATCATTTCAGGACCCCGATGAGGAGCTGAGGAGGAGAAGTCTATGAAGGAGAACTCAGAAATGAGATATGAGGAGAAGGATTTTTGGAAGAAGAAGATAGTCCCAAGAGGGGCCTTGAGTATGACCTGGATGGATTGAGATCCTATCTTCTTTTGAGATCTCCATTTTGATGTGAATAGTTATTAAGTGATTTGTGTTTTGTATAAAAGTTTGGTTATAAATTTCAGTATGAAAAATATGGCCCTGCTTTTTTATCCCATCATTTTATTGTCTGAGGATTATAACTGCTTTTGCACGTGTTTAATAAATGAAAGGGTCAGCGATACATAGTCCTAGGATATCACATTATAAAATTGACCAAGTTGAAAGATGTGTGCGCGCCCGAGGATCGGGGTGTGACACTTACCTTTCTAGAATTTTATTCTGTATCCTTTGTCACAGAATTGACTTATACTTAGGAGATTGTGCTTTAGACCTTGAACGAATGAAACATTTTCAACAAGTAGATTTCCCAATTTGATGTTTTTATTTCTGATGATTCTACATTTATCCTTTCCTCCAAATGTAACTATGCCTCCATCTATGGTTGTGAGTGTTACGAACTTGCTGTTGTCTCCAGCCACGCGTCTAAAGCACCCACTATCCAGATACTACTTATTTTTCATTAAAATAACCTAAAATCAATGTAGATCTCATCTCTTTTTTTTGGTACCCATATAAACTTGGGTCTTTTTGGTTAGGTTTTAATTCAGAATCAGGAGACCAACTAGTCTTCCTGAATTTTTTCTAGTATTTTGGGAGTTTGGGATACCTAGACTGCCATAACTTGACATGGGAAGACACTTCAGTGCCATAACTTCAAAATGGTACACTTGAGTGCCAGTTTTGAAGTTAAATGGAACACTTAAGTGCCACTCCAGCCAAAATCTAGCCAAATGGCTGACGTGGCAATTTTCCAGCGAATTTGATCCAAAACGGTATAGTTTTGCACGATGACGTGGCGAGAAAATGCAAAAACGACGTCATTTCGTGTCTGACGTGTAAATAATAATATAAAAATTAATTAAATTATATTTAAACTTAATTTTATATAAAATATTCTAAAAATTAAAAAAATTAACAAAATTAAAAAAATTAAGAAAATTTTTTAAAAATTAAAAACTAAACAAAAGAAAAAAGAAAAAAAAAGGGGGAGGTCGAAGGGGGCAGCTGAGGGCTAAGCCCTTGTTGCCACCGCCTCCCCACCATCGCCGGGAAGGGCCAGTGACGGAGGGGGGAGGGTCGGCTAGGGTCAGCGGGCCTTGGTAGACAGGCGGCGAGGGCCATGACCCTCGCCCCAAATCTAGGCGAGGGCTTGCGGGCCCTCGGCACTAGTCGACCGGCCGACCTTGCCCACTCCGTCACCGGCCCTTCCCGGCTGCAGCGGGGAGGCAATGAGGGCCCGCAACCCTCGCCCCGCGTGAGCCCTCCCCTAGATATGGGATGAGGGTTGCAGCCCGCACCTTGATCTGATGAGGGCTTGCAGGACCTCACCACCTCCCTGCCGCCGTCGGGAAGGGCCGGGGACGAAGTGGGGAGGGTTAGCCGGGGTCACTGGGCCCTGGCTAGGGGCCGATGAGGCCGACTGATTGGTGGCAAGGGCCTGCAAGCCCTCGCCTAGATCTAGGTCGAGGGTCGCGGCCCTAGTCGCCATTTGGCGAGGGCTCACGGCCCTCGCCAACGTTGGCCGAGGGTTGGCGACCCCGGCCGACCCTCCCCCGTCCGTCGCCGGCCCTTCCCGGTGATGGCGGGGAAGCGCTGGCGGCGAGGGCTCTGCCCTCAGCCACCCTCTTCGACCTCCCCCCTTTTTTTAATTTTTAGAATATTTTAAATAAAATTAAGTTTAAATCTAATTTAATTAATTTTTATATTATTATTTAAACATCAAACACAAAACGGCGTTATTTTTGCATTTTCTAGCCACGTCAGCGTGCAAAATGACGTCGTTTTAGACCAAACTCGCCGGAAAATTGCCAGGCCAGCCATTTGGCCGGATTTTCGCCGAAGTGGCACTTAAGTGTTCCATTTAACTTCGAAACTAGAAATCAAGTGTGCCATTTTGAAGTTATGGCACTTAAGTGTCCTTCCGTGTCAAGTTATCGTACTTGGACTGTTCTTCTGCCACTATTTTGGTTGCTTAAATTTCTTGTCGGTTGCTTTAGTAAAATGTTTGACAAAAATATATTTGTAAAAGTGTGCTGGAGGTATGTGCTTTAATCTATCTTTTGTTTTTGAAAAAGGATTCGACTCTTTCTCATTTCCTTCACGTCTAAGACCATTCTTGTTATAGTGAGGAATTTGAATAGAGAGAATGTGCTGTAAAGTTTTTAAACCAAGCGAAAATTTGATGTTGATTTTTGAAATTTCACTCTTAACATTCTCATTTTCAGCTTGCAGGAGCTTTACTTGATTTATTTGAAAATCAAGATCTATCTTCAGGTTGTCAACGAAATTTTTGTCAATGAGGCCTTCAGTGTTAAGATCGTGAACCTCCTTTTTACGAGCAAAAATACGTTTTGAAGTTTTTTTATGTTCTTCAAGCATTTCCTTTGAAAACTCTTTTAGTTCATTATGAGACAATCTTTTACCTCATCTTCTTCTAGCTTGAAGTCATTCATGAGACAAAGATTTGTTTCTTCTTCATCACTTAATTTACACTCAGTGTCACCCCATGTTTAAGATTTTAGCACCTTTTCTTTTTCTCAAATTTCCCTTTCTTCTTCTTGATGGATGGACATTCTGGTTCTTTGTATCTAGATCTCTTGGCTGTATTCTCATGGTTTCTCTTAGTGATGTTTTGACGATACTTCATTCCTTTGGAAGTACTTGTAATATAATGCTTACTTTCTCAGTGTCTATATAGATCTTTCCTTGAAGAGCAAGTCCATTTACTATTTCAATAAATTGTGTGAACATTTGAGTTACTCTTTCGTTGGATTTCATCTTGAACAGCTCATAGTGTCCAAGCAAGATATTTAATTTTGTTTCTTTGACTCTTTCTGTTCCTTCAAACGTTAGCATGATGTGATCCCAAATTTCCTTCATTGTATCACAAATAGAAATTTTGTTAAACTTAGAAGGTGGCAAGGCACAATATATGAGGTGTTTTGCTTTGGCATTGAGAGTGGCTTTTTTCAAGATTATTCTGTATTGTTGGCAACTCTGGCTTCTTGGCAGTCTTATTGAACATGAGTCGGTGCTTCAAGACCATTTGCAACTGAATTTACATATCCAGATCTGCAGCTTTAATGCATGACTTCATTCTTTACTTCTAATGGCCATAGTTGCTTTCGTTGAAGTATGGTGGCTTGTTGGGAGCTTGAGCATCATTGGTGAAGAAATTGTCAAGGTTAGCCATAATGAAGGATCTTTTGTACTCATAAAAAAAAAAAAAAAGCACTTCAGATAATGAGCAATAGAGTTCCAATACCAATTGTTGAGGTTGACAATAATACCCAAAGGGGGGCGAATAGGTTGTTTTCAAACTTTGATGATTTTTTTACGAAAATCAACTAATTGTTGAGTAAAGATCACATCGACCTGATGTTTAAGCAAGCGCCTACTAACGGTGTATTAAAGTATATAAGCAGATAAAAAATAGTTGCACACAAAGAGTTATAGTGGTTTAGCTTTACTCTTAAGCCTATGTCCACTAATAAATTCAAGACGGGCTGGATTCCACTAACAATCTACTTTAAAAGTTATAACAGGTTAGCAATGATCCTTTACGTGATAAATCACACTATCTGAACTTAGTAGCTACTCTTACATTTATACCCTTAATCCTTAGCACAATTGTTAAGCAACGCGACCATCAAAATAGTAGAACAAAAGGCTTTCAACTAGAAAAAACAGTATGTAAGTTACTTGATCTTTTATATGTCGCACAGTCTTTTTGGTCTTCAAAGCCTTCTCTTGTATACTCTTCCTTAAACTATCCACTGAGGTTGATTTATAGAGGTAGATGACTATTGAAGAGGTTTCCATTGAGCTGCTTTCTAGGAAGGTACTACCCATATAGTTTCTTTCCTAGGACTTCCATAGACTAACCAAAAATCACAATTGTTGCTGTCTTTTCATTGTAGTCTTTGATTGACCTGTGAGACACTTTAGCTAATCTACTACATGTTTTATTCCGATTTTTCTACTACATGAATTTAGATCTTTCAACACTTGTTAGCTAACCCAATGAACATCAACTGATGTACTTGGTTGTTACATCACCATCAATCTAATCTTTACTGTTTCAACATAAGCATTATCAATACCTGATCTTTTAGTTGATTGGTGTTGTATGCTATAACAGGACATTTACAAAACTTCTTTTCAATAGATCACACCATGGATATTGCGTAGTCTTTTTGGTCTAAACATCTACACATAACACAATACGTAATATATTAAGGATAGTTTGGGCATTATTAAGATTACTTGAAGATGTTTTCTCCAACAATGTTATTGTTCTAATGGTAATGTGGAGAATTCAATTACTAGGGCAAATTCCTCCCTGCTAAGGAAGTATGCTGCGACAAAGTCATAAGATTCTTCAAGAAAAGGTGTATACCATCCCTAAATTGAGTCCAATTGAGAATGGAGATAACATATTGCATTCCCTTTCCTATAGGCAATAAATGAGGCAAAGTATCAAGGGAACAATGCCCTCAAATGTTGAAGCAGGGAGTACCCCTTTCCTTTCATAACATTCATCTAGACTTAGTGAAATCGATAACATTTAAATGGCCCATTGGGGAACAAGATCTTCAAGATAACTTGAAAATACATTTAATGATCCACATTTAAAATTTTCAAACTTCTTGTTGATTACATGTCTCTTTGAAAAGAGCATCTGAAAATAAAAAGAATTGAACTTTGTGTATTATCATATGCAATAAAAAAACTACTACCTATGAATAAAATTAGTGCCTCAAAGCCATTTTTAAAAAATCGAAGTCACTTTAAGGAGATTTTATCATGCATATTATGCATACATTCTTTGTGTGTATTTCTTTGCAAAGATGTTAAAAAGTTAAGGTGGAAGAAAGGAGATGAAGGGTAATCTTGTATTGATTTTAGTTTACCCTTCATAATCAACGTGCAGACCCTTGAATTGCCATAAGTTGGCACAAAGAGACACTTAAGTGCCAAAATTTACGAAAGCCACACTGAAGTACCAAAATCGGAGCAAAATGGATCACTTGAGTGCCACTGATGAGAAAATCTGCCAAATTACATATGTGACATTTTCTGGCAACTTCTTTTATTGAGGTGGCAAATGTTTTTTTTTTTTTAAAAAAGCCCATGTTGACCACAAAAACGCTGTCGTCCATCCACACTGACTAAGCTGACCTGAACAACATCATTTTTCCTTGCTGTTAAATGACATCGTTTAAGTTATTTTGGCTTAAGCAGACTTGGCCATCACCGTTCCTCCCCATTTTTACATTCACACTAGATCTCATGCCCTTCTCTTCATTGCTGTTCACGCCTAGAGGTGGTCATCAATCACTGTCGTCAGTTGCCATCGTTGGTCGTAGTCGCCGCTCACCATCGTCGCTCCTCTAGGTTTGGTGTGACATCCCGATTTTCCAATTCTATTTTCAATAAATTGAGACGGGCATTTCGTTGGCACGCATATAGTTCTTTTCCTTGAGTCGGCCACTCATGTGGAAACTAGTCTATCGGGTGAAGCTATTAAGAGTTTCTAATGCATCAGACTCGAGAATTTGACCAGGAAGCGATCTTTCGACCGAGTTAATCTGCAAGGGTCATTACGACACAATTAAAATCAATTAGAGATCGGAGATAGGTCGACTCGACAGAGGCATGTGATCAGGTGTGGGTGATTCCACCAGATTGCACAATTCTTGTCGATCGGCACTAGACCGACTTTTCTGTCGATTGGGTACCCTGTGTTCGTATTTGAAACCTTGAGATTTCCCCGACAACTGAAAGTCGCCAATGTTTCAAAGATGTACATTGTGGCTTGAGATGATCAACCACAGGTCAAATGCATGAAAATTTCTAAAGGCTAACCGGTAGGTTGGGCCGCGCTAGTATCGTGCCAAAGTGAAATTAACCGTGAAATTGAGATCAAATTTAGAAATTGGAAGTCTGGGTGTGTCACAAATCATTTTAGGAATATTGACTAATATTTGAAAGATTTTTCATGTAAGCTGAGTTTTTAGCAAAATAATCAGAGAATGGTTAATTTGACCCGAGAAATTAGTAGACCAGCTTTTGGTATTGCTATTAGGACTTAAGTTGGTTCTATGAACAAGTGAAGATGTTAATTGAAGTGTGGTGACATTGGATTAATTTTATGGATTTCAATTTGATTCAATTAGTAGAGAATTGAGTGAAATTGAAGAAGTTATTGTACAAAGAATTGGACCCCGGCGGAAATTACAAGTGAACCTATTGGAATAAGGTTGTGGGAGATAGTGGAGTGTGATGTCATGCATGAGGTCATGGTGGGCCTTTTTGTGGATTAAAGGAAAAGAGAAAGAAAAAGAAAAGGGCCCCCACCCTTCTCTCTCCTCCCTTTCTTCTTCCTCCCTCTCGTTGGCTCCCTCTCTCTCCCGATTTCCTCTTGCTGCTGGATAGAACCAAGCAGACCAGAGGAGCCGAAGAAGCCGCCGGACCTCACGCCTTTGCTCGTCCGCTCGTCGCCGCCGCCTCGTACCGCAAGCGCCCGCTTGCCAATCAGCTCGTCTCCCCGCTCCGCCTCAGCCCACATCCCCAGCAGATCTGAGAACCCCGAACCAGCAAGCCGAAGACCAGTTGAAGCCAGCAGCTCCACTCGTTGCCGGAGCTCACCGCCGCCACTGTCATCTGTGCACGAAGCTCGCGTGCCCGCGGGTCGCCTCGCTGGACAGCCGTCGCGCGCTGCTCCGCCCTGCTCACCCGGTCCCGAGCTCCTTCCCCTCCGTTCAGCCATCGTCACCATCGCTAGGGTCACTGAGAGTCCCGCCGGAGCTGCCGCCTTGCCTGCCCGAGCTGTCGACGTCCTTCCTCCGCCGTTCCTCAGCTCGAATCGCCGCCGGACAGCCCTCCTCCGCCATGAATAGTAGCTGGAAAAATGGGTATTCCAGCTCGCGTTTGGCCCGTTTTGGCCGCCTTCCTGAGCCCGGATGCTCGGCCCGCTTTGAGGAAAGTCGATCCTCGCGTCGTCCTTGTCGTTTTGGTCCGCTCGGCTCACTAATCCGGTGAGTCTAACTCACTAAATCTTGATTAGAGGGTTAATGATGCCCTAAGTGTGCTTAGTCTAAGTTAAGTAAGTTTAGGTGGTTAGATTAGTTTATTTGGTTGATGATTAGATTAGGGTGTTTAATTAAGTTAAAGTGTGTTTAGTTTAAGGTTAAGCATGTTTATTTTTAATATAAAGCCTTGATGTGACATAATAGGATTTTAATTTTGAATTATTTAATTGCTTCGAAATTCTGGAAATTTATAATATTATATTAATTCCGAAATTATTAAAATATTATTATTTAAAAAAAAACAGAAAAATTATTTTTAATCCCAGTTGCTCAGAATTTCGTATCGATCGCTGCTGTATAGTCAGATTTTGAAATTGATGATTGGATATTATAAATTGAGTGTGGATTGTGAAAAATATGGATATTATTATTTAATTAATTTTCGGAATAAATTTAATTATTTAATAAATTTCAAAAATTATTTTGGGACCTTAAATTCTCAAAATTTCGTGTTGATTGTTGCTGTGCATTTAGAATTTGCATTTGATGAATGGATGTGGCAAATTGGGTGTTGATTTTGATAAATAGGAATTCTCTATAAAATTCTAAGTGTGGAAATTGATGGGTGATTGGCCGTGATATGCCACCTATTAGAGGTCGCGCCCAATGGGGTCGTGATATGCCACCTATTAGAGGTCGCGCCCAATGGGGCCGTGATATGCCACCTATTAGAGGTCGCGCCCAGTGGGGCCGTGAATTGCCACCTGATAAAGGTCGCGCCGAGTGGGGCCGTGATGCCACTGATTCTAATTTTGTCGAGTGGGGCCGTAATTGAGAGCAATGATTGATTTGCTAGAATGACATGTAATCGGTTGAGTCGATTGATCGCTGAGACGATCCAAGGGTTTTAATTGTTTTGATAATGTGATTGTACATGGTTGAATTATATATAAATTGTGCTAGCCTGCAGATGAAGGCTAAGGCGAGGTAAGTCTTCTGTGTGATGTGGTTAGGCCACCCGGGGCGTATTTTCTTTCTAATAGTGGTTTAGGTGGTTGAACTTGCTGAGACATTATCTCATCCCGATTGTGGGATTAAAAATTTCAGGTCCCTGGTGGACGGAGCGACTGGATAGCTTTGGTCGCCTTAAGGAGTTGCAGAGGTGAAGTTATAAGGATTGGAGAACGTGTCCGACTTGTAGGTCGTAGGACAGTTCCTTTTTCAGAGCTGGTCTTTTGTAGACTTTTGGCTGTAGGCTTTTGTCTGTAATTCTGTTGAATTATGAAAGTGTTATGTTGTGGTTTTGCTTCCTGCTTTTCTATCCCGTATTTCATTGTCAGGGGTTTTATAATACATTCCGCTTGCGCAATAATAAACTAATGGTGTCGGCGACTTTACCTGGGAATGTCGCATTTGATTGACCGCAGTGGGATGTGCTCACGCTCGGGGTTCGGGGTGTGACATTTGGCCCCTTCTCCCCCTCCCCTATGATAAAATTGGGGCTCGATTCTTTTATTAAGGCTTCGATGGAAAATTTAGGGCTCAGTAGGTGAAATGTGCTGATCGAACCTTTGGGCGGTGAGGTGGGTGTGTTGTGCTCGAGCTGTGTGTGTTGACTTGCGTAAATTCTGTTGAAATGCACGCTCTATTTTGCTACTCCCCTATGTGGAGATGCTTGCCTTGGTTGATGATTTCTGCAGTTAATGCTCGCATCCCTTGTACGTGCATTTGCTATGAAAGCTGTGTGCACATGTTTAACGGCATGTACGATGAGTGATTGGTAGCTTTTAACGGAGAATTAAGGATAAAGCTTGACTCTTTCCAGTTCCAATCTCCCCTTTGTAGTTCTGGCCCACCAAAAAATTCTCGGTTTTTAAGATTTTATGTACCTCTTGGCAAGAGGATCTTTGCGTTAGGGCTTGTATTTTGTGGAATTGGTTCTCTTTAATCACACGGTGCGGCCTTCTACAATTCTCGGGTGTGGTCTCGATCTTGCTAATAGCGTGAAGTTTCCAAAGAAGCATTGCTATTGTAGGCATGAAATCGTAGTATAGTTAGATTGAAAGAGAAGACCTGTGATACAACTTTCTCGTTATATTTTTACATCGAGATTTCCTTAATTTTCTGTATGTGTTTTCACAAGAAAAATAGATTTAATTAAGTTGATGTACATTCTCATATCACAGGTTTAGTTCAGCAAAAGATGGTAAACAAAATTGCTTGGGCTATGCTTGTTGTGGGGACTTGTACTTGTTATGAGAATCTCTGTTTTTTGTTAATATTTTAAGGGAATGGAAGGAAAATAATTAAAGTGTCGACCTCTTTTTTGATTGTCATGTAAGGGCTTATTGTCAGTGTGGAGACCTCTGTTTAAGAAAGTCCATGAGAGTGGGGGGACTCCCTTGTGTAATTGTCTATTGTTCTTTGTGGGTGTGGTCTCAAAAAGTAATTATTCTTTTTCTTGTTCTTGGTGCAGAAATGGCTTATAACAAGGATTACGTCGTTGTCATAGTTTGCTACGGTGGGGATTTTGTGATTAGGAAGGATTAGTGGGAGTATGAGGGTGGAAATGAGGGCACCATCTTTGTTGAGATAAATAAGGCATCTTATATAGGACTTGTTAAGGATATAGTGACTTATTTGCCTTGTAAAGTTCAAAAGTTGCTGTATTGTATTCCTGGAAAAAGGCTTAAAAAATGGTTTGAGAAGCTTAGAAGATGAAAATGGTTTTAGAGATATGCTATACCATTATCTTCACGGTGAAGAGGTAAAAATATATATTGAGTACAATAGTGAAAGTGAGGATGAAGATGATGTTGGAGAGAGCACCCGAGTAGGACAAGAAGGAGATGGTATTCAAGGTGATACTGATGTTAGGGTCGAAGTGGGGCAAGATAGACATGATGGAGAGAAGAGGAGCGTATATGCAGTTCACCAAAGTGATGATGACATAGGTGATGTCACAATCATTGTATTAGATTAGGAAGTAACTGAATCAAGTGATGATGATGATGAAGGGTTGCTTGTTGAAAATTTCATAAGCAATAACAATGACGAGGAGCTTGTACAATCAAGAAAAAAGTAAAGGGATTTTTCGACATAAAAGTTTGCATCTTTACAGGTAGCTAATGAAGTTCCAAATAGGGCTGAAAGCTCTGCAGATGCTAGTGTTGCTGGCGAGGAGACTGATCATGAAGAAAGCGTCGAGAATGCTACTTCCTAGGATGAGCTTGAAGAAGATAAAGTGCATAGAAGAAAAAGTAAGTTTCCTTCTTATGATCCATTCGTTGCCTCTCCTACTTTGTTGGTAAGTATGAAATTTCAAGATGTGAAACAATTTAGGGAAGCTATACTGAAGAATTCCACTACTACACATAGGAATATTGACTTCATTACAAACACTAAGACTTTTGTAAGAGCTAGGTGTTCGTGGCAAAATTGTCGATGAAAGATTTATGGTGCATTTGTTAGAAGAAGTGAATCCTTCCAGATTAGAGCCTACTAAGAGGAACATACTTGTTCCATTAATTTTAAAAATAAAAAGGTAATAAGTGCATGGTTGTCAAAGTACTTCTTTGATTTGATTAAGCTAATACCTCAAATGAATAATACTGAGTTTAGGATGCTACTTAAGGAGCATATAGGCATTAATATATTCAGGAATCAATGTAGAAGATCGAAGCAAAACGTGATGAAGATACTCATTGGTCAATACAGCAGCAAATATGGACAATTGTGGAATTATGCTTGGAAGTGTAGGCTGCAAAATCCTTCAAGTAAAATGTATGTAGAGATCGTGGAGAGACCACTTCCTGATATTGGAACCAAGTTCGATAAGTTTTATATTTGCTTCGATGCATACGAACGAGAATTTTTATCTAGTTGTAGATGGATTATAGGATTTGACGGGTGTTTTTTGAAGTGCTTGTGCAAGAGAGAATTGGAAGAGATGCAAATAACCAAATGTTTCCACTAGCTTAGGCTATTGTGAAGGTAAATAATAAGAACAATTGGTCCTGGTTCCTAAAAAAAAATTATGACTGATTTGAAGATAACAAATGGGGAAGGGTGGGCGTTCATGAGTAACCAACAAAACGTAATATTTGCTTTCTTAAAAATTTGGTCAATTGTTTGCTTTTTGATATCAACATGTTATTTGCTTACATTTCTTATTTTGAATTATTGTAAGGACTGGTTCCAGCAATAACTAAGTTGTTACCTTATGCCGAACATCGAATGTGTACATGGCACATATACGCAAATTGGGCAAAGAATTATAAAGGGGACAAGCTGTAGCCGCAATTTTGGTAGCTAGCAAAGGGGGAGAATGAGTGCATATTTGAACTTGAACTTTTGTAGATTTGATTTGAGTTTGTTTGATTGTTTTGAACACTAATATTCTACAGTGATAATTGTGGTAGTGATGATTATGGACGTGGATGTTTAAATCTTGGTGTTTGTCTTTGTTTTCAAGATTAATATGTTTTTTGTGGTTGTAGAATCGGTGCAATCCAGATCCTTAACAATTTGTTTTTATAAGATATCATGTACTTCTAAAGTGTTGTTTTGTAGGTTATAAGTCTTAAATCTGTAGGGAAAGGGGGAGATTGTTAACAAAAAACTCTTTTGATGTTTTGAAGTTGACAAAACTTATCTAAAGACTATACTGAAGATTTCCAGAAATTTGTGCTAAAGTCTATTATATTTCCAGACTTTGTGTCAAAGTGGAAATCATAGATTGTACTAAAAAAAGAAAGATTTATAGTGTGACTTCGTGAGAGCAACAGACTCTTCACTGTGAGTCAAGATCATAGATTGTAAATTCTCTTTTGATTCATAGTGGAAATCAGCCAAGAGGTTATTAGCATGGGAGAATGGACGTAGGCTTGATCTAGGCCAAACCACTATATTCTATGTTCTTATTCTCTTTCCTAAACTCCCTTACTTTGTTCCTAGTTCTTTTTAATTGTTAAAGTCTGAATTCGCTCAAAGTCTGTTGTTCTTCAGACTCAGTTTCAAAACCAAAATATTTTACTACTTTTCGCAAAAATTTTTCTATACGCCTATTCACTCCCTCTAGGTGTTCATACTAGCACTTTCAATTGTTAGTAGAGCTTGTGTGTTTAATTATTGAAGTGTTTTACTTCTAAGCTAAAGATCTTCTATGGCTAGTATTTTGGCTCCAGGATTGGTTGAAGGTCAAAGCAACACCAGACCTTCTTACTTCGATAGAAAGGAGTATAATGTGTGGAAGAACAAGATGAAGGCATTTCTCAGATCAAGAGATCCCCTGGAGTGGGATGTTGTTGAAAAATGGATTAATCCTAAAGCAACATCAACCTTAGACTGAGAGAAAGAAGTTATTGATGCTGACGAGATAACACAAGCTGAAATTTCCAAGAGACAAGCTCTTGATGCAAAAGATATATACTCTTTATATTGTGCCTTATCTCCCACTAAATACTGATATAGCTAGTATAAACACATAGAGGGGGGTGAATAGGTGTAAAAATAATTTCTCGAGATATGAAAGCAATACTAGGCAAATAATAGAAAGGAAGCTCTCCTTTAGTTAACAAAACGAACTATGATCAAAGTAAACAGACAGTAGGGAAGAGAAAATTGAACACAAGGTTTATAGTAGTTTGGCTTATTCCAAGCCTACGTCCACTCTTCTGCACCGACAGCCAACCGGCTAGATTCCACTATGAACAAAAGAGATGTTATAGCAATGCTTTCTCTTGATTCCACAATTTAGATACTCTACCACACTTCCTCAAGGTATCTCAAAATATAGAGTCTCTTTTGCGTACAAGATTTTGCTCAGTAAATGAATTGACTAAGAAACAAAGAGCTTCAGACTTTGGAATTCTTCTATTGTGCACAACCTTGAACAACTGGAACGTCTTCCTTATATACTCCTTTGTGCCATCATACCCATGGCACTTACCAAAGGAATTCTTCCAATCTTCCCGTTGGACATAATCAATTAGGAAGATCATTCGAGCTATTAAAGGAACATGTCGATAGCCTATCAATCCTGCTCGCCCATACAATCAGGATCTCGGTTTCCATAAGTAGAACCTTCCAAGTATACTTCGCCAATCATCGGATCTTTAATCAATCTTGAATAAAGGAATCCGTATGTCATAACCAGCCAAGAGATCTTTGTCAGTCGATAAGATCAAATCCTTAACGAAACACATAGTCCTAGATAGACCTTCTTCGACAAACTACAAACTGTCAATGAGAATAGACTTTGAGTCTTGAGTCTGGCAGTCCGGAGGTCTTCAGACTTTAAATAGTAGAGTCTGCAAATCTTCAGACTAGACTGATGGAAACGTTTTGTCAGCTTCAAAATATTCCATAAAGATTTCTTCAACAATCTCCCCCTTTTTGATGGTAACAAAACTTTCCTACAGATTTGAATATCTTTGACCTACAAAACATTACTCAAGCAAATATGGATATCTCATAAAGATTAATGGCTTAATGATAACACTAGAATCTGCAACCACAGAAAATAGATTAGTCTTTTATGAGAGTAAAGCCGTTCATAAGATATCAATAGTACTTAATATAAGCAGTCAAATCCAAATCCCAAATTCAGTCCACAACCAGATATACAAGTCAAGTCAAACATCAAAACAAACAAACTAAAAGTTTAAGTTCAAAGTTTTCAAATATCGCATCTCTCCCCCTTTTTGTCATTAAAAAAAAAGGTTGAGATGGGAATAGAATGGAGTCAAGTTTGCTTGGGAACATGAACAAGCTGGAAATCTCCTATTGACTGGACGATGCCTTCCAGCTTTTTCAAATCTTCCTTCAATTGAGCCACCTCTTCACTCTTAGCATTTGCTTGATTCTGAAGAGCAAGGGCTTGGATCTGATCATTCAAAGCAACTGAAGAAGCTTGTCCTGCATTCTGTAAGTTCTGAACTTCGCATCCCAAAGTATATATCCGACCCCACATTTCCAAGAGAACATCAAGGATTCTGTGAAAATCTATTGAGTTATCAGTCTGCGTACTAGCTTCGGCACGATCTGATGAAGTAAAGGCAGACGATAGTATATCAGCATAATCACGCAGATTTGGCGATGAAGCATCATGTCCCTCCTCAGGAAATTGAGAGGCATGGATGTCCTTTGGATCTGCTGGAGAGCGGCTGACTCCTTCACTAGTAACAGGATATGAGGACATTTCTCTGTTCTCACCATCTCCCCCTGTTTCGATGGCTTCAGGTGGAGAAGAGTGTTCCTCATGCTCTCCTTCCTCTTGATTTTCTATTTCTTCTTCTTCTTCAAACCTTTCTTCCTCTGCTTCTCTTTATTCAGCTTCTCTCTTCTCTTCTTCCTTCTCCTCTGCTACTTGCTCCTCTACTTTTGTCTCTTCTTCTTCTTTCTCCTGTCCTTCTCTCTCCTTTGCTTCTTTCTCTTGTCATTCCATTGATTCTAGAACAGAACGACTCAGCTTCTTCAATGCTATAGCAGAAATTGTTAGGTCATCCTCATCATCTTCATCAATAATGAGAGTTTTTCTCTTTTTGGATGAAGCAACATAGGCTCCTTTCCTTTTCTTTTCACTGCAGAAGAGACTTGATGAGTTTTGACAGGGGTTTTCTCCTTAATTTCTCCAATGCCTTGTCGAGTTCTTTCAGACGCATTTTGGACACCATTTTCAGTCCTACCACCATTTTGTCACACGGTCAAACACGGAGAATTTATGGATGCTGAATATTCAAATGTTTGAATATCATTGACACAAGACCTGGATAAGGAAGTTGGCCCTTGTCCTTCACCACTACTCTATACATGTGAAACAGTATAGTGTGAGGAAGAGAAAACTTTTTCCCAGCATTGATGGCGTACATCAACTTTGCCTCTGAGTTAGAAACATCAATCTTGAAAGTTGATTTTGGTCCAACGCAATTGATCACAATCTTGTGAAGCAGAATGTTGAACGCACACATCCTTAAGTAGGAAATCCTTCCCTTTATCCTTCTTTCTTTAACAAGTTCCAATGTGGCACGAGCTATAGAGACACTAATGGGTTGATATCTCCCTCTCTCAACCCCAATCACATCCGCTAACATATCCACATCCACCACAAAGTCCTGATCTCGGACACTGAAAGAAATTCTATTCGCATCCAAGAAACTAAGATTTGAATAGAAATATGCAGTTAATTGAACATAGGCTTCTGTGGTGTCAGAACAGAACTGTTCAAGTTGAAGAAAACTAAACTTTTGCCTCAAATTGACATTCACGGCATCAAGGAAATCAAAATCCACACTCCTAGGGTTTATCACCCCACGCTTCAACAATTTGGAGTATAGATCCTTATGTTCCTTCGATTTAAACAACTCTGTCCTTTTTCGTCGAATTTTCGCTACAACACCCATTATCGATTGAAATTGGCTGTACAATTTGTCATCATCATTCCCATCTATCGGATTAAATCCCCCAACATGAGAATCACTTGGGATATTTGCAAGGGTTTCTTCTGCCAACCCCTTAGAAGCAATTCCCAAACGCTCCATTTTTCGCAAAAAGATATACTCATTCCCATATCCCTTGTCCTTAAGAAACTCATCGATATAGTTCAATGTTGTACCAATCCTCTTTAAAGCACGGTAAAGCTTATAAATAAAAGAGGGCCTTTGAATTCTTACAGGATCTGCATCTTCAACGATTTCTTCCTCTTGTTGATGACCAGCACCCTGTGGACTAGTTGGTGGAGAATGACGCTGCTGAGAATGTTGTGGGCTATGCTGCTGACTTGGTGACTCCTCTTCCTCGGTGAGATCAAAGTGAGTAGGCCCCTCACTCATTTGTCGTGGTCTCCTACTTGCGATCCTTGAAGACTTTCTTGAAGACAACATCTTTCTCAGTCTTCGAAAGATTCCTTGCTTGACTTTCCCAAGAAAGATGACAACTTTTTCGAAGATTAAACAAGGGAGGAAGACAGGAATGGAAGATCGATGCTTTTTAGGGTTTTGGAGTTAAGTGAAGAGGAACCAACTGTATATAGCTTAGTCAAAACAGGGAAATGCTAAACATCGTAAAGGAAAGTTAAAACATGCCTTTTTAAAAAATAACTGCCTTTTTCAAAAATAGATAACTGCCATTAACTCTTTTTGAAAAAGAAAAATTGCACTTTTCACGGAAATTGAAGATAGTATAAATTAATTATAAATAGATAAATGATCGTACCTTTCCGAGATTTAATATAAGAGAAAATAAAATAACTTACAGTCAAGAACCATGATTGTCTGAGTCCGAGAGTCTCTAGACTTTAACTTCTTCAAGCTTCAAGATATTGAGTCTAGAACGGATGATTTCAAATTGATTTTTCTCCAAAGGCTTTGTAAATATATCCAACAGTTGGTTCTTTGAGTCAATAAACTAAATCGAAACTTCTCCATTTTGAACATGATCTCTAATGAAGTGATGTCGAATCTCTATATGCTTTGCTCTTGAGGGAAGAATTGGATTTTTGGTAAGATTGATTGCACTGGTGTTGTCACAGTTAATCTCCATGCATGAATCTTCAATTCCAAAGTCTCTTAGCTGTTGTTTTATCCACAGAATTTGTGAACAACAACTTCCAAGAGCTACTGTATTTTGCTTCCTTGAAAACCAAGACACTGTTCTACTTCCAAGTAACTGACAGGTACCCGAGGTGCTCTTTCTATCAACTCTGCAACCGGCTAGATCTGCATTTGAGTATCCAAGAAGAGTAAAGTCTCCCTTTTTAGGATACCAAAGGCCGATGTTTGAAGTTGAAGCAATGTATTTGATAATACGCTTTGCAGCACTTAGATGAGATTCTTTAGGTTCTGCTTGAAATCTAGCACAAATGCAAACACTGAACAAAATGTTAGGTCTAGAAGTAGTAAGATAAAGAAGTGAACCAATGATACTCCTGCATAGCTTCCGGTCAACTTTCTTTCCTCCTTCATCTTTGTCTATCTTCAAGGAACTTGACATTGGTATATCAGTCTTTTTGCAATTTTCCAGTCCAAACTTTTTGACAAGATCATTAGCATATTTTTCTTGATGAATAAAAGTCCCTTCCTTCAATTGTTTCACTTGAAGTCCAAGAAAGAAGGTTAGTTCACCCATCATGCTCATTTCAAATTCATCCTGCATAGACTTAGAGAATTTCTTGCACAAACTTTCATTAGAGGATCCAAAAATAATATCATCAACATATATTTGAACAAGCAGAAAACTTTTGCTTTCTCTTTTGATAAACAGAGTAGTGTCTACTTTACCTTTTACAAAGCCATTTTGAATTAAAAACTTACTCAGCCTGTCGTACCAAGCTCGAGGTGCTTGCTTTAAATCATATAAGGCTTTTTTCAATCTGAATACTGGTCTGGCTTTCTTGGGTCTTTAAACCCTGGTGGTTGTTCCACATATACTTCCTCATGGATAAATCCATTCAGGAAAGCACTTTTGATGTCCATTTGGAATAATCTGAAATTCTTATAACAAGCAAAAGTAGGTAATAATCGAATTGCTTTTAACCTTGCTACTGGTGCGTAAGTCTCGTCATAGTCTGTCCCTTCTTCTTGCGTATATCCCTTGGCCACGAGTCTTGCTTTGTTTCTTACGACTTTTCCTTTTTCATTCATCTTGTTCCTGAAAACCCATTTAGCTCCAATAATAGATTTGCCTTTTGGTTTAGGAGTCAACTCCCAGACATCATTAATACTGAATTGTCTGAGTTCTTCTTGCATAGCTTCAATCCAGCTTTCATCAGATAAAGCTTATTCTATGCTTTTGGGTTCTATTTCAGAAATAAGAGCCACAGCACTAGACTCTTCGCGCATTTTGGATCTTGTGCGAACTTCTTCATTAATGTCGCCAATAATGAGATCTTTGGGATGACTGGACTTATGCTTCTAGTTACTGGTTGTTTTATCAGGTTAATGATCACTTCCTTCATTTGAATCTTCAATAACCATTTGTTGTTGGTCTTTTAGAGTCTAAGCTGCTTCTTGAGATTTAGACTTTGTAGAGTCTGGAGCAGGTTCAGATTCTTCAAGATGAGTCTGAACAGATTCATTTTGCATAGAATCCTGGAATTTGACATTCATTGATTCCTCCACAGATTGACTCTTCTTGTTATAGACTCTGTTGGCTTTGCTTGAGGTAGAATATCCAAGGAAGATGCATTCGTTTGATTTTTCTTCAAACTTACTAACTCGATCATTTGCATTTTTCAAAATAAAGCATTTACATCCAAACACATGAAAGTATGAAACAATAGGCTTCTTTCCTTTGAATAATTCATAAGAGGTTTTTTCCAGAATAGGCCTTAGAAAAACTCTATTTATAATATAACATGTTGTTGATACTGCTTCAGCCCAAAATCGTGAAGAAATGTTACTTTCAATCAAAAGAGTTCTAGCCATTTCTTGAAGCGATCTATTCTTTCTTTCCACAACTCCATTTTGCTCTGAAGTATATGGATAGGAGAACACATGCTGAAAACCAGATTCATCACAGAATTTTGTAAAATCTTGATTTTCAAATTCACCTCCATGGTCTATTCTTATACTCGAGATAACATACCCTTTTCATTTTGAACCTTTTTAGCAAACTTTTCAAAGTATGAGAAGGTTTTAGACTTACTTGCCAAGAAATATACCCAAGTAAATCGTGAGTAGTCATCCACAATTACTAGGCAATATTTCTTACCTCCAATGCTCTGAGTTCTAGTTGGTCCGAAGATATCCATATGCAGAAGCTGCAGTACATGACTAGTGAAAACTTGATTTATTGGTTTAAAGGAATTTCTTACCTGCTTTCCCAATACGCATGGAGTGCATAGATCAAACTTTTGGTATGATAAATTGGGTAAACCATGAACAAGCTTCTTTGCTGAAATTTTGGCTATCTACTTGATATTGATGTGCCCAAGCTTTCTGTGCCATAAGCTCGCTTCATCTTGAATTGAGATTAGACATTGTGATTCATCTAGTTTCACATCCAAGAGGTAGATATTTTCATGTCTTCGGCCCATGAAAGACTGAGTAGAATCTTTACTGGTTTCTAAACATATTCCCTCTTGAAAGTTGATTTTGAAACCAGTATCACACAGCTAACTGATACTGAGCATATTGTAGTTGAGTCCTTTCACTAGGGAAACATTGCTTATTGTGAGGTTTCCAATCTTTACAGTTCCAAATCTCACAATTCTTCCGTTGTTGTTTCCTCTAAATGAGACTTTTCCACCATTTACTTGAACAAGCTTTATGAAGCAATTTGAATCTCCTATCATATATTGTGGCATCCCGGAAATTCAAAGCCGAGCCTTAAGGTGTGTTAAATGTCTTTAATTAGGTGGTAGAATTTTATGGCTTATGCTTTAGCCAATTTGTCTTTTAATTTGATGAATTTTGCTTGTGATTGTGGAAATTTAAATTTAATTAGTTAATGCTTGGCCATATGATTTAAATTTCAATAATTAAAATATCCCAAGACTTTGGCCAAGATGAAATTTGAATTTAGAAATATTTATAGAAAGGAATTCAAAAAAAAAAAGGAGAAATAGGGTTATTTTCGAAATGGGCCTTGGACCCATTAGCCTAGAGCTTGGTGGGCCAAGCTAGTCGGCCCATTGGGCCCAAGAGGCGGCTGTCGACTAGCCCAAGGAGGAGTGGCCGGTTGGGCCTAAGCCCAAGCCCAAGCCCAAATTGAATTCAAAAATAAAGATTACAAGTGGCCAAAGGAAGAGCATGCATTGGTTGGTCATTAGGTGGATCAATCATTGCAAATGATGGGCTTGAGGGGATATAAAAGGGGATTAGGAGAGAGAGTGGCCGGCTCTTGCTTCATTTTCGTCCAAGAGGGGTGTGCGAGAGAGAGAGAGGGCTTGAGCGGAAGAGAGAAACCGAGAGGGAAAGAGAGAAGGCGGAGCCGAGAGGGAGGTGCAGCCGCCGTGTCTCGCCGTCGCCGCCTAGTCCGACCGTCCTACGCCGCCTTGTGTTGCTGTTCGTTCATCTTGAAGGCAAGTGGGGGTTCATAACTTCTCTTGCATGTTGTTTTGATGGTTGCATGTTAGATTTTAGGGGTGGTTTGGACGAAATACCGAAGTAAGGGATGAATGTGTTCATGTTATGTGGCTGTTTCCGTTCGGTTTATGGTAGACAGTTTTTTATTCGAGCTTGCATGTGTACTTAGAGTGTGATTTTGGCTTCTGTGTCTTCATGAAAGTTGAAGCTAACATCTTGAGGTATGACATACTCGAATTTCATGGAAAACGATGGTGATATGAGGGGTCAAAAGTTCTATTTCACGGAGGCTTTAGATCTGCGAATTTCCTACTGACCTCTTGATGATTTCTTGGTTGCATGTTGATTTCTGTTGGAGATCTCACTTTGTTGTCTTCATGGAAGTTGTTGGTAACATCCTAAAATACAACATACTCAAATTTGAAGAGAAATTAACAAGTATAGCCTAGTTAATCGGCTGGATCTTTGAGACGTTTGGTTCTGTTGAAGTGAACCGAGACACCCGAGACTTCAAGGACTTAAAAGAGGATTATACTTTGGTTATTTAACCTAGACCTCTTCGTGAAACTTGTAAAGGACACATTGACATATAACATACTCGAATTTCAGAAGAAACGAAAGAGATTTGATGGGTCAAACCTAAGTTTTTCGGTGATGTACGTTCTGGACGAAACGGTAGAGGTTCCAGAAGCTTCATGGAGTTGTATAAACTAATCTATAAAGAATTTGGCTTAGATTTCTACATGAAAAATGCACGAAAATGTGTTGGCTATCACCCTGTAAAATTTGGGAATTTTCGGAGGTCACATGAGTATTTTAATTGAATTAATTCGAAAACTGTGCAATCTGGCCATTTTCCGAATATTGTGGAAATTTGGGAAATTATGTAAAATGCAAATTAGCCATGGATTTTATGTGAAATTTGATTCTAATTGTTTGTTAATGATTGATTGAAGATTATGATTTTTGGAAAATCATAAATATTAAATATAATATTTATTTATGAAAATAAATAATATAATAATATAATAATAAAATAATAATAAAATAAAAGGTGGATTATTTTATTGGCCATGAGTCCTATGGAATTATGATGTATTGCTATATGACATTAATGCATGTATGATCATGAATTATGATGTACTATTATATGGCATTGATGTATGAATGATCATGAATTATGATGCATTGTTATATGGCATTGATGCATGTATGATTATGAATCATGATGCATGTGTGTGAATCATATGCCATGAAATAATAAGATGAAAAGGATGATAAAAAGTGGAAAGTGGTATGTGAGTAAGAGGTTGTGGCGGAGGATGTTGTCTGGTGGCCTGGTGGCGTAAATTCCAGAGATTCCCTGGGAGTTTCAGGATGCCCGGAATGTGGGGGGCCGGAAGTCCGGTTGTATCTTGGATACATGCCCGGAAGTGACTCGCGATGCCAGGATTGGGGTGCGAGATCCCCGGCTAGAAGGGTAAAGGCCGGAAGCCCTGTCGGAGGTTTCTGCCCGAAGGGAATGCCTCGTGATGCTAGTTGAGATGCGAGATGCCCGGAATGTGGGGGGCCGGAAGCCCAGTGGCCATGAGATGGCTGGGATACTGGGAACCCTGTCGGAGGTTTCTGCCCGAAGGGTGATGATCAAATTGATCATGGAATCCTGTCGGAGGTTTCTGCCCGAAGGATTGATAATGATACCCTGTCGGAGGTTTCTGCCCGAAGGGATGGTGATGATGGTGAATTTGATGATTTGAGAAAAGATAATGTGGGATCAATTGATAAGTAAAAGTGGAAATTGATCTATGATGTGATATGCATGGTGATGCATGGCTAATGGTGATGTGATATGCATGGTGATGCATGGCTAATGATGATATGATATGATATGCATGGTGATGCATGGCTAATGATGATATGATATGCATGGTGATGCATGGCTAATGATGATATGATATGATATGCATGGTGATGCATGGCTAATGATGATATGATGTGATATGCATGGTAATGCATGGCTAATGATGATGTGATATGCATGGTGATGCATGGCTAATGATGATATGATGTGATATGCATGGTGATGCATGGCTAATGATGATGTGATATGCATGGTGATGCATGGCTAATGATGATGCATGATATGCATGGTTACAAGGTAAGTGATGTCTGCAACGTGTGATGATATGTATGATGCATTGGAATGTTATTGGATTTCCCTATCTGCTGAGTGGTTGTACTCACCCCTTTTGGGGATAACATTTCAGATTAGCACTATGCCGCTACCTGCTGTTTCGCGTGGGGTATTTTACGGTATACCGTCTGATGTTGAGGTGGAGTGTACGGAGATAGATTGTCCCTCTGTGCCCGGATTGACGTTTATCCGAGTACGATGCTTGGTCATGTATGATATTGGCCTGGCTGGGGGCCCCGTCATACAAGAGTTCATTTCTGTTCACGTCCGTCGAGATGGTGTTATGCGAGGGATGCTGCCGCCGCCACCACCTGATGCACCGGGTTGGGTGTGAGACCTACGCGCAAGGAGTAGGAGCTAGATCACTTTTTGATGTAGATAGTTGACGCTGGTGATGGGAGGGTTTGTGTTCATGTGATGTTAGGGGTCGAGGTTTCTTTTTGAGATTTTAGGTAGGACATGGCAGAGTCCTAACCTTTCTGGTTTTTGTACCGACCCGAAGGAAACCCCATCTCGCTATATGTATGTATGTAAGCAAAGCGTCAACGTTATTTATAAAATCATGATGTTTAGCTGGTGTGTAATTGTATCATGGGTTAGAAGGGAGATAGATGACGATGTGAATTTTGCTTCCGTTATGAGTCGCGCATGGGACCGGTTTAAAAAAAAAAATGCCTGTAATCTGGCAAGGCTTAATTTAGCCAAGAGATAGAGATGGTAAAAGATGTAACACCGGCGCTGGTGACGACCTGCGAAGGGTTCGGGGTGTCACATATATCTTGAGCATCCACTATCCAGATACCATTTTACCTTTTTCTTGATAGTGACCTGCATTTAAAAAAGAGACTTAAGCTTTCTTTGGTACCCATATTTTCTTGGGTCCATTGGTGTTAGTATGATATGCGGTTTTTGCTCATACTTTCTTAACAGGTTTTCAACCTATAGGACACTCTTTTTCAAAATGATCTGCATTATTGCACTTTGAACATCTTAGAGCATTTCGACCTACTGGTTTTACAAAAACCTTTTTGAAATGATTTTTGTAAGCATCTCTTGTAGGTCTTTGCTTAATTTTTTCCTTCACTTTAGGAAAATCAATTAAAGGAATGGTTTCTGTGTCATTCCTAAACCATATTTATTGAAATAAGGTTTTTGTGCTGAAAGAATTTTTTCAATTTTCTCAGATCCTATTAAAAATCTTTTTGAAATATTTGATAAGTCATTTTTTAAAAATGCATTTTCTTTCAAGAGATTATCTTCACTTTCTTTAAGAGTAGAAACATTCATGTCCAAACATTTCAAATTTTCTTTCAAAACATTTTCCTGTTGTTTTAGTGTAGAGTTTTCCTTTTTAAGTTTGGAAATCATTGTAAGAGAAGCCTTAAGACTAAAACACAGCTCATCAATGTATTTAGAAACTTTAACAGGGATTTTAAAGTTACTTACTTCAAATTCACTGTCTGAATCTGAGTCTGTCTCGGAGTTTGATTTTGAATCCGATTGTGCCATCAGACGTATATTGGCATAATCATCATCACTTTCTTCACACTCTGTATCACTCCGGGTTTCTGCTTTGAGAGCCTTTCGATACTTTTTAGCTTTTCCTTTCTTCTTTCTTAGAAGAGGACAGTTGGGTCTGATGTGTCCATTTTTCTTACATTCAAAGCAAACTACATCTTTGTTTGATTCATCATCCTCAACAGACTTAGTTTGTTGTTTTTGAAAACTCTATTTCTTTGGATTGAATCTTCTTCCTTTTCTGTTTAGTTTTCTAAATCTTCTTATCATGAGAGCAAGCTCCTCATAATTCATATCGTCTTCATAATCTATAACATCAGAATCATCATTGGATTTCAATGCAATGGATTTCTTACCTTTAAGATCTTTGTCTTCATTGATTCATTTCACTTCATAAGACTGAAGAGTTCCAACCAACTCATCGATAGATAGTGGCATGATTCTTTGTGTCTCTCTTATTAAGGTCTTTATGTGATTCCAATCCTTGGAGAGTCCACGTAGTAACTTGTTTACTTTCATGGTATCATAAATTGGTTGACCTTGATTTTCAAGACCATTCACGATTTCTGTAAAACAACAAAACATGTCAGTTATAGATTCTCCTGATTTCATTTTGAAGGCTTCATATTGACTGAGGAGAATGTTGATTCTGGTCTCTTTCACTCGATCAATTCCTTCATAGGTGATATGTAATTTATCCCAAACTTCTTTGCTGTAACACAAGAAGATATTCTGTTATACTCAGTAGGTGACAAAGCACGATATAAAGAATAAATCGCTTTTACATCAAGAGCTTGCCTCTTGATTATCTCTTCCTGAGTCATTTCACTTGACTCAACAGTTTCTTTTCCTCTCTCTGAGACAGATGCAGCTTTAGGAGTGATTCCTTTTTCTACAACGTCCCATTCCAGAGGATCCTTTGATCGTAGGAACGCTTTCATCTTGTTTTTCCAAATGTTGTAATCATTTCCATCAAAGTAAGGTAGTCTGGTGTTACTTTGCCCTTACACCAGCCCTGGAGCTAGCATACTAGCCATGGATCTTTAACTCTAAAGTAAAACACTTAAAACAAAGTGAGTACACAGGCTTTGATACCAATTGATATAGCTAATATAAACACCTAGAGGGGAGTGAATAGGTGTAAAAATAATTTCTCGAGATATGAAAGCAATACTAGGCAAACAATAGAAAAGAAGCTCTCTTTTAGTTAACAAAACAAACTATGATCAAAGTAAACAGAGAGTAGGGAAGAGAAAATTGAACACAAGGTTTATAGTGGTTCGGCCTATTCCAAGCCTACGTCCACTCTTCTACACTGACAGCCCACCGGCTGGATTTCACTATGAACAAAAAAGATGTTACAGCAATACTTTCCCTTGATTCCACAGTGTAGATACTCTACCACACTTCTTCAAAGTATCTCAAAATATAGACTCTCTTTTGTGTACAAGATTTTGTTCAGTAAATGAATTGACTAAGAATCAAAGAGCTTCAGACTTTGGAATTCTTCTTCTATCATGCACAACCTTGAACAACTGGAACGTCTTCCTTATATACTCCTTTGTGCCATCATACCCGTTGACACTTACCAAAGGAATTCTTCCAATCTTCTCGTTGGACAAAATCAATTAGGAAGATCATTCGAGCTATTAAAGGAACATGTCGATAGCCCATCAATCTTGCTTGCCCATACAATCAGGATCTCAGTTTCCATAAGTAGAACCTTCCAAGTATACTTCGCCAATCATCGGATCTTTAATCAATCTTGAATAAAGGAATCCATTATGTCATATCCAGCCAAGAGATCTTCGTCAGTCGATAAGATCAAATCCCTAACGAAACACACAGTCCTGGATAGACCTTCTTCGATAAACTACAAACTGTCAATGAGAATAGACTTTGAGTCTTGAGTCTGGCAATCCGGAGGTCTTCAGACTTTAAATAGTAGAGTTTGCGAATCTTCAGACCAAACTGATGGAAACGTTTTGTCAGCTTCAAAATATTCCAGAAAGATTTCTCCAACAAATACAACCGAATTTCTTCTTCTGAAACACCAAAAGAAGTTTGGGACAGATTACATATTACCTATGAAGAGACTGACCGTGTGAAGGAAACCATAATAAACATTCTGTTTGGATAGTATGAAGCCTTCAGAATGAAGCCTGGAGAATCTATTACTGATATCTTCAGTCTCGCTTTATAGAGATTGTCAATGGCTTGGCTTATCAATGTCAACCAATTTCTAGACCAATAAAAGTCAACAAACTACTGCCTAGACTTTCAAAAGACTAGAATCATGTGAAGACTTCAATAAGAGAAACTCAGAAGATCATGCCTCTATCAATTGATGAGCTGATAGGCACACTTCAATCATAAATGTAAAAAATCTATTGCTTTAAAATCTAACATTGATTCCGATGATACAAATTTAGATAATGATATGGACGATGAGGAGCTAGCACTAATGATTAAAAAATTCAGAAAGTTGAATAGAAAGGGAAGAAGATTCAACTGGAAGAAACAAAGCATGCAAAATTTCCAGAAGAAATCGACAAAAGACAATGAAACTAGCAAGGATGTTATATGCTTTGAGTGCAAGAAAAAAGAGGCATATCGTACCTAATTGTTCTCTATTGAAGAAGAAGAAAGGAAAAACTGAAAAAGTACAAAAAGGCTCTCAAATAAGAAACTTGGAGTGACACAGAGTGTGAGGAAAGTGAAGAAGAATATGTCAACATATGTTTGATGGCTCATTTTGAATTAGACTCAAAATAAAAAAAACATACTATGATTTAGATTCAGACAAAGAAATTGAGGTTAGTGATTTAAAAATTCCTATCAAAGTCTCTAAGTACATAGATGAACTCTATCTCAGTCTTAAATCATCTCTTAAAAGAATTTCTGAACTAAAAAGGGAGAATTCTAAATTCAGGCAACTAGAAGTTTCTTGGAAAAAAAAAAATTGAAAGTCTAAAAACAAGTTTTGATCATTTGAAAAAAAAATTACGATTCCCTTTCAAATGAAAACACTATTTTGAAAAGAGATATCTCAAAAATTATAAAAATATTTTCAAAAGGATCCGAAAAACTGAAGAAAATTCTTTAAGCTCCAATATCCTACTTTAACAAATCTGGTTTGGGTATGACTTCAAAAACTGTTCTATTAATTGATTTTCCAAAAGTAAAAGAAAGAATTAAATAGAGACCTATAAAGGCATTTTACAAAAATCACTTTCAAAATTTGTTTGTAAAACTTGTTGATCGTAGTGCACTCAGATGTTCGAAGTGTAACAATTCAAAACATTTTGAGAAAGATTGTCTCGAGATTTAGAGACCAATTAAGAAGGACTAGGCTAAGACTGCTTTCAATACTAACTCTTCTAGACCTAAGAAAATTTGAGTACCAAAGAAAGTTTGAGTTTTTCTTTTGATTACAGGTTACTATTAAAAGAAAGATCAAATGATATTTGGATAATGGTTGTTCAAGACATATGGCAAGAGACTCAAGCTACTCCATAAAGCTTGTTATACTAAATGGTGGAAAAGTGTCTTTTAGAGGAAACATCAAAGGAAAAAATTGTAGGATGTGGAACTGTGAAGATCGAGAGCCTGACTATCAACAATGTTTCCTTGGTGGAAGGTTTGAACTACAATTTGTTGAGTATAAGTCAGCTTTGCAATACTGGTTTCAAAATAAACTTCCAAGGTAATTGTTCTGGAATGAG
Organism: Eucalyptus grandis x Eucalyptus urophylla; assembly: GCA_028830015.1. Lineage (NCBI taxonomy): Eukaryota > Viridiplantae > Streptophyta > Magnoliopsida > Myrtales > Myrtaceae > Eucalyptus > Eucalyptus grandis x Eucalyptus urophylla. The sequence goes on along the minus strand of CM054198.1, from coordinate 25,348,919 downwards.
TTAAGACTTCTCTCAATCTTTAACTAGTCGAAGGCATGGCAACATATATCTTCTGGATGTAAACCCAAAAAGTTCTCAATGCCTTATATCTTTTCAAGATGAAGCAAATCTTTGGCATCAGAAGCTTGGTCATGTTAATATGAAGCATATTACCAAGATTTCTTCTAAGAAACTTGTTCGAGGACTTCCTAATCTAACTTACCAGAAGAATGAGTTATGCACTCCTTGTGTCTTGGGAAAACAAGTCAGAAGTTCATTTAAACCTGTGAATCAAATCTCTACAAGTCGAGCTTTACAGCTTCTTCATATGGACCTTTTTGAACTAACCAGAACTTAAAGTATTGGTGGAAAGAAATAATGTCTAATAAACGTGGATGATTACTCTCACTTCACTTGAATATACTTTTTAGCAAGTAAGTCTAAAGCCTTCTCTTATTTCTCGAAATTTGCAAATAAGGTTCAGAATCAAAAATGTTATGTTATTTCAAGCATACAAATTGACCATAGAGGTGAGTTTGAAAATCAGGACTTTGCGAAATTCTGTGATAAATTTGGTTTTCAGCATGTTTTTAATTCTTCATACACTCTAGAACAAAATGGGGTTGTGGAAAGGAAGAACATATCCTTATAAGAGATGGCCATAACTCTTTTAATGAAGAGCAAAATATCCTCTCGATTTTAGGTAGAAGCAGTTTCCACTACTTGCTATAATATCAATAGAGTATTGTTGAGGCCTATTCTAGAGAAAACTCCTTATGAAGTGTATAAAGGAAAGAAGCTGAATGTTTCCTATTTTCATGTCTTTGGTTGTAAATGTTTTATTCTAAAGAATCCTAATGATCGATCTGGAAAGTTCGAGGAGAAATCAAATGAAGGAATCTTCATGGGCTATTCGACTTCAAGCAAAGCTTACAAAGTCTTTAACAAGAAGACTCAATCCGTGAAAGAATCTATGAACGTCAAGTTTCAAGATTATGTGCAGAATCAACTAGATCATGATCAACTTAAAGAATCTGAACCTGTTCTAGACTTTACAAAGTTTACTTCCCTTGAAGAGGTTCAGACTTCTAGAGAACAACGACAAGCATGTTGAAAAGTATCAATGGTGTATGAGAGCTGATTCCAAAACCCAAAGGCAAATCCGTGATTAGAACAAAGTGGGTTTTCATAAACAAAATGGATGAGAAAGGAAAAGTGATTAGAAACAAAACAAGACTCGTGACGAAATGATATACATAGGAAGAAGGGATAAACTATGAGGAGACCTATGCACTAGTAGTGAGGTTAGAAGCAATTAAATTATTACTTGCTTTTGCTTGTTATCAAAATGTCAGATTATTCTAGATAGATGTCAAAAGTGCATTTCTTAATGGATTCATTCAAGAAGAAGTTTATGTGGAACAACCACCAAGATTTGAAGATCTAAGAAAACCAGACTCAGTTTGTAGACTGAAAAAGGCATCATATGGACTAAAGCAAGCACCTCGAGCTTGGTATGAAAGGTTGAGTAAGTTTCTAACTTAGAATAGTTTTGAAAAGGGGAAAAGTTGATACTACCTTGTTTATAAAGAGAGAAGGGAAATATTTTCTACTAGTACAAATTTATGTAGATGATATTATCTTTGGTTCTCCTAACCAAAATCTCTGCAAAAAGTTTTTAAGATCTATGTAGGATGAATTTGAGATGAGCATGATGGGTGGGTTAACCTTCTTTTTGGGATTACAAGTCAGACAATCAAAGAAATGTACATTTATTCATCAAGAGAAATATGCAAAAGATCTCATCAAGAAATTTGGGTTGGAGAATTGCAAGAAGACAAAGACACCAATGTCAAGCTCTTCAAAACTGGACAAGGATGAAGGAGGGAAGAAAGTAGATTAGAAGCTATAGAGAAGCATGATCGGTTCTCTTCTTTACCTTACAGCTTCTAAACCTAATATTTCATTCAGTGTCTACATCTATGCTAGATTTCAATCTGATCCCAGAGAATCTCATTTAAGTGTTGCAAAATGCATAATTAAATATGTTGCAACTTCTCCAAAGCTGGGTATGTGGTATCCAAAAGAATGAGACTTTACTCTACTTGGATATTCTAATATTGATTTAGCTGGTTGTAGAGTTAATAGAAAAAGCACATTTGGCATTTGTTAACTACTGGGAAATATGCTGGTATCTTGGTTCTCAAGAAAGCAAAGTACCGTAGCATTATCAATAGCGGAAGCAGAGTATGTTGCTCTTGGGAGTTGTTGCTCTCAAATCCTATTGATAAGACAACAACTAGGAGACTTTGGGATAGAAGAATCATGCACCGAGATTAGATACGACAACACTAGTGTTATTAATCTTACCAAGAATCCAATTCTTCATTTAAGGGCGAAGCATATAGAGATTCAACATCATTTCATAAGGGATCGTGTACAAAATGGGGAGATTATGATTCAGTTCATTGATTCAAAGAATCAGCTGGCAGACATCTTTATGAAGCCTCTAGAGAAAAACTTACTTGAGTCTATTTGCAATAAGCTTAATATTATATCTCCTATTGTTTAAAGTTTGAAGTTGGCCAAACTCAGAATTTTAAGAAGCTACTTCAATAAGAGAATTTCTCAAATCGAGGTATTTTAATTTTTGGAATGAAAATGTATAATTATCTGAATCATTGCTTACCTAATTTATTTTTGGAAATTATTATTTCATTGATAATTTTTGGATTTTAAAATTTTGGGAGTTAGTTTTTTGAAAATTGTTCTGAAAATGCATTTTATTGTGACGCTTCAACTACCTCCTTTCATTCTCTTTATATACCGTCAAGTATTTCTCTCGAGCACATTGCTTCAAAACCCTAAAATACAGACTCTCTTCTCCCTCGACTTTTTCTCTCATAAACTCTCTGCAAGTTTCCATATTTTCCTCACTCGAACAAGTCTAAGAAATCCTCTAAGTCTACAAACATGTATTGCCAAAGGAAATTCTCTCAGATTGCAAGCAAGGGGCCTTGGAATGTGCCCGAAGGACAAACACATTTCGATCTCGCTGAAGAAGACTCTCCGTAGAAGTCTCCATAGCACTCTCCTCAGAACTCTCCGTGCCAACCAACGGAAGAAGAAGTAGAATAAGATGTTGTTCCTCTCTAAGCACTATAATTATCTAAAATAAGGTGGTTCTCCGATGTCTTTTATTAGGAATTTTCTTAAAGTACATGGACATGGGAATGAAACAGTGTTCTTAAGAGCAATGGAACGCTTAGGTATAGTGCTAGAAGGATTAATTGATAAAGCTTTTCTTAACTTTCCTTCTAATCTTAGATTTAGTTCTGAGAATTAGCTTGAGAGTATGGATGATGATGAAAGGATGTTTTCAAACTTTTAACCCAGAATGGGTGTGGCTGCTAATGAACTTGGTGATGAACAAAACTCTTTCGTTCTAAGGAACACAAAAGGGTTTACACCCAAATGTTGAACAAAGGGGTGATGTGTCACACCCCGACCCTCAGGTACGCACACATCCCTCACTTTTGGTCGATTTTAAAATGTGATATCCCAGGACTATGTATCGCCGACCCTTTCATTTATTTTATATGCACATGCGGAAGCAGTTATAATTCCCCAGACAATAAAGCAATGGGATAGAAAAGCAGGCCATATATTTTCCTTACTAAAAATTTACAACTAGATCTTTTTACATGCAATTCATAGTATTCTACAATACTATATATACGCAACTCTGGTCTAACGTCTATTCACATGCAAACAAGGTCTGACAAGACAAGATAGGATCTCGGTCCTCATCCGGGTCGTACTCGATGTCATACTCGGGGTCCTCCTCCACGTACTCCTCTTCGGATTCCTCAACAAGGATCTCCTCATCAAATTCATGCTCCTTAGGCTCCTCATCCAGGTCCTGAAATGGTTATTCAATAACCACTAAGACAACGTCTCAGCAAATTCTACCTCCTAAGACCCGATTAGTAAACTAATACACCTTAGGGCTGCCTATGCACAACATGAGTTATAAGACTTACCTTAGCCTTAGATTCCACCTGCATATTAGTACAGATCGAATAGGCACATAAGCAATCACATCACAGATCGAAGCATTGATCTAATTGACTTAGTCAATTTCATATCAGGAAGACCACTCATGATCATCTCCCTTCAATCATTCAATTCACAACATCAAACCAAGGCAATGAACCACATCAAGACACTCTTTGATCGAATCATCCATCAATCGACCTAGTCAATTACAAGCCAGTCGAATCATTTCTAGGTCATTCATTCCACACCAAGCAATTCCTTAGATTTAGTGGCTTTACGGTCCCACCTGACCCTCTCAAGAACTAGTGGCTTTACGGTCCCACCCGACCTTTTTACAATGCCATACTATGTCACCGAGCCACGTGCATTCTCTAGGAAGACATACCGAGTCTCCGAGCCACGTGCATTCTCCAGGAAGACATACCGAGTCTCCGAGCCACGTGCATTCTCTAAGGCTACCTTTTCGCCAAGATTACATATCTAATCATCGAGCCACGTGTCTTTCCCGAGTAACATTCCAATTCACTGGGCCACGTGCATCCTCAAGGTGATTTACCAACTCACTTTCGATACTAACAACCGATACCCGACCAATTCTCAATCACAAGGCCAAAATTGCATTATTTAATAACATACTTAAAAATGCACCATTAAATCAATTTGACACGAATTAAAGCTCAAATAAATAAATGGACTGCTCCACGACAATTAGCATGAAATTCCAATCACCGGCCATCTCGGTTGAATTTTCGGAAAATAAATAATTAAATAATTAATTTCGAAAATTAAATAAATAAATACAATAAATTCAATTTAGCACAATATAAAGCTCAATTAAATAAACGGACTGCACCATGATCATCAGCATAAAATCCTGGTCACTGGCCATCCCAGTTGAATTTTCGAGAAATAAATAATTAAATAATTAATTTCGAAAATTAATATTTAATTCCTAAAAATACCACCTAGGCCCGAATCACTTAATTAACACCCGATAAGGGACGGGAAAAATCCCAAGAAGCATCCAATAAATACTACATGCAATTCTCTATCTAATTACACTAATCACACCACTAATATGCAAAGCAATTAGCTAATAATAACTAATCAATTCTAATCTAACAACCTAATTACACTTAATTAACACTAATCAACCTTTAAGTATAATTAGCGCACTAAGAAGGCATTAGTGAGTAAAACTCACTTAAAACGACGGGCTCGACGCGAGGATCAACTTTCCTCAAAGCGGGCCGAGCATCTGGGCTCGGGAAGGCAGCCAAAACGGGCCAAAACCCCACTGCGATACCCATTTCTGCACTCTCTGTGCACTGCTAGTTGGAGGCGAAGGAGGGCGGATCCGGGGTTGGTTGGGCTCGAGAATGAGCGGAGGAGCTGAACAAGACCAAGGCGAGTCTTCATGGTGGCCGGAGGAGGTCGGACGGCTCCGGCGGAGCTCCACCGCGTTTGAAACAGCTGCTGGAACGGAAGGCTAAGCGAGGGGAAGGTTGAGGCAGGTTGAGCACGGGACGGCGAACGGCGAGGCAACACGGGTTAGGAACAGCGTGTGGCGTGCGACAACAACGAGAGAGCTGCTGTCTTCGCTGGTCTTCAACTCACAAGGGCGTCGCACAGCTTAGTTTTTGGCTTCCCAAATCTGCTGGGTTTTGAACAACCCAAAGAAGAAGAAACCGATGGCAGCCGGAGGGAGAGAGAGAGAGGCGGAAGGCGTACGGTGAGAAGTGGTGTGCGTGGATGACGCGCGGGCAACAACAGTGAGCTGCTGTCTTCGTTCCTGCTTCTGCTCGTTTGGCACATGGAGAGGGAGAAGAAGAGAGATGTCGACAGAGTGAGGGAGTCCAGAGAGAGAGAGAGAGAGAGAGAGAGAGAGTTAGAGATAAGGGTGTTTGACTAGTCAAAAGTAAAAAAAAAAAAAAGGAGAGAGGGAAGCAAAGTTGAAATTGATAAGGGGGCAGTCGGTGGAGGGGGTTCACACACGAGGGAAAAAGAATAAGAGGGAGAGAGAGAGAAAGAAAGAGAGAAAGGGGGGGGGGGAAAGAGTGTTTAGCCAAAAGGGGAAAAAGAAATGGGAAGAAAAAGAATTTCCTCAAAATACAAAATTCTTATCCCAATTTCTTTTGAATTAGCTCATTTAATCTCAAAAGAATTTCCAAGCTAGAGTTCTTGGTCCCCTCTTGCATTTCTGCATACAACTTCCCTCTTGAATTTCTCTCAAATAACTCTCAAAATCAATTGATGTCTTACTTATCAAATTGATTATTTTCCTCATCCAAGAATTCCCTCATGCTTCTCAATTTCACAATCTCTAGCTTCAACTGAACGAAAATGGCTCTATTTATCCAGTCGAAATTAGAGTCCAAAAATCTGGATGTCACATGATGAACCCTCGAACGGTCGATTTTGGCTTCTTAGACTCGATCAAGGTTAACTTGAGGGAAAAGTTGGCCTTCCTTCAACTTGAGAATCTTTGTTATGAGACGGCTGTTGCATATCCAAAATTGATAGCATTTTTCTATTCAAATCTATATTTTCTTAATTAGAATCGAATCCAGTTTACTATGAGTAATAAAGCCTATGTGGTGGATGTTGACACTCTAGCAGACATTATAGGGGTGGAAAGGAGTGGTTTTTAACCTATTAGTGTCTCTATCGGACAAGCAATCATATTTCTTGTCAAGGACAGATTACTAGATGAAGGCATCACATACTCTAGATTGCTAGCCACAAATGTTCTGTTGTACAAAATTGTCATTAATTACATCAGACCAAAGACTGCATCAAAAATAGATGTTTCCAGATTCGAAGGAAGACTCATGTTTGCCATCTGCAATTGGATGTGCTTTTCACTTCCTCATACTATCCTGATGCACATGTATAGGACAATTATGAAGGATAAAGGATAATTGCCTTATTATGTGCTAGTTACAAAGTTGTTTAGACATTTTCAAATCTAGTTTCCCACATCACTTATTTTTAGATCTAGTTTCTAGATCTGTTGCGCCTATGGCAATAGGACTAAAAATGATTTCGAATATGAGGTTGAATGATCTAAACAAGGTAATTTAGTGCTTGAAGAAGGAGTCCTCAAGCAAAACCAAGGAAGACTCTACTGGAAGAAAGAGAAAAGGCAAGGAAGTTGTGTAAGAACTTGCAAAGAAGAGAAGATCACTTATTTTGTAGGACGAAGAGAATGAATATGACCTTACGATTTCTGCCATTGCCTTAAAGAATCTTCAAGAATTTATTGGTTTTGACAACCAATGGAAAGAGAAGGAGGAGACAGACAAGAAGAAAAGGAGAAAGAAGAGCAAGGAGAGCAAGAAGAAGAAGAAGAAATGGAGAATGAAGAAGCAAGACATGAAGAAGAAGAAGAAGAAGAAGAAGAAGAAGGTCATTCTGAAAAGAAGGGTGAGAATGATTCTTATGAAGAGACAGTTGCAATCACATTGTCTGAAGACTCAGAAGCAACTAGGAGTGGACTTGAGGGAGTACGCATAGAAACAGAACATCACTCTCATTCTGAAAATGAGAAGACACAAGAAGAAAGAATCCCTTCTCCACCTGTAGGCACAGAAATAGGTGGAGCTCGTGAGAAAACAGGGATTTCTTCTCCTCATTTTGTGAGTGATGGTATAAGTCAATCTCCTGCAGACCTAGAAGATGTCTATGCCTCTCAATTTTCTAAAGCTAACATTGAAGAATCTACTTCGAGTCATGGTGCTAGACGAGTTGATGTTCCCTCATCTCTCAATTCTCCTCGAATTCAATTTGCTGAGGCTAGTGCACAGACTGAACCAAATGCTAACTATCTAAGGATGATAGAGCTCCTATTGGAAGTTAAAACTCAGTAATACGCTATGGAAATTGAGATCCAAAAGATTCACATTGCCTTGAGATCTACTTATGATTTTCCCACTGGAAAGTTACAGTCTTTAGACACTCAGGTACAAACTTTGAATCAACAAGTCTCTCAAATTATGGCCAAGATCGACACTATTCAGAATCAAGTTGAGAATGTTCATCGTCGATGCCAGAAGGTTGAAGAGGCAGTGTAGTCAATGGGGGATTTCCAACTAGTTCGAGTTCCTAGACAGTAGTGATTCCATTTATCTCTTTTCTATTTTGACTTTCTCCACTTTTTGTTGTTCGCAAAAAAGGGAGAATAAGTGCAAATTTGAACTTGAACCTGAACTTTTGCATATTTGATTTTAGTTTATTTGATTATTTTGAACACTAATATTCTGCATCAATCTTTGTGGTAGTGATGATTATGGATATGGATGTTTAAATCTTGATGTTTGTCTTTGTTTTCAAGATTAACATGTTTTATGCGGTTGCAGAATCAATACTATCCAAATTCTTAACAATTTGTTTTTATAAGATATTATGTACTGCTAAAGTGTTGTTTTGCAGGTTATAAATCTTTAAATCTGCAAGGAAGTTTTGTCACCATAAAAAAAGGGGAGATTATTGAAGAAAACTCCTTTGATGTTTTGAAGCTAACAAAACTTATTTAAAGTATATTATGAAGATTTTCAGACTTCAGTGCCAAAGTCTATTAGATTTCTAGACTTTGTGTCAAAGTCTATTTTACACCATAAGTTTGCCCACTCTGATAAATTCCATACTGAACGCGATGAAGAATGAAGACGGAATCAGACTCAAGATTATCTTCATTTCTTCAAAGCTTCGGTTCGTACATGATACATATGGCTTTCTAGTTGACAACAACACCTACGAGATTTGTTATATTTATTGGAATCAATTTAGATACATCAAATCTTTTTGGAATGCAAGTAAATTAGGAAAGGATTTACTTATGAAAACCAAGATCCTAATTCTATGGGCGAACAAGATTAACGGGTTTTCATCACAATCTTCAAACAGCTCAAGATCTCCTTGATTGATTTCGTCCAACGAGTTGATTGGAAGAATTCATTTGGAAAGTGCCAACGATCGAGAAGGCAAGAAGGAATATTTAAAGAGACATTTCCAGTCATTCGATAGAGTGCGTGAAAGGGAAATTCCAAAATTTGAAGCTTCCCATTTTCTTGTTATTCCATATTTTGAGCTCAAAATTGTACTAAAAAAAGAGAGACTTATAGTGTGACTTTGTGAGAACATCAAACTTTTCACTATGAAGTCAAGATCACAAATTGTAAATTCTCTTTTGATTCATAGTGGAAACTAGCCAGGAGGCTGTCAACATGGGAGAGTAGACATAGGCTTGATCAAAGCCGAACCAGTATAAATTATGTGTTCTTATTCTCTTCCATAAACTCCTTTACTTTGTTCCTAGTTCTTTTTAACTGTTAAAGTATGAACTCACTCAAAGTCCGTTGTTCTTCAGACTCGATTTCAAAACCAAAATATTTTACTACTTTTCGCAAAAAATTTTCTTCACATCTATTCACCCCCCTCTAGATGTTCATACTAGCACTTTCAAGGACAACATCGAGAATATTTTTGAAGCCCCAATTAGAGTGAACATTGACTTTGTGGATGTAGAATGATAGCTATTTGTGGTGGTTGGGATCAGGGTAGTGATATCACTATTAATTTGTTGATGATGGATTTGGTGAAGTGGTGTTGTGGCTCACTTTTTGTTGTCACCAATGGGTTTAATGAAATAGTGTTGTGGATTTCATTTATTTGTTGATGATGTGGGATCGATGAAGTACTATGCTTGCAATAGATTCTTATTACAATAAAATGTGATTATTCATGAGAATCGTGCTTTGTAGACTATACAAGTATAAATATTTAGTTAACATGTATCTTATAAGATGCTCACTTTTTTGTCCCTATTAGCTTCTCTTTTTTCCTTTGAAATAAGTACCACTAGGGCCATGAGATTTTGTGGCCTCTCTTTTAAGTACCATATGTTTCTAGAGAGGATTTGAATTATGAAAAACCACAAACATCATAAGGAACCTTCACATTTACAAACATCATTGCCAAACATCATAATGAATTTTGCCACAAACATATGTACATTTTAGATTGCAAATGACCTTTTCTTCATTCATCCCACAAATAGGGTGCACATACATGTACAAAACATGTCTACAAATACAAAACATGTTTGAAATAGCACGCTATTGCAAATTCATAGAGTGTGTTACAATAGACATCAATAATACAACCAACATTATCTTTAGTTTGGAATTTTCTTTCTTCAGGTGTGCATAATCTTGTTTCACATGTTTCAATTGTGCTTTGACTCCTGTGCCTACCAAACAACTATCATTCTTATTATGAGTCGACTTTAGTTCTTGTTTGACATTGCTATTGTGAAAACTATTGCATACAATTCTTGCCGATTAATTGGTTTCTACACCAACCCAAATATATATATATATATATATATATATATATATATATATATATTTGTGGGAAATGTGGTTCCTAAGAAAATTAGGGTAGTTTAAAATAAGAGTGGGCAGTTCTAGGTTTCATATAGGTTCCACTTAAAACCTACCCATTGGAACACGTTCTTCATCTTTTGGAACTTATAACTTGCTCAGCATACCCTAGAACCCTACTATATTATAGGTTCCAGAGTCTACCTATGTTCCACATTTATTATTAGTTGAATGGCTGTAGTGAATTATCATCTTTAATAACCACTACTCGTTTCTAAAATATACTAACCATTACTTTTATTTAGATACACAAAAAAATATGAAATATTAACAAAGTAAAAGTCTTATTGTAATATCCTCCATTTTGACCTCATAAGGATCGGCCATAAGGTCTTGAATGGATTGACCATGGACCATTAACCATAGGATCGATCGGTTCAAGCAGTAAAGAATCAAGGATTGGTCATAATCCGACCGATCGACTGATCATGAACTGGCCTAGGTGTCGAATGTAAATGACCTACCGATAGCTCATAAAATGACTTTTCGATAATGAGAATTGGTCATGGGACGATTTTGGATTGTCGGATGGTCACGATTGGTCATAGCGCCTCGCCACAAGTGATTCTACCTGGCTATGCATCGATACATGAACGATTCGACTCAATCAAATGTGATTGTGTTCCAACCAAAAATGCATCATTCCCTATTCAATTCTTAATGATCGAAAAAAATTCTTTAATTGGTGATGTTCAATCATGTAACGGTAGTGCATTGGCCACAAACCATAAGGATGGATTAGGTGTCGATCGGAATGAGCTTAGTGAAAGACGCGACTATTCCATCACTAATTCTAAGGTTCAAGAGTGTCTTGGCTTAGTGCTAGGCCATGGGCAACCTTAGGATTGGCCTTGATCGATCGAAGGACCAAGGACCACCATTTAGGCTCACCAACCGTCCAAAGAAATGGTTCGGGTTAGCATGGGGTGTGAAGGCCAAACCTTGGGTGTGTTAAAATGGTCATTAAGGGTGCACACAAAAAGCTCTTGCCCACTTCCCATTGCCCTTTCGATCGTCTATTTCCAATGATTGCCATATTCTTTGGAAATGGACAAAATAGAACCTTTTAGAATATCCTAGGTTCTTCTTGAAAAAGGATGACTCACCATTTTGGATAGATATTTCTAGATTTGTTAATTTACCAAAGATTCACCTTGAGAATTAAGTAAGGGACTCTTGGACAAATGGATCAAACAAGAGAAGACATATTGAAGATTCTAGAATGCCTCATTAAATGCAAGGATGAGTCATCTCGCTTAGGTGTCCCTTGAAGATTTGGTAATGATGGCTCAAGATTTTCCTTGGGGAAGAGGCAAATGACTCAATGGCTTAAGTGCACCAATAAGAATAGAACTTGGTGTAATATTCTAGAAGACCAAACTTAGAAAGCAAGTTCTCGAATTTAGGTATGTGTTAAATATCCAAACCCCATGATTAATTGAATCTAAGCATTTAATGAGAATGGCGAGTCATTGGCTTAGGTGTCTTTGAAATATATGATGATCATTATCATAAGATTTTCCTCAGAGAACATGATGACATCATATAAATGGTCCAATAGGAATGAAACAAGTAAGCCTCCAATCATTACATTAGGTCATTAGGTGTGCCACCTTTTAAAATATGCATCACACCTTGCAACTTAGGTTTGCCACCTCAATGTCATAGCCGTGCCACTCCGAGAAATATGATTGGGCCATTTGGATGAGTAATGATGAGATTGGAGCCTCTAAATAGGAGGAACCCCCATTCATTTCCATCATTGGAACCCCTCGTCATTCATGCCTACCCTCTTCCCTCTTCTACTTTCTCTCAACCTCACCTACTCAACCCGCCAAGCTATCTAGGTTGGTTCTCAAGTTTGCTGAGGTAAGTAAGATTCCTCCCTTTCTTCTAAGAAAGTAGATCCTATTGTTAAGGCCAGTAGGTGCTCACCCGTTAAGCCGTGGGTAGTTTGCAATGTCTTTTGTTTTATCTTATTTGTTATGGAACATGGCCGTGTGCTTGAGTCATATGTGTTCAAAATGGAATTGAGGCTCATCGGATTGTTTTCATCGCAAGACAAGTTGCCAAGTCATAAAGCCTTGGTTTTGGCATAAATAGGATGTCGGGTCTAAGCCTCGCTTGGTGCAGGAATCACTTAAGGCCTCAAGGTCCTAAATCGACATTGAGGCATGTCGATCTTATGCCTTGATTGGTATAGGGATCGCCTAAATTTACAAGGTCTTCTTAAGACATCAAGCATGTCAATTTCTATAGCCCAATGAATGTGGGGACTTTGTGCTTGGAGTTGAATGAAATTGTGAGCTAAGAGTCATTCTCAATACATGTGTATTCACATTGGGTTGGAGCGGAAATCCATCAAGTTTGGGATTGTCACTAAAATGAGGTGTACCTAAGCCTCAAGGTCTTGGATCAGCATTGAGGTGTGCTGTTTTTGAGCCTTGTTCAGTGCAGGGATTGGTGCTAAGTGGTTGATTCAAATTACGGATCGAGGATTGTTCTCGACATGTTTATTAGATTAGTGCAAGAACTCATGGCACACACGACCGAATGAACACGCCTTTGGGCCATGCATATGTCAGCTAAAAGAAAAGATAAGAACCAACTTGTGTGATGCACTTGTGTGTGTGCACTTAAAGAGGAAAAAACATCCATCGTCACATAGCGTTGGCGACGATGACTCGTTCATTAAACGGGATGCCTTGGTTGAGCTAGGAAGCCCCATAAAGTATGTGATGCCTAGCTTGATGGTTGGATACTGGGTCATCGCATAAGTAACCCGTGCCACTTAGGACCTGGAGATAGAATTGGGATCATTACACTAAATCATAAAATGGAAGCTTGGACTAGTGGTTCCAAATTACACACTCGTTGTCGAATGCCACAGAATATTGCGGGATCACTTGAAGATTAGACCAAGAAAAATTACAAAAACTTGTTCCAGGTTCTAAGTTTCAAGTTCCAAGCTCCAAGTTCTAAGTTCTATAAATGTAGAACCTAGAATCTACTTGTTGAAATGGATTTCCATTGGTTAGGGGTGAGCATGGTCCGAGTTGGGCTGGCCCACCCCTAACCCTAGAACCAACCCACACAGTGCCAATCTTCAATTTTTGGGATCAAGAACCGACCTTATTAAGCTTAGAACCGAGGACCGGACCAACCCAGTGGATTCGGTCTAGTTCCAGGGTCAACCCGAGACCAATCAATAATCTATTTATTTCATTTTTTGTACTCTCTAAAAAGGCAACCAAGGTCTGGACGGACCTAGTGAGTTTGGTCTAGTTTCAGGGTCAACTCGAGACCAACCGATAATTTTTTGTTTCATTTTTTGTACTCCCTAAAAAGGCGAGTGAGGATCGGATCGACCCTATAGGTTCAGTGACAAGCGAGGTCAGCTAAGAGAGGCGAGCGACGAGTGTCGAGTGGGGTGAGTGTCAAGCATCGAGCAGGGAGCAACAAGCCCTGGCGAGCGGCATGAGTGACATAAAGTGAGTGAGGTGAGTGTCGAGTGGCAAGCAAAGAAGTTGTTTCTTTCGATTTTAACAAATTAAAGACTAATAAGACAAATAAGACAAAAGAGAATGAGTACTAGAGGAGGATGCCGTGAGGAGCTATTTATAGCCGTGAGGACTCATCACAAAAACATTTTCCTCCTCTGTAAATTATGGCTATTGACACCATAAAAGACATTAAAAGATCTAAGTTATTAAAAAATAAAGTAAAATTACTTGAACTCTTCACTAAGAAACTATTTAATATTGTTGATGCCATTTATTTTAGGATTTTCTATATATAAATATTATAAATAATATATTAGATATATATATATATATATATATATATAATCGAGGTTGATCTGGGTTGGACTGATCCTAAACTCTTAGGACCGAGAACCAACCCGCATAATATTAGTCTAAGAATCCCAAGTCCAAGGACAGACTTGATCTCCCTGGGAACCGGACCAGGATCAGTAGGGTTGGGCCGATCCAAGATTGGTCCAGGGTTGACCCTAGACTGATTTTCACCCTACCGCTGGTTCAATTCTCAAGTTCAAGGTTCTACCCTAGAATCATGCTCGACCTTTATTTAAAAAGAAACTTATTGATGAGATAAATTTGACAACTACCCCAATATAAGAGGAGATTGTCACAAACAATAGATGGCAATTATTGCCACCTTTTTACTGGACCTAAAATTGGTTAGAAATCCATATCATTTAACTAGATGCTATATATCATAAAATGCAATTATTCACCTTTTTTTACTGGACCTAAAAATTGGTAAGAAATCCATATCATTCAACTAGATGATATATATCATTAAATGAAAAGGATAATCTTTCTCCTTTGCATACCTTTCTAGTCACCAACTCATTCAACAAATTGAATAAATCTTTTAGTAGATAGGTGATGCATTCGTTCATCTCAACACATCACTGTACTAGGTCCCAAAGCTATCAAGATTCATTGAGAGAGAGAGAGAGAGAGAGGCCAAAAGTAGTTTAGGTGGGAATAGCCATGGTAGTAATTGCATCCAATAGAATGGGGTCAACGATACTCGTGATGGCTCTAATACTCTGGTCATCCATCGGTGCCAATGCTGACGCTAATGCACGCATACTTCTATCAAGGTGGAAGTGTATAAAGCGATGTTTCTTTCGTATTGACCCATTTGGATGCTATCACTATTGCCGTGGGCAGCATCTAGGAGAGTCCTCGACGGTCATGCCATTAGAGCATTGCAACGTTGGTTGTGTATTGTCTACTTGTCTTGGCCACCATCTAGGTAATAATCTTCACATCAAGATAAAAAAATATAACATAACTTCTTCTTAGATCCTTAAAATCAAGAAATTCACTGTATAATCTTGTTTTGTTTATCAATGTTTCATTGATATATTTTAATTGTGAAAGAAGTGTTGCATACTAAATCATTTCATTTCCTTATACTTTGATATATATGCCCTTGTTGAAAACAAATTCAATTTCAATTTTGATGTAACTTTTATAATCTCCTGTTTTATATTTGACCTCATGTAGAAACCAATAAAGTTGGAGTGGATGAGAACAAGGCTGGAGCTTGTGCGGATTCATGCTCTCAGAGTTGCCAGAAGACTTATTCTTTGCACTGAAGTCATTAAACTTATGTAATGCCTTTGTGGTTTTATTGCTCAACTAATAAAAGGTGCCTTTTTAATTTTCTGCGTGAACATGAGTGAAGAACATCTTTTTAATTTTCAATTGTGGTAACGTGAGTCCACTCTCTATTATCCGGAAATATATGTTGAGATATAAATACAAAAAAGAAAGGTAAACTTTACAAGATATTGAATTTGGCTTTGTCATGCCTCTTCGGATTAGTGTCAAATGTCTTCATGCAATCAATGTTTTACGATGTGCATAAGACTGTCAATTTTTTGGCACGACATAACATGAGAGCATGGCTTAGTGGTATTGCCAACTAGACGAATGAAATGATATGTATGAAAATGTGTTAAGCCAGGAAAAAAAAGAATTACATATGTATCGATCACCGAAAATTCTCTTTGTGAAATACGTTTGGATGACAAGTTCAAATAAGATAGGACATCAAATATTTTGCGGTCACCCATTTAAATTCAGTCTAAAATCAGAGAAAAAAGTCTCTCCTCATAAACCTGATGTTCTCCATCCTATTAAACGAAGGATGCACTTTCGCCACCTCTTTGACTAGTCACAACATTCTGTTGTTTTCTTTGTAGCTAACTCACCATTTACTTTTCGACCAAAAAAAAACCATTTAATGACATTAAAAACAACTATAAATATTTGACTCTGCAAGCACGTAAACTACATATGATTCTCCCCTACTTTGAAAACACTCACTGAAACACAAGATTAATAAGACTATACAGAGAGAAGTGAGCAATCACATGAAGATCAAAGCATTGAAGAGAGGGGTGGCGGTAATGTTAACTGCGGGGCTAATATGTAGTGCATTCCTCATTAAGGCATCGGGGGAACGTAATAAAATATGTGCTCCTGATTGCGCAATTACCATTTTGCCGTGGATTTTTGACGGCCTACGTGTGCGAGGTTGTCATGACGCCAATCATTTGTCCCGACAGTGCTCAAGCAATGCAATCTTGGTTGTGTGGCGTCTGAGTGCTTTGATCGCAATTTAGGTATAATTTCTACCACATCATTACATCTAAATTTTCGCTTGAAGTTAACACAAGTAACACTCAATTTTCAATTTGTGATATTCTGGGTTTAACTCTTTCAAAGTGTTACTCGCTTTGGCCATCTCATACTAAGTCTCATGGTTTGGTAGTTGGACCTACAAGAAGACACTTTCTCAGGAGTTAGCTATCTTGGTAGTGCTCCCATCTGAGTACACTTAACTTCGGAGTTCCTAAGCTAAGCATAATGATATACCAAAAGGTGTATTCGTGAATTAATTATAATTTTTACACACGCACACACATCCTAAACATGCTCTCCCCCTATTTGGTATGCAATTCAATTCATTCCTTACCCCTTCACCATTCTAGAATCTTACCTATGGCTACTTAAGAGATCACCAGCTTGAGATATAGACAAAAATTCAAAAGAGAGAGAAAACACACATAAGTTATTGGGACTAGTATGAGCAAAGAAATCATCAGCACTGACCGTTGACATGCCATTGCGTAGACTCGCCAACAGGTTATGATGGTAGGTTTGTCTATGCTAGAGCTATATATTGATCATCTCTTACCATACAAGTTCTATTCGATCTTGAGTGGTAGATTTTCTATTCGCCCTTTTTTTTGCCGGGGACCATACCTTGGAAAATGTTTCAGGTTTAGAAAAGCGCATAACATCAAGGACCATGAAGGACCAAGCCTTCCAACTAACTTGCAGAGACTGTGCCAAATGTTTGAAAGCAATTGACTGACAGGTCTAAGTGCCAACACTTATATATATGTGCAAATACTTAGGTCATGTTTGACACCAGCAAATGGTAATGATTTGATAAATCAAATAAAGATAGCATGTTCTTTATTGCAAGATACCCATCAACAATAGAATAGAGCTTGCTATGGTTTTTTTTTCTTTATATTAAATCCAGTTCCCTACGGACACAACACAAAATTTTAATGTGGAACATCATTTGAACAGTTGACAAAGGCATTGTCAGGAAATTTTCACGCTCGCAACAAGCTGAGTGTACAGTGTTGTCGATCAACATAACTTTACTTGCTTAACAGACATAAACAGAAAGAGCCGATGTGTCGATCAACATAACTTTTGTTGTATGGAGTTTTATCTTGTGGCTATGCACAATTTATCTGATTCTATAAACCACAGTGTCGTATGGAAGAGACGTATGCTTTGCTGCAATTTGAGGAAAGCTTAACACTCACCAACATTACGAGCGATCCTCTCGCTTATCCAAAGACTAACCTAGAAACCAAATCGGGATTGCTGCTTATGGGATGGCGTAGAGTGTGATGAGAACACTGGCCATGCAACTGTTCTTGACCAAGGAAGTACTCTTATCTATGGTTCTATTACCCGTGACTGCCACATCTCAATATGGGTGACGACATTCCCGTGGGACACTTACCGGACTTTATCTCGAGTAGTCCTGCTACATCGCTACATCGCAACTACCTGCTGCACGTTTTCCAGGGAGTTACCACTGTCAATTGGAAACGTTTTACGAAAAAGTACAAAAAAAAGTCATAAACCTAATGAATTAGTACAAATTCAGTCTTAAATCTTTTGATTGGATTAGTGTATTCCTAAACTTTTTTGCATATGTACTAATTCAGTTCATCTGATTAATTTAGTCTAGAAATTATTAATATGGACATTGATCATCCGACGTGACATAACTGATATTGATGTGGATATTTTTAAATAAATTGTTTATTTTTTTCTCTTTTTTAAATTCTTTTCCTTTTTCTTCCTTTTCTTTTCCTTTTGGATTGTGGCCAGTACCGAATCAACATGGTCGGCGACTGGCCACAAGTGAGGGTTGGCGAGGGCATCACAGCCCTCGTGGCCTCAGGTGTGGGCGGCCCTCACTAAATTTAGCAAGGGCCCGACCTTCACGCCTTTTAGGCGAGGGCAGCCCTTGTGGCCTTTGGGGAGGGCACGACCTTTACGGCCTAGACGAGGGTAGTCCTCGTTGAATATGGCATGGACTCATCCTCACTCTATCTAGGCGAGGGCGGCCCTTGTAACCTCTAGCAAGGGCATGACCCTTGCAGCCGTCCTATGTTGTCCACAATAGTCCTAATTTTTTTTAAAAAAAAAATTAAAAATGTCCACATTAGCGTTGGTAGACGGCTAGCGTCCACCTCAATAATTTCCAGCCTAAATTGGCTTAATAGACTGAATTTGGTATCAATATGAAAATGTTTATGACAAAATTGGTCAAATTAAAAAGTTTATGACTAAATTGATACCAATATAATAGGTTTAGGATTTTTTGGGTGATTTTCCCCAAACCTTTGGTCTTTGAGTTATTTTGGCCTTGTAGGTTGTGAATTTTTTAGAATGATCCCGTATTCATTCAATAATCTTACCAAGCTTGAATCCCTAGATCGGATAATGAAACCATCGATTGTTTAGCCCATTTTTTCTCTGTTTTGGGTTCGGAAGCTGACAACGATCGCCAATTTGAACCTCGAAAGAATCATGCTAATAGGCGAGATTCCACCTTCAATTGGAAACCTGTCTCTGTTAGTCAAATTAAGACTCTTTGACAATGAGATAACCGGTGCCATACCGCCTTTGCTCACGAGCTTCGCGCATCTCACTGAATTAGGCCTACACATGATTCAACAATCAGGTCTTTCACCATCTTATCCCATGAACATGACTCAACTAACCCTGGTTCACCTTGACACCAATAAATTTGAAGGCCCGATACCCTCTTTGCTCTCTCAGCTCCAAAATCTGGAAGTCCTTAACCTTGCTGGAAACCACTTCAGTGATAACAACTAAGCAAGACAGTTTTCTTAAGCTAAAAAAACTGGAGATATTGCAATTATCATGTAACAGCATATCTGTATACATAAAAATGAGCATCGATGTCTTCCTAATCTAGGACTTGTTGCATGCTGAGGCTGTGATGATGCTCTGTACGAAGATAATGATTGGGCTGTGACAATGCACTGGTTGAAAGGGATGCTACGGGCTGCGATAGTGCTCCGTGCAAAGAAAATGCTCCCGGGCGTGATAATGCAGCGGGCGAACGGGAACGATCTGGCCCGCGATAATGCACCAGTTGCAAGAAGAAGACTTTTTCGACACTTCGCACTTCAAGGCTATAGGCTGCGATCACTTGCGAAAGGTGAGACTTGCTACAACCTGCGATTAATTGCGAAGACAAACTTTCCAGTTTTCGAAACTCGCCATTTCGAAAAGAGATTCCGAGGAGTTCTTCCTACGAGATCTAAAGATGATCCTTCGGAGTTCTTCCGATCTGATTGGGCTTGAAGAAGGTCTTACTGCAAGCAATTGATACCCTCAATTTAAACGGTATAAATCACATCAATCAGAACAATTTTGGATAAGACGAATATTTGTGAAGAACATCCTAATATATTTGAACAAAATGCGATAATCAAGCGTTTGTACACAAAAGATCACTAACCAGGATTTACATTGACGGGTCGAACTGTATCATATTACAACAAAAAGCTCATCGAGCCAAACCTTTTTATATAAGATGTCAAAGTTATACATAAGCAAACTAGTCAATTACATCTCTAGCTAGTGATTCTTCTTTCTATAGCTTTATTACCACAAACTGAAATTCTGCAAACTTAACCACAACTCCGCTCTCTACTTTGATAAAATCACCCCAAAACATTCTTTCTCTGATCGGTGCATGCTTCGGTTCATTCCTGGCCCTTTTGCCATACTAGTAGCATCCTATATGCGGTAGTAGTGCTTATTATCTCCTGAACTTGCGTGGACAGTTTCTCACCCGATGGCTGAGCTGGCCACATTTAGGGGTGTGCAAAAGAACTGGGATCCACCCGGACCGCTCGGAACCGAACCTGAACTATCTAGAACCAGTGGTTCTTGAGGGAACCGGTCCGGTTCCCGGTTCCAATTTATGGGAACCAGTGGGTACCGGTCCGGTTCCCAGTTCCATGGGCGGATTCGTTCGCCCACCCACCCAGACCAAACCAATTAATTTTTAATATTAAAAAAAATGGAGTAGTTTTGCGAAGCGAATTCCTTGCTCCGTTGTGGTATTTCTCTTCAGTGTTCGAGGGATTTTTGGCTCTGGATTTCATCCTTTCTTTCTGCCTTTTCCTTCTTTGAGGTTGAAATTAAGCTGAGTTTGTACTTGGATACTTGCTTTTGTTGAACCGATCGGAGCGAAAACAACGAATTAGACGCGCGAGTTTTGCAAAGTTGCGGAAACCACCTGGTCCGGAGCGGAAATTCTTGATTTTTTCTATTTGATTTTTGCATGTAGTGATGAATTTTGGATTGCGAGGGTTTTGGTGCTGGGGCTAATATGCTATAACCCGTTGGTCTCGAAAGCTTATCGGTTGTAGCGTAACTGAGAGACTGAAGTCGATTATGAAACTTAGGTTTTGTGTTTTTTGGTTCCCAGCGAAAGTATATACTACTTCATAAGTCAAGCAACTAATAAAGTCTTAAGCTTTCTGCCTCACGACTTGATCAGACCGAAACGAACGTGTTTTCTCTTTCATTCTGTGCAATTGAGAATTGAGATCAATTATGTCCTCTCTTTTGATGTTGTTTTTCCTTAGCTTAAGATTTTCATCTTGTGGTCAGTGAGACCAGTTTCATGGATCCACCTGGGAACCGAACTGGACCGCCGGTCGGTTCCTGGATGGATCCATGCAATAAACGGGTGGATCTTGGTTCCAATTTTTCGGAACCGGTCCTTAGCGGGCGGTTCCCAGTTCTAGGTCGAGAACCGCCCACCCAAACCATGCACACCCCTAGCCACATTCATAGCACACTCCAGTAATACCAAGACACTGGATTGATCCATGCTTTCTTCTACAAACTCAGCACACATCCGGTGAGTCTTCTGCCTCTTGTCGAGTGACAGCACACACCCTTTCTTGCACCGGAGGCTTGTCCCAATTACCCCATTGGGTGTTTTATGGCTCATTCCCTTTGCTATGTCTTATCGGTGATGGCGGCGGTAGTTGTTGTGGTTCCATTTGCCCGAGCGAGCAATACTTGATCAGGTGGCCATATTGGCGACACCCATAACAAGCCCTTGTCTTTTTAAAACACGGGGTGGATCCATGTCTTTCCTGCAAACATGACACACGCTCATCTAGTTGGGTGCTAGCTTTCCAATTGTACTCCTTCGAGTGAGACGACTGATGTGCTTTCCTTCTGTCATCAGTTTCTTCCTAAATTGGTTGCCATCTCTGTTGGAATTGAATCTTGACCTAGATGTAGTAGCTTGCTCCCATAACACATCTCTATGTTGGACCTCAGTAGGTGTAGTAGTAACGGTGGCTATGGCATTGGCAGCAGCAACAACAGCAGCTTGATCATGTGCTTGCTGACCCAAAATGCTTCCCAAAGTCTCTAGCGCCTAAACAATCCCATTGAACCGAGGATTACTTAGTGCCGCTACACTTTCAATACTAGCTTGTAGCGGTACTCTTAAACTTGTGCTGGCTTGAGCATGCGTTTTACCTCGGGTACTGACCCTTGTCGGCGTCCTATCCCGAGTTACAGGTCCTACCGATCTCTTCTTAGGAGTACTCTACTCCTAATCACTCATATTATGGGATCTTTATAGAAACCTATTTTCCAATTCCAATACCATATTAGAATTTGAGTGACCCCACAAACAAGCTACCAAACAGCTATTATTCACATGCATTAGCATAAAATAGAGGTCATTCCTACTAACTGTCCCAAGTACCCATCGCACCTTATCACTCCAATTATTGACCTAGCTCTGATACCATTGTAGGCGGGGATGTCACGCCTCGAACCTCAAGCGTGTGCCCATCCCTCGGTGGTTGATTAAATTGCGACGTTTCAGGACACGTCGCCAATCTATTCATTTTATTGCACATGCGGAAGTGAATAAATATCCCCTAATAGTAAATAGCTTGGGATAGAAAAGCAAGAAACAGATTCACAAACAAAACATGCTACATATATACACACTGAGTCATATACAAAAGTCAACAACCAAAAGTTTTCAAAAGACCGTCTCTAAAAAAGAAGCTGTCCTAATTGACCTAAACCTCGGATCCCCTCAGGTCGGCTCTAGATCCTCCATTCTACAATCTTGAAAAGAATTGAGCCCATCAAGGTGAGATACAAATCTTAGCGAATTCACGCTCTAAACCCCGATTAAGAGGGTAATACGCCTAGGGGTGTCCTAATCACACAACCACACAATCATAGAGACTTACCTCGTCTCAAATCCTCCCTACAGGTCAGTATAATTCATATCATAGACAGCCAAAAAAACATGAGCAGCAATTAAGCTCATCAACTGAAACGCCAAACTCAATTTCAACCAAGCACAGGGTCCTGATTATAAAGTCAAATCATTATGATACATCCCATACCATGCTACACAATTTTGTTCCATAATCCAGTGAGTTCAACTCAATTAATCATGCATTCCTAGTTTTGATCTCGGCTTATAGCATGGCCTACTCGCTGTTTGGCGGTCTTTTGGCATAGCCAAGTGTTGTCTCACTCCATTGAGCACGACTACGTCTTTCCTAGATAGCTTTCCTAAATGAGCAAAGGTCCAAAATCTACTGCAACCAGCTTCTATTGTCCAAGGGCGTCCCTTATAGAGGTAACGTCTAGCTTAACAGCCTAGGATGTATTCTCTTAACCAATAGATCACTCAATTACAGCCAAGGGCACTGTGCATTGCACTCAAATGTCTCAATTAAGATAATGCACTTAGCCTAGTTTCTTTGTATTAAAAACACCTGATGAAAATATTCATATGTGGGTACACGCTCAAATCGAATTGAAAAAAGATTGATATCATTCCTTTTAAAATCCCACTATTTTATATAGTACTTAAAACTATTTTCAATGTTAAAATCCGACATTTGGGATTTTTTGAATAAATATCGAAATTCACAAATTTTGGAATAATAATAAAAATTCCAATCAACACTCAATTTGCACAAATTAACACCAAATTGTATAAACTGAACATACCATTGCAATTTATCTGAAATTTTGGTCACTAGTTATTCCAGTCTAATTTCTGGAAAATATTAAATAATAAAATAATTTCTAAAATTAATTAAATAAATACATATTAATTCAATAAATACAAACTTAGGCTAAATATTGCTAATCTAATCACCTATTGGACTAATCAAATTATACTAACCATTCTAACTACAAAACCACATACTAAATTAACTAATTACAATTTCTAACCACTTAAATCACTAATCTAACTAACATAAATTAATTAAACAAGCTAATAACTACCCTAATCTAATCTTAACTTAATCTAAACATCACTTAAACTTCATTAACACCCTAATGAGAGTTTAGTGCATAAATTCATCAGTTTAGCGCGAAAACCAGTTCATTGCGACGGTGGCGCGACGATGGCCGAAGCTTGGGCTTACGGTGACATCAACGGAGGCTCAAACCAGGCCGAAAAAAGGCCTTGCAAGCCCATAATGAACTACTAGGCTCAGTTGACAGGGCTGAAACTTGCGGGCTGGGCTGACTTCGTGGGCCGCTGGTGGGCTTCGAATGGGCTGGCCGTTGGGGGAAACAGGCGATGAGTAGCTTCGGGCAATGAGGAGGTGGGGTGTTGGGCGCTGTTCTGACGGTGGATGAGGGAGTCACGAAGGAGCTGACACGGGTGTGGGGATGCTGGATTTGCTAACGCATGGAGGAGGTGGGAGGATGGTGCGGTTGTTGGGGCGAGTTGGCACGGCAGAATGGAGAAGGAAAGTGGAGTTACGGACTAGTGGGGTGATGGTAATGATGATGATGGGGGATGGGGTGATGAAGATGGGGTATGCTTCAGCTGCAGTTGGATCATGAAGAAGCTATCGGATGGGGGAAACGCTGGCGTCGGCTGCGTGAAGGAGAATCGGTAGGGAGGGAGGGGGGAGGGGGTGAAGTGATGGTGGAGCAGCCAAAATCCATTGGAGAAGTGGAGCTCGAAAGAAGAAAAAAAAAACAAAAGAAAGGCAGAAGACTGCGGTGGAGCAGTAAGCTCGCACGAAGAAGAAGGAGTAGAATCCGCGGGCCTAGCGTGCGTAGCAAGAAGAAAGGGAAAGGATAAGGGAGAGAGGGGAAGCAAAAGTCAATTATAAATATCTAATATCATCAATACTTGG
Organism: Eucalyptus grandis x Eucalyptus urophylla; assembly: GCA_028830015.1. Classification (NCBI taxonomy): domain Eukaryota; kingdom Viridiplantae; phylum Streptophyta; class Magnoliopsida; order Myrtales; family Myrtaceae; genus Eucalyptus; species Eucalyptus grandis x Eucalyptus urophylla. The sequence continues at coordinate 25,324,094 of CM054198.1, read as the reverse complement.
TCCAAAATTCTTTATGTATATCCCCTTGTGTCCCCCAAATACTTTCTTGCATATAATTTCCACAAATAGCCAAGTTGAAGCCAAATGTTGCAACCTCCATTCAAGCCTACGAATTTCCTCAATTTGGACTTCAATTTCTTCACCAATTTCCCCAATTTGATGACCAAATCTGCTGAGGAGGGAGCCTACAAAATTTCCACCATATCCTTTACCAAATAGCTCACTAAGGAGGCTAAACAACCACTCAATTTGGCCCCTCCGAATTTCCTTTCTTTTTTGAATCGTCCGAATTGATTTTTCGTAAAAATCCCGAACTTAACAAAAATTTTCCGAAAAACGAGACGACATCCTATAAATAAATCGTGACATGCTCGAACATCAAATTCCCGAAATCGAATTCAATTTCATGGTTAAAATCAATCGAACGTGATTTTTGCGCGATCCAATCTACCGGGCAGCTTTTAGGAATTTTTAGCACAGTTGACCCGTGGTTGATTATTTTCAAGTCACAATGTACATCTTCGGCACATTGGTGACTCTCAATTGTCGTGAAAATCTCAAGGTTTCAAATATGGACACAGGGTACATAAATGATAGAAAAATCGGTCGAGTACCATTCGACATAAATTTTGCAATCAGGTGGATTCACCCACACACTAATCACATGCCTCTGCCGAATTGACCTATCTCCAGTTTCTGATCAATTTTGATTGTGCCGTAATAACTCTTGTAGATTAGCACGGTCGAGAAGTCGATTCCAAGTCAAATTCTGAAGTCTATCTTGTTTGAATCCCTTAACAGCTTCACCTGATAAATTAGTTAACTCAAGAGTAATCTGTTCCAAGAAAAAGGACTAAAAGCGCATCGACGAAATGTCCATTTCATAAAATTGGGATGGGGTCGAAATTCAGGATGTCACATCAAGTGTATCGCGAGATAAAGAAAAGCATCTTTTTCTTTACCTAATCATTCATACCCTTTGCTTAGCCAAGCTGAGCTTGAGTGTTCACTTCTAAAATTCGAGCAGTGATTATCTCTTCCCATTGGGCAAGGCACATGATTTGCCATGGAAAATGGTGCTTATGTGACAATGCATAAGGCATTTCAAAAGTCCTAAGGGCTCAAAAAGTTCAAAAGAGAAAATCAAATGAAATTTGGGGTATGAAAAAGTAATGTGTTTGGTAAAAGTAAGGCAATGTCTATAAAAAAAAATAGAAAGAAAAAGCCTCTAATGTGAAAGAAAATTTTCAAAGGCAAAATGCTTGTATAAAAAGAAAAATCATTGCCAATGCAGAAGTCGTTTGAGAAAAGAGTAAAGCTTTTGTGTTGAAATTATTAGCTAATGGACTTTCAAGGAAGTTAGATCTCAAGAGTCAAGTGCCTTGGCAAAATTTGGATGATATGGTAAAGTAGTAAGGGCATCAAGAAGGAAGAAAAGTATTGAGAGAAAGCAAATCTAACCTACAAGAAATGACAAGATCAAAGAATATTTTTTAAGCCCAGTTAGAGTGAACATTGACTTTGTGGATGTAGAATGATAGCCATTTGTGGTGGTTGGGATCAGGGTAGTGATATGGCTATTAATTTGTTGATGATGGATTCGGTGAAGTGGTGTTGTGGCTCCCTTTTTGTTGTCACCAATAGGTTTGGTGAAAAGTGTTGTGGATTTCTTTTATTTGTTGACAATGCAGAATCGATGGAGTACAATGCTTGTAATAGCTTCTTATTGCAATAAAATGTGCTTGTTCATGAGAATTGTTCTTCGTAGAATATACAAGTATAAATGTTTAGTTAACATGTATTTTATAAGATGCTGACTTTTTTGTCCCTATTAGCTTCTCTTTTTTTCTTTGAAATAAGTGCCACTAGGGCCATGAGATTTTGCGGCCTCTCTTTTAAGTACCATATGCTTCTAGAGAGGATTTGAATTATGAAAAACCATAGACATCATAAGAAACCTCACTTTTACAAATATCATTGCCAAACATTATAATGAATATTGCCACAAACATATGTACTTTTTAGATTGCAAATAACCTTCACTCCATTCATCCCACAAGCAGGGTGCACATACATGTACAAAACTTGTCTATGTACAAAACAAGTTCGAAATAGCACTCTATTGCAAATTCATAAAGTATCTTATTACTATAAACATCAATGATACAACCAACAGTTATCTTTAATTTGAAATTGTCCTTCTTCAGATTTGCCTCATCTTGTTTCACATGTTTCAATTGTGCTTTGACTCCTACGCCTACTGAACAACTACCATCCTCATTATGGGTCGACATTAGTTCTTGTTCAACATTGCTATGGTGAAAACTATTGCATACACTCCTTGCTAATTAACTGATTTTTGCATCAACCGAAATAAAAAAATTATTTGTGGGAAATTTGGTTCTAAAGAAAATTAGGATAGCTTAAAATAAGAGTGAGCAGTTCTAGGTTTCATATAGGTTTTACTTGGAACTTATCCGTTGGAACACGTTCTTCATTTTTTGAAACTTAAAGCTTGCTCTGCATACCCTAAAACCCATAACCTATTATTTAGGATCTACCTATGTTCCGCATTTATTTTTAATTGAATGATCGTAGGGAATTATCACCTTTAATAACCATCACTCATTTCTAAAATTTATTGACCATTATTTTTATTTAGACGCGCGAAAAATATAAAATATTAACAAAGTAAAAGTCTTAATAATAAAATGGAAGCTTGGACTAGTGGTTCCAAATTATACACTCGTTGTCGAACACGATAGAATACTGCGGGATCACGCGAAGATGTAGACCAAGAAAAATTATATAAACTTATTTCAAGTTCTAAGTTCCAAGTTCCAAGTTCCAAGTTCTATAAACCTAAAACCTGGAATCTACTTGTCGAAATAGATTCTCACTGGTTCAGTTCTCAGCTTCAAGATTCTACCCTAGAACTTTGCTCAACCATTGTTGAAAAGGAAACTTATTGATGAGATAAATTTGACAACTACCCGAATATTAGAAGAAATTCTAAAAAAACAATAGATGAAAATTATTGCCACCTTTTTACTAGACCTAAAATTGGTTAGAAATCCATATATAACATAACATGCAATTATTGACCTTTTTATTGGACCTAAAAATTGGTAAGAAGTCCATATCATTTAACTAGATGATATATATCATTAAATGAAAAGGATAATCTTTCTCTTTTGCATACCTTTCTAGTCACCAACTCATTCAACAACTCTAATAAATCTTCGAGTATAAAGGGGGAAAAGTGCCAAAAAAAGTCCTAAACATTTTGGTTTTGTGCCAATTTAGTTCTAAACATTTTTACGTTGTGCCAATTCAATCCTTTCCGGCCAATTTTGGCTGGATTTTGTTGACTGGATGCTGGCCGACTGATGTGGCCTGATCAACGCTAACGTGTACAACTTTTAATAATATTTTTTATTTTTTTAATATTAAATTTTTTTTCTCTTTTTATTTTTTTTTATTTTTTTATTTTTCTTTTTTCTTCTCATATTCTTCCTTCGGCTAGTCGCTAGAGCTCAGCGACCGGCTAGAGAAGACAGCCGACGAGGTCGAGGTCGACCTCACCGGCCACCTCGCTAGTGGCCGCAAGGCCGCCCTTGAGGCCTGGGTAGCAAGGCTCGCCCTCGCTGGATTTGGTGAGGGTTGAGCCTCGCCCATGATCGGCGAGGGTGAGCCTTGCCAGCTTCGCGCGAGGCTAGCTCGGCTCGATGCGACGCGACGCCACCTCCTCACATCGAGCTGGCGGGGCTCGCCCTCATCGGCCATGGGCGAGGCTCATCCCTCGCCAGATTCGGCGAGGGCGACCCTTGCCACGCAAGCCTAGAGGGCGGCCTCGCGGCCACTAGCGAGGTGGTCGGCAAGGTCGACCTCGACCTTTCTGGCCGTCGCCTCTAGCCAGTCGCTGAGCTCCAGCGACCGGCTGGAGGAAGGAGATGGGAAGAAAAAAGAAAAAGAATAAAGAATAAATAAAAGAATAAAAAAGAGAAAAAAATAAAAAATAAAAATATTCAAAAATATTAAAATATTATTAAAAGTGGTACATGTCAATGCCAATCAGGCCACGTCAGCTAGCCGACATCCAATCAGTAAAATTTGGCCAAAATTGGTCGGAAATGACTGAATTGGCACAACGTAAAAATTTTTAGGACTAAATCGGCACGAAAAAAGGTTTAGGATTAAATCAGCACAAAACCAAAAGGTTTATGACTTTTTTAGCACTTTTCCCAGGTGATGCATTCGTTCATCTCAACACATCACTGTACTAGGGCCCAAAGCTATCAAGACTCATGGAGAGAGAGGAGGGGGGGGGGGTAAAGTAGTTTAGGTGGGAATAGCCATGGTGGTAATTGCATCCAAGAAAATGGGGTCGATGATGCTCGTGGTGGCTCTAATACTCTAGTCATCCATCGGTGCTGATGCTGATGCTGACGCTGATGCACGCATACTTCTTTCGCACAAGTGGAAGTGTATATTAAAATGTTTCTTTCTTACTAACCCATTTGGATGCTATGGCTCTTGCCGTGGGCAGTATCTTGGAGTCCTCAACGGTCATGTCATTAGAGCATTGCAACGTTGGTTGTGTATTGTCTACTTGTCTTGGCCACTATTCAGGTAATAATCTTCACATCAAGATAAAAAAATATAACATAACTTCTTATTAGATCCTTCAAATCAAGAAATTCATTGTATAATCTTGTTTTGTTTATAAGTGTTTCATTGATATATTTTAATTACAAAAGAAGTGTTGCATACTAAATCATTTCATTTCCTTATACTTCGATATATATGCCTTTGTTGAAAACAAATTCAATTTCAATTTTGATGTAACTTTTACAATCTCCTGTTTTATATTTGACCTAATGTAGAAAGCAATAAAGTTGGAGTGGATGAGAACAAGGTTGGAGCTTGTGCAGATTCAATCTCTCAAGAGTTGCCAGGAGACTTAATTCTTTGCACTAAAGTCATTAAACTTATGTTTAGCCTTTGTGGTTTTATTGCTCAACTAATAAAAGGTGCCTTTTTAATTTTCTGCGTGACCATGAGTGAAGAACATCTTTTTAATTTTCAATTGTGATAACACGAGTCCACTCTCTATTATCCGGAAATAGATTTTGAGATATGAATACAAAAAAGAAATGTAAACTTTACAAGATATCGAATTTGGCTTTGTCGTGCCTCTTTGGATTCATGTCAAATGTCTTCATGCAATCAATGTTTTACGATGTGCATAAGACTGTCAATTTTTGGTAGGAAATAACATGAGAGCATGACCCGGTGTATTACCAACTAGACGAATGAAATGATATGTATGAACATGTGTTAAGCCAGGAAAAAAAATTATATATATATATATATATATATATATATATATATATATATATATATATATATATATCACCAAAAATTCTCTTTGTGAAACACGTTTGGATGACAAGTTCAAATAAGATGGGACATCAAATATTTTTTTGTCACCCATTTAAATTCAGTCTAAAATCAGAGAAAAAAGTATTTCCTCATAAAGCTGATGTTCTCCATCCTACTAAACAAAGGATGCACTTTCACTACCGCTTTGAATAGTCACAATATTCTGTTTGCCTAGTGGCTACCCTTTTAACATGAAAGGGGAAGGTAAGGGGTTTGAATCATCACATTCTCAGGGGGTTGTGGTGGGGACGAATTAGTTTTAGGAGTGGGTTTCGATTCCCACACCCTTCAATAAGATAGGGCAAAAGTCTGAGAGTGAGAGTTAGAGTAAGAATAGAATAGGACTGACCAAAAAAAAAAACTCACCATTTAATTTTCGATAAAAAAAATCATTTAATGACATTAAAAACAACTATAAATATTTGACTCCGCAAGCACGTAAACTACATATGATTCTACCCTACTTTGAAAACACTCACTGAAACACAAGATTAATAAGACTATACAGAGAGAAGTGAGCAATCACATGAAGATCAAAGCATTGAAGAGAGGGGTGGCGGTAATGTTAACTGCGAGGCTAATATGTAGTGCATTCCTCATTAAGGCATCGGGGGAACGTAATAAAATATGTGCTCCTGATTGCGCAATTACCATTTTGCCGTGGATTTTTGACGGCCTACGTGTGTGAGGTTGTCATGACGCCAATCATTTGTCCCGACAGTGCTCAACTTGGTTGTGTGGCGTCTGAGTGCTTTGATCGCAATTTAGGTATAATTTCTACCACATCATTACATCTAAATTTTCGCTTGAAGTTAACACAAGTAACACTTAATTTTCAATTTGTGATATTCTGGGTTTAACTCATTCAAAGTGTTATTTGCTTTGGCCATCTCATACTAAGTCTCATGGTTTGATAGTTTGGCCTACAAGAAGACACTCTCTCAAGAGTTAGCTATCTTGGTAGTGCTCCCATCCGAGTACACTTAACTTTGGAGTTCCTAAGCTAAGCATAATGATATACCAAAAGGTGTATTCGTGAGTTAATTACAATTTTTACACATGCACACACATCCTAAACATGTTCTCCCCCTATTTGGTGTGCAATTCAATTCATTCCTCACCCCTTCACCATTTTTGAATCTTACCTATGGCCACTTTAGAGATCACCAGCTTGAAGTGACATATAGACAAAAATTCAACAGAGAGAGAACACACACTAGTTAATAAGACTTGAAATGCTACTACTTACCAGCAAACGTGTTTGATTTGGTGCAATTCGGTCATTCTAGTGACCTATCAATCAAATTTGATTGTACTATACATCAACAATCCAATGTGGCATTTTTAATAATTTTTAAGAATATGTAAGAGTTGATGTAGTGCTCACATGATATCACGGTCATAGAAATATAAAATTAAAAAAATAGAATAAATTAAGGGCCAAAAAAATGAAAAAAGTTTTTATAAATAACCCAAAAAAAAAAATCAACTAGGGGAAGAAAGGGAGGGTAGCCGGCCACGTCGCTTGAAGGTTTGGGGACGGCTGCGATCTTCAGAAATTCACCCACCCATCCACGGTGCCTGTCTCTCATTTTTGGTTTATTGGATTTTTATATTTATTTTTTTCCTTTTTTTCAACCATTTTTTTTCAGCTTTTCATTTTTATTATGTAATTTTCACTTTTTTTTTTTAATGAACGCAGCGCCACATCACCACTACGTTAGCACTAGATTACTAAATCATTAGAAACCAGGACAAGAGGCTCTACCGTGGCACATTGAAATAAATTTGATGAGTAATGATCGAAAAAAAATTTGTTGTGTCTAATCATCCACTATCCCTGGCTGTGACTCCATCGAGCTTGCCGCACCGCAATAACCACCCTGGCCGAAGTCCCACCGCAATCAAGATGCCACTCAACAGCGTGACCCAGCATCGTGCCTACCACTGCAAATCCACAGTCCTTAATTTGAGATCCCGGTTCAAATTTGGAAACAAATCTTCGAAATAGATAATAATCCTTATCCAATTTGATATTCAAGATTCATTGCCTATTTTAAATGATTGTTATCTAACTTTGAATATTTGAAATTGATAGGCACATCCAAATATCCAATTAGGATTATTTTCTAATTTGCAATGTGCACATAATCTATAATTTGTTTGACAAAATAAATAAAAAACTCAATAATTCGAGAAAAAAAGATTCACTTATTTGAGCTGGGTGGATATCGATTGCTATTTTGAATTATCTCTTTTGATTTTATGCTTATCTCATTTGATTTGTTTTCCTTATCCAAAAAACATATATAAGAAAAAGATGCATTGCATATAGTTTTGTTCATTTTTATAGATTAAATTGCTTGTTGGATAGTGTCTATCTAATTAAGATAATTTTTCGAATAAAATAGAATTTAATCTAAACTATTTCCTAGGTTTACTTGGATAGTATCTTATTTTAGATATTTTATTTTCCATTATTTATTAATTTGAAATTTTAATAAAAGTATAAAAAAAATATCATGTGCATGTCATATAAAATTAGATTAATAAATTTCAAGTCATATTTCCAGAAAAGTCCTTTGGTTTTACAAATTCGTTTTTTCATTTAATGCGTCACTTGTTCAATAAATGATAACAATCTTTTCACCAAGCATGAAGTTAGGTACTTCTCAGTGTATTCTTCTAAACTTTTGGATGGTAATGGCACATGAACATGCAAAAGCTCTCTCATGCTCCTTCCTCCAAAATCGAATTGTTTGTTTCCCATTCTCATGGCCGCATCTAATTTCATCACTCGTCTCTTATCTTCCCAATGTTCTTATCAAGTTTGACATTGATCACTGCTATCATTTGGAGGGGTACGGTGAGTTCTCTTTCTTTAGCTCATTGAATTTGATTGATCGTAGCAATCCCTCAATGAAACAATTATCGTGGGATAGACCTGATCACTGGTGGGCTTGACGCGGGCTTGAGCCTGGGCCAATCTAAGGGTAACAGGTAATAAACCTATCGTCGATCCCAAAAACAAAAAAAAAACAAAAAAAAAAAATGCTGCTCCCGTTATTCCGATCATTAGGATATTAGTTTACCCTATAAAGCATATACACTTGTAATGTGGCTTTCAACAGCCACGTCCACTTGTCAAAGCACAATATTAACGTCTAAGGACACGAATGACAACCATTCTGGCCAGAAAATTGATTTCTGGAAGAGAAATATATATATTTTTTTCTAGATGAGTTTCTAAACAAAAATAACCGTTTAATAACGATATAAACTTTCTACTTCAAAAATAGAAATTCATTTGATAACAACAAAAAATTTCTTCCTTACAGACGACGGTGGATGGCGATGGATCGGCGATCGGCGGCGACAAATGGCGGCTAGGGATAGGCGGTGGTGGCAACTAGCGGCTGGCGATCGGCGTCCGGTGGCTAGCGTCAAAGGCGACGCCGGCGACCGGCAATCGGTGACTGGCGACGTGCGGTGGCCGGCTACCAGCGGACGGTGGTGGGTAGCGACGGATGGAGGACACGATAAGAAGAATTTTTACTTCTCACTTCTATTCAAAAAATAGAAAAATAGAGAAGTAGAAAATTTTTACTTCTGATTTCTATTCCAAACTTATTTTTGGAACAAAAATCTATTTCAAAAATAGAAAAATTAAATAATTTTACCAAACGAATTTCTATTCCAAAAACAAGTCTGGAATAAAAAAAATTGTTTCTAGAACAGAAAATATTGGTTGTCATGCACCCCTAGACTTTCGCTTGAAGACTCATTCATTAAACGAGACAGAATTGAACCCATAATCAGAATATCAGCTTTGCATGCTAGTATATTCACATTTCTTACTGCATTTCTCTGCATTTAGATATTAAAGACATTTTTATTTAGGAATAGCATACTCGCATTGAATAAAATATAGTCCACGTTATGAATTTTATCCGAAATGGCCCAATATGCGACCTGACTCGCGATTCTTTGTGCCGAACAAACTCTAAGCCGGATCCTTGGCAGAAACCAGTTTCGGCGCCTTCCCCTTTCTCCCTCTTGCGTTGGCCGAAAATGGCATGAACATCTGCCACATGAGGATTAATTTTACGACGAAAACGAACAAAAGCGAGAAAGAAATGCAAGAGGTCGGCTGACATAGGAAGAAAACGAAAAGGAAAGAAAATAAAAGAGAAGCCGCAGGTATGTACTCGGTCTAAACGAAATGAGGGGAAGATTTTTGGCCAATTGATGAGGGAGTAATCTCGGCTGACTCCAGAGCTCGTACCGAGCTGTCATTCTGAACCCCCCCTTGTCTTGCAGCTGCCTACAGAAGTTGAGATCCATGTCTGAGACCAGCAATCCATCTCTGTGAAGGGGATAGTGATGGCGTGCACGAAGCATCTGGAGCCGAAGAGTGACTGGATCCATAGAAATGCCCAAAATCCGTGTGCTGTGGCTTCCTATCACCTGATGCAAACGGATTGGGAAATGATCCTGTTCCTACCCGATTGACTGATCCAACAAAATAACCGTTGGCAATGGCAGCATTGTGGGCCTGTAAATTGAATTTGCATGAACACAATCAAGTTAACTGGGGCGATAATCCAGCGAGAAGCACAGTGACCAAAATAAGTTCATAGCACAAGTTCATAAATCAAGCATAAGTAGGGATTTGTATGTACCTCAATTAGCCACATGAGTTTGCTAAGTTCACCAACGGTCGCATAAGGGTTGAACACAATCTCAGCACCCTTCGAGCCAAATGCTAACTCCACGGATGCTGCCTCCCATAACAAATACTGACAGCGATCTTTCCTAAGCAGTCTCAAACAGAGGATGCCCAGTATTTCCTTCATAGAGTAGGAATTTTCATTGAAATCTCCAACCCTGGGGATGTGGTTCTGCCAAATGCCATTATCAAGCTTTTCAACATGACAATTCAAACGCGATACATCAAAAACAGAGGCCACCAACATTTACACTCAACTTTCTATGCTTGCCTATAATATTCCAATTATTGCCTATAACTTCAGCAGTACTCCAGATAGTCTCCCGTGGTTTATATACCTCTCAAGGATAGGACCAACAATCAACACGTTTCATTTTTTCACTAGATCCTGAAGAAACCTTGTTGATTCCCCACCAGTAGGCTCTGCAAATTCACACCACCTCTTCTCTCCTGTACAAAAGGCAAATGGCATTATCCATGCTTCCTAGATTAAAATCCTTTTCAGTAGTTCAAAAGGAGAAACCAAAATGCATACCTCAAGCTGCATGGGGTGGCTAACCTGCAAGAATAAGATGTTCACTTCTGAAGCACTTGCAGAATCTATCATTGGTTTTACTTCCTGATATAGAGCCCTCTTCAGATCTAGAAAGGGAGCAGTTCCGGGAAGAACTTGAGTTTTGAATAAGTCCAACTCCGACAACTCGCAGTTCTCTTAATAACTCCCGTCTGCCGTAAAGCAAAATTCCTGAATGACAATTAGAATAAATTGATCAAAAATATTCCACGAAACTTGTTAGAATGAATAAAAATAAAGGATCCTGCCAAGAAATGCAGGAAGTGAGGTAATTGTTTTCAGTGAAAGTTAGCAACTACCATATCGCCACTGCAGAGGATATGTAAGAGTACTTCCTAGCTTCCATGATAGTAAGTTTAATCAACCAGAATAATTTGACTACCTCAAACTTTACACATTTTGCTATTCCATTGTTTTACCAAGTCCACAGAATTCCACCACCACGTTAATCAGATTTTCTCACAACTTCCATCTCATGGAAGAACTCAGAACCAAGTGTCCATGCTTAAACAGATTTCAGAAGAGCTCGTTTCCTAGACTATGCTCTTCAAGATCTCCCCAGTGACTAGTGCTCAATATTGCCAAAGGACATCTGGAACAGACGTTTGCCATTCTTTGCTTTAAGACATATTTCCTCCGTTAGGACCATAAATATGACCCGTTGGCATGATTTTGTTTGGTTCCTACTCTTTTATCTATCAGTAACATGAAAGACGGATGAGTTATAAATAGGAACTCCTTATGCCACTAGGCAAAAAGAACAAGAAGCACACATTGAAAGTTCTTTTCTCATGTTCCTCAGAAAACTGCCAAACATTGTATGGCCTGAACTCCCATTTGCAGACCCAGCAATGCTGAAGGAACCTGCATCATAGGCTATCGTAATGACTTTCAACTGGGGCAATCATAAGATTGTTTGTCTGTGGAGTTAAGCAACTTTGTCTTCCATGGTTGCCAAAGGGACAAAGCACTCGAAACGCCCTAGATACTTTCATTTTTCAGACGACGACTTATTTCTTTCCAACTTCTTTTACCATGCAAGCTAAAAGTATTTCATTGGAGTTCAGGGTGTTCGGTGATGTCTCACCCCTAATAAGCAAGTACTTGATTATTCAGCTCACTCTCCTCCCTCCCTGTACATATAAAACCCCCAATGCACACACTCAGATTCTCCATATGCTCCAGGCAATAGTGTTCTAAGAAGACAAGATTCGTACTATCTAGAATATGGTTTTTACACAGATTTTATAGTAAGTCCTTACCAAACTCCTACAAGATGGTAATGGAGCACATGAAACAGTGCAGCCTAGAGTGACCACGACTCTTACGAGCAGCATCTAGTTTTCCACGTCCAATAAGCAGCACAGAAAAGGCAAACATGGGTTTACCGTTTACCTGTGTGTCAACATTACATTCAGATGATAGAGCTTTTGCAGACCCTGCCAGAGGAACGGATTCAAGAGTCCTTCCACAATTCAGTCCTATAAGTAAACGACTGACTTCCTGAAATCAATATCATAATGGTCCAACAACAGATTAAGATTTTGGTCTGAAAGGTCCGATGATCGTCTCTCTGAGTCCGCTTGTTCAGTTTGTCATTGTGAACAGGTGTCCACTAAATTAATTCAAAAAATATTTGATGGTTGATTCTTATTCTTAAAAAGATTAGACGATGGTGCGTACCGTATATTCCTTTCTATTCTACTTTGGGGGCAACCTCTCCTGAGTTGTGCCAAGTGAATAAGATATTTGAGAGCTAGGTTTACAATTATGAAGTTTTAGTTGGTGCTGGCACCTTTTTTTCTTCTTTTGCCAAAACTTCTTGTTGACACTTAATTACAATATCTTATAGCCAGAAAAAACATATTTTGAAGTGCATTTACAGGTCATATTTAAACATATCAGAATTTCTTACCCTCGGTATTCTATTCTGTTTCCCCTTAACCTTTTTTACAGTCTTTGGAGGTGTTCCTTGTGATATCCCAGGAAGATCCTCCATGTTCAATAGAATCAGGGCACGTTTCCTTCTACTCATAAAATTATGAAGTGGCAATAAAGACATGGTTTTTGCCATTGTCAGATGCTATTCTACGTTTAGTATTGTACAGTTCACGTTCTAAAAAGCAAATGTATTTGTATGGTTATTATTATAGCATTTTTTGAAAACCTTGCTAATCAATTCCAGAGAATTCGACCAAAAAACAAGAGAACAACACGTATTTTTTTACGAGCTGACAAAAAGGAAACAATTCTAAAAAGATATGGGGATGTACAAATGACAGTTACACTTACTAAGGATTAGAAAATTTTTAATCCTCGTACTGAATACTAAGGCTGCGTTTGGCAGTCGGGATAAAATTCAGAATAGGATATGATTTTATATCCTACGTTTGGTGCTCGTTCAGAATATGATATAGTCGAATATAAATGGGATATAGACAAAATAAAATAATCCTATGGGGGAGGTGGAATAAAGGCGGATATGATTTCTAATGTCCATAATGAGAAAACTATTTTTCTCGAATAACAAACTTATTAAATTAACAACATTGAAATTATATTTCAATATAAATAATATTTGAATTCTAATTTAAGAAATTAAAAATGAAAAAAAGAGAAAATTTATTTTAAATTAATCTTATTTTAATTTATATATTCAACTTTAATTCTATCTTATAATAAACCTTCAATATATAAATTAAATACTTATATTTATTATATATTTTAGGTATTTTTGTATTTTAGGTATGTTAGTATGGTTTACTATTTGATAAAATTTTATTAAAGAATGATGAAAGGGGAAAAAGAAATAATAAAGAAAATAATATAAAAAAGAAGAAAAATAAATAATGTTACGAAAGATTTTCACCATCTTCGTTTATCAACATTTAAGTTCATTTACTTTACCAAAAAAAAAAACATTTAAGTTCATTTATATAAAAAAAAAATTACATGATATGATGTAAATATATCCGACTTTGATATTACGATTTGCCAAACAATGGATTGGATATAAAAAAATCACAAGATTTCATATATTATCCTATCCAGTCCTATCCTGATTAAAAATATGGATGACCAAACGTAACTTAAAAGGTTAATCTCTGCAAAGCAAGGGAACGTAACTAGATATTAGAAATTCAGATCCTTAAAATAGGTAGTGGATTACTTGTTTAGTCGGTGATATGTAACTCGGCATTGAGGCTAATTGACCAACAATGGTTGCAGGATTGTGCAGATTGGAGATACAGAAGATCGAGTCTTGGGATAAAAGCGTGCAATGAATGCTAAGGGCCTGTTTGTTCAAATTTGTTTCTGTTCCCCGAAACGACTATTTTTGTTCTTTTGTTCTAGGGAACAAAAAAGAATAGAAACTTGTTTGGTAAAATTTTTGTTCTTGGAAACAAAAAAAATCTCTTTAGAACAGAAACAAAAAGTAGAAAAAAGTCACTTCTTGTTCTCGTGAACAATTTCTAGAATCTTTTTTTTTTCTCTTTCTTTTTTCTTCTCTTTTCTTCTTCTTCTTCTTCTTCTTCCTTTTGGCCAGTCACTAGCCTTGGCCATGGCTGGTGTCAACAACTGGCCAGATGAGGGTTGGCGACCTCGCCGAAGCGTAGCCAGCCCTTGGAGACGCTGAGCCACGATGAAACTCAGCCTCCCCAGCCAACGTGAGGCTAGGCCTCGCCAGGCAAAACGCAAGGTCAACCTTGCGTTGCCTAGGTGAGGCTAACACCAAGTCTCGTTGGTGGCCAAGCTAGCCCTTGGCGAGCTTGCTAGGCCTCGCCCTGGCATGGTGAGGCTTCAGCAAGTTTGCCGGACCTCACCTAGCCAATTGACGGTAATGTATTTCTACTCCGGGAATAGAAATTTATGGAAGTTATTAAATACATTCTTTTGCTTAGAAATTGTTCCTAAGAATAGAATCAGAAAAAAAAAATCATTTCTCATAAAAAATTGTTTCCCGAGATAGAATGGTTACCAAATACGCTTTAAGTGGACTATTGTGTGGTATATTTTTTGTTTATAGCTCAATGTGCTAAGTGAAAGACTATTATTTTGTATTTTTTTCTACTTGATATGTATCTTTATCAAGAGAAACTACTTTTAGTTTACTCTACTCAGTGTTAAGTGGCCGAAACTTACAGTTTCATATACTTTGGCGTTAGATTCATGATATTTGTAATTTTGTGACAAGATGATTAATTTGAAAAAAGACTGACCTGAGAAGTGAAAAGTGAAGAGGTGTTTGGGTCCATCTCCATAAAAAATTGCCAAGTCAGACTTCTCAACTTGAGGTAATGGACAATTATCAGATATTTTATCAATTTGTACAAAGACGGGAGATAAAAGATGGAGGTCCTGGAAAAAGCATTTGAATCCTTGTCATCTTGGGGCAGTTGGCGATGGTTATCTCTTCTAATTTGGGCCATTCCAGCGTATGATTGTTCCCCGAGAGAAAACTTTTCAACTTGGGCAAACATTCCAGCTCTATCCGAAGAAGATTTGGGAAACTAATTGTCTCCATAGCGCTTCCCTGCCCTTCTTTCTGTGTGAAACATTCCAACCTTTTCAACCAATCAAGCTCCATATTCTTCCATTCACTGGAAGCCCCTTCATGCTCCTTCTTACCTCCCTCATCACTAATGACTTTTGTTAACATTTCACAATTGCTTATCCTCAATTCCACCAATTCCACCAAAATTTCAGTTATTGTTGGCGTGAACATATATGATAAGCCATTACAATGGGACACAACTAGAGTCTTTAGATGTTGAAAATTGTCCCATATCATCTCGGTGTTGTCCATATGAGTGATATGTAATGTCTCCAAGCTAGGAAATCCATCCTGCAATATTTTCATGGAATTGTTGATTTTGTACAGTTAAATTACGAACGCATAAATATAGGGGGAGGATGAGGGCGAGGGGGAGGGGGGTGTAGTATGGAGCTCGTCTTACTCTAGCTATTGTTGTGGGTCTCTGCTGAGTGAGGAAGGTTATCAAAAAAAGAAAGACGGGGCCATGATAATCCCAGGGTCTTCAAGCAAGTAAAATACAGCATGTTAGTTTGGGTCATGTTCAAAAACTTATTAAATTATTTTATATTAAAAGAACAACGTAAACATTTTCAATGAGTCAGATGGCCTTTCATTTCACTTAATTAGATTTTTCAAATATTTGAGGAACTCAATTTTGGATAAATTACACCTCGAATTTTACAAAAAAAAGTCCATTTTATACCCCTAAGTAATCACTTAGCACTAGAGATTGATAATGCTAGTACGAGTACCTAGAGGGGGTGAATAGGTTTATACAAATTTTCTTGAAGATTGCACAATACTTAGACAGATGAAAGATTAAAAAATCAATCGTAAGACTGAGTAAAGGAAAGAGAGAATTGAACACGCGGTTTATAGTGGTTCGGCTTGATTCAAGCCTTCGTCCACTCTTCTGCACTGACAGCCGATTGGCTGGATTCCACTATGAACAAAGAGATGTTACAGTGTTGATCTTCCTTGATTTCTAGGTGTAGATGATCTACTACACTCGCTCAAGGTGTCACCAAGTATAAACACTCTCTGTGTATACAATTTCGCTCGAACTGTATCGACTAACAATCAAGGTTCTTCAGACTCTGGAATTTTTCTATCAATCACACCCTTAAAACAACTAGAACGTCTCCCTTTTATACTCCTTTATGCCATCATAGCCGTTGGCACTTACCAAAGGAATTCCTCCAATCTACCTGTTGGACGGAATCAATTAAGAAGATCATCCAAGCTATTTAAGGAATCTGATGATAGCCCATCAATCCTGTTCGCCCATACAATCAGGATTTTGGTTTCCAAGAATAGAACATTCCAAGAATGTTTTGTCGACCATCGGATCTTCAATTGTTCTTAGATAAGAATCAAAGAATCCGAAATGATTATCCAACCAAGGGATCTTTACCAGAGGATAGGATCGAATCCTCAACCATATACTTCGGCTTCGAATATCCTTCGTCACTGGATTAGAAAGACTGTCAGTGAGAATAGTCTTGAGTCTTGAGTCTTGAGTCTTGAGTCTTGAGTCTTGAGATTATAAAGTCTTGAGACTTTAAACTGTCGATATCTAGACTAGACTGATAGAAATGTTTTGTCAGCTTCAAAATATTCTGGAAAGATTTCTCCAACAATCTCCCCCTTTTTGATGGTGACAAAACTTTCTTGTAGATTTGAACAACTTTGACCTGCAAAAACATTTCTCAAGCAATATGGCTAACTCATAAAGATTAATAAAACAACCAGACTCTGCATCCACAGCAAATTGGTTAGTCTTTCATGAGTAATACCATATAACAATACTTGATATAAATGCAACCAGTCAAGCATCAAAATCCACAGCCAATTCAGTCTCACACCCAAGTTCAAGTTCTCAAGTCATACTCAAAAATAAACATAACCACAAAAGTCAAAGTTTTAAAAATGTTTATTCAAATTGGTTCTCCCCCTTTTTGTCATCATTAAAAAGGGTGAGAAAGGAGTCATGTCTGCTTGGGAATGCGCACGATCTAGAAATCTCCCATTGGCTGGACTACGCCTTCTAGCCTCTTCAAGTCCTCCCTTAGATGAGCTACTTCCTCTCCTTTGGCATTGGCTTGAAGTTGCAGAGCAAGGTCTTTCATCTTGTCCTCCAGGCTGACTGAAGATGCTTGTCCAGCATTCTTCATGGCTTGAATTTCACAGTCCAGAGCATATATCTGGCCACGCATTTCCAGAAGAATATCCATGATGCGATGAAAATCTGCAGAATTGTCTGTCTGTGTACTGGCATGAGCTTTTTCAGATGGAGTAAATGTATACGATGGCGCTTCTGTATAGTCTTGCAAATTTGGTGTCGACGTATCACCTTCTTCAGGCAATTGAGAAGCCTAAAATTCTTCTGGGTTTGCTGGAGATTGTCTTGGACCTTCACTATCTGCAGCATGAGGTGTAGACCTTTCTTTCTCGCCAACTCCCCCTGTCTCTAGGACATCCAAAGGTGAAGAGTGATGATCATGCTCTAGATTTCCCTTCTCTCCAGATTCAGCAGCAAACTTTTCTTTCTCTTCTTCAGCTTCTTTCTCCTTCTCTCTCTGCTCTTCTTCTTCTCTGCTCTTGGTTTGCTCTTCTTCTTCTCTCTGTTTCTTCTGAAATTCTGTCGGCTGAGACACAGAACGTCTGGTTCTTGTCAGTGCATGGATAGTAGGATCTTCATCCTCTTCATCTTCATCCTCCAGGATGAAAGTCCTTTTCTTCTTTTTCGATGGGGCACCAATGGCCTCCTTTCCTTTTCTCTTTGAAGCAGACTGAAATGGAGATTTCACTCTGAATTTCTCCATTGCCTTGGAAAGTTCTTGCAGACGCATCTTCGTTAACATCTTCAATCCTACCACCATCTTATCACACGGTTGAACACAAAGTGTTTGAGGCGGTTCAATATTCATGTGTCTGAAGATCTTGGTCACCAGACCAGGATAAGGCAATTGTCCTTTGTCTTTTGACATTGCTCTGTACATATGGAAGAGAATAGTGTGCGGGAGAGAGAACTTCCGTCCTGAGTTGATCGCGTACATCAACTTTGCTTCAGAAAGAGACACGGAAGTCTTTGACGTAGACTTCGGTCTGAGACAGTTGATTACAATCTTATGAAGCACAATGTTGATGGCATTCATCCTGGAATAGGTAACTTTCTTCTCTGCGTCCCTATCTTTGACAAGTTCCAGAGTAGTTCGAGCAGGTGAGACTTTGATTGGTAGATAACGTCCTCGTTCAACTCCAACTATGTCAGCCAACATATTCACATCTACCACGTAGACTTGGTCTCGTACACTGAATGAAATTCTATTCGCATCCAGAAAGCTAAGATTTGAATAGAAATAAGCAGTCAGATGAGCATACCCGTCCGTAGAGTCAGAGCAAAAATTCTCAAGTTGAAACAAATTCAACTTTTCTCTTAAGTTTATGTTGATGGCGTCCAGGAAGTCAAAATCGACACTTCTAGGGTTTATCACCCCTCTTTTCAACAGCCTGAAATACACTTTTTCTTGATCCTTGGATTTGAACAAATCCATCCGATTTCCTTTCACCTTTGCTGCCACTCCCATTTTCGGTTGAAATTCAAGGAACATTCTGTCATCATCGTTCCCTTCAATTAAATTTTGTCCTGGCATACGAGGATCACTTGGAATGTTCGCAAGTGTGTCCTCTACTTTTCCTTTCGGGGCAATTCCCAATTCCTCCATTTTCTTCAGAAAAAGATACTCATTCCCATAATTTTTGTCCTTAAGGAAGTCATCTATATAATTCAATGGAGTACCGGTGCTTTTCAACGCACGATAAAGTTTATAGATAAAGGAGGGCTTTTGGACTCTTACTGGGTCGGCATCCTCGATTATCTCTTCTTCCAGATGATGACTTGCACCTTGTGGGGCAGGAGGCATTGAATGACGTGGATGAGAGCGAATCGGACTTTGTCGCTGACTTGTTAAGTCTTCTTCCTCAGTGAGATCGAAGTGAGTCGGTCCCTTCTCCATTCTTTGTGGTCCCCTGCTTGCGATTCTTGATGATTTCCTCGAAGAAGACATCTTTCTTTGTCGATTGGAAGATTCCTTCACTTGCTTTGCCAAGTAAAATGACCACTTTCTCGACGACGAACAAGCAATAGAAACAGTATCGTGAGGAGAGTGCCTTTTAGGGTTTTGAAGATTGGGAAAAGAAAAACTGTATATATATAACCCAATTTTGAAAAGGGAAGTTCAATCGGTGCAAGGAAAGTGAACGATCACTTCTTTTCAAAATCAATAACTGCTAAAATTATTCCTTTTTTAAAAAGATAAGTCTTCAAATTTCATGCGGATTATAGAATAACTTAACGAAAGATCGTACCTTTTCGAGTTAAAATAACTAAACGAAAATTCGTACCTTTTAGATGAAATACAACTTACAGTCTATAACCACGAATGTCTGAGTCTGAGGATTTAAAGTCTGAAAGATTAGAGTCTTAGAGTTGGTGAGTCTCTAGACTTTAACTTCTTCAAGCTTCAAAATGTTGAGTCTTGAACGGATAAAGTCGAATTGATTTTTCTCCAAAGGCTTTGTGAATATATCCGCTAGTTGACTCTTTGAATCAACAAATTGAATCGAGATTTCTCCATTTTGAATATGATCTCTAATGAAGTGATGTCGAATCTCAATATGCTTTGCTCTTGAATGAAGGATTGGATTTTTGGTGAGATTGATCGCACTGGTGTTGTCACATCTGATCTCTGTGCATAAGTCTTCAATCCCAAAGTCTTGTAGCTGTTGTTTTATTCATAGAATTTGTGAACAGCAGCTTCCAAGAGCTACATACTCTGCTTCTGTCGTTGAGAGAGCTACAGTGCTTTGCTTCCTTGAAAACCAAGACACTGTCCTGTTTCCAAGCAGTTGACAAGTTCCAGAAGTGCTTTTTCTATCGACTCTGCAACCGGCCAAATCTGCATCTGAGTATCCTAGAAGATTAAAGTCTCCCTTCTTGGGATACCAGAGACCGATGCTTAAGGATGAGGCAACGTATTTGATAACACGTTTTACAGCACTGAGATGGGATTCTCTAGGATCTGATTGAAACCTAGCACAAATGCAAACACTCAACAAAATATCAGGTCTAGAAGCAGTAAGATAAAGAAGTGAACCGATCATGCTCCTGTACAGCTTTTGATCTACTTTCTTCCCTTCTTCATCCTTGTCTATCTTCTGAGAACATGACATTGGTATGTCGGTCTTTTTGCACTTTTCCAATCCAAACCTTTTGACAAGATCATTCGCATATTTTTCTTGATGAATAAAAGTTCCTTCCTTCATTTGTTTCACTTGGAGTCCAGGAAAGAATGTTAACTCTCCCATCATACTCATTTCAAACTCATCCTACATAGACTTAGAAAATTTCTTGCATAGACTTTCATTAGGTGATCCAAAAATGATATCGTCCACATATATTTGAACAAGTAAAAAGCTTTTGTTTTCCTTTTTGATAAACAAAGTAGTATCTACTTTACCTTTGACAAAACCATTATGTAATAAGAACTTACTTAGTCTGTCGTACCAAGCTCGAGGTGCTTGCTTTAAACCCTACAAGGCTTTTTTCAGTCTGAAGACTGAGTCTGTCTTCTTTGGGTCTTCAAACCCAGGTGGTTGTTCCACATAAACTTCCTCATGGATGAATCCATTTAAGAATGCACTTTTGACGTCCATTTGGAATAACCTGAAATTTTTATAACAAGCAAACACAAGTAATAGACGAATAGCTTCTAACCTTGCTACTGGAGCGTAAGTTTCATCATAGTCTATTCCTTCTTCTTGCGTATATCCTTTGGCCACGAGTCTTGCTTTGTTTCGTACGACTTTTCCTTCTTCATTCATCTTGTTCCTGAATACCCATTTGGTTCCAATAACAGTTTTACCTTTTGGTTTAGATGTCAATTCCCAGACATCATTGATGTTGAACTGTCTGAGTTCTTCTTGCATAGCTTCGATCCAACTTTCATCAGATAAAGCTTCTTCTATGCTTTTTGGTTCAATTTCAGAAATGAGAGCCACAGCACTAGATTCTTCACGCCTTTTTGATCTGGTGCGGATTCCTTCATTGATTTCGCCAATAATGAGATCTTTGGGATGATTGGATTTATGCTTCCAGTTACTGGTTGATCTGCCTGGTTGATGATCTCTTTCTTTGTTTGAATCTTCATGTGCTTCTTGATGTTGGACTTCCAGAGACTGAGATGCTTCTTGAGTTGTAAGCGTTGGAAGGTCTGGAGTGGGTTCAGATTCTTCATACTGAGTTTGGCTGGATTCATCTTGCATTGAGTCTTGGAATTTAACATTTGTTGATTCCTCCACCAACTGGCTTTTCTTGTTATAGACTCTGTAGGCTTTGCTTGATGTAGAATATCCAAGGAAGATGCCTTCATCTGATCTTTCTTCAAACTTACTAACTCGATCATTTGCATTTTTCAAAATAAAGCATTTGCAACCAAACACATGAAAGTATGAAACAATAGGCTTTTTACCTTTGAACAATTCATAGGGGGTTTTCTCTAAAATAGGTCTTAAAAAGACTCTATTTATAATATAGCATGCTATTGAAACAGCTTCAGCCCAAAATCATGAAGAAATTTTGCTTTCAATTAAAAGTGTTCTAGCCATTTCTTGAAGAGATCTATTCTTTCTTTCCACAACTCCATTTTGCTCTGGAGTATATGGAGAGGAAAACATATGATTAAAACCAGATTTATCACAAAATTTCGTAAAATCTTGATTTTCAAATTCACTTCCATGATCTGATCTTATGCTTGAGATTGCACATCCTTTTTCATTTTGAACCTTTTTGGCAAATTTTTCAAAATACGAAAAGGTTTCTGGTTTACTTGCAAGGAAATATACCCAAGTAAAGCGGGAGTAATCATCCACAATTACTAAGCAATATTTCTTACCTCCAATGCTTTGGGTTCTGGTTGGTCCGAAGAGATCCATATGAAGCAACTGTAGTACATGATTAGTAGAGACATGATTTATTGGCTTAAATGAATTTCTTACCTGCTTTCCCAGAATGCATGGAGTGCATGAATCAGACTTTTGGTATGGCAATTTAGGTAGACCTCGAACAAGCTTCTTTGATGAGATTTTGGCTAATTGCTTCATGTTGACATGGCCAAGCTTTCTGTGCCATAAGACTGCTTCATCTTGAATTGAGATTAGGCATTGTGCTTCATTTGGTTTTACATCAAGAAGGTAGATATTTCCATGCCTTCGACCCATGAAAGACTGAGTTGAGTCTTTGCTAATTCCAGAACATATGCCTTCTTGAAAGGAGATCTTGAAACTAGTATCACACAATTGGCTAATGCTTAGAAGATTGTAGTTAAGTCCTTCCACTAGAGAGACATTGCTTATTGTGAGATTTCCAATTTTCACAGTTCCAAATCCCACAATGCTTCCTTTGCTGTTTCCTCCAAATGAGACTTTTCCACCATTCACTTGAACAAGCTTTATGAAGCAATTTGAGTCTCCTGTCATGTGTCTTGAACATCTACTGTCAAGATACCACTTAACTTTCTTTTTGACAGAGACCTGCATTCAAAAGAGAGTCTCAAGCTTTCTTTGGTACCCAAATTTTCTTGGGTCCTTTGGCGTTAGTAGAATAAGCATTACTAGGCCATACTTTCTTAACAGGCTTCCAAACCATAGGACACTCTTTTTCAAAATGATCCTGACTGTTACACTTTGAACACCTTAGAGCATTTCGACCTACAGACTTTACAAAGACTTTCTTGAAATGATTTTTGTAAGCCTCTTTTGACGGTCTTTTCTTAATTCTTTCTTTTACTTTTGGAAAATCAATCAAAGGAATTGTTTCTGCTGTCATACCTAAACCAAACTTGTTAAAGTAAGGTCTTTGGACTGAAAGAACTTTTTCAAGTTTTTCAGACCCTATTGAAAATTTCTTTGAAATATTTGATAAGTCAGTTTTTAAGAAAACATTTTCTTTTGAAAGTTTATCTTCATTCTCCTTAAGAGTAGAAACATTCAAGTCTAAACTTTTCACTTTTTCTTCTAAAATATTTTCCTTTTGTTTTAAAACTAAGTTTTCCTTTTTAAGTTCGGAAATCTTTTTGAGAGAAGTCTTAAGACTAAAACATAGTTCATCAATGTATTTAGAGACTTTGATAGGGATTTTATAATCACTTACTTCAAATTCACTGTCTGAGTCTGATCCAGAATCTGAGTCTGATTGTGCCATCAGACACAGGTTGGCATATTCCTCATCACTTTCTTCACACTCTGTATCGCTCCAAGTTTCGGCTTTGAGAGCTTTTCGAGACTTTTCAGCTTTTCCTCTCTTCTTCTTCAGGAGAGGACAATTTGGTCTGATGTGTCCCTTTTTCTTACATTCGAAGCAAACTATATCTTTGTTTGGTTCCTCATTATCAACAAACTTGGTTTGCTGTTTCTGAAGACTTTGTTTCCTTGAGTTGAACCTTCTTCCTCTTCTATTAAGCTTTCTGAACTTTCTAATCATTAGAGCAAGCTCCTCATCATCCAGATCTTCTTCAGAGTCTGTATCATCAGAATCATCATTAGATTTTAATGCAATGGATTTCTTACCTCTTGGATCTTTGTCTTCATTAATTCGTTCCACTTCGTAAAACTGAAGAGTTCCAATCAGCTCGTCTACAGATAATGGCATAATTCTTTGCGTCTCTCTTATTGAAGTCTTTATATGATTCCAATCCTTGGAGAGTCCACGCAGTAGCTTGTTCACCTTCATAGGATCAGAAATTTTCTGTCCTTGATTCTCAAGGCCATTGACAATATCTGTAAAACGGCTAAACATGTCAGTTATAGATTCTCCTGGTTTCATTTTGAAGGATTCATATTGACCAAGGAGAATGTTAATTCTGGTCTCCTTCACTCAGTCTGTCCCTTCATAAGTGATATGTAATCTGTCCCAGACTTCTTTTGCTGTATCACAAGAAGATATTCTGTTGTATTCAGTTGGTGATAAAGCACAATATAAAGATTAAATTGCTTTTGCATCGAGTGCTTGTCTCTTCTTTATCTCTTCTTGAGACATTCCGCTGGTATCAACAGTTTCTTTCCCTCTTTCGGATACTGATGCAGCAGTAGGAGTAATTCCTCTTTCCACCACATCCCATTCCAGAGGGTCCTTTGACCGTAGAAAAGCTTTCATCTTGTTTTTCCAGATGTTGTAATCCTTTCCATCAAAGTAGGGTGGTCTGGTATTGCTTTGCCCTTCCACCAGCCCTGGTGCTAGCATACTAGCCATGGATCTTTTACTCTGAAGTAAAACACTTCAAATAAAGTAAGAACACAAGCTCTGATACCAATTGATAATGCTAGTACGAGTACCTAGAGGGGGGTGAATAGGTTTATACAAATTTTCTTGAAGATTGCACAATACTTAGACAGATGAAGGATTAAAAATCAATCGTAAGACTGAGTAAAGGAAAGAGAGAATTGAACACGTGGTTTATAGTGGTTCGGCTTGATTCAAGCCTACGTCCACTCTTCTGCACTGATAGCCGATTGGCTGGATTCCACTATGAACAAAGAGATGTTACAGTGTTGATCTTCCTTGATTTCTAGGTGTAGATGATCTACTACACTCGCTCAAGGTGTCACCAAGTATAAACACTCTCTGTGTATACAATTTCGCTCGAACTGTATCGACTAACAATCAAGGTTCTTCAGACTCTGGAATTTTTCTATCAATCACACCCTTAAAACAACTAGAACGTCTTCCTTTTATACTCCTTTATGCCATCATAGCCGTTGGCACTTACCAAAGGAATTCCTCCAATCTACCCGTTGGACGGAATCAATTAAGAAGATCATCCAAGCTATTTAATGAATATGATGATAGCCCATCAATCATGTTCGCCCATACAATCAGGATTTTGGTTTCCAAGAATAGAACATTCCAAGAATGTTTTGTCGACCATCGGATCTTCAATTGTTCTTAGATAAGAATCAAAGAATCCGAAATGATTATCCAACCAAGGGATCTTTACCAGAGGATAGGATCGAATCCTCAACCATATACTTCGGCTTCGGATATCCTTCGTCACTGGATTAGAAAGACTGTCAGTGAGAATAGTCTTGAGTCTTGAGTCTTGAGTCTTGAGTCTTGAGTCTTGAGATTACAAAGTCTTGAGATTTTAAACTGTCGATATCCAGACTAGACTGATAGAAATGTTTTGTCAGCTTCAAAATATTCTGGAAAGATTTCTCCAACAGAGATGACAATATTAATTATGACATGATGCAATTCATTTCTCCATGTGGTCGCTCAAGATAAATAAGTTATAAAATCGTGGTGCATGCTAATTTTCATCGGTGGTAACTAAACTGTTGCGCAAGTAATGCCCTCTACAATGAAGGAACAGAGTCGTCCGTTCCTTTGCTTACAAATTATTAAGTTGCAGCATAGGAGAAATGAGAACGAAATCAAAAGGAGTATAAAATATATCCATACTAATGTCGTTTCTAATTTCCTTGAGTATTTGATAAAATTTCAAAAAGTTTATTAAAACTATTAAAATAAGGAATCGTTCTCCAGTCTTTCCTTCAGAAAATGACTTCGCATTGCAGATTTTTTACTTTAAAAAATAAATAAATAAATAAATAAAGCTTTCGTAAGTAGAGATACTGAGACAAGAAATGAGTTAAGCAAATGGAGCATTACTTATCTCTCTCTACATAATAAAGCAAATCCAACAATACTTTAACATCAAATTTTGGCCCAAAAAGTTCAAATTATATGCGTGGCCATTGAGAACTAGCCATATATGTATTTGACAATGGGAAAAATGTTTTTTCGGATATGCTATTAGAGCAATCATCTAATCACATTAGTCTCTCAAAGATTCTAAAGTTAAAATTAAATCTTTCCCTCTTTTCAATTTAGTCCATTTCCTAAAATTATCAAATCGTACTCTGTATCATGTATCAAATGTCAACGAAAATGTCTTATCTTTTCCCTTTTTGGCATAACATTAGTGATCTTTATTAAGGTCAAAATAGAAATACACTAGTGCCATGGTAAGATCACCCTACATGCCGCATGCTTTTAATCTTTGTGGTACTTAAGAGAGCTAAACCATCGGAATTAACCAAAACCTTTTTATTGAGGGGGATCGATGAGTATGCATCACGTTAGACATTGGCAAGAACGTTTTGTCACTACTTGAAGAACATATGATGTTCAACGTTGTGATATTCATGTTGATTCAAGGTGAGTTGTACAGTTTATATCTTCCTATATAGAGCTACTTGTATGATATGAGATGATTGGTCTTGACCTCAATCATCACTTCAAATATTAGCATTCAAAGCAAAAGAAATAATCCTGGGTCATACCTTTTCCATCAAGAAGAGAGGCTGTTTAAATATCTGGCTAAATGTGGGAACCAGTCCTTCTTCCTTCTCAATGAGTTCCATAGTGCCACATCCATCGATATGCAACTTGTCAAGGTGGATTAAATTTCTGGCTACTGAGGCTGGACATAGAGAGATGAGGCTCTAGCATCTAAAAATACTAACATAATGTAGACATTGGAATATAACTTCACGATGGAGTTCCTTATTTCATATACACTTTAACTTACCGCATTCTTGAATACAAAGCACTTAGAATTTGCAACAACTTGAGTATCCCATATCATCTCGATGTTATTCAAGCCAGTGATATGTAATGTCTCCAAGCTAGGAAACGCAATCTGCAGTGTTCGTTCATAAAATTGGTAGTTATGTTAAACTACAAATTCATGAACTTCCAAGAAGTAAATGTAGAAGAGTGCCATAATAACTTCTGCGAGATAGGTAATCCAAGAGAAAGAAAATGGCACCATAATAACTTCTGCATCAGCAAACAAGTAAACGGGGCATGTTGATTTTAAGGGTAATCAATTCCTAGTGGGCCAATCCTTGGCCTGGAATTGGGAGTTGTCCCTTTGGCTCTCGATTCCAAACGTTTGAAGCCGAGAACCAGACACTAGTTCTTGAGAACCAGGACGAAACACAGCTGTCCACCTTTTGTTGTCTAACTAGAATCGATGTGGAACACTTGTCAGGATGAGACAAAGTGAAAGAAACAAAATAAAGCGAAGGGTGAGATCCCACATTGACTTGTGAGATTTGTTTATATTTTGTTGATTATTATAACATACTCGTGGTTGTTTGATACTTAAAGGCAAAAGTTAAGGTGTTGACGAGTGACCAACCTGTGCTCGCCCCTAGTTGGTTTGGCTTATGTTCAAAAACTTATAAAATTAGTTTATATTGAATTTATTAGGTAAACATTTCCAATGAATCAAATGACCTTTCGCTTCACTTGTCTAGATTATTGAAGATTTGAGGCATTCACTATTTGATTAAATCACACCTCGAAGGTTAAAAGAAACGTCAATTTTATGCCTTAAATAATCAAATAATATTCGTTTTTCCATGTGATTGCTCAAGACAAATAACAAGTTGTAAAATCGTGCCGCCTGCTGATTAACATTCGTGGTGACTAAACCGTGGTGCAAGCTAATTTACAATGACAGATTGCGCGATCCTTTACTATAGAATTACTTATTACAGATCCAAAAAAAAAAAAAAAAAACAGAATTACTTATTAACTTGTACAAAAGGAAAATCAAAAAGAAAATCAAAAAGAGTAGTGAAAATCTCCACACTGAAAAAAGATAAGGAACTTTTCTCTAGTCTTTCCTTGGGAAATTAACTTTGCATTGCTAAGCTTAATTTGATTAGTGAGCTAGTTTTATTCCATCAGAAGAATTTTCCTTAAAAAAAAAAAAAAAATCTGGTCAGTAGAAATATTAAGGTCAGAAATGGGGTTAGCAAGTGAATGATTAATTATCTCTCTATCTAACAAAGCAAAACCCAAAAAAACTATCAACGTCAAATTTTGGCCCAAAAAGCTCAAATATTATGCATGGCCAGCGTCTAATGAAAACTAAACATATATTTTTGACAATGGGCAAAATGGTAATTTTGGATATGCTCACATAACAATCTTATATTCACGTCAGTTTTCATAGCTAGTAATAATGGCGTTTCCTAAAATAATCAACTCACACTTAATAGTTTGTATTCTGTATTTAATTTTATTTTTCTTCAGTTTTGCACACACATATATGTGTGCCTTTTTTGCTAGTCCAAAAATGACATAGCTAGTATAAGTAGCAATTGTGATACAGTTAGACACAGATAATTGAGTTACAATATGGATGAAATTCTTCAAGGAAATTGCAATACATATTCTGGACACAGATGAAATAGCTAGTGCACATAGCAATTGTTACATTTTTGGTATCAAGCTCAGTGAAAAGTAATTAATTTGTAGTTTTTTCTCCTTAATAAGTATCTTTATCAAGAAAAACTAATTTTAATTTACGTTGCCAAATCTGACAATGTCATTTACTTTAATGTTTGCTTCATGATTCGTTGAATTTAAATATGTGCAGCTTCAATTTGACGAAACGATTAATCTTACTAAAAGACTCACCTGTGATGTGAAAAGTGAAGGAGTAACATGATCAATCTCCACCAATGATTGCCCACTAAAACTTCTCAGGCTAGGGCAATGGGTAATCATTAGCCATTTTAAGTAAGGACATTCCAGAGTGTGATTCTTCCCTAAAAGGAAACTAGTCAATTTGGGCAAGTAGTCCAGCTCCATTTCCCAGAGATTTGGGAATGTAATCTTCTCCATTCTACTACCACGCCCTTCTTCCTCTGTGATCACTCCTTCTATGTGACAACACTCATTTATTTCCATATATTCAAGAGTGGCAAAGCACTGAATCATTGATGGAGCAAATGCATGCCTCAAGTTGCTGCATTTATAAAGGGTCAGACGACTTAGAGAATTGAAGCGCAGCCTCCCTTGAAGATTTTTGTTCCATAGTTGCCTCAACTTTGGTAGATCAACCAAACCTAGATACCATAACTGAGGTAGCACTTGAGTGCTCTCCACACCCCCTAGCCCTTCAAGATCAAATATTTCTTCTAGCGACTCGCAATCACACACTTGCAAGATTCTCATATTATGTAAAGCAAGCATCAATGTCGATGGAATGGCATTAATGAATGATGGACATTTATCCACCACCAATGACTCTAATTTCAAAAATGGTTCAAGGGGAATAAGTTTGTCATGCAATTTTCCTATCAGCTCAGGATACTTGGATAGCCTTATAACCCCTCCTCCAGCAATTATAGGCCTTTTCCAATCTGCTCGGGAGACTTGGATAGCCTTATAACCCCTCCTCCATCAATTATAGCCTATTATAAATGCATAATTAAATGTAAACTTCTAGTTAACAAAAAACAATTACTCTTTTAACAATTAAAAATCATCCAATTGCACAAAATTTAATAATTGATGCGTACCATTTCTTCATACATTTTTTGGATGGTCGGGTTGAGGTTTCCCTTCCAAGAACATGCTTCTGTTGATACTTGTACTTTCTCTAGCTTTGGCGCCTCTATTGGTCCATTAGAGAAGAACTTCACATTAAGACATCTAGTCACAATGACATCTTCCAAGAGAGGGAACATCAAAGTGTATCCACTTGAGCTGAAACATCTCAACCCTATCAACCCGTCAAGCTCCATAGACTTCAATTGGTTGAAAACCACTGCATGCCCTTCCTTACCTCCGTCATTACTAAAGACTTCTTTCAACATTTTACAATTACTTATCCTCAATATTGTGAGTGCCACCAATTGTCTTGCTATTGTCGGTGTGAACACATTTCTTAACCGATGACAATGTGACATGTCTAGAGTCTTAAGTTGTTGAAAATATACTTGATTGTCCCATATCATCTCAATGTTATTCATGCCGGTGATATTTAATGTCTTCAAGCTAGGAAACACAACCTGCAGAATTTGCTTACGTAATTATCAAAAGTATGAGATAAAATCACACCTCAAAGGTTAAAAGGAGTTAATATTATACACTAAATAATCACTAAGAACTTGAGATGATGATGTCAATTATAGCATGCTTCCATTGATCTTTCCATATAATCGCTCCAAATAAATAAATTGTAAAAATCATGGTGCATGCTAATTTTCTTTGGTGGTAACGAAACCGTCATGCAAGCACAGCCCTCCACAATAAAGGAACAGAGTTTCGTGTTCCTTTGCTAACAAATTATTAAGTTGCACCAAAGGAGAAACGACAATGAAATCAAAAGTAGTAAAAACTCCACACTAATGTCGTTTCTAAATTCATTGAGTATTTGATAGAATCACCAAAAAAAAAAAATCAAAACTCATAAAAAAGATAAAGAATCGTTCTCCAGTCTTTCCTTCAGAAAATAACTTCGCATTGTAGATTTTTTCCTTGAAAAATAAAAATCTGGTTAGCAGAGATATGGACGTAGAAAAAGGGTTAACAAGGAGGGCATTAATCATCTTTCTTGACATAATAAATTAAATTAACACTATTACAACTTCTCACGTCCAAAAAAGTCAGATGACTATGTTGACACCTAATATTTTAAAAAATAATAAATTAAATAAAATTCGGTTTTTGAAAATCTTTGTTGTTGAAAATATATTCTCATTTCAAATTTTTTTTAAAAAATTAACCGTTTGATTTTTGGAGCCATTTCTTTGTTGAAGAAGTTGAGTGAATATTGCCGGATCTTCAACAATTTCAAGTCTTTTCTCTATAAAAAGGAATGCGAGGTTTCGGAGCCGAGGGGCTTCTCTTCATTGTTCGTCCAAGAAAAAATAGCAAACTGAAGAGAAAGAGAGAAAAAAGTACAGTCGCAAAAAGTGAACGGGGGGGAGGTTTTCGGAAGAGAGTGAGAGAGACAAGTGAGAGAGAGTGTCAGGTGAGAGAGAAAAGTAAGAAAAAGAAGAAAAAGGAAGAAAGAGAAGAAGCCGTCCGTAGGTCTTCGAGAGGAGAACAAGAAAAGCAGAAGAGTGAAAAAGAAAAGTCAAACAGCAAAAAAGAAGCTTTTGCTTCTGCAAAAGGAACAGAGAAGACAAAGACGTGCGGGCAGAAAAAAGGAGAAATCCTGTTCATCTTCTTCCCTTTCGGCTCCGCAGTCACTCCACTTCGCAGCCGTTCGAGTTTTTTGCTGCACCGGTCGCTGCGCGGCCTCGCCCGTGATTTCGCCTTGCTGCCTCACCTCACCGTGTGACGCCCACGATCGGACCCGAGCCAAATCTGCCCAACGTCTGCACTGCGCCGGCTCCGAGCTTCCCTAACGACCTCTCTGTTCGTGATCTACCCAGCCCCTCGCCGACGCTTGCTGAAGCTGTGCCACTCCTGACCGCAGCAGCTCGAACCAGATCTGCACCACCTGCACCCGCCTCTGCAGCGCCCAGACCTCCCGCGCTGCTCTGCCCCGACGCCGCGTCACCTTTGCTCGACCCAGTGCCTGACGATTCCCCCTTGCCGTCGCTGAGCACCACCAGAACCCGCGCCGGCCATCGCGACCTACTGCTGCCCAGCGCGACGCCGGAGCTCCGAAGCCCGCCGCTCCTGCTCCGAGTTCCACTGCTGACCCGCGACGTCGGAACCGAGCTGCCACACACCCGTGAGACGCCACCTCTGCCGGACCATCACCATACCTCCGGGAGCTCTCCACTGGTGCTCTGCCTCAACCCGAATCAGTCCCAGTAGCCCGACGTCCCTGCACCCGACGTTGCTGCTCCTCTGCTTGCTGCTGCACGCCCGAACAGAGTCATCTACTGCCTCCTCTGTTTTGCTGCAGGTCTGGTTACAGCCGAACCTCGCCGGAGCTCCAACGAACAGCCCTTGTTCCGAACGGCAACCCATCACCGAACCACCAGCTGCTCCTCGCCATTCCTCAAGCCAACCGTGAGTTGGACTAGGTGATTTTCTAGATATTTGATTTCATTTTTTTATATATATATTCTAACTTGATTTGTTTTTATTTATTTTTATCGTTAGGAAATTTGTCATATTAAGTTATGATAATCAAAAATATTGACCCGCGAGACGTCGGGTTAGATTTTTGATTATTTCAACTTTTTATGGCGAAATTCATGAATTTCTTTGCATCATTGATTCATATTAAAATGCCATTGATTTACATGGATGGATTTTTATTTTAGCGTGTTATTATTTGCTCATCACATATCATGCATCATATTAGATATTTAGGTTTATACTCATTTCACATTTGAAGCAACGTATTTTAGTTTCTTTTTAAGATTCATGTAGAATTAGGATGATTTTCCTTTGATAAAACCAAAACACAAAAAAAATATTAAAAAAAAAACAAAAAATGTTATTTAGGTTATATAGATTTCATAATGTACGCACCACATGTTGCACTTTAGTTAGTGGATCATAGGTTAATACTTTAATATTCTCGTTGTGTAATTTTTAATATTAAAAAAGGCCGAAGATTAGTATTGCATCATTATCTTTTAAAGTCATTTAAAAAAGAAAACATAAGAAGATCATTTCCTTGGTTAGTTAATATGTTAATTCATAATTAACCTCATACCATCATTATTTAGCATATGTTGCATATATGCATTAAAAATGAATCATCATTAAAATAAAATCATAAAGGAGCATGCATGTAGAAATACCATGTCATTCATCTCATATCATGTAGCACATGCATATTTAGGATTATAAAAATTAGATTGCATACATATAGTGATAAGTTTAAGTCATACCATATGAATTGCATCTCGCATGTCATTAAAATAAATTCATGCATATTAAGTTTAAATTAAGATTGCATATAATTAACATTTTTAAAAGAAAAAAGAAAAATTAGGTGTCATGTCATTTAGAAATCATGTTTAGGGCATGCATTTTTTTTAGCATTTTTTTATTGAATGTTATTTTATTGATTGTGCACCTGTATGACCACCATTCGCATGTTAGTAGCTTAAGTTAAAATTAATCAACATTGCCTGCAAAATATTTTTGAAATTAAAATAAAAGGTACCGAAATGGCGTTAGACTAATCTAGCGTAATCATGTCCCCGGACTTACTGAATCTCTGGTTCGCAAAAGTAAAGTATTCTCCCATTCTTTACTTGGGTTTCTAACCGACCCTAATTGGTTAGTGGCAGCTCCAAATTGAATATAATTGCATGTTTAAATAGATTAATTTCAAGTCGCGATTGGTAGGACTTGGGAGAGTCCGAGCCAAGTCTTCGGACTTAGTAATCCATTAACCTAAACTTTTAGGATTGCCTTGAAAATTTACGTCGCGACAGACTATTATCATACTTTCATAAATCTATCAGTATTCTAAACTGAGTATTAGGGTTGAATTATTCGAATAATTTAGGGATACCTATTATTACAGGACAGCTCATGTATGGCAAATAAATGACATTAGAAGTAAACATATAATTAGTGATAACTCTTATGATTATGGATTAAATTATTGTGTGAACACTTGTTATGATGAATCATTCAACTCACAAATAGCAATAAAGATATTGGTTAGAAACATTAAAATAAGGAAGAACACAAGCATTTCTTCCATCAGAAAGGAAAGCAATAATTGAAACCTGTAAAGAATCCGCACAAAAAAAGGCCAAAAATAAGGGGGGAAAAGAGTGGCCTGATCAGTTGTATGTGTTAATTGCCTTTTTAGGAAGTTATGTAAATCAAAATTTGGTAAAATTGTTAGCTTGTGTTCACTGAATTCCATCAAAGTTAAAAATTAATTTTTATCCTTAAAAAAAATGAGACGATGGTGTGCGCATGTACATTCCTTGTTATTCTACTTCGACGGCAAACTTTCCTAAATTCTATCAAATCAATAAAATAATAGTTTAATCTTAAAATGGTGTTTTGTTATAATTTATAATCAATTAAAAACGCCCTCTCCTCTAAATTTTGAACTTTCAGGTTTGCCGATCACAAATAAATGGACCATTATACTTCAGCGCACACAAAGACCCCCCTCTCTCTCCAATTGTCTGCCCTTCGTTTTGAGTTTACTCCTAGCCAAAAATGGGTGTTGACACTTCACTACAATCTCTCATAGCTTGAAAAAAAGATATTTGGAACTTGGAAGTGCATTTGCAGGTTACATTTCAACAGAACGAGGCAAGTTTCCTTCTACGCGAGAAAATATAAAGTACTGCGGATGATGTGATTTATGAGCTGACACAAAACTGATACTTCTAAAAAGATATGGAGATGTACAAGTTATAGTTATTGAGGATTAGAAAATTTTTAATCTTCATACTAAATATTAAAAGATTGTCTACATAAATCCGTACAAATCATGGGAATTCTACTGGTTACTAGAAATTTACTTATAATTAGATGATTTTGAATCCGTACATACCCATTGATGTCTGAATTATTTGCATTAAAAATCCATGGATGTGATCATGGACTGTTGTGGGGAGGTAATTATTCTGTTCGTCTTTGTTTTGGTATGAAACATAAGTCCCGATTAAATTTGAACAAAGTATTGATGATTTATATTACGTACATTTATATCTAGAATTTTTGTCTGCACATGACCCTTACAACAAGTTATCGCTAATTTTGTGAGTTCCACCAAATTTCAAGCTGTTGTTGGCGTGACAACATTTGATAAACCATCACAAAATGAGACATCGAGAATCTTCAGATGAGGAAAATATACTTAATTGTCCCATATCGTCTCAATGTTACCCATTGCAAAGATTTCTAATATCTCTAGGCTAGGAAACGTTACCTGCGGAACTCACTCACAAAATTGGTGATGTAGTTAAATTATTAATTCATGAAGTTCCAAGATATAAATATAGATGAGTGTCAAGGGGATAGGGATATTATTAAGTGGCACATAAGGAAAATAAAATAAGAAAGGAGTAAAAAAAATCCATCCGATCCTTCAGAAATGGATTGGCGAGTGGAGCAGTACTTATCTCTCTATATAACAAAGCAAACCCAACAATACTATCGACCTCAAATTTTGGCCCATTAATTTTTAAATAATATGCATAGCCAATGTCTATTGAAAATTAACCATATATCTTTGACAGCGGGCAAAATAGTAATTCGAGGACTCCATATCTTTGACAACCTCAAAATGATTTTTGTCCATATTGGGGAATTTTCCTTTTTCATTTTGGTAAAAGTAGTTTCGGATTTCATTTTGGACAAGTTTAACTTCCACCGTCCATTCGAGAAGTCAAAGAACTTGTACTCAAGTGGCAGACCTGCGAAATATATTTTATTCATTTAACAAGAGTTTCATAAAATGGTCAAGCAATTAATGTAAAAACTAAAAGAGGTGATTTTTGGAACCCCGAATCATAGAGATGTTGCCCGGTTTGGCGATGGAGAGGCCTTAGACTCCTTTTGCTGGTGCAATTCAGAAAGAATTGGGGCTTTGAGGTATGACTTATCTGAGAGCAAGAGGCATGAAGAGAGAGAGAGATAGATCTTGTAAGTGCAAATGAAGTCAAATGAGCGTCTCAAAGGCCCTTCATCTCCAGCCTCTTGAACTCTCCTGCTCACTTTCCACTCAATTGTCTTTTCAATTGCTTTCAATGCACATGCGTGCATTGTCTAAGCCGTGGATGTGAGGTTGCTGAGAGTTTTAAGTTTCACATGAAAATTGGAAAGCTTCTAGAGATGCTATTCGGCAGTTATATTACCTGTTTATGCTGTGTGTAGGTACCACAAGAGATGTTTGACCATATTTATGGAAACTATTTTCAGATAAATCAAAAGTAAGAAATTGCAACTCACACATGTCGGCAAATCTCAACTCTTATGCTTTTATGCTACTCATTTTCTTTTAAATTTTTTTAACCAAAGTACACTTTATAAGTAATTTACTTAGTTTTTATATTGGCTATGCTATGCTTCTAGTACATTTAATATTTTCTCAAGACATTAATCACGTACCTCTTGATTGAAGAGTAGACTTAAGGATGAGATGACGCAATCTTGATTGCGAGCTTCTCGTGAACTTGTCATCGGTTTTTCATTAGATGAAAAGAACATCACCATTTGTATGACAAGGATGAATCTATCTATAAAAAGATCTTCAATGATGAAAACAAAAAATCAATCTTACACTCTCTGTAGGAGAAGCATTTCAAACTTTCCAAATATCCCAACTGTAAATCGATTAACATTGGGAATTCTAGAGTTTTTGATGTTTCCACTCTCAACCATTCTTCCTCCATAATGATTGCCTCCATCTTCTTGCAATCCCTTACACTTAGTACTCTCAGTTTTGCAAGAGATTTGCCCATGGATGAGAAAAACATAAAACAAAGGTTGTCACATTTAGACGCCTCTAACTTCTTTAAATCATGGAATTGTACTATTCCACAAGGATTCATATTCCATATGTGCCTCAAGCTCAGCAATCGTGCTAAAGAGAAGGTTGTTAGTTCAGAGAGAGTCTCAACATTTCCACTGGTGCTTGGTCCGTCAAGATCAAAAATTTCTTTTACCGAATCGCAATCTTCTATAGTTAAAGTTTGTAACTTGTGTAGTTTTACCAGCAACATAGAGTTGATAACCTTTAAGAGAGATTTACACCCCGATATCTTGAGAGATCGAAGATTGCTCAGCCTCAATTGAAATTCATCGCTCCATAAATATTTCAGATTGGGAAGGCCAATAATCATCAAGGACTCCGAGGATGAAATTGAATCCTGATGCACAGACCCATCAACATCGATGATAGCATTTACAATTACGAAGTTCAAATTATATGCACGTCCAGTGTCTAATGAGAACTAGCCATATATTTCGAGAATGGGCAAAATGTAATTTTGGATATGCTCCAATAGCAGGCATGTAATTTTGGATATGCTCTAATAGCAGTCATGTATTCAAAAGTTTTCAATCAAATAGTGCCCAAGACATTTGTGATGATCTAAATTATCAACTCCATATTCAACAGTTTTCCATCAAATAGTGCCGGAGACATTCTCTAAGTCAGATTTCTAAGGGTAAAGGTTTATTATACATAATCATCAATTATTCATATTATGAATTTTACGTTCTACTACATCTCGATTGCCATATCATATGCTCAAGTTTCGACTGCATCTTGGCATGATGCTCCAAACGGTGGGTTGAGATTTTGCTGTGGGCTCCAAGCATTTGCTTGAAAATCGTTTCATTTTAATCTTTTGCCAAAATAAGAGCACGACTTTGACCTTAATAAAGGAATAAATCACATTAAGTTGTTAAGAATTGAGTGAAAAGCTTGATGATGGGAGTAAATTAATAAAAATGAATTCCGAATTTTATGTAAACAAAGTAGGAAAATGACAATGATTTTTCACTGCTTAACATAGAATTTGTGAGTTATTTTCAGTAAATTGTGACCATCAAGTTTGCACTCAATTATGGACCAAACTTATGGACATTATCCCCTGACTTAGGTCATAATCAAACTTAATTTCATGAAAAATAGAATGATATGATGTTTGGCGTTCAAATTTGTCATCAACATTAACATGAGAACTTTATTTGCATGTATTTCAAGAACTCACCAAAGTATATATTTAGGACTCAATTGAGTCACGACCAAAATGTTGGACTCCTATGACACTTTTCCCCAAAACACACCATTATGTCTATCTTTTATATTGACCAATCCAAGCTTACGATTCAAGGTATTGTCACGGAGTAATCTTAGAGCTTTAATGCTACTTTGGCCATTTTGCCTGTTTGGCAATATTAGAACTCCTCTCTCAACAAGCCTCTCGTTATTTATTGTCCGTCCCCTCCTCTCTTTCTTCATTACTTCACTATTTATTCGTAGCACTCTTATATTTTTCCTAATTCTTCAGTAATGCTGATATACATCAATAAAACATTCATATACTTTAAAAAGTTGAAAGTTAAAGGGAAATTACACAAATTCTTCATGAACTTTAAGGGTGGTACACTTTTACTTCTAAACTTTGGTGTTCCTTCAACTTTGATTTTATTGTGGATGTCCACCCTTCGTGCATTTTATCATTTGCATGTGCTTTGCAGGTGATCTTTTAACCCTGATGTTGCAATTCGTCTGTATTTGTTTGAGCCAAATCATCCTTCGCCCTCCGGATGCTTTAAATTAAATTAAAATGTTCCAAAATAAAAAATAAAAAGAAAAAAAAGAGAGATGCCTTGATAGAGAACAATCGTAAAGCAAAAGAGTAATTTGAATAAAATAGAGAAGAATTACAATCTTACCATTGACAAATCACATGTTGGGCACTCGCAAACGTTAAAAAGGACGCAAGGTTAACGACTCAAGGCGCTCTGCATGAAGGTTGAAATTTTTGGAGTAAATGTGTACCGCTCCATATTTTCATGAGAAATTTCATTTAATTTTTTCCTTAAGGTCGCTCTCTAATGCCTAGGGCCACAGGATATTAAACATAGGCTGCAGAGTTTATGTACTCTTATAATTATAAGTCCTCTTGAATGACTAAGTCCTTATCTAAAAACACCGTACACGAAAGAGGTACATCAATTAGATCAGCATAGTTGCTTTTATTTGAAAACCTTGTTGTAAATCGGCATCTCAGCGGAAGCGGATCGTATATTTGCAATTATGTTGGGAGCTATAGAAATCGATCGAAATAAAACGAGGAACAATAAAATGACAGGACACCAGAAATTTACGTGGTTCGGTCCGAATGTCGGAACCTACGTCCACGGGGAGAGCCAGCAAATCAATCCACTATAAATCGGAGAATTACAGGATTACAATCACACTCATGCACTCAAGTGTTTCCCAGCCCTACTTTATACTCGATACCCAAGGTGTTTAACAAAAACAACTCAATGGACTCAACTCAGCACAAAACCTCTCTGAGCTCTCTCGTCTCTCACACTCTCTCGAGCTCTTTCTTCTCGCTCTCTCTCGAGCTCTTTTCTGTTTTGCTCTGCCTGCATCTTCGGACGTCTTCTCTTTATATAGGGAGAAGGGCAGAGAACAAGACAAAACAAATGAGAAATAAATGGCCTCATTAAATGCTGCAGCGCAGGCGCCCACAAGACAAGCCGCAATCGGCACCGAATGCCCACCATATTTGTAGGCATGCATGCAGATCATGCATGTGCATGGGCAAGCATTTAATGAGGCGGCAGAGATGAGGGATAATAGTCAGAAACGTGTGCCATTGATCCGTGAAAAGAGGTGGGCTGCAGTCTTCAAATTTCTTGTATCGGAGAGAGGCATGCGTAAAAGAAGTCTTCTTCATGCGTCTTCTTCATGCACTTGCAGTAGGTGGTGGGTCCTTTATTTAATGCTAAAGATTGTGGACTTCCTCTTTCGGCAGAAGACAATCTCTCTTCAAAGACTTTGCTGGCCGAAAATCTCTCTTCTCTGACTTCGCTTGCATGCTTGAAGAACCACGTAAAAAACCCCATGCAGCTTTCTTTGGCTTCTTCGTTCTACGCATAGAGATAGAATTAATGCCGGAAACAAACAATTCAAAGACATCACAAAGTCTCCCCTGAACTTTGTTTAGTCGGCCAAACTTATGCGTATTAATCTAGCGAGTTCAAACTTGAGACACAATATAACAATTCTCCACCTTGGCTCGACGTTTGAGGCCAAATTATAGTGATTATTTTCCTTGCTCGGCTCTCCCAACGCCCCGATGGGCGCTCATACTCTACAGACGCCAATCGAGCTCATACAGAGCTCGAGCTTTGCTGAAGTAACATGCTTCGTCATCATATCTGATGGGTTCTCCGCGGTTGCGATTTTCTTCACAACAATTTTACCCTTCGCTATGACATCTCGGATGAAATGGTACCTGATGTCGATATATTTTGTTCGCTCATGATATATTGGATTGTAAGCCAAATATATCGCACCTTGATTGTCACAGTGTATGGTGACACTTTTCTGCTCCAGTCCAAGGTCCGAGAGCAAACCCCTTAGCCATATCGACTCCTTTGCAACAAAGGTTAGTGCCATGTACTCCGCCTCAGTCGAAGACAATGCAACATCATCTTGTAAAGATGCTTTCCAACTTATTGCACCACCTGCTAGCATAAACACGTACCCTGCTAGCGATCTGCGATCATTCAAGTTACCGGCGTGATCTGAATCCACGTACCCTGTGGTCTCATTGCCATTGACGTTCCTCCGATACATAATGCCGACGTCTGCTGTCCCCTTTAGATATCTGAGGATCCATTTCACGGCTTCCCAATGAGTCTTACCCGGGTGCTTCATGTAACGGCTGACAACACTTACAGCCTGTGAAATGTCAGGTCTAGTACATACCATGGCATACATAATACTACCAACTGCACTGGAATAAGGAACACGGGACATATGTTCCTCCTCCTCCTCAGTTTGCGGTGATAACTTTTCAGAAAGTTTGAAATGTGCGGCTAAAGAAATACTTACAGATTTTACTGACTGCATATTAAAACGTGCCACGATCTTCTCAATGTATTTCTTTTGAGACAAACACAACGTTCCTGCAGTTTTGTCACGCAAAATTTCCATACCCAATATTTTCTTAGCAGCACCTAATTCTTTCATTTCAAACTCAGCACTCAACTGTCGCTTCAACACATCAATATCAGATATATGTTTAGCTGCTATCAATATATCATCAACATATAATAGCAAATAAATCAAAGACCCGTCCTCCAATCTCCTAAAATAAACACAACTATCAAATTGACTTTTCGAATAATCTTGACTAGTCATGAAAGCATCAAAATGCTTATACCACTGTCTAGGAGATTATTTCAGTCCATACAAAGATTTCTTCAATAAGCAAACATGGTCTTCCTTACCTGGAATAGCAAACCCCTCAGGCTACTTCATGTAAATTTGTTCCTCCAATTCATCATGAAGAAATGCCGTTTTCACATCTAGCTGTTCCAGCTCAAGATCCTGTGCAGTTACTTAGGCAAGTAATACACGAATAGAGGTATGCCTTACCACAGGAGAGAACACTTCATTGTAGTCGATGCCCTCTCGTTGAGTATACCCCCTCGCAACAAGTCTCGCCTTAAACCTGGCTGCCTCTACATCGGGAATGCCTTCTTTCCGTTTGTAGACCCATTTGCATCCGACAATTTTCTGACTTTTGGGTACTTTAACCAACTCCCATTTCTGATTTCGATAGAGTGATTCTATTTCTTCACTCATAGCCTCTAGCCACTGTGATGACTCAGCACTAGCCATCACCTTAGAATAGGATGAAGGCTCATCCATCTCCACCTCATCACCTACAGTTAATGCATAGGCAATATCAGAATAACCATAACGTACCGATGGTTTAATTTGTCTTCTTTGTCTGCCCGTGGCTATGTTGTGTTGTGGCTCTGCTGGTTGTTCAGTATCACCGTCTTCAGGAATTGTGGCCTCATCCGCAATCTCTTCATCTGTTACCTCTGAGGTCTTTGGAGACTCAGCTTGAATCTCCACCTCACTTCTGACACCATGATCTGTTTGCTCTGCTAGTTGAGTCTCAAGACTCGTCTTCTGAAGCATTGCAGTCTCATCGAAGATCACGTCTCTGCTGATTATAAAACTGGGTGATCTGGGATCAGTGCACCACAGCTGGTAGCCTTTCACCTCTTGTGCATAACCCAGAAATATGCACTTCTTCGCCCTCGGCTCAAGCTTACCATCTCTTGCATAAGCATACGCAGGACATCCAAATATTCGTAATCCGGAGTAATCAACAGGTTTCCCCGACCATACTTCCTCAGGAGTCTTCCACTCGATAGCAGAAGATAGAGATCGATTAACCATTGAAATTTTCTTCTTCTTTTAAAAAAAAAAAAAAAATTCTTGGAAATCAATTGAATGCCTTAAGTGATCCAGGCTTATAATTGAAATTTTGAGCAATCACCCTTGATAGTGAAACTTCAATATAAATTTCAAACACCTCTGATTTAGCCTTACAAAACAGATGGTTTTGTTTAAAATTTCAATTATGGGCTTAAAATCACATTTCGTGGAGAAATTCTTTCAAGTTAATTATATTTTGGGGCACAAAAATTGAAATTACATTTTAAATGAAATTCTTTCATGTTCGCATTTTGGAATTGAAATTCAAATTACTTTTTGCCTATTGATTTCTTAAAACAAAAGTCACCTCCTTTTGGAATTGATGCCACATCGTGCATATGAAGCTTTTGGAATTGAATGAACATCCGATTGATAATTGTGGATTGATCTTTTAATGATGTTTCCTCTTAAGATAAAATCTTGGCGAAATACCAAAATCCTACAATTAGGGATTATGGCACGGGTATCGTTGCCTCAATTTCATTAGAATAGGAGGCACTTCT
The DNA here is from genome assembly GCA_028830015.1 of Eucalyptus grandis x Eucalyptus urophylla. NCBI lineage: Eukaryota > Viridiplantae > Streptophyta > Magnoliopsida > Myrtales > Myrtaceae > Eucalyptus > Eucalyptus grandis x Eucalyptus urophylla. The sequence continues at coordinate 25,281,499 of CM054198.1, read as the reverse complement.
CATTAGCATAGTGATATTGTTGTTTTCTTACAGATTACGATGAGAATTGATTTTACACTTATCTATGCAATAGTTTATTGTATTTTATCCATGTTTTATTCTCATTAGCAATCATATTTTCCATTTTGGGTTTTTGAATGCAAGCCCAATTGATGCTTTTTGTAAATTATGCAACTCACATTCTTGAGTAATAAAGTTTGGTTTCATAAAGATCATCTTTCTTTAAAAGCACTTGAAGTGTTTCAAATTAACCCTTTGAGTTGAACTTTCATGCTTTACCTTCAAAACATTTTGAAAATGAGTTTCAAGAAAGACTTGTATAGAATTTTCTCTTTGCTTGATCACTTCCTCAAATTAGGCTACAACATGATATTTGAGATGGTAAAAATGTTTATTGAGGCTAACAATACAACCTAGAGGGGGCTGAATAGGTTATTTTCAAACTTTGATAATCTTTTGCGGAAATCAGCTAATCACTAAGTAAAGATCACCTCGACCTGATGTTTAAGCAAATGTCTACTAATTGTGTGTTAAAGCATATAAGCATATAAGAAACAATAGTGTCATGCCCCGAACTTTGAGCACACACACATACCTTGGTGGTCAATAAATTTGTGACATCTTAGGATACATTACCAACTCATTCATTGTAATGCATATGCGGAAGTGAACGATAACCCTTGACAGCAACCAACATAGGACAGAAAAGCAGGAAACAATTTCACAACTGAAACAATTTTATGAACATCCAGTTTATATACAAAAGTCTACAAAAGATCGGCTCCCAAAAAGAAGTTGTCCTAAGACCAACTAGTTGTACTCATTCGTCGATCCTTCGGACTCCACCTCTGTAGGCTCTAGAGGCTTTGGGTCCTCCACAGCACCATTAGGAGGGTCAACTGTGCCCTCGCCTAGAGCGGCATCGACTACCACAGCAGGGATCTCAAAACCCTGGAGGGACCATCACTGTATCCATTGAACCCGTGGCGAAACCACGCTCTAAATCGATGAGGTACCTTTTGAGCTAGACCCTCATCGACCTAGACGGTGGTCACCACGAGTTCATAGACCCTGTGACTTCCAGGGACAGAGAAGTCAGTACTTAGCTCAGTAATCCTCCGAGGCTGACCAAAATAGACCGGAGGCTCTGCCATTTAAGGACCTGAAAAGGTTAAGCCCACGACGGGGTGAGACAATATCTTAGCAAGTTCACCCCCCTAAATCCCGCCTAGGAAAGAAATACGCTTAGAGGTAGTCTATGCACATAAGGCAGAGGACTTACCTCGACTCAGTTCTCTCCTGCATGTAAGTACAATTCACATACTCAATCAATTAATTAATCAATTCAATTCAATCCATACAATCGATCAATCAATCAATCCATTTCATTGATACAATCATACGATCTATCCAAGGGTTCTGATTATAAGACCAAATCGTTATGACACATCTCATACCGTACCACACAATTTTGTCCAATAACCTGGCGCATCAATTTCAATCAATCACACGTTCCAATTCAATTATTGCTCACATGAGCATGATCTACCAACACACATTGGTCTTCTAACATAGCCAGACTTCGTCTCGCACCATCAAGTATGGCAACATTCACTAACACACATCGGGGACAACATTGCTGAAGGAGTATCGGTCTATAATCTATTGTGACTGGCTTCCGTTGTCCAGGGGCATCCTATATAGGGGCAACGTCCTACTGACGCATGTCAGGGACGGGTTCACTTAACCATCACACGATCAATCAATCCTAGCCAAGGACATTGTGCTTTGCACACAAATTCCCCAATCAAAATAATAAACCTAGCCTATTTTCTTCGTATTAAAAATACTTGATAAAATAATTGTGTATGGGTACACAGTTAGTTTGAACCAAAAATGCGATATATTTATTTTAAAAAATCCTACTATTTAATATAGTACCTAAGAATTTTTTTGCGTTAAAAACTGACATTCGGTATTTTCTGAGTAAAATACCAAAAATTCCCAATTTTGAAATAATTATTCAAAATCACAATCAGCACTCAATTTGCACAAATTAACACTCAATTGCATAAACTAAGCACACCATTGCAATCGGTATTAATTCCGGTCACCAGCTATCCTGATATGATTTTCGGAAAATATTAAATAATTAAATAAATTACAAAATAATTAAATAATACAATTTAAATTCAATAAATACTAACTTAGGCTGGAAATGTTAATCTAACCACCTAAACGGGCCTAGAAAATTATTGCACCTATCTAGATAAATAGCACAATCTAATTAGCCCTTAATTAATCTAATCTAACCATTTAACATGCATAAATAAGCAATTAAATCACTAATCTAATCTAACTAACCACATAACCCTTAATTCACTTAAACTAAACAACCCCTAAGCATAATGAACTCCCTAAGTAGAATTTAGCGAGTAAACTCACCGGTTTTGCAATTCAGTAAGTCCACGGCGACGGTGACGTGGAGGTGAGCGACAACCAAGCCTTCAGTGACACCAATGGAGGTCCGGACAGGCCATAAATGGGCCACAAGCTCTCAGCTAGAGGTTGAGCTTCAGCCACTGCTTGCTGCTGGAAAGGGCGGTCCGAGCGGTTGGTGCGAAAATGGCGAGGAGGTAGTGGTGGAGGCTACAACGGGCGATGGCGGTGCACGACGGTGGTTGGACGGCGACAGAGGAGCTCTGACGAGGCTTCAACAGCGACCGGGGCACGCGGGCGCACGGGCGCAAGTGAGCGAGACGGGCATGCGATGGACAGGCTTCAAGCGGCTACTCAAGTGGTGCGATGGTGCTGAACGGCGGCGACAAGGGGGCGATTGACGGGCAGGGGATGTTGGCTGGTTCTCTCTATAATTTTTAGCTCAAAACGCTCTAAAATGGAGAAGAAGAAGAAGTCTGCTGAAGCTTGAGGGGGCCATAAAATATTCCAAGTACTCAAGTTCTATGCCCCACTAGCCTTTGGCTGTCATCCTCAGTCATTTGCTCCTCTATGGCTTCCCAAACAAGCTTCCTAATGGGTCTAAATGTGGCTGACCACCATGGCATACGAATTTGGACATTTCCCACTTCAATTTCACTTCAATTCCCCTCCAATTGAGTTCAAATTGGAGTCCAAAATTTAGCCAAGGTGCCATCGTCCATCTCATGATTTTTCCTTGTCAATTGAACCAATTTGATAGCAAAAAATGCGACAAAAAACGGCTCTCTAATTTTCCCGATCCAAAATAACCAAATTTGATTTTTTTGCCAAAAATCCCGATTTGCAAAAAAATCTTCGGAGGATGAGTCAACATTTCTAAAATGAATTGTGACATGACAGAAATTTTAGGTTCAAATTCGCGGTTAATCTCAATCTGACACGATTTTAGTGTGACCTAACCTACCGGGTAGCTTTTAGGAATTTTTAGCGCATTTGACCTGTGGTCGATTATTTTCGAGTCACATTGTATATCTTCAACGCATTGGCGACTCTTGGTTGTTGTGAAAATCTTGAGATTTCAAATACGAGTATAAGGTACAAAATGACAGAAAAGTCGGTCTAGTGCCATTCGACATAAATTTTGTAATCAGGTGGAATCATCCACACACTAATTACATATCTCTATCGAATCGACCTATCTCTGGTCTCTGATCGATTCTAATGATGCCATAATGACCCTTGTAGATTAGCACGGTCGAGTAGTTGATTCCTGGTCGAATTCTTAAGTCTATTGTGTTTAGATTCCTTAGTGGCTTTACTTGATAGATTAGTTATTCCGTAAGTGATCAACTCAAGGAAAATAACTATGGGCGCGTCGATGAAAAGCCCAACTCATTCAATCGAAAACAGAACCTGAAAATTAAGATTCACAAGTAGCACACAGAGAGTTATAGTGGTTTGGCTTTACTCTTTAGCCTACGTCCACTCTTCAAACTAATAATCTTAAGACAAGCTGGATTTCACTAACAATCTGCTTAGAAAGTTACAACAAACTAGCACTGATCCTTTACGTGATAGATCACACTATTTGGACTTAGTAGTTGCTCTAATACTTGTACACTTAATCCTTAGCACAATTGTTAAACATCATGAAAATCAAAACAGTAGAACATAAAACTCTCAGCTAGAAACATCAATATGTAAGCTACTAGATCTTTTATATGTTGCACACTCTTTTTGGGCTTCAAGTCTTCTCTTTTATACTCTTCCTCAGACAATCCGTTAAGGTTGATTTAGAGAGGTAGATGACCATTGAAGAGGTTTCCATTGAGTTGTGTCCAGGAAGGTACTGCCCATATTTCCTAAGACTTTTGTAGAGTAACAAAAAATAGCAACTGCTACCGTCTTCTCATTGTAGTTTCTAATTGACCTGTCATAAACTTTAGTTAATTTGCTACATGCTTTTTTTTTTTCTAATTTTGCAACTGTACAAATTCAGATCTTTTAACGACTCTTTAGTTGACCCATTGAACATCAACTAATATAGTTGGTTGTTATATCACCATCAACTTAATCTTTATTGTTTTGACATAAACATCAGCAGTACCTAATCTTTTAATTGACTAGTACTGTCTGCTATAACAAGACGTTTGCAAAACTTCTTTTAATGGATCACACCATGGATATTGTGTAATCCTTTGGTCCAAATATCTGCACATAACATAATATGTAATATACTAAGAATAGTTTGGGCATCATCAAAATTACTTGAAGATATTTTCTTCAACAATCTCTCCCTTTTTATGACAAGCTGCATATGTGTAAGAATAGTAATGCTTGTTTGAAAATATTTACAAAAATTAAAAGAGGATCTCCTTAGGGTGTTTCGCTGTTACACTTTGGAGATATATATTCAGATGATTTTTATAGAGATAGGATGTGATTGCACAATCATAAACTAATTTAGGGATTAGAGAATAACAGTTGATTGCTCCCTATGGCTTGATGATGCACTCATATGCTCTCCTCGTCTTGGTGAGCAGTTTAATTTGATTAGCAAAATATTGTGAGATAAGTACTTAGCAAGTGAGTATATTAAATTACTTTTGGTAGTAAATGGTTGGGCAATATTCAATCATCATTAGCAGCAAACATTTGAGCTAAAACATACTTTTTCACATCAAGTAACTTCCCCCCCCCCTTTTGTTATCAATCAAAGAGAATGCAAAAGAGCATTAATAGTCAAATGATCAAATTCATTGAGGACTTGAGATATTGCAATACAAAAAGTTAGACCTAAACAATGAATTGAAAATGATAAAGCAGTAGGTGTGAGGGCGTTTGCGCTGTTGAGAGGAAGTGGGTTTTTCGAGTTCGATGGTCTTTAGTTTAGGGCATACAAGGTTCTAGCAATTGAGGCTGAGGATGGTACGCTTTACCTTGATCATGGTCATCCTTTTTCATAGAGCAAAAGTTTTTGAGGTGAAGAGTTTTAAAGAGTTCAAATAGAAAAATCCCATGTCATTCTAGGAAATCAAAATCAACATAACGATGAAGGATAATGACTCGATTGTAGAAGTGATGTTTCACATGTTGATGCACTAGTGATAGAAAGAAATTGGATTCGACTTTAAGGTCATATATAAAATCAAGAGTGGGTTCAAATTTTTCAAATACCTGATTTTCAACATCTTCATGATGTTTGTCTCTTGGGGCTTCTCTTGTTTCTTTGGCGGTTTCACTTCCTTTAAGCTGTGAAACAATTGGCTCAGATATAACTTTTTCTACTTTGACAATTTGCTTCCCTTTGTCTTTGCGATCAGCAAGTTCAGAGGTACCTTCCTCTTTGATTGAGGATTTTTTAGGAGAGGGTTTAGAGGGCGGAGATGGCTGAGAGGGTTGAGCATCAGAATGCAATGGTTTAGCGACTGGTTGATCTTGAGCGGTTAGTGCTTATTCGAGCTGCAAGGTCTTTCAATAGATCTCCTAGGAGTGATTGTGCATGAGCCGATGGAGATGGAGCGGTTTAACAAGTGGTGCTATGGGTGGTATAGCGCCTATGTTTTTCTAACATGGGTTCCTTTTTCTATAGCATTGGCTAGTGGAGTGCTGGTAGTGGTTGATCCACCAGTTTGGGCCCCACTCTAACTTTGAGTAGCTTCCAGCGATTCCTCATGTTGGGTGATCTCCTCCTTAGAGGTTTTGGATGCTTGGCCAGAGGTTCGTGAGGATTTCCTTATGACTTTGGAAGAAGGGCGAGTTTTGGGTGCCATGGGTTTGAGTGAAAAGGTGAAAAGGTGTTTGTGTGTAGAAAAGATGAGAGGTTTCTATAGATACTATAGACTAAGAATGAGAGAGCAGGCATGAGCAGTGAGTAAAAAGTAAATACTTACCCTCTATAAATAAGAGCAAAGTATTTCATAGAGAGAAAACTATTAGCCATTGTATCTTCAATGGTAGTTTTTCTTATCTGTAAGATTTTCTATTCAAATTTCAAGAATTAAATAAACAGTAAAAATTGAGTACGCAAATTCTATTGCAACAGTCAGATCAACACTAGAGAGGGTATAGATGGTCAAAACGATAACAATTATAGTATTTATAACGGTAACTTTTTTGAATGTGCCTACCTATCATTCTTATCGTACTTGATGTTTTCGACACAATTGATACATTACCTTTAGTGTTGTTATTCTAGAGCCTTGCATATTACTAATTCACCACGTATATACTTGAAAGATGGTTTGTCCAATGGTTTGGTGAAAATGTCCGCTAATTGCTATTTTGACTCTACAAATTGTATGCAGATATCACCATTATTGACATGATCTCTAACAAAATGATATCTTACCTCAATATGTTTTGCTCGTAAATGTACGATTGAATTTTTGGTTAGATTTATAGCACTTGTATTATCACATATGATGTGAATACTCTATTCATTTTTTCCAAAAACCATGTAATTGTTGCTTCATCCAAATAAGTTGAAAACAATAGTTTCCGAAAGTAATATATTCAGCTTTCGTGGTTGAGAGAGCAACTAAATTTTGTTTTTTTCGAAAACCAAGAGATTAGCATGTTCCTAAGCAATTGACAAGTACTCGATGTACTCTTTCTGTAACATCCTAGATTTTCGATTTTACTTTCAATTGAATAAATCGAGCATTTCATTGATGCGCCTATAGTGCTATTTTCAGAGCTGATCACTGGTGAGATAACTAGACTACCAATGGAAGCCATTAAGGATTTTAAGGCAAATAGACTTGAGAATTCGACTAGGATTCGGCTGCTCGACTGTGTTTATCTGCCAAGATCATTACGGCCTAGGTAGCACGAACACGTTCAAAGGGCTTCCGTGTAGTGTCGGACACCCCGACACGTGTTCGACACGCTCGGACACGCGGTCAACACGTGTCGAGTTTCCGACAAGTGGTAAACTCTTTCCAACACGGAGCGTGTCCGGAGGGTGGATCTGCAGGTGTGAAGGAAGAAGGTGATGGAGGTGGAGGCAAGGGTGAGGGAGTCGAGGCGACGCTGTGAGCGACGGCGAGGGAGGGCTGCAACCGCCGATTGCAACGCCAGAGAAGGCTACGACCGCTGACTGCGCCGAGAAGCCTTCTCGATCGTCTTGGTTGGCTGAGACCGCTGACTGCAACGTCGAGATGAAAAATCGCAACACCGCGATGGAGGGCTGGACGCGAGGCTACGACGGCAAAGGGAAGAACGGAGGCGAGGCAGCGGTGAGAGAGGTGGAGACTGAGCAAAGGGAGAGGAAAAATAAGGTGATTGCTAGGGTTTTTGCCCTTTGGGCTGTTTTTATGGAGAAGAGAAAGGAGAGAGACGAGGCGTCGACGGCTTCTGGGGAAAGAAAGCCTCGTGCAGGGGAAAGAAAGCCTCGTGTAAGGGGAAGTGACAAGTGCAGGGTGGGTGGGTGGAGGTGGGGGAAGAAAATGTGTGCTAAAATAAATGGGTGAGACCCATTTAATCCTAAAAAGAAATATAAAACATTAAATAACTTTATTAATACATGATAAGGCTAAAAAATAAATATATAGACAAGTTAAAAAGTTATTTCAAAAAATAAAAGCACTAGATATTAAATAATGATAAATTTTGATCATCATAGAAAAATATAAATTTATTTTGACTCTAATCTTTCATTAGTTATTTATTTCATTGATAGCTTTTGTTAAAGTAAAAAAATGTCTTTCCAAATTTTTATGAATAAATTTATTAATGTTATTACTATAGATTAATTATAGGCTCTTTTTTATTGTTTATTTATTTATGAATTTGAATAAATTAATTTAAATATAATAATTAATCATGTATATATAAAAATATTTATTTAATATTTAACGTGTCAAAATATGTTGAAATTCTCTACTTTTTGAGAAATGGCGTGTCGTGTGTCATGTCGTGTCGCGTGTCGCGTGTCGTGTGTTGGTGCTACCTAGATTACGACATATACGTAAATCAATTAGAGATCAGAGATAGGTCGGTTCGACTGAAATGAGTGGTTAAACGTGGGTGATCCTACTAAATTGCAAAATTCTCATCGATCAACACTAGTTTGATTTTTCTATCGTTTTGGTACCCTGTGTCCGTATTTGAAACATCAAGATTTTCACGACAACCGAGCGTCCCTAATGTGTTGAAGAGATTCATTATGGCTCAAAGAAAATTAACCACGGGTCATTTGTACTAAAAAGTTATGAAAGTAATCCAATAGTCTAGGTCACGCTAAAAATGCACCGGATTGAAATTAACCGCGAATTTGAATCCAACTTCAAAAATTGAAGGTTCTGTCATGTTACAATAAATTCTAGGAATGTCGACTTAGTCTCAGAAGATTTTTCTGTAACCCAAGACGTTTTAGGAAAAAGTTGTTCTAGGGCTGTTTTTGTCCAGAAAAAGCCAATGATCGTTTTTGATCGCGAAATTGGGAAGCAAGTAGGATCAATTGGTGAGGAAAAATACCAATTGGATCGATGAGATGTCGAGTGAATTTATTGAGGCTGAATTATGTAGAATCAAGCAAGAATTAGTGTTCAATTGGAAGGAAAATCAACTAAATTCGCATACCCCCATCCATGACCTTTTCACCACTTCAATTGGGCTTCTAGAAGTGAGCATTGGTGGCTGATTTGTAGCCAAGAGACCAGCTGGTGGTGGGAGACCAAGAAAATGAGGCCAAACCGGTCAAGGGGACCAAAGTGGCCTACCCTCATCCAAACTGGTCCCCTCCCCCCCTTCAAGCAGTCGTGCAAGCCCTCCTCCTCTCTCCTCGTTGTCGTTCGATGTAGCAGCCACCCAGGAGCACCGCATGAACCAGTCAACAGCCCGTTCGACCACATGGAAGCCTAGCGTTGCTGTCTCTACTAGCCGGAGACATGGCAAGCCCATGTGAGCCGCACGTTTTTCCGTCGTCCTAGCTGAGTCGTTGGGTCCTTTTCACCGTCCCACATACTGCCGAACCCATGTGGAAGCCGCCGGAGGCCCGCTGAGTCCCACTTGGCCCTGAAACTAGTCCACTCTACCTTCGCCGATCCTTACCACCCATTTCCAGCCTTGTTTCTTTATTTTGCAGCCAAGAACAAAAGCTTTCTAAGTAGGTTTTCTAGTGGCTGTTAGGCCCATTTTGAGGTAGTTCCGAACCTTAATTGCCAAGCCTGCTTTTGAGAGAATTGTTCCCCGTTGCATCCCCGTCGATTTGAACCGACTGACTCACCGAACAAGTGAGTTTAACTTAGTAATCCTCGCTTAGTAGGTTAATTGTGCTTAGAGGTTGATTAGTTTAGGTTAAGATGGATTATGTGGTTAGATTAGATTAGATTAGTGAATTTAATTAATTACCATTGCATGTTAGGTGGATAGTTAGTGCAATTATCGAGTAAGTAGACTCTAATATTTATTTAACGAGTCTCGAAAATTTTCCGGGCCTAAGTATGCATTTATTGCATTTATTTAATATTTTTTGTAATTAATTAATTAACTATTTATTTTCCGGAAATTAAACTAGGATGGCCGGTGACTGGAAAATTATACTAATTGCAGCGATGTGATTTGGTTATTTAATTGAGTACCTGATTGTGTAAATTGATTATGATTAGTGTTTGTGGGTTTTAATTTCCAAAAAAAAATGATAATTGTGGTAATTAAGTGAAAAATTACCGGGTGTCGGTTTACAGTGTCAAAAATCTATTTTGGGACTGCTGAAAAATAGTGGAAGGTTAGAAAGTGAAAAACTTATATTTTGGCTAAGGCTAGCCGTGTACCCACACACGTGTATTTTTATTAAGTATGATAAAAAGGGTAAAATTGGTCGTCATCTTGAACAATATACTATAACGGCTTGAAGATTCGTATGTCATCTTGGAGAATGGACGTTATACTATTATAACTCGATGACTCCCTTGTCATTTTGAGAAATAATTGCATGTATACCAGCTCGATGACTCTATATGTCATCTTAGAGATAGGATGGTATGACTTATCAGCTCGGTGATTCTATATGTCATCTTGAGAAGGAATTGCTTGTATACTGGCTTAGTGACTCTATATGTCATCTTGGAGATAGGACGATATGATTTAACAGCTCGATGACCCTATATGTCATATTGAGAAAAAATGGTGTGTTATAACAGCTTGATGACTCTATATGTCGTCTTGGAGATAGAACGTTATGCATAGGTATGTTATAACAACTCGATTGTGGCATCCCAAAATTCTTGGCAACCTCTAGATACATTAAGGTCTATGAATAGGTGATGGAAGTACCATCAAGTTGTATTGTAGCCATTTGATCCATGATTTGCAATAAGATTTATGGTCAAGCTTTTAGTGGATAATTATTTGATAGGAAAGAAAATTATATTATTGGCCATGTGTTTTATAAATTGAAATTTATGGATTGTGATTACAAGTTTTATGGCCTTATGAATTTATAATTTGATATTTATAAGAGAGAATAAAGGTAAATTACTAAAAGTAAACATGGACTCAATTAAGAAAATTTTGGGCCATTTAAGTTTGGACTTTGGGCCCAAGAGTGTTGAGCCTAAAGTGGGCCAAAAGGCTAGCCCATGAAGCCCCATTGGGCCGTCGACCAAGCTGGCCCCAAGCCCAACCGGATGAAGCCGTCTTGCATGGAAAAATGCCAAGTGTCCCTTCCTAGTAGCCAAGTGTAGCAAGCCATGCATAATCAAATGATGGCTAATGATGATGGGAAGGAAATTAGAGAGTGAGGGGGGCAGATTAAGCGAGAGAAAGAGGAGAGGAAGAGAGAGAGTCATCCGAGAGAAAGAGGAGAGAAAGATAGAAATGAAAGGAAGTGTCGCGACCAATTTTTCGGGGTGTGAACCACCTAAGGTTTGGCTAATGGATTGTTAAGCCTGGACTTAACTCGGGCCCTCCCAAGCCCATACCAATTCGCGACTTAGGTTCAAATTTCTTAACATGCAATTGATTTTCAATTAGGAGTCACCACTAATATATTTTTGGTGGGTCGATTAGGAACCTACGTAAAGTAACGGGAGAATTACTTTACTCCTACGAACCAGAGATTTATGAGTTTGGGGACTTGGTTACGCTAGATTTCTCTAACGCCCTTTCGGTACCTTTTTCTTTTATTTTGAAAAATGTTTGGCAAGCAGCTTGAATTAATTTTAGACTATTTTCCTAACATGTGAGGTGATTATACGGGTGCGCAAACCACCAATTTAACATCTAAGAAAGCAATGAATAAATTGCAGAACTTACCTCAAAGCAACGAAAGCATCTACGTTGTTAGATCAGAATTCGCATTAATAGTCCTAGGTATGATTTCTAATTAACACACAATTTTCTTTTTTTGTTTTGTTTCACTTATTTAATGAAAATCATGTAATATGCAATGCACGCCACTAATTTAACATGAAATGATATGACATTGCAACATGACTTAACTGTATGACCTAAGCGATATGACATAAATAAGCATGTAATCTATCCTGAAGCATGAGATGGATTTATTCTAAAAAATATTTTTTTGTATTTTCCATGAGATTCAAAATTAAAGAAATGCAACACTTAAATATGCAATCTAAATTAATCTAATGACTGACAATTTATAATTGAAAGAACCTAACAAAAATCACTAAATGACGTGCATTGTATGAACCTAATTCTATATGACGTGCACATGATTTTTATTTTCCTCGTAACCATGCGATCTATGCAATGACATGCAAAGAATGCCTTGATTCTAATTTTTTTATGAAATTCGAAATTTCCAAATAATTAAACGTGTAATTCAAATTTAAAACTAACACCCTAAATGAATGCATTTTTTTTTTGGGTTTTTTTCGTTTTTTCAAAAATTCAAAATAAATAAATTTCCTATTCTAAACATGCGGGATAACCCTAAAACGATGAATATTCTAAACAAACCTAATCTAACTCAGTTTTTTTTTTTTTTTGGAATTTTCCTTTCTTTTACGGGAGCAATCAAAATAAGACATCAAGACCAGCACGACAACAAATCATGCAAGATATCATCCATGTCCATTTTGGAAATAAATTGACGAATCGTATCTCGCGCATGAGATCGGATTGGCCAATTTCAAATAAAATCGCGAATCGTATCTTGAGCATGAGATTGGATTGGTGATTTTTCCATGCCATTGCGAGTTGTATTTCGAGCGTGAAATCGGATTATCAATCATACGCACGTTGCGAAATTAGAAAATTTTCCTAATTCATAAGGGCACTTCAGATTACGGATATGATAGCATATCAGGAATTTTAATCATATGTATCGAAATTTCAAATAAGAAAACTGAATATTCAGAAATTAAATTAGATAAGATTTTTACCTAATTCGAATATTAGCTTCCAAATAGGGCAAGTCGCGAACCACAATCCTTGGATGATGAATCAATGGAGGAACAAGGGAGGTGTAGCAACTTGGACTCTTGCTCAAAGAAATTGGCCTCCCTCTTAGAGAAAATCTCCAAAGTGGCGTGCCTTCCTTTAGCGAAAGTTTTATCTAAACTTCCTTTAAAGATGGACTTGATAACTCACGAGAGGCAACAACAATGAGCTTGAGGAGACACCAGCAACAGGTCGTGAGCGAGATGGTCACGGTGGTGAGGAGCTGCGACGACCGCAAGAACACGCGAGACTTCCCCGATGGATTGAACTGGAGCGTTTGGAAAAACCTGCAAAAGAAATTTAGCAAGCACAGCAAGGCGATTGATATGGCTCGGGGTTGTCGTTATTGGCCAACGTGGACAGAACGGATGATGGCGGAGCAATCGAGTCGAAATATCGATAGCGCTAGAGTGTAGGACACCCGAGCTTCGCTAGAAGTGACGTCGGACTTGTTGAAGCCAGGTTACAGGAGCAAGAACGGTGGTAGTGCTCGGAGACCGGCTGAGGACTTTGCCAGTTGTCTCGTGCTCGTTGGATTCGGATGAAATTCAGTGGGAAATGTGGGTCCCACTGAGCAGTGCTTGACCCTTCGAAATTGCTCACCGGCCTGGAATTGCTGGAGATTCTGGTTTCGCTGAGTTCCCTTGTATTGATCTTCCATTGACCTACAAAGAGAAAAAGAAGCAAGAAACTTTTTCCTTTTTTACGTCTCCTCCTAATCGTGGCTATCGTTTTCTATATCAGGGAATTCAACCGACATTAGAATATTTCAAGGAACGGCAACAGAATATATGAAAACCAAATTGACTAAAATTCTTAGCTAGATCTTGATATCACTCAGATGTGTTTCCAAATTTGGACTTGTCAGACGGCAGGAGAGGGGATGGTCACCGTGGGATGCTCATGAACACAGTGAATAATGGCTATAGACGTGGCCAATGAGGACTAAGAATTTGGCACGACCAAACAAAGAGGCTTGATGATAGCGTGCAAGCACGGATGGGACTTATTGATTGCAGCTCCGGGGGGCAATCTCCCCACAAGGCTGTTCTGAATATGGTGAATGACCTGCAGAAAAAAGATTCAGCTCGAGAACACGACTGTGGACTAGAGATGACGTAGGGATGCTTTAAAGCTCTGTAGAATTGCAGGAGCTCGTCTAGGATCGCTTGGCGTTCGTTGGTGGGACTCCTGGATCGCTGTGACACTCGGCATGGCGATGCATGGCTTGTGATCTGGGCGATGCTCGGCTTGTTGAATTCTTGCCATGGTCCGCAACTCGGACAAACCAGCGGGTTGTCCTGTGGGGCAGGAGACAACAACTTTGTCGACAGTTCCAGCGTAGACAACTTGCTAGAAAATCCGGAAATAACCTGTAAAATAGAGAGAATAGAAACGCAGGTCATGAGACCAAGAGGAAGCAGCAACGTCAGGCTCAATTCGGCTGAAGAGGCGCTTGAGGAAGAAACGCTTCCTCTCTCTTATTTCTCTTTTTTTAGTCAGAAGCTCCCTACGGATGATAGAAAAATTCTCCCTCTCACACACTCTCCGTATCTCTTAATGTGGCCATGTATTCAATATGTGTGGCCCCCGTAAACCCTACGTATGTTTACTTATTTATAGGGCACAGATTAGGGTTTTTTAAATTTTCCAAATCCATGTCCACGATGATTTCTTTTCGAAATGCAATATTTGTTTTTTTCCAAACGTAATATTTGCTTTTGAATTGAAATCTCACAAAGATAAATCCGTAAAATATCTCTGAGGATACGGGCTTGGACCGATTTGCTTTCTTCGTGGGCTTAGCCTGACTCATCAACTTAAAGTTTCCGAACCATCAATTCGAATCCATCCGTCACCAGCCCAATGTAAATGCAAATAAAAAATAAATGCACCTAAAACTATATGCTATGCGATTAACTATTTTTTTAGGGGTAAAATTAACCTCTAATTTTTGTGCAATAAATGACTAATCGAGTCGCCAAAATTTAGGTGTCAACAGCTGCCCCTCTTTGAAGGTGAGCTCGAAGAGGTTACCTTCAAAGACAAATTGAGACCTAAATTTTGACTATGCACATGCATTGAATGATTTTTTGTTGGAAAATGAATTCCATTTTTGAATGCAATATATATGATGCATGGAGATGGAAATGATAAATGATAAATGAACCTACCTGAAATAACTTACCTTCAAGGAGGATAGGGTAATTTGAGGTAGTGAGTGTTACCTGTCCAGGACCCATACCATTCTACGGTCGTCTAGAATAGTAACATGACTTTGTGAAGATGCTGCTTTCCTAGGACCCGTACCATTCTACGGTCGCCTAGTCTGGCAGTGCTTGGTTGTGTCTAGGACCCATATCATTCTACGGTTGCCTAATTGGGAATTCATTTTTCCAGGACCCGTACCATTTTACGGTCGCCTGAATGAGGAAATGGGTGTTGTCTAGGACCCGTACCATTCTACGGTCACCTAAATGGGGATTCACTTTCCAGTTCACTTTTTAGGACTCGTGCCATTCTATGGTCTGAATAAGGAATAGGTGTTGTCAAGGACCCGTACCATTCTACGGTCGCTTTGACGGAAAATCGATTTTTTAGGACTCGTACCATTCTATGGTCGCCTGAATGGGGAAATTGCTTTTCTGGGACCCGTACCATTCTACGGTCCCCTGTTAGAGCAATAAATGTTGTTTAGGACCCATACTATTCTACGGTCGCCTAAATGGGGATTCACTTTCCAGGACCTATACCATTCTACGGTCGCCTGAATAAGGAATAGGTGTTGTCAAGGACCCGTACCATTCTACGATCGCCTTGCGGAAAATTGATTTTTCAGGACCCGTACCATTCTACGGTCGCCTAAATGGGGAAATTGCTTTTCCAGGACCCGTACCATTCTACGGTCGCCTGTTAGGACTCGTACCATTCTACGGTCACCTAAACGGGGATTCACTTTCCAAGACCCGTACCATTCTACGGTCGCCTGAATAAGGAATAGGTGTTGTCGAGGACCTGTACCATTCTACGATCGCGTGTTTGAAAATTGATTTTTCAGGACCCGTACCATTCTACGGTCGCCTGTTTGAGGAAATTGCTTTTCAAGAACCCGTACCATTCTACGGTAGCCTGTTAGAGCAATAAATGTTGTTTAAGACCCGTACCATTCTACGGTCGCCTAAACGGGGATTCACTTTCCAGGACCCATACCATTCTATGGTCGCCTGAATAAGGAATAGGTGTTGTCGAGGACCCGTACCATTCTACGGTCGCCTTGACAGGAAATTGATTTTTCAGGACCCGTACCATTCTACAGTCCCCTGAATGGGGAAATTGCTTTTCCAGGACCCGTACCATTCTACGGTCGCCTGTTAGAGCAATAAATGTTGTCTAGGACCCGTACCATTCTACGGTCGCCTAGACTAAGGTTTTGCTTGGCTAGGACCCGAACCATTTTTCTGTCACCCAGCCTTGCGATAGAAATCATCCGACCAGGACCCGAACCATTCTTCGGTCGCCTTAATCAGATTAAATCTGGAGGAAAAATCTTTGGGGGACAACTCAATTGAGTGTCGGTATGCTTAAAAGGGAATACCTGTGCAATGACAAATATTCAAGGTATGGATAGAGATATACTTACCTGGTGATATTTCTGATTCTTGGGGATATGTCTTTTGAAATTTAGATATCCTATGGAGTTCTTTCACCTCATGGTGGAGGTTTCTCATCTCCTAATATCATGAAACATTCTGAAAGGAACTTGAATTACCTGTCAGACATGATTTAAAGCAAAAACTAATATGCATTCATCAAAGAGATAAACAATCTGAGTTACTCTAGAATGCACATTTCAAAATTTAGTGAGGCAACAACAATGAGCTTCAGGAGACACCAGCAACAGGTCGTGAGCGAGATCGTCACGGTGGTGAGGAGCTGCGACGACCGCAAGAACACGCGAGACTTCCCCGATGGATTGAACTGGAGCGTTTAAAAAAACTTGCAAAAGAAATTCAGCAAGCACAGTAAGGCGATTGATATGGCTCGGGGTTGTCATTATTGGCCAACATGGACAGAACGGATGATGGCGGAGCAATCAAGTCGAAATATCGATAGCGCTAGAGTGCAGGACACCCGAGCTTCGCTAGAAGTTATGTCGGACTTGTTGAAGCTAGGTTACAGGAGCAAGAACGGTTGTAGTCCTTGGAGACCGGCTGAGGACTTTGCTGATTGTATCGTGCTCGCTGGATTCGGATGAAATTCAGTGGGAAATGTGGGTCCCGCTGAGCAGTGCTCGACCCTTCGAAATTGCTCACCGGCCTGGAATTGCTGGAGATTCTGGTTTCGCTGAGTTCCCTTGTATTGATCTTCCGTTGACCTACAAAGAGAAAAAGAAGCAAGAAACTTTTTCCCTTTTTACGTCTCCTCCCAATCGTGGCTATCGTTTTCTATATTAGGGAATTCAACCGACATTAGAATATTTCAAGGAATGGCAACAGAATATATGAAAACCAAATTGACTAAAATTCTTAGCTAGCTCTTGATATCACTCGGATGTGTTTCCAAATTTGGACTTGTTGGACGGCAGGAGAGGGGATGGTCACCGTGGGATGCTCATGAACACAGTCAATAATGGCTATAGACGTGGCCAACGAGGACTAAGAATTTGGCATGACAAAACAAAGAGGCTTGATGATAGCATGCAAGCACGGATGGGACTTATTGATTGCAACTCCGGCGGGCAATCTCCCCACAAGGCTATTCTGAATATGGTGAATGACCTGCAGAAAAAAGATTCAGCTCGAGAACACGACCGTGGACTAGAGATGCCGTAGGGATGCTTTAACGCTCTCTAGAATTGCGGGAGCTTGTCTAGGATCGCTTGGCGTTCGTTGGTGGGACTCCTGGATTGCTGCAACACTCGGCATGGCGATGCATGGCTTGTGATATGGGCGATGCTCGGCTTGTTGAATTCTTGCCATGGTCCACAACTTGGACAAACCAGCGGGTTGTCCTGTGGGGCAGGAGACAACAACTTTGTCGACGCTTCCAGCGTAGACAACTTGCTAGAAAATCCGGAAATAACCTGTAAAATAGAGAGAATAGAAACGCAAGTCGTGAGACCAAGAGGAAGCAGCAACGTCAGGCTCAATTCGGCTGAGGAGGCGCTTAAGGAAGAAACACTTCCTCTCTCTTATTTCTCCTTTTTTAGTCAGAAGCTCCCTACGGATGATAGAAAAATTCTCCCTCTCACACACTCTCCGTATCTCTTAATGTGGCCATGTATTCAATATGTGTGGCCCTCGTAAACCCTATGTATGTTTACTTATTTATAGGGCACGGATTAGGGTTTTCTAAATTTTCCAAATCCATGTCCACGATGATTTCTTTTCGAAACGCAATATTTGTTTTTTTCCAAACGTAATATTTGCTTTTGAATTGAAATCTCACATAGATAAATCCGTAAAATATCTCCGAGGATACGGGCTTGGACCGATTTGCTTGCTTCGTGGGCTTAGTTTGACTCATCAACTTAAAGTTTCCGAACCATCAATTCGAATCCATCCATCACCAGCCCAATGTAAATGCAAATAAAAAATAAATGCACATAAAACTATATGCTATGCGATTAACTATTTTTTTTAGGGGTAAAATTAACCTCTAATTTTTGTGCAATAAATGACTAATCGGGTCGCCAAAATTTAGGTGTCAACAGGAAGAGAGAAAGAGGCCGTGCGTGTGAGAGGAAGAGGGAGGTCCATCCGTAGATCGTCCGCCTAGCTCACTGCTGTTCGTTCGCTGCCTTGCCCGCTGTTTGTCGCTGTTTTAAGCTTAAATTCGAGGCAAGTAGAGTCCCAAAACCTACCCTTTGCTTGCTGTTTTGTGTGTGTAGAAGATGGTGATTTTTGGTTGTGGTAGATGTGATGAAAGGTCGAAGCTATGGGGAGAAATTCGTTGGCCTAGCATGCTGTTTTCTGGAAAAACCAGTCTGACCCTTCACGAGTTTATGAGCTGCATGCGACTTTTTAGTTGGAATCTCACTTCAATCTCTGCATGAAAGTTGTAGAGAACATCTTGAGGAATAACATACTAAAATTTGAGATAAAACGGACAAGGATTTCCTGGTGAAACAATTTTCCTTTGGAGAGATTAGATCTGGAATTTGTTGTGCTGACCTTTAGTGATTTTCGTGGACTGTAAAGTAGCTTTCTTGCAAACATTTCACTTTGAGTTCTTAATGAAATTTGTATGTACTTATTGGGGTAAAACATATAAAAAAATTTAGAGGAAATGAAGAAAATAAGGACAGTAAAATCGTTGTCCTTTGAAGAAACTGGATCTGGGAAAATGCTACCTCGACCTAGTATGATTCTGTGATTTTTATAAAATCATACAGTTATAATTTGATCATGTGTCCTTAATGAAAGTTGTGGATAATATTCTTAGGTATAAAATACTGAAGAAGAAACGGACATATGTAGATCGGTAAAACGAGTTTCCTTTGAAAGAAGATAACCTCGAAAAATGACACCGAGAACAGGGAAAATTAATCATCTATATCTGTTAATCTAGAATGATTTGGGGTTCTATTTCTTCATGAGATATTTACCTTTAGGATTTTTCTATAACATATCAAAATTTCAGAATTTTCGGAGTTCAATTGGATATTTATTTTAAATTACTTCCGAAACTGTGCAAGCTGAAGTGTTAAGATTTTAAAGACTGTGATGCATGGACCGTACTGTTTTGTGTGAGATTCTTTTGGTATGGTGTTTTTTATGAGATATCTGCCTCTAGGTCTCATCTATAATGTGTCAAGTTTTCAGAATTTATTTATACCATTTACTAATTTTTCTAGAGTTTTAACCAAATGAGTGTATTCTGTTTTATCTAAAAAAATTGATGTGTTTTCATAAATAAATGAATTTTTCCATGTGATGCAATGCTTTGAGTGGTTGATCTTGCTGCATATGTGATGCCATATGGCATGTTATATGGTATCAAAAAGCTGGTTGAGACTCTTGATATGCATCAAATGCCATGTTGAAATTGAGATTCGTATGTGAATATAAATTGAGATAATAACAAGACCGTCGGAGGTTTGAGCCGCCGGTGCCTCGGGAGTTTCAAGATGCCCGGAGTGTGTGTGCTGGATGTTCTCGGGAGTTTTGGGATGCCTGGAGATGTGTGCCGGAAGCCTCGGAGGTGTGTGCCAAGGGGATACCTCGTGATGCTAGTTGGGGTACGAGATGCCCGGAGTGTGTGTGCCGAATGCCCGAAGGTGTGTGCCGGAGGTTCCTCGTGATGCCAAGTTGGATGCGAGCGATAAATTGAGGGATGCAAACACTAGTCCTTGGAAAGATAAAAAAAAATTGAGACTCTATCATACGCATGGATGTGTACATATGGCATGGTGATATATGCATGACTGCTTGATGATAAGTGCATGGTGGTGTATGCACATATGGCATGGTGATATGTGCATGGCTGCAAGGTAAGGTATGCTTGAATGCATGAATGATATGTGTTTTATTCATGATACATTGATTGTTCTGTTTGATGCACTGTGTAGTGTGGCGGATCTTTACTGCTGAGTGGTTGTACTCACCCCTTTTGGGGATTAACATTTTAGATTAGAAAGATGCCTCTTTCACCAGTTATGCGTGATACCTTCTATGGCATACCTACTGATGTCGAGGTGGAGTGCACCAAGCATTCCTGTATTAGTATACCTGGTTTGGAGTATGTCCGAGTTCGAGTATTGGTGATGTACAACATGGGTTCAGTTGATTGCCCTATCATCCAAGAGTTTTTGTCCGTTTACATTCGACGCAATGGGGTGATGCTAGGGATGTTACCGCCGCCACCGCCCAATGCACTGGGTCAGGTGTGATGGCACGTAGGACTAGTGGGAGCTGACGCTTTCTTTTTGGGAATAGCCAACACTTGTTGATGGAGGGATGTACATGTTTCGTATAGGGTCGAGTTTTCTTTTGGGTATAGCCAAGTATAGTTAAAAATCTTGGCCTTTTTGTTGTATCGACCTAAATGTCCATCATGAAAATATAAATAAAAGTGTATCGGCTTTGTCTTTTCTTCTGGTGCGTAGTTGGTGTGCATTGCATTATTGTTATTGGAGGGAGAGATGGTGAAACTTATTTATGCTTCCACTGATGAACTGCGCTGGGACCTTAAAAAAAAAAGGAAAAAGTATTCTACTGATCAACCCTTATGAACTATGGTTTCACTTAAATTAAAAAGTTACCTTACTAGTATGCAGTAGGATGAGTGACAAGAAATTTGTGGCGACCCTAACGGATTGGGGGCCATCGAGGGGTGCCACATCGATGACTCTATATATCGTCTTGGAGATAGAACGTTATGCATACCTGTTCGGTGGCTCTATATGTCATCTGAAGATAGGATAGTACTGTCTATATTTCACTTTGATTGAGGAATCCTAGATTTTGATCGGATTCATAGATAGAATTGAATGGGCCGATCAAGAGAAAGTCGTGATGACATGTAATCGATTGGGTCAATTGATCGATGAGTCGATCCGATTGATTAGATGATGTGATTATCAGTATTAATGATTGAACTAACTTACAAGAAGGAACTAAGGCCAAGGTAAGTCATTTGACGCCTATGTGTGCTTAGGTAGCCCTTAGGGCGTAATTTTCTTCCTAATTGGGTCTTAGAGGGTTGAACTTGCTGAGACATTATCTCACTAGTTCTTGTATATCCATTTTCAGGTCCTTAGAGGAAGTTAGTGGAGGACCGGAAGCCCTGAAGTCTGGGAAGGTGGAGATTGAAGAATTGGCAAACCTGTCTGGCTAGTTAGTCATAGGACAGTTCCTTTTTAGTTGAGCCGATATTTTTGTAAATGACCTAATGTTGTGAATAAACGTGTTTATTAGAAAAGGTTTGTTTTAGGTTGAAAAACTTGTGGCCTTACTTTCCTATCCCATTGTTTTATTGTCTGTGGATTTATATCTGCTTTTGCATGCGTATATTAACATGAATTGGTCGGCAATGCGTCTTGGGACATCGCTATTATATTGACCAAGTAGAGATGGGCACGGGTTCGGAGGATCGAGACATGACACTTTTTGTCTATTTTACAACCTGCAAAGTTAGCATCCGAATATCCAAGTAACATAAAATTTGTATTTTTAGGATACTAGATCCTTAACTTTTGTGTGGAACCAATGTATGTAATAATTATTTCGACAGCTAATAAATGCGATTCTATTTTATCTGATTGGAATCGAGCACATAAAAAAGTGTTAAATAAAATATCAAGTTTAGATGCTATTAGATATGGATGCAAACCTATCATACTTCTATGTAGTTTATGGTTGATAGACATACCTTTTTCTGTCTCTATCCAGTTTGATGGAGCATGACATGGGTGTCTCGATTTTCTTGCATCCTTCCAAACTAAATTTCATTACTGTTTCTTTCGCATACTTCTCTTGATGTATATAAAGGTGCCTTCAGGAGATTGCTTGATTTGGAGTCTGAGTAAGAAATTTAGTTCACCAATCAAGCATATCTTGAATTCGCTTTTCATCATTTTTGCAAAGTCCTTGCACATCATGTCATTAGCAGATCCAATAATTATATCATCAACGTATATTTGAACAATAAGTAGATCTTTTCCTCTTCTCTTAATAAAGAGAGTGGTGTCTACCTTACTCTTATCAATTTCATGATTTATCAATAAATTATTTAATTTTTCATACCAAGCTCTTGGTGCTTGCTTTAGTCCATAGAGTACTTTCTTGAGATGATAAACATCATCAAATCTTCTTATTTCTTCAAACCCTAGTGGTTGCTCAACATACACCATTTCTTTGATATAGCCATTCAAAAGTGCACTTTTGACATCCATTTGATATAGTATGAAATTATGAAAGCAGGCATAAGCATATAACAAATGTATAGCTTCTAATCTAGAAAGAGGGGTATAAGTTTCTTTTGTATAGCCATTTTCAGGTCCTTAGAGGAAGTTAGTGGAGGACCGGAAGCCCTGAAGTCTGGGAAGGTGGGGATCAAAGAATTGGCAAACCTGTCTGGCTAGTTAGTCATAGGACAGTTCCTTTTTAGTTAAGCCGATATTTTTGTAAATGACTTGATGTTGTGAATAAACCTGCTTATTAGAAAAGGTTTGTTTTAGGTTGAAAAACTTGTGGCCTTACTTTCCTATCCCGTTGTTTTATTGTCTGTGGATTTATACTTGCTTTTGCATGCGTATATTAACATGAATGGGTCGGCAATGCGTCCTGGGACATCGCTATTATATCAACCAAGTAGAGATGGGCACGGGTTCAGAAGATTGGGACGTGACACTTTTTGTCTATTTTACAACCTGCAAAGTTAGCATCCGAATATCCAAGTAACATAAAATTTGTATTTTTAGGATACTACATCGTTAGCTTTTGTGTGGAACCAATGTATGTAATAATTATTTCGACAGCTAATAAATGCGATTCTTTTTTATCTGATTGGAATCAAGCACATAAACAAGTGTTAAATAAAATATCAAGTTAGGTGCTATTAGATATGGAAGCAAACCTATCATACTTCTATGTAGTTTATGGTTTATAGACTTAACTTTTTTGTCTCTATCCAGTTTGATGGAGCATGACATGGGTGTCTCGATTTTTCTTGCATCCTTCCAGACTGAATTTCTTTAATGTTTCTTTTGCATACTTCTCTTGACGTATATAAAGGTGCCTTCAGGAGATTGCTTGATTTGGAGTCCGAGAAAGAAATTTAGTTCACCAATCAAGCGTATCTTGAATTCACTTTTCATCATTTTTGCAAAGTCCTTGCACATCACGTCATTAGCAGATCCAATAATTATATCATCAACATATATTTGAACAATAAATAGATATTTTCCTCTTCTCTTAATAAAGAGAGTGGTGTCTACCTTACTCTTATCAATTTCATGATTGATCAATAAATTATTTAATTTTTCATACCAAGCTCTTGGTGCTTGCTTTAGTCCATAGAGTACTTTCTTGAGATGATAAACATCATCAAATCTTCTTATTTCTTCAAACCCTAGTGGTTGCTCAACATACACCATTTCTTTGATATAGCCATTCAAAAGTGCACTTTTGACATCCATTTGATATAGTATGAAATTATGAAAGCAGGCATAAGCTAATAACAAATGTATAGCTTCTAATCTAGAAAGAGGGGTATAAGTTTCTTTTGTATAGCCATTTTCAGGTCCTTAGAGGAAGTTAGTGGAGGACCGGAAGCCCTGAAGTCTGGGAAGGTGGGGATCAAAGAATTGGCAAACCTGTCTGGCTAGTTAGTCATAGGACAGTTCCTTTTTAGTTAAGCCGATATTTTTGTAAATGACTTGATGTTGTGAATAAACCTGCTTATTAGAAAAGGTTTGTTTTAGGTTGAAAAACTTGTGGCCTTACTTTCCTATCCCGTTGTTTTATTGTCTGTGGATTTATACTTGCTTTTGCATGCGTATATTAACATGAATGGGTCGGCAATGCGTCCTGGGACATCGCTATTATATCAACCAAGTAGAGATGGGCACGGGTTCAGAAGATTGGGACGTGACACTTTTTGTCTATTTTACAACCTGCAAAGTTAGCATCCGAATATCCAAGTAACATAAAATTTGTATTTTTAGGATACTACATCGTTAACTTTTGTGTGGAACCAATGTATGTAATAATTATTTCGACAGCTAATAAATGCGATTCTTTTTTATCTGATTGGAATCAAGCACATAAACAAGTGTTAAATAAAATATCAAGTTAGGTGCTATTAGATATGGAAGCAAACCTATCATACTTCTATGTAGTTTATGGTTTATAGACTTAACTTTTTTGTCTCTATCCAGTTTGATGGAGCATGACATGGGTGTCTCGATTTTTCTTGCATCCTTCCAGACTGAATTTCTTTAATGTTTCTTTCGCATACTTCTCTTGACGTATATAAAGGTGCCTTCAGGAGATTGCTTGATTTGGAGTCTGAGAAAGAAATTTAGTTCACCAATCAAGCGTATCTTGAATTCACTTTTCATCATTTTTGCAAAGTCCTTGCACATCACGTCATTAGCAGATCCAATAATTATATCATCAACATATATTTGAACAATAAATAGATATTTTCCTCTTCTCTTAATAAAGAGAGTGGTGTCTACCTTACTCTTATCAATTTCATGATTGATCAATAAATTATTTAATTTTTCATACCAAGCTCTTGGTGCTTGCTTTAGTCCATAGAGTACTTTCTTGAGATGATAAACATCATCAAATCTTCTTATTTCTTCAAACCCTAGTGATTGCTCAACATACACCATTTCTTTGATATAGCCATTCAAAAGTGCACTTTTGACATCCATTTGATATAGTATGAAATTATGAAAGCAGGCATAAGCTAATAACAAATGTATAGCTTCTAATCTGGCAAGAGGGGTATAAGTTTCATTGAAATCAATACATTCTTCCTGTAAGTACCCTTTAGCAATGAGTCTTGCTTTGTTTTGTACAACATTACCTTTTTTTGTCAAGTTTGTTTCTAAATATCCATTTGGTTCTATTGTGGTCTAATTTTTGGGTCTTGCAACTAGTTTCCAAATATCATTGACTTTGAATTGATGCAATTCTTCTTGTATGGCTTCAATCTTAGCTTTCATCCTTGAGAGCATTTCCGACTTCTTTGGATTCAAATTGAGATATAAGAGCTAAGGATTTTATCATACCTTTGAGAGATGATCTTGTTTTTGATACCTTCATCCACTTTCCCTATTACCTGCTTTTTAGGATGTTCAGTCTTGAAATCTCCAATCTTTGGAAGATTAATATTGATTTGAAAGATTAGCTGAAGGTTGTGGTTGTTGCTGTTTATGAGCAACCAGTGCAGATATATGTATGACATCTTCATAATCATCAGTTTGTGCTCCCTTTTAATCATCCATGAATTTTAAATTTATGGATTCTTCCATTATCTTCGAATCTTTGTTAAATACTCGATAGGCTTTACTTGTGGTTGAATATCCAAGAAAGATGCCTTCGCTAACTCGTGAATCAAACTTTCTAATGTTGTCATTTGTGTTCTTTAGAATGAAACATTTGCACTTGAATACATGAAAGTAGTGCAAAGTAGGTTTTCTTCTTTTGTATACCTCATATGGAGTCTTTTCTACCATGGGTCTTAATAATACTTTGTTGAGAGTATAGCATGAGGTGGCAATAGCTTCAACCCAAAATTAAGTAGGTGCATTACTTTTGACCAGTATTATTCATGCCATCTCTTGTAGTGTTTGATTTCTTCTTTCAACTACTCCATTTTGTTGAGGAGTAAGCCGTGGAAAAGTTGTGTTCCACTCTATTTTGATCACAGTATTCAGCAAAGCTTTGGTTGTTGAATTCTCCTCCATGGTCTATTCTAATAGTGGTGATGCTGTATCCTTTCTCCTTTTGATTTTGTCGAGCAAATTTCTCAAAGGAGTGAAGTACCTCATTCTTATGTGATAGGAATATTACCCAAGTGAATCTTGAGTAGTCGTTCACTATGATTAAATAGTATTTTCTTTCTCACAGACTAGCTGTTCATGTTGGTCCAAAAAGTTCATAAACATATGTCAATAGCATTGGCTTTGATAGATCTAAAAGAATTTCTTACTTGTTTACCCAATGTACATGCATTACATTTATCACACTTACTGTAATTGATCTTTGGTAAACCACGAACTATATCTTTGGAAGATATTTGTTGAATCTCCTTGCATTAAAATGACCTAATTTCTTGTGCCATAACGTTCTTCCTTGATAGACATTAAATAATATGATTCCTCAAAGTTGATGTCTAGTAGGTATATGTTGCCATACCTATTTCTAGTGAATTTTTGTCATTTGTCTTTGCTGGTGCCTATACACTTACCTTTCTCGAATTTTATTCTGTATCCTTTGTCACAGAATTGACTTATACTGAGGAGACTGTGCTTTAGACCTTGAACGAATGAAACATTTTCAACAAGTAGATTTCCCAATCTGATGTTTTTATTTATGATGATTCTACATTTATCCTTTCCTCCAAATGTAACTATGCCTCCATCTATGGTTGTGAGTGTTACGAACTTGTTGTTGTCTCCAGTCATGCGTCTAAAGCACCCGCTATCCAGATACTATTTATTTTTCATTAAAATAACCTAAAATCAAAGTAGATCTCATCTTTTTTTTTTGGTACCCATATAAACTTGGGTCTTTTTTTGTTAGGTTTTAATTCAGAATCAAGAGACCAACTAGTCTTCTTGAATTTTTTCTACTATTTTGGGAGTTTGGGATACCTAGAGTGCCATAACTTGGCACGGGAAGACACTTAAGTGCCATAACTTCAAAATGGCACACTTGAGTGCCAGTTTCGAAGTAAAATGGAACATTTAAGTGCTACTCTAGCAAAAATCTAGCCAAATGGCTGACGTGGCAATTTTCTGGCGAGTTTGATCCAAAACGGTGTTGTTTTGCACGATGACATGGCGATAAAATGCAAACACGACGCCGTTTCATGTCTGACGTGTAAATAATAATATAAAAATTAATTAAATTAGATTTAAACTTAATTTTATTTAAAATATTCTAAAAATTACAAAAAAATTAAGAAAAATTTAAAAATTTTAAAAAATTAAAAAAAGAATAAAGAAAAGAAAAGAGCGAGGTCGAAGGGGGCAGCTGAGGGCTGAGCCCTCGTTGCCACCGCCTCCTCACCTTTGCCGGGAAGGGCCGGCGAGGGAGGGGGGAGGGTCGGCCGGGGTCGACGGTCCTCGGCCGACCGATAGCAAGGGCTGCGAGCCCTCGCCGGATCGCGGCAAGGGCCGTGACCCTCGCACTAGATCTGGGCGAGGGCTTGCAGGCCCTCGCCACCGGTCGACCGGCCGACCCTCCCCACTCCATCGCCGGCCCTTCCCGGCAGCGGTAGGGAGGCGATGAGGGCCCGCGACCCTCGCCCCACGCGAGCCCTCCCCCAGATCTATGGTGAGGGTCGCGGCCCGCACCTAGATCCGGCTAGGGCTCGCAGGCCCTCACCACGTCCCTGCCGCCACCGGGAGGGCCGACAACGGAGTAGGGAGGGTCAGCCGGGGTCGCTGGGCCCTGGCTAGGGGTCGGCAAGGCCGACCGACTGGTGGCGAGGGCTCGTAAGCCCTCGCCTAAATCTACGGTAGGCCCGTGACCCCAGCCGACCCTCCCCCCTCCGTCGCCGACCCTTCCCGGTGATGGTGGGGAGGCGGTGGCGGCGAGAGCTCAGCCCTGAGCCGCCCCTTCGACCTCCCCCCTTTTTTAAAATTTTTTAATTTTTCTTAATTTTCTTAATTTTTAGAATATTTTAAATAAAATTAAGTTTAAATCTAATTTAATTAATTTTTATATTATTATTTACACATCAAACATGAAAGGACGTTGTTTTTGCATTTTCTCGCCACGTCTGCATGCAAAACGACGCCGTTTTGGACCAAACTCGCCGGAAAATTGCCACGCCAGCCATTTGGTCGAATTTTCACCGGAGTGGCACTTAAGTGTTCCATTTAACTTCGAAACTAGCACTCAGTGTGCCATTTTGAAGTTATTGCACTTAAGTGTCCTTCCATGCCAAGTTATCACACTTGGGCTGTTCTGCTACCACTATTTTGGTTGCTTAAATTTCTTGTCGGTTGCTTTAGTAAAATGTTTGACAAAAATATATTTGTAAAAGTGTGCTGGAGGTATGTGCTTTAATCTATCTTTTGTTTTTGAAAAAGGATTCGACTCTTTCTCATTCCTTCACGTCCAAGACCATTCTTGTTATAGTGAGGAATTTAAATAGAGAGAATGTGCTGTAAAGTTTTTGAACCAAGCGAAAATTTGATGTTGATTTTTGAAATTTCACTCTTAACATTCTCATTTTCAGCTTGTAGGAGCTTTACTTGATTTCCTTGAAAATCAAGATCTATCTTCAGGTTGTCAACGAGATTTTTGTCGATGAGGCCTTCAGTGTTGAGATTGTGAACCTCCTTTTTAAGAGCAAAAATACGTTTTAAAGTTTTTTGATGTTCTTCAAGCATTTCCTTTGAAAACTCTTTTAGTTCATTATGAGACAATCTTTTACCTCATCTTCTTCTAGCTTGAAGTCAGTCATGAGACAAAGATTTGTTTCTTCTTCATCACTTAATTTACACTCAGTGTCACCCCATGTTTAAGATTTTAGCACCTTTTTCTTTTTCTCAAATTTCCCTTTCTTCTTCTTGATGGATGGACATTCGGGTTCTTTATATCTAGATCTCTTGCATTCATAGCACATGATATCCTTACCTTTGTATTCTTCTTTGTTCTTGTATGACTTCCTCTCGTCAAGATGTTTAAATGATCTTTTTTCCCTTGTAGTTTCCTCATTTTCTCATGAAGCTTTTAATTTTATTTTATTTTTTTGCAAATAAAGCCATATTTCATTACTTTCTTCATCATTTGAGGATATTCCTCCACATGTGTCATCATGGTTAGCTTTAAACACAATGACTTTCTTACCCATTTGGAGTTGCTTTCTTCATTTTGAAGTTCGACTTCATAGGAGATGAATGTTCCTATAACTTAGTCCATTGTGATTGGTTGTATTCTCATGGTTTCTCTTAGTGATGTTTTGACGATACTTCATTCCTCTGGAAGTACTTGTAATATAATGCTTACTTTCTCAGTGTCTATATAGATCTTTCCTTGAAGAGCAAGTCCATTTACTATTTCAGTAAATTGTGTGAACAATTGAGTTACTCTTTCGTTGGATTTCATCTTGAACAGCTCATAGTGTCCAAGCAAGATATTTAATTTTGTTTCTTTGACTCTTTCTGTTCCTTCAAACGTTAGCATGATGTGATCCCAGATTTCCTTCATTGTATCACAAATAGAAATTTTGTTAAACTTAGAAGGTGGCAAGGCACAATATATGAGGTGTTTTGCTTTGGCATTGAGAGTGGCCTTTTTCAAGATTATTTTGTATCGTTGGCAGCTGCGGCTTCTTGGCAGTCTTATTGAACATGAGTCGATGCTTCAAGACCATATGCAACTGCATTTTACATATCCAGATCTACAGCTTTAATGCATGACTTCATTCTTTACTTCTAATAGCCATAGTTGCTTTCGTTGAAGTGTGGTGGCTTGTTGGGAGCTTGAGCATCATTGGTGAAGAAATTGTCAAGGTTAGCCATAATGACGGATCTTTTGTACTCATAAAAAAAAAAAAAACACTTCAGATAATGAGCAATAGAGTTCCAATACCAATTGTTGAGGTTGACAATAATACCCAAAAGGGGGTGAATAGGTTGTTTTCAAACTTTGATGATTTTTTTTATGAAAATCAACTAATTATTGAGTAAAGATCACATCGACCTAATGTTTCAGCAAACGCCTACCAACGGTGTATTAAAGTATATAAGCAGATAAAAAATAGTTGCACACAAAGAGTTATAGTGGTTCAGCTTTACTCTTAAGCCTACGTCCACCCTTTAGACTAATAGATTCAAGACGGGCTGGATTCCACTAATAATCTACTTTATAAGTTATAACAGGTTAGCAATGATCCTTTACGTGATAAATCACACTATCTGAACTTAGTAGCTACTCTTACATTTATACCCTTAATCCTTAGCACAGTTGTTAAGCAACATGACCATCAAATTAGTAGAACAGAAGGCTTTCAACTAGAAAAAACAGTATGTAAGTTACTTGATCTTTTATATGTCGCACAGTCTTTTTGGTCTTCAAAGCCTTCTCTTTTATACTCTTCCTTAAACTATCCACCGAGGTTGATTTAGAGAGGTAGATGATTGTTGAAGAGGTTTCCATTGAGCTGCTTTCTAGGAAGGTATTGCCCATATAGTTTCTTTCCTTCGACTTCCATAGACTAACCAAAAATCGCAATTGTTGCTGTCTTTTCATTGTAGTCTTTGATTGACCTGTGAGACACTTTAGCTAATCTACTACATGTTTTATTCCGATTTTGCTACTACATGAATTCAGATCTTTCAACACTCGTTAGCTAACCTAATGAACATCAACTGATGTACTTGGTTGTTACATCACCATCAATCTAATCTTTACTGTTTCAACATAAGCATTATCAATACCTGATCTTTTAGTTGATTGGTGTTGTATGCTATAACAGGACATTTGCAAAACTTCTTTTCGATAGATCACACCATGGATATTGTGTAGTCTTTTTGGTCTAAACATCTACACATAACACAATACGTAATATATTAAGGATAGTTTGGGCATTATTAAAATTACTTGAAGATGTTTTCTCCAACAATGTTATTGTCCTAATGGTAATGCGGAGAATTCAATTACTAGGGCAAATTCCTCCCCGCTAAGGAAGTATGCTACGACAAAGTCATAAGATTCTTCAAGAAAAGGTGTATACCGTCCCTAAATTGAGTCCAATTGAGAATGGAAATAACATATTGCATTCCCTTTCCAATAGGCAATAAATGAGGCAAAGTATCAAGGGAACAATGCCCTCAAATGTTGAAGCAGGGAGTACCCCTTCCTTTCATAACATTCATCTAGACTTAGTGAAATTGATAACATTTAAACGGCCCATTTGGGAACAAGATCTTCAAGATAACTTGAAAATACATTTAATGATCCACATTTAAAATTTTCAAACTTCTTGTCGATTACATGTCTATTTGAAAAGAGCATTTGAAAATAAAAATAATTGAACTTTGAGTATTATCATATGCAATAAAATACTACCTATGAATAAAATTAGTGCCTCAAAGCCATTTTTCAAAAATCGAAGTCACTTTAAGGTGATTTTATCATGCATATTATGCATACATTCTTTGTGTGTATTTCTTTCGAAAGATGTTAAAAAGTTAAGGTGGAAGAAAGGAGATGAAGGGTAATCTTGTATTGATTTTAGTTTACCCTTCATAATCAACACGCAGACCCCTAAAGTGCCATAAGTTGGCACAAAGGGACACTTAAGTGCCAAAATCGGAGCAAAATGGATTACTTAAGTGCCACTGGCAAGAAAATCCGGCCAAATTGCATATGTGGCATTTTCTGGCAACTTTTTTTACTGAGGTGGCAAATGTTTTTTTTTTAAAAAAAAAAGCCCATGTGGACCACAAAAACGTTGTCGTCCATCCACACTGATTGTGCTGACCTAAACAACATCATTTTTCCTTGGTGTTAAACGACATCGTTTAGGTTATTTTGGCTTAAGCAAACTTGGCCATCGCCATTCCTCCCCATCCACGTTCACACTAGATCTCAAGCCCTTCTCTTCATTGGCGTTCACACCCAGAGGTGCTCATCAATCGCTGTCGTCAGTCACCATTGTTGGTCGTAGTCACTGCTCACCATCGTCACTCCTCCAGGTTTGGCCCCTTCTCCCCCTCCCCTATGATAAAATTAGGGCTTGATTATTTTATTAAGGCTTCGATGGAAAATTTGGGGCTCGGTAGGGGAAATGTGCTGATTGGACCTTTGGGCGGTGAGGTGGGTGTGTTGTGCTTGAGCTGTGTGTGTTGACTTGCGTAAATTCTATTGAAATGCACGCTCTGTTTTGCTACTCCCCTGTGTCGAGATGCTCACCTCAGTTGATGATTTCTGCAGTCAATGCTCGCGTCCCTTGCACGTGCATTTGCTATGAAAACCGTGTGCACGTGTTTAACGGAATGTACAACGAGTGATCGGTAGCTTTTAGTGGAGAATTAAGGATAAAGCTTGACTCTTTCCAGTTCCAATCTCCCCTTTGTAGTTCTGGCCCACCAAAAAATTCTCGGTTTTTAAGATTTTATGTACCTCTTGGCAAGAGGGTCTTTGCGTTAGGGCTTGTATTTTGTGGAATTGGTTCTCTTTAATCACATGGTGCGGCCTTCTGCAATTCTCGGGTGTGGTCTCGATCTTGCTAATAGCATGAAGTTTCCAAAGAAGCATTGCTATTGTAGGCATGAAACCGTAGTATAGTTAGATTGAAAGAAAAGATCTGTGACACAAATTTCTCGTTATATTTTTACATTGAGCTTTCCTTAATTTTCTGTATGTGTTTTCACAAGAAAAATAGATTTAGTTAAGTTGATGTAAATTCTCGCATCACAGGTTTAGTTCAACAAAAGATAGTAAACCAAATTGCTTGGGCCATGCTTGTTGTGGGGACTTGTACTTGTTATGAGAATCTCTATTTTTTGTTAATATTTTAAGGGAATGGAAGGCAAATAATTAAAGCGTCGACCTCTTTTTTGATTGTCATGTAAGGGCTTATTGTCAGTGTGGAGACTTCTGTTTAAGAAATTCCATGAGAGTGGGGGGACTCCCATGTGTAATTGTCTATTGTTCTTCGTGGGTGTGGTCTCAAAAACTAATTATTCTTTTTCTTGTTCTTGGTGCAGAAATGGCTTATAACAAGGATTACGTCGTTGTCATAGTTTGCTACAGTGGAGATTTTGTGATTAGGAAGGATTAGTGGGACTATGAGGGTGGAAATGAGGGCACCATCTTTGTCAAGATTAAGAAGGTATCTTATATAGGACTTGTTAGGGATATAGTGACTTATTTGCCTTGTAAAGTTCAAAAGTTGATGTATTGTATTCCTGGAAAAAGGCTTAAAAGATGGTTTGAGAAGCTTAGAAGATGAAAATGGTTTTAGAGATATTCTATACCATTATCTTCACAGTAAAGAGGTAAAAATATATATTGAGTACAATAGTGAAAGTGAGGATGAAGATGATGTTGGAGAGAGCACCCGAGTAGGACAAGAAAGAGATGGTATTCAAGGTGATACTGATGTTAGGGTCGAAGTGGGGCAAGATAGACATGATGGAGAGGAGAGGAGCGTATATGCAGTTCACCAAAGTGATGATGACATAGGTGATGTCACAATCATTGTATTAGATTAGGAAGTAACTGAATCAAGTGATGATGATGATGAAGGGTTGCTTGTTGAAAATTTCATAAGTGATAACAATGACGAGGAGCTTGTACAATCAAGAAAAAAGTAAAGGGATTTTTTGACAGAAAAGTTTGCATCTTTGCAGGTAGCTGATGAAGTTCCAAATAGGGCCAAAAGCTTTGCAGATGTTAGTGTTGCTGGCGAGGAGACTGATTATGAAGAAAGCATCGAGAATGCTACTTCCTAGGATGAGCTTGAAGAAGATGAAGTGCATAGAAGAAAAATTAAGTTTCCTTCTTATGATCCATTCGTTACCTCTCCTACTTTGTTGGTAGGTATGAAATTTCAACATGCGAAACAATTTAGGGAAGCTACATTGAAGAATTCCATTGCTACACATAGGAATATTGACTTCATTACAAACACTAAGACTTTTGTAAGAGCTAGGTGTTCGAGGCAAAATTGTCCATGAAAGATTTATGGCGCATTTGTTAGGAGAAGTGAATCCTTCCAGATTAGAGCCTTCCAAGAGGAACATACTTGTTCCATTAGTTTTAAAAATAAAAAGGTAACAAGTGCATGGTTGTCAAAGTACTTCTTTGATTTCATTAAGCTAATGCCTCAAATGAGTAATATTGAGTTTAGGATGCTAGTGAAGGAGCAGATAGGCATTAATATATTCAAGAATCAATGTAGAAGATCAAAGCAAAATGTGATGAAGATAGTCATTGGTCGGTACAGCAGCAACTATGGACAATTGTGGAATTATGCTTGGAAGTGTAGGCTGCAAAATCCTTCAAGTAGAGTGTATGTAGAGATCATGGAGAGACCACTTCTTGATATTGGAACCAAGTTCGATAAGTTTTATATTTGCTTCGATGCATACGAACGAGGATTTTTATCTAGTTGTAGATGGATTATAGGATTTGATGGGTGTTTTTTGAAGGGCTTGTACAAGAGAGAATTGCTAACTGCAATTGAAAGAGATGCAAATAATCAAATGTTTCCAGTAGCTTAGGCTGTTGTGAAGGTAAATAACAAGAACAATTGGTCCTGGTTCCTAAAAAAATTCATGACTGATTTGAAGATAACAAATGGGGAAGGGTGGGCGTTCATGAGTGACCAACAAAACGTAATATTTGCTTTCTAAAAAATTTGGTCAATTGTTTGCTTTTTGAAATCAACATGTCATTTGCTTACATTTCTTATTTTGAATTATTGTAAGGACTAGTTCCAGTAATAACTGAATTGTTACCTTATGCCGAACATCAAATGTGTACACGGTACATATTCGCAAATTGGGCAAACAATTATAAAGGGGACAAGCCGTAGCCGCAATTTTGGAAGCTAGCAAAGGGGGAGAATGAGTGCATATTTGAACTTGAACTTTTGTAGATTTGATTTGAGTTTGTTTGATTGTTTTGAACACTAATATTCTGCAGCGATAATTGTGGTAGTGATGATTATGGATGTGGATGTTTAAATCTTGGTGTTTGTCTTTGTTTTCAAGATTAACATGTTTTCTGTGATTGCAGAATCGATGCAATCCAGATCCTTAACAATTTGTTTTTATAAGATATCATGTACTGCTAAAGTGTTGTTTTGCAGGTTATAAATCTTTAAATCTGTAGGGAAAGGGGAAGATTGTTAAAAAAAAAAAAAAACTCTTTTGATGTTTTGAAGCTGACAAAACTTATCTAAAGACTATACTGAAGATTTCTAGAAATTTATGCTAAAGTCTATTATATTTCCAGACTTTGTGTCAAAGTTTGTTTTACATCAAAAGTTTGTCCACTCTGATGAATTCCAGACTAAAGGTAATGAAGAACGAAGATGGAATTAGACTCAAGATTATCTTCATTTCTTCAAAGCTCCGGTTCGTATAGGATACATATGGCTTTCTGGTTGACAACAACACCTTCGAGATTGGTTATCTTTATTTGAATCAATATAGATACATCAGATCTTTTTGGAAAGCAAGTAAATTAGAAAATAATCTACTTATGGAAACCAAGATCCTGATTGTATGGGCAAACATGATTGATGGGTTTTCATCACAATCTTTAAACGGCTTGAGATCTCCTTGATTAATTCTATCCAATGGGTTGATTAGAAGAATTCCTTTGGAAAGTGCCAACAGTCGAGAAGGCATGAAGGAGTAATTAAGGAGACATCTCTAGTCATTCGATAGAGTGCGTGAAAGAGAAGTTCCAAAATTTGAAGCTTGCTGTTTTCTTGTTATTCCATATTCTGAGCTCAAAATTATACTAAAAAAAGAGAGATTTATAGTGTGACTTCGTGAGAGCAACAAACTCTTCACTATGAAGTCGAGATCATAGATTGTAAATTCTCTTTTGATTCATAGTGGAAATCAGCCAGGAGATTATTATCATGGGAGAATGGACGTAGGCTTGATCTAGGCCAAACCACTATACTCTATGTTCTTATTCTCTTTCCTAAACTCCTTTACTTTGTTCCTAGTTCTTTTTAACTGTTAAAGTCTGAATTCACTCAAAGTCTGTTGTTCTTCAGACTTAGTTTCAAAACCAAAATAATTTACTACTTTTCGCGAAAAATTTTCTACACACCTATTCACTCCATCTAGGTGTTCATACTAGCACTTTCAATTGTTATTAGAGCTTATGTGCTTAATTATTGAAATGTTTTACTTCTAAGCTAAAGATCTTCTATGGCACGTATTTTGGCTCCAGGACTAGTTGAAGGTCAAAGCAGCACTAGACATTCTTACTTCAATAGAAAAGAGTATAATGTGTGGAAGAACAAGATGAAGGCATTTCTCAGATCAAGAGATCCTTTGGAGTGGGATGTTGTTGAAAAATGGATTAATCCTAAAGCAACATCAACCTTAGACTGAGAGAAAGAAGTTATTGATGCTGACGAGACAACACTAGCTGAAATTTCCAAGAGACAAGCTCTTGACGCAAAAGATATATACTCTTTATATTGTGCCTTATCTCCCATTAAATACAACCGA
Source organism: Eucalyptus grandis x Eucalyptus urophylla (assembly GCA_028830015.1). Lineage (NCBI taxonomy): Eukaryota > Viridiplantae > Streptophyta > Magnoliopsida > Myrtales > Myrtaceae > Eucalyptus > Eucalyptus grandis x Eucalyptus urophylla. The sequence continues at coordinate 25,244,745 of CM054198.1, read as the reverse complement.
ATTTCTTCTTGTGAAATAGGAAAAGAAGTTTGGGACAGATTACATATTACCTATGAAGGGACTGACTGTGTGAAGAAAACCATAATAAACATTCTGTTTGGATAGTATGAAGCCTTCAAAATAAAGCCTGGAGAATCTATTACTGATATGTTCAGTCGCTTTATAGAGATTGTGAATGGCCTGGCTTATCAATGTCAACCAATTTCTAGACCAATAAAAGTCAACAAACTACTGCCTAGACTTTCAAAAGACTAGAATCATGTGAAGACTTCAATAAGAGAAACTTAGAGGATCATGCCTCTATCAATTGTTGAGCTGATAGGCACACTTTAATCATACAAAGTGGAGTAGATAAATGGTGAAGAAGATCTTAAAGGTAAAAAATCAATTGCTTTAAAATCTAACATTGATTCTAATGATACAAATTTAGATAATGATATGGACGATGAGGAGCTGGCGCTTATGATTAAAAAATTCAGAAAGCTGAATAGAAAGGGAAAAAGATTCAACTGGAAGAAACAGAGCATGCAAAATTTCCAAAAGAAACCAACAAAAGACAATGAAACTAGCAAGGATGTTATATGCTTTGAGTGCAAAAAAAAAAGAGCATATCAGACCTAATTGTTCTCTATTGAAGAAGAAGAAAGGAAAAACTGAAAAGTACAAAAAAGGCTCTCAAAGAAGAAACTTGGAGTGACACAGACTGTGAGAAAAGTGAAGAAGAATATGTCAACATATGTTTGATGGCTCATTCTGAATTAGACTCAAAATAAAAAACAGACTCTGATTTAGATTCAAGCAAAGAAATTGAGGTTAGTGATTTAAAAATTCCTATCAAAGTCTCTAAGTACATAGATGAACTCTATCTCAGTCTTAAATCATCTCTTAAAAGGATTTCCGAACTAGAAAGGGAGAATTCTAAATTCAAGCAATTGGAAGTTTCTTGGGAAAAGAAATGAAAGTCTAAAAGCAAGTTTTGATCATTTGAAAAAAAAAATTTTGATTCTCTTTCAAATGAAAACACTTTTTTGAAAAGAGATATTTCAAAAATTATAAAAATATTTTCAAAAGGATCGAAAAAACTGAAGAAAATTCTTTCAGCTCAAATACCCTACTTTAACAAATCTGGTTTGGGTATGACTTCAAAAACTGTTATATTAATTGATTTTCCAAAAGTAAAAGAAAGAATTAAACAAAGACCTATAAAGGCATTTTACAAAAATCACTTTCAAAATTTGTTTGTAAAACTTGTTGACCGTAGTGCACTCAGATGTTCAAAGTGTAACAGCTCAAAACATTTTGAGAAAGATTGTCTCAAGATTTGGAGACCAATTAAGAAGGACTAGGCTAAGATTGCTTTCAATACTAACTCTTCTAGACCTAAGAAAATTTGAGTACCAAAGAAAGTTTGAGTTTTTCTTTTGATTACAAGTTACTATTAAAAGAAAGATCAAATGGTATTTGGATAATGGCTGTTCAAGACATATGACAGGAGACTCAAGCTACTTCATAAAACTTGTTAGACTAAATGGTGGAAAAGTGTCTTTTAGAGGAAACATCAAAGGAAAAATTGTAGGATGTGGAACTGTGAAGATTAAGAGCCTGACTATCAACAATGTTTCCTTGGTGGAAGGTTTGAACTACAATTTGTTAACTATAAGTCAGCTTTGCGATACTGGTTTCAAAATAAACTTCCAAGGCAATTGTTCTGGAATGAGTTAAGACTTTTCTCAATCTTTAACTAGTCGAAGGCATGGCAACATATATCTTCTGGATGTAAACCCAAAAAGTTCTCAATGCCTTATTTCTTTTCAAGATGAAGCAAATCTTTGGCATCAAAAGCTTGGTCATGTTAATATGAAGCATATTACCAAGGTTTCTTCTAAGAAACTTGTTCAAGGACTTCCTAATCTAGCTTACTAGAAGAATGAGTTATGCACTCCTTGTGTCTTGGGAAAACAAGTCAGAAGTTCATTTAAACCTGTGAATCAAGTCTCTACAAGTCAAGCTTTACAGCTTCTTCATATGGACCTTTTTGAACCAACCAGAACTCAGAGTGTTGGTGGAAAGAAATTATGTCTAATAATCGTGGATGATTACTCTCGCTTCACTTGAATATACTGTGACATCCTGAAATTCGACCCCGTTTCGATAAAATGAAATGTGCATTTCGTCGACGTGCCTATGGTCCTTTTTCTCTGAGCTGATCACTCACGAGTTAACTAACCTATTGGGTGAAGCCATTAAGGGATATATCCATGGTAAAATCCCTAAAAGCCACCAAATTGGTTGGATTGGACTAAAATCACGTTCAGTTGATTTTAATCATGAAATTTAATTCGGTTTTGGGAATCGAATATTCGGACGTGTCACAATTCATTTTTAGGACCGTCTCATTGACTATCAATTTATTGCCGAGTCCGAAATTTCAAGAAAGAAATTATCAGAGGAAAAAAATCAAAGACCGGAAGAAAATAGAAAGGGAAATAGAAAGAGAAAAGAAAAATGAGAATAGTTGTATTCTTTTCTTTTCTTTTTCTCTCTCCCCCTTTTCTCTCTTTCTTTTCTCTCTCTTCTCTCTCCTCCCCTCCCCCTCGTGCGAAAACCCTCCCCAGCCGACCGCCCTTTGCTGTCTTCCACTTTGCTTTCTTTTATTTTATTCTTTTTCTTTTGACCGGTCAAAATCTCTCTCTCATCTCTCATCCCTCTCTCTCTCGCACTCTCTCTTCTTCCCCTTCTTTCTTCTCTCTTCTTCGCGGAACCCAGAAACGGAGGAAGGACAGCAGCTCACCGCACCGTCGCAGCTAGCCACCGCACCGCCGCCCGTGCACGCCGCGCACGCCCCCGCGTCCGCTGCCGCCCCTTCGCACCTCGTCGTCTCCGCCGTGCGCCGTTCAGGCCGTTTGGCCTCTGCTCAGCCTTCGTTCCACCCCGTCCGGGCACCTCCGGCCGCCGTTTGAAGCTGCCGGACCTCCACCGGCCTTCCCCCGCGCCTTGCCGCCCTTGCCGTGGTTGTAGGTTGCTGTTTGTGTGTTTTTCCAGCCATTCCAGCAGACCCACGAAATGGGTTTCCAGCTGGTTCGGGCCCGTTTTGGGCCGTTTCCCGGCCCCGGATCCGTGAGTCGCTTTGGGAAGAATCGTTCCTCGCGTCGCCGCCGTCGGATGGATCCGATTTGCACGCGATTTGGTGAGTAATCTCACTAATCTTGGATTAGTTGGCTAATTATGCTTAAGGTTGATTTAGATTTAATTAATTATGTTTAGGTTGTTAGATTAGAATTAATTAGCAATTATTAGTCAATTGTGATGTGATTTAGATAAATTGATTGTGCAATTAGCAAGTAGACGTGGTCTACTAATTATTGGAAGTGCTTCGGGAATTTTCCCGACCCTTAGTGGGCTCCAATTAGGCTTTTCGGGCCTAAGTGGATATTTTTAGTATTTAAATATTAATTTTCGGAATTAAATTAAATAATTATTTATTTTCCGAAAATTCAACTGAGATGGCCCGGGATCGGAATATTGTGCTGATGATTGTGGTGAAGTCCGTTTATTTAATCGGGCTTTAATTTGAGCTAAATGGGATTTTTAATATTAATTATTTAATATTTGAAATTAAATTAAATAATTATTTATTTTCTAAAAATTTAACTGAGATGATCTGGAACCGGAATATTGTGCTGATGACCGTGGTGAAGTCTGTTTATGTAATCGGGCTTTATTTTGAGCTAAATTGAATTTTTAATAATAATTATTTAATTTTCAAAATTAATTATTTAATTAATTATTTTTCAGAAATTAAGAGGTTGATGGTCGATGACCGAAATCTCGTGCTGATCGTCGTGGCGCAGTTCGTTTATTTATTTGAGCTCTACGTTGTATGGAATTGAATAAATTGTGATATTTTAGGGATTTACCCTAAATTGATTGGAATTGATTGAGATTGAATTGTTGATTGATGAATGGCCAAGTATGTTTATTCAGCATTTATAGTGCTTTGTTGAGTTGTAAAGGGAGTAGAATGATGAGAGTGAATCAGAAGTACTCTGGGATTGAACCAATCAGACACGGTGTATGGACCTACGTGGTTCGGTGATTGGGACATCACTGGCGAAAACAGCGCCTTAAAGAACGCACGTATCGGTCTAGTACATACATTATTGTGGACCTACGTGGTTCGGTGATTGGGATATCACTGGCGAAAACGGCGCCTTAAAGAACGCACGTATCGGTCTAGTACTCACATTGTTATAGGCATGTATGGTTCGGTGACTGAGGGTGTCACTGGCGAAAACGGCGCCTTAAAGAACGCATACACTTGTCTATTAAATACATTGTTATAGGCATGTATGGTTCGGTGACTGAGGGTGTCACTGGCGAAAACGGCGCCTTAATGAACGCATACACTTGTCTATTAAATACATTGTTATAGGCATGTGTGGTTCGGTGATTATGAAACTCACTGGCGAAAACGGCGCCTTAAAGAACGCACACAATTGTCTAGTGAGTACATGGTTATAGGCATGCGTGGTTCGGTGATAAGGACATCACTGACGAAAACGGCGCCTTAAAGAATGCACGCAATTGTCTATTGATAAAATCATTGTAGGCATGTGTGGTTCGGTGATTTGGGATATCACTGGTGAAAACGGCGCCTTAAAGAACGCACACAGTTGTCTAGTGGATACGTCACCTTGGCGAAGTTAACGCCCGAAAGCATTGATGTGGCTCTGTGACCGAGTACTCGATGAAAGAATATATGGTGTGGAATCAATGACCTAGAATGGTCCGTCTGGCATGTAATCGACTAAGTCGATTGATCCTTGCTTTGATTTGATGTTGTGAATTGATTGACTGAATGGAAATGACCGTGAGTGGTCTTGTTGGAATATAATCGACTAGGTCGATTTGATCGATGCTTCGATCGGTGATATGATTGCTTGGGTGCCTATTATGAATTGTACTGACTTGCAGGTGAGATCAGAGGCCAAGGTAAGTTCTCTGCCCTATGCGTGTTTAGGCAGCCTTTAGTATATTGGTTTACTAATCGGGCTTAGTGGGGTAGAACTCGCTGAGACGTAGTCTCATCCCAGTTTGGGGAAAACCATTTCAGGACCCTGATGAGGAGCTGATGAGGAGGAATCCGAGAAGGAGAACTTGGAGGTGAAACTTGAGTAGAAGGATTTTGGAAGAAGAAGATAATCCCGAGAGGGGCCTTGAGTATGGCCTGGATGGGCTGAGAGTCTATCTTCTTTTGAGAATCCATTTTGATGTAAATAGTTTCGAAGTGGTTTATGGTTTGTATAAAAGTTTGGTTATAAATTTCAATATGAAAAATATGGCCCTGCTTTTCTATCCCATCGTTTTATTGTCTGGGGATTTTAACTGCTTCCGCATGTGCTTAATAAATGAAAGGGTTGGCGATACTAGTCCTGGGATATCGCATATTAAAATCGACCAAGGTAGAAGGATGTGTGCGTGTCCGAGGATCGGGGCGTGACATATACTTTTTAGCAAGTAAGTCTGAAGCCTTCTCTTATTTCTCGAAATTTGCAAATAAGGTTCAGAATGAAAAAGGTTATGTTATTTCAAGCATACGAACTGACCATGGAAGTGAGTTTGAAAATCAAGACTTTGCGAAATTCTATGATAAATTTGGTTTTCAGCATGTTTTTTATTCTTCATACACTCTATAACAAAATGGGGTTGTGGAAAGGAAGAACATATCCTTATAAGAGATGGCCATAACTCTGTTAATAAAGAGCAAAATATCCTCTCGATTTTAGGTAGAAGCAGTTTCCATTACTTGCTATATTATCGACAGAGTATTGTTGAGGCCTATTCTAGAGAAAACTCCTTATGAAGTGTATAAATGAAAGAATCCGAATGTTTATTATTTTCGTGTCTTTGGTTGTAAATGTTTTATTCTAAAAAATCCTAATGATCGATCTGGAAAGTTCGAGGAGAAATCAAATAAAGGAATCTTCCTGGGCTATTCGACTTCAAGCAAAGCTTACAAAGTCTTTAACAAGAAGACTCAATCCGTGAAAGAATCTATGAACGTCAAGTTTTAGGATTATGTGCAGAATCAACCAGATCATGCTCAACTTAAAGAATCTGAACTTGTTCTAGACTTTACAAAGTTTACTTCCCTTGAAGAGGTTCAGACTTCTGGAGAACAACAACAAGCAGATCGAAAAGATTCAAACGAAGTAGAAGATCAACAGACTCTCAGACTAAACAGCAATTGGAAGTACAAGTCAAGTCATCCCAAAGAAGGAATTCACACTAGATCCAAATGAAGAGAAGAGTCCAGTATTCTAGCACTTGTTTCTGAGATAGAAACAAAAGGTATAAATGAAGCCCTATTTGATGAAAGCTGGATAGAAGCTTTGCAGGAAGAAGTCAGACAATTCAGTATCAATGGTGTATGGGAGCTGATTCCAAAACCCAAAGGCAAATCCGTGATTAGAACAAAGTAGGTTTTCATAAACAAAATGCATAAGAAAGGAAAAGTGATTAGAAACAAAACAAGACTCGTGACGAAATGATATACATAGGAAGAAGGGATAAACTATGACAAGACCTATGCACTAGTAGCGAGGTTAGAAGCAATTAGATTATTACTTGCTTTTGCTTGTTATAAAAATGTCAAATTATTCTAGATAGATGTCAAAAGTGCATTCCTTAGTGAATTCATTCAAGAAGAAGTTTATCTGGAACAACCACCAGGATTTGAAGATCCAAGAAAACCAAACTCAGTCTGTAGACTGGAAAAGGCATTGTATGGAGCTACTTCAATAAGAGAATTTCTCAAATCGAGGTATTTTAATTTTTGGAATGAAAATGTATAATTATCTAAATCATCGCTTGCCTAATTTATTTTTGGAAATTATTATTTCATTGATAATTTTTGGATTTTAAAATTTTGGAAGTTAGTTTTTTGAAAATTGTTCTAAAAATGCATTTTATTGTGACGCTTCAACTACCTCCTTTCATTCTCTTTATATACCGTCAAGTATTTCTCTCGAGCACATTGCTTCAAAACCCTAAAATACAGACTCTCTTCTCCCTTGACTTTTTCTCTCAAAAACTCTCTGCAAGTTTCCATATTTTCCTCACTCAAACAAGTCCAAGAAATCCTCTAAGTCTACAAACATGTCTTGACAAAGGAAATTCTCTCGGATTGCAAGCAAGGGGCCTTGGAATGTGCCCGAAGGACAAACACATTTCGATTTCACTGAAGAAGACTCTCCGCAGAAGTCTCCACAGCACTCTCCTCAGAACTCTCCGTGCCAACCAATGGAAGAAGAAGTAGAATAAGATGTTGTTCATCTCTAAGCACTATAATTATCTGAAATAGGGTGGTTCTCCGATGTCTTTTATTACAAATTTTCTTAAAGTAAATGGACATAGGAATGAAAACAGTGTTCTTAAGAGCTATGGAACGCTTGGGTATAGTGCTAGAAGGATCGGCTAATAAAGTTTTTCTTAACTTTCCTTCTGATCCTAGATTTAGTTCTGAGAATTAGCCTGAGAGTACGGATGATGATGAAAGGATGTTTTCAAACTTTTTACCCAGAATGGGTGTGGCTACTAATGAACCTAGTGATGAACAAAACTCTTTCGTTCTAAGGAACACAAAAGGGTTTACACCCAAATGTTGAACAAAGGGGTGATGAACCCTCGAACGGTCGATTTTGGCTTCTTAGACTTGATCAAGGTTAACTTGAGGGAAAAGTTGGCCTTCCTTCAACTTGAGAATTTTTGTTATGAGACGACTGTTGCATATCCAAAATTGATAGCATTTTCCTATTCAAATTTGTCTTTTCTTAATCAGAATTGAATCCAGTTTACTGTGAGTAATAAAGCCTATGTGGTGGATGTTAACACTCCGGCAGACATTATAGGGGTGGAAAGGAGTGGTTTTTAACCTATTAGTGTCTCCATCGGACAAGCAACCATATTTCTTGTCAAGGACAGATTACTAGATGAAGGCATCACATACTCTAGACTGCTAGCCTCAAATGTTCTGTTGCACAAAATTGTCATTAATTACATCAGACCAAAGACTGCATCAAAAATAGATGTTTCCATATTCGAAGGAAGACTCATGTTTGCCATTTGCAATTGGATGCGCTTTTCACTTCCTGATACTATCCTGATGCACATGTACAGGACGGTTATGAAGGATAAAGGATAATTGACTTATTTTGTGCTGGTTACAAAGTTGTTTAGACATTTTCAGATCTAGTTTCCCGCATCACTTATTTTTAGATCCAGTTTCCAGATTTGTTGCGCCTATGATAATAGGACTAAAAAAGATTTCGAAGATGAGGTTGAATGATCTAAACAAGGTAATTGAGTGCTTGAAGAAGGAGTCCTCAAGCAAAACCAAGGAAGACTCTACTGGAAGAAAGAGAAAAGGCAAGGAAGTTGTGTAAGAACTTGCAAAGAAGAGAAGATCACTTATTTTGCAGGACGAAGAGAATGAATATGATCTTACAATTTCTGCCATTGCCTTAAAGAATCTTCAAGAATTTATTGGTTTTGACAACCAATGGAAAGAGAAGGAGTAGACAGACAAGAAGAAAAGGAGAAAGAAGAGCAAGGAGAGCAAGAAGAAGAAGAAGAAACAGAGAAGGAAGAAGCAAGACATGAAGAAGAAGAAGAAGAAGAAGAAGAAGAAGAAGGTCATTTTGAAAAGAAGGGTGAGAATGATTCTTATGAAGAGACAATTGCAATCACATTGTCTGAAGACTCAGAAGCAACTAGGAGTGGACTTGAGGGAGTACGCACAGAAACAGAACATCACTCTCATTCTGAAAATGAGAAGACACAAGAAGAAAGAATCCCTTCTCCACATGTAGGCACAAAAATAGGGGGAGCTCATGAGAAAACAGGGATTTCTTCTCCTCATTTTGTGAGTGATGGTATAAGTCGATCTCTTGCAGACCCAGAAGATGTCTATGCTTCTCAATTTTCGAAAGTTGACATTGAAGAATCTACTTCGAGTCATGGTGCTAGACGAGTTGATGTTCCCTCATCTCTCAATTCTCCTCGAATTCAATTCGCTGAGGCTAGTGCACAAGCCGAATCGAATGCTAACTATCCAAGGATGATGGAGCTCCTATTGGAAGTTAAAACTCAGTAATACGCTATGGAGATTGAGATCCAAAAGATTCACATTGCCTTGAGATCTACTTCTGATTTTCCCACTGGAAAGGTACATCCTTTAGACACTCAGGTACAGACTTTGAATCAACAAGTCTCTCAGACTGTGGCTAAGATCGACACTATTTAGAATCAAGTTGAGAATGTTCATCGCCGGTGCCAGAAGGTTGAAGAGGCAGTGCAATCAATGGGGGATTTCTAACTAGTTCGAGTTCCTAGACAATAGTGATTCCATTTATCTCTTTTCTATTTTGACTTTCTCCACGTTTTGCTATTGGCAAAAAGGGGAGAATGAGTGCAAATTTGAACTTGAACTTGAACTTTTGCATATTTGATTTGAGTTTATTTGATTATTTTGAACACTAATATTCTGCATCAATCTTTGTGGTAGTGATGATTATGGATATGGATGTTTAAATCTTGATGTTTGTCTTTGTTTTCAAGATTAACATGTTTTATGTGGTTGCAGAATCAATACTATCCAGATTCTTAACAATTTGTTTTTATAAGATATCATGTACTGCTAAAAAGTGTTGTTTTCCAAGTTATAAATCTTTAAATCTGCAAGGAAGTTTTGTCACCATCAAAAAAGGGGAGATTATTGAAGAAAACTCCTTTGATGTTTTGAAGCTGACAAAACTTATTTAAAGTATATTCTGAAGATTTTCAGACTTCTGTGCCAAAGTCTATTAGATTTCTAGACTTTGTGTCAAAGTTTGTTTTACACCATAAGTTTGCCCACTCTGATAAATTCCATACTGAATGCGATGAAGAATGAAGACGGAATCAAACTCAAGATTATCTTCATTTCTTCAAAGCTTCAGTTTGTACATGATACATATGGCTTTCTAGTTGACAACAACACTTACGAGATTTGTTATCTTTATTGGAATCAATTTAGATACATCAAATCTTTTTGGAAGGCAAGTAAATTAGGAAAGAATCTACTTATGAAAACCAAGATCCTGATTCTATGGGCGAACAAGATTAACGGGTTTTTATCATAATCTTCAAACGGCTCGAGATCTCCTTGATTGATTCTGTCCAACGAGTTGATTGGAAGAATTCATTTGGAAAGTGCCAACAGTCAAGAAGGCATGAAGGAATATTTAAAGAGACATTTCCAGTCATTCGATAGAGTGCGTGAAAGGGAAATTCCAAAATTTGAAGCTTCCCATTTTCTTGTTATTCCATATTTTGAGCTCAAAATTGTACTAAAAAAAGAGAGACTTATAGTGTGACTTTGTGAGAACAGCAGACTTTTCACTATGGAATTGAGATCACAAATTGTAAATTCTCTTTTGATTCATAGTGGAAACTAGCCAGGAGGTTGTCAACGTGGGAGAGTAGACATAGGCTTGATCAAAGCCGAACCACTATAAATTATGTGTTCTTATTCTCTTCCATAAACTCCTTTACTTTGTTCCTAGTTCTTTTTAACTGTTAAAGTATGAACTCACTCAAAGTTTGTTGTTCTTCAGACTCGATTTCAAAACCAAAATATTTTACTACTTTTCGCAAAAAAATTTCTTCATATCTATTCATCCCCCTCTAGATGTTCATACTAGCACTTTCAAGGACAACATTGAGAATATTTTTGAAGCCCCAATTAGAGTGAACATTGACTTTGTGGATGTAGAATGATAGCTATTTGTGATGGTTGGGATCAAGGTAGGGATATCGCTATTAATTTGTTGACGATGGATTTGGTGAAGTGGTGTTGTGGCTCACTTTTTGTTGTCACCGATGGGTTTAATGAAATAGTGTTGTGGATTTCTTTTATTTGTTGATGATGTGGGATCGATGAAGTACTATGCTTGCAATAGCTTCTTATTACAGTAAAATGTGATTATTCATGAGAATTGTGCTTTGTAGACTATACAGGTATAAATATTTAGTTAACATGTATCTTATAAGATGCTGACTTTTTTGTCCCTATTAGCTTCTCTTTTTTCCTTTGAAATAAGTGCCACTAGGGCCATGAGATTTTGCGGCCTCTCTTTTAAGTACCATATGTTTATAGAGAGGATTTGAATTATGAAAAACCACAAACATCATATGGAACCTTCACTTTTACAAACATCATTGCCAAACATCATAATGAATATTGCCACAAACATATGTACATTTTAGATTGCAAATGACCTTTTCTTCATTCATCCCTCAAATAGGTGGCACATACATGTACAAAACATGTCTACAAATACAAAACATGTTTGAAATAGCAAGCTATTGCAAATTCATAGAGTGTGTTACTATAGACATCAACAATACAACCAACATTATCTTTAGTTTGGAATTTTCTTTCTTCAGGTTTGCATAATCGTGTTTCACATGTTTCAATTGTGCTTTGACTCCTGTGCCTACCAAACAACTATCATTCTTATTATGGGTTGACTTTAGTTCTTGTTCGACATTGCTATTGTGAAAACTATTGCATACAATTCTTGCTGATTAACTGGTTTCTGCACCAACCCAAATAAAAAATATATATATATATATTTGTGGGAAATGTGGTTCCTAAGAAAATTAGGGTAGTTTAAAATAAGAGTGGGCAGTTCTAGGTTTCGTATAGGTTCCACTTAAAACCTACCTGTTGGAACACGTTCTTCATCTTTTGGAACTTAAAACTTGCTCAACATACCCTAGAACCCTACTATATTATAGGTTCCAGAGTCTACCTATGTTCCACATTTATTATTAATTGAATGGTTGTAGTGAATTATCATCTTTAATAACCACTACTCGTTTCTAAAATATACTAACCATAACTTTTATTTAGATACACAAAAAATATGAAATATTAACAAAGTAAAAGTCTTAATGTAACATCCTCGATTTTGACCTCATAAGGATCGGCCATAAGGTCCTGAATGGATTGACCATGGACCATTAGCCATAGGATCAATCGGTTCGAGCAGTAAAGAATCAAGGATTGGTCATAATTCGACCGATCGACCGATCATCAACTGGCTTAGGTGTCGATTGCAAATGACCTATCGACAGCTCATAAAATGACTTTTGGATAACGAGAATTGGTCATGGGACGATTTTAGATTGTCGGATGGTCATGATCGGTCATAGCCCCTCACCGCAAGTGATTCCGCCTGGCTATGCATCAATACATGAACGATTCGACTCAATCAAATGTGATTGTGTTCCAACCAAAAATGCATCATTCCCTATTCAATTCTTAATGATCGAAAAAAATTCTTGAATTGGTGATGTTCGATCATGTAACGGTAGTGCATTGGCCACGAACCATAAGGATGGATTAGGTGTCGATCGGAACGAGCTTAGTGAAAGACGCGGCTATTTCGTCACTAATTCTAAGGTTCGTGAGTGCCTTGGCTTAGTGCTAGGCCATGGGCAGCCTTAGGATTGGCCTTGATCGACCGAAGGACTAAGGACCACCATTTAGGCTCACCAACCATCCAAAGAAATGGTTCGGGTGAGCATGGGGGGTGAAGGCCCAACCTTGGGTGTGTTAAAATGGTCATTAAGGATGTACACAAAAAGCTCTTGCTCGCTTCCCATTGCACTTTCGATCACCTATTTCCAATGATTGCCATATTCTTTGGAAATGGACAAAATAGAACCTTCTAGAATATCCTAGGTTCTTCTTGAAAAAGGATGACTCACCATTTTGGATAGATATTTCTAGATTTGGTAATGATTACCAAAGATTCACCTTGAGAATTAAGTAAGGGACTCTTGGACAAATGGATCAAACAAGAGAAGACATATAGAAGATTCTAGAATGCCTCATTAAATGCAAGGATGAGTTATCTCGCTTAGGTGTCCCTTGAAGATTTGGTAATGATGGCTCAAGATTTTCCTTGGGGAAGAGACAAATGACTCAATGGCTTAAGTGGACCAATAAGAATAGAACTTGGTGTAATATTCTAGAAGACCAAACTTAGAAAGCAAGTTCTCGAATTTAGGTATGTGTTAAATATCCAAACCCCATGATTAACTGAATCTAAGCATTTAATGAGAATGGCGAGTCATTGGCTTAGCTGTCTTTGAAATATATGATCATCATTATCACAAGATTTTCCTCAAAGAACAAATAGACCAAATCATGATGGCATCATATAAATTGTCCAATAGGAATGAAACAAGTAAGCCTCTAATATGCATGACACCTTGCAACTTAGGTTTGCCACCTCAATGGCATAGCCGTGCCACTCCGAGAAATATGATTGGGCCATTTGGATGAGTAATGATGAGATTGGTGGCTCTAAATAGGAGGAACCCCCATTCATTTCCATCATTAGAACCCCTCGTCATTCATGCCTACCCTCCTCCCTCTTCTCCTTTCTCTCAACCTCACATACTCAACCCACCAAGCTATCTAGGTTGGTTCTCAAGTTTGCCGAGGTAAGTAAGATTCCTCCCTTTCTTTTAAGAAAGTAGATCCTATTGTTAAGGCCAGTAGGTGCTCACCCGTCAAGCCGTGGGTAGTTTGCAATGTCTTTTGTTTGATCTTATTTGTTATGGAACATGGCCGTGTGCTTGAGTCATATGTGTTCAAAATGGAATTGAGGCTCATTCGAATTGTTTTCATCGCAAGAGAAGTTGCCCAAGTCATAAAGCCTTGGTTTCGACATAAATAGGATGTCGGGTCTAAGCCTCGCTTGGTGCAGGAATCACTTAAGACCTCAAGGTCCTAAATTGACATTGAGGCATGTCGATCTTATGCCTTGATCGGTATAAGGATCACCTAAATTTACAAGGTCTTGGTAAGACATCAAGCATGTCGATTTCTATAGCCCAATGAATGTGGGGACTTTGTGCTTGGAGTTGAATGAAATTGCGAGCTGAGAGTCATTCTCGATACATGTGTATTCACATTGGGTTGGAGCAGAAATCCATCAAGCTTGGGATTGTCACTAAAATGAGGTGTACCCAAGCCTCAAGGTCTTGGATCAGCATTGAGGTGTGCTGTTTTCGAGCCTTGTTCAGTGCAGGGATTGGTGCTAAGTGGTTGATTCAAGTTACGGACCGAGGATTGTTCTCGACATGTTTATTAGATTAGTGCAAGAACTCATGGCACACACGACCGAATGAGCACGCTTTCGGGCCATGCATATGTCAGCTAAAAGAAAAGATAAGAATCAACTTGTGTGATGCACTTGTGTGTGTGCACTTAAAGAGGAAAAAACATCCATCTTCACATAGCATTGGCGACAATGACTCGTTCATTAAACGGGATGCCTTGGTTGAGCTAGGAAGCCCCAGAAAATATGTGATGCCTAGCTTGATGGTTGGATACTGGGTCGTCGCATAAATAACCCGTGCCACTTAGGACCTGGAGATAGAATTGGGGTCATTACACTTAATCATAAAATGGAAGCTTGGACTAGTGGTTCCAAATTACACACTCGTTGTCGAACACCACAGAATATTGCAGGATCACTTGAAGATTAGACCAAGAAAAATTACAAAAACTTGTTCCAGGTTCTAAGTTTCAAGTTCCAAGCTCCAAGTTCTAAGTTCTATAAATGTAAAACCTAGAATCTACTTGTTGAAATAGATTTCCATTGGTTAGGGGTGAGCATGGTCCGAGTTGGGCTGGCCCACCCCCTAACCCTAGAACCAACCCACACAGTGCCGATCTTCAATTTTTGGGACCAAGAACTGACCTTATTAAGCTTAGAACCAAGGACTGAACCAACCCAGTGGGTTTGATCTGGTTACAGGGTCAACCCGAGACCAATCAATAATTTATTTATTTCATTTTTTGTACTCTCTGAAAAGGCAACCAAGGTCTGGACGGACCTAATGAGCTTGGTCCAATTTCAGGGTCAACTCAAGACCAACCAATAATTTTTTGTTTCATTTTTTGTACTCCCTGAAAAGGTGAGCAAGGTTCGGACTGACCCTATGGGTTCAGTGACAAGCGAGGTCAGCTAAGAGAGGTGAGCGACGAGTGTCGAGTGGGGTGAGCGTCAAGCATCGAGCAGGGAGCAACAAGCCCTGGCGAGTGGCATGAGTGACTCAAAGTGAGTGAGGTGAGTGTCGAGTGGCAAGCAAAGAAGTTGTTTCTTTCGATTTTAACAAATTAAAGACTAAGAAGACAAATAAGACAAAAGAGAATGAGTACTAGAGGAGGATGTCGTGAGGAGCTATTTATATCCGTGAGGACTCATCACAAAAACATTTTCCTCCTTTGTAAATTATGGCTATTGACACCATAAAAGACATTAAAAGATCTAAGTTATTAAAAAATAGTGTAAAATTACTTGAACTCCTCACTAAGGAGCTATTTAATATTGTTGATGCCATTTATTTTAGGATTTTCTATATATAAATATTATAAATAATATATTAGATATAATATATATATATATATATATATATATAATCAAGGTTGATCCGGGTTGGACCGACCCTAAGTTCTTAGGACCGAGAACCAACCCGCACAATATTAGTCTAGGAATCCTAGGACCAAGGACAAACCCGGTCTCCCTAGGAACCGGACCAAGATCAGTAGGGTTGGGCTGATCCAAGGTTGGTCCAGGGTTGACCCTAGACTGATGCTCACCCCTACCGCTAGTTCAATTCTCAAGTTCAAGGTTCTACCCTAGAACCATGCTCAACCTTTATTTAAAAAGAAACTTATTTATGAGATAAATTTGACAACTACCCCAATATAAGAAGAGATTGTCACAAACAATAGATGGCAATTATTGCCACCTTTTTACTAGACCTAAAATTGGTTAGAAATCCATATCATTTAACTAGATGCTATATATCATAAAATGCAGTTATTCACCTTTTTACTAGACCTAAAAATTGGTAAGAAATCCATATCATTCAACTAGATGATATATATCATTAAATGAAAAGGATAATCTTTCTCCTTTGCATACCTTTCTAGTCACCAACTCATTCAACAAATTGAATAAATCTTTTAGTATTAAGGTGATGCATTCGTTCATCTCAACACATCACTGTACTAGGTCCCAAAGCTATCAAGATTCATTGAGAGAGAGAGAGAGAGAGAGGCTAAAAGTAGTTTAGGTGGGAATAGCCATGGTAGTAATTGCATCCAATAGAATGGGGTCAACGATACTCGTGGTGGCTCTAATACTCTGGTCATCCATCGGTGCCAATGCTGACGCTAATGCGCGCATACTTCTATCAAAGTGGACGTGTATAAAGGAATGTTTCTTTGAAATTGACCCATTTGGATGCTATCGCTCTTGCCGTAGGCAGCCTCATGGAGAGTCCTCGACGGTCATGCCATTAGAGCATTGCAACGTTGGTTGTGTATTGTCTACTTGTCTTGGCCACCATCTAGGTAATAATCTTCACATCGAGATTAAAAAAATATAACATAACTTCTTCTTAGATCCTTAAAATCAAGAAATTCATTGTATAATCTTGTTTTGTTTATCAGTGTTTCATTGATATATTTTAATTGTGAAAGAAGTGTTGCATACTAAATCATTTCATTTCCTTATACTTTGATATATATGCCCTTGTTGAAAACAAATTCAATTTCAATTTTGGTGTAACTTTTATAATCTCCTGTTTTATATTTGACCTCATGTAGAAACCAATAAAGTTGGAGTGGATGAGAACAAGGTTGGAGCTTGTGCGGATTCATGCTCTCAGAGTTGCCAGAAGACTTATTCTTTGCACTGAAGTCATTAAACTTATGTAATGCCTTTGTGGTTTTATTGCTCAACTAATAAAAGGTGCCTTTTTAATTTTCTGCGTGAACATGAGTGAAGAACATCTTTTTAATTTTCAATCGTGGTAACGTGAGTCCACTCTCTATTATCCGGAAATAGATGTTGAGATAGAAATACAAAAAAGAAAGGTAAACTTTACAAGATATTGAATTTGGCTTTGTCATGCCTCTTCGGATTAGTGTCAAATGTCTTCATGCAATCAATGTTTTACGATGTGCATAAGACTGTCAATTTTTGGCACGACATAACATGAGAGCATGGCTTAGTGGTATTGCCAACTAGACGAATGAAATGATATGTATGAACATGTGTTAAGCCAGGAAAAAAAAGAATTATATATGTATCAATCACCGAAAATTCTCTTTGTGAAATACGTTTGGATGACAAGAATAAGATAGGACATCAAATATTTTGCGGTCACCCATTTAAATTCAGTCTAAAATCAGAGAAAAAAGTCTTTCCTCATAAAGCTGATGTTCTCCATCCTATTAAACGAAGGATGCACATTCGCCACCTCTTTGACTAGTCACAACATTCTGTTGTTTTCTTTGTAGCTAACTCACCATTTACTTTTCGACCCAAAAAAAAAAAAACCATTTAATGACATTAAAAACAACTATAAATATTTGACTCTGCAAGCACGTAAACTACATATGATTCTCCCCTACTTTGAAAACACTCACTGAAACACAAGATTAATAAGACTATACAGAGAGAAGTGAGCAATCACATGAAGATCAAAGCATTGAAGAGAGGGGTGGCGGTAATGTTAACTGCGGGGCTAATATGTAGTGCATTCCTCATTAAGGCATCGG
Organism: Eucalyptus grandis x Eucalyptus urophylla; assembly: GCA_028830015.1. NCBI lineage: Eukaryota > Viridiplantae > Streptophyta > Magnoliopsida > Myrtales > Myrtaceae > Eucalyptus > Eucalyptus grandis x Eucalyptus urophylla. The sequence continues at coordinate 25,227,050 of CM054198.1, read as the reverse complement.
GGGAACGTAATAAAATATGTGCTCCTGATTGCGCAATTACCATTATGCCGTGGATTTTTGACGGCCTGCGTGTGCGAGGTTGTCATGACGCCAATCATTTGTCCCGACAGTGCTCAAGCAATGCAATCTTGGTTGTGTGGCGTCTGAGTGCTTTGATCGCAATTTAGGTATAATTTCTACCACATCATTACATCTAAATTTTCGCTTGAAGTTAACACAAGTAACACTCAATTTTCAATTTGTGATATTCTGGGTTTAACTCATTCAAAGTGTTATTCGCTTTGGCCATCTCATACTAAGTCTCATGGTTTGGTAGTTTGACCTACAAGAAGAAACTTTCTCAGGAGTTAGCTATCTTGGTAGTGCTCCCATCTGAGTACACTTAACTTCGGAGTTCCTAAGCTAAGCATAATGATATACCAAAAGGTGTATTCATGAATTAATTACAATTTTTACACACGCACACACATCCTAAACATGCTCTCCCCCTATTTGGTATGCAATTCAATTCATTCCTTACCCCTTCACCATTCTAGAATCTTACCTATGGCCACTTTAGAGATCACCAGCTTGAGATATAGACAAAAATTCAAAAGAGAGAGAAAACACACATAAGTTAATGGGACTAGTATGAGCAAATAAATCATCAGCACTGACCCTTGACATGCCATTGCGTAGACTCGCCAACAGGTTATGATGGTAGGTTTGTCTATGCTAGAGCTATATATTGATCATCTCTTACCATACAAGTTCTATTCGATCTTGAGTGGTAGATTTTCTATTCGGCCCTTTTTCTTTTTTTTTTTGCCGGGGACCATACCTTGGAAAATGTTTCAGGTTTAGAAAAGCGCATAACATCAAGGACCATGAAGGACCAAGCCTTCCAACTAACTTGCAGAGACTGTGCCAAAATGTTTGAAAGCAATTGACTGACAGGTCTAAGTGCCAACACTTATATATATGTGCAAATACTTAGGTCATGTTTGACACCAGCAAATGGTAATGATTTGATAAATCAAATAAAGATAGCATGTTCTTTATTGCAAGATACCCATCAACAATAGAATAGAGTTTGCTATAGTTTTTTTTATATTAAATCCAGTTCCCTACGGGTACAACACAAAATTTTAATGTGGAACATCATTTGAACAGTTGACAAAGACATCGTCCGAAAATTTTCACGCTCGCAATAAGCTGAGTGTACAGTGTTGTCGATCAACATAACTTTACTTGCTTAACAGACAAAAACAGAAAGAGTCGATGTGTCGATCAACGTAACTTTTGTTGTATGGAGTTTCATCTTGTGGCTATGCACAATTTATCTGATTCTATAAACCACAGTGTCGTATGGAAGAGACGTATGCTTTGCTACAATTTGAGGAAAGCTTAACACTCACCAACATTACGAGCGATCCTCTCGCTTATCCAAAGACTAACCTAGAAACCAAATCGGGATTGCTGCTTATGGGATGGCGTAGAGTGTGATGAGAACACTGGCTATGCAACTGTTCTTGACCAACGAAGTACTCTTATCTATGGTTCTATCAATATGGGTGACGACATTCCCGTGGGACACTTACCGGACTTTATCTCAAGTAGTCCTGCTACATCGCAACTAGCTGCTGCACGTTTTCCAGGGAGTTACCACCATCAATTGGAAATGTTTGACGGAAAAGTATCAAAAAAGTCCTAAACCTAATGAATTAGTACCAATTCAGTCTTAAATCTTTCAATTGGATTAATTTATTCCTAAACTTTTTTGCATCTGTACTAAATCAGTTCATCTGACTAATTTAATCTAGAAATTATCGACATGGACATTGACCATCCAATGTGACATGACCGATGCTAATGTGGATATTTTTAATAAATTGTTTATTTTTTCTCTTTTTTAAATTCTTTTCCTTTTTTTCTTTCTTTTTTTTTTTTTTGTCCTTTTCTTTTCCTTTTTGGATTGTGGCCAGTATCGGATCAACATGGTTAGCGACTGGCCACAAGTGAGGGTCAGCGAGGGCATCACAGCCCTTGTGGCCTCAGATGAGGGAGACCCTCGCTAAATTTAGCAAGGGCTTGACCTTCACGCCTTTTAGGCAAGGGCGGCCCTTCTAGCCTTTGGGGAGGGCACGACCCTACGGCCTGGACAAGGGTTGTCCTCGTTGAATATGGCATGGACTCATCCTCACTCTATCTAGGTGAGGGCAGCCATCATAGCCTCTGGCGAGGGCACGACCCTTGCAGCCATCCTATGCTGTCCACAAGAGTCCTAATTTTAAAAAAAAAATTAAAAATGTTTACATTAACGCTGGTATAGGACGGCCAGCGTCCACGTCAGTAATTTCCAGCCTAAATTGGCTGAACGGACTAAATTAGTATCAATATGAAAATATTTATGACAAATTGGTCCAATTAAAAGGTTTATGACTAAATTAGTATCGGTTTATGATTTTTTTGGTAGTTTTCCCAAACCTTTGGTCTTTGAGTTATTTTGGTCTTGTAGGTTGTGAATTCTTTAGAATGATCCCGTATTCATTCAGTAATCTTACCAAGCTTGAATCACTAGATCCGATAATGAAACCATCGATTGTTTAGCCCATTTTTTCTCTGTTTTGGGTTTTTAAGCTGACAACGATCGCCAATTTGAACCTCAAAAGAATCATGCTAATAGGTGAGATTCCACCTTCAATTGGAAACCTGTCTCAGCTAGTCAAATTAAGACTCTTTGACAATGAGATAACTAGCGCCATACCGCCTTTGCTCACGAGCTTCACGCATCTCACTGATTCAACAATCAGGTCTTTCACCATCTTATCCCATGAACATGACTCAACTAACCCTGGTTCACCTTGACACCAATAAATTTGAAGGCCCGATACCCTCTTTGCTTTCTTAGCTCCAAAATCTGGAAGTCCTTAACCTTGCTGGAAACCACTTCAGTGATAACTGTTGGAGAAATCTTCATTGAGTGTTATGAAGCTGACAAAACGTTTTCATCAGTCTAGTCTGAAGATTTACAGACTCTACTATTTAAAGTCTGAAGACCTCCGGACTGCCAGACTCAAGACTCAAAGTCTATTCTCATTGACAGTTTCTAGTCCGTCGAAGAAGGCCTATCCAGGACTGGATGTTTCGTTAAGGATTTGACCTTATCGACTAGAGAAGATCTCTTGGCTGGATATGACATGACGGAATTCTTTATTCGAATCAAGATTGATTGAGGATCCGATGATTGGCAAAGTATACTTGGAAGGTTCTACTTATAGAAACCGAGATCCTGATTGTATGGGCGAGCAGGATTGATGGGCTATCGTCATGTTCCTTAAATAACTCGAATGATCTTCCTAATTAATTTTGTCCAACGGGAAGATTGGAAGAATTCCTTTGGTAAGTGCCAACGGGTATGATGGCATAAAGGAGTATATAAGGAAGACGTTCCAGTTGTTCAAGGGAGTGCACGATAGAAGAATTCCAAACTCTAAAGCTCTTTGTTCTTAGTCAATTCATTTGTTGAGTGAAATCTTGTACGCAAAAGAGAGTCTATATCTTTGAGAAACCTTGAGGAAGTGTGGTAGAGTATCTGCACTGTGGAATCAAGGGAGAGCCTTGCTGTAACATCTCTTTTGTTCATAGTGAAATCTAGCCGGTGGGCTGTCAGTGCGGAAGAGTGAACGTAGGCTTGGAATAAGCCAAACCACTATAATTTATGTGTTCATTTTCTCTTCCCTACTCTCTTTTACTTTGATCATAATTCGTTGTGTTAACAAAAGGCGAACTTTATTTCTATTGTCTGGTTAGTATTGCTCACTTATCACGAGAAACTATTTTTACACCTATTCACCCCCTCTAGATGCTTATACTAGCTATCTCAATTGATATCAGAGCTTGTGTACTAACTTAATTTGAAGTGTTTTACTTCAGAGTTAAAGATCCACAGCTAGTATGTTGGCTCCAGGGCTGGTAGAAGGGCAGAGCAATGCCAGACCGCCTTACTTTGATGGAAAGGAATACAACATATGGAAAAACAAGATTAAGGCATTCCTAAGATCAAAGGATCCTCTGGAATGGGACATGGTAGACAAAGGAATCATTCCTAAAGCTGCACCCGTCTCAGAGAGAGGAAAAGAAGTTGTTGAGTCTAGTGAAATGAGTCAGGAAGAGATAACCAAGAGACAAGCTCTTGATGCAAAAGCAATTTATTCTTTATATTGCGTTTTGTCACCTACTGAATATAACAGAATATTTTCTTGTGTTACAGCCAAAGAAGTTTGGGATAGATTACACATCACCTATGAAGGAACTAATCAAGTGAAAGAAACCAGAATCAACATTCTCCTTAGTCAATACGAAGCCTTCAAAATGAAATAAGGAGAATCTATTACTGACATGTTTAGTTGTTTTACAAAAATCGTGAATGGTCTTGAAAATGAAGGTCAACCAATTTCTGATCCCCTGAAAGTAAACAAGCTATTGCGTGGACTCTCTAAGGATTGGACCACATAAAGACCTCAATAAGGGAGATACAAAGAATTATGCCAGTATCTGTCGATGAGTTGGTTGGGACTCTTCAATCTTATGAAGTGGAGCGAATCAATGAAGACGAAGATCCTAAAGGTAAGAAATTCATTGCATTAAAATCCAATGATGATTCTAATGTTATAGATTCTGAAGACGATATGGATGATGAGGAGCTTGCTCTCATGGTAAGAAGATAAGAAAGCTGAACAGAAAAGGAAGAAGATTCAATCCAAAGAAACAAAGTTTTCAAAAGCAACAGACTAAGTCTGTTAAGGATGATGAATCCAATAGAGATGTAGTCTGCTTTGAATGTAAGAAAAAGGAACACATCAAACCCAACTGTCCCCTTCTGAGAAAGAAGAAAGGAAAAGCCGAAAAATATTGAAAGGCTCTCAAAGCAGAAACCTGGAGTGATACAGAATGTGAAGAAAGTGATGATGATTATGCCAATATATGTCTAATGGCACAATCAGATTCAGATTCAAACTCCGAGACAAACTCAGATTCAGACAGTGAATTTAAGGTGAGTAATTTGAAAATTCCTACTAAAGTTTCTAAATACATTGATGAGTTGTGTTTTAGTCTCAAGACTTCTCTTAAAAGGATTTCCGAACTTAAAAAAGAAAATTCTACACTAAAACAACAGGAAAATATTTTGAAAGAAAAGGTTAAATATTTAGACATAAGTGTTTCTACTCTAAAAGTAAATGAAGACAACATTTCGAAAGAAAATGCATTTTTAAAAAATGACATCAAATATTTCCAAAAGATTTTCTATAGGATCTGAGAAACTTGAGAAAATTCTTTCAGTACAAAAACCTTATTTCAATAATCTGGTTTAGGAATGACTGTGGAAACCATTCCTTTAATTAATTTTCCTAAAGTGAATTAAAGAATTAAGCAAAGACCCACAAGAGATGCTTACAAAAATCATTTTCAAAATTTTTTTGTAAAACCAGTAGGTCGCAATGCTCTCAGATGTTCTAAGTGCAATAGTTCAAATCATTTTGAGAAAGAAGGTCCTATGGTTTGGAAATATGTTGAGAAAGTATGGGCAAAGACCGCATATCATACTAACACCAATGGACCCAAGAAAATATGGGTACCAAAGAAAGTTTGAGTTTCTTTTTTAAATGCAGGTCACTATCAAGAAGAAGTAAAATGGTATCTGGATAGTGGATGTTCAAGACATATGACAGGAGTTTCAAATTGCTTCATAAAGCTCGTTCAAGTAAATGGTGGAAAAGTTTCATTTGGAGGAAACAACAAAGGAATAATTGTTAGATTCGGAACTGTAAAGATTTGAAGCCTCACAATCAGTAATGTTTCCTTAGTGGAAGGACTCAACTACAATTTGCTTAGTATCAATCAGCTGTGCGATACCGGTTTCAAAATCAACTTTCAAGAGGGAATATGTTCAGGAACTAATAAAGATTTCACTCAGTCATTCATGGGTCGAAGACGTGGAAATATCTATCTCTTGGATGTCAAACTAGATGAAACCCAATGTCTAATCTCAATTCAAGACAAAGCAAACTTATGGCACAGAAAACTTGGGCACATCAATATGAAGCAAATAGCCAAAATTTCAGCAAAGAAGCTTGTTCGTGGTCTATCCAATCTGTCATACCAAAAGACTGATCTATGTACACCATGTGTATTGGGAAAGCAAGTAAGAAACTCCTTTAAACCAATAAATCAAGTTTCTACTAATCGTGTACTGTAGTTTCTGCATATGGATCTCTTTGAACCAACCACAACTCAGAGCATTGGAGTTTGAAGAAAAATCAGATGAAGGCATCTTCCTTGGATATTCAACCACAAGCAAAGCTTACAGAGTCTACAACAAGAAGACTCAATCTATGGAGGAATCAATGAATGTCAAATTCCAAGATTCTATGCAAAATGAATCTATTCAGACTCATCTTGAAGAATCTGAACTTGCTCCAGACTCTACAAAGTCTAAATCTCAAGAAGCAGCTCAAACTTCAAATGACCAGCAACAAATGATTGTCGAATATTCAAATGAAGAAAAAGATCAACAATCTAACAAATCAACCAACAGCTAGAAGTATAAGTCCAGTCATCCGAAAGATCTCATTATTGGCGACATTAATGAAGGAACTCGCACAAGATCCAAAAGGCGCGAAGAGTTTAGTGTTGTGGCTCTTATTTATGAAATAAAACCCAAAAGCATATAAGAAGCTTTATTTGATGAAAGCTAGATTGAAGCTATGCAAGAAGAACTCAAGCAATTCAGTATTAATGATGTCTGGGAATTGACTCCTAAACCGAAAGGTAAATCTATTATTGTAGCTAAATGGGTTTTCAGGAACAAGATGAACGAGAAAGGAAAGGTCGTAAGAAACAAAGCAAACTCGTGGCCAAGGGATATACGCAAAAAGAAGGGATAGACTATGATGAGACTTACACACCAGTAGCGAGGTTAGAAGCAATTAGATTATTACTTGCTTTTGCTTGTTATAAGAATTTCAGGTTATTCCAAATGGACGTCAAAAGTGCTTTCCTGAATGGATTTATCCATGAGGAAGTCTATGTGGAACAACCACCTGGGTTTGAAGACCCAAGGAAACCAGACTCAGTATTCAAATTGAAAAAAACTTTATATGGTTTAAAACAAGCACCTCGAGCTTGGTATGACAAGCCGAGTAAGTTTTTAATACAAAACAGCTTTGTCAAAGGTAAAGTAGACACTACACTGTTTATCAAAAGAGAAAGCAAAAGTTTTCTACTTGTTCAAATATATGTTGATGATATTATTTTTGGATCCTCTAATGAAAGTCTGTGCAAGAAATTCTCTAAGTCTATGCAGAATGAATTTGAAATGAGCATGATGAGTGAACTAACCTTCTTTCTCGGGCTTCAAGTGAAACAATTGAAGGAAGGAACTTTTATTCATCAAGAAAAATATGCTAATGATCTTGTCAAAAAGTTTGGACTGGAAAATTACAAAAAGATTGATATACCAATGTCAAGTTCCTTGAAGATAGACAAAGATGAAGGAGGAAAGAAAGTTGACCAGAAGCTATACAGGAGTATCATTGGTTTACTTCTTTATCTTACTGCTTCTAGACCTGACATTTTGTTTAGTGTTTGCAGTTGTGCCAGATTTCAAGCAGACCCTAAAGAATCTCATCTAAGTGCTGCAAAGCGTATTATCAAATACATTGCATCAACTTCAAACTTTGGTCTTTGGTATCCTAAAAGGGAGACTTTACTCTTCTTGGATACTCAAATGCAGACCTAATTAGATGCAGAGTTGATAGAAAGAGCACCTCGGGTACCTATCAACTACTTGGAAGTAGGACAGTGTCTTGCTTTTTAAGGAAGCAAAATAAAGTAAGCTCTTTCTACAGCAAAAGTAGAGTATGTAACTCTTGGAAGTTGTTCACAAGTTCTGTGGATAAAACAACAGCTAAGAGACTTTGGAATTGAAGATTCATGCACGGAGATTAAGCGTGACAACACCAGCGCAATCAATCTCACCAAGAATCCAATTCTTCACTCAAGAGCAAAACATATAGAGATTCGACATCACTTCATTAGAGATCATGTTCAAAATGGAGAGATTTCAATTCTGTTTGTTGACTCAAAGAATCAACTGGCGGATATATTTACAAAGCCTTTGGAGAAAAATCAATTTGAAGTTATTCATTCCAGACTCAACATCTTGAGGTTTGAAGAAGTAAAAGTCTAGAGACTCTCAAACTCAGACAATCAAGATTTTTGACTGTAAGTTATTTTATTCTCTCTCAGATTAAATCTCGAAAAGGTACGATCATCTATCCATAATTGATTTTTGCTATTTTCAATTTACGTGATTATTGCAATCTTTCTTTTTCAAAAATGGAGTTATTTTTAAATGACAGTTATCTAATTTTTTAAGAAGGCAGTTATTTTTTAAAAGGCATCTTTATACTTTCCTTTACAACGTTTTGTATGCCTCTCTTCGACTGTCCTATATACTGTCGGTTCCTCTTCGTTTTACTCCAAAAACCCTAAAAAGCATCGATCTTCCACTTCTGTCTTCTTCTCTTGTTTAATCTTCGAAAAGTTGTCATCTTTCTTGGGAAAAATAAGTTTGGAATCTTTCAAAGACTGTGAAAGATGTCGTCTCAAAGGAAGTCTTCGAGGATCACGAACAGGGGACCGCAGCAAATGCGTGAGGGGCCTACGCACTTTGATCTCACCGAGAAAGAAGAGTCTCCTAGTCAGCAGTAGAGCCCACAACATTCTTAGCAGCATCCATCTCCTCCATCTAGACCACAGGATGTTGCTCATCGAGAAGAAGAAGAAATAATCTAAGATGCAGAACCCGTAAGAACTTTTAAGCCCTCTTTTACCTACAAGCTTTATCGTGCTTTGAAAAGAGGTGGAACTCCTTTGAACTACATTGATGAATTTCTGAAAGACAAAGGGTATAAAAATGAAACATTCTTTTTACGCACCATGGAACGGTTGGGAATTGTCCCTGCTAGGTCGGCGGAAAAGGCAATAGCAAATATCCAAAGCGATCCACGTGTTGGACGGCTAAATCAACCATATGGGAATGATGATGACAAGTTGTACAGTCAGTTTAAACCGAGAATGGGTGTTGCGGCAAAAATTCGGAGCAAAAAGACAGACTTGTTTCGATCGGAGGAACACAAGCATCTATACTCTAAGTTGTTGAAGCGTGGGGTGATAAACCCTAGAAGTGTGGATTTTGATTTTCTTGACTCTGGGAACGTTAATTTGCGGGAAAAATTCAATCTTCTTCAACTTGAACAGTTTTGTTCTGAATCTACAGAAGACTATGTTGAACTCACTACTTATTTCTATTTGAATCTCAGTTTCTTGGATGCGAATAGATTCTCTTTTAGTGTTCGAGATCAAGACTTTGTGGTGGATGTAGATATGTTGGCTGATGTGATTGGGTTGAAAGAGGGAGATATCAACCTATCAATGTGTCTATTGCTCGTGCTACGTTGGAACTTGTTAAGGATAGAATGACAGAGGGAAAGATTTCCTACTTGAGGATGAGTGCGTTCAACATTCTGCTTCACAAGATTTTGATTAACTGCCTCATACCAAAATGTACTTCAAAGACTGATGTTTCAAACTCAGAGGCAAAGCTGATGTATGCCATCAATGCTGGGAAAAGGTTCTCTCTTCCTTACACTATTATGTTCCACATGTACAGAGCAGTGGTGAAGGACAAGGGTCAACTTCCTTATCCAGCTCTTGTGACCAAGTTATTCAGACATTTGAATGTTCAGCCTCCTCGGATTCTCTATGTTAGAACTTGTGATCAAATGGTAGTGGGACTGAAAATGGCGTCTAAAATGCATCTGAAGGAACTCAACAAGGCGTTGGAGAAATTCAAGGAGAAAACCCCTATTAAGACTCATCAAATCTCTTCGGCTGCAAAAAGAAAATGGAAGGAGCCCATGGTTGCTCCATCCAAAAAAAGAAGAGCTCTCATCGTTGAGGATGAAGAAGATGAGGATGACATCACCATTTCTGCAATGGCATTGAAGAACCTGAGTCGTTCTGTTCCAGAATCAAAGGAACAATAAGAGAAAGACACATATGAGACAGAACAGAGGATTGGAGAAAGAGAAAATTTGGAAGCAGAGGAGAAAGAAACAGAGGAGAGAGAAGCAAAAGAAAGGGATGCAGAGGAGGAAAGAATTGAAGAAGAAGAAGAAGAAGAAGAAGAGAGGAGATCAAGTGGAAGCAGAACATGAGGAACACTCTTCTCCACCTGAAGGCATGGAAACAGGGGGAGATCATGAGAAAAGAGGAATGTCCTCATACCCTGCCACCAGTGAAGGAGTAAGCCGCTCTTCAGCAGATCTAGAGGACATCTATGCCTCTCAATTTCCTGAGGAGGGACATGATTGATATGGCTAGTATAAGTACCTAGAGGGGGGTGAATAGGTATAAAAAAGGTTTCTCGAGATATAAGCGCAATACTAAGCAGACAATAGAAAGGAGATACTTCTTTCGTTAACAAAGCAAACGATGATCAAAGTAAAACAGAGAATAGGGAAGAGAAAATTGAACACAAAGATTATAGTGGTTCAGCTTATTTCAAGCCTACGTCCACTTTTCTGCACTGACAACCCACTGGCTGGATTTCACTATGAACAAAAGAGATGTTATAGCAATGCTTTCCTTTGATTCCACAGTGTAGATGTTCTACCACACTTCCTCAAGGTATCACTAAGTATAGACTCTCTTTTTTGTATACGATTTCGCTCAATAGACGAATTGACTCAAAATCAATGATCTTCAGACTCTGGAATTTTTCTATCGTGCACGCACTCGAACAACTGGAACGTCTTCCTTTTATACTCCTTTATGCCATCATACCCGTTGGCACTTACCAAAGGAATTCTTCCAATCTTCCCGTTGGACAGAATCAATTAAGAAGATCATTTGAGCTATTAAAGGAACATGTCGATAGCCCATCAATCATGTTCGCCCATACAATCAGGATCTTGGTTTCCAAGAATAGAACCTTCCAAGAATATCTCATCAATCATCGGATCTTTAAACGATCTTGATTTCAAACAAAAGAATCCGTTATATCATATCCAGCCAAGGGATCTTCTCCAGTTGATAGGGCCAAATCCTTAACCAAGCACTTTAGCTTTGGATAGCCTTCTTCAACAGATTGTAAACTGTCAATGAGAATAGTCTTGAGTCTTGAGTCTGGCAGTCCGGAGGTCTTCAAACTCTAAATAGAAGGGTCTGCAAAACTTCAGACTAGACTGATAGAAACGTTTTGTCAGCTTCAAAATATTCTAGAAAGATTTCTCCAACAATGATGTTTCATCGCCCAATCTGCGTGACTATGCTGATTTGTCATCATCTGCCTTTACTCCATCTGATCATGCAGAAGCCAGTACGCTGACTGATAATTCAGCAGACTTTCGCAGAATTCTTGATGTTCTCTTAGAGATGCAGGGTCAGATATATGCTCTGCGATACGAAGTACAGAATTTGCAGACTGCAGTTCAAGCTTCTTCAATTTCTTTGAATGATTAAATCCAAACCCTTGCTCTTCAGGTTCAAGCAAATGCTAAGGGTGAAGATGTGGCTCAACTGAAGGAAGAATTGAAAAAACTGGAAGGCATTGTTCAGTCAATGGGAGATTTTCAGCTTGTTCGTGTTCCTAAGCAATCTTAATTCCATTCTCTTTCCATCTCTACCTTTTTAATGATGACAAAAAGGGGATGCAGATTTGAACTTTGAACTTTCTAAACTCTTGATTTGTTTTTTATGTTTGTTTTGACTTGACTTTTGTGTTTGGCTGTTGGGATTTGGACTGGATTTGGGTTTGACTGTTTGAACATTTGTTTATCTTAAGTAATATTGATATCTTATGGCTTTACTAATCTACAAGACTAACCTATTTTATGTTGTTGCAGATTCTAGTATTATCACTAAGCCATTTATCTTTATAAGATATCCATATTTGCTTGAGTAATGTTTTGTAGGTCAAATTTATCCAAATATGTAGGAAAGTTTTGTCACTATCAAAAATGGGGAGATTGTTGGAGAAATCTTCCTTGAGTATTTTGAAGCTGACAAAACGTTTTCATCAGTTTAGTCTGAAGATTTACAGACTCTACTATTTAAAGTCTGAAGACCTCCGGACTGCCAGACTCAAGACTCAAAGTCTATTCTCATTGACAGTTTCTAGTCCGTCAAAGAAAGCCTATCTAAGACTGGATGTTTCGTTAAGGATTTGACCTTATCGACTAGAGAAAATCTCTTGGATGGATATGACATGACGGAATCCTTTATTCAAATCAAGATTGATTGAGGATCCGATGATTGGCGAAGTATACTTGGAAGGTTCTACTTATGGAAACCGAGATCTTGATTGTATGGGCGAGCAATATTGATGAGCTATCGTCATGTTCCTTAAATAGCTTGAATGATCTTCCTAATCGATTCTGTCCAACGGGAAGATTGGAAAAATTTCTTTGGTAAGTGTCAACGGGTATGATGGCATAAAGGAGTATATAAAGAAGACGTTCCAGTTGTTCGAGGGAGTGCACGATAGAAGAATTCCAAAGTCTAAAGCTCTTTGTTTTTAGTCAATTCATTTGTTGAGCAAAATATTGTACACAAAAGAGAGTCTATATCTTTGAAAAACCTTGAGGAAGTGTGGTAGAGTATCTACACTGTAGAATCAAGAGAGAGCCTTGCTGTAACATCTCTTTTGTTCATAGTGAAATCTAGCCGGTGGGCTGTTAGTGCGGAAGAGTGGACGTAGGCTTGGAATAAACCGAACCACTATAATTTCTGTGTTCATTTTATCTTCTCTACTCTCTTTTACTTTGATCATAATTTGTTGTGTTAACAAAAGGTGAACTTCGTCTGTTTAGTATTGCTCACTTATCATGAGAAACTATTTTTACACCTATTCACCCCCCTCTAGGTGCTTATACTAGCTATCTCAATAACAACTAAGCAAGACAGTTTTCTTAAGCTAAAAAAATTGGAGATATTGCAATTATCATGTAACAGGATATCCGTATACATAAAAATGAGCATCGATGTCTTCCTAATCTAGGACTTGTTGCATGCTGAGGCTGCGATAATGCTCTGTACGAAGATAATGATTGGGCTGTGACAATGCACTGGTCGAAAGGGATGCTACGGGCTGCGATAATGCTCCGTGCAAAGAAAATGCTCCCGGGCGTGATAATGCAGCGGGCGAACGGGAACGATCTGGTCTGCGATGATGCACCAGTTGCAAGAAGAAGACTTTTTCGACACTTCGCACTTCAAGGCTATAGGCTGCGATCACTTGCGAAAGGTGAGACTTGCTACAACCTGCGATTAATTGCGAAGACAAACGTTCCAGTTTTCGAAACTCGCCATTTTGAAAACAGATTCCGCGGAGTTCTTCCTACGAGATATAAAGATGATCCTTCGGAGTTCCTCCGATCTGGTTGGGCTTGAAGAAGGTCTTCCTGCAAGCAATTAATACACTCAATTGATCGGTGTAAATCACATTTTGGATAAGACGAATATTTGTGAAGAACATCATAATAAATTTGAACAAAATGCGATAATCAAGCCTTTGTACACAAAATATCACTAACCAGGATTTACATTGACTAGCCATCATAGCTGAATTTTAGATCCTCTGTAATCCGTTTGGTGAACACCGTCGACTCCACCGTCAAAAGGAATTTCTGATTATTTTCATTTAATTTGTTTGAGGACCTTCTCATGTTGATCATACTGATTTCTTGCACTCTGTAGATTTAAGAAAATTTAATTGTTTTGCTATTTCCTTTAAGAAAATATTGTACTACTCCATTTGAGGGTAAGCGGGTGCATGTTCTAGACTAGAGTTCCACGGTATACTCTTATTACCTAGCGAAAGAAATTGGACAATGAATAAATGAGGCTTGGCTGAACGCAATTTTTTTTTTTTATGAAAAATGATTGAGTGACATTATTTAATCTAAATGAGAATAACAATATATTTTGGACCACAAAAAATCAAATAAAAGATAATTATAAATTGTTATGGCATTCACTCCTTTAAGAATTTATGACTTGCAACAAAACTGTTTTTTTCGCAGTAATCCGAAAACTATTATGTTAGCAAAGCCTTTTTTTTTTCTGCCCTTGCATCGGTCTTTTTGGCTCTTTAGACCTCACGCCTGCGTTTTGCCTTTGACTCTGTGTTGTGTGACTCACGAGGGAAAGTCAACGCATATCAAGTTTTGGAGTGTGATCAATTTGTAACTCATAAAATTTAGCGTGATCAATCGTAGCATTTGTAACTTTGCATCTGAGGGTCAAGGCTAAGGTCACATGGTCTTTTCTCTTCTCTTCACGTCTGATGATTTGCTGAACGACTATCCGATCCGTTGGATGTGAGGCCAAGGCAGAATTCGAGTGAATCTTATGTATTAAGGTTCTAATCATTTCATAGAAAATATGGTGTTTCTGAAATATGTTTTCTAGAGACAATTTTCCAGGAAAATGATAACATTTTCCGATGTTCAACTAAAACTTGAAAATAAACTGGAAAATATTTTTCGATTTTTGACCGAAACTTGAAAAAGAACTGGACAGTTTTGTTCCGCCTATTGACATGGAAAATTCGATTTGATTTTCCTCCCTTTAACTATTTTTTATTTTTTATTTTCTTTTATAAATTGATTTTTTAAAATTTTTATTTTTCTTTCTACATTTTTCATTTCCTCCTCCTCCTTCAGTTGATTGTCAGCTAGCCAGTGATCGACCAATGAGCTCACGAGCCTAGAAAAGGCTTGCCGATTTGGCAAGGCCTCAGGCTAGCTAGCTCAAGGCTCACTTGTGGTTGGTCGTTGGCCGTCATCGTGGCTAGCGGTCAGTTGAGAATGAAGGAAGAAAAAGAAAGAAAAAAAAATGAAAAACAGAAAATAAAAAATTTAAAAATTCAAATTTGTAAAAGGAAATAAGAGAAAAAAGAGGGGGCTCAAGTGCGAGATAAGAGAGTGAGTGAAGAAAATGTTTTCCCTTTCTTGAAAAATGGAAAACATTTTTCCTTATTTTAATTTACTTTTTTTCATTGGTGGAAAATATATTTCCCGATTAATTCATTTTTTGTGAAACGAACATTAAAAATCTGAAAAACAGTTTCCTAGAAGTTTTTCTATTTTTTCTTTTAGTGAAAGGAACAGAGCCTAAGATTGCCATACCATTTTCCGCTGTAAATTTACCTTGGCTTCCCCTTCCCCTTCCCCTTCCAGCGGCGCATTGGATGACTGTTAGATGGGTTTTCTTTTCTCATGGCTGCCTTTTAGGACGACCACAAATCACTGTTGTTTTGTTTTTAGGTTAGGAAGAATGGATGCAAAGACCGGATCTGAAGCGTTTGAAGAGAAAGATGGAGTGGGGCTGCCGAGTTGCCGAGGAGACATATATATATGGCGATGCATTTGGCGAAGTATCAAGACTCTCCCAGATCATTATTATGAGGATCAATTTCTGAGAGAGAGAGAGAAGGTTTCCCTGGTACTCTCTCCATTAACTAAGGGACGGAACTGGACAGCCGGGGGCAGATGTACGACAGGTAGCAATCATAGGCTTGATGCGCAAACTAACTTTTCTCTGCATCAGATCCAAACCCACGAACAATATCAAGAGAGGGTCTCTCTCTCTCTCTCTCTCTCTCTCTCTCTCCTCCCCACAGACAAAAACTAACGAACTGAGAGACTCGCGCGACTTCATTTTCTTCTCCGACCGACGGCGAGCTGCGCCAGATCTGAGTTCACCAGAGGGTGGGCTGTTGCTCGCGGTGGTAGGTAGGACCTGACCATCGTGAGCCCCTTTGTCTTCGTGGGAAGAGGGCACGATGGCAGGGGTGCGATGGGGAAGTAGGCACGGGGGCGAGTGGTCGAGGTGGAGGGGAGAGAGAATTGAGGTTTTCCGGGTTCGGGATTTAGGTAACTTTGAGGAAATTTCACAAGAAATGAGGGCATTCTGGTAATTTCTTCTAATGGTTCTTTTTTAGTATTTGAGTTAATACCATAAAAAGTCTCATACTCATACAAATTTACTCAAAAGTAATTTTTTTACTATAAAACCAACCAAAAAAACTGAACTAGTACATTTGTGATTAATTTACCTTCCATTAGTTTCAATTAAATTAGATTAATATCACGAAAAATCATAAACTGAAAATCCCAAACTGATTTATCCGTCAACTGTTATATATCATCAATCTCAGTAATTTGACCGTAAAATTTAATATAAACTAAGGAAGATAAAAAATTATCTTAGATGTATCACTTTGACATTTTTGGTGATAAAAAAATTAATTTGTAATAAATTTATTGCAATTTCCAGTTTTGGGTTTTCGTAATATTAACCCTTAGTATTTTTATCTCTCTTGTTGAATTTTGCCAAGAAAAGGTCATAAGATGTGGGACCCCATAGAGTATTTTTGTCATTCCATTGTTCCCGGGTATTGCTGAGCCAAAAAGGGTGTGGTTATGGCTGAAGTTCATACGCTTTGATTAGTCACATAAAAGTATGACACTAGCTTGGACAACCCTCGCCCCACGCCTATACAACTTCTTCTTCTTCTTCTTCTTCTTCTTCTTCTTCTTCTTCTTCTTTTTTAAGTTTTAAATTAAATTAAATAGATATTTATACTAAAATTCAAATAAGTGGCAAAATGATGTCGTTTTGGCTCTTCTTTGTTGACTCAGCTCTCCAGCGAGTGACGTAGGCAAGTTGTATTATTAAAAAAATGCCAAGTAAAATTTCCAGCACCCTTTGCTGGAGTTAGCATTTAAACGTCCCATTTTTTAAAAAAGTGACACTTATGCATACATTTAGTAACTTTTGGCACTTATGCTAGTGCCAAAACTTGGCACGGGAGATATTAAAGTGTCAAAAGTTCATAGACATATACTTAAATGCCAAAATTGGAGCAAGATGGTTCAAATAACTACCAATGGCGAAATGTTTTTTTTTTTTACCACTAACCATAACTTTCCAACACGTTAAGGTTAACGACTCTTGTGCGAATTATCGATCTTAATTTGAGTGAGTTCCCTTTTTTTTTGGATTAGGGTACCATCTAATTATAGATTACTAACTTTTATCTGAGCAAACTCTAATTATAGAAAAAACAAATTCTATAAAATCTCTCTCTCTCTCTCTCTCTCTCTCTCTCTCACATGCACACACTCAGATTCTTCATATGCTCCGAGCGCGAAAGTGCTAAGAAGACAAGCCTCATACCATCTAGAGAATTGTTTTACGTAAGGAACCTATTTTAAGAGAGTCACTGTCGAACTCCTGCCATGGAAGCGGAGCACCTGAAACAGTGCAGACTAGCATGACCAAGATTCTTAGGAGCAGCATTTAATTTGCCACGTCCATTAAGCAGCACAAAAACACTAAACAGCAAAGACAGGTCTTACCTGTAAATCGAAATTACATTTAGATGAGAGAGCTTTTGCAGAATCTGCCAGAAAACAACAGCTTTCAAAGTCCTTCCACAATTCAGTCTTATAAGTATTCGACTGATTTCCTGAAATTAATATCATAATAGTTGAACAATAAAGTTAGATTATACCAGAATGGGATGACATGCTTTGGATTTTTGACATTTTAGGAAGAAGAAAGGTGTTGACATCGCCCCTGATAATTTTAAAGTATAATTCAATTTCTCAGTGAAGACAGAGAAGATATGTAAATAATTGTTAAAGAGATGATATTCACCTGTCAACAGAATTGGCTAAGATTGTAAACCATTGTCTATTCCAACCTCCAAACAAATGTCACTCAAAACTTCCTCTTCGACTTGTTCAAGCACACTAAATCTAGGGAACAAATTTTACAGAACACTAACAAAAAATACAATTACCATTTCAAGCCTTTATCTCTAAAGCCTTTTTCAAATGGCATACATGGAACTACCAACCATGAATTGAGGAACATTAGTTATGAATTCCTTTGGGATTAGTATATTAGAAGTGCCATAACTTTCGCTTGAGTACCACAAATTTGAAAAATCAATCATCTAAGTGCTATCGATGATCTGTCTTGTTAGAACATCTGATATAGAGTCTATCATCCTTCAAGATATTACCGGCACTAACATGGACAATTAATAAAAAAAAATTAAACTAAAAAAATCCACATCAAAATGGAAAATTAATTAAAAAAATCCACACTCAAATGATCGATTTAACTTTGATGTGGCATTTAAGTGAGTGAAGGAAAAAAAGTTATGGCACTCACTTTTGTAAGTGCTAGTATGAACACCTAGAGGGGGTGAATAGGTGTGAAAATAATTTTTGCAAAGAACAGTGAAAATATTTTACTTTTGAAACTGAATCTAAAGAACAATAGATTTTGAACAAGTTCATACTTTAGCGGTTAAATAGAATTGCAAACAAAATAAAGGAGTTTAGAGAAGAGAATAAGAACACAAAATTTATAGTGGTTCAGCATAGATCAAGCCTACGTTCACTCTCCCATGCTAACAACCCTCTGGCTAGTTTCCACTGTGAATCAAAAGAGAATTTATCATCTTGCACAGTGAAGAGTCTTTATTGCTTTCTCACAAAGTCATACTATAAGTCTCTCTCTTCTGAGTACAACTTTGAGCTTAGTATAAGAAGTAACAATAGAATGGGAAGCTTCAAACTTTGGAATTTCTCTTTCAAGCACTCTATCGAACAACTGGAGAGTCCTCCTTAAATACTCCTTCATGCCTTCTTGACCGTTGGCACTTTCCAAAGAAATTCTTCCAATCAACCCGTTGGATAGAATCAATCAAGGAGATCACAAGCTGCTTGAAGATTGTGATGAAAGCCTGTCAATCATGTTCGCCCATACAATCAGGATCTTGGTTTCCATAAGTAGATTCTTTCCAAATTTACTTGCCTTCCAAAAAGATTTGATGTCTCTAAATTGATTTTAATAAAGATAATCAATCTTGTAGGTGTGATTTCCATCCAGAAGGCCATATATAACCTCTACGAACCAAACCCTTGAAAAAAGACAGATAATCTCTTATCTAGATAAGTCTTCATACTTCACTTGTGTTCAGGAATTTGTTAGAGTGAGCAAACTTTGACACAAAGTCTGTAAGTCTTTAAACTTTGACACAGAAGTTTGGAATTCCTCAAAATAGACTTTGGATAAGTTTTGCTAACTTCAAAACATCAAAAGAGTTTTTTCCAACAATAGCTCTGTATGAAAGTTATGACACTCATATTGTCTTTATCTCAAGCATTTTTATTTATAAGTGGAAAGGTTGGGAATGGCCAATGAAAGTAGTTATCCCTCTTAGCTGTACCATAATGGTCCCACATAGACAAATGCCTTACATTAAATAATTCTTATAAGACATATTAATAGAAGTGGGTAATATATATATATATATATATATATATATATATATATATATATAATTAGGCACTTCTCATGATGAGGCCCATTGCATATAAAAGCCAAAATATTTTAAATATAATTTTCAATAAAGATCAACATTAAAATATCATCAAAACAATTATTATGTACCAACACATAAGTAGTGATAATCATAAATTACCTCCTTTGCTTTGCTTCTCCTTTCTCCCAACCCCTGTACGGCCTTTGATTGTAGAAACCTATCATACCCACTTCTTATTTTACTTGCATCAACTCAAGTATAAATAAATAGGTTAGGTTCAACAATTAATTGATCAATTACGTGAAAATGATAATTGCATGAAGGAATCACTCAACAATGGTAGTGCCAATTTGGTTGGAGATCTTCGTCCCAATTCTGAAGATTCCGATTCAATTTCTCCTAATTGAGCTTCCATACTTTCATCTGTTATCAACTTCTCCAATTCCGACGCCCCTTATTACCTTAAATTGTGACATTCTAAGACGTTACTCAATCCGTGTTGTTATATCGTTGCTTTCTTTTATCGTGCGAAAGCAAAAACTAACATTTACAAATATTCTTTTAATCGATTAGAGCCTCACAATTATCATAAACATTCTTCTGCTTCTTTTATTTATATCACATTAAGTTCACAACTTCTTTACATTTCGAGCAAAAGACAGAAGTCCAATTATGGGTAAAGAGACCTATCTCTAGACTATACTATACTCTCAAAAGTCTACCTATATAAATGTTTCAGATTGAGTCACAGGTTGATAACTTCTCCTTCTGTTGCGTCTCCAACGTTCAGATCAAAGGTACTCAACGAACCAACTAACTCTCGATTAAGATTCCGGTACCAAGCAACGTATCGAAGAGGAACCCACTCTGCGAAGCCTCCTATATCAACTTATATCGTAAAACTGCACTTGGTATATATTATTTCAGATTCTGATTCAAGCACACTTTCATAAAATTTTCATTATACATAGCGACTCCATAGTGCAAGGGTTGAGGGGTGCCCATCCTACATGTTTGAAAAATAAAAAGGGATGAGCTGAACCCTAGTAAATAAAATCTTTAGTTTTAAGTTAGAAACATAATTTTACCACTCACCTAATAAATACAAAAATGAATGCACAACCATCAGATAAGTATGATACAAACGTAAACAGTCTTTACCTTTCATTTTCATCTATTACAAAAATTATAAACCAATAGAACTTCCATCCAAACTTATGCATGTGCACACCATGTTTTACACAATGATTTGGTTCTACACATACAATGCATTTTATTCATAAATGCTTCATCTTCTCGAACACTCCCGAGGCAACCCGACACGTGAGCTATCTCAACTCCGAGGCATCCTGCAAACTTCCATCACAGGGCATCCTCACTATAGGGGCATCTTGACTCCCGAGGCATCCTGAAATACTCCACGGGGCATCCCAACACACAGGACACCCCGCAAACTTCCACCATGGTGTATTGTCACTCACCGCTATAGGGGTAACAGATTCACATTAATCTCATTTATACCATGATATATGTATACTCATAAGTGTAACACACATATTTCAACTCAATTTAATGCATTAACAAAATAACCGCATATCTAATAACATGTAATCATATTCTAGCTGTCAAAGTATGCATATTTAATGAGTGCATTATGAGTTTGAACATTGGGAAGGTTCTAGGCATCAACAATCGAGTAAATCAAATGGTATGTTCAGAGTTTGGACGAACAAGTACATTCTGGTCGTAAAATCTGGACAATTAAAATGGTAAATCTTGGCTTGATAAAAGCTTATAGAACAAAAGAATAGGTTCAACAATGAACAAACTTACAAATGAATAGATTTAGAGATGAATGGAATCAACAGATGAACGAATTAAATGAGAATTAGATTCATATTTAGTAAAATCTATATGTACCAATAAAGAGACTTATGAATGAACATATTCACAAGTTGGTAGATTCAGTAAGGGAACATACTCATCGATGAATAAAATCAAGTCGATTCACAAATGAATAGATTCTGTCTTAAGAAATTTCAGCATAAACAAGTGAAACAAACATATTCTGACCGGCAGAATTCCAGCAGAAAGAAGTAAAACGAACATGCAATAGATTATCGAGACAAAGATGGCACAATCGCCAAAGTCTGACTATCCAGAATGAGGCAGAAAGAGACGGAATGAACATGCAATGGATTATCAAGACAAACAACATAATGATTAGATTCTAACTACCTAGAATGAGGCAGAACGAAGCAGAACAATATGAAATAAGTCATCAAGATAGAGATGAAATGATCGCCAGAGTCTAACTACCCAAATGAGGCAGAGGAAAAAAAGAATATGCAGTGGATTATCAAGACAAATACAGTATAATGACTAGGTTCTAACTACCTAGACTGAGGCAGAAAGAAGCAGAACAAACATGCAATTGATTATTAAGATAAACATAGCAAAATGAGTATGTTCTGACTACCCAAACTCATACAAAACGAATTAGAAGGAATCGAAGCGAAGTAGAACGAACTTGCAATAAATTATCAAACCACTTAACAACCACCACACTCTCATCAAGACTTCACTTTCACCAACCAACTAAGATAGAAGTAACTAAGTAGATTTAAACTAACTTAACAATAGGAATTTCACTTACCTTGAATGAACACAAACCGCAAATCACTAATTGCCTTCACTACCTTAGTCACTCTTGAATATGATGCTTTGTTCTCCAAATTCTTGAATTGAAAAGCAAAACTAACACGTGCAGCTTCTGTTAGGGTTTTTCGAAGGAACGAAAAATGGGTCTTTGGCAAACAAAAATGAGTTTTGTTCAAATTAATTAAGATAGTCTGATTTCTTGCAATGCTAGGTGTACTTAGTCTGATTTCTTGCAATGCTAGGTGTACTTTTGCATGTAAATCTTTAGCTTAATGTGGCAATGATGCAAAGCAAGGCCCTTACACATGGCCAAGGGGAATGCATGAAGAAAATGAGTCATCTTGCAATATTACATACTTAGTTTATGTATAAAGAATTTAATCACAAAATATTTTGTTTTAAGAACACATGGCCATGGGGATAAGTACACTAGAAGTACCAAAAGTTGTGTATGGCGCTCACTTTAACGCCAAAAGTTTTTTCAAGCTCACTTAAATGCTAAATCGGAGGAAAAATGATCACTTTAGTGTCAACGGCGAAAAATTCTGACCAAACTAATTACATATCATTTATAATTAAAATTATAATATGACTTGGCAAATTTTTTAAAAAATCCAGTCCACGTGGCATGCTTGGCATTGAAGTAATTATTTTTTAACAACGATTGATATTAAAGTGATCACTTTAAATAAAATTTGGCACTCAAATGATCACTTTTGATAAAATTTGGCAATTAAAAGTTGTTACAACTTTTGAACGAAGTCGTTTAGGGGTTATGTGCTGACTAGAAATGCCGGCGAACCACATAGGATTGAGAAATTAATAAAATATAGCCATGTCAGATTTCCAGCAATCTGGACCGGAGTTGACACTTAAATGATCGTTTTTTTTTTAAAGTAGCACTTAAGTGATCAGGAAAAAAATTTTGGCACTAAAATGAGTGCCGTACACAACTTTTGGCACTTCTAGTGTACTTCCCCCCTTGGCCATGTAAACCTTTGTTCAATGACATGTGGCACTTCTAATTCTAACTACTAAATTTTACAATGAAAAATGCAGCAAGCAGAACGTACTCCTTCTTCTAGCACTATTAACACAAATTATTCAATAATATTATTATCAATTAACTAAAACTTATGCGATTAATAACAACCATTATTTAGTAAGATTATAGTAATTTAATTAATATCATTCTATTATTAACACACACATAATTTGATTTACATGTCGAATCCAAAACGACTTACGTTCACAAAAATTCCCAGCCACATCCCACGTAATCTACGAATTTGATTAAAGTCTCCGTGTACTTGTTTGAATATTAAGGCAAATAGCACTTAACTCAAAATCTAAGTATCATTATCATAACACGAATTTCCGAGTACATAATTATAAATACAGAAATTATGGATGTCACATAAATTGATTACAAGATCTCTTGTAGGTCATGGATTTAAGATTATTTCTTACCTTTTTTTCTTCGTTTTCTTTGGAAATACTAATGCATTTAGAATCGACAAAAAAAAGAAAAATGTATTTGCCAATGGTTTGATTGGATTGTCTTATAATGCAATTACAATTGTCATAATTTTCTTGTCAACAACTAACTATTCTAGTTAATTAGCCTTACTTTTCAGCTTTGTAAATATAGTCCTAAACTTTTGGGCAATATTTTAATGTAGTCTTTCCTGCATCAAAAATTGCTAACGTCGTTTCTAGTCATCGTTGGCTATCCTAAGTGGCATATTGATATAGGTAATTTGTTGATTTCCACATTGCAGTTTGCAATGGCAATTGATAGGAGAGATTATATTTAAATATAGCGCACATGTGTAGAACTATTTTGACAAAATTGAAAAGTTAAAATTGAATCGACATCCATACAATAGGTTTAGGACTAAAATGATAATTTTCCTAAATATTTAAATAATCACCCTTTCAATGGACCTATGTATGAGCATTTTTAGGACAAGTACACTAGCGGTGCCATAACTTTTATATAGCGCTCACTTAAGTATCACAAATTTGAAAAATCGAACACTTTAGAGTCATTGACGTTCACCTTACTGAAAAATTCAATGTGGACGTCAGTCGTCTTATATGGCATGACCGGCGTTGAGGTGGATAATTAATAAAAAATTCAAAAATATAAAAAAAAATCCACTTTGAATGGGTAATTAATAAAAAAAATCCACATAGGATGATTTGTTAGAAATGGCATTCAAATGATTGATTTTACTCTGATGTGATACTTAAGTAAGCGGAAAAAAAGTTAAGATACTTAAGTGAGTGTCGTAAGAAAGTTATAGTACTTCTATTGTACTTATCTCAAATTCTTTAAGCTCTCATTTGGGAAAAAACCTAGGTCTGTAATTCTATTTGCTAACATGCTAACTACAAAGTCACTTTGTCATCTCATGGCCAGTTGATCAACTTAAAATCATTTGGACTTGTAATTACTTAATCAGCTCAAACTTTCTATAATCTTGAAAAGTAATGGAGAAACACCACTACAATCACTGAGATCCACCTTTCCCACAAAAGTCCAACTCCTATGTAACTTGAATAGTAAATGGCCCATCTACATATTCAAACCCGTACTATGTAGAAGAGATCAAACATTCTCCTCGATTGACTAATAACATCAATATTCATCTAAATGGCCAATTGAGTTCTCAACCTTTTACAATTGTGCCAGTTCTATCCTTCTGGCCAAAATTGGCCGGCTGGCGTTGATGTGGCCATCGGCCGACATCGACGACAATATTTTTAAATAATATTTTATTTTTAAAAATATTTAATTAATTTTTTAATATTTTTTACCATTTTTTTCTCTCTCTTTTTTTTTTTTTGTCTTCTCCCTTCTCCTTCCTCATCCCTCTTCCTTTGGCTTTGGCAACCAGCCAGAGGAGAGGGCTGGTCTATCACGACCCCAACTCCATCTCCAGGGTCACGAGCGATAGGGGTTATTTTTGTGACGTCCCAGGCGCATCGCCATCCTATTCCTTTTTATCTTCTAGGTAAGCACATATGGAAGCATTACAAACAACACCAAAACAACAACTGACAGCCATGAAAATAATCATTTACAAACATACAATTACATCAATTACATTTACAAGCCTTTTTTTTTATCACGACCATTACATTTACAACCACTACATCTTTTATGCTCAAAAGGTTGCAGTAAACCTTAACTCATGTATCAAGATTGCAACTCCTTCATGCCTACAATTATGAAAAACAACGGGGTGAGTCATGGACTCAGTAGGTAAAAACCCTTAATTCTCTACTAAGAGGACATCTCATCATTAAAATCTAATAAGCACAATACTTGCAATGCAATGTTGATGGCAAATCATTAGCAAACTTATTGCTATCCTCAACTACATGCAAATGTACATTACCGCATACTTCAATGCATGCTTACTTTTAGCATATCAATGAACACATCAACATATAATGCTTATGCATATATCGGCACTCATGCAAATTCATTTACCATCATCCTAGCTCAACCAAGCCCTCTCAGCTCAATTGAGGCATCTAGCTTCAAGCTAGGCATCCTAGCTCAACCAAGGCATCCCGACTCAATCGAGACATCCTAGTGCTAGCTCACCAAGGCATCTGAGCTCAACCCAAACATCCAGGCTCAACCAGGACTTCTCGTTCAACGAACAAGGCGTCGTTGCCAATGCCATGTGGTGACGGGCGCTTTTTCCTCTTTAGGTGCATCATATACATGCATCATGCAAGCCGGTTCTTCATCTTTCATCTTAGCAAATGCATATAAGACCCGATGGGGAGCTCATTCAAGTGAGTGTGCCATGACCATCAACATCATAATTATAAAATATTCCGGGAATGATTGGCTTGAACCTCATGCCTAGGTTGATTTCCGCACCCAGCAAGACTTAGAATCAGTACACTTCAATACCGATCTAAGCCTCGCAGCTTAGACCATCACGACTTGACATCGATTCCAATCTGAATGAACCTCAACCTCATCTTGGGGCATGAACACACTCAAGTATGCAAGCATGAGCAAACCATACAAAAGAATATTACAACATATACACAACTTATATAGGTGAGCACACCACTAAACTCAACGACGTAGGCTATCGCCCTAGCCAAGAGTTAGAGATTCTACTTAGTTTTGATAAACCTCGATAAACTATACCATCGTGACTTGACATCGATTCCAAGCTGAATGAACCTCGACCTCGTCTCAGGGCGTGAACACACTCAAGTATGCAAGCATGAGCAAACCATACAAAAGAATATTACAACATACACGCAACTTATACAGGTGAGGACACCACTAAACTCAATGACGTAGGCTATCTCCCTAGCCAAGAGTTAGAGATTCTACTTACTTTTGATGAACCTCGATAAACTATAGGTGGTTTTACCAATAGATGGTCATCTTGTGAGGTGGTGGGTGAACAAGGCTAAGAGAGAGAGAGAGAGAGAGAGAGAGAGGACATGCAAGAAAGGAGGAGGAAGAGAAGTAAGCCAAAGGTCAGAGAGAATGGAAAGGATGGTTCCCTATTTATAAGCCAAGCTTCATTTAATGGCCCTAACAAATTGTCTACTAAGCTTTCTTGGAGTGGCACAGCAAGTTTGACGGTGTGACACCCTAAGGTTCTAAGGGAATGATTAAGGGTTTTTGTGTCTTCTTCTTCTTATTGTGTCACCTATACCCATGAGTCATCTTTTAATGATGACTTTGCCTGGCTTTCTCTCCAAGTAAAATCTTGGCATAATGATTATTAAATCTATCCTTACCACTTAAGATGGCGAGTCACCTTTTTCATTTAATGCTCAAGATATGGTCATCATGAGACTTGGATTTTAGGCATATGTTGTAACATCCTGAAATTCGAGCCCTCTGAAGGATGAATGAGTGTGAATTTCGCCAATACATTATTGGTTGATCTCACTCGGAATTGATCACTCCTAAGATACTGACCTTGAGGGGAAAGACTAATGAGGACATAACTCTTACGACTAAAGAACTTGACCTGGGAAAATGACTTGACCATGAAGACGATCCTATAGATAGGTAGGCCGATTTCAAGGACGACTAGAAGTTGATTCGGGGACAGAACATAATGGAACGACTGGTGATTCCATTTATTGTTATCGAGCCCACGGGCGACCCTAGGTCAATCCTTGGTAATCGTGTGAAAGGGCTAGTAGTAACACTTAAAGGGGGATGAATAGGTGTGAGGACAATTTTTCGCGAAGTAAATTAAAACGTTTACTTTTGGAATTAAATCTTAGCAGACTTAAGCAAGTTTAGACTTAGTAGTTAAATATGACTATGAACAATTAAAAGAGTTTAGGGAAGAGAATGAAAACATGGATTTTATAGTGGTTCGGCTTAGATCAAGCCTATGTCCACTCTCCCACGTTGACAGCCTACTGGCTGGATTTCACTAAGAAACAAAAGAGATTTTACAACCTTGTATCTCGACTTCAAGTTGTAGAGTCGCTTCTACTTTCTCACGAAGTCTCACAATAAAATGATCTCTCTTTTGAATACAAATTTGTCCTTAGTGAGTGAAATAGCAAGGAACAAGGAATCTTTAGACTTTGGAATTTTTCTCTTTCACGCACACTCACTTATCGAACAACTAAAGGGTCCGCCTTAAATACTCCTTCATGCCTTCACGACTGTTGGCACTTTCCAAAATAATTCTTCCAATCTACCCGTTGGAAAGAATCAATTGAGGGGATCTTGAGTCGTTTGATGATTGTGATGAAAGCCCATCAATCTTATTCGTCCATACAATCAAGATCTTGGTTTCTATTAGTAGAACTTTCCAAGTTTACTCGTCTTTCAAGAAGATTTGATTATCGAGATTGAATCCGATAAAGATAATCAATCATACGGGTGTTGTATCCAGCCATAAAGTCATCCATAAGCCATATCGATCAATTCCTTGAAGAAATAAAGATGATCTCGTATTTGGATAAGTCTTCATTCTTCAGTCTAGAAACTAGTTAGTGGGCAGACTTTGAACCTAAAGTCTAGCAGTCCTCAGACTTTAACACTAAAGTTTGAAAGTCATCAAAATAGACTTTGGCTAAGTTTTGTCAACGTCAAAACTGTAAGGGAGTTTTCTCCCACAATCTCCCTATTTTTTATGGTGACAAAACTTTCCTACAGATTTAAAAACTTTTGACCTGCAAAACAACTTTTAGGTAATACATGATATCTTATAAAAATAAGTAGATTAGGATTTGGATATCAAAGAAACATGTTAGTCTTAAAAAAGATAAGACATATTACAATCCAACCACAATCAGTATCACCAACATAAGTTGCTGCAAGCATTCAGCCAATCCAAAAGTTCAATCATCTAAACAAAATAGTGCCAAAACAAAGTTAAAAAGTCAAATCTCAAATCTGTACCATTCTCCCCCTTTTTGTCAGTAGCAAAAAGTGAAGAACTCCAAAAGATAAATAAAAGTGAAATGAAATCAGGGTTGTTTGGGGATGCGAATGAGTTGGAAATCCCCCATCGACTTGATTGTCTCCTCTAACTGTCTCAAACTCTCCTTCACCTATCCAACTTCTTCGGCCTTTACATTCTCTTTAACCTTGTCTTGAAGAGCTTGAACGTGGTGGTTAAGAGTATGTACCTTCTCGTGTAGAGATGCTAAAGTAGACTTTAAAACTAAGTGGAGTCGTCGAATCTGAAAATCCATCCCATACTGCTATGCTTTCAAATCCAAGAGGATCTCTAGCAGTCTTTGAAATTATGCTACTTGTTCAGTTGGTGCATTGGCTTGATCAAGTTGAAATGTTGGATTGTTGAGAGTTGAGGGGATTCCTTCTTGTCCATCACCATGAGAAGGTTCCTCAAGATCAGGAAGATTATAGGCATGGATATCCTTTAAAGCGGTTGGAGATCTACTATAAACATCACCTATAAAAGGATGAGAAGAAGTACTAGTTTTCTCGCCAACTCCCCCTGTCTCTGTGACTTGGGGTGAAGAAAAAGGTTCTTCTTCTTGGTCTTTCTCCTTTTCAGCACTGAAGTAATGTTCTATAACAGTTTGAGCTTCGATCTCTCCACTTCTTGTCTTCTCCGAAACTGCGGATAAGGAAATTGCAAGCGTAGGTTCAAAAGAGTCATGTTGACCCCTTCTTCTCCTAAGTTTCTTTCTTCTTCCTCTCCTTCTCTTCCTTCTTCTTCTTCTTCTTCTTCTATTCTTTCCTCTTCTTCTCTTCCTTCTTCCTCTGCTTCCTCTCTTGCTTCTTCTCTTTCTTCCCTTCTTTCTTCTTCATCCCGAGGTTGCTCAAAACTCACAAAACTCCTAATATTTTTCAAGGAAAATGCAAATAGAGTTATATCGTCCTCATCCTCTTCATCTTGCAAGATAAGGGCTCTTCTCTTTGTTAGAGAAAACTCCTGAACTATTTTGAAGCTGACAAAACCTTTTCAAAAGTCTAGTCTGACGACTTGCAGACTTAAATGTTATAGTCTGAAGATCTTAAGACTCTTTTGTCCAAGTCTGAGGACCCCAAAGTCTAACCTCACTGACAGATTTCAGATTGACGAGAGAAGACTTATCAAGATGCAAGTTTATCTTCTAGGATTTGGTTCGTACGGTTTGCAGACGATCTTACTGCTGGAGATAGGATTTTGTGATCAATTATTCTTATTGGAATAAATTCGAATAATCAGATCTATTGAAAGACGAAGTATACTTGGAAGGTTTTACTTATGAAAACCTAGATCCTGATTGTATGGGCGAGTAGAATTGGTGGGCTATCATCACATTCCTTAAATGACTCAAGATCTCCTTGAATGATTCTGTCCAACAAGTAAATTGGAAGAACTCCTTTGGAATGTGCCAACGGTTGTAGAGGTATGAAGAAGTATATAAGGAAGACGATCAAGTTATTCGAGTGTGTGCGTGAAAGAAAAATTCCAAAGTCTGAAGTTATTAGTTCTTCGCTATATCAATCATTGAGCTTATTTTGTACTCAAAAGAAAGATCAAACACTTCTGAGACCTTGAGGAAGTGTAGTAAAGTTTCTACACTATGGAATTAAGGATGTGATACTATAAAACTTCTTTTGATTCATAGTGAAATCCAGCCGGTGGGTTGTTAGTACGAGAGAGTGGACGTAGGCTTGACCTAAGCCGAACCACTATAAACTTTGTATTCTATTCTCTTTCCCTTAACTCCTTATTCTAATTCGTAGCATTATATAATTGCTTATAGTAGTTTATATCTTCAACTGATTATATTCTAAAGACGAGCTGATCTGTTAATGTCTGGTGAAAATTTCTTTTAACACCTATTCACCCCCCTCTAGGTGTTCTTACTAGCTCTATCACTCTTCTTTGTTGGTTCAGTCATAGGCTCCTTACCTTACCTTTCCTTTTTTTTTTTTTTTTTGCAGCAGAGTCTTGTTTTGTTATGCTCGGGGACTTCTCCTTAAAGCGCTCCAGGGCTTGTTTTCAGTTCCTTGAGCCTCATTTTTGAAACCATCTTCAATCCTATAACCATAAGAGTAATGGTTCGAACACAAATAGATGCTGAAAGCCGAATGTAAAAGTGGCTAAACAATTTGGTAACCAGCGCTAAGTAAGGAAGTTGTCCTCTATCCTTCACCATTGACCTATACATGTGCATTAGGATTGTGTGGGGCAGTAAGAACTTCATCCGATTACTGATGGCGAACATCAATTTAGCTTCAAAACGAGAAACATCGGTCTTGGAAGTTGACTTGGGTCGGATGCAATTGATACGATCTTGTGTAGCAAAATGTTAGAGGCAATCATTCTTTAATAGGTAATGCCACCCTCAAAAGATTTGTCCTTCATAAGAAAACTTGTCGCATGACCAACGGTCACATTTATTGGTTGGAAACTCTCTCTTTCCACACCAATAAGATCCGCCAGTGTGTCTGCATCCACCATGAACTCTTTATTCCTCACAGTAAAATGAAATATATTTACATCAAGAAATGACAAATTCGAATAGAAATATGTAGTAAGTTATGGATAGGTGACATATGTTTCAGAGCAAAAACTTTCAAGTTTAAGGAGAGCAAACTTATCCCTCAGATTCACCTTTATCGATTCTAAAAAATCAAAGTCCACTATTCAAGGGTTCATCACCCCTTTTTTTAGCAATTTCGAGAAAGTCTTTTTGTGATCCTTGGAAAGAAACAAACTTGTGCTCTCAACACGCACATTAGCAGCAACATCCATCCTAGGCTGAAAGTTCGCATACAATCTCTCATCATCATCCTTCACCTCTGGCTGATTAAAAGGACTAAAACAACAATCAACTAGAAAATTAACAAAAGTCCTATCTGCCATTCCTTCAAGCGCTATGCCTAATCTTTCTATTGATCGCAAAAACATAGTCTCATTCTTGTAACCTCTTTCTTTCAAAAACTCGTCAATAAAGGTCATTGCACTACCACATTGCTTCAACTGATTGTAGAGTTTAAAAAGAAACTGAGGTTTTAACGTTCTTACTGGTTCAACGTCTTGAACGATCTCTTCTTTTGCTGGTTGGCGCAGAGGATGTTGAGTAGGACGCTATTGAGAATGTTGTTGTTGTTGTTGTTGAGGAGAATTTTCTTCATCTCTCAAGTCAAAATGAGTAGGACCCTCAGGCATGCTCCGTGGTTCCTTGCTTGCGATCTGAGCCGACTTTCTTTGGAAATACATCTTTACAGTCGAGGAGGATTTCTTGAACTCGTTTGGGTAAAAAGATGAAATCTTGTAGAACAAACTTGAGAGTAGAAAAGAGAAAGTAGAAATTTTGTATTATAGGGTTTGAGAAGAATCGTCTCGACGGTATATAAAAAAGGTAAAAAAGGGTTAACGAACCATCATATAGAAACAAACTGTCACACAAAAATTGCATTTTTCGAAAAATGAAAACTGTCAAAATTTCAAAAATTCGAAAGAGATAATTTCTAAAAATAAATAGGCAAACAACGATTTATATACCGACATACCTTTTCGAGAACTTCATACTAAAATTAAACTGCCTGCATTTAAGAAATGTTTACTTACAGAAGTAATTTCTGGACGTTCTAAGTTTGACCAACTTTGGACTTTAGCCAGTAGAAGTTATAATATTCAGTCTGATGCGAATAAACTCAAATAGACTTTTCTCAAGTGGCATTGTAAATATGTCAGTCAACTGATTCTTCGAGTCAATGAACTGAATCATAACATTTCTATTTTGAACATGATCTATTATAAAATGATGTCGAATCTCAATATGCTTTACCCTTGAATGAAGAATTAGATTCTTCGTGAGATTGATAACACTCATGTTGTCACATTTGATCTCGGTGTACGATTCTTTGATTCCAAAGTCTCTTAGCTATTGCCTTATCCACAAGATTTGAGAACAACAACTCCCAAGAATCAGATACTCTGCTTCTGCTATTGATAGAGCTACGGTACTCTCCTTCCTTGAGAACCAGGACACCAGCTTGTTGCCCAACAGTTGACAAGTACCAAAAGTACTCTTTCTATCAACTTCAAAACCTGCTAAATTTGCGTTTGAATATCCAATGAGAGTAAAGTCTCATTCTTTAGGATACCACAGACCTAACTTTGGAGTAGTTGCAACATATTTGATTATGCGTTTTGTAGCACTTAATGTTAGGTCTAGATGCAATAAGGTAAAGAAGTGAACCGATAACACTCCTGTAAAGCTTCTGGTCAACGTTCTTTCCTCCATCTTTGTCCAGCTTCGAAGAACTTTGTCACGCCCCAATCCTCGGGCACGCACACATCCTTCTCTGGTGGTCGATTTTAATGCGATATCCAAGGACTATGTATCGCCGACCCTTTCATTTATTAAGCACATGCGGAAGCAGTTATAATCTCCAGACAATAAATACGATAGGATAGAAAAGCAGGGCCATATTTTTCATATTGAAACTTATAACCAAACTTTTATACAAAACACAAACCATAACACTTCACAACTTTTTACTCTAAACTCTATTCACATCACAATGGAGTTCTCAAAAGAAGATGGAATCTCAATCCATTCGGGTCGTACTCAAGACCCCTCTCAGGATTATCTTCTTCGTCCAAAAATCATTCTCCTCAGGTTTTACTTCCGAGTTCTCCTTCCCAGACTTCTCCTCCTCAACTCCTCATCGGGGTCCTAAAATGTTTTCCCCAAACTGGGATGAGACTACGTCTCAGCGAGTTCTACCCTACTAAGGCCCAATTAATAAACCATTATACTATAGGATGCCTAAACACGCACAGGTCAGAAGACTTACCTTGGCCTCAGATTCCACCTGCATATTAGTACAGATCAAATAGGCACCCAAGCAATCACCTCACAGATCGAAGCATCGATCGAATCGACCTAGTCGATTGCATGCCAACAAGATCACTCACGGTCATTCTCATTCAATTAATCAATTCACAATATTGAATCAAAGCAAAGATCAATCGACTTAGTCGATTACATCTCAGTCGGACCATTTCTAGGTCATTCACTCCATCCCATAAAACCTCAAATAATACACTTAGTCACAGAGCACCATTAATTCTCTCAGGCGTCGCTTTCGCCAAGGTGACATAAGTAACAGACGGTCTACGTGCGTTCTTTAAGGCGCTGTTTTCGCACAGTGATATTCCTCATCACCGAACCACGCCCGTCATAGGTCACAAATCACTGACAGTCTACATGCGTTCTTTAACGCGCCGTTTTTGCACAGTGACGTCCTTCATCACCGAACCACGCCTGTCACAATTCATAGGCAGTCTACGTGCGTTCTTTAAGGCGCCGTTTTCGCATAGTGATATCCTTAATCACCGAACCACGCCTGCCACAAGTCATAGACAGTCTACGTGAGTTCTTAAGGCGTCGTTTTCGCACAGTGATATGCTTAATCACCGAACCACGCCTGTCTATACTTCATACTTGATCGGTCTCAGCCAATAGAGTTCTCAGTTCACTCTCATGACTCTCTCCACTTTACAGCTCGTCAAGGCATTATAAATACTAAATAGTCATACTCGGCCATCTACCAATCAATAATTCAATTTCACTCAATTTCAATCAATTTATGGTAAATCCCTAAAATATCACAATTTATTTAATTTCATACAACATAGAGCTCAAATAAATAAACGGACTATGCCATGACAATCAGCACAAGATTTTGGTCGTCGGCCATCAAAATCTTAATTTCCGAAAAATAATTAATTAATTAATTAATTTCGAAAATTAATTATAATTATTAAAAATTCAATTTAGCACAAAGTAAAGCCCAATTAAATAAATGGACTTCACCACGGTCATCAGCATAATATTCCGGTCACTAGCCATCTCCATTGAATTTTCGGAAAATAATTAATTAATTAATTTAATTCCGAAAATTAATATTTAAATACCAAAAATTCCACTTAGCCCCGAAAGCCTAATTGAAGCCCACTAAGGGTCGGGAAAAATCCCGAGACACTTCCAATAAATAGTAGACCACGTCTACTTGCTAATTACACAATCAATTTATCTAATTCGCATCACAATTGACTAATAATTGCTAATTTATTCTAATCTAACCACCTAAACCTAATTAATTAAAATTGAACCAACCTTAAGCATAATTATCCAACTAATCCGAGATTAGTGAGATTACTCACCAAATCGCGCGCAAATCAAATCAATCCAACGGGGGCGACGTGAGGAACGATTCTTCCCAAAGCACGGCTCGGGTTCGGGGCCCGGAAACGGCCCAAAACCAACCACGAGTGTGCTGGAAACCCACTCGTGAGTTTGCTGGACTGGCTGCAAAACAGAGAGAAAGAGAGAGGGGTTGGGGGCGGCAAGAGGTCGGGAGAGCGGGCGGAGCTCCGGTGAGGCCGGAAGGCGGCTCCGGCGGCCTGCTCAGCCGCTCTCAGTGGTTGAATAGAGACCGAACAGGGACTAGATCGTGCGGCAGGGACGGCAAGGGAGGGGATTTGACCAGTCAAAAACAAAAAAAAGGAGGAGAAGCCAATTTCGAATTGGCAAGGGGGGTAGGCGATAGGTGGGGTGCTCGCACGAAGGGGGAGGGGAGAGGAGAGAGAAGAGAGAGAGAGAGAGAGAGAGAGAGAGAAAAGAAATTAAATAATAATCTTATTCTTATTTTTTTTTCTTTTCTCTTTTCCTTTCCTTTTCTATTTTCTTTTTGGTCTTCAATTTTTTTCTCCGATAATTTCTTTTTTGAAATTTCGGGCTCGTCAATAATTTGATGGACGATGAGACGAGATCCTAAAAATGAATTATGACACGCTCGAATATTCGATTCCCAAAACCGAATGAAATTTCATGATTAAAATCAACCGGACGCGATTTTAGTCCAATCCAACAAATTAGGTAGCTTTTAGGGATTTTACCGCGGATACATCCCTTAACGGCTTCACCCAATAGGTTAGTTAACTCGTGAGTGATCAGCTCAGACAAAAAGGACCATAGGCACACCGACGATATGCACATTTCATTTTATCGAAACGGGGTCGAATTTCAGGATGTCACAAACTTAACATTGGTGTCTTTGTCTTTTTGCAATTCTCCAATCCAAATTTCTTGATGAGATCTTTTGCATACTTTTCTTGGTGAATGAAAAACCCTTTCTTCGATTGTTTAACTTGTAATTCAAGAAAGAAAGTTAATTCACCCATAATTCTCATCTCGAATTCATCCTGCATAGACTTAGAAAACTTCTTGCATAGATTTTCATTGGAAGATCCAAAATAATATCATTGACATAGATTTGAACTAATAAAAAGTATTTTCCTTCTTTCTTTATGAATAAAGTAGTATCTACCTTTCCATTTTCAAAATCATTTTGGATTAGAAATTTACTTAACCTTTCATACCAAACTCGAGGTGCTTGCTTTAATCCATACGAGACCTTTTTCAGTCTATAAACTGAGTCTACCTTTCTTGGATCTTCAAATCCTGGTGGTTGTTCCATATAGACTTCTTATTGGATGAATCCATTAAGGAATGCGCTTTTAACATCCATTTGGAATAACCTGAAATTTTTATAGCAAGCAAAAACAAGTAATAATTTAATTGCTTCTAACCTCGCTACTAGTGCATAGGTCTCATCATAGTCGATTCCTTCTTCTTGCTTATATCATTTGGCCACGAGTCTTGCTTTATTCCTAACTACTTTTCCTTTCTCGTCCACCCCTTCCTTGAAAACCTATTTAGTCCCGATAATAGTCTTACCTTTAGGTTTAGGAGTTAGTTCCCAAACATTGTTAATGCTGAACTGTCACGCCCCGATCCTCCGAGCGCACGAACATCCCACTCTGGTCGATACAAATGCGACTTCCCAAGACACGTCGCCGACCCATTCATTTTATTACACATGCGGAAGTAAAACAAATCCCCTGACAACATTTAACTTGGGATAGAAAAGCAGGTAATCAATCACAACCAAACAAGCTTCATTATAAACACATAGGTTTATATACAACACTAGATTGTCTACAAAATAGACAAGCTCGACAAAAAGGGAACTGTCTAATGACCAACTTGTCAGACACGTTCACCGATTCTTCAGCCTCCACCTTCCAAACTCCAAGACTTCCGGTCCTCCACGACCGTTATCTAGGGACCTAAAATATTATCCCACAACCGGGATGAGACTACGTCTCAGCGAGTCCTACCCTCTAAAACTCAATTAGGAAGAAAATACACCTCAGGGCGCTCTAGCCACACAAATAGGATAGAGGGCTTACCTCGCTTCAGTTCCTTCCTGCACATCAGTTTAATCAATAAATATTGGCAAGCACATCATCCAAACAATTCAATTACTCGGATCGATTCAGCGATCAATCGACTTAGTCAATTACATGTCATCGAAATCATCACACGGTCATTCTGACTATTCATTCTCGACTCTCAATCACGGCCTTACAGGCAAGTCTATATGTAGTGGCATTACGGCCCCACTCGACAATGTTATATGTAGTGGCATTACGGCCCCACTCGGCAATACACATGTAGTGGCATTACGGCCCCACTCAGCAATGTTATATGTAGTGGCATTACGGCCCCACTCGGCATAATTTAGATTTGATGGCTTTCTGGGTTCAACTCACAACCTCTCACGGTCATTTTCCCATCAAAAACCAACACTAATCAACTTTGGGATAAATCCCCACATAAACATACATCCAATCAATCGATACAAACTGGACCTACCAACCAATTACGGTGCCAAAAGCCAACACCGGGTATTTTCAAGTTAAATACAAAAACTTCATCAATATCACTCAATTCCACACTTTTAGAATAATTAACCATAACCATCAATCACTCAATTTCTCAATTTAAGCTTACAATTAACACAAACCGACCGCACTGCTGCGATCAGCGTGAAATTCTAATGACCGGCCATCCCGGCAAAATTTTCGAAATTATTAAATAATTAAATTTAATTCCGAAAATAAAATAATTAAATATTATATTATAATAATATAATTTAATAAAATAATATTTATAAATTCGAAATAATTAATTAATTAAAAATAATTAATTAGGGCTTAAACAAGATTACACTAATTTAATCATACAATTAGCCCTAATTAAACATCCATTAAGCTAATCATACAACTAATCTAATTTACATTAAAATAATCTAATCTAACCACCTAAACCTAATTAGACTAATCTAAACACCCCTTAAACGTCATTAACTCACTAAGCAAGAATTAGAGGATAAACTCACCGGATTAACGTTCTGGTGAGTCCACGGCGAAGGCAACGCCAAGGCGGGTGATAAACCTCAAGGCGGCGACACCAACGAAGGCCGGGAAGACACTAAAAACAGGCCTCGAAGTCTGGAACTCTTTGCTGTCTTCAGCTACTGATCTTGCTGGAGAAGAGTTGTTCAGTGGCCTGATTTGCTGGAAACGACAGAGGAGGAACAGCAGCGGCTTCAGGCGGTGTAGGCGGTGGTTCTGGCGACCCTGCTGGCTCCGACGGTGGCCAGGCGTGGCTAAACGATGGCTTGAACGAGCGGACACAAGCGAAGCAACTGCTGGACGAACTGGAGGGCGCGACGATTGCAGCTGGTTCCGATTGGCTTCCACGGGCGAGTGATGGCGATGGGGAGGTCAGACGGGTAAGAGGAAGCTTTGGGCGACTCCCAGGCGATGCTGTGGCTGTCGAACGGCGAGGTAGATGGCTAGAGGACGCGGGACGAAGGCGGAGCAGCAGCTGGACTCGCGGCTGCACGGGACTGGACGTGGCGGGCGAGCTAGCTGCTCCGGTGGACTTGCGGGGCTTCGGACGGCTGTTGGACGATCTCCACTAGTTTCTCAAGCTTTTTCCCTTTCCTCAACCATGGAGAAAGCTGCCGCACGAGGGATTCAAGGAAGGAGAAGCTTTAGCTGAAGCAAGGGGCCCCCAAGAGCTCTTCTAGCTTCAACACTTGTCAATCTCTCTCTCTCCTTGCCCCCACCATGGCCAGCCCACCCTTCAGCCTCTTTCTCTCTCCTCTAGCTTCCTTACAAACTAGTTAATAGGTCCAAAATGTGGTGTGCCAAGGGGATTTCGAATTTTGAACATTCCCCCATTCAATCCATTCAATTCTCTCTTAATTCCAATTAATTGAAGCTCAATTGAAGCTCAAATAAATCAACCCGTGTGTCCTCGGCCTTCTCATGACATTTCCCCGTCAAATGATCCAACTTGCATCCCGAAGATTAGATTAAAAATGGCCCTCTGACAATCCCGAACAAAAACGGCCTTACTTTGCTTTTCCGCCAAAAATCTCGGTTTGTAGAAAAATCTTCTGGAGATGAGTCGACATTCCTAAAATGAATTGTGACTTGACAGAACTTCCAATTTCTATAATCAGGTTCAATTTCACGGTTAAATTCAATCTGGCGCGACTTTAGCGCGTCCTAATCTACCAGGTAGCTTTTAGGAATTTTCTATGCAATTGACCTGTGGTTGATTATTTTCAAGCCACAAAGTGCATCTTCGACACATTGGCGACTCTTGATTATCATAGAAATCTCGAGATTTCAAATACGGACACAGGGTACCAAAACGATAGAGAAATCTGTCTAATGCCGATCAACAAGAATTGTGCAATTAGGTGGAATCACCCACACTGAATTACATGGTTCTGTTGAATCGACCTATCTCCGGTCTCTAATCGGTCTGTGCCGTAATGACCCTTGCAGATTAGTACGGTCGAGCAGTCGTTTCCTGGTCGAATTCTCAAGTCTATTGCGTTTAGATTCCTTAACGGCTTCACCCGATAGACTAGTTATCTCATGAATGGCCAACTCAGAGAAGAAAGCTATAGACGCGAAGATGAAATACCCGACTTATTTAATTGAAACCAGAATTGGAAAATCGGGATGTCACATGAACCGTCTCAACTCTTCTTGCATAATTTCAATCCAGCTTTCATCAATTAGGGCTTCTACACTTTTGGGTTATATTTTAGAAACAAGTGCTAAACCACTAGACTTTTCTCGCCTTTTGGATTTGGTACAAATTCCTTCATCAATGTTATTAATGACGAGTTCTTTAGGGTGACTTGACTTATGCTTTCGGTTGCTAGTTGGTTTGAAAGTTGACTGATCCTCTGTTTCAGTTGAATCTTCTGGTTCTACTTGATGTTGATCTTCGGAAGTCTGTTCCACTTCGGGGGAAGTAGACTTTGTAAAGTCTAGAATAGGTTCAGCTTCTTCAAGTTGAGTATGATTTTCTTGATTCTCCACAAAGTCTTGAAATTTAACGTTCATAGACTCTTCAACAGAATGAGTCCTTTTGTTAAAGACTCCGTATGCTTTGCTTGAGGTTGAGTAGCCAAGGAAAATTCCTTCATCTAACTTTTCTTCAAACTTCTTGGTTCGATCATTTGCATTTTTCAAAACAAAACACTTACAACCAAACACATGAAAGTAAGAAACATTTGGCTTTTTCCCTTTATACACTTCATAAGGGGTTTTCTCTAGAATAGGTCGCAACAGTACTCTATTGATGATGTAGCAAGCTGTAGAAACAACTTCAGCCCAAAATCGAGAGGGAATTTTGCTCTCAATTAAGAGGGTTCTTGTCATGCCCTGATACTCCAAGCACATGCCCATCCCACTCTGGTCGATTAAATAGCAACGTCCCAGAACACATCACCAACCCAATTCATTTTAATATGCACATGTGGAAGCAGATATACAATCCCCATACAACAAATAACTGGGATAGGAAAGTAGGACCACCATTCACAACCAAAACAAGCCTTTTATAGACAAACATGTTTATTTACAAAACCAAGCTGTTTACAAAAATATCGGCTGAACAAAAAGGGAACTGTCCCATGACCCTTTAGTCAGACACGTTCACCGATTATTCAATCTCCACCTTCCCAGACTCCAGGGCTTCCAGTCCTCCACGACCGTCATCTAGGGATCTGAAAATGTTATCCCACAACAGGGTGAGACGACGTTTCAGCAAGTTCAACCCCCTAAGCCCCAACTAGGAAGAAAATACACCTAAAGGGTTGCTTAAGCACAATCACAAGATAGAGGGCTTACCTTTGCCTCAAATCCCTCCTGCAGGTCTGTACAATTTTTATATTCACCAGATCATTTCACTCAATCGAATCATCAAGCCAATCAAATCATCGATTAATCGAACTAGTCGATTCATGTCATCCAGACCTTTTATAAGTCAAGCCAGTCAATACTGACTACCAAATCCAATCATATCAAGTGTTCACTGTGATTATTAATCGCGGCCACACACGGCACAGTCTATTCCAGATTGGACGGTGTCCTAGTAGAACTTGATTAATCACTGCACAATGGGCACAACCTAAATAAGATGGTAAATCACGGCCCAGTTAGGCACTACCTCTTTTAGGTGACAAACCACGGCCCGATTGGGTGCTATCTCTATTATGTGGCAAATCACAGCCCGATTGGGTGCTACCTCTGTCAAGTGGCAAATCACGGCTCAGAAAGCACTGCCATACTTCGGTCGCTTTCTTGACCTAACTCATACATCCCCGATTATTCACCCATGGCCAATAGCATCACATTTCACAATTAAATTCCTCAAATAACATAATACCTTGGCCTATTTTCCTCGATTCATAAATACCTGATAAAATAGTCGTATGAGGGTACACGGTCGGCCTCAGCCAAAAATATAATATCTTTACTTTATAAATTCCCACAATTTATATAATCGATAAAAACATTTTTGACGCTTTAAACCGACACCCGGTGATTTTCTAATTAATTACTAAAATTAATAAATTTTGGGATAAATACCCCAAAATTACAAATCACACTCAAATCGCACAATTTGGTACTCAATTAAATAAACAGATCACACCACAGCAATCAGCACGAAATTCCAATCTCCGGTTATCTCGGTTTAATTTTCAGAAAATAATTAATTAATTAATTAATTACAAAAAATAATAAATAAATACCACTAAATAGAAATTAGGCCTGAAAAGCCTAATTGGAAGCCGAAATTGTCCCGAAAAATTCCTGAACCACTCTAGATAAATACTAGAGCTTGTCTAAGCTCTAACTACACTACTCTAACCACCTAACATACATTAACGGATATTTAAATCGCTCATCTAAACTAACTATCCACCTAATCCGTACTTAGTCTAAACTAATCAACCCATAAATATCATTAACTTACTAAACAGGGATTAGTGAGTTATACTCACTTGTTTAATGATCCGCTCGGGTAAAAACGACGGCGAGGTAGAGAAGCTCAACACACTCCAAAGTGGGCTCGCCAACTGGGGTCGGGAAAGCCTTGAAAATAGGCTCGATGGGGGCTGAGAGACCCACAAGCTTCATCTCTATTCGGTGGCTGAAAGAGTTGGACGGTGGCTCGACTGAGGCGGAGACCAACGAAGGTGAGTGGCGAACCGGCTACAGCAAGCTTGGCGAGCAACTTCGGTGGTTGGTGACAGCTCAGGTGTCCACAACGGTGACGCACGGTGGCTTGGCAACTTCAGATAGCCACGAGCAAGCGTAGGACGAACGGTTGGAGGCGTAAGCAAGCGGGGCGATCGCGGTGACGTGTGGTGGCAGCAACGATGGCTAATTGGCTCCGGCGGGTGGCTCGATGGGCAAGAGGGGTTGCTGGTTCAGATTTCTAGAAATTTTGGAACTTCAAGGAGCTGAAGAGGGATGGTGGTCGACAGTGGAAGGAGAGAGGAAGGAGGGGGACAAGTTTGGCTAAGGGGGGGCCACATTTGGTCTTCATCTATCCTCTTGTCTCTCTTTGGTGTGTGTGGCACCCCCGAAACGGCCCCCGATCCGTTAGGGTCGCCACAGTTACATTCTCTTGGAGCATACTACTCTTAGACCAAAGAAATTTTAACATAACTTATAATACCTGGGGGTTTTCATTTGTTTTCTTTACCGGTCCATATGCAAATAATATGGCGGAAGCATAATTCGACTACCCTTCATCAAAATATAAAGTGATCCACACCAGACTAAAACTTTCATAATTTAGGCCGAACACTTTTATTTATATAAGGGATGGACTATGATAGTTGGTACAACAAAACGCTGAGGTCTTTTTGTGGCTAGCGATTACCCAAAAGAAAACCAACTTCTATCCTTGGATATCATCTGCATCCGTCCATCACCCATGTTTCGGCATCCCAAAAATGCATCTCCTGCTACCCTTGACTCTAGGTCATATCCAGTTAGGTCCGTTAGCTGGTGGTGGTGGCAGCACCCTCAAAAAACGGCCATCCATACGAACAAGAACTGATATGAACTCATGGTGAATAGGCCTGGCAAAGAGGCCTACCTCAAAAGTCAGTAAAATCCTCACGCGCTCGAATACCAACCCGTGCAGCCCAGGATGATGGTGCTCTGACCACTCCCACTGTAGGTCAATCAGGAGTCCATAAAACATACCAGGAGTCGCAAGCAGCAGCGGCATTTTTCTTTTAGTTTGAAATGTTAGTCCCCAAGAAGGGTGAGTACAACCACTCAACAATAAAAGATCCATTAAACTATATTATGTAGAAACTCTAACCATCCAGATGCATGCAAAACACATATGTCATTTATATATATATACATGCCATCAAGGGTTTATTTACTTGCACCACATTCATAAAAACAATTCAATGCCATAACGAACACA
Source organism: Eucalyptus grandis x Eucalyptus urophylla (assembly GCA_028830015.1). NCBI lineage: Eukaryota > Viridiplantae > Streptophyta > Magnoliopsida > Myrtales > Myrtaceae > Eucalyptus > Eucalyptus grandis x Eucalyptus urophylla. The sequence goes on along the minus strand of CM054198.1, from coordinate 25,183,756 downwards.
TTTTCAATATCGGATGAAGCCCACTCAATTTCATAAACAAATTCTCATATCATGCCACATGCACACACATGCACTCCTTTAATGTACCAGATTTTAGCATTCAAAGCGTGTTCCGTCACACCCCTGGGCATCTCGCACCCCACCTGGCATCACGAGGTATATCCAGGGCTCGCCATGAAAATGGTTGCCCCTTCCCTCTGGATTTACGTACAATCCCTACAACCAGGCATCCCGAAACTCCTGAGGACCCTCCTGCACAAACCTCCAGGCATCCAACGGCGTCGACTCACTCGACCCTTGGGCATCCCGACACTCCCGGGGCATCGTCGGCTCACACCTCCGATGGTAACATCCACATCATAATATACATCTCATTACAAAAATACATTTTGATGCAATGACGTCATGGATTCCATGGATCTATAAGACTTTATCAAATTTTCCAATGTCATGTGATATACTGAATGTCACTGCATCTATCAAGTGAATAACAACTCAAGATACAATGACTCTTAGAACAAAATGAACAGTTTCATAGCAAAACAGTGTAAAGACCAGAATGCACGCTTTCAGTAGAGATTTTGAAATAACCAGCAAATGACCATGAAAAATTCTGAAATTTTAACACGTTATAATTTAGATCTAGAGGAAAAAGTTTCATTAAGGACACTAAGCCAGATTCGTTATGTATAATGAGTGGTAGTTCACACAACTCAGTTCAGGTTTCTTTTATCACAGAATAAAATTCGACAGAAAGCATTGCATATTAAAAGAGGTTTATGCCATCGTATTGGTTCCGAGAAGTTCTGATAAAAATATATGCTCTAGCTCATGCAATTCCTCACAACTTCCGTGAAGAAATCGGGATCAAATTCATATTAGAACTCTTCATAAAATTTCACAAAGTTACAGGGTTACACATGAAATTGCACTGGATTAAGCGAATCCCATGAAATCCCACTCCCACCATGACTATCTTACTTCCACAAGTCTACTAAAAGTCGGTCTTTCATCAATAAATCAACAGGATCAAAATGTACACAAAACCAAAGTAATTCCTCAATCTCATGGTCCCGCTCTACTTTGATTACCCACAATTTAACATTCTACTTTCAGAACTCAATTATTTCCAAATATATTGCACCATACTGGACAATAACAGCATCACATTATATAGATTCATGGACTTTCACTTGCCTCGATGTCCTACGATTCCACGGCGTGTGGTGAGACGGTGAGGAGTGCGCGGCTCGACGGCGGCGGCAACACGCACGCACGGCAGGGACTAATTTCCTTCCTTCCCTTGCCGACTTACTCTCTCGCTGCTCACTCGCAACCTTTCTCGCTCACTCTCTCTCTCGATTACTCCTGGTTTCGCTCACTCTCTCAATTACCCACTTTCACGAGCACAAGACCACTGGTTTTGCTAAAACCAGTTAACAAAAGAGAGGCATGTTTCAGTGGTTGCAAGGGGAACGGATAGCTAGAATGGACGTGTCTTAAGCATGCCTCCCCGTGCATTTCGCTGGCTATCCATACGCCAGCAATGTGGCATCATCCAGCCAAGCTTCAGTCAACATCTCTTCCAATTAGTTGACTTAAATGTCGACTATTAAAGGGTCTTCGGATTGTTTTGGGCTAGTAGATTAGTGGACGTACGGTCCTTCAATAACAAGGCCGAATTAAAAAAAAAAAACTGATCCTTAAACTTGCACAAATATGGAGCATTCTCGGTCCCATGGTCTTGGTGGTTCAATAATTTATCAAGTGTACTTATTCATGACTCAGATTCTTGTATAGAAGAAGAATGAGATTGCACGGTGTTTCAATTTCTTTTCTTATCTCATGTGCACTCAAGTGGTATAATTGTGTCGAGTCATCAAAAGGAATATATATATATATATACATACGGTCAGTGAAGTCGATAGTCTATTCAACGATCAGACCCTTAATAAACATGAGATATTGGTCCGTCGATGAAATCAAACAATGCTCATGCAAAATACTAATGATACCATTCGGCGATACTTTTATTGATTAGTCACTACCGTCGCACATCACTGTTTGCGAAATTCTCGGGCGCCACAGTGTGTCCCACCAAGTGTGGCTGGCATCCTCAACAATTTCCACCACCAAATACTCTTCTAGAAGACATTGAAATGGTCCAATTGTTGTGGGCAAAGGGGACATACAAATTGTTAATTATGTCTCAAGTTTGAGTATTTACAAAAGGCGATTCACTAGAAAAGAAGAAATATAAAATAAAATAATAGGTGAGGAAAGTTTCTTCTTTGCTGCGGAATCCTTTACGAAATAGAAAATGAAAGCCGCGTGAAGCTTCTCCACGCGAAGAACCGAGAGAAAGAAGTCCGTGTATTCTGCACGTGAAGCTCCAAGGAGGAGGTGGGGCCCAAGGTCAAAAGTTTGACCTTGGGCACACACATATAAAAGCAAATATTATGCGGGTCTTCTTATTCTGGGGTTTTGATGCCGCCGAAGTCCTTTACGTAGGAACACGCTGCTGAAGTCTACGTACGTGTTGAGCGAAGCCACGTATTGAAGCACCGTTTACTCTGAGTGCCGCTGATTTTCTCTGTTCGTGAGAGAAGTCCCGTGGGCCCTGGGTGCTTGATAGCGGGTCTTCGTGTTTCTCGTGCGGCAAAACTTATTCGTGATTTACATCCAAGAAAGATTGGTGTATTGAGTGTAATTGGGGTTTGGGAAACACTGAGAGAGTGTTTTAGGGTGCGCATGACAAAATTTCTGAAACAGAAATTGATTTCTGGCCAGAAATTGATTTCTCAATTTCTATTCCCTGGACAAGTTTCTGAGCAAAGAAACCCGTTTGATAACGACTCAAAATTTCTATTTCTGAAACAGAAATCTGTTTGATAACAGAATAAAATTTCTATTTCTAGGAATAGAAATTGATTAGATAACTACATAGGAAATTCCCAAATACAAAATAATAATCGAAATAATACTAATACATTACAACAAGATGTTTCAACAATGCATATCTATTTCTAAAACTAAAAAGAATTAACTTCTTTAACATTGGCATCATGCGCAAGGAACGTTGTATAGCATAAAACATTTTACAAAAAGAAAAAAAAAAGCGTTCCTTTTTTCTAGACTTGTCAAAAATAAAAGAACCTAATAAGTTGGCTTGCATGCGAAATTAGTGGAAAATTGAGATGGAAGGCAAGACAAATCTTGCTTGCTCTTTGCTTCAAAGACAAGTCGATCGAATCATGTGAACTTTATAGAAAACTAATAAATATTCCAAATGCGATTGCTTCGGCATGAAGCTGAGACAATGATATGTCATTTTGAAAGGTTACTTCCCCACGGACTTCGGACGGTTTGTTCATACGAGACCAGATCGTCACTTCGGGATTTTAGCGAGTTCCAATCAAAACAAGGCACAGCTGCACCGAGGGGTGCTTCAAGCGGTATAACAGAATAAATTTGCGAGTCGAGTCTTCTGAAAAACCATCTCTACAATGACAAACAAGCATGAGAGGCCTCTTGCATTTTCGTCTACTATTGGAAAAGCTCCCCTCGATGACATATTTAAGATGTACGTAGAAAATGCGAGAATCTCGCTCGTTTTCCGGGGCGTACAAGAAGCGACTCTCGATCCAATAAATAATAAATGTATAAATCTACTACCAAAACGGCCCCATTCAACTATAAGACTAAGGTATGTACAATTCAAATTTCATCTCTGATGTGTCTCATCGGTATGTCAAGTTCACTTTCTTTCTGGCAAAGTCCTCGAATGTAAACATAGGATCTCACTCATAATCATCTTCATCATGACAAAAATCGGCTTCGTCCTTGCAATCAGCTTTGTTGATAATCTCAAGCCCCACATTCAGGTATCTGGAGTACTCGTTGATACCCTGATACAAACTCTGATAACCCTTGAATGCAAGGATCTATTCGGGCACATCATCGGTGACACTATCAATGCCTTGCCGTGCAGAAATGACCCTGTCCAGGGTCTGATCAGGCACCGTGATTCCAGCGGTCTCCATGTCTGCAACAATGGCTACTGCAGCATCCAATTCTCCAAGGTCAAGACACAGTGAGATGATTTCGTCATATAGAGGACTGCAAAAGAAGAGGGAAACCATTTTTTGTAAGGTGGATATTACAGCCTCTTTTGCTCCTTCAAGTATCTAAGCATCCATTATAGTTCCCCATACTTGGTAGGATTTCGTCATGCTAGTCCGACAGAAGAAAAGCACATTTTGAATTATTTCCTACTAAAGAAGCACGGAACGTGTTAGTATTTAACATGATCATGTATTTTCCTCCGTCGATTCCTTTTCATCTAACAAAAATACAAACATGCATGTATCGAGGCATTTTCTGCTCCCCTAAAAAATCACCTACTTTCATGTTAGTTAATCTTGACCCTAAAATCAGACGAATTTGAAGAGAGTATCCCACATGTCAAGTAGCCAAAATTCAAATAAGGCCATGAAACCCACACATGATTGATTTAAGAAATCCATTTCAATAAACTTTCAAGAGATTTATGATGTTGAATGCGTTGGTACTCCATGAATATAATATACCCTACTCTACATCAAAAGAAGCAATGGGACCACATTCAAACGATACACCAATAAGCTTTCACGTTAGACTTACGAAAAGCTGATCATATTGAAATGGAGACCCTTTCTCAAAAGATGAAGAGAAGGGGCAGAGTATGCAGCAGCATAACAAATAAAGGATTCAGATCATGGCAGGCCAAGAACCAATACAGATGAAAATGAAACTTCTAGATCATGATACGACAAGGTAATGAAAATCCAATACCTCCCAAGCGCATAACCGAGACTATGTGTAGTTTGCAAGATCTTCAAGAAATCAAAGGCTAACGCCCCATGATTTAATAAGAACATAAAACATGTTTGGTTAGGGCAAAACAACTAACATTTGGCGTTCTGCCCAAACAGGACACGCAATCATACGATTATTCATTCAACAACCTTCTTATTACCGTAACCCACTATCTGATTGAGGATTCTAAAACGATGAACCATCGGGATATTCAATTCCAAATTCGAAAATTACCTAGAGCACCGAGATCCGATTGTGGCACCTGTCGATTAACCTTCGGCGAGTCCATGATCCCCTCGTCAGGAATCTTCGAATTGAGCTCGGACCCAGACATAGGCTCGATAGTCCTCCTCGCGGAACTTGTGGAGGACTCAATCGAATGGCCCCCGGTCTACGAGTCAGCGGCGGAGGTTCGACCTTGACGAGGTCGATGCCGCCGGATGAAACGAAAGTGGCCGACGCAATCCTCCTCGACGAAGCTCTACTGCTATTTCGGCAAGAGAGGCGCAGTCGACGGCGAATTGCTAACCAGCGTAAGAGAACAACGCGCGGGTTCGGAGATTCATAGGAAGGGCCGCGGGTTCTGATCTCGGAGACGAACCCGAGATGGGTTCAACGCAATCGGATCCGGCGGAGTCGTTGACTGCAGGGAGGACGAAGTCAGAGTCGACGGCGAGGTGAGCGACGATGTCACCAGCAAGAGGGCAGAGTTGGAGTCGTTGGCGAGGACGGACGGAGTTGGAGTCGACGGCACTAGGGTTTTTGGTTGAAGGTTGAGGAGAAGGAACGCCCAAATAGAAAAACCCCGTATGGTGAATGAAGAAAGATGCCCAGATTAGAGAAAAGGAGAAACAATTCCTATTTCTGTTTCAGAAATAGAGAGGCTAAAATTTTTACCTTCTGATTTCTCCTCCAAAACAATTTCTGAAATAGAAATCTGTTTCAGAAATAGAGAAATCAATTTGCGTTACCAAACAGATTTCTGTTCCAAACCTGTTCTGGGGAACAGAGAAATAGAGAAATCGAGAAACAGAAATTTTACCATGCACAGCCTTAGTGACTCGAGTGTGTAATCTTCTTGTATCACTTGATCTATAGTGAAATTCACTGCTGCTCTCCCCGTGGACATAGGTCTTTACGACTGAACCACGTAAATCTAGTGTCCGATTTATTTATTTTTTTGTCTATATTATTGTTTGATCGCTCGCCCCCTATCGCAACAAGTGGTATTAGAGCCAGGCTTGGCTAAGTTAAAGCGAATCGATGGCGACAGAAGAAGTAAAAGTGAGAATCAACAGATTTGATGGGAAGGATTTTAGTTTCTGGAAGATGCATATTGAAGATTATCTTTACAAGATGAATCTGTACTTGCCTTTATCTAGGAAGAAACTAGAGACGATGAAGCAAGCTGATTGAGATTTGTTGGATAGACGGGCTATGGGTGTTATTCGGCTGACATTGGCTCGTAACGTCGCGTTTAATATCCTGAAGGAGAAGACCACTGCTGATTTGATGCAAGCCCTGTCGGATATGTACAAGAAGCCATCTGCGATCAACAATGTCTATTTGATGTGACGTCTGTTTAACTTAAAGATGAAAGAAGGTGCGTCAGTTGCAAATCATATCAATGAATTTAATGTGATTGTTAGTTAGTTGAGTTCAGTTGAGATTGATTTTGAAGATGAGGTACGTGCTTTGTACCTATTATCCTCATTGCCTAATAGTTGGAATACTACCATTACTACTGTTAGTAATTCCTCTTTGTCAACAAGTTTGACGTTTGATGGGGTTCGAGATTTGATTCTGAGTGAGGACATTCGTAGAAGAGAATCTAGCGAACCTGTATCTGCTGCTTTAGTAGGTGAAAATAGAGGAAGATCTAGAACACGTGTGAGTAACAGTAGTACTGATATGAACAGACGTAGTCAATCTAGAATTGCTAATATTGTCTATTGGAGCTATGGCAAGAGGGGGCATCTTAAAAGGGATTGCCTTAAGTTGAATAATGAGAAAGGTAAGGGAATTATGGTTGATTTTGCAGATAATATTGCAGCTATAGCAGATAATGTCGATTATGTCTTGTCTGTCACTAATGATTCATCGCTTGATGGATGGGTTATGGATTCTGGTTGTTCTTTTCATGTCACAGCAAATAAAAATTGGTTTATCACTTATTAGTGCACGGATAGTGATAGAGTCCAGTTAGGGAACAACGCTGAGTGCGATGTTGTGGGTGTTGGTGATGTTAAAATCAGAATGCATGATGGTATCGTGAGGACATTGACTGGAGTGAGGCATGTTCCAGAATTGAAAAAGAACTTAATTTTCTTGGGTGCCCTAGATTCAGCTGGTTGCAGGTATTCTTCAAAAGATGGAGTTCTGAAGGTTGTTCGAGGTGCCCTGGTGATAATGAAAGGAATCAAGCATGATGGCCTGTATAAACTTCATAGTGAGACAATGACAGGTTTCGCCCTGAAGACGTTGGATGCATCTGTTCGAGAGTTTTTTGATTGCTCAAAGAAGACCTAGAGGTTTGTGCCAATGTACAAGTTTGATGTTGGTATCAGGATCTCGCAATCAAGAGCTTTGATCGAGATGGAGACTAGTAAGTCGATTAAGCATGTGCGGACTGACAATAGCATGGAGTTCTACTCGGAGTTGGCAAATAAATTCTGCATAAAAGAGGGGATAGTGAAACACCGCACTAGTGTCGGCAAATCACAACAATTTGCAGAATTGATGAGCAGAACATTACTAGAGACGGCCCGAAAAATGATCTCTAGTGCTGGTATGGCTAGGAGATTCCTAGTTGATGTGCTAAGTATGGTAAGCTACCTGGTGAATAGATTCCTATCAACTGCTGTTGAATGGCAGACTCCTGAAGAAGTGTGGTCAGGTAACGTTGCTAATTATTCTATTATTAGAATGTTTTGTTGCCCGTGTTATTTTCGAGTGAGCGATGGTAAGCTTGATTGGAGGGCAAAGTGCATATTCCATGGCTATGCACAAGGTGAGTGGGGCGATCAGTTGTGGTGCCCAGATATAAATTCACCTGTTGACAGCAGAGAAGTTACCATTGACAAGTCTCCAATACTTCTGGCTAGGAGTGTTTATGGCAATGTTAATATGGATCTGGACGATGTTCAGCTTGAGGTGGAGTTGCGACCAGAAACTCTTGAGGTAGCGTATACAAGTACTAGCAAAGTAATCGACACGGATGGTGCTTGTAGCGAGGTGGAGCTTATAGAGCCAACGGTTGCTGTAATTGCTAATATTGACAAGGTACATATCCGATCTCCTCATAGATATGGATGCAATAATGATTTTACTTTATCTGCAGTTGAGGAGGTTGTGTCAGAAAATCCTTGCGGAGCAGTTAAAGGTGCATGTGAAGTTGGTATTCTGATGAGGTCCTCAGTTATGGCGAAGTTCAAGCAAGGCTTGGACTTGAATAATATCTATGGCGGTTGAGCCCATTGGGGGCTATCGGAAAGTAGCAGCAGAATTTGAATTTTTTATGAAGCGATTGTAATTTGGCTCAAACATCGAGCCAAGGTGGAGATTGTTAATTATGTCTTGAGTTTGAGTATTTACAAAAAGCGATTCGCTGGAAAAGAAGAAATATAAAATAAAATAATAGGTGAGGAAAGTTTCTTCTTTGCTACGGAATCATTTACGAAATAGAAAAGGAAAGCCGCGTGAAGCTTCTCCACGCGAAGAACCGAGAGAAAGAAGTTCGCGTATTATGCACGTGAAACTCTAAGGAGGAGGTGGGGCCCAAGGTCAAAAGTTTGACCTTGGGCACACACATATAAAAGCAAATATTATGCGGGTCTTCTTCTTCTTGGATATTGAAGCGCTGTTTACTCTGAGTGCCGTGGGTATTCTCTGTACGTGAGAGACGTCCCGTAGGCCCTGGGTGCTTGATAGCGGGTCTTCGTGTTTCTCGTGCAGCAAAGCTTATTCGTGATTTACATCCAAGAAAGATTGGTGTATTGGTTGTAATTGGAGTTTGGGAAACACTGAGAGAGTGTTTGAGTGACTCGAGTGTGTAATCTCCTTGTATCGCTTGATCTATAGTGAAATTCGCTGCTGCTCTCGCTGTGGACGTAGGTCTTTACGACTGAACCACGTAAATCTAGTGTCCGATTTATTTATTTTTTTCTATCTATATTATTGTTTGATCACTCGCCCCCTATTGCAACACGAATTTTGTACTCAATTGGTTCAATTGGATTCAATTCCTTCTTGAATTAAATCTATTTGACCCGAAAAATTTCAACCATCATATCGTCGATCAAATTAGCATTTTTTTCCTCGCCAATTGAACCCACTTGCATCCCAATTTCGCAATAAAAAATGGTCATCTAATTTTTCTAGTCGAAAACGGTCTTACCTCGACTTTTTCCCAAAAAGTCTCAGTTTGCAGAAAAATCTTCAAAGACTGAGTCGACGTTCCTAAAATGATTTGTGACATGACAGAACTTTCAAAATCTGAAATCGGATTCAATTTCGCGGTTAATTTCAATTCAGCGCGATTTTAGCATGACCTAGGCTACTAGGTAGCTTTAAGAAATTTTTAGTGCAAATGACCCGTGGTAGATTTTCTTCGAGCCACAATGAACCCATTTGATACATTGGCAACTCTCGGTGGTCGTGAAAATCTCTAGCTTTCAATTATGGACACAAGGTACCAAAACGACAGAAAAATCAATCTAGTGCCGATCGACGAGAATTTTGCAATTTAGTGGAATCATCCACGTTTAACCACATATCTCAATCGAACTAACCTATCTCTAATCCTTGATCAATTTTTAACTATGCCGTAATGGCCTCTAAAGATGAACAAAGTTGAGTAGTCGACTCCTGATCGAATTCTTAAGTCTATTGCGTTAAAATTACTTAATGGCTTTCCCAGATAGTTTAGTTATCTCGAGAGTGATCAGCTTTGGGAACAGCCATATAGGCGCATCAATTAATTTAATTAAAAGCATAACTGAAAAATCTAGGATGTCACAGTTCTGGTCATTTCCTACGAGGATCTGTTCTTCTTTCCCACATCTCCATTTTGTTCAGGAGTGTATGGAGAAGAGAAAACATGCTGGAAACTAGATTCATCATAGAATTTTGCAAAGTCTTGATTTTCGAACTCACCTCCATGGTCTGTCCGTATGCTTGAAATAGTATAACCTTTTTCATTATGAACTTTCTTAGCAAACTTTGAGAAGTGAGATAAGGCTTCAGACTTATTTGCCAGAAAGTAAACCAAAGTAAATCGAGAGTAATCATCCACGATTACTAGGCAGTATTTATTTCCACCAATGTTTTGAGTTCTAGTTAGTCCAAAGAAGTCCATGTGCAAAAGCTGCAAAGCTCGATTAGTAGAAACTTGATTTACAAATTTAAACGAACTTCTAACATGTTTTCTTAAAACACAGGGAGTGCATAAATTAGACTTTTGATAAGTTAGGTTGGGGAGACCACGAACAAGTTTCTTGGATGAAATCTTGGCAATTTCCTTCATGTTGACATGGCCAAGCTTTCAATGCCAAAGATTTGCTTCATCTTGAATAGATATAAGACACTGAGAGCTTTTTGGTTTTATGTCCAGAAATAAATATTCACATGCCTTCGTCCAATGAAAGATTGAGAGAAGTCTTTACTTGATCCCAAACAAATGCCTTCTTTGAAACTTATTTTGAATCTAGTATTGCACAGCTGGCTTATGTTGAGTAGATTATAATTCAGACCTTCCACCAAGGAGACATTGTTGATAGTTAAGTTTCCAATCTTCATAGTTCCACATCCAATGATTTTTCCCTTGTTGTTCCCACCAAAAGAAACTTTTCCACCATTTATTTGAACAAGCTTTATAAAGCAGCTAAAGTCTCCCGTCATGTGCCTCGAACAACCAGTATCCAAATACTATTTGATTTTTCTCTTGATAGTGACCTGTGATCAAAAGAGAACTCAAGTTTTATTTGGTACCCATATTTTCTTGGGTCCAGGGGAGTTAGTATTAAACAATATCTTTGCCCAATTCCTCTTAATAAGTCTCCAAACCTTGGGACATTTCTTCTCGAAATGTTCCGAGCTGTTACACTTTGAACATTTAAGAGCACTTCTGCCAACAGGTTTTACAAAAATCTTTTGAAATTGATTTTTGTAAAATGCCTTTGTAAGTCTTTGTTTGATCCTTTCTTTAACTTTGGGAAAATCAATTAAAGGAATAGTTTTTAAAGTTATTTCCAAACCAGACTTGTTAAAATAAGGTCTTCGTACTAAAAGGATTTTTTCCAATTTCTCGGATCTTATTGAAAATCTTTTTGTGATGTTTGAAATGTCTTATTTTAAAAGAGCATTCTCCTTTGTAAGAGAATCATAATTTATTTTCAAATCAACAAAACTTTTATCTAAAGTTTCAAATTTTTCTTTACAATAAGTTTCATGTTGTTTAAGTTTAGAATTTTCCTTTTTAGTTCGGAAATTATTTTAAGAGAGGTTTTAAGACTAAGAGAATTCATATAAATATTTCAAGACTTTAACAGGAATTTTTTAATTGCTAACCTCAATTTCTTTGTCCAAGTCTGAATCTGATTCTGAATTTGCCATTAGACAAATGTTGGCATATCCTTCATCGCTTTCCTCACATTCGGTATCGCTCCCATATTTCTACTTTGAGAGCCTTTTTGTGTTTCTCAGTTCTTCCTTTATTTTTCTTCAACAAAGGACAGTTGGGTCTAATATACCCCATTTTCTTGCATTTGAAATAGATCACATCTTGGCTAGTTTCATTGTCCTCAGCTGGTCTTTTCTGGAATTTTTGCATGCTCTGCTTTTTCCAGTAGAATTTTCTTTCCTTCCTATTTAACTTTCTAAACTTCCTAATCATGAGTGCTAGTTCTTCATCATCCAAGTCATCTTCAGAATATGTATCATCATAATCATCATTAGCAATTGACTTCTTACCTTTGAGATCTTTTTCCTCATTGATTTGCTCCACTTCATATGATTAAAGTGTGCGTACAAGTTCGTCTACAGAAAGAGACATGATCCTTTGGGTTTCTCTAATTGGCGTCTTCACGTGATTCCAGTCTTTGAATAATCCACGCAGCAGTTTATTGACCTTCATTGGTCTTGAGATTGGCTATCCTTAATATGCCAAGCCATGTACAATCTCTATGAAACAACTGAACATATCAGTGATGAATTCACCAGGCTTCATTTTGAAGGATTTGTACTGTCCAAGTAGAATATTGATTTTTGTTTCCTTTACTCGATCAATTTCGTAGGTAACATGCAACCTGTCCCAAACTTCTTTCAATGTTTCATAAGAAGAAATTCGATTACTTAGTAGGAGATAAAGCACAATATAAAGAGTAAATGGCTGTAGCATCAAGAACTTGTCTCTTGGTTATTTCTACTTGTGTCAATTTAGCAGCATCTACAGCTTCCTTTCCTTTCTCTAAGGTTGATGTGGCTTTAGGAATATTCCTTTTTTCCACCACATCCCATTCCAATGGATCTTTCGATCTTAAAAACGCCTTCATCTTGTTTTTTCACACGTTGTATTTCTTCCCATCAAAATAAGGAGATCTGGTGTTGGTTTGACCTTCAACCAAACCTGGAGCCAAAATACTAACAATAGATCTTTAGCTTTAGAAGTAAAACACTTCAATAAAATAAGCACACAAGCTCTTATGCTAATTGAAATGGCTAATAGTAACACCTAGGGGGTGAATAAGTGTGAAAACAATTTTTCCCGAAGTAAAGTAAAACGTTTGCTTTCGAAATTAAATCTTAGCAGACTTAAGCAAGTTCAGACTTAGTAGTTATATACAACTATGAACAATTAAAAAAGTTTAGGGAAGAGAATGAAAACATAGATTTTATAGTGGTTCGGCTTAAATCTAGCCTACGTCCACTCTCCCCTACTCGCTGGATTCCATGAAGAAACAAAAGAGATTTTATAGCCTTGTATCTCGACTTCAAGTTGTAGCGTCGCTTCTACTTTTTCATGAAGTCTCACAATAAAATGATCTCTCGTTTGAATACAAATTTGTGCTCAGTGAGTGAAATAGCAAGGAACTAGGAATCTTCAAACTTTGGAATTTTTTTCTTTCATGCACACTCACTTATCAAACAACTAAAGAATCCACCCTAAATACTCCTTCATGCCTTCACAATCGTTGGCACTTTCCAAATGAATTCTTCCAATCTACCCATTGGACGGAATCAATTAAGGGGATCTCAAGTCGTTTGATGATTATGATGAAAGCCCGTCAATCTTGTTCGCCCATATAATCAGGATCTTGGTTTCCATTAAGAAGATTTGATTATCGAGATTGAATCCAATAAAGATAATCAATCATGCGGGTGTTGTATCCAGCCATAAAGTTATCCATAAGCCATACGGATCAATTCCTTGAAGAAATAAAGATAATCTTGCATCTGGATAAATCTTCATTCTTCAGTCTAGAAACTGTTAGTGGGCAGACTTTGAACCTTCTTAGACTTTGACAATAAAGTCTGAAAGTCATCAAAATAGACTTTAGCTAAGTTTTGTCAACTTCAAAACCCTAAGGGAGTTTTCTCCAACATCATGTACTTTGAAATAAGAATCTATCCTTCGCAATTTCATGTAGTCAAGGACGTCCATGTGTCGAGATGGCTTGAATGTGATTTGGCATGAGTCGATTACGTGTGAATCCTCAAAGCTGCCTATTAGTCTGAGTTGTACCCAAAATTGACATGGCATGAGTGTCACACCCCGATCCTCCGAGCGCGTGCCCATCCCTCAATGGTCGATTTAATGACGACATCCTAGGACACGTCGCCAACCTATTCATTTTAATGTACACTAGGAAGCAAATAAAAAATCCCCAAACAACAATCATATGGGATAGGAAAGCAGGCAACGCGTCACAACCAAAACAAACATTTTATAAACACTTCAGGTTTATACACAATGCTAGGCTGTTTACAAAAGATCAACTCAACAAAATGGGAATAGTCCTATGACCCACTAGTTCGACACGTTAGCCGATTCTTCAGTCTCCTCCTCATCAAACTCAGGAGCTTCGGGTCCTCCTCAACTGCCATCTAAGAAGCTAAAAATGTTATCCCACAACGGGACGAGACGACGTCTCAGCAAGTTCACCCCTTAAGTCCCGACTAGGAAGAAAATACGCCCCAAGGGCTGCCTAAATATAAGCACGAGTCAGAGAACTTACTTTTGCCTCCATTCCTTCCTACAAGTCAGTATAATTTATAAATTCCACGAATCACTTCAACACATCAAAGCATAAAATCAGATCAGGTCATCGATCAATCAACCCAGTCAATTCCATACCATCAAGACCATCTCTCGGTCAACCCAATCAAACCCAATCAATACTATCTATAAAGTCCGATCACATCAAGGACTACTCACCCTATGTTGAAGATAGATAGAAATGCTCACCAAATGTTGATAACAATGTATACTACTCACCCTAAGTCGATATATCGAAGCCCTCAGGCTAATATAGTATACAGCTAATGCTTACCAAAGCTGTGCGGTACTTAATTGCTCACCAAAGTTGTGCGATACTTAATTGCTCACCAAAGCTATGCGATACTTAATTGCTCACCAAAGCTATGCGATACTTAATTGCTCACAAAAGCTATGCGATACTTAGGGTATACTGCTCACTCTAAGCTAATATATTAAAGCTCTCAGGCTAATATAGTATACCATTCTACTAAACCCACAATTTCACCACTGTTATCATACACGATAAAAATACTCGTATATGAGTACACTGTCGACCTCAGCCAAGAGTATAATATCTTTATTTTATAAAATCCCACTAATTATATAGTCAATAAAAACATTTTTGGCGTTATAAACCTGTGGCACCCTCGAAACGGCCCCCGATCCGCTAGGGTTGCCATAGTTCGCTTACCTTTCACTTGCCCTAATAATATGTCACTCTAATACCATAGAATTATAATGGGTCCATAAGTCCTAGGGGTTTATATCATTTAATTCGGTCCCAGCGCAGTTCATATAGCAGAAGCATATTGAAAATCTCCCTATCCCATACTCAAACAAAATAATGCAATGCACATCAACTACACATTTTATATAAGTTAGAGCTGAACACTTTTATTTACATAATTTGATGGACATCATGAGTCTGTAAATCAAAAGGCCGAGGCTTTTCTATGCTCGACTATATCCAAAGGTACCCGACTCCATAGCAATCATGTACATCGATCCATCATCTAGTGTCGGTGTTCCAAAAAGCTTCAACAGCTACCCATCACACTCAGTCACACCTAGCCCGGTCTGTCAGCTGGCGGCGACAGCATCCCCAACATGATTCCATCACAGCGGACATGAACAAACAGAAACTCCTGAGTGACAGGGTCGGCGGGTATACCAACGTCATACAAGACCAGAACCCACACACAAACAAAAACTAACCCCCGTATCTCAGGGTGATGATGCTCCGTATACTCGCACTCGACATCAGTCAGTATACCATAAAACGTACTAAGGGTGACTGGCGACATATGCATATCTCCTAATCTAAAATGTTAGTCTCCAAAAGGAATGAGTACAACCACTTAGCAGTAAAAGATCCATCAAACTACACAATGCAACAAGCAAGACAACCAAGATTTCATATGAAATGCACATAACATTTTCAATGCCAAATAATACCAACTCAAAATTCATAGACAACTCATGTACCATGCCATATGCACACACACATGCACATGATTCATTCCCATTTTGATATTCAAAAGAATCTCATTTTTCCTAGGGACCAGTGTTTGCATCCCTCCGGGCTTTCGCATCCAATCCTAGCATCGCGAGACCTCCGCCACACACCTCCAGGCATCCAGCACACACCTCCGGGCATCTCGTACCTCACTTGGCATCATGAGGCTTCCGACACACACCTCTGGGCATCTCGAAACTCCCGAGGACATCCAGCACACACCTCCGGGCATCCAATCGACGTTGATTCACTCGACCCTATGGGCATCCCGACACTCCCGGGGCATCGTCGACTCAGCCGTTCGACGGTATTCATCAACATCATGATATATTCATATATGTCTCACTTTGAAAAATAACATTTGATGCAATAATGTCAAAAGTTTCAATGAGTTTATAAAGCTTCATCAATTTTTGATGTCATATGGTATGCTAAATGTCACTGCATCCATTGTATAAATGACGACGCAAGGCATCACAACTCATAGAGCAATTCAATTGTTCTTGAAATAAAATAATTTTTGAACAGAACAGAATGCACTCCATTAATTGAAATTCCAGAAAAATTAGTAAAAGATCTTAATAAATTCTAAGAATCTAACATGTTATAAACAAGGTCTAGGGGAAAAATTTTTATGAAGAACACCAAGTTAAGAAAATTTCATATAAATCGCAATGGTCCATGCATCACAGCCATAAAACTTCAAACATCACTATTGCACAGTTTTAATAACAAATCTGGTATAAGCCCTAATTGTACTCAGAAAATTCTGAAATTTTGATATGTTATAGAAAAAACCTAGAGGTAAGAGTTTCATGAAGAACTCGAAGTCGGATTCATTATAGATCAAGAGCTATAATCATTATAACTCTCCCTAACCCTCTGTAACAGTTTTCAGGTTTAACACTTTCAAAGTAAATTCGTTTCACCGACCAATACTTGTCCGTTTCTTCTCAAATTTTAGTATATTACTCCTCAAGATGTTATCTACGACTTTCATCAAGGACATGAAGTCAAATTTCAACTAGATAATTGCATAAAATTCATGGAGTCGCCAAAGTTCAAGCTGTTTTTCCATGAAACAGTTTGCTAGTCCGAAAGAACTACTTCTATCCTTTCGAAATTCCAACATCCAGCATCAAAATTCAAGCAAAAGCTATTACACTTCACACACAATCACAGCAAGCATAATGTAGATCAATGGATTTCACTTGCCTTAAGTCCGACGCAACCACAGCAAGCAAAACAGCAACTTGAGGACTTCAGGCGCGGCTCAATCAACAGCGAAGCTAGGCGGCGTCAACAGCGGCGGCAGGCGTACACACGGCGGGGCTGGTCTCCTTCTTCCCCTCGCCGATGCACCCTCACGACTCTCTCTTTCTCTCGGACTTTCTCTCTCTTTCTCTCGGTCACTCTCCCTTTTCTCTCGATCACTCTCTCCCTTGGTTGCTTCCTCGTTCAATCCACCCCATTTTTCTTTCTTTTATTTTCTTAATTAGCTAGTAATCATGAGGTTTTGCATAGGAAACCTCCGGTGAAGGAAGGGGCGGCAACACCTCATGCAATCCCTCTTGCCACTTGTCGATTTTCTTGCATGGAGATGGGCCTCATTCGGCCAGGCCTTGGTCAACCGAATGAAGAGGAAATGTGGGCTGTCTTGGGTGCTTTGGGCCTTAAGTATCCAGCCCACATTTGCTCCTAATATTCCACTTTAATTCCCGTTTATAATTACATAATCACAAATACTCGCATGGCCATTTAATATCACAACATTAATCAAGGGTAATTCGATTCATAAGGTACATGGCCAAGTATAGAAAATTCCTCATCAATTTATCTTTTAGTACAACCTTCATCACACATGAGCATATGATACATTTCCAACAAAATAATAGTCCATTCAATGCTCGACCCTTGCTTAATTGTAATCCACTGGTCTAATGACTATAATATAGTCCGATGGCGCTTCCATCACCTATTCATGGGACGTAGTGTATCTAGGGATCGTTATGAAATTTTTAGGATGCCACAAAACCGATGCCCGGTAATTTTCTAATTAAATATTGGAATTATTAAATTTTGGGATAAACACCACAAAATTTCAATTCACACTCAAATTGCACAAATCAACACTCAATTAAATAAATCAATCACACCATTGAAATCAGCATAAAATTCCAGTCACCAGCTATCCCAGTATAATTTTCGAAAAATAATAATTAATTAAATAATAATGAAAATTAATTAATAAATACCAATTAGGTAGAAAAAGCCTAATTAAATACCGAAACGAGCCCGGAAAAATTTCGAACCTATCTAGATAAATAATACTATCTATCTACTTGCTAATTGCACTACTCTAACTACCTAACATACAATATCGAACGATTGAATCACTAATCCGTTCTAACTAACCACTTAATCCATAATTAGCCTAAAATAATCAACCCTTAAGCATCATTAACTCCCTAAGCAAAGATTAGTGAGTAAACTCACCGGTTTTGAAATCCGATGAGTCCACGACGACAGCAAGGCGGAGACGAGCGACAAACTCTGAAGTGGAGACACCAAACGAGGCTCGAAAAGGCTCGTAAACGGGCTAAATAGTGCACAACAAACCTAGGGGCTTTGGTTCTGGTTGATGGCCGGTTGGTGGGCCGAGGAGGAGGCTGAGCGACTGGTTCAGCGAAAACGGCTAAGGAGGGCTGGCGCGCAGCTTGGACGGGTGAGCAACGGCAACGGCGAGGCTTCCGGTGACCACGGTGGTGACATACAGTGGCCAGGTGACTAGACGAGGCAAGATGGGGACGACAAGGGTCGAGACCACTAGGTAACTGGCATGCTCGGGCACACGAACAGGCTAAGCGAGTGAGTAGCGGTCCGGCAGCGTGCGGCTGCTGTCCAGGCTTCAGCGGGCGTCAACGGGCAAGGGGAGGGGCTGAGTTTAGTTTCTTCAAGTTTTCTCTGGCTTGCCTGCTCTGGAAATGGGGGATTAATGAAAAGGAAGGAGAAGGGGGGACAACAAGCTTGTGGAGGGTTCCTCTTGCTTCATTTCTATCTTCTTATCTCCTTGAAGAGGTCCCACCGTTTATGGGCTGGCTTCCTTAGTCAAAAGCAGACCCTTAGCTTGCTTAGGAAGTCTTAGAGATGGTAAAAAAGGTTGAGGCCTAAGGGGCTATGGATTTTGCACAAATCTCGTCCAATTCCTCTTCAATCTCCTCTTATATTAATTCAATTTGGCCCTAAAAAATTCCATCATCGAGTCCTCGATCAAATTGACATTTTTTTCACGTCAATAGAACCTACTTGCATCCCAAATATGCAATCAAAAAGGGTCCCCTGAATTTTCTGAACAAAAACGGTCTTACTTTGAAATTTCGCCAAAAATCTCGATTTGCAGAAAAATCTTCGAAAGATGAGTTGACATTACTAAAATGACTCATGACATGACAGAACTTTCAATTTATGAAATCAGATTTAAATTCGCAGTTAATTTCAATCTGGCTCGATTTTAGCGTGACCTAGCCTATTGGGTAGCTTTTAGAAATTTTTGATGCAATTGACCCGTGGTTGATTTTCTTCAAGCCATAATGTACCTCTTCGACACATTTGTGACCCTCGGTTGTTGTGAAAATATCGAGGCTTCAAATATGGACACAGGGTACCAAAACGACAGAAAAATCAGTCTAGTGACGATCAACGAGAATTTTGTAATTTGGTGGAATCACCCACGTTTAGCCACACATCTCAGTTGAACCGACCTATCTTTGTTCTCTAATTAGTCTTTACTATGCCATAATAATCTCTGTAGAAGAGCACGGTCGAGTAGTCGATTCCTGATCAAATTCTCAAGTCTATTGCGTTAAAATCCCTTAATGACTTCCCTAGATAGTCTAGTTATCTCATGAGTGATCAGCTCAAAGAATAGCACTATAGGCGTGTCGATGAAAGGCCCAATTTATCTAATTGAAAATAGAATTGAAATTTCATAATGTCATAACTCTCGCCCTCTTATAAAAATTTGGTCATCGAAATTTAAACCATTACAATTCTTTAAACAAAAAGGTGGGGGTATAGTCGTCTCATCAACTCCTCACTTCAACCAACGGGACCGTCTTGGTTCACAAAATTTGTTCTTTCCAATCCACAATCTCAACCAAGCTTTCCGCATACAATACTCTATCGTCCACGTCTAATTTTTCATAATTAAGCATGTGGGTCGAGTCAGGCTCATATTTCCTCAACGTCAACACGTGAAAGACCTCATGCACTTGCACCAATCTCGGCGGTAATGCAAGACGTCACGCCAAGATCTCGATTCTCTCTAGAGTCTCAAAGGGGCCTACGTACCTCGGACTAAATTTTCCCTTCTTGCTAAAGCATGAAGTTCCCCTCATTGGTGACACCTCTAGAAAAACGTGATTATCAACTTGGAATTCCAATGGTCTCCGGTGCTTATTTGTGTAGCTTTTTTGGCAACTCTAAGCAGTCTTTAGTATGCCTCTGTGACTACAACAGCATCCATTGACTGCTGAACCAACTCTGGGCGTGTGATCTTTTATTCTCCGACTTCATCCCAACACACGGGCATTCTGCACGCTCTGCCATAGAACACTTCAAAATGAGCCATCTGAATACTCTGCTAATAGCTGTTGTTCTAGGCAAACTCGACAAGGTGAAGCTATTCCTCCCAGCTTCCCTTGAAATCCAATACGCAAGCTTGCAGCATGTCTTCAAGAGTTTGGATCATGCTCTCAGAGTGGCCATCCGTCTAAGGATGATATGTCGCACTATACTACAACTTCATCCCTAAGGTAGCTTGCAAACTCTTTCAAAAAGCAGCTGTGAATCTCGAGTCTCGGTCTGATGTTATCATCACCAGTACTCCATGCAAACGAACAATCTGATGCACGTACAATTCTGCATGTCTATCTAAATTAAGGTCCTTTCATACTGCAACAAAGTGAGTTGACTTTGTCAATCTGTCAACCATTAGCTGTATGGAATCATTTCCTCTCTAACTCCTCAGTAAACTTGTCACAAAGTCCATCGTGATGTACTCCCATTTCTACTCTGGAATCTCGAGAGGTTGCAAAAGTCCTCCCGGTTTACAATGCTGTGCTTTACTTGTTGACATGTCAAACACTTGGCGACATGCCTGGCAATGTCCGCCTTCATACCAGACCACTAGTAGTGTTGACACAGATTCTGATACATCTTCATACTGTTAAGATGAATGTAGTAACTGCTATGATGAGCTTGTAATAAGATCTCCCCTCTAAGCTCTGCATCGTTAGGTACACACAATCATCCTCAAAACCTGAGCGTTCCATCTTCAGAAATCTGAAAATCAGCCTTTCTTTTATTGGTGTCCTCTTGCAAAATCTTCTAAACATCTAGGTCTGTTGACTAAAGTGCCTTGATCCTAATCTAAATATCTGACTCAATTCTGAGGGTGGTCATAAGATTTGAAAGGCGGCCTATCTCAAATTTTAAAATCGAATCTCAAGCTCTCTCGAGTAAAACCCAATCCTTAACCATCATCTGTGTGACTGAAGACTTTCGACTCAGTGCATCTGCGACCTTATTTGCCTTTCCAGGGTGATACAGAATATCACAATCGTAATCCTTCAAGAGTTCCATCCAGCGATGTTGTCTCATATTCAACTCCTTATGAGAGAATACTTTGATGGTCAGTGAAGATCTGGAATCTTTCTCCACACAAGTAATGTCTCCAAACCTTTAGAGTGAAAATGATCATTGCAAGTTCCAAGTCATGCGTTGAGTAATTCTGTTCATGAGGTCTCAACTGATGGGGAGCGCATGCAACAACCCTACCATGTTGCATCAGCATGCAACCCAGTCCTCTAAATGACACATCACTATAAATCTCGTATCCTCCAGGACCAGATGGAATGGTTAGCACAAGTGCGGTAGTCAAATTCTGCTTAAGCTGTTGGAAACTACACTCGCACTTATCTGTCCACACAAACTTTTCTTCTTTCTTCAGGATTCGAGTCAACGGTGACGCTAATGCTGAAAACATTTCAACGAACCATCCGTAATACCCTACTAAACCCAAAAAACTTTTGCTCTTTGTCACTGTAGTCGGTCTTGGCTAGTTGATTAGTGCTTCAATCTTGGACGGATCCACGGAGATTCCTTCACTTGAAATCACATGACCTAAGAACATTACACGAGTCAACCAAAACCCACACTTACTGAACTTGGCGTGCAACTGATGAATCCTCAAGGTTTGTAGTACCAATCTCAAATGACTCTCATGCTCTTCATCACTCCTCGAATACATCATAATATCATCGATGAACACGATCACAAACTAATCCAGGTATTCTTTAAACACTCGATTCATCAAATCCATGAAAGTAGCTAGAGCGTTCGTCAAATCAAACGGCATTACCGTGAACTCATAATAGCCGTATTGAGTACGAAATGCTGACTTTGATATATCCTCCTTCCTGATCCTCAATTGATGATATCCCATCCTCAAGTCGATCTTTGAAAATATCGACACTCCTTGCAGCTAGTCAAACAAATTGTCAATCCTCGAGAGTGGATATTTATTCTTGATCGTCACCTGATTGAGTTGACGATAGTCGATGCACAAATGCAACGAACCATCTTTCTTCTTTACGAAGAGAACTGGTGCTCCCCAAGGTGATAAATTAGAACATATGAATCCCTTATCCAACAATTCTTGCATCTACACCTTCAGTTCCTTCAACTTAGATAACGACATCCGGTAAGGAGCCTTAGAAATTGGCTCTATTCCAGGTGCTAACTAGATCACAAACTCAATCTCTCTCTCTAGCGGTAGGTCCGGCAATTCCTTCGGGAACATGTCTAGAAATTCTTGAACTACTGTGATATCTTCAATCTTCAACCTCTCAACTATCATATCCACGATAGTCGCTAGGTAACCTTGACAACCCCCGTCTAACAAACGGGTTGCCTCAAGCGACGAGATCAAGGTAATCAAGGGTCCTCTTCTATTCCCAACAAACTCGAAACTTTCACCATCTAAAGGGTCAAACTGAATCGCTTTACGATAACAGTCCATCTTAGCTCGTTGCTTGGTGAGATAGTCCATGCCAATTATCAAATCAAAGTCAAACATGGCTAGGACTAATAGGTCTATCCTCCCCTCTCGCTCAGCAATTGCTAACTTGCAACTAAAACAACACAATGCAGACAACACCTTATCCTTTAACGGTGTAGATATGCTAACCACTGACTCCAGCAACTCAAGACTTAATCCTATCAGCTTAACATATTGCTCAGCAATAAAATAATGAGTCATGCTAGAGTCGAATAAAGTATAAGTAGCATGGTCGTTCAACGAAACCGTACCTGTAATCACATCATGCGCGTCCTCATCATGACCTCTTATGATGGCATATACCATCCCTTAAGCTGGGGCTCTGTTCTGTCTACCCTGTGGTGCGTTCTACGATGCAAATCCTCTGATTTGACCTATCGGTAACGATAGTGGTAACTGATGTTGCCCTCTTGGTCTTCTAGGACAATCTCTAGCTATGTGACCCTGCTGGCCACATTCGAAACAAGTGCCCATCCTTTGAGGGCACAAGGTCGAACCATGTCGCCTTCCACAAAAGCAATACACACCATTCAGACTTAGCCCTAACTTGCCAATTTCACCCTTCTTGTTGGATGGAACATGGAATCTTTCCCCAATCATGGGCTTCTTCCCATATCGATTCCCATCTCGGTTAAATCCAAACCGCAATCCAGATGCAACGACTCATTCGTTCTGATCTCTCTTTATCCACTGGGCTCTTTCATAAAGGTCATTATAATTCTTTAGATTCAATGGCACCAGCAGGCTTCTCACTTCTGGTCTGAGCCCATCTCTAAACCTTCTAGCTCGGTTTACTACCAGTTTGGGGGCGTACTATGATAGTTCAGCGAACTTCGCTTCATTTTGATCTACAGTCATGGAACCTTGGTGAAAGCATTGGAATTCTACCATCTTCAGTTCTCTGGCACCATCAGAGAAGTACTTGTTGTTGAAGACTTCGACAAAGGCATTCCACTCCGGGACTACACCTTTAGGGAATACTATTCCTTGGGTGGCTCTCTACCAAGTACTCGCAATTCCTTGCAGTTGGTAGGTTGCAAGGACTACCTTCTTTGCCTCGGTGCACATTAGAAGTGCAAAGGCCTTCTCCAAGCCTTGGATCCATAGAGCTGTAGCTTCAGGGTCTCTTGCCCCAGTGAACTTTTGTGGGTTCAGCTTCAAAAACTGTTCCACCAGCTTATGCATTGGTCTCCCAGCGACCACATTTCCTGGTGGAACCTCAGTAGGTGCAGCAACAGCAGCATCCGCGACGACATTAGCGGCAGCTGTGGTAGCAATGGCTAAAGCGACAACACTAGCAGCTTGAATCTAAGCCCACTGATCCATCCTATTTCCCAACATCTCTAGGGCCTGCATGATCCAAGCAAACCTTGGATCATCAGGGGCTACTACCCCAGCACCAACAGGAGGCGGAGCTACTTCACTTATGCTAGCCTGAGCTAGCGCTTTACCACGGCCTCCTCGAGTACCGACCCTCGTCAGCATCATACCCTGAGTAACAAGCCCAATGGTATGCTTTTTAGGAGTCATCTGCTCGTAATCACTCATTACTCAAGTTTTCTACTGAGACCTATCTTCCAATTCCAAACTTAATTAGAAGTTTAGCGATCCACGCAAACAAACAATTCTACCAATCAGCTATCACAGACATGCACCAGCATGAAATAAACACCATTCCTATTAATTATCCCATAAACCATCGCACATTATCACTCCAACCACTAACCTACTCTGATACCACTAAACTGGAATGTCACGCCCCGATCCTTCGAGCGTGTGCATATCCCTCGGTGGTCGATTTAATAGCGACATTTCAAGACAAGTCACTGACCCATTCATTTTAACGCACATGCAAAAGCGAATAATAAATCCCTAGACAACAATCATATGGGATAGGAAAGCAAGCAACACGTCACAACCAAAACAAGCATTTTATAAACATTTTAGGTTTATACACAATACTAGGCTATTTACAAATGATCAACTCAACAAAAAAGGGAACTATCCTATGATCCACTAATCCAACACATTCGCTGATTCTTCAATCTCCTCATCATCAAACTTTGGAGCTTCGAGTCATCCTTAACTACCATCTAAGGACCTGAAAATGTTATCTTACAATGGGGTGAGATGACGTCTCAGCAAGTTCACCCCCTAAGTCCCGACTATGAAGAAAATACGCCCCAATGGCTGTTTAAGTACAAACATGAGTCAGATGACTTACCTTTGCCTCCATTCCTTCCTGCAAGTCAGTATAATTTATAATTCCATGAATCACTTCAATACATCAAAGCATCAAATCAGATCGAGTCATCGATCAATCGAACCAGTCGATTCCATACCATCAAGACCATCTCTCGATCAACCCAATCAATACTATCTATAAAGTCCGATCATATTAATGACTTCTCACCCTAAGCTGAAGATAGATAAAAATGCTCACCAAAAGCTTATAACAATGTATACTACTCACCCTAAGCTGATATATCGAAGCCCTCAAGTTGATATAGTATACGGCTAATCCTCACCAAAGCTATGCCGTGCATAATTGCTCACCAAAGCTGTGCGATACTTAATTGACACCAAAGTTGTGCGATACATAAGGTATACTGCTCACTCTAAGCTGATATATTAAAATCCTCAGGTTGATATAGTATACCATTCTACTCAACCCACAATTTCACCACTTTTATCATACCTAGTAAAAATACTCGTGTGTGGATACACAATCGATCTCAGCCAAAAGTATAATATCTTTATTAAATAAAATCCCACTAATTATATAGTCGGTAAAAACATTTTTCGCGCTGTAAACCGATGCCCAATAATTTTCTAATTAAATGTTGGAATTTTTAAATTTTGGGATAAACACCTCAAAATTTCAATTCACACTCAAATTACACAAATCAGCACTCAATTAAATAAATCAATCACACCATTGAAATCAGCACAAAATTTCAGTCGCCAGCTATTCCGGTCTAATTTTTGAAAAATAATAATTAACTAAATAATTAGGAAAATTAATTAATAAATACCAATAAATGCAACTAAGGTCGGAAAGGCCTAATTAAATATTGAAACGGGCTCGAAAAATTTCCAAACCTATCTAGATAAATAATACAATCTATCTACTTGCTAATTGCACTACTCTAACCACCTAACATGTAATATCGAACGATTAAATCACTAATCCGTTCTAACTAGCCACATAATCCCTAATTACCCTAAACTAATCAACCCTTAAGCATTATTAACTCCCTAAGTGGAGATTAGTGAGTAAACTCACCAGTTTTGAAATCCAATGAGTCCACGACGACGGCAAGGCGAAGATGGGCAACAAACTCCAAAGCGAGGACACCAAATGAAGCCCGGAAAGGCCCAAAAATGGGCCAAACAGTGCACAACAAACCCAGGGGCTTCGGTTCTGGTCGGTGGGCCAAGTAGGAGGCTGGGCAGCTGGTTAGGCAGTTGGTTGGGCTAGAAACGGCCAAGGAGGGCTAGCGGGCAACTTGAACAAGTGAGCAAGGGTAACGGCGAGGCTTCCAACGACCACGGCGACGACGTACGGTGGCTAGACGACTGGACGAGGCTGGATGGGGATGGACAGGGCTCGAGACGGCTAGGGAACTCGCAGGCTCAGGCACGTGAACAGGCTGGGTGAGCAAGCAAGCAAGCGGTGGTACGGCGGCGTGCGGCTACTGTCTGGGCTTCGGCAAGCATCGACAGACAAAGGGAGGGGATGAGTTTGATTTCTGCAAGTTTTCTCTAGCTTCTCTGCTTTGGAAATAGGGGATCGACGGAAAGGAAGGAGAAGCTGGGACAACAAGCTTAAAAACATGTGGATAAGGGCAAAAAAAGAGAGAGAAGATGAGGTCACTTGCATGGGGAGTTGAAGCATGCATTGAAGAGCCTTGATAAGGAAGACAACCAACTCTTTCTTCTCTCTCTCTCCCTCTTTCAACTGAAGCAAATTCGTAGCCCCTCTCTCTCCCTTAATTTCTCTTCTCCCTATTTCGACTCCAGCTAACCTTCTTGTGAAAGCCTGAGTTAATAGTTGCCTTCCCGTGAGAATCAGCTCTCGTGCCACCCACCATCGTCTTCAAAAGGTCCAAACCATATGCCGAGACCCAACCATTTGCCGATCGGAGCGTTGGTTGACCTGCCAGCTGGCTAGAAGCCGTCGCTCTCGAACTGCCTGGCAGCTCGCCTGAGTGCACTATTTCACAATTTCTGTGTGTTTTTCTCCTATTTCAACCCTTCCTCCGCCAACCCAGCCACAAGCCACTCCCCCTTGACCACCCAGGTGCCACTAGTTGCCAGCCAACCCCTCGCCAGAGCTCCGATCAGCCGCCCAACCTTTCCTACCACTGCAGTCCAGTTTCCTAAGTTGCAGTGGGAGGCAGAGTTTGTTGCTACTTTTTTTAGCTTGGGACTGCCTTGGATTGTCGTGGTTGAGGTTCCCGAGCATCACCTCCATCGTAGTCGTCGCGTCCATGTCTCCGGCTCGTTTAACGAGTGAGTTTAGCTCCTAATCCATTTATTAGTGCCTAAACTTGCTTTGGGTTTGTTTAATTATTGTTGATTCTAATTTAGGAGATTTAATTAGGTTATGTTAGTCCTAAGATAGGTGGTTAAATGAATGGCTAAGATTAGTTTAGTTTAATCTTGCTTATTGTCATTTAATTGATGCTTATGTGCTTAATTAGGCTTGTTTAGCTTTAATTGATTAGTTGCTTGCTTTAATTAGTGTTTTTAATGAATTTTGGATTTAATTTATTAGTTATTTAATTCTAAAAATTCACTATTCACACTAACACTGTTCATGTGCCTGTTCACGCGGTACCATTCACGAGTACTATTCACGAATACTGTTCATGTGCATTGTTCATCTGAGAATGAAAAGTTGTCTAAATTCATGTATTTTAATCCTATGAAGTTAATAGATGTGTAAATGCATGGGCATCCGCATGAATTGAGTGATTTTCACAAAAAGGGAATAATGGATTGTCCGAGGGACATTGGAGATGGACCGCTTTTATGAGAGAAGGATTTGAGGAGGTATGTTTGCGTGATCGCTAAGTTGAACCATCACCCAACGGAAGTTTGAGGGCGATACTCGACGGGAGTCGAAAGCCGGTCGCAGTATATTCTAAACAAATGTCCCTTTTTGGGATACCATCTAAACGAAAGTTACACGTAGCTGTGCCCAATGGGGCGAGACAAAGCCTGATCTTTTTATCGGTAGCCCGGCGAGAGTCGGATGATCGTTAACGAGAAAGTTAGCCATGGCCGGGAGGTCATTATTAACTAGAGCATGCATTAGTGTTGAGGTAGATGATCGCTAACTGGAAAGTTGGCCATGGCTGGGAGGTCATAAATAAGTGGAATACATGTGAGTGCTGAGATGATTGGGCCTTATTATGAGGTAAGATTGTGTCGCACGGTATGTGATGTGTCATAACGATTTTACCTTATAATCGAGACCCGTGTGATCGATTGATGCATGATAGGTAGCGCAGTAAAGCGCAAGAGCGTATGAGAATCATGGCATCATTGGTTCCGGTTATGCATAGGTTGAATACATTGTTTATAGCATGCACGCATGAATTGATAATGTGCAGGTTGTGGCAATGGCCAGGCGAGATTGCTTGTGATGTAACTCGTATATGATTGATGAACTGCATCCTCTAATGGCCATGTGCATTGCGTGTATTATGCTAAGACGTAACGTGTAAGGTATGGCGTACTAGGTAAGGTTACAAGCGAACCGACTATGTGGTTAGTGGTTGACCCTGGTTGTTGTGATTTGTTAATTGTTGGTTGCTAGCCGTGGTAAGTTTGTGGGGGTAGTTCTGGAGAGATACCCCAAATTGAGTTAGTGTTCTAATTAGGGGTTTAGGGGAGGACTTGCTGAGATTTTATCTTACTAGTGATTGTATAACCACTTTCAGGTCCTTAAGATGGTGCTTCCGCCAATGAGGTTCGATATTCCTAAGAACTGGGATACTATCGTGACGCACTACCGCTTCCAAGATCGATCGCATCTATACAAGAAGTATTTCTCCACCATCTGGGTGGATGAGGGACCGAGGCAATGGATACCCCATAGATTCTTGGCGTGGTTCATATGGGATGGCAATATGCTAATCGGTCCCCTAAGAGGTTTTGATGGGCTGCTTGGTAGGGGCCTTAAGGATGCTGACTAGGATCCTATGGAGCTAGACCCTCCTGACGATGCAGTGGAGAATCCTAGCCCCGCTTCACCAGTGACTGACCCGTACGGCTCCAACTCTGAATCGACGGAGTCTGAGTCCGCTGGATCTGAGTGACTATAGTGTCGAGCCTGAGGGTTATTTTTATGTATAGTTGGATTAGCCTAACCTAGTTTCCTTTTGGTCTAGCTTAGTGGATGGATCGGCCCCTCTGTTGGTCTTGTAAATTGGAAGCAATCCTCCATAAGTTAATCCAATGTAAAAATGTATATATTAGTAGATGTTGTGTTTCAGCTGTTCATCTCATTATCCCTATTTGTTTTCTTGATTGTGTGTTTGATGGGGAGATGGTTCGTTTTCCGCTTGCGCATAATGAAAGATTAAAATTGAAGGGTCAGCGATGAATCCTGAGACGTTGCTTTCTATCGACCAAGGAAGGGGTTGTTGCATGCCTGGGGTTCGAGGCGTGACATATGTTTCATACATTTCCTTGCTCATTAAGCCAAAATCTTGCCACATAAGAAATGAGAATGTTCTAGAGACATAACCATTCTCCTAGAATCCTTCCTACATAAGTTACTTAAGATTTGGTCATCAAGAAACTTGGACTTTGGACAGCTTATTTTCCAAGTTAACCACATAAGCATGGGGATAAGAACGCTTCAAGTGCCAAAAGTTGGCACAAAGGGACACTTAAGTGCCAAAAGTTACGAAAGGTACACTTAAGTGTCACATTCGAAGAAAAATGGATCAATTAAGTGCCACTCCGGCCAAAGTCCGGCCAAAAGGCTGACGTCGCATTTTTTCGACGAATTTCCGACGAAGTGAACCCAAAACGACGCCGTTTTGCATGCTGATGTGGCACATAATGCAAAAACGACGTCGCTTTGGGTTGACATGGTAAAAAAAATAATATAAAAATTCAATAAATTAAATTTCAAATTCAATTTAGTTAAAATATTAAAAAAATAATAATTTTAATAGTTAAAATATTAAAAAATAATAAATTTAAATTACATTTAGTTAAAATATTAAAAAAATAATTTTAAAATTAAATTTAGTTAAAATATTAAAAAATAATAATTTTAAATTTACATTTAGTTAAAATATTAAAAAAATAATAAATTTAAAATAAAATTTAGTTAACATATTAAAAATAATAATTTTAAAAATTTAAAAATTTAAAAAATAATTTTAACATTAGATTTAGTTAAAAATTTTAAAAAATAATTTTAAAATTAAATTTAGTTAAAAAATTAAAAAATAATAATTATAAACATAAAAAATTTAAAAAAATTTAAAATTAGATTTAGTTAAAAAATTAAAAAAATAATAATTTTAAAATAAAATTTAGTTAAAATATTAAAAAATAATAACTTTAAAAATAAAAAAATTTAACAAAAAATTAAAAAATAATAATTTTAAAATTAAAAAAAATTTAAAAAGGGGGGTGCTGGCTAAGGCTGCCCTCAGCCACCCCCCCTTTTATTAATTTATAAAATTTTGATAAAATTTTTTTAATTTTTTAAATTTTATTAATTTAAAATTATTATTTTTTAAATATTTTAACAAAATTTAATTTTAATTTTTTTAATATTTTAACTAAATCTAATTTTAAATTTTAAATTTTTATTTTTAAAATTATTATTTTTTAATATTTTAACTAAATTTAATTTTAAAATTATTATTTTTTGAATTTTTTAACTAAATCTAATTTTAAAATTATTATTTTTAATTTTTTAAAATTTTTTTTAATTTTAAAATTATTATTTTTTAATATTTTAACTAAATTTAATTTTAAAATTATTATTTTTTAATATTTTATCTATATTTAATTTTAAAATTATTATTTTTAATATTTTAACTAAATGTAATTTAAATTTATTATTTTTTAATATTTTAACTAAATCTATTTTTAAATTTAATTTATTTAATTTTTATATTATTTTTTTATCACATAAGCCCAAAACGACGCCGTTTTTGCATTATTTGGCCATGTCAGCGTGCAAAACGGCGTCGTTTTGGGCTTGGTTCGCCGGAAAAATGCCACGTCGGCATTTTGGCCGGATTTTGGTCGGATTGGCACTCAAGTGATCCATTTTGCTCCGATTTTGGCACTTAAGTGTACCTTTCGTAACTTTTGGCACTTAAGTGTCCCTTTGTGCCAACTTTTGGCACTCCAGGGGTCCTTGTCCCCATAAGCATGTGACTCATTAAGCTAATTAGCTAGCTTCCAAAAGCATTTAATGCATTATTATCTTCAAGTCAAGAAGACTCAAATTGGCTTCCTCCTCAAGTTAGGCACATAGCCCACTTCCCCTCCAAGTTGAATGTGTGGTTCTCCCATTCTAAGGCAAAAATAGTTTTAAGCAATTTTCAAAATCAGTACCATTACCTTATCAAATGAGCTCGAAAAATTATAAAATTTTAATATGTTGTAGAGAATACCTTAGAAAAAAAATTACGAAGAAATCCAAGCCAAATTCGTTATGTGGAAAGAGAAACAAATTATTGAACACAACCCAAAAATTCGTTCGTCGAGCAGATTCAATGGTTAGAGAGACTCATTTCGAAATCCAAATCTTCACAGAACTCTTTGAAATTTTAATACGTTGTAAATATGAATGTCATTTAAAAATTTATAAAGGAAGAATGTCCAAATTCAAAAGGAAAAATATTATAAAAATTCGAGAAAGCAACTTGGTTACAGTTTTCACTATATTGAACATGTTCTATACTGTAATTGATTGGGCCTTCGTCTCAATCATTTTACCTCAGAAAAATATGAAACTTAAACATGTTATAAATTAAGATGTTTTGAACAACTTTCATGAAGGAAGTTTTTCCAAATTCAAAGAAAAAATAGCTCTATAAAATTGGAAAGTAGGAAAGGTCCAGCAATTTCGAAAAACTGGGAAGTGAAAACCTATGAACTCAAGGTGGCAAGTCTATGGGGGAGGTTGGGCTCTACTTGGTAAAGAAGCATTAATTTTTGGATATCATTATCCTTCAAATTTCCAACTATGTCCTAAGTTAGCTTGGACACTTCATCTTGCTCCTTGAATGGCTAAATTCTAAGAGATATTAATGTGAACTTATCTTGAGTTCAAAGTTTGAACTTGACTTGGCTTTTCTCTCTTTTCCTCTTGGGGGTATGGTCCTTTCTTTGTAAGCTCCAAAGTCCACATTTCACACTTAGGTATTTAGGGTATGATTAGGCCTAGGCTATAGGGACACCATTTTCCACTCATCATTTAATGCGGTCACATTAGTTCACATTTGTTTACACTTGTTTTTTCAAGAAAGTTTGACTAGTCCAAGGCTTATCTAGCTTAGCCTCTCAGTTTGGACCAAAATAATGGTCAAAATCAAGGATGTTACATAGCCAGTTGCTAGACTAAGGCAGCCGGGTGAGGCTCTAACGAGGTGAGCCCCCACCAGATCTAGTGAGGGCTCGCCTTGCCATCATTGGACAAGGACTCCCCTCACTGTCATTAGGTGAGGGCGAGCTCACCCAAGCACTAAGGAGGTGAGCCCTTGCCAAATCCGGCAGGGGCTCACCTCGCCAAACCCAACGATAGTAACTAGTAATGGCAAGGCCTTCTCATCGAAGCTAGCTAGGCGAGCTCGCCCTCAACCAATGACAGCGAGGCGAGCCCTAGCCAAATCCAATGGGGGTTCACCCGCTAGTGGCTAAACGAGCTTGCCCTCACCTAGCAATAGCAAGGCAAGCTCACTCAATCGCCTTAGTTTGGCGACCAACTAGCCCTCCCCTTTGGTTGATTGCCAGAGCCAAAGGAAGAAAGAGGGCGGAGGAGGGAGGAGGGAGGAGGGGAAAAAAGGAGAAATAAGGTTAAAAAAAGGAAAAAAAAAAGAAAATTAATAAAATAATACAAAAACAAAAATATTATTAAAAAATTATTGCCAACCAGTCAATTTTGGCCAAAAAAATTGAACTATCATAATTATAAAAGGTTTATGACTCAATTGGCCAAAAAAATAAGTTTATGATTAATTGACACAATTACAATAGCTTTAGGATTTTTTTGGTAATTTTCCCATTAAAAGTCAAAACATTACGGTCAAGATCAGAAGACAGATGCAATGAGAAACAAAAATCAAAATTGAAAAAGAAGATTGAAAAAAAATGAAAGAAAAATTCTTCATTTGGAAAGGAGATGAGGAGGGTGTACTCTTAGGCAGTCATGCTTAGGTGGTAAATTATAAGAAACCAGTTTACTATTTCCTTTGCTCATATGTTTGAGGATTTACTTCTTCTTCTTTTTATCCGTCCTGCTCTAATTCTCATCTCACTTGATCTCCATACCTAAAACTAGACATTCTCACCCCAATGGCATTCGAGGATTTGCTTAATTGGCACGTTAATGATGAATCTATTAGCAATCTTGTTATCATGTCAGTAGTCCTTTATTCATTTGCTTAATTCTTATCAATTTATTAGCCAATACGAACCATTTTTTTACCATATTAAAAGAACAATAACTTAATGCAAATTTAATGTAATAATTTATGGAAGTGTCTGTTTCCACGACCTGCATGACTAATCCAAATCTTCTATAAGTGACAATCTACCCCTTTTTATAGCATCCACATTAGGAACTTGGTTTCCTAATATTC
This sequence comes from Eucalyptus grandis x Eucalyptus urophylla, assembly GCA_028830015.1. Taxonomy (NCBI): domain Eukaryota; kingdom Viridiplantae; phylum Streptophyta; class Magnoliopsida; order Myrtales; family Myrtaceae; genus Eucalyptus; species Eucalyptus grandis x Eucalyptus urophylla. Next base: position 25,150,157 of record CM054198.1, on the reverse strand, counting down.
TTTCGTAATAAAAAATAGACTTCCTTGTCCACTCAAGTTCTCATCGCTCATCAGCAGCTCCCCCTTCCTTTTCAAAACTGTGATGTTATTGGTAAGAAAATGGGAAATTGGAAATAGAATCTTCTTCATTCCAAGCTTTAACTGTGCCGCAGTTAACTGCGAGATCGCAGTACCATTCGCAGCACCTGCCCTCCCCATTTATCGGCGACTGGACAAGCTGAAAAGATGAAAACTTTAGAACTTATGCACTTCCAATGTCGGACAATTTGGGAAGCAGAGGAGAGTGAAAGGAAAATTGATGAGGACCAAATTAACTGGATCTTACAAAGTTTATATGCAATTGTTCATGCTGATAACTTTTGTATGGCCATATTGAGATCACCCTCCAACCTTACGTCCCAAGCATATCTGAACAAGCTCGCATAATGTAGTTCTGGTGTGTTTAGCATACCCTTAGAAAATATCTTCATTTTCGGACACTCTTCCACTTCAATTCTAAACAAGGATGGAAACCTAAAGATGCAACCTGTGGTGGAGGAGAAGCATACTAGGCTTCGCAAAAATAGGAGTGTCAATCTTTCTAGCTTACCAAAAGAAATCACTTTTCCTTCTCCATTTCCATCATTTGCCACTACGTCATTCATTCTTTCACATCCAATTATAGTCATATCGGTGAGATGTACTAAATTTGTGACCGCTGAAAATGTCACTAGATGTACCAATCCAGAACAATTCTTCACCACTAACTTTGTCAAATTCTGGAAGTCTGTCACGGCTGGAAATAATGTTGTCAAACCAGGACAATCCCGAAACTCAAATGTTTCAATACTCTGAAGAATTTTCGCCACTAAATAGTCTTCTCTCCACACACGCTTAAGGTTGTGTAGCTTGCTTAACTTAAGCTCTCTTAAGTTTTCAAGTCCCGGATGTCTTCCCTTGTCAACAAACCCTTCGTTAGGGAATATCTCTTCAAATGAACTACAGAAGACCTCAAGACTTTTTAAATTCTGAAATCTCTCTAGGATGAATTTGGGAGGAAAGACGGCCTTTTCATCATGAAAGCATGCCAATGTTAGTGCTTTTGGCTTGTCAAAGATGTCATCAGGAAATTTTCCATCTTGTATCATCTGAATATCCCTATTGACTAATAAAAGTCTCTCTAAGTTGGGAAAGTCTTGTCAAATTGTCAATACAACGAGAGAAGTAAATTCAGCAAAGGTTCGGCAATAAATCATGTGTTATAAAAGGTAAACCTAAGTCAAATGATTCGCACAGTAGCCATCTTCTTACAATTCATTAGATCTTAGGAGCCCTGCATACGAGTCTCAAGCTTGTAAAGTTATGCTATAAAATACAACTGTGATCTAATGCTCCACTACAACCATCCATATTGAAGATCTGAAGATAATTTTTTAAGTAGAGGTTAGTACTGTTAGGTTGGTAGAGTGAATCTACATTCAAAACCACCTAGCTTACCAAATTCATCTTTTATTAGAAAGATTTTATGTTCTCAGCGAAAAAGATATAATTCTTTGAAATTTTGTGTAACAAGATCCACTCATAGTCACTAAAATATATGGGGGTCTCCAAAAAAAAAATGTGCTTAAGATATTAGAAATATCTATGTTGTATACGAATTGACGGGTAAGGGGTTTCAGATTTTCTATGGTATCATCACGTGACTATGCAGTGGACAAGAGATATAATTCGTGGTGAAATAAAAAAATTAGAATATAGTGAATTAAGGTTCCGCTGTTTCTTTTTCTTTTTTGGGAAAAAGGAAAAGAAAACTGTTTAAATTTATGCTTTTAGAGTCTGTAGAAGATACAAAAGAAAAGAAAAGTTCAATGGTTAGACATGTTAACAATGGAGAGGACCACATGTCAAGTCCTTATTGACTTCTGCAAGGAGCAACATAATACATTATTTGCAATTATATTAGATTAGGAATATCGTATGTTGTAACCAACAGTTTGTAATTATTATTATTTTTGTTATTTTAGGTGATTGAATATATTATGGGTGTCCACAAACAAAAAGTACACTTAAGAAATTAAAAGTATCTTATATAGTTGACAAACTGATAGGCAATGCCATGACCATACGGTGGATATGAGATTAGAGAATGCATTATAGATAGAAACTGAAGAAGAGCCATTGTAGTCATACCCTCTCAAATGAAGAGTGCTCTTCTCGGTCTAAAAGGTCCTGTTCATGATCTCTCCAAGTCCACTTGTTCATGGGTGCCGCAAAGGACGACATGTTCAATCTATCACAATGAGTCACTTGCGATTCTAGCAAGGATGGCCAATTCAAAGTGGGATAGTTAGGGCAAAAGTTTTTGAGTCGTGGCATATCATGTAACACTAAAGAGGTCAATTTGGGGAAAAGAACTTGAGCAGCAGTGGAGTGTGGAGTGTCATCTCCACCAGCGACTATTTCCTCAATCCCACAAGACTCCACTAGAAGTTTGTGAAGTTTATCAAGACTCGTTGCCAACCAATGTGGAAATAGATTTTCAAGGCTCTTACAGTTTTGAACCTGCACTTCCCTTAAAGTTTCACAAGTGAGAGTTTCTAGAGGATTGTCGGTCCATATTTTTCTTATATTGTCCATGTGGGAGAGAGCCATCGACATAAGGAAAGGGAATTGTACCTACCATATTGAAAAAATGACATGATGAATGTGGCTATATTGAGTTATGACCTCATAGAAGGAATTTCCAAACTTCCCTAGCTCCCACAAATCATGAGAATTTTTTTTTTTTTGGGTGAATTAAATCATGAGAATTCAAGAGCTTGTTCATGACACAAATAGGGAGGGGCCAATTGATGCTTTATTTTCAGTTAACTAATTTTTATGGTCAAGTATATTGCATTACAGCAAGCATGAAATGTGGTGTGACAAAATCAATTACCTTATTTGCTTACCACTTGCTAATATCTGTGCATCAAAAAGATAGTAAACATTTTTTTAGCAAGTTATGACACAAAGAACACAATTACGACCTCATACTTTTAAAATTTCCTAAATTTCACATGATATGAATTGTTTGCATGAAATTTTCATTTCGTTAAGATGAAACTAATGAAATTATGACATCCTAGAACCTCACCACAATTGCCAAATGCATATTTCCACACTGCCCTAGTCCACGAACCATGGAAAAAGACAAGTTTGGCATACAAGTATCGGACTGTCTACCAAGATATCTGCCTCAATCAGATTATCCCATAACAACATTATGTTTGTTTGGAGAAAATCAACCATGTTATGACCTCTTTCGACTTGTCCACTGAGAAGCGAGAATTGACATTTTTTATTTGGTTACGATAAAATAAACGCACTTACGACTTGTCTTTACCAAAAAATAGAATGACTATTTCCTCACTTCCCTGAATCTATTAATAATGAAAACTGAGAATTGTGATGAGTTTTTGAAATATTTTAATTATAAGAGATATCTATTATTACGTGATAGCTTATATTTGTCAAATAACTTTAATTAACTCTATTACGACTTATCATGACCAAAAAATGTGATTATTATTTTCATACTTTCCTAAATCTATTAGTAATATAAATTGAGTATTAGGATGACTTTTTGAAATATCCTAACAACGTGGGGGATACCTATTCTTATAGGACAGCTCATGTATGACGAATAAATAACATTAGAAGTATATACATAATTAGTTATGACTCTGATGATTAACGATTAAATAAATGTCCGAAGTGAATCTTATTTCAAATAAAGGTTTGAAGTATTATCGTTTTCTTAAATAAGGGTCCGAAGTGAATCTTATTTCAAATAAGAACATGAAGTGACATCAATTTCTCAAATAAGGGTTTGAAATGCCATGTTCCTCTCAAGGAGGGGCCTAACCTCACTAGTTGATCAAGGGTATTTTTGTCATATAATTTTTAATGTTCTTTCTTTTTTTTCTTTCTTTTCTCCTTTTCTTTTTTTTTCTTTCTAAAAAGGACAAACTGAAAAAGGAAAATAAAGGCTAAAATTTTAAAAATAATATAGGCGGAGGGTTGGTAGCCTCCCCTGCCTATGACCATCGGCTCATCACCGGTGGATCGTCATGGCCAGTGGGGTTGCCGATACCTTGGTTAAGGCCACGACCCTCCCCTAGTCTTAAGCAAGGGCTAACAACCCTTGTGCAAATCTAGGAGAGGGTGGCAGCCCTCTCCCGGGTCTAGCAAGGGCCACCAAGCCTTCACCTCTAGTTGTTGAGGCATCAACAATCTCATCGACCATGGCCGACACCCCACTAATGATGTAGCAGCAACTACAAGTAAGGGAGGGATGCTAGCCCTCCACCTGTATTTATTTTGTTTTGGTTTGTCTTTTTTAGAAAGAAAAAGGAAAAAATGGAAAGAAAATTTAAAAAAAAATTAAATGATGGAAATGCTCTCAATCAGCTGGTGAGATTAGGCCCTTTTTTGAGACTGACATGGTACTTCAAGCCCTTTTTTTCAAATAAGATCCACTTTAGGCTCTTATTATGATTTTTGTTTTTATCTTTTTAAGTTTTAACTTTTCTTTCTTTTTTGATTTTTTTAATGGAAAGAAAAATTAGAAAAAAGGCAACAAAAAAAAAGGAAAGAATTTTATAATAAAAAAAATGATTGAAATGCCCTTAATCGGCTGGTGAGGTTAAGTGCCCTCTTGAAACTAACATGGCACTTCAAGCCTTTATTAGAAATGAGATTTACTTCGGCCCCTTATTTGAGAAAATGATAGCACTTCAGGCCCTTATTAGAAACGAGATTTACTTCAGCCCCTTATTTGAGAAAATGATGACACTTCATGCTCTTATTTGAAATTTTCCCTAAATGTGTGCATGTTATGATGAAACGTTCAATTCACAAATAACAACAAAAAAATTTGGCAAAAACATTAAAATAAGAGAAAAGACAAGCAGAAAACGAGAACAATAATTGAAACATAGAATCCGTAACAAAAAAGACCAAAAAGAGAACCGGGGGGGGGGGGGGGGGGGGGGGGGGGGGGTTGTTAATTACCTTTTAAGAAGTGATGTAAATTAAAGTTTGGTAAAGTCGTTAGCCCGTGTTCACTGAATTCAATCAAAATAAATGGAAAATTGATTTTTATTCTTAAAAAAATTTGACGATGGTGTGAACTTGTATATTCTTTAAGATTCTTCTTTGACGGCAACCTCTCCTAAATTCTGTCGAATCAATAAAATAATAATTGAATTTTGAAAATGTATGTTGTTTTAATTTATAATCCATGTAGAAAACGCCTTCTCAAAGTTTTGGACTTTCAGGTTTGCCGTTCATTCCAACTAAAAAGGCTACTCTCTCTCCAATTGTCTGCACTTTGTTTTCAGTTTACTTCCTTGCCAAAAGTGGGTGTTGACACTTGACTAGAATCTCAGCCTGAAAGAGATATTTGGAAGTGCATTTGCAGGTAAATTTTTTTATATGGTTATTGTGACTGCCTTTTTAAGAACCTTGCGAATCACTTCTAAAGTATTACGTAGAGCAGACACAAAAGTAACACTTCTAAAGAGATAAGGAGATGTACAAATTATAGTTATACTTATTAAGGATTATTTTTTTATTTTTTTGGTCTTCGTACTAAATATTAAAAGATCATGTACACAAAACTGTACATAGCAAGGGAATTCTACTAGTTATCAGAAATTTACTTATAATTAGATTATTTTGAATCTGTACATATCTACCAATGTCCGCACATGGCACATACCGTGCGGGAATATGTTCCAAATGAAATGTAAAAAATGCATTTGTTTGAAAGACTAACCTGTGAAGTGAAAAGTGAAGGGGTGCCATTGTCAATCTCCATCGAAGATTGCCAAGTCAGACTTCTAATCTTGGGGCAGTGGGCAATGCTCAAATCTTGTAATTGAGGGCATATCAACATATGATTCTTCCCTGAGAGGAAACTAGTCAAATTGGGCAAGCATTTCAACTTCATCCACCAAAGACTTGAGAACCGAATTATCTCCCATATGCTTTCTTGCCCTTCTTCCTCTGCTATCACTCCTTCCATCTTACCACACTCCTCTATTTCCATCCTTTCAAGATTGCCAAGGAACCAAGCCATGCATGGAGAGAAAGCATGTCTCAAGTTGCTGCATTTATAAAGGGTCAAATTAATTAGAAAATTGTAGGACAACACCTCTTGAAGATCTTTGTTCCATAGTCGCCTCAACTTTGGTAGATTGACCAACTCCAAAGTCACACTTCTTGAAGGTAGCAATTGAGTCCTTTCCACACCTTCTAACCCTTCAAGATCGAATATTTCTTCTAGCAACTCACAATCTCGAACATGCAATGTGTGCATATTGTTTAAAATAACCATCAATCTGGATGAAATTGCGTTAGTAAATGATGGACATTTATCCACCATCAATGATTCTAACCGCCAAGATGACTTGATGGGATTAAGTTCACTATGCCATTTTCCAATCAGCTTGGGGAACTCAGACAGCCGCATTTTCCTTAATCTAGCAATTGTAGCCTGCTTGGAAAATGCATCAATAAATGTAAAAATTCTAGTTAGTAAAAAGCAATTACTCTACCGGTGATCAAAAAAATCCAATTGCACAGGGTTTGGCAACTCATGCATACCATTTCTTCAAACATATTTTGGATGGTGATGTTGAGGTTTCCCTTCCAAAACCACATTTTACGTTCAGTTACTTGTACTTTGTCTAGCTTTGGTGCCTCTATTAGTCCATTGGAGAAGAACTTCATGTTGAGACACCCATTCACAATGACATCCTCCAAGAGAGGGAACACCAAAGTGTATCCACCTGAGTTGAAGCATCTCAACCTTGTCAACCCTTCAAGCTCCATAAACGTAAGTTGTTTGAAAGCCACAACATGCCCTTCTTCACCTCCTTCATCAATGATGACTTCTGTCAACATTTTACAATAAGTTATCGTCAACTTTGTGAGCTCCTCCAAATTTTCAGCTATTGTTGGTGTGAAAATATAAGATAACCCATCACAAAACGACACATCGAGGGTCTTTAGATGTCGAAAATATACTTGATTGTCCCATATCATCTCGATGTTACCCATTGAAAAGATTTCTAATTTCTCCAGGTTAGGAAAAGCAACCTGCAAAATTCGCTCACGAAATTGGTGATTCAGTTCAATTACGAATTCATGAAGTTCCAAGATGTAGATATAGATGAGTGCCAAGGGGAGAAGGGGATTATTAAGTTGTACAAAAGGAAAAAAAAAGAATAAAATAAAAAAAAAAAGGAGTAAAAAATTCCATTAGAAGAATTTCTCCTTCAGAAATGTGTTAGTAAGTGGAGCTTTAACTTATCTCTCTGCCTAACAAAGCAGGCCCAACAATACTTTCAACCTTAGATTTTGGCCCAACATGTTTATATAATATGCATAGCCAGTGTCTAATTAAAACTAACCATATATATATATATATATATATATATATATATATATATATATATTACAATGGGCAAATTAGTAATTTAGATATGCTCATATAACTATCATACAACCAGATTAGACTCTTATAGATTATAGATCTAAATTGCATCTTTCCCTATTTTCAATATAGTTAATTTCCCATAAATAACCAAATCACACTATGTATAGCAATTGTTACATCACCTAGAGACGGTTATTATTACTAATATGGATGAAAATCTTCATGGAAATTGCAAAATTGAGTAAGAATAAGGAAGAATTCATAAAAGGAAACTAGAAGCACATCAAGAAAGGTTTAACAATATACATTGAGGCAAAATAAAAAGAGATAAGTTCATTGGAAGTCCTAAAACCTGTCACAAAAGACCAATTGAGTACTAAAACTTTCAAAAAATACAATTACATCCTAAAACTCATCACGAAAGCGAAATTGAGTATTAAAAATTTCAAAAAGTGCAATTAGTCCTAAAACTCATCACGAAAGTGAAATTGTGTATTAAAACTTTCAAAAAGTGCAATTAGTCCTAAAATTTATCAAATTAGTCCAATCAAGTCTTTCTACCGATTGTGTTTTTTGAAAGTTCTAGAATTTGATTGCACATTCATTATAAGTTTAAGAATTTTGAGTACACTTATTGCAATGAAAATTACAAGGCACAAGGAAACTCATGGAAGGCACAACAGTTTTCTAAAAGTCACGGTCAATCGATTGTGGTCATCCTATTCATGAAAGACAGTTGAAACTGCAATAATATATATATATATATATATATATATATATATATTTGAGAATAAAAAGGAGACATTCCTAAATTTTGGCATATTGAATACGATTGATTGTTGTTGGTTGTGCTGTTTCTCTGTGACAACATTGCAACTTCAACGAAGTAGTCGGGCTTAATTTTTGTCCATATTGGCAATTTTTCTTTTAATTTTACTAAAAGTAGTTTCATGTTTCATTTTGGACAAGTTCAACTTCCAACGTCCATACGAGAAGTCAAATGACTTGGACTAAAGTGGCTGATTTACGAAATGTATTTTATTTATTTAACAATGTTTTCATAAAAACGGTCAAGCGATTAATGTGAAAATTAAAAAGGGTGATTTCCAAAGCCCAAACCCTAGAGACGTTGCCCGATTTGGTGATGGGGGGCTAGACTTCTTTTGCTGGTGCAATTAAGAAAGAATTGGGGCTTCAGGGTATGATTAATCAGAGAGCAAGAGTGCAATTAACAAAATGTTGCCCAATTTGTGAGCGCACGTATATAAATAAGAGATCTTGTAAGTGCAAATGAAGTCAAACGAGCGTCTCAAAATCTCTTTATCTCCAGCCTCATGAACCTTACTACTCACTTTCTTCTCAATTTTTTGTTTTCATTTGCTTTCCTATACACACTTTGAAAGTTAAAAAGCCTCAAAACCTCTACGTGAATTTTTGAGGATAAGGACACTAGAAATATCAAAAGTTGTGTATGACGTTTACTTTAATACTAAAAGTTCTACCTCACTTAAATGCCAAATTAAAGAAAAAACAATCACTTAAGTGACTACAACGAAAAATTTTAATAGGAAAAATTACATGACTTCTATAATTAAAAATTTTATCTGAGATGACATTTTTTTGACACTTAAGTGATCACTTTTTCATTGAGATTGGTATTAAAGTGATCACTTTTTAACCTACTATATGACATTATTTAGTGATTATATGCTAAATAAGCACACCGGCGAGCCACATAGGATTGAGAATAAATAAAATATGGCAACGTCGGAATTTCAGTAACCCAGATCAGAGTTAACACTTTGAGTGATCCGAAAAAAAAAATGACATTAAAGTGAGTGACTTAAACAACTTTTGACACTTCCAATGTATTTCTTCTTGAGTTTTCCCAATCTAGTTCCTCCACCGTCTTTGAAAGCTCAAAGCGTGGGAAGAAGAAAGTGTCGAGGTTGAAGTGGAGATACTTAGACACACTTCGTTGTGGGACCCAACACTTAAATTTCCGCGAATCATTGTTGACAGGGAAGCTATTGTAATGCATTGGCCTTGGGCCCCACTATAAGCTTCAATGATAATCACGCTATTATAAAAGGACAATCTTGTCTGGTTAAAAAGGCTCTACTCATAGTAATTTTTGCCGCACAAAATAGGTTTATGCTTTCCTTAATTAGATTCGAGACTGAGTAAATTAATATCAATAACCAATTCAATAGGTGGAAACTTTTTGCTTTAAATCCAACAGCTGGTGTTGAATATCGGACTGGTCCCGTAAAAGTGCAGATGGGGACATAAAATTTGCCTTCACCGGCACGTAACGTCGTTTTAATTGATACAAACAAATAACAGAACTTTTTCGCCTTTAATTGCTCCTGTCAATTTGCACTTGCATGATTTTCATCTGCTATTAAATGTTATAACCAAAGCTAGAGCAATTAACTACATCTTTGCATAATGCTTTAGACAGTGGATTAGCATTTTGTCATGGGCTCCAAGCATTCGCCTGAAAATCTTTTGATTTGTTCTTGACCAAATTAAAAGCATGATTTTGACCATAATAAAGGAATAAAGCACATGAAGTTGTCCATATATGAGCGGAAAACTTGATTACTAGAATATTAGGAAAAGTGAAAACAATTTTTCGCCACTTAACATGAAATTAGTGAGTAATTTTTTGGTAAATTTTGATAATCAAGTCTGCACTCAATTATGGACCAAGACTATGTAACTTATCCCTTGATGTATGTCAGAATCATATTTAATTTCACAAAAGAAAAAGGAACAACAGTTTAGGAAAAGTTTACAAAAATCATCAGATTCCATTAATCCTACCTTCAAATTTCAGGGTGCAGCAATTGTGTGGAATGTGATAAATTCTAACCAAAGTAAGCTGTGTAAGTAATTTATTTACGTTTCATCTTGGCTAGTGGTCTCCACCATAACTTTTTATTTCTAAAAGTTAATTATTTACTTAGGTGGGCAAAATAATTATTCACAAGCCTATATATTACTTAATTAATTTTTAATTATTTGATGTGATTGATCCAACTATTCCTATCATGGGATTGTTGTGGACTGAAACTTGTTAGTTGTTTGTAGTGCCATGTGGCAACTTGAAATGCACACAACCTAAACTTCCAAAATACTATGACACATAACAATCAAGCCAAGTATTTTGCTCCAATAGATTTTTGTTATAATAATATCTTCACATAATGTTTATTACATACCTCTTGATTGAAGAGGGAAGTGAAGCATGATTTGACATGGTCCTGACTCCAAACTCCTTGTGACCCTATTAGCAGTTTTTCATTAAACCAAAAGAATGTCACCACTTGTATTGCAGGATGAATCTATCTACAAGATCATCAGTAATGAAAACAAAAAATTAGTCTTACACTTTCTGCAAGAGAAGCATGAGACGCTTTCCAATTCGTTTAAGTATAAATTGGTTAACATTGGAAATGCCAGAATTTCTAATGTTTTCATTTGTGACCCTTCTTCCTCTATAATGATCGAGTCCATCTTCTTGCAATCTCGTACCCTTAGAACTCTTAGTTTTACAAGAGATTTAACCATGGATGGGAAAAACATAAACCGGAGGTTGTCACAGTTAGACACCTCTAACTCCATTAATTTATGGAACCACACTATTCCACAAGGATTCTTGTTCCATATGTGCCTCAAGCTCGACAATCTCTTTAATTCCATGGTGCTTAGCTCAGAGAGAGTCTCAACATTTCCACCAATGCTTGGTTTGTCAAGGTAAAAAATTTCTTGCACTGAAATGCAATTTTTGATAGTTAAAGTGTGTAACTTGTGTAGTTTTACCAGCGACACAGAGTTGATAATCTCTGATAAAGATCTACAATCTAATATCGCAAGAGATTGAAGATTGCTCAGCCCCAATGGAAATTCATCACTCCACAGATATTTCATCTTGGGAAGTTCATTCATTGTCAAGGACTCCAAGGATGGAATGGAAACCTGATGCACAAACCCATCAACAATAGAATTTACAATGACAAAGGACATACAGGAAATTTACATGCCGTAATAGGAATGGTTGCTGAAGGAAATTTACGAGCAAAGTAATTCACAACCTTAAGGATAATTTCTGCATTTACAAAAATCTTTGATAAACGAAAGCTAATTTACAATCCAAAAAAGGCATGTTACAAGCTTAAAAGACAACTAATGAACGTTACTTGTCATTTACAATATCACAAGGCGTGTTATTATGACAAAATAACTACTCGAGAAATTACAGTCATGAATAAGCACCCATTCAGTTTACTGACGACAACAAAAATTAGTGACCCTTGAAGCAAAAAGTACTTTCAGGATAAATTACTTCCTATAAGGTGCACTAATAAGATACTCCCCCTTGGGTTATGTTACTAAGTTGAAGATACATTACTCATTTTATAGGATGATTAATAGAAAGTGATTTACTTTCTCGCAAGTGGAGATTACTATCCTGAAAGGGATTAAGAAGCTGTAGAATGACCGTGATTACGGAAGACAAAGGCAATTTACTATCAAAAGGAAATTACTTAGTGCATCCTGTGATTGACTATTTCAACTGTGATTGACTATCTCAGCAAGGCGAGATAGCAATCATGCAAAGTAAATTACCATGCATAGACCAAAAACAAAAACAAAAAAAAAAAAACAAAAGTAAATTACTGCACTATAAGATTTTAATTACGGAGGGTATATTTTTGCTACCTGTCTAAGGAAATTTAGCAATTTCGAAGAGCAATTTACTACTTCACAAGGGAATATTGCTATCAAAAAAGCTTAATTAATGCAAGTAACTTCCTCCTGACGCCTGGCCACCCACCTAAACCCCCTTGCGCTTGTCCAGACCCAATTTGTTTATACATGACATGTCATATTCTATCCATAATGTCCAATAAACTACTTATTTTTTATCTAGTGATTTAAGGATGTTGTCATTAACAATTATTTAATGATGTCGTGCTTTCTCATATATGGTAGTAATTGGTAGTCCATTATAGTATGCGTACTTCTTCTCATTGATATTAACTTCCCTGGGCGTGGATCATCTGCTCCAATCCTTACATTCATTATCTGCAACTTGCGCGAATAGTAAAAAAAATAGCGCATGTTTTCTCTTTGTTTTTTGTTCTTTTACCAAACTCTCTCTCTCTCTCTCTCTCTCTCAATGAGAGGAAACAACCTCCGGAAGATGCAACAATGGCTCGTGCTAGCGCCGACCTTGTTGACCGCGACCAAGTTGGCGGCGGGCAAAGTGAAACAGATGTAGACAAAACTTGCACCCGGTCCGCAAGAGAGATGACCAAGCGCGAGGGTCACATCCATGAGCTGTTGGTGACGATATCGATGGAGGTGAATGGTGGCCGGTGATGGCGGTGGCAGCGGTGGTGGCGGTGGTGGCGGTGGCGGATGAGCGTGGCAGGGGCAAGCTGACGTCTCAACACGGGGTGAGAGAGGCTGCGGGCCCTCTTGTGATGCTGAGCAACTTTTAGAGAGAGAGACAGAGAGAGCAGGCCCAAAAAAAAATAGAAAAGCAAGACGACAAGTGTGAATGCAATTACTAAGTACCCAACAATTGTTGTTATTTTCGTCAGTAGGTCGTAACTTACGGTATCAGTCATTAGCAACTGCGCCGCTAACCATAATTTGTCTAAAGTCCTCCAATTTTCCACTGCATCTCCATATGGTTAGCACTTTCCTTTATTGCATATCCTTTGGTTTAGCTATAGAGAATGTAACGTGAGAATGCAATTACCCAGTGATTACAAAGTTAACTCAAATTTACTATGGGATAGATATTGTGTTTAGTAATTACCCGCAACAATTGGAAATTTCCTTTAAATCCACATCAGTGAAAGTAACCTATCTTAAAAAACAATACGTTACCGTCAAGTTCTCGGGACTTTGGAAGTCCTAAAAATTTCAAATTTCCTTGTGAAATAATGAACAACTTGAGACTATCGTGAATATCTTTTTATGTACCTTATTCAATTCCCTCAATGTTGTTTTAAAGTCCATAAGCTTATGAAGCATATACCAATTAACTATAGTTAAAGAAACATTTCAATATAATCCCATAGATCTTTGCGGATCTAGTTTCTACACACAAAAAAGTATTAAGGCCAGAGCAATTCTTTAATGTAGAGTTAGAACCCTATAAAGTTATTAACCGCAAAGCCGCTTTGCAAATCCTCCCAATCAAGTTCCTCCCTCGTCTTTGAAAGCAAGCTCTCTTCATTGAAGCTCAAAGCATGGGGAGAAAAGTTGGGGTTGAAGCAGAAATGATTAGATAGACTACCTTGTGGGGTCCACTACTTAAATTTCCACTTTTTTTATATATATGTCATACCTCTTAACTCTTCCCTCCTTTTTCTCTCTACTTTTGATTTGCTTCCTTGCAGAGCGTAGAAGTTGAGCATTGCACCAATGCTACTAGCATCCCCATCCCCCAATTCCCTTTTCACTCTTTATAAACAAGAAAATTGTGCCATATTGCACGAGTCTTGGGGTCCACCTATAACTTTAGTGATAATTGCGCCACTATAAAAAGGCAATCTTGTCAACTCAAAGCTTCTACTTAGCAATTTTTTCTATACAAAATAGCGTTTTGTTTTCCTTAATTAGATAATTGTTTATGCTTAGTTCAATAACTTCTCTCTAACGTTAGTAAATTACTATCAATAACCAATTTAGTGGGTGGAAATTTTTTCATCTAAATCCAAAACAGTTAACTACATTCCCACCTACTAGTTAGTAGTTTAGTCTACTACAAGTAATTGCCCTCAATTTCAATTAAATGCTAGTAATTGTTCTTGTGATAATCTGTATCAACAGCTTCATAATCACAAGTTTTCAATTACATAGTGCCTAAGATGATTCTCTAAGTCAGATTTATAGGTTATAAAGGTTTATTGAACAAAATCATTAATTATTCATAGTATTTACAGTCTACTATGCGTCGATTACTATTTCAAACGCTTGATTCTTGACTGAATCTTGGCATAATCCTTTAAACAATGAGTTGAGATTTTCCTATGGGCTCCAAGCATTTGCCCGAAAATCGTTTCATTTTAATCTTTCACCAAATTTAAAAAAAAAAATGATTTTGACCATAATAAAGGAACGACGCACATGACGTTCATAAATGCGTGAAATACTTGATTGCGAGAATCATTTAATGAAATTAAACCCAAATTTCATATGAGTAATTTCTAAGTAAATTTTGATAATCAAGTTTGCACTCGATCATCGACCAAGACTATGTAACTTATGCCTTGATTAATGTCAGAATAAAACTTAATTTCACAAAAGAAGAAAAAACAATTTAGGCAAAGTTTACAAAAATCATTAGATTCCATTTATCCTACCTGCAAATTTCAGGGTGCAGCCATTGTGTGGAATGTGATAAATTTAAACCAAAGTAAGCTGTGTAAGTAATTTAGTTACTTTTCATCTTGGCTATGTTGTCTCCGGCATAACTATTTGTTTCTAGAAGTTAATTATTTACTTAGGTGGGAAAAATATTTTTTTATAAGCCTATATGTTCCTTTATTAATTTTTAATAATTTGATGGGATTGATCCAACTGTTCCTTTCATGGGATTGGTGTGAATTGAAACTTGCTAGTTGTTTGTAGTGCCATGTGGCAACTTGAAATGCATACAACCTAAACTTCCAAAATACCATGGCAGATAACAATCATGCGAAGTATTTTACTCCAATATATTTTTTTATATTAATATTTGGACATAACATTAATTACGTACCTGTCGATTGAAGAGGGCATTGAAGCGTGATATGACGTGATCTTGACTCTGAATATCCTGTGAACCTATTAGCAGTTTTTCATTAAACAAAATGTCACCATTTGTATTGCAAGGATGAATCTATTTATAAGATCTTCAGTAATGAAAAGAAAAAATTAGCCTTACCCTCTGCACAGGAGAAGCACAAGAAGCTTTCCAAATTTTTTAAGTGTAATTTGGTTACATAGGAAATACTAGAATTTCTGATGTTCCCATTGCCGACCCTTCTTCCTCCATAATGATCCGCTCCATCTTCTTACAATTCCATATTATTAGAACTCTTAGGTTTGCAAGAGATTTAACCATGGATGGGAAAAACATAAATGGGAGGTTATCACAGCCATATACCAATAATTGCTTTAAATTATGGAATCGTACTATTCCACAAGGATTCTTGTTCCATATGTTCCTCAAGCTTGGCAAGACCCCTAATGTTATGATGGTAAGCTCAGAGAGAGTCTCAACATTTCCACTGGCACTTGATCCATCTAGGTAAAAAATTTCTTGTACCAAAACACAATTTTTTATAGTTAAAGTGTTTAACTTGTGTAGGTTAATCAGCGACACAGAGTTAATAACCTTTGAGAGATAGTTGCACTGTGATACCACAAGAGATCGAAGATTGCTTAACCTTAATGGAAATTTATCGCCCCATAAATATTTCATCTTGGGAAGTCCAATCATCATCAAGGACTCCAACGATGGAGTTGAAACCTGATGCACAATCCCATCATCGATAGTATTTACAATTACGAAAGATAGACAGGAAATTTACGTGCCATAACAGGAATGGTTGCTAAAGGAAATTTACGAGCAAAGTAATTAACAATCTTTAGAATAATTTTTGCATATACAAAAATCTTTGATAAATGAAAGATAATTTACAATCCAAAATGGTATATTACGAGCCCAAATGGCTGCTACTGAACTTTACTTGTTATTTACAATATAACAAGGGATGTTATTACGAATAAATTTAGTTTGCGATTCTAGCAAAAAGAGGAATTAGAAACATGAATTAGCACCCATTCAGTTTACTCATGACAATGAAAATTAGTGAGTGACCCATAAAGCAAAAAGAAGTACTTTCAGAATAAATTACTTCCTTTATGGTAAACTACTTCATAAAACTACTCCCTCTTAGGTTATTTTACCAATTTGAAGATACATTACTTATTTTATAGGATGATTGCTAGAAAGTAATTTACTATCTCACAAGTGGATATTACTACCATGAAAGAGATTATGGAGCTGTAGACGTGGAAGAAATAGTCAATATACTATCAAAAGGAAATCAATTATTGCAATCCGTGATTGTTCATCTCAACTAGGCAAGATGGCAATCATTAGAAGTAAATTACTATGCTATAAGACTTCAATTACGGAAGGTATATTTAATTTGCTTGCTACCTAAGGAAATTTAGCAATTTCGAAGAGTAGATTACTACTGCTTTTTTTTTTTTTTTGGTTGAAAGTAGCATTTCATTCATTTTCATAATAAATCAAGAAAGAAACAATCCAATCCTATTGTAAACCAAAACAAATCCCAAACAGTTCTGAAGCAATACAAGGTTCAGCTAACAAGATGAATCATTAGAACAAATTTAGGAGTCACACACTTAGAGTAGATTTGTAACTTCTTCAAACCAAAATCGACAACCAGTCACCGAATGCATCTTTAGTTAGGATCACACATCAAGAACTCTATTTGTTGCTATGGCTTTGCCTTTCGACGCTGGATGCTTAGGTTTAGCTTTCCCAACACCATCATTGTTCAAGAGTAAAAATGTTGATTGAGCACAAATCTAATCATGAGAGCAAAACCTTCATGAAACTCCTTTGATCTCTTGCAAAGTTGGACTTGTGGCGAAACCTTGAACACATACACACAGAAATCTCTATATCTAAACTAGATCAGGATAGAAACCTCCCTTAAACAGGAGAAAGAAGCTTCTACATCTAGATTAAATCAGAAAAGAAAAGCTCCCCAAACCGGAGGAAAGAAAGGAAAAGAAAAGTGAATCAGTCAAAGAAAAGAGAGGGGAGGGAGAGATCTAGTTCAAAACCTCCCCTCCACAG
Organism: Eucalyptus grandis x Eucalyptus urophylla; assembly: GCA_028830015.1. Classification (NCBI taxonomy): domain Eukaryota; kingdom Viridiplantae; phylum Streptophyta; class Magnoliopsida; order Myrtales; family Myrtaceae; genus Eucalyptus; species Eucalyptus grandis x Eucalyptus urophylla. The sequence goes on along the minus strand of CM054198.1, from coordinate 25,132,788 downwards.
AGGTTGAAGAAGAAAGTTGGTGTTTTGGGGTGCGTGATGACTTTTCACGTTCCACAGAGAGAGAGAGAGATGCGTTTATTATAAAAGAGTAATTTACTACTTCACAAGGGAAAATTGCTACCATAAAAGTTTATTTAATGTAACTTTCTCTTGATGCCTGGCCACCCGCTTAAACTCACTTGCACTTGCCCGGAGTCCCAGGCCAAATTAGTTTTTACATGACGTGTTATATTTATATCCAAGAATGTACAGTAACATATTGTACTTTTATGCAGTGACCCAAGGACGTTGTCATTAACAATTGTTTAATAATGTACAGTAACATATTGTACTTTTTGCCGCCAGGGGTGGGGAGAGAGAGAGAAGCAAGACGACACATGTGAACCATCCATGCGAACCATTGATGCGCATCGTGGACAATTTATGCATAGTAGCCCGCAAACAATCCCGTACTTAACTTCCTTTCATGCTTCTCGACTCCACGATGGTATTACTATGTACCCAACAATCATTGTAATTTTTCTCAATTAGGTAGTCGCTTATAGTGTACAATCACTAGCAACTACACCTCTAAACATAGTTTGCCTAAAGTAGTCCAATTCTGGACTGCGTCTCTATATAGTTAGCACTTTCCTTTGTTGCATGTCCTTTGGTTAGCTTAGAGATCCTGACATTAGAATGTTATCACTTAAAAATTACCCGATAACAAAGTGAGTTAACTCAAATTGCCATAAGAGATATTATGTTTGGCGATTAACTGCAATAATCGCAAATTTTCTGTAAGTCCATGTCAATGACAGTAACCTATCTTTGAATATGGTACATTACCTCTAGTACTTGTAAAGTTGAATGTCCTTGAGATTCCAAATTTCCTTGAGAAATGATAACCAACTTGAGATTATTGCGAACTTCTTTTTCCTGATATTTAGTGAATTACCTCGATATTCTTACGTAACCTATCCTAATTAACTGTACTTAAAGAAACATTTCAGTATAATCCCTTGGATCTTTGCAAATCTAGTAGTTTCTTTGCAAAAAAAAAAAAATGGAAAAGAAAATGATTATTAAGGCAAGAGTAATTCTTTAACGAAGATTAAAAGCCCTAAAGCCTCTTTGCAAATTTTCCCCATATAGTTCCTTCCGTTGCCTTTGAAAGCGGGCTCTCCTCGTGGAAGCTCAAAGCACGCAAAGAAGAGAAGTCTACTCAGACAGATGACCATGTGGGATCCACAACTCATATGTCGAGGACCCTTTACGGTGAAGCTAACACATCGCATAAGCCTTAGGCCTCACCGTAAGCTTTAATGATAATCACGCTATTATAAAAGGGCTTCCTACATTACTTCACTATATAAATACTATTATATTTTTCCTAATTCGTCGATGATGCTAATGTACATCAATCTAAACTTCATTACTTAAAAAAATAAAAATAATGGGAAATCCTATAAAACCCCCTATGAACTTCAAGGGCGGTGCACCTTTACTTCTAAACTTTAGTGTTCCTTTATATTTGATTCTATTGTGGATGTCAACCCTTCATGCAGTCTACGATTTGGATTTGCTTCACATGTGATTACCTAATGGTAGATATCTGTTTGAGATAAACCATCCTTTTGCCTCCACATGCATTACAATAAATTAAAATTTTCCAAAATAAGTACAAAAAAATGAGGAAAAATGCAACGATAGCAAAGAATCACTGGGGACAAAAGAGTAATTTGAATAAAAATAGTTGAGAATCACAATTTCATCCTTAAAATTGGGAACTCGCAAACGGAAAATGGACGAATGGTTGATGGCTCAAGAGCATTGTGTAAAGGTTGAAATTTTGGGAGTAAATGTGTACCGCTCTCAAACTTGATACGGGATTTCGTATAGTTTTGCCTCAAAGGCGCTCACTAATGCCTACGACCACGAGATGTTCAACATAAGTTGCAGATTTATGTTTGTGATGCCAAAAGTGCGTACAATTATTCAATTTCATGTGCATGCGTGCATGCGTGCATGGACATGCATAAAATTAAGCATTTCTATAATTAAGGGGCCTATCACGACTAAGTGCCTATTTAAATACACGATACACAAAATACATGGATCAATTAGCATAGTTGCTTTTATTTAAAAACCGAGTCCTCTTACCCATTCTTCGTATTGATTCTCATCAGAGTCACCTATATTATATATTTTATAGATAATAACGCAGATAACTATTATAGGGGAATCCATTTCACAATATTACAGTATTACTTTATTATCGAATTATTTTAATGTTAAAATTCCCTTCAATTTTGCTCTACGGAACCCTATCAATATAGATATACTTGCAGCCTGTTAGTTGAAAGTCACTCAGAACCTATCACAAACTAAGTAACATGAATTTCATACAATTAGTTGGATTTCTACACAATTAGGAGAAACAAAGGATGCTATATCTAATTATTCAGGAGGCATCAACGGATGAGGTAATTAAGAACAAATGAACAGAAGATAACGAAATGATTAATAAATAACTGATACTCTTTTGATAGGAAGTTACCTGTTGCCCATCAAAAAATGCAATTTGAGTGCCAACTTGGTCACTGGATGTACTACTTGAAGAAGCCGTCATAGCGATGAGAAAGTTGCTGATATATGGCAAGTTACGCAACTCTAATACATGCAAATTACGCAACTCAACTTTGTCACAATCATCATCTTCTACAATTTCCCGCATTAAGTGGCAATCGAGAACTCGAATCTCTTCTAGCTGTGGAAGTTCTCTCAATAATGAAAGAGGAAACAAAACTTTCATCTTGTCGCAACTTTCGACTTGTACTACTTTTAATGTACTGAAGGACTTGAAGGACATATGGTTGTGGCATATCTTTTCCAAGTTGATGAGATTTTTGAGAAGTAATGACTCCAACTTCTTAAAAGAAGTAAGGGAAGGCCATCCGAGGATGTAATGGACGGAGGGACTATTAACAATGTGTAGATGCTTTAGTTTTGGAAAACCTTCTTGGGATAACTTACAAATACTTTGCTCAATTCCATTCAACCCGTCCAAAAATAGATTGTCAGTTCCACTTAAAGTAGTTTGTATGCATCCTTTCTGAAGAACATCACTTACTGGATTGAACTTGAGCTCCAATGTCCTCGATCCTCTGTAAGCCCTTGGCAAGCACCATGCATTACCTATTTGGATTTTGTACTTGGTTAATTTCTCGATGTTTAGATCATCTGGGAGCACACTCGGATTGGGAATGGACACATGCAGAGTGCAGAGAGTCTTCATATTATTCAACTCAATCAAACTAGCATTACTTGGTAAAGTTTGCTCCAAGGCATTCCATTTATCAAAGCTATTTTCCATATACAACTCTTCCAATTTGATCAAGTTTCCGAGCACACTTGGCTCAATTTTTTGAAGTTGGGAGCAATTGTTCAAGTCTAACAACCTCAACTCTACAAGTTGACCAATTTCTTTGGGCAATCGTTGAATGGTGGAGTTTTGGAAACTAAGAATTTGTAACCCTTTTAGCTCACCAATAAAGGCTACATTGTCTAACATACAATCATCAAGACACAAAGTGTGCAAGTTCTCCAATAACTGAAATGGCGAAGGTGAACAAGTGACACTTATCCCAGTAAGATTTAAGACCATGAGTTTCGTCATAGATTTAAATAATGAATTTGGAACATTAAGAGATTTATTGTTTGTGAACAACAAAAAGATCTGCAATTTGGGACAATCTAATTCTTCAAGAAGCTCCTTCAAGTAAACATAGGGGAAGCATATTTCCCTACAATTTTTCAGCTTGTCCTTCGGCAACTCCGTTATGCATTTATCTTTATCTTTCAACACAAGAAGAGAATGATCTCCTGAAACGGCCAAGGCAACAAACTCACGAACCAAGTCATGTATCTTGAAACCGTTACCATCTCCATTCTCTAACAAAAGGGAGGATGCTTGAAGAGTTCGTATCAGTGAGCTCAACCTATTTCTAGCTTCTTCCATGCTACTATCTTGTCCATATAACCCCAAACCCACACCATACCTCACCAAATATTCCAGAGAGGGCTCAGACACGCCATAAACAACACAGAGTCGTAGTGTCAACTTCACCTCCTCTTCTAAATTATCATAACTCAATTGTAACATCTTATTTATCACTTCATTGATTCCTCTATCTTTAAACATCTCGATTTGTTTCAAAGTGTCCTTCCATTCAGCTAAACCAGCGTCTCTAAAACGTTTTGCAATTGCGAGAATTAGGAAAGGCACACCTGCGCATTTGTGGAGCGCTTCATCCACCAAGGGTTTGAACTCGTCAACGTGAACTTTGTCTCCCACAATCCTCTCAAACAATTCTTTTGCCTCTTCTTCATGTAGCCCACCAAGGAGGAAGTCCTTGTCGCAGCCCATTTCCCTTCGCAAAACATCTCGATTTCTCGACGTCAATAACAACTTGCATCCTATGACTTTGTTGTCATGTCCACAAGGAATGCCGACTGATTTCAAGTCAAGCCCCTTCCACAAGTTGTCCAGTATTATGAGGACTTTCTTTTCCTCCTCCTCAGTTTCCAACCTCTTGTGCAAACGCTCTGCTCGCACGCTAACATACTCTTCGTTCTTTATGTCCAGGCCTAACGCATGTGCAATCTCTCCTTGAATCCTCTTGATGTCTGGGTTTTCTGACACGTCGGCCTTAGCTACTAGATCGAATGATTTCTCTTCCCTTATTCTCCTTTCAGCATCCGCCAAAAGGGTGGACTTGCCGACTCCACCCATCCCGTAAACCCCCACCACGCTATTGTTGTTATCGGCAAGAGCGTCCATGATGTCCCGTATGATCAAAGCTCTGGATTCGAAGATGCCATCATCCCTAAGCTTGATTCATGGGACGACATCTTTGCCTTCTTTCCTGGTCGGACTCAGAGTAGCCACACTCCCTGGAGCCGGATCACTGAAGGAGACATCCTTGAATCTACTGCAATCTTGAGCGAGTAGCTCAATGATCTTGATCTTGTCCTTGGCCTTCCTACTAAACTGATAGCGGCAACTGGGGTTGTGAAGAGTCCCATGGCAGCAAGTCTTTTTCGCCATTTCAAAGTCACGCAGCAGGTCTCGTGCCTCCTTCAAGGCTTTCTCGGCACTTGCCTGCCACTCCGTGACCTGACCATAGACATTGCGAAGATTGTTTCTGGCCTCTTCGACAGCATTATGGACCCTCTCATCCTCGTACGCTAGCTTCCCGACTTCCTTTTGAAGATCCTCAGCATATCTTTTGGAGAACAACGCGTATCCAAATTGACGCTTGATGGGTATAACAACGCACTTCAAGATATCCCATGCAATAGAGATGACAGAATCGGTCGACATTTTTCTGATTTTTTTAGAAGCACAGAGCGCCAAAACAGAGAGAAACAGAGAGAAACAGAGAGATAGAGAGAGTGATGATAAAAGTGGGAAATACTGAAGAAGGAGAAGGAGGAGGAGGAAGAATGGTTGTGCGGAGGAGAACGAAGAGCAAAATAGAGCAAGAGCAATGAGAGACGAAGAAGGTGAAGAGAATTGAGTGCATAAAAGGATGAAGGAAGGGGAGCATCAAAGAGTGGAATAAGACTTAATGGCTAGCAAAGATATGCCTTCCTTGTGGATGGGGAGACGAGTTGTGAACATGACAACTTTTTGCTAGAAAAGTTGATAATCGACGGTGGAGATTTAGTATTAATTGGAAAAGTCGAAAGGAAAGTAACTTGGAAACTCCGAATGATTCCCTATAAAAGGAACAAGTAATATCAAATCCAAATCCTTGAATGTGCTTTTTTGTTCGTCAAGGCTCTTTACCTTTACTTCGGTCTCCTCTTTGCTTTGATTTTTGTAAGGAACAAGTATTATAGAATCCAAATCTTAGAATTCACTCGTATACTTTTTTCCTATTTATTGTATTGAGACTTCGATTCATGTTATAAATTAGAGGTTATTGGATATTCTTCTCCTAGTGTCATAATCATGACATCGTAAGTTTCTCTTTATAATTCTAAAATGGCTGTGTTATTAATTTATATATTGAATAGAAAGGTTCTACTTATTGATATATTAGACTTGGACTAACTTAGGACTTATATATTATTAATGTTGACCGGTAGATTAAAAAAAACCTTGACGTTTCATGTATCACCTTTCAAATTTTCACAAACTTATTGATAGAAAGTCCTCATAGTCATCCCTTAGAAAGAGCTCATAATCTTCCCTTTAAGTGGGGAAAAAAAACTCAAATCATAAGGAAAAATTAAAGTTGATTAATTTTCTTGCCAACCATAATTGTTAGATTAGCATGTCAAATTACTCCTAAGTCGATATATTTATTGTCCCAACCATTCCCGATGCGATTAGGGAGACAGGTTTAGAGGTAATGCCCATAAGGTGGATTGATGACCTTTGATTAGGCATGAACTCTCTCAAGCCCTTAACTCGTGTAACATTGGCATTCATTTTTTTTTTTTTTTTGGTAAGGTAAGATATGTATTGACTTTTAACCAAAAGAGCTATACAGCAAGTAAGTCTAACACCAACAAAACTTGCACTCGTAGAGACAACAATGTCAATATGAGTGGAAGGGTGCCAAGAGCAAAAGGAGAAAGAGGGGAAGCAAAAACAGCGACAACCCTCGAGCAAACAGTACAGAGAAAACCAAACACCTAGGAAGAGAATATAGAGGGATCGAGTCCCCAACTACGTTGAATCCTCCTATTCCTTGGCGTGTCTGCAACATTGCTTAAAGTTGTAGCCCTGTCCTTGATGACTTTGAGTAGGTGTTTTTTCAAAGCAGGAACAAACAGGACTTGGCTCCGGAAGAGAATGTTATTCCTTGTCTTCTAAATTAGGTGACAAAGGGCTCCAAATGCAAACCGAGCAATGCACTGAGAGAATTCATTGCCGAAGAGAAATTTGATGGCCCAAAGTAGGTTTTCCATCCATGATCTATTTTGCCAAGGAAGGTTACATTTCGCAACCCAAAACAAAGCCAAGCCAGCAGTAATATTGCATCCAAAAAACAGATGATCAATAGAATCAGGTCTTAAATTGCAAAAAGCACAAGACCCATCCGCAATCCTACCATAGGATAGAAAAAAGAAAAAAAAAAAAAACCTGATTGGGTAACCAATTTCTGGTGATGAGCCATAGGTGAAACCGGTACCTAGGGGAGTGCGTAGTGTTCCAAATGAAGGAGAACCATGGGACGATGCTTCTCTTCGATCAAATTGCTTCCCAAGTAGAGGTGATCAAAAAGGACCTAGAGGGGTGCTCCAGCCAATAAAAACGGTTCGGGTAATGCGAGAGTACTAGAAGAGTGTGCATCCACGTCTCTAGGATGGCCTTGATGGCTTGGCCTAGAAGGGAGAAAAGGTCCACAATGGTAGCCTACCTGGAAAGTCTCGAACGTAGATGTACGCATCCGTGAAAAAACTATTCAATGGTCCTCTGGGGTGCCAAGGGTCAAATCAAAGGGAGACCGAGAGACCGTTGCCCACCCGCCAATTAAAGTACTTCTGGAAATCTTTCCTGAGATCAAGAAGTTTCCTCCAAGCCCAAGAACAAAAGGTTGGCTTAGGGACAACCCAACTAAGGCATTCATTTTAAGTTCTAATTAATCCTAAAAATTCTATGTGAATTGGGAATTACCACTATCTTGTTGGAGTTGTTAGAAACCAACTAAGGCAAGGGAGTATACCTCATTTCTTATGCAAACAAAGTTCTCTAGGTTTTGGGGCTTAATTACACTAATAGTCCCTATTAATGCCCTTTTGGTACTTGTAACTTGATTGTGTGTTCGCCTAAGTGATCAAACAACCTTATTTACCAATTATAAGTCCTAGAGGTCGTTACAGTCGCTAAGTTTTCGTGCCAATGGTTTTTAGGTGCTTTATTATTGTCAGGATAACAATACAACCTAGAGAGGACATGAATAGGTTGTTTTAATAACTTTGACAAATTTGCATAAACCAATTGCTATTATGAAAATCAGGTTGAGGAGATATTTCAAGTATCATGAAGTGCTTGTGTGCTAGAGTATATGAATGTGAAATGAACAAGAACACACATCAATTTATAGTGGTCTAGCTTATTACTAAGCCTATGTCCACTATCCACATTAACAATCACAAGTCGAGCTAAATTACACTAGTAATCTGCAAGATAAGTCATAATCAGCAATCATTGATCCTAACAGATGATAGATCACACTATTAGAACTCATGTGCTGCTCTCACTTTGTGCACTTAATCTTTCTCATGATTACAAGGCAGCAAAAACACAATAGACCTCAAGAGAATGAAATGAAATTAGCTCATAGTACAACATTGAACATTTTTGGTTTTCTTTGTTTTGCACATCTAACTTTTTGGCCTCAACAACTTCTCTCATATAAACATGTTTAATCTTCCCATTGGCGGTGGTACAAAGAAGCAAGTAGCCATTAGGTTTTCAATCTTGCAACTATTTAGAAGCTGAATAGCTCATACTTTTTTTTTTTTTTGTGAACATTAGCTAGCTAACCCAAAATAGATTCTATCACTGCTGTCCCATTACCAATAGCTCTAACAATACTGACAAAGGCTATTTCCAATTGTCTAACAACTTTTGGCTCTTTTGTTGTGCGTCTCCAGTTGACAACGACTAATTTTAGCTTCTCTAATGAACATCCTTAAATGGTTGTTGTGCCAACATTACCAATGACATGATATATTTAGCATTAACATAAACATCATCATCAAATAACTTTTTAGTTTGTTGGTGTTGTTTACGAGCAAAATAGATTGTGATCTTCTTCCATCATGGATATTGTGACATCTGGAAAATTCCTGCATTCAATGATTTGTAGGAACTTGGTTGTGATCAATGACACGTGAGAAATTTTATGTAATCGATTAATATGATTAATATGACTATCATGTTTGAGCAATGGGTTAGAAATTTATTATTATTAACTTATGTTTGGAAAGTTTTGCTAAATGTTTTGACGGATTTGGAATTTTGTTTTGGATTTATCAATATTTAGAACAAACATTGGTTTTCTTATTTATGTACGGATTCCCTCGATTCCTTAACATTTTAACCAAAGACGTTATTTTGGAAAGTTGTTCTCATGACTCATTCTTCCATCGGCAAGTTTCCCTTGAACCTTGCATTCTAGTTTTCCTCCATTGGCAAGTTGAAACATTGAACTTAACCCTTGTTGATGTCATCCTACTTCATCTATGTCAACTTCTACTTCATTAATGTAAGGCATGACTCACCTCTTTATTTGGCAAAAGGAAATGAATTCTCCTAAATATCTCTTCTCATGACTTGGTTGCTATATGGATGTTTACCTTAAGTGAGTTTTGTGAACATGCGTGAATAAGTTTGGTGATAGCATGTTAAGTTCCTCGCTTCTACGAATCTTGACGATGATATATTGAGTTTGACATTGATGATTTTATTTGTTTTATTAAGAAGCATGAGTTAATTCTTTGGTGATTGGTAGTATTTTGATTAAGAGAGTTTCTTTCTTTAAAAAAAAAAAAAAAGGGGGTTACCAAAAATGGTAGTATCAATACCGATTATGGCAGGTGCCAAATATAGCAATATTGATTACTGAATATGCCAACACCGATTCAAGAAAGTTACCAATAATAGAAAAAATTAAAAAGATTAAATTTCTCGAGCTTTTTTGGTCCTATGGATATCTTAGTCCTTCATTTTTTTTAGCATCATTATTTAGTAAATGTGTATCCGTTATACTTAAGGAAGGTATGCATAGAGCGTTGATGTCAAATAAGATCAATCGATGATAGTTAGGTGAAATGATGTGGTGCATTGGATGTTGACATATAAGTATGGAGCTTAAATTGTCGATTACCCTTCTATGACTTTTAATTAAATGATAATGGCTTAGCATGGAAAGAGAAGGAAAGTGCATGTGTTGAATCGCATGTAATTTTTCGTCTATCATTAATTGCATAAGAAATGAAAAATTATTATAATGCATATGATAATTGTTGTGCAATGATGTGTATGTCCTTGATGCTACTTGATTAAGACCTTTACCACATCCTATACGCAACCAAGCGAATTTCCTTGTATGAGCATGTAGATAAGTCTCTGGAGTCAACCATATATTTTATTGTATATGACAGTTCTCTACAAGGTTGATATGGTATGAAATCCTATTATGACATGGCTCTTGTAGTCATTGTATGACATGGCTTGTACAGTGATGGTATGACATTAAGAAATGAATATCATCATGCAAATGTACAATGGTGTGTTTATCCTCGCTGATATGGAGGACAATCGTGATGAATGGGCTAACGTGTGGCAAAAGGTAATGTATGATTCCATCCCCATGAGTTAGTGGTGACGATGCCTCATTAGTTGAGAAGGTCCTAGCTAGTGATATGTGTGAATTCAATTGTGTGTGTGGTAGTGAAACTCCATTGATAAGTATGAACTTGCCTATGTATATTCTTGTATATATTGATGAGCTACTAGGTGATACTAGTGCATCATAAAATAATACATCATTTGCTTGCTTTCGAGTGAATGGACTTGTAATGTTATTAGTATTTTCCACTAAAGCATCATGATAGTAAATATGGAGTATTGTTTATGCATTTGTTATACATGGTTGTCTTTGCATTGCTTTAATCCCATCCTATTTGTTGGTACCAGATTGAGTGGTAAGCTAATCTCCTACCTTAGACTTAGAGATTCACTTGCTAGACTTTAGTTCACCCCTTATTTTTTAGATTTGTAGGGTGGTCCCCTGGACTTGGTGATGGAGGTGATGAGATGATGTTGGAGGCTATCAATACTTGAGTTGGATGGTGGTTTGGTTAATGTTAAGACTCACTTTTGGTTCAGTATGGGAGTAGTGGTGTTAGGTGACCCTGACCTTTCCTAGGACCATGTATTTTGTTATGATAAGGACCACCGATGTTCGTATAAAGTTGAAGACCTATATATTATTAAAGTCATGCGATTTTCTTGTAAAGGATGTTGCGAAAATTTTATTGTGTTTTTGTATGCGTAATTATAATTATAAGTATAAATAGAAAGGACACATGGCACGCATCATGTTCTAGGGCGTCATAGATATCACTTTTGTCGTTAATGAATTGTCAAAAAACATTTGCAATAATCATAGTAAACTTATACTATGAATAGTTTTGGAATCATCAAAATACTTAAGAATATTTTTCCAATAATCTCCATTTCTTTATGATAGCAAAACTTCTCCACATATGTGATAGAAGATTTTTAATAAATTTACAAGAAATGTAAAGATTTGCATTAATTTTGATTTTTCAAAAAGGTACACTTCGCAGATTTCGGAATCTCCATAGAGATTTCAAGGATTAAGAAGATAATGTCTAAATGATCGTTAGTAATAAGAGTGAAAAACTCTAAAATTTTTAGGAAAATATTCTCATAATACTTTAGAAGAGAAAATGGAGATCTCTTCACACATGCAACACGTTTTCTCTTTTTCTAGCAAATGTTTCAAGAAATCATCGGGAGATAAGCTTTGAGAGACAACAGGATAATCATAATCGCATCTCATTTCTCATATCTCTCCCCCTTTTGTCATCAGCAAAAGGATAATAGAAACGGTGTGCAAAACAATAATTTCATTGAGTCATAAACACAGGCATACAATGAAAAAAGAAAAACAAACTGCAAAGGCGAATAAAACATAAAGTGGTGCGGGTGCATTTTCTTTGTTGAGAGGAGGAGGTCGGTGGATATTGTTTAGGGATTGGCTGGAGAGGATTATAACAATCCAGAATAAGGGTGGTGCGCTCAAGCTTCATCGGATATCGTGCAATAGAAGCAACGGAAGTTTTGATATCCTAGACATCGGCTTGAAGCTAAGTTAGTAGGAGAGGCAAAAATTTGCGCAGAGATATCGATCTTTCAAATAATGGTAGACGAGTAGATTGCCTTCGTTTAGGTGCCTTGGCTTTTTCTTTTAATTTGAACCTTCTCTTCCAACCTTTCCCTTAGGACAGTTGCTCACTATCACCTTGGCCTATGATGATCACATCATTTCTCATATTAACCAAACCTTCAGGAGTCATTCTCAGCATAATCTTCTTCAGCGTGTCCCTCCCCATCTCAACATTTACAAGCTCCGATCAATGACATCAGTAAATTTATCCCTTTATGCAAAATATTTTAGTGATGAGAACAGCATAAGGAAGCTTACCTTCTTTTTCGTAGTTCAACGCAAGTAGATGATAGTCGGGCGAGAAATTGAAAAAGAAAATCTATCAAGAATGGCCCAAATTAGTCTTGCCTCATAACGAGAGACGTTGGTTGAGATTGACTTGGGACGAAGGCGTAAGGTCAGGACCTTTTGAATGAAGTTTACTTTGAGAGGAAAAAGGCTCAAAGGGACAACTTCTTTAAATCCTTGAGTAAAGATAAGAATTTCCAAAACTGAACTGTATCATCTGGTCCAATAAAGATTTTTGCAAAATCACGATACGAGGCTTTGATAATTTTCAATAACTCGGTAGCAGTCATAGTGAAATTCTTCCTCAGAGGTAAAAACAAAAGAATCACAGCTAGGGAAATGAAGATTTGAGTAAAACAGAGCCACAAGAATTAGATAAATCTCATCTTTTATACCACAGAATAATTTCAACTGGAAATTTTTAGATAATTCGGAGATGAAGAAATGATGAGAGTCAAGAAAATCGAAACCAACAAACCAATGCGAGATAGGGCCTCGGGTCATGAAAGACTCGAATGCTAGTTCAAGATATTTAGACCAAAACATATTGGAATCAAAGGGAGTCATCAAGTTCAAAGCCTTTAGGGGGTTTGAAATATTGGAATACCCGATCATCATGGTCTTCCCTGCGCTTGTCACCCTATGCTTCTTCATTTTCTGTTCAATGCTCACCTTGCTCAATAATAGCCTCCGATAGTTCAGCAGTGTGTAGTTTGGTCCAAAAACTTGCTCAATAGGAGTTTGTCCTTCGATATTTGCATCAGCTTCCTCGTCATTTTCAGATGACGATTTCTCAGGATCTTTCTCTGTTTCTCCAGCAGGATGAGAGGGCTCACCAACGGGTGCAGTAAGTGGGGCTGGAATTTGGACCTCAGTAGCGCCAATTTCAGGAGTTAGGAGAGAGGGGTCCCATGCCATGACGAAATCGTGAAATAGGAACTGAAGGGCTGCCAATTTTTTTGTGGTGGTAATGTGCTGATTTGGGAAGTCTCAACTAGTTGCATAGGTGGAATAGTAGGTGCGACACTAATTTCCCTTTCTGGTCACGATTGTTGCAACCCTCCCAAAAGTACACCGCCTAGAGGTTAGCTATTGGATTGTTAAGTCTAAACTTAACTCGGGCCCTCTTAAGCCCAAACCAATTCACAACCTAAGGTTTGAATTATTACATTCAAATCATTTTCCCTTAGGAGTAGCCAAGTAATCTTTTTTTTTTTTTTTTTTGTGGGGGGGGGGGGGGGGGGGTTTAATTTGAAACCCAAGTAAAACATTAAGAATAGTACTTTACTCCTACAAACTAGAGATTATGGATTTGATGATTAGTGTTGGATTACTATAACGCCCTTTCGATACATTTCTTTTATTTCTAAAAATGTTTTACAGGTAGCTTGAATTGATTTTAACTTAGGCACAAATATGTGAGATGGTCACATAAGTGTGCAAACAAAGATATAACACCCAATAATCAAAGCATTAAATAAATTGCAAGGAAATTGAGGCTAGATTTGCTAGGGCTAGCCCTCACCTTTGCCGAGTGATAGCAAGCCTCACCTAGACAATGCCAACTCGGCCATAGCCGGTAGCTAGTCACCAGCGAAAGGAAGAAAAAGGAAAAAAAATCAAAAAATCAAAAAATATTGAAATATCATGAAAAATTGTGTGTGTTAACGTCAGCAATACCACATAGGCCACCTAAAGTCTACATCAATAATATCCAACCAAAATTAGCCAAAATGACTAGATTGGCACTAGGCCAAAAGCTTCACGATTACATTGGCGCAAAATGCAATAAGTCTAGAACTTTCCAACACTTTTCCCCATAAGAGAGAGACTACACTAATACCGATAATGTAAAGAAGTATGCAAACTACATAAGATTTAATAAAGATGTCATTGGATGCACTCCTCAGGCATCAGAGTAAGTCTTTTTGGCCAGCAAGAGAGACCTTCCTTGCGGAGAACCGCAGCAATATTTAACTAGAAAAGTCAACAATCAATGGTTGAGATTAATACCAACAATCCAACAATTCATTCCCTACGTAATGTTTGAATGGCAAAACTGTTAAACCTCGTGATTTAGAATACAAAGATAGGCAACAAGAGAGTTTAGTTGTAAGATCACATAATAGCTATTAACTTTGAGTAAGATTTTTGCTCGATTCTTAGTAGCTTCATAACTTGTGTGAATGATCACAAAATCAACAGTTGTGATACACTTTACTCATGAGACTTGCTTTCAATAAAGAGATTCCTTCTTAGTGTTTAGTTTCTCGAGAAAGCTTTTACATGAAATTTATATTAAATCCTATCTCAATTGTAATCTTTCATGTTAAGGTATGATGTTTAAAATATATAACAAAGTATAGGTGATAATGGCATGTTAGAACCAAATGATTTATCGAACAAACACCTTCTAAGAATTTTTTAATTTACTAAATAAAAAGACGTGAATGAATTACCCACCCCATTGATGGTTGCATGGTTTGTGCTTTGCTCCCTCCCACAAAGGGAGCAGATTCAAATCCTCGTGATCACTTGTGTGACACAACTGCAGTCGGGTCAGGTGAATGGGCTTGGTTTCATCCCGAATTTATGTCGCCGGCTGCTAACTGTATTGCGGTTTTCGAATCATTAAAAAAAGAAAATACGTGGATGAAGTTTGACCTATACTTTTTTATGGGGTGGATGGTTACTACAGTGGTGTTGATAATGCCAGCTTTTGCTCGCACAAAAGGGAACGGAAAACGATTGGACAATTCCATGAAAAGAATTTTTTTTGCAGGTTTTTTGCAGGTTTCCTCTTTTTTATTATATCATTTTCGTCACGATCGACCCTAATGGCTCAAGATCGGGAAAACATCGACCATCGAAGGTAGATTTCTCTAAAAATTTTCATATTTATTTGGGAAATTTGTTATGGCACTATGGAAAGATTATCTAAAATTGAAAAAAAAAAGTACTAATAATAATAATAATAATCCGGCTCGAAGGAAGACATTCCAGCACGTCATTATAATTCGTTTCTATATTCTTTATTCTCCTTTAAATCTCCGGAGCGTGTTTCTTGTTAATAATGATCTTTTTATCCATACTCTCCAAGAATAAGTTGAAGTTAATGTCACGTCGATTGATATGACAAAACAATGTGATGTAATAGTCTTGGTGGCTCATGTAGAAACCCTAGCTGTACTGTACTTGAAGCAATGAGATTTGTACAGAAGCAAAGCTTAGTAGAAGCTATCCTTCCGTCAGACAGAGTTGATCTGATACGCCTAGGTGTGTGCATGGTACGGGCGGGCGGTTCCCGACCTAGAACCGGGAACCGCCCGCTAAGTACCGGTTCCGAAAAATTGGAATCAGGATCCACCCGTTTGTCGCATGGATCCACCCGGGAACCGGACCGCCGGTCCGGTCTAGTTCCTAGGTGGATCCATGGAACTGATCTTGACGCGGGCGACGCTAGTTCTTCGGGATCTGCAGAAGGGTCACTTGGGCGAGAGGCAGCGGCAGAGCTGGGTTGTCGGTCGCTGAATTGGATCGCAGGTTGCAGGGAGGCTGAACGGCGACGACGTCAGGGCTAAGATGAGCTCAGATCTATAGTCGTCGAGCGAGATCAGCGCGGCTAAAGCAGGGGACGCCAAGCGTTGGTCGCGGATGGGTCTCGTGGGTTGCTAGAGTCGCGACCACCAGCGTGAAGAAACGAGTGGCGGTTGTGGTGCTGCACGTCGGGGGGAAGGCGGATCTGGCAGGGAGGCTGAACGGCGACGGCGTCAGGGCTGAGATGAGCTCAGATCTGTAGTCGTCGAGTGAGATCAGCGCGGCTGAAGCAGGGGACGCCGAGCATTGGTCGCGGATGGGTCTCGTGGGTTGCTGGAGTCGCGGCCACCGGCGTGAAGAAACGAGCAGCGATTGCGGTGCTGCACGTCAGGGGTAAGGCGGATCTGGCAGGACGACGATGGTGGAGGTGCGGAGCTGTCGCAAGTCGGTGGGCGCGCGGGTATGAGATCGGAGCAGCACCAGCAGGAGGGTGGCGGACGACTGGGCTACAGCGGCTTCGCGGCTCGTGTGGTGAGGCGGATGCACAGGTCACCGAGGAGGAATCGAAATAGCGAGAGGAACTAAGGAAGAGAGAGCGAGAGAGAGAGGCAGCCGCAGAAGAGAAGTGGAAGAGACAGAGAGAGACCTAGGTTTGTTTTAGTAAAAAAAAAAAAAATTAATATTAAAAGGGAACCGGTCCGGTTCGGGTGGGCGGGCGGGTGGATCTGCCCATGGAACCAGGAACCGGACCGGTTCCCACCGGTTCCCAAAAACTGGAACTTGGAACGGGACCGGTTCCCTCAAGAACCGCCGGTTCCAGGCTGTTCCGGTCCGGTTCCGAGCGGTCCGGGCAGATCCCGGGTATTTTGCACACCCCTAGATACGCCCTCTCTCGAGCACAGATCATGTAAGTTGGGACATCCGAGTTCTCATCACTGAGTGTATTGTCCTAGAAGCCCGAATACGGTAGCAGATTGGACAGTGAAAGCCGATCGAAATCAATGTTTTCCACATCAACTGGCTGTCTTCCCTACCTCCGGCCCTATGGGCCTTGATTTGGAAAGGTCCCCTGCATCTGTCGTTTGGGCTCAGCCTTGGCTTATGATATAAATAAAAGAAATTCCTTTGTCGACCAAAAAGGAAACCCAAAAAAAAAAAAAAAAAAAGATCAAGTCTCTACCTTTGCTTCTCTCTTTGACATCTCCAACCGGATCCAAGATTCACTTTTCTCTCCAAGCCTCTCTATCGGTCGAATCTTCTGCTTCAACTTCTCCTTTTGAGCCATCACCATGAATAATAATAACTCTTGCCATTCCAGAACTCCTACTGCTCTCCTTCCTTTCCACCATCTCTCTCACTCTTTCTCTCACTATTGATTTTGTTAGCTGGGGCTTTAGTTGTTGAAATAGCTCTGCTTTCCTGGGTGCGCCTATTTCGAACGACTTTCAACGCCTACTGATGGCATCATCCCCTAAGATCGGAAAGCTTTCCAACTAACACAGGCGTGGATAACAAGTTTCAAGAAGACGGGTGAGTTCTAAGGAGGGGGGGGGGGGGGGGGGGGGGGGGGGGGGAGGGGGGAGGGGGGGGATCACGGTTCTGACAAAGGCGCAGGATTAGGATACTGCTGTTTGACGAGTCTTCCTTCGCAGCTCCCTGTCCTGTTCCCATTCAAAGAACACTTTCGATATCGGCTCGATTTCCGTCGTCAGCTTTACTAAATAACTAGTTATATTATACAAGGCGTGCGCCATCTAATCGATATAAAGGGACGGAAATGGATCCTAAGAGAAAATTCAGATGTTTTGTGAGTCGAAAGAGGGAGGATTACGTGCTGCGCTCCGTCAGATGCGATGACCGATTCCCGACGGATGGATTTCAGAACGTTTAAAGAACTTTTTCTATCGTTATTTGAAATTCTAAATGAATTATAACATTGATTTTTCGTGTAGATATATAGAAAGGGCATTTCCTTTTTTAAGCTTAAAGGCCGAATCAAACATGACCTTAAAATGCTAAGTGTATCTTTAATTATGTCACTAGAAATCCTAAACAATGCTTATGGTGATACCAATACTCTAAATTTTTGTTTTTTATTCTGTCACCAAAATCCCCCAAACTTATACCGTTGTTTAGGGTACTGGTGACGCAAAACATAATTTGGGTATTGATGTCCTAATGAGAAAAATTTAGGATTTTATGTGGTAAACAGATAATTTATTGTCATGTTGGTATAAGTACGGGAGTTTTAGTGACCAAAAAAAAAATTGGGATATTTAGGTTACTAGAAATAGTTTAAACATTTTGCGTAGCATTTTCTCTTTTAATTAATAAATATAAGGAGTTTATTTATATTTTATGTTTATTTGCAATTATAGCTATAATTCTGTGTAATCACTAATAAAGCTGCACGTAAATAGAAGTTTTACGGAATTCACTACTCTTTAATCCCTCTCCCATGTCGACGGTGGTACGACAATTGATGTAATACTAATATATAAAATGAATATCATACTTCTATACTAGTAAAAGATAACTCCGGACCAGAAAGAAATATACTAGTAAAAGATAACTACAATTTTAAAACTACAATGACTATAGATATTAGAGTAATCATGACTAGGGCTGTCATAATTTGATAGTGCTATAGCCAATATATGCTTTTATTTTATTATATAATCATCAGTTATTAAAATTCATAACACAAACAATAACATTATCGCGTTACAAAAATATGATATAAGGAAAAATAATAATAACTTAATAGATCAGAACTCATTCATTACCAATGCTATTATGAATTATTATTACCATGCTTTTATTTAGTTATACAATCAATACAGCTATCAAAATTCGAAATATAAAAAAAAAATTATTACATTAATATTAGTATAATATTAGCTTATATATGCAATCTTATTGAAGAGAGAATGTAGGAGTTTTTGATGTTTTATCTCTATTTTCAATGCCAGATCAGATAGGACAGTTATAGATAAATCAAGAATTATAGTAGATTCACAGCCCTATTTCATTATGTTTATCTATTGTGTTGTGCCTTTATTACTACTTTATTGTGAGTTATAGACCATGTAAACCAAACCCATCTCCAATTTCGATTGCATGAGCCCACTGTGGAGCATCCACATATAATTAATGGATGAGATGATATTATTTTACATGGTTTATAAGTTATGCAATAATTTTGTCAAAGTACTACATTATACACATATGTAAGTATAGTGACAAGGCCCTCGCTCAACTCTGTGAAATTTCCAATCTGCAATCTAATCCAGATTATCAGTCATGAAGTCGGTCTAGCCATCTAACTGGGGTTCAACTCACGGCGAGAAGATGCACCGTGCCATTATTTGGAAGCAATTGCAAAAAGATTAGAAGAGGCAAAGGATTTATGATGAACCGAACTAGCTATCAAGGATGAGGACAGTGACGCTGAAGAAGGCGACACCATCGGGTTTGCGACAGCATATTACGAAGACTGATCGCATGCCTTGCAAAGATTGCAAGAGAAAGAAGCAAAGGGGCGATGGATTAGCATTTTACTTTTGCCCAAACGATGACTATGAGGTAGTAGTTGGCTTCAGGACCAAGGCGGGTCCGATCAGCTACCCCTCAGCAAGAAAGTCCGGCCCACGTTCATGCACAGTAGAAAGAACTGGTTAAACCCCGTGGTCTTGGCGGGAGGCAATCTCCCATGCACATTTATAGTTCTTGTCGAAAAACGAACTTATCCTTTCAAAGTTTTTAAAGTTTTTGGGTTCATTCTGTTTCGATTTGAGCTTGTCGATGGAATACTTCTTCTCATTTACATCCATGTCATATTCTAATGAAAATTCACTTAGTGATTCTCAAGATAACCGTACTTGTCTATAAGTTTATATAGAGATAGATTTATTGAACCCAATCCTTTTTGGAGATCTTGTTCACTTCATTGGATTGCCCATATTCTTGGAATGCATAATTATGTCAGATATTGAAATCATTAAATTCCACATGATAAAAGTACCTTTTATTATAGTTCTGTCTATAATGGCAATTAAGAATCCAAACGGCGACATGCACGCCAACCCCACGTCAGATTTCTTATGGCCATTATGCACAGAAGTCTAATGAGGATGTTTTTGGGTCATTTGTATTAGTTTGAGATATTGGTGAGACGAAAAGGATTTGGGATATGTTGTTCTCTTGTGAAAAGCTCAGGATTTTTTTTTTTTTGGTAAAGTGTGAAAAGCTCAGGATTTCGTATAGAAATATTCCAAAAAAAGGGAAGAGAACAAAGGTGTTGCGAAGGAAAGAGATCGAAACCCGTAGTGAAAGGAGTATTGCTCGAAACCTAACGTCTCCCCATATTCGATGACTTACAAGTAGAGGTGTTAAATGGGTTGTGCAACCCATTTATGGACCCATTTATGGTTAAATGGGTCATTAATGGGTCAAGCTTTCTTTCATAAAGCATCAATAATGGGTTTTAATGGGTCAAGACTAAAATATATGGGTTTTAAATGGGTTAGAGAACTAATCCATTTATCAATCCATTAAAAATAACTCATTTATTTTCACTCAAAATCTCACCATCTCTCTCATCTCTTTAACTTTATAAAAAAAATTTTTATAAAAACCGAAATTATAATTATTTTTATTTTAATTCTTTTTTCTTTTTTCTTTCCATTTTTTTTCTTTCTTCTTTTTTTTTTCTTTTTTCTTTCTTCTTTTTTTTTTCTTTTTTCTTTCTTCTTTTTTTTTTCTTTCTTCTTCCTCCGGTCGCTGGCACGGCGATGGTCGGCGACCGGCCAAGCGAGCCTCGAGCTCGCCGACGGCAAGCGGCGTCGGGCGAGCTCGAGCTCGCCAGATCTGGCGAGGCGGAGGCCTTGCCGTCGCCCAGCGAGGCTCGAGCCTCGCCAGATCCGGCGAGGGGCGAGCTCGAGCTCACCCGACGCCGACGAGCCTCGAGCTCGCCAGATCTAGCGAGGCGGAGGCCTCGCCGACGTCCGGCGAGGCTCGAGCCTCGCCAGATCCGGCGAGGGGTGAGCTCGAGCTCGCCCGACGTCGGCGAGCCTCGAGCTCGCTAGATCTGGAGCCTCGCCGATCTGGCAAGACTCGAGCTCGCCGGCGTCGGGCAAGCTTGAGCTCGCCGAATCTGGCGAGGCGGAGGCCTTGCCGACGCCCGGCGAGGGGCGAGCTCAAGCTCGCCAGATCTGGCGAGGCTCGAGCTCGCCCGACACCAGCGAGCCTCGAGCTCACCGGATCTGGAGCCTCGCCGATCTGGCAAGACTCGAGCTCGCCGACGTCGGCGAGCTCGAGTCTCACCGTCGGGCGAGCTCGAGCTCGCCGGATCTGGCGAGTCTCGAGCTCGCCGGCGTCGGCGAGCTAGGTGAGCTCGAGGCTCGCCTGTGGCCGGCCGCCGGCAATCGTCGTGGCCGGCAGCTGACCGAAGAAGAAGAAGAAAGAAGAAAGAAGAAAAAAGAAAAAAGAAAAAGAAAAATAAATATTATATTCTTTAAAATAAAAATAAAAATAATTAAAAAATAATTTTAAAAAATAAAAAAATTAATTTTAAAAAATTAATTAATTAATTAATTAAAATTCGATTTTTAAAAAATAATTGTTTGAAAAATTATAAAAATTGTCCATTAAATTTGTTGTATAAAACCATTTTAGCAATATCATTTTTAATATATATATATATATAAACTTTTTTAGGTTTCGTTAAATGGATTGGGTATGGATCGGGTAAGGGTTAGGTCGGGTATGGGTCAAAAATTTTGCACTATAATAAATGGGTCATAAACGGGTTAAATGGGTCGATTTGGGTCGGAACATTTATGACCCGACCCACCCGTTTAACGGGTCTACTTACAAGTGCGAGACCCTAATTCCTGGACAAAATCCATTTTGCAATTTGTACATTGAAGCATGTCAACCTTTTAATTGACATTGACATTGACATTACGGACACGGAGAGTTAAAACCCTTTTGGTAGTCCTTAGCGGTTCAAGGAATGGAATGACCTTCACGACAACACAATTTGATTATTAAAGTCCTTGCGTAGGTAAGCAGACATGTTGAAAACAAGTTAATTTGAATGATAGTTAACATCTGATTCATTTCAACGCAAGAGTGACCTGAAAGAGAGAAGATTATTGAATTATCCATTTCTAATTCTGTCGGCCGGTGAACTACACATATATGCAGACGTCACGTCTGCTGAAGTCCAGAAAGCAGACATTCTTTGGATGAAGTCATCCCTGAACAGACATTCCCGCGAATTAACAACTTAAGAGGACTTCTTAGGCAGGAAGGGATCAGATACGACCTGGGGTTCAAAGTCCGGCTTCAAATACCGAGCAAGCATATCGGCATAGAGCTCGTACCGACCAGTCATTCTGAACCCCCACTTGTCTTTCAGTTGCCTGCAGAGATTGAGATCCATGTCAGAGACCAGCAATCCGTCTTTCTGACGGGATAGTGATGGCGTGCACGAAGCATCTGGAGCTGAAAAGTGACTGGATCCATAGAAGCGCCCAAAATCGGTGTGCTGTGGCTTCCCGTCACCTGATGTGGACAGATTGGGAAATTTCTCTCTTCCTACCCGATTAATTGATCCAACGAAATAACTGTTGGCAATGGCAGCATTTCGAGCCTGAGAATTCATTTCACAATGAACACAGTTGAGTTAACCAAGGCGATAATCCAATAAGTTCATTTAAATTTGCAGTTGTTTTTTAAGCTCCAACTATTCGCAACAAGACTTTTAAGTTGTTAATTCTTACTACGTTTTAGTTATTTCCCTTTATGGTGAAAAAAAGGTCATGCTAACCTTTGTGCCAGTAAGCACAACACAAAAAGGTTACAGAAATCTATCAAGAAAAACATAATGGCCAACATAAATTCATAGTAACAAGTTCCATAAATTCCAGCATAGGATAGGGAATTGTAAATACCTCAATTGGCCACATTGTCTCACTCAGTTCACCAACGGTCGCAGAAGGGTTGAACACAATCTCAGCACCATTCAAGCCAAATGCTAACCAATTCAAAGGATGGTGCCTCCCATAACAAATATTGACAGCGATCTTTCCATAAGAAGTCTCAAACACAGGATGCCCAGTATTACCTTCCATATAGTAGGTACTTTCATTGAAGTCTTCACCCCTGGGGATGTGGTTCTGCCAAATACAATCATCAAGCTTTTCAATATGACAAGTCCAAAGGGATAAATCAAATATAGGGGCCCCAAACCTTTACACTTACCTTTCGATGCTTGCCTATAATATTGCCACAATTGCCTATAATAACAGCAGTATTCCAGATAGTCTCCCCATGGTTTATGTCCCTCTCAAGGATAGGATTAACAATGACCATGTTATATTTTTTCGCCAGATCCTGAAGAAATCTTGTTGATTCCCCATCGACAGGCTCTGCAAATTCACACCACCTCTTCTCTTTTGTATAAAAGGCAAATGGCATCATCCATGCTTCCTAGGTTAAGATTATTTAATACAGTAGCTGAACTTCAGTCCTTCGAGTCCAAAAGGGGAAACCCAAAAATGTATAGCTCAAGCTCTATGACGCGACTAACCTGCAAGCATAATATGTTCACTCCTGAAGCACCTGCAGCATCTATCATTGGTTTTACATTCTCATGGATAGCCATCTTCTGTTCCAGAAACGGAAAAGTTGTGGGACAAACTATAGAGTTCTGAATAAGCCCAACTCTGACAACTCGTGGTTCTCTTAATAACTCCTTGTCTGCAGTAAAACGAAATGCCTGGAAGAAAATCAGAACAAATTAGTTAAAAAGATTCTAGTCCGAAGGAATAAACACTAAAGGATCCTGCTGAGAAATGCAGGAAACAAGGTAATGGTTAGCAACTACCAAATTGCGACTACCACAAAGGATATGTAAGAATACTTCTTAGCTTCCATGACAGGAATTTTAATCAACTAGAATAATTTGACTACCTCAAACTCTGCATGTTTCTCTATTCTGTTTCACCAACTCCATAGAATCCCAACATGGTACAAAACTATATAAATCAGAATTTCTCACACCTGCCATCTCATGGAAAAGCTCAGAATAAAGTATCCACGCTATAGATTTCATAATAACTCATTTTCGGGACTATGCTATTCAAGACCACCCTCTAGTGAAAAGTTCTCAATATTGCCAAAGGACATCCGGACGAGACATTGGGAATTCTTTATTTTTTAATATATATTTGCCCAATTAGGACCATTTATATAAATCTTGGCAACATGATTTTATTTGGTCCGTACTGTTATATTGATCACTAATGTGAAAGACTTCTGAGTTATAGACGGAGACTCCCTATGCTCCTTCTCAAAGAGAACAGGAGCACACATTGGAAGATCTTTGCTCATGTTTCTCAGAACTGCCAAACATTTGTTGGCAAGAAGTCCCATTTGCAGACCCAACCAGTGATGAAAGAACTTGCTTCATAGGCTATTGTGGTGACTATGGATTAAGGAAATCATTAATTGAGTGTTTGCCAGATGAGTTAAGCAACTTTATCTTCCATGGTTACAAAGGGACATAAGGCCAGGATTCTAAGGAGCAGCACATAACATGCCACATCCAATAAGCAGACAGAAAAACAGCAAACAAATGTTTACCAGTATGTCGAAATCATACTCAGATGAGAGAGCTTTTGCACAATCTGCCAGAGGAACAGCTTCAAGAGCCCTTCCGCAGTTCAGTCCCATAAGTAAACGGCTGACTTGCTGAAATCAATATCATAAGTAAAATTGTACCGCAATGGAATGGCATGCTTTGGATTTTTGACATTTTATGAAGAAAGGCATTGATATAGCTCCTGTTAATTTTGAAATATGATTTAATTTCTCAGTGAAGACAGAGAAGTCAAAAGAGATGACATTCTCTTGTTGACAGATTAGCTCAAGGTCGTCGCTATTGTCCGTTTCCAAACTCTTTAACGGAACTTCTTCTTCAGCATGTTCAAGCACACGCAGTCTAGTGAACAAATTGCACAAAACACTGGCAAGAAATAGAATTGTCCTTTCAAAGCTTCATCTATAAAGCCTTTTTCAGATGGCGTACATGGATTTAGCAACTATGAATTGTGGAACACCGGTTATGAATTCCTTCTGTCTCCAGTTAACAGTAAATTCTCATTAAGAAAAAAACCTAGGACTGTAACACTATTTGCTGACATGTCAATTGCTGAGTCACTTAAGTTGTCTCCACACATATATAAAATATATTCGAAAAGTACGAATCGGAAAAGTACCAGTGCCAGAATATCTTGCTTCAAAACGAACGTTTGTCGATTTTAATTCCACGGAGGTAAAGCCATCAACTTCAATTCCTTAATCACGTTAAAAATCCAATTAAAGAAGACGACAACACTACACGCCAAGTCAAATGGATCGACAGAGACGAGGACTCAAAATTCCACGAATGTAAAACGAGACAGTCTCTCTCTCTATGTTAGTCAGGTTAGGAAATCGTAGTTCGGATGAGGAGACAAGTTGCAATGAAAAAGGAAGACCTGAAAGACTTTGGGGTGGAGATGGTCGCCGAGGAGGCGATCGAGCGAGTCATATCCGAAAATCAAGCCGTCGAGGAGGGCGCTACCGAGCGACTCGAAGTCGCAAATCGCGCCTTCGCCAACGGCGGCCTCCTCTTCGACTTGTCCGTTCTGCGTCGTCTCCATGTGCACGTTGGTCGCAGGTCAAGCTTGGGCAGAGAGAGAGAGAGAGAGCGCGCGCATGGGTTGGAATTATATAGGCGGGAGGAGGACGAGGAGGAAG
Organism: Eucalyptus grandis x Eucalyptus urophylla; assembly: GCA_028830015.1. NCBI lineage: Eukaryota > Viridiplantae > Streptophyta > Magnoliopsida > Myrtales > Myrtaceae > Eucalyptus > Eucalyptus grandis x Eucalyptus urophylla. Next base: position 25,107,172 of record CM054198.1, on the reverse strand, counting down.
ATGGAAATGAGATTTTATAAAGATTTCCAGCGAAGATCGTGAACTTTATCCAGCAATTGCGCACGTGGAGTCCCTCCCTCTTATAAAACAAACCACTTCTTATCTTTTATTGTTTTTTTCCTTTTTCCTTTTTATTTTGCAACTCTTTCTTAGGATATATGTTGGTGAAAAAAAAGGGGAGGGGAAAATTGAACAAAATAAATCCCGAACATTTTGCCCGCTATACCATTTAGTCCTTAACATTAATCACCAAATGCATTTGATTTGCGTACAATTTGGCCATTCTAGTGAGCTGTTGGTCAAATTTAATTGTACCCTATGCCGGTAATCCGATGTTGCATTTTCAATTGTTTTTAGGATATGTAAGGACAAATGCAGTGCTCACACGATATCATAGGGAAATAAAAAATTGAGAAATTAGAAAAAAAATATGGGCCAAAAAAATGAAAAAAGAATTTTTATAACTAACCAAAAAGTAAAAATCAACTAGAGAAGAGAGAGAGTGTAGCCGGCCACGGGGCTTGAAGGTTTGGGGACCGCGCGATCTTCAGAAATTCGCTCACCCATCCACGGTGCCCGTTTCTCATTTTCGGTTTCTTAGCTTTTTATATTTAATTTGAGATCCTCCAGTTCAAATTTGGAAGCAAATCTCCGAAATAGATAATAATCCTTATCCAATTTGATATTCTAGATTCATTTTCTCTTTTGAATGATTGTAATCTAACTTTGAATATTTGAAATTGATAGGCATATCCAATCAAGATTATTTTCTAATTTGCAAAGTGCATATAATCTACAATTCGATAGCTAAGATTTGAGATAAGATTGTGAATTGCACGGAAAATAGAATAACTTGATCTTTAAGGCTTAAGATGAAGTTATTGATTTAATTTGCATCCAATTTTGAGCTGAGTGGATATTGATTGCCAATTTGAGTTTATCTCTTTCGATTTTATGCTTATCTCATCTGATTCGTTTTCCCTATCCAAAAACATATAAATAAAAAAGATGCATTGCATATAGTACAGATTCATTTTTATAGATTAAATTGCGTGTCGGATAGTATCTATCTAATTAAGATAAGTTTCCGAATAAAATAGGACTTAATGTAAACTAATTCCTAGGTTTAGTTGGCTAATAGCTCGTTTTAGATGGTTTATTTTTCATTTTTTTTATTAATTTCGAATTTTAATAAAATGTGTCAAAAATATCACATGTATGTCATATAAAATTAGACACATAAATTTCATGTCATATTTCCTTTTCATGTTGCCATGTCGTCTTAGGGATTGTAGTGGTTTTATTCTGTTACTATTTACAGTTGGAATGGTTGTGGATTGTCCCCTTATCCTTTGGCTTTGGTTATATGAATTCGTTCTTTCATTTAATGTCTCACTTGTTCAATATACGATAATAATTTTCTCACCACACATGAAGTTAGGTTTCTCCAAGTGCATTCTTCTCGACTTTTGGACGGCAATGGTACGTGAACATTTAAAACTCTCTCCGTGCTCTTTCCTTTCAAATCTAATTGTTCATTTCCCTTTCTCGTGGCTGCATCCGTTTCCGTCACTCTTGTCTCTTATCTTCCCCAATGTTCCTATCAAGCTTGACATTAATAACTGCTATCATTTGGAAGCACGTTGATTTCTATTTCTATAACTTATCGAATTTCATTAGTCAATGCAATCCATTATTTTGTGATAGACATGATCATTGGGTGGGCTTGACGCGACAGGCCAATCTAAGGATAAGAGGCAATAGCCCTATTTTGGCATGCCTATTTTTAGGGTCGTGCCTACCGATGGGATGATCAGAAAAGCTCATCCAAGCCGGCCCAATTATTTGAGCTAAATTCTTTTTTCCAACGTGATTTAGCACAAATTTTAATCAATAAAATGACGCGTAGCGTTGAGAAAGGCAAAGGAAGTAAAGGTCATGGATCACTGAGTAAGAGTGAGTTGTCGATTATGTGAATTCATGGAAGAGAGAGACGCAAGATGATGGGGTGTTAAGCATGTCTGGGACATCCACTACGCTGAAGCAATGAAGTACGGATGTAAATACCAATAATTCTTGTTTTAGAAGTAGACATTGAAATTTCCCGTTCAACTTTATAATTAGATTACAAGCTTATCTAGTCCTTATTGTCTTTAACCAGTAATCTAGCATCCCCGACACTTGTCACGATAACCATCCTTTGGGTCTCCGGACAAAAAAAAAAAAAAACTATGCGTTGACTATTTTTTTTTTTCGCTCCCATTACCCCATCATTAGGATATTAGTGTAGACTTTAAAGCATATACACTTGTAATGTGGCTTTCACAAGCCACATCAACTTGTCAAAACACAATGGTGACGTCTAAATTTTCGCTTGAAGACTCATTCATTAAATGAGACAAGATTGGACCCATTAGTGGAATATCAGCTTTGCCTGCTAGCATATTCGCATTTATTAGTGCATTTTCTGTATTTTGATACTACAGACATTTTTATTTAGGAATAGCATATTCGCAATGAATAAAATTTGGACTCTAGTCCAGTGTCGTTCCCTTCCCCTCTCTCCCTCTAGCGTTGGCCGAAAATGGCATGAACATTTGCTTCGTGAGGATTCATCTAACGAGGAAAAAGAGCAACGCCAAGAAGGAAATGCAACCGAGCAATCTCGGCTGGTGCCAAATAGAGAAACAAGAGGTTCGGCTGAAAATGGGAAGAAAATGAAAAGGAAACAGTGAAAGAAAAGAGGAGGGAGGGGCCGAAGATATGTACTCGGTCAAGAAATGAGAGGAAGATCTTTGGTCAATTGAGAAAGCAATCTCGGCTGAATCCAGAGCTCGTACTGAGCAATCATTTTGAACCCCCACTTGTCCTTCAGCTGCCTACAGAGGTGGACATCCATGTCTGAGACCAGCGATTCATCTCTCTGAATGGGGTGGTGCACGAAGCATGCGGAGCTGAAAAGTAATTGGATCCATAGAAGTGCTCGAAATCCGTGCGCTGGGGCTTCCCGTGACCCGATGCGAACGGACAGGGAAATGATTCTATTCCTACACGAGTAACTGATCCAACAGATTAAGTGTTGGCAATGGCCGTAATTCGGGCCTGTAAATTGAATTTACGGGAACACAGTCAAGTTAACTGAGGGCGATAATCTAGCGCGAAAGCACAGTGACCAATAAAAATTCATAGCACAGGTTCGATAAATGAAGCATAAGTAGGGATTTGTATATACCGCAATCAGCTACACAGGTTTGCTAAGTTCACTGACGGTCGCAGAAGGGTCAAACGCAATCTCAGCACCGTTCAAGCCAAATGCTAACTAATTCGACGGATGTTGCCTCCCATAAAAAAGATTGACAGCGATCTTCAGTAAGCAGTCTCAAACAGAGGAAGGCCAGTATTCCCTCTATAGAGTAGGAATTTTCATTGAAATCTCCAACCCTGGGGATGTGGTTCTGCCAAATGCCATTTTTCAACATGACAATTCAAAAGGGATACATCAAAGACACAGGCCCGCAACATTTACACCTACTTTTCGATGCTTGCCTATAATGTTGCCATGATTGCCTATAATAATGGCAGTATTCCAGATAGTCTCCTCGTGGTTTATATCCCTCTCAAGGATAGGATTAACTGTGAACATGTTTTAATTTTTCGCTAGATCCTGAAGAAACCTTGTCGATTCCCCATCAACAGCCCCTGCGAATTCACACCACCTCTTCTCTCCTGTACAAAAGGGAAATGGCGTCATCCATGCTTCCCAGATTAAGATTAGTTCAGTAATTGAACTTCAGTCTCTAAGTCCAAAAAACGAAACCAAAATGCATAGCTCAAGCTTCATGGCCTGACTAACCTCCAAGCATAAGACGTTCCCTCCTGAAGCACCTGCAGCATCTACCATTGGTTTTAGTTTCTGATGGTTAGCCCTCTTGCGATCCAGAAAGGGAGCAGTTGTGGGAAGAACTATAGAGTTTTGCAGAATCCGACAGCAGACAGCTTCGAGAGTCCTTCCACAATTCAGTCCAATAAGTAAACGACTGACTTTCCGAAATCAATAGCAAAACGATTTAACGACAAAGTTAGATAGTATCACAATGGAATGACATTCTTGAGTTTTTGACATTTTAGGAAGAAAGGCACCAATATAGCTGATGGTTTTATTTATTTATGTCGATGGGCCTTAGACGGCCTGTCCACCCATGTTGGGCCTAAAAGCCTGGCCCGCTAAATAATGGCCCATGTATGAAGGGTTGAGATATGAAGAGGTGTTACGTTGAGGGGTTATGACTTTTGGGGGAATATATTACGTTGAAGAGTTACATCTCTTGGAGGAGATGTATTTAATAGAGAAAAGAAAAGAGAGGAACGTAAGGTACATGAGTTTTTCCTCCCTTTCTCTCCCTCCTAAAAGCCTAAGAGAACAATATCCCAAAAGAGATAGATTTTTCTCCTCTTCAAGGCAATAGTACATCATCGGGTATAACGGGATCAGGATTCTTTCTAAAATCAACGTTGGTGTTTAATCTGTGGACAATAAGGTATGCTCGATTCCGTGGTGTATCTTTGATCAGTGATACATGTTTTGTTCTTGGGCTCGTCTTCCGCATTCATTTAGGGGTTCGATTTAGTGTCGAATTCGTTTTAGGGAATCAGTAATTCCCAACAATAGCTCTTGGTAATTTTGAAGTATAATTCAATTTCTCAGTGAAGACAGAGAAGACATGTAAAGAGATGTCAAAGAGATAACATTCTCCGGTAGAATTCGCTAAAATCGTCACTATCGTCCACTGCAACCTCCCAAAAAAAGTCGCCCGAAACGTCCTCTTCAACAAGTTCAAGCACACACAGTCTAGTGAACAAAGCCTACAACACACAGGCAAGAAATACGATTCTTCTTTCAAGCCTTCGTTTATAAAGCCTTTTTCCAAGAGGCATACATGGAAATAGCAACCATGAACTGTGGAAAATCAGTTATGAATTCCTTCAGTCTCCAGCTAAAAGTAAATTCCCATTAAGAAAAAACCGAGGGCTGCAACCCTATTCGCTGACATGTTAATTGCTGAGTCACTTAAGTTGTCTCACGAAATATTTTCATCGGCGGTTGATTCATGTCAATCTAAAATTCATTTGGACGTGAAATTATTTGATCTGCTCCAACTTCTTGAAATGGTACCTTTAAGCTGTTTAGTCTTACTTATTGTAATCTTTTTTGTTCTTGAAAGGGGGACAGTCGAAGGGTTTGCAAAACCACAACCATTAAAATCTTGAAAAGCAATGGGGAAACACCATTACAATCCCTGAGATCCACCTTTCCGACAGAAGTCCTACTCCTATTCAACTTGAAAAGTAAATGGCACGTCTACATTTGCAGACCCGTAATATGTAGGAGAGATCAAACATTCTTTCAAGTTAACTAATGCTATCAATTTTCATCTAAGGTGCTTAAACACAGCAAAGCAGATGCACCTTGTGTAGTTTCCATAGGATTAATGGGGAAAAGCTAGCAGGGAGATGACATAAACCGAGCAAAACAGAATTCTACAATCTGACCACATCTTTGTGTGTTTCATTTCGACAAGTCAAACCTCTTCCAACATTTTACTACAGCCAATCCTTCTCCATGCAGCCTTTGCTTTCCTGATTAGCACTAATTCGAAATCTATAGATGGTAGCATCATCAAGCTTATGGAAAATTACCAATGCCAGAATGCGTTCCAAAAAGTGAACTCGGTAGATATTAATTCCGTAGATTCAACAAAATCAACTTAAATTCCCTAATCACTCTAGCTAAAATCCAATTGAAGAAGATGATGATACTCCATAAATACACGCCAAGTCAATCAGATCAACGGTGATAGAGATTTAAATCAACCTAATACTACTCTCTTTTTTTATCAGTCCTACTCTAATTCTACTCTAACACTCATTCTCAAACTTTTGCCCTGCTTCTTTGCAGGGCGTGGGAGTTAAAATCTACTTCTGAAATGAAATCGTTCTCACCCCAATCTCCCCTAAAAATGTGGGGATTTGAATCCCCCACTTTCCCCTTCCAAATTGGAAGGGTGGCCACTGGGTGAACCCCCAGTGGTTACCTAATACTACTTCACAAGGCACTATCGATCAAGCGAGACTGAGCCTCGTCTCCCCCTCCATGTTAATCAGGTTACGAAATGATGTCTCAGATGAGGAGAGAGATGCAATGAGAAACCAGGACCTGAAAGACTTGGGGGTTGAGATTGTCGTGGGTCCCGTTTGGGCAGAGAGAGAGAGAGATGGTGAAACGTTCGATCTGGTACAGTTCGGTCCTTCCAGTCCCAGGGATACTGGTTTTTGCCATGGAAGAGTGCCACGTCAGCAAATCTGATTGAGTGGTCGTTGAAAAGACTTAATTGTACCTCATTCGAAAATTTTATGACAACATTACCAATTTTCGAAATTTCAGACTTTGATTGCGGATTGAGCAAAATGTTAGAGATTTTTCACGCAATTTTTCCAAACAATGAGAAGAAAAGAAAAGAACGGATCACCACTTTTAAGACAAAAGAGAGGAAATGAGATGCTTTAGGTAAATCATGGGAAAATGTGTTTTATGTAGCTATGCTGAGGTGGCTAATGGCGAGAAAATTATGTTTTCACCTATTTATAAACTATAGTCATATGATAGAGGATTAGCTTAATTGACACATTAATGATCAGTCAATTAGCAATCGGATATCATGTTAGAAGCCATTTATTCACTTGCCTAATGTTAATGATTTATTACCTAATCCGAACCACTTCTATACCCTACTTCTGCAAGACTGGGATGTTATTAGTGAGAATTGAAAATTAGAATCACTACCTTAATTTAAATCTTCCTCACTCAACTTCCGACCATGCCTCGTTGTTTCTAGATCTCCGTACCACTTGCAGCACCAGCCCTTCCCTTTTATCAGCGACTAGACAAGTTAAGAGATGAACAATTTAGAAATCATGGTGCTTCAGGTGTCGAACAATTTGAAAAGCAAGAGAAAAACAAATGGATGAGAATGACATCAATTAGATATTACTAAGTTCATGTGCATTTTTTTATGTGGATAACTTTTGTATGGCTTTATTAAGATCACCCTCCCAGCACACTTCCCAGAAGTAAGTGAACAATCTCGCATAATGTAATTGCGGTGTGCTTATCATACCCTTATAAAAGATATTCTATTCGGGCACTCTTCCACTTCAATTTCAAATAAGGATGGAAAAGTAAAGATGCAATTTGTGGTGGAGGAAAAGCATAGTAGGCTTGGCATAGTAGTCCCAAACTTTTCAGCTTCCGAAGAGAAATCACTTTCCTTTCTTCGTTTTCATTGTTTGCCATTATTTCTTTCATTTTTGCACTTCTTATTATAGTCATTCAAGTTAGATGCACTAAATTTATGACCATTGAAAATATTACTAAATGTGCCTATCTAGAAGAAATCTTCACCACTAGCTTCCTCTAATTGTAGAAGGATGTCACGGCTAAAAATAATGTTGTCAAACAAGGATGATTCCAAACCTTAAAAGTTTTGATACTCCAAAGAATTTCTTTACACTAAATAATCTTCTCTTCACACACGCTTTAGGTTGTGCAATTGGCTCAACTTAAATCCTCCCAAACTTTCAAGTACTGGATCTTTTTCCTAGTCAACAAGCCCTTCATTAGGGAATATAGCTTCAAATGAATTGCAAAATACCTCAAGGTTTTGTAGACTTTGAAAGCTTTCAAGGAGGAATACGGGAGGAAAGATGGCCATTTCATCATGACCACATGCCAATGTAGTGCTGTTGGCTTGCCAAAGATGTCATCAAGAAATTTTCCACCCTATGTCATAAGAATATTTATATCGACTAATAAGGCTCTCTAGGTTGGGAAAGTCCTCTTAAATTGTCAATACAACGAGAAAAGAAATTCAACAAATCTTCAATAATTAATCATGTGTTGTAAAAGGTAAACCTAAGTTAGATGATTTGCATGGCAGGTAGCCTTCTTTTCACGGTCCATTATATTTCGAGAGCCCTGCATACAAGTCTCAAGCTTTTGAAGTCATGCTACAAAATACTATTGTAACTTAATGCTCCATTATAACCATAGATATCGAAAACTTGAAGATTTCTTTATTTTTCTTTTTCTTTTTCTTTTTCTTTTTTAAGTAGAGGTTAGTATGGCTAAGTTCATAGAATGAATCTAAACTCAAGAACCATATAGATAACAAAATTCACTTTTTAGTAGAAATATTTTATATTGTCAACAAAAGTTTGTTATTATTTGGAATCTATATAACGGGATGCACTCATAGTGTCACTTAAACATAGGGTCCACAAACTTAAAAGTGTGCCTAAGAAAATAGAATATCTTATGTTGTCTACAAACCAATAAGTAAGGGGTTTTGGATTTCTATAGTATCATAATATGGCATAACTATACAACAGTCATGAATACAATGGGTGAATTAAGGTATAAAGTATAATATAGTAAATTAAGGTTCTAATGTAAGTTCTTAAAAAAGGAAAATTGTTTGAATTTATTAATTTTTAGAGTTTGCAGAAAATAAGAAAGAGATGAGAAGTTTTTTTTTTTTTTTTGGTCGAAACAGAAGCATGACATTTAAGAGCAAACTAGGTTACAACCCTTAAAGAGGGCATCAGTACAAAGCAAATTGAAGAGAGAAATAGGTGGATCAAGAGCCCAATTCAGAAGCAAAGACCCTCGGCCTTGGGCCTTGGCGACCCAGTCAGTAGCCAAATTAGCTTCACGGCGACAATGCTGGAGAAGAAAATTAGGGCACTCACGAAGAAGGGTTGAGGTGTGCTTGAGTGAAGTTTGACAAACCTGTGACGGCCGCCTGCGATGATTCACGGTTTCCACAAACTCCAGACAATCCAATTCAAGGATCAGGTGAGTATTTCCAAAACCCCGTCGCAACAGAAATTGGAGGTGGATAATAAGGCTAGGGTTTCTGTTTAAAGGGGTGAGGAGGCCTAAACGTTCTGCGCATAGCCGTCAAGCAAGGTGCCATTATGATCACGACACAAGCACGCAATCAATCCTGCTTCAGAGGCATCAGGGAGGGCTCCATCCAGATTCACTTTAATGGAGCCAGGTTCAGGGGGGATCCATCCACTAAGAGGATTTGGAGAGGCCATTGATGAAGCCGGATTCAACTTGGAGCAAGAGAGATACAGCCGAGCTGAAGTGAGAGCTGAATCAACGATCTGTTGAGGGCTGGAGAACTGTTGCTGGAAGATAAATAGGTCACGGGCCTTCCAAAGCTGCCAAAGAGGGAAGCAATGACTTCTAAACCAGGTAAGTGAGATCTATGCCCAATTAGATCAATCAACCATGCATCCATTCGATGAGTACGAAATGCTGAGACTGTAATATGTATGTGAGGATGGGACCAAACCTATTGTGATCTAGGGCAGAGCAGTAGTAGATGTTCCAGAGAATCTGGGACTTGAGACGGGCAAACATGGCATGATGGATCGTCTGTGATATGTCACCTGTGAAGATTTTCCTTAGTTGGAAGTGCATTGTGACAGATAGACCATACGAATATTCGGATTTTGGGTGCCGTCTGAATTTTCCAAATCTATTGCCAAAGGCGCCGCGGTGTGGTATAGGATGATGAGGGCCAAGTATTTCTAATAGAGTGACTTGACTTTTGAATATGATGGTAGCCACTTTTAACTGAATATGTACATGTATGCATGTCATTCCATAGAATTTGGTCTGGGATAAGCTCCGTTCGTAGCTTAATGGATGAAATTTCTTTAACAGTATGGTCATCGAAGCTTTCTTGAGTTTAAGGATGTCCCAAGTGAGCCGGTTTGAAGAAATAAAGCCAGCCACTTTATCAGGTTCATTTCTAGGTGTTGGGCCACCAATGACTCCTTTCCTCAGCCACTTATCCTATCTGACTTTAATAGTTTGGCCATTACCTACTGACCAATGCATATTCTCTTTGATGGAGTCCCTTCCTAGCAGAAGGCTTTGCCAACCCTAGGAGGGTCGCGAGCCATGGTCAGCATGCCAAAAGTCACTGGAATGGTAATATAAGCCCATAAAAATTGAACTCCATAGGGAAGACGAATTTTGGGAAAGACGCCACACTTGTTTGCCAAGAAGGGCCCTATTAAAAGCCACTAAGTCTCTGAATCCCATCCCACCTCTGTCTTTACATTCTTTTAGCAAATCTTAGCTTTTCCAGTGGATACCTGATTTGGTTTTGCTAGTCTACCACCAAAAGCTAGCTATTTTCTGCTCAATAGATTTGCAAATAGAGATAGGGAGCTTAAAAATGGACATAGCATACTGAGGGAGGGCTTGCACCACTGATTTAAGTAGAATTTCTTTGCCACCTTTAGAGATAAGGTTCTCTTTCCAGCCTGCTAATTTAGAATTGACTCGAGCCATAATCCAAGAAAACATATCTTTTTTAGAGGCACCCCAGTCAAACGGTATCCCCAAATACTTCCCAAATTTCTGTTGCAATGGGACTCTCAATTCTGCGGCCAAATTCTCTTGCAAACTCATCAGGCAATTTTACTGAGGAAAAGACCAGATTTATTCCTGTTTATAGCTTGGCCCGTGGCTAGGCAATATTGTTGCAGAATATTTGATAGGTTTTGACATTCAAGAAGGTTACCATCTAGAAAAAAAAGATTACATTGTCGGCAAAGAGAAGGTGAGACAAAGCGGGACACCACCTATTAAGCCTTATCCCTTTCAGATTGCCCATATCTACTGCTTGTGTGATAAGCCTAGATAGAAAGTTAGCTAGTAATATGAAGAGATAAGGATAAAGGGGGTCACCTTGGCATAGGCCCCTTGAAGGCTAAAAGTAGGGAAGAGTTTTACCATTTAACTTAATGCTAATGGATACTGTGGTGATACACTACATTATCCATTGTATCCATCTAGAATCAAATCCCAACTTGTGAAAATACGCATCCAAAAGATCCCATTCGACCCGATTATGAAAGCTAGTATGAGCACCTAAAGGGGGGTGAATAGGTGCAGAAACAATTTTGCGAGATATGTGCAGTGCTAATCAACAATAGATTATGAAAAGAAAATTATCTCTTGTAAACAAAATGAGTTATGATCAAAGGAAAAGAGTGTAGAGAAGAGAATATGAACACAGAGATTATAGTGGTTCAGCTTAATCCAAGCCTACGTCCACTCTTCCGCACTGACAGCCCACCGGCCAGATTTCACTATAAACAAAAGAGTTGTTACAGTAGGCTCTTCCTTGATTCCACAGTGCAGAGACTTTACTACACTTCCTCAAGGTCTCTCAATGATATAGACTCTCTTTTGCATACAAGATTTCACTCAACAAATGAATTGACTAAGAATAAAGAGTTTCATACTTTGGAATTCTTCTATCGCGCACACACTTGAACAACTAGAACGTCTTCCTTATATACTCCTTTATGCCATCATACCCGTTGGCACTTACCAAAGGAATTCTTCCAATCTACCCGTTGAAAATAGCACTTACCGGAAGATCTTCGAGCTATTTAAGGAACATGACGATAACCCATCAATCATGCTCGCCCATACAATCAGGATATTGGTTTCCATAAGTAGAACCTTCCAAGTATACTTCGCCAATCAATGGATCCACAATCCCTGAATCAATCTTGATTTGAATAATGGATTCCGACAGGCTATATTTAGCCAAGAGATCTTCTCTAATCGATAAAGTCAAATCCTTAACGAAACATCCAGTTCTGGATAAGCCTTCTTCGACGGTCTAGAAACTGTCAATGAAGATAGACTTTGAGTCTTGAGTCTGGCAGTCCGGAGGTCCTCAGACTTTGGTGAAAGAGTCTGCAAGTTTTCAGACTAGACTAATGGAAACGTTTTGTCAGCTTCAAAACACTCAAGGAAGTTTTCTCTAACAATCTCCCAATTTTTGATGGTGATAAAATATTTCCTGCATATTTAAATAACTTTGACCTACAAAATATTACTCAAGCAAATATGGATACCTCACAAAGATAAATGGCTTAGTAATAACACTAGAATCTGCATCCAACAGAAAGTAAGTTAGTCTTATGAACAAGGCCATGAGATATCAATAATACTTAAGATAAACAGATGTTTAAACAGTCAATTACAAATCTAGTCCAAATCCAAACGGCCAAACACAAACATCAAGTCAATCAAAAAAAGGTTTTAAATCCAAACTGTCAAATCCTGCAAATCTGCACATCTCTCCCCCTTTTTGTCATCATTAAAAAGGTAGAGATGAAAAGACAATGAAATTAAGATGGCTTGGGAACACGAACAAGCTGGAAATCTCCCATTGACTGGACAATGCCTTCTAGCTTTTTCAAGTCCTCCTTCAGTAGTGCCACATCTTCACCCTTGGCATTTGCTTGAACTTGAAGAGTAAAGGCTTGGATTTGATCATTCCAAGAAATCGAAGAAGCTTGTCCTGCATTCTACAAATTCTAAAGTTCGCATCCCAGAGCATAGATTTGACCTTTCATCTCCAAAAGATCATCAAGAATTCTACAAAAGTCTGCTGAATTATTAGTCTGAGTACTGGCTTTTGCACAGTCAGACGGTGTAAAGGCAGAGGATGGTAAATCAGCATGGTCACGCAGAGTGGGCAATGAAACATCATGTCCCTCCTCAGGAAATTGAGAGGCATAGATGTCTTATGGATCTACTGGAGAGCGGCTTACTCCTTCACTGGTGGCAGGGAATGAGGACATTCTTCTTTGTTCAGGATCTCCCCCTGTTTCCATGCCTTCAGTTGGAGAAAAGTATTCCTCATGCTTTGCTTCCGCTTGATCTCCTCTCTCCTCTTCTTCTTCTTCTTCTTCAATTCTTTCCTCCCATGCATCTCTTTCTTCTGCTTCTCTCTCCTCTGCTTCCAAATTTTCTCTTTCCCCAGTCCTTTGTTCTATCTCATCCGTGTCTTTATCTTGTCTCTCTATTGATTATGGAACAGAACGACTCAAGTTCTTCAATGCCATTGCAGAAATGGTGATATCATCCTCATCCTCTTCATCCTCAATAATGAGAGCTCTTCTTTTCTTGGATGGAGCAACCATGGGCTCATTCCCTTTCCTTTTTGCAGCCGAAGAAATTTGATGAGTCTTAATAGGGGTTTTCTCCTTGAACTTCTCAAACTCCTTGTTGAGTTCCTTCAGACGCATTTTCAGTCCCACCACCATTTGATCGCACGCTCGACCACAAAGAATTCGGGGAGGCTGAATATTCAAGTGTTTGAATAACTTGGTCATAAGAGTTGCGTACAGGAGTTGACCCTTCTCCTTCACCACTGTCCTGTACATGTGGAACATAATGGTATATGGAAGAGAGAATTTTTTACCAGCATTGATGGCATACATCGGCCCTCCAAGTTTGAAACGTCAATTTTTGAAGTTGATTTCAATTTGAGGCAGTTAATCACAGTCTTGTGAAGCAAAATGTTGGTTGCATTCATCCTCAAATAGGAAATCTTTTCTTCCATTCTTCTATCATTAACAAGTTCCAATGTTGCACGAGCAATAGACACACTGATAGGTTGATATCTCCCTCTTTCAACCCTAATCACATCAGCCAATGTATTCATGTCAACCACATAGTCCTGATCTTGAACACTAAAAGAAAATCTATTCGCATCCAAGAAACTTAGATTTGAATAGAAATAAGCAGTAAGTTTAGCAAACCCTCTGTAGATTCAGAACAAAACTGTTTGAGTTGACGAAGAGTGAATTTTTCCCGCAGATTTACGTTCACAGAATCAAGAAAATCAAAATCCACACTTCTAGGGCTTATAACCCCACACTTCAGCAACTTAGAGTACAGTTGCTTGTGTTCCTCTGATCGAAACAAGTCTGTCCTTTTGCTTCGGATTTTTGCCGCAACACCCATTCTTGGTTTAAATTAACTGTACATCCTATCATCGTCATTCCCATCTGGCTGACTTAGCCCTCCAACACGTGGATTAGTTGGACTATTTGCCATTGCTTCTTCCGCCGACCCAGCAGGGGCAATTCCCAATCGTTCCATTATGCGTAAAAAGAAAGTTTCATTTCTATACCTTTTGTCTTTCAGAAATTCATCAATGTAGTTCAAAGAAGTACCACCCATCTTCAAAGCACGATAAAGCTTAATAAGTGAAGCCAGGCTTAAGAGTTCTTACGGGTTCTGCGTCTTCGATGATTTCTTCCTCTTCTTGATGTGCAACATTCTGAGGTTTAGAAGGAGAAGATGGACGATGTTGAGAATGTTGTGGGATCTGTCACTGATGAGGAGATTCTTCTTCCTCGGTGAGATCAAAGTGCGTAGGCCCCTCACGCATTTGCTGTGGTCCCCTGTTCACGATCCTTGAAGACTTTCTTTGGGACGATATCTTTCACAGTCTTTGAGAGATTCCAAGTTTGTTTTCCAAGAAAGATGACAACTTTTTGAAGATTAAATAAGAAAAGAAGAAAGAAATGGAAGATCGAAGCTCTCTTAGGGTTTGTGAAAGTGAAACAAAGAAGAACCGACAGTAAATAAGGTAGTCGAAGCGAGGCATACGAAACGCCGTAAAAAGGAAATATAAAGATGCCTTTTGAAAATAATTGTTTTTTCAAAAAAAAATTGATAACTATCATTTAAAAAAAAAACTCATTTTTCGAAAAGGAAAGATTGCAATAATCACGGAAATTGAAAATAGCAACAATCAATTAAGGATAGATAATTGTACCTTTTCGAGATTTGATCTGAGAGATGATAAAATAAAATAGAAACAACTTATAGTCAAAAATCTTGATTGTCTGAGTCTAAGTGTCTTTAGACTTTCAGTCCTGGGTTTGAACTTCCTCAGACTTTAGGTTATTGAGTCTGGAATGTGACATCCTGAAATTCGACCCCGTTTCGATAAAATGAAATGTGCATATCGTCGGCGTGCCTACGGTCCTTTTTCTCTGAGCTGATCACTCATGAGTTAACTAACTTATTGGGTGAAGCCGTTAAGGGATATATCCGCGGTAAAATCCCTAAAAGCTACCTAATTTGTTGGATTGGACTAAATCACGTCCGGTCGATTTTAATCATGGAATTTGATTTGGTTTTGGGAATCGAAAAATTCGAGCGTGTCACAATTCAAATTTTTGGACCTCGTCTCATCGTCTGTCAAATTATCGGCGAGTCCGAAATTTCAAGAAAGAAATTATCGGAGGAAAAATCGAAGACCGGAAGAAATTAGAAAGGGAAAGAGAAAAGAAAAATAAGAAAAATATAATTTTTAGATTTCTTTTCTCTCTCTCCCTTTTCTCTCTTTCTTCTCTCTATATTCTCTCTCCTTCCCTCCCACTCGTGCGACTCCCCCAGTCGACCACCCCTTTTGCTGTCTTCCACTTTGCTTTACTTTATTTTATTTCTCTTTTTGACCGGTCAAATCTTTCTCTCTTCTTGCCTCCTCCCTCACGTTATCTTCTCCTTCTTCTTCGTTCTTCTCTGTGCAAAACCGAACCAGAAGTTGCAGGAGATCGGAAGCCCAAGCCAGCCACCGACGCCGCCTATCCCGCCGCCACACAGCACGCCCGTTCGCCGCCTGCACGTCCGTCGTTCGCTGCCCGTGCGCCGCGCGCGCTTGCCGATCCTTCCGCGCGACCCAGCTCTCGTTCGGTCTCTGTTCAGCCACCGTGAGCAGCTGAGCAGGCCGCCGGAGCCGCCGTCCGGCCTCACCGGAGCCCCGCCCGCTCTCCCGACCTCTTACCGCCCCCAACCCTCTCTCTTTTTCTCTGTTTTTGCAGCCGATCCAGCAAACCCGTGAGTGGGTTTCAGCCGGTTCGTGGGCCATTTCGGGCCGTTTCCGGGCCCCGAACCCGGGCCGTGCTTTGGGAAGTTTCGTTCCTCGCGTCGCCGCCGTCGGATTGATCCGATTTGCGCCCGATTTGGTGAGTAATCTCACTAATCCTTGCTTAGTGGACTAATTACGCTTATTGGTTGTTTAGTTGTAATTAATTTGGTTTATGTGTTAGATTAGTATAAATTAGTATTTATTAGTCAATCGTGATACAAATTAGATAAATTGAATGTGTATTTAGCAAGTAGACATGGTCTACTATTTATTGAGGGTAGCCCGGGATTTTTCCCAACCCTAATCGGGCTTCAATTGTGCTTTTCAAGCCTAAGTGTAATTTTTGGTATTTAAATATTAATTTTCGGAATTAAATTAAATAATTATTTATTTTCCGAAAATTCAACTGGGATGGTTCAAGACCGAAATATTATGCTGATGACCGTGGTGAAGTCCGTTTGTTTAATCGGGCTTTATTTTGAGCTAAATCGAATTTTTAATATTAATTATTTAATTTTCGAAATTAATTAATTAATTATTTATTTTCGAAAAATTCAATTGAGATGGCTAGTGACCAGAATATTATGCTGAGGATTGTGGTGAAGTCCGTTTATTTAATCGGACTTTAATTTGAGTTAAATTGAATTTTTAATATTTATTAATTAATTTTCGAAATTAATTAATTATTTATTTATTTTTCGGAAATTAAGACTGAGATGGTTGATGACTGAAATCTCGTGCTGATTGTCATGGCACAGTCCATTTATTTAATTGAACTCTACGTTGCTTGGAATTAAGTAAATTGTGATATTTTAGGGATTTACCCTAAATTGATTGAAATTGAATTATCGATTGGTAGTTGGCCGAGTATGGCTATTTAGCATTTTGAATGCCTTGTTGAGTCGTAAGTGGAGGAAGTGGTGAGAACTAATTGAGTATTCTATTGGCTGAGATCGATCAAGTACGAAGTATAGACAGGCGTGGTTCGGTGATTAAGGATATCACTGTGCGAAAACGGCGCCTTAAAGAACGCACGTAGACTGTCTATGATCTATGACGGGCGTGGTTCGGTGATGGGGAATATCACTGTGCGAAAACGGCGCCTTAAAGAACGCACGTAGACCGTCTGTTATTTACGTCACCTTGGCGGAAGCGCCGCCCGAGAGCATTGATATGGCTCTGTGATCGAGTACTCGATGGAAGGTTATATGGTGTGAAATCAATGACCTAGGAATGGTCTGACTGACATGTAATCGATTGGTTCGATTGATCAATGATTGATCCGATTGTTATGGTTTGATTGATTGTTCGTTGTGATTTATGAAGTGTCTATATATAACCTTGAATTGCAGGTTGAGACCGAGGCCAAGGTAAGTCCTTTGACTCGTGCTGTGCTTAGGCAATCGAGTAGTGTATTGGTTCCCTAATTGAGTCTTAGTGGGGTAGAACTCGCTGAGACATAGTCTCATCCCAGTTTGGGGAAAACATTTCAGGACCCCGCTGAGAAGCTGAGGAGGAAGAGTCTGTGAAGGAGAAGTGTTTTTGGAAGAAGATAATCCAGAGAAGGATCTTGAGTACGACCCAGATGGACTGAAATGTCATCTTCTTTTGTGACCCCATTTTGATGTGAATAGAGTAAAGTAAAGAGTTGTGAAGAGTGTGGAGTACTTTGGTTTTTGTCATGTATAAAGGTTTGGTTGTGGATTTCATTATGAAAGATATGGCCTACTTTTCTATCTCATTGTTTTATTGTCTGGGGATTTATAACTGCTTCCGCATGTGCTTAATAAAAAGAAAAGGGTCGGCGATACATAGTCCTGGGATATCGCATTTTAAAATCGACCAAGTAGAAGGATGTGTGCGTGCCCGAGGATCGAGGCGTGACATGGAACGAATAGCTTAAATTGATTTTTCTCCAAAGGTTTTGTAAATATATCTGTCAGTTGATTCTTTGAGTCAATGAGTTGAACCAAAACTTCTCCATTTTGAACATTATCTCTAATGAAGTGATGTCGAATCTCTTTATGTTTTGCTCTTGAGTGAAGAATTGGATTCTTGGTGAGATTGATTGCGCTGGTGCTGTCACACTTGATTTCAATGGATGAATCTTCAATTCCAAAGTCTCTTAGCTGTTGTTTTATCCACAAAATTGGTGAACAACAACTTCCAAGAGCTATATACTCTACTTCTGCTGTAGAAAGAGCTACTGTACTTTGCTTCATTGAAAACCAAAACACTGTCCTGCCTCCAAGTAGTTGACAGGTGCCAGAGGTGCTCTTTCTATCAACTCTGCATCCGGCTAGGTCTGTGTTTGAGTATCCAAGACGAGTAAAGTCTCATTCTTTAGGATACCAGAGACCTACATTTGAAGTTGAGACAATGTATTTGATAATACACTTTGCAACACTTAGATGAGATTCTTTAGGGTTTGATTGAAATCTGGCACAAATGCAAACACTAAACAAAATGTCAGTTCTAGAAGTAGTAAGATAAAAAAAGTGAACCAATGATACTCTTGTATAGCTTCTGATCAACTTTCTTTCCTCCTTCATCTTTGTCTAGCTTTAAGGAACTTGACATTGGTATATCGGTCTTTTTGTAGTTTTCTAGCCCAAACTTTTTGACAAGTTCATTGGTATATTTTTCTTGATGAATAAAAGTTCCTTCCTTCAGTTGTTTCACTTGAAGCCCGAGAAAGAAGGTTAGCTCACCCATCATGCTCATTTCAAATTCATCATGCATAGACTTAGATTCCATCTAAGAGCATTGCATTTCTTGTGGGTCTTTGCTTAATTCTTTCTTTTACTTTAGGAAAATCGATTAAAGGAATAGTTTCAGCAGTCGTTCCCAAACCAAATTTATTGAAATAAGATCTTTGAACAGAAAGTATTTTCTCCAGTTTTTCAGATCCTAGAGAAAATCTTTTGGAAATATTTGAAATATCGTTTTTCAAAAATACATTTTCTTTCAAAAGATTATCTTCACTTTCTTTGAGAGAAGAAACATCCCGATCTAAGCATTTCACTTTTTCTTTCAAAACATTCTCTTGTTGTTTTAAAGCAGAATTTTCCTTTTTGAGTTCAGAAATTCTTTTAAGAGAAGTCTTAAGACTAAAACATAATTCATCAATGTATTTTGAAACTTTAATAGGGATTTTGAAACTACTTACCTCGAATTCACTTTCTGAATCTGAATCAGTCTCGGAGTTTGATTCTGAGTCTGATTGTGCCATTAGACATATGTTGGCATAATCATCATCACTATCTTCACACTCCGTATCACTCCAAGTTTCAGCTTTGAGAGCCTTTCGATACCTTTCAGTTTTTCCTTTCTTCTTCCTTAGAAAAGGACAGTTGGATCTGATGTGTCCCTTTTTCTTTCATTCAAAGCAGACTACATCTTTGTTTGATTCATCTTCTTCAACAGACTTGGTCTGTTGCTTTTGAAAACTTTGTTTCCTTGAATTGAATCTTCTTCATTTTCTATTCAGCCTTCTGAATCTTCTTATCACGAAAGCGAGTTCTTCATCATCCATGTCATTTTCAGAATCTGTTACATCATAATCATCATTAGATTTTAATGCAATTGATTTCTTACCTTTGGGATCTTCGTCTTCATTGATTCGTTCCACTTCATAAGACTGAAGGGTCCCAACCAGCTCATCGACAGACAGTGGCATGATTCTTTGAGTCTCTCTGATTGAGGTCTTAATGTGATTCCAATCCTTGGAGAGTCCACGCAGTAGTTTGTTTACTTTCATGGGATCAGAAATTGGTTGACCTTGATTTTCAAGACCATTCACGATTTCTGTAAAACAATTAAACATGTCAATTATAGATTCTCATGGTTTCATTCTGAAGGCTTCGTATTGATCGAGAAGAATGTTGATTCTTGTCTCTTTCACTCGATCGGTTCCTTCATAGGTAATGTGTAATCTATCCCAGACTTCTTTGGCTGTATCACAAGAAGATATTTTGTTATATTCAGTAGGTGATAAAGCACAATATAAAGAGTAAATTGCTTTTGCATCAAGAGCTTGTCTCTTGATTATCTCTTCCTGACTCATTTCGCTAGGCTCAATAGTGTCCTTTCCTCTTTCTGAGACAGATGCAGCTTTAGGAATGATTCATTTTTCTACAACGTCCCATTCCAGAGGATCCTTTGATCTTAAGAACGCCTTCATCTTGTTCTTCCATATGTTGTAGTCATTTCCATCAAAGTAAGGCGGTCTGGTGTTGCTTTGCCCTTCTACTAGCCCTAGAGCCAACATACTAGCCATGGATCTTTTACTCTGAAGTAAAATACTTCAAACAAAGTGAGTACACGAGCTCTGATACCAATTGAGATAGCTAGTATAAGCACCTAGAGGGGGTGAATAGGTGCACAAACAATTTATCGAGATACGGAAGCGATTCTAGGCAGCCAATAGAAAGGAGTTCACAAAATGATTTATGATCAAAGTAAAGAGAGTAAGAAGATTGAACACAGGGTTTATAGTGGTTCGGCTTATTCCAAGGCTACGTCCACTCTTCTGCAATGACAGCCCACCAGCTGGATTTCACTATGAACAAAAGAGAAGTTATAACACTGCTTTTCCTTGATTCTACAGTGTAGATGTTTTATCACACATCCTCAAGGTTTCTCACAAATATAGACTCTCTTTTGTATACAAGTATTCGCTCAAAGGAATTGTCTAAACAACAAGAAGCTTCAGACTTTGAAATTCTTCTATCGCGCACACCTCAACAACTTAGAACGTCTTCCTTATATACTCCTTTTATGCCATCATACCCGTTGGCACTTACCAAAGGAATTCCTCCAATCTACCCGTTGGACGAAATCAATTAGGAAGATCATTTGGGCTATTAAAGGAACGTGTCGATAGCCCATCAATCCTATTTGCCCATACAATCAGGATCTCGGTTTCCATAAGTAGAACCTTCCAAGAATATTTAGGCAATCATCGATTCCTTAATCTTCGAGTCAATCTCGATCAATCAAAGGATTCTGTTGTGTCTATTCCAGCCACGAGATCTTCTCCAGTTGATAAGGTCAAGCCATTAACAAAACATCAAGTTCTGGGTAACCTTTCTTCAACAGATTAGAGACCGTCAATGAGGATAGACTTTGAGTCTTGAGTCTGGCTGTCCGGAGGTCTTCAGACTTTAAATAGCAGAGACTGCAAACCTTCAGACTAGACTGATGAAAACGTTTTGTCAGCTTCAAAATACTTTAAGAGGATTTCTCCAACAGAGGGAAACAGGGCAGGTTTTGATCGACGAGTAGAGGAGGCTCCAACATGCTAGTCATTAAGCCCAGAGGGTGAGAGAGGCACTTCAGAAGTGGGGAGGGCAAGGGTCTTGGTTACTAAAAAAGGAGGTGTTTCAGGTATAACATCATCCATCTCAGTAGGGCTAACAGGATCACCATAAAAGGTATGCTAGTAAGGGCTGTGTTCTCTAACTTCTGATCGCAGCCATTGACCAAAAGCCGTTGATTCATTACCTTCCAGTTCTACAGCAATGAGGGGAGTTTCTGGACAACTCACGGCAAAGTGGCCTAACCTACCACAAGAGTAGCAGAAATGAGGGAGGCGCTCATACCTGCAATCAAGCCAGAAAATCTTGCCATTAATACGAAGTGAGTGCCCTGTTTTCAAAGGTTGACTGAGGCTAAGTTCGACCCTAACTCTTCCTGCTCTGAAATTAGGAGCCTCCCTAGTGTTTACTATGGTTTCAATCACTCATCCCACATGCCAAACCACTTTGTCCAGCATCTATTCTAAACACCATTCGAGAGGCAGACCGAGAATGTGGACCCAAAAGGCACATTTAGAGAAATCATAGCAATGCAACGACATGTTAGGAAGCCAAGGTTTTAGGATGACAAAATGACCTAAGAACGACCAGGGACCTCCATCAAGGATGCGATTTTTCTCCTCTACCGAATTAAACCTTACAACATATAGGCCTGTATAACGTTGTGAAAAATCTGCCTATTTTGTTCTCCATGAGCATTTCAGAGTTGGATTGAAGAGCTTGGAAATTTACAGATGGGTTTGAAAGGAGATTACCAACTAAAATAAGCTTGCATTCTTCGGTTTGTTCCAGCGGTGGTAGGCCTTCCAAACTTCCAGTTCATGGTCAGCACAGAGTCTGCCCAATTTGTTGCAGAGGGCAGCTATTCGTGACTCCTCCTCCAAGATACTTCCTCCCATGGAAAAAGGGGAAAGAGGCGACAAAGGGAAAAAAACCCAGCACGTAGAGAAACGGGGGTGAAGGGACAAGAAAAAAGGCGGGGACGTAGCGCAGAGCAAAGGTTGAGGCGAGGTCAGAAGAAGGAAGAGGGGGCGAAAAAAAAAATCGGAACCCAGGGGAAAGGAAAGCACGGAAGAGAGCCACACTTCAACCTAGAACTTGATGAAGTCCGAAGCTACGGCGAAGCGAAGGAAGTTGAGGTCGAGAGAAGGAAATCGTTTGTGAAGCCATCAGAGAGACCAAGGACGGAAGAAACCGAAGAGGGGAAGGCAAACCAGAGAAGTAGAGTGAAGAAGAAGCGAAAACTTGCGGGGGAAGAAAAACGCGAAAAAGAAGTTAGGGCAAACTACCGAGAGGGTAGAGAGAGGAGCTTGACAAGACAAGAGAAAAAGGTCCCATTAGAGACGAGAAGTTCAAGGTTGAGAAATGTGCCAACATTCGAGGGGACCACTTGTCAAGTCCTCATTGACTTCTCCAAGTAGCACTAATGGACTATCTTTTGGGTATCCAAAGACAAAAGTATCCTTTAACATATTACAAATATCTTATGTTGTCGAAAAACCGGGCAAAAGATATCATGCCTTTTATAATATCATATTGGTGATAAGGCTATGTAGTGGATATGACATAAGTGAATACGTTAAACAACTAAGTAGAAACTTAAAAAGAACATTTGCAATCATACCCTCTCCAATGAAGTGTGTGCTTCTTGATTTGAAAGATCCTGACAATTGTCTCCCTAAGTCTTCTTGATCTGAAAGTTCCTAACAATTGTCTCCCTAAGTCCACTTGTTCAGTTTGTCATTGTGAGTCACTTGCAATTTCTTCAAGTTCCCTTTTTCAGCTTGTGTCCACTGAATTCAATGGAAAAAAATTTAATGATTAATTCTTATTCATAATAAAATTAGACAATGGCGTGTACCTTTATATTCCCTTTATTCTACTATGATGGCGACCTCTCCTAAATTGTGTCGAATGAGTAAAGTTATTTGAGAATTAGGTTTACAATTCTGAAGTTTTAGTTGGTGTCGACACCTTCTTCTTCTTTTTTTGCCAAAAGGCGTTGTTGACAATTAATTACAATATCTTATAGCCAGAAAAAAAGATATTTTAAAGCACATTTGTAGGTTATACTCAAATACGTTGTAATTTCTTATTCTTGTTACTTTATTCTGTTATTTTCCCTTCTCCCCTTCTTTTGGGTCTTTGGAGGTGTTCCTTTTAAATTCCTAGGAAGATCCTCCATGTTCAGTAGAATCTGTCTGGCACGTTTCCTTCTAGGGCAAGAAAATATGAAGTGGCAATGAGGACATGGTTTTGCCATTGTTGGATGCTATTCTATGTTTAGTACTTTACGGTTATGTTACAAAAGTTAAATGTTTTTATATGGTTATTGTAATAATTTTTTTGAAGAACCTTGCTAATGAATTCTAAAAAGATATGAAGATGTACAAAGAATAGTTATACTTACTGGGGATTAGAATCTTTTTAATCTTTGTACATAAATCCGTAGAAAGCACGGGAACATTACTAGTTATCAGGAATTCTGATCCTTGAAAGAGGTAGGGGATTACATGTTAAGTCAATGAAATGCTAACTCAGCATGGAGACTGAATCACCAATAGTGATTGCAGGATTGCGTAGATTGGGTGGATAGAAGATCGAGGTCTTGGAATAAGAGTGCGCAGCGGAAACAAAGTGGATCTCTGAGCGTTACATTTTCGGTTCAGAGCTAAGTGAAAGCTTATTTTGTAATATTTTTCTACTTGATTTGATCTTTATCAAGGAAAACTAATTTTAGTTTACCAAATCTTGAGATGTCATTTACTTCAATGTTCGATCCACAATTTATGAATTTGAGATATATGTACTTCACTTTGACAAGACGACTAATTTAAAATAAAAGACTGACCTGTGAAGTGAAAAATGAAGGGGTGTCATGGTCAATCTTCATCCAACATTGCCAAGAAACTTTCCCATCTTAGGGCAGTCGGCAATGGTTAGAAATTAAATCCGTTCAAAGCACGGTTGATAAAAGGTGGACATCTTGGAATAAGCATTCCAATCCTTGTCATCTTGGGGCAGTGGGTAATGTTCACCTCTTCTAATATTGGGCATTCCAGCCTTTGATTCTTCCCCGAGAGAAAACTAGTCAATTCAGGCAAGAGTTCCAGCTCTATCCAACGAAGATTTGGGAATCTAATCGTCTCCACAATGCTTCCCTGCCCTTCGTTCTCTATGAAACATCTCAACTCTGTCAATCCATCATGCTCCATAAACTTCAATTGATTGGAAGCCACAGCATGCCCCTCCTTACCTCCCTCATCACTAATGATTTTTGTTAACATTTTACAATTACTTATCCTTAGTTTTGTGAGTTCCATCAAATTTCCAACCATTATCGGTGAGAACAAATATGATAACCCATCACAACATGACACATCTAGAGCCTTCAGATATCTTGAAAGTGGTACTATCACTTTTGGCTCATGACTCGAGACTTCTATGGCTTCCACATTGATTGTTCGCCCTTCTAGATTAGATTCACATACAACTAGGTTTTCCAAGTTGGTTAAATTCTGAACAAAACAAAATGCAGATATTACAGATTCCTTTGAGAGATGACGAAGCTTAAGAAACCTAAGCCTGCAGAAGAATTCTTCATCATGAAAATGCCCAAGATGTATTTGCATCCATTTGCATAAATCCAATTTCAACTCTTGTAGATTTGGGAAAGCGCCCTGAGAAAATAGTCAAATCAAAATCTAAAGTCAACTTAGTTAAAAGAGTACTTATTATGATATAAGTCCTGCATATCACACTCAATAACTACATTTTAAGATGTTTAGTCTCATCAGGTTCAATAGAAAGAAATCTGCCCTCATGAAATAAACATTATCACTAATATTTTATATATGACTTGTACCATATTTGAACTTAAGTATATCCTTGTGAAAATAACTTCTCCTTTAGTTATTAATCACAAATGCACAAATTTCAGAGATTAATGTCAACCAAATTTCCTATCTTTCCCTTTTTTGCATAGCATCAGTCATCTTAGTGGGGTTCAAATTAAGAAGGCACTTGTGCCATGGTAAGATCACAATGCATGCCACATGTTCTCAATCTTTGTAGTACTTAAGAGAGAGCTAAACCATTGGAATTAGCCTAAATCTTTTTTTAAGGGGGATCGATGAGTATGCATTTGATACATGAGACATTGACAAGAATGTTCAATCAATATTTGGAAGAACTTATGATGTTTCGATGTTGTAATATTTCAATGGATTCAAGAAGAGTCTTACAATTTACATCTTTGTATGTAGAGCTCCTTATATGATATGTTTGGTAATACCTTAATTATACCTTCAAATATTCACCATTGAAGAAAACAAATAATCTAGGGCTGTACCTTTTCTATCAAGAAGAGAGGCCATTTATGAAGTGGCATCTCATTCTCGGGTTTCGAAGCAAATATCTCCACTTTGTTACAGCCATCCACCTCTAATGTCTTCAATGTCGACCAATGCAAAGCGTGTGTTCTAGTATAGATGCACTTCAACTTTGTTAGATGCTTAAGCTTGAGGGAGGTCAACTTTGGGAACACATTCCTAGGAACTAGTCCATTCTTCTCGATGAGCTCCACGATACCACATTCATCGATTGTCAACTCCTCAAGTTGCGTTAGATCTCTAGCTATTATGGCTGGAATTAGAGAGGTGAGGCTCTGGCATCTAGAAACACTAATAGAACATAAACATTGAAAATTAACTTGACAATGGAGTTCCTTATCCCATACACATTTTAGCTTTGGTAATCCAAATAACTTCAGCTTTTTTAATTGAAAACAAGCAACAAGATGTCCTTCTAGAGGATTCGATGGCTGAAGTTTAAAAACAACTTTAAGCAAACCACATTCTTCTACCACCAAATTGTCTAGGCTCCCAAACGGTCCCGGAGTGCAAAAAGGAACTATGTTCACTAACTTATTGCATCCATGCACATGAAGTGATTTTATATTGTGGAAAGAATCTGCAGCAACTTGACTATCCCATATCATCTCGATGTTATCCAAGGCCATGATATATAAGGTCTCCAAGCTAGGAAAGGCCACCTGTAGCATTCACTTACAAAATTATTGATTTGATTAAACTACGAATTCAAGAACTTCCAAGATGTAAATATAGATGAGTGACAAGGGGAGAGGGAGATTATTAAGTTGCACAAAAGGAAAAAAAAAAAGAATAAAATCGAACAAGGAGTAAAAAATATGTCTTTTCTAATTTCCTTTTGAGTATTTCATAGAATTAACCAAAAGGGTCTCACTAAAAAAGTTAAGGAATCTTTCTCCTGTCTTTCCTTGGGAAAATGACTTCGCATTGCAGACCTTAACTTGATTTGTGAGCCAGTTCTATTCTATCCAAAGAATTTCCCCTTTAGAAGTGGGTTGGCAAGTGGAGCATTACTTATCTCTCCATATATAATAAAGCAAAACCAAACAATACTTTCAACCTCAAATTTTGGCTCAGAAAGCCAAAACGATATGCATGGCAAGCGTGCCATGAGAACTACCCACGTTTTTATGACAATGGGCAAAATGGTCATTTGGATTTGCTCACGTAATAATCATATAATCTCGTTAGTTTCTCTTAGCTAGTATAACTAGCATATCCTAAAGTAATCAAATCACACTTTGTATCCTGTATTTTTTTTTCTTTCCAATTTTGCACATACATTTTTGCGTGCCTTTTTTGCAAGTCAAAAAATGAACTAACTATATTAGCAATTGTTAATCACATAGAGACGGTTATTTAAGTTACTATATGGATGAAATTCTTCAAGGAAA
The DNA here is from genome assembly GCA_028830015.1 of Eucalyptus grandis x Eucalyptus urophylla. NCBI lineage: Eukaryota > Viridiplantae > Streptophyta > Magnoliopsida > Myrtales > Myrtaceae > Eucalyptus > Eucalyptus grandis x Eucalyptus urophylla. Next base: position 25,080,239 of record CM054198.1, on the reverse strand, counting down.
TTGCAATACGTTTTCTAGGAAATGAAATAGCTAGTGTACATAATAATTATTACATTTTTGGTAAGTGAAACTAATAAATATATAGTTTTTCTCCTTAATAAGTATCTTTATGAAGAAAAAGTATTTTTAATTTACTTTACCAGATCACATGGGATCATTTACTTCAATGTTTGTTTCACAATTAATGAATTTGAGATATGCATACTTCAATTGGACAAGATGATTATCTTTTAAAACGGCTTACTTGTGGAGTGAAAAGTGAAGTGGTGTCATGGTCAATCTCCATCAACGATTGCCTGGTGAAACTTCTCATTCTGGGGCAATGGGAAATGGTCAGCCATTTTAATTTAGGACATTCAAGCGTATGATCTTTCCCTGAAAGGAAGCTAGTCAAATTGGGCAAGTATTCCAGTTTCATCCACCAAAGGTGTGGAAATATAATCTTCTCTTCTGCACTTTCATGCCCTTCTTCCTCTGCGATCGCTCCTTCCATTTGGCCACACTCCTTTATTTCTATATATTCAAGAGTGGCAAGGCACTGAATCATCAATGCAACAATAGCATGTCTCAAGTTGCTACACTTATAAAGGGTTAGATGACTTAGAGAATTGAAGAACAACCTTCCTTGAAGATTTTTGCTCCCTAGTTGCCTCAAATTTGGTAGATTGACCAAGCTCATATGCCAAAGCTGAGGCAACACCCGAGTACTTTCAGCACACTCTAGCCCTTTAAAATCAAATATTTCTTCTAGCGACTCACTATCATGCACTTGCAAGGTTCTCATATTGTGTAAAGCAAGCATCAAAGTGGATGGAATAGCATTAATAAATGGACATTTATCCACCACCAGTGATTCTAATTTCGAAAATGGTTCGATGGAAATATTTTCGCTGTGCCATTTTTCAATCAGCTTGGGAAACTCGGACAGCCTCATAAACTTTACTCCAGCAACCCTAGCCTGTAAAAAATGCGTCATTTAACATAAACTTCTAGTTAGCAAAAAGCAATTACTCCGTTGTCAGTTAAAAATCATCCAATTGCATAGAATTTAATAATTGATGCATACCATTTCTTCATACATATTTTGGAGGGTGAAGTTAAGGTTTCCCTTCCAAAACCACGTTGCTAAAGATACATGTACTTTCTCTAATTTTGGTGCCTGTATTGGTCCTTTAGAGAAGAACTCCATGTTGAAACATCTAGTCACAATGACATCTTCCAAGAGAAGGAATATCAAACCGTATCCACCTAAGCTGAAACATCTCAACCATGCCAATCCATCAAGCTCCATAGACTTCAATTGGTTGAAAACCACTGCATGCCCCTCCTTAACTCCCTCATTATTAATGACTTGTGCCAACATTTTACAATTACTTATCCTCAACTTTGTGAGTTTCACCAAATTTCCAACTATTGTTGGAGTGAATATTTTTGTTAACTGATTACAATATGATACATCTAGAGTCTTTAGGTGTGTAAAATATACTTGGTTGTCCCATATCATCTCGATGTTACCCATGCCGGTGATATCTAATGTCTCCAAGTTAGGAAATACAACCTGCAGAATTTGCTCACGGAGTTACAAAAAATATGAGATAAAATCACACCTCAAAGGCTAAAAAAAGTCAATTTCATACACAAAATAATCATTAAGAATTAGAGATCATGATATCAATTATAGCATGATTCCACCGACTTTTTTCCATAAGGTCGCTCCAAATAAATAAGTTATAAAATCGTGGTGCATGCTAGTCAAAAAGAAGTTGTAGAGACGTTGAGCCAGAATCAAAATGTAGTTGAGGATTGCTTGAGGAAGAGTATCAGCCATTAGAAAGAAAATGATTGAGAGATTGAGACTAAAAGGCAACTAGTCATCCATCAAAAGGAGCACCACTAGATACATGACATATATCAGTCTCCGCCATTTTCTTTTTTGACTTTTTTTTTCTTTTTTTCAATGTGCTAATACATTATGTTATTTTTGACATATTCAGTACAATCAATTACCGTTGGTTGTGTTATTTCTGTATGATATTGATAACTATACTACTTCAATAAAGTAATTGATTTGTTCATATTAGCAATTATATTTTTCATTTTACTAAATGTAGTTCTATCTTTCATTTTGGACAAGTTTAACTTCAAAAGTAATATAATAATCTCGATACTATCTTTGTGAGCTTGTTAGGGTTCTCTTAATCTCACTAGTTTGCTAGAATTGGACCCATCCGATATGCTAGCATTATAATATAAATTGAATTATAATCTTTAATATCTGTAAAGTAAAGTATGCACAAAATATGTCAAACGACATTGTTACTGTTGGAGGTAATAGGTTTGAGAGAAAAGAAGTAATTGCTTGAAGTATTACACCAAGTGTGACATCCAGATTTTCGGGTCCTAATTTCGACTGGATAAATAGGGCCGCTTTGGTTCAGTTGAAGCTAAGGATTGTGGAATTGGGATGCAAGTGGGCTATATTGGTAAGGAAAAATACCAATTGGAATGACGAGGTGTTAAATGAAATTATGGGAGTCAATTTAAATTGAATCAAGAGGGATTAAGGTCCTATTGGGAAGAGAACTTGGCAAAATTCGTATGCCACCTCTACCCCAAACTTTGGCCTACTAAATGCTTCTAGAAGGGGGTAGTTTTGGGCTAGAAATGTGGGTGGATGACAGCCATGGTGGCCCACGTATGGCTGACCTAAGAGAGAGAGAGAGTGAGAGAAAGAGAAAGAAAATTTGGTTTTCTCTTCTTCCCTTCCCTCTCCCGTCGCTGTCTCTCTCTTCCTTCATCTTCTTCTTTGGTTGTGCGACGCCATGGAAGCCGAAGAAGCCGAAGCAACAGCAGCAGCTCCGCCCATCGTCGCCTCTCCTCGTCATCGTCGCACGCTCGCAAGCACCGAAGCTGCTCGCGCACCCGAGCCGTCGCCGAGCTGCTGACCGCGTGCGTCCGCTCCTCTCCTCCCTCTGGTTCGAACAGAACCAGCCAGCAGAAACAGAAGCAGCGATCGGCGTTGCTTGAAGGAGCTGCAATCGCGCTGGAGCTGCCTTCGCCGTCGTGCCGGAACGCTGCCGCCGTCCGTCTCTTGCCCGCCCACTTGAACGCCGTCCACCCTCTGTCTTCCTCTCCGTTTGCTGCTCGGGATCTCAGATCTGGGAAGACACCGGAGTTAGGGCAGCAGCTGGCGTTGCTGGACCGGAGCTGCCGCACCACCGCCAGCGCGACGCCGTGCACTCCGCCGCTGCTCCGCTCAGCTCGGTCTCCCTCTCGCCCAGCTCGCTGTTCCAGAGCTGCTGTCCAACCCCTGTTCCGCCTCTGTCCAGCTCGTGCAAGACCCGCCGGAGCTTCCTCCGACCACCTCCGGCTACCGTGAAGACTCGCCTTGGTCTTGTTCAGCTCCTCCGTCCATTCCCGAGCTCAACCAGCCCCGGATCCGCTCACCTTCGCCTCCAACCAGCAGCGATCAGAGGACTGCAGAAATGGGTTTGCAGCAACTGTTTGGCCCGTTTTGGCCGCCTTCCCGAGCCCGGATGCTCGGCCCGCTTTGAGGAAAGTTGATCCTCGCGTCGAGCCCGTCGTTTTGAGTGAGTTTTACTCACTAATGCCTTCTTAGTTTGCTAATTATACTTAAAGGTTGATTAGTGTTAATTAAGTGTAATTAGGTTGTTAGATTAGAATTGATTAGTGATTATTAGTTAATTGCTTGGTATATTAGTTGTGTGATTAGCGTAATTAGATAGAGAATTGCCTGTAGTATTTATTGAATGCTTCTTGGGATTTTTCCCGTCCCTTATCGGGTGTTAATTAAGCGATTCGGGCCTAAGTGGTATTTTTAGGAATTAAATATTAATTTTCGAAATTAATTATTTAATTATTTATTTCCCGGAAATTCAACTGGGATGGCCAGTGACCGGGATTTTATGCTGATGATCGTGGCTCAGTCCGTTTATTTAATTGAGCTTTATATTGTGCTAAATTGAATTTATTGTATTTATTTATTTAATTTTCGAAATTAATTATTTAATTATTTATTTTCCGGAAATTCAACTGGGATGGCCAGTGACCGGAATTTCGTGCTGATTGTCATGGAGCAGTCCGTTTATTTATTTGAGCTTTAATTCGTGTCGAATTGATTTAATGGTGCATTTTTAAGTATGTTATTAAATAATGCAATGTTGGCCTTGTGATTGAGAATTGGTCAGATATCGGTTGTTAGTATCGAACGTGAGTTGGTAAATCACCTTGAGGATGCACGTGGCCCAGTGAATTGGAATATCACTTGGGAAAGACACGTGGCTCGGTGATTTGATATGTCATCTTGGCGAAAAGATAGCCTTAGAGAATGCACGTGGCTCGGAGACTCGGTATGTCTTCCTGGAGAATGCACGTGGCTCGGTGACATAGTATGACATCTCGAGAGGGTCGGGTGGGACCGAAAAGCCACTAGTTCTTGAGAGGGTCGGGTGGGACCGAAAAGCCACTAGTTCTTGAGAGGGTCGAGTGGGACCGAAAAGCCACTAGTTCTCGAGAGGGTCGGGTGGGACCGCAAAGCCACTAGTTCTTGAGAGGGTCGGGTGGGACCGAAAAGCCACTAGTTCTCGAGAGGGTCGGGTGGGACCGAAAAGCCACTAGTTCTTGAGAGGGTCGGGTGGGACCGAAAAGCCACTAGTTCTCGAGAGGGTCGGGTGGGACCGCAAAGCCACTAGTTCTTGAGAGGGTCGGGTGGGACCGAAAAGCCACTAGTTCTCGAGAGGGTCGGGTGGGACCGCAAAGCCACTAGTTCTTGAGAGGGTCGGGTGGGACCGTAAAGCCACTAGTTCTCGAGAGGGTCGGGTGGGACCGTAAAGCCACTAAATCCAAGGAATTGCTTGATGTGGGATGAATGACCTAGAAATGATTCGACTAGGTCGATTGATCGATGATTCGATCTGAGTGTGTCTTGATGTGATTCATTGCCTTGGTTTGATGTGATGAATTGAATGATTGAAGGGAGATGATCGTGATTGGTCTTCCTGATGTGAAATCGACTAAGTCGATTAGATCGATGCTTCGATCTGTGATGTGATTGCTTGGGTGTCTATTTGATTTGTGCTAATGTGCAGGTGGAATCTGAGGCCAAGGTAAGTCCTCTGACTCATGTTGTGCATAGGCAGCCCTAAGGTGTATTAGTTTACTAATCGGGTCTTAGGAGGTAGAACTTGCTGAGACGTGGTCTCAGTGGTTATTGAATAACCATTTCAGGACCTGAATGAGGAGCCTAAGGAGCATGAATCTGATGAGGAGATCCCTGTTGAGGAACCCAAAGAGAAGTACGTGGAGGAGGACCCCGAGTATGACATCGAGTACGACCCGGATGAGGACCGAAATCCTATCCTGTCTTGTCAGACCTTGTTTGCATGTAAAAAGATGTAGTTGTGAATTTTCAGTAAGAAAAATGTATGGCCTGCTTTTCTATCCCATTGCTTTATTGTCTGGGGAATTATAACTGCTTCCGCATGTGCATATATATAAATGAAAGGGTCGGCGATACATAGTCCTGGGATATCGCATTTTTAAATCGACCAAAAGTAAGGGATGTGTGCGTGCCTGAGGGTCGGGGCGTGACACCAAGAGACGTCAAGTTTGGAATGCTCAACAGTGTTACCTCTAGAGTAGGGAAACCCTAGAGTTTTTATATGCATATTATTGGGCGTCGGCCCATATGGACCCAAATAACCATGCTTTACCTATTGGGCTTGTATGTGAACATATTATTTTGGACTATATTAATAATATATCCAACAGTTACTTCTAGTTAAAGTCAATATTAGTTATTGTTACTCAATATTATATCACTCTAAAGCAATTAAAAAGTTAGGCTAAAAGAAAGCAACTAAAAAATGAATTTGCTTGGGTCAAATGTCCCAACCTTACTTACATTATGTCACACTTGAAGGAACTATACTTATTTGACTGAATTTTCCAATTAAGATTCCTTTATTTATTTACCGATGCCAGAGGATCCAACAGTTAGATACTAATGATAAATCGTACATATAGTTGAGTCAAATTATCGAAGATGGTCCTAAATATCTCATTAAAAAGTATTAAAAGTTCCAAGAAAGTCGATGCATTAATCTGAGGGGAGGGACCACAGCCTACTTGGCGGCACACACAATATTTTTGGTGAACGGATCAAATTGCCCTTTGATTAAGTCAAAGTAGATCGCCCCGTGAATTACCTTCTTTCATTTTCCATTAAAATGTCCATCCATTTTCCGCCCGAGAAGTCAGATGACTTGACTAAAATGGTTGATCTGCGAAATGTATCTTATTTATTTAACAACAGTTTCATAAAATTGTCAAGAGATTCCTTCATCTAAAAGTGCAAAAGAAGTCAAGCGAGCGCCTCAAATGCCCTTCATCTCCAGCCCTTGTTTCTTTTTTTCTTCGGGTGCTCACTTTCCTCTTAATTTATTTTTTTTTCATTGATTTCCCTTACAATAAGTAATCGCCCTCAATTTAAATAAAATGCCATTAATTGTTTTTGTGATGATTTAAACCATCTACTTCATAGTCATAAATTTTCATTCACATAATGCCTGAGACAGTTCTCTAAATCTGATTTCTAAGTGATAAAGATTTAACATAAAAAATCATTAATTATTTACACCATGAATGTTACATTCTACTGTATCTCAATTGTCATTTCATAACCACTGGGGGTTCGCCCCAGTGGCCACCCTTCCAACATGGAAGGGGGAGGTGAGGGGTTCAAATCCCCACCTTCTCAGGGGGGATAGGGATAGGGACGCGTAAGTTTCGAGAGTAGGTTGCGACTCCCACGCCCTGCAAGAGGCAGGGCACAAGTCTGCGAGTGAGTGTAGCATAGGAATAGAGTATGACTGACCAAAAAAAAAAGTTGTCATTTCATATCTTGACATAATGGTTCAAACTGTGGGTTGAGATTTTGCTGCTTGCTCCAAGCCTTCACCCAAAAATCATTTCATTTTAGTCTTTCACCAAATTAAAGCATGATTTTAACCATAATAAAGGAATAAAGCATGAAGTTGTTTATAAATTATTGAAAAACCTGCTTATGGGAATCAACGAATAAAAGTAAATGCAAATTTTCCGCCACTTCACATAAAATTTGTTGGTTATTTTTCAGTAAATTGTGATAATCAAGTTTGCACTAAATTATGGACTGAACTTATGGACATTATTCCTTGATTTTGGTCAGAATCGAACTTAATTTCATGAAAAATAGAATGATATGATGTTTAGGCATGAGATTTGTCATCAACATTAACATTAGAACTTGATTTGCATGTATTTCAAAATATTGAGAACTCACCAAAGTATATTATTTAGGAGTGAATCAAGTCACGACCAAAATGTCGGAGTCCAATGGCACTTTTTCTCCCAAACATACCTATATCTATATTTTGTATTGACAACATCGATACTTATGATTAAATATATTGCCACGGAGGAATCTTATTGATGCTACTTTTGGCCATCTTGCCTATTTGGAAATATTAGAACTCCTCTCTCAACGTGCCTTTCGTTATTTATTGTCCGTCCCCTCCTCTCTTTCTTGATTACTTTACTATTTATTTGTAACACTCTTATATTTTTACTCATTCTTCAATAATGCTGATTTACATCAATATAATATGAGAAAATTCCAAATAAGGACTTGAAGTATCCTTATTTTCTCAAAAGAGATCTAGAGTGAAGTTTGTCTTAAATAAAGATATGAAGTAGTCATTTAGTCTTAAATAAGGACCTGACTCACTGACTGGCGAACTAATGCATCTCATGATCGTATTCTAGTGGCCTAGTCAGGGATATGTTTGTCCAAAAGCATTTTAATTTTTTTTCACTCTTCTTCCATGTTCATCTTCTTCTTTGTTTGAACCAAAAAGACAAAAAAAAAAAAAAAAAACTTCTTCGTTAGGCAATAGATTAATGCCGTCCAAATCGAGGCCTTAGAGGGAGGTGAGCTCGAGGGAGGAGGGGTAGCTGGAGAAGTCGTCAATTTGGAAACGATGGTGGAGGAAGGGACGAGAAGTTCGGTGTGGGCGTCCCAGTCGCAATCCTAACAGAGGATGAGGTTGTCAGTGGAGAAGCAGGAGGAGGCGGAGGCACATGTGTTTGCAGGAGAAGAGGTTGGCAGAGTGGACTTGGTGGTCGCAAAGAAGGCAGAGCTTGGCCGCATTGCTCTCATTCTTCTCTCTCTTTCTCTTTCTTTTTTTCCCCTTTACTCACCTTCTTCTTTTGGTTCCAAGCCATAGATCTTCTTCCTCCTCAATTTTGCTTCACCATGGTACAATCGAGGGCATTCTCTCCTGTCCTGTGTGGCCTCAGATTCAACCCCTTCACAAACACCATGGCTGTCTCTTACATTCGTGCTCGCACTAAAACCTCCGCTCAATTCAAAATCTTTCGCGTTAAGGATGAGTGTCGATGGATATGTCAAACTCTCTGAAAAAGAGATGTCATATTTTGCATTTCTCATGTGCCAATTTGAAACAATCCCACCAATTTTTACCCAAAAAAATGGTGGACCCCAGTTTTGCCTTTCATCTCATAGAAGTTCTCTCTCAGTTGCTATTCATACTTATACCATAGTCGTAGGTAGATGTCTCTCTATTTGTCTGCCAGGGAGATTACAGAAAATGGTGTGCCCCAATTCTGGTATTCTTGATCTGGGCAATGCCTATCTTCAACATTGATGAAGAAGATGATGAACAGGGACAACTATGGGTCGGATCAAGAAGATGAATAGGGGAAAAGAGAAATGAAAAAAGAATATTATTGGACAAAGATGCCCTAACTGCGCTGCTGGGATACTCACCGGAGGTGCATCTGTTTGCCGGCCAGCAAGTCGGGCTTTTACTTGAGACGAAATGACTATTTTGAATCTTTATTAGAGACAAACCCCATTTCAGGTCCTCTTTTGAGAAAATGATAACACTTCAAGTTTCTATTTGAAATTTTACCAACTAACATTCATTTACTTTAAAAAGTTTAAAGTTAAAGGGAAACTGCATAAACCATATTGAACTTTGATTTTACCATTTGCATGTGCTTTACTTGTCGGTCTTTTAACCGCGCTGTTGCAATTCTTCTATATTTGTTTTAGTCAAATCATCCTTCGGCCTCCGGATACGTTAAAATAAATTTCAATGTTCCAAAATAAATACAAAAAAAAAAAAAAAATGAGAGATGCCATGATAGAGAAGAATCATTAGGGGCAGAAGAATAGAGAAGAATTACCATCTTACCATTGAAAAAAATCACATGTTGGGCATTCGCTAACAGAAAAGAGGACAAAGGGTTAACAACTCAAAGGGTTTTGCGTAAAGGTCAAAATTTTTTAGAGTAAATGTATACCGCTCTATATTTTCATAGGAAATTTCTTGTAATTTTTTCCTCAAAGTCACTCACTAATGCCTCCGACCACGAGATATTAAACATAGGTTGCAGATTTTATGTTACAATTACAAGTCCTATTCAATGACTAAGTGCTTATCTAAAAACACCATACATAAAAGATGTGCATCAATTAGATTAGCATAGTTGCTTTTATTTAAAAAAAACTCAGTCCTCTTACCCCTTTTTCATATTGGTTTTTACTAGTCACCTTGTATTATATTGTTTATAGATAATTCCAAAATTAGATAACTAAACTCAGTGAAACCATTTCACGGGATTATGAAATTATTTTATTGCCAAAATTCCCTTTGATTTTGCTTCATGAAATCTATTAATATAGATACACTTGCAACAGGTAAGCTGAAAACAACTAACGACCTATAACAAACTGAATTTACATGGATTTCATGCAATTAGTTGAATTTCCACGCGATGAAAAGAAACAGAAGATTGCTTTATCTAAATACGGAGAAGACATGAATGGATAGGCTAATAGGTAGAAAATGAATAGAAAATAACAAAATGAATAAGCATTATAATCCATTTACATCTAATTAGCAATGGAAGTAAAGATAAATAAAAAGTATACTCTATTGATAGAAAGTTACCTGCCGGAAGATATAATGTGCGGAGGAACTATTCTTGACATGTAGATGCTTTAAGTTTAAAAAACCTTCAAGGAATAACTCACAAATACTTTGCTCGATTCCCTTCAACTCGTCCAAATATAGATCGTCAGTTTTGTCTAAGACAAATCGTATACATCCTTTCCAAAAAATATCCCATATTGGGTTCCACTTGAGCTCCAATTTCCTCAATCCCTCGCAGCTTGACCAGCACCTACCACCTATTCGGATTCTGTGGTTGGTTAATTTCTTGACATTTAGATCCTCTGGAAGCATAGTTGGATTGGGAACACATACATACAAGGTGCAGAGGTTCCTTATGTTATTCAACTCAATTAGACTTGCATTAATTGGTGGAGCTTGCTCAACGACATCCCATTGATCAAAGCTATTCTCCATATATAACTCCTCCAATTTAATCAAGCTTCCTAGAACACCTGGTTCAATTATCTGCAGTCCTGAACAATTATTCAAGTCTAACAACCTCAACTCTGCTAGTTGCCCAATTTCTTTTGGCAATTGCTTAATGTTGGAGTGTTTAAAGCTGAGAATTTGTAGCCCTTTTAGATTGCCAAGATCGGCCACATCCTCTAATGAAGAATGATCAAGACATAGAGTGTGTAATTTCTCCAAGAATTGAAACGGCGAAGATGAACGACTGAGATGTATCCCATTTAAATCTAAGACCATCAGATTTCTCATATAGTTGAAATATGAACATGGGACCTCAAGAGATTTATTGTTTGTGAACAACAAAAAGATCTGCAATTCGGGGCAATCTAATTTTTCAGGAAGCTCCTCTATGTCAATGTAGGAAAAGCATATTGCCTTACAACTTTTGAGCTTATCCTTCAAGAAATCCATTACTAACTTATCTTTATCTTTCAAAATGGGAAGAGGGTGATCTCTTGAAGCAAGAGAGATAACAAACCCACGAACTAAGTCATTTATTTTGAAACCATCATTTTCTCCACTGTCTAACAATAGGGAGGAGTCTTGAAGAGTATGGATAAGTGACATCAATCTATCTCTAGCGTCTGTCATGCAGCTATTTTTTCCAGATAATCCCAAACCCACACTGTACCTCACCAAGTTTTCAAGAGAGGGCTTGGATACATCATAAAGAGCACAGAGTTGTAACAATATCTTTGCCTCCTCACGTTTTAGACGATCATAACTTACTTGCAACGTCTTATTTATCACCTCACCAGTTTCTTCCTTCCAGATTTGTTTCAAAGCATCCTTACATTCAGAATAACTAGTGTCTATAAAAAGGTTCGATATCGCGTGAATTAGGAAAGGCAAACCTGCACATATGTGGAGTGCTTCCTCCACCAAGGGTTGTAATTCAACTTGAACTTTGCCTCCTACCGTCATCTCAAACAATCTTTTTGCCTCTTCGTCTTCCAGCACACCAAGGAAGAAGGCATTGTCACAGCGCATTTCCCTTCGCAAAACACGTTCATCTGTCGCCGTCAACAACAGCTTACATCCTGTAACTTTGTTGTCTGGTCCACAGGGAATGCCGATGTCTTTCAAGTTGAGCCGCTCCCACAGATCGTCCAATATTATGAGGACCTTGTTTTTCTTCCTCTCCAAATCTTCCAACCTCTCGCGCAGAAGCTTCGCTCGTAAACTGACACTCTCTTCCTTCTTTATGTCACCAAGGCCCATCCGGTGCGCAATCTCTTCTTGAATCTTCTTGACGTCTGGATTTTGCGACACGTCAGCCTTAGCAACCCAATCGAACAATTTTTCTTCCCTGATTCTCTTCTCAGCCTCCACTAAAAGGGTGGACTTGCCGACCCCACCCATCCCGTGAACCCCGACCACGCTATAGCGGTTATCCACAAGAGCGTCCGTGATGTTCCGTATCATCAAAGCTCTGGATTCGAGGACGACAGAAGAAGAGATGTCCTTCAATTCGCTGCATTCTCGAACGAGTTGCCTAATGTCCTCGATCTTGTCCTTGGCCTTCCTGCTGAACTGATAGTGAAAATTGGAGTCATGAAGAGTCCCGTAGCAGCAAGTCTTGCTCTCCTTTTCGAAGTCTCCCAACAGGTCTTCCGCATCCTTCAATGCCTTGTGAGCACTTGCCTGCCACTCCGTGACCTGACCATCGACATTGAAAAGATTGTTTCTGGCCTCTTCGACGGCTTTGTGGATCCTCTCAGCCTCGTACGTCAGCTTCCCGACTTCCTTTGGAAGATCCTGAGAATATCTCTTGGAGGACATCACATATCCAAATCGACGCTTAATTGACCAGACGACATATTTGCCTTCTCTCCAAGCCCAAGCCAGAGCAGCGACCTTACCTGGAGCAGGATCGCTGAAGGAGATGCCCTTGAATTGCTGAATGTCCTCGGTGAGAGCGTCCACAATTTCCCGTGTGATCGAAGCTGTGGATTTGGAGACGCCATCGCCCATATGCTCAATCGATGGGACAACATCTTTGCCTTCTCTCCTTGCCGGAGGTGGAGCAGCGACATCCCTCGGAGCAGTATCGCTGGAGGAGATATCCTTGGTCGACATTTTTCTTTGATTCTTTTTTACTGAGAAAGAAAGAGCGAGAAAACAGAGAAACAGGGAAAGGGAATGTTGAAAAACAGCAGCAGATACTGAAGAAGAAGAAGAAGAAGAAGAAGAAGAGGAAGAATGGCTGTGCCAAGAGCGAAACGGGGTAGGAACGATGAGACACGAAGAAGGCGAAAGATTTGACTGCTAAAAAGGATGAAGGGGAGCATCCATGAGTGGAATAAGACTTTTTGGTTAGCAAGAGATTCCTTGTGGATGAAAAGAACGAGCTGCAAAGAGCAATCGACGGCTGAGATTTAGTACGAGCGATCCAATGATTTAGTACTAGAACGCCAAAACATTCCCTACATAATGGTTCAATGGCAAAAGTAGAAAGGAAAGCAACGTGGAAAAACTAGAGTCATTCCCTACTCAAGCAGCAACTATTATCAAATCCAAATCTTATTTGTGATTTTTTGTTTGTTATGGCTCTTTACCTTTCTTTTATTCTCCTTTATGCCTTGAGTTGCGTAAGGAACGAGAAATAATAAATCCAAATTTTAGTATACCCTTGTGTGCTTTTTTGCAGGCCCAAGCCTCTTGATTCAACTGCATAACCAGTAAGATGTCCTATTTAGAATGATCAAATAGAAACTTCTATGTTACTTTAAGTTTCAGAATGATAGGTAAATTTAAACGAAAAATAAACAAAAAGCTCAATATAAACCTAAAAAAATTGAACAATCTAAAAGACGTATCTTCTTAATGAAGAAACTATTGTTAACTCAAACTATAACAGATTCTATTCAAACATCTTGACGTACTGCATTATAATTAATCTACAGGAAAATAATTGAAAAGCTTACGTTTCGAAATGTCAAAGAGATAGAAATTTTCTGATAATGTTCTACTTATTGACATGTTGGACGTGGGCTAACTTAGAGCTTATATCTAATTAATGTCATCTCTTTTGTGAATTAAAAAGTGTCGTCAATGGAATGGACCAGACGAGATTGATCAATAGACTAGACTATTGATAATTATTTTGATATTATTGTGAAATGGATATTTCTATTGTAAATATAGTTATGTTAAAGCATATGTAATTTATACTCTTATAATAAGTTTGTTATATACAGGATTTAGTTCAAAAGAGTTATGGTTTGATTTTGTGAATATGTATTGTGGGTGATCCATCTACTTAGAAGATATACGTATACTCACTAGGCTATGATTACTCATTTCATTTGTCTTTTATGTTTTTCAGGTCCCTTGATTAGTGGCCATTAGAGCAAGGGCGCTTTCAATTGGGACTTTTAGAAGTTGGCTTTTGGGTGGTTTGAGACTGCATCGGGTGGAAAGACAACCGTGTCATTACCTCTATCCTTGTAGGATTCGAGGTGACACTTTGTATATTTAGATGGCTCATATTATATTTGTTTATTAGGTTTACATGACAAATTTGCCAATAAAAAATGTTAGGTTGGAAAGGTTAATTTTACCCCTTAAACCTACGTATGCATTATGATTGTTTAAAAATATTTTGAGTAATTACAAAACAATTAAATTCATGAACGACATTCTCCTTGTAATTAGATTGAGTATCTAGTTAATGAGGAATTAGTGTATACAAGAATATTATCTCATAAGAATAATTTAACTGTGAGGGCGCATAAAATTAGCAAATGTGGAGCCTAGGTGGCCACATTTTTTATGGAGAATTTGGCAAATTCAATTCTTGGAATGGAGAAGCCGTTTCTAGCTATATAGAGTGTTACATCTCCATCCTAAAAGACTGTCCTTAGGATAGATAATTATATAACTATATGTATAAAAATTCTCACATTTTATTTAGTATGTGAAGAATTTTGCATCAAAAAGTATAATTTCTCAAAAAAAAAAAAAAAAAAACACAGGCCGATCACCGAAGACTAGCCTCTCCCCCTTTATCTCGTTCTTAGCCTCGAGGATGATGCCAGCTGCTACGGTGTCCCGACATTGTACCGTCCTCTGTCTCTGCTTCTTTTGTCAGGAGGCCACATTTTTTCTTGGTTTTCTTGCCGAAGACTAGCCTCTCCCCCTTTCTCTCGTTCTTAGCCTCAAGTACGATGCCGGCTGCTACGGTGTCCCTACAATGTACCGTCCTCTGTCTCTGCTTCTTTTGTCAGAAGGCCACGTTTTTTCCTGGTTTTCTTGCCGAAGACTAGCCTCTCCCCCTTTCTCTCGTTCCTTAGCTGGCATCGGTGTCCCGACAATGTACCGTCCTCTGTCTCTGCTTCTTTTGTCAGGAGGCCACATTTTTTCTTGGTTTTCTTGCCGAAGACTAGCCTCTCCCCCTTTCTCTCGTTCTTAGCCTCAAGTACGATGCCGGCTGCTACGGTGTCCCTACAATGTACCGTCCTCTGTCTCTGCTTCTTTTGTCAGAAGGCCACGTTTTTTCCTGGTTTTCTTGCCGAAGACTAGCCTCTCCCCCTTTCTCTCGTTCCTTAGCTGGCATCGGTGTCCCGACAATGTACCGTCCTCTGTCTCTGCTTCTTTTGTCAGGAGGCCACATTTTTTCTTGGTTTTCTTGCCGAAGACTAGCCTCTCCCCCTTTCTCTCGTTCTTAGCCTCAAGTACGATGCCGGCTGCTACGGTGTCCCTACAATGTACCGTCCTCTGTCTCTGCTTCTTTTGTCAGAAGGCCACGTTTTTTCCTGGTTTTCTTGCCCAAGACTAGCCTCTCCCACTTTCTCTCGTCCTTAGCGTCGAGTACGATCCCAGCTGCTACGGTGTCCCTACAATGTACCGTCCTCTGTCTCTGCTTCTTTTGTCAAGAGGCCATGTTTTTTCCTGGTTTTCTTGCCGAAGACTAGCCTCTCCCCCTTTCTCTCGTTCTAAGCCTCGAGTACGATGCCAGCTGCTACGGTGTCCCTACAATGTACCGTCGTCTATCTTTGCTTCTTTTGTCAAGAGGCCACGTTTTTTCCTGGTTGAGCGGGCCAGGCCGGAAAGAAGAGATGGGCCAGCCTGCCCCCCTCGCTGCTTCTCTTTTTCTTTTTTTTTTTAATAATTTTAACAATAACATAAAATAAATATAATAATAATATTTTTCTGTTTTAATACTATTAATGTCAATACTCCTAATATCTATGCAATTTAATGAAAATTATTTTTACTAGAAATTACAAATTAATCCCTAATCTTCTATTCAATTTAAAATATAAATGAAGAGTTAAAATTTAGATATCAACAACTTATTTTAGTTCAATTGGCGTAAAAAGATAATTTTCACTTCCTTTCACTTTGGCGTCATCCACCAATGACCTGTTGCTTCTTGCTAGGGAGACAAATGGGTAAACCGACGAGAATATTCTAATCTCCTCCCGGGGTGTTTGCACAATCTTTGAGTTAATTAGTAGTATTTGTTTCCCAAGTCAAAAATCGATTTCAAAAGCATATGCACATTCACCTGTTCAGATGCATATTCATTGGAATGCGGTTAGTAATTTTAAACATGATCAGACGGTTTCGTGCACATACAAAATTAATCAACGTCTTATTATATTAATCATGTATATAGCCAGAAAGAAGTAAATGAACTCAACGAATTAGTTATATGGAGTTTGAAAATGTAATAACTTAATTGAGTAATGTGACGTGTAATTAGGCGTCTAAAAAAAAATCAATCATGTTGAATGACACCTAATAAACAACTGGTCATATGCTCAGCGTGTACCACATTTTTAAGTAGACCAGTATCTGAGTTCATCTGGCTATGCCGTAGTTGTGCCATGCCTATGTGCACAAAAAATGGTGCAGTGTAGTATCATAACTAATTAACTACTTAGCGATACATGTTGGGAACATGAACCGCATTGAAACAGACCAGAGTAGTTTTCTAAAAGTTGTCAGACCTGTTGTTAACGATTGTTAGGGGCATTGCAATTGAGGTGTTTGTCAAGCACCTTGTTGAGATATGCATAATTCATTTTCATAGATGAAATTGTCGGAAAAAAAACCATACCGAATAGTCTTTTAATGTCCTCTTTTCTTTTTTCGTTAGACAATTTGGGAAAAAGTTATAGCCAAGAAATTAAGGTACATAACAAAATAGCCATGTTGCCAACATGAAATGAGCCCTTTAGTTTAGTCATTTAGAAATCTGGATATGATCTGGCCAAAATGTCATGAATACTCAGAAAAAAATGGAAGAGTATGATCTAATGTAAGGAACTCATATGCATTCCTTTATTAGCTTAGCACTAGATAATTCATGAGCATTTAAAAAAAATGTTTTATCATAGCTATTACGTTAAGTTGTATTGTATTGGACAAATCATAATATTCATAATACACATAATTGAGCAGTGCAAATAGAATGAATAGTTTGAATTCATCCAAGGTATGCTAACTCAACATAGACTTAGATGCACTACACTCGCAAATTATTGCCAAAAAAAAGAGATTTGACAACAGCAGATGCACTATAGCACTTAACTTCATTTGGGAGCACATGAGATCTGCCAAATAGTTAGCCATATCAGTTACATAAAATGTTTCAGAAGATCTATATGATTTAATAATTTAATATTACATCTCTCTCTTTTTTTTTAATGTCTTTAGCTCATCCAATGAGAATCGACAAAGTGAATTGGACTAAATATCTCCCAGATGAAAAACAACCTAAAGTACTCCTGTGAAGCAACTTCCACACATCGCTTCATGGTGGCCTGTGTTCTTACTATCAAGTATGTTTGCCTCGTTCACCAAGCAATCTATTTTTCCTTTTTTCAAACTATAATGGTCTGAATATCTTCATAGGATTCTCAATCGATAGAGCTCTATTATTAGAAAAAAGCTATGCACGTTGCTTAGGTCCACGATATGCAATAATTTGACTAGACATTAGATAAATGGGGTGTCCCTACTCCCTCTCGAGTCCACATTCATATAGTTAAATCTGTAAATATGTTCTCTCATTCTATGTGCTTAGATTATGGTCTTTCATATTCATGCATTGCTTGTTTAAATATGCATGTGGAGAGACAATTCTCTTTATATTCTTCGAGGGATATATTGAGGGAAATAATCAAATTGCAACTCTAAGTCATTCAAACATTGTACACGAGAAAACTGAGGATCCACCATATCTTATCAAAAAGATGAAGACTAAATTATGTTTGCCTTGTTCTCTGCCAACTCTGACCCACAATCACAAGAGCTTGGTAATGTCGCTTGTAGTTTTATAAGCCATGTATTTTCCCACATCGTGGTTTAAAATTTAATTACTCCAACATCAAATCTCTGGCAAGTTCAACCTAGACTATAGAACTAGAAAAGCAAAACAATAACAAAGGGTGCCAGGATTCACAAAGCATTACTCCATGGGTCATGTTCACCTCATAATTTTCAAATATAAAGGAAACTCCTCTTTTCGCTTAATATTATTTAACAAGAGTACTTTAGAGATATCATTATGACTTACAATTGTACAACTGCAATCACTAATTTAAATCAAGCATGCAATTCGGTGAAATTGTGAACATTCCAAAGGCTACTTAATACGTGCGTGAATTCAAACAAACATCGGCATGGAATCGGATATTTATTAAATGAGATTAGCCTAGATAGACGTGTAATTCCCAAATAATGGCACCCCATCATTCAATTTCACTTCCCTGCAAGGTCATTTATATATCAAAAAACAACAATGTGGACTAAGATCCTTGATTCGAACTTTGCTTAAGCAAGGAGTCATGCTCAATTATGGTATGATTCCACACCATTATGATTCCACATTAATCCGTACTACGATTGGTTAAAATTCTTACTAGAATTTTCGAGTTTATTCTTACAATTATTGTTGATAAAAAAAAATTAAACAACTTAAAATTTTTCTCATAAACTAATTTTTTTTTTTTCATTTGAAAGGATGATTTGAAATATGTGAAAATTGGAGAGGTAGTGCATGAAAAGTCAAGACTTATTTTCCAATGATAGTCAACATTAATCAGATATAAGAGTCTAAGTCAGTTTAAGTCTAATATGTCAATAGGTAGAACATTATCAAAAGTCAATAAAGATAGAATATATAACCTGGCCATTTTATGTTTTATTAAATGTTTTCTTTATTTTTTATTATAGCATTAGAAAAAGAATATCAAGCAATGTCTAACTTATGACATGAATGAACTCTCTACATGGTATATTGGAGAAACTTACAGGCTAAGCAGCGAATCAAAAGGCAGGGCTTGCAAAAAGGCACACAAGCAAATACTACGATAGGGATTTGATAATACGTGTTCCCTACGTGGGGAATGATATGATGATAGCATTCGAAACTCTTACTATATACTTTCGTTTCCATTATATTCTTAATTAAATTATTATTTCAAAGAAAGCAATCGTGCATTACTAACCCAATGCCATGATTGAACCATTCATGAAAAGATGGGGTCCACGTGTATTCTTTTATCTGATAGACTCAGTCATTGAAAAAAAGCTACATGTGTTGCTCAGGCCTTAGAAGATGCAATGATTTGATTAGACATTAAGTAAATGGGGTGTCCCCACTCCCTCTCATGTCCCCATTTAATAAAGGTGTGGCTGGATCTACTACCTCGTTCTTTAGTAATTTGACTTGAGATTATATCATGTGCGAGATGTATAGGCTAAGACACAAATTTTGACAGGCTAAGATAGATGACTTTCGGGTTATGCACCCTATCATATGGTTAAGGCTGTAGGTTATAACTCTAGAAACTATATAAATAAATAAATAAATAAATATAATTTATATATATATATATATATATATATTGATTATTGTGTTCTCTCATTCTATGTACTTATATCATGGGCTTTCATATTCATACATTGCTTGTTCAAATATGCATGCAAGCATACAATTCTATTTGCATTTTTCAAGGGATAAATCGATCGAAAAAATCAAATTGCAACTCTTAGGCATGTAGATAGATCACGCAAGGTGAAGCTGAAGATCCATCACATCTTGTCAAAAAAAAAAAATGAGGACTACATTGCATTTACCTTGTTCTCTGCTAAGTCCGAACTGCAATCACAAGAGTTTTGTAGTGTTTCTTATAGTTTTATGAGTCATGTATTTTCTCGCATTGCAATCTTTTAACTGGTGTTTAATTAACTCACATTTTTACAAATGGTAGATACTTAAAAAAATGAGATCCTATAAACAATAAGCATTGCATGTCAAAAGATTTGATGATAGCATTCAGTCTTAGTCTATAAATTTGTTTTCTATGACATCATTATTAAAGTTATCATTTCCAAGAAGGCAACCGTGCTTATATTACCACAATCCCATCATTGAACCATGCATGCAAAAGTGGGGAATGTACTGTTTTGTTCGATAGAGCTCTCTCGTTAGAAAATAGCTTTGCACGTTGCTCAAGCCAAAAGAAGTAATAATTTAACTAGAGATTAAATAGTGTGATGCCCCATCAGTCCAAGATGCTTTTTTGAACAAACTAAATAGACAAAAGCGGAGCATGAAACTCGAGATTTTGGCTATAATGTGGAAAAAAATTAATAGATTAATGATAAGTCAAGGTGATTATAACAAGATCTTTGGCAGCAAAATATGCATAGGAATCATGAAAGTTTGATTGTTAGGTCCCAGCACGCCTCATGCAACAAGCAACCACTCTGACATTATCAACTTTTTTCCAGTAAAAATTTGCTGTGTTTTGACGCTGCCCTCCCCTCTGTCTCTCTTCGTTCTTGCTCTGTTTTACTCTTTCTTCTTCCCAGCATAATCACTCTTCCTCCTCCTTCCTCATTTTTCTTCAACATCTGCTCCTCCTTCCTTCCATCGTCTCAATGACACGGTAGGCATACGACGCGGGCACATTTCACACTAGACAATCTACATCCCATGTGTATGGTCCACATCATCATTAACTCCGTTTGCATGTTTGACAAAAAGAATTTGAAAGAATTATATATACATATATAATGTATGTACACAATTGGCAAAAAAAGAGTTTAAAGACCTACCGACAATTTTAGCAAAGAATTCAGTTGCTATAGTGTCTAAATCCCTTATTCATTATCAAATCCCACTCCAAAACTAGTTCGAGCCATCATCTTTTTTTTTTTTTCGGAAAATGCAATGAATGAAAACAGTTTCTTTTATTGGTCTTTGCTAAAATATGCGTCGCAGCTCAGAAGATATTACTGAGCACCATTGGAGGTACACACGTTTGGCGTTGAAGTGTCTTGAACAGCTTTATTTCACATGTTGCCTTATTGATTCGTGCATGATGCGCAGAGTCTGCAAACTACTTCTACTTTGTGGGCCAATGCCAACACTTGTCCCTTTGAGCTCCGTTGATGTACCATCAAGTTTCTATCAATCTTCGCCGAAGAAGATGCGTTTGTCCGAGAATTCTCAAAAGGTGTGACCATCCGAGTGCATTGAGTATACTGAAAAGATCAATAACAAGATCCTCTCGGATCCATTGGGACTTTTGAAGAGTGAGAAATGGAACCGCTCGTCAAGAAATTTGAAAAAAAAAAAAGGATACAAATTTTGACAATTCAACGAGTACTTCAGTGAACACAGGAACCACACTGTGTACTGTGTAAGGCATCTTGCACAATGCCCGGGAAGCCTGCATTATTGAGTCTACTATGCATTATTGGCATGAGACTCGCTCTCTCTTTCTCAAGAGAAAAGTCAAAGAAAATTGTTGATCGATCGATGTTGCGTTTTGAAAATAATAGGAAAAATTACATTAAACTCATATTAAAGTAACTTTCAAAAGAGCAAGAATAGAGAGATATTAACAAAATTCCAACCATATCATCATATGGCAATTCTATGATAATTATTTCACATTCTAATCTAATAATTATGGTTGGCATAAAAACTAGACATGTGACATCCTGATTTTCAGGTTCTGATTTCAATCGGATAAGTCGGGCCTTTCATCAACGTAACTATAGTGTTCTTCTCTAAGATGGCCACTCATGAGATAATTGACCTATTAGGTGAAGCCGTTAAGGGATTCTAATGCAATAGATTTGAGAATTCGACCGGGAATCGACTGTTCGACCGTGCTAGTCTGCAAGGGTCATTGCATCACAATTAAAAATCGGTCAGAGATTGGAGATAGATCGATTCGACTAAGATGGTGATCAAAGTGTGGGTGATTCCACATGATTGCAAAATTTTCTTCGAACGACACTAAACCGATTTTCTATCGTTTTGGATACCCTGTGTCTGTATTTGAAACCTTAAGATTTTCATGATCACCGAGAGTTGCCAATGAGTCGGATGGGTTCATTGTGGTTCAAAGAAAATCGACCACATGTCAATTGCATCAAAAATTCCTAAAAGCTACCTAATTGGTAAGGTCACACTAGAAGTGTATTTGATTGAAAATAACCGCGAATTTGAATTCGATTTCAGAAATTGGAAGTCCTATCGTGTCATGAGTCATTCTGGGAACGTCAACTCACCTTTTGAGGAAATTCCGGCAAGTTCAAGATTTTTATGGTAAAATCGGATTAGACGATGCGGAAAACGAACGGAGATTCAGATTGGCCGATTTAAAGGGATTTTTGACATCTGGTGTTAGTGAATTAGTGAATGGAAGTTGTTTGGACTTTTTCTAAATTCAAATTGGACTTCAACCGGATTTGTTTGTTCAAAAAATCGGATTCTGAAAAGAAAATGAATTAAAATTCGGAATTGAAGAAAATAACCGTTTTTGTTGCCCCAAATTTATGATTCGAGGGAAATTTGATGCAAAAAAGCAAGTGAGAATCAAGTACCTTAGCCTGGAAATTTTCAGAGATCAAATTGGACTAAACAAAAGTAAGTAAGATCAAATTTGAATTAGTTTGGGATGTTTTATATAATTTTTCTTCCTCTCCTTCGGTCCCACAGGCACTTTCTCTTTCCCTCCCTCCCTCGCACACGTTTTTCCCTAGCCGACCATCCCCTCCGAATTGGTCTCCATTGCTTTTCAATCTTGACTTTTAGTTTGATCTTTTCTCATTCCCTCTCTCTCTCTCTCTCGCAAAGCCTCTCTCGTCTCTCTCAAAGACCCACGCGAGAAGGCCCCACCACCTACCGACAGCCTCTGCTTGGTCTTCAAATGCCTCATCCTCTTTTACTTTACTTTGCATTCTTATCTTACTTTTGCTTTTCAATTTCACACGTCTCCTCTGCCTTTGAACGACACCCCCTTCCTCACTCTTCTCTTTCATTTTCCTGCTTTTCCTTTTGATTCTTTTGGGTTCGGTCGATAAAGCCTGCACGCTTCCCTCATCACCACCGACAGCCTTCTGCCCCGTTTCCCCACCGATTCCTCTCTGCCACGTCCGAGTTTCCTCCAAGCTCGGTCAACCGAAGAAGCGCCCCCCAGCCGTGTTGACTCCCCTGCCAGCGAAGCCCACCTTCGTTTGTCTCCGTCCTCTGAGCAGCCCAGCACCTTCGGTCCCTCATCTCTGCCTCCACCGAACACCTCTCATCTCCTGCCGTTGTTCGCGCCTGCCCACCTCACGTTCACGCGTCCACAGCTTCTACTTTTGAAGTCACCGTTGCCGATTTGTTGACCCCGAGTCTCCTCGGCCAACCGTTCGCGTGAGACTTCCACGGAGCAGCTCCCATCTTCACTCGTGGATCAGCCCTGCAATCCTTTCCGCTAGTTTGTTAATCGTGGATCTCCGCTCGTCCAGCGTCAAGAGACCGAATCAGCCGTGTCTTCTCTCTCCATCGTCCGAGGCAGTCCCTGTCCGTGTCTTCGAGCAGCCGTCTTCAGCACGTCCATTAGCCCATCCAGCAATTTAGGCCCGGTTCAGCAGCCCACGAAATCTTCCAATTCAGTCCGCAAGTTCAGCAATCCAGCCCGTTGATTGGAGTTCAGCCCAAGCCCGCGAAGCCAAGCCCAATTCAACAACTCCCAAGCCCAAGAAGCAGGCGCAAGCCCAGCAACTTGCTATGGGCTTGCAAGGCTTTTGGCCCGGTCTAAGCCCGTCGACGTTGCCAAAAATTCGGAATTAGGCCGCCGTCGTGCCACCGTCACGGTGTTCCGATCTTCACTTTGCACCAGTGTTGCACCAGTGAGTACTAATCCTTGCTTAGTTTACTAATTATGCTTAGGAGTTGGTTAGGTTTAACTAAATGCAATTAGGTGATTGATTATAATAGATTAGTGATTTTTAAACAATTGTGATGCATGTTAGACATTTTGATTGTGCAATTAGCAAGTAGACATAGTATACTTTTTATTGAATGTATCTCGGGATTTTTCCCGATCCTTAGCGGGCTTCAATTAGGCAATTCGGGCCTAAATTGGATTTTTAGTAATTAATTATTAATTTTCGAAATTAATTAATTCATTATTTATTTATTTTTCCGGAAATTCAACCGGGATGGCCGGTGACCGGAATTTCATGCTGATTGTTGTGGCGCAGTCCGTTTATTTAATTGAACTTCAATTTGTATGGAATTGATTTAATTATGAATTTTTAGGAGTTATTCATATTGAGTTGATTGTTAATTATTTGATTGAGAAATCGTTGGGTATTGGTTGTCGGTATCAAAAGTAAGTTGGTTATCACCTGAAAGAAAATACGTGGGCTCGGTGAATTGGAATATCACCTAGAGAATGCACATGAGTTCAGTGGTTGAATATATCATCTTGGCGAAGAGGTCGCCTTAGAGAATGCATGTGGCTCGGAGACTCGGTATGTCCTCCCTGGAGAATGCACGTGGCTCGGCGACAGTGTATGGCATCGTAAAAAGGGCACGTGGGCTCGGTGAATTGATGCATCACTTTGGTGAGTTAGCACCTAAGAGAAGGCACGTAGGCCTAGGCATCGTAAAAAGGACACGTGGCTCGGTGATCTAATGCGTCACCTTGGCGAACTAGTGCCTTAGAGAATGCACGTGGGTCCGATATTTGAGAATGACACCTAAAAGGGCACGTGGCTCAGTGACTTGATGTATCACCTTGGCGAAGAGGTCGCCTTAGAGAATGCATATGGGCCAAGGTTTGAGGCACGTGGCTCGGAGACTTAGGATGTCGTCCTGGAGAATGCACGTGGCCTGAATTCTAAATATTCCACCTTGGGGAATGATTTGGATGACATGTAATCGACTAGTTCGATTTGTTTAAGTAAGTGGGTGCATGTTATGAATTGTACTGACTTGCAGGTGGGATCTAAGGCCAAGGTAAGTCCTCTGACCTATCCGTGTTTAGGCAGCCTATAGTATAATGGTTCACTAATCGGGCCTTAGTGAGGTAGAACTTGCTGAGACGTAGTCTCATCTTGGTTGTGGGACAATATTTCAGGCCCATAGATGAGCCTGAGGAGGAAGAACTAAAAGATGATGATGAGCCAGAAAAAGATGAAGAGCTCGAAGGAAATGAGCTTAGTGAAGAAGAGTCAAAGAGGATCAGGATGATCTTGAGTACGACCCGGATGAGGACTGAGATCCCGTCCTCTTTTGTGAACCCTTTATATATTTGTAGATAGAGTGAGACTTTGAAGTTTGTGAATAGCTTGTGAAGTACTCTGTCTAATGCCATGTATAAAAGTTTGGTTGTAAATTTCAGTATGAAAAATATGGCATGTTTTTCTATCTCATTGTTTTCTTGTCTGGGGATTTATAACTGGTTCCGCATGTGCTTAATAAATGAAAGGGTCAGCGATACTTAGTCCTGAGATATTGCATTTTAAAATCGACCAAGTAGAAAAATGTGTGCATGCCTGAGGATCGCAGTGTGACAAGACAACTTCAAATTTATTTTGTGAACTGATTTTTTTTCTTTGTTTTTCACTTAAAGGGATTTTTATCAACAAATTTGTGAAAAAGAATACAAGAAAAGTTAGACTTATTTACAACTAATCATTAGTCTTGGTTAGACATAAGGATCTTAAGTTAGCCCAAGTCTAATGTGTCACTAGGGAGAACATTATCAAAAACTACTATTCTATATATAATCTCTACAATGGAAAATCATCAAGATCATTTATCTCTTAAAATTTTAATGGGACAGCACATATCCCCATGCAACAAGAGTTAATTGAAGTGAAGGGAAAGATTGTTCATTTGGGCATCATCAAGAGATTCGTAAGTTTTATCTTAATAATTAGCGACTCTTTTTTTTTTTTTGGTACCTAGGGAACCTCCGTGCGTCGCTTCGCGGCGGAGTAAACCCTAGAGGAGCAATAGAGTCACGACCACCTTTGCTACCCCGGGCAAGTCGCTTGACGACGCCGCGAGTCAAACACAAGACCTCTCCCGAAAGAAACCGGTGCTCAACCAACGACGTAGCCACCACGGGTGGTACTAGCGACTCTTTTGCTTAAGTGTTAATACCACTAAAAATTCAAACTGACCACCCGTGACAAATTTATCCAAACTAATTTTTTTTATCACAAAAAATCATAAACTAGTATACCTATAACCAATTTATCCCAAATGACTACAAAAAAACCCCAAATTAATACACTTATGGCAAATTTGCCTAAAACTAATTTTTTTTACTGTCAAAAACCCCAAACTGATACATTTCTAATAAATATACCCATTGTTAAATTGGATTAATACCACAAAAATCACAAAACTGGTACAACTATGACAAATAGAGAGTAAAAGCTCAAAACGGTACACTGGTCAACTATCACGTGTTATCCGACTTAGCAATTTGACAGTAAAATTTAACGAAAACTAACATAGGATAAATTTCTCATAATGTACCAGTTTTGGATAAGTTTATCAAAAATGTAATAGTTTAGGAATTTTGATAGTCAAAAAATTAGTTTGGGATAAATTTGTCATAGATATATCGATTTGAGATTTTTCATGATATTAACTTTTTGCTTAATTGATCATTGCCTCGAGAGGGGTGAAGCAGGAAAGTAATGTTTCTCGATGGTAAAAGGAAAGAGGCCAGACTTGTAAGGGCACCCGATCAGTTCATGCATTTACAAATACTTAGATGTTTGTCTAGTAGCAATGGATGAGGGGATGTGGAGGTAGACATTGGTGATGGTGACTAGTTGAGTAAAGGAAGAGTAAATTGCATAAAACTATCTCAACTCCTGCAACTACCCTCAATCATTATCTCTTTCTTTCCCTCTCCCACAGCTTACCCTAATTAAAGTAATCCTTCATATATTTAGATGGTTGTCCATGAGCAATGGAAGAAAGGACATGGAGACTTGGAAATTAACGATGGTGACTGAGCCAAGAACAGTAAATTGCAAGAAAAAATCATCCATTTCCATGTTATAGTAAGGACGTTGTTCTTGGACATTAGTGATAAAACCGTTTATAAGGTAAATACAAACAGTGTAATTAATAACCAGAACACAAAGTACTCACTCTTCAAACATTCACATAGGTCCCGATTATAAGGTAAAACCGTTTTGGCACATCCTATACCATGCTAAACAATTTTGCCCCAAAATCAAACGCAATAACACAATCATTCAAGCGTATTCCAATTATTATGACCCATCAGCCACGGCAAACTCAAAAGTCGGCGATTATCTGGTGTAACTAGGCGTTGTCATGCCCGAACCAGGCATTGTCCCACCCCATCGAGCATGACAACGTCTAACATTCCCCGCCTAGATGACATTCCGTAAAAAAGCATTAGCCTGACCTCAACCGCGACTCGGCATCCCATTGATGTGTGGGCATCCGAACTTAATCAGGCATCGCCCTCCCAACTCTCGTCGGGTGACAAGTTCCGATAGTGACCATATGAGCACATATTTAGCCAAGAACACCATGTTTTGCATTCAAATATCTCGTTTTCAAATAATAAACTTGGCCACTTTTTCTTCGTATTAAAAATCCCAGTAAAATAATCAAGCATGGTCACATTTTTGGAATCGAACCATAAAACTTGATACACTCCCATTTTAAAACTCCACGATTTTATATAGTATATAAAAATTGGCGTCAAAACCCGACACCTAACATTTTTCTATTTAAATGCCCATAAAACCAAGTTTTGAATCAAAATTCAATAACCACCATCAAGCAATCAATTGCACATCATAGCACATATAAGTCATCAAAATCATGCATAATTCCATCAAAGAAAACGAGCGTAAAATTCTACAAAACGGCTAATCCGTCAGTAATTATGCTAATTAGGATTAATTAAATGAACCTTGATTAATTAAGTAAATTGCGATTAATTAAACTAAACCAACTTAATTGACCTAACCATACAGGCACATCATCGACCAAGTCAACTTTTATCTTCCATCATATAGCCAAAAACACCAAAATCCCTTTTTTAAAAATCAACTTGGCAACTTTTTATTTATTTATTTTTGTTCAAAACTTTTTGAAATAAATTCGTACGGGGTCACATATTTGAAATTAATCCATCAAACTTTGCACGTATCTAGTTTGAAATCTCATGGTTCTATTGAGCACATAAAACTTAGCGTCCGAACCCGACACCATATTTCTTTTCTATTTCTTTGTCCAACCACCTTTTTTGGAAACAATTTAAAGTAACCCCTCTTTTTTTCTTTAAAACTTTTGGAAAGAAATTCGTACATGCTCACGTACTCAAAATTAACCCTTCAAACTTTGCACACTTCTATTTTAAAACCTCCTTGTTTTGTTGAGCAAATAATTTTTGGTGTCCAAACTTGACATCTTATTGTTTTTCTATTTAAAAGCTTATAAAACCATCTTTTGACATAAAAATCGGAACCAACATAGAGCAAACAATCTCATAATATCACGCATAAGTTATCCGCATGCCAAAATTCAATCAAATCACAAAATATATACTTTCCAGCAAGCAAGACACCAAGAACAACCACAAGACCACAACTGGCCCTCACCGGCAGAAACCGAGTCCACTCACACGTCTTCAAGATTGATTCCAGAAATATAACCAAAAAAGTTCAGAAAATCCTCAAATTTAAATATGTTATAAAAGATACTTAAATGAACACTTTTTATTAAGACAACTTGATCCATATCTTTCTAGAATAAGAGCAATAAATTTCCTAAACCGTTACCAAAACTATGTCGGTGTCCAGAAATTATGTTTTTCAAAAATCAGTTTGGTTTGAGGTTCAAAAATCATCCGTTTGCTCTAAAATTTAACTATGTTAAACTTCAAGATGTGATGAAAAACTTTTGTGAATAAACTCTTTCGAAATTCGAACACTAAGAGTTGATAAAAATCCTTTAAACACCAAAATGTCATGGGTTCCAGCACAAAACGAGATTCTGCCTTGCCTGCAACGAAATTGAAATCTTATTCTTTTAAATCTAGAAAATCTTGAATAAAATATATTTCATAAATAAAGATGTTTAGAACATCTTTCAAGAAAAAAGTAATCTCAAAATCGTAACACATTTTAACTCACGAAAATAACAAATAGCGAGTGTCTAGTGAACAGATCTAGAGAAAAATCCAAACTCAGCTCCTTTGAGCACGTCTCTTGCAAGCTTAGTAGCCATAAACCTTCAAGAAACTCACATGCAAGACTTCCCACACCTCACAGCATGCATGCAAGCTAAAATCCTACATATATCTAGCTAAACCACCCTCATTAGCACTAATCTAACCACCCCTAAGCATAATTAACGGCTTGATCAACAATTAGAGAGTTAACTCACTGGATTATGACAGCGGCAGGCTCACAATGATGGCAACGCGACAACAACGAAAACATGAGACAACCACGGGTTGAACGGAGGCTTGACGGTGGTTGTTATGGCCCTACAAACTCTCGGCCAAGGTGGGGGACTCGGCTGATTAGGTTGAGGCATGGAGATGGGCGTGAATGGTGACTCGGTGAAGCTGCTGGATGCTGGATGGCTAGACAGGCTGCTGGTGGTCAGATGAGGAGGTGGTGGAGTTCCGGTGGCGCTGGAATGAAGATGACGATGCTGGTGGGGTGGTGCTGGGCATGTGGCACAATGGAGATGGGATGGTGGGCTGGAGGCATGTAGCAAAGATGAAGGAAAAAGCAAAACCAGAACCAAGGGGGAGGGAAACGCATGAAAGAAGAAGAGAGAATTAGAGGAGAGAGGGTTGTTCTGCTGGGGAGGGGAGGGGGGGGGGGGGGGGGGGTAAACATGCATGAGGAATTGTTCTGCTGGGGAGGGGAGGGAGGGGGGGGGGGGGGTAAACATGCATGAGGAAGAGGGAAGAGAAATGGGAGAGAGAGAGAGAACCAAGAAGTCAAAGGCACAACCAATCAAAGCTTAGTAAAAATATCTAAGCACTCATCACTTTGCCCCCAAAGTCCTTTGATCATCCAATCACAAAATTACCTCAATTTCCCACAATTAAGCCATTTTGGAGGTTGAAAACATCCGAATCTCCTTTTTATTTTCTTCTTGTTCAAAAACCGTTTTTCCGCAAAATTTCAAACTCGAC
Organism: Eucalyptus grandis x Eucalyptus urophylla; assembly: GCA_028830015.1. Taxonomy (NCBI): domain Eukaryota; kingdom Viridiplantae; phylum Streptophyta; class Magnoliopsida; order Myrtales; family Myrtaceae; genus Eucalyptus; species Eucalyptus grandis x Eucalyptus urophylla. The sequence continues at coordinate 25,050,262 of CM054198.1, read as the reverse complement.
GAAATTTCTCCGAAAGATTAGACAACGTTTTATAAATCAATTGTGACATACTCAAACATCTGATTCTTGAAACCGAATTTAATTTCATGGTTAAATTCGACCGAATGTGACTTTAGTACAACCTAACCTATTGGATAGCTTTTAGAGATTTTAGCACGTTTGACCCATAGTTGATAATTTTCGATCCACGTTTGTGCATCTTCGAATTGTAGATGACCCTTGATTGTCATAAAATCGCGAGGTTCCAATTACGTGTTCCAAATATAATATCAATAGAAAATCGGTTTACTGTCGTTCGACACAATTATCGCAATCATGCGAAACCACCCACAATTCGACTACATGATTCTATCAAATTGACTCATATCCACTCGCTAGTCAATTTATAACGGTGTCATATTAACCCTTGTCAATTATTATGGTCGAGCGGTCGATTTCTGATCGAATTCTCTAGTTTGTCGAGTTTATATCCCTTAACGACTTCACATAATAGATTAGTTAACTCACGAGTGATCAGTTCCGAGAAAAATAACCATAAGTGTGATATCCTGAAATTCGACCCCATTTCGATAAAGTGAAATGGGCATTTCGTCGACGTGCCTATGGCCCTTTTTCTCTGAGCTGATCACTCACGAGTTAACTAACCTATTGGGTGAAGCCGTTAAGGGATATATCGGCCGTAAAATCCCTAAAAGCTACCTAATTGGTTGGATTGAGCTAAAATCACGTCTGATCGATTTTTAACCACGAAATTGAACTCGATTTCGGTAATCGAATTTTAAGCGCGTCATAATTCTTATTTTTAGGATCTTGTCTCATCACTCGTCAATTTATTGACGAGTCCGAAATTTCAATAAAGAAATTATCGGAAGAAAATTGAAGACCAAAAGAAAATAGAAAGGAAAAGGAAAAGAGAAAAGGAAAATTTGCATAAAGGAAGTATGCATTTTATTTTTCTTTTTCTCTCTCTCCCCCTTTTCTTTTTCTCTCTTTTCTCTCTCTCTCTTTCTCTCTTTCTTTTTGACTAGTCAAAGCTTATCTCCTCCTCTCTCTTATCTTCTTCTCTCCCCTCTCTCTCTTCTTCCCTTCGTGACCGAACCCCCTCTTTCTTCTTTCTTTTTCGCGAAAAACCAGAAGCGGAAGAAGCCGAACAGCAGTAGCTCGCGGAAGCCGTCGCTGCTCATCCCGCCGCCCGCGCTCCGCCGCTCACCGCTCGCCTCTGCTTCCCCCTTGCTCCCTCAGCTGCCGCCGACGCCTCTCTCTCTCTCTTCTGGTTCGAACGAACCAGCAAGACAAAGGTAGCAGCTCACCGAAGTAGCCGTCGCCGCTGCACCGGAGCTAGGCCGCCGCCGCTCGCATCGCTCGTCGTGCGGCCACCACTCCGCCAGCCCTCGTTCCCTCGCGCCCAGGTCTTTCCCGTGTGTCTCCCACCCCTGTTCCGCTTTGTCCAGCCACCGTGGGTGGCCGAGCAAGCCGCCGGAGCCGCCGTGCAGCCTTGCCGGACCGCCACCTACCTTCTCGACCCTTCTCCGCCCCTAACCATGTCTGTTTTCCCCTGTTTCACAGCCGAACCAGCAAACCCACGAGTGGGTTTCCAGCCGGTTCGTGGGCCGTTTTGGGCCGTTTCCGGGCCCCGAACCCGAGCCGTGCTTTGGGAAGTTTTGTTCCTCGCGTCGCCCCGTCGGATTGATCCGACTTGCGCGCGATTTGGTGAGTAATCTCACTAATCCTGGATTAGTTGGCTAATTATGCTTTAGGTTGGTTTAGTTTTAATTAAGTATATTTAGGTTGTTAGATTAGAAGTAATTAGCAATTATTAGTCAATTGTGATGTGATTTAGATAAATTGATTGTGCAATTAACAAGTAGACGTGCTCTACTATTTATTGGGAGTGTCTTGGGAATTTTCGGACCCCTAATTGAGCTTCAATTTGGCGATTCGGGCCTAAGTGAGATTTTTGGCATTTAAATATTAATTTTCGGAATTTAATTAAATAATTATTTATTTTCCGAAAAACCAAGGGAGATGATCTGGAACCGGAATATTATGCTGGTGATCGTGGCGAAGTCCGTTTATTTAATCGGACTTTATTTTAAGCTAAATTGAATTTTTAATATTAATTAATTTTCGAAATTAATTAAATAATTATTTATTTCCTGAAAATTCAACTGGGATGGCCCGTGACCGGAATATTGTGCTGATGACCGTGGTGAAGTCCGTTTATTTAATCGGGCTTTATTTTGAGCTAAATTGAATTTTTAATATTAATTATTTAATTTTCGAAATTAATTATTTTTCGGAAATTAAGATATTGATGGCCGACGACCGAAATCTCGTGCTGATTGTCGTGGCGCAGTCCGTTTATTTATTTGAGCTCTATGTTGTAAGAAATTAAATAAATTGTGATATTTTAGGGATTTACCCTAAATTGATTGAATTTGAGTGAAATTAAATTATTGATTGGTAGATGGCCGAGTATGGCTAGTTAGCTATTGTAATGCCTTGTTGAGCTGTAAGTGGAGAGAGCGATGAGAGCTAACTGAGAGACCTATTGGCTGAGATCGATCAAGTACGAAGTATAGACAGGCGTGGTTCGGTGATGTGGAATATCACTGTGCGAAAACGGCGCCTTAAAGAACACACGTAGACTGTCTATGACTTATGGTAGGCGTGGTTCGGTGATTAAGGAAATCACTGTGCGAAAACGGCGCCTTAAAGAACGCACGTAGACCACCTATGAATCGTGACAGGCGTGGTTCGGTGATTAAGGAAATCACTATGCGAAAACGGCGCCTTAAAGAACGCACGTAGACTGTCAGCGATTTGTGACCTATGACGGGCGTGGTTCGGTGATGTGGAATATCACTGTGCGAAAAAGGCGCCTTAAAGAACGCACGTAGACCGTCTGTTACTTATGTCACCTTGGCGAAAAAGACGCCCGAGAGCATTCATCCGGCTCTGTGACTAAGTGTACTACTGGAGATTATCGTGATCGGTAATTGGTACGTCACCTTGGCGAAAAAGACGCCCGAGAGCATTCATCCGGCTCTGTGACTGAGTACCCGAATGGAGATTATAAAGTATGGTGTTGATGTGACCGAGAGGTGGTCCGAATGACGTGTAATCGACTAGGTCGATTGATCATTGTTTTGATCTAATATTGTGAATTGATTGATTGAATGGGAATGACCGTGAGTGGTCTTGTTGGCGTGTAATCGACTAGGTCGATTGATCATTGTTTTGATCTAATGTTGTGAATTGATTGATTGAATGGGAATGACCGTGAGTGGTCTTGTTGGCGTGTAATCGACTAGGTCGATTGATCATTGATTTGATTTGATGTCGTGGATTGGTTGACTGATTGGAAAGGACCGTGAGTGGTCTTGTTGGCATTTAATCGACTAGGTCGATTTGATCGATGCTTCGATCGGTGATATGATTGCTTGGGTGCCTATTATGAATTGTACTGACTTGCAGGTGGGATCTGACGTCAAGGTACGTCTTCTGCCCTGTGCGTGGTTAGGCAGCCTATAGTATAGTGGTTTACTAATCGGGCTTAGTGGGGTAGAACTCGCTGAGACGTAGTCTCATCCCAGTTTGGGGAAAACCATTTCAGGACCCCGTCGAAGAGCTGAGAAGGAGGAATCTGAGAAAGAGGACTCGGAGGCGAATCTTAAGGAAAAAGATTTTTGGAGGAAGAAGGCAATCCTGAGAGGGGCCTTGAGTACGGCCCAGTTCGTCTAAGTTTCTGTCTTCTTTTGAGATCTCCATTTTGATGTGAATAGTTTTGAAGTGGTTTGTGTTTTGTATAAAAGTTTGGTTATAAATTTCAATATGAAAAATATGGCCCTGCTTTTCTATCTCATCGTTTTATTGTCTGGGGATTTTAACTGCTTCCGCGTGTGCTTAAAAATTGAAAGGGTCGGCGATACATTATCCTGGGATATTGCATTATAAAATCGACCAAATAGAAGATGTGCACGTGCCCGAGGATCGGGGCGTGACAATAAGCGCGTTGACAAAACATCCATTTCATATATCTGAATCAGGGGTCAAATTTCAAGATGTTACAGGTGGTTTCGATGGTGCTCGCACGGCCAAGCCCAAACCGAATTCGACACCTATCTAGGTTTCCACGCATGACCCATGGTTGGTTCGAAACCAACCCATGTTTAAGCCTGATCAATCCATAAATAACCATTGATTGTCATGTAATTATGTAGGATTGATTGACTTGGTCGTTCACGAACGATATTAACCATGCTGAGTCACCCGCGACTGGTATATACTTGAGCCAAATCAATTCATACCTATCCATTGATCGACTCGTGATGGCACGTGATCATCCACATCGATCCATATGGTCAAGCGGTCTTTTCTTGGTCGAATCCTCTGGTCTTACTTAACCCTGATCCTAAGTCGCCCTACCCCTAATTAGCTAGTTGGCTCGTGAACAATCCTTGGAATCGACTCATGGTCCATTCTCGTTATCAGCGTACCAATCCTTAGTCCATTCCTTGTGCTTGAGATAGAGGTCCAAATCAAGGATGTCACAACATTATGATGCAATGTCAAATATCTAAGACTAAACGATAAGTATTAATACCTTCAACTTGAGCTTTATTTCTATTTCCCGTGATCACATAACTTTCATTTGACTTTATGATTTAGATCGTTAGAAATCCTCGCATCGTATTTGACACATGAGTAGTGGCAACATAATCAATCCATAAGTATTATGAGGAATTTTAGTAAAATTTGATTCAAAACATACTTAGCACAAGGCTTACCTTTCTTTTCAAACCAAATTTTGCACTTCAATCAATCTTTCTTCAAGTGTCCAACTTTATTATAAAAATAACATTTGATAAAATTGTATTCCTTCTTATGGATTTGAGAAGCCTTAAAAGATTCATTCAAGATGCGTGATCTTTTCTTCTTGCTCATTCCATCTTTTCTTTGAGAATTCTTTTTAACTTCTTAATGACTTAAGAAATGCATGGAATGAGCCTTTTTTGTTCTTTATCCTTATTTCCTCTTAAACAAACATATTGGCCAATTTATCTATATTCTACTTGTCCTTTACAATATTATAATTCATCTTAAATGGCCCATATTATTCATGAGAGAAGGAATTGAGTATAAACTGCACTAATAAAATACTCATCCTCATTCATTCCCAAGGTCCATAATTTTGCTGCTAAGTTCGTTATTTCAAGAACATGCTCATGCATGGTACGTGAACCCTCATACTTCGTGGTGGTCAAAATGTTCATTAATATACTAGTAAGTGACTTATTAGCAGTTTGAGAACGATATTCCACATATTTCATAAATTTCTTAGTACTATTAGCTTGGGGAAGAGTAGTCTTAAAACTATTTGCAACTGTCATTCACATGGATATTAAGCTTAATCTATTCGATCTTTCCCAAGCTTTATAAAAAAAAAGCTTTTCATCATTGCTACTCTTATTAGTAATAGTAGTTGGTTTTGTCAACTTTAAGTGCCAAATCAAGGTTCGGGACACCTAAATGAAACTTGACTTGTTCTCTCTAAACAGATAAATTCATTTCATTAAATAAAGAAACAAATGAAGTGTCCAGATAAAGTGAAATAAGTACAGATACTTTAAATGCAAGGAAAACTCATATATTAATGCTTTAAGAATATCACCTAATCACATTCAAATTAAACATTACATCTACATCATAGTTTTCCTTTGGGCAATCTTATGATACATAAAACATATATTAAACTATAATGACGCTAATAACTTTTATTTGATAATAATAAATATATCTTATTGAAATTCATTTGCTATCTTTGGACATATAAACAAATTTAACAAGAAATATTAATTACCAACTATTATATCCATGAATTATAAGAAATTGATTAACCTTTGGGTTAATCCATAAGTTCTTATAGTAAATAAACTTCAATGTACCTATGACATCAATAATGATATGTAACATATCAATTTCAATCATAGCATCAATTAATCATGGCTAATTGAATGAAACAATTTACAATATCAAAAATTCAAAGGACTTTAAGGTTTGGCCACTTTGGTGACTAACAAACCATTCTTAATTGAATTTTTAATATTATAAAGCACAAACATTCACCAAAGCGCACTCAAAGGTGAAACCATGATTAAAGCATAAGGACTGTAAATTTAACATCTAGGGGCAAAATAGTAAATAATCAGCCAAGATAGAATCGTAATTATCCAACAGATAGGGGTAGAAATGTAAATAAACATAAAGGAGGGCAAAACCGTAATCACGCGGAGGGGCAAGATCGTAACAACGGTCGAAGGGGCAAAAACATAAAAGCAAAGGGTAGCAGAGCACGTGCCTCTACTGCCACATAAATGCGTGCTTTGCATGCATCAAATACGCGTCTAGCTCCCGAGCGCATGAAGCTTTATTGCGCATGTGGTGGAACATGGCACGTGGATTCCACGCGATCCACGCACCTAACCCTCCAGCACGCATGCATGGGGCATGTGTATTGCAAGCGCCTTCTTCCCCTTCGCACCTGTTCACCGTTTTTCTTCATTTTTTTTCGCTCTGTTTCCACTGCGCTTTTCATCATTTAGATTTTCTCCAACAAATCTCATTTCGACAACATCAAATAATATGAAAATGATTGTCGTTATTCAATGAATCTTTATCCGTAAACCATAATATTTCAATAATCAAAAAAAAAAAAAATCATGAGATCCTAAATCACGCTCTGATACCAACTATACCAACTATAGGTGATAATGTAATCTCGTAATGAGGAAAATACAAAAATAGGATATTTGAACTTCATGATTTTCACGATAAATGAGATTATGACATACATTTATCCACAGTGAAACATTCAAAGTATTTGTCATGGAAACCAAAAGAGATGAAGAAATCTAATTTCTTTTCCGTAGCCCATTACGTAATCTATTTGATGGAGGATTATACAGTGTTCCTTTTTCACGTGGTTGGTGGAAAGAGGACCGGACTCTTATTTATACATATGCCATTCCATTAAAACACTTTTTAACTTCCATGAGAGCCACTCCTTCGGAAGAATAGTTTCTTAATGAAAATTGTGCCATTTAACTAGAGTCCTAACTTTTCAAAATCAATATATTTTAGCATTAAATATTTATTAAATTATTAATTAATAAAATCATATAGGCCATAATAACTCTTACACCTCCTCCCTTGCTGCCGTTGACCCTACCTCCAACCACTAGCCGCCACTCTGGCAGGCACTCGCCAACTTTGGTTGCTCACTCCAGCGACCTCAAACGAAAAAGAAAATCCAGACCACAGCTAATATCTCTTAAAAAACAACAATCCCAGCAAGCGATCAGACATGAATACATTAAAATGAGAAAGGAAAGCCTAACTAGTGCGGCCTCGAACTGCTGGCTTTGCCGGCGATGGGGAGGTCTTCGATAAAGGGAATGGACGTCCGGTGACGATGTAGACTCGGTGATGACCGATTATTTCCTAGAAAATCGCATGAAAACCCAGAAAAAAACATTGGAGCTCACAACACTACACACCATTAACAGATTACATCTCCGCCATCGTTGGCCTATAGCCAGCGACAGCTAAACCAAGTTCAGTTTTGCATGGCTGTTAACGAACATCGAAAGGTAGGCCGTGAAATCAAACAAAAACATAGCAAAACAGCAAGAAAGCAGACGTGCATCAATAATATATGCAATCAAGCTTTGAACTAAATTTTTAACGTGATCGGATAACATGGATTTTGGTGCATCATTCGAGCATTTTGTCGTACACATATGGTGCAGCTACAAGAATAGGTTTGTGTTTCAGCTTTGACACTAATACCAACCAAAAATACGACGCAACTGGTTCTAAACATCATCATCTCGCACGAATCGCAGGACTGAGCCGTGAGTTCATCCACTAAGATTCATACTCTTGGTGCCAGAATAGGGGGCAAAAAGAAAAACATAGTGTTTGAGAGGAGGAGCTTACCTGCTCGGAAAAGGCGTCGTCATTCACAAAGAAGCTCAACAGCATGGCCAGGGGCTCTCCTTTTTCTCCGGCAGCCCTTCACTTCCACTGGAACTCGTCGTTTTGACCGCCAACAGAGATGGTGTTTGAAAGAACACAGGCAAGTTTCGCTCAAGCTATTTCCCTCTTCTTCAACTAGTTTTTTCCTCGTTTTTTTTTTTTTTTTTTTCGGGGGTCTGGTTTGGGGTTTCCTTGCTTGATCTCCTCTGGCTGAAGCTCAACGCTTCACTCCTATCTTTCTTTCTCTCCTCTCCTCCCAAATGGCCGAATCCTCCCCCTCTCTCCGTCGAGCGTCTCCTCTTTTTCCAGCCCTCACGCTCCCCTCAGCCCAATGCTCCAGCTCCCCATCCTTCCAGAACGTCTCTCTTAAATTCGCTCGTCTCGCTTCTCGTTCTCTTTTCTCGCTCACAGACGCGACCATCTTTTTGCGTCACACATCATGTTGGTCTCTCTCTCGTCGGTCTCCTACCGAAGCAAGACCAACAGAAAGGCTGAGCTGGGCTTTATCTCTTTTTTAGTTTTGATGTGGGCTTTTTTGGTCGAAGTTTTGATGTGGGCTTCGAAACAATCAAAGAGGTGGGCTAGAAGAAGGAAATTAAAAGATGGGTCATGAAAGCATAAATGAAATGGGCAGAAGCTGTAAGGAGATGGGCAAAGGGAGAGGGATTTCTTAGGGGGCCGAATATAATGCTAAGTGGGTCGGGCATGCCAGCCCACTCGAATTTTTTATTCATTTTAGTTTCATTTTCATTTTTCGTTTTCTTCTTTTTGTTTTTATTTCTTGGGGAACGTAGCAAATCTATTTTTTGAAATAAGACGAAATATTTTCTAGCTATTTAGAGTGTTGTGTGTCAACCTTAGAAATAGGTTGTTATTATATAATTATATAGATATATCTTTTTCAAGTTGATTTTGTATGTGAAGTTGGTGTATAATTTTGTGTCCAGAAGTAAAATTTCTCAAAAAGAAAATTTACACCCAACAAATAATGATAAGCATAATCAAATTCAAAGACCTTAGCACGCAGAGAGATGCTGTGGGTGAAGAAAATTCTAAATTAAATATAAAGAAAACGCTCGATAAAACCTAAATAAAAGTAGAGCAAAACTGAAGACATATCTTCTTAATGAAGAAACTGTTGCTAATTTAAATTGTAACTTATTCTATTCAAATATTTGGATATAGTATCTTATACTTAAGCTAATCAAACCAGAAAAAAAAAATTGAAGTTTACTTTTCGAAATGATAGAGAGATCAAAATGAAGAAGAAGAGCAGGAATGCCTTAACTTTTGTACGGCACTCACTTGAGTGTTATAATTTTTTTTCGCTTACTTAAGTGTCATAAATTTAAAAAATCAATCACTCAAATAGCATGACTTCATCTACGTTGATGTGGACAATTTTGAATATTTTTAAAAATATTTTTATTTTTTTTAATTTTTAATTTTTATTTGTATTTTGCTTTTCTTCTTTAGGGCCAACGAGGATCACTGGCAACCCTCACCCAAATTGGGCGAGAGCCACCTTGCCCTCAGCAATGAAGGCCCTAAGCATAATTGACCACTAGCAAGGTCACCAGGGCCCTCACCCAAGGCCTTCGCTGCCAAATCTAGGTGAGGGCCACCTCACCCTCGTCGCAAAGGCCCTAGGTGAGGTTGTAATACCATCGCCGAGGGCAAGGGCCGCCTCGCCTAATCCAGGCAAGGGTTTCATGGCTGGCAAGGGTCGCCAGTGACCCTAGCCAGCCCCAAAGAAAAAAAGCAAAATAAAAATAAAAAATAAAAAAATTCCACGTAGGATGATTTGCCAAAATTAACACTCAATTAATCGATTTTACTCTAACATGACACTCAAGTAAGCAAAAAAAAGCTTTTGACATTCAAATAAGTGCCATATGAAAGTTTTGACAGTCTTATTGTTCTTAACCCAATCGAAAATAGCTCTAAAACGTAAAATTGCAATGTTATTGATTTTTATATTGAATAGCTATTTTTGATAGTGTTCTACTTATTGACATATTCATCTTTGGCCAATTTAGACCCTTATATCTACTTAATGTTGACTACTGGTTGAAAATAAGTCTTGATTTTTCATATATCATCTTCCAAATTTTCACAAATTTGTTGTCAAAGAGACCCTCATTATCATGCGTTTAAGTTAACAAAAACCAGTTCTTAAGGAAAAAGCGGAGTTGTTTAATTTTCTTGCCAACTATAATTGTAAGAGTAGCATGTCAAATTACTCCTACCATATATTTGTTCTTACTACTAATTTTTAACAAAAAAATGACAAATTAAAGTCATGACGATTATAAAGAACTCTGCATTATGCACAATTTCTTTAAAAAAAAATTTATAATGTTACAAAATAGTATCATAAGGCAGATATTCATAATATTGGCCTTAGATCTACTTTATATATTGAGCTAGCTAAACTTCTGTCTGTTCATTAGTTTCCAATGCCAAATTCGGCGATCAAAATTGTTAAGGTGGAAAGGTCAATTTACCCCTAAATCTGTGTATGCATTATACCGTTTGAAAATATTTTCACTTATTAAAACAATTAATGTCACGAGGGAGAACCTTTGTCAGAAATAATATTTTGTATGGATAATCTATCAAGTCGGTAGTGTATAATATTAGTTTAGGCAGAGCCTAGGTGGCCACATTTTTTTTAAGTACGAAATCTATGTTTTGTAAAATGTTGATTTCTCTTTACTCAACACAAAATTGATTTTAAGATAGTCAACAAGTAGAATCAAACAATGAGCGTCCATCTTTCGTCCGTTTGGGAAAAACTATAATTCTTAAACTAACTCTCAATGTACTCAAAATGAAACTCTCATCCAAATTTTCTAGCATTATAAATACAGAAATGTAAAAGCAAAAAAAAAAAAAAATTATATGTGATTTCTGTTTAAAATCTATTTCTGAAGTAAAAATTTATTTAAAAATAGAAAAATAATTTTACATTATTAAATGGACTTTCATTCTAAACTTGTTTTCAAGTATAGAAAAATAAAAAATAAAATAAAATGAAAATCATGCACTCCATGGATAAATTAAGAAACATTGAGAAGTTGATTTGGTCGCACGTGTGTAGAATCGCATCTAGGAGTTGACATTGGGTGCGTTTGGGAAGTCTTTAGGGGAAAGTTTTTAGGAAAATGCAAACACCTTTGAGTTAAAGGCATTTTCCAAAATACAAAGTATGTTTGGTAAATTATACTTTGAAAGCCCATTTGAAGTACCTTTGAGTAAAATGGTGTTTGGGGGAATTATATTTACAAAGGGCTTTGGTGATAAAAAAAATTATCTAAAAAAAAAAAAGACCGACAAGGGCAGGTGGCGGCCAGACGTCCACTGAAGACCATCGGCGAGGCTCGCCGGACGTCAGACAACCGCGCCGCGACCTCGCCGCCCTCGGATCTGGGTCGCGACGAGGTCGCGTGACCTCCGGTGACCGCCGCGACCAAGATCTGGGGCGGCGAGGTCGCGGCTCGAATCTGGGTCGCGGCGAGGTCGGCAACCCAAACCTCGCCGTGACCCAGATAGGGCAACGGTTGCACCACTCCCTGGCGATGGTTGCCTGGGCCACTGCGACCATGCCGAGCCGTCGGCGGCCGCTCACAGTTTCGAGGAACACGTCGTCGGCCTTCAACGGAGAAGAAGATGAACAGTACCATGACGATGGCAAAACCGGAAAAATCAAGAGTAGTTGAGGACAGTTTTGGAAGAAAAAAAAAAGTGAACAGTGTCACTTATATGCCGAGAAAGCTGAAAGCCCAAGGCACCCCTTCACCTACCTTGGGCTTTCAGCCTTGAGAAGGCCAGCTTTGGCCTAATGAAAATTTTAAAGTTGTTCCCAAACACCCCAGCTTTAGCTCAAATATCTTTAGAAGCCCAAATCCTTTGCAAAGTTTATTCCAAATGCACCCATTGTGAAGTATCTCTCTGCCCGTACCCTTCTGGAAGCGCACGTTAGAGAGAGAAAGAGACCCTCCCTTCCCTTCTTCTCTCCTGAAACTTCCCACTTTCTCTCTCCTCCCCTCTACCCTTCTCCAATGGCTTTGTCACCACCCCGTCCTCTCTCTCCTCCACGCCCCTCCTCCGCCGTCCCTCCTCCCGCCACCGCCTACCGCCGCCCCCTCCCCGCCGCGCGGCCCATCTCGGCCGTCCACACGACGGACCCGCCTCCTCTCTCTTCGTCCTCGGCCGCCGCCGCGAAATGGAACATCGAGAGCTGGAAGACCAAGAACGCCCTCCAGCTGCCCGAGTACCCGGACCCGGACGCGCTCGGGTCCGTGCCCCGGACCCTCGAGTCGTTCCCGCCCGTCGTGTTCGCCGGGGAGGCGCGGAGCCTGGAGGATAGGCTCGGCCAGGCCGCCATGGGGGACGCCTTCTTGCTCCAGGGCGGCGACTGCGCCGAGAGCTTCAAGGAGTTCAACGCCAACAACATCCGCGACACCTTCCGGGTGATCCTCCAGATGAGCGTCGTGCTCATGTTCGGCGGCCAGATGCCCGTTATTAAGGTCTGGTTCGGAAGCCGGTGATCGTCGATGGTAGTGTTGTATTTGTTGAATTGCGCGACAAAAATTGGTTCTTTTTGGTTCTCTGTCTTGGCCTGCACGCGTTGTTGGGTGCTCGGATATCTAGGAATTGGTGATTGATGTCGTGCTGAAATTTGCGGGCTCGATGAAAACCGTGCCGATAATTACATGGCGTGCGTGGATAGATCAGCTTTCTCTGGCAAGAACTCAATGCTGTGTTATTTTGTTGACTCCAACTTCGCACCCTTCGATTTGTTAATGTCTTCCTGCAAATCGAATAGGGCAATTTGATTAGTAGAGTGCTTGTCTGAGACTGGTTGATATTTTGGACCGTTTTGGTTCCTCGTATGAAAACCAACATATGTCTTATTTGCAGCTGAATTGAGATCCTCTGCCTTATGCTTGAGTTCGACGGTTCATTTGGTGAACCCCATTGTTTCCACGGTTACTGGGAATTCTGATTCTTCATTTATTATGAGGACCTTGTCATGTGGATCATACTGATTTTCTTGTACTCTGTAGATTTAGACAAACTTAATTGTTTTGCCATTCCCTTAGAGAAACATTGTACAACTCTAGAGGTGAACCAGGTGTATGTTGTACTGCTATCAGAGTTCAACAGTGTTCTGTTATTGTGCCTTTGACCAAATGCTCCGTGACTTAAGAGGGGAACTTCAAGTACATCAACCTTCCAGAGGGTGATTATTTGTAACAACAAGAACTTCAAAACTGACTTTGCTTAAAATCAAGTGTGTTCGATTGGAGCATTTGGAAGTGAGAGGTTGAGTTTGCAACTGAGGGTCCAGGCTAGGGTCACATTTTCTCCTGTTCACTTCGTGCGTGATAATTTGATGAACTAATATCTGTTCCTTTCAAAATGAGGAATAAATCATGATGTACTAAGATTGGCTTACCATTTTCTGCTGTAAATTTGCCGCCTTCTTTTTTCTGTTCCCCTTTTCAATGGTGCCTTAGATGATCATTGGATGGATTTTCTTTTCTTACTACATTTCTCTGCATTTAGATACTAGATATATATATATATATATATATTGTTTAGGAATAGCATAATCGCATGGGATAAACTATAGCCCAGGTTATGAATTTCATTTAAAATGCCTCAACGTACAACCTGACTCCATTCTTTGTGGCGAGCAGGACAAACTCTATGCCTGATCCAAATTTTTCACTGAACCCAAGAGTCCGAGCCCGATCCACGGGAAAGACCAGATTCGGCCCCTTCCTCTCTCTCCCGCTTGCGTTGGCCGAAAATAGCATGAACATTTGCCACGTGAGGATTAATTTAACGAGGAAAGAAAATAAAATAAAGAGGAAAATTGCACTATTAGGCAGAATCACCTAGCATGGAAAATTGGTTAAAAAGTCATAAATCTATTGTTCGGCCATCAGTTCAGTTTTAAATCTTTTAATTTGACTAATGTGGTTATAAACATTTTAACTATATTTCAATATAACATATCCAGTCAATTTTGGATGAAAATTGCCAATGTGGAATAAGTGTCAACTATCTTATATAGCATGATCAACAGTTGATGTGGACATCTCAAATGAAACAACATCGTTTTGCAATTTTTAGAAAAGAATCTCATTTTTTCCTTTTTTCTTTTTTGTTTTGTTTTTTCTTTCCTTCATGTTTTTCTTTGTGCAGACCGGTGGGCGGCGGGGGTCGCAAGCCCAATGATCAGTGGCGGGTGAACCGTGAAGGCCACAGACTTGTGGCCGGGGAGGGCGTGCGCCCAGAACTGGTCATTGGATTGGAATTCGTTGTCAAGTTTTGCTCCTTCGACTTTGTTAGCAGGATCTCTCTTAAGATATCGTGCACCCAATGGGTCCTTCCATCGGTGGTTGCTCAAGCAACCTGGATCAAGCTTCTATTATGAAGTCTCTTGGAGGTACTCTGCGACTGGTTCCAACTTTTTGCCTTCTTTCTCCTCCACTTATCCTTCGGTGATCCACACATCAGAAAGAGGCCGCCACGTCCTGTGGCAGTGACCGGTAGAGAAACAAGAAAAAGAAAAAATAACAAAAAATTCGAAAATTAAAAAAAAAAAAATTGCAACAATTATCTACATAGCACCTGTCGTGCCCCACAAGATGATTAACGCTGACTAGACTGTTAGTCAGTGATTTCAAGTCAAAATTGATTGAATTAACAAAATTGGAAAATCTTCGAAATATTTTGGGACTAAACCAATAAAGTTCGAATGTTTATAACCGAATTGGCCGCTGTATAATGATTTATGACTCTGTGAACAATAGCCTCATTAATTAACTATTACTTGTTAACATCATCATGGTTTAAATTATGATTATAGGTAAATTACAACTTGTAAAGTTAAATTACTGGTTACAAGTGCCATTAACCTTATGATTTTATGTAAATTACCAAGAGAAAAACTTATTGCTTTAAAACAGGACCGGTCCCCCTTTTTCACCTTCCTGCAGGGCCTTAGAAGCTCCCTTTTTAACTATGTAAATTTCTGTTCTGTCATGTCTCTATCACAATTCATTCATGTGAGAAGCCCCACCATTTTCGAGATCAACCATAGAGAGCATTTCAAGATCGCGACAGGGCTTTCATGGCGATCCATGTTTGGCTCTACTTTGAATATGTCAGGAGAAGGGATGCTGTGATTTCGTTGCTTTTCCGATCAATGCCGCAAGAGGAGATAGCGACTATGACAATTCAAATGACGACCCCGATGAAGAAACAGATGACGAGGGTTGGAATAGACAAAAGTTTCTCGTTATATAATCCAAGGTGTGACCATGAGAACATTTTTAATGAAATACGAACGGGATTTGGATCTCCATATCAATTTAAACCGGGTGTCCAACAATATGTGATTTTTAAATGGATACGTGTCCGAAAAATCTTAAACCTCTTGCATTTATGCCAATTTAATCCTAAATTATTATTAATGCCAATTTAGTTATAAACCTTTGACTTGTGTCATTGTAGTTCTAAATCTTTTGATCTAATGCCAATTCAATCTTCTAGCTAATTTTGATTGGATATTTCTAACGTGGACATTGGTTGGCTAACATGGCATGACTAGATTCTGACGTGGACAACTTTTAATAATATTTTAATATTTTCGAATTACTTATTTATTTCTTTTGTTTTTTTTTCTCCTTCTTCTCTTCCTTCCTCTAGTTGGTCGTTAGACCTCAACGATCAACCAAAGGTGAGGGCCAGTGCGCCCTCGCCAAAGGCCAAGAGGGTAGTCTTGCGCTAGGTGGCGAGGGCGAGCCTCGCCCAGCCATTGTTGAGGGCTCAAGGCTTGCCAGGGGTTGCGTGAGATCCTCTAGAGGCCACCAAGATCTTATGACTAGCTAGATGAAGGAGGAGGAGAAGGAAAAAAGAAAATTAAAAGAAAATAAATAAATAAATAATTTTATAAAATATTAAAATATTATTAAAAGTTATCAACGTCGACCAACCAGCGTTCACGTAAGCAATATGCAGCCGAAATTAACCAAAAGTACTGAATTGGCATTGGGGCAATTCAAAGGTTAC
Organism: Eucalyptus grandis x Eucalyptus urophylla; assembly: GCA_028830015.1. Lineage (NCBI taxonomy): Eukaryota > Viridiplantae > Streptophyta > Magnoliopsida > Myrtales > Myrtaceae > Eucalyptus > Eucalyptus grandis x Eucalyptus urophylla. The sequence continues at coordinate 25,034,131 of CM054198.1, read as the reverse complement.
CAATCCAATCAAGTTGTTACTTTTGTACGGTTGGATAGGTGAGTTTATGCAAGGAAAGAAGTTGGTTCAGATGTTATGTTACTGGATTGATTAATCTTGTCAATAATAATGTCTTTTAACGACAAATAAGACCGAATTATTCGCGCATCCTTAACAAATGCTCTTTTTGGCATGTAAATTCGAAAGATACCTTATTTGTCGAAGGGTTTCCAGAATAATAAATGATTGACGATCGAGGAGGGCAGCAACGACCGACCGTGGGGCGGTGGCCGTCAGGCAAATCTCAACTGTGGTACTCAGCTATTGATGTCAATGGAAGCGGGCGATGGCGCCAGATGTTGGCTCAAGGTGGCTGTCGGTGATGGCGATAACACTACTACTTGGGGATAGCGGAGTACCAAATGTGGTGCGACGACAATTATCCGTAGGTCAGGTGGTGGCGATGGGGGCATCCTCAGGTGTGCGGTGCAATTTCTTTTAGGGGCGCACTATTTCCAACCCAGTTTTTCCTTTGACGATTCCAAATATAGCGTCTCTACCGTATTACCCTTGCTGTCCCTTTTTTGTTTGATTGATTCCTTTCGCTCCTCGCGGTCCCGCGTTCTACGTTCTTCCCCGCGGTTTAGCGAGCATGATCTTCCCAATCTCTGACCGGAACTCCTTGAAGTCGATAGTGCAGTCAATCGCAGTCAAAGCCGTCGAAGATGGAGTCATAAAGATGGGTCAGCTCCTGCGGTGTGGTGGCTACGTCCACACCAAAGTGGCACTCGATGAGGGGAAAAGTACCAAAAAAGTCCTAAACCTTTTGCATTGGTACCAATTCAGTCCTAAACTTTTCAATTGGACCAATTTAGTCCTAAACCTTTTAATATTGATACCAATTCAGTCTATCAGGCCAATTTTGGCCGGCTGGCGCTGACGTGGACGTTGGCCGGTGACCGGATGCTGACGTGGTCATTTTTATGAAATTTTTATTATTTTTTCGATTTTTTTATTAATTTTTTTGAATTTTATATTAATTTTCTCTCTTTTTTTTTCTTTTCATTTTCTTTTTCGGCGGTGGCCGGCGAGCGTCCGGTGAGGCTCGCCAGCCACTGGGCGAGGGCCGCGAAGCCCTCGCCTGTCGTCGGCGAGGGTCGCGGCCCTCGCCCGGCCTCTCCCAGACCGCCGGCGAGGCGGCTTCGCCCGGATCTGGGGGAGGCCGGCCTCGCCCAGGCCTGGCCGCTGGCGAAGGCGGCCTCGCCCGTGGCTGGCGAGGGGGAGAGAGGGCGTACGGATTTGAGGAAAGAGACGACGGCCCGGCGAGCGTCGAGAGCGGAGCTCCAGTCCAAGGCGATGGCGATGGCGCGGGCCAGGTTGCCGGCCACGGCGTTCGCGTCCCCCATCGATCCCCCCGATCAAGCAACCACCACCCGCTCTCCTCCAATCCGCGGCGAGAAGAAGGGGGAAGTTCTCTCGATTCGATCGGGGCTTTCTGCCGTTCCCCGAAGCTTCTGTGGGAGATGGTGGGTTCAGCAGAGGCGCTCGAGAGAGAGAGAGGAGGAATGGGTTTTGCGGGTTCGCTTCGCCAGGGTGGAGGCGAGGGCTGAGGGCCGCGACCCTCGCCGGCGGCTGGCGAGGGCTTCGCGGCCCTCGCCTCCGCCCTGGCGATGGCCGCCATGGCCTCCTCAGCTGCGGGCGAGGCCGCCTTCGCCCGCGGCAAGGCCTGGGCGAGGCCGGCCTCGCCCAGATCCGGGCGAAGCCGCCTCGCCGGCGGCCTGGGAGAGGCCGGGCGAGGGCCGCGACCCTCGCCGGCGGCAAGCGAGGGCTTCACGGCCCTCGTCCAGTGGCCGGCCAACGCCGAAAAAGAAAATGAAAAAGAAAAAAAAAAGAAACAAAATTTAAAAAAATAATAAAAAAATTAGAAAAAATAATAAAAAATTCATAAAAATGGCCACGTCAGCGTCCGGTCACCGATCAACGTCCACGTCAGCGCCGGCCGGCCAAAATTGGCCGGATGGACTGAATTAGTATTAATATTAAAAGGTTTATGACTAAATTGGTTCAATTGAAAAGTTTAGGACTGAATTGGTACCAATGCAAAAGGTTTAGGACTTTTTTGGTACTTTTCCCCTCGATGAGGGGCATCGACTCGAAGGCCTTGGCGGAGCTCAAACCAGGAGAGGATGCTGTCACAGTTGAGGCCCAAGGACGAACCACTCGTCCACACTCTTCTTGAACTTGCTCCCCGTCGCTCAACGAAGGCACGCACCGTTAAGCCCTCGATTATCACCACGCCATCTCTCTCTCTCTCTCTCTCATTGCTCCCAAAGTTAAAGCCATTTGATCACGTTTCTCCTCCTTACTATATTTTCTATCTTCATCTATCCTTTCCTTTCTTTGCTATCCGTCTTTTTATTATTATGGTCACTGGTCGAACCCCATTTGGCTCTTGGACTTGCTTGCCATGGCGTTCTTTCTCTTGGGGTCAAGTAGATCTCCTCCAGGAAAGCCGCAATGCCAGAGCCGAGGTCAGAGGCAACATGTTCGACCGCAAGAACGATGGGGAAGAAGGCAGCGAGCACATGTTCCTCGTTGAGATCCCGTTAAGGTCCAGGTTCCCGCTGAACGACCGCTTTTCCTGGTTCATCAGCACGACAGACTCTGGAATCTTGCTAGCGAGCTTAACAGGGTAGCAAGTACAGAACGTTGGATCTTTTGTAAGAAAGAATATAATGTGTTTTTTTTTTTTTTGGCTAAAAAGAAATAACATAATGTTGTGAAGCTGGCAAATGCAGCTTCCACTGGGCACGGATTTCTTTAGATTAGCATCGCCATGTAGGAGTGAGCATCAGTCTAGGATCAACTTTGGACCGATCCAACCCTGCTGATCCTGGTCTGGTTTCTAAAAGGACCGAGTCCATCCTTGGTCTTGAGATCCCTGGACTAGTATTATGCGAATTGGTTCTCGGTCATAAGAGTTTAGGGTCGATCCAACCCAAACCAATCATATTATAATATATGTATATATATATATATATAATATCTAAAATATATAGATATATATTATTTGTGGCGCTTTTGCATATGGTGTCATGAGAATTATTGATAGATAATTACTTGAACTTTCCATCTTGTCCCATATCTTTATGAGCGGTTTTAATCGTTTTTATGGTTTCTTGCTTTTAATAGGTATGAAATTTCTATTATTGCATTATCTTAAATTTATTAAATATGTATTGGTATTTATAATTTGGTTGCACAATGCCGCATTGTTGATGGATATGTAATTTGAAATGGTACAATACAAAAAATGAAATAAAAAAATTTATCGATTGATCTCAGGTTAATCCTAGAGTTTGACCAAAACTATTAGGTTGGTCCGGTCCTTGGTTCAAGACTCAATAGAGTCGGTCTTCAGCCCAAAAAATTGAAGAACAATACTGTACGGGTTAGTTCTAGGATTAGGGGGTAGACCGACCTAATCTGGACCATACTCGCCCTTATTACCATGAGCTAAAGGGAAAGAGAAAGATGATGGGATGAAAGAAGAACGTGGGACCCGCAAGGAGAGAAAATGAATCAATCAAAGAAAAAGAGGGATCTGACCAAAAAGAAAAAGAACAAAAAGAGGGACAACAGGCGTAACATGTTTTTTTTTGGGGAGGGGGGGGGGGGGGGGTTCAAAACAGGCGTAATATGTTAAAGACACTGAAATAGAAAGTGGATTAACCCAAAAAGGAGTGGAAAAAAGCACAACCTTTTTTTAACATGTGAAGTAATTAAGTAGTTAGTTCTAGATTTTTAGCCCTTTAGTAGTACTATGATGACGTGCTCGTATACTTGCCAGCGGATGTAACAATCATGTATCAATATGAACCTTTTGCATTAATGAAATGATGTCTAAAATTCAAAGTAAATAAGATCCATGGACCGAAATGGAATAAAAATAGTTCACATGTTCCTTTTTTATTCGTTTTTAAAAAATATTTGATCACTGAAAATGCAAATTTTGCCTCGACATTTAACATTGTAAGTATTTGACTATACACCATCGAAAATACAAAAGAGACTTTCCTTGATATACCAAAATCCTGTGTTTTCTTTTGGAACCAAAATAATTAGAAGGATCAAAAAGTTTTTCTTAGTTATACACCATCGAAAATACAAAAGAGACTTTCTTTGATATACCAAAATCCTGTGTTTTCTTTTGGAACCAAAATAATTAGAAGGATCAAAAAGTTTTTCTTAGTTTCTTTTAACTTTGAACATAGCTTCTTATTTTTGTTCAAAAGTAGTCTAAAAGTGCTTCCATCTTCAGAACTGTATAATTCTCAAATGAGCAGGAAAAATGAAAATACGAAAAGTTATCGTGAACCAAACAAGCCAGTTGCTCGAATTATTCATGTGTGAATTCTATGAAAGAAACAAAAGCTGGTTAAAGTACGTAGTGTCCATATTTTGCATACGGTTCAGATTTTATCATTCTAATACATTTTTCTACTTGAAAGCTCAAGCCTACAAGCAGACGCTGTGGCCAAAAAGCCACCTGAAAAGCCTTCAGAACCCTGACCGGACTGATCACCACCACTTCACCGCTCAGACAAACTCAAGGTGACTATGCAATCGTGTACGGATACATCCGAACGTGTGTCATACGTTTACCATTCAATGCCTAGGTCTCTAGAAAGGAAGAGTCCGTTGATGTAAAGAATGACAGTCTCTGAAGCAACGATGTAATCCCGCAAATGAGTCTTCGCCGAGTTCTCTGCGAGAAGAAGATTTTGTTGAGAAGAAAGCCACCATTATAGAATCAAGTCACATAGACTCAAGCAGAAGGTCAGTGCATCACATCTCAGAGTAAACTTAGTACAATCTCATATCTTCGTTCATTCTTTTATTAATTATCTTCATTCACTCTATCTGGCCTTTACTAGCATGGAAACCATCCCACTACTCCTCAAGGTGGGCAATCTAAAGTGCATGCTGCCTTCTATATAGCCAGCAATCGTTGAACTAAAATTACCATTCCAACATTCCAATACTTAATAATCATACAACTCATAGGACCTATTATTCGTAGTGATATTCTATCTCCACAAATACACCTCAATAACAAGTTTCTAATTTGAGTGTAGTTGGAATAAGTATAATCTTTGAGTATAAGAAGTGGTCTTTCGGTTAGCTCAAACATCCGTCAGCTGCAGGCAATTAGCAAAGTACCAAAACTTCTAAAAAAAATACATGTAAACTGCAGAGAAACAATATCTCAATAAAAATTTTCACCTAAAATGTCTTAATAGCCATTGATATTGAGAGGAGACCATCAAGATCTGTTTCTACCAGATTAATCAGCCCGTGCACTTACCCCCAGTTATATCGGAGACAAAATAATCTATTTATCATCACAAGCAGTGCTAATCATGTTGGACTCCTTCATTAGTAACCACACATCTATTCTCAAAACATGTGTACAGCTCAAACATCCCTTCCTCCCTTAGGCAGACAAACAAGCATACTAAGGCACGCAAGAGCACATGAGGGGAGAGTACACGTGGACATATACCAGGGCTTTCCGCAGAAAAGGAAAACACTTAAGACATAGGGGTGAGCATGATTCGAATTGAGCCAATCCACCCCCTCACCCTAGAACTAACCTGCACAATGTCGGTCCTCAATTTTTGAGACCGATAACCGATCTATTAAGCCTGAGACTGAGGATCAGACTAATCCAATGGATTAGTCCAATTCCAGGTCAACCCGAACCAGTCAATAATTTTTTTTTTGTTTTATTTTTCGTACTCTTTGAAAAGACGACTGAGGATCGGACCGACCCAATGAGTTCAGTTCAATTCCAAGGTCAACTTGTAACCAACCGATAATTTTTTTGTTTTATTTTTTGTACTCCTTGAAAATGTGACTAAGGACTGGACCGATCCAATGGTTCAATCCAATTCCAAAGTTAACCCGAGCTTAACCGATAATTTTTCTTACTCTTTGAAAAGGCAATTGAGGATCGGACCGACTTAATGGGTTTGGTAACGAGCAAGGTCAGTAAAAAGAGGCGAGAGGAAAGCGTCAAATGGGGCGAGCATCAAGTAGGCGAACGCCGAGCAACAAGGGGGACGAGTAGCAGGCGTCAAGCATTGAGTAGCGAGCATCGAGCGGCAAGCAACGCGAACAAGGCTAGTGTCAACTGGCAAGCGGGGAAGTCGTTTCTTTCAATTTTGGCAAATTGAATACTAAGAGGACAAAAAAGATAGAAAATAACGAGTATTAGAAGAGGATATTATGAGAAGCTCTTTACGTCATTTTGGATGCCGTGAGGACTCCTTATTTAGATATTTTTCTTCTTTGTAAATTATGGCTATTGATGCCATAAAACACATTAAAAGTCTAAGCTATTAAAGAATACTGTAAAATTACTTGAACTCTTCACTAAGGAGCTGTTTAATGCTATTAACATCATTTGACTTAGGGTTTTCACTAAATAAAAAAAAATTATAAATAATATATTAAATATATAATATATAATATTTTAGATATATTATATATAATATGTATAATCATTATTAGTCTGGGTTTGACCAATTAGGGATTCTAAGATTGAGGACCAACTCGTACAGTGTTGGTTTAGGGATCCTAGGACCAATGACCAACCCAGTCCCCTAGGAAACCGGACTAGGACTATTAGGGTTGGGCCGGTCCAGGGTTGGTCCAGGGTTGACCTTGGACCAATGCTCACCTCTACTTAAACAAGGCCAAGGGCATATAGGATTCCCAAAAGAGAGAACACAAGAACACATGGGGAGACAAAAATGCAGATGAGATCTTGTTTTTTGAAAAGCAAGCGTTCTCCTTGTAGGATCAGCATAATTTTTAGAGCCCTCGATGATGTGAAATTAATCATTTTCTATGCCTTGGATGATCCAAAAGTCTTTTTTTCTTTATAGGACAAGTAACCCCAGTTTGGTAAAATGCCACACTGGTAACAAAGCATATTCACCACTATGGCCTTCTTGTTTGCTGATCCAGTGACTGAGACTGATGCTCCAGCACTGGACCATATAATTGCATAATGTCATTCATTGACGCCAACCTGGCTTTACAAACTACTATTAGATGATGTTACCTAGAACCTTGTACTAAATATAATGCTCGTTCCTTCGTATGAATTGACTTTTGATGCCAGGATTAATACATGTTAACTACATTAATATATGATTAGTGAACTACTTTTCTAGCCATGCATCTTACAGTTTAAGAGTAATTACATACTTGCCATGGATGCTAGAGCTTCCAATGGTAATCCACACTTTCACATCGCAAGCCTTATTGCACTTTCCAAACAAAAACATCGTTCAATTCTTGCCAGAACTTGCAAATAATGCATGACAGAATTTTAAAGCTGATCGTCCTTCTCTTCTACAATGATATTTATTATTTTAAGCAATTAATAATTGACCAGCGCAGATGATATGTTAATACTGACTCTATGTGCCTATTTTTCTTCCTCTACCCAGAAAGTGTAATGTAAAACAGCAAATTGGCTCCAAAATCAATGGATTGGCGTCAAGATAATCAATGTTAGAAACAGAGGAGCTAACCAGCACTCCACAAAACATGGTCTACGTATCTTTGGGCATGTTTCCTAATTGTTCTGACGAAACAAAAAGAGAGGGGGAAGGATGAAAAAAACAGTGCTATAAATACATACAAACTCACCATCCTCTTTGATTTTCTTCAATAACTGTGCCCTTGTGGGAAGGGCATACAACCCAGCAGCTACAGCTTTCCTAATAGCCCACCCATGGTGAGGAGCAAGAACCTGCGCGTAAGCCTTGGAGACTATATCCTTGAAGGAATCCCCCCTGCCAAAATTAATAAGCCATAAAGATCACCCATAACAACATATGAAAGCAATGTCAAGTGCATTACTGGAAACAAGCTAATGAGGATAAGCCGACAGATCCAAAACATTTTCACCCACTATTTAGTTTTTACCCTTCCTGAATTCCACAGATCAACATTCTTCTTTATGTCATGTCTTCTTTGTCCTCCTCGCATTGTGGCATCTCTACTGCAGAACTACATTTCGCTTCTTCGTCCTCCTCTCATTGTGGTGTCCCTACTGCAGAACTACATTTTGTAGAGGCATATTGACTAGACATATCCTGTGTCTAACCCACTTTAAATTGAGTCCCCCCCTTCCCATCCTCGATCAATGCAGCAACAACTTTCTTTCAAAGATATGCACTCTCCAACTTTGGTGTTCAAAACTCAGAATTTTTTTCACAAGTGATCACAATTTCATCTAGTCTAGGGAAAAAGTAATCATTTTCCATGGTAACTTGTTCAACACTATCCTACTCTTGAGTTTTGAGCCCATTGTTAAGTGGGACACGACCCAAATTATATCAATCAGATCAGAAAATGAGATGACCCATTTTGAGTTTTCGGTTGTAGAGGTTCCAGCTGGTGTGGGGACCTCAGATGTAGGCCTCATGGTGAGACGAATCCAAACCAGTTTCCTACTTTGCAGTGAGTTAATAGACTGTTTGGGCATTTTGTTGCATTTAACCTGACTGTATAGATTCATATACACAGTATGAGATGGGTGTATAGGAGATCTGGGTTTGTGAAGAGATCTGTAACTGTAATTTCCTCAAAGCACATCTTTTATGACCCTTCCTGTTAATATTTGTTGCATTGGCATGACCACATACCTACATAACTACTGCAAGCCTAATATTGTGCAATCTTTCCAAGACATATGGAGACTTTCAAACCATAGTTCTTTGGAAGATAATTCATTAGTCCCTCGCCCACTCTCAACTTTGTGAAGTTTCCTCCTCTCTTGCTCCACAAATGTCTATATCCTATGATATTTGGAGGGCAGATAAGGGGTCATTAGGCGGTGGTTTTCTGGGCTTCGTGAAATTGTGTTCACTCTAAACAAGTTGAAAATTGACTGATTAAGGACAATGGAAAACTTGAGCAAATGTTACCATATAATTAGATTTTTTTCTTTTCCTGCCATTTAATACCATTAGCATTCCAGGAAACACACATTTGCTAATTTGTCGCAGCTATGTGCCAAGAAATACAACAGAGAAAGCTGAAGCTGAACGTCATTTACATACTCTGATTCAAGAATCTGTTCGAAGATTACCCTGACCACGTCCAGGCCACGATTCACCCTCAGCAGATTTCTCGAATGGCTACCTGCTTTCCTGACACAGTTCCTTTCCATATCGTGATCCAGCAAAGCCGGCAAGGTCTTGATTGACTTGGATGCGTCTGCCAGATCACGAACCTGTTTGTCACAGGAAAGGAAAAAATTGCAGTGAGGGCACAAACAGCAAGATGATCATCCATCACATAAATGGTCGATCAGAAAATTTTGAAAATGCAAACATTGTAAATAGCAAAATCGAAAGAAGGGTGATAGTAAATCCCTATTTAAATCCCAAAATCACTTCTATGGAATAGCACTCTCCAAGAGAAGAGTCATAGAATCACATGAAGACACATGAAGCTAGTCGTTACAACGAGCTCCTTACACTAACAAAGCAAGATTATCCGCAGCCCAATAGTATCGGTTTGATCATACATTCTTCACCACACCAGAACAGCCAATATAAAAACACAGAATCAGCGGAGTTGGTTTCAATTCCAACCTTTCCGTTAGTAAAACTCAATGGAGTAGTACTCAAATTCCTTCCTCTGCACGCTTTCACAGTACACTCGCTACTACCATCAACTTAGCCATCAACCCCTGATGTTACTCACACTTCCGTAACTTTTTAACAATTTTAAACTCGATCATTGGAGTTGTCAAAAAAAAAAAAAAAAAAACTCGATCATTGGAGGAAGTCAGGGAAAAGAATCTAGCACGCATGTAAGTCGCAGAATAATACCTTGGGGAAGAAGTCCATCTCCGCAAACTTGAAAGCGATGCCGAGGCAGCCGAGGAGAGGGAACACAAGAGAGCAGGCGTGAGAGAAAGGCGCGACCTCGACGTCCGCCGTCTGGGAGTTCACGGCCGCTGCGAGCTCCTTGAACGACTGGGCAATCTTCCTCACTGGCTTGTCGTCGTCGCCTGGCTCGGCCATCGATTGGAAATAGGAATCTAACCAATACAATTAAGTTATTACGTTTATATAGTTCAGTAGGTGAGTATAAGTAAGGAGAGAAGCTGGTTCGGATCTTGCGTCACTCGATTGACTAATCTTTGCCGTGTTCTTTTGGCATTTAAACAGGGAAGATACCTCAAGCCAAAAAAAAAGAAAAAAGAAAAGGGAAGATACATTCCGACCTAGAAAAAAAAAGGGAAGATCCCTGATCAGGTTTTCTACAAAAATAAATGATCGACCGGCGAGGGCGGTGCTTAGAAGAGCAGCAACCACCAAGGGTGGGGCGATGGCCCCGGCAAGGCATGCCTTGACCATGGCACTCGGTTATTAGTCACAACGGAAGCGATGTATGGTGCCAAACGTTGGGTCAAGGCAGCTAACAATGCCGATAACACATTACCGCGTGCTTATTCTTTGGTAATAGATGTAAATGCACAGGTTGTTCGGTCACCATTCCCCTTCGCTGTTTGTTTATACCGCACTTTTTTCTTCTTTCCTGTGCCACCGTGATGGCGTAATTTCCAAATTAACTTTTCGTGCTGGCGAGCTACTGTAGGATTTCTAGTGCTTGGACTGTCAATTTTTGGTTGAAAGTATCATCTTGATCTTCATACGTTGCTTTCATATTTATAAAAGTAGAATCCCCAAAGTCTTGAAACCCTATCAACAAAAGTCACATTTGCTCTACTTATAATCAAGAGTCGTATTACTATCCAAAAAAAAAAAAAATGCGGGTAGTCAAATAATTTCAGACTATTCACTATCTACGCCATGCCCATTTGAGTCATTATTAGCAAGACTTTGCAAATTTTGGGATAGAGTCGTCCACCATGGGACAGCTAATGAGCCAAATGCCATACATCGAAGAACCTGCCTTATGCCTCTAGTTACTTCACCAAAACAAATGCATACTTTATTTTCTACTAAACAAAGTTGATTGCGACCTTTGTTGTCACTTACATTTGCTCTAGACTAGTGTAGCCTCCATGGTAAAAGAATCTCGAAATGAGGGCAAATCTTTTTTACTAGTCAAGTTGATGTCGCGACTTCTCCGAAGCAGGTTAGACCACCTAAGGGTTCGGCTAATGGATTGCTAAGCCTAGACTTAGCTCAACCTCTCCCAAGCCCATACCAATTCACAACTTAGGGTTTAAGTTCTAAATATGCAAATGATTTTTATCATGGAGTCGCCATTAATCTATTTTTGGTAAGTCGATTAGAAACCCAAGTAAAGTAATTGGAGAATTACTTCACTCCTACTAACTAGAGATTAAATGAGTTCGGGGACTTGGTTACACTAGATTTCTCTAATGCCCTTTCGGTACTATTCTTTTATTTTCAAAAATGTTTTTGCAAGCAGTTTTGAATTGATTTTAAATCTATTTCCCTAACATGTGAGGTGATCATGCGGGTGCACAATCCATCAATTTAACACCCAAGGAAAGCAAATAAAAAAAAAATGCGGAGACTTACCTCGTAGCAACGAAAGCATTTGCATTGTTAGATCAGAATTCACATCAACATGCATAGATATGATTTCTAATTAACACGCAATTTCCCTTTTTTGGTTTTCACTTATTTAATGAGAATCATACTTTATGCAATGCATGCTACTAATTTAACATGATATGACATGGTAGTATATCCTAAACTATATGACATGAGCAAAATAATATTTTTTTTTATAGAAATGTAATAATGAAATGCGCAACCTAAATTAACCTAATGACTTAATTCTAATGACGAGCAATTTATAATTGAATGAACCTAACAACAATCACTAAATGATATGCATTTCATGAATCTAATTTTATATGACATGCACATGACATTTTTCCTTTTTTTTCCTTAAAAAATACAATTTATCCTAGAAAATAAAACTTATTTATTCTAAGACATTTTTTGTATTTTTTTATGAAATTCGAGATTAAAAAAGATGTGAAAATTATCTATCTAAATTAAAATATCATCTAATTTGTATTAGGAATGAGGTTAAGCCAAATCCTAATTTAAACTAGAATATTATCCTAACTTAGAAATTCCTAACTAAGATGCAATCCATCTAAAAAAATTATCTAAACTTATAATAAATTAAAAAACTATTATCTAGAATTAAACTATATGATATTTTACCCTAAAATGCAATGACATGCAAAGAATGCCATAATTCTAATTTCTTTTATGTTTTTGTATTAATTTCGAAATTAAAAATTGTCAAGTAATTAAACATGAAACCTAAGTTAAAAAACTAGCAACCTAAATTGATTGATTTGATTTTTTGATTTTTTTTAAATTCGAAATAGAATTCCTATTGTAAATATGCAAACCTTAAAACATGAAATAAACCTAATTCTAACCTATATTTTTTTGGATTTTTATTTTTATTTTATGAAAGCGAAATTCAACCAACACCACAGCAAATCAGACAGGATAGGATTGATATCTAAAAATTGACGAATTATATCTCGCGCATGAGATCGGGTTGGCCAATTTTAAATAAAATCGCGAATCGAATCCCTGGCATGAGATTGGATTTACGATTTTTCAAGTAATTGCGAGTCGGATTTCGAGCGCAAAAATCGGACTGTCAATCACAAATTTCACAAGCTATTTCATGTTGAACATTCTCAATCTTATATTAAGGAATAATTCTACTAAAAAAAACAAAACAAATGATAAATAAATAAAATAAAATGAACAAAAACATTACCTAATTCAATTTTCCTCCTTTTCCTTCCTCCCAACTAACGCTTGTGCTCGGGTGGTGTCTGGTCACCGTCGGAGTGGGGGATAGTCGTCGGAGCTCTGGCGAGGGACAGCAAGCTCGGAGCGGGCAGCGAGCTGCTATGGTGGCGTCACTCGGAAGGGGACGGCGGCTGGCGGAGCTAGGCGGGCTCGAGCGGATGCTGCAACGGCGTGCAGCGGAGTCGGGCAGAGGAAGGCGCGGCAGCAAGGGGTGGAACCTCGGCGGCTGACGGAACAGCAAGGGCAACGGCGACGAGCTTCGGACGGTCAGAGGTGCCGGGTCGTCGCGGCCACAGCAGGGGCGACGAGCGGCGGTGCGAGCTTGTGGGTGAGTCGGGTGCTAGTGGATGCTGGTTGCAGTGGACGGCGCGAGCTGGCGGCTGCTGGCGTCGGAGCTCAGGCGAGGGGACCGGCGGCGGGCAGAGGCAGCTGCAGCGACTGGTGCAGCGGCAGAGGGCGGAGCAGCTTGGGACGCCGGGGCGGAAGTGCAGGTGCGGGCAGAGACGATGGCTTCACGGGCTGCTGGTGTCGCGAGGGACTGAGCGGCGGTGGAGAGCAATGGCGTCGGGCAGCGGCGGCTTCACAGACGGACGGGATGAGGGACAGCAGGAGCGGCGTCGTCACTGGGTCGCGGGCGTGCAGAGGCGCGGTTGCGAGTGCAGGTGTTCGGGACGGTGTTGCTGGTGTTTGGGCGAAGAGCAGCGTAGGCGCGGGCTGCTGGGCGTCGGCTGGGTGCAGCACCAAGGATGGTGGCGCGCGAGGGCAGAGGCGCGGCGGCGGGCTCGGAGCTCGCCGGAAGAAGGAAGGCGGCGGGTGGGTGGCTGCAGCGCCGAGCGACCAGCAGCAGCGAGGAACTCCCGAAAAAGATGAACAGTAGGGATCTTTTCCTCTTTCTTTTTTTTTTCGTTTTTTTTTTTCTGCTGTTCGGTCACTTCTTTTCTCTGTCTCTCTCTGCAGTCTCTCTCTCTGCTTTTTCTCTTTTCTTAATCTCCTCCCCTGACTTCCTCTCTGACGAGAGTCTCTTTTTTTTTTTTTTAATTCCCTCCTTTCTCTCAACTCGTGTGACCGAAGGAGAAGAAATACCCCCCCCCTCCCTTTGCGTATTTATAGGGTTCTTGAAGTCCAACCGACTTTAGTGTGAATAGGAGCGGCCGTAATTTTCCTTGCTGTTCACGTCCGGTTCTTTTTCAAATAAGGAGGCTACCGCCTGACACTCATTAATTTAGCCACAACTGTTGACTTTTCTTTGCTTGTTACTTGCTTCTTTCTTGAACACACTTCTCCTTACTTCACCAAAATTCACGATTTCACACTTGAGAGAGTACATTATAATATATTATGGGCTTCCCTTTGCTTCTTCGAGGCTCTTCACGTCCGCCGAATTCTTGTGCGTGCATATGCATGCATTAACGAGGGAGAAACAATGGACGAGCATGAACTTCCTTCCCCTTTTTTTTTTGACTTTCGCTCTTTTGCGCATTCAGACAAGCGGAGAGAGACCATCCCTTCTGTGAACATTATCGACCACGAGCCACTACGTCTTGTTGCCTTTTGGTATCAATGTAAATGCGACTACATGAAATGTAATTTTACTATTTTTTTTCTTAGGGATTAAAAATTAATCCCTAAATTTTTATGCAATTAATTACTAAATAATTAGTCAAAATTTAGGTATCAACAGTTGATAAAGGGATTGATACTTGATGCGGGTGAATCTTCAAATTATAAACATGGTCATCAAATGAATTTCCTAAACTTGAATTAGATTACTTGTTTCAACGTAGATGTTAAAGCAGTCATGTCATATCTAATACTTTAAGGAAAAGAAAAAAGTGAGCATAGGAATGAGTCCTGGAAGTGGTAAGTGATAGAATGAGGTGTTGAAGTTAAATTGAGCCAAGGTAATATATACATACACGCATATATGGCATTTTTGGCTTTCCATTTGGAGTCCAATTCACGGTGTTTCGAAGTACTAAAATCACCGACCAAAAAATAAAGCACTAAAATCCACTGCTGATCCATCAGCGCCAATCAAGTTGATGGATCTCGACTTTTTTGACGTGATTGCCAAAAAGTTGTTACTGTCCCACCACTTTCACTTTCACCGTTAGCCCTCCTTTTGCCTCTCTTGCTTCCGGTAAATGTACCCATAGTGCTTTTTTTTTTAATTGTCTCTCCGGCCCGCTAGAAACGGCACAAACTTGTTGCTCGAACTTGTCCGATGAATCGCAGCCATTGATCCTATAATACTCATAAATTTGACTTACTTGCCCTCGATCCAAATTATAAGATCCAGTCAACATTTTCTTGGAAATAGTGCATATAAGAATATTTTTATGAGACTACCTGTGGTGGCTTTGCTAGTTAAGCTCCTGCCTTTAAAGAGAAAGGTTAGATGTTCGAAACCCCTACAACTTGCGCATTGCAGGGAGGCTGACAGATCATTAGGTGTATTACGCGTGTGCCCTGGTAGTGGTAGTGAGTCCTGGGCTAGCGTCACCTAGATTTACGTGGCAGCTGTCGGCCAAAGTAGTTCCTCCAGCACAAAGAAAACAAAAATTATGAGTAATCTATCTAGTAGCGGATATAAGACTTGAGCTGATCACTGCTCTTCTTGATAGTGTCCAAGCTTTCGAGAAAGACAGGAAGGTATTTGTCGCAGCTGGCTTAGAGGGCACGACGCCTAACAAGAACGGGATCAGAACAGAATGATTGGAGTAGAAGTTTAACTTGTACCTCGAGTCGAGTGTCACAAAAGAGTCCAAAGACGCCTTCTCCAAATATCTTCAGGAATGACTGGAGACATTCTTCTGGTGTGAGCTTGGCAAGTTCTTTTGGACTGAACTCGAAAGGGGTGATAAAAGGCATCCGAGTTATTTTGCGGAGAGTTTGCTTGACGTTCTTGACCGTGTCAAAAGCAAGAAGAGAGACTTTCCTGGGGTCAAGTTGGGTCGTTGACCTGATGATAGTAGGAACAAGTTCGCAACAACGAATCTAACAAGATAGAAGTTAGAAGCAATATAGTAAACAAAGCAAAGATGAAATGAGAGCTGAACTTACATCAATAGGGGCAGCACACTCTAACCCACCGGAGAGTTCCTGTACGGAATTCAAATTAAACAAGAAAACAAAACATTCAGGCGCAGAGTTAGCTTGTAAATTCAGATTCACCCCGAAAATCTCATGATGAGCTGTTTGAACTTCGGTCTCTCCCCAAACTCCGTGCTGTTGAATGTGCGTAAGAACTGCCATGAACTTAAGTTACCTGACTGAAGGGAGAAACGAAAGAGTGTTGAAATTTCTCGAGAAGGCCAAAGTGTAGAAATCAGTTCGCATGACTGGCTTCTACTTCTCTTTCTCGCCATGCTCCCGTTGCCACTTTTTGCAGGAGACTTACTATTATCTGACTACAGACTAGTTAACTAATAAATCTAAACTTTGGGAACTGGCAACCTCACAGGAAGTTGTTAGCCCAATTATCCATAAAAAAAGAGCAGTATCTTTAGGTCATTATCATTTGCCCAGAGGCCAACAACGCAAGTTGGGGGGAAAAAATAAAACAAGAAAGTCTTATCCTTCACCAAGTTGGCTAGAGCATCGGCACAGCTATTGGTCCCCTAAACACGTGCTCTATCTTCACCTGCCGGAACATTTTTACGCCTCCTATACCCGATTAAAAGAGGCTCAAGTAAGTGATTGTCATTGAAAGTTTATAAAATATATCAAGTATAACAACAGAGTGTGCGGTGCAATGACTAAATACAAATTGAGTCTCTTTTATACCAATGGGACTATGGAATAATTATGCAGGAATGTAATAGATAGGCCCAAACACACTCCGTTTTGTTAAAAATATCATATTTTATGATCCCAAAAAAATGAACAATCTTATAGCATAACTAGTGAAAAACAGGGTAATTGGAAAGATTCACCAGCTCAATCAAAATTTCCTTCATCTCAACCTTTGACTGTGCCTCATTAACTTCCAGGTCTCTGTACCATTTGCAGCACCTGCCCTTCCCTGTACTAGTGTCTAGACAAGTTAAAAAGATGAAAAATTTAGAATTTAGAGTGCTTATCGTGTTGGACAAGTGGAGAAGCAGAGACAAGCCCAAAAAAAAGGATGAAAATGACATTAATCGGATCTTACTAACTTTTACATACGCTTGCTTATGCCGAAAGCTTTTGTATGGCTGTATTAAGATCACCTTCCGAGTGCACTTCGTAGTTGTATCTGAACAGTGTCGCAAGAAGTTGTTTTGGTGTGCTTACAGGACCCTTAGAAAATATCTTCATTTTTGGGCAATCTTCCACTTCAAAATAATTCAAGGATGGAAACCTGAAGATGCAATTTGTGGAGGAGAAGCATACTAGGCTTGGCAGATGTTGAAGTCCTAATGTTTCTAGCTTCCTAAGAGAAATCACTTTTCCTTCTTCGTCTCCATCATTTGCCACAACTTCTTTCATTCTTTCACATCCTACTATAGACATGTAAGTGAGGTGCACCAAATTTGTGATTGCTGAAATTGTTACTAGATATACTAATCCAGAGGAATTTTTTACAACTAACTCCGTCAAATTTTTG
Source organism: Eucalyptus grandis x Eucalyptus urophylla (assembly GCA_028830015.1). NCBI lineage: Eukaryota > Viridiplantae > Streptophyta > Magnoliopsida > Myrtales > Myrtaceae > Eucalyptus > Eucalyptus grandis x Eucalyptus urophylla. The sequence continues at coordinate 25,016,683 of CM054198.1, read as the reverse complement.
AAGGATGTCATGGTTGGGAATAATGTTGTCAAATTGGGACAATCCCAAACCTTAAAAGCTTTGATACTCTGAAGAATTTTTGACACTAAATAGTTTTCTCTCCACACACGCTTTAGGTTGTGTAGGTGGCTTAACTTAAGTTTTCTTAAATTTTCAAGCACCAAAGGTTTTCCCCCATCAACAAGTCCTTCATCTAGGAAAATATCCTCAAAGGAACTACAGAAGACCTCAAGGTTTTGTAGATTCTGAAATCTCTCTAGGATGAATCTGGTAGGAAAGACAGCATTTTCATCATGAAAGCATCCCAATGTTAGTGCTTCTGCCTGGCCGAAGATGTTATGAGGAAATTTTCCATCTTCTATCATTTGAATATCTTTATCGACTAATAAAAGTCTCTCTGAGTTTGGAAACTCCTGTCAAATTGCCAATACAACAAAAGAATTAATCCAAAAAGTTTTATTTATAGATTATGTGCTGTAAAAGGTAAACTTAAGTCATATGATTGACATGGAAGGTGCATCCTCTTATAATTCATTAAATTTAAAGAGCCCTGCATACAAGTCTCAAGCTTTTGAAGTCATGATACAAAATACAACTATAATCAAATGCTCCACTATAATCATCCACATCGAAAACTTGAAGAGAAATTTTTAAGTAGACGGTGGTATGTCTAAGTTGGTAGAGTGAATCTAAATTCATGAACAACCCAACTCACCGAATTAATCTTTCATTAAAATTATCTCAATCTCAATAATAATATGTCATTGTTTGCAATATTACGAAACGGAATACACTCAATAGTGTTACTAAAACATATGGGGGTGAATTAAAGCATAAAGTAGAATATAGCGAATGATGATGATTCTAATTAATTAGTCTTACAAAGAACATTGTTTGAATTTATTTTATTTAGAGTTTGCAGAAAATGAAAAAGAGAGAAAAGTTAAATGATGAGACACAGTGTCGACAATCGACAGGACCACATATTAGATCCTCATTGACTTCTCCGACGAGCACCACAATACATAATATTTAACTAAATTAGACGGGGAATATCTTGTTTTGTCAACAACAATCTATAACTATTTTTGTAAATTTTGATAATGGAATATCTTATAAGTGTCCACAAATGAAAAGTATAATTATGATTTTAGGGACATCTTATGTTGTTGAAACATTAATAGGCAAGGGATATCATGCTTTCTACAATATCATAATATGACATGACTATGCAACGGACATGAGATCAGTGAGTGTGTTAAAGAACATAAGTAAAAATTGAGAAAGAGTAGTTGCAATTATACCCTCTCAAATGAAGAGTGTGCTTCTTGGTCTGAAAGGTTCTGTTGATCGTCCCTCTGAGTCCACTTGTTCAGTTTGTTACAGTGAGTCACTTGCATTTTCTTCAAGAATGGCCAATTCAAAGTATGAAAGTTGGGGCAGAAGCTCTTGAGTCGTGGCATATCATGTAATACTAGAGAGGTCAGTTTCGGGAAAAGAAATTGAGCAGTAGTGGAGAGTAGAGTGTCATCTCCACTCGCAACTATTTCCTCAATCACACAAAACTCCACTCGAAGTTTCTCAAGTTGGTTTAGACTACTAGCCACCCAGTGCGGAAATAGATTTTCAAGGCTCTTACAACTTTGAACCACCACTTTGCCTAAATGTTTGGAAGTGAGAGTTTCTCCAGGACCATCGGTCCATATTTTGGTTAAGTTTTCCATGTGGGAGAGAACCATGTAATTGAGCCAAGGAAATTGTACCTGTCATATTGAAAAGAAAATGGCACAACGAATGTGATTACATGGAGTTACCACCTTAAAAGAAGATTTTTTCCAAAATTTCACAGTTCTCGCAAGTATCGAACGATCCACCAAGATATTTGCCTCAATCAAATGATCCCTATGACCACATTATGCTTGTTTGGAGAAAATCAATCATGTTATGAGCTCTTACGACTTGTGCATTGAAAGCAAGTACTTTACCTTTTTTATTTGGCTACAATAAAATTATTGTAATTATGACTTGTCACAATCAAAAAATTGAATGACTATTTCCATAATTCCCTAAATCTATTAATATTCTAAATTAAGGATTATGATGAGTTTTTGAAATATTTTAATAATGTAGGGGATACCTATCATTAGTATTCTCCAACTTTCATGTTTGCCGAACACAAATAAGTGTGCCATTATCAAAGTTTAGATCAAGGCCCCGCTCTCTGATAGGTAAACAATTTGTGAATTGGGTTTACACTCACGAAGTCTTGGTTGGTGTTGACACCTTTTTTTCTTGTCTTTTTGGCCACAAGTTGGTCTTGACTACAATATCCTTTAGCCCGAAAAAATATATTTTGAAGTGCATTTTCAGGTTATAGTTAAAAACAAGAAGATTTATAATAAGACTAACCTGTGGAGTGAAAAGTGATTGAGTGCCTTGGTCAATCTCCATCGAAGATTGCAAAGTCAAACTTCTCATCTTGGGACAGTGGACAATACTCAGCTCATATAATCCTGGACAATCGAGCATATGATTCGTCCCCGAGAGGAAAGTAGTCAAATTGGGCAAGTACTCCAGCTTTATCGCCCAAAGAATCGAGAAAGTAATCTTGTCCACTCCACTTCCTTCCCCTACTCCCTCTGCGATCACTCCTTCCATTTGACCACACTCCTTTATTTCCATCAATGTAAGATTGGCAAGGCATTGAACCATCGATGGAGCAAAAGCATGTCTCAAGTTGCTACAATTATAAAGGGTCAAAGCACTTAGATAACCAAAGAGAAGCGTCCCTTGAAGATCTTTGTTCCATAGTCGCCTCAACTTTGGTAAATTGACCAAGTGCAGAAACTGTAATTGAGGCAACACCCAAGTGCTTTCCACCGCCTCCAATCCTTCGAGATCGAATACTACTTCTAGCAATTCGCAATCATGCACTTGCAATGATTTCATATTGTCTAAAAACAGCATTAATTTGGGAGAAATAGCATTAATAAACGATGAACATTTATCTACCACCAGTGATTCTAACTGCCAAGACGACTTTATGGGAATAAGTTCAGTGTGCCATTTTTCGATCAGCCCAGGGAACTCAGACAGCCGCATAAAGTTTACTTTAGCAACCATAGCCTGTTAGAAAATGCATCATTAAACATAAACTACTTGTTAGCAAAAAGCAATTACTTTATTGATGATCAAAACCATCCAATTGGATAGAATTTGGAAATGGATGCATACCATTTCTTCATATATATTTTGGACGGTGATGTTGAGGTTTCCCTTCCAAAACCACGTTTCTTCCGACACTTGTACTCTCTTCAACTTTGGCGCTTCTATTGGTCCCTCAGAGAAGAACTTCATGTTAAAACATCCAATCACAATGACATCTTCCAAGAGAGGGAACATCAAAGTGTATTTAGCTGAGCTAAAGCACCTCAACCCTATCAACCCATTAAGCTCCATATACTTTAATTGATTAAAAGCCACTACATGCCCCTCCTTACCTCCCTCATCACTAATGACTTCTGTCAACATTTTACAATTACTTATCCTCAATTTTGTGAGTTCCACCAAATTTTCAGCTATTATAGGAGGAAACATATTTGACAATCCATCACAATGCGACACATCTAGAGTTTTCAGATGTCCAAAATATTTTGAAATGGGTAATATTACTTTTAGGTTATGACTTGGGCCTTGTACAGCTTCCACATTGATGGTCAGCTCTTCTGATCCTTCCTTCTCGATGAGTTTCACAATGCCACTCTTATCAATCTTTAGCTCCTCAAGGTGGATTAGATCTTTGGCTACTGAGGCAGGAAATAGAGAGGTGAGACTCTCACATCTGGAAATGCTAACAGAACGTAGGCACTGAAATTTGTCTTGACAGTGGAGTTTCTTATCCCATACACACTTCAGCTTACTGCATTCATGCACAGAAAGCGATTCTAGATCGTGGAAAGAATCCTCAGTAACTTGATTGTCCCATATCATCTCAATGTTATCCATCCCACTGATATCTAAATTCTCCAAGCAAGGAAATGTAACCTGCAATATTCGCTCATAGAATTGGTGATTCCACAACTTTCCAATGTATATACAGAAGAGTGATGTGGGGGGGGGGGGGGGGGGAAGGATAGGGAATACGAGGAAAGCCTGTCGCTTACTCTAGTTGTGACGGTACACGTTTAAGCGAGGAAGCTAATGAAAAAACAAAGAAGATTGCGCCATAATAACTTCTGCGTCTTTAAGCAAATAAAAAGGGCATGTTGGGTTTGGCTGGTGTTCAAAAACTTATTAGATCATTTAATATTAAGATAGTTACTTGAACATTTCCGATGAGTTAAATGACCCTCCTATTCACTTGTCTAGTTTATCGAAGATTTGAGGCATTTACCATTAGACTCAATCATTCCTCAAAGCTTAAAAAAGAGTCCATCTTATACCCTAAACAATCACTAAGAACTAGAGATGATGATATTAGTTATAGCATGATTCCAGTCATTTTTCCATATGGTCGCTCAAGATAAATAGTTTGTAAAATCGTGGTGTAAGCGCAGCCCTCTCCAACGACGTATGAGTCGTGCAATCCTTTGCTATTGAAGAAAATATTAAGTAGCACAAAAGGAAAAACGGAATAAAATCAAAAGGACTTTAAAAAAGCTTCTAAAACTCACACACAAAAAAAGAAACAAAAAAGAAAAAAGAAAATGAGGAATCTTTCTCTAGTCTTCCCTTCAAATAATAACTTGCATTGCTGAGCTTAATTTGATTAGTGAGCCAGTTTTATTCCATCTGAAGAATTTTACATAATAAAAAAATCTAGTTAGTAGAAATACTGAGGTCAGGATTGGCTTAGCAAGTGGAGCATTATTATGTCTCAATACAATAAAGCAAACCCAACAATACTCTCAACCTCAAATTTTGACCCATAAAGCTAAAATAATATGCTTGGCCAATGTCTAAGGAAAACTAACCATATGTTTTTGAAAATGGGCAAAATGTTAATTTACAAATGCTCATACAGCAAACATATAGTCACTTTAGTCTCTCCTAGATTCTAAACTTAGTTCAAATCTTTCCCACTCTTCAATTTACTTCATTTCTTAAAACAATCAAATCACACTTTTTTTATTTTGCATTTATTTTCTTGGTATTTTTTTAACTTACATATACGTGTGCCATTTTTGCTAGTCCAAAATTAAACTAGCTAGTATAAGTAGTAATTTTTGAATCACTTCGAGACGGTTATTTAAGTTACAATATGGATAAAATTCTTCAAGGAAATTGCCATTTGTTTTCTGGGCACAATTTCAAAGAAACTAGAAGCACGTCAAGAAAGAGTTGAACAATGTAAATTGTTCCGCTTAGATTCGAAAGGGTAAACAAAATGCAGGTGAGGATTGGTTGGAGAAAGAGTATTAGCCATTTAGGAAGAAAATGATGGAGAGATTGAGATTAAACAGGCGACTAATCATCCGTCAAATTGTTATTTCCTAAATTGTTATTTACTAGGTACAAGGAAACACACGGAAAAGAACTGTGGCCCTATCTTGCTCTATCGATTGTGGTTGTCTTATACATGGGATCAAAGAGATTCCTCAAATCTCCATTTCTTTTTCAAGAATCGTTTGTGAACGCATCCTTATCTTGCAAAGGTCATACCAAAAGTGCAATAACAAATATTTGAAAACAAAAATGACGATATTCCTCTAATCAATTACGGTCGGTTGTGCAGTTTCTCTATGATTACTATGCTTTTTCAATCGAGTCGTCACGGTTGATTTGTCCAATACTGGCAATTTTCCATTTTCATTTTATTGAAAGTAGTTGGGTGGTGGGGATCACACATTTTATTATTAATTGACCAAAATAACCTTCTATGTTAGGCAACAAGATCAATCGCCCATTCACCTCCTATTTCTCCCATCTCTATTCTTCACCTTCTACTTTTATAGTTAACTGACTAAAATTTCCTTGTACATTGAAAACAAATCATCATTAATTAAGCATACGTTTTCTCTCTATCTTTGTTTCCTACTACCACCACTACTTGTCCCATCTTTTTAAATTATGATCCATTAATAATATATGTAAGTCGTAACTTTGGCCCATAAAAAAGAACTTTGCTTAGATTGTTAATTCTTTTATGCAACTTTTCTATTCATCTTAACGGCAATGGGACGATACGAGGCCCTACCTCGAATGAGGTAAATTTGGTCGTTGAAGAATGCTGCAGGGCATCTGTCAAGGCAACTAGTGGAGCAAGATGAGGCATGTAAAAGCATAGTAGGATTTTATGGACTAAAATTGCAAACTTAAATCTGTTAGAAAATTTAAGCGATCATAATTTTAAAAGGAGATGGGAGAGGCTGTGGCAATAGTGGGAAAGAAAATTTGAGAGAGAAAAAGCAAGCGTCATTAATGATTAATTGATTTTCAAACATAAAAGGAATTTTTAATTAGATAACAATAAACATAGAAGGTGAAGAAAAGAGATGGGAAAGAAAATTAAGGTGATTGATCTTGTTCCCTAACATATAAAGTTATTTCGGTCAATTGATAATAATAGGTGTACACCAAGCTAAAGAGAGGTGGAAATAGTCCCACCCAAAATAGTTTCATTTTTCATTTTAGACAAGTTTTAACTTCAAAATTAATGTGTAAAATCCAATATCATCCTTGTAAACCCATTAGATTTCTCTGATTTTAATAGCTTATTAGTGTGAGATTATGCAGGACCAATATCAACTGTTCTAAAAGTTTAAACTATTAAATGAATACGTTGTTTATTCTATCACTTCCTCACACTTAATTTGCTCTTCTCCTTCTTTTTTTTCCCTAGTACTAATTATGGAAATATTTGCTAGGCAGGCCGAGGGGCTCCTTATTAAAGATCAAAGTTAAAGGGAAATTACTCAAAAACCCCTTATGAACTTTGAGGGCAGACCTTTGCTCCTAAACATTAGCATTCCTTCAACATTGATTTTATTGCGGATGTCAACCCTTCGTCCAATTCACCATTTGATGTGCTTGACATGTGATTTTTTTTTTTAACGGTAAAGAAGCAATATTTCTGTATTTGGCCCCCGAATGCATTAAAATAACTTAAATTTTCCATATAAAAAATGAGGAAGAAAATGCAATGATAGTGAAGAATCATTGAGGACAAATAGTAATTGAATTAAAATAGAGTAGAATTACAATTTTACCCTTGAAAAATCACATGTTGGGAGATTGCAAATGGAAAAATGGACCAAGGGTTGATGGCTCAAGGGTTTTGTGTGAAGTTTGAAATTTTGAGAGTAAATATGAACCCCTCCAAAACTACATGGAGGATTTCGTTTAATGTTTACTCAAAGTCGCTCAATAATGCCTGCGACCCCGAAATATTAAATATAAGTTGCAAATTTATGTTTGTGATGCCAAAGATGTGTATTAACATATCCATCCATATTATACAATTTTGCATGCATGCATGAACATGCATAGAATTGTGTACTCTTATAAGTGCGGGCCTACGCAATGGCTTTTACCAGAATCAACTATATTATACATTTAAAGACAATAACAAAGTTCGAAAACTAAATTCAACGGAATCAATTTCACAAGATTATTAACTGCTTTTTTATGGAATTATTCTAATGTCAAAATTCCTTTCAATTTTGCTTTATGTTGCCATATCAACATAGATATACTTGCCGCATGTAAGTTGTAAATAATTCAGAAGATAGCAAACAAAATTTATATGGATTTCATACAATTAGCTGGATTTCTACACAATAAAGAGAAACGGAAGATTGCTTTATCTAATTACAAAGAATCATGAATCGATAAGGTAATTAGGAGGTAAATGAACTGAAAGTAACAGAATGAGTAAGCATTATAATCATGTTACGTCTAATTAGCAAAGGAAGGAAAAATTAATAAACACTATATTCTGTCGATATAAAATTACCTGTTGCCCATTGAAGAATGCAACTCGAGTGTCAACTTGGTCGTCTGATGTACTACTGGAAGGAGCTATCTTGGCAATGGAAAAGTTTTTTATGTTTGGCAAGTCACGCAATTTCAACTCATGCAAATTGCGCAACTCAATTTTGCCACACTTATCAGCTTCTACAATCTCCCGCATTAAGTAGCACTCGAAAACACTAATCTCTTCTAGCTGTGGAAGTTCGCTCATTGATGAAAGAGGAAACAAAACTTCCATCTTATCACAATTTATGACGCGTACTACTTTTAGTGTGCTGAAGGACTTCGAGGAGATATAGTTGTGGCATAGCTTCTCCAAGTTGATGAGATTTTGGAGATGTAATGACTCTAATGTCTTAAAAGTGGGAATGCAAGGCCATCCAAGGATGTAATGGACGGAGGAACTATTCTGGACGTGTAGATGCTTTAATTTTGGAAAACATTTTGGGGATAATCTGCAAATACTTTGCTCAATTCCATTCAACCCGTCCAAAAACAGATTATTGGTTTTGCCTAAGATAGATTGTATACATCCTTTTCGAAGAACTTCGCTTACTAGATTCAACTTGAGCTCCAATGTCCTCGATCCTTTATTCTCACTTGGCCAGCGCCATGCATTACCTATTTGGATTCGATACCTCGTTAATTTCTCGAGGTTTAAATCCTCTGGAAGCACACTCGGATCGGGAATGGATACATGCAAAGTGTAGAGATTCGTCATGTTATTCAACTCAATTAGACTGGCATTAGTTGGTGGAGTTTGCTCCATGGCATTCCATTGATGAAAGCTATTCTCCATATATAGCTCCTCCAATTTGATCAAGCTTCCAAGCACATCTGGTTCAATTATCTCAAGTAGGGAACAATTCAAGTCTAACAACCTCAGCTTTGCCAATTGCCCCATCTCTTTTGGCAATCGCTGAATTTTGGAGTTCACAAAGCTGAGAATTTCTAGTCCTTTTAGCTTGCCAAGAATGGCTACATCCTCTAACAAACAACCATCAAGACATAAAGTGTGTAAGTTCTCCAAGAACTGAAATAGTGAAGGTGAAAGAGTGAGATGTATCCCAGTAAGATTTAAGACCATGACTTTTCTCATAGAATCGAAATATGAATTTGGGACATTAAGAGATTTATTGTTTGTGAACAATAAAAAGATGTGCAGTTCAGGGCAATCTAATTCTTGAGGAAGCTCTTTCATGTCAACATAGGGAAAGCATATAGCCTTACAACTTTTGAGTGTGTCATTCGATAACTTAGTTACTGACTTATGTTTATCTTTCAACACAAGAAGAGGGTGATCCCTTGAAGCAACCGAGGAAACAAACTGACGAACCAAGTCATGTATCTTGAAACTATCGGCGTCTCCATTGTCCAACAAAAGAGAGGAAGCTTGAAGAGTACGAATTAGTGATCTCAACCTATTTCTAGCATCTTCCAAGCGATTATATTCTCCAAATAACCCCAAACCTACTGCGTACCTCACCAAGTTATTAAGAGAGGGCTTAGAGATGCCATAGACAACACAAAGTTGCAACAATGACTTCACCTCCTCGCCTTTCAAATGATCATAACTCAATTGCAACATCTTATTTATCACCTCACCAATTCCTTCATTCTTACACATCTCGATTTGCTTCAGAGTATCACTCCATTCAAATATATCAGCGTCTTTAAAACGTTTGGCCATTGCAAGAATTAAGAAAGGCAAACCTGCACATTTGTGGAGTGCTTCATCTACCAAGGGTTTGAACACATCATCATGTACTTTGTCTCCCACCATTCTCTCAAACAATCTTCTCGCTTCTTCCTCCTTCAGCCCACCAAGGAGGAAGTCCCTGTCACAGGCCATTTCCCTTCGCAAAACATCTCTATCTCTCGATGTCAACAGTAACTTGCATCCTAAAACTCTGTTGTCATGTCTGCAAGGAATGCCGACTGATTTCAAGTCGAGCCCCTCCCATAGGTTGTCCAGTATTATGAGGACCTTCTTTTTCTTCCTCTCCTCATCTTCCAACCTCCTGTGTAGAAGATTAGCTCGCAGGCTAACATACTCTTCGTTCTTCACGTCACTAAGGCCCAACGCGTGCGCAATCTCTTCTTGAATCCTTTTGATGTCCGGATTTTCCGACACATCAGCCTTAGCAACCAGATCAAATGACTTCTCTTCCCGTATGCACCTTTCGGCATCAACCAAAAGGGTGGACTTGCCGACCCCGCCCATCCCGTGAACCCCAACCACACTATAGCAGTTGTCGGCCAGAGCATCCATGATGTTCCGTATCATCGAAGCTCTGGATTCGAAGACGCCATCATCCTTTAGCTTAATTAACATCGAGGCAGAAGAAGTGGAGGCCATCGCGGTGGTCAACTGGACCACATCTTTGCCTGCTCCCCCAGCTAGAGTCGGAGCAACGACATTCCCTGGAGCAGGATCGCTGAAGGAGATGTCCTTGAATTCACTGCCTTCTCGAGCGAGTTGCCGAATCATCTCAATCTTTTCCTTGGCCTTCCTGCTAAACTGATAGCGACTACTAGGGTCAGGAATAGTCCCGTAGCAGCAAGTCTTGCTCGCATTTTCGATGACGCCCAACAGATCTTGCGCATCCTTCAAGGACTTCTCAGCACATGCCTGCCACTCCATGACCTGACTGTATACATTCCGAAGATTGCTTCTGGCCACTTCCACGGCATTGTGAAGCCTCTCAGCCTCATACGCCAGCTTCCCAACTTGCTTCTGAAGATCCCGGGCATAGCTCTTAGAGGACATGACGTATCCGAATTGACGCTTGATGGGAGCCACTACGCACTTCAAAACATCCCACGCAATAGTTATGGCAGGATCAATAGACATTTCTTTGATTCTTTTCCAAGAAAGAAATAGTGAGAAAACAGAGAGATAGAGAGTGTTGAAAGAGAGCTGCAATACCGAAGAAGAGGAAATATAGTTGGGCTGAGGAAAAGAAAGAGCGGAAATAAAGCAAGTATGATGCGAGACGAAGAAGGCAAAGAGACTTGAGTGCAAAGAATCAACAGCTGATAGTACCGTGCATCCAACGATGTTGTACAACCCTAAAAATGACCCGAGGAAGAAAGAGAAGATAGGTATAGATGGAGCTAGATAAAGTAGCCTCGGTTTTTTTTTTTTTTTATGACTAACAAAGTAGGCCTCAACTAAACGCTACTTATTTCCTTGGGAAGATAAAACACGGTAGCACACTGCTCCAAGTTGTCACTAGCCAAAATCAAGAATTAAAAAAAGAAAAAAAAAGTTCAATCGCCTCGATCGAAACACGGACTGTGGACTTATAAATAATGGAATTATAGAACCATCCACCTGGACGGCGTTGCTGGCTTTGGGCCCTCTCCCCCTTACGAAGAGAGAAGGGATTCGAATTCTCAGTATGTCGTAGGGTGACTTAACTGCTAACGTGAGTGTGGTGGTCAGTTTGCGTCAGCCTCAGGTTTTTCCCGCCGATTGTCGGCTTTTGAGGTTTCCTAGGTCACAAAAAAAAACAATAGAGTTATAGAAATAAATGATTTTCTACATTCTATCATTCATTTACTTAACCAGTCACCATCATCAATGTCTTAGTCTCCGCATGCTTTCTCCACCACTAATGGATGAACATTGGCAAGTGTTAGTCGTATACCGCTTGTTGTGTGGATCCTGAAACCATATTAAGAATAGAGAGGTGATGCGAGAAATTAAACCAATTTTTTTTTTTGGTTGTGGACAATTAAACCAATTGAACTAGAAAAAAAAAATGATGTTTTATATTCTATAATGGTATACTGATCGAAATAGCTTTAACACGTAAAATTGCCGTGTTATTGATTTATATAGAATACCAATTATTGATGATGTTCTACTTATTGACTTATTAGGCTTGGGCATCCATTTAATGTTTTTTTTTTTGGTAAAGATTATATCCATTTAATGTTGATCATTAGTAAAAGATAAGTTTTTTAACTCTTCAAGTTTTATCTCTCAAAATAATTACCTAAACAGAAGTGACACTTCTGATGAAGCAGGAAATCTTATTTCAGACGTTCTAATGGTCATAAGAACCAAAAAAGAAAAAGAGAGAGAAAAATTTATCCCTATTGATATAAGAACAGTGTAGTATCGAAATTGTAAGTTGCTGCCCCCTTACCATTTTGGCCTTCCATTTAGCATTTGTGCCACCAACGTTATTTCCAATTGCTTTCTTAGCTCTCTAGTTAGTCGTAGTCTTCATAGTTTCATTTACAGACAGTGTTAACTTAAAAAAGGAATTTATAAAATGCCTTCTTACATATATATTCTAAAAGTAAAATTTGGAACACTCCTTGTCATAGTTTTGAACTATGAAAACGCTTGGTGTTGTCAACATTGGTTACCCTTTCACACCATTTAACTTATAAAAAGCAGTGAAGTTTGGAACTAAAACCAAGTAATCATATTTCTAGAACCAGATATTAAAATTTCCTATTCTACCATATAAAAAGATTACAATAAATCATCATTGTCTTCATCCACTAACCTAGTCGTCGTCACCTCCCTTTCGAGAGCTGGCTCAGCTAAGTATTAGGCTTAGTACCCAAATCGTGACTTATGATTCGAGTTTTTTCTTTTTTTTACCTACAAATTAATTTCAAATGTGAATCGTCAATAATCAATTTAAGGTGGTGAGAGAGATATTTTACTCATGTGCAACTAAAGAAACTAAGATCGGAAACTTGATTATATTAGTTAATCAATTAATGCACTTCCAATATCTAATTTATTTATTTTTTGGGATCCAGTACCTAATTTTGTTTAAACTTCAAAGTTTGATTTTTTTTCAGATTTTCCATGCATTTAAAAATACTTCAAAAACCATTCTTAGGCCTTTCCTAATTTCAGAAATTTTTGAAGGATTTTTCATGAATAAAAAAAGACACTCCCAAAAACAATTTTAGGCCTTTCCCTAATTTCGGAAATTTTTTAAGGATTTTTCATGCATTTTAAAGAGAAAAAATGCTCAAAATAAATTTTAGACCTTTTCTTGAAAAATAATTTTTTTACATTTTTTAATTTTAAAAATAAATATAATAATATGATAAACTGACGTCGTTCAGTCCCGGCGCCGGCCCAATCCGGATCCGGCCCGGCCGACCCGGGTCGTGCACCGTCCCACTAAAAATTCCTCTCTTTTTTTCTCCCTCTCTGTCTTTTTCACATCTTGTCTGTTCTCCCCCTCTATACGTTGTCAGACTAGAGGAAGATAGACCCCAACTTTCGTACTCTCTTGACCAGAGAGATTTTTTTATAATATTATTTCCTCTCTCCCTTTTCTTTTTTTTTTTTTCATTTTTTACTTTCTTTTTTCTTTCTCTTTTTACTCTTCGCCTCTCTCTTCTTCACGTGATCTTCTTCTTGCAGACCCTATGCACATGTCATACTTAACAAAATAGGAGTACGGATTAGAATAGTCCGAGCTAAGTCGACCCAACCTTAACTCTAAGATCAATTAACATAATTTTGATCCTCAATTTTTGAAATTAAGGATCAATCCTATTGAGCATAAAATCAAAGATCAAATTTCAAATATATATGATACATACAGTTATGATTGATTTAGAATGAATCGATCTTAAACTTTTTAGATCGAGAATTAACTCACACAATACTAGAATCAATGATTGACCTAATATCCTTGAGAATCGAATCAAAACCAACATGATTGGATCCGTTCATGGTCAGTTTAGAATTGATCTTAGATCGATGCTCATCCTAAAGAGGGAGAGCCCCAATCTGTCTTCTATCAATTTGTCCTCCTCCCTTCTTTGACTTTACCTTTCCTCTCCTATTTTCTTTCTTTTTCTTGTATTCCCTCCTCTCTTTTCTTTTTTACTTTACGCCCTTCTTGTCTATTCTCCCCTTCTATACGTTCAGATTATAGGAGGCTAGACCCGAACTTTTATACTAGACCAGAGGAATTTTTTTTTATAATTTTATTTCCTCTCCCCTCTCCCCCCTTTCCTCTTTCTTTTCATTTTTTACTTTCTTTTTTCTTTCCCTTTGACTCTTCGCCTCTCTCTTCGTCTTCACGTGATCTTCTTGCAGACCCTATGCAAATGTCAGACTTAACAAAAGAGGGGTACGGATTAGCATGCTCCGAATTAGGCCGACCCATCCTTAACTCTAAGATCAATTCACATAATTTTGATCCTCAATTTTTTAGATCAAAGATCGATCCTATTGAGTCTAGAATTGAAGACCGAATTGACTTACTAGATTCGATCCAATTCTAAAGTCAATTTGAGACCAACTAATAATTAATTTATTTTATTTTTTATACTCCTTGAAAAAGAAAATCTACAATTTCTAATTATATATCCATTGATAATAATATGACGTTATGCAACCAAATTATAAATACAAATATATTTTCAACAAATTTAAGATGATGTAATAATAGAATTTTTTTTTTGGTAAAGATGTAATAATAGAAATTTCATACCTGCTAAAAGCAAGAAACCATAAAAATGATTAAAACCACTCATAAGAATATGGAACAAGATGAAAAGTTCATATAATCATCTATTAATAATACTCATAACACCATATGCAAAGATATTATAAATAATATATTAATTATATAATATATAATTATATATTTTGGATATAATATATATGGTTATGGTTGATTTAGGTTAAATTGACCTTAAACTCTCTTAGATCAATATTAAATTCTTAAGATTGAGAACTAACCCATACAATACTGATTTAGGAATCTTAGAAGCAAGAACTGACTCAATATCCTTGAAAATTGAATAAAAACCAACATGATTGGATCGGTTCACACGGTCAGTTTAGAATTGATCATAGGTCTATGCTCATCCTAAAGAGGGAGGGCCCCAATCTGTCTTCCATCAATTTGTCCTCCTCCCTTTTTTGACTTTCCCTTTCCTCTCCTATTTTCTTTCCTTTTCTTTTATTCCCTCCACTCTCTTCTATCAATTTGTCCTCCTCCCTTTTTTACTTTACGCCCTTCTTGTCTATTCTCCCATTCTATACGTTCAGACTATAGGAGGCTAGACCCCAACTTTTGTACTATACCAGAGGAATTTTTTTTTTAATTTTATTTCCTCTCCCCTCTCCCCTCTTTCCTATTTCTTTTCATTTTTTACTCTCACTAGCCTAGACCCCAACTTTTGTACTTGACCAGAGGATTTTTTTTTATAATATTATTTCCCCTACTCTCTTTTGTCTTTCTTTTCATTTTTTACTCTCACTCGCGCATCTCCAACCCACGGCAACCCCTATATTATTAGAAATTAAATCAAATTTATTAAAATATATAGATTATCAAGTTATCGATGACAATGGAGGAGTTGCCAATGTCAATCAATTATCGCATTGTGGATATTTCAGAGTTGATACCAAAGATTGCCCGGTATACACATTAAACAAAAGTTCTTTTTGAAAAGTCTATTTATATTTTTATATCGTTATTTTTGGTGTTTTAAGGTGCAATTAATGTTTTGTAAATTCCTAACATTTATCTCCTCAGAACGTTGGCTATATTTATGAAGAAAAGTAAAAGTTATGTAACAAGTTTATAAATGTGGAAGTCTTGTAATCGTTCTTGATAAGGTGAAATAAGGTTAATTTAAATAAAAAGCTTATCTATCGCATTCTCTTCTTTGTGTAAGTTGTGAGTATTTCGCATTCATTTCTCCCAACAAATTGGTATTAGAGCTCACGATTTATGATCATGGCCTCAACAAATACTTAACTTCCTCTTCAGTACCCTCATCTTATTAAAGAAAATTATGATAACCGGGCCATTAAAAATGAAAGCTCTACTTAGCGTCTATGGTGTATTGGAACTTGTTAATACTAGCTATGATGAGCAGAGGACGAAGTCACCTTGAGCCAGAACTAGAGGAATGCCTTAGAGAAAGTTCAAATAATAGATCAATATGCCTTGTCAATTATCTATGAAGCTTTAGATGATTCCATGTTCAAAGGGTTTTGGATGCCACTACTACTAAGGAGCATGGGAGATTCTTCACAACACACACTAAGGAATTCAGAAAGTTCAAAAGATTCACCTTCAAACCTTGAGAGACGAATTCAAGGTAATTCATATGAAATAATCCGAATTGATTACTGATTATTTCACAAGAGTTTTGGCAATTGTGAACCAAATGAAAAGAAATGAAGAAGACATTTCAAATGTTCATATTGTCAAGAAAATATTTCGGTTCTTAGATAAGAAGTACGACCACATTGGTGTTGCAACCAAAGAATCCAAAGACCTAGATGTCGTGACGATAGATGAGCTTCTGGGTTCTTTACAAGCCCACAAAGAAAGGTTTAGAAGAAAAAATATTGACTGGTGGATGAAGTTCTTCAAATGCGGCTAACCATCCAAGATGAGAAGGAGCGAAGAAGGGAGCTTGTGCAAATTCGAGCGACAAATCAAGATCGTGATCGAGGTTGAGACCAAGGTCACTTTCAAGCAAGAGGTCATGGACAAAGTAAAGGAGATACTGCTTGAAATAACGGTAGATACCTTAATCAAAGAGGTGTTTGTGGAAGAGGAAATAACTCGACAGGCCAATGGTATGATAATTTTAAAATTCAATGTTATCATTATAATAAACTTGCCCATTATGCTTCCGACTACTGGAACAAAGAGAGTAACAAAGTAGATGAAAAATGTAAACTCAGTGAATGATTCCAATCAATTTCTCTTATTGGCATTCAAAAAAGATGAATAAGGTCAAAATGATATGTGGCACTTGAATATCAGTGCAAATAATCACATGTGTGGGCGAAAGGAAATGTTTGTCGAGTTAGATGAGACAATTAAAGGGAAAGTCTCGTTTGGTGATAACTCCAAAATTCTTGTTGAAGGCAAAGATACAATTCTAAATTGTTTGAAGAATGGTGCATGTTAGTTTATTACTAATGTTTATTATGTTCCAAAAATGTCAAGCAATATCTTGAGTTTGGGACAACTTATGGAGAAAGGTTATACTGTTCATATGAAAGATCTTAACCTTGTGCTAAGAGACCGGAATAATAAACTGATTGCAAATGTGAAGATGTCAAAGAATAGGATGTTTACTCTTAATATAAAGTGTGATATCCTAAAATTCAACCATTCTCGAGATATATGAAATGGTTATTTTATCAATGCACTATTAGTTGAATTTACTCTAAATCGATCACTCATGAGTTAACTAATTTATTGGGAGATGCCATAAAAAATTAAAATGTGCACAACTAGAGAATTCAATTAGGGATAGATCGCTCAACCATAAAAATCGACAAGGGATAATATTATGCTATTACAAGTCAATAAGCGAATGGATATAAATTAATTTGATAGAAGTACGTAGTTATTTTACGAGTAATTCCATACGATTACGATACTCACTACGACTGATAGTGAACCAATTTCCTATTGATCTTATACTTAGGGTAATTAATTGATTTCTCGTGATTACATGACAACCAAAGGTTATCCATGATTCGAAGAAGTACAAACTTGGGTTGAAAATTTATCAACCATGGGTCAAATGCATAGGAGACATCCGATAGTTTAAGTTGTACTAAAGTTGTATTCAATCGATTTTTAATCATGGATTTTAATCCAATTTTAGGTATCAAACTTTTAAGGATTTCAAGACGAACCTATTAGATGTTGCCTCATTTATTTGCCAATTTACCGATAAGCTTTAAATTCTAGATAAGGATTAGTAGGTCAAGAATTGGAAGTTGAAAAAAGAAGCCAGGTTAAGAGATAGGAGGTTTGGCCAAGTTAACCCAATGAAGCCCATCCATGCCCATTTCAAGCAATTGGGCTCAAGAGCAAAATTGAAATTTTATATAAGGATTGGTGAAATGACTAAATTGCCCTTTCTAAAAGACTTGGGCATTGATGAAGACAAAGGGGCAAGATGCATGGATAGGAGAGTTTTAGGGAGAGTTAGTGAGATATTTGGATCTCTCTCTCTCTCTCTCTCTCTCTCTCTCTGGTTCAGTTGACCCTCCCTTCCCCTTCCATCTCTCTTAGTTTTCTCTTCTACTTCTCCTTCTCTTCACCACCACTATCACCACCATTCACCACCACCATCGTTGTCCCTTATGTCACCTGTCGCCATGCTTCATCGTCCCTCACACCACTGTCATCCGTGTTGTCCACCGTCCTCACCGCCAAGCATGCCAAGCTCCTTGGCTGTGAGGCTTACGCCACTCGTTGTCGTCCATTCATGCATTGTCCGCAAGCTGTCACCATCGTTGGTGCCGTCGTTCGAACCATGACCACATTGTCGTTGCCGTCGCGCCACCGTCACTATTAGCTCGCTATTGCCATTAAACAATGAGTTAACTTCCAAATCTTTAATTATGGTGTTAACTGCGTTTAGGGATAGTTTTATATTAAGGTTAATTGTAGTTACTTTTAACTAATGATGGCCTAGTGGATAAGTTATCACGAAAAGTGATAAGTCACATTGATAGGTTATCATAATAGGTGATAAGTAGTGGTGATAGATTATCAAGGAAAGTGATACGATGGAAGTGATAACCTATCATGAAAAAAAATGATAAGCTATCACTAAAGGAGTGATAAGCTATCATCAATTAGGTGATAAGCTATCAATAAAATGGTGGTAAACTATCAAAACATATGTGATAAGTTATTGCTAAATAGACGATAAGCTATCATTGATAGAGCAATAAGTTATCGGATTAATATTGATAAGTTATCGCTATAGGGCGATAAGTAGTGATTATATGTATTTTATGCTTGAGTTATGAGATGAATTTATACATGTTTTATGGTGCTTGAAGCTTGTGATGCCATGAAAATTGATTGCCTATTTAGAAACCTTGGTCGCTATATTTTAAGAAAGGTTTTATGGATATATAAATGGTAATTCATGAGAAGTCGTGTTTGGGTGCCATATTTTATATGTCAAATGGGGCAATGATGTTTTAAAATGAAAGTATACAAAGTTTGATGGGTTAATTATATGTATGTCATCATGTGTGATTATTTTACCGCAATTTTATGTGTGAAAGTTGCAATAGTTGGTTGTATGAGCATGAACCGAATATGTACCGGCTAATTGATGAGAAATGAAATTGGCATAAGTGGGTGGTGTGCTTGTGTGGTCACTTAAAGGAACCCGTCACCTAACGAGAGTTTAGGGATGATGTCCAATTTTATTGTATACCTAGTGGGGGTCCAGATGTCAAATTGCGATCAAAGCCGAATCGATGCTCCTTATGGAATGCTGTCTATGGCGGGGGACAAAGACAATGCCATGTCTGATGGGGTGGGACAATACCCAATCATGTCAAAAAGCCGCCAACTCTTGTGTTGGCCATGACCTAAGTGGTTGTAATAATTGGAATACACATGAATGCATTGTGCATGGAAAAATATAAGGAGTGTTATGATTATATGTTATACTTGATGCAATGCTATTGGCATGTGGTAGTTGTTATTATGTAGGGGCATGGCAAGGTGAGATAAAAATACATGTGGGTTTGGTTGACAGTTTGATGTTTGTTTTTAGGTCAAATTGCCTGATCATGATTATAGTTAAGGCAAAGCGGGGATCGCTTTGCTATTGATCCGCCGTCGATATAATGTTGCATTTGTAGGTTGCACCCGAGACAAGTTAGCATCCTAAACGAGGTTTAAGTTATTAACTTACTGAGATTTTATCTCATTTGTTGTCGTTTATTTTTTTTAGGCCCGTAGTCAAGGGAACCGTCATGTTCGGTTCGGAGTTTTTAAGGACCAAGACACTGTTGTAACCTTGTTCCCCATCCCGGGGACTGACCATGTTTATGAGTTTTTTGTTACTACGATTTGGGTAGACAATGGATTGGCCAACTGGGTGGCTCATAGGTTTAAAGCATGGTTCATTTAGGTTGCGAAGGAACATTTTGGCCTGATGCATGCTTTTGATGGATCACTTGACGGGGGTCCTAGAAAGCAAATTTGGGATGCAATGGATATCGACACCTCAGATGGTGCCGTAGAGGATCCAGAGACTAACTCGGACGAGAAATACCCCTCCAATTATGACCTTGAGACTCCACCCGGATACCACGGCTTGTTATGGACATGAGACGCATCACTTTTTGGCTGGCCCTTGCGTTAGAGAAGTTTAACTTAACCCTGACCTCTTGCTGGTTTTTGTGTTGATTGATGGAAATTGCTGTTGTAAAGGCTTGTAAGTATTAAACTTCCTGGGGTTAACAAGTATATAAATAAAAGTAGTGCTTTTGGAAATGTTTGTTGTTATTTTACACTATCCTTACTATTATGATTGACTAGGTGATTATTATATGTTTCCGCTTGCGTTTAATCGAAAGATAAAATAAATGGGCCAACAACATCTAAATGACCAAAGAGAAATAGGGGTTATTGCGTGCTTGAGGGTCAGTGTGTGACATAAAGAATAAAATATCTCGATGTCTAAAGACGTGTGTGGATGATCCTTCATGGTTATGGCATTTGAGGTTTGACCATCTCAATTTTGGTGGACTCAACTACTTTTCTACAAGAAGATGGTTTATGGCTTACCACATATTGATCACCTTAATTAATTATGTGGAGTGCGTTATCAATAAGCATTCTAGAAATAATTTTCCCAAGGAAACAACTTATCGAGTGAAGAAGCCACTTGAATTGATTTATTCTTATGTGTGTGGCCCAATCACTCCTCACTCATATAGTAATCATCGATATTTCATTACATTTATTGATAATTTTACTCGAAAAAGTTGGGTGTATCTTTTGAAAAAAAGAAGAAGACAAAAGTGTTTGATATCAAGAACTTGGCTGAAAATGAGAGTGACTATTTTATCAAAGCTATGATCGTGGCAGAGAATTCACTTCAGCCATATTCAACAAATTCTATAAGGATCATGGTATTCGGCTTTTCTTGACTGCTTCGTATTCTCCTCAACAAGACGTAGCTAAACAAAAAAATAGAACCATTTTTAACATCGTTCGAAACATGTTGAAGAGTAAAAATTTGCCCAAGAAGTTCTAGGCTAAAGCTATTTCGTGTGCAATCTATCTTCAAAATAGATGTTTCACTAGCAGTGTAAGTGGTTCGATTCATTTCCATTTTTTTGGAAAACCGAACTAATAAGGAAATTCACCAAACCGAACCAAAATCCGATTAGATTTGAACCGCAAATCCTAGTTCGATTTGGTTTGGCTCGGCTTGTTTTGGTTTTTCGGTTTCTACTTTCGTTTTTTTTTTTTTTTTTTTTTTTTTTTTTTTTTTTGCTGTTATATATTATAAGATTAATTTTCCAATCAAGTTGTCTTTTGCCCAGCAAGATAAAAACTTCATTAGTTTTCATAAGAATTCAATTTTTTAACTAGGTGAGAAAATAAATTCAATATACCACTATTACTTTTCCAAATGAAACCAATTTTGCGAATGCTACCATGTAGAGATAAATAAAATACAATATCAACAATTAAAAAGCATTTAAATTTACTCGTTGTATTTACACTAAATTAAATTGAACGCGTCCAAGAATTTAGTGCTTCATTTGCTTATGAATAGCATTGTTTCATTTGGTAATTTTCTTTCCTTTTTACTTTTCAAGTTGTGCACTTTGTTATGTAATTGACTAATTGGTGCCTTCATGCATCCACATGATCTTGTAGTTCTCATATGCGACCCGAGCGGGAAGTGAGAACAGATCTCCAAATGCAATAAACCAAAGATTGAGCGGATCAAGATAACATAGATAATGTGATCGAAACACCAGGGTTGTGAAACTATTCCACTTTCAAGTGCGAGTTTTTCAAGGGCTGATGGCCTGTGCAAGTTTTTCAAGGGCTGATGGCCTGGGCAATTATTCAATTCATGGGCCAGCTTGAAGCTATTTCACTTTCACATGCATCATTCATTCATAGCCCCCTTTTTCAAATCTTTCATCAAGAAATTACTCACACAGATGAGTCACCGCCGGGTGTGTCATACAACTTCTGTGGAAAGAAAATTTTCAGCAGGGTCTTAGACATAGCCATACATGCATCCATGCATAGAGAGAGAGAGAGAGAGAGAGAGAGAGAGAGAGATACACTTCCTCCTGGGAAAGCCTCAATTTGAGTTGGCCCTAACGTTGTTCCAGGGACAGCAGATTCGTCAGGTTTATATCACGGAGCTGCTGCTCTGCCATCAGCCCTGAAGTAAACATGAATAAACGGTTGGCATTAAGAAAAGAACTAAGCAAAAAATGAAAGAAAAAAGAACAAACATAAATATCACGAACAATGACTGAATTATAATTCCATGCACAAATTATGATGTGCGAAAGGGTATCATAACATTGACAGACCTATTAGGGTACTTGCCGGTAGCAGAAAAGGACAACCATCTAGTAGTACAATCCTTCTAAATAAGTACCTCAAAAGACTAGATATCCTGTTAAAGAAAATTAAAGCCCTATGGGCTAAATACATTTATGACTCGTCCATTTAGATGGATTTACTGATTTCATGCTCAAGTTTTCTTATTGAACATGATAGTTGGGTAGGACATCAAAAAATCAAGCAGCAACATAAACCAAATTACCAAAATAAGGGAAAAGGAAAAGCATCGTAAAGTTGCATGTAAACGTCGAAGTTTCCCGTTAAGTTCATCTTAGCAACACTAAAGCCAGGTATGACAATTTTTGCGTCTCAAGATTTGATATCTTTGCACTTGCTGACATCGTTTCGCTTTCTTCCTCAAGCTGCACATGACATAACATTAACATTTTATAAGGACTCTTTTCCTTTTAACTCCTTTTTTCATAGAAGCATATAATACTTCCTTAAGTTCTATGGTACCGCGATAAAAGCCCGCATGAACGGATACAAAAAGCTTATCCTTGTTGTACCCATGATGTTGCATTTAATGTTTAAACTTCAAGCGCTAGTTCTTTCATCATATTACCACTTGAAGTGGAAACCAGTAAAACTCATCCATTACAAATGGCGCCTTACCTTTCTTAACGTTCATTATTACACTCCTTTGTAATGTTCTCAACAGCTATATAGTGAGAAATGAAGTTACATTGGAAGTCCAAACTATGAGTTTTAATAAAAGGCAT
This sequence comes from Eucalyptus grandis x Eucalyptus urophylla, assembly GCA_028830015.1. Lineage (NCBI taxonomy): Eukaryota > Viridiplantae > Streptophyta > Magnoliopsida > Myrtales > Myrtaceae > Eucalyptus > Eucalyptus grandis x Eucalyptus urophylla. The sequence goes on along the minus strand of CM054198.1, from coordinate 24,993,588 downwards.
TACTAGGGAATTGCCGCTGTCACTAGAGAAAATGTTGTTGACACACGTACTGTACCTTTTAATAGTAAAAACATGGTTATCCAGATCAATGGTTTCATCATTATGAACTTTGAATTCAGATAATAGAGCATAACTAAGTTAAACTCTCCTGGAGGAATTGGGGAAATACCAACATAAGGCCAAATCTCAAGTTTAGTAAAAAATGCTTTATGATTTATTAATACTTATGTCAATTGGACTTGTGATGCTTTTTTAATCAAAATTTAGGTTTTTTATGTTGATGTTGGAATACGCACGATACTGGCACGGCATGTGCACGATGCTAGCACGACACGTGCATAACACACTTAGGGCACATAATTTTTATAAAGTAGTAATGTGATAATATCGTGATTGCCATTTCCTTTTGTCTCCTAGTGTCTCAAAAAACTCGAGCTACAACTATTTTTCTTTTTCTTTTTCTTTTCTGTTAACCCCTTTTCACGATTTGTCTTTCCTTCTCTTTGTGACACAAAAATGAAGCACTCTTTCTTTTCTTGGTTTGGCATTCTTGTATCATCAAATTTGGTTTTCCTCCAACTCAAGCCCTAACCCTAGCCCTAAATGAAGTGGGAGTAAAATATTTAAGAAAAAGTGAGCTCTTTGAGAAGAAATAAGATGAGGAAATGATTTTTACTTATTTTGATAATTCTCGTCTAGAAGGGGTTTCTTAGCAAAATCCTTCAAAAAAACATTCCTCGTTATGAAAGCCATTGTCCTTGAAAAACTCTCGTATGATGCTGTCACATGCATTCTTACGAAGGATTGGTGGAATGATTATATCGTTGGCCTCCCTTGGTACGTGCCTCACCGTCATTGACCAGAGCCAGGGCGATGTCAAGTGGGCACCGACCATCTGCTTCCTCTTGTTGGTGTTCTACATGGCCTCCTTCTCTATTGGGATGGGGCCAATTGCATCAATATATAGCTCAGAGGTGTTCCCTCTAAGGTTGTGTGTACGAGGGTGTGCAATAGGTGTCGCTATGAGCCAGCTAGCAAGATGTTTAATATCCTTCGAATTCATGTTTTACTTCCAACATAAGGCCGAACCTCAATTTAGTCAAAAATACTTTATGACTTATTAGTACTTATGTCAATTGAATCTGTTATCCTTTTTTAATCCAAATTTATATTGTTTATGTTGATATTGGAATATGTACATAATACGAACGATGCCGGCACGGCACGTGCACAATGCTGCAAGGGCACGTGCACAATGCTGGCACGGCACGTGCACGATGCTAGCACGACATGTATATAACACACTTATGGCACATAATTTTTATAAAGTAGCAATGTGATAAAATTAGGATAATAACTAAGATTGTTTTCTGCCCAGCGGCTCAGGCTCAAATTATAGAAAGGATTATTTTTCATGCCTTTTGTCTTTTGGATATGTAATATCAAAAGATAATATATAATAGAAAAATAATAAAAATTTGAAAATTCCGAAAATTAATGAAAATCAGAAATATTTAGGAAAAAAATTATTATTTTTTTCATTTTTTATGTTTTCAATTTCTTATACATAATTATGATTTTGCTTGAGAACATTAGGATAATAACTAATATTTTCATTTTGAAATTTTGGCAGATATAGGATTGATGAGTAAGGGGATAGTATACATAAAGCCCGACCAACAAACGAATAATGAGTTCGAGGATCATCTGATGGGGGTTTCAAAGTTATCCTTCCCTATTGGGTTGATACTCGCTTGGTGGATCCCCAACAAGATTGGTTACCATTGCAAAATAGGGTTGGTAGCAAGTATCGTCTTCGTCGGAGCCCTCATTGTGACCATTAAGGATGACTACTTCATCCTTGTGGTTGGCCGCTTCATAATTAATATTGTTGCAACCTATACCCTCATCATCATTTCCATTTATATTGCTGAAATCACTCCAGTCTCTTATCGGGGCTTGCTCACCTCTTTCCTAAGGTACTCCTTTCATTTCTTTTTTTTTTTCCCCAAAATTTGTAACATAGTTTTGTTTTTTAATTTACCATCAATGATTGTCGGGGGAAGAATTAAGGTTAGATATTTAAAGTTAAAGGAAGGTGATTGCTTTCTTATACGTGTTTTGGTGGTTCAGGTATTCATCGACATGGGCACCCTCCTTAGTGACATCTCCCACTTTTTCTTATTTAGGATTCACTCTAACCTCGGCTGGCGTCTCTTACTCAGCATAGGAGGAATCCCCTTCTTGCTCATTTTTTTGGGTCTTCGCAATGCCAGAATCCTCTCGATGGCTTATCACGCAAGGCCGTCAGCGCGATGCGAAGCGTATCCTTGCCCAGATCTCCAACTTTGGGGAGGAGGCTACAGTCCAGCTTGCCAAGATTAAGGAGGCTGTTGCCATCCATGAAGAGAACAACGACGACATCATCGATGTCACCAGCCAGGGAGCTTGGGGGGACATGTGGCGGGATCTCCACTGGACCTTGCCTGCCTTACACATGCTTGCCTACACTACTGAAATCTACTTCATCCAACAAGCTTTTAGGAGTGACACCATCATCCCTTACAGCCCTTCCATTTTTTATAGGGCTAGCATTATCTCCAACACCACAAAGCTCCTCTTGGCCATAGCACTCGATGTTGTGAAGATTATTTGCACCCTCTTAGCCGCTTTCCTTCTTGATCGGATCGGGCGACGACCGTTGTTGTTGACTAGCATTGGTGGAATGATTATATCGCTGGCCTCGCTTGGTACATGCCTCACCGTCATTTACCAGAGCCAGGGGGTGGTCAAGTGGGCACCGACCATCTGCTTCCTCTTGTTGGTGTGCTACGTGGCCTCCTTCTCCATTGGGATGGGGCCAATTGCATCAATATATAGCTCAGAGGTGTTCCCTCTAAGGTTGCGTGCACGAGGGTGTGCAATAGGTGTCGCTATGAGCCAACTAGCAAGATGTTTAATATCCTTCGGATTCGTGTTTTACTTCCAACATAAGGCCGAACCTCAATTTAGTCAAAAATACTTTATGACTTATTAGTACTTATGTCAATTGAATTTGTTATCCTTTTTTAATCCAAATTTATATTGTTTATGTTGATGTTGGAATATGTATATAATACGCACGATGCCGGCACGTCACGTGCACGATGCCGGCACGGCACGTGCACGATACTAGCACGACACATATATAACACACTTAGGGCACATAGTTTTTATAGAGTAGCAATGTAATAACATTAGGATAATAACTAAGATTGTTCTCTGCCCAGCGGCTCAGGCTCAAATTATGGGAAGGATTATTTTTCATGCCTTTTGTCTTTTGGATAGGTAATATCAAAAGATAATACATAATATAAAAATAAAAATAAAAAATTGAAAATTCCGAAAATTAATAAAAATCAGAAACATTTAGAAAAAAAAACTTATATATATATATATATATATATATATATTTTTTCATTTTTTATGTTTTCAATATCTTATACATAATTATGATTTACTTGAGAACATTAGGATAATAACTAATATTTTCATTTTGAAATTTTGGCAGACATAGGATTGATGAGCAAGGGGATAGTATACATAAAGCCCGACCAACAAACGAATGATGAGTTCGAGGATCATCTGATGGGGGTTTCATAGTTATCCTCCCTTATTGGGTTGATACTGGCTTGGTGGATCCCCGACAATATTGGTTACCATTGCAAAATAGGGTTGGTAGCAAGCATCTTCTTCGTCGGAGCCCTCATTGTGACCATTAAGGATGACTACTTCATCATTGTGGTTGGCCGCTTCATAATTAATATTGTTGCAACCTATACCTCATTATCATTCCCATTTATATTGCTGAAATCACTCCAGTCTCTTATCGGGGCTTGCTCACCTCTTTCCTAAGGTACTCCTTTCATTTCTTTTTTTTTTTTTTGCCACAAAATTTTAACATATATATATATATTTTTAATTTATCATCAATGATTGTCGGGGGAAGAATTAAGGTTAGATATTTAAAGTTAAAGGAAGGTGATTGCTTTCTTATACGTGTTTTGGTGGTTCAGGTATTCATCGACATGGGCACCCTCCTCAGTGACATCTCCCACTTTTTCTTATTTAGGATTCACTCTAACCTCGACTGGCGTCTCTTACTCAGCATAGGAGGAATCCCCTTCTTGCTCATTTTTTGGGTCTTCGCCATGCCAGAATCCCCTCGATGGCTTATCACGTAGGGCTGTCAGCGCGATGCGAAGCGTATCCTTGCCCAGATCTCCAACTCTAAGGAGGAGGCTACAGTCCAGCTTGCCAAGATTAAGGAGGCTTTTGGCATCCATGAAGAGAACAACGACGACATCATCGATGTCACCAGCCAGGGAGCTTGGGGGGACATGTGGCGAGATCTCCACTAGACCTCGCATGCCTTACACATGCTTGCCTACACTACTGAAATCTACTTCATCCAACAAGCTTTTAGGAGTGACACCATCATCCTTTACAGCCATTCCATTTTTTATAGGGCTAGCATTATCTCCAACACCACAAAGCTCCTCTTGGCCATAGCACTCGATGTTGTGAAGATTATTTGCACCCTCTTAGCCACTTTCCTTCTTGATCGGATCGGGCGACGACCGTTGTTGCTGACTAGTATTGGTGGAATGATTATATCGTTGGCCTCGCTTGGTACATGCCTCATCGTCATTTACCAGAGCCAGGGGGTGGTCAAATGGGCACCGACCATCTGCTTCCTCTTGTTGGTGTGCTACGTGGCCTCCTTCTCCATTGGGATGGGGCCAATTGCATCAATATATAGCTCAGAGGTGTTCCCTCTAAGGTTGCGTGTTCGAGGGTGTGCAATAGGTGTCACTATGAGCCAAATGGCAAGATGTTTAATATCCTTCGGATTCGTGTTTTACTTCCAACATAAGGCCGAACCTCAATTTAGTCAAAAATACTTTAGACTTATTAGTACTTATGTCAATTGAATTTGTTATCCTTTTTTAATCCAAATTTATATTGTTTATGTTGATGTTGGAATATGTATATAATACGCACGATGCCGGCACGGCACGTGCACGATACTAGCACGACACGTATATAACACACTTAGGGCACATAGTTTTCATAAAGTAGCAATGTGATAACATTAGGATAATAACTAAGATTGTTCTCTACCCAGCGGCTCAGGCTCAAATTATGGGAATGATTATTTTTCATGCCTTTTGTCTTTTGGATAGGTAATATCAAAAGATAATACATAATAGAAAAATAAAAAAAAAAATTGAAAATTCCGAAAATTAATAAAAATCAGAAACATTTAGAAAAAAAAAACTTATATATATATTTTCATTTTTTATGTTTTCAATATCTTATACATAATTATGATTTACTTGAGAACATTAGGATAATAACTAATATTTTCATTTTGAAATTTTGGCACACATAGGATTGATGAGTAAGGGGATAGTATACATAAAGCCCGACCAACAAACAAATGATGAGTTCGAGGATCATCTGATGGGGGTTTCATAGTTATCCTCCCTTATTGGGTTGATACTGGCTTGGTGGATCCCCGACAATATTGGTTACCATTGCAAAATAGGGTTGGTAGCAAGCATCTTCTTCGTCGGAGCCCTCATTGTGACCATTAAGGATGACTACTTCATCCTTGTGGTTGGCCTCTTCATAATTAATATTGTTGCAACCTATACCCTCATCACCATTCCCATTTATATTGCTGAAATCACTCTAGTCTCTTATCGGGGCTTGCTCACCTCTTTTCTAAGGTACTCCTTTCATTTCTTTTTTTTTTTTTTTGCCCCAAAATTTGTAACATATATATATATATATATATATATATATATATATATATATATATATATATATATATATAATTTATCATCAATGATTGTCGGGGGAAGAATTAAGGTTAGATATTTAAAGTTAAAGGAAGGTGATTGCTTTCTTATACGTGTTTTGGTGGTTCAAGTATTCATCGACATGGGCACCCTCCTCAGTGACACCTCCCACTTTTTCTTATTTAGGATTCACTCTAACCTCGACTGGCGTCTCTTACTCAGCATAGGAGGAATCCCTTCTTGCTCATTTTTTGGGTCTTCGCCATGCCAGAATCCCCTCGATGGCTTATCACGTAGGGCTGTCAGCGTGATGCGAAGCGTATCCTTGCCCAGATCTCCAACTCTGAGGAGGAGGCTACAGTCCAGCTTGCCAAGATTAAGGAGGCTATTGGCATCCATGAAGAGAACAATGACGACATCATCGATGTCACCAGCCAGGGAGCTTGGGGGGACATGTGGCGGGATCTTCACTGGACCTCGCCTGCCTTACACATGCTTGCCTACACTACTGGAATCTACTTCCTCCAACAAGCTTTTAGGAGTGACACCATCATCCTTTACAGCCCTTCCATTTTTGATAGGGCTAGCATTATCTCTAACACCACAAAGCTCCTCTTGGCCATAGCACTAGATGTTGTGGAGATTATTTGCACCCTCTTAGCCACTTTCCTTCTTGATCGGATCGGGCGACGACCGTTGTTGCTGACTAGTATTGGTGGAATGATTATATCGCTGGCCTCGCTTGGTACATGCCTCACCGTCATTTACCAGAGCCAGGGGTGGTCAAGTGGGCACCGACCATCTACTTCCTCTTGTTGGTGTGCTACATGGCCTCCTTCTCCATTGGGATGTGGCCAATTGCATCAATATATAGCTCAGAGGTGTTCCCTCTAAGGTTGCGTGTTCGAGGGTGTGCAATAGGTGTTGCTATGAGCCAACTGGCAAGATGTTTAATATCCTTCGGATTCGTGTTTTACTTCCAACATAAGGCCGAACCTCAATTTAGTCAAAAATACTTTATGACTTATTAGTACTTATGTCAATTGAATTTGTTATCCTTTTTTAATCCAAATTTATATTATTTATGTTGATGTTGGAATATGTATATAATACGCACGATGCCAGCACGTCACGTGCACGATGCCGGCACGGCACGTGCACGATGCTAGCACGACACGTATATAACACACTTAGGGCACATAATTTTTATAAAGTAGCAATGTGATAACATTAGAATAATAACTAAGATTGTTTTCTGCCCAGCGGCTCAGGCTCAAATTATGGAAAGGATTATTTTTCATGCCTTTTGTCTTTTGGATAGGTAACATCAAAAGATTATATATATATATAAAATAGAAAAATAATAAAAAAATTGAAAATTCCGAAAATTAATGAAAATCAGAAATATTTAGAAAAAAACTTAATTTTTTTTTTTTTTATGTTTTCAATTTCTTATACATAATTATGATTTACTTGAGAACATTAGGATAATAACTAAGATTTTCATTTTGAAATTTTGGCAGACATAAGATTGATGAGTAAGAGGATAGCATACATAAAGCCCAACCAACAAACAAATGATGAATTCGAGGATCATCTGATGGGGGTTTCAAAGTAATCCTCCCTTATTGGGTTGATACTGGCTTGGTGGATCCCCGACAAGATTGGTTACCATTGCAAAATAGGGTTGGTAGCAAGCATCTTCTTCGTTAGAGCCCTCATTGTGACCATTAAGGATGACTACTTCATCATTGTGGTTGGCCGCTTCATAATTAATATTGCTACGAGCTATACCCTCATTATTGTTCCTATTTATATTGCTGAAATCTCTCTAGTCTCTTATCGGGGCTTGCTCACCTCTTTTCTAAGGTACTCCTTTCATTTCTTTTTTTTCCCCAAATTTTGTAACGTAATTTTTTTTTTTACTTTATCATCAATGATTGTCGAGGGAAAAATTAAGGTTAGATATTTAAAGTTAAAGGAAGGTGATTGCTTTCTTATACGTGTTTTGGTGGTTCAAGTATTCATCGACATGGGCACCCTCCTCAGTGACATCTCCCACTTTTTCTTATTTAGGATTCACTCTAACCTCGACTGGCGTCTCTTACTCAGCATAGGAGGAATCCCCTTCTTGCTCATTTTTTAGGTCTTCGCCATGCTAGAATCCTCTCGATGGCTTATCACGCAGGGCCGTCAGCACGATGCGAAGCGTATCCTTGCCCAGATCTCCAACTTTGAGGAGGAGGCTACAGTCCAGCTTGCCAAGATTAAGCAGGCTGTTGGCATCCATGAAGAGAACAACGACGACATCATCGATGTCACCAGCCAGGGAGCTTGGGGGGACATGTGGCGGGATCTCCATTGGACCTCACCCGCCTTACACATGCTTGCATGCATTATTGGAATCTACTTCATCCAACAAGCTTTTGGGAGTGACACCATCATCCTTTACAACCCTTCCATTTTTTATAGGGCTAGCATTATCTCCAACACCACAAAGCTCCTCTTGGCCATAGCACTCGATGTTGTGAAGATTATTTGCACCCTCTTAGCCGCTTTCCTTCTTGATTGGATCAGGCGATGACCGTTGTTGCTGACTAGTATTGGTGGAATGATTATATCGCTGGCCTCCCTTAGTACGTGCCTCACCGTCATCGACCAAAGCCAGGGGGTGGTCAAGTGGGCACTAACCATCTGCTTCCTCTTGTTGGTGTGCTACGTGGCCTCCTTCTCCATTGGGATGGGGCAATTGCATCAATATATAGCTCAGAGGTGTTCCCTCTAAGGTTGCATGTATGATGGTGTGCAATAGGCGTTGCTGTGAGCCAGCTAGCGTGCAATTTAATATCCTTTGGATTCGTGTTTTACTTCCAGAAAATTACTCTCGGTGGGCTGCCATTCTTCATATTTATGGTTGTGTCGATCCTAGCATGGGTCTGCTTCTACCTTATCATGCCAGAGTCGAAGGGGAGGAATCTAGAACAGATGGCAGAATTTTTTGGTTAATGGATCCATTGGAGGTCCTTAGTCAGAGAACTAGAAGGTCGAAGGAGTAGCACAACTAAAGGCGCTTAATATTATATTTAGAATTTAGAATTCTCCTCACTTGTGAGGATGACGTCAAATTAGTACTATCTAGGAATCTTGAACATCTCAATTAAATGCTATTGAACTTGTAATCATCGAATTTCACTTGATGATAGTTTATTCGATATTATTATGCGTAGTGTTGCTCCTTTACAATGCAATAACTCATTCAATTTATAACTTATTTTATGAACATGACATTGTTTCATATATACACTTTGTAGTATTAGATATACCAGCACCCTATATCTATAACATCCGTAGCAATTTGGAAATTGGATTTATTGAAAACCTGAGCCCTTAATGTTGGATAAGTAGGCCGAATCGAGTTGAGCTCCATCTAATCGAGCATATCACGTAAGAGAGTAGGCATGGAAAAAATTCAAGCTTATTTGAGTATTGGTCAACCCTAACTCAGCTCAACGACACCAGTAGTTGATGTTAAGGGTTTCTAGACTTCACCTTTCTACTTCAAAAAACTCTCGTTTTGAGTTTCCACATGGAGACAAATGATTAGCTCATTAAAGTCAATCTTTGGATTGAAAGGAAAGATATGTAGAAGAATATTAAAGATGTGTTCTCTTTAGCTTGAATGAAAGGTAAAACTAAACCTCTTTATACTCGGCCGTCAAAATTTAAAATATCATTTATATTTTTAAAAAAAAAATCATATACAAGTTAATATCTACATTTTTATGAAAATTTCAAGGGTTCAAGATTAAAAAGAGAGAAGTCAAAATACACGGACTACAATTTTTTGATTATATGAAACGCAAGATCTAAAAATTGATCTTGAGACTCTAACTCAGCTCGACGACACCAGTAGTTGATGTTAAGGGTTTCTAGACTTCACCTTTCTACTTCAAAAAAATCTCGTTTTGAGTTTCCACATGGAGACAAATGATTAGCTCATTAAAGTCAATCTTTGGATTGAAAAGAAAGATATGTAGAAGAATATTAAAGATGTGTTCTCTTTAGCTTGAATGAAAGGTAAAACTAAACCTCTTTATACTCGGCCGTCAAAATTTAAAATATCATTTAAATTTAAAAAAAAAATCACATACAAGTTAATATCTACACTTTTATGAAAATTTCAAGGGTTCAAGATTAAAAAGAGAGAAGTCAAAATACACGGACTACAATTTGTTGATTATATGAAATGCAAGATCTAAAAATTGATCTTGATACTCTAAATTGTCAAGTGAGATAAAAACTGAGAGAGAGAGAGAGAGAGAGAGAGAGAGAGAGAGAGAGAGAGAGAGAGAGAGAGAGAGGAAAATTGACAAATTATTTGAAATTCAAGATTATAGGGCAACATATATATGAAGTAACATAAAGTATCATATTTTGTGGAGGTCTTGATTCAGTCCACCCGCCAGGTCCATCTCGTAAATGTGTGAGCTTGTCTTTCGATGGTGACCGAGAGCATGCATCATTCAGCGACGACAATAGCTACTGTGATTTCCCTCTTCGTACGTATGAAATGATGGATGAACCACAATTCACTCATTTTTAAGGGTTTTTGCTTATTTAAATGAAACTACATACATTGAATGTAATGCAATTATTCTAAATGCAATGATGCACAAGATATATCTATATCAAGATGACATGCAACATACAATTAAATGAGCCTAACATGCAAGCTATATGTTATGCGATTTTAATTAAATGACTTAATATAATGACAGGAAGATGATAACGTGCAACTATCTTTGGATGTGTTAACAGACGAATTTTTGTTGACATTTTACATATTCATTTATTTTACAAAAGCATTAAAATTTATAAAAGATAAAAAGCCAAAAAAATTGAAAAATGAATAAAGTGGACCAGACAAAAAATGCAAAAAAAGGAAATAAAAGGATAAGTGAAGATATACATAAAATAATATTTAAAAAAAAAAACACATGAGGTGCCTCCTTGCCACATCAATTTAGGCGTCCGTTTATTTTGTAAAACAAGAAAAATTAATAAAAAGGTAAAAACATAAAAAAAAAATTATAATAAACAAGAAAAATAGACAATATGTATTTGTATAGCCCGGCCCAAGCTGTCCTCTTCTTCCTTGGCACGCTCACGTTGGGGAGAAGGGGGTTCGCAGAATCAACGGCGATTTGGAGTTGAGCGGATTCCATCGATTTCCCCTTCTTCGCTCGTCGGGACGGCGGACGGGGTTGCGGGACCTGCCGGTGATCATGGCTCCGGTTGACATCGCCAAACCTCAGCGGAGTAAGTGGGATCGACTTCGGCTCCTTGTTTGTTTTCGGAAGACGCTTTGCGTGCGGTGTTTATGTTCCAGAACGTTGATGGACGAGTTCATGTTTCCTTTATAATTTATTTGATGTCCTTGTACGCTAGCTTAGCTTAGGAGAAACCTAAATGAAGCGATTTCATATGCCCTTTCTTTCAGCCCCAATAAAAATACCTTTTACAAATTACTGATCCCTTCTTTTGCCTTGTGTGTTTTGACAGGCGGAACTGGTGAAATCTTAAGGTCTATGGATCGTTGGAAGTGTTGTCTTAATTTAGCAAATTAAGAGTGCTTCAGCTCAGATTTAAGAGTGCATCTCCATTTTTTTGATACACAGACAAGATTTAATGATGTTTAACGAAGAGAGAGAGAGAGAGAGAGAGAGAGAGATTTAATGATGGAGTTGAAGAGACAAAATAAGGGCTGTCATCGGAGTGGGAGAGAGGGAGAAGGATTGGTATTACCTTCTTCTTCTCTTTCCCTTGCTTGTGCGATCCGAAGATGAGCCTGAAAGGTTGTCTTATGAAGTGATTGAGCTAAGCAACTCTCTATAGTTAGACCAACTTTAGGTTACTATTTACTAAAGAGCCTTTATCTAGCTTAACCCCGAATCATGCAACGGGTCCAAAGGTTTCCATGTGAGACTTTGATCGTGGATTTGAAATGTTCTTTTTTTGCCAATTAATTCACGTGCCATAGAGAAGTAAAAATAATGATGTTAAAAGGATCATAACATGCATGTGGGTGGTAGCAAAGAAAAACAAAAGTAGATAGTTTCCATCTCATATACATAACACCAATTCCCCCTTTTGTTGTCCTGGCTATTAATTTACAGACAAGCTCTTGTATATATACCTTTCAACGGAGAACATCAGATTAATGGCTTTGAAATAATTGGAATTGGGAGACTACTTTAGCTAGTTACGACAATAGATTAAACTCGAAAATTTGAACAATAAATTTTGGTAGCATCAATAGATTTATGACTATATTGATATTTACCCCTAATTTTCTCGTAAACTCAGCTGCTTTCTAACCTCATTTCACGATATATAAAATGTACTAGATGTGTGCGAGTGCATGTGAGCAAGGGTAGAAAAATGTTAAAGTTGTTGAAAGGTTAATTATTGAAAATGGTGCCTCCAACCCGAACCCCAGAATGTTAGGAACACTTGTTTTGGAACATCTATATTTGGAAGTACAAAGGTTAAACTTTCTCTCAGGCATGCTCGATCCTCCTCACATCAAGAAGCGTGGCAAGCTCACTTGGCATGAGCAGTTTCTAGTGTTAAAGGAGGCGTCTAGGCCTTATGCTGCAAGCTGGGTATGTGATATTGGTCCTGAGCTTTAACCCAATGATTACAAGAAAGATGAAGACAATGAAGGCAAGCCCAGCAGAGCCAAGAAATGGCTAAAGAGAAAGAACCTTCGACTTTGGAGGATCTGGCTATGGCTGCAAAGGCGAAAAAGGAAGAACCAAAAAATTTCACCGAAAAAATCTCTCCGAAAAAATGAAGCCCCCGATTCCCTATGGCAACCATCCAAACGTCCAAAGTTGCGACTGGAGAAACGAAATAGTCGAGTTCGCCGGCGATCGTTCCTCATTCTGTTCGTCTTCCGTCATCCGTAGTTGCCGGAGAAAATTCTTGTCGTCGACACATCAAGTTCATCATCTCTGGACACCGTAGCCTCTACATATAGTCGTTTTCTACCGATCTTTGAAGCTGCATTAGAATCCCGCATTCAACTCTGCTTGGCGGTGACATCGCTATTGTAGCTCGATGATAGTTGGAGGCGATGACCGATGGTGAATGAAGGTGCTTCAAAGATTGGAAATCGTCAGAAGTGTGAGATCCGGTGAGTGCGCGTCGGAGGAAGGTGGTTCGGGTGAAGTTGCATAGAAGATACGCTTCAAAGAAGAAGAATAGAGCAAGGGGAAGAAGAAGGTGTAGGGAATAGGACAAAATAGAAAAAAGACAAGAGAAGGAAGAAAAAGAGAAATAAGAAAGTTAAGGAAAAGTCAGAAATTTTTTTTGCTCTAGTCCGACTGGTTGAATCCAAGTTTGGTTGGGGCCAATGAGTCCGAACCCGTTCCTCAATATAATAATAAATTAATTTAAAATTTAAAATTTAGAAAAATATTTAACAAATTAAAAATTTAAAATGAGAAAAAAATTTAAATTTTTAATAAATAATAGAAAATTTTAGAAAATTCGAAAATTATAATTTCAGAAAATCATTAAATATAAAAAAAATCCAAAAAATTAAAACAAAATTAGAAAAATCATTAAAAAAAAGATCAGAAACATTTAGAAAGATTAAAAACCCTAGAAAGTGAAAAGCCTTTAGGGCTTTGCAATAGGGTTCTTTGTTTTGGATTTTTTTTTTTCATTTTTAAGGGTGATATCAGAATGCTTGTGTGCTTTCCTTTACAATTATAATTGATTGTGCATCTCAATATTTGGATGTTATTCTCTTGTTTTAGAATGGTTCAAACAAATCTTAGATTTTTCTTGATAGGCTCTATGGCGTTAGTTAGCACATGATTAGCTTAGATACTAAAAGAGTGTTAGCTTTAAGGTTAACGTAATTAAATTCCTAAGTCCAAAATATCTAATTATGTAAATAGTAAGATATCCTCCAATATCTTGCTGAGCTTTTAGCTGACCCATAAAAAAGGTTAATGGCGTCTCCTTATAAAAAAGTTGTATAGGCTTAATTGATTAAAAATTTCAATGCCCGATGTCATACAAGATATAGGCTTGGGAAAGCCCAAGTATGACATCCTAGATTTTCAATCCTATTTTCCATCGAATAAATCGGGCATTTCATCGACGCGTCTATAGGGCTGTTCTCATAGCTGATTACTCTCGAGATAATTAGACTATCTGGGGAAGCCATTAAGGAATTTTAAGGCGATAGACTTGAGAATTTGACTAGGGATCGGCTATTCGACCGTGGTCATCTTTAGAGGCCATTACGACACAGTTAAAAATCGATTAAGGATCAGAGATAGGTTAGTTCTACTGAGATGTGTGGCTAAATGTGGGTAACTCCACTAAATTAGGAAATTCTCGTTGGCCGGCACTAAATTGATTTTCTATCGTTTTGGTACCCTGTATCCGTATTTGAATCATCGACATTTTTACGACAATCGAGAGTCGCCAATGCATCAAGTGGGTTCATCGTAGCTTAAAGAAAATCGACCATGGGTCATTTCCATTAAAAATTTCTGAAAGTTACTCGATAGCCTAGGTCACGCTAAAATCACGCTGAATGGAAATTAACCGCGAATTTGAGTCCGATTTCAGAAACTGAAAGTTCTATCATGTCACAAATCATTTTAGGAACGTCAATTCAATCTCAAAAGATTTTTCTGCAAACCGAGACTTTTTGGGAAAAAGTCGTCCTAGGGCCATTTTTGTCTAGAAAAAGTCAAGGATTGTTTTTTATCACGCAATCGGGATACAAATGGGATCAATTGGTGAGGAAAAATATCAATTGGATCAGTGAGGTGTCGATTGAATTTATAGAGGCCGGTTTGTGTCGATTTAAGAAAGACATGAAGTCCAATTGGAGGGAAAATGCTTGAAATTCGTATGCCCCCATCCATGACTTATGGACCAATTCAAAAAGCCTTTTAGAAGGAAGTTGAGGTTGGAAATTGCTGGTGGAATCCAGCCATGCAAGGGGGATAAGGTTAATGGGACAAATGGGGAGAAAATGTGACCAAGGTGGCCCATCAAAGCCAAGACTTGTTCCCTCTCTCCATTCAAGCTGTCGTCCAAGCCTTCTTCCTCCTCCATCCAAGCTGCCATGCGAAGACCAAAAAATCCAAAGGAGAAGCCATCCGGTTCTTCCTCCGTCGCGCGCCACCGTTGGATCACTGAACCGCCACTGCTCGTGCTACTCGCCTCCACCCACGCCTTGCCGCACGCAACTCACCGCTATCCCTGGCTGTTCATGCATTTCCAGCATTGTGAGGCTTGGCCAAAGCCGTTCAACCCATCTCCGACCACCATGAGTCCTCACTTGAATCCGGTTTGGCCTCTTCCACCATCCTCGGTCCATCCCCACCTTAAAACGAGCTTGTTGTCCTCTATTTCAACCGAGAACAAAGCAAAAACCAATGGGTTTCCAGCAGCCTTCGAGGCTTGTTTTGAGGTTGTTCCTGGCCTCGAAAACTAGGCCTGCTTTGGAAAGAAGTGAGCCCCGTTGCGTCCTTGACAATTTGAGCCGATCAGATCACCGAACAAGTGAGTTTAACTCATTAATCCCCACTTAATAGGTTAATTATGCTTAGGGGTTGATTAGTTTATGCTAAGATGGATTAGGTGGTTAGATTAGATTAGTGAATTTAATTAAATGTCAATGCATGTTAGGTGAATAGTGATAGGGCTAGTAAGAACACCTAGAAGGGGTTGAATAGGTGTTAAAGAAGTTTTTTGCAAGGCTTAACAACTTAATTCGTCTTTTGAGGATAATAGACTGAAGATGTAAAAAAACTATAAACAGTTATATAAGACTACGAGTTAAAGTAAAGAGTTTAGGAAAAGAGAATTGAAACACAAGGTTTATAGTGGTTTGGCTTAGACCAAACCTACGTCCACTCTTCCACACTGACAGCCCACTAGCTGGATTCCAATAAGAACCAAAAGAGAATTTACAGTCTCACGTCCTTGATTCCACAGTGTAGAAACTCTACTACACTTCCTCAATGTCTCACAAGTATTTAATCTCTCTTTCGAATACAATTTAAGCTCAACAATTGAATCAGCAAAGAACTAGGAGTTTCAGACTTTGGAATTTTTCTTTTCACACACTCACTCGAATAACTTGAGCGTCTTTCTTATATACTCTTCTATGCCTTCATGATCATTGGCACCTTCCAAAGGAGTTCTTCCAATCTACCCGTTGGACAGAATTAATTAGGGAGATCTCGAGTTATTTAAGGAATGTGATGATAATCAACCAATCATACTCACCCATACAATCAGGATCTAGGTTTCCATAAGTAGAACATTCCAAGTATACTTCGCCAATCAACGAATCTAATTATCCGAATTGATTTCAATAAGAATAATTGATCACAAGATGTTATCTCTAGCCCTGAGATCTTCTTCAACCGTACGAACCAAAACCTTAGAGATATACTCGCATCTAAATAAGTCTTCTCTTCGTTGGTCTGGAAATTATCAGTGATGATAGACTTTAAATCTTGAGTCCGAAGGTCTTTAGACTTTGACGATAGAGTCTGAAAGTTTTCAGACTAGATTGATGGAAATGTTTTGTCAACTTCAAAACAAATAAGGAATTTTTCTTCAACAATCTCCCTATTTTTTATGGTGACAAAACTTTCCTACAGATTTGAACACTT
This sequence comes from Eucalyptus grandis x Eucalyptus urophylla, assembly GCA_028830015.1. NCBI lineage: Eukaryota > Viridiplantae > Streptophyta > Magnoliopsida > Myrtales > Myrtaceae > Eucalyptus > Eucalyptus grandis x Eucalyptus urophylla. The sequence continues at coordinate 24,977,024 of CM054198.1, read as the reverse complement.
TTGTCCTGCAAAACAATACTTAAGCAAAAAAAGATATCTCATAAAAGATAAGTGAATTAGGATATGGATAGCAACGATTCTGCAACCACAGAAAATATGTTAGTCTTGCAAAACAACTATCCTTTCCATAATCATTATCATGGCCTAAGTTACTGCAAGACAAAGGATTAGATCAAACAGTCCACAACTAAACAAAAGAAAGATAAGTCCAAAAATCCAAACCAAAGTCAAAAACTAAAGTCAAATCTGCATCAAATCTCTCCCCATTTTAGTCAACAGCAAAAAGTGGAAAACAAATAAAAAGAGTTGTTTGAAAATAGAGAAAGTCAAGGCTGTTTGGGCAAATGAACAAGCTAAAATTCTCCCATGGAATTCGCTGTCTTCTCAAGCTTTTCTATAGTCTCCTTCAACAGCTGTAAATCTTCACCCTTCACATGATCTTGCACTTGAGTCTTCAGGGCGAGTATTGCAAAGAAACTGAAGTAGCCAAGAAAGCCTTTTTGAGATCTTTTATCTCATAGTCCAAACCATACTGACCCTTCTTTAAATCCAGCAAAACATCCATTATGCTTGAAAAGTCCGCTGAATGAGTTAGAGTAGCACTTGGTCCAACCGAATCTGTTACTGGAGTTGTGGATGTGATAACCTATCGTGAATAGTGATAAGTACAAGTGATAGGTTATCGTGAATAGTGATAAGTGGACGTGATAACCTATCGTGAATAGTGATAAGTACTAAAGATAACTTATCATGAATAGTGAATAGTGTACGTGATAACTAATCAAAAAGGTGATAATGCTTATTATATTTCAATTTTTAAATGTGATAAGTGCTTATTATATTTTAATTTTAAATGTGTTAAGTGCTTATTTTATTTTTATTTTAAATGTGATGAGTGAATATTATATTGCAATTTTAAATGTGATAAGTACTTATTAAATTCTAATTTTTAAAGTGGTAAGTACTTATTAATTTCTAATTTCTAAAGTGATAAGTACTTATTAATTTCTAATTTTTTTTAAAGTGATGAGTACTTATTATATCCTAATTTTAAATTTGATAAGTGCTTGTAAAATGTTCTTTTTGAAAAGTGAAATGCTAAGTTGATAAAGGAACTCATGGTGTGGTATTACATGCTATGAGGTTGATGCATAATTATTTTGGTGGATGAATAATCAATGGGTGATCACGTGGGATTATTTCATGGCATTTTTGTGTGTGAATATTGCTAATGCATAACGTGTGAGCACTAAATACTCTTACATTGGCTAATGAGAAAGATAAAAATTGGCTTGAGTAGTTATGTGCTCATGTGATCACATAATGGTTCCATACTCGTATGATTACAAAAGACAATGCCCAATGGATTTCGGATGCCCCCACTTTAATAGGATGCTGTTCGTGGATAGATTTCGAAATGAAGCTCCTTAATGGAATGCCGTTTTTTAGTGAGGTCAAGACAATGCCGTGCCTGATGGGATGAGACAATACTTGGTTATGCCTGAAGACCACCGACGTGAGTGTCGATCGTGACCAAGAATGGTCATAATAATATGGAATTATGGTCTTAAGAATAGCATGATAGTATGGTATGTCATATGATTCTCGAGACGCTAAACATGTGCAAAGTGCATATTTTGAGAGTGATATTATGACTTGGCCATGTATGGCATAGAATTATATGAGTTGCATGAAACACATGCTTGAGTTAATTATCATATTAATAACTTATATGGCACGTACATGTTTGATCGACCTTGGCTATGAATTGAGAGGTATGTGGATTTGTATACCTTGATATGCACTCGAGAGATTTAGGTTGAGATTAAATCCATTCATGTTATAGTTAAAGTAAAGCTAAGGCTTTGCTATTGATCTGCCATTGACAGTTAAGCTGCATGTTTAAGACGTCTTCGAGGCAAAATACCTTCCTACGCAAGATTTAGGAAGTTTACTTACTGAGTATATCTCATTCGTTGTTGTTTAAATGTTTCAAGACCTAAGCATGACTAGCCCATTCTACCAGGTTCCCTTCAGGGTGCCTGTTGACCAGAACATCGAGGTGACCTCCTACCCGGTCGAGGGGTTGGATGTGCGTTATGAGAAGCACATGTTGCCTAACCTAGTGCCCCATAGGTTCATGACCTGGTACGTTTGATTTGGAGGGGAGCTCTGGTGCCCATTTTGGGGGTTTGACAGGCCGCCAAGCAGGGGACCCGGGGGTCCCATCTAGGACCCAATGGTTGTGGATGCTTCCGACGGTGATGTCACTAACCCGAAAGTGGACTCGGATCTAGAGTCGGATCCCGATGGTACTATAACCTAGACGCGTACTAGGTGTTTAGGGAATATCACTTTTTGAGGTCGCCTTCATAGTATAGAGGTGCTAGGCTGACCCCCAACCCCTTTTTGATGGACTGAAAGGAATCCGTGCCACAGATATGTAAATGTGAACTTACAATGCTTAAACTGAAGTGTAATGTATATATTAAATGAAAGTGTGTTTTAATATGTGTTCTATGCTATCCCTCTTATTGTAAATGATTGGGTAGTGTTAATTCTATTTTCGTTCACGTATAATCAAGAGATAGAATGAATGAGTCGGCGACACCTCCTAGGACATTGCAATTAACTGACCAAAGAGAAGGAGGGTTGTTGTACGTCCGAGGGTCAAAGCGTGACAGATCTACTTTATATATTGAGCTAGCTAAAATTCTATTTGTTTATTAGTTTCACGTGACAAATTCGGCGATCAGAATTCTTAAGGTGGAAAGGTCAATTTACCCCTAAATCTGTGCATGCATTATGACCGTTTGAAAATATTTTCACTTATTAAAAACAATTAATGTCATGCGGGACACTCTCTTGTAATTAGACTAAGTGGAACCTTTGTCTAGTTAATAAGGAATTAGTGCTTATAAGAAAATTATTCTATATGGGTAATTTATCAAGTCAGTAGTGTATAATATTAGTGTAGGCGGAGCCTAGGCGGCCACATTTTTTTTTTAAGTACAAAATCCATGTTTTGTAAAATGTTGAATTTTCTTCTCTTTACTCAACACAAAATAAATTTTAAGATGGTCAACAAATTGAATCAAACAATAAGCATCCATCTTTCTTCCTTTTGGGAAAAACCATTATTCTTAAAATAACTCTGAAGATGCTCAAAATGAAACTCTCACCCAAGTTTTCTAGCATTATAAAAGCAGAATAACCAATTAGCTAAAAAAAACGAAAAGAATCAACTTCTGATGTCTCAAAACCATTGTCTATAACCATTTAAATAGAGAACCATCTGTAAGTTCACTGACATATGAACTCCCTAAATCAAATTAACTTGTTGAAAAATGATATTTTTTATGAAATAATGAAAGTTCAAATACGAAAAATCCATGAAATGGTGTTTTTGGTCATGATTTTCAGAAAAATTACAGTTAAAGTTCGATGAAAGCATATGTATAATTTCATATTCTGAAACATGCATTTATGCTCCAATCTTTTAAACAAATCAGCCGTTTTGTTGTGATTCAGACTTAAAAAGATGTGATTTAATCTAAATTGGGTGGGAAAATAGCCAAACAAAATAAGTGTTTTGTATATGTATACACACTAGAGGAATGTTTCTTTTGGAGTCTAGTGAATTTTACCTTTCAGTCCAATGAAGCAATGCTCAGTGCAAGATTGGAGATGCATATCGATATCATCATTGATTACACGTTAGAGGCCAAACGTGTTTACTGTTAAATTTTGTGGCATCCAGGAAGACCCCATCATGGCTTCCACTTTAAAAAAGGAGTCAAAAGACATTGATAGAGCCATTAGAGAAGTGGAATGTTCGAGGTAGATGCACTCATAGTCCAAACAGAACATTATAAAAAATTGCCATGTGATGATACGGTTGGAATTTTTCTAAGGTCTCTTTGTTCTTGCTTTTTGAACCATTACTTAGACCCTCATATCAACAATAACTTCTTGTGATGAGTTTAATGTGACTTTTCATTTTTTTCTCAACGGCAACATCAATTTGACATTTTTCTTTGCTTTTTCGCACAACTAAGGAAAGGCGAAAAAAACAACCAGAGAAACCCCCCCCCCCCCCCCCCCAAAAAAAAGGACAAATCTAAACCCGCTCCTTGTGTGGGTCATGAATTCATCTGACAAAATATAGTAGTAACATGATACTTAAGCTAATTGAACAGATTAAAGATTAATCTTTATTTTCAAAATGATATACAAATCTAAATGACTCTAAAACGTAAGATGGCCGTATTATTAATTTATATATTGTATAGCAATTTTTATAATATTCTTCTAATTGACAACTTAAACCCTTCCACCCAATCAATGTTAAACATTAGTTGAAAATAAGTTTTCAATTTTCAAATGAAAGATTGAAAAAGTTTAAAGCCGGACTAATAGCTACAGGTTTCACTCAAAGAGAATAAATAGATTATGAAGCAACATTTTCTCCGGTTCCTTCTAACGATTCCTTTAGAGTGATTTTGGTATTGGTAGCTCATTTTGATATGGAGTTACACTAGATAGATGTTAAGACTACTTTTATAAATTAAGACCTTAATGAGGAGGTTTATATGGTGTAGCCTGAAGGTTTTGTAGCAGAAGACTCAGGTGAGCTCGTATGTAGATTGAAAAAGTTTATTTATGGCCTAAAGCAAGCTTCTAGAAAGTGGCATTTGAAGTTTCATAGTGTTGTCACTTCATTCGAATTTATTGAGAACAAAGTAAATCAGTGTATATACTGCAGGATTAGTGGAAGGAAATATATTTTTCTCATATTTTACGTGGATGATATCTTGCTTGCTAGTATTGACATTGGTTTACTGCATGAGATAAAGCGGATGTTATCAAGAATTTTTACATGAAAGACATTGGTGGGGCGTCTTTTGTTCTTGGCATTGAGGTCCATAGGGATCGTTCTCGCTGTTCATTGGGTTTGTCTCAAAGGGCATATATTAATCGCATTTTAGAAAGATTCAATATGCAACATTACAAATCAGGAAATGCTCCTGTTATCAAGGGTGATAAATTGAGTCTTTTACAATGCCCTTATTTAAATTTTGAGAAAACTCAAATAAAGAATGTACCTTATGCCAATGTGCTCGGAAGTATCGTGTATGCTTAAGCTTGTACTAGACCAGATATTATATTTGCGACAGAGCTTCTAAGCAGATATCAGTCAAATCTATGACGCGATCACTGGGTTGCTGCCAAGAAGGTTTTAAGATACTTAAAGAGGACAAGAAATTATATGTTAGTTTATAAACATGTTCCAGACTTGCAACTAGTAGGGTATTCAGATGCAGATTTTGCTGGTTGTCAATATGATAAGAAGTCAACGACAAGATACGTATTTATGTTGGCAGGAAGTGCAGTATCATGAAAGAGTGAGAAACAGAAATTTATATCTTCTTCTACTATGCAAGCGGAGTTTGTAGCATGCTTTTCAGTTACTACTCAAGCTATTTGGCTCCGAAACCTCATTAGGGAGTTAACAGTTTTTTATTTTGTGGATAGACCCATACAGTTATATTATGACAATAACTCTACAATGTTGTTTATTAATAACAAACAGAAGTCTCAAGGGGTCTAAATACATGTAGGTCAAGTTTTTGACCATAAAGGAATCAGTGCAGAATGGTGACATTGTAATAGATCATATTCCTACAGATAATATGGTTGCAAATCCACTAACTAAAGGCATACGCCCTTGTGTATTTGAGCAACATGTCATTAGCATGAGCTTAGGAGTATCTTGGGATATTGCTATTTAGTAGGAGCTGTTTTTACTTTTTTTTCTAATAAGGTTTACATTTGTATTTGTTACATTTAGTAACATTTTGATATATATATATATCAATTTTTACATTTAATAAAATATTCTTTGAATGGATTATTATTATGTTGAGTATATATATTGATAAAAGTCTCAAGGTATTATATAAACCTTGAGTGAAGGCTAAGAGTATCCGGTTATTAATCTTGTGCATATGTCTTGTTATATAAAAAGAAATGTTAAACGTAAAGATAAGGCATATGTGAGTTCATTGGAACCATAAAGACATTCTCTAGTAACACAAGTTTTGTGACACTTAAGATAAGAGAATGGTGACTAACAAATGGGATCTCTCTATGAGAGATGTTATCCATTTGCTACATTACCATATTGAATACATATCAATAAAGTTGAAAACATTCGTGACCATGGAAAACTCTGTGTGTATACATGCAGTTACCGCAATGATTCAGTGTTTGAGACTTTATGGGATATGATTAACTATTAAGAATTATCTCTAGACCAAGGTGCGCATATACAATACAATCTCAATTAATATAGTCCAAGTGGGAGAATGTAAGGGTTTTTCTAATGTGAACATATTAATTGATATTGCAATTTACCGTTTTTACAGGGTTGGTCTAAGGTGAGATAGAAGGTTTTTTAATTAGTCTAATATGGGGCTGGCTAGTGTAGGTTGAGTTGAGCCTGGTCTATGATGAGAGGGCTTGGTTGGAAACTCTATAAATAGTGCTCAAGTCTTTCCTCTAATCCTAATTCTCATATGTATCATCATATAAGGAGCGTTAATCTAGCGCTAAAGGGTGAGGGGGCCGTCTCATTAAGCTATTGATACGGAGGGCAATAGAGGAGAAGGACTTGCGAGTGGATCATCGTTTTTCACTTCTACATCAAGAATGATAGATCCCAAAATATGTGCATTAAGCTTTCTACCCAATTATCTATGTTCTTGTTCTGGTTATGGAGATCATGGAATTGCGCGTTTTGCATCCAACATTTTCGGGCTAGTTTTCGACAATGGCGAGCTCCATTGATAGTGGGCAAACGTATGCCTCACGAAGAAAAGAGATCCTCTTGAGTTTGGCCTTAAGAGGGACACTTTGATGTTCAGGAGTCAGTGGAGTGTATGTATGAGATGAAATGAGAAAGAGTTGCAAAGTGTGCTAGGGTTAGGGTACTAATACAATCACAATGAGATGTACTTATGTAACCACAGGAGGTGCGTGAAGCTTGCTCCTCAAGTAGGGCAGCTCCCCCTTTTGGACCAATTGCTCCTTTGCACTTACACTGTCAAATAATGCCCCACAAAAATAGAATGTTATGGGAACGAGCTCTCGCCTTATTAGCTTATATATTGAGGGCTATACCCTGTGGACTGATTTGGTGCTCGGGCTTGGACCGAGGTATGAAACGGGGCCTTAGACAGGAAATAGGGCCGATATATTCTCGTCTACCTCGAGTCCCTTCAATAGCCCGAGCTTGATTGCCCAAGCTAAAAGCCCAATAAAAGTGACTAAGTTTTTTCTTCTTCTTTTTTTTCCAATAATAGATTTCAGTCATTGTACAGAGTTTAATAAGGGTGAGTAGCTGGTTCAATCCGATCCCCAAGGCACCAGTTCAATTCCCGGTTTCATAAAATAAGGACTAGTGATTTCAGTCCGATTTCTGATTTAACGATGGAACCGCTTGGACCAAACCCAATATCTTTTAAAATTTTAATTTTATTTTTCAATGATTTGAACTCTTAATTAGTAGGGATTTGACAAAAGGCCAAAAAAGGTATGATTTAGTTAGGCATGTGGCTTGGCTTTTATTCACAATCCCTTTTTCCTGTCTCTATATTCTCGTTCAATGTGGAACTCTCGGCATATTTGACTTGTCTCTCTTGTGGTGCTTAGCCTTCCACAATCGCCTTCAATTTGGGACTCTTGACTTGTCTCCATTGCTCTGTCCAGCCTTCCACACGAATGTCGAGAGTCAAACGGGCATGTAAAGACTGTAAGGCTACGTTTGGTCATTTGAATTTCTAACCGAGATAGGATTAGATAGGATTAGATAGGATAAGATATGAAATCTAGAGGATATTGTTATATCGTATCCACTGTTTGGTGATTGTGGTAATAAAGTTGGATATATTTATATCATATAATATATATTGTTTGGTTAAAATGCCAAATCAATATAAATTAATCACAAATTTTACAGATGGAGATAGTACAAATCTCTCGTAACACTCTTGTCAACTTTATTTTTATTTTATTTTCCTCTTTTTTAATCAATTTTTTAGTTCTTTCTTTCCCTTCCATCATTCTCAAATAAAATTTTATTAATAGAAAAATGTACTAATATACCTAAAATACTAAAATACCTAAAATATGTAATAAATATAAATATATATATTGAATTTTATATTGTAAGATTGAATTAAATTCGAATATATAAATAAAAATAAGACTAAATTTTTTTTATTTTTTTGTTATTTTGAATTTCTTATATTAAAATTCAAATATTATTTATATTGAAATATAAATTTAATTTTTTAATTTAAGAAGTTTTTTTTATAATTTTTTTTTTCATATTATGAATATTAGAAATCATATCCTCATTTATCCCACTTTCCTCATGGGATAATTTTATCCAACATATTTTCTATTTATATCTAACTTTATCTAGTGTTGAACAAACATCAAACGCAAAATAAAATAAATTTTATATTATCTTGAATTTTATCATAACCGTCAAACGCAGCCTAAGAAGAGTTGTGAATAGAAATCATGTTTCAACCAAAACATGCCTCTTTTGGCATGTTGCCTAATATCAAGTATAGTATTTTGTTAAGTGTAATGCTCACACAATTTTTGAAGCATTTTTAGTGGGTGATTTTAAAGGGGAGGGGAGACCGGTTTATCATTGTATTAAATTCGAACTAAACAACGGGTCTGAATCCAGTTTCAGCTCCTAAATAGGATCGAACCGAATAAGGAACTAGTTTATCACCGTAATGACGACAAGACTGCGGGTTCAGTTTTAGTTCTTGGATAGGACCAAGATGAACTATAAACTGGGAATCAATCATTCCTAGAGTTCAAATGCTTGGCGCATAACGTGACAAGTCTCAAAGAGGCGTGGATGCTCGCCCCGTTCCGGTTCAAATGGAGAGAACATAGGAGACGACCTCACGCGAGAAAGCCGGACCGAGTCCCACAGATTCGGTGAATAAACAACAACCTATGCTTGTGTCATCATATATGGATAAGTCAGTAAAACAATGACATGTCGATTTGGTCGTACGTATGCAGAATCGCATCTAGCAGTTGACATTGTGAAAAATCTCTCCGCCGAAACCCTTTTGGAAGCGCGAGTTAGAGAGAGAGAGAGAGAGAGAGAAAGATCCTCCCTTCCTTCTTCTCTCCCGAAACTTCCCACTCTCTCTCCTCCTTTCTCTCCTTCAATGGCTCTCGTCACCACCCCATCCTCTCTCTCCTCCACGCCCCTCCTCCGCCCTCCCTCCTCCCGCCACCGCCACCGCCGCCCCCTCCCCGCCGCGCGGCCCATCTCGGCCGTCCACGCGACGGACCCGCCTCCGCTCTCTTCATCCTCGGCCGCCGCCGCGAAATGGAACATCGAGAGCTGGAAGACCAAGAACGCCCTCCAGCTGCCCGAGTACCCGGACCCGGACGCGCTCGGGTCCGTGCTCCGGACCCTCGAGTCGTTCCCGCCCATCGTCTTCGCCGGGGAGGCGCGGAGCCTGGAGGAGAGGCTCGGCCAGGCCGCCATGGGCGACGCCTTCTTGCTCCAGGGCGGCGACTGCGCCGAGAGCTTCAAGGAGTTCAACGCCAACAGCATCCGCGATACCTTCCGGGTGATCCTCCAGATGAGCGTCGTGCTCATGTTCGGCGGCCAGATGCCCGTTATTAAGGTCTGGTTCGGAAGCCGGTGATCGTCGATGGTAGTGTCCTATTTGTTGAATTGCGTGACAAAAATTGGTTTTTTCTGGGTCTCTGTCTTGGCCTGCACGCGTTGTTTGGTGCTTGGATGTCTAGGAGTTGGTGATTGATATCGTGATGCAATTTGCGGGTTCGATGAAAACCGTGCCTTTAATTTACCTGGCATGGATAGATCAGCTTTCTCTGGCAAGAACTCGATGCTGTGTTATTTTGTTGACTACAATTTCGCACCCTTCGATTCGTTTATGTCTTCCTGCAAATCGAACTGGGCGATTTGATTAGTAGAGACTTTTGCTCGTCTGAGACTGGTTGATATTTTGGACCATTATGGTTCCTTGAATGAAAACCACGGAACCAAATTGTGTGTCTTAATATGCAGCTGAATTTGAGATCCTCTGCCTTATGCTTGAGTTCGATAGTTCATTTGGTGAACCCCATTGTTTCCACGGCTACTTGGAATTCTGATTCTTCATTTATTAGGAGGATCTTCTCATGTTGATCATACTGATTTTCTCGTAATCTGTCGATTTAGACAAACTTAATTGTTTTGCTATTCCCTTGGAGAAACATTGTACAACTCTAGTTGAGGTGAACCAGGTGCATGTTGTACTACTGTGAGAGTTCAACAGTGTTCTGTTATTTTACCTAGGAAAAGAAACTGAAGATTGAACATCCGAATCCAAAAAATTGGGTGAACAATGAATAAATTAGGCCTGGCTTTACGCATACGTGTTATTTTCTGCACTTCCCTCAACCTTTTTGGGTCTCAAGACCTCGCGTTATTGCCTTTTGACAACATGTTCTGTGACTTTAGAGGGGAAGTTCAAGTGCATCAAGCTTTCAGAGGGTGAGTATTTGTAATGATAAGAACTTCAAAATCAACTTTGTATAAAATCAAGTGTGTTCAATTGTAGCATTCAAGGCTGGGGTCAAATATTCTTTTCAATGGTGCATTGGATGATCATTGGCTGGATTTTCTTTTCTCATGACTGCCTTTTAGGAGGACCAGAAATCATTTTTTTTTTTATATATTTTTTAGGTAGGGAGAATGGCCGGACAATTTGCAAAGCCCAGATCTGAATCATTTGAAGAGAAAGATGGAGTGAAGCTGCCTAGTTACAGAGGAGACAACATAAATGGCGATGCATTTGATGAAGCATCTAGAATCCCAGATCCCCAGAGAATGATTCGGGCCTACACTCAGTCTGTGGCTACTTTGAACCTTCTGAGGGCTTTTGCAACTGGAGGATATGCGGCCATGCAGCGAGTCACACACTGGAATTTGGATTTCACAGAGCACAGCGAGCAAGGTGACAGGTATTTCTTGGAAACAACCCCCCCCCCCTCCCCCCCTTCTTTCTCCCCCTTACAGCCCGTAAGTTTAAACTCCAAATGATCCATTTTCACTTGTGGGCTTTTATGCTTCAATTTGCAATAAATAGTTGCTTTCTTTTACTATTCTACCTCTATGGTTCCTCAACAAGATAGGGCCCTGTCATTTCAAAGTAAGAATGAATGGCTCTCTTCTGGCAAGGCATGGGTGGAACTTTGATGGTTTTATTTAGGCGTGATTCAGATGAATTGATGCTATAGCATTATGCTTCTTAAACTGAAATTGGTTCCCTCTTTTTTCTGATGATGGTATGTTAGGGTCAAAAGAAGGACAATGGCTTGTGTGATGTTTCCAGATTATTTTCTGTGATCCTAATAATGTCAGTGTCCTCTAAAATGCAGCTGTTGGAAAAATTTAATGTTTGGTTAAGTTCATTACTGTGGTGAAATGCTGTCACATATTCGTCTTTTATTTCCACTTGCTGTTAGTAGCTCATTACTTTTGCTATTAAATCTTTCTAACAGTAACAGTACAGCTGTGCAAATATATTGTCCCGATTCTTTTACTTCAGATGAGATTTGAACATCCAAAATTCAATTGAAAAAAAAAAATACATAAGGAAACCTGCTTTGTCATCAATCTTTCTAGTGGGTTGCTTGCGCATGTGTGGAACTGAAAATTTAAGTGATGCATACCTGATCTAAAATGCCTATAAAAAGCAGAGTCTTGGCTAACAGAGTGGATATCTCAAGAGAGGTTGAGTGATCTCAGCCTCAATCTATGGAAGTTGTGGATAAATTCTTGGCTCTATAAAGTTTTGATTTCTACCCTTTAAAATTGAGCAGTGTGTGACAGGAACCTTAGTTTTTTGGTCTTTTTTTATGCTTTTATCCCAAGCCAAAACAAAGATAACATGGAAATCTTTTCTCTTTTTAAAATCTGAACTGAGAATAGATTCACATGAGAATAGAATTTAGTGGGTCAGTAAATGCTGACATTTGAGTTTGTTGGTTTGCATTTTTCCAGATATCGTGAACTGGCTCATAGGGTGGACGAAGCCCTAGGTTTCATGGCCACTGCTGGTCTCACAGTTGATCACCCAATAATGACTACAACTGAATTCTGGACTTCCCATGAGTGCTTGCTTTTGCCCTATGAGCAAGCTCTAACCAGGGAGGACTCAACTTCTGGACTTTACTATGACTGCTCTGCCCATATGCTTTGGGTTGGGGAACGTACCCGTCAACTCGATGGTGCTCATGTTGAGTTCCTGCGAGGTGTCTCTAATCCCCTTGGTATTAAGGTATGAAGGTATCTCTATTATGTGTTTGGGATGATTTATGCTTTTAACATTACTTCTGCTTTTACTTCTATCTTTTCTTTTTAACAGATTTAGATTTACTATTTAATGTCCCATATATTCATGACTATTAAGAATTGGTGTTGTTGGGGCTTTGTTACAGATTTAGATTTACTATTTGATGTTTTATATACTTGTAGATCTTTCTAATATTGCAAGTCAGTGGTTCAGTTGCTCTGGAATCCTGACATAATAATGTGGTTTGAATGTATTATATACTTGTAACAAAGCATTTCTGAATTGTGATGCAGGCGAGTGACAAGATGGACCCAAATGAGCTTGTTAGGCTCATTGACATTCTGAACCCTAGGAATAAGCCTGGAAGGATAACTGTGATTGTGAGAATGGGAGCGGAGAACATGAGAGTCAAGCTTCCTCATCTGATAAGAGCAGTTCGCCAAGCTGGTCAAATTGTCACTTGGGTTAGTGATCCGATGCATGGAAACACCATCAAAGCTCCTTGTGGACTAAAGACTCGGTCTTTTGATGCAATTAGGGTAAGGATCTTTGCAAATTTCATTCTAATGGCTGCTTAAAGCTCCACATTTGGTTCTAGATTGTTGACTTTGGATCCTGTGGAGTATATGGATTTCTGGTCCCTGAAAAGTTGCCAATGATACTGTTATCTTTGTAGGCCGAGGTAAGAGCCTTTTTCGACGTGCATGATCAAGAAGGAAGTTACCCCGGTGGAGTTCACCTGGAGATGACAGGGCAAAACGTCACGGAGTGCGTGGGAGGCTCCCGCACCATAACTTACAACGACCTTAGCTCGCGTTACCACACCCACTGTGACCCGAGGCTGAATGCTTCCCAATCACTGGAGCTCGCGTTCATAATCGCCGAGCGGTTAAGGAAAAGACGGCTTGGACCTCGGAACCCTCTGTCTTCTTTCCGGCTCTAGGATTCTCTCATCGAGTCCTGCTGGCGAATCCAACTTGGTTTCGCACTCCTTTCCAGTTGCAGATGCAGAATATAGTAGGTGGTGCGTCAAAGGATGCTGAGTTAGTATTGAAATGTGAACATGACTATATCAAGATATGTATATCTATACGTAGAGACTTTTTGGCCTATTTCAACATCATGACCACTACTCAGGATATCATTTTGTGTGCTATGTTTACAGAGGCTTGGATATTGTATTTTCTTTTTCTCATAGAGGCAGAGTGCAGCTGCGTGTGAATATTTGCCTCATAAATTGAGAAGTAGTTTTGTGTTTGTTTGTTTGTTTGTTTTTTTTTTTTTTTTTTTGGATCAGAATCGTTGAGGAGTATTTGATTGCACAAATTTAGTAAGGAGAAAAGACTAGAAAAATATGGCGATAAATAATATGAATCGCGATATATTTATTGAGAAAAATCATGCGATTCTCTTCGTTTCGATTATAACATATTTTGTTATAGTATTATTTTATTTTTATTTTTATTTGAAGTAAAAATTGGGACAATGTGACAGGATGTTGGGTGCGCTTCAGAGAGAGCTTTGCGGAAACCCCCTTGCGTTTGGTCGAGATTCTTTTTTCGCATTTACCCCAAAAAAAAAAAAAAAATGGGGCTACGATCAAGATTGATCTAAAGTCAGTGATTTTTTACAAGACAAAAAGAAGTTTAAGTGAGAATTCTGTCCGCAAGTTCGTGTTTTTGTAAAGAAGTTAAGCTTCTTTTTTTTTCCTTCGATGATCTATCCCAAAAAAAAAAAAAAATCGTTTAAATTAGAAAAAGAAAAAACAAAACCTATCCATAACTTCAGATTATATCTACCGTGACAATTTACCCTTAACTTTTTTCTACAATTCCAAAATTTTCCCATTTGTACTTGTATGACGCATTTACTCTCCATGAAAATTTTATTTATGAACATCGTTAAAAATCTATCTTCCTAAATATCAAAAACAAATGGCATTAACACAACATCACGTGGCTTAAATAAAATAAGAATAACGTTGTTTTAATTTAAAAATCATTCGATAAAACCTTGACAACCGGCAAATGTGTTATATAGTACACAAGAAAAAGTTTATGATAATTTAACATGTGAGGTTTTTAATATCATAAAAAAAAGTTAATGATAAATATGTCACATTTGGTATGGTTTGAAATTTTTTTGTGACTTTTATCGATTTGAGAGGAAAAAAAAAGGACAAACCAAACACAAATTTGGCCGTACATGGGGGGGCAGCATATTCCGTTGGTGGGATAAGAGACAGTACCGAACACACGTGACGCAGTCCAGAAGCCAATTGGCCCTGCAGATCGCGCTCCGCTTCCCTCCACAGCCCCCGCCCCGGCGCCCCCTCCGCCCCTCCGCCGTCGACGGTACTCCCTCCGCCCTTTCCGAGGTCGCTGTTGAAATCTAGTTCATCGTTCGGCTGCGTCCGATGTGTTCGATTAAATGCTTGTGTGAGAAACCGCGGCGTTTAGGATCTACGGGCCTCCTAGGAATCTAGCCGGACCGATTGAATGCGTGCGGCTACGGGTGGCTACTGCCGAACCCTCGATTGCGAATCCTATTCCCGAAGGAAATTTGATTGCTTTTTGAGTTGGGTTTCGATTCCCAAGTCCGTGTCGACGGACTGAACTGAGCCGTGAGGGGAGGAGGGAATGGCGGCACTTCAGCTCGTTTCTATGTGGTCGAGCTCCTTTTTCGATTTCGCGTACTGGGTTTTGGGTAGTCTGGTTTTTTCGCGAACTCCTCGGTTCTTGAGTAATCGTTGGTGAAGAGGGTGGTTTTGAATTTTGGTGTATGATTGATGTTGGGCAGATTTCTCCTGTTTACACCGACTCTTGGGCTGACAGACATGTGTCTCTACCTGTTTTTAGGCATGATCCAGGAACAAGAGCGTTGCGACTGAATCACAATCTTCATAGGGTTGCTCGGATGTCTACTGCACAGCCTCTGAAGAAGTTAGTCTCGGGTGTTGTCCTTGATTTGGATGGCACTCTTTTGAACACAGGTCAATTTCTTTCCTTTTTTTTTTTTTTTTTTTTTGCTATTGCTACGTCGTGTCCACATAATATTCCATGATCTTGTCATTCTTTCATCCATCTTTTACTCTATTCATCTACACTTTACATAATAAATGAGCCGCATTCGTCACCTGTGCATCTGTATGTGTTTTCTGTATTGTTCTAGATGCAATTTGAACAGGATCAATTTTAGTTGGAGGATCATAGTTTCCCCTCATAGTCTGATGCAGTAGTCAAACATAAGAACTTTTTGGATGAAAAGCATACTTCAGAGTCTGTAGAAAAATTATGGTTGAATTCATATTCCAATGAAGACTCCAATGTCTACGAGTGCTTAAATAATCTAGCGTCTGCGCCTATGTTAAAGTCCATCCTTTTGACAAAATTTGTTATTTTCCACTCATTGCAGATGGCATTGTAAAGGAGATTTTAAAAGTATTCCTAGTTAAATATGGAAAACAGTGGGATGGTAGGGAAGCTCATAAAACTGCAGGGAAGACGCCATTTGAGTCTGCTGCTGTTATAGTTGAAGATTATGGGCTTCCTTGTGCAGCAGAAGAATTCCTCTCTGAAATCACTCCAATGTTTAGTAATCAGTAATTGAGCTATAAACTTTGCTTAAATTTGTCGCATGCTTATTTAAATCTTTGTGTTCAGAGATTCTGAAGACCCACCTCTTGTCATAATATATGTTTCATCGAACAGTGACATTCTCGACATTTATTTTATATGTGGCTGAAATCCTAGATTCCTTTTTTTCAATGATAATTTATTAGGTCATGTCTGATCATACATTCTTTGTCTTCGTCTATAAAGTGTGGTGACAAGTTTTTCTATTGAAAGATGTGAAATTCATCTGATTAAGACAAGTGATTCGTGTATGAAGTCATTATGTTTTCTCGACAACCACTCCACTTGCAATCTCACGCAGTTTTTTGGTGTGTAGAGAAGTTATTAGCAGCTTGCCCTGCATGCACTGTAATACATGTCCAAGATTTTTTAATAGCTCCGTCATTTGATCTTGGTGCAGATGGTGTAAAATTAAGGCACTTCCAGGTGCCAACCGGCTAATAAAGCATTTGAGACATCATGAAGTACCAGTGGCACTGGCATCTAATTCTCCAAAAGCAAACATAGAAACGAAAATATCTTATCATCAAGGTATGTTGTTCATAATCCTTGAAGTACTTTGACCTGCAGGGGGACTGCTAAATTAACTACACTAAAACGTAGGTTGGAAGGAGTCATTTTCTGTTATCATTGGGGGCGATGAAGTGAGGATTGGAAAACCATCTCCTGAAATGTGAGAGCGACATTTATATTGTATAGTCATCTTTGCATCATTCAAATTACTAGTGATGGAGTATTTCCTTCTAAACTGCAGCCTTTTCTTTGAATTTCAGATTCCTTGAAGCAGCTAATAGATTAAAGATCGAACCTTCTAACTTGCTGGTTATTGAAGATTCTGTGTAAGTGATTTATATCATTAACAGTGACAATTTTGTCCTTTGCTCTGGCATTATGAATCTTCTGCCTAATGAGTGTCATGAGGTTGTCATTATGCTCACTTCCCAGTTCCACTTTATGGTATGATTCGTCAGAAAATTGGATCGATCTTTCCCACAATTGGCGTTGCATCAAAATCACGAATTACTCGGTGTTGCTATCATTTGTCAAAATAGTTTCTATCAGCACAAACTTTGGGTCTTTTTTCTCTTTTAAAAAAATATTATCATATTTACTGGCCCATTCATTCAATTAACAAAAGGTACCAACAGATGCGACAGCTTTATATACACTTTTCTGTACCAGTGTAGCTACTCTTAATGAAGTATTATAGGTTGAAACTTGAAAGAGAACTATCTATCTAAAGTCTTTCTAGGTCCTTGTTGATGTTTTCCTGTCATAAAAAAAAATGTTCTTGCCAACATTTTCAACGTGTTTTGTTTTACTTAATTACGTATGAAATCTTTATATGGTGCAATTAATCATGTCTTGCTAGTGCACTGTAATCTATCTATTGCTGTACAATTGCATTTTAAATTCATAGCTCCATAGAAGGTAGAGCTCGTCGAACGTAGTTTATGTAATGCTTGTGACAGGCCGTCTTATGTCTTATTGAATAGATCAGAGGCTGCTATTTGTCTGCTAGGTGTATGTTACCAATGAGTTTCCATGCTGGATATTTTTGGTAGGGTCTCGTCTTCCTATTCTGTTTTTCCTTTTCTTTGTCGTCTAAAGGAGAGCTCCAACTAAGTTAGCATTGTGGAGGGCCTTCCTTTGTCCATCATACATATGTCATCCTGGAATGAATCTACCATCTCCCATTCACATCGGACTCTTTTTTATCTGGGCCTTTATTTTCCCAATTTTCACTTGTTTATTCAATGTCAGACCCGGTGTTGCTGCTGGCAAGGCTGCTGGAATGGAAGTAGTTGCTGTGCCATCCCTTCCCAAACAGAATCACCTTTACACTTCAGCTGATGAGGTCATCAACTCATTACTTGATTTAAGACCTGAAAGTTGGGGCTTGCCTCCATTTCAAGATTGTAAAACCCTAGACCTTCACTCACGATTATGCTTTATGATAGTTAGCTTTATCATATCAGATTCTTATTCAGAAGATTGGTTTTAATGACAGGGATTGAGGATACTTTGCCTATAGAACCATGGCATATTGGTGGCCCTGTCATCAAGGGATTTGGTCGTGGCTCCAAAGTTCTTGGGATTCCAACTGGTACTGTCAGATATCTCCACCCCTCCTTTTTTCTGGTGCGATGATATTATTGTTTGTTAGTTGTTATTGTTCGCACTTCACTGTGATATTGGATATGTGAGCATTGAAGTGCCTTCCCTCTACATAAAAATCAAGTAGCCATGTTTTAGATCCTCTCTTGATTTCCAGACTGGAAAATGCGAGATGGGTCTTATTCGTATATTGTAGACTACTATTATACTAGTAATGAGTGGAGCCGAGAGTGCATTTTTATTACTGCTTTTATTTTCTCATTCTTCTGCTCAATTGTTTGTGATTGCTAATTCTGTGTCATATATTATAGCTTCAAGAGTTTGTTACTCAGACTTAATGTTGCATTTTCTCCCCTTGTAAAAACCTTTTTCTTTTCCAGCTAATTTATCAACAGAAGGTTATTCGGATCTACTCTCAGAACATCCCTCCGGAGTATATTTTGGTTGGGCTGGACTATCAACCAGAGGCATCTATAAAATGGCCATGAGCATTGGTTGGAATCCATACTTTGACAACAAGGAAAAGACAATTGTTAGTGAACCCA
Source organism: Eucalyptus grandis x Eucalyptus urophylla (assembly GCA_028830015.1). NCBI lineage: Eukaryota > Viridiplantae > Streptophyta > Magnoliopsida > Myrtales > Myrtaceae > Eucalyptus > Eucalyptus grandis x Eucalyptus urophylla. Next base: position 24,958,313 of record CM054198.1, on the reverse strand, counting down.
ACAGATGGTGCAATCTGCAAGCACTTTCTCCTTCTGCAACACTTTTAATGGTAATTTTTCCTTGTAGGAGCCCTGGTTGTTGCACAAGTTCGATGAGGATTTCTATGGAGAGGAACTGCGTCTTATCATTGTTGGCTATATACGACCAGAGGTATCGTTTAAACTCACATCTTTTTCACTTGGGTGTTTCATCTGTTTTAGGCGAATCGAATACAAGATTGTGCTCCTCTTTAGTTAATAAGCCTCACATGAAATTGCTGTGGAAACATTCAGGCGAATTTCTCATCACTTGAAAGCCTAATAGCAAAGATCCACGAGGATGGGGATATGGCGGAGAAAGCTCTTGATTTGCCATTATACACAAAGTACAGGGATGATCCATATCTGAAAATGTCTTGATAGCGGGCATTTCCCATTCACAATTAGAGTGTAGACAACCTTACACTTTGTTGGAACATATACTGAACTGATGTCATGACATCCAAGGAATCGCTAAGTCCTTATACTTGATGGAGAGTGATAATAAAAGGGTTGTAAGCTCTAGTACACTAATATGCTGAATCTATCAACCATATGGTCAATCTCATGCCAATATAATAATTCACGTACAGGTAATTCAATCGAGACATTGTATCTTTGAGTTAGAAACTGCTCTGCAGTCGTTAGAGTCCAGCGGTAAGATTAAAAGATCATTTCCTTTCCAGCAAAGAATAAAAAGTCATTTATTGCATGTTATAAATAAGTGGCATTTATATAAGTCAAGTCACATGTCATTAGTTTTATAGTTCATGCATGTTAATCAAAATTCATGTAGTCATTGAAATAAATTTAAATTGCATTCATGTTAATGAAAAACATAAAAATAATTGTTAGCATAGTTTTCATGTTAATAGTTGATTCATACGTCGCATTCACATTTTCATGGTTAGTTTGTGGGGACACCATCATGATGAAACTTTGATTTTGTTCAATTAAGGCTTTGAGTTTGATATTCTCTTGCACTTTGCTGCATTGCTCTATAGAGTGTTACATTTTTGTTTGTGCACCCACGTGATCACCATTACATGTTAGTAGATTAAGATTAAAAGTAACTGAAACTACTTAATAAAAGAGAAATATACCGAAAGAAAAACGTTGGATTTATCCGGCGGAATTGTATCCACAAAATCTCTAGTTTGAAAAATAAGATGTCCTCCCACATCTTATATGAATTTCTAATAGACTTATAATAAATTAGCAGTGACTCCTAAACGAATTGATTTGCATGTAATCAACTTAATTAAAACCACAAAGTTGCGATTGGCATAGATTTCAAGGATCCATTCTGAGTGTTTGTTTAGTAACCTATTAGCTTTCCCTTGATGATTCATGTCCGAAAAGGTCACAACAGTTGGGCTTTCTCATGTGAAATCATTTTATATTCTTCGAAACAACATTTCCATTTTTGTTATCAGGAACAATAAGATAGATTTTTTGAACTTCTGTTCCACAACTATTCTATCACAACCGATTTGTTCTGGAAAATAGAAAAATTTAGCTGACGTCACCAAACAGGCTATAAGCCATAAAAACAATGTCTCAATCGAATTGCATGTATCTCAATTATTATGGGCGGCATGGGATTACTGTCTGGTTCATAGATACAAGGTGTTGATGTATTAGGGGTTACAAGCCTCTTATTTTATCACTCTCAATCGAGTATAAGACCGCTGCGATTCCTTGCAGAGTTGTAAGATCGATACGGTATTAGTTTCGACAATTGGACACAGTCGCAAATAGGAATTGCCCATTTTCAATACATTTTCAGATACGGGTCATCCCTGTGCTTCGCGTACAATGGCAAACCGAGAGCTCTCTCCGCGACATCCCCGTCCTCGTGGATCTTTGCTATTAGGCTCTCGAGCGATGGGAAATTCGCCTGAAAGTTTCGACAGCAAAATTCACGCGAGCCTTTTTAGCAGAAGAGAAGCAGGATATCGTACTCGATTTGCCTAAAACAGAAGGAACACCATACCTCTGCTCGTATATAGCCGACGATGAGAAGACGCAGTTCCTCTCCATAGAAATTCTCGTCAAACTTGTGCAACAGCCAGGGCTCCTACCATGGAAAGATCCAGTTAGAAGAATTGCAGAAGGAGAGAAAGTGCTTGCAGATTGAACCGTCTGCTGGGTTCACTTACGATCGTTTTTTCCTTGTTGTCGAAGTATGGATTCCAACCGATGCTCATGACCATTTTATAGACGCCTCTAGCCGATAGTCCAGCCCAGCCAAAATATATTCCGGAGGGATGTTCCGAGAGTAGATCTGAATAGCCTTCCGTTGATAGATTAGCTGGAAAACAAAAAAAAAAAAAAATGATTTTACAAAGAGGAAATGAATGCCGCAGTTAGTCCCAGTAACAAACAACTGAAGCTATAATATGTGGCATAGAATTAGCAATCTGACATTTGAGCAGAAGGAGAAACTAAAAGCAGTAACAAGAGTGCACTAGTCTACTATATCTCAAGGGAGGATCTAAAGCATTGCTACTTAATTTATTCTTCTGTTTAGAGATATGGCACTTTGATGCTTCCAGATCCAATGCCGCAATGAAGAGCGAACAGTAAGAACTAACTGAGAATAATATGATCACACCAGAAAAGAAAGGAGGGGTGGAGATATCGGACAATGCCTGTTGGAACCCCAAGAAGTTTAGAGCCACGACCGAATCCCTTGATGACGGGGCCGCCGATATGCCACGGTTCTACTGGCAAAGTGCGCTCGATCCCTGCCCATCAAAACCAATCTTCTGAATTAGAATCCGATATGATAAAGCTAGCTATCGTAAAGCATAATCGGGAGTGAAGGTCTAGGGTTTTACAATCTTGAAATGGAGGCAAGCCCCACTTTTCAGGTCCTAAATCAAGTAATGAGTTGATGACGTCGTCGGCTGAAGTGTAAAGGTGAGTTTGTTTGGGAAGGGACGGTACGGCAACTACTTCCATTCCGGCGGCCTTGCCAGCAGTAACACCGGGTCTGCCATTGAATAAACATGTAAAAGTTGGAAACACGATGGCCTGGAAATGAAAAAGAGACCGATGTGGATAGGAGATGGTGGACACGTTCCAGGATGATATATGTATGATGAACAGAGGAAGGTCCCCCACCATGCTACCTTAATTGTAGCTCTCCTTTAGACGACAAAGGAAGGGAAAACAGAATAGGAAGATGAGATCCTACGAAAAATATCCAGAATGGGAATTCATTGGTAACATACATCTAGCAGACAAATAGCAGCCTCTGATCTATTCTATAAGACATAAGACGGCCTGTTACAAGCATTACCGCATTTGACAAACTCTACCTTCTGAGGAGCTATGGATTTAATTGATGTGCAATTGTATTGCTATACATAAGTTATGGTGCACTAGCAAGACAGACTCCGATAACACAAATCATTTGAGGAAAAAATTCCTCCTGTAAAAAATGAACGGCGCAATATATCGACTAGAGTTGGTCAGAATTCACATACAATCGAGTGGCACAAAACATGTTAAAAATGTGAGCAAGGACTTTCCTTCGACAGGAACACATCATCAAGGACCTAGTGACATTTTATAAAGACAACTCTCTTTCAAGTTTCAACTATAACACTTCGTTACAAATAGCTATACTGGCGTATTGAAAAGCTGTTGCTTCTGTTTATACCTTTTCCTAACTGAACGAATGGACCAGTCAACATAAATATATTTTAAAAAGGGTGACACAGAAAAATCCCAAAGTTTGTGCTCATAGAAACTATTTTGACAAGTGATAGTAACACTGAGTAATTCCTAACTTTAATGCAATGCCAACCGTGGGAAAGATCAGTCCAGTTTACTGATGAATCATGCCGTACAGAGGAACAGAGTGCCAGAGTGAAGGATTATTTTCACTGTCGATGATATAAATCACTTACACAGAATCTTCGATAACCAGCAAGTTAGGAGGTTCGATCTTTAATCTATTAGCTGCTTCAAGAAATCTGGAATTCAGAGCACAGGCTACAGTTTAGAAGATACTCCATTACTAGTAATTTGAATGATGCGAAGATGATTATATATATCTCTCACATTTCGGGGGACGGTTTTCCGATCCTCACTTCATCACCCCCAATGACGACAGAAAATGTCTCCTTCCAACCTATGTTTTAATGCACAGTTGATTTAGCAGTCCCAACTACAGGTCAAAGGACTTCAAGGATTATGAAGTACCTACCTTCATGATAAGATATTTTTGCTTCAATGTTCTCTTTTGGAGAATTAGATGCCAGTGCCATTGGCACTTCATGATGTCTCAAATGCTTTATTAGCCGGTCAGCACCTGGAAGTGCCTTAATTTTACACCATCTGCTCCAAGATCAAATGACTGAGCAATTAAAAAATCTTTGAAATATTACAGTGCATGGAAGGCAAGCTGCAAATAACTTCTCTACACACCAAACGACTGCCTGAGATTGCAAGTGGAGTGATTGTCAAGAAAACATAATAACTTCATCCAAGAATCGCATGTCTTAATCAGATGAAGTTCATATCTTTTCATAGAAAAACTTGTCGCCACACTTTATAGATGAAAACAAAGAATGTATGATCAGACATGACCTGATAGAGTATCACTGGGAAAAAAAAAGGAAGCTAGTATCTCAGCGATATATAAAATGAATGTCAAGAATGTCACTGTTCGATGAAACGCATAGTATGACAAGAGGTGGGTCTCCAGAATCTCTCTGAATACAGAGGTTTAAATAAGCATGCAACAAAATTAAGCAAAGTTTATAGCTCAATTACTGATTACTAAACATTGGAGTGATTTCAGAGACGAATTCTTCTGTTGCACAAGGAAGCTCGTAATCTTCAACTATTACAGCTGCAGACTCAAAGGGCGTCTTCCCTGCTATTTTAAGAGCTTCTCTACCATCCCATTGTTTTCCATATTTGACCAAGAATACTTTTAAAATCTCGCTTAGAATGCCATCTGCAATGAATGGAAAATAACAGACTTGTTAAAAGGATGGACGTCAACGTAGGCAAAGATGCTAGATTAATTAAGCACTCATAGTCATTGGAGTCTTCATTAAACTACGAATTCAACCATAGTTTTTCTAGACATTCCAAAGCATGCTTTTGGTACAAAAGATTCTTGGTTTCGCCTACCGCATGATGAGGAGAAAATATGGCCCTCTGACTAAAATTGATACTGTTCAAATTGCATCTCGACCAATACAAAAAACACATACAGATGCATAGATGACAAACACGGAATAGTCTTCAAAACGGAAAGGCAGGTGAAAGAACGACGAGACCATGGAATAACATGTGGACACGACGTACCGGAAAACAATAAAAACTGACCTGTGTTCAAAAGAGTGCCATCCAAATTAAGGATAACGCCGGAGACTAACTTCTTCAGAGGCTGTGCAGTAGTTGACATTGGAGCGATCCTACGCTGACCACAATTCAGGTGCAATGTTCTGGTTCCCGGATCAGGCCTAAAACAGAGATACAAGTCTGTCAGTCCAAGAGTTTATAAACAGGAGAATTCTGCACTACATCGATCTTACACCAAACTCAAGATAGCCCATTTCACCAACGGTTCCCGGGAGCGGGATTGACAATCAGGGGTTCGGTAGTTCACGTATCGCCACTCACGTTCATCGCTTCAACTAGATTACTAGGCAACAGAATACTATGTTTACCCGCAGTCCTCAGAGAAAGTACTAATTCAAACACGCTAAATGTAAGCAAATGGAGAATGAGCTTTCGGTAGCTACCTCTGAGAAGAAAGTTGAAAAGCACAGAGAGAGAGAGAGAGTACCGTCGACAGCGGAGGGACGCCGGCACGGGGACGCAGAAGGAGCGGCCGGCGATCTCCACGGTCGATTGATTCTAGTTTGTCATGCGTGCTTGGTCTCCGATTTATTTACCCCGGGGAATTTGTGCTCTCACATGCTTTTGATCTCTGTCTTATCCACCCAATGGAACATATGCTCAGTGTCAGGCCTAATTATTTTGGTTATATGTATATTGCACTGTGTTAAGTTAATTTCACAAATAAATAAATCATTTAAAGCATGCCTACCATAATATATTGTGTTGGAACGATCGATTAAAATTGAGCACATCAATTATTTAGCGCACAATGTAATGCGATTTGAATATTTTATCTCATTAAATAATACAAGCGAGTCATCCTAACTAGTAAGGCTGCGTTTGTTTTCACTTCTTTTTTCTGTTTTTAAACACTTTTTTTGTTTTTTTGTTCCTGGGAACCAAAAAGGAACAGAAACGCGTTTGGATGCGTTTTTGTTCCAAAATTATTTTTTTGTTCCCAGAAATACAATTGGAACAGAAACAAGAAACAAAAAAAAAATTGTTTCTTGTTTTTGAAACAAAATTTAGAAACACTTTTTTTCTTTTCTTCTTCTTTTTCTTCTTCTTTTTTCTTTCTTTTTTCTTTGGCCGGTCGCCGGCCTCAGCCATGGCCGGTGACCAGCCAAAAGAAGAAAAAAGAAAAAAGGAAAAAGGAAAAATAAAAAAAAGGAAAAATAAATAAGAAAAATAAGAAAGAAAATAGAAAAAATAAAATAAAAATATTTAAAAATAAAAGAAATAAAAAAAATATACAAATTTACCAAACGTGTTTCTGTTTATTTTTTATTCCCAGAACAAGTTTACCAAACGCTTTTTTTGTTCAAAAATTGTTCCTTAGAATAGAAACACTTTTTTTTTTTATTTCTGTTTCCTAGAACAATTTTTAAACAGAAATGTTACCAAACATGCCCTAAGTGATTTGGTATTTGTGGCGTTTCAGATATAACGCTAGATGCGGGTACTTCTCTACTATATCAGATCGAGACTATCCCTCCAATGTATATAACTTGAGCGTCTCAACATCATGTTTAGACTTATACAAATAATGCATGCACCCACCAGGCCGGGCATGAATATTCACTATCCTCACATGCCCACAGGGTCCAAGATCATGTGAGGACACTTAGAGTGCATTTGTTTGTATTTTTATTCAAAAAAAAACTATTTATGTTTTGGAGAATAGGAATAAAAAAAAAACTATTTCTGTTCTGGAGAACAATTTTTTACCAGAAAAACACGTTTGGTAAACTTGTCCCAGGAATAAAAAAGAAAGAACAGAAACATGTTTGGTAAATTTGTATTCTTTTTTTATTTCTTTTAATTTTTTAATATATTTATTTTATTTTTCTTTCTTTTTCTTTTTTCTTTTTTTTTCTTCCTTGTGGCCAATCACCAGCCTCAGCCATGGCTGGCGATCGGCCGACGAGGGCCGACGACCTCACCTAGCCACGGTGAGGCTCGCCGACCCCTGGCGAGGCCAAGCCTTGCCGTGGTTGGGCGAGGCCAAGCGTCGCCGGCCAGCTCGAGGCTCGGCCTCACCTTGGCTAGGCGAGCTCGGGCTCGCCTAGATTCGGTGAGGCCAAGCTCGCCAAGCTAAGGTGAGGCCAAGGCTCGCAGGGGCCGGTGATGCTCGGCCTCGCCGGGGGTTGACGACGCTCCGGCAAGGTCACCGGCCCTAGACGGCCAGTCGCTAGCCATGGCCGAGGCCGGTGACTGGCCAAAGAAAAAAAAAGAAAAAAAAAGAAGAGAGAAAATTTGTTCTTAAAAATTATTCCAGCAAGAAATAAGTTTTTATTGTTTCTTGTTTCTATTCTAATTTTGTTCTCGAGAACAAAAAAACAAATTTGGAACAAAACCACAAACAAACACATTTCTATTAAATTTGGAACAAAACCGCAAACAAACGCGTTTCTATTCTTTTTTTGTTCCCGGGAACAAAAAAACAGAATTTTTGTTCATAAATAGAAATGAAGAACATAAACAAAGGGCGCGTTTGGTAACATTTCTGTTTAAAAATTATTCCAGGGAATAGAAATTAAAAAAAAAAATGTTTCTGTTCCGGTAAACAATTTTTGACCAGAAACAAGCGTTTAGTAAACTTGTTCCAAAAATAAAAAAAATGAATAGAAACACGTTTTGTAGATTTTATATTTTTTTATTTTAATTTTTTAATATTTTTATTTCATTTTTCATTTTTTCCTTTCTTTTTTCTTTTTTTTTCTTCTTTTGGCCGGTTGCCGGCCTCCGGCGATTAGCCGACGGGGGCCGACAGCCTCGCCTAGACACAGCGAGACTCGCTGGCCCCTAGCGAGGCCGAGCCTTGCTGGTGGCTGAGCGAGGCCGAGCCTTGCTGGTGGCTGGGCGAGCTCAAGCGTCGCCGGCCCCCGGCAAGGCTCGGCCTCGCCCGGGGGCTGGCAATGCTCCGGTGAGGTCGCCGACCCTCGACGGCATCGCTGGCCCTCAACAGCCGATCGCCGGCCATGGCTGAGGCCGGCAACCGGTCAAAGAAGAAGAAGAAGAAGAAGAAGAAGAAGAGAAGAACAAATTGTTTCTTCATAAGTGTTTCTGGAGTAAGAAACAACTTTTTTTATTTTTCATTTTTGTTCTTTTTTTGTTCCGGAAACAAAAAAACAGATTTTGAATAAAAACGTAAACAAACGCGTTTCTATTTTTTTTTTTTTTGTTTCCGAGAACAAAAACAAAAAATCTGTTCATAAACAGATTCGAGAAATGAAAACATGCAAGCCCTACACACTGTAAATGTTACTAAATACGCCATTAGAAATTCGCTTGGAAACAATGGTGTCCAGCACTGAGATTTTTATAAGAATGTTTCCTTTTCAGCAGAATTTTTCTGGGTGTTTTTGGTTGGTGAAGGTAAAGCTGCAATAATTGCATTCATCATACGACCTAAACCAATGGATGGAAAAGTTTTTGAGTCCTCCTCAGCATATTCCGGGGGCATATTCTGAAGCATATAATGGACCTTTGTGATATTATTATAATTAGAGCCAAAAGGACCGACGAAGAAACTCAAAAAATTGTTCCATTTACCAATGTAACAATTGTAAAATTGAGGTCCTAGCAACTGCAATCACGAGAACAGGAGGACGCCCAAAGGAAAAACGTGTAAAACGAGAAAGGGCAGGAGTAGGGAGCAAAACAGAGGACATAAGCATGGGCTACACATGCTAATTGGAATTTGAGCATATGTTAAAAATTCCGAAACTCAAAAAGTTCAAACATAGATACCTATGTCGTCTGGTCCAAAGTCATGGGCCAAACTAGATCATGGAAGTTACTTTTACCGATTGGAGATACAATGCTCTCACTCGAAAAGAATGAGAAAATTTAAGATTGTTTAGGCTTTTATTCATCTGTAATGAGTAAAAGTTCTATGATGCTAGAATTGCTTATCAAGCATTATCAATCGGGAGGGGCAAAATTCAAATAAGAGATTTAATGGGGGCAAAAGTTTGTTTTTAGGCAAAACTAATTTAGCATGACTTGAAAATTCTAAACTAAATTTAGGTCCCACCGCCAACTGCATAACCGAGATGGTTCTAACATAAAAAGTATCACATCAAATTCTGCTAGGTCGCAGGATTAAAAAAATCATTTCGACAGAATAGAATCGAATCAAAGCTCGAATCTATCCCATACAATCCTCAGATGCATGCATTCCCTTGTGGTCCAAAAGAGAGGTAGGACGTAAGAACCACGCAGGATTTAAATATTAATTCTGAAAAAAGTAATTCGAACAATCCCAATTAAATAAATGAAAATGTCGACCAAGAAATAATTTAAAAAAAAATTCAATCCTTAACCTGAAAAAGGGGTTTGTCACATTATTGTCTCTCCAGCCACAGCATGATTACCATAACATGGGCCCACAAAAAGACCGAGAACTCACTTTATTTTCAACGCATTTTCATCATTCCCTTCATTTTATATATATTTACATATTTTTTCTTTCCCCTTTTCGGAAATCCAATGTACATGCCTGGCGCAAGACGCCAAAGTGAAAATTAAAAAAAGAAAAAAAGAAACCCCAAAGAAAAGATAAGAGAGAAGGTCATCCTTATCCCACAGCCCTCGAACCTCGCGACAACACAACACCGACCGTCCGCTAATTCCCGGCCGAAACCCAGTCCTAATCGAACCAATCCCGGTTGGAACCGGTCGAACCGCGAACCGAGTCCTGACAGAGTCTTTTATACAACAGTGCAACGAACCGCCCTCACAATATCTAGAGACCGTAGTACATGGATGATGATCTCCGTCGTCCACGTGGCGCGATCACACGAGGGTCTTGCATGCGTACGTCGTCGGGTCCCACATCGCTGGCAGCAGGAACTTCCGGCCGCCGAGCCCGTGGGCGTTGTAGCTCGCGCCGGTCGCCTTGTCCACCAGGAGCTGCCCCGGGTAGCCCGGATACGCGCCCGACCCGTATATCCCTGTGCACGCCGACACCGCCTCCAGCGGCGCGTCCGCCGGGCCCTGGAAGAAACCGCCCCCGAACGGGTTCGTGACGGCGCCGGCGAGGAGCGTCGCCAGGTTGATCACCATGCCGTCGACCCCGACGTCGCCGCTCGGCGCCACCAGCGGCGGCGTCTGCGGGCCGTACATGGGCTGGTGGAACGGCCACGCGCACTGCCCCGGGCACTGCGTCTCCGAGTTCCCGACCCACACGAACGCTGACCCGGGCCGGGCCGCCCCGTGCGTCCCGCACCGCGAGCAGAACCCCTCCACAGCGACGTCCGCCGCCGTGAGGACGACGGTGATGGTGCCCGGGGCGGCGTTGAACTTGCCGGCGAGGGCGCGGAGGTGGCGGTTCTTGAGGGACTTACCGAGGGTGTACGCCTCGTGGACGGCCTGCCGTCCGACGACGAGGTTGGAGCTGCCGCCCTTGTACTTCTCCGTGGTGCGCCACCAGGAGGCGGCGGAGGGGGGAGGGGAGCGGGGGTAGCCGAGGGAGCGGATGAAGTCGACGATGACGGAGCGCTGGGTGGGGGTGAAGCGACCGTACCAGACGAGGTCAACGGTGATGTTGCCCTTGAGGAGAGCTCCATGGTGGTACTTGAGGACGAGGGGTTGTTGCTGGACCAGGGCGGCGGAGGAGGAGGAGATGGAACTTGAGAAGAGTATGAAGAGGAGGAAGAACAGAGGGAAAGCGAGAGAGCGAGACGCCATTGACGCGGCCCCGAAGCTTTCAGAGAGAGAGAGAGGAGAGAGAGGAGTGGGAAAAAATACGAAGGGAGAGGGCATTTATAGTGGGAAGAGGAGGAGAGGGAAACAGCTGTGAGAGATTAGCCGAGTATTTTTTATTTTATCTTCTGTGCATCCTCGTGACTTTGTGATATATATCAAATTCGTTTTCTTTTCTTATTTTTTTCTGGCCATAGTCAATTTCGATACATATAGATATGGCCAATTTAGATATCATAGTGTTCGTACGTGATGATGCGTTTAAGTCAAATATTGTGTTTAATCCATAGTGCGCAATACGTGTGAAAATTGATTATTTTTTTGCGTTGTTAGAACAAGAAATTTTTATTTGAACTTGAACATTAAATTGAATGTAATTTTTTTGATTGAATTTTAGAGCATTTACATAATCGTAATGATTAGGATTGATTTGGGTCCAATAGATATTTCATGGTTGTAATTATAAAAATAATTCATTCGCCGAACGAGAAATGATGAGTAAAGTGTATTATACAGATAAAGTACAAAAAAAAATTATGAATGTCATGTCACCTTAGATAACCCCCAAAAGAAAATCAATCTAAGGCCTAGACAACCCCCCAAGAAAGAAAAAAAAAATTCTGTGTGCTAGACAGTACTAGTCCCTTCTTTAAAAGATCCCAAAAAAAAGTACCTCCTGCTCTTGCACGAAATTGGCCGTAGATGTACGTCCTACCCAAGATTCTAGGGGGTAGGTGACGCGAATGATGATGCAACATTTATTGTTATCAAAACTGTTAAAAGTGATTAATAATTTTAACATCGAGGGAAAGTAATTTATAGCAAGGGAAAAAGAGCATACCTAACATGTCCTCTTTGGTTCATTCATTTCAATTTTCTCAAAAAATTATTTATAATAAAAAGTGTCGCGTCAATATTTTTTTCTCTTTAAATTGAAAAAAAGAAAAAGAAAACGAAAAACGACAACCATTTTTATGTCTTTGCTTTCGCACCAATTGGGGAAGTCCGTGCTTTTGGTTTTTTTTAAGGTATTCGGTACAATGTAGCCGCGTAGGATACTCGTGCGCGCAATAATTAGCGTGGGCAAAACACAGTCTCGTGAAGAGAAAGGATCAGGGTCAACGTCAAAAGGAGCGCCACGTGGAGTGAAGCGATTGGTCGGGGGATGCGGGGATGAGAGCCTCTGCCAGGCTGTAGGGATGACGTGGCGGTCTGAGCTGTAAGGCAGAGAGGCTCGTAGTAGCTTCTTCATGTCGACCCTGAGACTTTAGGCGTTATAGACCCACCCTTGCACGCCAATTTTGAAGAGGGGCCCCCAAAAAAGAACTTGATATAAGAATTAATTAGTTGACGTTATGTTTGATTCTTAATTCCTTAGGTACCAAAAAATCAAAAGAATGAAAAATGCTGACTATTAATTTGTAAATTATTGTGGGCCGTTGTTGTGGAACCTCGACAATGGTTAAATTTTTACCCCACCAATGAATCTGACAGTGGTTAAAGACTTAAAATTTTACCTCACTACAACTCAAGAGCTCAAGAGCTTTGTTAAGGACTATCTCGTCTGTCAAATAAATTTGGCGAGTTGACAACATCGTGCTCTTTATTTTCACCAACATGCCCCAATCCCCAATTTGGTATAAAAGTTTTTATTTCTTCTCTCTTGGGAATACCTTGAATTTTACATCTTAGAATTCAAACTATTAAATACGAAATATGACTCGTTATTTTAGTTCCAATGGAAAATAATTTCTCCACACCGATCATCGTTGATATATTAATTAATAAAATGTTGTACAAATAGATTGATATGATAATTGTATTATTTGTATCTATCTACAGTTTTAGATTTAATGGAAATCCGAGACAAGTATGCTATTTTAAAACACAACCCTAACTTCGATCTAATGGGATTCCTTTTTAGTCTCTAGACACTATTAATCAATTATCTAGAGGTTTTCGGGCCTTGGAAACTTTTTGATTGGATCTGAAAATATTTAACTTGTCGTTAAAAAATTGGAAGAAACAATATGTTTTTCTTTTCAAATAAGCTCTACAAGAACTTTTGAATTGGCATTCGTTGCGAAAGCCAAGGGTGGAATTGTCATTTCACTTCAATTCCTTGCCCCCTTACGAGGAGTGATTGGTTTCAAGGTGAGTTAGTAACCGCCTTAAATTTGGAATCGAATTGAGCAAGATCGGTACCTAGTTTGTGGAATCATAAAATAATTGATTTCTTCTTCTTCTTCTTCTTCTTTATTTCTTCTATTCCCTACAAAGTGGAGTTTCACAACATTAAAAGAAAAAAAAAATACTTTTAAGGTTTGGTTCCAATCAATTCAATTATAGTCCCCTCTAGAACCACCCAGAATTCATTGACTCAGTTCGAACCATTCTGATTTTTGGATTGGACCAGGAAATATGCAGGCCCCTTGCCTATCTATGATTTTTTTTTTTTTTTGGTCATATTCTATCTTCGATTTAAAGAAAGTAAAATTTTCTCAATTCTCCACCCATTTCTTTTTATATCTTTCCATTTTCCCCTTACTATTATTCTACACCCTTCTAAAGAAAGGGGTAGGGGAAAAGATGAGGCTCTGATTGAATGCAACGCATCAGCTCCAGCTCATGACTTCAGTCGAATCTCGACCCATGCTGTGCCGGATCAGATCGTACATGGCCGTGTTTCAAAGAGACTGTTTGCTCAACCGCAAAGGGACGAATTTAGATTAGATAAGATTAGACCCGACCTTTGCCTGATTGATTGGATGAGCTCATGCATTAATTTGTACAGTTGCGCTCTAAATTCTGCACTGACGCTCTCTCTTGTCTCAATCAGCATCATTTTCACTTCTCACATCTTTTGTCTTTTGTTTTCTCTGCAAAAGCCTAAACGCATTGACAAGTAGCCTGCGTCCGAATTCCCCCGGGGGGGCCTCCCCCCCCTCGGGCTCTTAAAAGAGGCTCTGGTTTTTCCACTTTGGATTTTGTGCATGGGCACTCCCCTTAAACAATAGTTTAAGCATGTATTAAGGCAAATGGCACCGAATAGTCTTCAAATTTTAGATTAATGTGCAATATCATCTTTAAATTTTTTATTTATTCAATGCCTTTTACAAACTTTAACTTAATTTGTAATGTTCTCGCTGAATTTTTAATCTATTGAATATAGTCTTTAAATTTTTTATACATGTTTAATTTAATCTATAAATTATATGAAAATATTCAATGTTATCTTTTTATTGATTCAAATTCAGTGATAACTCTATTTCTTTCATTTTTTGTAAAAATAAAAATTCATTCATTACCAAAATAATACATGAAAGGATTTATTGGGAATCTCAAAAGTCATCATAACAAGGTAAATTTGCAGAGCTCCGAAATAAACCAACCACAAGAAATCCCAATACATCATCAGGGCACGATTGGCAAAGATTATCATACGCTCGTCTTTTATAAACAGATTTGTGATGACATCCGAACAAAAGGATCAGCAGCCAATTGCCAAATCAAATATCCTCATCAGTGATGAGCATATATCGAGATCTCTAATTGTAGTTACAGCTTTTCCTTTTAATAATGTGCTCTTAGGTTCGGTGTCCCCAACATCATCACTATATTGAGACAATATAAACACGTTGAATAAGCTTAGATCTAATACCCATGAAAGTGAGGCCTTCAACAAGCGCAACACACCAAAGCTTTTAACAAAAATACGTTGAACGAGCACAAATTTCACATCAAAGCTACCATGAATATCATTAAAACTAGAAGTGGAATATTTATTCATTAAAATTCCTAAATCTATAATTAAATTGGAGAGAAAAGCTTCCAAATATAAAATCGGAAGAGTAAAGTTCCTAAATCTAAACTAGATTGGGAGAGTAAGGGAAAAAAACAAGAGAAAATAAAAGGAGAAGCAACGAGGAAAGGGAGGGAGAGTCCTCCCATCCAAAAGTTGAAGAGACCAGAAAAGCTGAAATTTGAAGAAGGAGAGAAAGAGAGGGAGAGATCGAAGTTGAAGGGGCGAGATCAATGATTCATATCTAGATTGAACATGTAAAAGTTGAACAAATTAATAGTTTAGATAATGATAAAATTTAGGAATCACACTAAATAAGTTAAAAGTTCAAGAATAACGTTGTATATTGAGTATGATTTTATGAACTATTTATGTAGTTGTCCCGGAATATTAGAATTGCCCATATATCATTGCTCTTGCTTTATGTGTTATCAAAGTGTTAAAATTGAAATGTTTTCTTATTAAGTTACAAGTCCCATGAAAAGCGCTCGTCGGCGAGACACATTTTGTTTTTTAAAGTGCTTTGACTTAAAAAAACAAAAAACAAAAAAACAAATGTCTTGCTCATAAGTGCCTTAAGGACACTTGGCAAGAATGTGAAAGAGAGATCAATTATCAAAACATGTTTAAAAACATTGAAGAGTGGAAATTCATTCTCTTTTTATGAGGGCATAAATAGAAATGCAAGCTTCGAAACATAATTAATTCATCTTATCAAATATCGGGGGTACGTTTTCAAAATCCTTAGTAAATTAATAGACTTGGTTTGATTTATCTTTATTCAACAAATATTCAAAATTCTTTCAAGTTATACAAATACATTTCCGTTATACTTTTCATGATTTTTAAAAAATTAAATAAGCTATTAAGTCATAATGAAAAAATGATTAATAACTCATAACTTTAAAAAGTCAAAAGAAAATTTATATATATATATATATATATATATATATATATATTTATATATATATATATATATATATATATATATATATTTATATATATATATATATATATATATATATATATTTATATATATAAACACACATATATGTATATAATGCTCTTTGGAGGTAAGAATTTTGATGTTGCCAGTAAAGAATCTAGTTAATAAGTGTCCAAACGTGGTTCATGATAAAGTATCTTATTTATAAAATATCGATTATATATATTATCATCGAAAGCGTTATATATATATGAAATTAGAACAATGTTCGAGGACACTTATTGAATATTCAAATAAGGAAAGACTTCTATATCCGATGCACAATTTTTCTCATGTTATGTAGAATCATCATGCAGCTCTTTGTAAAATACAAGTAACCGGTATCTCGAGACACTTATCGACAAAACCTGACCATCTAATAGAATCTTCAAAATCAAAGGAAAGAGCAAGAGACCCAATTTCCATTTCTTGTTTGGGAGTGACAAGCCAAGAATTCCATCATAATCAAAGTTGAGAAAGAAGGGGGAATTTTGAGGACCACAGGGGGGGAAGCTGTTCATGTTTGTATCGATGGAGAGGGATGGTGACCTCAGATATTGTGCGGCCACCAAGGAAGAAGTTACGGGGCATGGAGGGGAAAGACCGTGTGGTACGCCATGGGGGGTCAGAATAAATCCAGTTGTTTCATTAGCTGGCATATAAGGGATAGTCAAAAAGGATGTGTGAGCATTATCCTCCTTCCCAAGGCCTTCCCCCTTGTCCTAGAAGTGGGTGTAGAGTCTGTAGACCCGACAAAATCAAACTCCCTTTCATGTTTTGGTTTCTTTCTCCAAATTTCTTTGTTCTCATCTCAAATAATGGAGTGCACAGACTCCCTTGAAAGGTCTTCGCGCTCATAATTTTTGGACACAACCCATTTTGCACGATATGATCACCATTCCGGACAAGAGACGAAATTAAATGAAATAATTTGATATAAAGCGAGAGATACACTTAATTCGTACGTTGATTTAAATCGGCATGTGTTCATTGTTAATTAATTGTTTGATTTTATTATCAAAATCATGATGTTCTATACAGGCTGAGGTGACATGAATTTCAAGTACTTTTATGACACCATGTTAAAAATTGTCGACCATGATTAGGTGTGAAAAAGTTATTTACATGGGAGATATTTTCTTGTGAAGAGGAATGCCTAGATAAATCCCCGACCTAATGATACAACCACTAGTTTTAAGGTTTAATAAAATGTCAACCAAAGTTTTGCCTCGAGTTTCGAGTGGCTGGCCCGATATGCACCGGATTATTGTTATTATTTTCAGTGGTGTGAAAAATCAAACTTATGCCATTCGCCTAATTTATTCACTAACAAAGCCGATCTGCCATTGCATATACTCAAATGAAATATTCATATATGTCAAATAGCAAGCACAAGACTTTGGCCTAAAACCTTGTTATTAATTTTCTTAAAAGTGCATGTGCAACGCTTGTTAAATAACTAAAAACGGGAATAGTGTAATTCTTAATGCATTAAGGTTACTCGCTAAGCGTGCTTGCGACCTGTATAATTAATAATTCAAAAATCGAACATAATTTTTCTTTAATATATTTTAATGAAGTGTTTTGAGAATATTCCTTAAAAGAAGTGAGATATTACTATCCCTTTAGATTAGAAACAAGAATCAGCGAATTATCACAAAACGACAATGCCATTCATCCTACAACATTGCTTCTTTATCTTATCTTACATTGAATGATGGGGTGGCTCGCCGGTCCGAAAGCAAAGGAACAAAGAGAAAGCCGTCGCGCAAGTGGGTGAAAAATAGGCACCATTTTAGGACGGCGTTAGACATTTTCGACTGACTTCCCCCTGGACCACAATGACTAATACTTAAGCCTTGACAGGCGTCTAATAAGAGTAATTGAATCACAACCGTCGATCCCTCCACGAGATCAACGACCGTCGTGCGCTCGACCCGTCGGGGTCGGGTTCGGATCTGAGCAAGAAATTTCCGGCCCGAGGAGCTTGGATTGAAGTTTTGGATCATGGGTATGAGGGGGTCCGCCGTAGTGACCACACGGCTCGTATTCACAGGAATGCAAGGACCGAGGTTCGGACACTGGGACATTCTTGGTGGCGAGGGTGTACTGTTTCATTCGAGTGGACTGACTGGTCCAACACATCTCTCAACCTATAAACACTGATACCGTTCCTTGATTGCGTTGATCGCTTATTGTCCAATAATCGCAAATCCCTTTTAGCAATTCTGTAGCGCATTTGTTTCTCTGTAACTTATGGCTTAGTACGATTTTTCTATACTTGCCCGGTGATATATATATATATACCCCCACGCGCACGCGCACAATCATGAAAATAAAATAATATCATTTACATGAAAAATTCCGTGCATTCTCAACGGGTTGAATTTGCTGGTTATCACTTTAGGTCCAGTCCTGAACTTTTTTTGTCTTAAAAAAAAAAACAATATGAACTTTAGGTCCAATCCCAAATATGTCATGAATTTTGTTTTGTCTAAAAAAATCACTGACTTTTAATCTATTTTCAAATTTACCCTGTGGTCCAATTCCAATTTAATGTGGTATTTCCACATTGATATTAAATATACATTGGTAATACGACATGGAAAATTATCTTAAAAATAAAACCGTTATAGGATATAAAAATTAGGGACACTAATCACGACTTTTGGATAGATGGCTAATGGATGCAAATTTAGGAATAAAATTTTTCTTTTTGACAAAAAAAGAAGAAGTTAAGATAAATTTGGAATTTGACCTAAAGTTTGGGGTTTTTTTGAGATAAATAAAAAAAATTTAGAGCAGATTTGGGACTAGACCTAAAGTTTGGATTTTTTCTAAGGCAAGGAAAAAAAAATAGTTCACAGAAGATTTAGGACTAAACCTAAAATTTGGGATATTTTCTAAGACAAAAAAAAAAGTCAAAGTAAAATTGAGATTAAACCTAAAGTTTGAGGTTTTTTAAGAATTAACCCTTTATTTTTCACAAAACGACGAATCCTACTTTACTTGGAATTTGCCCTTTTCTCGATCCTTTTCCTTCTAACTATGAAAGATATCAGATGTGACAAAACATGATTTTGACATTGCACGAGGAAATCCACTTGATTGAGTAAGTATAGTCGAATAACCCAAAATAGTTTACGATTTGAGCAGTTTGATTATTCCATTAAAACGATTGTCGACAGTACTAAGTAAGATCATCAATGTCTTGAAACTGCAGATGACAATAACTCAAAGCGACATGCACTAATCACTTGTAAGATAAAAATAATAATAATAAATGATACGATGCATGCACATTACTGAAACAGACGACTCATTCATGCAAATTAATTAGGCTGTGGTGGCCAACACGTGCGATGGTGACAAATCGTGCGAAATTGAAGTCAACAATTGACCGAACAAACTATAATAGTATATACCGACCAAAAAAAAAGAAAAACTATAATAGTATATATCATTTTGAATTCATCTTTTTTCCTCTCTCAAGTCTTCGTCAGCCAATTTGCATGGATGGGACATGGATGATTTATTTATTTATTTCCCAATAAATTAATAATTATCAAAACAATACATGACTATCCAATAGAAACTCACACAAAATATATGTAATTTTTCATATAAATTAAAAAAAAAAACAAATTATTGTTCTTCATGGATAATCATTGATATTGTCATTATAAACTATCTCATCTGCATGAAAATAAAAATAAAATAAAAAACATATCGTTAATATCACGAAAAATCTCAAATTAGTAAATTTATGACAAATTTATTGCAAATTGATTTTTTTATCACCAAAAATCTAGAATCGGTATGTATGTGACAAATTTACCCTTCATTAGTTGTTGTATAAAATCATAAATTGGTACAACTATCGAGGGTAAAATTTCAAACTAGTATACCTGTCAATTATCACCTATGATTTAACTTAGAAATTGGAAGGTAAAAAATTTAGTGAAAATTAATTAAGAATAAATTTGTCACGGATATACTAGTTTGATATTTTTTAGTGATTAAAAAACGAATTTAGAGTAAATTTATTACATATTTATCAATTTAAAGTTTTTTATGAATTTGATTAAAAAAAAGTTCGTGGTATTAACTCAAAAATATATGCAAGGCGAGTGGCCCGCGCGGCAGAAGTCGGCACACAAGGGGACATTCCCGTGGTCAACACTCGAAGAAAACACGCTCACGTGCTTTCACCATATTTGTCGTCGGGCATAACCCCTCCTTATTATCCCTTCGATTTTTCAACCTATTTTACACGTGTCGGCTTCTCATACACCGTTGAGTGGGTCCCTTCAGGCTGGGAAATGTTCAACGGGTCCCGTCCGATAAAATTTATTGGAATATTTTTTTTTTCTCTTGATGAATTTCTTCCTGGAGTCACCCTAGCTTGAGGAATGCTTTGGAAATATAGTAGGGGTTAATACCATTAAATCTCGAACCATTACCTTTAGGCTTTACAACACTACTTAGACTAAGTTTCATTTCACAAAAAATTTCAAATTGATATATCCATGAGATATTTATTATAAAATAAAAAATAAAAAAATCTCTCTATAATAGAATCTCAAACTGATACCGTTATGCCAAATATGCCCGACACTAAAATGTATACGTGACATGATAGAATACTGTAAGATGGATTTGTAATTTGTGCATTGACAATATGCATTTTAATGGGATATTAAACAAAATGCTAACATATGGTGAGGTCGAGTTACGAATGCCAATTTGGTATATTTGTGAAAAATGAAAATTAATTTGAAGTAAATATATTATTATTTTTGAAGTACCAGTTTGAGATTTTTAATGGTATTAACCCTATATATTAAGATTGACATGTTAATCTAATATATAAGTTTTGCCAGATCATGTATATGTGTGTGTGTGTGTGTGTGTATATATATATAAATTTAACCCTAAAAAATCCCAAACTGTTACGCATGTGATAAATTTACCAAAAACTAGTTTTTTAACTATGAAAAACCTTAAACTGGTACACCTATGACAAATTTATCCCGACTAACCATAAAAAATCATAAATTAGTACATTTATGATAAATTTACCCTAAACTAATTTATTCGATTGTAAAAAATCACAAACTGGAAAATTTATGACAAATATACTCTCCAATAAATTGTATTAATACCACAAAAAAAATCAAAAAAATTTGTAAATTGTGACAAACGGAGCGTAAAATCCCAAATCAATATACCAAGCAACTATCACATGTCGCTTAACTTAATAATTTGATAGTAATATTTAATAAAAACTAATAAATGGTAAATTTGTCATAAGTGTATCAGTTTGGGGTAAATTTGTCAAAAGTATATTAGTTTGGGGTAAATTTGTCAAAAGTATATTAGTTTGGGGTTCTTTGTGGTAAAAAAAAAATTGGGATAAATTTGTCACAAGTGTACCGGTTTAAGATTTTTTAGGATATTAACCCTATATTCTAATAAGATGAATAAATTTTGACTTACCTAACGTTATTGTGGCAACTTTATGAAACAAGGAGAAAGTTTTTTTACCGCTGTAAGGCCCTATTTGGTTGGGCTTTCCTAAGGGGCTTTGAGCTCCCAAAGCCCTCAAAGCCCATTGGGGAAAAATTTTTGTATTTGGCAAGGGTTTTTGAATGCTCATTTGCGAAATGCGGGCATTCTAAATACCGAAATCTGAATGTTGGGGAGGACCAGCTTTGAGCATTGAGCATTTCGGAGATGCAAGTTTAGTGTTCATCATCGTTACTATTTATCTTCTTCCCCGTTCGTCTTCGTCTTCCTCGCTACCTGAGAGTTTGGCTTCTCCGGTAATCGCCACCACCACGTGGGGGTCGCGCGTCCCCAGTGACCACCGCCCAAGGTGGCGCGACTCGCGACCCAAACGGCGTCGCCTGGCGCGCGAGAACTAGGCGATGCCGCCTGGGTCCACGCGACCTCAGCCGCCAGATCTAGCCGTTGGGAGGCTAGATTTGGCGGTCCTGCAGCTAGATTGGCCGTCCGACAGTTGGCCAGCGGTTCGCCGATGCCACCGGCCGCCGAATTTTATTTTTAGACTTTAAAAAAAAAAATAGCAAAAGCCAATTACAAACATAAGTTTTGTCAAACAGTGTTTTTGCTAAAATTATTTTTCAATGCTACTTGAGATTGTAATTTACCAAAGGGTGTAGCATTTCAGGAAACCCCTTTACTTCAAAGGTATTTACATTCTCTCAAGGGTATTTCTTGAAAGCTGAACCAAATAGGCCCTAAATGCCAAACGGAGGTGGCTTTCTCCATACATCTCGTCCATCTTCACTCCACGTGTCCTTATTGCTGTTATCTCTCTTCATTATCCGCTTTGGCCACGCCTTCTTTGCATGTCATGGTTTAGCTTTGATTACAATGCATGCAGTGAACTGGACTCACGGCTGAACAAGTTAGAGAGATAAATTGGAGTTACGGGAAAAAAAAAAAGACTCGTGGAGGATGAAAATGTGTGCATGGCATGAGTGATCGTAATTGATTGAAAAAGTTAACATTGTGGATTAGATATTGGATTCGAGCTTCCGCAATTGTTATGTAGTCACTAAACTCGTACAACGGATGAGTCAACTCAAAAATGATTTGACTCAAATTGACTTACTTTTTTTCTAAAAGTTCAACTTCAGCTCACTAGAGCTCCTCAAATTGCTGACTATGTAGTAGCAACACTTCATTATCAAATGGTTTACCAAGATCTAGTAGTCTATACTTGACCCATATAATGCATATTTAACTAAATTTTAGAAAACTCATACCCAAATTGAGGTAAGAATACAAAGTAAGCAAGTGCAAGGTTGAGTGATGGCGAGAAAGTTATAGAGACAAGTTAGATCTAAGTTGTGAACCCATTTTAACACCTATCTTATTTTGGGTGTTTACAATTCTAAATTCATTTACTAAATATAACTAACCTATTTAATAACTTAATCTATCAAATATAGGTTAAAAAGTTTGATTTATCACCCATTTTTTACGGATTTATAATCGTTAAGAGCCAGCTATTGATAGCATTGAAGTTGTTGACTAACAATTCAAAGAGATTATTTCTCGAGTCATCCGTTCCATTATTTGTTCCCTGATGCATTAAATGTTGGAAAAAGCTAATGAAAATAAATAAATTTGTTTGAGGTGTACAATTGCAAGCACTATCTTTAAAGATAATTCCACTCCTCGGAATGCAAAACTCAATGCGATAGACTTTTGGCGACTACCTTCCCAAGATACAACAGACCTTTTTTTATATTCCGCACTAAATATTAGAAGGAATAGAAACAACATTATGTATAATTGAGCAAGAAAAATGAAAGGAAAGATTTTTTTAAAGATAAGGATATTCTCTCTTTCATTCAATATATATCAAGATTATCTTATGAGGTTTTATTTTTATATTCAAATAAAATAGAGCCGTTAAAGAGCCGTTGTAAAATAATGAAAGATTTATTTGAGAAATAAATTAACCATTACAAAGTGATTGAAAAGCCGATTGTTAAGAAACTATTATATGATTATTAAAAATAATGACGGTTTTCAATGTGGTCATAATTTTAATCAAAGTTATTATTGTAAATATTTCAAAATATTATTGAAATATTCAACATTAAGTACATCTCCACTGATGATTCGATTGAATAGTTTTGCATGCATGCACTGCACGCCCGGCAAAAATTTTGATGGGCTTTTGATATAGTCTTATAACCAACACCTTACCAGTCATTTGAAATATGTTCGATTCCACGAACTAGCAAAAAAATAAAAATAAAAATTGTTCTTTCCAAACGTTTATTCCAAATTCTACATATTTTCATACTTTCTCAATCTCGGTACGTGTTTGGAGTGGCTTATATCATTATTATTTCGTTTAACTTTATGTTTTACATATTGACTCTCAAACTTCAAAAGAAGTTTTAGAATGACATCTTTGCATCTCCAAATTATAATAGATACAGTTACAACAATGCTGGAACACAAAGTGAAAACTAAAATAAAGAATTAAGAACTAGGATCAGATACTCTAGTAGTAAAATAGAATGTTTCCATTATTGTCGTTAGAAAAGTGATACATGGAAGAATTCGACTAGTATAATAAAAATACAGGACTCTTCCATCACAAGTCGCAATTGCGTGATTGATTCGGTCATGATATGTCAATAACGTGGTGACCAATAATAAGTTAGGTTTAGAGATGGATGGAACAAATTTAGATCAAATCGAGACAAATAGCACACAAATTGTGACATTCGAACGTCCTTGTGTTGAACAAATTGTTATTCTTTTGGTGATCTATGACCAAAGGGCTACATCTAGATGTTATGAGGTTAGGCATGGATGGTAAGGATGGTAGGGTCGAAAAAAGAGAGGATGAATTTGAGCCATGACACTAGCCATCAAGGATCCATTCGAGAGCAAGTCTAATAAGGCAACTGTATTTGTACCTCAAGCTCTTTTTCTCATTCATCCAAAATTTCACCTTCCTCCTTGTTCCTTTTTTTTCTTTTCTTTTCTTGATATAGCATATTTTTTTAGTTCTAGCTAAGGTTAGAGAACGTTGCCGTCAGGTCACTTCCATGTCACGGCCACGATACAAAACAAACAATTACGCATTAACTAGTTTTAACAAGTATGGAATGATAAATAAACAATCACACCACCCGTCACGGTGGCTCAGCTGGGTAGGCGCTCATTCTCCCAGTGAGAGGTCGAGCGTTCGAAGCTCCTGCGAAGCAGGGAGGTTGGCAGAGACACTAGGTGACTTACCTAGTGGCACGTGTGGCCCATGGAGTTTACGGTGCGCTGTCGGCGCAAGCCGATTCCTCCTGTCCACAAAAAAAAAAAAAAAAAAAAATCACATACAATTTAAAATCGAAATTACTTAAAGTCTATCACATTCGAATTTAAAGATGTGCTTAAAAGATTAGATTTTAGGTAGTTAGCGTATCTATTTTAATATCACATATGATAATGACAAGTGGGAGACTTCAATTCATTTTGGAAGCATAATTAAACCTTACATGGTCGGAAGAGGCAGTGATTAGTTTTTTTTTTTGTTTAAATAGGAGGATGTCATTATTACAATGCGAATGCTATACAGTTATGTATCTATAATTACTAATTTTTGTTGAAAAGTAATATAATTATATCTGCTTGACCAAAATTGTCACCATCGTATCCTGATTGGACAGTTTCCAATTTTCGGTCCATATAGATAAACATCCTCTTTGATTAGGACAATCAAATTAAATTATTGGCTGTCTGTTTTTTTAGGTGGACGTTGAAAAATGGCTTCTTTCCACGCACGTCATGTCTCATGGCCCTGTCAAGTTCCAGTGTCATTGAAAAATTTGATTCCGGTGTTCTTTTCCTTTTTGGTCTGAGATTATCATGTTCAATAATGAAAAGGTTAGGGGAAGCATGACAAACTCGTGGGTTGTCCTTTATTTGGGGTTTGTACCAATCTTACTTAGCTGACTACAAATATGTTCACACGAGTGCCAATTTAATTTCCGAGTTGAAAATTTGAGAGCCAGCCTTGACCAGTTTCATGGGCTTGAACCGATTGGTTGGCCTTAAACCAAACCCTACAAATTACTTAATCGAGAACTCTTTACAAAAAATAAGAAAGTCGATCATTTTAGCATAAGCAGGCAATTGGGAAGCTGCTTCGACAGAGTAGGTTCTCAATTCTTGATCCGGAATGATTGCTGATCTAAATGTATCTATCTTGAGACTGATTACCCTTATCTTTTACTAATCACGGTTAGGGTTGAGAAAATATTCAATACAAAATACATAAAAATAGAAAAAAAAAATCACTAGGATAGAAAATAGCAGGGTAAATATCTTAATATAAGCTGACTTTTAGTCAACTTCTAAAAAATACCTTGACCCTTTAAATCTGTGCCCAATCTTTCATTTTCAGTTCAAATTTATCCCATTATTATTACATGGGCGGTCCATTCGTTAATGTGCGCTGCTGGGCAAAATGACAAGCCTCCTTGCTTTTATCGAGTTTGTCGTCCAACATTTAGCCCCTCTTTATCATCCATTTGATTTTTCGATCGCCAACCATGGCAATAGCGGTTAGTACGATTGACAATAACCATATCATTATGTCAGCAATTTCACATATTAGAACTTATTACAACAATTAGAAGATTTAGAACTACGTTAAAAATCCCTACAATAAATTTAAAACTGAAATTAAAATTTTCTCATATTAATAATACCTTATCCTGTTGCATAAAATACATTAATTTGATTACCGAGCAAAAAGAACATATTTTGATCTGGTAATTTAATTTTAAAATGCCTTGTATAATTGTGGCGTATCAATTTGATCCTGAATGTTTTTCTGTACCGCTATAAATGCCAAAAATGTGGGTGTGCCTTTTCTCCGTACCGTTGTCTCTTTATAATTTCTTCTCATGATGTGATTCAACTCAATTTGAATGCATTGGACTTGTAGCTGAAAATGTTAGAGACATAAATTGGACTCGAAAAATAAAACTTCCAGAGGATAAAAATTTGTGCACGGCACGACGAGTGATCCAGGTTGACCGAATTGGTTAGGTCTTGGATGATATTTGAGTTTTCAGGATTGTTATACAATTGTTAAGAGTTAAAGAGTTATTAGTTTCGTTTGAGTTATTGCTAGAGATAAATTGAACCAAATTAAGGTAATATTGTGACCGGATCAGTTTGATTGTCAAATTGTCTCTTTTTTGTCGAAGGGTATCAAACTACTTCAAGAAAATTATCGATGAATCTTAAAATTACTGCACTTATGCCAACTTAGACCTAAATCTTTCAATTTCCTGTGCCACATAGGTTGGCCGTCTCTTTTCTGTCCTTAGTTGCTCGTTGTATGACATCAGCAATGTGCTCTGCATGGATGCATTAGAAATATCCCCACCAATATTTCGCTGCAATAATTTTGCATGCATGCATGCATCTTGATAGAAACTTAATTAGAAGGGCTTGGATGCACGCTTGCCAATCATTATGATGGCCCTTTCATGGGGTCGTTCGACCAGTGCCATCCAAGGGATATCCGATTTCAGTTATGCGTATTTAAAGAATGAATTGGAAGGACAAAGTAAAGCCAAATAATGCACGCAATCAAAAGGGTCTACCACCAATTTGCTTGTTGGCTGATTTCTAAAAGACATGAATTGTGACATTACAATATTCTATCGTCCTTGTGCTATGACGTCGATCAAAATTGTCATTTTTTATTTATTTTTTATTTTGGTATTGATGGGAATGTGAGTAGGATCGAAAAGGAGGGGACGAATTTGAGCCGCAAGATGAGCCATCTAGGATCCATTGGAAAGCAACTCCAATTAGACAAGCGCCATCCATTTCTTGTGCTCGATTTGACTCGATCTTTCTAAATCCCTCCTTAACAATGTTTCTTTTCCATTGCATTTTTGTCCAAAAAAATAATCTCGAATTTTAATATCTAGAAGAATAATTTTTTAGTCGTAATGCCATATGTCACATTTGTATTTTTTTTTTCTTTTCGCAACGCAATGGGCAGTTAGGCCTCCGGCCACTGCCCTTAACCATGAATCAGAAAAGAAAAGAAAAGAAAAAAGAAATAAACAAAATATTTTTAAGTTAAATAAAAAAAATTGTAAAATTTGTCATCATCAGCATTCAACCATGCCATGTAGGACTAAATTGACAAATCTTCAAAAAGTTTAGGACAAAATTGAGAAATTTTCAAAAGGTTTAGAACTAATTGACAAAATCGAAAGTTTAAAACTAAATTGATAAATCAATACAGGTTTATGATTCAATTGGCACAACTGAAAAATCGAAAACTAAATTGACTATTGTACAATAAATTTATAACTTTTTGAACAATCATATCCCACCAACAATTTGCTTGGATGATTTTGCATACATGCATGCACTCTCGCCAATCATTCTGATGGGCCTTTTGATGTGGTCTTATAACCACCAACATACCAATGGAGATCCGATTTCATTTATGTACATTTAAAGAATGAATTGCGACGACAAAGCAAAGCCAAATAATGCACGTCGTCGCAAAGCCAAATAATGCACGCAATGCAAAAGGGTCTACCGATCATTTGTCTTTATGCTCGATTCAACAAAATAGCAAAATGTAATTTTTTTTTCCTAATTTTTATTCCAAATTGTATATATTTTTATTGTCTTTTGAAATCTTAGTCCGTGTTTGGAACGGCCTATATTCTTCCTATTTTATTTTATTCTTGTTTTACTTTTTTTTTTTGTGAAATCCTTTAAATTAAAATGCTTAAAAACATTTATTTATTTTTTTATAATTCTTTAAGAACTAAAATAAGGGCATTTTCCGCCCATAGTTTGGAGAAGGCACATATTGACCCTTAAACTTGGAAAAAAGTATAGATAGTCCTCTCTGGTTGCCCCAAATTGAATTCATAGATAAATCGTAGAAAACAAAGAAAACTAAATATAAGTAAAGAATTAAGGATCCGGACTAGGTTGTTTAGGAGTAAAATAGAACGTTTCCATGATCATCGTTAGATAATGGATACATGGAAGAATTCCTGTAGTGTGATCGATTTGGTCAGGATAGGACAATGACGTGGTGACCAACAATTTACGTTCAGAGATACATGGAGTAGATTTGCGGTGAATTGAAGCAGACCGCACACAAATTGCGACATCCTATTGCCGTCGTGCTTTGGACATTGAAGTGGGTATAGATTGTAATATGGGTAGGGTCGAAAGAGAGAGGATGAACTTGAGCCACCAAACGAGCCATCAAGTGTCTATTGAAGGACAAGTCTACTCAATCGTCACCTGTCCCTCAAGCTCAATCTAAATCAATCTTTCTAAAAAATTTCTCGACAGTTTTCTAGCTTCATTTTATCTTTTGCCCTACTAAGATAACTTGAATCATAATCTCTCGAAGCATTATTTTTTGGTCGTGGGGCCATTTATAATATTTTATGCCCTTTCTTTTTCATGATATGGACATCGAGATACTATGAAATTATACTTGATGAATATGTACATGAATATGAACCACTATTGTTGCTGAAAATTGCAGATGACTACCAAAAGAGAGGTCAGTCTAATTCTAATCAAGGGGCACTGATTTAGATGGCGAATGGACAAGTCGTAGACTTTCATCAAACCTAATTTTTATAGGAGGCTGCGAGTTGATCGATCCGATGACCGGACGACGCTTGAGATCATCATCGACTTCAACATGATTTCTCTAATTTAAGCTAATTAAATCATTTATATCCACAAAATTGCAAATACACTAAATGGGGGAAAAAAAGGAAGGGCATGGCTACGTCTTAACGTGCAGTTACAGAGCAATGTTTTTTCTTAACATTTTTTTCCTTCAAGTATGGTTTTTCATATCCTTAGTCTTGTGTTTAGAAAAGGAGAGTAGAATAATTTTAAAATAAATTAAATTTTTCCTTCTCGCGTTCTCATAGAAATTTTAAAATTTTTCCTAATTTGTGACTGAAATTTCATTTATTTTATAAAAGATGTCTCGTAGCGAAGTCATCAACAATGATATGACCCATTTTGTTGTAATAATGCAATGCTATGTTGGAGAGTGACAGATGAACACTCGGATAGAAAATGCCTAAATTTTAAAGTTGATTTTCATCTTTCCTGTTTTTCCTTTGAATATAAAAAATTCAAGCTAATAAATAGAGTAAAACCATGTATATAAGAGTACATAAGTCCCATAGATAAGAAATGTAGAACTACACATGAAATTTGGCGAATAGGGTACACACGAGAGATAAACTAAGGCAAAATTTGACTCTAATAACATGTTAGAAAGATAGACATAAAATTTGAACTAATTTGTAAAGGAACACCACAAGTATATAAAAAACGTATAAATTCTTTAGATAAGCGATGTAAGGATAGTCAGACGATTTGTCTTATTTCTTGTTCCGTCTCTAAGGTTAGAGAAAATTGCTGTCGCACTTCCCAGCCATAGCCTTGAAATACACGTTCACTGGTTAGAATAGAAAACAAACGATCATGCATATTGTAAAATTCTTTTTTTTGGAAACACATGCATATTGTAAAATTCAAACTACATATAAAGTTTATGGTATTCGAATTTAACGATGAGCATGAACAATAAGGGCTTAGGTAGCAAGTCTAAATCTTTTGATATGATCGATAATTATGACTTGTGTAGTGGAAGACTTCAATCCATCATTGCCGGACCATGCAATCATTAATTATATTTTGTTTTAGTGGGAGGATGTCATTATCACAATGTGAATGCCATACAGTTAGTGTCTATAATTACTAATTTTATTGAAAAGGAATATAACTATGTCTGCGTGATCAAAATTGTCACCATTCTGATGTGGATGGTTCCAATTATTGGTCCTTATAGATGAACACATTTTTGGATTAGACAAGCTAAATTAAATTATTGTTTTTTTGTGGGTCCGTGTTGAAGTGGCTTCTCTTCATGCATGGTTTGGCTTTGCCATAACTCTTGGCACTGTCAAGTTATAGTGTAGTGGAAAATAATGATGCTCATGTTCGACATAGAAAGGTTAGACATAGAATAGGTTAAATGAAGTATGACAAATTTGTGAGTAGTTGTCTATATGAGGTAAGCAATCGGACGGGTTTAATTTAAAACTGAATGAAACGAATTTTATGCAGCTGATTTTAAGTTGATTCACACAAGAACTGGCTCAATTTTTTATTAAAAGATTTGGAAATCAACCATGATCGATTCTATTCCCAATTCTTGACTCCGAATGTTCTATTCTATTTAAAAACAAGTTTTCAATGAGAATCGGTTTCGAATTGATTCAAAACCAAACCCCACAAGTCTTTTGATTGAGAATACAATAGATAATGAAGTTTAGTATTTCCATACAAGTAGGTGGCTAAGAATCAGTTCTAATAGGGTAGGTTACGAGTTCATAATCCTGCTCTAACACTGATCATCAATTATCATTAGGATCAAGAAAAAAAAAAGACAATAAAAACCAGTATAAATGCTTGTGAATTAAATAATGATGGAAAAGGAACTGATAAGATAGATGATGTCATAAGATTCAACCATGGCCAGTACTTTTGAACACCCTTTTATTATTCAAATAATGTCTCCTAGGGAGAATAGAGTGGAGCCCCTAATTACGATAATATTTTTTTGTTCTCCCTAAGGTCGCATTATTATATAGTTCTTTTGTTATAGGGACCGCATAGATTATATTTGAGGTTCAAGCAAATGATGATAATCCCATTGACGAGTGACCTAATATATTATCGGAATCCGTGCCTTTATGTCAATTTAAAAAAAAAATATCGGCACCACCTTTAATATTCATCAATAATAAAGTACATCGCCTCCGATTATTATTCAATTTGGGTCTTTTCTTGAGTTAAAGTAGCCTTTAGTTTGCTTGCGTGGCATCTCATTAGTTCAATCCAGTGACCGAATTAGAAATTTCTTTCTTTCTTTGAGAGGTCGAAATTTGTATTTATTTTTCACTAAAACAAAATATCTAATCAAAATAGAACAAATATGTTAGATGAAATAGGGTTATATCCCAAAACAACCCGACCTTTAATTAACTTTTTTTTCAAATTATCTCCACGTTTAGATATAACTTCAAAGGATGGTGTCTTCGTGGCCAACTTGCATACAACTAAACCTTAAATAACGACTAAAATGCCGAGTTGTCAAGTGTCGAGGAAAACAAAACCCACTTTGCTTTCTTAAAGTTTGTCATCAGATATTTTGCCCCTCACCATTTTCTCTCTAATTCTTAATTTTCTCGAACTTGCCATGCATGGATATTACTGGACCGTCGTATTAGCAAATTTTAGGCGAGATCAATCGGAATGATTATATTAGAATTTCTCATAAAAATTCAGTGCTACACTAAAATAACTAAAGGATTTACGACTTTATTTGGAATTCGTATAGCAGGGTTACAATTGAAATAGTAATTTCTTTTTATTGATAATAATTAATCCTATTATGTAAATATCTTTACTTGACTACTCAACAAAACTAATATATTTTAATCTGGTAAATTAATTTTTGAGGTACTTGTTGTTAGTGCGGCAGCTTTCCAAAGGACAAGTTTGGTCCTGAATGTTTTTCATACACTTATAAATGCCTAAACGAGGGTGTCTTTGTCTGTACATCTTACATTATCTCTCTTCATAATCAGTTTCGGCCACACCTCCTTGTCGTGACATCGTTTTGCTTGACTTCAATGCATGTGATAAATTGGACTCTCAGCAAATTTAGAGAGATAAATTGTACTGACAGGAAGAAAAATTATCTTGCAGAGGATGAAAATTTGTGCATATCTCCAGGTACTGAGGTTGACTAGCTCAGTCAATATTGTGAACTTTTTTTGGTCGGCCAGATAATTTTTTGGGACTTCGAAGCTCCTTCACGAGAAATGTGGCGGGTCCTTAATTGGTAATTAGCCCACTTGGGAAAATCCCTCTATCCGGAGAAGGGGAGCTTCTAACTCCCAGGAACTCCCTGGCGGTCCAATATTGTGAATTAATAAGCTCTTAAATTCGATTTTTCATTAAGAACTAGCTAGTACTTGCAGTCCAATTATGGCTAGAGGTAAATTGAATTAAATAAGGCAATATAGTGACCCGCTTTGATTGTGTTTGTCTGTCTCAACAAAGAACAAGAAGCCAAGAGTGCATCACATACATTCGAGTTTTAAACTCTTTATATAAAGACAATATTTCACCACCTCTCAATTTGAACTTTTGAAATTTGTACATATTTTCTTCTTCCCTTTTTTAGATCCAATTTTAACTCCTACCACAACAGGTGCCAAAGAAAAATTAAGGGGGAAAAAAAGAGAAACTCCAAAGAAAAAGGAGCGAATTCATCGTTATTCCACATCGCTCGAATTTTACGACAGACGACACCGACCGTCGCTCATTCCCAGCCCAAATCACACGAGGGTCTTGCACGCGGACGTCTCCGGGTCCCACATCGCCGGCAGCAGGAACTTCCGGCCGCCGAGCCCGTGGCCGTTGTAGCTCGCGCCGGTCGCCTTGTCCACCAGCAGCTGGCCTGGGTAGCCCGGGTACGCGCCCGACCCGTATATCCCCGTGCACGCCGACACCGCCTCCAGCGGAGCGTCCGCCGGGCCCTGGAAGTACCCGCTCCCGAACGGATTCGTGACGGCGCCGGCGAGGAGCGTCGCCAGGTTGATCACCATGCCGTCGGCCCCGACGTCGCCGCTCGGCGCCACCAGCGGCGGCGTCTGCGGGCCGTACATGGGCTGGTGGAACGGCCACGCGCACTGCCCCGGGCACTGCGTCTCCGAGTTCCCCACCCACACGAACGCCGACCCGGGCCGCGCCGACCCGTGCGTCCCGCACCGCATGCAGAACCCCTCCACGGCGACGTCCGCCGCCGTGAGGACGACGGTGATGGTGCCCGGGGCGGCATTGAACTTGCCGGCGAGGGCGCGGAGGTGGCGGTTCTTGAGGGACTTCCCGAGGGTGTACGCCTCGTGGAGGACCTGCCTCCCGACGACGAGGTTGGATCCGCCGCCCTTGTACTTCTCGGTGGTGCGCCACCAGGAGGCGGCGGAGGGGGGAGGGGAGCGGGCGTAGCCGAGGGAGCGGATGAAGTCGACGATGACGGATCGCTGGGTGGGGGAGAAGCGACCGTACCAGACGAGGTCGACGGTTATGTTGCCCTTGAGCAGAGCTCCGTTGTGGTACTTGAGGACGAGAGGTTGTTGCTGGACAAGGGCGGCGGAGGAGGAGGAGATGGAGCTCGAGAAGAGGATGACGAGGAAGAAGAAGAGAGGAAGTACGAGAGAGTTAGACGCCATTGACGCGGCCTCGAAGCTTTCACAGAGAGAGTAGAGAGAGTAGAGAGAGGAGTGGGAAGATATATGAAGGGAGAGGGTATTTATATTGGGAAGAGGAGGAGGAGAGGGAAACAGCTGTGACAGATTAGCCAAGTATTTTTTTATGTGCTTCCTTTTGACTCTTTTTTTTGGTCAGAAGCTTCCTTATGACTTTGTGGTATATCAATGTTGATTGAAACCGCTTCCTTTTTTTCCTGGCCGTAGCCAAATTGATTTTCGATACATATGAATATGGCCAATTTAGGTGTGGTAGTGTATCTATTGTGATGATGCGATTAAATCAAATATCGTGTCGAATCAATTATAGGTAAAGTCGATTATTCTTTGTGTCTGCAGAATGATAATTCCTAGCTAAACTTGAATCTATAAATTAAGTGTAATTTTTGTGATTGAGTGTTAGAGCACTTACATAATCATAATGATTTTGATTGATTCAAGTCCAATTCAATTGTTGTAATGATGAAAATAATTCATATGAAGAAAGAGAAATGAGACAAGATTCATTAAAAACTATGAATGTCATGTCTTGTTAGATCTACGCTCATTTTAAGGCCAAGACACCCTCCCAAAAAAAATCTATTTGCTGGACAGAACTAGCCTTTTCTTTAAAAGATTCGAAAGCAAAAGTATCTCCTACTCTTGCACGACATTGGACGTACATGTACTTCCTACCCAAAATTCTAGGGGGTAGGTACCCAAAATTCTAGGGGGTAGGTGACGTGAACAATGATGATGGGACATTAGTTATTAATAAAACTGAGAGAAGTGATTGCTAATTTTAACGTGGGAGGGAAAGTAATTTATAGCGAGGGAAAAAGAGCATACCTAACGTGTCCTCTTCGGGTCCTTCATTTCAATTTTTTTTAAAATTTATTTATGATAAAAAACGTCGCGTCAATCTTTTTCTCTCTTTAAATTGAAAAAAAGAAAAAAAAAGAAGAGAACGACGATGACCATTTTTATGTCCAAGCTTTTGGGTTTTTTTAAGGTATTCGGTACAATGTAGTGGCGTAGGATACTCGTGCGCGCAATAATTTATTAATTGGCGTGCGCAAAATACAGTCTCGTGAAGACAAAGAATCAGGGTCAACGTCAAGGGAGTGCTACGTGGAGTGAAGCGATTGGTCGGGGGATGTAGGGATGGGAGTCTCTGCCAGGCTGTAGGGGTGACGTGGCGGTCTGGGCTGTAACCTGTAAGGCAGGGAGGCTTTAGTAGGTTATTGACGGCGACCCCGTGACCTTTAGGAGCTCCGGACCCCCCACCCCCCTGCACGCCAATTTTGAAGAGAGCCCCCAAAAGAGAAATTAATAAAAAATAAATTAGGTGATATATTTTTTATTCCCAAAAATAGATTTGAAATAAAATCAAAAAATTTAAAAAAATAATTTCTTATCCCCAAAAACAATTTCTAGAATTTGTTCATATTTTTTCTTTCCTCCTATTTTATTTTTTTTCTCTTCTTCTCTTCCTCTTTCTTCTTCTTCCTTTTGGCCGATCGTCGACCTTGGCTATGACCAGTGACCTCGCCAAAGTATCGCCGGTCTCTGGCAATGCCGAGCCTCGCCAGTGGCCATGCTCACCTGGCCACGGGCGAGGCTCAATCTCACCAAAATATGGCGAGGCCAAGGCTCGTCGGACCTCACCCTAGCTTAGTGAGGCTCCAGCGAGCTCGTCGAACTCGCCTAGCAGGTCGTTGACCACCATCGTGGCCAGCAACAAGCTACAAAGAAGGAGGAAGAAGAGAAAAAGAAAAATAATAAATTTATAGAAGTATTAAAAAATTAAAAGAAATAAATAATTTAAGAATTTTACCAAACACATTTTTATAATGAGAATAGAAATTTTGGACAATTATCAAACGCGTTTTTTTGCTCAGAAATTATTCTCGGGAGCAAAATCAGAAAAAAATCATATTTGATCAAAAAGTTATTCGGAACAGAATAGTAACTAAACGCGCCATAAAAGTCCACAATAGTTCACAAATTAATAGTTGTCATCTTTTTATTTTAGTATTTTTAGCATCTAAATAATCAAATATTTTACCAAACGGATTTTTGTTCTTTTTTTTTTCGGAGAGCAAAAAAACAAAATCAAACACTATTTGAAGTAAAAACAAGCAGGCCCTTATCAAGCACGAAAAATGACACATTATTTAAAACCGATGAAAAAGAATTTTCCAAATGTAGCAATCCTCGTCTTTTTCTTTTTTTGTCAAAATTGTCCTCGTTGATATTATTAAAACGTCTAATTTAGAAATTTATATGATAGGTTGAAAGAGATCACACATATATAAAATGTATCTAAATCCTATAAACAAAAGAACATGAATATTTCAAAAGATATATTGATTAACAAAGTAGTATTGCAGACATTGCCATTAGTTTTTATCTACAATTTTAGATACACTAAAAACTAATGTAAATCCAAGACAGGTTTGTTGTTCTAAAATGTAGCCCTAACCTCCGCCTAGAAGAATTGCCTTTTTGCCTCCAAATACCAATGATCAGTATCTCAAGATCTTTGTGTCTCCGAAACTTTCTGATTGGATTTGAAAATATTTAACTTGAAGCTAAAAATAAAATTGGAAGAAGTAACATGTTTTTCTTTTCAAATAAGTCCCTACAAGAGCACAATCCTGAACCCATTCCTTTTCTATACCCTTCCAAAGAAAGGGTATGACGTTCCAATTGAGGACAACGCATCTCACCATGACTTCAGTCCAATCTCGCCCCATGATTGTTCCGATCGGATCGGACGTGGCCGTGATTAGAAAGGACAGTTCGCTGAATCACGTATTGATTTGCTCCGGCACGAGTTAAGATTAGATGAGATTAGACCCGACCTTTGCTTGATTGATTGGATGATCTCATGCAATTAATTTGTACAGTTCTGCACTGCCTCTCCTCTCCTCTCGCATCATCATCACTTGTCGCGTCTTCTGTCTTTCGTTCTCTGCAAAAGCCTCAAGTCCCACGAAACTCATTGATACCTAGTCTTCAGCTCTTAAAAGAGTCTCTGACTTCCCTACTTTTGCTCTTGCGTATGGGCAGTCCTACAAACATAAATTTAAGAAAGTAATTAATATCGCAAAAAAACCCTTCAAATTAGTAAATATATAATAAATTTATTCCAAATTAATTTTTTAACCGCTGAAAATTCAAACAAGGATACCTACTACACCTTTAGCCAAATAATTTTTTTAATTAGTTTCTATTAAATTGGATTACTATAAAGAAAAACCATAAACCGATACACTTGTGACAATCGAAGGATAAAATCCCAAGCCAGTTCATCCATCAACTATCACATGTCATCTGATTAAGCAATTTGATGAAACATGGTAAATTTGTTACGGTTGTATTGGTTTTGGATTAGTATGGTATAAATGTGTTTCAAATGTATCAATAATTTTTTTTTTTTTTATGATCCAGGGAACCTCATATAGTCGACAGCCGATGAGTAAACCCTCGAGCGACGCCAAGGAAACCACCACCCTGACATCATAGGTAAGTCCACAAATGACGACACTAGGATTCGAACTTGTCCTCATCGTGAGAAGGACAAAGCCCAAACCAATGCCGCCACCAGATGGGGTGGTTGTATCAATGATTTTTTGTAGTATTAACTATTAAGAAAATATTAAGGTAAATGACACAAATGATCCCTCAATTTGGAGAGATCAATTAAAAAAATTAAAGAGTGGAAGTTTATTCTCTTTTTATGATGGCATAAATAGAAATACAAATTTGAAAACATAATTAATTCATTTTATCAAATATCTATGGGTACGTTTTCAAAATCCATAATGAATTAATTTACTTGGTTTGATTTAATATTTATTCAACAAATATTCAAAAGTCTTTCAGATTATATGAATACATTTCCATTATATTTTTTATAATTACAAAAATTTTAATTGGCTATTAAGTCACAATGAGAAACTAATTTTTTTGTTTGAACTTTTAAAAAGTCTAAATAAAATGGCCTTGTATGGGGGTGTGTATATATATCTAACTCTTGAGAGATAAAAGAGGTTGCGTATAAAATATCCAGTTAATAAGCCTCTGAACATTTGCTAAACATGGTTCAAGATGAAGTAGTTGATTTTTAAAATATTAATTGTTTATATTACCATTAAGTGTTATATATTTTATAGTAACTGAAAGTATTCCATATTGGTATATCATAAACAATAGCCAATGGGATTTGTAGTCCAACAAATTTTAAACATATTGTCCGACGGCCAATTCAATCTAAAATTTTCAGTTTTATCAAATTATTCCTAAGCTTATTATTAGTGTTCACCATCTTATGTAGCATGAATAACGCAGACATGGATAATTTTTACATTTTTTTATAATTTTTTCTTTATCTTTTTCTTTCTTTTTTTCTTTCTTTCTAAAATATTCAAAAGAAAATGTTATTATGTCAAGAGTTGCCACGTCAGAGATTTCCTACCAAAATTGACTAAAATGATTAAATTAGCAAATCATTAAAAATATTTATAACTAAATTAGTAAAATTGAAAATTTTATGACTAAATTGATTACTAAACAATATGTTAATACTTTTTGGCAAATCGTTAAAAAGACCAAAACTAAATTTGCAAGTTATCAAAATGTTCAAGACTAAATTAGCAAAATTGACTATTTCGGGACTAAATTAGCTACCATATAATAGGTTTATAATTTTTTGGACAATTTTCTTAATGGCACTTATTAAACATCCAAATTAAGAAAGACTCTCTTTTACAATACATGTCTTTCTCATGTTATGCGAAATCAACACATTGGAAATCGGTATAGCTCTTTACTAAATGCAATTAACTAGTGTTTTGAGACACTTGTTAACAAAACTGGACACCATCCGATAAAAGTTTTGGGGAAAAAAAAAGAAGAATGAAAGAGCAAGAGACCCAATTCCCATTTCTTGTTTGGGAGCGGCAAGCCTAAAATTCCATCACAATCAAAGTTGGGAAAGAAGGGGAATTTTGAGGACCACAAAGGGAGGTAAGCCATGGGGGGCTTAGAATGCATCCAATTCCTACATTAGCTGGCATACATGGGAGAGTCAAAAAGGATCTGTGTGTGCATTATCCCACCTTCCAAAGCGCCCACCCCCCCGGCGACCCAATTCCCATCTCTTATTTGGGAGTGGCAAGTTTAGAATTCCATCACAATGAAAGTTGGGAAAGAAGGGGAATTTTGAGGACCACAAAGGGAAGGTAAGCCATGGGGGACTTGGAATGCATCCAATTCCTACATTAGCTAGCATACATGGGAGAGTCAAAAAAGGATGTGTGTGTGCATTATCCCACCTTCCCAAGGCCTCCCCGCTTTTTCCTAGATTTGGGTGTAGACCCGACAAAATCGAACTCTCTTTCGTTTTTGGTTTCTTTCTCCAAATTTCTATATTCTTATCTCTAATAATGGAGCACATAGACTCCCTTGAAAGGTCTTTGTGCTCATAATTTTTGGACATGACCCATTTGCACGATATGATCACCGTTCCAGACAAGAGATGAATTTAAAGGAAATAGTTTGACATAGTACGAGAAGATATAATTAATCCATACGTTGATTCGAATCAACACGTGTTCATTGTTAATTAATTGTTTGATTTTATTATCAAAATCATAGCCGAGGTAACATGAATCTCAAGTACCTTTATGACACAATTTTACAAAATGCCGACCATGATTAGTGTGAAAAAGTTACTTACATAGGAAATATTTTCTTGTGAAGAGTAATGTCTAGATAAATCCCCCACCTAATGATACAACCACTAGTTTTAAGGTTTAATAAAATGTCAACCAAAGTTTTACCTTGAGTTTCGAGTGATTGCCAATTGGGCCGATATGCACTGGATTATTATTATTATTTAAATGATGCGAGAAATCGAACTTATGCCGTTTTGCCTAATTTATTCACTAACAAAGCCGATTTTCCTTTGCAAATACTCAAAAAAAATATTCATGTATATCAAGTAGCAAGCACAAGACTTTAGCCTAAAACATTGTTATTAATTTTCTTAAAGTCCATATGCGACGCTTGTTAAATAACTAGACACGGGAGTATTGTAATTCTTAATGCATTAAGCGTACTCACGATATGTAAAATCAATATTTCGAAAATTGAACATAATTCTTTTGAAAATGTTTTAATAAAGTACTTTGGGGATGTTCCTCAAAAGAAGTGAGCTGTTACCATCCCTTTAGATTAGGAACAAGAATCAGCAAATTATCACAAAACGACAATGCCATTCATCCTATGACACTGCTTCCTTATCTTATCTTATATCGAACGATGGGGAGGCTTGCCAATTCGGGAGCAAAGGACGGACAAAAAGCTGTCGCGCAGTGGGTGAAAAATAGGCACCATTTTCGGATGACGCCAGACATTTATTATTTCCCCCCTGGACCGCAATGACTATTACTTAGCCTTGACACGCGTCTAATGAGAGTAAATGAATCACAACAGTCGATCTCTCCACGAGATCAACGACCGCCGTTCACTCGACCTATCGGGTTCGGACCTGATCAAGAAATTCCTGCCCCGAGGTACTTGGATTGGAAGTGTCGGACCATGGGTGTGAGAGGGTTTCTCGGCAGTGAGACGGGTTGAGTTGGGCATGAGTTATTAGATTTATATTATAAAAATATGGATTAAAACAGATTAAATGAATAAAATATAGGTCGATTCATTTTTGACCCGACACATACTTGACCTGACTCGATCCACCCATTTGCCACCCCTAGCAGTGATTGCCCAACTTATACTTGAAATGGTGCAAGCTAATTTTGTTTGTAAAAATATTTAAATATGAATTATGATCGATAGTCAAAAAGTGTTATAAATGATAATATTTTAAAAAACATATCTAAAATCATTTATTTTTTGCGAAACAAATCGAGCATACTTACTTTGGAACTTAGCCTTTTTCTGTTTTTTTTTTTCTTCTAATTGTCAAAAGATATGAGATGTGAATTAGTTCACTTGATTAAATAACTATAATCGAAACCCATAATGACACATGATTTGAGTAGTTGATTATTCCATTAGAATAATTGTGGAAAAGACCGGATAAGATCATTAATGTCTTGAGAATTGCAAATGACAATGAGACAAACTGTGTCCAAGAATCACTTATAAAATAAAATAAAATAAAATAAAAACAAAAAAATCACATGGTGCATGCGCATTACCGAAATAGACGACTCATGCAAATTAATTAGGTTGGGCCGGCCAACACGTTCAAAAGTGACGGATCGTGCAAGATTGAAGCCGAGAATTGACCGAACGGATTATAATATTAATATCGATTTGAATATCATTTTTGTTTTTTTTCCTTCTTGAGTCTTCGTCAGCCAGTTTGCATGGATGAAATTTGGATGGCATATTAATATTTTCCAAATAAATTAACAATTATCGGCAAAATACATGACTGTCCAATAGAAACTCGCAGTAATTTTATCATGTAAATCACTGAAACAAATTAATGTTCTTCAATAATCATCGATATTATCATTATAAACCACCTCGTCTATTTGATAATAAAAAAAAGAAAGAATTAATACCATAAAAAGTCTCAAATTGAAAAATTTGTGATAAATTTAATTTTTTTTAATTGTAAAAAGTCTCGAACTGTTGTATTATAATAAATTTATTCCAAATTAATTTTTAATTACCAAAATCCTTAAAATAATAAATTTATGACAAATTTATCTTCTAAAATTTATATTAAATTGAATTAATACCACAAAAAAATTATAAATTATTACATATGTGACAAATTGAAGATAAAACTCAAAATCAATACGCTTGTTAACTACCATATCAAATTAAATTTAACAAAAACTAAGTGAGTAAATTTATTATAAAATTATTAATTTGAGATTTTTTTATGATAAAAAATTTAACTTGAGATAAATTTATGATAAATATATCGATTTGGAGTTTTTTGTTATATTATTTTAAAAAACAACGCAATGCGAGGTGCCATGGGCATGAAGCAGCGGCGCGTGGGAGGAGTCGGCACGCAAGGGGACAATCTCATGGTCAACGCTCGAAGAAAACACGCGCGTCATGCCAAGGCCAAAACCCACGTGCTTTTTAGCAAGTTTGTCGTCAAGCATTTTGCCCCCTCCTTACCTCCTTACCATCCCTTCGCTTTTTCGATTTTTCAACCTGTTTTACACGTGTCGGCTTCTCATACACTCGCTGGGTGGGGCCCTTTAAGCCGGTCCAATCTTCAACAGGTCCCTTCTGATAAAATTATTAGGAGTACTTTTCGTAGTTGGATTTCTTTATGGAGTCATCCCAGCTTGACTAGCTTAGATATATATCGGTTTTTTTTTTTGGGTAAGAAGATATATAACAGTGTTAATATCATTAAAAATTCCAAATCAATATCTCTATCTTAAAAAATTTCTAACTGATGCATGCATGGTACATTTATAATAAAATATTTTTCTCTTTACAAAAAATCTCAAATTAATACTACTGAGCTAAATTCATCATACATTAAAATACGTACATGTTAATACGTGATATGAATTTATATTTCTTGTATTAACAATATGCATTTTAAGGAAAAAACTTATAGAGGATGAAATTTGCGCATAGCAATGGCAATCAAGGTAGATACCATGAATCAATTAGGTCTAAGACACGAGCTTTCACATCACTCGAGCTCTGCGTCGGTGCATTGCATATCCCCACCATGATTTGATTGAATAGTTTTGCATAAATGCATTGCACGCTTGGCAATCATTTTGATGGGCCTTTTGATGTGTTCTTTTACCACACCCTACCAATCATTTTCTATATGTTTTTTTTTTTGGGTCAATTTGCTATGTGTTTTTTTTTAGTAAGGAAAAAAAGAAGAAGATATATATATATATATATATATATATATA
Source organism: Eucalyptus grandis x Eucalyptus urophylla (assembly GCA_028830015.1). NCBI lineage: Eukaryota > Viridiplantae > Streptophyta > Magnoliopsida > Myrtales > Myrtaceae > Eucalyptus > Eucalyptus grandis x Eucalyptus urophylla. The sequence goes on along the minus strand of CM054198.1, from coordinate 24,915,584 downwards.
TATATATATATATATATATGTTTTTTTTTCCGAACGTTCATTCCAAATTCTACATATTTATATACTTTCTCAATTTCGGTACGTGTTTGGAGTATATCATGATTATTTCATTTTACTTTATGTTTTTCTTGGACTTTTCATTTTTGAAATCCAATAAATAACAACACTTAAAAAGGTTTAATATATATATGTATATATATATATATATATATATATATATATATATATATATATATATAATATTTACGAATTTAAAAGAATTTAATACAGCGGACATTTCATTTCTTACGAAAGTTTGGAGAAGACACATATTGACTCTCCAACTTCTATAGAATGTCATCTTTGCATCCTTGAATTGAGATAATACATACAGTTATAACACTAGAACACGGAATGAAAACTAAATATAAATAAAGACTCTAGGACCTAGATAAGCTTCTATAGTAGTAAGATAAAATGTTTCCATGATTATTGTAAGAAAAATTGATAAATGGAAGAATTCGACTAGCATAATGAAAATATAGGACTCTTCCATCTCTATAGTCACAATAGCGTGATTGATTTCGCCATGATATGTCAATAACATGCTGACTGATAAGTCAGGTTTAAAGATGCATGTAGTAGATTTGGACCAAATTGAAACAAATAGTACACAAATTGCAGCATTCTATCGTCCTTGTGTTGTACAAAATCGTTATTCTTTTGGTAATATATAATGTACTAGTTACGTCCAGACATTATGAAGTTAGGTGTAGATAGTGATGAGGGTGGGGTCGAGAAAGGAGAGGATGAATTTGAGCCGCGAAACTAACCATCGCGGATCCATTAAAGAGAAAGTCTAATAAGGCAACTGTCATCTGTACCTCAAGCTCTTTCTCTCATTTTTCATCCAAACTTTAATCTTTCCTCTTTTTATTTTTCCTTTTTCTTAATATAGCATATCTTTTTTAGTTCCAGCTAAGGATAGAGAACCTTGCCGTCGGGTCACTTCCTTGTTACAGCCACGACATTCACGTTCGCTGGTTTTAGCAATTATAGAACGATATAAAATAAAAGATCAGACACGTTGTAAGATCGAGACTATTATAAGCCTACCACATTCGAATTTAAAGGTGTGCTTAAACGATAAGGTTTTGGGTAGTTAGTGTGTCTATTTTAATATCACATATGATCATGAGAAGTGCGAGACTGCTGTACATCATTCAACCTTACGTTGGCGGAAGAGGTAATGATTAGTTCTTTTCTTGTTTAAATAGGAGATGTTATTCTTACAATGCGAATGCTATACAGTCATGTGTCTATAATTACTTATTTTTATTGAAAACGAATATAATTATGTCTGCATGATCAAAATGGTTACCATCGCATCGTGATTGGACAGTCAATTATTGCTCCATGTAGACGAACAACCGACCTCTTTGATTAGGCAAGTCAAATTAAATTATTGTTTCTTTTTTTTTTGGGTGGACGTTGAATATGGCTCATTTCCATTCATGTCATGTCTCAGAACACTGTCAAGTTCAAATGCGATTGAAAAATGTGGTTCCCATGTTCAATAATGAAAAGGTTAGAGGAAACACGACAAATTTAGAGTCGTCCTCTATTAAGGATCCGTACTGGTCTTACTCAGCGGACTACAAACACGTTTACACGAGGGGCACTCAATTCCTGAATTGAACATTTGAGAACCAGCCTTGACCGGTTTTTTGGCTTTGAATTGATCGATTTTGCTCGGAAACTGGCCTTAAGCCAAACCTTACAAGTCACTTAATTGAGAATTTTTTACAAAAAATAAGAAAGTTGAGCATTCTAGAATAAGCAGGCAATTGGGAAGCGGCTTTGACATAGTAGGTCTGGAATGATTTCTAATCTGGAATATACCTACTAAAGGCTAATCATCCCTATCTTTTACTAATCATGGTTAGGATCAAGAAAATATTCAGTACAAAATTCATTAAATTATAAAAAAAACTCACTAGAATAGAAAACAGCTGGGTCGTTGGCCTAATATAAGCTGACTTTTAGTAAACTTTTGAAAAATACCTTGGCCCCTTAGATCTGTACCCAACCTTTCATGTTCACTTCATATTTATCCTATTATTATTATGTGGTCGGTCCATTCGTTAACATGCGCTGATGAGCAAAACGGTGTCATTTCACACTCCCTTTTCTCTCTCCCCGGCCTCCCAACCAAGCAGCCGCCTCCGCCGAGCCCTCATAAATTCCATGGCGAGTATCGCGTGCCTGAAGTGGTGGCCCGTGGGGCGGCGCGTGGGCCGGAGTCGGAACACGAGCGGACAATTTCAGGGTGAGCACTTGAAGAAAACACACATGCATCTTGCCAAAGGCCAAACCCCACTTGCTTCGGTCAAGTTTGTTGTCCAACATTTCGTCCCTCTTTATCATCCCTTTGATTTTTCGCTCCCCAGTCATATCGCTTAGTACAGCCGACGCTAATTAGATTTCAAATGAGCAACTCCGAGCAATAATGAACCGGAGAGATTATACTAGATTTCACCTAAAGGTTTATAACTACATCGGAATAATAAAAAAATTTAGGACTACATTAGAATCCGTACAATAAATTTAGAGATGAAAGTATGAAAAAAGTTATAAATTTATTGTATTTGTACCAATTCAATTCTAAAGATTTTATATCTATGCCGATTGAATCCATTTGGCTAATTTTGATAAGGAATCATTGACATATACGCTATCCATCCTACTAGTGATTCTTGCTAGTCACAATGGAAAAAAGAAAAAAAAAATAATAAATATAAAAAAATATGAAAAAAATTATAAAATTTGTCTACGTTAACATTAATTATGTCACGTGAGAGGCAACACGCCAAGGCCAAATTTCCCTTGCTTTTATCAAATTTTCGTCCACATTTCGCCCCTCTATATCATTCATTTGATTTTTTGATTGCTAGCCATGATTAGTATGGCCGACAATAACCATATCATTATGTCAGCGACTTCACGTATATGTTTAGAACTACAATACAACAATTAAAATATTCAGAAATACCTTAAAATCTGTGCAATTAATAATTACTTATGCTGTTACGTAAAATACATTGATAAAGAATATATTTTGATTTGGCAATTAATTTTAACATGCCTAATATAGTTATGGCAGCCTTATGAAAGGATAAGTTTGGCCTCGAATGTTTTTTTTTTGGTGATCCAGGAACTTGTGCGCCGGTGAGTAAACCTAGGGGACATGAAAGCGGGATGACTTAGTGACTTACCACTCCCGGCGTCCCACTTAAGACCCCTAGTGACCGTGAGGGGATTCGAATTTCTCCCCTTCGTGAGGGGGAGAGAGCCCAAATCATCGCGGCCACCAAGGCAGTGGTGCCCCGAATGTTTTTTTTGTGCCGCTATAAATGCCAAAAATGTGGGTGTGCCTTTGTCCGTACCTCACATCTTCCCTCCACCTCGTCCCTAGTGCTGTTGTCTCTTCATATTCACTTTTGCCGGCACCTTCTTCTCATGGGATGGTTCAGCTTGATTTCATTGCATGTAAATTGGACTTGCAGCTGGAAATGTTAAGAGATATAAAGTGGAATTGAAAAATAAAACTCGTGGAGGATGAATATTTGTGCATAGCAAGAGTGATCGAGGTTGATCGAATTGGTTAGGTCTTGGATGAGATTCAAGTTTTCAGGACTATTATATAATCCTTCAGAGTTAGAGCTATTGGTTTCATTCGAGATATTGCAAGAGATAGATTAAACCAAATATGGCAATATCAATACTCGATCAGCTTGATGGCTGGATTGTCTCTTTTCCGTCGAAGGGTATCAAACTACTTCATGAAAATTACCAAACAAGTCTTAAAATTATCGTACTTGTGCCAACTCGATCCCAAATCTTTCAATTTCCTATGTCATAAATATTTTCTTAAGAAAATATAAAAATCGTCTTAAGTTGTTCTTTGCATGACATCAGCTGTGTGCTGCGCATGAATGCATTAAAAATATTCCCACCAATAATTTGCTGCAATAATTTTGCATGCATGCATCTTCTTCTTCTTTTTTTCAACATGAATAAAAAAAAATGGTTGAGAGAAACTTAATTAGAAGGGCATCACGCACGCTCGCCAATCATTTTGATGTGGTCTTATAACCAAACACCGTTCCAATAGAGATCTAATTTCATATGCGCATTTAAAGAATGAATTGTAACGACAAAGAAAAGCCAAAAAATGCACGCAATGCAAAAGGGTCTACCAATATGCTAGTTGGCCGATTTGTACAATACTTGAATTGTGACATCCTAATTTTCTGTCGTCCTTGTGCTGTGACATCAAACAAAATTGTCATTCTTTTTGGTTCATCTATGTATCAAGAAGTGCGTGTTGATGGTATGTGAGTAGGGTCAGAAAAGTGAGGGACAGATTTGAGCCACGAGACAAACCATTTAGGATCCGTTAGAAAATGACTCCAATTAGACAAGTGCCATCCGTCTCTCAAGCTCGATTTTAAGTCGACTTTTTAAAATTTTTCATTAATAATTTTCTTTGTTCGGTCCATTGCATGTTTGTCCAAATAAATAATCTCGAATCGCAATATCTGGAAGAATCATCTTTCAGCCGTGATGTCATTTATAACATTTTTGTATTTTTTGCTTTCCGCAACGGGTCACTAGGCCTTAGCTGGTAGCCAACGGCCCCCTGCTAGTCTTAACCATGAATGAAAAGAGAAAAGAAAAAAAAGAAATGAAATATTCAAAATTTTATAAAAAAATTATAAAAATTTGTCAATGTCAGCGTTCAACCATGCCAGATAAGATTAAACTGAAAAATCGTTAAAATTTTTAAGACAAAATTGAAAAATCTTTAAAAGGTTTATGACTAAATAAATACAATTGAAAGATTTATGATTAAATTGACAAATTATCAAATGTTTATGACTAAATTAGTATAAATGAAAAATTTAAGATTAAATTAACCACTGACTAATTAATTTATAATTTTTTAGACAATCATATCCGCACCAACAATTTGCTTGGATGATTTTGCATGCATGCATGCGTACGGGCGTGGACGCACGGTCGCCATTTTGATGGGCCTTTTGATGTCGTCATACAACCATCAAAATTTATTAATTCTTTTTTTTTTGTTTAAATAGGAGGATGCCAATTATTACAATGCGAATGCTGTAGAGTCATGTGTCTATAATTACTTATTTTATTGGAAAGGAATATAATTGTGTCTGAGTGACCGAAATGTCACCATCATATCCTGATTGGACAGTTTCCAATTATTGATCCATATAGATAAACATCCTCTTTGATCAGGCAAGTCAAATTAAGTTATTGATTGATTTTAGGTGGACGTTGAAAAATGGCTTCTTTTCATGCATGTCGCGTCTCATGGCACAGTCAAGTTAAAGCGTGATTGAAAAATGGGATTCTCTTGTTCAATAATGAAAAGTTTAGAGGAAGCACGACATATTTGTGGGTTGTCCTTTATTAAGTATCCTCACGAGTCTTACTCAGTTGACTACAAACACGTCCACACAAATACCAGTTTAATTCTCAAATAGAAAACTTGGGACCTAGCCTTAACCGGTTTCTTGGCCTTGAGCCGATCGATTCAACTCAAGAATCGACCTTAAGCCAAATCCTAAGAGTCACTTCATTGAGAACTTTCGCGGAAAAATAAAACAATAAAAAAAAGTTTAAGAATTCTGGCAGAAAATGGGAAAGTGGCTTTAATAGGGTAAGTTTCCGACTTTTGATTTGAAACTCACTCACCTTAAAACTGATCATCTATATCTTCTACTAATTATGATGAGGTACAAGGTACATTAAATTAAAAAACTTCTCTAGAATAGAATATACAATCAAAATAGCAGGGTCAATATCTTCCAATAAGCTGACTTTTGGTCAACTTCTAAAAAAATATCTCGACCCTTTAAATCTTCTATCAAACCTTCCATTTTCACTTCAAATTTTTTTAAGCTGCCGTTTGTTCTCTTTATTAAAATGTTAAGTTGTGAACTGACGTGGCCGGATCATGCGCCGGTGAGAAAATCGGGGTCGTTTCACGCTCCCTTCTCTCTCTCTCTTTCCCACCTCCCAAGCAAGCAGCCGCCTCCGCCGAGCCCTCGTAAATTCCAAGGGGAGTATCACGCGCCTGAAGTGGCGGCGCGTGGGGGAGGAGTCGGCACACAAGCGGACAAATCTCAGGGTCAACGCTCGAAGAAAACACGCATTCAATCATGCCAAGGCCGAACCCCACTTGCTTTTGTCAATCTTATCGTCAAGCAATTCGCCCCTATTTATTATCCCTTTGATTTTTCGATCGCCGGCCGACACCCGCTTGGTACGACTGGCCGACAATAACTAAATTATTATGCCATATAGTAGGTTTCACGTGATCCTATTTGGTCAAATACTTGACGACAAACTCTTAAAAATTTAGAACTACATTAAATAATCAAAATAATTTAGAACTACTTAGAATCCGTGGAATTTATATTGATAATTACCTATTTTGTTAATTTGGTTACCAAACAGAAAGAAAATATTTTGATTTGGTAATTTAATTTTGACATGCCTAATATAATTATGGCAGGCTTACAAAAGGATAATTTTGGTCCCGAATGTTTTTTTTTTTTTTGTGACTCAGGAGAATTCCGCACAGTCGACAGCTGGGTTTGTACCGCTAAACTTGCCAAAAAAGTGGGTATGCCTTTTGTCCATTCCGTTGTCTATTCATAATTGCTTCTCGTGACACGGTTCAGCTCGATTTCATTGCACGCAATTAATTGGACTCGCAGCTGAAAATGTTAGACATAAATTGGACTTGAAAAATAAAACTGGTGGAGGAAGAAAATTTGTGCACGGCACACGAGAAGTGATCGAGGTTGACCAAATTGGTTAGGTCTTGGATGAATTTGAGTTTTCGAGGTTGTTACATAATCATTAGGAGTTAGAGCTATTATTCGTTGGAGTTATTGCTAGAGATAAATTGAACCAAAATAAGGCAATATTCGTGACCCAATCAGCTTGATTGTCGAATTATCTCTCTTCTATAGGAGGGTATAGAATTACTTCGAGAAAATTACCAAAAAAATGTCTTTAAATTATTGTACTTGTGCTGACTTGGACCTAAATCTTTCGATTTTACTAATTTAGTTATAATTCTTTTAATTTCCCGTGCCATATGGGTCGGCTGGGGTTGATAAGAACAATATTAATTTTTTTTTAAAAATAATTGTCCTTAGTTGTTCTTTGTATGACATCAGCCGTGTGCTGTGCATGGATGCATTAAAAATATCCGCACCAACAATTTGCTGCAATAATTTTGCATGCATGCATCTTGAAAGAAACATAATCAGAAGGGCATGGACGCACGCTCGCCAGTCATTATGATGGCCCTTTGATGTGGTCTTATAACCAAACACCGTACCAAGAGAGACACGATTTTATATATGCGCATTTAAAGATTGAATTGGAAGGACAAAGTAAAGCCAAATAATGCACGTAATGCAAAAGGGTCTACCACCAATTTGCTTGTTGGCCGATTTCTACAAGACTTGAAATGTGACACTCTAACATTATATCGTCCTTGTGCTCTGACATCAAACGAATTTTTCTTTCCTTTTGGTTCACCGATATATCAAGAAGTAGGTTATTGATGGTAACGTGAGCGGGGTCGAAAAAGAGGGGACCAATTTCAGCTGTGAGATGAGCCATCTAGGATCCATTGGAAAGCAACTCCAATTAGACAAGCACCATCCGTCCCTCGGGCTCAATATTAATTCGATCTTTCTAATTTTTCCTAAATAATTTTTCTCTTTGTTCCATTGCATTTTTCTCTAAATAAATAATCTCAAATTGAAATATTTGGAAGAATCATTTTTCAGTCGTGACACAATATGTAACATTTTGTATTTTTTTACTTTTTGTAATGCAAAGGGTCACTGGGCCTCAGCAGGTGGCTTGTATTTCCATATTGACCTTAATCACGAATCAAAAGGGGGAAAAAATAAAATGAAAGGGAGAGAAAATAAAATAAAAATTTAGAAAAAATTTAAAAAATTAAAAAAATTATCCATGTTGCATCTGACTATGCCACTAGGACTAAATTGATAAATCATTCAAATATTTATGACTAAACTGATAAATTTTTAAAAATTATGACTAAATTAACATGTTCGAAAAATTTAAGATTAAATCAAAACAATTAGAATATTTAGAATTGAATTAATAGCGATACAATAAAATTATAATTTTCTTACAATTATGATTTCGCATGCACGCTCGCCAACGATTTGATGGGCCTTTTGACGTGGTGATATAACCATCACCATCCCAACGGAGATCCAATTTCTTATATATGCATTTTTAAAGAATAAATTGCAATGACAAAGTAGAGCCCAATAATGCACGCAACGCAAAGGGTCTACGGATCAATTGTCTTTATTTTGGATTCAATAAAATAGCAAAAAATACAATACCAAAAAAAGAAGCAAAAATATTATTTTCCTAATTTTTATTCCAAATTGTACGTTTTTTTTGGCTACGTGTTTGGACTGGAATTTATTATTTTTATTTTGTCTTACTTCCATTTTAATTTGACATTTTCTTTTTGTGAAATCCAATAAATTACAACACTAAAAGGATATAATTTTTTAAGGATTAAAATAAGGCATTTCAACCCAAAGTTTGGAGAAGCCACATATTAAGTAGCATTGATATTGACACATGACATGATAGGACACAACACATCGACACATCATTTTTCAAAAAATAAAAAATTTCGATATGTAGGAACACGTTGCATGTTAAATAAAAATATGCATAATAAATTATCATTTTTATGATTATTTTAATCAAATTAAATTGATTCAAACTCATAAATAATAATAATAATAATAATAAAGCATAGAATGAATTAACACTAAAAATATTTATCCACCATTTGTAAATATCATTCATTACTTCAATTTGACAAATTCAACTTCATTCCAATAATTCATAAAACTTGGGGGAAAAAAACAAAGAATCCACATTTTGGACTTGCTTGTTAGAGTGTGTTGAAAGAGAAGAGAAAAAAAAAAACTTCGGTGAATTGTGTATCATAAGAAATGAGAGTTAGAAGAGAAGATATTTTTCCCCCTTATTATTTTTATTAATTTTTTTATATGTTTACAATTTGACCTCCTTATTTATTGAAATTTTTTATATTTGGTCTCTTATGTGTTGGAACATGTGTCAAAATTTTAACTTGCGTGTCAAAGAGTATCACGAGAGTTAATCAAGGGTCAAAATATCCGACACCTGTTGATTGAGTGTCAAAAGAAAGTAACAAAAAGTGTCAAACACGTGTTGAACTGTCCGGCGCAACACGAAAACTCCTAGAAAATATCAGTGTTTCCTAGGGCGCATGTTGGCCATCAAACTTGGAAAAAGAGTGTAGATAGTCCTCTCTGATTGCCCTAAATTGAATTCATAGATAAATCATAGAAAATAGAGAAAAACTAAAGATAAGTAAAGAATTAAGGATCCGGACTAGGTTCTCTAGTAGTAAAATAAAATGTTTCCATTATCATCGTTAGATTATCAATACATGGAAGAATCCAACGAACATGATGAAAATACAAGCCCTTTCATCATTACTGTTCCAATTGTGTGATTGATTCGGTCATGATAGGACGATGATGTGATGACCAATAAATTAGGTTTAGAGATACATGGGGCAGATAGCACAAAAATCGCAACATCCTATCGCTCTGGTGCTTTGACGTTGAACAATATGGACATTCTTATGGTGCCATATGATCAACGGGTTACATCTAGATATTATGAAGTGGGTATGGATTGTAATGAACTTGAGCCGCGAAATGAACTGTCAGGTACATGTTGAAGAACAAGTCTAATCAATCAAGTGTCATCAACTGTCCCTCGAGTCATCAAGTTATCGTTAGAAAATGTTAGAGATATACATTTGACTTAAAAAATAAAACTTGTGGAGGATGAAAATTTGTGCATGGCATGACGAATGATTGAGGTTGATTGAATTAGTTAGGTCTTAGATGACATTCAAGTCTTTTGGACCATCATATAATTCTTAAGAGCTTGTGCCGTTGGTTTCATTTGAGTTACTACTAGAGCTAAATTGAACTAAATAAGGCAATATGGTGACTCAAATTGTTCTGATCGTTGGATTTTCTCTCTTTTGTAGGATGGTATCGCTTATTTCAACAAAATTACCAAAATAATCTTAAAATTAAAGAAAATGTTCTGCCGTTGTATAGTACCCTATTACATGTGTATCAATTTAGACTTAAATTTTTTCATTTTTACCAATATAATCATAAATTTTTTGATAATTTGCAATATAGTCTATTTGCTCAATTTTGACGGGAAATTACTTACACGGGTGACATGAATCATTTTTCCAATTTTTTGAAAATTGTCCTTATTCGTTCTTTGTATGATATCAGCTTTGTCGGTGTGCTTTGCATGGATGCATTAAAATTATCCCCACCATAATTTCCTGCCATAATTTTGCATGCATACATCTTCTTCTTTTCTTTCAAAAAGAAATAAAACGGGTGAGAGGACCTTATAGAAGGGCGAGGACGGACGCTTGTCAATCATCATGATGGCCCTTTGATGTGGTCATATGGCCAACCCCATCCCAAGCGAGATCCGATTTCAGATATGCGTATTTAAAGAACGAATTGCAACGACAAAGTAATAGCCAAATCATGCACGCAATGCAAAGCGTCCACCAATCATTTGTTTTTACGTTCGATTCAACAAAATAGCAAATAATAGTTTTTTTTCCCTAATTTTCTTCCAAATTGTAAATATATATATTGCTACGTGTTTGGAAGGCCCTATATTATTCTTAATTTTTTTTCTCCCGTTTTACTTTGACTTTTTTTTTTGGCGAAATCCAATAAAATTATAACCCTTAAAAGATTTATTTCATATTTTTTAAAAAAAAAATAGAATAAGGGCATTTCTACCCAAAGTTTGGAGAAGGGCACATATTGGCTCTTTAAATTGGAAAAAAAAAAGCGTGGATAGTCCTCTCTGCACACCCTAAGTTGAATTCGTAGATAAATCGTAGAAACCAGAGAAAACTGAAGATAAATAAAGAATTAAGGATCCGGACTAGGTTCTCTACTAGTAAAGTAGAAAGTTTCCATAATCATTGTCAGGCAATCGATACATGGAAGAATTCCGCTAGCATGATCAAAATACAAACCCTTCAATCGTTACAATTCCCATAGCGTGATTGATTCGGCCATGATAGGACAACGATGTGGTGACCAATAAATTAGGTTTAGAGATACATGGAGCAGATTTGGATCGAATTGAAATAGATAGCACACAAATTGTGACATCCTAATGCCCTGGTGCTTTGACGTCGAACAATGTTGACATTTTTTCGCTGTTATATGATCAACTGGTTACATCTAGATATTATGAAGTAGGTGTGGATTGTAATGTGCGTAGGGACGAAAAAGAGAGGAGGGACACCACCCACCGTTGTAGCGTAGAGGGTAGAGGTTGTGTTCTCCATCGAGGAGAACCAAGTTTGAAGCCCCTGCAAAGCAGGGAGATTGAAGCGCTGTTTGGTACCTTGCCCAGGGTGCGTGGGTGGTTTCCTGTGTGCCTCCCTAGGGTTTACTCTCTGGCTGCCGGCCGTGCGGGGTTTCCCGGGTCACAAAAAAAAACAAGAAAAAAAAAAAGGAGGGACTTGCTCCGTCAAGCAAACCATCAAGTATTTGTTGGAGAACAAGTCTAATCAATTGTCATCTATCCCTCAGACTCAATCTAACTTAATCTTCCTAAATTATTTCTCAATAGTTTTCTTCCTCCATTTTGTCTTTTGTCCTACTAAATAATCTCGAATCATAATCTCTCGAAGCATCGATTTTTGGTCGCGGTGTATTTCTTATATTTGATACCTGTTCTTTTTCGAGATTTGGACGTCGAGTACTATGAAATTTTTTCTTGATGAATGTGTACATGAATATGAACCATAATTGTTGCTGAAAATTGCAGACAGCTACTACAAGAGAGGTCTGTCCAGTCTTAACCAAAGTGCACTGATTTAGATGGCGAATGGACAATTCGTAGAATTTCAACGAAACATAATTTTGATAGGAGGCTGCGAATCGATCGATCCAATGACCGGACGAAACCGTGAGATCATCATCAACTTCAACATGAATTCTCTAATTTAAGCTAATTAAATCATCCATATCCACAAGATTGGGAATACACTAATGGAAAATAAACAATAAAAAATGGAAGGACGTGGACACGTCTTAACGTGCAGTTTCATGGCAATTTTTTCTTGACAACACTTTTTTCGTCAAGGATGGTTTTTCCCATCCTCAGTCTTATGTTTAGAAAAGGAGAGTAGATTTTTTTTTTTTTTTTAAATTGAACTTTCCCATCTCGCATTCTCATAGAAATTTTAAAATTTTTCCTAATTTGTGACTGAAATTTCATTTATCTTATAAAAGGTGTCTCGCAATGAAGTCATCAGCAATGTATGACTCATTTTGTTAGAATAATGCAGTCTTATGTTGGAGAGCGAAAGATGAACACACAGATAGAAAATGCCTGAATTTAAAAGTTGATTTTCATGGTTTCTGTTTTTCCTTCAAATATATAAGGAATGTAGAACTAATAGATAAATGAAGGCTATGTATATAAGATCACATAAATCCCATAAATAAGGAATGTAGAACTACATGTGAAATTTGGTGAAAATGGCACATGGAAGAGATAAACTAAGGCAAAATTTGACTCAAATACCATGTTTAAATAGTCAAACATAAAATTTGAGTTAATATGTAAAGGAGCACTACGGGTATATAAAAAATGTATAAATTCCTTAGATAAGCAATACTCAAATGATATATCTTATTTCTTGTTCCATCCAAGATTAGAGAGTATTGCCGTCAGGTGACTTCCCTGCCGTGGCCTTGAAAAATACGTTCGCCGGTTACAACAGAAAACAAACGATCACCATTGTAAAATCTAAACTACATAAAGTCTATGGCATTCAAATTTAAAGACGAGCTTGAATGATAAGGTCTTAGGCAGAGAGTGTACACCTTTTGATATAATCTATAATTATGACTTGTGTAGTGGGAGGCTTCAATCCATCATTGGCGGACGACGCAATCATTAATTATTTCGTGTTTAAATAGGAGGATATCTTTATTGCAATGTGAATGCTATCCACTTAGTGTGCCTATAATTACTAGTTTTATTGAAAAGGAATCTGTGCCATCAAAATTGTCACCATCGAATCGTGATGTGTACAGTTTCCAATTATTGGTCCTTATAGATGAACATTTTCTTGGATTAGGTGAGCCAGATTAAGTTATTGGTTCTTTTTGTGGGTATGCGTTGAAATGTCTTCTCTTCATGCATGATTTGGCTTTGTCATGACTCATGGCACTGTCAAGTCATAGGTGTTGTAGAAAATAGTGATTCTCAAGTTCATCACTGAAAAGGTTAGATGAATTATGAGAAATTAGTGAGTTACGGTGAGCAACCGGACTGGTTTAGTTCAAAAATCAAATCGAATAGACCTTATCCAGCTGATTCACATAGGGATTGGCTCGGCTCTGGAGTAAAAGATTCACAAGCCAAACATGACCGTTCCCAGTTCTTGACTTTCGAATGATCTACTTGATTATAAGACCGGTTTTCAAGTAGAACAGGCTTTGAATTTGTTCAAAACTAAACCCAACAAGTCTTTTGATTGAGAATACTACAAAGTACAAGCATGCAACTAAGACTCAGTTCTAATAGGGTAGGTCGAGGGTTTGTGATCTCATCCTAACATCGATCCCCAATTATCATTAGGACCGAGGGAAAACAAATAAGCCAGTAAAAACCAGTAGAAATGCTTGTGAATTAAATAATAGTGGAGAAGGAACTGATATGATAGATGATGTCATAAGATTCAGCCATTACTTTCGAACGCCCTTTTATTATTCAAATATGTTTCCTAGGGAAGATAGGGTGGAGCCCCTAATTATGATAATATCTTATTTGTTCTCTCTCGGATAGCATTATTATATAGTTCTTTTATTATAGGAACCACATATATTATATTTGAGGTTCAAGCTAAGGATGATAATCGCATTGATGAGCGACCTCATTTATTATAAAAGAATCCGTGCCTTTGTGTCAATTTTTTTATTTTTTATTTTTATTTTCAGAACCACCTTTAATATTAATCAATAATTAAGTACCTCACCTTCGATTTTCATTCAATTTGGATCTTTCGTTGAGTTAGAGTAGGATTTAATTTGCTTACATGGCATGGTATAGTTCAATAGGTGACGGAGCTGAAGATTTTTTTTCTTTGGGAGGTCAAAATTTTTATTTTTTGCTCTAAAAATATATATTTAATAAAAATAGAAAAAATATGTTAGATAAAATAGGGTTAATATCTCAAAATAACCCTACCTTTAGTCATTTTTTTTTAAATTATCTCAACGTTTAGGTACAATTACAAAGGGCAGTGTCTTCATGGCTGATTTGTATACAACTAAACCTTAAACAGAGATTAAAATGCCGAGTTGTTAAGAGTCTGAGGAAAATAAAACCCGCTTTTCTTTCTTAAAGTTTGTCATCAAGCATTTTGCCCCTCACCTTTATATCTCCGATTTTTCAATTCCCAAACTTGCCATGTACGGCTATGACTGGATTGTCAAAGGATTGTCATATTAGCAAAATTCAGACCAGAATCACTCAAAATAATTACATTACAATTTCATCTAAAAGTTTAATGCTATATTGAAACAATTAAAAAATTTATGATTTCATTAGAATCTATATAGTATGGTTACTGATTATAATCAAAATTGCAAATTTCCTTTTTTAATCAATAATCATCTATCCTATTTTGTAAATATCTTTACTTGGTTACTCAACAAAAAAGAAAATATTTTAATATGGTAAATTAAATTTTAAAGTAACCTGATGTTATTCCAAATTTACGAAAGTATATGTTTGGTCCCGAATTTTTTTTTACAGCTATAAATGGCAAAATGGGGGTCTCTTCGTCCGTACATCTTACACATCTTCATTCCCACGTGTCCTTCCTTTGCACTACATCTCTTCCCAATCAGCTTTGGCCACGTGATAAATTGGCCTCTTAGCTAAAAAATTTAGAGAGATAAATTGGACCCATAGGAAAATAATATCATCTCGTAAAGGACGAAAAGTTGCGCCAATCTCGAGACGTTAAGATTGACTAGCCAAGTCGATATTGTGATTTCGTAAGGTCTTTGATTTGAGTTGTGACAATTGTCATATAATCGTTAAAAGAGATAGTTATCAATTGCAATCCAATTTTGGCTAGAGAGAAATTGAATTGAATAAGGCAATATCATGACTTAATTGGCTTGATTGTCGGGTTGTCTCTTCTTCGATGAGGGTTGTCAAACTTATTTTATTAAGGTGAATCATGCCGAGATTTTGGCTCAAGAAAGGAAAAAAAAATGCAAAGTGAGCATTTCTTTTATATATATATATATATATGAAATTTATAAACTCTTTATAATTTGTATATATTCTCTTTCTCCGTTTTCTTTATACAATTATTACTCCTACCACAACCGGCGCCAAAGAGAAACAAAGGGAGAGAAAAAAAGAAAAAAAGAAAAGAAACCCCAAAGAAAACCAAGAGAGAACGAGTCTCGACTCGTCTTTATCCCACATCCCTCGAACCTCGCCACACACAACACTGACCGTCGCCCATTCCCGGTCTAAACCCGGTCCGGATTGAACCGACCCGGGTTCGACTCGGTCGCTCGGTCAAACCGCGAACCGAGTCCAGACAGAGTTATAATACAACAGTACAGCGAACCGCCCCCGCAATATCTACCGACCGTACTACATAGATGACGACGACGATGTTCTTCGTCGTCCACGCGGCACGATCACACGAGGCTCTTGCAGGCGGAGGTCTCCGGGTCCCACATCGCCGGCAACAAGAACTTCCGGCCACCGAGCCCGTGGGCGTTGTAGCTCGCGCCGGTCGCTTTGTCCACCAGGAGCTGGCCCGGGTAGCCCGGGTACGCGCCCGACCCGTATATCCCCGTGCACGCCGACACCGCCTCCAGCGGTGCGTCCGCCGGGCCCTGGAAGTACCCGCTCCCGAACGGGTTAGTGACGGCGCCCGCGAGGAGCGTCGCCAGGTTGATCACCATGCCGTCGGCCCCGACGTCGCCGCTCGGCGCCACCAGCGGCGGCGTCTGCGGGCCGTACACGGGCTGGTGGAACGGCCACGCGCACTGCCCCGGGCACTGAGTCTCCGAGTTCCCGACCCACACGAACGTGGACCCGGGCCGAGCCGACCCGTGCGTCCCGCACCTCATGCAGAACCCCTCCACGGCGACGTCCGCCGCCGTGAGGACGACGGTGATGGAGCCGGGGGCGGCGTTGAACTTGCCGGCGAGGGCGCGGAGGTGGCCGTTCTTGAGTGACTTTCCGAGGGTGTACGCCTCGTGGAGGGCCTGTCTCCCGACGAGGAGGTTGGAGCTGCCGCCCTTGTACTTCTCGGTGGTGCGCCACCAGGAGGCGGCGGAGGGGGGAGGGGAGCGGGCATAGCCAAGGGAGCGGATGAAGTCAACGATGACGGAGCGCTGGGTGGGAGTGAAGCGACCGTACCACACGAGGTCGACGGTGATGTTGCCCTTGAGAAGAGCTCCGTTGTGGTACTTGAGGACGAGGGGTTGTTGCTGGACCAGGGCAGCGGTGGAGGAGGAAATGGAGCTGGACAAGAGGATGAAGAGGAAGAAGAAGAGAGAGAGCGCTAGAGAGTGAGAAGCCATTGGCTTGGCCTCGAAGCTTAAGCTTTTTGAGAGGGAGAGGGAGAGGGAGAGGGAGAGAGAGAGGTGGGTAAAGATCAGGGGAGAAAGAGGGTATTTATATTGTGAAGAGGAGAGGGAAACAGCTGGGAAAGAGAGCTAAGTACTTCTATATGTGCATCTTTCTGACTTTGTGATTTTAATGTCGATCAAATTCTTTTTCTTTTTTTCTTGTCGTATATAGTGGCCAGTTTAGTTACGGGCCACTATACGTGGTACATTATGAGTCAGTCGTTTTTTGTGCCATTGTAAGGAGGCATTCCTATTTGAACTCTACTCTACAAGTCAAGGTGCAATTTTTGCTATTGAATTTTTCAGGATTCACATAATCATTGATTAGCATCAGATAAATTTTCCATTGATTAGCATCAGATAAATTTTCCCGGTATAAGAAATTATTAAAAATTATTCAAGGTAAGATGAATTTGAAGCGCAAAAAACTATGGACCTTATGCTTGTATATTAAATAGCCTTTTAAGGGCCAAAACCTAGATAAATAAATACATTTATAAATTTAAATATTTCTAGATTAAAACTAGCTTTATTTTTAAACAACCCAAAAAAAGATATGAATTCTTCTTCCTACATCGAATTGGCCGTCATTATATTATTTGTTGATTCCCATGGTCGTTGAAAGTAATTGACATGATTAATGATGATGACATGATATTTATTATTGTTAAAAAATGCGAAAAGTGAACAATGATGATATTCATAATTATGATGGAGATGGGTTTAAGAATGCTCTTTTTTTTTATCCCTTAACATAGAATATTTTCCCTTAAATTTTTTAATAATCGATTTAATTATGAAAATATCGGTTGCCACGTAGGATCGTGTTTTTAGCTCATAAAACAATGATGACCATTGCGATGCAAGTTGCCTTCATTCGAGAAGTGGGGGTATTTCCGTCTGAGGATTTCTTCTTTTTTGTCTTTTTCGTCGGTGTTCGGTACATGTAATGACGCAGAGTGCTACCGTGCACAGACTATGATGTCGTCGGGAAGAGAAGGAATGGGGGTCAACGTCAGAGGGGTTGCCACGTGGAGAGAAGCGGTTGGGTGCGGGATGTGGGGTGGGATTCTCTGCTACGCCTAAGGGATGACGTGGCGGTCTGAGCTGTAAGGGTGGGAGGCTCGCAGTAGCTTTTTGATGGGAGGTGGCGACCCTGCAGACTTTAGGGGCTCTAGAACCCCCCCGAAGGGTGGCCCCCGGGAAAAGAATTAATAAAAAATAGATTAAGTGATTATTATGTTGATTATTAGATACAAAAATATAGAGAAAAAAATGATAGACATACATTTTTTTTTTGGATTAATACCATAATCAATCTCAGATTTTGCCTATTGTGACATAAATATTTCAAAAATTTTTGTGTTATTAAAAACCTTAAACTTACCTATTATGATACAAATACTTTAAAAAAATTTTGTTAAAAAAATCCAAACTTATATTAGTATGACAAATATACTATGGATGAAATTATTAAACAAATAGTTAGGGGTATTTATGGCACAGTGGACAAGTTTATGACAAATATCACAGTAAATATAATTTGAAATTTTTATATAATATTTGCTTTTTTTTTTTCAAATAAATCCCTACAATAAATTATGAATTTTGCAAACTAGTGCAACATCGTCATTTCGCTTCGATTCCCCGCCTAATCTCTCCTATGCAGAGAGACGAGACGAGCTCATGTCGGAACCGTTTCCAGTCCAATCCCAACCCATGATCGTGGGGATCAGATTGTACGTGGCCGTGATTCGAAAGATAGTTCGCTGAATCGCGTACCGAATTTCGCCCGGATGGATTGGATTAGACAAGATTAGACCCTTACCCCTGCATGGTTGATAATCCAATGCATTGAATTCTGCACTGACTGTCTCTTACTTCTCCGATCATCATCACCTCTCCCGTCTTTCAATTTTATCGTAATGCATTGATAATGATGACCAGCTGCGTCCGAATGGAGAGAGAGAGAGAGAGAGAGCCTTCGGTTCTTAAAAAGAGTTGACTCTTTTATTGCTTGGGATTTTGTACATGATGTCTCTGACAGACTTCAAACATTATTTTAAAATATATATATTTTCAATGCATTCTTTTATAATGTGTAATCAATTTTTTCGAAATAAAATATTTTTTTATTAAGTATGTTTAATAAGTTTCCTGAACCTTGAAAAATCCTCAGCTATGCAAAAAAAAGGAAATTAAAAGAATTTTGACTTTCTTTTTAGAAATTTTTTATTAGTGGGTGCTTTAAAGATACTTGATGACAATGTGAAATTAGAAGGAATAATTTTCAAAACACATTAAAGAACATCGAAGATTGAAAATTATTTTTATTTTGGTGTTTCATAAATATAAGTGCAAATTTCAAAACATAATTAATACTTCTTATCAAATATCTAAGGACACGTTTTTAAAATTTTGAAAAAGAAGACCTGTTTTTATTTAACTTTTATTCAGAAAAATAATTAAATATATATCTCGATATATAAAGTACGTTTACTCCGACCAAAAAGAAAGCATGTTTATGTATAAATCATATGTAATTTTCCATAATTTTTAAAAATGAATCGAATATTATGTTGTAACGAGAAATTGATCAATGACTTTTAACTTTATAAAAATTTAAAACAAACAAGTCCTGCATACGTATTACTCTGGGGAGATAAAGAATTTTGATGTTGCCAGTAAAGAATCTTGTTTACAAGCGTATTTGTCTCCATGACATTTAAACACGATTAATCATGAAGCATCTGATATTTAAAAAGAAAAAAGCGATTGCAAATAACGATGTCGAGGACATATGTGTATGAGAAGTTGGAATGCTTCTTTGTTAAGACTCCATCGATGGATACACTCGTTAAATATCCAAATAAGAAAGTACGTTCATTCTCAACGCACATCTCCCTCATGCCATGTAAAACAAACATATCGAAAGTAAAAAATGGGTGTTTTTATTAACCATAATTGATCGGTAACTCGAAATGCTTGAACTCGACTATCTGGTAAAATCTTTGAAAAAGAAAAGAAAAGCAAGAGACCCAATTTCCATTTCTTGTTTGGGAGCGGCAAGCCAAGAATTCCATCTCAATAAAAATAGGAGAGAAGGGGAATTTGAGGACCACAAGTTGAGCTTCTCAAGTTGTGGTGATGGAGAGGGATGGTGAGCTCACATATTAGTCGGCCATTAATGGGGCTGAAGGACAGAGTTCGTGGGACATCATGGGGGGCTTTAGAATACATCCAATCGTTTCATTAGCTGGCGTGCATGGGAGAGTCTAAAAAGGATGCGCGCGCATCATTCCACCTTCCCAAAAGCCTCCCCTTTTCTCCTGGAATTGGGCGTAGACCCCGACAAAAATCAGACTTTCTTTCGTGTTTTGGTTTCTTCCTCTAGATTTCTATGCTCTTATCTGTAGTAATGGGACGTACGAACTCGTTCCGAAAGGGCCAGCCGACCATTTTGGACACTACCCGTTCACAAGACGTGAACACCGTCCAAGGCGGAAAAATGAGTTGCACAGAGAAAATGTGGCGCGAGAAGGTAGCTTTATTTGTGTGTCGAGGCGAACTTACACGTACTCATTGTAGATTAATTGTGATGCTCGCTCAATGCACCAACAAATTGGCATTATTCTTAAGTGCTATTTTGAAGCGCCGGTACAAATCGTCAACCAAATTTAGGCAAGTAAAACGTTGTTTACATGTGAGATGTTTTCTTATGTAGAGGATTTCGTAGATAAATTCCAAACTGATCATGAAATCCCTAATTTCATGAATAAAATAATGTCGGCCAAAGTTTGAACTCAAATTCCAAGAATCCAAGTGGTGTGCACAATTGAACTTATTTTAGTGTGCCTAATTTCTACATACACAGCCGATTATCAGTGGCAAATACTCCAAACAAGAGTAGGACCCTAGCCTAAAACCTTGTTAGATGATCAAATAAGAACGTGTTTGGTAATATTTTTGTTCCGGAGAAAATTTTTTGAACAAAAATAGCTTTTTGTTTTTGTTCATGGAAACAATTTCTAAGTATAAAAACGCGCTTGGTAATTGTAAAAAATTTCTACTCCAGGAATAGAAATACGTTTGGGGAATTTGTATAATTTTGTTATTTCTTTTAGTTTTTCAATATTTTTTCTTTTTTTTTCCTTGTTTCTCTTTGTGGCCGGTTGTGGCCACGGCAGCGGTTGGCGACCGGTTGGGCAAGCTCTGGCGTGGCTTGACCTAGCCCAGGCGATGCAAGGTTGGCCTTGCCCTGGCTTGGCGTCTTCGAGGGCTGGCGACGCTCTAGTGAGTTCGTCGGCTTTCGTTTGGTTGATCGTTGGCACCTGCCATGGCCAAGGACTAGCAAAAGGAAGAAGAAGAAGAAGAAGAAAGAGAAAAAAAAAAAAAGAGGAGAGACAAAAATTGTCTCGAAATTGTTCTTGAGAATAAAAAATAATTTTTTTTTTTTACTTCTTGTTTCTATTTCAAATCTATTTCTAAAAATAAAAAAAGTTGATTTTTGTTTTTGGGAATAAAAATTTTACTAAGCATATTTTTGTTCATTTTTTTGTTCTCTGAAATAAAAAAAATAAAAAAAATAATTTTAAGGAATAGAAACAAAAATAAATAAACAGACCCTAAATAACCTTCAGGACACTGATGCCAGGGTTATCAAATATGCCAAACAAAGTGCGTATTGGCAATCTCAATTCAATAAGGGGAATATTCTTTTAGAAAAAGTATACTGCATATGACCTTTGGATTAAGAACAAGAATCAAACAATTGATCACAAAACGACAATTTCGTTCGTGCCACGACAGTGCTGCTTATCTTATCGACATCGAACGATGAATGATGGGGGGTGTTTCGGAGCAAAGGAACAGGGAAAAGCTGTCGCGGCAGTGGGTGAAAAGATTTGACAAGATCTTAGGATGACCTCACCAGCTAGAGAGGCATGCGTGTTAAAGTTGCAGATACAGAAGAAGGAGAAGGAAGCATCCTCGGTACTTTCACACGAGTTGAACCCGACCATGACCCAATCCACTGAACCGTTCGATAATAATTTCAGGACTTTAATTACTACTTTGGACCAAAGTGACAAATACTTTCCTCGACACCTGGCTGATGAATCAAATAAATCACAACCAGTAATTCTTTTGCAATACCAGTGATCGGCATTCATATTAGATCTATCTCACTCAGATCCAAGCAAGAAATCCTCACAACGTCCGTTATTTTGCTGCAATATTAAAAAATATACACTACAATATTGACCTAAGCATGAATAGTTACTAAGTATATATAATCTCTTTTTCTTATAATTGAGGGTTGTAATAGAAATATTCGATGTGCTAATTATAGTGGAGTCTTATGTTAGATGTAACCTTAGTATAAAGATGAATTAAGATAAAACTAAGAGATAAGTGCACTAGAAGTCTTGTCACAAAAGTATAATTGAGTTTTAAAAATTTAAAAAAGTGCAATTAAGTCCTAAAACTTGTCATAAAAGTGCAATTGAGTCTTAAAATTTTCAAAAAATACAATCAAATCATAAAACTTGTCATAAATGTGCATTTGAGTCTTAAAAATTTCAGAAATTATTTATTAATGAAATGACTTGATTTGACTAACTTGAGAAGTTTGAGAACTTAATAGCAATTTTTTAAAAGTTTTATGACTTTATTGCACTTTTGTAATAAATTTAAAAATTAAATTGTACATTCTTGATAAGTTTTAGAGTTTCTACTATATTTATCCCTAAACCTTATATCTCAATTTCTCTTTCTTGCTTTTATCTTTAATTTTTTTGTGTTTATACGCCTAATCCTATTAAGTTCTGGACAATTGGGACGTTCTTCATGGTGAGGGTGCATAGTTTCATTCACCTGGACCATGTGATCCATCGTGATATCTCTCATCGGTGCAAACACTGACACCCTTCCCAGATCCAATCACATTGATTGCTTGCTTACTATCCAATAATCAAGAATCCCCTTCAACACCTCTATAGTGCATTCGTTTCTTTGCAATTTATGACGCATTCGTTTTTCATGTCCATATACGGAGATATATGTAGACAATTATGAATATAATATAACGTCATTCGCATGAAAAATTCATGCATTCTTGACGGGTCGAATTTCCTGCCATCGCTTGGAAAATGTTTGCGCAATTAAGCACGGCGAGTACAAAAGGGAGTGCTTCATGCTCAAGACCAAGATAAGCTCGTTTGGTCCCATAAGTTATTGCCATTTTTGTACCAAACTAAATCCAAAGATTCAAACTTGCTGTGGAAGTTGGCCTTTTCTTAGTCCTTTTCCTTCCAACTGTGAAAGACATGAAACGTGAAAACACATGATTTAGACATTGCACGAATAAATTGACTTGATTAAGTAACATGGTTTGAGTAGTTCCCATCAGAATGAATGCCGACAATACTAGATAAAGATCATTAATGTCTTGAATATTACAGATGACAATGTGATGAGTGATGTCCAATAATCATTTATAAAAACAAAAACAAAAATAAAAATATCACACGATCCATGCACGTTATTGAAACCGACAATTCATGCAAATTAATTGGGATGTCGTAGCCAACACGTGTGAAAGTGACTAATCATGTGAATTTAAAGTCAACAATTGACCAAATGGACAATACTATAAATATTGATTTGAATGTTTATCTTTTTTTCTTTCTCGAGTCTTCATCAGCCAGTTTGCATGGATGGAACATGGATGATTTAGGACCTTCTCCAATAAATTAACAATTATCAATAAAGATATATGATATCGAGTACAAACTCACAGGGGATAAATTAACAATATGGTGTAAATCACTTAAAAAAAATTAATATCCTTTGAGGAAGCTCTTCATGGATAATGATCGAAAGTATCATGATGCACCACCGCATCTATATTCTATAAGACAATATTAAAAAAGAGGTGGAAAGTGAAGTGCTGGATGAATATGTGTAACTGTCCAACTTAATCTCTATTGTAAATCTAATTTCATTCTACCTTATGTAAATCACTCGAGAATTATTAACGGTAAGATGTTATTTTGAGCCTGATTCCACACCATAGATTAATTCCACATCTCCAGCTTGATTAAGAAGATGTCATCCCTAGAAGTCCCAACGAATTATCCTAAAAGAGAAATGTTTGTTTCGTTTTACCACTTTGCAATCTTCCTGTAATACTTTTCCTCAAGAGCGAAAGAGATAGCAAAGAAAAGGACGGAGGCACACTTTTCATGTACGCTTGGTGAGTTCTCACTTTGATACTTGAGTAAGACGCTTCTTTTAATTTTGGCAGTATTTTTCCACATCTATTTGAGGAAATTTCCTCCGATCATGCTTTGATTGGTTGGTTACAAATTATGACAATCACACTAATGCAAAACTTAAATAAATTTAAGAATCTGTGATACTTATGCTTATAATCCACCAATTGAAGACACGATTAGAGGCCTTGCTTCATTTTCACTTCGATTGTTTTTGCAATGATCAGATTGGCCAAATAGAAATGCATGTTGAGAAAGAAATAGGGAAATTAATCCGATATTATAGTGAGGGAAGAAGAGACGGTATATGCGCAAAAAAATGAAAAGATTTAGTATACCCAATTACTAAATCTTGTAATTTCCTCTTTTTTCTTTGTTTTAGGAAGCAAAATGGCATAGCGAACGGAAGAAAAAGGGCAAAGAAGGAAGAAGAAGAGCGCGAGTGCGGAAACTTCACAAATTCAAAGGCGAGGGTCACGTGCGCGAAGTGGCGGCGTGTGCGGGGAGTCGGCAGACAAGCGGACAAACTCGGGGTCAACATTCGTAGAAAACACGTGCATAATGCCAAACGTTTTGGTCCTCTTGATTTCCTTTGATGTTTCATTTTTTTTAACCCTCTTTTACACGTGCTGGCTTCTCGTACACTCGTTGGCTGCATTAGGAATATTTTTTGGAGATGAATTTATTTTACTTCCATAAAAACAACATATCGCTTATGCAGGATGAAAATCTCCCCTCAGTTGGAATCATCGAAGCTTAAGTAGTACTTATACATAAAAATTCTAAAACTGATATATCTATATTACTTTCATACCTAAATTTTATTTCACAAAAATTTCAAATTGATGCACTCGTAACATATTTATCCCCAAATTAATTTTTCTTCTTACCCAAAAAAAAAAAAAAAATCACCAAAATCAATACTGCCAATCAAATCACCCTTATACTAAAATGCATACCTATCAACACAAGCAATAGGCGACTGCAAGATGTATTTGCAACATATGTGCCAACAATATGCATTTTAACGGGATATTGAATAGAATGCTAACCAATAATAGATTTTGGTGAGATGTATTCATTTGGAATTTTTGCGAGACAAAATAATATGGGTTAAATGTGACTCATGAAGGTATTGGTTTGAGATTTTCAACAATATTAATTCTACATATCAAGATCGACCTATTAATATGATATTATAAGCTTCACCAAATAATTTGGTTCCCCAGCAAAAAGAATATATTTGAATTTGGTAAATTAATTTATACCTGCCTAACATATTATGAAAGGACAAGTTTGGTCCCGAATGTTTATTGTAAAGCTATAATTTATAAAAAAACCTTTTTTATTTTACTCAACTTCAGTAGTGCTTGCGGATATATATATTAGAGCAATACATAAAAATTCTAAAACTGACATATCTATAACACTTTCATAACTAAATTTTATTTCACAAAATTTCAAATTGATACACTTGTAACATATTTGCCCCAAAATTAATTTTTCTTCTTACCCAAAAAAAAAAAAAATTCCCCAAAATCAGTATTGCCAATCAAATCAACCCTATACTAAAGTGCATACCTATCAACACACGTAGTAGGCGACTGCAAGATGTATCTGCAACATATGTGCCAACAATATGCATTTTAACGGGATATTGAACGAAATGCTAACCAATAATAGATTTTGGTGAGATGTATTGATTTGGAATTTTTGTGAGACAAAATAATTTGGGTTAAATGTGACTCATGGATGTATTGGTTTGAGATTTTCAACGATATTGATTCTACATATCAAGATTGACCTATTAATATGATATTATAAGCTTCACCAAATAATTTGCTTACCCAGCAAAAAGAATAAAGTTGAATTTGGTAAACTAATTTATACCTGCCTAACATATTATGAAAGGACAAGTTTGGTCCCGAATGTTTATTGTAAAGCTATAAATGCGAAGATGTAGAGGCGTGCCTTTGGCCCCGCATCTTCCACATCTTCACTCCATCTGTCCTCCTTAGTACAGTACAATCTTCCCTTGATGATCAGTTTCGGCCGCACCTTCTTCTCATGACAGAGTTTAGCTTGATTTCAATGCATGAGATAAATTAGACTTATCCGGGAAAAAAAGAACATGGAGATGATGAAAATTTGTGCATGGCGTTCGAGGCTGACTGGAAAAAGTCGATATCGTGAGTCGATTGGGCCATGGATTCGAGCCTTCATGATTATTTGTAATTCTTAAGAGAGCCGACCATCAACTGCATTCTAAGTTATCAATTAACACTTCGAAAAGATTGTTTTTCGAGTCATTCGTTCCCTCATCTGTTCGTTGCATTACATCGTGCGTGCTTTGCGTGGATGCATTGAATATATCCCCACCAATGATTTCGCATGCATTGCACTACACGCTCTCCAATCATTTGGATGGGCCTTTTGATGTGGTCGTGCAACCAACACCGTACAAGAGAGATCCGATTTCGTATGTACGTATTTAAAGCCGAATGATGCTCGAAATCCAAAGTGATCCACCGATCACTTGTCATCTTTCATGCCTGGAATTGAAATCATAGATAAAAGTAAGATACGGAAAAATAGAGGTAAGTAAAGAACTAAGGATCTGAAGTAGGTTCTACAATTTACCAAAAATAAAAATAAAAAGAGAACATTTCATGTTCATTGTTAGTTCATCGGCACATTGAAGGATTCGATTGATGTAGTACAATACGATACCCTTTTGTTGTTATAATTTTGGCCACGATATGACAATGACGTGGTGATTGGGAAGTTATGTTTAGATATACGTGGAGCATATTTGGATCAAATGGAAAGAGATGGCAAGAGATGGCACACAAATTGTGATATTCTTTCGTCCTTGTGTTGAATAAGATTTTCGTTCTTTTGGTGCTATATGATTAGCAGGTCACATCTAGATATTGTGAAGTTAGGTATGGGATGGTAATTGAGAGTAGGGTCACAAAAGAGAGGATGAGTTTGTGCTGTGAAATGACCTATCGAGGATCCATTGGAGAGTGAGTTTAATTAGACGTGTCAATTTTTGCTCAAGCTCAATTTAACTTGATTTCACTTCTTCCTTAAACAATTTTCTCCCTCCATTGCATTTTTTTCCTACTAAATAACTCGAATTCTTTTGAAGAATCATTTTTTAGTCGCAGTGCCGCGAATAACATTGTTAATTCTTTCTTTATTAATATATAAAATATGAAAAATGACATAAATGATTCATGAATTTTAATATAATATGCACTATTATCCATGAACTTTTAGTTTATGTAATGGTCTAATGTGTAATGTCATCTCTAAATAGTTCAAGGACCATGTTAGAATATTTAAATAATAAATCATGTATTCATTTAATAGTTTAAGTTTTTAATACAATAGGTAGTGATCTCATCAAAATCTCACATAGTATTAGAGTTGAAGATCATGAGTTTGAATCTTTTCAAGTCTCATTTGCCTTCCCAATTAAGTTTCTAAGCTTAGTACTAGGTAAAAAACCAAATTAAGCGTGAAGGAAAGTGTGAAAATATTTAAATAATAAATCACGTATTTATTTAACAGTTTAAGTTTTTAAAACAATTTTCGCCAAAATCTTAAGTATCATATTAAATAAATTTAAAATTTTGAGGTGACATTAAATATTAAAAAATGCGGATAACTATGAGAGAGTTCAGTTCAGTCCCGACCAACGTGCACATACTTCAATGGGGAATGGATGAGTCGTAGAATTTCAACAAAACATGACATAAATTTGATAAAGACTAAAGAGGCTGTGAATTAATCGATCCAACGGCTGAGATTGGATCAGATCCCTAAGATCTTGGCCTTCACTGTTGAGTCTCATCAGTCATCAACGAGGACGAAGTAGCGACTAGGGGTGAGCGGTTCCAGGTTCCGGTTCGGTTCCCTCTGAAACCTGGAACCTACCCTCGGGTACAGGTTCCTCATTTTTTGGAACCTGGAACCTACCCGTCAGAACCAAGAACCTGGAACCTACCCTGTCATAGGTTCCAGGGTCGGTTCCAGGTTCTAACAGGTTCTTTTTTATTTTTTATTTCATTTTATAACGAAGAAGGATACCTCAACAGGACAAGTTTATACACACATTTAACAATGTTCCATACTTTAAATTGAATATCCTTTTAAACATTTACACATGAAAAACTATTTCTTGAATACGTTATGTGTCGTGTTAGTTCCATACACGCGCTTAATAGACGTGATGCATCTGCGTAGGACAAAATTCTGGTTTACATAATAGGCGCATCTAGGAAAGAAGAAACACAAAAGCACAACTAGCTACCGGTGAGATGGTCAAAAGTTCTCATAAGCAACTGAATATGTTCTGAATATGTTCTCCAAGCATGACAGGCTTGAGGTAAAAAGATCATTTGAGAACAAGCAATGATAGCGTAGGTAGCAACAATTGAATGCAGAAGAAGAATCAGGTAAATATATAAGCATGATATAGAATTTTTGAACTTGGCACACAACTTGTGTAGATAAAGCTCACCAAAGTCAAGAGCCCTTGCACGCACACATGCTTTTGTGACTTCTCAACAAAGGTCGAAAATTTGACAATCCCTGCGATTGAAAGAAAAGACAGTGAATTTATCAACTACTCAAAAATTAAAACTTCACTTCTCAAATGGGGCAAGAAGTCAACTGACAAATCTGCGTAGGTTCTGCAAGATATTAAAGAGAAGCTTAATATCCTCTCTGTTCTTGCAATTTTCAATCATCGACCACGCCCATGCGTTTGGAGCCATTGTTCTTTTCGTGTTAACAGACTCAAGAATTTTGTCATACAACTCCTTCACGGTCTCTGCATAATATGACAAGAACCAAATATCAGAGAAAGAACTACACAATATGTCAAGACACAAATTAGTGGGAAAAAGGAAAAAACCTGTGGGTTCCTCCTTTTTGACACTTGCTTTGGAAGAATACTGTAAACTCGAAATTATCATATAAGAGGTTGCAGGCAATCTATTACCATGAACTGGCCCTGTGAATTTTAACGACAATCACATCAAAACCTTTCACTGCCAAGAGAAATGCAGCTCCGTTTTTTATCAACAAACTAATTCAACTTGGAATCGACATTTAAGAACATGAAGCAACGCGACTTGAAGAAACAATTCGACGTGATTAATCCTATTACAGAATCACGTCTCCAACATCAAATCCACAAAAGCAAACACGATGAACGCAATAAAAATGCGAAATCTGAATTAAACAAGCACAATCCTGACAGCATAATCATCCCTCCGCTTCAACTTGACTAAACCAGGTGCACATCCCTCGAATGAGTTACTCAGAATTCTTCATCAATCATCCCCCCCAACCCACCATATCCAGACATCAAACTCAACCTAAAAAAAGCCCCCGCTAACAAAGAACCATCGCTTTGGCATCTATACATTCCACGTCGAGACCCTCGGTTTCGCAGGTAGCGCGCTTCTCGTCCGCTAACAAAGAACCATCGCTCAGCGAGCGGCGTCGAGGGCAGCTGGGGCTTCGGTGGAGGCTCGGCGAGGGGCGTTGGGGGTGATTGGGTGAGCGGCGTCGAGGGCAGCTGGGCGAGCGGCTTCGGGGACGATGGGCGAGCGCGAGCCGACTGGAGTCCAGCGGCGGGACGACCAGTGTCTGGCGGCGGTTGAGCAGCGACGCAAGCGAGGGGTGACGGTGTCGAGGGAGGCAAGGGCGAGGTGAGCGTAGGGCGACAGGCGTCCAGCGGCGTCCGGCGGCGGCGTCCGGCAGTGGCATCTGACGGCGGCGTCGACGGCGAGCAACGTCCGGTTGCGTCGAGGAGGGTGAGCAGTGTCGGCGATGGACGAGGCAGAGAATGGGAGAGATTTCTGTGAAAGTGAAGCAGGGTAATTGATTTGGGGCTTAAAACCCTAAATGGTTCCGGTTCCGGTTCCGCGACCGGTTCCGGTTCCGGTTCCCGGAAAAATGGAATCGGGAACTGAATTCTATCCGGGAATCGCGCTCACCCCTAGTAGCGACACTTGCGCGCGACCACGAAGAGTCCGACACCGAAGTCAAACCGTTGACTGGACGGAGCCACGAGATCATCCTCAACTTCAATATGATTTCTCTTATTAAGCTAATTCAATCGTCTACATCCGCAAAATTGGCAAATATAATAATTGGAGGAAGGAGAAGGACACGTCTTAACTTGCACTTTTATAGCAATTTTGTGGAATTTTTTTTTTCATTAAGTATAATTTTTGATAATTTAAAAATAAAATGAAACTTTCCCTTTTCGATGTTCTCACGATAATTTCAATTTTTTTTTTTCTCATTTGCCGCTCGAACTTTCATTACCCTTTGCTCACATTCCCAAACATAAAAATAAACCTAGTTATCGTCAAGTGGATGTTTAAAACATTTGATATGGTAAAAAGTAAAGTAATCATGAGGGAGATGAATTGAGGCAAAACTCTATTCCAAATAAGGATATCTCATTAAAAAAACCAATATATTCCTAAACTTTCATATTCTCTCTTTTTATGTCTTTCCCCTAAATATAACAAAATTCGCGTTAGAAAATTCCCAATCAAAAAACTTAAACTAAAATAGAGAGAGACTGAATGTATTTAAGGAGTATATAAAGCGACATGTGATACTTCAATAACTTAGATGACGTGCCTTCTCTTTTTGATCCTTTTTGACCGGCTAAGGTTAGAGAACATTGGCCTCGGGTGCCATGGCCATGACCATGACGTACACAATCACTGGTTTTAGTAGGTAGCAAACAACACATAATAAGCAATCTCGCACGTTGTAAAATTCAGACAGTCCATTATGTTAGAATTATAAGATGAGTTTAAACGATTAGGTTTTAGGTAGCAAGTGTACGTCTTTTAATTATCACATATAATAATGACAAGTGGGAGGCTTCAATCCATCATTTTGAAGCATGGTCGAGACGTCCATTGGCGTCCGACATAATCATTAATATTTTTTGTTTATATAGGAGGATGGGGGCGTTTGGTTGGGCATTCCCAAGGGGCTTTGGGCCCCCAAAGCCTCTTGGGAGAAATTTTGGGTGTTTGGTAAGGGCATTTGAATGCCCATTTGCCAAATGCGAGCATTCCACATGCTCAAAGCCCAATGCTGGGGTAGGACAACTTTGAGCATTCAGCATTCTCGCAATGCAAGCTCACTGTTCACGCACTGTTCACCTTCTTCCCGTGACTTCTTCGAGTTCTCTGCTGCTGCCTTCGTTGTCAACGCTGCCTCCGCCTCCGCCTCCGTCATCGACGCTGCCTCCGCCTCCACCTCCGCCTTCGCCGTCGACGCCTTCCTCTTCTGCGACAGATCCATCTCCTTCGACGAGCGCGAGCAGCATCAGTCGACTCCTTCGGCTCGCGAGGACTAGGACTCAAGCCGCTAGATCTGGCCGTCTGGAGGCCAGATTTGGCAGTCTGGAGGCCAGATCTGGCCGTCCGACGGCGAGATCTGGCCTTCCGACGGCGAGATCTGGCCTTCACCCCCCCCTCGACCAACCCGACGGCCCTCCCGCCCCGCCGTTCTGGGACGCCCCCGACTTCTAGTTCTCCACCGGCCCTGCTGCCGCCTCCGCCTCCGCCTCCACCATTGACGCCTTCCTCTTCTGCGGCAGATCCATCCCCCTCCGACTCCTGCGGCTCGCACAAATCAGGCCTTCTAGAGGCCAGATCTGGCCGTCCGGCGGCCAGATCTGTCCTCTGCGACCGTAGACGACGGCGTGCATCTACGGTCTGGAGGCCAGATCTGGCGGCCGGACGGCCAGATCTGGCCGACTGGTCGCCGGATTTATTTTCAGATTTTAAAAAAAATAAAAAATAAAAGCAAAAGCCCATTTGTAATAAGTTTTGCCAAACGCTATTTTTACACAAGTCACTTTCCAATGCGTAATTTGCCAAACACTCGAGCATTCTCGAAAACCCCATTACGCTAAAGATATTTGCATTTGACTAAGGGCATTTCTCTAAAACCGAACCAAACGGGCCCGATGTCGTTCGTTATTATAATGTTAATGTTATATAGTGATGTGTCTATAATTATATATGTTATAAAAAAGGAATATAATCACTACTTCGCGGTCATGTCACCTCGTGACGTGGGCAGTTCCAATCATTGGTCCATATTGATGAACTCGTGCTTTAATTAGGCGAGTCACATTAAATTATCGGTCATTTTTTAGGTGCAGCCTTGAAATGGCTTCTTTCTATGAATGGGACAGCTTTATCGTGACTCGTGGCACCGTCAAGTTAAAAAGTGCTGTTGAAAATAGTGATTCTCATGTCCAACAATGATAAGGTCAGATGAGATAGGTCAATTTTGTGGATTGTCAGCAACCGGATTGACACAAAACTGAACCTATTAGAACCGACTTTATTAGGCCAACATGAAACTGGTTCTGATGGGGACCGGTTCAAATCTTGAGTTAAAAAATTTGGAAACCGATCTTGACCGATTCAAAAGGCTGATTCTCAAATAACATGGTTTTCAGGCCGGTTTTCGAATACAATTGATTTTAAACCAGTTCAAAAGTAAACACTAGAAGTCTATGAATTAATAAATTTCACAAAATATAATGAAGTTGAGCATTTCAACATAAGTAGGTGATTGAGAATTGATTTGATCGGGTAGATGCATGTTTCTATTCTAGAACTTACCATATTCCCGATTTAGAACTTACCCATCTTGAAATTGAATGCCCATCTCTTTCACCAATTATGGGTAGGATAAAGAAAAAAATGAGACAACAAAAACCGGCAGAAATGATTGCAAATTGAAAAATAATAGATGTGGAACTGAGGTGATAGATGACACCATAAATTCAATCACGGCCAATACTTTACAACGTCCAAATATTATTAAAATATGTCTCCTAGGGATAATAGGGTATAGGCCCAATTTAACGATAATATTTGCTGTTCTCCATAGTAGTGCAGCACTATATAATTCCTTTATAATGGGAACCGCCTAGAATATATTTGAGGTTCAAGCTATGATGATAATCCGACTTGAATAATGGTCCTTCGATAGTATAATGTTGCTTGGCATGGATGAGTGACCTACTTTATTAGAATTTTATTTGCAATTTTAGCAGCATATTCATCAATAAAAAAGTACCTGACATTCTAACGATGTCATTTTGCCCTCCCTTGTCTCTCTCTCTCTAACCTCCCAACTAAGCAGCCGTCTCCGTGGTGCCCTAGCCAATGGTGGGGGAGTAGTGTAAGTAGTTACTTTAGTGTTGTGGAAAGCAACTACTAGAGAGTCATACAAAATCGATGGACGTTCCTTGTGTACAAACTACAAAGGGTGCTTACAAGTTAGAACTGTTTCATTGTTATTGTCAAGAGGCAAGGAGACAATACAGAACGTAATTTTTCAACGCGAGCAGCACGTGCTGAAATGGCGGCGCGTGTAAGAAGTGGGGACACCGGCAGACAGAATTGGGATTGACAATCAAAGATAACACGCACACGTCATGCCAAGGCCGAGCCCGCTCGCTTGGCAGTGCCTCAGGAGCATCTGCTTAATGATATCAAATGTGAAGTTCTTTATAAAATGAACTGTTGAATTAACTGTGACGGCCCGAGCAGCGGTGCGCGGGGAGGAGGGATGGCGGTGCGTCCGCACCTTGGTCCTTGGACGTGCGCAAGGAAGGAGTCCTCTCTCTCTCTTATCCCATATTGCTTAGGGAGGGAGTCCAGGACCAGTTTATAATGGCTTGGGCCCTTTAACCCGTGTGATGCGTTTTAAAACCGTGAGGACTCAGTGTCCAAAGAGGACAATATCACACAGTGGGCCCGGGTCATTACAAATGGTATCAAAGCCGACTTTCGACAGCGTGCGGGACCACAGCGAGGACGCTATTCTCCTAAGGAGGGGAGAGTGTGACGGCCTGAGCGGCGGTGCGCGAGGAGGAGGATTTTGCTAAGGGGGGAGAGTGTGACAGCCCGAGCGGCGGTGCGCGGGGAGGAGGGATGGCGGTGCGTGGGGAGGAGGGATGGCGGTGCATCTGCGCCTCGGTCTCCAGTCGTGCGCAAGGAAGGAGTCCTCTCCCTCTTGTCCCATATCACTTAGGGAGGGAGTCCAGGGCCAGTTTATAATGGCTTGGGCCCCTTAATCTGTGTGACGCGTTTTAAAGTCGTGAGGACTCAGTGTCCAAAGCGGAAAATATCACATAGTGGGCCCGAGTCATTACATTAACTGCACAATACACAACCCTGCCAAGCATACTCAGTGAAAGATGATGGCCTATACAACCACCCTGTTTAAGAGGGATCCTCTCGTATGTCATACATAGGCTGGAATGGGAAGATAAATCATAGGAGGCTGAATACTATCAAGCCCCAACTCTCAATGTTTCAATGACTAAACATGGTAATCAAGAAAATAGTCTTACGCAGTATCGCAATTTGTTAATTTTAGTTTATTTAAGATTAGCAAAAGTATCACTCTTTATGTCTGGAAATGATCGTGAAGATGTTTCTTTCTAGCCAATAGGCTTTCCTCATATGAAATAAAAGGTGCATGGTTAATAACATCAGTACCACAGGGGTTGCCATAGTTGCAAGTGTAAGCTGCAACAACGGCACCCAAGATCTTCACAATTAGAATCAATAATGACAATCTAAAACTCAAGTGCTTCTCCTTTGTTGCCCTTGTATCACTGGCTCAATGGGAATTCCCTTCACCCCCAGCATTTTGTAAACACTCTTTATGTGAGATTATATGTGTGTTAGGGTTATATGAGAGATTTGAACATTATTTATAGAGTTTTAAGTCACAGGCCATCTCATCACAGATGGGGTTTTACTTGGCCTGTACTAGCCAGCTCCATATTTGACTAATTAAGAAATTTTATATCTCACTTTATTAGACCAATCCGGTAAAATAGTAAATTATAATATCAATTGATGTAACTCATATAAAAAAAACTCTTCTAATAAGGGTTTTCTCCTAAGAGCAGGATGTTAGGTATTTGATTCCTGCCCAAAGGATTTACACCAGCAAAGTTTTGCTTGGTCCAAGGTAAGGGCATTACCTAAGGGCTCCGAGTTAACTGACCAGTATGAGTTGCGGAGTGGCTCGTCCTTCAGGAGGTTCTCAGCAAGAAAAAAGGAATAAATAGATGACATCAAAACCGCAATTGCTGTGCTTGGCTACGTTCCGATATTCTTTGCTTTCATGGTTTGGTGGAAAACGTCGGCGAAATCCTCCTTGTAGTCATCAAATCATAATCTTTCATTGGGAAAATTGATTTTCCACTTTATGTTAAGAAAATAAACAACAGATATGTACACCTAGTAAAATCCACGATGATCAAAGTAAAAATGACTCTCCTGCTCTTAATAACGCTCTGAATGCCCTATCATCGTCTCTGCCATCAAGTTTCGACCAATAAATAGGAGGGCATGGAACTTAAGAAAACCTGGTACTAAATGAAAAATATATAGCTAGTAAATTGAATGGGGGAGAAAAGGCCTTGAATTAACTCTTTTTTTTTTTCAAATGACTTTGACAACACAGTGGCGCCAAGGTGTGCTAACCCTAAGTTATGGAAAGCACGACAATCTTAGGTACACGGAAGAAGTATGGAAATGAGGAACCCTCCATGTCTGGCACATGGTATCATAGGGGTCTGCTTCTGTAAACCATTTGGTTGAGGCAAGATGATGACAAATGCTAGACACCAGGGTGAAAGGGTCATATTTCGTGGAAAAAAACAAACTTCTAAATATATTATTGAAATAAATTTGAATGATGGCTTTTAAGTTGTCTATACCTGTAGACAATTCAAGGAGGCTTTTTGAGTCGTCTATACTTACAGACAATTCATTGTGAAAGAAAAGAGATCAAAGAATATATTTGAAATAGAAATAAGAAGTAAAAAGATCTATTTTCTTGTCCAGGGAGTAAAAAAGAAAAAAAAAAATTCTAAACAGAAATTATTTGTGGAAACATAAATGTTACCAAACTTACTGAAACAAACCATAATGCTAGAGCAGTGAATTCCCATACTGCTGAACTAGACCTTACCGATCAAACTACAAAATACTGGGGACCCAACCTAGATCACAGTGGAAAATGACTGTTGTATAAAAAGAGTCTACAATATTTTAATAGATTGAAAAAACCAATTTTGTAGATAAGAGTTTAGCCAACGAACTGGGAGTATCAAATGCATCTAAGTGTTCGCCAAGAATAAGTGTCAAGGATTCTTTAGAGTCCAAAACTACCTATTAAATAAAATTGTTCAGGCAAATCTAGGACATCAATTCAGTCTCCATTGACACGAATATGGTTTTTTTCCTATAAAAAAAAGTAGCACAATGAACATATTAGGGAGAAGTATACCACAAGTGCCTTAACTTGTGTACGGCGCTTATTTTAGTGTCACAATTACTTAAGTGCCAACTCCGATTTAAGTAGCCGGAAATTTGACATGGCAATATTTTAATAATTTCTCAATTCTATGTGACTTGCCGACATGTTCAGTCAACATATAATCTCTAAACGACGTCATGTAGCAAAGCTAAAAAAATGATCATTTCAGTGCCACTGTTGAAATAATGATCACTTTAGTGTCAATTGTTGTTAAAAGTGATCATTTCAGTATCAATCTTAATGAAAAAGTGATCACTTAAGTACAAAAAAAACCCTTAAACGACATTGACATTGTATAGCAAGTTAAAAAGTGATCACTTTAGTGCCAATATTAATGAAAATGTGATCACTTCAATGCTAATTTTAATAAAAAAAAGTAATTATTTCAGTGCCAAAAAATGCCACATCAAATAACATTTTTAATTATAAAAGCCACATAATTTCTTTAGTCGGAATATTTCGTCGGAGGCACTTAAGTGATCATTTTTCTCCGATTTTGATACTTAAGTGAGTCTACGAAAAGTTGTGACACTAAAGTGAGTACCGTATACAAGTTAAGATACTTTTGGTGTACTTCTCCCTTGAACATATTGTATCATTCAAAACTTGTCCCTTTTTCCCTAGCTAGGTTCTTAGGATTTATGCATAGGTATGGCCAGAATTGTGAACTTTTATTTGGTCCGCCTCTCCCGTCATGCATTGTAACTGCCAAATATCAATACTAAAATATGTACAGCAGTTGCTATATCACATGATGATGGCACTCTGTGGCTTGTTAAATCCAATCTCAATGAGCAACAGAGATTCCACCTCTATGTTGAGCTCAGTGGAAGTAAGAATTGCTGGACTATTCTTAATGACCAATAGAGATTCATAAAGCCAAGGCTGACTGATGAATTGGAACCTAAGTCAATTTGATATAGAAAAGGTCTAGTTTTTGCAAGCACCATGTCAGACTAATATAGTAACTCAGAGGCTGGCATAATGTGGCAAGCAACATCTCTGTACTAGCGACACCTCTAGTGTAGCTTTAACTATGAGCGAGATTCTCAATTAAGAAAGGCTCCTGAAGTCACCAGTTCATATTTCAAAAGAACACCTTTTACAGTAGTCCAGAACAGCCTTCCCTGTGACTTGACCTTTCACTTTTTTTGGGGTGCGTGTCTGATGACGTGGAACCGCACCTTCAGTGAGTAAACCCCAACTCGTGACATACACCAGTGATAAGCCAAAGAGATGTAAAAGCTTGCACTTTCAACTAATAGATGGAACCATCGACACAGAAAATCTGCGATAAAAGGTAAGATATATGCGCCAATGATATTCAATGACGACAGTGAAACCTCATTCTACTGCAACAAGCGGATGGTGAATATAACTACTTACCTCGAGGGTTAGACTTCAAGCCAATTTGTCAAGCGTTTTGAAAGTTTTTTCCCAACTCTTTTTGCCAGTTAGGTATTAGGGGTGATCGGGTTCAGGGTGGCTAGGGTCTAGATGTGGACCCGTATTTTGTTATAATCGGTTCTCTTTTATGGACCTTGTACCAAACTCTGTTTGTATTGGACCCTGCACCCAACCCACCTTGTTTTTCCGATCCGGTTCCATGGTTAACCCTGTTTCTACTAAAACCTGTTTTGCAATCTCTAATATCCTATATGACTTCGAATTTTATATTAATACGCAATAAAATAACGTAATCCTCATACTTTATATTAAAATATTAAGTACTTATAATAAATAAATACATAAATTTTTTGATTAAACGAAAAATTAAGAATCCATATCATAAGGCAAAGAATTAGCAACAAACATGGGTTTAATATTAGTCTTATTCCCACAA
The DNA here is from genome assembly GCA_028830015.1 of Eucalyptus grandis x Eucalyptus urophylla. NCBI lineage: Eukaryota > Viridiplantae > Streptophyta > Magnoliopsida > Myrtales > Myrtaceae > Eucalyptus > Eucalyptus grandis x Eucalyptus urophylla. Next base: position 24,877,155 of record CM054198.1, on the reverse strand, counting down.
CTACTATATGAAACTACTCATTTTATGCAATCATAACTCCTCCTATAAAAAAGAAATTAGGCGAGTCAATCCATGTGGTACACAAGAATTTGGTGGCGATGAACACCGTCTGTCCGTCGGATGGTGCGAGGGGAGCCAGTGAGGGAGGGAAAGTGAAGAAGAGGAACGATAAGGGAGGAGTGCCATGCGTGTTTGAGAGAGCCTAGAGAAAAAAACGCCGTGTGATTGTGGGAGTAAGAATAGAAATCAAGGGCAAAAAAGGGTTTTGGACCTCTTCTTACAAAATCGGTCTGGGAACCGGTTTTCGGGTTGGTAATCACTCGGAACCTGTTCCCGAACCGATTTAAACTGGTTTCGAATTTTGGAAACCCGTTCCTGAACCGGTTTTAATGGGAATTGGTTTTCGACCCTGTTTTCCGGGTGGGCCGGTCCGGTTTCCCGATATATCATGAATGGACCTAGACTTAGAACCAGAGAAGGAGAGTAAGGACGCGTTTGGTAACGATTCTGTTCCCGGGAGCTGATTCTGATCAGAACTGATTCTTTTTGATTCTGTTCCCGGGAACTGATTCTAAGCATTTTAAGCCGTTTGGTAGCTGTCCAAAATTTCTGATTTTGGAATAGAATTGCGTTTGGTACCGTGTTCATTAATTATGTTCCAAATCAATTTCTTTTAATTTTTAAATAATTTTTTTTACTTTTTTCCTTTGTTTTCCTTTGTTTTCTTTTTTTTTTTTTTCATTTTTTTCCTTTTTTCTTTTCTTTTTCTCATCTTCTTCTTCTTCTTCTTGCCGGTCGCCGGACTGGCGACCGGCCAAACGAGGGCCGGCGACCTCACCGGACCGTCGCCGGCCCTCGTCGGCCGAGCCTTGCCGGCAGCCGGGGGAGGCTCGCCTAGCCCCGCCGAGGCTCGGCCGAGCCAGATCTAGCGAGGCCGAGCCCCGCCGGTGGCCAGGCCGACCTCGTCGGGGTTGGGCGAGGCTTGCCAGTCCACCGGCGGGGCTGGGCGAGCCTCGCCGGTGGCCAGGCGAGCCTCGCCTGGCCACCGGTGGGGCCGGGCGTCGCGAGGCTCGCCCAGCCCCTGCTCAGTCCTGGCGAGGCTCGGCCTCGCCGGTGGCTGGGCTTGCCTCCGGCGAGCTCACCGGACCGGCGGACGGCGGCCGGCGGCGGCGGTGGATGGCGGTGGCGGATGGCGGATGGTGGCGGGCGGTGGTGGACGGCGGTCACGAGATGGCCGAAGGGAAGAAGAAAATTTATTGATTTTGATTCTCAAATTCGTTTCCGGAACAAAAATCAACTTTTTTTTTATTCTTGATTCTATTCCCAATCTGTTCCCCGGAACAAATTTGTTCCCGGGAACAAAAATTTTACCAAACACGATTCTAGGCCGAAACTGATTCCGGGAACAAAGAATCAGAATTTGGCCCTGTTTGGATGGTTACCAAACAAGGCCTAAATTTCCTGCAGGTATGCATCCCACAGTGGGCGAACAACTCCCGTTCAAGCCTTTCAGGGACAGCCTTTTAGCAGAAAATCACTTCAGCCCTTTAATTCAGAGTTTAGAGACACTTAGAGATGCCAGGATGGAAACATTTTTAACCTAACCAAGCTGCATTTCTTGGAGGATTCTACCAGGCTAGAGAAGATGAGGAATTTAGAAAGCCATGGAGAGATTTTTTCACAAAGCACACATTTTACTTCAAGGGACTTTGCCTAACATAATACACTCTCCTCGCCTTTTATAGACGATTAGAGGTCACAAACCAACAAATAAGGACCAAACTCATGGGTCTGGATACAAATAGAGGCACCGGAAACTTCAGGGAGGGAATTATTCGCACACTATGAACAGTGATCGTACTGTGAACAGTACTTTCCCTAGCCTAGTGCTACAGTAAAAGTGAACAGTAACTTGCTACAGTGAGATTATACGGACTCAACGGTCTCGTCCGTCATGAGTATTGTAGCTACAGACTGAGTCATCTGAGCTGTCTTCTAGGAGATGTGCCTCCTATTTCTGTTCAAGGGCTTCAAGGTCTTCTGGTGAGAGGATTTGGTTCAGCCTTTGTGATGAGGATGCTTCTTCATGAGCCTAATGGGATGCTTATTCTTAAGCCCAGTTTGTGCTGTCATCTTCTTGAGTGTCGGCAGGGATGCTTGGCTAAGGCCAATTGGATGGCTGTGCATAAAAGGACGTGTCCATGCTTTGGGATAAGGATGAAGGTCCTTGTTCGTAGGGATCCTGGGACAGATTACCTCCAAAGCGTGCATAAGGGTCCTGGGTGGATTGGACAATGTCATATATACCTGTCATTTCATGATCTTGGGATGATGCAGCTTGTCTGTATTGCCTAAGTGCTTCCCTAGCTTCTGGTGCTAGGTTATAATGATCCCACGTAGTGGGTACATTATTTCAAACATCTGCTGGAATGGTCTTGTTTTCCTGGCACAAAATTCTCTAGAGTTCTCGGTACTGGTGTTCACAAGATCTAACAGATCTTGGATAAGATTTGTGGATCCGAGCTTCTCAGTTGTCTAAGTAGGGTCTATAGGATGTGGTTCCTATTTCCTGTGGAGCATTGAGGATGTTGCCATTATTTCTAAAAAAATGCCATGGACGTCGGAAAAACAGGATGATATGGATTTCAGGATTTGGTGTCATGGTTCTCAGTTCTTTTTCCAAGAGATGTTTCCAGTGAGTAGGATGATGTAACCAATTAAGAAAGTCTAAGAGATTCTTATCACTTTCCTTTTCAACATTTCTTCCGAGTAAGAATATCTTGGTGAGGTTGGCAATAAATCTTCTGGTTGGAATTTCAATGGCTATCAAGTACTTATTGGTTAAGTACCATAATAACGTTTTGAGCTGATCAGGGAAATCATCTTCCTTCCAGATAAGGGGATGAATGAAAGGATAATTCAAATCTAACCCAAAAGGATAAAGAATTGAACCTCCATTAAATCTGAATAGATCTGTGTGACATTGCCACATGAGGTTCTCCAGGTTCTCAGCAAGGCTGTCATTCTAGATATGTTGAATAATCTCCTGGGGATATTTCCAACTTTGCAAATCCTTGGTCTTCTCAATCTTGTATTTCACGTCATGATTGAGCATATGAAAAGCAAGCCTCTTGATGTATATGTTGATTTCAGCTGGTACTTTTGGCCTTGATGGGAAGTTAGCAAGCACATTCTTCTTTCCAGGAATATGTTTGGTTTCAAAAGAGTATTTCGAGAACCATTCAGCCCATTAAAGCAGTTGAGAATTTGGAATATGCTTTTGTTTGAACTTGGTCATTTGAGGGAAAGATGCCATGTCTAATTCTACCAGGAAATGATGGCCGATGAGATGAAACTCGAATTTTTTTATTCCATTTTTTACTACCAAGATTTCTTTAAAAGTGGAGTGATAATGCATTTTAGCTTGAGAAAACTGAAATGCTTGAGAAAACTTTCCACTTTTGTGAGCACAAAGATGTCTCTTACCATCAATTTCTTCAAAAAGGATGGCTGCCCAGTATTCATCACTAGCATTAGTTTGAAGAATTCTTTTTCCTGTTGATGGTATTTGCAATGGTGGGAGATTCTGCATAATCTCCTTAAGTTCAGCGACTGCTTTAGTTTGGTTTTTTCCCCAAGGTGGGGGATTCTTCTTCAACATAGATTGCAAAGGAATCAGGAGCTTTGCAATGTTTGGGACAAAATCCCTGAGATAATCGATTATTCCAAGAAATTGCTGAACTTGTTTTGTTATGAAGTTATCTTCAAGAAACTTCAATAATTCTTGAGCAATATGTGGCCCTGGATAATATGTACCTTTGTTAAGGTGCATACCAAGAAATTCGATTTCCGTCTGGGCAATATTCATCTTTCTTTGAGAAAGCATGATGTCATGCTTCTTCACGATTTCTGCAAATTGCTCAAGGAGTTGACAGTGTGACTGCTCGTCAGGACTGTAGAGCAAAATGTCGTCGATGTATACGGCTGCACTTGACAAGATTGGTTGGAAAATACGACACATGTCCTTTTGAAAAAGGGATGGTGCTACCTTTAGGCCGAAAGGGAGAACTTTCCACTTGAAGTGTTGGTTAGGGATACAGAATCCTGTTTTGGATCTGTCTTCAGGATGGATGCCCAATTGCCGAAATCCGGCTTTGAGATTGAATTTGGAATAGATATGGGCCTTAGTTAGACCAGTAAAGAGAGAATCTCTGGATGGTAAAGGGAATTTATCATCTTGGAGAAAAAGGTTGAGAGGTTGATAATTGATTACCAGTCTCATTTTTCCCCTGTTTTGCTCAGCACGCTTATTGACATAAAAGGCTTCGCAAGCCCATTGAGAATTGGAGATTTCAATAAGACCTTGTTGCAATAGTTCTGAGCATTCCCTTTGAGCTAAAGCCAGATGTTCTGGCTTCATTCCCATATGACTCGCCTTGGTTGGATTTATATCTTCATTCTTTTTGAAAGGAAGGCGAACAAAGAACTCTGGATTTTCCCATAAAGGATGGGAACACTTTTGAGAAAATTCCGAGTGAGATTCTGAACAAGATTCTAACAACTTTTGCATGATTGGATCTAATAGACTCATCTGAATGGAAAAGAGTCTCTGAATATTGATGAACTTAGAGAATTGATCTTTATATCTAAGACATTTTCCAGGGATGATGCGGAGCTGAGAGATTTGAGTCATGATATGTGGCATCCCAAAATTCAAGACATCCTCTAGAGAAATTAAAGCCTATAATTAGGTAATGAAATTACCTATGGTCTATGTGTTAGCCATTAGTTTCTTAAGGCTAGGTGTTATTGTGCTTGTGTTTATGAATTTTGAATTTAGGACTATAGGGTAAATTATTAATCTATGCTTGGCCATGCACTTTATAAATTAAATTTCAATAAATGAAATGTCATAAGACTTTGGCCATGTGGAAAATTTAAAGTTTAAAATATTTATAAAAGAAATTCAAAAAAAAAAAGGGGGGGGGGAAGATCAATTTTTAGGTTGGGCCTTAAGACCCATTTGGCCTAAGTTTAGTGGGCTGAATGGCCGGCCCAAATGGAAGCCCACAAGAGGGAATTCGACCAGCCCATTTGCTGGCCCAAGACAGGCCCAAAAAGAAGGCCCAAGCCCACCTTGCATGTCCTCCAACACTTGTCTTCAACCTTGCCACTTGTTCTCTCATTTTTGCCACTTGTCCCCCATGCAAAATAAGATGGCATGCAAATATATATAACCAAAAAGAGAGAGAGAGAGGGAGAGAGAGAGAGAGAGAGTATTCAGCCAAGTGAGGGAGAGAGGGAGAGTGGCCGAGAGAGGAGGAGCTCGTCCGTCGCCGGTGTGCTGCCGTTCGTGAGGTGTAGAGGCAAGTTGGGAGTCCACTTTCTACTCTTGCACCATTGTTTTCGCATGAACTGTTTGGAGTCAGAATCTTGTTTGAGCTTGCATGTGTGTTTAGAGTCCGATTTTGGCTTCGATGTCTTCATGAAAGTTGAATCTAACATCTTGAGGTATGACATACTCGAATTTCATGGAAAACGATGGTGATATGAGGGGTCAAAAGTTCTATTTCACGGAGGCTTTAGATCTGCGAATTTCATACTGACCTTTTGTTGATTTCTTGGTTGCATGTTGATTTCTGTTGGAGATCTCACTTTGTTGTCTTCATGAATGTTGTAGATAACATCCTAAACTATAACATACTCAAATTTGAGGAGAAAAAAATGAGTATAGCCTAGTTAACCAGCTAGATCTTTGAGACGGATGGTTCTGTTGAAGTGAACCGAGACACCCGAGACTTCAAGGACTTAAAAGAGGGACATACTTTGGTTATTTAACCTAGATCTCTTCATGAAACTTGTAAAGGACACATTGATATATAACATACTCGAATTTCAGGAGAAACGAAAGAGATTTGATGGGTCAAACCTAAGTTTTTCGGTGATGTACGTTCTGGACGAAACGGTAGAGGTTCCAGAAGCTTCGTGGAGTTGTATAAATTAATCTATAAAGAATTTGACTTAGAGTTCTGCATGAAAAATGCACGAAAATGTGTTGGCTATCACCCTGTAAAATTTCGTAATTTTTGGAGGCCGAATAGATATTTTAATTAAATTTATTCGGAAACTGTGCATTTGGTTTAAATCCGAGAATTATAGGATGTTTTGGGGAAATTGTGGAATTTGGTAAAAATTTAAATTGGCCACGAATTTTGCAAGAAAATATCATCCTATGGGTTTGTTAAATACTTCTTGGATTTTTGGGAAATTATTGATATTAAATAATAAAATAATAAAATAATAAAATAATAATAATAATAATATAATAATAATAATAATAATAATAATAATAATAATAATAATAATAATAATAATAATAATAATAATAATAATAATAATAATAATAATAATAAAAATGGATTTTTATTTGGCCATGGATTCAATTGTATTTGGGTAGCATATATGTGATAAAGTCTTGATATGCCTATGACATGGTCCTTGTACATGTATTGAATTGAAATGCTTATGTGATTAAGCTATGACATGTGCATGACATGTGAATTGAAATGCTTATGTGATTAAGCTATGACATGTGCATGACATGTGAATTGAAATGCTTATGTGATTAAGCTATGACATGTGCATGACATGTGAATGGTGATGCATGGCTAATGATGATGTGATATGCATGGTGATGCATGGCTAATGATGATATGATGTGATATGCATGGTGATGCATGGCTGATGATGATGTGATATGCATGGTGATGCATGGCTAATGATGATATGATGTGATATGCATGATGATGCATGGCTAATGATGATGTGATATGCATGGTGATGCATGGATAATGATGATATGATGTGATATGCATGGTGATGCATGGCTGATGATGATGTGATATGCATGGTGATGCATGGCTAATGATGATGTGATGATAATGATATATGAGACGCCATGATGATGATGTATATATATGCTATGATGATGCATGAATACGCTTGACATCAAAACGTAAGCAATGCCTGCATTGTATGATGGTATGCATGGTGCACTGAGTTGTTATTGGATTTCCTTTACCTGCTGAGTGGTTGTACTCACCCCTTTTGGGGACCAACATTTCAGATTAGTAGATGGTTTGAACGGTTGGATGTGACCGTGAGGAGGAGGATAGCAAAGGAGGGAACCTTTGGATGCCGACACTAATCGATGGACTCTAAAGTAGACGACTGTTGGAAGCGACGTCAGTCATCTTTTGAAATATAGCCAAGTATAGAAAGACTATGGCATTTTGATGTACCGATGAATGATGTCCATCTGCTCTATATAAATAAACGTGTTCGGTTTTAACTTATATAAGATGTTTAGTAGGTGTGCATCGATTTTTGAATGTAGGGAAGGGGATTGTTAGATATGCTTCCGTTATGTAAATTGCGCAAGGGACCGTTAGTAAAAGATGTAAACCCCCATGGTTGTATGGACCCGCTGCAACTGAAAAAAAAAAATGGTATCCGAGTGACACGTTATTTGGGAAAGAAAAAGGAAAAGCAAACTGTGGTGACCCTAGCGGATCGGGGGCCGTCGAGGGGTGCTACATGATATCCCACCAAATTATTAGGTCTTTATTGGGGAGACTTGATCCAAAGATCTTTGTGGTTATGGAACACTGAGGAAAACACTGGACAGTTATTGGAGTGGTCCTGACATTTGTGGAGAAGGTATCTCCAGAAGCAGAGTTGAAATATCGAGCATAAGGAGTCCAATATTCTTCAGGCAGGACTTTAGTATCTAGAATGGAATAACTTGCTCTAGTATCAATGAGAGCAATTACAGTGATTGGTTTGGCAAACTTTGAAGTGAGGATTTTTACAGGGAAGTAAGGACAGTGAGTTTGACTTGAAAATATGTCAAAGCTTGGTTCTGAAGATGTGGGGGATATATGAAAAATGTCTTCAGACTTTGAGTCTGACTCAGTCTCACTGGGAGTTTGGTAAAAGGGGATGACACAAAGAGTTTATTCAGATGATTTTTCATCAGCAGAGAATAAGGATTCAATATCATCATTTTCAAGAGAGATACTTGTTTCATTCTCGATGTGATGAATTAGACGATTCTGACCTTTTCTCGCTTGAGGACAATTTTTGGCAAAATGTCCTTTCTGGTTGCAAATGTAGCAACGGTTGGATTTCTTATGGCTTGTGTGATCCTTTCTTTTGCGTAGGTATCTCCATTTCTTCTTTTTCCGAAAATGCTTGGAGCCATGTTTGGATTTCTTTATCCAGAACTTCTTGTAATGTTTCTTTTTCCGAGAAAACTTACCACAAGTACCATCATAGTCTTGCTTGGAGTATTTGATTTTTAACTTCTGGCGAGAACAGGCTGTTTCAAGACGTTTATCATCTGTGATGTAAGTACGGACTATCTGGCGCTTTAAGCATAATTCTTCGAGGCATAGATGGACTTCTTGTTGTATTTCTCCCAAGGGAATATCGTGTACTCTCCTTTGTTTTCTAAAGAAAGATCTTTCAACCATCTGGGATAATTCTTTAGGGATGGAAGTAAGGAAAATATGCTTCAGATTTGGGTCTGCTCCAACTTGATAAAAAAGCTGAAGCATTACTCGATAATGCTTATCAAGATGTTTCTTCTAGAGGGAGCAGCATTTTCTCTCGAAAAATTCTCTTCTTTTCATCTCTATGAGATTAGTGGGTTTTCCCACAAAGACATGATATAAGAGAGTGATGGTATGACCGAAATTAGGTGACATCAGAAAATGAATTTGGTCATGTTTGGAGATTGATTTCCACCAAAGTTTAAGGCTGCCTGTGAACCTCGTGACAAAGTTGTAAAGGACATCATTCATATCATGGTTGGTGATGGACTGAGTATTCAACCAAGTATGAAAGTCTTCAAGTCTTTTTGGCCATTTATGATAAGGAATATCATCGATGGTGAAGAACTGTTTTGATGCTATGGACACATGCTGAGCAGGATTGTTTGTCTAATCATTTTCTGGCTTAGAATAGTTTGATTCCATTTCATCATCTGGAGGATCAGCCATGAATATTGATGAAGTTATCGGCGCAATAAAGAGAGAATCAACTGTAGGAATGGAGAAAGATGAAGAGGAGGAAAGAGATATTGAATCAGATTCAGTATCAGGAGAGGTTTGCTCAACTGGGAACATAATTTGTTTTTCTAGAATGGCAGGGTCAGACTGTTGGATGACAGGGTCAGGTTCCTGAGTACCCAAATCCTTTAGAAAGGATTCTAATGGGTTGGATAACATCATCTAATCCGATCTTTCTTTTATAACAATCGGACTTGATTCTGTAGGCGGCATTTTTTCTTTTCGTTTGTCCTTCTACAGGTTTTTGAGGTGGTTTCGTATTTCTGCCATATCTGGTTCCTTTCTGTAGGGATCTTCTGGAATAGTGCAAAAATAGACGTTTGTGGTGGTGGAGGTAGATACCTAGTTTTGACAGGAGGTGCCAATGGATCGAAAGGTCTAAACCTTCCTTCTTCAAGAAGTTGGATTTGCTTTTTGAGCTTTTCTATTTCTGTCTTTGGACTTTCAAGATAATGATACCCAAGATGTTGTCCTGATTCCAAGGCGTGAAGCCTTTTCTAGAACTCAGAAAGTATCTTTTTGGTGGTTTCATCATACCTTCGGAGATCTTGTTGCACATTTCCAATCTTGGAATCAATTGCCTTGAAGGCATTGTTTTGTGCTAACGGAGTTTCTGATTGTCAATTTAGAACTGTTTCAGCAGCAGAAGTCTTTCTCTATCTCCCATGTTCATCCACATCAGTGGGGGTTGCTATCTTTGGAATATGACGATATCTGTTTTGTGGGTCAACGAATTCTTCGGAAGCAGGAAACGATAGTTTTGAACTTTCTTTGACAAGAGGGGGAAAGTCAGCTTCATGGAACATGGCAATGGAAGAAGTGGGTGATGTTTCTGCTGGAGCTTCAAGGGGGTAAGAATGCTTCTTAGCCCATTTTAGGATTGGCTTATAGAATGGAGAGAGAGCTTGTTTTTTCTGAGGAGGAGATGGAGGTGATTTCGGTGGATCTAGTGAAACTTGGGGTATAGTATTGAACTCTGGTGGTGGAGGTGGAGCATAAGAAACCATGAACTGGTATTTATCACACTCACCAAGAGTATCAACGGAGGAATCTCCATCTAAGTACCTTTGGTACACCTTATCTTTTGGTCTCTTCCTTCAAGGTGGAGGTTTTGCAAAAGGGTCTACCTCGTTAGGGGAATTTGTACAATAGGAACATTGACAAAAAGGATCCCATAAACAATGACCATAGTTGTCTTTGTAGTAATGGACAGGATGCCCATCACTGTTGAAGTGTCGAACAAGCTTTTTGGGATATGGCTTGGAAATTGATTGAGGAACACATGGTTCAATCATGAAGAGGGTATGGAAGATATAAGGACTTTCTTCCTTTTCCTTGCAAAATTTGATGGAAACAGTTCCATTTTTTTTCCGTACGAACTCTGACTCCGTAGACTGGAAGGTTTGTTATGCTGGTGTAGCTTTTTGTAGTTGGTAATCCAAGTCTCTGGAAGGAGCTTGGTCAATGTATCCTTTGGGATCTGTCTGGGAACATGGATACATGATGCCTGATCATTCTGCATGGAGATGAACAAAGTATCTTCATTACCATTGTTGAAGTTGAGATCAAGAGTATGATTCTGCACTCGATAAACCATATGGTAATATAGGGTTACAGCTATAGAGTCAGCAATTTGAGGGGCTCCAGTGAGCTGGACTTGAACTTTTCAGAAGGAGAGTAGCTGAGGGTCTGAAAAAGCGATGTTGAAGTTTGGATACAAAGTCACAAAGACTGTTCCAGCATTCAAAGTAGTTTGGACAGTACCAATACAAGCATGCTGGTATTGTAAAAACCTAGTATCCAACAAGGGTATTCTTGCCACAACTGGCAAACCTTTTCGACCGTGAAAAGTAAGAGCAAGACGAACAGCTCTGTAATGCATATGAGTGTATCCCTGTTGAACCCATTGTTTGGGAAATTCTGGAGGGATTTGAAGAGTAACAAAGTACTCTTTTACAGTAGCAGGAATTAGATGCTGGTCGAATTTGGAGGACTAGACATACTCCTTTACTTGCTTTGGGGTTTGGTGAATAAGTTGTCGAATGGAGCGGATGGGTGAAAATGAAGAGGTGGGTTTGGCAAAAGCGAAGTAAAGATTCATAAGAGGGAGTTGGGTTTCTGAGATCTTGGTTTCATTGCTAAGAGAGATTTCATAAAGATAATCTATCTTAGAAGCATTAGAACCTCGAAACTCTGGAGGGGTTGAGGATGAAGGAGAAGGTGCAAGAGAAACAGGTGCTTCGAGGATTTCTAGTTTTGAAGACATGATGTGAAGAGATCTTCTTAGCTCTGGATTCATCTACCAAGCGCATGGAATTGATAACCTTAAAAACGAAACCATGGCTCTAATACCATGAATGTACCTAGACTTAGAACCAGGGAAGGAGTGTAAATTTCCTGCAGGTATGCATCCCACAGTGGGCGAACAACTCCTGTTCAAGCCATTCAGGGACAGCCTTTTAGCAGAAAACCACTTTAACCCTTTAGTTCAGAGTCTAGAGACACTCAGAGATCTGGTTGCACATTCCTATTAAGTATAGCCTTGGCTTTAGATACAGGCCACACAATTGCTGTCTCGGTTGTAGGATTGAAGCTAGCGGCAGATACCTATGGCTGTCCAAAGGTAGCACAAAAGAGAAGACACACAGGGTTCAAATCTTACCACAAAAGATGATGAAAGCCATTTATACTGCAATTCTTTCCACCCACATAAGAGACAATTTAAAACCTCATTTCTCTTTACATTTATGAGAGGACAAATTGCTAACCCAGTAGATGAATGTTCTATCACACTAAGTTTAATTCAAGTTGATAACGATACTTTTCATATGAAAAATGAACGATCCTAGATACCTCAGAGAGTAAAATAGCAACACAAAAGCAATGGTAAACTCACTTGATTTTCCAAAATTCTCTTCACACTCGCTGCACATTTCCCACAAGTCATTCCCTGCAGAGACATAACATAGACATTCAAGTGATCGCACAAACAAAACATGACATGCACCAGCGAATAAAATCTTCATGAATATAACGCAAGGAAAGTTGAGCATACATAGACAAAATTGAAGCTGTGTAGCTTGCACATTTACATAAAGTGCAAGAGATATATAGAGGCTTACTCCGACGTGAGATTTATGACGTCAGAGGAAACAGCTGAGGCTTTCTTGGCTCCATCCGCGACTGATCCCGCCTTCCCATCCTTTCCGTCAACTCTGCCACTGCCGATGTCCACAGAAGACACAAAAAGGAGTAGCAGAGCTCAAAACGCACTGCAAACGATACCTTGCGAACGTCGGAGGAGATAGAGATAGGGCGTAACAGGATTTTGTGCCACGGAACCTCACTAAGCCAATTCCACTTCGTATCGCAACAATTGGTATGTGTTCACGGCCCTTGTTCGTTCAATTGGAGTAGTTTGGGATTTAGAGCTTGGAATATATAATTATGTGAGTTTTTTGAGTCATTGAATTACATGTGTGTGTACATATATATATATATAAGAATTTTTGTTAGAAACAATTAATAATATATTAGATCCAAAAGCCAAAAAGCAATATTTAGATAGACTCCAGTCTTCTATGAAAATTTCAATTTATTCTAATACAACTTATAATCTCAAAGATATTCTTAATAGAAATAATAAAATTCAATTTAGGCCTATGAGTATAAATGACCTCAATAATGACATTAATTAGCAAAAATTAGAATTGAAAGCTCTTAAAGAAACCCAAGCCCAAATGCAAAAGGAAATTTTAGCAATAAAATCTAAGATAGAAAAAGGAAAAGAAAAGGAAGAAGAAATCCAACTGATAATACTTGTCATGTCCCAAACCTTGAGCGCACGATCATCCCTCAATGGTCAATTAGAAATGCAACATCCCAGGATGCATCGCCGACCCATTATTTTTCTCTTTCGATTAAATACATGCGGAAAAAATTTATATAACCACCCAGTCAATCAGCAAACAATAGGAATAGTGAAAACATAGCAAACATTCCCAGAAAAAAGCACTTTCATTTATAAACTGTTAATCCTAGGAAGTTTCATAATTACCTTTATATGGCCACTTCCTACCAACAATCTCAAAAATTTGCAAGGTTAGGGTTAACCAAAACTTCATTAACGACAAGGTCAACCAAAAGTGATGCCAGGCACGCCCGTGTCTTGGTCCATTAGGACCTCAAACTGCACGCAACGGTTCTTCATACTGCAGATTGGAAAATATTTAACAACAATGGAGTGAGATAAAAAATTCAGCAAGTTAATAGCCTAAGTCTCGACTGAGATGCTAATTCATCTCGGAGGTAGCTTAACACGCATAATATACAAACTTATCTCACCTTGGCAGACCCCTACATATTAGTACATCCCGTATGCTAATATCAATGCAACAAGCATAATCAATAAGCATAACACATAACTCTCATATATAAGGCATCCACACAGATTTTGATTATAAGGTAAAACCTATTTTAGCCTGTCCCATACCATGCCTCACAGTTTTACCCCATAATTAGGCGCAATGCATTATAATCATTCACATGTGTTCCAATTATTACGATCTATCGGGCCATGGCCAACACACAAGTTGGCGGTCTTTCAACATAATCGGGTATCGTCCCGCCCTATTAGGCATGGCATCATTTAGAACCCTTGCCTAGACGGTATTCCATAAAGGAGCATTGTTCTGGTTTTAAACGCGACTTGGCATTCGGACCTCTGCTGGGCATCCGATAAACATCAAGCATTGTCCTAAAGTCCTGTTGGGTGACGGGTTTAATTAAGTGACCACTCAAGCACGTTAACTCTAAAGCTAATTTTTTTTTCTGCGTCAATTAGCCTAGTGCAAAAGAGTTCGTGCTTAAATAACAAATTTCGAAAAATCTTTACACTTAAAATTCTAGTAAAATAATCGCACATGGTCATGTATTTAAAATCAACCCACCAAACTTTGACGCTTTCAATTTAAAACCCCATTGCTCCATTTAGCATGTCATGACCCCAACTCCATATCTAGGGTCATGAGTGACAAGGATTATTTTCAAGACGTCCAAGGCTCATCGCCGTTCCGATTCTTTTTATCTTGTTATCATGCACATGTGGAAACGTGACTAAACAACTCCCTAGACAAACAACAACCGGAAAACTGAGACATGTATTACATAAAACACACTAGTTTTATCATAACAGTACTTTTACAAGCATTTTCACTACAGACCTTCTTTTCTTTTTATATCATAGTACAAGTTTTCCACATAGGCCAAGGGAAATCCTATCTCTTCTAGCGTGACTGCAGCTCTCAAAATTGACGTGAGACTTCCATGCCTCTAAGACTGAAAGATAAGGGATGAGTTTTGGGGAAATTTAGTAATTACAATTCCTAGTTCTCTACTAGGAAAGCATCTCATCATCAAAACCGAGCAAGTACAACACTCGTAAATAGTGTTGATGGCAGATCAATAGTAAACTTGTTGCTACCTTGACTACATGCAAATGTCCATCGCAACATGCTTCAATACATACTTACCTTTGGTTTATCAATAAATATATCAACATATCATACTTATGCATATACCGACACTTATGCAAATTCATTTAGCGTTGTCCTGGCTTGACTAGGCCCTCTTAGCTCGACCAGGGTTTCCAGCTTTTTGCTGGGCTTCTTGGCTTGACTAGGGCATCTCGGCTTGACTGAGGCTTCTCAAGGCTAGCTTCTTGAGGCTTCCGGGTTCAAACCGAGGCATTCTAATTCAACTAGGGCATCTCGGCTCAAATGAGACATCCCGTTCAATGAACGAGGCATCGCCACCAACGCTGTGTGGCGATAGGCACTTTTTCCTCTTTAAATGCATGCATAAATGCATCGCACAAGCCAATTATTATATTTTCTTTTGGTCAACACATGTATGGCCCAAAGGCGGCTCATGCGTTCGTGTGTGTCATGAATTCTTATACTTCACTTTTACATATGTTAGGAATGATCTTTGATCCGTAACTTGAATTAGTCACTTAGCACCGATCCTCGCACCGAACAAGACTCGGAATGACATGCCTCAATGCTGAACCAAGACCTTGAGGCTTGGGTACACCTTGCTTTAGTGACGATCCCAAGGTTGATAGACCTCGGCTCCAACTCGATATGAATGCACACGTATTGAGAATGATCCTCGGCTCGCAGTTTGATCCAATGACAAGGACAAAGTCCCCACGTCCACTTGGACTATAAAAATGGGCATGCTTGGTGCCTTACCAAGACCTTGTGGATTTGGGCGATCCTCGTACCGATCAAGACGTAAGATCGACATGTCTCAATGTCGACTTAGGACCTTGCGGCCTTAGGCGATTCCCACACCAAGCGAGGCTTGGACCCGACATCCTATTTATGTCGAAATCAAGGCTTTATGGCTTGGGGCAACCTTGCTTTGCAATAAACTCAACTCGAACAAACGTTGACCTCATTTCGGGCATGAACAACTCAAGCACACGTTCAAGCACAAATATTAGCAAAACCATACAAAAGATCTAACATTCTACTCATGGCTTAATGGGTGAGCACCTAATTAGACTCGACAATGGAGACTACTGCCCTAGAGGAGACATAGGGATCTTATTTACTTTGGCAAACCTCGAGGACCAACTTATATAGCTTGATGGATTGAGGGTGCAAGGCTGAAAGAAAGGAGGAGGAGGAGGGCGACTAAGGAGAAGGAGGAAGGAGGAAATGAGAGGCAATGTGAAGAAATGAAGATGGCTCCTCCTATTTATAGCCCTTGGTGCCATCATTACCAAGCCAAGCGGTCCATTCCAATATTTCTAAGTGTCCCGTCTAAAATCCTTAGTTGGCGAGCCTATGGGTCCAATAATTGTGGCCTAGATAATGAGTTGGAAGGTTAGAACATCTTGCTTGGCAATCTGAGCTCGTAAGCGTCATCGATGATGGCCCGCTTTTCACTTTTCCATTGGTCCACCTACACCCCACATTTAATGACCATTTAATGAAGTTTGACAATAATGGTGCCATAGTTGCCAACTCGGTAATTCTAGAACCTTTGGTCATTAATGAGCGCTTGTATATCGCTCTCTAATTGGTTCACATATACACTGCCTTTTTCTAGAATATCCAAAGATGTTTTGGCCATCATCATGACTTTTGAATATTCAAATGGCAACTCACCCCTTCATTTAATAAGGGGGTTTTAGAATTCTCCTTATTTTATCAATTTTCTTCATCAAGAAGACAATCTAGAGAATTTCATCATCTAAGTTGGTTCTAGGGCCGAAGAAGGGATCATTAGATACACCTTGAAGAGCCGAATCACATACACTAGGTTTCGGCCACTGTTTTCCATGCTTGCCTAAACCATCCCTTTGGGTAGTCGGTTGGCCTAGAGGGTCGGTCATTGGTTGACTCCTTGGCTGACCCTACGGTTTGTCCCTAGCATATCGTCGAGCTTGCTATGACCGATTTCATTTCTTTTTGGTGCTTGGTTCCTTCGGTCGGTTCAAGGCCAATTCTAAGGCCATCCTTGGCCTAGCACTAAGTCAAGGCACTTATGGACTTTAGAATTAGTGACGGAATAGCCGAATCTATCTCTAGGCTCATTCTGATCGGCACCTGATCCTATCACGCCCCAGACCCCGGGCATGCAACAACCTCTTCCTTGGTCGATAGAAAGCGACATCCCAAGACTCATCGCCGACTCTTAAATTTTATTGCACATGCGGAAGCGTATAAACAATCCCTAGACAACACAGATATAAGATAGAAAAGCAGGACAACAATTTTTATAAAACACACATTCATAAACACCTTAGGTTCTTATATAAAAGGTCTATCTTAAAAAGAACTACTGAGTCACTTATGCTCCTAACCCTTCTTCAAGCTCCGGGTTCTTCACACTAGAGACCTGAAAATGGTTATATAATAACTAGTGAGATAAAAATCTTAGCGAGTCCTCCCCCTAGTCCCCCGATTAGGACACCGACTCAACTCGGGGTATCTCTTCAAAACCACCCCACAAAACAACACCAACTAACAACCAACAAATCGATTCGCATGCAACCTTACTCGGTATGCCATACCTTGCATGTTGAATCTCAGCACAATACATGTAATGCACATGGCCATTAGATGATGCAATTTATCAATCACATACGAGTTGCGTCACAAGCGATCTCATCTGACCATTGCCACACCCTGCACGTTATCAATTCATGTGTACGTGCCATAAATAATGTGCTTAACTCATGCATGACCAGAACTAGCAATACCATGATTCTCATACGCTCTTGCATACTAGTGCGCCACCTATCACGCATCAATCCATCACACGCATCCTTATTATAAGGTAAAATCGTTATGACACGTCTCATATAATGCCACACAATTTTGCCACACAATTTTACCCCATAATAAGGCGCAATGATCTCAACACTCACGCGTGTTCCAGTTGTTACGGTCCATTGGCTATGGTCAACTCCCAGTTGACAGTATGGCTAACTCCCCTGTCAGCGGTACAGCTAACTTCCCAGTCAGGGATCCGGTCAACTTCCCAGTCGACAATTCGGTTAAATATGACCTCCTAGCCATGGCCAACTTCCTAGTTGACGGTATGGTTAACTTCCCAGTCAGTAGTATGGCTAACTTCTCAGTCAGCGAGCATCCGACTCCTGCCGGGCTATCGATAAAAATCGAGTCTCGTCCCACCTCGTCGAGCACGGCAACGTCTAGAACTCCTGCCTAGACGGTATCCCAAAGAGGGATATCGGTCCAGAATCTACTGCGACCGGCTTCCGACTCTCGTCGGGTATCTCCCCCAAACTCTCGTTGGGTGGCGTTCCAATTCGATTACTGCTCGCTCAAGTTGACATACCGACGCACATCAGTGATGGTTTCGACTTAGCAATCACGCAAACATACCCCCCTCACATCCTTTTCTCATAAGAGCGGTCCATTTCCAATGTCCCTCGGACAACCCATTTCCCTCTTTTTGTGGAAATCACTTGATTCATGCGGATGCCTATGTATTTATACATCCATTCACTTCATAGGATTAAAACACATGAATTTAGACAACTTTTCGCATTCTGGATGAACAGTGCACGTGAACAGTGCGCGTGAATAGTAACTTATGAATAGTGTCGTGTGAACAGTGAATTTTCAAAATTAAATAAATAATAAATTAAATTCAGAAATCATTAAAAATATTAATTAAAGTAAACAATCAATCAATTAAAGCTAAACATACTTAATTAAGCACATAAGCATCATTAAGCAAATAAAGTGAGATTAAGCTAAACTAATAATAACCAGTCATCTAACCATCTATCTTAGGACTAATACAACTTAATTAAACCTTCTAAACTAGAATTAACTCTAACTAAACCAATCCTAAGCAAGTTTAGGCACTAATCGATGGATTAGGAGCTAAACTCACTCGTTAAGAGGGCCAGACGTGCTGGCGACGACGGAGGCTACACTCAGGAACCTCAACCATAGCGATCCAAGGCGGTCCCAAGCTCAAAACAGCAGCCACAAGCTCTACCTCTCATACAACTCTTGGAAATCGAACTGCAAAGGCAAAGAAGGAGTTGGGTGGCTTGGCTGGAGCTCTGGCGAGGGGTTGGCCGACGACTGGGAGCACCTGGGGGTCGAGGGGGACTTGCTGGTGGTTGGGCTAGGTGGAGGTTGGGACGAAATGGGGGAGAAATGGTTGAAACAGGCAAAACAGTGCAAGTGTGCAGTTGCCAGGCGGTACTGCGAGTGGCGGCTTCTGGCTGGCCGGTGGGTCAGCCGGTGGCTTCGACCGGCGAATGGTTAGGTCCCGACATATGGTCTGGATGTTTTGAGCATAGTGGTAGGTGGCATGGGCGCTGATTCGTCTGGGAAGTCAACAATCGACTCTTGTTTTTGGAGGAAGGTCTGCTGGAGCAGAAGGAAGAAGAAAGGGAAAAACGAGGGAGAGAGGGGTCCAGTCGAGAGAGAGCTAAAGGAGGAGAAAGAGAGTGAAGTGAGGGCTGCTGTCAAGGCCCCATCAAGGCCAATAAAGCATGCCCCAAGTCCCCATGCAAAGATGACCTCATCGTCTCTCTCTTCCTTTGCCTTATCCACATGCTTTTATGGGCAAAATGATCATTTCCACCTTGCACAAATTTCCAATCTGCCCTTGGGCTGAAAATGATGGGTGGGCCTAAGAATTGGGGTAGGAAATGAATAGGAATGGGCTTGGGAATTGATTGGGCTTGAAATGGTTCAAGGCTTAGACAATAGGGCTTGGAAGGTGAAATGGTGGGTTGGGCCTAATGGGCTCACTTGCTTGCCTTGGGCCTACCATGGTAGCTGTCCCACCTTGGGCATAAGGCCCATACTAGCCTTGCTCGGCCCACATCCTCAAAGGCTCGTTTCCTTGGTATGTAAATCCCTTTTCTAAGTACTCGGCTTAACTGGTGTTGTCGATTGTTGAAGTAGCATCGTCCAAAGTCTGTCCCAGACGTTCCGGATAATTTGAAGTCTAATCTTGGATTTCATGCCATGTCAATTTCGCCCAATGCCATTTTGGGTACAACTCAGATTGACAAGCGGCTTTGAGGGTTCGCGCGTAATCGACTCATGCCAAACTATGTTCAAGACATCTTGACACATGGACGTCCTTGACTACATGAAATTGCGGATGATAGATTCTTATTTCAAAGTATACGATTATTGAGAATCGACCTAGGGTCGTTCGTGGGCTCGATAATAGTAAATGGATTCACTCGTCGTCCTATTATGTTCTGTCCGCGAATCAACTTCTAGTCGTCCCTGAAATCGGCCTGCCTATCTACAGGATCGTCCTCACGCAAGTCTCATAGTCAAGTCGTTGTCCCAAGTCAAGTTCTTTAGTCACACGAGTTCTGTTCTCATTAACTTTTCCCCTCAAGGTCAGTATCTTAGGAGTGATCAATTCCGAGTGAGATCAACCAATAATGCATTGACGAAATTCACATTTATTCATCCCTCAGAGGGCTCGAATTTCAGGATGTCACAAATCCACCTGTAAGGTTTATGGCTGGTGCATTACCGATCCACGATCAAACGTCACCAATTCAAGAATCATTTTCGATCATTAAGAATTTAATAAAGAATGATGTATTTTTGGTTGGAAGACGATCGCATTTGATTGCATCGGATTGTTTGTGTATCGGTGCACAGTTGGGTGGAACCACCTACGGCCGGGCACTATGACCGATCATGACCATCCGCTGATCCAAAATCATCCCATGACCAATTCTTGTGATCCGGAAGTCATCTTATAAGTTGGTGATTCAATTCCACCGGTATGGTTGGTAGCCATTCACGGCCGACACCTAGGCTAGTTCATGGCCCGTCGGTCGGTCGGACCATGATCGATTCTTGATTCCTTATCTATCGAACCGATCGATCCCATGGCCAATGGCCCATGGTTGATCAATTTAGGACCTTATGGCCAATTCTTATGGGGTAAGAATCAAGGATGTTACATAACACATAAACATGGTGTCCAAATATGACACCTCAAATTTATCATTTTTTTGCCAATAAAACCTTTTTTGAAAAATAGCATTTAAAACTTGTGATTTGGGTAATCAACACACGGCATTGCAAGCTCAGACAATCAAAATTATGCATAATTTCAAATATAAGTCAAGCTTAAAATTCTACATATCGACTAATCTGTCATTAAATTACACTAATCGTGATTAATTAGCACTAACGCGATTAATTAAATTAACATAGGTTAATTACACTAACCACAATTAATTAAGACTAATTATCATTGTTTAATCTAAATATAATCAATTAAAATTAATCATAGTAAATTAAATTAATTACGATTAATTAAAATAACGACACTTAATTAATCTAATCACGATTGATTAAGACTAACCGTCATTAATTAATCTAACTGTAATTACTCAAACTAATTGCGCTTAACTTCAATCTAAACTTTCCTTCATCATAATTAAGGCTAAACTATAATTAACTAACACTAACTACCATTATCCTTAACTAAACTTTTTCTTAAATGTAATTAACTACCTAATTAAGGATTATGAGTTAACTCACGGTTTTCCAATGGTAACGACGTTGCGACGACGTCAAGAATACGACGTTCCTAGTTTGAATAGGGACTCAAACGGCACGATGAGCTCCCTGGGGGCTCACGGCCACCGGGGGAGGGGAAGGGTGTTCGATGGTGGTGATGACGGGCGAGTGACGACACGAGGGATGGCGAGCTATGGTGGAATAGGCGGTGGCAAAAGATAGCAACGACAGGGGGCAGCAACGAGTGGTGGATGACAGCAACAAGACATGGCTGTGAGTGGTGGTGGTAATGGCGTTAGGCAGTGGTGTAGGTGGGCAGCTTCAAGAGAAAAAGAAAAAAAAAGGAAGAAGAAGATGGGGATGAAGATGAATGGGAGACGGGAGAAATAGAGGAGGAGGTGTTAGAGAGAGAGAGAGAGGGAAAGAAGGATTTTTGCCTAAAATCCCATGATTTCCCTCACCAACTCTTCCTAAAATTCCTCTTTGCCAAGCATATTGCCCTCCTTATTTTCTTTTTTTTTTTTCCTTTTTCTTTAAAGCCAAGACTTTGGCCAAAATCACAACTTTGCCATTGGGCTCGGTTCCCTTTTCGGTTTCTAATTTTCGTCCTATAATTGCTTTTGCGAAAAATTTTGAACTTGCCAATAAATTCATCGAACAATGAGGCAAATCCAATGGGTTAGTTTTGAAATCTTTGAAAGTTCGATACCTAAAATAAGATTAAATATCATGGTTAAAATCGATCAATTGACTGGTTGGTTTTTGGTTTTGCCCACTCTTACTTTTTATCCTATACATTGCTTTCACTCTTCATATTATTTTTAATGTTTGAGATTTTATTTAGCTTAATCTTCATTTATGCATCATTCTTTTACTTAGTCTATTTCCTGGCTATAATAACTTTAACTTTTGAGTTATTATACCACATTATACAAACTTTCAATGAATTAGTAGACTTTTTTGATAATATCAGAGACATAGAACCCTTAGAGTTCTTCCATATAACAAACAGGTCAAACAAATGTAGACGTTTAGATTAAGCTTAATGTTAGTTTTTCTTATACTGTTAGATTTGCTAATCTTTATACTTCTCGTTATCTCATATAGTACTCCGATCCTAACCCTTTTGTGTGTGTGTGTGTGTGTGTGTGTGTGTGTGTGTGTGTGTGTGAATGATAGTTTAGGGTGTCATGGAGTAGTAGGATTTTAGGAAACTTGATTTGAGTTTACGGTTTGTCCGAAACAAAATTTCTAAATTCTTGCACATGCTGAATGACGCACGTTTAGCAAATTTGGGGCTGTCTTTCATCGATTTTCGGCTTGATTTTGGATAGGTCAAGTTGAGGTCCTTGTAGTATGTTGAGAGATCTTTCTATTGACTATAAGAATATTTGAAATGGGGTTCAGTAGAAAGAGTTATGGTGTGACCAAGTTTTGCGCTCAAGCTTCGCGTTACAGATGGCTTGAATAATCGCTTTGGATATATAATTTATTAGTGCACATGTGTTGTTTTATTGACGAATAAACAAAATTTAGTCGAGTCATAAGTTAGAGTAGCATATTACTTGATTTTGATATCATTTTTATTAATTAATAGGAATGCAAGTGCGTTGGTTCGAGTAACTACCGTAGGCTAATTTTTGGCTTTAAAATGGTAAAAATTTGATATGTTATGAGATATGAATAAGCATGTTTGTTGCATAAAACTTAGATTGGGCTTTGCTATATTTTGGTATTTGTGAATAATGTAAGAACTGATTGGTGGAAAAATATACTGTCTTTGAGGAATAAAGTTGAGAAATATTATATATTTTGGGTTTGCAAAACCTTTTTATGAAAAGCTATTGATTTTGAGATGGTTTATGGAATGTTATAGAGATATTAATTTGTGAAATGCTTTATGACATGCATTTTATTTAATTCATTTTGTAAAACTGGTTTATGAGACAAGTCTTGAAATGATTTGAGAATATTTTGTGAAAAGTATTTCTGGCCGATGAGTTGAGTTGCAAAAGCTTTTGGTGATATGTGAAATGATTTATGGATTTGGCTTTATGGATAGTGGATGGTGTTGTGGATTGGTATTGATATTCAATATTGCCTAAGTCCAATGGGGATTTGTGGGTATGCATACTAATTTAAGATATCCTTGTGGACTAAGCCACCGCCTAATAGTAGGTAGAGACTTTGCCATTGGGGAATCTTGCCTTGTCACGGGTGTTATGCGTGATCATGGCTAAATATTTGAGCATGAGTTTGGTCAATGGAGTGGGCCATTAATATGTGATATGAGTTTGGTCAATTGAGTGGACAATTGACATGTGATTTGAGATTAGTTAATGGAATGAACCATCGATGTTGTGACATCCTGAAATTTGACCCCGTTTCGATAATATGAAATTGGCATTTCGTCGACGCGCCTATGGTCATTTTACTCTGAGCTGGCCCCTCATGAGTTAACTAATCTATTAGGTGAGGCCGTTAGGGAATATAAACGCGGTAGACTAAAGAATTTGATCGGAAATCGATCGCTTGACAGTAATAATCGGCAAGGGTCAATACGATGCCGTTATAATTGAATCGTGATCGAATATAGGTCGATTCGACGGAATCATGTAATTGAATTACAGGTGATTTCGCATGATTGCAAAATTCGCGTCGAACAGTACTAACTCGATTTTCTATCGATTTTATACTCGAGACACATAATTGAAATCTTGCGATTTTTACGACAACCAAGAGTCTTCTACGAGTCAGAGATGCATGAATGTCAATCGAAAATTATCGACCACGGGTCAAAACGCGCTAAAATCCCTAAAGGCTACTTGATAGGTTAGGTTGTACTAAAATCGCGTTCGGTCAATTTTAACCACGAAATTGAATTCGGTTTCGAGAATTGGACGTTTGAGCGTGTCATGATTCATTTTTAGGACGTCATCTTCTCTTTTGGAAAATTTTCTTCAAGCTCGGAATTTTGCAAAAAAATCGGTTTTTAGCAAAAAGAAATTTAGTGAAATTTGGATGGGCTGTTTTAAGACTTTATTTGGCTGCCCAAAATACTTGTTTGTGAGGAATTAAAGGGAAAATGACCATTGGAGGAAGCCTTGACTAAATGGGATGAAGACTTTTGAGGCTTTGGCACTTGAGTGGCTTAATATTTCCTTTAGACTCCCATTAGCTACCAAATTGACTTCTATTTCCCCCCATTTTCCCTTCTTTAGCAGACCACCTTCATCTCCCCTCTCCCTCACGCATGTATTTCCCCCATCAACCAACAGAGAGAAGTTCATCATTTCCCCTCCATTTTCCTTGCAACCGTTGCCTCCCCTCAGCCAGCCCTTTACCGAGCTGTCCACCTTCATTGCCTGTTCCAACCGCCAACACCATTAGTCCAGTCGCCAGCCCCACTAAGCCGACCGTCCGCCTCAACCGTTGCTGCCATCGACCGCCCGCTTCCTCACAGCTAGCCTCGCACCAACTCACCCCGAGCCTAGCTACCCATCCACCCAACATTCGCTAGCCCCTAGCCTGTCTATCTGCCCAGCCCTTGTTGTCCTTACCTCAGCCGCTCATTCCAGCCGCCATCCTTGCGCTATCCAGCCACCAGCGTCTGCAGCTAACTTAGCCCATAAAATCGGAGCTCAGCCTTTGGTTGAGATTTGTGGGGCTGTTTTCCACATTTGTTAGGCCTCCATTGGAGACACGATTGCCTTGGGTCCTCACCGTCGTTGCGCCGCCGTCGCCGTGAACCCACCACCGTCCTAATCCGATGAGTAACTCCCTAATCCTATATTAGGTTGTTAATTACGTTTAGGGGACTAGATTACGATTAATTAGGATTAGTGTTTAATCCTAGTTAGTGTAAGTAGAATGGTTAGATAGTTAGTTTGGTTAATGTAATTAGTTTAGTTAGATTAGCTAGTTTAGTTAGGCTAGCCTACCCTAGGTGAGATTAACTAACTTGGGTTAGTTAGTTAACCATGGTTATGTTAATTAAATTATATTAATTTAACTAATCACAATTTATTTAATTAATTTTAATCAGCATAAATTGTGACGGATTAGCCGTTTTTCATAATTTTACGCTTGTTCTTATGGTTGAATTTATACGTGAAATCAATTGCTTATATGTGCAATTGAGTGCTTGATGGTCGTTATGGATTATTATTGTAAAATTCGATTTTATGGAATTTAGATAGAAAAATACCGGGTGTCAGTTTTTGACGCCAAAATATTTTTATGTACTACATAAAATTGTGGAATTTTGAAATGGGAGAGTACTATGTTTAAAGGTTTGATTTAATTATGTGACCATGCACAATTATTTTTATCGGAAATTTTTAATACGAAGAAAATGGGCCAAGTTTATTATTTAAATACAAGGTATTTGGATGCAAAGCACGGTGTTCTTGGCCAAGTATGGATGTGCGTGTGATCACTATCAGAATTCATCACCCAATGAGAGTCGGCGAGGTAATGCCTGATAAAGTTTGGATGCCCCATGTCAACGAATGCCGGTCGTGGTAGAGACTGGGCCGATGCTTCTTTATAGAATACCGTCTAGGCGTAGATGTTGCTGTGCCCGACGAAGTGGGACGATGCCCGGTTATGCCGGATGACCGCTGACTGTTAAGTTGGCCGTGGCCAATAGGTCGTAATAATTGGAACACGTCCGAGTGGTTGTGGTAGCTGCGCCTGATTATGGGGCAAAATTGTGTGGTACTGAATGAGACGTGTTATAACGGTTTTACCTTATAATCAGGACCTTTGTGATTGTTTGCAAAATGAAATGATGTGTTCTAGTTATTAAATTACACTTGTTGCAATTATAAATGCTTATGTGATGAGCTAATGCACAGGGATGTGCCAAGGCGAGGTAAGTTCTATATGGTGCACGTTTAGGACCGCCTTCAAGGTGAATTTGCGTTCTAATCGGGGTTTAGGGTTTTGACTCACTGAGATTTTATCTCACCCCGTCGTGGTTAACCATTTTTCAGGTCCTTAGTATGGAGGTGTCCTGTTCGTTTTAGGGTCCCGAAGGAAATAGACTATGAGTCTACCTTTTTCCCTATCCTCGAGACCACCCAGACTCGTGAGTTAGTTGTGACCACTATTTGGGTCGATGAGGGCCTCCATCACTAGATACCTCATTGCTTCAAAGAGTGGTTCATTAATGAGCGTAACAGGGTCGAGAGGGTCTTTTGCAGGGTTTTGATGGGCCTACTGTCGAAACCGAGGATGGGGAGGTAGCTCACCCCATGGACATCGACATCCCAGATGGTGTCGTGGAGGACCTAGTGTCGGAGTTTGAGGGATATGGAGTGTAGGATGCCTAGTAGTTTCTTTTTGAGATAGACTTGTAAATATGAACCTGTAGGTTTAACTTGGTGTGTATATGAATAATAGTTTGTGAAAATAATTGGCTTGTCTTTCTACTATCCCTCTATTTGATGGTTGCCTGGGTGTTTGTTTAATTCGTTTCTATATGTGTTTAATTAAAAGATAAAAAGAAAGGGTTAGCGACACGTCCTGGGTCGTCAAATTTTAATTGACTGCCAAGGGATGTGTGCGTGCCCAGGGTTCGGGGCGTGACAGACGTGTAGTTAAATGAGATTAAACAAAGGAATATTCCATTAATAGTTGATTTGTTATTATGAACTGATATTATTATTATTGATTTATACGTAAAAAGGTTTGTTGGAAAAATATTATCTACTTTTGATATTTTGCGTATATAATACTCTAGCTTTAGAATTGATGAATGGATATTGTGTTTCTAAAGGTGCATCCTGAATGTTCGATCCGCTTAGAAGAGATGTACTACTCATTGAGTTGTGATTGCTTACCTCTCTATTTTCCAATATTTTTCCAGTTTTGCAGCTAGCATGGAGTAGTATGAGATCGATATTAATGAGGGGACTTTTGGGAGTTGGATTTTAGTGGTTTAAGGTTGCATTTTTCGGGTGGAAGGACGGCCATGTCATTCCCCATTCTTGGTGGCTTTTGGGGTGTGACCCAGGGTCAAAGTGAGGCTCGGATTGAGGATGCAGTCAGTGTTAATGCAATAGATACTGTGAGCAATGACCCAAGACAGGAGGCATTGGCGATAAAGCGACCTGGAGATGCAATGGAGGTGGAAGCAAAAGTTTTGGGTATGGTTGACTCCATCAAAGCTCGTCTTCGCTCTCTCTCTACTCTCTTTGTACACCTCTTAGTTTAAGTAGCCACCAAATGGAAGTGAGGAGATAAGCATGGACAGAAATTGACGGCGTCAATAGATTGACCTATTTAAAAATATTAATCATAAAATAATGCAAAATGCTATAAATGATGATTATCTGTTATTGGAAATATCCAATATATGGTTTTTTTTTTATTTATGGAATACGTTAGAAAATATTAAATAAGTCGATTGTTCATGTCAACGAGATATGTTCTCACGTACCATGGAATGTTAAGGCTTGGTATAAAAGGGTCACATTGAGATCACCATCAAGTCATCTTCTAGAAGAACCTTTGGCCCGACCTGCTTGTACACTTACAGGTGAATTGAAAAGTTGTGGCTCCAACTCAAAATTTTGTAACCGCTATGAGACTTGACATTTACTTGTTGCCTATTTTTGTGACGTCCTGAAATTCGAGCCCTTTAATGATGAATGAACGTGAATTTCGTCAACACATTGTTGGTTGATCTCACTCGGAATTGATCACTCCAGAGATACTGACCTTGAGGGGAAAGGCTAATGAGGATAAAACTCGTGTGACTAAAAAACTTGACATGGAAAAACAACTTGACCGTGAGACTTGCATGAGGACAATCTTGTAGATAGGTAGGTCGATTTTCAGGGAACAATTAGAAGTAAATTCGCGCACTGGGACAACAGGTGATTCTGTTTACTATTATTGAGCCCGCGAACAACCCTATGTTGATTCTTGGAAATTGTGTACTTTGAAATAAGAATCTATCCTCCGCAATTTCATGTTGTCAAGGACATCCATGTGTCGAGATGTCTTGAACATGATTTGGCACAAGTCGGTTACGCGTGAATCCTCAAAGCCGCATATCCGTCTAAGTTGTACAAAAATGGAATCCAAGCGAAATTGACTTGGCATGAGAATCCAAGAATGGATGTTGAATTTTTAGGAATGTCCGGGATGGACTTTTGGAAGATGCTTATTCGACAGTCGACAGTGTCAGTTAGGCCGAGTTTTGGGAAAAAGGGTTTACGGACCAAGGAAGCAAGCCTACGAGGAGGTGGGCTGAGCAAGGACAGTGTGGGCCTTGTGCCCAAGGAGGGATAGCCACCATGGAAGGCCTAAGGTAAGCAAGTGAGCCCATTGGGCCCAAGCAACCTATTTACCTTCCAAGTCCATAGTCCAATCTTTAGCCTTTTCAAGCCTAACCAATCCCCGAGCCAATTCCTATTCATTTCCAAGCCCATTTCTTAGGCCCACCCATCATTTTCAGCCCAAGGACAGAATGGGAATTGTGCATGGTGAAATGACTAATTTGCCCCTAGTTGTAGGGAGAAAAAGGCTAAAGAAAAGAGAGAATATGAGGTCATCTTGCATGGGGACTTGAAGCATGCATTGAAGGGGCTTAATGAGGAGTGCAACAGTTCTCCCATCACTCTCTCTCTCCCCTCCTTCCTCCCCATTTTGATTGAATCTCTCTCCCTTGTTTTCTCTTCTTCCTGTTTCTACTCCAACTGACCTTCTTGTGAAAACTTGAGTTGTTTGTTGCCTTCGCGTGAGAATTAGCCTTTGTGCCACCCACCATCACACTCAGAAGGTCCAAACCGTTCAGGAGAGCCTAACTGCTCATCGAACGGAGCCACCGGCTGACCCGCCCGCCGGTTGGAAGAAACCGCTTGCCAATCCGTTAGTTGGCCTGGCAGCCTGCGCTGCTTCGCCTATTTCGCCCATTTCAGCCGTTTCTCTTCCATTTCGATCCTTTCTCCACCCATCCCAACCACCAGAACTCCCCCTTGAGCCTCAGGTGCTGCTGGTCATTGGCCAACCCCTCGCTAGAGCTCCGGCCAGCCCGTTCAACCTCTTTCCCTCCTTCGGCAGTCCTTTTTTGAGAGTTGCAAAGAGAAGCAAAGGTTGTGGCTGCTATTCCAGCCCTGGGACTACCTTGGATCGTCGTTGTTGAGGTCCCCGTACGTTGCCTTCGTCGTCGTTGCTACGTCCGTGTCTCCTACCCACTTAACGGGTGAGTTTAGCCCCTAATCTTTCATTTAGTGTCTAAACTTGCTTAGGGTTGGTTTAGTTTGGATTAATTTTAGTTTAAGGGGTTTAATTAAGTTATATTAGCCCTAAGATAGGTGGCTAGAAAGATGGTTAAGATTAGTTTAGGCTAATCCTTCTTTTTGTTAATTAATTGTGGTTTGTGTTTAATTAAGCTTGTTTTGCCTTAATTAAGTGATTGTTTGTCTTAATTGATGTTTTGTTTAATTTCTAAATTTAATTTATTAAATATTGAATTCCGAAATTTCACTGTTCATAGTGCACTGTTCACGAGGTACTGTTCACACGCACTGTTCACGCGCAATGTTCACCCGAGAGTGAAAAGTTGTCTAATTTTATGTGCTTTGATCCTATGATGTGAATGGGATGTGTCATTGCATGGACATTCGTCTGAATCGTATGGTTTTCACAAAAACAGGAAAATGGTTTGTCCAAGGGACACCGAAATGGACCGCTTTTACGAGAAAATGATTTGAGGTTTTATTTGCAAGCATGTGTGCATTGGCTAATGTCAAGATAATAAGTGGGTTGTGGTGGTATGCTTGCATGATCACTAAATTGAACCCGCCGCCCCGACAGGAGTTCGGGGGGTGATAATGAAACACCCGCCGCCTCGGCAGGAGTTCGGGGGGTGATAGTTGAAATACTCGCCACCCTGACAGGAGTTCGGGGGGTAATAGTGCAATACCCGCCGCTTCGGTAGAAGTCCGAGGGGCTGATAGTTGAAATACCCACCGCCCCGGCAGGAGTCCGGGGGGTGATAGTAATAATTGAACCACGTGGTGGATGCAAGTGCGTATGAGAAGCATTGCATCATTGGTTCCAATTATGCATGAGATGATCACATTTTTATGGCACGTACGCTTGATTTGATAACGTGTAGGGTGTGGTAATGGCCAGGTGAGATTGCTTGTGACGCGACTTGTATGTGATTGATGCATTGCATCATCTAACGGCCATGTGCATTGCGTATATTGTGCTAAGATATAACGTGCATGGTATGGCATACCAGGTAAAGTTGCATGCGAATCGACTATTTAATTGTTGGTTAACCCTAGCCGTTATCTCTTGTTGGTTGTTGGTTGTTGGTTGTTGGCTGTGGTTGTTTGTTTGTGGGGTGGTTCTAGAGAGATACCCTGAGTTGAGTTGGTGTTCTAACCAGAGCTTAGGGGGAGAACTTGCTGAGATTTTAGCTCATTGGTTATTGTATAACCATTTTCAAGCCATTAGAATGGCGCACCCATAGGTGCAATGGAGAATCGTGCCCCCGCTCCACCAGTGATCGACCCGATGGAGCCTGAGTCTGATGGGTCTAAGTAATAGGGGTGTCGAACCCGAGGGTTTGTTTTTGTATGATTGAATTAGCCGAGCCTAGTTTCTTTTTGGTCTGGCTTAGAGGATGGATCGGCCCCTCTAGTGGGCTTGTAATTTTGGAAATGATCCTCTGTAGGTTAATCCAATGAAAATGTATAAGCGAGTAGTTGATTTTGTTCTTGTTGTTCATCCCTCTATCCCTATTTGATTGTTTGATTGTCTGTTGGACTGGGGATGGTTCGTCTTCCGCTTGTGCATAATGAAATATTAAAATGAATGGTCGTCGACGAGTCCTGGGAGGTTGCTTTCTATCAACCGTGTGGCAGGGGTTGTCACGTGCTTGGGGTTCAGGGCGTAACAATTTTCACCTTTTGAATGATAAAAGAATTTACTATCACACATTCAAGTTTCCTAAAGTCTGCATAAAGCATCTAATATTCTAATTTGAATGTCAAGATGATAGGTAATTTGAATTTTATGTATAGTTACCAAAATTTTCACTTTTGCTACAATACATTAAAATGGTGCTCACCGAAAGTAAATATGAGGAGAGCAATTTCCAAATTTACAATTTGCTTGATAACTTGATTAAGTCTTGAAAATTAAAATATTTAGCACTCAAAATAATATCAAACAAATTCAATAATCATGACTAGTTTAAGTTT
Organism: Eucalyptus grandis x Eucalyptus urophylla; assembly: GCA_028830015.1. Classification (NCBI taxonomy): domain Eukaryota; kingdom Viridiplantae; phylum Streptophyta; class Magnoliopsida; order Myrtales; family Myrtaceae; genus Eucalyptus; species Eucalyptus grandis x Eucalyptus urophylla. The sequence goes on along the minus strand of CM054198.1, from coordinate 24,845,727 downwards.
AAAAGGTTTAATTAAGTTAGAAAATCACTAATTTGCTAGGTAATGAAAGGCCACTTAATTTTTTTAAATTCATTCTATAGAAAACCATATTTGTTGACACTCGGAATCTTGCTAAATATTTTGCAAAAACTCATTAAAAGTTCTCCAGATTAGTTACCAAACTATTATTATTTGGCATTCAATACTCACTTATTATTAAAAATATCTTATTTTCATTTTTGAACATTAATAAAATTGAAAATTAAGTGCTGAAATTTTGATGGCATTAATGGCATTGATCTCAACTCAATTATAAAAAAGTTTCAAATCCTCAGGGTCATGACGACTTTGAATGAGCTTGGCTTTCGTGAAAAATATTCCATATTCAATAAAAAACAATTCCGTAAATATTTGGTATGTCTTCGTCTTTAAGAGGTACAAATATAAATGGAGAGCCCCCATTCATAAAGGCTATGTTTGGTAGCCAAAATAAAAATAGGACATGATAAATTTTATCCTATCTCATGTTTGATTCTCAAGATAAGATATAATCGAATATAATGAGATATTGTGTGGATAAAAATATCGCATGGGGATGGGTTAAAGGTAGATAAGATTTCTTATATTGGTATAAAAACTATTTTTGTTGAATAAAAAAATTCTTAATTAATAAAAAATGAATATACATAATATTTGAATTCTAATATAATAATAAAATTCAAAATAACAAAAAAAATCACAACAATTTTTGTTTTTATTTATTCCTATTTTTAATTATATGTTGAATTTCGTTCTGCTCTACAATATATCTTATGTGCGTGTGTGTGCGTGTGCGTGTGTGTGTACAGTATCAATGTTTATTACATATTTTAGGCATATTGGTATAGCTTATTATTTAATAAATTTTTATTAAGGAATAAAAGCAAATAAAGATGAAGTACAAGAACCCAGATTTAGATGAACAAACTCAAACTTGAAAATTTCTTTCTAATTCTCGAAGAATGAGAGGTGATGAGAATTTTGAAAAAAAAAAAAAATACCCTCTGTCTCCTTTTGGTGCATGTTAAAGCTTCACGATTCTTTTGTAATTCTTAAGTTCACTGCGAAGCTTCACCAAAGTAGCGAGAGAGTAGAAACTCCTTCTCCTTTGTAACTCTCTAGTTCACATCAAAAGTTTATGAAGAAACAAGAGAGTCAAAATTCCTTCTCCTTTGTAGGTTTATGGTTCATGTTTGAAGTTTAACAAAAGTGGCAAGAGCATCGAAGCACTATAATTCTAGGAGTTGCAAAGGTGAATGATCATGTTTTCCCTCTCTTACTAAATTTGGCGTTTGATGGCTAATCTACCACTTTTATGTTGCTTTAGCCTATTTACATACTTTGTCATAGTCAAACCTGTGGCTTTAGATTTCTTAAATTAGCTCCTTTGCTATTTGAAATTTAGATTGTAATTGAATCCTTGTCAAACAAATTTAAGATTTTCCATTCATAATTTGGAATAACAAGGTAAATTAAATCTATTTCAAATTTCCCTTGGATAAATGTAATCCTTGTCAAACAAGAAACTAATAAATCAAAACTCATGAACTAATTTCTAATTCAATTTCTTTTCTAAAAGTATCTCAGGTTCAAATTAACTGGATTTTGGAAAAGAATATTTTCATTTTTCGTTTCATTTTTTTATAAACAAATTTGCTACAAATGATATACGCTATATTTAAGATAAGTGCATTCTAAAAGAAGTAAACAAAACTAAACGAAATGTAATTAAAATAATTTGCATTTTTTATTTTTTATATGTAATGTCTAAATCTAGTGCATATTAAGTGGAATTATTTAAGTGATAAAATAATTTATGTTCATATTGTTTCAATTTAATTTTGAGTTAAACGGATAATTGATGCTTTTGTTCGCATAGTTAACGAGAACTATAATTCAAATTATGAGAACTATTCATTTATATAAGATATTTTTTTTCCTTTTGTATTAATCTCGGAATAAATGGCTTAATTATATTAAAGGTGTTTTATCGTTATTTTTTTCAAATATAAAATCAATGACATAAGTCAAAAGATGATATATATTTGTGAAGGACAAATAAAATGTATTTCAAAGATATTCTTATTTTTTATTTTATTGGACGAATACACTTAAGAATAATATACTTTCTTTTTATCCATTCTTAAGTATAAATTTAAATATATTAAATGATATACGCTTGAAGATGACAAATTACAAAAGTAATGTTAATTAGGCGATTATGCCATATGACTTGTCGCTTGACAATCATGGAGGTAAAATTTGCCAAGTGGCAAACACAAAAGCGAATGTTCTCTCTGTTCTGGTTTTACCTATAGATAAAGATTAACAAATATTAATATATGTAATCACATATTCCTTTCATAGGCTTTTATAAAATATAAACATTATTTAACTTTTAGAGGAAAGTTATTTACTATTTTTTTTTTTTTTGTTTTAAAAGGCAAAACAAAACAAGCCAAGTTTGCAAGAGAGCAAGACAAAAGTCCATATTACTAGATTTCTGGAAATACTTATATTAGGAGCTATGCTGTAGTGATTTTTACATTAATACATTTTCTAGGTGCAACTCTCAAGTATGTAACAAAACGAAGTATAGATTTATTTCAGACAGCTGAAGAGTAGTGATTTTGCTTGAGACCACACAGCCAATTGTGATCTGCCTTGGATTGCTAAGTCATGAGTCTCCATTACTTGTGGTTTTGTTGTTACCAGATTCAAATCGTCATTGAATGGTAAAATTCCAGATCCAATTCCAAACAAAGCAATGACCATAAAGACCACATGATTCCAAATGAAGTTTAGATTTGGCATCAACTAGGCAATGACAATGAATTGAAGAAGTTTCTTCTTGATTCCCCGGAGTTTTCTCAATGCATCGCCAATGTCCATTCGTTCCCTTGGAGAATTAGAAGAGCAAGTGACTCCTATTTCAATGATTGAAACCAAACACTCCAAAGTACTAAACCAGCTTTTGTTCTTGCCCTCCAGAGCCACTGTTTGTCTCTTCGCCAACTCCTTGATTTCTTGAAGCAGAATGGGATCAATTGCCTTCTCTACTCGATCTGTTAGAGCTGCCTTGACTAAGTAATGAAGGTCCAGTCCATTTTCAAACATGTCATTAGTCGGCCTCTTGCCTGTGAACATCTCTAAAATGAGGACTCCGAAACTGTACACATCTCCTTTCGTGGATATCGCACTTCCCGCTCCATACTCTACAACAATCAACAGTGCATTATGATTGCAAGGTGAAAAATTGAGATTGAGATATAGGTGGTGTTTCATGTCTATAACTTTTTGTCTAAGGATTGATCTACAATTTCGTGTTCAATATAGAAAATAAATTGAAAGAATTACCTGGAGCTACATAGCCGAAAGATCCTTTTAATCCAATAGAGCATGATTGATCTGCTAGTAACTTATATGTTGCTTCTTGAAGGAACATGGCAAGCCCAAAATCCCCTACATGTCCATTCTTTTCATCATCAAGAAGGACATTGCTTGGCTTTATATCACAATGAACCATTGGTGATTCACATTGATGATGGAGATAATCTAGTGCACAAGCAACATCAATAGTAATATTCACTCTCTCAAGTAGACTCAACTTGCTTCTCTCTGCATATTGCGATGCACTTGGGTGCAACCATTCATCCAAGCTCCCATTCGGCATGAATTCATAGACTAGTGCCTTGAAATCATTTCCATTAAAGTCAAACCCAGAACATGCTGTGAGTACCTTCACAAGATTACGATGTCGGATTCTTCTCAAGGCCTCGCACTCAGCTATAAAGCTCTTGCAAGCTCCTCGATGTGTAAGGTCGAGAATCTTAATGGCCACAATCGACTGAGTCTGATCAAGAAACCCTTTATACACGGACCCAAAACTACCCACCGCAAGTAGATTGGTGGAGGAGAACCCACCTGTTGCTTTCAATAGATTGTGATAAGAAACATGCAAAAGCCCATCTTCAAAAGAACTTGAAGCTGATGCATTCTTATTATGTCTAAACCAGAAGAAGTACAACAAAGAGACTATGCAGGCTATTCCCACAAGAGCAGAGGCGGTGCATATCAGAATTTCTATAGTTCCTCTTATTCTCATCCATCTAGACTCTTCGCAGTTGCATTTCGGTAGTTGAAAATTTGGCAGACCCCCACAAAGCTTCTTGTTTCCAACAATGGAAGCTGAAATGGCACTTCCGAAAACTCCTCTTGTGGGTAGTGCACCCTCAAAATCGTTGTAAGATAGGCTCAAATTCATCAAATTCAGCGATCCTAGAAATTCTGGGATTTGGCCTAACAGTTGGTTGTTGGAAACATTCAAAACCAGAAGGCCTTTAAGGGAACTCATAGTCAATGGTAGGGGCCCTTCAAAGAAATTATCTTGCATGTATAGGCTTTCCATGCTTATACAACTGCCGATAGTGCTTGGAATCTGTTGAGATAATCTATTCCTGTCAAGACGTAGTTCACCAAGACTTTTCAAGTTTCCAATTTCTCTTGGAAGGGAGCCAACAAGACTATTTTGAGACAAGTCGAGATAAATTGACAAAGATGAGAGGCTCACAATTTCTGGGGGTATGTTACCACTGAGGTTGTTGGTCGAAAGGTCCAAGAGAAGTAGGTTCTGGCAGTTTCCTAGAGATGATGGTATGGGGCCCCGAAGATTATTTCTACTCAAGCCCAATTTGATTAACATCCTTAAATTACCAATAGATTCTGGTATCGACCCCGAAAAATTATTTTTGGAGAAACTCATAATCTTCATTTTGCTCAGATTTCCAATCTCTGAAGGAATATTTCCCCAGATGTTGTTGCCCACCATTGCCAACCTCTCCAAATTGATGAGATTTCCAATCCCAGAAGGTAGGTTTCCAGAAATATGATTGTAACTTAAGAAAATGTCAGAAAGGGTGATAGAGAGGTTACCGATACAATGTGGTACTGGTCCTCGAAAAGCATTCCAACCTAAACTCAATTTGTTCAAGTTTGTGGAATTGGTTAAAGAGCAGAGGAAGTCAAAATCATCAAGTTGCCCACTTCCTAAGTTGTTTCCGCTAATACCAAACGAATAAAGTCCTCTCATCTTTGAAAAAGAAGGAACTTTCCCAATAAAGTTGTTTAAAATGATATTAAAAAAACGGAGATTAGAGGCGTTAGATATTGACTCGGGAATGGGTCCGATAAGGTGATTGTCACACAAAATAATTATCTCGAGATTTGGAAGAGTGAAGCCTAAGTTGCTTGGTAAGCCCCCCTCTAATTGGTTTGTAGTCAAAGAAAGGGCCGTCACACTGGATATGTTGAAGATTGAGATAGGAATCATACCGACAAAATAATTCAAGCCGAGAAAGAGGACATCTAGATGTCTCAGCTGGCCAAGAGTCTCCGGGATCATACCACCGAGGCTATTTGACTGTGTTATGAAGAGTTGAAGAGAGGATAAGTTTCCAAACGATGGTGGAATGTTTCCTGTCAAGTTGTTGCATCGAAATGAGAGTTCTTGGAGCTTGGACAAGGAGCTGAGTTCTATAGGCAAATTTCCTTTGAGCATGTTGTAGCCTAAGTCAAGAACGAGCAAATTAGAGCAATGGGAGAGATTTGAAGGGACTTGTCCACCGAACGAGTTGTTACTAAGGAACAATTTTTGCAACCGAAACAAGCGGCCGAATTGTGAGGGAATTTCGGAGTGGAAACTGTTGTTTTGCAGATTGAGTGTTCTCAGAAAGCTCAAGTTACCAATATGGGCTGGCACAACCCCGACCAGGTTCTTGGAGCTGAGGTCCAATACAGTGACTCTGCGATGTCTACGACCACATGTGACACCGTACCACTCGCAGAAGTGGCTAGTATCATTCCACGAGCTCAAAACACCACCAGGATTGGCTATTTGGGCCTTGAATTTAAGCAAAGCGAACCGATCAGTCTCGACCCTGCCGGCTTCTACTAGAGCTAGGACACTCCGTAATAGAAGAATGATGGTAGTTAAGCATGAGAATGACCTGGATAATATCCGATCTCTATAGGGAAGGTCCATGGGGACCTAGTGCTCTCAGCTCAAATCTCTTTCAGGTTTCTTGCCAATTTGTTTTGAAACAATTCGGATATATATAAGCGGGCGACATGATCTTCCCCCATTCTAAGACATGTTGATGTCACCAATGCAGGAACAGTCATGAGAGATCTTTTTTTATGGTCCTCTCAAGTTGAGAAAATTACAAAACCGTGACAAGCAAGGTAACTATTGATGATCAAGTCAGTCGATGAAAGCTGAAACATCAAGGGGGCCTCCTTTTGTTCTTTATCAATTGTGCCTTTCCTGATGAAAAAAAAAAATTATGCCTTTCCGGCCCCTGAATTTCCGGGCCGTTTAGCAGGGGCAACGGCTTCACTCTTTACTGCGAGTGTAAAATCTTGACTTTCCAATACTCGGAAGTAGAAGAGAATTATCCGCACAAATTAGTAGGTATACTTCACAATTTATAATCAACTTTTCTTTCATTTGTCAACTGTAATATATTTCTTTTCTATAAATTATACATTCTGGAATATTGTTTGTTATTATTAAACTTAACATAGTGCTTATAAATAAAAGAGAGCAATATCTTTACTCTGGTGAAGAAGAATTTATTTCAAAATACCTTTTAGATCCATGTTGTACCGCCGTTTAACTCATTAGATTGATGTGCAAATTGAATCATTACGTCTTGAATACTTATAGATGAATTACTAATTAATAATAACAAAGTCTGCACTATTATATCTTGATCTTCAATAATTTAATATAGTCACGTTGTTATTTAAAAAATTCTTGAAATTATAAAAAACTAGGTATTTATTTAATCCTAAAGGTATATAGCTAGTCAAAAAGTAAACAAGTAGTTGGCAGATGATATTATATTGAAGAAGTGTGATAGTTCAAGTCAAGTAAACGGTCTTCCTCTCCTTTTTACACGGCGTAACCCAGACAGCTCGCATGGGAGAAGTCGTAGAATCGTCAATCAGTTTCAACCGTAATTGCGGGTGCATTGAAAATCCCGGGGAGGGTGTTCAGAGTCATGTTTTCCAAAAGCAAAAGTGGAAGAAAGCTGTTCAAACGTAAGAAAGGCATCGTACTGGATTTTATCTGGTTACATGCCCGTGCTTAATGGTTGAAGATGATCCTCTGGTAACATACGGTCCGCATATTGCAGGTGCATTGAAAATCTTTGGGAGGGTGTTCAGAGTCATATTTTCCAAAAGCAAAAGTAGAAGAAAGCTGTTACAACATAAGAAAGGCGACCTAGGCACGTTGCATCAAAGTGCACGGCAAGCCAACTTTTGCTCCCACGCTGACCGAATTCCTTCCACGTGCAGGCTCATCGTAATTGGATTTACTTTCTTTAATTAACTATAAATTATCTTTTAATTAGTCGTGATGCCCACGCACAAGAAAAGAATTGAAAAAGTAGTTTTAGGGTGGTTGAATCTTTTTGATGGGATGTGACGGCACCGTTCATTTCATGAAAAATAATTTAAAAAAAAAAATATTTTTTAGATTTTTCAGTGTTTGTTTTACGAAAAATTGACTAATAAGGAAAAAGATTTTCCACCACAGAAAAAAGTTTTCTAAAGTAGAGAAAAATGTTTTTCACTTTTTAAGTAAGGAAAAACATTTTCCATTGTCACTCTCTTACTAGTCCCCAATTCTTCCTCTCTTTTTTTGTTTCTTCTTTCATCTTTTTTTTGGTTCCTTCTTTCGCTGCCAATCGCCGGCCACGGCGAACCTCAAGCTCGTTGATTTGGCATGGCCTGAGGTCAGGCGAGTGTAAGCCTCTAGCTTGTCGATTGGGCGAGGCTTGAGGTCGGCGAGCTCAAGGCTCACTCAATCTATGAGCGTGAGCCTCGCTGACCTCAAGCCTTGCTAGATCGGTGAGACTTTTTAAGGCTAGCAAGTTTGAGACTTGCTAGAATCTGGCGATTGGCTAAAGAAGGAGGAAAATAAAAAATAATAATAATAATTAAAAATTCAATTTAAAAAAATAAAAAAATAATTAAAAGGAGTGTATAGAGGAAAATCGAATTGAATTTTCCACACCGAATAATGGAAAATATTTTTCAATTTATTTTCATTTTTTAGCCAACAATTGGAAAGTACTGTCATTTTTTTGAAAAATGATTTTTTGGAAAATATTTTTCAGAAACGCTACATTTTCAGTGAAACAAATGGAACCTAAAAAGAATTTATTTATATTAGCAATCACCTTAGACCGATTAGAACTAGACAACAAAAAATGGACAATAACCATCTTGGGAAGAAGACTGTAATTAGGAAAAAAAAAAAAAGATTCTTGTCACACAACATGATCCTTGTCAAAGGAGAATCCAACAAGAATGGCACAAGAAGACAATGTGATTGGGTGACGTGGGACAAAGAGGGACCCGTGGCATTAATTTGTGTCCTTTGTACTAATTATGCATTCCTTAAGCAAAGTCTCCGTCAATAAATTTAAATTAATATTAGATTAGAACTTGCGACTCATTATATAGACCGTAAAATATGTAAGAAGATAAATTTAATTAAGTGTAATATGCTGAAATTTTGTTGGTGTGTTTTTAGTAATTAAGTAGTACGCTAAAAAAAATGTAGGTGAAGAAATGAGACAAACTAAAAGTTGGCCATTTCTTGGTCTTTTTACTTCCAACTATGACAGACATGAGATGCGACAAAACTTGATTTAGACAAAATTCAATTGATTATCTATAGTCGAAACTCAAAATATTACATGATTTGAGTAGTTTAATCATTCCACTAGAAAGAATGTTGACATTATTAGATAAGATCATTGATGTCCTGAAAATTGCAGATGACCATAAGACGAGCGATGTCTGATCATCAAATACAAAAACTCACACGATGCATGGACGTTACTTAAGTACACGACTCATGCAAATTCATTAGGCTGTGGTAGCCAACACGTGTGAAGTTGATGAATCGTGTGAGATCGGTCAACAATTGACCGAAGAAACTAGAATGTAGATTTCGATTTGAATATCATTTTTTTCCCTCTTCTTAAGTCTTCATCAGCCAATTTTGCATGGACGGGACATGGATGATTTATTAATTTTTTCCAATAAATTAACAATGATCCAATCAAAACTTGCACGAATATATATGTGATTGCTAACACAAATTAATAGGGAAAATTACCAAAAAATGATATACCTATTGTAATTGTGCAAATTTAGTCCTAATTTTTTTTTTTTGCCAATTTAATCTTAAACATTTTGCAACTCTGCCAATTCAATCAATCTAGTCAATTTTAGCAAGTTGGCATTGATGTGAGCAAGTTTTTAATAATATTTTTTGAATTTTTATTTTTTCTTTTATTTTTCTTTGTTTTTTTTCTTCCTTCCTCCTTTCTTTGGCCAGTCACCGCCAGCAAGGTCAACCTCACCTAGCCATGGTAAGGCTGCCCTCGATGTCGCTGGGCGAGGCCCACCTCTGTCAAACACCATTGAGATTGACCATTGCCATGGCTGGGTGAGGGCCCGCCAGGCCTTGCCTAGCCATGGTGAGCACGAGGCTCACCCTTGCCTTTGGTCGGTGACAACCAGCTTGAGGAAGAAGGAGGAAGGGGGAAAAAAGAAAAAGAAAAGAAAAGAAATAAAAAATATTAAAAAGTTGTTCATATCAACGGCGATCAGGCAAAATTACAAAAAATTTAGAACTTAATTGGCCAAAAAAAATATATATATATAGTTTTGGACTGAATTGTTATAATTGCTATAGGTTTATGATTTATTTAGTAATCTTCCCCAAATTAATGTCCTTCGAGGAAGCTCATCTATATGACAATGAAAAAAGAGATGCAAAGTGAAGGAGCTGGATGAATGCGTGTAGTTGCTCAAGTTAATCTCTATTCGGTGTCTACTATCGTCTAACCTTATGCAAATCACTATGGAAAGTAAATCACTATGGAATTATTAAAGATTTCCTCATATAGTTTATAAAAGTAAAAACTTCATGCTAGCATTCTTAATGATAATGTACCTTTTTCTAATTTGTTACTATGGTCAAATGACATCTTAAGCCTGTGATTTCGTGTGTTAGACTAAATACACATCTTCATTTCAATCAAGAAGATGTCATTGATACAAGGATTAGAAAATTTAAAAATTACTTTCTCGTGAATCAATCCCAACAAATTGCATCTAATAGGAAATGCGTCAAAACTTTGCGTTTCCAAAACAAGTTTTAGGTATTCTTCTAGGAGATCATCAAGTTCATTCAAAACAATCTAAAAGCCAACAATTTTTAGGTATTCTCCTCATCACATAGTTTAGCTTGATTTCAATGCATGTGATTGAATAAGTTAGAAAGATAAACTGGACTTATAGCAAATAATAATAATAATAAATTTTAGGCTTTGTTTGTTTTACAGAAAATAAATGGTTTAAAAAATATTTTTCTAAAAATAATTAATTGCATTGCTCGAATTAATTAGTCAGTAGAGTATGTTTTCATTATTGATAGTAATTCATATTTAAGCATTTCTGTAAATAATGAAAATATTTTATGCAAATGTTCATTTCTTAAAAATTATTTTTGAAATTATTTATTTTCTATGAAAATTTGTGAATGGCATGAGTATCAGGGTTGATTGAAGAAGTCAGTATCGTCAATTGATTAGGTCTAGGACTCGACCGCATCATTAGAGCTTTGAGTGAATGCATTCAATAAAGACCCCCCAATGATTAAATTCGGTAGAACCCATCAAGCACACATTGCACGCCTCACAATCATTTTGATGGGCCTTGTGATGTGGTCTTATAACCAACACCGTACCAATCATTTGTCTATACATTTGATTCCACAAAATAGCCAAAAAAGAAGAAGAAGAAGCTTTTTCCCTATTTTTATTTCAAATTCTACAGATTTTTATTCCCTTTTCAGTCTCGGTATATGTTTAATGCCCTACATTATTCTTATTTTGTTTTGCTTATGTTTACTTTTAATTTTGTTCAAAAACCGATGAATAACAACACTTGAAAAGTTTTAATTTTTCTTTCAATGATTTGTAAAGAATTAAATTAAAGACATTTTATTTCCTCTCAAAGTTTGGAGGAGGCACATATAGGCTCTCAAACTTTAAAAAAGTACCAATGTCATCTTTGTATGCCCTGAATTGAAATAATAGATAAAAAAAAAGGAAACTAAAGATAAATAAAGAATTAAAGATCTTGATCAGGATCTCTAGGGGTATTGTGGGTAGTGTTGTAAAGGAGAGGACTTGATCAAGTCGCGAAACGAGTCATTGAGGATGTGTTAGAGAGCAACTCTAATTAGACAAGCGTCATCCATCCCTTAATCTCAATTTAACTCGATATTTATAATTTTTTTCTTAATAATCTTCTCTCTCCATTTCATTGAATAATTCTGAATTTGTAATTTCTCACAGTCATTTTTCTGTCGCAATTCCATTTACAAACATTTCGTATTTTTTTTTCTTTTCGTGATTCCAAATATCGAGATATTAATTTTCAGATAACTACAAGAGATGTCAGTCCAATCCTGACCAACTTGCACCCATTTAAATGGTGAAGGGACAAGTCGTAGAATTTCAACAAATTCAGATTTTATAGGTGGCTGCCTATTGATCGATCCAACGGATCAGATTGGATCAATCCGACAACGAAGTCAAATCATTGACTGGACCACACCATGGATCAACGTCGACTTGAATATGATCATTAAGTTAAATCTAAAAAGCCGTTTATTTCACAAAAAAATATAACATTTCTAGAAAATATTTTTCAAAAAACTATTTTCCGTGCTCGACTGAAATCTAAAAATAAATGAGAAAATATTTTCTGCCATTCATTAAGGAAACTCTTTTCTTCCTTGCGCTTCTTTCAATTTTTTTTATTTTACTTTTTAAAATCTATTTTTAATTATTTTTTTAAAATTGATTTTTTACTTTTTTTTCTTTTCTTTCATTTTTTCTCGTTCTTCCTCAGTTGTTTGCCGGCCATGATGACTGCTCACAAGCAAGCTCGAGCTTCACCATTTATAACGTTACATTATATATATTTTTTTGTTCACGAATTCCATATCATGATATCATAATATATCAAAATATTACCTTTTAAATCCATGTTGTACCAGCGTTTAATTTGTTCTATTGATATGGAAATTTAATTTTGCATCTTTAATACTTATAGATGAATTATTAATTAATAATGACAAAGTCCATCCAACTATCTTATGATCTTCGACATTTTAATATAGTCACATTGTTGTTTAAAAAATTCTTGAAATTATATATTAAAAAAAACTAGCCATTTATTTAATCTTAAAGGTATATAGCTAGTCAAAAAGTAAACAAGTAGTTGGCAGATGATGTTACATTGAAGAAGTGTGATTGTTCAAGTCTAAGTCAAGTAAACAATCCTTCCTTTCCTTCTTCTTCTGACAGTGCACATGGGAAAAGTCGTGGGAATGTCAATCAATTTCAACCGTCCAACCTTTTATTTGCTTTTATTTTTCTGGAATCACGGAATTATAAACAAAAGCCCAATTATGGGAAGTCATAATACTAGATTTTAGCTAATTATTAAACACACGCCGTGTGTCCTTACTTGATATGGCTGGTTACATGCCCGTGTTTGATGGGTGAAGGTGGTGCTCTGGTGACATCCGGTCCGCATATTGCTGGGACAGCGAAAATCCAGGGGAGGGTGTTCAGAGTCATATTTTCCACAAGCAAAAGTAGAGAAAAAAACCATAAAAGAGGTGGGAATATGTTCGAATGTAAGAAAGCGACCAAGGCGCATCGCATTAAAGTGCACGGCAAGCCAACTTTTGCTCCTATGTTGACCAAATTCCTTCCATGTGTAGGCCGATTCCATCGTAAATGGATTTGCTTTCTTTAATTAACTCTAAATTATCCTTTAATTATTGGTGACGCGCACGCAAAAAAGAAGAAGTGAAAAAGCAATTTTAGGGTGGCAAATCTTTTTGATGAGATGTGACTAAGATTCCGTTTGTTTCATGGCAAATGATTTCTAATAAAATGTTTTCAAAATTTTCCGACATTTTTTTTTACGAAAAAAAGTATTTTAAAAATAGAGGAAAATGTTTTCTACTTTTCAAGTAAGATAAATTTTTTTCCTCGTTCACTTTCTTTTATCTCACACCCCTACTAGCCCCCACTTCTTCCTTTTTTTTTTCTTTTCTAAAAAATTCAAATTTTTATTCTTTTTCATTTTCTTTTCCCCTCTTTCCTTTTTTTCCCTTCTTTCTTGGCCCATCACCAACTACAGTGAGCCTCGAGCTCGCCAGCCTCAAGTGAGCTCGAGCTCACTGATCTGGCTAGGCTCTAGGTTGGTGAGCTTGAGGCTCACCTGATATGGGGAGCTCGAGTCTTGCTAACCTCAAGCAAGCTCGAGCTGCCATTGCCATGGCCGGCGACCGGCCAAAGAAGAAGGAGGAAAAAAAAAGATTAAAAAAGATTAAAAATTTGATTTTTTTATATAAAAAAGAAAATATAAAATTATTGTTGACACCTCAATTTTAATTAAGTCTATCTTATTAATTAAGTTTTTATTTATCTTGTCTTTTTTCGGAATAATAAACAAATGAAAGCAAAACAAAAAATAAAAAACAAGAAAAGAAACAAAAAGAAAAGCATAAGCCAATAGTCATAAGGGCTGGGCCTTCAAAGCCTAGCCCCTCCCTCTTTTCTTTTCCCTTCCTCTTCCCCCCTCCGCGTGGCCCATGTGGCCCATTTTCCTTCACCCTTGGCCCGGCCCCTTTTCTCTCTTCTTCTTCCTCCTATCTTCTTCTTCCTCAGTCGCTTGCATCTCACGCGCGGTGGCCGGCGACGCGCGCAAAGGACGGCCTATGGCCGAGGAGTGTAGGGCGACGTCGGCCGGAGGGGATAAGATCAGGCGCCATTAATGCCGAGCGAGCTTCGCTGGAAAGCTCGATGGGACACCGGTTCGGCCGAGCGGAACCGGTGGGTAAGCCGGAGGCCGGCAACCGAACCCCTCCGTCGACCGGAGTTCCTTCGCCTATAAATAGGTGGCCGCAAGCATCGTCGGAGGGCGTGGCAAGCTCGGAGATCCTTCACTGAGAGACATCAGGAAGGGTTGAAGGGTGAGCGCAAGAGGGAGCTCGAGTCGCAAGCTCAGCCACCTTCCACCGAGAGACTTCGGGGAAGGCCGGCGGCGAGTGACTTCGAGAAGGTCAGATCCGGCCGGTGGAGGCTCGGATCTGGCCTGAGTGAGGAGGAATCAAGGCCGAGGAGGGTTCGGCCGAGTAGATCTGGTTTTTTTGCAGCTGTTGTTACCGCCGAACGCCGTGCCGCAGCCGTTCGCCTCAGCCCCGACGCCGTTGCCTCGACGGCTTGTTGCCGTGCCCCACCTGCGAAGCCGTTGCCGTGATCGGTCCGCCGACGCCGCGCCATCCACCACCATCCGGACACCATCGCCACGAGCAGGTAGTGTTACCGCCACCGCCGCCGTTGCCACCACCATAGTTTCCCCCCCCTCCGTGGTCCAAACCTCATCACTATCGTCGCCGTCGCCGCCGTCGTCGCCGTCGCCGTCGTCCCCGCCATTGTGCCTCGGCGCCGTGATTCGGGGAACCCTAGGGTTCCCGATTTTCCGGGTCGCGACCCCGGGTTGTCGGGTCGGACCCGGATCGGGAACCGGGTAGGGATTCCACGAATTGCGGGCGCGGCGGAAGATCGGGTCGCGATTCGGATCCGGGTCGGGTAGGGTTCGCAGGGAGCCGGGTCGCGAAACGGGTCGTGGACCCGGGTCGTCGGGCCGGGCTGGGCGTCTCCGAACGCCCGGCCACGGCGTCGTTTTTGATTTAAAAAAAAAAAAAAAAAAGAGAAAAAGCCGAAAAATCCGAGTCTGGCCCGCGTTGCGGGCCCGTCCGCGATTGGGTCGTCAGCCCAGGTCGAACCCAACCCGCGGATCCGACCCGGGTCGGTTTTATTTTATATAAAAAAAAAAAAAAAAAAAAATCAAAAAGTGTTTTATTTTCAAAAAAATATTAAAAAATGTTTTAATTTCCAAAAAATCGATAAAATATTAAAAAATGTCGAAAAATGTTTTATTTTCTAAAAAATCGAGAAAAATCAAAAAATAATTTATTTTCCAAAAATATATTAAAAAATATTTTATTTTCCGAAAAATCAAAAATCAAAAAAATTTCATATTTTCCAAAAAAGGCCAAAACTTCAGAAAAAGCCAAAAAGACTTGTATTTTTCAAAAAAAAAAAAATAAATAAATAAATAAAAAAATAAAATACCAAAAAACCCCAAAAAATCCCTTTTGTGTCCAAAAAAATTAGAAAATGACTCAAAAAATGTTTTTCCCCCTAAAAATGCATGAAAAATCTCTCAAACATCCAAAAAGCCTTAGGGTTTAAACAAGATTAGGTACCGAAAGGGCATTAGTGATTAACTAGTGTAATCAAGTCCCCGATCCTAATTTCTCTGGTTGCGCAGGAGCGAGTATTTCTCCCGATACTTCGCTTGGGTTTCTAATCGACCCACTCCAAATCGATTAGTGGCGACTCCATTTTAAAAATTGATTTATAGGTTAAAAACTCAAACTATTAAAGTCGTGAATTGGTGGACTTGGGAGAGTCCGGGCTTAATAAATTCAGCCGAGCCATTAGCCTCCTTAGGCGCTCGTACCCGATTGCGGGTGCCGAAAAAAGAGGTCGCGACAATTATTAAAAAGAGTGTAAGGAGGAAAAATTAATTGAAATTCTCATACCCAATAGTGGAAAATATTTTCTAATTTATTCTCATGTTTTAGCCGAAAATAGGAAAATATTGTCATTTTCTTATAAAATGGCTCTTTGTAAAACATTTTTGCAGAAATACCATATTATCCGCGAAAGGAACAAAGCTCAAAAAGAATTTATTTTTTTAGCAATCACCTAAGACCAATTAGAACAAGACAAACAGAAAATGGACATCAACCATCTTGGGAAGAAGACTATAATTAAGAAAAAGTAAGATTCTTGTCACACGGCATGATCCTTATCAAAGCGGAATCAATAAAGACTGGCATGAGAAGGCAATGTGGTTGGGTGATGTGGGACAAAGAGGGACCTGTGAAATTATTTTGCGTCCTTTGTAGTAAATAGGCATTCCTTAAGTGAAGTCTTCGTCAACAGACTTAAATTAATATTGAATTAGATTCCTGCAACTCGTTATATAGAGTTGTACACATCACTCTTAGACCATAAAATTTATAAGAAGAGAAATTCTAATTAAATGTAATATGCTAAAATTTTGGTGGTGTGTTCGTTACTATGCTAAAAAAAATTGAGGATAGAAAATATATGTAAGTGAAGATACGAGACAAACTAAAAGTTGGCCTTTTCTCGGTCTTTTTCCTTCCAACTATGACAGACACGAGAGGTGACAAAACATGATTTAGACAAAATTCACTCGATTTAGTAACTATAGTCGAAACCCAAAACAATACATGATTTGAGCACTTTAATCATTCCATTAGAATGAATGTCGATATTATTAGATAAGATCATTAATGTCCTGAAAAGTGCAAATGACTATAAGAAAAGTGATGTCCAATAATCAGTTACGAAAATATCACATGATGCATGCACATTACTTAAATAGACATCTCATGCAAATTTATTAGGCTGTGGTAACCAAAACTTGTGGAAGTGATGAATCGTGTGAGATCAGTCAACAATTGACCGAACAAACTATAATGCAGATATCGATTTTTTTTTTTTTGCCGAAAAGAGTTGATATTCATTACTAGCCCATAAAATAGGCACCATAAGCAGGTACATCTAGACATAATATTGAAAGTAAAGGCATTAGGAGGATAATTAACCCAATTACACGGAAGGGAATTTGCTCGATGTGCACGTGCGACCCAATTTGCTAGCATGCTAGTCTGCTCGGGCTCATATTGAATAGAAATGTCATCCATTTGGGCTACAAGAAGCTTGCAATCCATAATGAAAGGTTGGGCTTGCCAGGGGGGCGGCCCATAACACTCTCAGCTAGTGATAAGCAGTTGGTTGATAAGTGGATGGGTAGATCGAGAGAGTTAAAGCCATGAGAGACTTCAATTCGTGCGGCTAGGTTTCTTCTCTTCTCCTTTATCCACATAAAAGCCATACGCATTGCTAGGGTTTACGCAATTAGGGCTGATGGAGCGAAAATCGATTTAGCAAAGCCCACGACGAGGCGACCAGCAGCAGTTCGGCAGACCCCTGCCACTGATCCTGTGTGGTCCGAGCTGCTCCAAGCAGCATCAATGTTGAGCTTCAACGAGGATGGGTCAGGGGGTTTCCACGTTTTACAGCTGGTTGTGTCTGTCGCAGCCCTCTTTGACAATTTCTTCCCCTGTTTTCCCCATTTCAGGTGTAGATTTGCTAGAATCTGGGCATTTTCCTTGGTGCGGGAGGGGGCTGGCTTGATTCCCCTGAAGATTGCAGTGTTGCGGGTCAACCAAATGTTCCATAGAAGAGCTGCGAAGAGGGCTTTTGATCCGTCATCAGTTCTAGTGGTAAGATTTTCGAAAATCCACTTGTCTACTTTGGTTATGTGTTCTAGGTTGGTGTCAGCTTGATTTTAAGGGTCTAACCAAACGGTTTTTGTCCAGGCACAGAGGATGAAGAGGTGCTCCATGGTTTCTGGGCTTGGTTGCATATTTGGCACAATGGATCAGGTAATATTTTCCTTCGGTGAAGGTTTTATTTGGTTGGGAGTGAATTGTTGCATATCTACCATATTAGGATTCGAATTTTTGGGGATATATGAAGTTTCCATATTGTAGGCTAAAGTGATTTGGGTGTATGGTATGATGTGGAGGGTGGTTGGTTGCTGGGATGCATGACTGAGCTTTGTATGCGATTGTATTCGCTCTTGACAGTGTAGATGCCAGACTTGTTGGCGGTCCATACAAGTTTGTCTTGTCGAGGATGTAGACAGAGAGGTTGAGCTAGCATCTCGTTAGCGATATTTTCCTGAAACAGGGCTGTAACTCTGTTCACTTTCCACATTTGCTATCACTGTCGATGAGATCAGCCACAAATCGTGGTTCTTCCTTGTTAGCTGGACCAATGAGTCTTCCAGTAGGCAACCATAGGTCTTCTCGAATTTTGATCTTTTTTCCATCCCCAATCTCCCACCTGATAGCTGGTTCAATTACTGCTCTCCCTTGTAAATACTCTTCCAGCCCTATGATGGTCGATTTCCATTTCTTGCTGCCCAAAAATCACTTTTAGGAAAGTAGATACATTTCAGCACTTTGCACCATAGAGCATTTGGTTGATTTATAATCCTCCATGCCTGTTTTCCCAGCATGGCTAAGTTAAAATTCTGCAAATCTCTAAAACCCAAACTACCATTATCCTTCCTAATTTTCAACTCTTCCCATCTTTTTCCAATGGATTCCTCTTTTATTAGTGTGCTGTTTCCACCAGAAGGAAGTTTTTTTTTTTTCTATGGTACAACATATAGAAGTTGGCATTTTAAATATAGACATCACATACTGAGGAATTGCCTGGATGACTATTTTTATAAGGATCTCCTTTCCAGCTTTCGAAATTAACTTCTCTTTCCACCCTTCAAATTTCCTTTCAACTCTTGTCAATAGCCAAGCAAACATTTGCTTTTTTGTTTTCCCTCAATCAGCTGGAATGCCAAGATACTTCCCTAGATTTTCTATAATAGCTACTCTCAACTCTGAAGCTAGGTTTTGTTGAAGTTGTGGAGGGCAGCTCTTACCCACAAAAGGCCAGACTTGTTGAGGTTAATCGCTTGGCCTGTGACGTAGCAATACAGGTTCAGAACATTAGAAACATTCTGAGCTTTTCGGATTGTGCCGTCTAGGAAGAAAATGGCGTCGTTTGCGAATAGGAGATGAGATAGAATTGGATAGGTAGGATTTAATCGAATACACTTAATAGTTCCATCTTGAATAGCTGTGCGCATTAGGGAGGAGAGGAGATTTGTCATGATGATAAAGAGATAGGGTGAGAAGGGATCCCCCTATCTGATACCTCTCGTAGGTTTAAACTCAGCTGATGGCTCGCCATTAATTAAGATGTTAAAAGACACAGAAGAGATGCATATTTTTATCCATTGAACCCATCTCGCATGAAAGCCCAACTTCAGCATGTAATCACAGAAAAAATCCCATTCCACTCTGTCATATTCTTTTTGCATATCTAATTTAAGAATAGCTTGATGTTTGTGGGTTCTTTTCCTCACCCTTAATTGATGGATCACTTCTTGAACAATAAAGATATTGTCTTGGATCAGCCGATTGCTCATAAAAGCTGTTTGTTCTTCTGCAATAAACATTGGCAGCCATGGTTTAAGCTGGTTGGCCAGCACTTTGGCAATAATTTTGTAGGTAAATTACATAAGCTAATAGGTCTGAATTGGGTTATGTGTGTTGGGTGAGAGACTTTTGGGCCAAGGGTGATGTGGGTTCTGTTTATGGCTGGTTCCAAGATACCTAGGCTGAGGAAAGAGTGAACCATGTTGAAAAGATCATCTTTGATGGTGGGCCATTGACTTTGGTAGAATAAGCCAGTTAAGTCATCCGGGCCCGGTGCCTTTGACGCCCCTAGCTGAAATACTGCGTCTTTAATTTCTTCATGAATGGCTGGCTTGGTTAAATCTGCATTTATCTCCTCAATTATCACAAGTTGACACTAATCCAATACAGTAGATAATTCCGGTCACCAACATAAGTGAATAAAGCTTGATAGAAGTTGGTAATGTGAGAAGTAATGGTTTCAGGATCCCTGCACTAGGTATAGTCATCTATCCAAAGCATAGAAATTTTGTTTCGATGTCGTCGTTGAATGGTAGTAGCCTAAAAGTACTTAGTATTCTGATCGCCTCATTTTAGCCACACAATTCTTGATTTCATACACCAATATATTTCTTCTTGTCTCCATAGCTCTTCAATCTGCTGAGTAATACTGCTGGTTTCCTCCTTGTAGTATTCTCCAGTGTTGCTGTTAGTTAATTCCATAAGGCGAAATTTGAGGGAGTTAATCTGTTTTTGGGCATTCTGGAATTTCCTCTGCTCCATTTGTGTAAGTCCGCTTTCAGTTGCTGTAGTTTTTGAAGAAAAGTAATAGTAGCAGGGTTATGTACATTCCATGCCCGCTGCATGACTTGCGCAAAATCAGGATCTTCAAGCCAAAAGGGTTGAAACCTGAACTGGTGCTGAGATTTCCTGCCTATTGTAGAGGGAGATAGGATAATTGGGCTGTGGTCTGATCCTATGGCTGGGAGAGCAAAGGCTTGAGCATTTGGATGTTGTACTCTCCATCCATAGTACAGAGTACCCTATCTAATCTTTTTTTGACTAATGCAGTCCCTTCTCTTTTATTGGACCAGGTGAAGGCACAACTCTTGCTTTCAATATCCATCAGAGAGCAATCAACTAAAAAATCCCGGAAAGCTGCAATGCGATTTCGGTCCACCTCCCTGCATCCAACCTTTTCCCAATGGTAAAGTGTTTCATTAAAGTCCCCTATATATAGCCATGGTAGCGAGTTAGAGGAATTGCTGTCTTTCACTATACGCCATAGTCTGAGTCTCTCTTGAAAATTTATAGGTGCATGCAAAAGGGAAATACGCATGAGGCTGCCACTTTGCATATCTGTACATTTAATATTAATAAGATCTTTATAACTCCCTTCCACTTCCACTTGAATCTCTTCATCCCACATCAGCGCTAAACCTCCAGCTATGCCAACTGGTTCAATAATATAGGAATACTATAATGGAGTCTTTTTCCTTGCTCGCTTCACAACACGGTTCTGATTTTTTGTTTCCATGATGAACACCAGGTTGGGTTGTTCTTGAGCCACAGGGGCCCTAAAATGTTGGACTGTCAAGAGGTTGCCCAGCCCTTGACAGTTCCAGCTAAGGAGTTTCATCTTTACTGAGGTGGCTTATTGGGGTCAGCCACTAAAGCCCTTATGCTTGCCCCTTCCCAAGACTGGACCGAGGTATCTAACAACAGAGTTTCATCCAACACATGCTCTTGTGTCAGTTTTTTTTTCATAGGGACTAACCATTTTTTGTTTCTTTACTACAGGAGCTTTGCAGATTGCTTCTCCTTTCTTTGCATTCTGTAAAAGCACCTCACTGCTAGCTGGACATAGGAAGAGGGTCTACTGTTCTACTGAGGTATGACTTCGATTGAAGCTCAGAGGTTCTGTTTTTTCAGGTTGAGCAAGAACAATCGCTAGTGCGGATGAGTCGGCCATTGTTGTTGTGGCTGGTGTTTCCAGAACCTCTGTCTGTGTCTCCATAACCACCTCATCATCTAGTTCCAATTGATCAAGGTTGCTATAAAAGGTTTTCCAATAGGGACTGTTGTCCTTCACTTCTGCCTTTAACCAAGAACCATAACGGCTTGGTTGATCATGAGGTAAGCCAGTTTCTTCATAGGGTATTTCAGGACAAGTAGTTGCATAGTGTCCTATTTGGCCACAAGAATAATAGTAATAGGGCAACCTTTAATATTTATAATCAATCCACCATTTTTCCCCTCACAGGAGATAACATTGCTTGTTTTGAGTGGGCTAGATAGGTCTAATAACACTTTGGCTCTCCCATATTTTGCACCATTTAGACTTTAATAGGGCAAGAATAATAGTAATAGGGCAACCTTTAATATTTATAATCAATCCACCATTTTTCCCCTCACAGGAGATAACATTGCTTGTTTTGAGTGGGCTAGATAGGTCTAATAACACTTTGGCTCTCCCATATTTTGCACCATTTAGACTTCTGACCTCAATTTTTATCTCATCTACTTGTCCTAGTTTGGTGGCTAAAAGTCCTATGGCATTTGCAATTATCCTGGCTCGGGGTAGACTAATAAAATGGACCCAAAACGCACATTGCATAAATTCATAACAATGCTCAGGTATGTTTGGATCGCCTTCTTTTAGGACTAAGAGGTTACTTGAGAAAGACCACGGTCCAGATTGTAACACCTTTTTTTTTTTTCTCTTCCTTATATTTAAAGATAAAGGAGAAGAAACCTAGTTGAATCTGTTCGCATTGGATAGAGTCGGTTATCCAAGCCTGTTTCATAGTAGTGAGGAATGCCTAAAAATTGACATTAGGTCTCGAGTAGAGCTTGCCATAGAGGGTTAGCTCACTCTGTTTTTTTGCTACTTCTGGAAGGTCTTCTGGAAGGTCATCTCTAAGATCCGTGAAATCTTCATTGGACCATAGGTCACCCATTCTACGACATAGAGTTGCTAAACGAAGGTGACTTTCCTTGTTTTCTGCCATATCCTAGTGATTTGAAGAAACAATCCAGTCAAATAAAGAGAGATCAGCTATGCCTGATGCTGCAGGAGGGCTTTGATCTAACCTTTTATAGAGGAATCGAGCTGTAGAGATGCGAGATCCATGCTATGGGAGCGAAAGCCAGCAGATCTGGATTTTCACGCTAGTGCCCATCGATGATGCTACCCATAGAAGATCGATGAAAAGAAAAAAGAGGAAAAAAGCTTCTAATCTGGTGGGAGATGAAGATGCTCATCCATGATTGAGGAAAGTTAGGGTTGATGCATGGGTTGGAAGGGGTGTTGGAATGCTATCACCACAGGATAGGGAAAGCTCAACCAGGTTGAGAGAAAACCTCGCAGGGGCGAGAGAATGTGCGGATATCGATTTGAATATCATTTTTTCCCCTTCTCAAGTCTTCATCAGCCAATATTGCACATATAGAACATATCGATTTGAACATGGATATGCAGCACCCTTGTGATGAAAAAAGTTTGCACTAATCGAAAGACATCTTCTTGTAAAATATCCCAGTGACTGTGATAAAAAAAGTCCGTTCAAACCATCAAGTCCGTGCACTTTGGTAGCACCCAATTGTAACGTTGCTAGCTTAACTTCCTCCCGCGTAACTTCAGCTATTAGTTGATCATTCATCATGTCTGTTACTGTTCTAGGACATTGCATCAAAATCGGTCCACAGTCCCGATGTCCAACTGAAGTATAAAGATTGTGGAAGAAAGTAAAAGTCATGTTCTTTACCTGTTCTGGCTCTCATATCCATTCGTCATTTTCAAAAGAAGAAAACTTACAAGAGTATCAATTTGGATGATAATTTGCACAATGCAAGGATAGGCTAGCCAGTCCCAGTTTTGTATTGCTTGTGGATGGTTTTGCTGGTACATGAGCATCTGCAAAATGATGGACAGGAATATCATAAAAACCACACTTTTACAGTCAAGCGAAAAAAACGCCCGCGGTATTTATTTTCCAACAAGAAAAATGCTAAATGCATGTCCAATCCAAAACTGAGCCACCATAAACAACATTATTCATCAAAAGCGTTGTCGGTAATTCTTCTGCTCTGACAGATGCGGCCATTTAGAAGGTTTTAAGATTTTTTTTCTGTATCAAAATAGAATTTTCTCTTTGACAAACTAGAACTTCGTCCGACAAGACTTGTGCTAATGCTGCCCAAATCCTTATCGTTGTAACCAAGCATCTATATACATCATCTTAGCAAAAAAAAAAAAATGTTGATTTAACACATGATCCTTGTTTCCACGAAAGAAAAAAAAAAACAGGAGAGAAAAGCCAGGCAAGTAGGAAAAGAGAGAATGATCAACTCTAGAATAATTTGCAATGGGTGACCAGATGAAAAAAGGATGACAAAATAGCTTACCAATAAACAATGGCAATGAGAACTGAGCTAATTTAAACAAAATAAAGGGGAAATTTTTCTACAAGAGCATATTTACTATCAGTTTTCGATTTACATACTAGCAGTCCCAAAAGTACTACGTATTTCCAAAAGCAGAAAATGAATGATATCAACAAGCTTTTCCATCACCCACAAAACAATACTTGAAATTCTGAGAAAACTGCATTTACTTCCCTCTCTACTATCCTTTGGAACGATCAGTTTTCTTTTTTTTTTCATGGATAATAAAGGGAATCCCCATATCCTTGTCTATTGCTCGTTCATAAGTCGAACAATATTAGAGAAGGAAAAAGCATTTTCATCAGCTAGGTGTATGGATCTCCTGACTTCCCCTCCAACAATCCAAGCCAACCAAAATTGAGTTATGTTGTTGAGTTCCAGCGAGTTGGCTAACATTCCCTAATAGCAAGTTATGTCCATTTAAATAGCAGCAAAGCATTATGGAAACCATTTAAAAGGTTCCGCTAAGGGAATTCCCAAAAGATGCCTGCATAACTCTAAGGTATGGCGAATTCAAAGGATGGATTTGCTCAAATCAGAAAGTAAACTCATATTTATTGTGGAAAAAGGCTACAAAGCTCACATATAGTAAAAATCTAGAGTTACCTCCTCCAAGCTTGTGGACCACAGCGACTTCTTTTTCAAATTTTTTACTTGCTTCCTTTGGCTCTTAAGTTCTCCTCTCAAAATAGAGAGGCCATCACCTACACATCGAAAAAAGCACATCACAAAAGAAAATGATTGTAAGAGGCCATGGAAAGAGAACTCTACCATGAAACAACGCCAAAATGGAGATGTGTATAATTTGTAAATTTTCAAAGCAATAAAATTAGAGATACTATTTAGGGAGCCCATGTATAGGCAAAACCAGAGAGGTTATTCTGGTTCCTATTGACGCCCACTTAATATAATTGTCACCACCATTGGAGCAATGTTCCTGGTCCAGTTGGCAAACTGCCAAGGTTGCGAATCAAACCATTTCCAGTTTAAACAAAGCAAGACAGTGACAAACACAAGGATGTATCCAATTGTGATAAGGCCTAGATCTCCGAGCTTACAACAGTATGGAAAGTTATCCCTAGGAAAGCAGGTCCGAAATTCACATCAAGCATAATCCTTACAAGGATCAACATATCATCATGGAAAAAAAGTCCCGCTCTAGCAATAATACTCTGTATTCATATGCCGATAGACACTGCTTGTCGAACTAAAATTATTCCACAACATATCCAATTCAGCATCACTAAAGAAGCCCTTTTTCTCTTCAATGTTGAAGCTTAATCTTAAATTGATGACGTGGTACCTAGCTTAAATATTGCCTCGGCCCTTGTAGACTCGGGATGGTTTGGATTAAGCCGGCAAAGAATCCCTTGTGATGAACCAACTTTGCTCTTCAGGAACTCGGGAGGCAACGACATAGGCAGAGCTTCAGGAGGCGACGGCATGGGTGGGCTTCGGGAGCGATGGTGGAACCTATCACGGTCACTAGCATTGCATTAACATGAAGTTAAACTCTACCGAGTAGAATCTGTAGAAAACCGGACAGGTGTCAATCGCTGAATAGTTCAAAGTAGGGATGACGTGGAGCTATTAAGGTATCCAATATTTTCTCGTTTACCTATACCCCACTACAAGAGGATATATCACAACTCTCTCAGAAAATAGTTAGCATACCTGCTCCTCCTGATTTATGTCAGTTAATGTCCTTATAGCTCATAAATCTTCCTATCTATCTCTGTTTAGTGTGCTTTGCAATCTTGCTTATATGTCGAAACTTGTCTTTGCTCATATACGCTCTTAATGGTGCGATATCACTATTTTGGCCCGAGCAATTGATGTCTTTACCAGGTCAGATGGAGAGTTATCTTATAGGGATTTTGCTGATGATTGCCGCCATGATCCTTCCTTTGAATGTTTTGCTTTCGCATCGTTATTTTTCTTTTTCTTTTTTTAATAATGACTATAGAGGTCACATTTATAAGCAAACTTGTGTTTATATAGTACAGCCCTTACATCATTAATCACATAGGATGCAAGCCAAACCTTGGTCTATAGCTCAAACATGGAGTTTGTTTGCGCTTATTGAGACTTGAAATTGAATTTGTGCATGCTCCTAATACAAAACAATATTATTATTCCGTCTAATTAAAAGCAGACGAACAAATAAGAAAAGGTATGCACAAAGACAAAAAATATAAGTGGACAGCACTATCGCGTGAATAATATATGAAACTGAGCTTCAATAATCTCCAAAGTTACGAGCCTCCGGTTTCTTTCTCAATTTGGATTATCTACGAAAGAGAGTCGGCACAAGTACAAAATACATTGGTGGATGACATTATTGCGTGTGTATTTTATGGGACAGAGCTTTAATAATCTCCAAAGTAATGAGCCTAGGGCTTCTCTAAAATGCATTATTTAGACAAATATCTACACTTGCATATCGTAATAATATTTATTGCAAATGACATAACAAAAGTCTTCACTACTTATCACACTTTCTGTGGTACTTACTTTTACTACACTCTCTCAATTGTTGACATACCTCTCGACATGTTATTGAAGTTTCACCACCAAATACAATCTTGAGCGAAAGTAATTTTTATAATTCTACTAGAAACAACCTTTTTTTTTTTTTTTTTTTTTTTTTTTTTTGCGTAGAGCGATTAAACTTTGGCGCCTCTATCTATTGAGAGCTTAATTAGATTTTCTTCTAACCATAGAGTCCTGAAGCCCTTAGGCTATTGGTTAAGCCTCATTACATACCGTTTTATTTATGACTACCTTGCTAATAAGATTATAATAAGATTATAATCCGGGAAAAAAGGAAGAAATTTTTTAACTGATCTACTTTGATGAATGGAAGCCTTATGTATGCTTCATTTTATTGCCATTGTAATCTATTTATTCACACAATCATATTAGAACTGCATCATCTTAATCCCTAAGATTCGGTTGTAATCGACCTTGATTTCTATATCTGCTATCATTATCAAACGTATGTCTGAAAAAGATTGAAATTATATCAAGGAGTCGCACATGTCATATGATAGAGTATAAATAATCAAAAATCCAAACGAGCTTAGTTTCACAAACAATGTAAGTAATCATAGAGTTCGAGTGAGAAAAACGAAAAGTAACGTGCAACTAGCTTTTAAATGTTGACAATACGCGTGACATTTGCATTCCTTAAGACCTCACGTTTACGTGATGATTGGTTCAAATATAAAATGATATGATTAGTTAATGTCTAAATAAGTGATATTGGAAAAATAAATGGACTTCAATATTATTGGTGCAAAATTATAATTTTCAGGTACATAGAAAATATTCGAGAATCACCGAAAATTCACCTAGTCAGGTGAAAATTTACGCAAAGTCTTCAAATGCATCACATGGTCTACTGAAGCTAGCAAGGAAGAGAAGGTTGATAGTCCTTGGCAAATAACTAGAGGTGTCAAAATGGGTTATATATGCATTAGTTAAGTTTTAATAAATGGATTATTAATGGGTTTGAATTGTACGTGAATTTAGTGATCAACATTATTAATGGGTTGTAAACGGGTTTGTTTTTAAATCCATTCATTTTATAAAATTTATTAGTTGAGTCAACATTAATGAGATATCATATGATTTAGCAATTTTTATAAAATTTTGATTTCTTTATATATATATTTTGATTTTTTATTCTTTTCTTTTACTTTCTTTTCCCAATGAAGTCCGGTAGCCAACCCTTGTTGGCCATTGGCCAAGGGCCGTGAAACCCTCACTAATAGCGGGTGAGCTTGATCTCCCTAGATTTGGTGAAGCCAAGCTCGAGTGATTGGGGAGACTCCAGCGTTGCTAGTGGCACTCAAGCTTGCACGGTTTGGTGAGGCTAAGCTCACTGACTTTGGTGTTGGCAAGGTTAGGGCCTCCTCGGTCTAGCAAGACTCAAGCTCACTAGTAGTGGGGTGAGCTCAACCTTGTCGGATTTGGCAAAGTGGAGCCTCACTCGAGGCTAGCTCGGCTTGGCTCACCAGAATCGAGTGAGCTCGAGCCTCGTCGGCCTATGGTGAGGCTTTAGCTTACCTATCACCGAAGCCTCATTGGCCACAATTGTCGTGGCTTGCAATTGCATGGAAAAGGAGGAAGAAAAATAAAGAAAATTAAAAATTCCTATTTAAAAAAATAAAAATAAAAGTAATTAAAAAATCATATTTTAAAAAATATATAAAATAAATAAATATTTTTCATCCAAAACAGAAGATATTTTTTTGTTTATTTTCATGTTTCAACCAAACACTGAAAAATATTATCAATTTTAACAATGTCACATTTTCGTGAAATAAATGGGGCCTCAATTTAAAAAAAATTATAAAATTTATCCATTAAAATTGTAATTGTATATAATTTAAAAAAAAATCATAAGAAACAAGTTTTTTTTTTAGATTTGGTTAAATATAGAATTATTTTAGTAATATGAGTCAAGTTGGGTTAGGTTGGGTCGATAAATTTACATTGTGAATAAATTGATCATAAATGAATTAATGGGTCAATTCAGAATGGACCATTTATGACTTGACCCAAATTTAACCCAACTCACCTATTTGACAAGTCTAGAACGAATAAGAAATTGAAGTAATTATCCATTTGTCATAAGGGACTAATCATAGTCTAGGTTGAGTCTAGGTTGAGTGTTTTGACTCCCCAAATTGTGTTCCTATGACATAAAAACATAAATCCTTAGCTGCTAAATATTGGCAAGATCCAAAAACAATATGTAAATTTGTAAAGAAATGGAAGGGGGTAGTATAGAATCTACAAACACTCTGGACCTACCAATCTTACAGTATCTATACGTATCTAATAACTATCTAAAGTAGTACATGAAGTATATCCCCTAGCAAAAGTTGCCATGTCCTTTTGAGCACCATGTTCTAAGGTCTATATGCAACAAATCACAGTGCAACCTATGAAAATCACTCATTAAATACAATATAAATACTCCTTTACCTCCCTCCTCTATCTAGTCCCCTGTTTCTACCTCTATCAACTGCCGCTGAAGCAGGCTTATCGGATTTTTGGTAAAACATTCAAAGGGGGTCAGCTTTAACCGAGGCAGTTGTAAGATCATTTATAGCTATTTAGCTCATAGCATTAGTCATCATCTCATTAAATCGAGAAGCACCAAGTGATTTATCTCCTTAGCGGTGATTTTAACGCGTTTTTAGTTTTTTAATTTGGCAAACTTGTGTTAGAGCGCCTAAAGGGGTGCCCAGAAAAGAGTCGCCCTTTGGTTGAAAAAATCTTCAGTTTCTTTGGCGTATTATCGAATAGGAAAATGATAAGATGATCGTGCCGTTAGTCTCGAAAAGTGACGGACCAATTTCAACCTCACTATTATTCCACACCAACCTGATAACTTGTTTATCTTGTTGCGAAGAAGATTGAAGCTATCCTATTTTCACCTTCTATAAAACGAATTTTGGTACAAATGCAAAGAAAATTAGGGGCTGTGCGGCGGTGACAGTATATGAAACGAATATTAGTACACAAAAATGATAAAAGATCAAAAAGAAGAAAGGAGAAAAAACTTAGAGAAGAAATGGAGGAGCCCATGGAAAAAGAAATCATAATAAATAAATATGAGAAAAGAGGAAAACTGGATAAAAAGAAAATAATAGAATGGGGTTTGCGTGGGCTTGCGGTTAAAAATTGGGCTTAAAGATGGACTTGGTGCAGTTAGAAGAGAAAGTGGGCTTCTGTAGTCACCATGAGTAGTGGGCTTTGTATGTTCAAATTCAAAAATGGGCTTGTGAGATTTTAATTGAAAGAGGCTTATTCAGTTAGCCCGTTTGCACTTGTGGCCCAGACCTACTTCCGGAATTTTAAAAATAATGGGGAAAAAAAAGATAATAGCGTAGAGATAGCTCTTGACCTGGTTCTGTGAATTCAGTACTAGATTTATTTTAGTTTAGTTTAGTTTTTTTTTAATCTAGTATAACCTTTTATCTTGGGGATTTATTAATTGAGGGAAAATTCTAAATAAATGTTTGAAATGCTATCAATTTCTCAAATAATGGCGCGGGGTTTGAAATACTATTATTTTCTTAAATAAGGGTTCGAATTAAATCTTATTTCAAATAAAAACTTGAAATGACAATATTAGTGTAAAAAAAAGGACCTAATCAAAGGCATTTTCGTACTTTACCTTTTCTTATTTTCTTTCATTTTTCCTTTTTCTGGTTTTTTTAAACTTAAAAAATAAAAGGCTAAAACTCAAAAAATATATATAGGCAGCAAGTCTAGCTTGGGTTGTTATTATTATTTTTCTTTCTTTTAGTTTGTCTTTATTCATGAAAAAAAAATAGAAAAAGGAAACAAGAAAGGAAAAAAGGGAAGAAAATTAATAAAAAAATTAAATGACGAAATTGCCCTTGGAGGTTGGGTTCTTCCTTGATATTGATATGACCACTTCATATCTTTATTTGAAATAAGGTATACTTTGGACATTTATTTAAGAAAATGAGGGCACTTAGACCCCTATTTGTGATAAGGTTCCCTTTAGGGCCTTTTTTTGAGAAATTTAGGGTATTTGGGGTTCATATTTAAAATTTTCCCTTACTTTGATATAGTTTTACTCTTAATAGTTTAGTCTTTTAAGAGAAGATAGAATTTGAATTGAATTTAACACGTGGGGATCATGTCTCGGGGCTTACAACAAGGCCATATAATATGTTTTTGCCCAACGTTGTATCGAATTTTTCTTTTTTGCACTTAGATAAATTATTTCAATTCCTCGATTGTTTAATTCCTGCTTCGTCTTTCACTACAGTGATTATTATTTTCCTTTTCTAAAATAATTAGGTTAGGAATATAATGAACCCCCTACAAAAAACATTTGTGTAATCACTTAGTGGACTAATGCTTTTAGGATCTTAAATGATAATTAAGATTGAATAGCCATTTAATTAACACATCTTCATGTTATTTTTCAAACAGCTGAAGAACAGTGATCTTTTGCTTGAGACAACATAACCAATTGTGATCTGCCTTGGATTACAAAGTCACGAGTCTCCGTTACATGCGGTTTTGTTGTTACCAGATTCAAATAATCCTTGAATGGTAAAATTTCACATCCAATTCCAAACAAAGCAATGACCATAAAGACCACACAACTCCATAGGAAGTTTAGATTTGGCATCAACTATGCAATGACAATGAACTCAAGAAGTTTCTTCTTGATTCCTTGGAGTTTAGTCAATGCATCGCTGATGTCCATTCGTTCCCTTGGAGAGTTAGAAGAGCAAGTGACTCCTATTTCAATGATTGAAACCAAACACTCCAAAGTACTAAACCAGCTTTTGTTCTTGCCCTCCGGAGTAACCGTTCGTCTCTTTTCTGACTCCTCGATTTCTTCAAGTAGAATGGGATCAATTGCCTTCTCCACTTGATCTACCAGAGTTGCCTTTGTGAAGTCATGAAGGTCCAGTCCATTTTCAAACATGTTGTCGGTCGGCCTTTTGCCTGTGAACATCTCTAAAATGAGGACTCCGAAACTGTACACATCTCCTTCTATGGACACTGCATGTCCTGTGCCATACTCTACAACAATCAACAGCATAAAATGATTGCAATGTGAAAAATTGAGATTGAGATATAGGTGATGTTTCATGTCTATACCTTTTTGCCCAAGGATAGATCTCCAATTACATGTTCAACATAGAAAATAAATTGAAAGAATTACCTGGAGCTACATAGCCGAAAGATCCTTTTACTCCGACAGAGCATGATCGATCCACTAGTAACTTATGTGTTGCTTCTTGGAGGAACCTGGCAAGCCCGAAATCCCCTACATGTCCATTCTTTTCATCGTCAAGAAGGACATTGCTTGGCTTTATATCACAATGAACCATTGGTGATTCACAGTCATTATGGAGATAATTTAGTGCACAAGCAACATCAATGGCAATATTTACTCTCGAGTAGACTCAACTTGCTTCTCTCTGTATATTGCGATGCATTTGGGTGCAACCATTCCTCCAAGCTCCCGTTTGACATGAATTCATAGACCAGTGCCTTAAAATCATTTCCATTAAACAAACCCAGAACACACCGTGAGTACCTTCACAAGATTACGGTGTCGGATTCTTCTGAAGGCCTCACACTCAGCTATGAAGCTCTTGCAAGCTCCTAGACGCGCAAGGTTGAGAATCTTGATGGCCACGATTGACTGAGTCTGATCAAGAAGCCCTTTATACACGGACCCAAAACTACCCACCCCGAGTAGATTGGTGGAGGAGAATCCACCTGTCGCTTTCAATAGACTGTGATAAGAAACATGCAAAAACCCATCTTCAAAAGAACTTGAAGCTGATGCATTCTTCTTATGTCTAAACCAGAAGATATATAACAAAGAGACTATGCAGGCTATTCCCACAAGAGCAAGGATGGTGCATATCAGGATTTTTGTGGTTCCTCTTATTCTTGTCCATTTGGACTCTTGGTAGTCGCATTTCGGTAGTTGAAAATTTGACATACCCCCACAAAGCTTCTTGTTTCCCACAATTGAAGTTGAAATGGCACTTTTGAAAACTCCACCTATAGGCACTGCACCCTCGAAATCATTGTACGATAGGCTCAAATTCGTTAGATTCAGCAATCCTAGAAATTCTGGGATTTGGCCAGACAGTCGGTTGTTGGAAACATTCAAAACCTGAAGGCCTTTCATGGAACTCATAGTCGATGGTAAGGGCCCTTCAAAGAAATTATCCTGCATATACAGGCTTTCGATGCTTATGCAACTCCCGATAGTGCTTGGAATCTGTTGAGATAATCTATTCCCATCAAGACATAGTTCGCCGAGATTTTTCAAGTTTCCAATTTCTCTTGGAAGGGAGCCAGTAAGACTATTTCGAGACAAGTTGAGATAAATTGACAAAGATGAGAGGCCCACAATTTCCGAGGGTATGTTACTGCTAAGGTTGTTGGTCGAAAGGTCCAAGAGAAGTAGGTTCTTGCAGTGTCCTAGAGATGATGGTATTGGGCCTTGGAGATTATTGCTATGCAATTTCAATATGATTAACACTCTTAAATTCCCAATAGATTCTGGTATCTGCCTTGAAAAATTATTTTGGGAGAAATCCATATGCTTCATTTTGGTCAGATTTCCAATCTCGAAAGGAATATTTCCCCAGATTTTGTTGCCTCTCATTGTCAATCTCTCCAAATTGATGAGATTTCCGATTCCAGAAGGTAAGGTTCCAGAAATATGATTGTGAGCTAGTGAAAGTTCGGAAAGGGTGATAGAGAGGTTACTGATACAATTTGGTATTGGTCCACCAAAAGTATTCCAACCCATGCCCAATAATTTCAAGTTTGTGGAATTGGTTAAAGAGCAGAGGAAGACAAAATCATTGGGTTGCCCACTTCCAAAGTTGTTTAGGTTAATACCAAACCGATAGAGTCCTCTCATCTTTGAGAAAGAAGGAACTTTCCCGGTAAAGTTGTTCAACGCGACAGTGAACTGTTCGAGATTAGAGGCGTTGGATATTGACTCAGGAATAGGTCCCGAGAGGTTATTGTCACACAAAATGAATTCCTTGAGATTCGGAAGAGTGAAGCCTATGTCTTTGGGTATACCCCCATCTAATTGGTTTACATTTGCATAAAGGACCATCATACTAGATATATTGAAGATTGAGATAGGAATCATACCGACAAATTTATTCACGCTAAGAATGAGAGAATTTAGATGTCTCAACCGGCCAAGAGTCTCCGGAATCATACCACCAAGGTTATTTGAAAATACCACGAAGACTTGAAGAGAGGATAGGTTTCCAAATGACGGCGGAATGTTTCCTGTCAAGTCATTACTTTGAAATATGAGTTCTTGGAGCTTGGACAATGAGCCAAGTTCCGCAGGCAAATTTCCTTCAAGCATGTTGTCGCCTAAGTTAAGTACGAGCAAATTAGAGCAATGGGAGAGATTTGAAGGGACTTGTCCGATGAACGAATTGTTACCAAGGGACAACTCTTGTAACCGAAACAAGTAGCTGAATTGCGGGGGAATTTTGGAGTGGAAACTGTTGTTATCCAGATAGACTTCCCTCAGAAAGCTCATGTTACCGATATGGGGTGGCACGACCCCGACCAAGTTCTTGGAGCTGAGGTCCAATATTGTGACTCTGTGGTGTATACGACCACATATGACACCATACCACTCGCAGAAGTGGCTAGTGTCATTCCACGAGCTCAAAACGCCACTAGGATCGGCTATTCGTGCCTTAAATTCAAGCAAAGCCAACCGATCAGTCTCGTTCCCCTCAGCTTCTACGAAAGCTAGGACACTCCCTAATAGAAGAATGATGATAGTTGAGCATGAGAATGATCGGGGTAAAATCCGATCTCTATTGGGAAGGTTCATGAGGATTTATAGCAAGGCACTCTCAACTCGAGTCTCTTTCGGTTTTCTTGTGATGTTGTTTCAAAACAGTTCACGTATATATAATAGCGGGCAACACAATCTTCCATAGTAAGACATGTTGATGTCATCAATGCAGGAACAGCCATGAAAGATCCTTTTATGGTCCTCTCAAGTTCAGAAAATTGTAAAGCCGTGATGAGCAACTGATGTAGATCAA
This sequence comes from Eucalyptus grandis x Eucalyptus urophylla, assembly GCA_028830015.1. Classification (NCBI taxonomy): domain Eukaryota; kingdom Viridiplantae; phylum Streptophyta; class Magnoliopsida; order Myrtales; family Myrtaceae; genus Eucalyptus; species Eucalyptus grandis x Eucalyptus urophylla. The sequence continues at coordinate 24,811,317 of CM054198.1, read as the reverse complement.
GTCAATCGATGAAAACTGAAACACCATGGGGCCTACTTTTGTTCACTGTCAATTGTGCCTTTCCAGTCCCTGAAATTCCGGGCCGTTTAGTAGAGGCAACAGCTTCACTTTTTTCCGTGCGCGTAAAATCTTGACTTTCCAATACGTGGAAGCGGAACAGTATTATCCGCACAAATAAGTAGGTCCATTTCACACTTCATAATCAACTTTACTTCCATTTGTTGATTGTAACATAAATCCTTTCTATAAATTATACATTTTGGAATATCGTTTGTTATTACTAAAATTGAAAATAGTGCTTATAAATAAAGAGAGCAAAATCTCTACTCTAGTGAAGAAGAATTTATTTCAAAATATTACCTTTTAGATCCATGTTGTACTGGTGTTTAACTTGTTAGATTGGTATGCAAATTGAATTATTGAATCATGAATACTTATAGATTAATCACTAATTAAAAATAACAAAGTCTGTGCTATTGTATCATGATCTGCACTATTTTAACATAGTCATATTCTTATTTAAATAATTCTTGAAATTATAAAAAAAAATGTGTTTATTAAATCCTAAAGGTATGTAGCCAGTCAAAAAGTAAACAAGAAGTTGGCAGACGGTATTACGTTGGCGAAGTGCGATAGTCCAAGTCAAGTAAACGATCTTTCTTTTCCTTCTTCTTTTGACAGTTCACATGGGAAAAGTCGTGGGAACGTCAATTAATTTCAACTGCCCAACCTTTTGTTTGCTTTTATTTTCCTGGAATCAAGGAATTATAAACAAGAGCTGAATTATGGGAAGTCATAATACAGGATTTTAGTTAATTATGGACACACACCCCATGTCCTTACTCGATCTGCCCGGTTACGTGCCCGCGTTTGATGGGTGAAAGTGATGCTCCGCTAACAGCCGGTCCGCGTATTGCTGAGGCTGCTAAAATTCAGGGGATGGTGTTCAGAGTCATATTTTCCAAAAGCAAAAGTAGAGAAAAAGACCATAAAAAGAAGGTGGGAATTCGAAGCAATTCAAATGGAAAAAAGCGACCAAGGCGCATCGCATCAAAGTGCACGGCAAGCCAACTTTGGTTCCCACTGACCGAATTCCTTCCACGTATAGGCCCGTTCGATCATAATTGGATTTGCTTTCTTTAATCAATTCTAAATTATTTTCTAATTAGCCGTGACGTCAACGGAAAAAAAAAAGAGTGAAAATATAGATTTAGGACGGTCAATCTTTTTGATGGGATGTGACTAAAAAGAATTTATTTTTTTTAGCAATCACCTAAGACCAATCAGAACTAGACAAAAAAAAAAATGGACATTAACCATCTTGGGAATAAGACTACGATTAGGGAAAAGATTAAGATTCTTGTACACGACATGATTGTTAACCTAGGGGAATCAAACAAGAATGGCATAAGAAGGCAATGTGATTGGGTAACGCAGGATGAAGAGAGACCTGTGGAATTAATTCCCGTCCTTTGTAGTAACTATGCATTCCTTAAGCAAAGTCTTCATCAACGAAATTTAAATTTTATATGGATTAGATTAGTGTGACTCGTTATATAGAGTTGTACACATCACTCATCACTCATTGACCGTAAAATTTGTAAGAAGAGAAATATTTATTAAGTGTAATATGTCGAAATTTTGTTGGTGTGTTTGTAGTAATTAAATAGTATGCTAAAAAAATTGAGGATAGAAAAACTATGTAGGTGAAGTTATGAGACAAATTAAAGGTTGGCCTCTTCTCGGTCCTTTTCCTTCCAACTATGACAGATATGAGATGTGACAAAACATGATTTAGACAAAATTCACTTGATTAAGGAACTATAGTCGAAACCCAAAATAATACATGATTTGAGCAGTTTAATCACTCCATTAGAAAGAATGTTGACATTATTAGATAAGATCATTAATGTCCTGAAAATTGCAGATGACGATAAGACAAGCGATGTCCAATAATCAATTACAAAAAAATCACACGATGCATGCATATTGCTTAAGACGACTCATGCAAATTTATTAGGCTGTTGTAGCCAACACGTGTCATTACAGACGAATTACTAATTAATAATGACAAAGTCCATGTTACTATATTATGATCTTCAACATTTTAATATAGTCACATTGTAATTTAAAATTTTCTTGAAATTATAAAAAAAATCTAGGTTTTTATTTAATCCTAAAGGTATATAACTGGTCAAAAAGTAAACAAGTAGTTGGCAAATGATATTACATTAAAGATGTGTGATAGTTTAAGTCAAGTAAACGATCCTCCCTTTCCTTGTTCTTTTGACAGTTCACATGGGAAAGGTCGTGGGAACATCAATCAATTTCAACCGTCCAACCTTTTGTTTTCTTTTATATTCCCAGATCAAGGAATTATAATCAAAAGTCCAATTATGGGAAGTCATAATACTGGATTTTAGCAAATCATTAGCCACACATCACGTGTCCTTACTTGATCTGGCTGGCTTGATGGGCAAAGATGATCCTCCGGCAACATCCGATCCGCATATTGCTGGGGCAGTGAAAATCCACGGGAGGGCGTTCAGCATCATATTTTCCAAAAGCAAAAGTTGAGAAAAAGATCATAATAGAGGTGGGAATTCGAAGTTGTTCAAACGTAAGAAAGCGACCTGGGCGCATTGCATGAAAGTGCACGGCAAGCCAACTTTTGCTCCCACGCTGACCGAAGTCCTTCCACGTATAGGCCCATTTCATCATAATTGGATTTGCTTTCTTTAATTAAGTCTAAATTATTCTTTAATAAGTCGTGACGTTCATGCCAAAAAAAAAACAAGAAGTGAAAAAGTAGTTTTAGGGTCGTCAAATCTTTTTGATGGGCTGTTATTAAGGCTCCGTTCGCTCCGTAATGTTTTTTTTTTTTTAATTTTCAGTGTTTGTTTTACAGAAAATAAATTGGCCAGGAAAAACATTTTTCATCAATGGAAAAAAATATTCTAAAATAGGATTTTTTTTTTTTTTTTTTGCTTTTCAAGTAAGAGAAAACATTTTCCTCACTCACTCTCTTTTATTTCACACCCCTGCTAACCTCCACTTCTTCCCTTTTTTTCTTTTTTAGAAAATTCAAATTTCTTTTTCTTTTATTTTCCTTCTTTCTCGGCTCATTACCAGCCACAGCAATCTCGAGCTTGCTAGCCTCGAGTGAGCTTGAGCTCATTGATTTGGCTAGGCTAGAGAGCGCAAGCCTCTGACTCTGGCCTAAGGCTAGCGAGCTCGAACTCGCCCGATCGACGAGCTTGAGGCTCTGGCTTAGGCTTGAGGCCGACGAGCTCAAGGCTCCTTCGATCGGCGAGCGCGAGCTTCGCCAACCTCAAGTGAGCTCAGGTACGCCTTTGACCAATTGCTAGCTATTGTCATGGCCGACAATTGGCCAAAGAAGAACGAGGAGGAAAAGAATAAAAGAAAAATAATAAAAGAATAAAAAATAGGGTTAATACCTTGAAAAACCTCAAACTGGTATACTTGTGACAAATTTACCCAAAACTATTTTTTTGACCATAAAAAACCCCAAACCGGTACGCTTGTGACAAATTTACCCCGACTGACCATAGAAAAACTATAAACTGGTACATTTATGACAAATTTACCCCAAACTAATTTATTCGACCACAAAAAACCCCAAACTAATAAGTTTATGACAAATATACCCTCCACTAAATTGGATTAATACCACAAAAAAATCACAAATATTGTAAATTGTGACAAACGGAGCGTGAAATCCCAAATCGGTGTACCGGTGAACTATTATGTGTCATTTAACTTAATAATTTAATAGTAAAATTTAACAAAAACTAACAGAGGGTAAATTTGTCACAAGTGTACCAGTTTGGGGTAAATTTGTCAAAGGTATACCAGTTTGGAGTTTTGGTGGTCAAAAAAATAATTTAGGATAAATTTGTCACAAGTATACCAGTTTGGGGTTTTTCAATGTATTAACCCTAAAAAATAAAATCCGACTTTTTCTAAAAATAAAAAATTATTAAAAAGAGTGTACTGAAGAAAATCAAATTGATTTTTTCACACCGACAAGTTGAAAATATTTTTTAGTTTATTTTCATATTTTAGTCGAAAATTGGAAAATATCATCATCTTCTCCGAAAATATTTTTTTGGAAGAAATACTATATTTTTTACAGAATAAATGGAGCCCAAAAAAATTTACTTTTCTTTTTAGCAATCACCTGAGACCAATTAGAACTAGACAAACAAAAATGGATATCAACCATCTTGGGAAGAAGACTATAATTAGGAAAACAATAAGATTCTTGTCACACGACTTGATCCTTGTCAAAGGTGAATCAAACAAGAATGACGTGGGAAGGCAATGGGATTGGGTGACACGGGACAAAGAGGAACCCAGGGAATTAATTGGTGTCCTTTGTAGTAACTATGCATTCCTTAATTAAAGTCTTCGTAAACAAATTTAAATTGATATTGAATTAAATTCCTGCGATTCATTATATAGAGTTGTACACGTCACTCATAGACCGTAAAACTTGTAAGAACAGAAATACTAATTAAGCATAATATTCTGCTGTTTTGTTCGTAGTAATTAAATAGTACACCCAAAAAATTGAGGATAGAAAAAATATGTAGGCGAAGATATGAGACAAACTAAAAGTAATCATTTTCTCGGTCCTTTTCCTTCCAACTATGACAGACATGAGATGTGACAAAACATGATTTAGACAAAATTCACTTGATTTAGTAACTATAGTCGAAACCCAAAATAAGCATGATCTGAGCATTTTAATCATTCCATTAGAATGAATGTTGACATCATTAGATAAGATCATTAATGTCCTGAAAAGTGCAAATGACTATAAAACAAGCGATGTCCAATAATCAATTACAAAAAAATCACACGACGTATGCACATTACTTAAATTGACAACTCATGCAAATTTATTAAGCTGTGGTAGCCAACACATGTGGAAGTAATGAATCGTGTGAGATCAGTCAACAATTGACCGAACAAACTACGATGTAGATATCGATTTGAACATCATTTTTGTCCCTTCTCAAGTCTTCATCAGCCAATTTTGCATGGACGGAACATGGATGATTTATTTATTTTTTTTTCCAATAAATTAACAATTATCAATGAAGATACATGAACTTGCACGAAATATGTATGTGATTTTATGGTGTGAATCACTAACACAAATTAATATCATTCGAGTAAGCTCGTCTTTATGACAATGAAAAAAGAGATGCAAAGCGAAGAAGCTGGATGAATGTGTGTAGTTGTTCAAGTTAATCTCTATTCGATGTCTAATATCATCTAACCTTATGTTCATCACTATGAAGTCATTAAATATTTCCTCCTACAGTTTATAAAAATAAAAAGTTCATGCTAGCATTCTTAATTATAATGTACCTTTTTTAATTTGATACTACAGTAAATGAAATTTTGAACCTGTGATTTCACGTACTAGATTACAGTCAACATCTTCAGGTCGATCAAGAAGATGTCATTGATTCAAGGATTAGAAGATTTTTGAAAAATTACTTTCTTGTGAATTGATTCCAACAAATTGCATCTAATAAGAAACGCGTCCAAAGCTTCGTCTTTCTAATACAATTTTTATGTATTCTTTTCGGGGATCATCAGGTTCATTCAAAACAATAAAAACAGTTTTGATGCAAAAAAAAAAAAAATCTCCCCTCCTTGGATTCATCCTAGCTTGAATGATGCCTGATATATATTGTATTTGATAATAATGTATCCTATTAGGTAAATAATTTAATTTGGTTGCCCGGAAAAAATAATATATTTTAATTTGGTAAAATGAAGTTTAACACGCCAACATTATTGTGGCAACTTTATGAAATGACAAATTTGGTCCCGAATGTTTTTGTACAGCTATTAATGCCAAAAATGAGGGTGCCTTTGTACGTACATCTTTACACATCTCCTTTCCACCTGTCCTCACAGTCGGTTTTGGCCACACCTTCACCTCGTGACATGGTTTGTCTTGATTCCAATGGATATGATTAAATAAGGTAGAAAGAAAAATTGGACTTATGGAAAAAAAAAAATAAGAATTTTCAGGGCTCCATTTATTTTATGAAAAATGAACGCTTTAAAAAATATTTTTCTAAAAATAATCGTCTGTATTACTTAAATTAATTAGTTAATGAAATATGTTTTCATTATTGATAATAATTTATGCATGATTGTTTTTGTAGATTATTAATTTTTTTTTATAAAAATAATTATTTTTAAGAAAATATTTTTAAAATTATTTATTTCTATGAAATAAATGGAGACTTGCAGAATGAAAATTTGTGAATGGCACAAGTGATCGGTTAATTGAAAAACATCAATATTGTGAATCGATTAGGTCTAGGACTCGTGAATTCACATGACGTGAGTTTTGCGTTGATGCATTGAATACATCCTGACCGATGATTTAATTAAATAGTTTTGCATGCATGCATTTGCACGCTCGGCTCGGCAATCATTTTGATGGCCCTTTTGATGTGGTCTTGTAACCAACACCTTACCAATCATTTGTCTATCCGTTCGATTCCACAAAATAGCAAAAGATAAAATTTTCCCTATTTTAATTTCAAATTCTACAGAATTTTATTCCTTTTTCAGTCTCGGTATATGTTTAATGCCCTACATTATTCTTATTTTTTTTTTTGCTTATATTTTACTTTTAATTTTGTTCAAAAACCGATGAATAACAACACTTGAAAAGTTTTAATATTTTTTCAATGATTTGTAAAGAATTAAATTAAAGACATTTTATTTCCTCTCAAAGTTTGGAGGAGGCACATATAGGCTCTCAAACTTTAAAAAAGTATCAATGTCATCTTTGTATGCCCTGAATTGAAATAATAGATAAAAAAAAAAAAACTAAAGACAAATAAAGAATTAAAGATCTTGATCAGGATGTCTAGGGATATTGTGGGTAGTGTTGAAAAGGAGAGGATAAATTCAAGTCGCGAAATGAGTCATTGAGGATGTGTTAGAGAGCAACTCTAATTAGACAAGCGTCATCCATCCCTTAATCTCAATTTAACTTGATATTTATAATTTTTTTCTTAACAATTTTCTCTCTCCATTTCATTGAATAATTCTGAATTTGTAATTTCTCAGTCATTTTTCTGTCGCAATTCCATTTACAAACATTTCGTATTTTTTTCTTTTCGTGATTCCAAATATCGAGATATTAATTTTCAGATAATTATGCCCCAGTGGCCACTATTCCAATATGGAAAGGGGAGATGAGGAGTTCAAATATGGAAAGGGGAGATGAGGAGTTCAAATCCCCACATTCTCAGGGAGGAATGGAGTAGGGACGCGTAAGTTTCAAGAGTGCGTTTCGACTCCCACGCCATGCAAGAGGTAGGGCAAAAGTCTGAGAGTGAGTGTAGAGTAGGAATAGAGTAGGATTGACAAAAAAAAAATTCAGATAACTACAAGAGATGTCAATCCAATCCTGATCAACTTGCACCCATTTAAATGGTGAAGGGACAAGTTGTAGAATTTCAACAAATTCAGATTTTATAGGAGGCTGCCTATTGATCGATCGAACGGATCAGATTGGATCAATCCGACAACGAAGTCAAATCATTGACTAGACCAAACCATGGATCAACGTCGACTTGAATATGATCATTAAGTTAAATCTAAAAAAGCCATTTATTTCATAAAAAAAAATATAACATTTCTAGAAAATATTGTTCAAAAAACTATTTTTCCGTGCTCGACTGAAATCTAAAAACAAATGAGAAAATATTTTCTGCCATTCATTAAGGAAACTCTTTTCTTCCTTGCGCTTCTTTCAATTTTTTTTATTTTACTTTTTAAATTCTATTTTTAATTATTTTTTTAAAATCGATTTTTTACTTTTTTTTTCTTTAATTTTTTTCTCATTCTTCCTCAGTTGTTTGCTGGCCATGACGACTGCTCACAGGCAAGCTCAAGCTTCACCATTTATAACGTTACATTATATATATTTTTTTGTTCGCGAATTCCATATCATGATATCATAATATATCAAAATATTACCTTTTAAATCCATGTTGTACCAGCGTTTAATTTGTTATATTGATATGAAAATTTAATTTTGCATCTTTAATACTTATAGATGAATTACTAATTAATAATGACAAAGTCCATGCAACTATCTTATGATCTTCAACATTTTAATATAGTCATATTGTTATTTAAAAAATTCTTGAAATTATATATATATAAACTAGCCATTTATTTCATCTTAAAGGTATATAGCTAGTCAAAAAGTAAACAAGTAGTTGGCAGATGATGTTACATTGAAGAAGTGTGATTGTTCAAGTCTAGGTCAAGTAAACAATCCTTCCTTTCCTTCTTCTTTTGACAGTTCACATGGGAAAAGTCGTGGGAATGTCAATCAATTTCAACCGTCCAACCTTTTATTTGCTTTTATTTATCTGGAATCAAGGAATTATAAACAAAAGCCCAGTTATGGGAAGTCATAATACTGGATTTTAGCTAATTATTAGACACACACCACGTATCCTTACTTGATCTGGCTGGTTACATGCCCGTGTTTGATGGGTGAAGGTGATGCTCTGGTGACATCCGGTCCGCATATTGCTAGGACAGCGAAAATCCAGGGGAGGGTGTTCAGAGTCATATTTTCCAAAAGCAAAAGTAGAGAAAAAGACCATAAAAGAGGTGGGAATATGATCGCACATAAGAAAGCGACCAAGGCGCATCGCATTAAAGTGCACGGCAAGCCAACTTTTGCTCTTATGTTGACCGAATTCCTTCCATGTGTAGGCCGATTCCATCGTAAATGGATTTGCTTTCTTTAATTAACTCTAAATTATCCTTTAATTATTCGTGACGCCCACACAAAAAAAGAAGAAGTGGAAAAGCAATTTTAGGGTGGCAAATCTTTTTGATGGGACATGACTAAGATTCTTTTGTTTCACGGCAAACAATTTCTAATAAAACGTTTTCAGAATTTTCTGATATTTATTTCACGAAAAATAAACTAGTAAAAAAAAATTATCCATCAATAAAAAAAAAAGTATTTTAAAATAGAGGAAAATGTTTTACACCTTTCAAATAAGAGAAAATATTTTCCTCGTTCACTTTCTCTTATCTCACACCCCTACTAGCCCCCACTTCTTCCTTTTTCTCTTTTCTAAAAAACTTGAATTTTTATTATTTTTCTTTTTCTTTTCCCCTTTTTCTTTTTTTTTTCCTTCTTTCTTGGCCTGTCACCGGCCACAGCGAGCCTTGAGCTCATCAGCCTCAAGTGAGCTCGAGCTCACTGATCTGGCTAGGCTTTAGGTTGGTGAGCTTGAGGCTCACTCGATTGGCGAGCTCGAGTCTAGCTGACCTCAAGCAAGCTCGAGCTGCCATTGCCATGGCCGGTGACCGACCAAAGAAGGAGGAGGAAAAAAAAGATTAAAAACAATTAAAAGTTTGATTTTTTAAATAAAAAAGAAAATATAAAATTATTAAAAAGAGTGTAAGGAGGAAAAATTAATTGAAATTCTCATACCGTATAGTGGAAAATATTTTTAAATTTATTTTCATGTTTTAGCTGAAAATAGGAAAATATTGTCATTTTCTTATAAAATGGCTCTTTGTAAAATATTTTTCCAGAAATATCATATTATCCGCAAAAGGAACAAAGCCCAAAAGGATTTTTTTTTTTTTTTTTTTAGCAATGACCTAAGACCAATTAGAACAAGACAAACAGAAAATGGACATCAACCATCTTGGGAAGAAAACTATAATTAGGAAAAAGTAAGATTCTTGTCACACGACATGATCCTTATCAAAGCGGAATCAATACTGACTGGCATGAGAAGGCAATGTGGTTGGGTACTGTGGGACAAAGAAGGACCTGTGGAATTATTTTGCGTCCTTTGTAGTAACTATGCATTCCTTAAGTGAAGTCTTCGTCAACAAATTTAAATTAATATTGAATTAGATTCCTGCAACTCGTTATATAGAGTTGTACACATCACTCTTAGACCATAATATTTATAAGAAGAGAAATGCTAATTAAATGTAATATGCTAAAATTTTGGTGGTGTGTTCGTAGTAATTAAATACTATGCTAAAAAAATTGAGGATAGAAAATATACGTAGGTGAAGATATTAGACAAACTAAAAGTTGGCCTTTTCTCGGTCCTTTTCCTTCCAACTATGACAGACACGAGAGGTGACAAAACATGATTTAGACAAAATTCACTTGATTTAGTAACTATAGTCGAAACCCAAAACAATACATGATTTGAGCACTTTAATCATTCCATTAGAATGAATGTCGATATTATTAGATAAGATCATTAATGTCCTGAAAGGTGCAAATGACTATAAGTAAAGCGATGTCCAATATTCAGTTACGAAAAAATCACATGATGCATGCACATTACTTAGACAACTCATGCAAATTTATTAGGCTGTGGTAACCAACACGTGTGGAAGTGATGAATCGTGTGAGATCAGTCAACAATTGACCGAACAAACTATGATGTAGATATCGATTTGAATTCATTTTTTTCCCCTTCTCAATTCTTCATCAGCCAATATTGCACGGACGGAACATGGATGATTTACTTATTTTTTCCAATAAATTAACAATTATCAATGAAGATACAAGACTATTCAATTGAAATTTCATGAAATATATATGTGATTTTATGGTGTGAATCACTAACAAAAATTAATATCCTTCGAGGAAGCTCGTCTTTATGACAATGGAAAAAGAGATGCAAAGTGAAAGAGCCGAATGAATGTGTGTACTTGTGCAAGTTAATCTCTGTTCGGTGAGTGATATCATCTAACCTTATTTAAATCACTAAGGAATTATTAAAGATTTCCTCATATAGTTTATTAAAATAAAAAGTTCATGCTAGCATTCTTAATTACAATGTACCTTTTTTAATTTGATGCTACGGTCAAATTATATCTTATGCCTATGATTTCATGTGTTAGATTGAATACACATCTTCATTTCGATCAAGAAGATGTCTTTGATACAAGGATTAAAAGATTTTAAAATTACTTTCTCGGGAACCAATCCCAACAAATTGCATCTAATAAGAAATGCGTAAAAAATTCGCCTTTCCTATACAATTTTTAGGTGTTATTTTATCGGAGATCATCAAGTTCATTCAAAACAATCCAAAAGCCAACAATTTTTAGGTATTCTCCTCATGACATAGTTTAGCTTGATTTCAATGCACGTGATTGAATAAGTTAGAAAGATAAACTAAATAGAAAGAATTTTTAGCCTCTATTTGTTTCACGGAAAATGATCGCTGTTTCACGGAAAATGATCGCTTATATTGCTTCATTGAATAAGTTACAAAATATCTTTCTACAAATAATCATGAAGTAGGTATGGATAATATTTGTCACAAATGTACCACTTCAAAGTTTTTGATGATTAAAAAAATATTTACGATAAATTTATCATGAGTGTACCGATTTTGAATTTTTTGCAGTTAAAAAATTAGTTTGGGGTAAATTTATCACGTGTATTTCAATTTGATATTTTTCGTGGTAAAAAAATTAATGTGGAGTAAATTTGTCACATATATACCGGTTTGAGATTTTCCGTGGTATTTACCTTTTCTTTTTGAATTAATTTCCATTCCGATGAGTATCTCAAGTGAAGCCAGCTCAATAAATCAGTAAAACATCAAAAAGCACACTAAAATAGAATATTCAATCAAAAGAGAATGAATATGTCCAATAAAACGGGATTAATATCTAATGTAAGCTGACCTTTAGTTAGTTTTTCATAAATAACTCGACCTTTGAATCTTACACCTGATTTTTCATTTTCACTTCGATTTATCTCATTAGTAGCTGCTGCTAGTTCTCTCCGTTAAAATGTTAGAGTCGTCCACTGATGTGGCCGGTCCATCCTTAAATTTGCCAAAAAATACACTGGTGAGAAAAACAACCCCCTCCTTTCTCTCTCTTTCACCTTCCAACCAAGCAGCATCTTAGGGCCATAAGGATGCTTAGAACTGCTTTCTTATTATTGAGGGGTGAAAAACGAATTTAGAAAAATATTTTCCTAAAAATGCTCTCTTGATTCACTCAAAAAAATGAATGAATGGATTTGTTGTTATCCTTTACGAAAATGTTTAGGTATAGATTATTGTCAACGATGAAAATTTTTTTTGTTGGCTAGTCATTTCAAAAGATATAATCGACCATTTTCAAGAAAATATTTTCTAAAATGGACGTTTTTTACGAAATAAATAGATCCTAACTCTTTTTACAAGGGTTAAGAAGCAATAAGGTTCAGCCCTATTCATTACTAATGGGCCATAAGGCCCAGGCGGCTGGAGCGTGAGCACCTGTGCTCGGCCCTTGGTTTACTGGCCGAGTTATAAATGCTACTTATCTTAAACATCTTGTTCATTTTTTTTTATAATTAACATCTTGCTCATTAGATTTAGCAAGAAAAAACATCAACTATATATAAAGAAAAGGAGAAAAGAATTTGCTTACATGGTGGTCTTACGTGGCCATTAGATACTACTTAAGTAAAAAACCTGTTTAATATCACTTCGGAAGAAAAACCATTAATTAGAAACTAAAGAAAAAGATAAAAGAATTTGATTATCTCACAGGGCAATCGAGTGCTTTTGTCATGGATAATTAGTCTATTTAAGAAAAAATATTATAAATAACAAAAAAAAAAAAGGAAAAACAAGATCGGGTACGATGAATCTCCTCTTCTTTTGAATAATCAAACATGTCTATCTTAACTTATGGTCATCGTATCATCTTTAATTCAACTTTTAGTAGCTATGGAGGATAGGTAAGATAAAAAGTCAGGCCCAAGCAACGGTATTTCGCTTCCTCATTCAAGTCTGAGGTATGAAATCATCACAATCGCGCCTTTTCAAAAGGATGCCTTGAGAAGTGTAAAATTTGTTCACTCCAACAGAATTCCCTAATGGGCAAGAGATGGGAGGGAAGTACCATATTTGGTAGAGATCACTAAGGTGATCAAAATGTCTCGATAGCAATAAAAAGTAACCATGTGAAAGAACTATCTTATGTAGAAAACAATCATCCTTCATTGTATAGTCTATTTTTGGTTAAATAAAGATAACATCACAATGGTTCTCCAGAAAAAGGCAGCAATCCGTACCACTTATCAATTGCCCAACTTACAATTTGGGCCATGTCTCCTTCGTTTTTTTTTTTTTTTTTTTTTTTTCTGGAGATACCACATGGCCCCTCACATTGAACTGGCTCCATATGGTGTATTTTGGGCCAGTGCATTTTGTGGAGGAAGTCATCCCTGTAAACTAAGGCACCTCCTATATCGGCATTTTATCCTCCTAGTCAAATAAAATTTGGACCTATAATAATGTCTTTTGGACTTTTTCTTTGGACTGGTGGTGTCCCGGGACGACTTTCATAGACCTCAACGAATCTACCTCCTTGGGCAATCCTAAGAATGAGCTTGATATAATACCCTGATGCATTAGGAATTTTATTTTTGGAGCGTTGTCGGGACATTGGTTTACAAGATTCATTATTATAAATAACGGCGATTCTATTTTCCACAACCAATATGGCTGAAATGGACCGTTTAATTATTTAAAGGTTCTGAAATGTCTTTGATAGAAATAGCCAACTAAGTTGACCCGAAAGGTAAGTAAATTGGGATCCATCTCCCGAAGCCAAAAATTAATATTACAGAAAAAAAAAAAAACCAAGAAGTATATACACAACACAATTCCATATTCTTCCTAAGGAAGTGTCAATCTATTAGTTGGCTTCTTTTTTTTTTTCATTGTTGTAATTTGCACTTATTTTCATTGGACGTTTTAATTGTTCGTAGATCAAAAGTTTTTTTGATTGATTAAGGTGACATATAGCTAAATCATAGAAGCCATTCCTAAAGAGAGAGCAGAAAGCTACAGCAGCACACGAGGCAGAGTGGTTACTGGAAATCTAGAGTTTATGGAAATTATGATCAACGAGCATTTTCATGGCAGGCATGCGACTTTTTCCAAAGTTCCATCCTTCGCTCTCTCTAGGTGCACAATGCATCGAAGAAGACATTGGTAAATGGAATACGCCTAAAGCAAAGATGATGATTTCGTTTTGGGTTCATGTTTACAAAGATGATTTTGTTTTGAGTTCTTGTTTTTTAGAGAGAGAGAGAGGTCCAACTTTTTTAGTAATGATTGTGTTAGCTTGGTTGTATATAAAACTATATAGGATGTGGAGATAACGTGGGCCATTACCAAAATGTCATGCGAGATATGTTCAAATATACCACTTGCTACAATTTTGAATAATTCGACACACTCAATATCCCCAACAGATGATCATGGAGCCAACTACATGCCATGCTTGGGCCGGTCAAGCTTCGGTCGGCCCAAAGGAAAGATAGGTGAACTCAACAAGCGATTCCTTAATTGAGCTCCAGCCAGCCCTACCCGCCTCGGCCAACCTAGATCCAATCATTTTTCCATAGATAGAAGCCTCAAAATTTCGTAGTCATGGAAGAAATTGAACAAATATTTTTGAGCCGGGTACTAGACCTGACAAACTCTAGAAATGGCCCAAAGCATTACTCAATTGAGTACCAAGGTGGTGGAAGTGGGGCACGACGAGCCTTTAAAAAGTAACAATGTGAAGAAACTATCTTATGTACAAAACAATCATCCTTCATTGTATAGTCTATTTTTCGTTGAATAAAGATAACATCACAATGGTTCTCCTAAGAAAAGGCAGCAATCCTTACCATTTATTAATTGCCCAACGTACAATTTGGGCCATGTGTTGTTCATTTTTCTAGAGATACCACATGGCCCTTCAAGTTGAATTGGCTCTATATGGTTTATTTTGAGCCAAAGTGTTTTGTGGAGGAAGTCATCCCTATAAAATCAGGCACCTCTTATACAGCAAGACCCCATATCCAAGGTCCAACTCTCCTATATTCTGAAGTGACTTTTAATCAGCATTTTATCCTCCTAGTCAAATAAAATTTGGACCTACAATAAGGTCCTTTGGACCTTTCCTTCAAATTTAGCAGTTAGGTAGTGCTCTAGGACGAGTCTCCCTTCTTGGGCAATCTTACAACACGTTCCTTATAATACCCCAATGCATTCGGTAAGTAAATCGGGATCTACCCATCAACGCATCTTCTTCCTGAAGCCAAGAATTGAAAATTAAATTGAAAAAAAAAGAAAGTACACACACAAAACAACTCCATATTCTTCGAAATGAAGTGTGAATTGTTAGTTGGCTTAATTTTTGTTTTTTCATATTTGTAATTTGCACTTACTTGCATTGGTGTTTTAATTGTTGGCAAATCTAAATTTTTTATGATTGCTTAATTGACTGAAGAGAATCTTCCCAAATGAATTTCAAGAATATCTTATTAAGATGTGACATATGGCTAAATCATAGAAGCTATTTCTCAAGAATAAGTAGAAAGTTACAATAGCGCATGAGGCAAAGTGGTTACTGGAAAATCTAGAATTTATGAAAACTAAAATCAATGAGCATTTTCATGGCAGGCATGTGACTTTTTCCAAAGTTTATTCCTTTGCTCCCTCAAGGTGCACAATATACTGAAGAAGAGATTGGCAAATGGAATACGCCTCAAGCAAAGATGATTTCGTTTTGGGTTTGGGTTCATGTTTACAAAGATGATTTTGTTTTGAGTTCTTGCCTTTTAGAGAGAGGGGGGGGGGGGGGGGGTCCAACTTTTTCAGTGATGATTGTATTAGCTTGGTTGTATATAAAACTAAATAGGATGCGGAGATAATGGGGGCCATTACCAAAATATCATATGAGATATGTTTAAATATATCACATGCCACGAATTTAAATAATTTGGCACACTCAATATCCTCAACAGATGATCATGGAGCCGGTAACTTGCCATGCTTGTCCAGGGCCGGTCAAGCTCCGGTCGGCCCAAAGGGAAAAATAGGCGAACTCGGCAAGCGATCCCTTAACCGAGCTCCGGCCCACCCGCCTGCCTCGGCCGACCTAGATTCAGTCAATTTTTCCATAGAAAGAAGCCTCAAAATTTCGTAATCATGAACGAAATTGAAGAAATAATTTTGAGCAGCGTACTAGACCTGGCAAACTCTAGAAATGGCCCAAAGCGCATTACTCAATCGAGTACTAAGGCGGAAGTGGGACGCGGCGGGCCTTGAAAAAGCACCTCCTGCTGCTCCAACACGCTCCCACGTATGGAATCGAAAATTCCAAGAAATGTCGGAATCGCTGACGTCCGGAGCGGCGCCATAAAGCACAAAAGTTGAGGCGAATCCTAGAGAGAGAGAAGAAGAAGAGGAGAGAAGATCGCCTTTTGCTTCCTACTTGCCCCTCTTTCTGTCCTCTTGCGCTTGACTACTAGCAGCCTTGATGCGCATTCGTCTCCCTTTTATATTAGATTGATTTGATGGGGTGGTGGTATTGACCAACCTCTTCTCGCAGAGAGAGAGAGAGGGAGAGGGAGATGGGGTGGAGAGGGATACTGGGTTGCGAGTACGGGATCGTTCAGGCGCCGCTGGGACCGGACATATCGGGGCCGGAGCTCGCCGCCGCCGTCTCCAACGCCGGCGGCCTTGGCCTCCTCAGAGCTCCCGACTGGGTAACGCTTCTCCCTCACTCGCTGCTTTCCGTCTATGTTTCTTTCGGAACACGCCTTGAGCTTTGAGCTTCGATCCAAGCGCCTGAGGTTCGTCGAGTCTTGTATGTTGTTGGGTTATGTCCTGAAGCAGGAGAGAGAGAGGGAGAGAGAGAGAGAGAGAGAGATTCTTGACTTGGGTGTTTTTAATCTTGACCCAGAACTGTCGTGGGGATTCAAAAGGGAAATCAGATATTCCATTGCCAAAGCATATGCATTCCCAAATTTTCACATCATTAGTCCTTTTAGTCACCTCTGATCTGGAAATTTTAGACTGCTTGTTTCCCCTTAATGGGGACAGATTGATGGCCTAACAACAGCACTAGTTCTTGAGGAGTGATGCTGCTAGTAGCAGGACTAATTTACAGTGTTACGTTGTGAAGCGACGTAGTGAAGTTCAAATGAGAATTTGGACAAGCGATCCATATTCATTATCTTTTTTTCTTTCCCATGTTTTTGGATGGTGATTTTGCTTTTCTTCTCAAAATCGGTGTGTGCTCAGGAGGCACCGGATCATGTGAGGGAGCTGATTAGGAAGACCCGGTCCTTGACTGATAAGCCGTTTGGGATAGGTGTTGTTCTGGCATTTCCCCATGAAGAAAACCTGAAGGTGATACTTGATGAAAAGGTAGATGTACTCCAGCTTTACTGGGGCGAGTGTACAAAAGAGCTCATTGAAGAAGCTCATCAAGTCGGAGTCAAAGTTGTGCCTCAAGTGAGTGATTGATCTTTGTAACCTTCTCTCTTTAATAGGCAATCTTTGCTATTCTATTTGATTTGATTCCTCACGACTTCTTGTTGTAAAAACTTAAGGTCGGTAGCTTTGAAGAGGCAAGAAGGGCTATCAATGTTGGTGTAGATGCGATCATTGTCCAAGGGCGTGAAGCCGGAGGACATATCATTGGACAGGTACAGAATTTTGTTTGGCTGTACAATCATAATTTAGCTGATCCACCGAATTGGTTGCACCAGCATCTATGAGTGGTTGTGCTAGAAACATTACAATAAATGGTATTTGCGTAGAAACTAAACATTTAGATGCTCTCTTTTACTGTCTGCATTGTGGATTGGAATTTGCTTTGTTAGATTAAAGAAACTTTGCCGATTAGCAACCCTTTTGTGATTAATTATACTATACTCTTCTGCTTCAACTTTGTAAATGGCCCTAATTACACCATGGGAAGTAAGTTAATATCCACAAAATGGTAGTAGTTTGAAAACTTCACATTGAAGCTCACTCAAAGTACATTGTCAACATCCTAGAATTGGTGCTCTTTTCTTATCAGAGAACTTCTGGATGTGACCGTATAAGTATCTTCCACTAAAATAGTACAACATGTTACGGTGTTTGATATTCAATTAATGGGAGAGTCGGAGAATTGGTAGAACTTGGTATTGCACGAAAGCGGTCTGAAGATAAACTTATTCTGTAATTTCTTGTTGGTTTGCATTGTCCATCATATTCCTTACAATGTCGTTGATGATTATTGGGATTTACTTTCCATGTTGCTGTCCTTTTCAAATCTGTCAGGATGCGTTGATTACCCTGGTGCCGAGGGTGGTTGATCTAGTTGGTGACAAAGATATACCAGTGATCGCTGCAGGGGCCATTGTGGATGGACGTGGCTATGTCGCAGCTTTAGCTCTTGGTGCAAGAGGTGTCTGCATTGGCACTAGGTATGTAATTCCCATAACAGTGACTGAATCGTGAGATCCCTATGAAATATCAATGCAAATTAATGTTTGTTAGCTCTGATTGTTGCTATAAAGCATCATTCGTAAAGTTTATTTTGCCGAAGAGCCTCTTGCACATTGAGAAACTGTGAAGCAAAAGAAAAGGAATTCAAAGGTCAATGGTAGAACCAAGATATCCTTATGACGAGAGAATAGAATATAATCTGTGACATCTGGCACATGGTATTTGATTAAAGAATCTAGTTACTTGGAGTTGCATGAGCAAAATCTAAGAGCTAGATAGTGATCTGAGTGAGGTAAACCAACTTCTATTGCGTTACCTGTTATGGTTGATTGTTGGAAACCGGGAATGGAGTTGATTTGATCACCTTGCAATGTTTTATTCCTTTGCAGATTTCTTGCTACAGAAGAAAGTAATGCACACCCTCTGTACAAGAGGAAGTTGGTCGAGTATGACCAAACAGAGTACACAGACATTTTTGGGAGGGCGCGGTGGCCAGGGGCACCACATCGTGTCCTGAAAACACCGTTCTTCAATGACTGGAGATCTCTTCCTCCCAATGAAAATGAGGTGAACCAGCCCATAATCGGTCGATCAACAGTACATGGAGTGGTAAGATTTGATGTCTAATAGCAAGATTGTCTCATGCTAGAAACCAGAAATTATTGCTGTTGCTGTAACTGCATCGAGCCTTAGAGCTTAGCAGAATGTCTGTTTCTTACGTTTGAACAGGAGAAGCAGATTCACCGCTTTACAGGGACAGTTCCAAACTCAACAACCACCGGCGACATAGAGAGCATGGCAATGTACGCGGGACAAGGCGTAGGGCTTATCAAGGAGATTCTGCCTGCCGGGGAAGTGTTGAGGAGATTAGTTGAAGGTGCTCAGCTTATTATTCAGCAACAGTTTGGTGCAATTTAACATATTGTTTGAGCCAAAGCTCTGGAGTAAAAGGTGTAATCCCTTTCAAGTGATTGTGCAGAAATAAACCCACAAGTGAAGCAGAGTTTCTGTAATTGCAATCAATTCAACCTAATAAAAAGGTTCTTGTGATTTCAACGGCAATCACACCCTTTTGCCGCATGCAATGTTAACTCAACTTTAGGAGGGAAGAAGAATCAGAGAAATAAACATTAGAATAAACTGAGTGAGTTTGTGTAGCCTGCTTCAGAGAGCTTGATAACAAGGCAGTCACAGATTCTTCTCGGGACATTATTATCCTTATTCCTTTACCACCGTCCCTCTTGGGCAATCTTCGTGGTTTTGAAACAGGCGCTTAAGGAGTGTAACTTCTGAGTCAATAATCTCACTGGCAAATTCATTAGCCTTCCCAGAGCAGTCCAGCATAAGGAATGCGAGCTTCTCTTATCATATGTCCATTTTGATGCCTTGCGCACTAAAATTGCAGGTGGATTAGCAGCCACTACTAGCCTCTCGTTAAGCTTGAATTTACGTTAGAATCGACACCAATTCCACTTGTCCTTGCACGAACCAACTTACTAAGTACGTTCCTCTTCAGATCATTGTCCCCGTCATCTCTACACCTCACAAGGACCTACTTTTACTCTGTCCTCAGTTTCAGACTGAATAAGCCGTACAGAACTGAAGTTCCTCCTATGTACAACAAAGGACTATGGTAGGAGAACGGCAGTGCAATTTGGGCCATTCATTTTGTTTTACGTGTAATGGGCAGCCGGACCCCAAATTTGCCATAGAAGACCATTTATTTTGCATATGTGCCGGATTTAAAGAAAAAAAATATAATTATATTCAAGAAAAGAATTTCATGGGGTCATTTATTGCCAAGTATCTCATCGGAGATGCGGTTCCCAGCAAGTACGAGGATCTTGAGGCGGGTAAGCCGCTTGATAAGGCATTGCCGTTTAGATGGAGTTATCCTCGAGGCTGAGGACGCGAAGCTGGTCGAGCTGGTTCAGGGTCTTCTTCCACTATGTGCCGTTCAAGTGCAAGGACTCAAGGACAAGATTGGGGACCTGGCCTTTCATGAAGAGAGCCTTCATTTGAGGTGGAGGAGAGAAGACTCTGTCGCCCACAGAGACCGAATGGTCTCTGAACGGCGCAAAACCCAAATAGGATTCACCTACAATTCCAATTACACCAGCCCATCTTTTCTAGGTCTACATCTACACTGTTAGTTGAGACTTTGGTCTCCTTCGTCTCATTTATGTACGAGAAAGCACAGCCGTAAGGTGTGCATGAGAGCTAGCCTTCCTTGATGAGGAAAATAATATAAGACAAACAAGGAAGAGAATTTTGTCCTTCCAATGTTAAAACAATGTCAGCAAGTTGCATTTTGCGAGACTTACCATACCATGGCGTCTGTCTGGTTTCAGTTTTAGCAACCAATTCATGTAAAATAGCTGCAATGACAAAAATTGAATACCAACACCTTCTTGTGGTCAGATTCTCTAGTTGTACAAAATGCGTCAACTTAGGTGATAAAAGAATGTGTCAACAAAGGCAACAACCATTTTCACTTCCATCCTTTAGTTGATGATAAACTTTTAACAATTGTGTTCTGAAAACCCCTTGTTGAGAATTTCAAACTTCTAAACCGTCGTTGAGGATTTTAATTATAGTTCTACAACCTGCCGACACTAGATTGACAGGTCATGATACAACGCAATCATATTGTTCAAAATGAGGAACACCAGTGTGGAGGCGGCAGCGTCAATCAAGAATATAGCATGTCATGTATACAAGGATACCCCACTGTAGTCTTTCAAGAAGTGAGTACAAGCAGGAGCTTCCAAGGTCGATGCTTCCCAAGCGCTGTCATCTCATCTCCAGCTATGAGCAGAACCTCAATCCTCCACCCAGGATGAACACGAGGCTTGTGGTTTTACTATTTGCCACTCATAAGTGCAAATTCCTGAGGAAATGTGGCAAATTGCCACGGATTCCAGGATTCATGCAGGAGTTAAAGGAGAACCTAAGAGAATTCAAAAAGATAATAAAAAGATAATAACAGAGGCTCAGAGTTCCACTAGGTACACTTGCATAAGATATTGCATTTCACCAAGACCTAACTCCTGCTAATTAGGTAGACCAGCTTTAACCAATCAAAGAAAGGAAAACTGACCAGTGCAACAATGATCATAATCTGAACCTAGTCCTATAGCTAATATAAACAAAAATCAATATCTGCATAACAAAATTACCATACTTCAAATCAATACTACTCTCGACTTTTCTGAGAAGGGTGCTCAGGGCTCGAATCTCACATAAGAAAACCAAGTGCTCAGGAGAGCATGGCCAGTAAATTCTTTGAAGAGGGTTGCATATACAAGATACAACCAACATGGTTTCTCAGAACATAAAATTGGTTCAATCTAGAGAGAGCAGTAATTATATAAGGTAACATTCAAGTATACACTATCAAATCGTAGACACTAAATCCATTACCAACTCAGAGATTTCTCATGTAGGTCTAGGTAATTCATGCAACTGTTGCAGTATTCCAACACAGTATATAGGATGAGTAGAAGATGTTGTGATACTCGACTCCATTAATGATCCACAACTAAGGGATTGTTTCTGGGAAAAGTTCAAAGATGACACAAAAGGACACCACCCTCTTAAAGGGTTTTTTAGCAGAAAGTAAGAAAATGGGCAGCAGTCAACCATGCCACAAATCTCACAAAGACAGAAAAGGCGAGATTATAATCATATTACACATCTGAAAGAGACTATAATTAACAAAGATATACTTTTCTGGAAAGATGTACTCAAAAGTAGGTTCAGTTGAACAGCTAGAGAACACATAAATCAATCATAACCTCATCCAGCAGTGGCAGAAGTAAGAAATCTCCTTGTCCTCCGTGGCTTATTGTTTCTAGGAAGCATTCCTCAATGGAGCATTAATTGCAACCACCTTAGAAACTTTTGAACAGATTACAAACGAATATTTCTTATGCACATGTTAATGTAACTTCCCAGTGACATTGTATTAATCAATCAACTACACTAAAAACTAAATCACATTTAACAGCTCATTCTATGTACATTCATTATATTAAAAAAAAATCAACCTTTTAATGAAAATTAAAGATGACATGCTATGTTATCTAATTGTCCAATCATTTGCACGCACTCCAAATTTCTGAATATTGAGTTGCACCATAACCAGACCAAAATCAGAACACACACTCATCAAAATTCCATTAACCAGACCAAAATCAGAACATTCACTCATCAAATTCCATCTGATAATAGGATGAAGAGTTGCAAGGAAAGTCAAAAGAGACCCACACACACACTCCACATTCCTTAAGCTTGAATCATGACATAACAGACCAAAATCAGAACATAGACTCGCCAAAATGCCTTCTAAGATAGAATGTAGAAAGGGCAAATCCAAAAAGACAGTTCAAATGGAAAAATCTGTAAGAATTTCCATCTACCAAGAAAGATATGCATGAATAACGATTCAATTTTACTTAAAGACGGTAAATTAGTTTGGAGGAAAAAAAATATACATGTCATCAGACCCAAAAAATACTCAAAGCAAATATTGATGCAGAAAGAAACAGGACAACACATTGGAAGATGTAAAATTGAAAGAAAGACAAGTCCAAAAACTGCCAAATCAACTGATGTCTCTGAAGGGAAAGAAGTGAGATCACACTCTAGCAACGGGTGCAAGAAATGTACTCACAGGTGCAAAAAGCAAAGGGTTGCAAGACAAATTGCATATGCAGAATGCTGGGAAGAAACTTGCCTGCTCTCTGGAAATCTGCTCAACTTCACACATCTATTGATCTTTTTAAATATTTTCTCGCCAAATCTAATGCTGAGTCCAATGATACATATATGATATTATGTAGAAAGATAGCAACAGACAGATCAAACTATAATGATTAATTCAAACCCTAGTATGTAATGAGTCAAACAAATAGACAAAAACAAATTCACTGATGCACATTCAAATTCTCTTCCATCCATTTGAATTCAATATTCTAGAATGCAAGCCCCAACAGTAGATTTCCTGCATTACAGCACATGAAGTAATAAAGGTTCTTGGACATCTAACCGGCAATATTTTTCATAAGCAGCAAGCTATGCTAAAAACCTAACCTGTTTGTCCCCACATTTCGTTGCATGATGTTAAGAAAGAGAGATTAGAATGCATATGTACTGATAATGAGCAGATTCTTAGATCCCAGAATGTTGGTTTGGAACTATAGTCACCTTATATGGTCTGAAATACCATACTACTGTGGCACCCCTGCTGCAGGATCTCCCAGTTGCTATCAGCAAGCTGCCCCACAGTTTCCATGCTCTGCATCTTTAAAAGACATGTTGCCAAACAGAAATGTTCCTACATATCATAATAAAATTACACTAAAGTTGCAACTATACCAAACTAATTCCTAGTCTGTGTCTGGGAGAGCTTTGGAAGCTTTGCTTTTGAAAAGCTACAAGAGCTCAAGTAAAGCATTTGGCAGGCCTTTAAGACAAGTAGAAAGTGAAAACCGACTCCTCTACAAGCTTGCTCCCAATGATGCAGCTCACTAGTGCCCTTTGGAATTCCTGTTCCAAACTGACGGTACTAGCTATTTCTAAATGTCAATATAGATATATTTAGATAACTTCCTGGCCTGTATGGTGAAACAAACAGGATAAGCTTCAACAAATCAAGCTACTTATGATGGACATTGACCTGGGTTTGGACTATAATAGCAGTAAAACTCGAATTGCTGGGCATTTGCCATCATGTGAGAGAAATTGAGATTTATCTTTATATCTAGAGAAGAGATCCAAGACACACACACACACACACACACACACACACACACACACACACACACAGGATAAATTCCCGAATTACCATTTCAAAGTAATTTTAGTCACAAAACTATCACAATAGGAACAACACGAAACAAACATCATGGGAGGCCAAAATAATATAACGCGTCAAGTATGACCAAAGTCCATCCTTATTTATCCAATTATGCTACCATTGTACCGTTGCGGAGACTTATCAAATATGGCTGTGCTATATGTACTGAACCAACCAATTGGGCTATTAGATGCCATAGGGAACCTACAAGTAATTGGCATATTTCGACAAGCATTAATATGGAACCAGAAGCTCCACAAAAGCATCCAAACATACTTTCTTACATCGACTACCAAAAGTTTGATAGACATGAATCACACAACATCAAGGCTTCTATGGCCATGAACCAAGCAAATTGTCAAAGCAGAGTATTGGATATATTAGCCTCTGTATCCAAGAACATACAAACATACATTTATGGCAAATAAATAAATGGTGATGAGGATTTTCTGGCTAATCATCAATACTGCTGCTGTAAACTTACTGGTATCATCAGATGTCATCATAATATGAGTAACATATACCACCATAACTAAAACGTTGGTTATTCCATAAGGATAAGATGCTAGAAGCAAAAGTCTCAGACCTCTAGTTACTTCATTCAGGCTCAGTGACACTTCAATTATCTCCTAAAACATTGTTTCAAATGTCAAAATGAAACTGTGTTACATTGTCACGTTAATGTCCATGAAAATTGCCATTGCGATTTCACATGAGATAACAAGATCACGAATTTGACAGAAAAGCTAGAAGACTAACTTTAATTTCCTCTGCATAATATTTACAACCTCACTGACCTACAATGCTCCAACCGGTGGGTATTCAAAGAATTTATCATCTAACGTCTCTTTGCCAGTGAACTGTAATGCATCTTCAGCAGATCCTCAAGAGATACCAAAGACCATGCTTCCTCGTTTTGGGCAAATACCTTCTGATTAATAGAGTCCACAATGATGCTCACATTCCCAAAACCATATATCTGAAGGCCATTGTGCATCCGACCAGGTTTAGGCTTGAATAGCAACTCATGCTGCTGCGCATAGGCCTCGATGACTTCTTTTAGCTTCATCTCAGGCATTCCACCAGCAGCATCCATATGAGAGGTACCACCAGCACCAACAGCAGCTTGTTGTCGAGCATAAGCTGCTGCTTTCTGCTGAGCCTCAAACTGCCTCTGCTCAAGGACCCTATGATAACTTAAGTTTTCTTTAACACCAGGTTGGGCAACCTCCATGCCTTCAGCTGCATTGTCCATCATGTCTAGACCAATTCTAAGCTGATATCTGATACTCTCATTTGCTAGCAGCTCTTGTGGAAAAAGATTCCGCCAACCTCGATACCAGTTCATAACTTCATTGAAGTCTGGGTTAGAACACAACCAGTGATATAACACCTGTAGCCACTTAACAAAAAAAAACTTCTCCATCAAGTCCACCATGAGATGGATTGGGATAGCAGAGGCCCAAGACATGACCCAATTGAACTGATCCAGCTTCTGATCAGCTGGGTTTATCTGGAACTCCTGGAGGACAAGCTGCAATTTTGGAACGATAAACCGGCGCATAAAATCCTCCCAACTGGCAGAATCGAACACAGTTTTCCAAGGTGACAATATGGTGTACGCAGAGCCATCACTCGGGTGCCAGGCGTGAAGTACATTACTCAGTTTTGACCGTATGATCTGATAGTGACCCTCCAACTTTTGTCCCAACAAGGGTAACCACGGATGCACCCAGACATGGATAGGAACAGTTTCTCGACGGGGGTCCCACGAGTCCACGGCACTCGACAATTTTGGCATAACAACCATGTTCAGTATAGACTGCAGAACAGAAGAAGGCAACAATTTTTCCCATGTCTCGAGGAAATGAAGCATTGGTTCCGGATCCCTTGCCTCCCAAGTGTTAATGCCTGATATTCTCACAGCAGGCAAGACAACTTCTGAAACCAACTGGGTATAAGGGGATCCCAAATCCCATATATCAAGACATTCCTGTCCTTGCAATAGAGATTTCCACCGTGAAACAACTTCCAACCCATGTGAGGGATTCCGAAGAGGATCCCATCCCTGAAATACTCTGATAAACAGAGGGAGTGCAAATGAACAAGCAATGCAGGATAAGTTGCAAAGTTTATAATCATCAGGAAACCTTCTTAGCATGTCACCAAAAGACTTGGCTAGCAAGTCTAACGTCAATGTTCCCATTGACTTTTCCTCCTCAATCCGGTCTAGTGTATTCATTATCTCCTTCACGTTATTTAGTTGTTTCTTCTGGAGTTCTGCCTCAGCTTGCAACTTCTCTTTTTCCTCTTGCAAGCTCAGAGCTGTCTCCTTCTCATTCCTCAGGTCCCTATCGATCTTCTGAATATCCAACTCAGCAAGGTCCACAATCAACCTTACATTGTGCTGGAGCTCGGGCATAGGAACATCACTCTCCCTCGCCTTCTCTTCCGCATTCAGATTCTCCAAGTTTGCTAATACCCTAACCTGAGGTCCGCGCATGTCAAGTACCTTTTGCACAACTTCAACACCCTGTTCCTGCTTCTTCGCCAACAGCTCTTCTGCTGTAATATATTTCGCTTTGTTTTTCAGTGTTGCCCTCTTCATTTGCTTAGACCAAAGCTTCTCCTTACCAGGCACATCAGGTAATGGCTTCTTTTCCTCTGGCTCCAATGAGGCAACAGGCGCCTTTGCAGGAGTTTCTTTGTAGTCGTTGAAACCCATACCCATATTCTTAGGACGCAACTTTGCTTCAACGGGTGCCACAATCCCCTGCTGGTTCTTGCCAAGACCACCCCCTTTGTAACCCATTTTCTCGAGCAACTTCATTCCAATTCCCTTGGTGTACTTCTCGAAGCCGCCCACGTTCCCCGATTCATAAGAATCCCTCTTAGCCCCACCTTGCTGCGCTTTCTTCTCCAATTTCGATTGCTCTCTCCTCCTCTCCGCTCCCTCCTTGATCTTCCGCCCAAATGCCGTCGGCAAGAAACCATCCTCCTCCTCGCCGTTCTCATCAAAACCATCGTCTCGCTTCTTAAACCCCAAACCCACCCCAGCACCAACCCCCAAGCCCGGCCTATCCTCATCCACGTCAGCGGACTCGTCATCCTCATTATCCCTCTTCGAGTTCTCATCAATCTCTCTGTTCGGCATGACCGTGCCGGTGGACACGAAATTCACGGGCTTCGACAGATCGGCCTTACCATGGAGGTCCCTGTTCTTCCTCCGCTTCCTCTTGGAGGAGTCGTCGTAGTCCGAATCGGAGTCCCCCGACGCGAAGACGCCGTAGAGCGCGTCATCCTTGGTCTGCGCGCGCTTCTCCCTCCGCTGCCGGTAGTAGAACTCCCCGTCGATCCACTGCCCGTCGTCGTAATCGTTGTCCATCCCGAACCTCTCCATCTCCTGGTCCTCGTCCATCTCCAAGCAATCCCGGAGAACCGAAGCGAGGGACCTAGGGTTTCGGGGGGTGATCGGAGGCGGCGGAGAGAGAGGCGGCGCTGCTGCCGAACGCCCAGGTGGCCCGGCGGCGTGGATGCGGCGGTGGTCGGAGGCCGCGACACCGCGGTGCAGCTCGGCTCGAGGGTTGGATAGAGATCGAGAGAGAGAGAGAGAGAAGAAGCAGAGAATGACGGAATGCTCGAAACGCAAGAAATGGAAAACCTAACGGATCTTCTTCTTGTTCTTGTTCTTCTTCCCCTTTAGATTTCTCAGATGTTAACAACTGTTGACTTTTTTATTATTATTATTCCCTATTTACTTCAAGGAGAAGAAATTCATTTATCATGATATTTGTTGATGGCATATCGATGATGGAAAATGAAATTAGGCAAATTTTCTAATAATAAACCTCAAAAAATTGAAAATATATAATTTTTAAGAATTTAAGTTGCAAGAAATAAAAGTGAAACTTCTGACAAGAAGTACTTATTGAAAGATGAATGACATGATAGAAACTCGATGATTTAATTAATTTGAAAACTTGAAATTATTGAGGATTTCTCTATGTATACTTCGAGTTAATTTATGAAAAAATGAAAAGGAGGATATTTGGTATTTTAATTTCTTATCAATTAAGGAATTTTTCTATCGCTAAATAGTTATTCAAAATTAGAGATATATCGTGACAAAAATTGTAGCAAAAAACACACCATATATATAGAATTAGGGAAAATTTTCAAATAATGATTTAAAATATTTTTATTTTCTCAAATAAAGATTTGAAGTAAATTTTATTCAAAATAATGACTTGAAGTGTCACCATCTTTTCAAATAAAAGTTTGAAATAAATCTTATTTCAAAGAAGGCCACTATGCGTAATTCAAAAAATGGCTTGACTTTTTGGTTGGTCAATGGCATTTAAGTCATTTATCTTCTTCTTCTTCTTTTAATTTTTTTTTTGGATTTTCTTTCTTATTCATTGGTGGCCGACCTTGGAGCAGGTTGCCCTCGCGATCATTAGCGAGATTGGCCCTCATATGTGGCTAGCGAAGGTCACCGAACCCTCGTTGGCCCCAAGTGAGGTTGATTCTCATCTAATCTAGCGAGGGCTTGTAGGCCCTCACGGACCCTTAATAACAGCTAGCGAAGATGGTTGAGCTCATGCCAACCCTTACCAGTGGTCGGTAAGGGTCATTGAGCCTGGCCCTCTTTGAAAAGGGGAACAAAAAAAAGAAGAGTGAAAAAAGAAAAGAAAAGAATAAAAAATAATTTAAAATTAAAATTGTAATTAGATGAAAACACCTTTGATTGGTTGAAATATTTAGCCAATCAGCAACTGATGAGGTCAGGCCCTTATCTTAAACAATCATCGCAAGCTCTTATTTAAATAAGGTTTATTTTATGTCCTTATTTGAGAAAATAAGAACACTTCGATTCTTTATTTAGAATTTTTCTAGAACAGGAGTGTCATTTTGTATGAGAAAAGTTACAACAAGGATTTTGGAAGCCAAGCTACATCGCTACAAGATTTATAGCTATGACTTAGGAAAGGTGACTCTTGAAGATTTCTTACATTTATTAGTGTTTGCGGGCTATCGGTTAATATAGGGATTGAAAATCATAGGGGGATTAAAACTTGCACGTTGAAGATCCGACTAGATCTTGAGTATTGAGATTTCTCAACGTTAATCTTGCGCTTGAGTTTCACATGTCAGAATTCTTAGCCACTTCAATGGAAACTTTGACTCTCATTAATCGAATTGGGTGTCAACATGGTTGGGGCTTAGGAGTTGAGTCTAATCAATCTGTTGCAGCGCCAAACAAAAGGCCGTCTCAACTTCACAGCTAGTGTTTAAAACTAAATTTGAGATAATTTCATGTAGGAGCTTAATATAAATGAGAAGTCGATAGGCTATATATGTGTTGCAGATAATATGCCTATACCTAATTTTATAACAATTATTTTTTTTTAAATTAAGTTTACAAAAGTATTGGCAAGCTAGAGCTTCCATTTGACAAGATTATGGAGTAGCTCGAGTTAGGACTCGAATAGATATTAGTTCTCATATAATCATCAACCCTAGCTTGAATTAACTCATGAATAATCTGTAATGCACAGACTTCTCAAATTCTCTCTCTTTTCCTGGATCCAATGTCGTAATCAGCAGCAAAGAAGCAGCATTTCCTCGTTAATCCTCTCTCTCTCTCTCTCTCTCTCCCTTTCTCTCTCCACCCCGGTTCCATTGTTTAGCTTTAACAGGACAATCATCTCCCTTTCTCTTCCTCTTTCTCTCTCTAAAGCTCCCACAGTTCCCCTCGCATTCAAATTCCCGCCCATCGCAAATTAGGGATGTGCATGGTCCGAGCGAACGGTTTCCGATCTAGAACCGGGAACTGCCTGCTAAGGACTGGTTCCAAAAAATTGGAATCGGGATCCACCCGTTAGTTCCATAGCTTGACGCGAAACAATTATGGTTTTCAACATAGAACAACTACGTGACTTCCATAACAACAACTAGAGAGGTTGCAGAAGGATATCATGGTAGGCACTTACGATAATCGTGAGGAAATGATAGCAATTTTGATTTAACTTGTTTTCTATCATGACTATCATGGGTCGGAATAAAATTTTATAGGCAAATTTCATGTCCTAGGCATCTTTTTTTTTTTTTTTTTTTCTCTTAGGTGTGATGCTTTAAAAACCCTTTATGTGATGCTTAGGGACCTTTGTTTGTGATGAAGCCTAAATATCTTGTTGTGGACTCGTTGTCCTACATCAAAATCTCTCGGTCAAACTTTTTTGCTTTGTTTTGGCAAGTTTGTATAAGGTATATTACAGGAGCTGCATAAAGAGATATTTCTTCCTCATTGTCTTTTTAGTTTAACTAAGGCCAAATTGTTTTGACATTTTTCTAGGCATTTATTATGGAATGATGATAAAGAAGCGATCTTGACTTAATTTTTTTAGTTATTTGATTTGAGTTTATTAATTAGTAATTTCAATTTTTTTTAATATTAAAAATTAAGATATTATTTTAATATAATCGATTCGGTCCGGATGGGTGGGTGGATGGATCCGCTTATGGAACCGGAAACCGGACTGGTACCTACTAGTTTTCATAAATTAGAACTGGGAACTAGATCGGTTTCCTCAAGAATCATCGGTTCCAGACAATTTTGGTATGATTTTGGGCAATCCAGGCAGGTCAAGATTCTTTTGCACATCCCTAAGCAAACTGATCTCCAAAACCATAGCCCGTGCCACAATTCAATTTCCCCACCTCAATTCACCTCCCCCACCATTAACTCTCTCTCTCTCTCTCTCTTTCTCTCTCTGTCTGTTCCGCTGCGCTCTCGTTGTCCGTTCGGTTGCTTGAGCACGAGGGCCGCTCCTCCGGGTGCCGGGGTGAATAGGGCAGCTCTGGGTCACCCCAATGTCGCTCGGGTTGTTGCTATCCTGAGGGCCGGCGATGGGCTCGGCGAAGCCGTGCTGGAAGTTGAGCTTCTGGTCCTTGTTACTGCAGCAACAGAGCAACGGCGTCGGCGGCGGGAACGGCGGCAAGTGCGGCGATCCGAAGCAGGTGTTCTGGAAATCGGCGGCGAAGCGGAGGAGGGTGTCGTGGTCGATCGTGTGCGGTGTGATGCTCTTCGGGCTGGGGTTGATTTCGCTGTTCACGGGTCACGTGGCCTCTGATCTCGAGGGGTGGAACTCCCAGCGGCTGGTCAAGAGGAGCTTGTACTCCAAGCTGGATGTCCGAGACAATGACGTTGAGGATCGGAGCCAGCAAAGGAGAATCGAACAAATTCAGAGCAGCCAAAGCAAACTGACCGGAGAACGGTGCTAACAGGGCTACGGCCTGGTGGTGGAGCAATCCGGGAGGTCAGTTGGAGGTCACCGGACGAGGCAAGGAGCCAAGAGAGATAATTCTCTGGACGTTTAGAAATCTTTGAGCCTCCCCACCCGGTGTGATCTGTGCTGAGCGCATGAGTGTTGTCGTGGCCGGCGATGGAGGACGAGCGGCGGTGGCTGCCGGGGGGACGGAGGGGACGGACAGGGAGTGATGATGGAGACGCTTCTAGAAATGGGTTGACCCGATAGAGAAATTTTCTCTTGCTGAGCCATACCTTGCGTAAACTAATCGGAGTCGGCCTCGGCACAGACAATTTTCTCGATGGGCCGAGTAGCAGAAGATTCTCCACCACTAATCGACACCAGAAATCCACCGTCCGCCATCTCTTTCTCGGGAATTCTCGAGGCTTCTTCGTCAGTTCTCCTTCTCCGTCGTCCTCCAGACACCGTTAGCCAGCGCCGTAGCCGCTCCGCCGTCGCCGGTTTCGCTGCAGCAAGGCCAACTCTCGTTCTGCTCTGTTTTCTGGTCAGGACGCCTGATAGTGCACGAACCCTTGGTCGTTCCCCCTTCGCCGGCCCCGATTATCGACGTGGACACCGCTGGGAACTTTGTCACTGAACGAAAGAGAGCCAGTGAGCTTTAGCTAATGTTTGAGTGAGTAGATCAGTTGCGATTGAAGCTCGATTAGCAACTCGGGACTCATAATGTTATTGTCACGATGATCTGAAAGTGAATCGTTACTTTGTGTTTGCGTACGAGCACCTTGATCGAAATGCCTATCACTCGTTTGATGCAACATTCGAACTAGATCAGTATGTAACTTCGATTCAATCCTTGAAATGCAAAATCATATTGCATCAGTTCAATTTGTTCTCGACTTATCGAACCCTTATTATGGCCGAATTCGTTCGTATGCTCAACAAATGATGTGAAAATTGCTGTTCCGTGGCTTGAGGATCTCTCTGGTTCTGAGTTAAAGTGTGAATTCTGTGGTGAAGGAGTACGAGATCTGCATGGTCGCGTGCAAAGAATGGAGCGCCAGAATCGCCATCGATATTCCTTGCGTGTTGTTCTCTTCCTCATTGTCTGCTGATGCGTGCACAAGAGGTGGAAATTTTTTGGAAATGTGACTTTTCTGATGCTGTGGTTTTCATTTCGTATCCCATACTTAGAGGACTCATTGACGGAGTCAGATAGCTTGGAATGGATATATTTGGGGTACATTTGTTTCTGGATAAATTCTCCTATGTTTTTTTTTTCTCTAACTAAAAGAATCAAAATAAAAAATAAAAATGAAAATTGTAGAGAAATGCAAGGCTCGGTTAGGCTGTTATGGTTTAAGGATAAAATTTCATTTGATTCATGTCCTTCAAGATTAGGGAGTCATGTCTCTTGAATCTATAAATAAATTGAAATTTTACATTGTGTTTTTCTCATATGAAATGGATAAAGAAATTAAATTAAATTAAATGATATAAAAAATCCTTTTTTTTTTTTAATGTTAGGATCACATTTTGGGGTCACTTGGACGTAAGTCTTCATTTAGGCTTAGGTTTAATTTTTGGACTCAACTCATGGAGTTTTTTTGTCCTGAGGCTTGATGATGAGACAATATATATTCTTTAGCCAACACCGTATCAGATTAAATTCTTGGACGATACTTTCCATATTTTACTTACTTTTGATGCCTTGATTATGAGCTTGGTTTATTAGGTGATGTTTTCATTTACTATATTTCGATTATGTGATTTAAATCCGAAAGCAGTCATTGTCACAAGGATTTGACCACATTGTTTTCTTCAAATATATTTGCCTTACCACAAGTTGTATTTAAATTTGTTGGCCGGTTTGAGGGCTTTGCACACACCTAGCTCTTTTAGCTTTACCTACATCAATTACATATAGAACATGAGAAGAAGGCTTTCACTTTCTAGGTGTACACCGATATGCGATACTCATAACTATCAATGCAGCGAACTTAAATTAATAGATCGAGTCTTTCTAATGGTCTGGCTTTTAAGGCCTATATGCACAACACCAATATCACTTTCAACCACAATCAAATCAGGTATGACCAGTTCGTTTTGTTTCCGTTGGCATGACATCTATGGGATCCCCTACCACATAAATATGCACACACGGTTGAGCTACAAATAGGGAAATGTTATGAGGATCAATATGCTCTAACATAGTCTATCTTTGCCTAATGACGTGGGCAGTTTTTGTACTGAATTCGAATCAAACAAGAGAACAACACTGTCGTGGGGACTGGGAGAATGAGCTTGTAGATTAAGAGATTCACATTCAAAAATCTCGTGACGAGCAATTCGAGGTTTGGTCTCTCCCCAAACTCCGTGCCGAAATTGATGCAAAATAGGGACTGCCATGAACTTCGCAAACTCACAAAGCTGAGAATGCTACTTAGGTGAATGCAATTCATTTCCCGAAGACTTCAATCTCAGACCGAAGCATCATGGCCATCATCTTCCACCCTCAATGGCATTCGACATTTGGTGGTAAATATTCTATATCGGACGCTGCTTATATGGAATACGATTTCATGGAAAATGGAGTCCCCCTTCTTATTTGGACACCAAAAATTGGCCCTCATATATTCATTCCAACCCTTTGATAACTAAATCATCTCATCACATTTTTTTTTTCAATTCCACAGCACACTTTCTCAGAAGCTTTTCACACTGAAGCTCACCGGATAGAATGGTCTTGAAGCTATGTAGTGTCTTCGGCATGAAACATAAAATCAATTTCTTTTGTGGTCGAGTAAAAATTTTATTTCTCATTGAACATTGATATAATGAAACTTCTGACAACTAAAACCATTTGAATCAGGTTGTAGCATAAATGATTCGATTTTTAAATTTCTCAAAAATATCAATAAAGGTTTCAAAAGATATATAATATTTTGATGTACAACCCGATACTTTCAATTTCATGAATCCGAATTTGTTGTTAAGTCCGATTCAAAGAGAATATAAAAGTATCAGGAGGCAAATCCATGCGCAAGATAAAATCCCCACATTTCATGGTTTAGCATGTTGAGTTGAGAATTGAGAATAAGGGATCATGGGAATTATTTCTCTTTTTAACTAATTTGGATGGAATTATCATTATTGATAGTTATATTAACATCTTATTTAATGCTTCGGTTATGCTAATAAGGTAATTTCCAGTCATGCAAGGTAAACATGAATTATATATCAGAATTAAGATTTGATATAGTAAATGCTCTCTCTCACACACACACACACACACATATATATATATATATATTGTGGATTGGTCAATTAAATGCTTATGATTTAACATTAACAAGATCACAATCACCGAGTTGGACAAGACAAGATGAATAACCTCAAGTTTATGGATGTATTTAAACATAAATTGCAGCAAACGATCCTGCTGCGGCTGCGGCAATTATTCAAGATCATCAACAAGAATGAGCTTGCACTTGAGCTTCGCGGCTATATTTAAGAGGCTCGACTTAACATGCGTTCGAAGAAGAATGGATCCACGATCTTGAAAAAAATCTGAAGTAGAATTGCATTCTTCAATTGCACAGTCAAGAGAGTGATCCTAGCAATTCACAACATCACGACAACTCGTAGAAAATCTAAAAATGAGCTCAAAAAAGAGAACAAAGACACCTTCGAGGCAAATTTGCATCCTAATCGGGGCTTAGGGTTTGACTTGCTGAGATTTTATCTCACCTCGTCGTGGGCTAACCTTTTTTAGGGCCGTAGCGTCGAGATCTGTTGAGAGTGGATATGGTGGGCGTGAGATGCGACACCTTTTGGCTGGCCCTACCGTTAGCGAAGTTTAAGGTGACCCTGATCCCTGAGGTTTTTGAGAAGGTTGGTTGGAAGTTGCTAGTGTAAGGACTTGTAAATCATTAAACTTCCTAGGGATAACAATGGATAAATAAGTCGTGGTTTTTATGGGTTTTATGGAAAAATCGCGGTTGTGTTTTATTATCCCTATGTTTGTTTATTGGCCGGGTGCTTATTTAATTTGCTTTCGCATGTGCTTAATTGATAAGATAAAAAAAAAGAAAAAAGAATGGATTGGTGACGCGTCCTAGGACGTTGCATTTTTAGTCGACCATCGAGGGATGTTCGCACGCTCAAGATTTAGAGCGTGACACCATTTATCCGTTGTCTTATCAAATTATTGCATCTTGTGGACTTGAGCAACATGCATAGCTTTTTTTCCCCCCAATGACAGAGCTCTATTGATTTGGAATCTTTTGAAGATATTCAGATCATTATAGTTTGAAAAAAGGACAAATTGATTGCATGGCGATCGAGGCAAAGATGCTTGGCAGTAAGACATTGAAGGCAAGCAAAAAAAGGAGTGACAATGGTTCCAAGAACACATGCCACCATGAAGCGACTGGTGGAACTTGCATCACAGGAGAACTTTAGGTTGGTTTTCATCTTGGAGATATATGGTCCAATTCACCTTGTCGATTCTGATTGTATGAGCTAAAGACAACATTGCATTTTAGTGATAATTGTTTCATTTCACAAGCGTAAAGCTAGAGAATCCAAACTATAATTTATACATTGATTAGTGCTATAATGATATGGAACAACTTATTATTTTTTGTGTGAGGTATGGCACAGTGGGGTTAGGTAGAACAAACTGGTCATGCAAAATCCAGCAGTTGACATTAAATTTCTTTTGTTCGATGGCTGAGATCATGCACATAAGTTCAAGGCCATTACTTTGTTGCATCAATTTTTGTTGGTTAAATCTATGTATCTATGCAACTAGTCTTCTTTTTAGAATAGTAAATAATTGTTGAAAGGATGTTGTGGAAACCCAAATCAAGCATAGTGCACTTTATCACCATTGGTGAGGGACAATTGGTTATGAATCCTTTGTAGATATTTAATCATTGAAGTAAAAAAAAAGGGACAAACAGATCACTTGGTGAACGAGGCAAAGATGCTTGATTGTGCATCATTGATGCGAAGTGAGAAAAGGGCAATGGGAGGTTTGAGGAATTTGCTAAGCTATTCTTGTGACATCCTGATTTTCAAGCCCTGATTTCGATCGGATAAATTGGGCTTTTCATCGACACAATTATAGTGTTTTTCTCGAAGTTGGCTACTCACGAGATAACTAGACCATCTGGGGGAGTCATTAAGATATTTTTAGGAAAATAGACTTGAGAATTCGACCAAAAATCGATTTTTTGATCGTGCTCATCTTTAGAGGCCATTACGACACAGTATAAATTTGATTTGAGATCAGAAATAGGTCAGTTCGATTGAGATGTGTGGCCAATTATGGGTGACTTCACTGAATTGGAAAATTCTCGTCGACTAACACTAATTTGATTTTTACCGTCGTTTTGGTAACCTATGTCCGTATTTGAAAACTCGAGATTTTCACGACAATCGAGAGTCGCCATTGTGTCGAGTGGGTTCAGAGTGGCTCGAAGAAAATTGACCGTGAGTCATTTGCATTAAAAAGTTCTGAAAACTACCTAGTAGCCTAGGTTACGCTAAAAATGTGTCGGAGTGAAATTAACCGTTGATTTGAGTTCGATTTCAGAAATTGGAAGCTCTGTCATGTCACAGGTCATTTTAGGATCGTTGACTCGCTTTCTGAAGAATTTTTTGCAAACCGAGACTTTATGGGAAAAAGTCATCGCCGGGTCGTATTTGTGCAGAAAGTGCTGAAGGTGAGTTTTGATGGCAAAATTGAGATGCAAGATGGATGCATGGATGAGGAAAAATAGCAATTGAGCATTGAGATGCCAATTGATATTTGTTGAAGCCGAATTGAGTGGAATTGAGGACCGATAGGTGGCCAATTGAGGGAAAACCTATGTAATTTCGTATGCCCCTTGGGCAAGACTTATGGACCAATTGAAATGGATTCTAGAAGAAATTTTGTCACGCCCCGATTCTCCGAGCGCGCGCACATCCCACTTTGGTTGATTCAAATGCGACTTCCCAGGACACGTCGCCGACCCATTCAATTTTATTATGCATGCGGAAGCGAAACAAATCCCCTGACAACTTTTAACTTGGGATAGAAAAGCAGGCAATCAATTACAACCAAACAAGCTTTCTTATAAATACATAGGTTTATATACAACACTGGATTGTCTACAAAATAGATAGGCTCAACAACTAGGGAACTGTCCTATGACCAACTTGTCAGACACGTTCACCGATTCTTCAGCCTCCACCTTCCGAACTCCAGGACTTCCGGTCCTCCACGACTGTCATCTAGGGACCTGAAATATTATCCCACAACCGGGATGAGACTACGTCTCAGCGAGTCCTACCATCTAAAACTCAATTAGGGAGAAAATACGCCTCAGGGCGTTCTAGCCACACAAATAGAATAGAGGACTTACCTCGCCTCAGTCCCTTTCCTGCACGTTAGTACAATTCATATTCAAACAATGCTCGCACAAGCTGAAACTACCGACATACCCATCGGTCTATCAATTCAGTCAATCCAATTGATATCATACGATCCACACATCTATCAATTCATATCATCTATTAAACCATACCATCTATTCATCCATCAATACAATTACGGCTCGCACAAGCAGAAATGGATGCAATACTCTCACAAGCTGATATAGATGGTAGCTCGCACAAGCTGATATATGCATAGATGATAGCTCGCACAAGCTGATATATGGATCGTTGCTCTCACAAGCTGATAAACGATCATTGCTTTCATAAGCTGATAAATGATCATTGCTCTCACAAGCTGACATACAGTGCTCACACAAGCTTATACATATATAAACCAATTGCTCGCCAAAGCTGATAATTCAATAATAAACCAACTCATATCTCAATTCAATCAATCAATCAATCCAATCGATTCAAACTGGTCATACAAATCAATTACGGTGCTAAAAGCCAACACCGGGTATTTTCAAGTTAAATACCACAACTTCATCAATTTCACACAATTCCACACTTTTGGAATTATTAACCATAATCATCAATCACTTAATTTCTCAATTTAAACATACAATTAACACAAACTGATCGCACTGCTGCGATCAGCGCGAAATTCTAACGACCGGCCATCCCGGCATAATTTTCGAAATTATTAAATAATTAAATTTAATTCCGAAAATTAAATAATTAAATATTATTTTATAATAATATAATTTAATAAAATAATATTTATAAATTCGAAATAATTATTTAATTAAAAATAATTAATTAGGGCTTAAACTAGATTACACTAATTTAAACATACAATTAGCCCTAATTAAACATCCATTAAACTAATCATACAACTAATCTAATTTACATTAAAAATAATCTAATCTAACCACCTAAACCTAATTAGACTAATCTAAACACCCCTTAAGCATCATTAACTCACTAAGCAAGAATTAGAGGATAAACTCACCGGTTTTGCGCGCCGGTGAGTTCACGGCGACCACGACACCAAGGCGGTCGATAAACCCCAAAGCGGCGACACCAACGGAGGCTGGGAAGACACTTAAAATGGACCTCGAAGTCTGGAACTTCTTGCTGTCTTCTGCTTCTGATCTGGGCTGAACTGCAGAGAAGAAACCAGCAACTTCAACGGCGAAAACGGGCCGATCGGAGCTCCGGCAAGCGGGTGGTTGGCAACCAATGGCTCCCGGGGGTCTTGGGGATCTTGTAGGAGGTTGGGATGGGCAAAGGAAGGGTCGGAAAGGGGCGAAACAGCAAGAAAACGCGAAACAGGCGGAGCAGGGCGGAACCAGACGGTCCGGCGAGCGGCGGCTTCGGGCGGCCGTACGGGACAGCCGGAGAATCGTTCCGGCGAGCGGTGAGGTGCTATGGAACGGTCTGGATGTCCTCTTCACGGCGATGGGTGGCTCGTTTGCTGATTCAACCGGGAAGTTAACTTTTTACTTGGATCTTTGGCGAAAGGTCGGCTGGAGCAGAAACTGGAACGAGGGGAAAACAAGGGAGGAAAACGGCCGACGATGGCCTTCCGGGCGTGCGACGATAGAGGGGCTGGTGAGCTCGGTTTCCTCTGGTTCTCTTGAGCTTTTCCTAAGCCTCAACCATGGAGAAAGCCATGAATAAAGGAAGAAGATGGTCTGCTGAAGAGGGGGGCTCCCTTGGTGGCTCTCTAGCTTGCAACACTTGTCAATCTCTCCTTCCACTTGCCCCCACCATGACATCACATGCCATCAGCCACTCTCTCTCCTCAAGCTTCCTTCACAAGCTTGTTAATAGGTGCAAAATGTCCCTAGCCCCATGGCATACGAATTTTAGACATTTGTGCATCAAATTCAATCAATTCTTACTCAATTCCATCCAATTGAAGCTCAATTAAATTAACCCATGTGTCCTCGGCCTTCACATGACATTTCCTCGCCAAATGATCCAACTTGCATCCCGAAGATTCGATTAAAAACGGCCCTCTGACAATCCCGAACAAAAACGGCATTACTTTGCTTTTCCGCCAAAAATCTCGGTTTGTAGAAAAATCTTCTGGAGATGAGTCGACATTCCTAAAATGAATTGTGACTTGACAGAACTTCCAATTTCTGTAATCGGGTTCAATTTCACGGTTAAATTCAATCTGGTGCGACTTTAGCGCGACCTAATCTACCGGGTAGCTTTTAGGAATTTTCTGTGCAATTGACCTGTGGTTGATTATTCTCAAGCCACAAAGTGCATCTTCGACACATTGGCGACTCTTGATTGTCATAGAAATCTCGAGGTTTCAAATACGGACACAGGGTACCAAAACGATAGAGAAATCGGTCTAGTGTCGATCAACAAGAATTGTGCAATTAGGTGGAATCACCCATACTGAATTACATGGTTCTGTTGAATCGACCTATCTCCGGTCTCTAATCGGTCTGTGCCGTAATGACCCTTGTAGATTAGTACGGTCGAGCAGTCGTTTCCTGGTCGAATTCTCAAGTCTATTGCGTTTAGATTCCTTAACGGCTTCACCTGATAGACTAGTTATCTCATGAGTGGCCAACTCAGAGAAGAAAGCTATAGACGCGAAGATGAAATGCCCGACTTATTTAATTGAAACCAGAATTGGAAAATCGGGATGTCACAAATTTTGAAGCTGAAAAAGGGCAGTGGAGGCTAGCTAACTTGGTGGGCCATGTGAGGATCAAAAGAGATAAGATTGAAGGGAATTGGTCCCCCAAAAGAGAACCGGTCTTCCCCTCATCCCTATCTCCTTGCTCTCTCCCTCCTCTCTTCCCTTCGTGCGACGCTTTCCGCTTTTGCCTTGCTTTCGTTCTTCTTGGTGTACCGAACTATTCTGCCCCTTCTCCTTTCAATTTTCTTCCTTGCAAAACTACCGAAATTGCTGCCTCAATTCCCTGCAAGTTGCCAGGTGTTCCTTGCTCCACGCATCTAAGCAGCAGCTGAAGCTGCCGCCCCCACGTCCGCAACACTAGCAGCTTCGGTGTTCACGCCTGCCCTTTCAACCACCGTTTGTTTCCCCTAAGTTAACCGAACTCCCCACGCTAACTCACTCCACCGAATTGAAGCCCACCGACTGGCCCACAGCAAACGAAGCAGCATCATCGCCCCATCGAAGCAACACCGCTCGATCTTCTCTCCTACGCCAGCTCAACCTCCACGCCGTCTTCTCCTTTGACGCCAGCAGCTCCATGTCTCGCGTCTCCACCATTTCGTTCGACGCCAGTCTAATGGCTTTCTCACGTCCGGCCCACATTGCAGCAGCCCATCCTCATGTGTCAGCAGTCCAAGAAGCCATTTGAAGCCCACGAAGGTGTCAACAGCCCAAGTTTTGGCCCAACAGCAAGCCCACGCCCTTTAGAAGCTCAGCAGAATCAGAAGCCCGCAATTTTGAGGCTCAAGCCCGCGAAGTCAGCCCGCTTTAGGCCCAGTCCAATTTAAAGCAAATCTCAGATTTGACTGAGATTTGTTAGTCTGACATTTCTTGGGCCCGTTTTAGGCTTGGCCCAAGTCCACCGACGCAGCCGAAGATTCAGATTTCGGCCGTCGTCTTGCCGTCGTCGCGGTGAACTGGTTTTCACAATTAACCGGTGAGTTTATACTTTAAACTCTTCTTAGTAGGCTTATGATGCTAAGGGGTGTTTAGATTTATTTAATTAGGAATTAGGTGGTTAGTTAGGTTAAATTAGTGATTTAATTATTTAATTGAGCATGTTAGGTGGTTAGTATGGTTTAGCTAAGGCCTAATTAAATTGTATTATTTATCTAGAAGGGTTCGAGAATTTTCCGAGTCCATATTGGTATTTAATTTAATAATTTTGGCCTAGGTTAGGATTTTTAGAAATTAAATTGAGTTAAGTAATTAATTTTCGAAATTAACTAATTATTAATTATTTTTCGGGAAGTTAGGCCAGGATAGCCAGTGACCAGAATTTTGTGTTGATTGCAATGGTGTGGTTAAATTTTGCAATTGAGTGTTAAATTATACAAATTGAGTGTTGATTGGATTTTTAGTATTTAATTCCAAAAATTATGAATTTCCAATATTTATTTAGAAAATCCTAGGTGTCGGATTTTGATATCGAAAATAGTTTTAATTACTATATAAAATAGTGGGATTTTTAAAAGGAAGAATGTCAATTTTTTTGGGTTGAGTTGACCGTGTACCCACATACAGCTATTTTTAATACGAAGAAAAATGTTAGGTGCACCATTTTAATCGAAGCATTTGAGTGCAATGCACGGTGCCTTCAGCCATATTTGAGTGATCGTGTGACGACTGTTAAGTTGGATGTTATCCCTATTTGGGATACCCCTGGACAACAGGAAGCCGGTCGCAGTAGATTTTGGATCCTATGCTCCTTCGGAAAAGCCGTCTGATAAAGAGACGTGCCGTGCTCAATAGGGTTAGACGAAACCTGGCAATGCCAAAAGGCCGTCGAACAGAGAGTAGGCCGTGCTATATGTCGAGATCAAAACTAGGAACGCATGATGAATTGAGTTGAATGTGTCTGATTATGGGACAAAATTGTGTGACACGGTATGGGACGTGTCATAACAGTTTGGCTCTATAATTAGGACCCCTTTATTGATTTTAAAATTGAGTGTTGTGTTCCCATTTAATTGATCTTGAGTACTGCTCTGGTTTGTGATATGAACTGTGCTGACCTGCAGGGTGGAATTGAGGCGAGGTAGGTCCTTTATGCTAAATGCGTGATTTTGTGGTTAGGATGCTTCTTAGCGTCTTCCTCTCCTAGTCGAAGTTTAGAGTATGGACTTGCTGTGACCTTGTCTCACTGGTTATTGAATAACCATTTCAGGGTCATTGTGACAGCCTGAATTTTCATAATTTGTTTTCGATTAAATAAATCGGGCCTTTCATCGAAACGCTTATAATGCTATCCTCTGAGCTGATCACTCACGAGATAACTTGACTATCTGGGCAAGCAATTAGGGAATCCAAATACAATTGGACTTGAGAATTCGACTAAGAATCGACTGCTCGACCGTGTTGATCTGCAAGGGCCATTACGGCACCGTCAGAGATCGATCAGAAATCAGAGATAGGTTGATTCGACTGAGATATGTGATCAAATTGTGGGTGATTCCACTTGATTGAAAAATTCTCATCGATCGGCACTAAATTGATTTTCTGTCGTTTTGGTACCCGGTGCCCGTAATTAAAACCTTGAGATTTTCATGACAATTGAGAGTCGTTAATGTGTTGAAGATGTACTTTGTGACTCGAGATAAATTGATCACAGGTCAATTGCACCAAAAATTCCTAAAAGTTACCCGGTAGACTAGGTCACGCTAAAAGCGTGCCAGATTGAAAATAATCGCGAATTTGAACCCGATTTCAGAAATTGAAAGTTCTGATGTGTCACAAGCTATTTTAGGAACATCGACTCACTCTTCGAGAAATTTTCAGAGATTCCGGGATTTTTGCGGAAAACCGATTCGGACATCGCGGAAAA
The DNA here is from genome assembly GCA_028830015.1 of Eucalyptus grandis x Eucalyptus urophylla. Classification (NCBI taxonomy): domain Eukaryota; kingdom Viridiplantae; phylum Streptophyta; class Magnoliopsida; order Myrtales; family Myrtaceae; genus Eucalyptus; species Eucalyptus grandis x Eucalyptus urophylla. Next base: position 24,767,855 of record CM054198.1, on the reverse strand, counting down.
ATAACAGAAATTCGGATTGGCCGAATTGAAGAGATTTTCGACTTGCAAATCGAGCTACATGGCGAAGGAGACTTGTAGAAATTTTGTGGCTTTTCTACATCAATATTTGACGTTGCATTTGGGAAATTGTTGACGAAATTGAAGCTCAAAATCCAATGAAATTCGGATCTAGAGGAAGAAAGTAATTTTTAGCTTTAAATGGGATAAGTGGTGGATTAATAATCAAGGAAAGTAATAGGAGACAAAGTAATAAATTAAGTGGATAGGGATTGTTGACTCTTCCACATGGTGGCTTCCTCGGCAATCTCTGCCAGCTGCTTCACGTCACTTTCATCATTCCCTTGAAGCTTATCCCGATTTTCCCACCGCATGTAGCTCAGCCGAAGTTTTCTCATTCAAAGCTCCTTCCTTCATCCCCTTCGAGCTAGCCGCAGCATCCTGTGTCGTCTCCAGGCCCGGTCAACCGCCAGCAAAGAAGACCGACTCAGCTTTCTTCAATTCAGCGCCCATGTCTCCAGTTGCTACAGCTCAACACCACCGAAGATCTGGGCCCACGCGTCTTCAATTTTGTCGAGCTACCACCGTCTGAAGAAGCCCCCACCAGCTTCTCCACCGAAACAGTTTCGGTCTTGCCGCGCTGCCATCTCTAAAGCCCACCGAAGTCAGCTGAGTTCTTGCTTTGTTGACTGAAGCTGCCCTGCCCGTGTCTTCGTACAGCTCACCCACCAAAGCGGCAGTCTTCCTCCACGCGACCCGCAAGCCCAACTCGAGGCTGCTTCTTCTCCGTGGCTGCTCCTTTGTTCAGCCCAAGTGAAGACCAAAGTCCACGGGAATTCAGCCGCCAGCGAAGCCGAAGATCTCCACCGAAGCTGCTCCATTTGACGCCCGCATCTTCGAGCTCCACGGGATTCCAGCGAAGTCTGAAGTCAGGCCCACGGGAATTTTGGCCCACTTTCAGCCCGTGAGATTCAAACCATCAGCCCATCTCCAACAGATTTTGAAGTCCAAGCTCAGGCCCAAGTTCAATTGGTTTTAGCAGCCCATTTTGGGCCCAAGAAGAAGGCCCAAGCCCGCGACCAGCAGCCTGCAGAAGCCCAAGACCTAAACTCAGCCTTGCTGAGTTGTGTTGGGCTAAGTTTAGGCCCGGCCCAAGTTTGTCGACACCGCCGAAAATTAAGGTTTCGGCCGCCGTCGCGTCATTGTCGCGGTGAACCGGTTTCCGCAATTAACCGGTGAGTTTATACTCTAAACTCTGCTTAGTAGGTTAATAACGTTTAAGGGGTGTTAGATTTATTTTATTAGGAATTAGGTGATTAGTTAGATTAAATTAGAAATTGAATTATTTAATTGAGCATGTTAGGTGGTTAGCATGGTTTAGCTAAGGCCTAAATAAATTGTACTATTTATCTAGTAGGGTTTGGGAATTTCTCCGAGTCCGTATTGGTTATTAATTTAATGATTCTAGCCTAGGTTAGTATTTTTAGAATTTAAATTGATTTATTTAATTAATTTCAGTAATTATTTAATTATTAATTATTTTTCCGAAAATTAGGCCGGGATAGCCGATGACCGGAATTTCGTGCTGGTTGCAATGGTGTGGTTAATTTCTGCAATTGAGTGTTAAATTATGCAAATTGAGTGCTGATTTGATTTTTGGTATTTAATTCCAAAAATTGTGAATTTCCAATATTTATTTAGAAAATCCCAGGTGTCGGGTTTTGACACCGAAAATGGTTTTTAGTACTATATGAAATAGTGGGATTTCAAAAAGGATGAAATCAATTTTTCTGAGTCAAGTTGACCGTGTACCCACGCACGAGTAATTTCATGTGAATTTCTAATACGAAGAAAAAGGCCAGGCTCACCATTTTAATTAAAGCATTTGAGTGCAATGCACGGTGCCCTGGGCCATATTTGAGTGATCGTGTGATGGTCAAGAGAAATCGTCCCGAGGTGTTGAACTGGACGTTATCCTTATTTGGGATACCCCCTGGACAACAGGAAGTCGGTCGCAGTTGATTCTGGACCCTATGCTCCTTCGGGAAAGCCGTTTGATAAAGAGACAATGCCGTGCTCAATGGGGTGAGACGAAGCTTGGTAATGCCAGAAGACCGCCGAACTGAGAGTAGGCCGTGCTATATGCCGAGATCAAAACTAGGAACGCATGATTAATTGAGTGTGGTGTTTCAGTTATTGGAGCTTATTTGTTGCTCATGCTCTCATGTTGTCTGTGAGATAAATTGTACTGACCTGCAGGGTGGATCTAAGACAAGGTAAGTCTCATTGATTGTGTGATTGTGTGATTAGGACACTTCTTGGCGTATTTCCCTCCTAATTAGGGTTTAGAGCTTAGACTCGCTGAGATGATATCTCACCCCGTTGTGGGACAACATTTTCAGGGTCATCGAGTGGAGGACCTGGAGCTGAGAGGAGGTGATTGGAAGCGTAGGTCAATTAGGACCGCTTCTTTTTGGAAGGCCAGTCTTTTGTAGTCTTTTGGCCATAGACCTGTGTATATGACTCAGTGCATATATAAAAGCATGTTTGTTTGTGAATCTATTGTCTTGCCTTTCTATCCCGAGATGATTACTGTCAGGGGATTTCTTTTCGCTTCCGCATGTGCAATAAAATGAAAAGGGTCGGCGACTCGTCCTGGGAAGTCGCAAATTATTATCGACCAGATAGGGATGAGCACACGCTCAGGGTCTGTGGCGTGACAGTCATCGAGCAGAGAACCTAGAGTAGAGAGGAGGTGATTTGAAGTATAGGTCGGATAGGACCGCTTCTTTTGGAGAACAATCTTTTGTAGTCTTTTGACCATAGACTCTTGTACGTGACTCAGCATATGTTTATAAAGGCATGTTTGTTTGTGAAATTGTTGTTCTGCTTTTTTATCCTGAGATAGTTACTTTCAGGGGATTTATAATCCGCTTCCGCATGTACAATAAAATGAAAGAGGTTGGCGACTCGTCCTGGGAAGTCGCAAAATATTATCAACCGGAGAGGGATGGGCACGCGCTCGGGATTCGGGACGTGACAATTCTCCAAACTCAAAGCTCTATAAGACAAAATAGTACATTTGGACCTTACTTATGTGGGCACGGTACAATCACGAGACTGTGGTAATAATGCATGGCTGCCTTCTTCAAATAAGAACTTTAATAATTAAAATATTCACCTCGTATTGCAATCTGTTAATAGCAACTCATATTTTCAAGTACCTACCATTTGTAAAAGACGTGATTTAATTAAACAATATCGAAAGATTGCGATGCAAGAAAAGACATGATTTATAAAACTACAAGGGACATTACCAAACTCTTGTGATTGTTGTTCAAACTTGGCAAAGAACAAGGCATATGTAATTTAGTCTTCATCGTTTTGATAAGATGTGATGGATCATCGGTTTCACCATGCACTATATTTGGATGACTTAGAGTTGCAATTTTGTTATTTCCCTCAACATATCCCTCTGAGAATACAAAGAGACTTTTCTGCCCACATGCATGTTTGAACAAGCAATGCATGAATATGAAAGACCATAATATAAGCACATAAGAAATGAGAGAACACAATAATATGTATATTCACAACCTTAACTATATGAATGGGGACTCAAAAGGGAGTGGGGACACCCCATTTATCAGATGTCTTGTCAAATTATTGCATCTTGTGGACTTGAGCAACATGCATAGCTTTTTTTATTTTTTTTTTATTTTTTTTAACAATGACAGAGCTCTATCAATTTAGAATCTTATGAAGATATTTAGATCATTATAGTCTGAAAAAAGGACAAATAGATTGCATGGTGATTAAGGCAAAGATGCTTGACAGTAAGACATTGAAGGGAAGCAAAAAAAGAAGTGACAATGGTTCCGAGAACACATGCCACCATGAAGCGGCGAGTGGAAGTTGCTTCACAGGAGAACTTTAGGTTGGTTTTCATCTTGGAGATATGTAGTCCAATTCACCTTGTCCATTCTCATTGGATGAGCTAAAGATAGCATTGCATTTTAGTGATAATTGTTTCATTTCACAAGTGTAAAGCCAGAGAATCTAAACTATAGTTTATACATTGATTAGTGCAATAATGCTATGGCACAACTTATTATTTTTTGCGTGAGGCATGGGTAGTGGGGCTTGGCAGGACAAAATAATCATGCCAAATCAAACAATTGACATTAATTTTTTTATTCGACGGCTGAGATCGTGCATGTAAGTTCAAGCCCATTACTTTGTTACATTGATTTTTGTCGGTTAAATATGTGTATCCATGCAACTACTCTTCTTTTCATAATAGTAATAATTGTTGAAAGGATGTTGTGGAAATCTAAATCATGCGTAGTACACTTTCTCATGATTGGTGTGGGACAATTGATTATGAATCCTTTGCAGATATTCATATCGTTGAAGTCTAAGAAAGGACAAATAGATCACTTGGTGATTAAGGCAAAGATGCTAGACCGTGCATCGTTGATATGAAGTGACGAAAGGAGCAACGAGAGGTTTGAGGAATCTGCAAAGCTATTCTCCAAACTCAAAGCTCTATAAGACAAAAGAGTACATTTGGACCTCACATATGTGGGCATGGTACAATCATGAGATTGTGGTAACAATGCATGGCTGCCTTCTTCAAATAAGAACTTCAATAATTAAAATATTCACCTCGTAATGCATACTATTAATAGAAACTCATATTTTCAAGTACCTACCATTTGTAAAAGACGTGATTTAATTAAACACCGTCAAAAGATTGCGATCCGAGAAAAGACGTGGTTTATAAAACTACAAGCGACATTACCAAACTCTTGTGATTGCTGTTCAAACTTAGCAAAGAACAAGGCATATGTAATTTAGTCTTCATCGTTTCGATAAGATGTGATGGATCATCGGTTTCACCATGCACAATATCTAGATGACTCAGAGTTGCAATTTCGTTATTTCCCTCAACATATCCCTCGGAGAATACAAAGAGACTTGTCTGCCCACATGCATGTTTGAAGAAGCAATGCATGAATATGAAAGACCATAATATAAGCACATAAGAAATGAGAGAACACAATAATATGTATATTCACAGCCTTAGCTATATGAATGGGGACTCAAAAGGGAGTGGGGACACCCCATTTATCTGATGTCTTGTCAAATTATTGCATCTTGTGGACTTATGCAACATGCAAAGCTTTTTCTTCTTTTTTTCCAATGACAGAGCTCTATCGATTTTGAATCTTATGAAGGTATTCGGATCATTATAGTCTGAAAAAGGAAAAATAGATTGCATGGCAATCAAGGCAAAGATGCTTGACAGTAAGACATTGAAGGCAAGCGAAAAAATGAGTGACAATGGTTCCAAGAACACATGCCACCATGAAGCGACGTGTGGAAGTTGCTTCATAGGAGAACTTTAGGCTGGTTTTCATCTTATATGGTCCAATTCACCTTGTCGATTCTGATTGGATGAGCTAATGACATCATTACATTTTAATGATAATTGTTTCATTTCACAAGCTTAAAGCTAGAGAATCCAAACTATAGTTTATACACTGATTAATGCATTGTCAACATTTGTCATTGGAAAACATCTATTGAGCTGCAAAGGGACTGGACCATGATGATGTCTTTTTTCATGTATATATGTGTGTGTGTGTGTGTCTATATATATATATATATATATATATATATATATGTATGTATATATATTAAGGTGATTGGTTACATAGTGAGAAACTTCCAGTCTAGTAATTTGGAAACAATCTTTTTGGAATCGGTTCCCAATTTTGAAACCAGATATTGAACTAATCGACTTTGGAATGTGCTTTTATTATTATTATTATTATTATTAGATATACAATATGCATTGTGTCAATGAATACATGTCTTATAAATAGCAAATAGAATCAGATTTGGTAAATGAGAAGTAAGTCTTCATAGACCACAACTCCTTTGAGGTAATTCATTATGGAAGAGAGATGTGAGATCAAAGAAACCTACTAAAGTGCGATTTTTTCAAGAGGGAAAAGATCAAAGAAATCGAGTATGAGTGATAGAGAGAGTGAGACCGCTGAGAGTCTGTTTGCGCGTGTGCATGAAAGAGAGAGAGAGAGAGAAGTAGTCGTGCGAAAAAGTTCCCAAATTTTGTGTTGGTTTTGACTAGTTCTACCCTAGAACCAACCTTGACAAGTTTGCTTCTTGGGTAGAACCGACCATTACAATGCATAGAAACCAAACCTATCAAAGTCAATTTCCAAATTTTTTATGGAGGCACCAAATTGGTCTTTTATGAATCGACCGAGATGGGCTAGTTCCAAGGTTAAGTAGTTCTGATTACACGCCCCTAATATCTATGGCTTTCTTTGTTGGAATTTAAGTGATTCATTCTAAAATAACATTACAAAAAAAAAAAAACTCTCACAACATCATACACGGTATCAAAGGAAGATTTTTTAAGTTCAAATTATTTAAAACCCCTTATTTGTCTTTTCTATTATATGTTTCCACTCTTAGCCTTAGGATGAAGGCATTGTGGGCCCTCCCTATTGCCAGCAAGAGTCATTAATTGTTGTTGGGGCCCAAGTTATTTCGCTTGCTAGAAATCCTACGAAGGAAAAAGAAAAAAGAAAAGAAAAAAAGAAATTTCATAAAACTTATTAAAATATTACAAAAATCATCATCATCACTTTTGGTATAACTTGAAATATAAAAAAAATGGGAGGAAATAATTGTGAAATTTCTATGTATTTTAATGTGTGTAGAAGAAGAGAACATAAGATAGGCTTTATTAAATGACTATCTAAAATAAAATAACAATCAAGGATATGCATAATCCAAATGAAATTTAAGCGCAATCTTGAGAGATGAGGATAATCAAAAGAATATCCTAATTAACTCTAACAATATGTTCGATTAAAATGTGCACATCAAATCCGAAAAAGTGAAAGGCACACACCTGCAGAATTTCAACAGTTGAAGCATGGACAGTTTAGTAAAACAATTGGAGCATGCCTATTTTCATGTGCGCAAGGGTCGACAGGTCTTCATGCAATGTGGGTTCCATGTATTTGTTTATTTAATACAAGATGCATTAAAAGGAGAAATTGACTTTGAAGACCCAGTTCCACTTTTACTCTTGGTTTTATAAAATTGAAAATTCACTATGAGGAATTAATGTTAGTCCCTCATTAAACATATAAAATGCAATTCATGCTTTGCAGGGTAATAATCATGAAAATTACTTATTTTGGGAATAATGAAAGCATTTCCTACAATATGAATATTGGACCTTTTGTTCAATAGCAGCACATGGACAATTGTAGCTATATCTAGGGGTGAGCATGGGTTGGGTTGGACCGACCCACCTCCTAACCCTAGGACTAACCTGCATAGTATTGATCCTTAATTTTTGGGACTGAGGATCGATCCTATTGAGCTTAGGACCGATGACCGAACTGACCCAGTGTGTTCAATTCGGTTCTAGGATCAACCAGGGACCAACCGATAATTTATTTATTTCATTTTTTATACTCTCTAAAAAGGCAACTGAGGACCGGACCAACTCAATGGGTTTGGCCCGATTTTAGAGTCAACTCGGGATCAACCGATAATTTTTTATTTCATTTTTTGTACTGCCTAAAAAGGCGAGCGAGGACCAAACCAATCCTATGGGTTTAGTGATGAGCGAGGCCAGCTAAGAGAGGCAAGCAACGAATGTTGAGTGGGGGTGAGCATCGAGCGTTGAGTAGGAAGCAACAAGCTAGGCGAGCATCGAGCGGCAAATGACACGAGTGACCCAAAGCTAGTGAAGCGAGTGTTGAGTGGTGAGCAGAGAAGTTGTTTATTTCAATTTTGGTAAATTAAAGACTAAGAGGACAAATAAGATAGAAGAGAATGAGTAATGGAGAAGGATGCCGTGAGGAGCTATTTATGCCCTTTTGAGCGTCATGAGGACTCCTCACAAAAACATTTTTCTCCTTTGTAAATTATGGTTGTTGACGCCGTAAAAGACAAAAAATCTAAGTTATTAAAAAAATAGTGTAAAATTACTTGAACTCCTCACGAAGGAGCTATTTAATGTTGTTGATACCGTTTATTTTACGGTTCTCTATATAAAAAATTATAAATAATATATATATATATATAGAATCAGGGTTGGTCTGGGTTTGACTGACCATAAACTCCCAAGACTGAGGACCAACCCGCACAATGCTAATCCAAGAATCCCAGGACCAAGGACCACCTTGATCTCCCTAAGAACTGAACTAGGACCAGTAGGGTTGGGCCGGTTTAGGATTGGTCTAGAGTTGACCCTAGATCGATGCTCACCCCTAGCTATATCTCTTTGCTTCTCAAAATTCTAAAACTCTTGGAAAGAATAAAACTTACCTTGGAGAGTAGATTTTCAAGAATATGAATCCATCAACAAATCATATATTAAATCACCTTTTTTAAGAGTTTAAATCAATAAATTATAAGTCTACTAGATTTATTAACTGCTCAATCCCTCTTCAATTAGTCGATAGGGAATTTTTCTCTATGGTACCCTCACACTTGTACATTAATGAATACCTAACATGGATAATGACAACCCAACAATACTCTTCCTAATGCTAAAGATATGTAGACAGTGCCTAAAAAATGGTACTTTACCAAACACTCAACACAAACTCATTAATTCACAAAGAAAAATAGCACGCACACCACCTGTGTAAAGCAAAAATTTACTCGAACTTTCTATTTACCCCTACCTGTGTAAAACTTTCTTACATTACTATATGCTATGGCCACTCTTTCATAAATTGACTTTTGTATCTATAAGAATCCCTCTTTTTAGAAAGTACATCACTTCATTGATGGAAGCATGTCATATAATACAACAAGCACAAGGAGCGCAACATCACTATGCTAGTTTTACTCAAAATTAAGAAAAAATATTAGCTGCACAAGTTGTGCTAGCGCCACAAAGTAGATGCCCATCTATTAAGCGACGTGTCCACAAATGGTCCATTTGTCAGATTTTTCTCTCCTTCTCTCTCTCCTCTTGCAAACTCGAACCTCCATTTCTCTTCTTCTTTGTCGCTTCTCCCTTCTTTTTTATTTTTTATTTTTTATTTTTTTCACTTTTTTTCTTCCACAACTTGTGTGGTTAATATTTTCTCACACAAATGGCCTCATATACTCTTAATTTACTCTTAATATCCAATCAATAGTGTACAAAATCACATGCATAGGACTTTATTTTTTTTTTTCACATTACTAGTGTTTGTTATGGGCGCTCTTTCATAAATTGACATTTGTATCTATAAGATTCCATTTTCTGGAAAGTACATCACTTTATTAATGTAAGCATATCATATAAAGCAATAGGCACAAGCAGCGCAACACCACTGCGCTAGTCCTACTTAAAACCAGGGGTGCGAAAACTAAGCTTCATATACTCATGTCCATGGATGAGACTAGAACTTGCTTTTCAGCGTGAGCTCATGCTGAATCAACTTTGAGAAAACATCCATGGCGTCGCGAGTAAGCCCCAGGGACACAACCAACTCGTCACTCTCCCTGCTCCGGGAAGTGACCACGATGAGGTTGTCAGGGACCGTCGCGGGCGCCACTTGGAATGGCCTCCCGAACCCGAAATCCATCTTGTAGAAATGGAGCTGGCTCCACTTGGTGATGCAGCAAGCGCTGCCCTCGCAGTCAACTAGGACCCTGTTCAGCTCGACGTAGTCGATGGCCGACCTTATGTAACTCTCCGTGACGGTTGCGAGCGCCTCGTGCACGATGCTGACAGCGAATGAGAAGGGATTGCGGGTCAATTCACCCGCGCTGCACTCAGCACAGGACCAAACGATGCCGTTCCCGAAGTAGCCACTCGGCAGCGGGGGGTCGAACTTGGGGCGGCCATCGACTGCAGTGAGTAGCTTCGTCGTCTCATGAGGACCGATTCCGAGAGCTTTGGTTTGCGAGATCCACACGAGCGCCGATATGACTTCGAAGGTCGTCGGGACTATGGAAGAGCCATTCTGGGTTGTGATTCTTGACGCTTTCTTGAGCTGAATGAGAGTGTGTGGCTTGAAGCAGAAGGATTTGTAAACGAGGGGCTTGGTTTGGGGGTCGACCACGTGTCCTGGCCGCCGGTCTCTCGGAGCACACTCATGGTGGGGGAAATCGATGTGCGGAGGTCGCCTTGGGCGCAACACCGATCGATCGAGAAAAGGAAGAACTGATGGTGGCTTGGCTCGAGCCAGGTCTGTCCAGCAAGCTATGAAGTCCATGATGGCTTTCCCGTCGACAAGGACGTGATTCATGACGATGCCGATGACGATCCCTCCGCACTTGAACGTCGTCACCTGGATTTCATGATAAATTGTAAGTGGATATCTACTTATGTGCACTAAACTAAATAAGACCGTCGGATCTTGTGAAACCCATCATTTTCAATAGTATTTACCTGCACCGTTAGCAAAGGTACTTCCAATATAGTCGGGGCTCCATCACTGTGCTTCACGAGTTTTCGCAGCATGGCGGGATTGATGGTGCTGATATCGCCCAGCACTACAATGTCATTCTCCGATGTCGCTTCGACGAACGGGACACCTTCTCCAGTGCATCTCACCGCCATCCTCCCGTCGCTCCCCACGACAAGTCTGCCCGCAAACGGATAGAACTCGACCAATGCCTTGGCCAGTGACTCTCTGATTGTCTCGATCACGGTGGGATGCCTTCCCCTCTCTTCGCCCTTGAAGGTCATCACGTTCTCAATCACGTACGGGAAGGTCTGATCAAGGTTCGAGAGAGCGTAGAGCCCACCAAACGTTTCCCTGGCCGGAGAAACATGAACTACGTTCGCGATCTTCACATCAAGCTTTTGCGTAGCTCCCGCGTTTCTTGGCTTCTCATTTCCTGCTTCTTTGCACAGAATAATCGAAGCTGTATTTATTTTCCACATGCTTTTAGCAATACCATGGTAAATGTACGACTTGCTAATTGCTACAAATAACCTTGACCGTAATAAAATGGTAAATTACAATATCAATTAATATAGTTCACATTATAAAAACTCTTACACTGATCAGTCATATACAAAATTGACCAGCCATATTTATTTATATTGGTTGCATGAAAAATTACATGATCTTGTCAATTAAATATAAATGTATCATTATATATTTGAATAAATGTAGATTAAATTCAAAATGCACATGCTACGTACCATTTTTGCTTTCATCCTCAAATGACTCAAAGGTCCCTTTGAGAATTGCGGTACCCATCCTGTGGATAACAATTATGAAACATTGAAAAAATTAACCGATTAACCAACATAAAATATTCTTATGAGCATTCGTAGATTTTGCAATCAATTTGCCTCACTTTGATTTTTATTATCGGCACCGAACTTTTATTTCTTCGAAATTGATGGCACTTTGACTGGGATCTAACCAGCTTTCCAATCGACTTTGACTGGATAGAGACACTGACCAATTTTCTCACTCATAAGTATCATTGTAGATGTAATATTTAAACTCACATTGATATTTTAATATAAAAAATTCTAGTTAAAATTAATCAAACTTGAATGCATATTCAATGTGCAAGATAAAAAAAAAAAGCACATACCTGAGCAATTTCAACTTTAAAATTTCCGAATGTTGAGTTGCAACAATTAGAGCAAGTCTGTATTTATATGTGCGAGGTTTGACAGGTCTTCTTGGCCAAGCCCTGGGTCGACCTAGCTACGTGGGATCCATGCATTAATGATTTCAATACAATAAGCATTCCAAAGAGAAAATGAATTTGAAGACCCAATTCCAAAGAGAAAATGACAAATTGTTCTCGCTCCCTTTGCAAATTCCAAGATGTGATCCTCATAAAACACATGAATCACGCCCACAACACAAGCCCACAATTGGCACTAATGCCCACCATATTTGTAGGCATGCATGCAGATCGTGCATGTGCATGGGCATGCATTTAATGAGGTGGAATAGGTGAGTGATAATAGTCAAACAAACGTGTGCCTATAATCCTTGAAGATAATCGTGAAATGAGGTGGGCCACAGTCTTTGAATTTCTTGTTCCTGGAGAGAAGGAAGCGTTATAGGAGTCTTCTTCTTGCATTTGCAGCAGGTCGTGGGTCCCTTTATTTAATGCAGAAGATTGTGGATGCCTTCCCTTTCGACTAAGGCAAATCACTCTTCTTCGACTTCACTTGCCCACCTGAAAGTCAAAGAACTTAAGCCACTCATGCGGCTTTCTTTGGCTTCTTCCTTCTATGCATGGAGATAGGATTAATGGCAAAGTAAAATTTGAAGACATCACAAAGTCTCCCCTGAACTTCGTTTATTTGGCCAGACTTATGCGTATTTGTCTAACGGGTTCAAACTCGAGACATAATTTAACAGTTTACCTTTAGTCTAGCTAGGAAGGATATCTTGCTTATTTATTAGTGTTAAATGCTCACTTTGCCATGCAATTTATTCGATGTCCTTGGTTGCTAGTTGTTATTATAATAATTGTGCATCCACATAATCACTTCACATATTAGGGATAGATCTAAAATCAATCCAAACTACCCGATAAATATATTTTTGTGAAATGAACAACATTAGACAACGGTTATTGTTCATCACTGTTCATCTTCTCCAGTGGAGAAGCCGATCAGAGGCCGACGATCGCCGACCAAGGGGTCATGTGCATTGGCAACGTGTCGATGACTGCCGCCTGAGGGTCGATCGACCCTTCGATCGTCACCGGACCTCAGGCAACGCCTGACTCGCACTACCCAGGCGAATGATGGCCTGAATCGCGGGTCTTCTTGGCCAAGCCCTGGGTCAACCTAGCTACGTGTGTTCCATGCATTAATAATTTCAATACAATGTGCATTCCAAAGAGAAAATGACTTTGAAGACCCAACTCCAAAGAGAAAATGTGACACCCCTCGACGGCCCCCGATCCGATTTGGGTCACCACAGTTTGCTTACCACTTAATTTCTTAATAACATGTCACTCTGATACCATTTCAATTTCAGCGGGTCCATACAACCATGGGGGTTTACATCTTTTAGATCAGTCCCTTGCGCAATTTAAATACGGAAGCACATCTACTAAACATTTATAAGTAAAAGCCGTATGCTTTTATTCGCTTAACCCAGATGGACATCATTCATCGATACATCAAATTGCCATAGTCTTTCTATACTTGGCTATATTTCAAAAGATGACCGATGTCGCTTCCAATAGTCGTCTACTTTAGAGTCCATCGATTAGTGTCGGCGTCCAAAAGTTCCCTCCTTTGCTATCCTCCTCCTCACGGTCACATCCAACCGTTCAAACCATCTACTAATCTGAAATGTTAGTCCCCAGAAGGGGTAAGTACAACCACTCAGTAGGTAAAGGAATCCAATAACAACTCAATGCATCATACAAATCATATATGCATTGTAGGCGTAACTTACATTGAAGCCATGCGCATACTATCATGCATCATCATCACAAATTTCAACACATACATGTGTATCATCACTATATCATACATGTCATCATCATGGCATCATCATCATCATCATTGTCATGCATATCATCATGCATATCATACCATGGGTGATCATCACATCACATCTCATCATCACTATCATGCATATCATCATGCATATCATACCATGGGTGATCATCATATCACATCACATAACGTCATCATCATCATCATGCATATCATACCATGGGTGATCATCATATCATATCACATCACATAACATCATCATCATTATCATGCATATCATTCCATGAGTTGATTATCATCTTTATCTTTCAATTTTGATCACCACATCACCCATTGCTCAAATCATCAATCTCATCATCAACCCTTCGGGCAGAAACCTCCGACAGGGTTCATCATCCCACATTTTACACTCGCATCCCATGCGAGAAAACCTCAGGGCATGTATCCAAGATACAACCGGGCATCCGGCCCCCCACATTCCGGGCATCTCGCATCTCATCTAGCATCACGAGGAACCTCCGGGCATGTATCCAAGATACAACCGGACTTCTGGCCTTTACCCTTCTAGCCAGGCATCCCGCACCCCAATCCTGGTGTCGCGAGGCATCTCCGGGCATGTATCCGAGATACAACCGGACTTCCGCCGCCCCCCCCCCCCCCCCCCCCCCCCCCCCCCCCCAATTCCGGGCATCCTGAAACTCCCAGGGAATCTCTGGAATTACGCCACCAGGCCACCAGACAACATCCTCCACCTCAACCTCATTCTCATCCACAATTATCCTTTTATCTCAATTTAACATGGCAATTGGCATGGCATCAAACAAATCACACTTGCATTTCAATTCACATGTCATACACATGCCAAAGCTTAATCACATATGCATTTCAACTTAATACATGTACAAAGACCTCATCACACAAGTGCCACACAATTTGAAGTTGAATCCATGGCCAAATAAAAATCTATTTTATTATTATATTTATTTATTATTTTATTATATTATTATATTTATTTATTTTCATAAATAAATATTTAATATCTATGATTTTCCCAAAATCATAATATTCAAACAATCACTAATAGGATCACAATTTCATATAAAGTTCATGGCCAAATTGAATTTCTTATAATATCACAATTTTCACATAATAGCACCTTATATTCGGATAATGGCCAGACTTACACAGTTTCCGAATAAATTTAATTAAAATACTCATACGGCCTTCAAAAATTACGAAATTTTACAGGGTGATAGCCAACACATTTTCGTGCATTTTTCATGAAGAACTCTAAGTAAAATTATTTATATATTAATTTATACAACTCCACGAAGCTTCTGGAACCTCTACCGTTTCGTCCAGAGTACATATCACCGAAAAACTTAGGTTTGACCCATCTAATCCCTTTCGTTTCCTCTAAAATTAGAGTATGTTATGTATCAATGTGTCCTTTACAAGTTTCATGAAGAGATCTAGGTTAAATAACCAAAGTATGATCCTCTTTTAAGTCCTTGAAGTCTCGGGTGTCTCGGTATACTTCAACAGAATCAAGCATCTCCAAGATCTAGCCGATTAACTAGGCTACACTCCTTCATTTCTCTTAAAATTTGAGTATGTTGTAGTTTAAGATGTTACCTACAACTTTCAAGAAGACAACGAAGTCAGCTTTGCATCACAAACCAACATGCAAACAAGAAATCGACAAGAGGTCAGTGAAAACATCACAGATCTGGGGTCTCCGTAAGATGAAGCTTTAGCCCCTTAAATATCCATAATTTTCCACGAAATTTCAGTATGTTATATTTCAAGATGTTATCTACAACTTCCATGAAGACATCGAAGCCAAAATCGAACTCCAAACATGCATGCAAGCTCACACAACATTCTGACTCGAGCGGATTCATGCGAAAACATTCCAGATCTGACATCTCCGTAAGATGAGAGTTTGACCCCTCAAATCTCCATCGTTTTCTACGAATTTTTAGTATGTCATAGTACAAGACGTTAGCTTCAACTTTCATCAAGACACCGAAGCCAAAATCGAACTCCAAACCCACATGCAAACTCGAACAAACTACTGACTCCAACAAACCGAACGAGAACAGTCACACGGCTTGCAAAATATCAACTCTTCCCTCGGTTTTTCGCACAAATCACACCTATAATCTAACATGCAAACACCACAACAAACATGCAAGGGAAGTTATGGACTCCACTTGCCTTAAAGATGAGCTAGCAACGACGAACGGCAACGATCGGACGGCGAACGAACAGCGCACCCCTTCCGGCTCCGCCTCCTTCCCTCTCGGCTTCTCTCCCTTTCTCTCAAACTCTCTCTCTTTTCTCACCCTCTCTTTGGACGAAATGGAGCAAGTAGCCAGCCATTTCTCTCTCCTAACCCCTTTTATATCCCCTTAATCTCATGATTACTTGCCTTTCAAATTAACCAATGCATGGGGACTTGTCTTGCCACTTGTCTTCATGGGTTTTTTTTTTCTTTTAAATTTGATTTTTGGGCTTTGGAGTTGGGCCATCCGGCCACTCCTCTTGGGCTGGTCGAATTCCCTCTTGTGGGCTTCCATTTGGGCCGGCCATTCGGCCCACTAAGCTTAGGCTAAATGGGTCTAAGGCCCATTCCAAAATTCAACCCCTTTTCCCCTTTTTTTTTTTTTGAATCCTTCTATAAATATTTTTGAATTCCAATTTTCATCTTGGCCAAAGTCTTGGGATATTTATACTCATTGAAATTTAATTTATAAATCATATGGCCAAGCATGAATTATTAATCTATTAAATTTAAATATTACAATCATATGGATAATTCATCTAAATAAAAAGACTAATGGCTAAAACATAAGCCATGGAAATTCTATCACCTAAATTAAAGACTTTAACACACCTTATGGCTTGGCTTTGAATTTCTGGGATGTCACAGAAAATGACAACCTCTTCTCTCTCCCTTCGCAAATTCCAAGATGTGATCCTCATAAAACACATGAATCACGCCCACAACACAAGCCCACAGTTGGCACTGACGCCCACCATATTTATAGGCATGCATGCAAATCGTACATGTGCATGGGCATGCATTTAATGAGGCGGAAGAGATGAGTGATAATAGTCAAACAAACGTGTGCCTATAATCCTTAAAGATAACCGTGAAATGAGGTGGGCTGCCGTCTTTGAATTTCTCATTCCTAGAGAGAAGGAAACGTTATAGGAGTCTTCTTCATGCATTTGCAGCAAGTTGTGGGTCCCTTTATTTAATGGAGAAGATTGTGGATGCCTTCCCTTTCGACTAAGGCAAATCACTCTTCTTTGACTTCACTTGCCCACCTGAAAGTCAAAGAACTTAAACCACTCATGCGGCTTTCATTGGCTTCTTCCTTCTACGCATGGAGATAGGATTAATGGCAGAGCAAAATTTGAAGACATCATAAGGTCTCCCCTAAACTTTGTTTATTTGGCCAGACTTATACGTATTTGTCTAACGGGCTCAAACTCGAGACATAATTTAATAGTTTACCTTTAGTCTAGCTAGAAATGATATCTTTCTTCTTAATTAGCGTTAAATGCTCACTTTGCCATGCAATTTATTCGATGTCCTTGGTTGCTAGTTGTTATTATAATAATTGTGCACCCGCATAATCACTTATCATATTAGGGATAGATCCAAAATCAATTCAAACTGCCTGATAAATATATTTTTGTGAAATGAACAACATTAGACATCGATTACTGTTCATCACTGTTCATCTTCTCTGGTGGAGAAGCCAATTAGAGGCTGATGACCGCTAGCCAAGGGGTCGCGCGTGTTGGCAACGCGCCGGTGATCGTCGCCTGAGTGTCGTCCAACCCTTGCAACCGTCACCGGACCTCAGGCGACACCTGGGTCATGCAACCCAGGCAACTGATGGCCTGAATCACGGGTCTTCGTGGCCAAGCCCTGGGTCAACCCGGCTGTGTGGGTTCCATGCATTAATAATTTCAATATAATATGCATTCCAAAGAGAAAATGACTTTGAAGACCCAATTCCAAAGAGAAAATGACAACCTCTTCTCGCTCCCTTCGCAAATTCCAAGATGTTATCCTTATAAAACACATGAATCACGCCCACAAGACAAGCACTCATGGGGCTTTCATTGGCTTCTTCCTTCTATGCATGGAGATAGGATTAATGGCATAGCAAAATTTGAAGACATCACAAAGTCTCCCTTGAACTTTGTTTCTTTGGCCAAACTTATGCGTATTTGTCTAACGGGCTCAAACTCGAGACATAATTTAACAGTTTACCTTTAGTCTAGCTAGAAATGACATATTTCTTATTTATTAGTGTTAAATGCTCACTTTGCCATGCAATTTATTCGATGTCCTTGGTTGCTGGTTGTTATTATAATAATTGTGTACCCACATAATCACTTCACATATTAGGGATAGATCTAAAATCAATTCAAATTGCATGATAAATATATTTTTGTGAAATGAACAACATTAGACATTGGTTACTATTCATCACTATTAATCTTCTCTAGTAGAGAAGCCAATCGGAGGCCAACGACTACTAGCCAAGGGGTTGCATGCACCGGCAATGCACCGGCGACCGTCGCCTGAGGGTCGCTCGACCCTGGCGACTGTTGCCGGACCTAAGGCGATGCCTGGGTCATGTGACCTAGGCGACTGATGGCTTGAATCACAGGTCTTCATGGCCAAGCCTTGGGTCAACCGAGCTATGTGGGTTCCATGCATTAATAATTTCGATACAATATGCATTCCAAAGAGAAAATGACTTTGAAGACCCAATTCCAAAGAGAAAATGACAACCTCTTCTCGCTCCATTCGCAAATTCCAAGATGTGATCCTCATAAAACACATGCATCACGCGTAAGTACTGATCTCTTATTCGGGACAGTACTAAGCCTCTTACCTCCTTAATCTAAACCTGAGTGTTGATGCTCTACTCACTTTCATTGATCTACTTGCCAGCCGACGGTAGGCATGTCGTGCGATCCCCGATTACTAGCTTGCCATTGCGCACCCCATGGCCGCATCAATAACTGACGGAGCTTTGGCTTGCGACACCACAATATGAAGCCATCCAACACCAAGTTATTGACCCACTTGATCGAGAACGTTTGTGTGACATCCTGAAATTCGAGCCCTCTGAGGGAGGAATGAATGTGAATTTTGTCAATACATTGTTGGTTGATCTCACTCAGAATTGATCACTCTTGAGATACTAACCTTGAGGGGAAAGGTTAATGAGGATATAACTCATATGACTAAAGAACTTGACCTGGGAAAACGACTTAACCGTGAGACTTGCATGAAGACAATCATACAGATAGGCAGGACGATTTCAAGGACGACTAGAAGTCGATTCGCAAACAGAACATAATGGAATGACGGGTGATTTCGTTTACTATTATCGAACTTGCAAACGACCCTATGTCAATCCTTAGTAATTGTGTACTTTGAAATAAGAATCTATTCTCCGCAAATTCATGTAGTCAAGGACGTCCATGTGTCAAGATGTCTTGAACATGGTTTGGCACGAGTCGGTTATGCGTGAATCATCGAAGCCGCCTGTCAGTTTGAGTTGTACCAAAATGACATGTGGGAAAAATTGACATAGCATGAGAGTCCATGATTGGACTTCAAATGTTCGGGAATGTTTGGGACAGACTTTGGATGAAGCTACTTCATTAGTTGATAGAGCCAGTTAAGCTGAGTTTTTGGAAAATGGATTTTTGGACTGAGGAAGCGAGCCGATGAGGAAGTGGGCCAGGCCAAGCCAGTGTGGGCCTTAGGCTTAAGGTGGGACAGCCACCATGGTGGGCCTAAGGCAAGCAAGTGAGCCCATTAGACCCAATCAACTATTTCTTCTTCCAAGCCCATTACCAAGCCTTAAGCCCATTTGAGCCCAATTAATACCCGAACCCATTCCTATTCATTTCCAAGCTCATTTCTTAAACCCGCCCATCATTTTCAGCCCAAGGGCAGATGGGAAAATGTGCAAGGTGAAATGACCAAATTGCTCCTAGTTGTAGGGAGAAAAAAAGCTAGAGAAGAGAGAGAAAGTGATGATGTCTTGCATAGGGACTTGAAGCATGCATTGAATGGCCTTAATAAGGCCTTGATGGCAGCTCTCCCATCACTCTCTCTCCTCATCTTCAGCCCTAAACCGGTCGACCATCTCTCTCCCTTATTTTCTCTTATTCTAGTTTTTTCTCTAGCTGACCTTTCTCCAAAAACTTGAGTTGTTCATTGCCTTCCCGTGAGAATCAGCCTTAGTACCACCCACCATCACGCTTAGAAGGCCTAAACCATTTAGAAGAGCCCTACCACTTGTCGAATGGAGTCGCCGGCCAATTCGTATGTCAGTTTGAAGTTGCCGATCGCCGGTCCGTCAGTTCGCCTGCAGCCTGCACTATTTCACATTTTTAGCCATTTTTCTCCCATTCCGATCCTTCCTCCACCCATCCCAACCACCACTAAGTCCCCCTTGAGCCTCAGGTGCCGCCGGTTGCCAACCACCTGCTCGTCGGAGCTCCGTTAAGCCCGTTTAGCTCCATTTCTCCTCCGGGAAGTTAGTTTTCTAGAATTTTAGAGGGAAGCAAAGCTTGTGGCTGTTGTTTTGGCCTTGGGACTGCCTTTGACCGCTATGGTTGAGGTCCCAAGCATAGCCACCATCATCTGGCCCGCTTAACAAGTGAGTTTAGCTCATAATCTTTCGATTAGTGCCTAAACTTGCTTAGGGTTGGTTTGGTTAGATTTAATTCTAGTTTAGGAGATTTAATTAAGTTATGTTGGCCCTAAGATAGGTGGTTAGATGGATGGATTAGATTATTTTATCATAATCTTGCTTTAATTGCTTAATTGTGCTTATGTGTTTAATTAAGCTTGTTTTGCTTAATTAATTGTTTGTTTGTTTTAATTAATTTTTGTTTAATTTATGAGTTTAGTTTATTATTTATTTAATTCTGGGACTTCACTGTTCACGCGACACTATTGACAATTTTACTGTTTACGCGCACTGTTCACGTGCAATGTTCATCCAGAATGCAAAAAGGGTCTAAATTAATATGTGTTGATTTTATGAGATGAATTTGATGTGCTATTGCATAAACATCCGCATGAAATGCATGTTTTCCACAAAGAGGGGAAAATGAATTGCCTAAGGGACATTGGAAGTGGATCGCTATTATGAGAAAAGAGAAAATGATTTGAAAGTATATATACAAGGGTGTGCATTGGCTAAGTGCACAAAGATAAAAAGGGAGTTGTGGTGGTCTGCTTGCGTGATCATTAAGTTGAATCCACCCCCGCTGTGTGTCAGGTGGGTGATGCTCCTATGTGAAATGCCTGTGTGGCAACAACCATACCTGTGTGGCGGTAATAAGAACATGCCTGTGTGGCGTAGAATGAGCTTGTGTGGCCTAGATCATGCTTGTGTGGCTGTATTACTATGTGTTGGATAATTGTGCCTATGTGGCGGTGATCAATTGGAACGTATGATAAGTCGTGCCAGTGTGGCTGTAAGCAATTGGAGTGCCTATGTGGTCGTGAGTAATTGGAATGCCTGAGTGGATCATATTGTTTATGGCACGCACGCATGAATCGATAACGTGCAGGGTATGGCAATGGCCAGGTGAGATCACTTATGATGCGACTCATATGTGATTGATGAACTGCATCATCTAATGGCCATTTGCATTGCGTGTATTGTGCTGAGATATAACGTGCAGGGTATGGCATGCTGGGTAAGGTTGCATGCGAATCAATTATTGATTGTTGGTTGTTAGTCAAGGTTTGTTTGTGGGGTGGTTTTGAAGAGATACCCTGAGTTGAGTTGGTATACAAACTGGGGCTTAAGGGAGGACTCACTGAGATTTATATCTCACTGGTTATTGTATAACCATTTTTAGGTCGCTAGTGTGAAGGACCAGGAGCTTGAAGCAGAAGGGTCAGAAGCATAGATGACTCAGTAGTTCTTTTTGAGATAGACCTTATGTATATGAACTTGAGGTGTTTTGAAAGTGTGTTTTGATTTGGGAAATTGTTGTCTTGCTTTTCTATCTTATATATGTTGTTGTCAGGGGATTAGTTAATTCGCTTCCGCATGTGCAATAAAAGGAATGAGTCTTGGGAATGTCGCAATTTCTATCGACCATCGAGGGATGTGTGAACGCTAGAGGTTTGGAGTGTGACAGTTTGACTTTGCACCCTCAAAGGGGTCCAAAGGCTTGTACATGCTGGAAGTTTGGCCTCGTTTGGTTTAGCTTTGGGACTCTAAAGTCCCATGGCCAAATGCAAATGCATTTGGTTCGATTTTTTGGGCGACTTTGGCAAGATGCAATTGCATCTCCAAAGGACTCTAAGGGACCTTAATCCAAAGTAGGTCTAGAGGTCCATTGGGAACTTGCATTTTCGGAAGGCAAGTTCCCATTACTATTCATCACTGTTCATCTTCTTCGGTGGAGAAACCGATTGGAGGCCGACCACCGCCAACCAAAGGGTCACGTCTGTTGGCGATGCACTGGCGACCGCC
Source organism: Eucalyptus grandis x Eucalyptus urophylla (assembly GCA_028830015.1). Taxonomy (NCBI): domain Eukaryota; kingdom Viridiplantae; phylum Streptophyta; class Magnoliopsida; order Myrtales; family Myrtaceae; genus Eucalyptus; species Eucalyptus grandis x Eucalyptus urophylla. The sequence goes on along the minus strand of CM054198.1, from coordinate 24,745,814 downwards.
GCCTGAGGGTCGCCCAACCTTGGCGACTATCGTCGAACCTCAGGCGATGCTTGGGTCGCGCGACCAAGGCGACTAATGGCCTAAATCGTGGGTCTTCATGTTCAAGCCCTGGGTCAACCTAGCTATGTGGGTTCCATGCATTAATAATTTCAATATAATATGCATTCCAAAGAGAAAATGACTTTGTAAGACCCAATTCCAAAGAGAAAATGACAACCTCTTCTCGCTCCCTTCGCAAATTCCAAGATGTGATCCTCATAAAACACATGAATCACATAAGTACCGATCTCTTATTCAGGATAGTGCTAAGCCTTTTACCTCTTGAGTCTTGATGCTCTACTCACTTTCATCGACCTGCTTGCCAGCTGATAGTAGGCACGTCGTGCGATCCCCGTTTACCAGCTTGCCATTGCGCGCCCCATGGCCACATCAGTAATCGACGGAGCTTTGGCTTGCGATGCCGTAGTATGAAGCCATCCAATGCCAAGTTATCAACCCACTTGATCGAAAACGTTTGACTTTGCACCCTCAAAGGGGTCCAAAGGCTTGTAAATGTTGGAAGTTTGGCCCCATTTGGTTTGGCTTTGGGAATGAGCTTTGGGACTCTAAAGTCCCTTGGCCAAATGCAAACGTGTTTGGTTCAATTTTTTGGGCGACTTTGGTAAGATGCAATTGCATTTCCAAAGGACTCTAAGGGCCTTTAGTCCAAAGTAGGTCTAAAGGTCCTTTGGGAACTTACATTTTCGAAATGCAAGTTCCGGTTACTGTTCATCACTGTTCATCTTCTCTAGTGGAAAAGCCGGTTGGAGGCCAACGACTGTCGGCCAAGGGGTCGGCGCGCGCCGGCAACACGTCGGTGACTGTCGCCTAAGGGTCGTCTGACCCTAGCGATCGTCGCCGGACCTCAGGTGACTTTTGGGTCACGTAATCTAGGAGATTGATGGCCTGAATTGCGGGTCTTTGTGGCTAAGCCCTGGGTCACCCAGCTATGTGGGTTCCATGCATTAATAATTTCAATACGATATGCATTCCAAAGAGAAAATGACAACCTCTTCTTGCTCCCTTCGCAAATTCCAAGATGTGATCCTCATAAAACTCATGAATCACGTGTAAGTATCAATCTCTTATTCTGGATAGTGCTAAGCCTCTTACCTCTTGAATCTAAACCTGAGTCTTGATGCTCTACTCACTTTCATTGACTTGCTTGCTAGCTGACGGTAGGCATGTCGTGCGATCCCCGTTTACCAGCTCGCCATTGTGCGCCCCATGGCCGCATCAGTAACCGAAGGAGCTTTGGCTTGCGACGCTATAGTATGAAGCCATCCAACGCCAAGTTATCGACCCACTTGATTGAGAGCGTTTGACTTTGCACCCTCAAAGGGGTCCAAAGGCTTGTACATGTTGGAAGTTTTTGTTTGTAAAAACAAACTAAGTGCATTTTTCTTGTCCCACATAGGAAAGTGGGAGGAAGTGGGTCAATTAATAAGTGTAGGGTTTCTTTAGTGTACCTAAAGAGATGATTAGGTATGGGCTAGACCTCACCATATCCTCGTGCGGGTACGCGATTTTTGGCGCGATTATTTTGCACAGTTTAATTAACACTAATCCCTTTGTTATTTTATTTTTATTTTTTATTTCGTACGGTTATCTTATTAACTTTAATCAATTCAATGTTTTTTTTTAAATTTATTAAGAATTTTCGGAAATTAAAAAATTAAAAAATAATAATTTCGAAATTTTATTTATTAAATAATAATTTTTTATTATTCCTAATTTTTGTTTGTGTCTTTTCAAGACAACCTTTGAAAAAGATACTCGTTCAGTTTGCAACCTTTCCCGAAGGGTTGCATTTGTTTGTTTTTTAACTGTTTACGAATGGACCCCTTTGTTCATCTAGCTATTTTCGAAAGGATACATTTGTTCGCTTTACGACCTTTCACAAAGAGTTGTTTACGTTTTAAGAATGTTTTATATATAAATGTCAGTTTTCAGAAGAAATGAGTGTGATCATTTTTGAGACTTCTCTCTGAAAAAATTTCAGCCATCTTTCCAATTGTTTCCTAGAGAGATTCTGGAGAAATACTAGATTTGTTATCTAGTACTCTCATTTAAGACTTTGTTGTATCCTAGAGGAAATTTGCTGGTGACCGTTAGCAACTTTGTAGGGCAAATAAATCTTTAAAGAAAATGATATCATGCCTCAAAATTCGACTTGATTACTTGATCCGACTTAATTGTTCTACCCAATTCAAAGTCATATTTTTCCAACAGTACATACGTCCATTGCAAATTTTGTATACCAAGGTGTATGCAATGTACTTTGTTGTTTCTCCTCTTGGCTAAGTGCATTTTGGAATTTGCTAATTAAGTTGGCTAAGGTTCTGTATGTTTATTTTTGTTTCTGTTCCCCGAAACAAAAGTTTCCGTTCTTTTGTTATGGAGAACAAAAAAAGAACAAAAACGTGTTTGGTAAAAATTTTGTTCCCAAGAATTTTTTTTTTGTTTTGTTTCCGGGAATATATTTGGAACAAAAATAAGAAGTAGAAAAAAGTTGTTTCTTGTTCTCGAGAACAATTCCGAGAAATAGTTCTTTCTTCTTCTTCTTTTTCTTCTTCTTTTTTCTTTCCTTCTTCTTCCTTTTGGCCAATCGCCGGCCTCGGCCATGGCCAACGACTGGCCGTCGAGGGCCAGCGACCTTGTCAGAGCGTTGCCGGTCCTCGGTGAGCCTTACCCAGGCGACGCGAGGTCGGCCTCACCCTCACCTAGCGAGCTCGAGCCTCACCCCGGCCGGCAAGGCTTGGCCTTGCCTTGGTTGGGTGAGCTCAAGCCTCACCCCGGCCAGTGAGGCTCAACCTCGCCTTGGCTGGGTGAGCTCGAGCTCGCCCAAATTTGGTGAGGCCAAGCTCGCCTAGCTATTGGTGAGGATTGGTCTCGCCGGGCCACCACTGGGCGACGTCGACCTGGCGATGGCTCGGCGAGGCCGCTGACCCTCGTCGATCGGTTGTTGACCATGGCCGAGGCCGGCGACTGGCCAAAAGGAAGACAGAAGAGAAAAAAGAAGAAAAAAAAGGAAAAATATAATAAAAATATTGAAAAATTAAAAGAAACAAAAGAATTATGCAAGTTTACCAAACACATTTCTATAATTGAAGTAGAAATTTTTTGCAATTAGCAAGTGCATTCTTATACTTAGAAATTGTTCATTGGAACAGAAAAAAAAAAGAAAACTATTTCTTTTCAAAAAATTGTTCCCCGGAACAGGAATGTTACCAAACGCGCCCTAAATAGACTTCTTGAGGGAGTCTATCTTTCTTAGGTTGGGCGTCGCCCCCAAAATTCCATTTTTCTTTTAGCTTGTGGGTGTGATGTCGTTATCGCATTTTACATATGTCCAATTAATTAATACTTTTTCTAATTCAGTATCAAAACTAACTAATGTCATTTAAATCATAAAAAATATATGACTAGTCACTCGTCCAATCCTCAACAAGATTAGTTCTTGGTTTCATTAAATGTTATAATAATCAAATTTACAATGTGCAACATTTGAGGAAAATAGTACTTCGAATCTATCTGAAAATGCCTTCTGTGTGTATGAGCTGGAGACTTTGCATTTAATATTTTTTTTTAAAGTGATCTCTTGTGATAATGCCTCTACTATCGAGACATACTCTTTGCCTTCTCATCACACAATGCCTAAATGAGAATGATACAATTTTCTACGTGAGTGAGCCATGTGACCAATTGATCTTAAATGGCATCGAGTAAGCAAGGCATGCCAACAAAATCACATGAATTAATGATATACTTAACAGAGTTTCACATTGTGCCTAATTTGAAAAGCTGAGATACTTGATTGACCACAAGATTTGAGTACAACATTCTAAGGGGGAAGAAAGTTCAGGTACTTGCGATATCATGAGACTTGGCTATAATAAAACCATTATTTATTGTGTTATGCACTACTTGCTCCAATACACAAAAGAGGTATCGGCACTAGAGGGGCATGAATTTTTGTCTCCTTCAATATCACCTGAACTTTTGTCCTTGTTCAATTGAGTATGAAATGTGACTTGAACTAATGTGTATCAACACGGCCTGCTTGTTCGCACGTGACTCGCCTATTCAGCAAAAGTGTTGAGAAGGATTACCAAAGGAAACTTGAATAAATTAAAGGATGTGTTTTCTATTTTTCATTTTCATGTTCTCTTTCCTCGTATGTTTTGCCAAACTCTTTCTCCACCACAAACGCTCCATCACCTTCTTCCTTGTTGCCATCGTCTACCATCGTCAGTATTTGCAGCGGGACCTCAATTAACGGTCACAACCTTCGTTCAAGGTCAATCAACAAAGTTAAGTAGTGGTGGTTGTCGGCAATAGGCAGAGATAGTCTTGAGAAATTATTGGGGGTACAAGTGGGATGCCTCATTTTTATGCAAGTCTATTTAAAGAGTGACACATGTCAAAAATTTTGAAAGCCCCCCTCTCTCTCCCTTTATCTCTCCTTTCTTATGCACCTCTCGTTTCTCTTCCACACCATTTCTTCCTTTATTTCCCTTTCCTTTTTGATCCTTTCTTTCCCTTTGGCTTGCAGCCAGTGCTTGGCCATACTCGGTGAGAGTTGCTTTTCCTGGATTCGACGAGGGCTCAATCTAGATCTAGAAGTTGTGGAGGGAGGGTGATGACATCGGAGCCATGAGAGACCTCGAGGATGTAGGCGCTAAGAGAAGGCTTGGCGTTGCAAACAATAGGGGGGCTTGGGCTTATTCTTGGACCTGTGTGGGCAGTGGATGACCTGTGGAGGGAGGGGATGATATTGGAGCCGCAAGGGACCTCGAGGAGGCAAGGGTTGAAGGAGGGCTCGAGGTTGCAGGTAATGGCAATGGGAGACTTGGGCTTGTTCTTGAACCCGGGGGGTGGCCGTAGGGGCAATGGACAACCTCAATAGTGGAGCCATCGTTGGAGTGGGGATCAGTGGATGAAACGATGGTGAAGGCAACTGACTAGGGCGTGGTTTGCACGAGAGGGGGAGAGAGAACAAAGAGTAGAGGATCGCATGAGAGGGAAAGAGATCGAAGAAAGCATTTCTCACATGTGGGCTCAAATAGGACATGTGTTGCTCATTAAATGGACTTGCGCAAAAATGACATGGCCCAAGTATTTTTTTTCTAATGTTTTTTTTTTTTGAGGGGGGAGGGGGAGGAAACAAAAAAGTAAAGTGACTTGTCAAAACCAATGGTCATCGTATCAGCATAACGTATCATCACTTATGGAGTAAGTGCCACATCACAGCATAACGTATAATCACTTATGGAGTAAGTGCCACATCAACACTTCCCAACAAAGAATTTATGGATGGATCACATCGAGCACAATTCACAAAGTTGAAACTACTCGATAGAAACAAAAAAGTTTACCTTATTATCGTGCAAGTTTCACGTACTAAAGTTTTCAAATCCCCAACCTCTTAAATTTTTAGAGCTCTTCAAAACTCCAGCCTTCTAAGTTCCTTCAAGGAATGTCTTCTGGAATCTGAACCCATCGACATATAATGTCATTTGATTACTTTTATTTAAGAGTCTTAAGTAATAAATTATAATTCAACTAGATTTTATTAACTGGTCAATCCCTATTTAGTCGCCCAAAGATGGAATATTGCTTGTAATATGCTCACACGTATACCTCAACAGATAATATATAGCATGAAGAAAAGACAATCCATCAATACTCTTCCAAATGCTAAAAATATATAGATAGTGCTAAAAAAGGGATTACGAAAATAATGTGGTAAAAATCGATGGACGAATAAATAGGGCATACTGAACACTCGAAAGAGTTGGCCTTGTCATGTAGTGAATTGATTATTTTATAAAAAGAAATAGAGCATAGACCACCAATGTGTTTTAATAATTTTACACAAGCGGATACTTGAAACCTTTGGCTATAATGTAATCAACATTGCCTTTTTAGCGTATGCTGTGGTTACTTTTTCATGAATTGACATTTGTTTCTCTAACATTCCCTTTTTTCATTGATGGAAGCGTATCATATAATACATTAGACATAAGCAGCCCAACAGGCTCTGCGATAGTCCTCCTTAGACTTCACCCATGTCTACCAAACGAACACATGTACTCATTTTCCTATATGAGGCTAAAAATTTGCTTTTCAGTGCGAGCTCAGACTGAATCAATTTTGCAAAAACATCCATGGCATCGCGAGGAAGCCCCAGTGACGCGACCAACTTATCGCTCTCCGCGCTATGAGAAGAGATCTAGACGACGTTGTGGGGTACAGTAGCTGGTGCCACTTGGAACGGCCTGCCGAACCCGAAATCGTCTTGTAGAAAGGGAGCCGACTCCACTTGCTGATGCAGCAAGTGTTGCCCTCACGATCGACCACGACCGTGTTCATCTCGATGTGGTCAACGGATGACCGTATGTAACTGTTGGTGACGCATCGGAGCGCCTCGTGCACAGTCTGGACAGCAAACGAGAAGGGCTCGTGAATCAGTTCACTCGCTCTGCACTCGGCATAGGACCAAACAAGAACAGTCCCGAAGTAGCCGCTCGGCAACGGCGTGTTGAACTTGGACCGACTGTTGACTGCAATGAGAAGCTTTGCTGTTTCATGAGGATCGATTCTGAGAGCTTTAATTCACAAAATCCACACGAGCTTCGATATGACTTCGAAGCTCGTAGGGACTATAGAGGAGCCATCGTTGGTTGTGATTGTGGACGCTTTCTTGAGTTTTACGAGAGTGAGTGGCTCATAGCAGAATGATTTGTAAACAAGGGGCTTGGTTTGGAGGTTGACTATGCATTCGGGACGCCGATCCATCGGAGCATACTCGTGGTGGGGGAAAGGTCACCTCGGGCACAATACCAATCGATCGAGAAAGGGACGAATTGAAAGCGGCTTGGCTCGAGCCACATCAGTCCAACAAGTTATGAAGTCCGTGAGGGCTTTACCATCGACGACGACGACGTGATTTATGAGAATGCCGAGGGTGATCCCTCCGCACTTGAATGCTGTCACCTGGATTATACGATAAACTGTAAGGCGGGATGTACAGAAGTAGGTCATATTCAATCGGTCCCTCTAATAAAAAGAAGTTACTCAGTGAACCAGTATTATAAAAACATTACCTGCACTGTCAACAAAGGCTTTTTCTAATATGGTTTGGGCTCCATCGCTGTTGTTCATGAGCTTTTGCAGCATTGGCGGATTGATGATGCTGATGTCGCCCAGCATTCCAATGTCGTCCTCCGACATCGCTTCAACGAACGGGACACCTTCTCCTGTGCATCTCACTGCCATCTTCTTGTCACTCCCGCAACGAGTCTCCCTGCGAATGGATAGAACTCGACCAGTATCTCGCCCAGCGATTCTCTGAGAATCTCGGTCGCAGCGAAATGAAGACGAGCAGACGCTGGGAGGAAGACGAAGTGACCAGATCTGGCCATGGCGGAAGACAGACGAACAGACGCTGGGAGGAAGATGAAGCCATGAATACTTTCTCCCCGAGGGGTGAGGTGGTCGGGGAGAAAACTAAAAAGTAAAAAGTAATATTTTCTCCCCAAGCTACCATGGTGACAGTAGGAAGACGAAGCAACCAGATCTGGCCAGTGACCCGAAGATGAAGACGAACAGACGCTGGGAGAAAGACGAAGCCGAAGACGAATTGAGGAAGATGACGGAGAGGGTGACTTGGTCAAGCTGGTGGTTGGACAAAGGAGGAACAGACAGAGGAGAAAGAGAGAGACAGTGGTGGAATGAGATAATTTCTATTTTTTATTTAATTCTATATCAGCAAATATGTGTCAAGCTGTAATTGGATGGAAGCAAAATGATGCTCGCCACGTTAGCTGATGATGTGGCGAGAGCAAATCACTGAATATTTCCTCAAGCTCAGAAGAGAACCGGGGGAGAGGAGAGAAGAGAGAGAGAGAGAGAGATCTGGTAAGTGAGACTGGGAGAGAAAGAGGGAGTGAGCTCCAGTTGATCAGCTGAAAACAGATGGAAAGGCAGGGTGAGGGCTGCTTCTCAAGGGGTTTGGCTGAAAACCAGAGACAGCGAGCGCTGCTCGAGAAGGAGACGATGAGAGCTGCTCGTGGGAGCCACACAGAGAGAAAGAGCAAGCTTGAGAGAGGGTGAGCCAGAGGGAGGCTGGTTCTTGGAGAAAGAAAGAGCGAGAGAGAACTGACTGCGCTCTTGACATCTTCGGCAATAACAGTGTTCCGGTGGCGGAGGAGGTGACGTTGCAGCGGTGAAGGACCGGAGGTGGGGTTGGTCAAGTGCGCTCCTCTCTCACATGGCCGTGAAAATCGAACGAGGAAAGTTCGGAGAACAGAGGGAGATCCGAGCGAGAGCTGAGGAGGAGAGCCTTATATTTGATTCCTACTTGACGCTGCGATCGTATTGGAAGTCATGCCATAAGCATGGGATCTTAGATTCAATTTTCCGTCGAGCATAACACCAGCGAATGGACTATTAATGGAGAGCACATGAAGAACTTGCCAATGCAATTAAGGCTAGATTTTGTCCTCCTCTCCTTCAATTAGTTTAATTTGTGGCTCTTCTTCTTACAGTTTGGCTATTCGAATTGTAATATTTGAGATTTTTTATTAGATTAAAGAAAAGGTGGTGGGACCCACTTTAAATAAAGAAAGAAAAAGAAAACAAAAAGGAGAAGAGATAAAAAGGAAAGGAAAGCCCACATTCGGGTAGCAGAAGAAAAGAGGAAAGAAGAAGAAAGAAGAAGAAGAAGAAGAAGAAGAAAGGAGAGAGAGGGCTTTGTGTGTTCACGCCACAGGCAACTCACCAAGCTTATTTACCGTGAGATCAAAGGGTCAAATAACGTGTGTTATTTGATTTTGGGGCATCCCCAGCTGAGTAGTACTAATGTCATCTTTGGTTTTGTGAAGCTCATGTACTAAGGTAAGATTAATCAACATATACTTGTGTAGGGAAATGAGGACCTATTTGTTGTAAAATGATGGATATAGTGCTCGGTAATTTTGAGTTATCGTGGGATGATTCTGTTGGAGAAAACTTCCTTTTTTGTTTTGAAGCTAACAAAATATTTCGATCAGTCTAGTTTGAAGACTCACAGACTCTTTCATCAAACTTTGAAGATCGCCAGACTCAAGATTTAAAGTCTGCCCTCATTGACAGTTTCTAGATCGACGAAGAAGACTTATTCAGATGCGAGTTTATCTTTAAGGTTTTGATTCGAGCGGCTAAAGAAGTTCTCACAGTTGGAGATAACATCTCAAGATTTATTATTCGTTTTGAAATTAATTCGAATAATTTGGATCCATTGATTGGCGAAATATACTTGGAAGGTTCTACTTATGGAAACCTAGATCCTGATTGTATGGGCGAGTAGGATTGGTGGGTTATCATCACGTTCCTTAAGTAACTCAAGATTTCCTTAATTGATTCTGTCCAATGGGTAGATTGGAAGAACTCATTTGGAAGGTGCAAATGATTATGAAGGCATATGGGAGTATATAAGGAAGACGCTCTAGTTATTTGAGTGTGTGCGCGATAGATAAATTCCAAAGTTTGAAATTTCTTGTTCTTTGCTGATTCAATTGTTGAGCGTAAATTTGTACTCAAAAGAGAATTTAGATATTTGTGAAGCCTTGTGGAAGTGTAGTAGAGTTTCTACATTGTGAAATCAAGGACGTGATACTGTAGCAACTCTTTTGATTCATAGTGAAATCCAGCCGCTGAGCTATTAGTGCGGGAGAGTGAACGTAGACTTGGTCTAAGCCGAACCACTATAAACCTTGTGTTCTTATTCTCTTCTTTGAACTCTTTTATTTTGTTCGTAGTTCTATTTAACTGTTAAAGCTTAATCTCGCTCAAAGTTTGCTGCTCTTCAAACTCAGGTTAAAAGTAAAGGTTTTCACTGCATATTATAGAATTTGTTTTTACACCTATTCACCCCCCTTTAGGTGGTAATAGTAGCACTTTCAATTGGTATCAGAGTCTGTGTACTCATTTAAATTGAAGTGTTTTTACTTTAGAATTAAAGATTCATGGCTAGTATGTTGGCTCCATGTTTGGTCGAAGGGCAAAATAACACTAGACCGCCTTATAGTATATGGAAAAATAATATGAAAGCACTTTTAAGATCAAAAGATCCTCTGGAATGGGATTGGTAGACAAATGAATCATTCCTAAAACTACAACAGTCTCAGAAAGAGGGAAAGAAGCTATAGAGGCTAACGAGATGACTCGAGAAGAGTTAACCAAGAGACAAGCTATTGATGCAAAAGCAATTTATTCCTTATATTGTACATTATCTCTTACTGAATATAACAGAATATCTTCTTGTGAAATAGCTAAAGAAGTCTGGGATAGGCTGCACATTACCTATGAAGGAACTGATCTAGTGAAAGAAACTAGGATCAATATTCTGCTCGGTCAATATGAAGCCTTCAAGATGAAATCAGGAGAATCTATCACTGACATGTTTAGTCGTTTTACAGAAATCGTGAATGGTCTTGAGTATTAAGGTCAACCAATCTCAAGACCCATGAAGGTTAACAAACTGTTGCATGGACTTTCCAAAGATTGGAATCACGTAAAGACTTTAATAAGGGAGACACAAAGAATCATGCCATTCTCAGAATCATGCCATTCTCTGTTGGCGAATTGGTTGGCACTCTTCAGTCCTATGAAGTAGATCAAATCAATGAAGAAGAAGATCCCAAAGGTAAAAAATCTATTACTTTAAAATCTAATGATAACTCTAATGTTACAGATTCTGAAGACGATATGGACGATGAAGATCTTGCTCTCATGATAATAAGTTTTAGAAAACTGAACAAAAGGGGAAGAAGATTCAATTGGAAGAAACAAAATTCTCAAAAGTTTCAAAATAAATCAGCTGAGGACAATGAATCCAATAAAGATGTGATTTATTTTGAATGCAAGAAAAATAGACACATTAGACCCAATTGTCCATTGTTGAAGAAAAAGAAAGGAAAAACTGAGAAATACAGAAAGACACTCAAAGTAGAAACTTGGAGTAATATTGAATGTGAAGAGAGTGATGATGATTATGCTAATATTTGTTTAATGGCAAAATCAGAATTAGATTTAGACTCTGAGACAGATATAGACTCAAACTTAGACTCAAACAGTGAAATCAAGGTAATTAATTTAAAAATTCATACTTAAGTCTCAAAATATATTAATGAACTTTGTCTTAATCTCAAAACCTCTTTTAGGAGGATTTCCAAGCTAAAAAGGGAAAATTCTACACTGAAGCAACATGAGATTGTTTGGAAAGAAAAGTTCGAAAATTTAGATAAAAGTTTATTACTTTAAAAGAAAATGCGTACTCTCTTTCAAAAGAAAATACACTTTTGAAAAATGATATTTCAAGTATTTTAAAAAGGTTTTCTATAGAATTTGAGAAATTGGAAAAGATTCTTTCAGCACAAATACCTTACTTTAACAAATCAGGCTTGGGAATGACTTATGAAACCATTCCTCTAATAGATTTTCCAAAAGTAAAAGAAAGAATCAAACAAAGACATACAAAAACCTTTTATAAAAATCATTTTCAAATTTTTTTTGTAAAACTTGTTGGCCGTAGTGCTCTTAAATATTCTAAGTGCAACAGCTTAGAACACTTTGAGAAAGAATGTCTTATGATTTAGAGACCTGTTAAGAAGGATTAGGCAAAGACTATACATTACACTAACTCGATTGGACTCAAGAAAATGTGGGTACCAAAGAAAACTTGAGTTTCTTTTTTAGATGTAGGTCACTATCATGAAAAATGTCAAATGGTACTTGGATAGTGGATGCTCAAGACATATGACAAAATATTCAAGTTGTTTTATAAAGCTCATCCAAACAAATAGAGGAAAAGTTTCTTTTGGTGGAAATAGAAAATGAAGAATTGTCGGATGCGGAATAGTAAATATTGGAAGCTTGACAATCAACGTCTCCTTAGTAGAAGGACTAAATTACAATCTACTCAGCATAAGTCAACTGTGTGACACAGGTTTCAAAATCAATTTTCAAGAAGAAATATGTTCGGGAACCAGTAAAGACTTCTCTCAGAATTTCACGGGGCGAAGACATGGGAACATCTATCTTTTAGATATCAAACAAGAAAAATCTCAATGTCTAATTTCAATTCAAGAATAAGCTAATCTCTAGCATCGAAAACTTGGCCATATCAACATGAAGCAAATTGCCAAGATCTTTTCAAATAAGCTTGTTCATGGACTACCCAACTTGACATAACAAAAATCTTAATTATGCACACCATGTGTGTTGGGAAAACATGTTAAAAGTTCTTTCAAATCAATAAATCAAGTTTTCACTAATTGTGTGCTGCAGCTCCTGCATATGGATCTCTTTGGATCAACTAGAACTCAAAGCATTTGTGGAAAGAGATGTTGCCTAATAATAGTGGATGATTATTCACGATTTACTTGGGTATACTTTCTGGCAAGTAAGTTTGAAACCTTATCTTATTTTTTAAAGTTTGCCGAGAAAGTACATAATGAGAAAATGTATGTTATTTTAAGCATTCGCACAAAACATGGAGGTGAGTTTGAAAATCAAGACTTTGTTAAATTCTGTGATGAATCTGGTTTTCAACATATGTTCTCTTCTCTATATACTCCCGAATAGAATGGAGTTGTGGAAAGGAAGAATAGATCATTGCAAGAAATGGCTAGAACACTTTTAATTGAAAGTAATATTTCTTCTCGTTTTTGGGCTGAAGAAGTTTCTACAGCATGTTATATCATTAACAGAGTTTTCTTAAGGCCTATTCTGAAGAAAACTCCCTATGAGTTGTTCAAAGTAAAGAAGCCAATCGTTTCTTATTTTCATGTGTTTGGTTGCAAATGTTTTATATTAAAATATGCAAATAATCGAATTGGTAAGTTTGAAGAAAAATCAGACGAAGGAATCTTCCTTGGATATTCAACCACCATCAAAGCTTACAAAGTATATAACAAGAAGACTCAATCTGTGGAAGAATCGATGAATGCAAATTTCAAGACTTTATATAAAATCAATCGATTCAGACTCAACTTGAAGAATCTGAACTTGTTCCATACTCTACAAAGTCTAGTTCCTTGGAAGCAGCTCAGACATCAAAAGGTCAACAACGAACGAATGTTGAAGAATCAACTGAAGAAAAAGTTCAGTAGTTTGTCAGACCAACTAGTAACTGGAAGCACAAGTCCAGTCATCCCAAAGAACTTATTATTAGTGACATTGATGAAGGGATTCGTACAAGATCCAAAAGGCATAAAGAGTCTAGCGTTGTGACTTTTATTTCTGAAATAGAACCTAAAAGCATAAAATAAACTTTAACTGATGAAAGTTGGATTGAAGCTATGCAAGAAGAACTCGGGCAGTTCAGTGTTAACGATGTTTGGGAATTAACTCATAAACCAAAAGGCAAATCTATTATTGGAGCTAAATGGGTTTTTAGGAACAAGATTGACGAAAAAGGAAAAGTGATAAGGAATAAAGCAAGACTTGTGGCCAAAGGATATACGCAAGAAGAAAGGATATACGCAAGAAGAAAGGATAGACTATGATGAGACTTACGCATCGGTAGCAAGGTTTAAAGCAATTAGATTATTACTTGCTTTTGCTTGTTATAAGAATTTCAGGTTATTCCAAATGGATATTAAAAGTGCATTCCTGAATGGATTTATCCAAGAGGAAGTCTATATAGAACAACCTCTCGGTTTTGAAAACCAAAGAAAACCAGACTCTGTATTCAAACTCAAAAAGATGCTATATGGTTTAAAGCAAGCACCTCGAGCTTGGTACGACAGGTTAAGTAAGTTTTTAATCCAAAATGGCTTTGTTAAAGGTAAAGTGGACACTACTCTGTTTATTAAAAGAGAAAATAAAAACTTTTTACTTGTTCAAATCTTTGTTGATGATATTATTTTGGGATAACCTAACGAAAATCTGTGCAAGAAATTCTCTAAATCTATGCAAGATGAATTTGAGATGAGTATGATGGGTGAACTATCATTCTTTCTCGGGCTACAAGTGAAACAATTGAAGAAATGAATTTTCATTCACCAAGAAAAATATGCTAAAGAGCTTGTTAAAAAGTTTGGTTGGAGAATTGCAAAAAAGCTGATATACTAATGTCAAGTTCTTCGAAGTTGGACAAATGTGAAAGAGGAAAGAAAGTTGATCAGAAACTGTACAGGAGTATCATTAGTTCACTTCTTTATCTTACTGCCTTTAGACCTGATATTTTGTTTAGTGTTTGCATTTGTGCCAGATTTCAATCAGATTCCAAAGAATCTCATCTAAGTGCTGCGAAACGCATCATCAAATATGTTGCAACAACCTCTAAGTTAGGTCTATGGTATCCAAAAGAATGAGACTTTACTCTTCTTGGATACTCAGATGCAGATCTAGCAGGATGCAAAGTTGATCGAAAGAGCACCCCAGGCACTTGTCAATTGCTTGGTCACAGGACAGTATCTTGGTTTTCAAGGAAGCAAAGTATTATAACTCTTTCAACAGCAAAAGCAGAGTATGTGGCTCTTGGAAGTTGTTATTCTCAAATCTTATAGATAAAATAATAACTAAGGGACTTTGGAATCGAAGACTCATGCACTGAGATCAAATGTGACAACACCAGTGCAATTAATCTCACTAAGAATCCAATTCATCATTCAAGAGCAAAGCATATAGATATTCGACATCATTTTATTGGAGAAGTCTTGATTCAATTCATTGACTCAAAGAATCAACTAGTGAACATTTTTACAAAGCTACTGGAGAAAAGTCTATTTGAGTCTATTCGATCCAAATTTAATATCTTGAAGTTTGATGAAGCTTAGACTCAAAGATAAAAGTCTAAAAATGCTCAGACTCAAAAAATAAAAAATTATGACTGTAAGTCATTTCAGTTCTAGCGATTTATCTTTTGGATAAAAACTCGAAAATGTATGGTTGCTTATTAATCTGCAATTGATTGATGTTATTTTCCCAAGTTTTTGAAATTGTAGCAATTATTCTTTTTCGAAAAAGAAATTATCTTTTTTGAGATGGCAGTTATCTATCTTCAAAAAGACAGTTATTTTTTGAAAATGCATTTTTTATGACGATCCGTATACCTTGTTTCGATTGCTTTATATACTGTCTTTCTTCTTCATTTTTACTCACAAACCCTAGAAGCACATAACTTTACTTTCTAGTTTAATTCTTAAAGTTTTTATCTTTCTCACGAATCAAGTTTGGAAATTCTTTCAAAGACTGTGATAATGTTTTTCCAAAGAAAGTCCTCAAGGATTGCAAGTAGGGGACCACAGCATATGTATGAGGGTCTTATGCATTTTGACTTGACTGTGGAAGAAGAATCTCCAAGGCAACAGCAGAGTCCACAACATTCTCAACCGCATCATTCTCCTCAGGCTAGACCACAGAATGTTCAGCAACAACAAGTGGAGGAAGAAATTATTGAGGATGTCGAACCTGTAAGGACTCTTAAGCCTGCTTTTACTTTCAAACTCTACTTTGCCTTAAAGGACGAAGGTTCTCCAATGACCTTTATGGATGATTTTTTGTAAGAAAAGGGATACATAAATGAAACCTATATTTTACAAACGATGGAACGTTTAGGAATTGCTCCTGCTAGTTCGGCAGAAAGGGCTTTTGTGAATTTCTCAAGTGATCCTCGTGTTGGAGGATTTAGTCAACCTGATAGAAAAGATGATGATAAAAGATGTTCACTCATTTTAAGTTTAGAATGGGCGTTGCTACGAACATTCGAGGAAGAAGAGTAGATCTGTTTCGTTTTGAGGAACATAAGCGAGTTTACTCTAAGTTGCTGAAGCGAGGGGTGATGAACCCAATGAGTGTGGACTTTGATTTTTTTGACTCCCTGAATGTGAAGTTACGGGAGAAATTTACTTTACTTCAACTTGAATGATTTTGCTCTGAGACAACAGTAGCTCATCCAGAACTTATTGCGTATTTCTATTCCAATCTAAGCTTTTTGGATGCGAATAGATTTTCTTTCAGTGTTAGAGACTAGGATTATGTGGTTGATGTGGACACTCTGGCTGATGTGATTGGAGTAGAGATAGTGATGTTCCAATCAATTAATGTGTCTATTGGTCATGCAACTATGGAGCTTATCCGAGATAGAATGGCAGACATTCGGATTTCGTACTTGAGGATGAGTGCCTCAAATGTCTTGCTTCATAAGATTGTGATTAATTGTCTTAGACCAAAATCCACATCAAAGACTGACGTCTCCAATTGATAAGTGAAGCTGATGTATGCTATTAATGCTGGTCAAAAGTTCTCTCTGCCGTACACTATCATGTTTCACATGTATAGGTCGATGGTAAAGGACAAGGGCCAACTTCCTTATTCAACACTTGTTACGCAACTATTTAGACATTTTAAAATTTAGCCTCCCAAAATTCTATGTGTTCGAATCTGCAATCCAATGGTGGTGGGACTGAAGATGGTTTCAAAGATGCGTTTGAAGGAGCTAAACAAGGCTTTGGAGAGATTTAAGGAGAAGACTCCTTTAAGACTCGTCAAGACCCTGTGGTTGCAAAATGGAAAGGCAAGGAGCCTATGTTAGCTCCATCTAAGAAAATGAGAGCACTCATCTTGCAGGATGAAGAAGATGAGGAAGACATTACCATTTCCGCTCTTGCCTTAAGGAACTTACCGCGTCTTGTTCCAAAGATAGAGGATAGAGAGAACCAAGACAGAGAGGAAACAGAGCAGAGGAGTGAAGAGAGAGAAATGATGAGGAAAGAAGCACAGGAAGGAAGAACTGCAGAAGAAGAGCAAAGAGGAGAACAAGGTCATCGTGTCATTAAAGAAGAGACAGAGCATGAAGAGTACTTATCTCCACCTGAAGGCACTGAAACAGGGGGAGCTGCTGATAAAAGAGGTACTCCTTCACTCGCTTTTACTAGTGATGATGTTAGTCAATCTTCTGCTGATCCAGAAGATGTATATGCCTCTTAATTTCCTAAAGAAGGTAATGAGGTTTCATCTTTAAGTCTGGGTGCTCATGTTGAAGTTCCATCATCTGCCAATACTCCATAAATTGATCACGTTGAAGCAAGCACTAAAACTGACAACTCAGCAGACCTTAGAAGATTGCTTGATGTTCTTATGGAGATCATAGGTAAGATTTATGCCTTGGCATGTGAATTTCAGAATATGCAAAGGGCTAATCAAGCCACTTCAGTTTCATTTCTCAATCAAGTTCAAGCCCTTAATTTTCAAGTTCAAGCAACTGCCAAGGGTGAGGAAGTAGCGCAACTGACGGAGGATCTGAGAAAGCTGGAGGAGACTGTCAAGTCGATGGGAGATTTCCAGCTTGTTAGCGTTCTAAAATAATCTTAATTTTATCCAATTCTCTTTTTCGTCTCTACCTTTTTAATGCTGACAAAAGGGGGGAGAAGTTGGTGCAGATTTGACTTTATTTTTGTTTGGTCGTGACTGGTTTGGACTGTGTTTTGATCATTTAATGCTTGCAGTATCTTAAGCATTGTTGGTATTCATGGTAAAGATAGTTGTTTTTACAAGACTAACTCATTTCCTGTGGATGTAGATTCGATACCATCTTTATCCTAATCCATTTATCTTTTATGAGATATTCTTATTTGCATGAGTATTGTCTTGTAGGTCAAAAGTATCCAAATCCGCATGAAATTTTTGTCACCATAAAAAAAAGGGGAGATTGTTGGAGAAAACTTCCTTATTTGTTTTGAAGCTGACAAAACATTTCCATTAGTCTAGTCTGAAGACTTGCAGACTCTTTCATCATAGTCTGAAGACCACAAAACTCAAGATTTGAAGTCCGCCCTCATTGATAGTTTCTAGACCAACGAAGAAGACTTATCCAGATGTGAGTTTTTCTTTAAGGTTTTGATTCAAGCGGCTAAAGAAGTTCTCACAGCTGGAGATAGCATCTTAAGATCTATTATTCATGTTGAAATTAATTTGAATAATTTGGATCCGTTGATTGGCGAAGTATACTTGGAAGATTCTACTTATGAAAACTTAGATCCCGATTGTATGGGTGAGCATGATTGGTGGGCAACCATTACATTCCTTAAGTAACTCGAGATCTCCCTAATTGATTCTATCCAACAAATAGATTAGAAGAACTCCTTTGGAATGTGCCAATAGTTATGAAGGCATGGAGGAGTATATAAGAAAGATGCTCTGGTTATTTGAGTGTGTGCGCGATAGATAAATTACAAAGTCTGAAGTTCCTTGTTCTTTGCTGATTCAATTGTTGAGTGTAAATTTGTACTCAAAAGAGAGTTTAGATATTTGTGAGGCCTTGTGGAAGTGTAGCAGAGTTTCTACACTATGGAATCAAGGACATGATACTATAACAACTTTTTTGATTTATAGTGAAATCCAGCTGGTGGGCTATTAGTGTGGGAGAGTGGACGTGGGCTTGGTCTAAGCCAAACCACTATAAACCTTGCGTTCTTATTCTCTTCCCTGAACTCCTTTATTTTGTTTATAGTTCTATTTAACTATTAAAGCTTAATCTCACTCAAAGTCTGCTGCTCTTTAAACTCAGGTTAAAAGTAAAGGTTTTCACTACATATTGCAGAATTTGTTTTTACACTTATTCATCCCCCCTCTAGGTGGTAACACTAGCACTTTCAGATTCGACAAACCTCTCTTGAAGGGTTATGCATGCTGTTTTGGTACAATTAATTTATGTGGTTATGTGATGCCTATTGAAATATAATATGTGTTGTGTTGAGGAAATCGAATGTGTTGTGAACAGGTAAAGGACTAAGTGCTACACGACGACGAAATTTCGTGTGAGTCACCTCTAGGGCTTTGTAGTCAAGGGCTAAGTGCTACATGGCGACTTAAGTCACACGGGAGCCACCTCTAGGGCCTTCCACTATTGACATGCATAGTAAAGGACTAAGTGCTACACGATAATATAACTTTGTGGAAGCCACCTTTAGGGTCTTGTACTATCGCTATATGTGGTCAAGGGCTAAGTGCTACATGATAACGCAATTTCGTGAGAGCCGCCTCTAGGGCCTTGAGTTTGGATATTGATCATGGAATGAACCATTGATGTGAGATAAGATGAGTACAATTATTGAGCAAAATTGGTGATGCTGGTTTTGTTATTATTGATTAATGAGAAGTTTTGCTATTTGATATAGCTAGGTTGAGGTAACATATAGTGCATTTTGTTCATGCAAGTAATCATATTTTTATTTGACAATAATGAGCCATGTCTTGAGTTTTAAATGTAATGTGGAAGTTTGATATGTTTTTATGGTATGTACTACTCACTGAGCTTATGGTTGCTCACCCCTCTATTTCCAAACCTTTTCAGGTCCTTTGGTTTGCAACTAGTAGGTTAAAGAGTGCTATCGATGGAGACCTTTGGAAGTGAACTTTGGGTATGGTTTGAGGCTACATCCTTCGGGTGGAAGGATGGCCGTGTCACCCCCAACTTTGTAGGACTTGGGGTGTGACATCTCGTGATATCAGAGCTTAGGTTATGATTTTTGGGTATAGATTTTATGGGAACTTGTGAGATTGTGTGTTAGTTTATAACGCTTTAGTCCTTTGTTAGGTACTAGGATGTATGTTTTATTTTGGGTTCAAGTGATCAACGAGTCGCATGTTTTATTTTTAAGGGACAACGAAAGCAATCGAGTTATTACTTTTGATATCGGAAATGTATCTTAAGATCCTTGAGGTTTGATTGTGAAAGTTTTATTGGCATTAGAGAAACAATGACCATTACTCATTGTTGTTAAGGACGTTGAAAGTTATGACTAGCAACCCTTACTATAAATAAGCTTTGTACTAGAATCAAGGTTTGTACTATTAAGGCCCTTGGTTTTGGAAGGAACAGGAAAGCAAGGTTTACAGGATCTTGCGACTCTTACTAGTGGTGAAGTTTTAACTGAAGAGCTTGAGAAATGAAATCGAAACTTGTAGCATGAAGAAAGAGGAAGATCTTCCTCGTATGGTTTTAGCAGCAATTTAGGGGATTATCAAGTAAAAGATGAATTTGGAAAACCAAAAGATAGAACCTATGATTGAGTTAAGACTTGCTTTGAACAATTTAGGTCAGTGCAATCAAAGAACATCAAACAGTGATCCAATTGCAGGTGCAAATGCAGGATGCTGATATTCAAGACAAAGGCAAACTTGTTTGTAGTAACAGAAGAATCCTATTCAGAAACGAGTTTTTTTTTTTTTTTTTTGTAAGGTCACTAGAATTGTTATCGGAGACACTCAAGTGGTAGGAGACCAAGATATGCGTTCATTTTGTTTAATTATCTGGCAGACAGGAGCAATGTAGTGGCATGGAATGTATAGGCTAATTGACAATGACTTGTGGGAGTATAGCTTGAGATACTATTCCTTGACAAAGAGTATATGGAATCGGACAGCATTGAAGAGGGAATCGTGGAGCTTATTTATTTGAATGGGATCAAAAGGCTTGTAATGGGTGCGGCAATGGATAAGTGCCATTTCAAGTTTCAGATTGGCAGGAGGATGACAGAAATCAAGTCCAGGATAGCCATCTTTGTTCGCAATAAAGCGCCCATCTCTTGTCAAATTTGGTTTATCTACGATGGGCAGCTCATTCACACAAGGGGAGCTCAGACGGTTCAAGCAGTTGTAGAAGTTCCTACTAATGTGCCATTGCCAACGACTTCAAGCCCTGGAGCCGTGATGCCACCTCCTTCTTCCTCCTTAGATAGCTCTCCAATGCATCCTAATGCGAGATTATATGCTGAGAAGTTGAAGGAAGAACTTGAGAAGGCGATGGAAGAACTTTGCATTGCCCGGGCCTAGAAATCGTAGCTGAAGGACCAATTCGTGGAGACCAACCAGAGCAGAAATGAGTTGGAGCTGAAAATCATTGCAAGCGACGAAATGTTGCGGGCTTTGATACAAGAGCGAGAACCGTTGCGGATCGAACTCGAGAATGCACTCCAAAAGGCCGAGGAGGAGATCAGAAGAAAAGGAGATTCCTCGGGCACAAAGTACTTCTCCGAGTTCTCCTTTACCGAAATCGCAAAAGCTGCGCAGAACTTCGACCCATCTTTGAAGATCGGGAAAGATGGCTGCGGGACCGTGTACAGAGGTTTGCTTCGACTTACGCCAGTGGCTATAAAGATCATGAATTGTCCTAGCATGCGAGCTCCAATGCCTACTCTTTCGGGATTATACTACTTGAGTTATTGACGAGGCGGCCCGCCTTAGGAATAGCAAATGCAGTGCGAGAGGCAATTAGCGCAGGGACTCTGGCGGCCATCTTGGATTCATCGGCTGGAGAGTGGCCCTATACGCTGGCCGAGAAGTTGACTCATTTGGCTTTGAGTTGCTGCGAGATGAGCAGAAGGAACAGGCCGGATCTCAAGTCGGAAGTGGGGACAGTGCTCCAATCGATCCTAGCTTCCTGTTGATAAACTATTGATTATATAATGGCAACTTGTGCAGTAGTTTCGTTTGATGCTTGTGGGGCAAAAGTGCATTGCTTCATCATTAAGTATGGATATAGAGTTAGTGGGTCTATTCAAAGTGTGCTGGTTGCCACGTATGTAAAATGTGGAGGTCTGAGTAGTGCTAAGTTGGCGATGGGGGCTATGAAGATTGCCGATTTTGCTTACACATCTATTCTAAAGGCCCTCATTTCCACGATGGATTTTCTATGTAAGGAAAGGGGATGAAGAAGAGAGGGATATGCTGCCAAAAAAAAAAAAAAAGGAGAATTACAAGGGGACGAAAGAGCTTACAGTTTGGTATCAATCTAGCATGATTAAAGAAACCATATTTCTACATCGTTGGTTCTCTTTTTCTAACTTGGCATTTGAGTTTGGAGTGTACAACAAACTGTTTTATACCAGGGGACCATATATTCATGGAGCAAAAAGGGTGAGGTCAGATTGGCTCATGTACTACACTATGTATAGTTTTTTTTCACTTCTGACGGATTCTAGACTTTATCATGATCCTAGGGCTA
The DNA here is from genome assembly GCA_028830015.1 of Eucalyptus grandis x Eucalyptus urophylla. NCBI lineage: Eukaryota > Viridiplantae > Streptophyta > Magnoliopsida > Myrtales > Myrtaceae > Eucalyptus > Eucalyptus grandis x Eucalyptus urophylla. Next base: position 24,723,778 of record CM054198.1, on the reverse strand, counting down.
ACCAAGTTCTCTATTGGGTGATCCCCACCTTTGGCTAGGCCATTTGAGAGCATGCCTATGGCACTTGATATTTCTACTTCGTGAACCCTTCTCGGTTTTTGTAGAAAGCACAATGACATTGAAAATGGGGTGAGGATAGGAAGAAAGCTTGGTGAGTTTCAACTAGACCATGATGGTTTCCACATGTTATTATCAACCCTATATGCTTCCAAAGGAAATTCATATAATGTGCTTGAGATTAGAGGAATTATGGAGTAGCAAGACTGAACAAAAAAAAAAAAAATCCCAAGTTGTAGCAGGATTGAAGCATGGAGTAATTCATGAATTTCTGGTTGGTGATGAGACACATCCTCAATGAAAACATACCGAGAATATATGTGAAGATCTAATAGTAGGAAGCCATTTGGGAGTTTAAAAAGGAAAGACACGGATATTCTCATAAGTTTGTTGATTGATGTATTCCTAAATTCCGAGGACGAAATTTTTATAAGGAGGGTAGAATGTAATATTTGAGATTTTTTATTAGGTTAAAGAAAAGGTGGTGGGACCCACTTTAAATAAAGAAAGAAAAACAAAAACAAAAAGGAGAAGAGATAAAAAGGAAAGGAAAGCCCACGTTCGGGCAACAGAAGAAATAAGGAAAGAAGAAGAAAGAAAAAGAAGAAGGAGGAGAAGGAGAAGGAGAAGGAGAAGGAGAAGAAAGGAGAGAGAGGGCTTTGTGTGTTCATGCCGCAGGCAACTCACCAAGCTTATTTACAACGCTCGGACTACGAGATTGAAGGATCAAATAACGTGTGTTATTTGATTTTGGGGCATCCCCAGGTGAGTAGTACTAATGTCTTCTTTGGTTTTGTGAAGCTCATGTATTAAGGTAAGATTAATCGACATATACTTGTGTAGGGAAGTGAGGACCTATTTGTTGTACAATGATGGATATAGTGCTTGGTAATTTTGAGTTATCGTGGAATGATTGGATAAACCTCTCTTGAAGGATTATGTATGCTGTTTTGGTACAATTAATTTATGTGGTTATGTGATGACTATTGAAAGATGATATGTGTTGTGTTGAGGAAATCGAATGTGTTATGAATAGGTAAAGGACTAAGTGCTACACGACGACGAAATTTCATGTGAGTCACCTCTAGGGCCTTGTAGTCAAGGGCTAAGTGTTACATGGCGACTTAAGTCACATGGGAGCCACTCTAGGGCCTTCTACTATTGATATGCATAGTAAATGGCTAAGTCCTACACGATAGCGTAACTTCATGGGAGCCACCTCTAGGGCCTTGTATTATTGCTATGTGGTCAAGGGCTAAGTGCTACACGATAATGCAATTTCGTGGGAGCCACCTCTAGGGCCTTGAGTTTGGATATTGATCGTGGAATGAACCATTGATATGAGAAAGGATGAGTACGATTATTGAACAAAATTGGTGATGCTAGTTTTGTTATTATTGATTAATGAGAAGTTTTGCGATTTGATATAGCTAGGTTGAGGTAACATATAATGTACTTTGTTCTTGCAAGTTATCATATTTTTATTTGACAATAATGAGCCATGTCTTGAGTTTTAAATGTGTAATGTGAAAGTTTGATATGCTTTTATGGTATGTACTACTCACTGAGCTTATGGTTGCTCACCCCTCTATTTTCAAACCTTTTCAGGTCATTTGGTTAGCAGCTAGTAGGTCAAAGAGTGCTATCAATGGGGACCTTTGGAAGTGGACTTTGGGTATGGTTTGAGGCTGCGTCCTTCAGGTGGAAGGATGGCCGTGTCCATCTTTGTAGGACTTGGGGTGTGACACGAATTGGACGTCCATAATTATGTCGATGAGAGCACACCGAGGTTGACTATGTCAAGATTGGTTTATTGAACTGGTGTATTAAGGGGCATGATAAATTTTTATTGAATGTCGAATATGACTGAGTTATAATGTGCCGTATCAATTATCATATTACTTCAATAAACCAGTTTAGTATAACTATATTTAGACTAACATGTGTAATCATCATGAGGTTAGAGGCATCCCTAATCTATTCCTTCGCTCTTTCCCCATAATTCGGAGTCACATTGACGATTTCATGTTCGCGGCAGTGTCCTGAATTTGTCCACATATAAATTCATTGACTCCTCCACCAATGAGTACGACAAACTAAAAGTAACAAGATATTGTTAGGATATGTTTTTTAAGTTTGAACTCGTTAAACAAATCTAACCCAAATTGAATGAGAAAAAATAATCAATTCACTCCTAAACCTACTGTATGAATACTAACTCAGTCATAAAATTTCCAATCTCATCAATGTATTCATAAATCTTTATGTGAAATTTGAATATAATCATTCCAGTCAATTACTGCCAAATATTGTTGATGTGGCAATCCAAAAATTGTCCATGTTAGGATGCCATGAAGAAAGGCTATTGACTTGACTTCACATCGGTGATTTCCGAGTGTGAATTCGCTAAAAGAACTATATTGGAATTTGTGTAAAGGTCTAGAATAACAATGGCAAAATTGAAAAGTTTAGGATGAAATTGTCATCCATATAATAGATTTAAGATTAATTGGGTAATTATCCTAATGGAATTATGCATGAGTGATGTAGTAAGTTCAACACCAAATGTTGCAAATTACATAAATTGTTTTTGTGTTGGAGTTGCGATCAAGAATGGAAAGCTCAACTTGGACTATGTAATGGATGCAAGCTTGTTTTCCTTTCACAAATTGGATTCGGTTTGATGCTTTTCGTGTTGGAGTCAAACTCATGTATATTTGGTTTCATGTCTTAATTTAACTCTTAGAATATGGTTCAGAGGACGTTTATTCTTTCTTTTTCTTTTTTTCCTTTTATGCCTTTTGGATTGATAGAGTAAACAGCCTCGCATGAAAAGTTGTGATGGAGTATGAAAGTCAAACACTATGTGAGTTATTGAATGTTATATGAATTAAAAGATACGAGACTTCTTGAGCAATTCGAGTTAAATTGTAATTTTTGTTGTATCACTTAAACTCTGACGTACACGTGGTTGTTAAAGGCTGCCAAAGGCTTTAAAATTTGCATTAGTAGATTCTAGTCTTTTTATTGGCAAGAGATAATATCCGAATCCATGTAGACGTGATTTTTAAGTGCTGTCAAAGGCTTTAAAAATTACCTTGATAGATGCCAATCTTTTTATAGGGCTGTTAGTGCTGGGTAGTGGAGTAGGCAGGGTGAAAAGGCTGAACCACTAAATTGCTTTGCAAAATCTTCAATCTCTTATTTTCTTTACATTTCGATTGGTAGATGATATTTGCTTTGCGTTACATGTTTCATCTACAAACATTGTTTCATCCTTTGTACGTTGTGCACTTAAACACCTCCAAGTTCTAAAAAAATTATAATTAACTAATTCACCCTCAACGTGGTTACAATGTTTAGTCCATTTTAAATGTTATTTGAGCATCGGGATAGGAGTCACTGTGAGCTAAATTGAATTATATCACTCGAAAGTGGGGAAAGAACAGCAAAAAGTAAAAATAGTTGGTAAACTTAGCGGCTTGGCAAGTAAGAACAATAAAATTGATAGAAAATTTGATAAATAAATAAGAAATCAAATTCAATTTGATAAGCAATGGGTTTTGATAAGCCAGAGTTGGTGAGTAACTTGATGAGATAAAAGCTTATTGCACATATAAAGGTTGGTAAATTCATGTAAAAGTCAATCAATTTAAAGCGTTTGTAAGGAAAAATAAAATAAAATATGATAAATTAAAAAATCAAATAAAGTTAGTGAGTAACCCAGACGAGAGTTGATAAAAAAACATAAAACTAGTTGATAATTTAAATCACCAAGAAGTTGATCGGTCACCAAAAAAGGATTGGTAAATTTCATATAAGAGTTGATAAGAAAGATAGATCAAAAGTGGTCATTGGCAACATATCAACGAGAGTTGGCATTTTCATAGAAGTATCAATAAGGTACTATTTAGTTATTGGAAAATCAGGTGAACGATAGTATCTCTTTATCAACAGTTTATTAGCACTCAACAGCTCTTCCAGAAGTCTACTGGTATGAGAAAAAATCCATGTTCCAAAACGGAATTGTTGGATCTCGTGGTTTAATAGAGCTGCATGTTGGTCGGCCTCCAAAAAAAACAAAAAACAAAAAATGATTTCCGAATCGATCAAGTTTTATCTGTCTCACCTCAAAACCGGTGCCGTTTGGTAACATTTACATAATACATATGCTTTTATCCTTTTTTGCATGCAATATTGAATGCGAAACTTTGCAAAAAATAGATGGAGAGATGTAAATGAGGGTTTCTTTGCCGAAATGGGAGAGCAGCATATATCCGGAAGTCTCCCCAGGTATACTATTATATCCACGTGATCCATTGAAAACGCCTTATAGAAGTTGATTGAGAGAATCAAATGAGAGGATCAGAACAAAAACAAAACTATCAAGACAACGTCATCACACACACAAGCGCAGCGAAGAGACCTACGAGGATAGCCCTATAAATCAACCCCGCTGAATATGTCTTCGAGCAATGAATCGAACTTAAACAAAGAGACAGAAGATTGCTGCATGACGACAACACGGAGCACCGAATTCTTGGCTCTAGGGCTCGTGTTTTTGCTATGTTTTCGCCGGTGCTCCCCATACAACCTTGAAGAACAAAATCTGCAATGCCCATAAGTACGTGCCGTGGGATTCGTTCGCGAGGGCGCGAGGAGATGTTCTGAACGACTTGAGCGCAAACACAGCAAACAATGGGTACGATTACTACAGCAAAGTCAAAAGCTATGGGGAATCGTGTAACGGCCACGGGGCGTGCAGTGGGGCATTGGTGAATGTGGATTGTGCGTCGTGCATGAGTTGTGCTACGGACCAAATCTAAGAAGGATGCGGCAAAAGCATGGGAGCTCAAATCCAACTTCAGGACTGCAGAATCAGATACGAAAACTACTTATTTTCGGAATAAGGGAAGCATTCCCTTCTGTGAAATTTTGGACCTTTGTCCAAAAGCATGTGTGAATGGGCATAACTACACATGGACAGATCCTAGCTACATCTTCATACATGTTGTTTTTTATCATAATGTAATGCATACATTTCTGCAATAGACGATCGCCCCTTTAATTTGAATATCGAGATCAGAATATCGATAGTTACATCTTCTTCATTCATTGGACCTGTCACCCACAAATCTTTTTTTTTTTTTTTATCAAAATGAGAATTATTTGTCAAGGTCCCGTGTGTGTGGCTGGCGATGGTCAACCGATAGAGTCATAGATAAAAAATGAAAAAAGAAAAAAGAAAAGAAAAGAAAAGATTAACAAAAAAATTGAAAAATATTATTTAAAATTATTTATGATGACATCAGCCGGCATCTATATCAATAATTTCTGACCAAAATTGATTGAATAGTTCAATTGATAAAATTAAAAGATTTAAAATTGACAAAAATGCAATAAGTTTATAATTTTTTGGACAATTTTTCCCTTTATATTTCTATTGGTCCATCCTTAAAACACTACACGCCCCCACTTTATTTAGGACAAGCAAATAAACACTGTAATTTGCCTATGAAACGGAGCATTAATTTTTTCAATGAAGGAGAAAGACTTCGGATGTTCACAATTAACGGATTGACATTACCATCAGTAAACAAGTAAAATTTACAATAATTTGTCAACCAAAATGACAATTTCTTCTCTTTCCTTTCGCAAATTCCAAGATGTAATCCTCATAAATCACATGAATCTAAACCTGAGCCTTGATGCTCTACTCGCTTTCATTGATCTGCTCGTGAGCCGACGGTAGGCACATGGTGCGATCTCCGTTCTCCAGTTTGCCGTTGTGTGCCCCATGGCCACATCAGTAACTGAGAGAGCTTTGGCTTGCGACGCAGTAGTATGAAGCCATCCAACACCAAGTTATCGACCCACTTGATCAAGAGCGTCTGACTCAGCACCATCAAAGGGGTCCAAAGACTTGTAATACGTTCATTGCAAATTTTGTATACCAAGCTATACATGACGAACTATGCTGTTTCTCCTCTTGGCTAAATGCATTTTGGAATTTGCTAATTAGGTTGGCTAAATAAGCTTTTTGAGGGAGTCGATCTTTCTTGGGTTGGGCGTCGCCCCCAAAATCCCATTTTTCTTTTATCATGAGATTGTGACGTCATTATCGCATGTTACGTATGTCCAATTAATTAATACTTTTTCTAACTCAGTATTAGAAGTAACTAATGTCATTTATATCATAAAAAATATATTATTAGTCACTCAACCAATGCTCAACAAGAATAGTTCTTAGTTTCATCAAATGTTATGGTAATCAAATTAACAATGTGCAACATTTGAGGAAAATAGAACTTCGAATTCATTCGAAAATACCTTATGTGTGTATGAGCTGGAGACTCTGTATTTAATATTCTTCCAACGTGACCTCTTGCAATAATGCCGCTACAATAGAGACATTCTATGCCTTCTCATCACCCAATGCCTAAACAAAAATGACAAAAAAAATTTAAGTGAGCGAGCCACATTACCAATTGATCTTAAATGGAACTGAGTAAGTGAGGCAAACAAATAAAATCACATGACATAATGATATACTTAATAGAGACTTCACATTGAGCCAAATGTGAAAAGCTTAGATACTTGATTGACAAATAGATTAGAGTACAAGATTGTAAAGTGGAAGAAAGTTCAGGTACTTGTGATATCATTAGACTAGTTATAATAAAACCATTATTAATTGTGTCATGAACTACTTACTCCAAAACATAATAGGCAGTGGCACTAGAGGAGCTTGAATTTTTGCCTCTTTCAATATCACCCTAACTTTTATCCTTGTTCAATCGAGTACCAAATGTGACCTGACCTATTAACTGCGTTAGAAGAATTGTCACATGATGTGTATCAACACAGCCTGCTTGCTCACATGTGACTCGCCTATTCAACAAAAGATGTTGACAAGGATTACCAAGGGAAACTTAAATAAATTAAAGAATGTGCTTTTCTGTTTTTCATTTTCATGTTCTCCTCCCTCGTGAGTTTTGCCAAACTCTTTCTCCACCACAAACGCTCCATCACCTTCTTCCTTGTTGCCGTCGTCTGTCATCGTCATTGTTTGCAGCGGGGACCTCAATTCAGTCACAGCCTTCGTCCGAGGTCAATAAACAGAGTTAAACAGTGGTGGCTGTCGGCAATAGGCACGGATAGTCTGAGAAAATATTGGATATACAAGTGGGGCTGTCTCATTTTTATTTAAGTCCATTTAGTGAGCGACACGTGTTATATTTAGACCCACGTGTCAGAAATTTTGAAAGCCCCTCTCTATCTCTTCCTCTGTCTCTCTCCTCTCTTATGCACCTCTTGTTTCTCTTCTTCTTCACTATTTCTTCCTTTATTTCCCTTTCTTTTTTTGTCATTTCTTTCCTTTGGTTTGTGGCCAGTGCTTGGCCATGGTCGGCGACCGGCCAAAGGTGAGGGTTGCTTTCGCCGAATTCAGCGAAGGCTCGATCCAGATCTTGAAGCTATGGAGGGAGGTGATGACATCGGAGTCGCAAGGGACCTCGAGGATGCAGGGGCTAAGGAAGGGCTTGGCGTTGTAGATGATAGGGTGCTTGGGCTTATTCGTGGACCGGTGAGGCCGATGGATGACCTATGGAGGGAGGCAATGATATTGGAGCCGCAAGGGACCTCGAGGAGACAAGGGTTGAGGGAGGGTTCGAGGTTGTGGATGATGGCGACGGGAGACTTGGGCTTGCTCTTGAACCTGGGGGCCGGCTGTAGGGGCGGTGGAGAACCTCAATGGAGGAGCTGTCACTAGAGTGGGGATCGGTGGACGAGGTGACGGCGAAGGTAACTGACGAGGGCATGATTCGCCTGAGAGGAGGACAGAGAACAAAGAGTGAAGGATCACATGAGAGGGAAAGAGATAGAAGAGAGCATTTCAAACACGTTGGCTCACTAAGGGTGCATTTGGTAACGTTTATGTTCAAAAATTGTTTTAGGGAACAGAAATAGAAAAATATTTCTGTTCCGGGGAACAATTTTTGAACAGAAGAACGCGTTTGGTAAACTTATTCCTAGAATGGAAAAAGAACAAAAACACGTTTGGTAAATTTTGTGTTCTTTTAATTTTTTAATATTTTTATTGTATTTTCTTTTTTTTCTTTTTTTTCTTCCTTTTGGCCGGTCACCAGCCTCGGCCATGGCCGGCGATCGGCTGACGAGGGCCAACGGCCTCGCCCAGCCATGGCGAGGCTCACCAGGGCCCCCGGGAGCCTCAGCGTGGTTGAGCGAGGCTCGGCCTCGCCTTGGGTGGGCGAGCTTGGGCTCGCCTAGATCCGGTAAGGCCGAGCCTCACCAGGGGCCGGCGACACTCAGCCTCGCCGAGGGCTGGCGACGCTCCGGCGAGGTCACTTGCCCTCGATGGCATCGCCGGCCCTTGACGGTCGGTCGCCAATCATGGCCGAGGCTGGCGACCGGCCAAAGAAAAAATAAAAAGAAAAGAAAATGAAAGAAAGAAGAGAGAGGAAATTTGTTTCTCTAAGGTATTTCAGAAACAAGAAATAAGTTTTTCTTGTTTTTTGTTTCTGTTCCAAATTTGTTCCTGGGAACAAAAAAATAGATTTGAAATAAAAACACAAACAAACGCGTTTCTGTTCTTATTTTGTTTCCGAGAACAAAAAAAAAAAAAAGATTTGTGTTCATAAATAGAAAAAAAATAAACACAAACAAACACACCCTAGATGGGCGATAGGCACCACTCGCAAGTCAATATTTTTGTCTAGTCTGAGAGAGAGAAGAAACAGAAAAGTAAAGTGACTTGTCAAAATCAGTGATCCACATATTAGCAGCCGTATAATCAATTATGGAGTAATCAATTATGGAGTAAGTGCCACTTCAACACTTCCTGACAATGAATTTATTGGATGCATCACATCAAGCACAATTCGCAAAGTTGGACTACACGATAGAACCCAAAAAAGTTTATCTTACAATTGTGCAAGTCTCACGTACTGAAGTTTTCAAATCCCCAGCGTCTTAAATCTTTAGAACTCTTCAAATCCCCAGCCATCTAAGTAATTCGGGAATATCCTTCCTTCAAAGAATGCCTTATGGAGTCTGAACCCATCACATATCATGTCATTTGATTACTTTTATTTAATAGTCTTAAGTAATAAATTATAATTCAACTAGATTTTATTAACCAATCAATCCCTATTTAGTCTCCCAAAGATGAAATTTTTCTTGTAATATGCTCACACGTATACCTCAACAGATAATACATAGCATAAGGAAAAGACAATCCACCAATACTCTTCCCAATGCTAAAGATATATAGATAGTGCTGAAAAATGGGATTACGAAAATAGTGCATTAAAATGGATGGACTAATAAATAGGTCATAATGAACATTCTAAAGAGTTGGTCTTGTCATGTAATGAGCTGGTCTTGTCATGTAATGAATCGATTATTTTATAAAAGGGGAAAAAAATAGTGCATAGACCACCAATATGATCAGATAATTTTATACAAGCGGTCTCGTCTTTCTTTAAATTATTCACTCTCCCAAATTACTGATACGTGAAACCTATGGCTCTTACACTGCCACTGTATAATGTAATTAATATTCCTTTTTTAAGAGTATGCTGTGATTACTCTTTCATGAATTGACATTTGCTTCTCTAATATTCCCTTTTTATTGATGCAAGCATGTCATATACAGCAGGCATAAGCAGCCCAGCAGGCGCTGTGGTAGTCCTCCTCAGACTTCACCCAAGTCAACCAAAACGCATTTTCATGGATGAGACTAAAACTTGCTTTTCAGTGTGAGCTCAGACTGAATCAACTTTGAAAAAACATCCATGGCATCGAAAGGAAGCCCCAGCGACACAACCAAGTTGTCGCTCTCCGTGCTCTGAGAAGAGACCAAGACGACGTTTTGGGGGACAGTAGCTGGTGCCACTTGGAACGGCCTCCCAAACCCGTAATCCGTCTTGTAAAAAGGGAGCCGACTCCACTTGCTGATGCAGCAAGTGTTGCCCTCACGATCGACCACGACCCTGTTCAGCTCGATGTGGTCAATGGACGACCGTATATAACTATCGGTGACGCATTGGAGCACCTCGTCCACAGTCTGGACAGCAAACGAGAAGGGCTTGTGAAACAGTTCACTCGCTCTGCACTCTGCATAGGACCACACAAGGATATTCCCGAAGTAGCCACTCGGCAAAGGAGGGTCGAACTTGGGCCGACCATCGACCGCAATGAGAAGCTTCACTGTCTCGTGAGGATGAATTCCGAGAGCTTTGGTCCGCAAAATCCTTAAGAGCGCTGATATGACTTCGAAGCTCGTAGGGACTATAGAGGGGGCCATCGTGGGTTTTGATTATGCACACTTTCTTGAGTTTAACGAGAGTGAGTGGTTCGAAGCAGAATGATTTGTAAACAAAAGGCTTGGTTTGGGGGTTGGCTATGCGTTCGGAACGCCCATCTATCGGAGCATACTCGTGGTGTGGGAGATCGACGTGCGGAGGTTGCCTCGGGCACTATATTGATCGATCGAGAAGGAGACGAATCGATAGTGGCTTGGCTCGAGCCACATCAGTCCAGCAAGTTATGAAGTCCGTGGGGGTTTTACCATCGACGACGATGTGATTCATGAGAATGCCGAGGACGATCCCCCCGCACTTGAATGTTGTCCCCTGGATTATGAGATAAACAGTAAACAGGGATGTACAGAAGTAGGACCTATTGATGCGGGCCCTCTAATAAAAAGAAGTCACTCAGTGAACCACCATCTTCGAGTGTCCATATTTAGCTATTTTTAATGTAATTATCATTGATTTATTGTGAGAATAACAATTTATTTTGGATCACAAAAAAAAAAAAAAAACATTATCGATGCCTAATGCCACTGATTTCGGTGAAAAAAGGTAAAAAACATTATCCACACTGTCAGCAAAGGTTTTTCCAATATGGTCTGGTCTCCATCGCTGTGCTTGACGAGTTTCCGCAGCATTGGTGGATCGATGACGCTGATGTCGCCCAGCATTCCGATGTCGTCCTCCAACATTGCTTCAACAAACGGAACTCCTTCACCCGTGCATCTCACTGCCATCTTCCCGTCACTCCCCACGACGAGTCTCCCGGCGAATGGATAGAACTCGACCAATACCTCGCCCAGTGATTCTCTGAGCATCTCGGTCGCCGTGAAACGCCTTCCCCTCCCTTCGCCTTTGAAGGCGAACAAAATCTCAACCATGTCAGGGAAAGTCTTGTCGAGGTTCGAGAGAATGTAGAGCCCGCCAAGCGTTTCCCTCGCCGGAGAAACATTACATGCATTCATTGTCTTCATATCGAATTTTCGGGTAGCTCCAAGGTTCGTTGGCTTCTCTTTTCCTGCTTCTTTGCACAAAATCACGTATCATAATAATTAAATTTAATTATTTGTAGGCGTTGGCGATACAAGAGTAATGTCTATTCTGTTTATCAAATCTACATTCCTTTTAGTTTGCACTAGAGGGAGATTTACATTCTTCGTAGGATACTGGAGTCATGCATATCCAGTCAGATTCAAGATTTACAGTATACATGCTACGCGCCATCTTTGCCTTCATGCTCAAGTGACTCAGATGTCCCGAGAATTTCGGAGCCCACCTTGTGAATAACATAGACGAAACATCGAAAATATCAATGAACTATTCCAAAGTCGTAAATAAGGTTATTTTATCGTAAACCTTTACACTCCAAAGTTATAAAAAAAATAACCATGCGCAATTTTTAGTTTTGGCTAATACCACTAAAATTCTAAACTGGCGCATCAATGATAAATTTAGTATAAACTAATTTTTTGATCAAAACTCAAATTAGTACATTTGTGATAAATTTATCCAAAATTAATTTATTGATCACCAAAAAGCTCAAACCGATACATTTATAACAAAATTTGCCTTGAACTAATTTTTTTACTATTAAGAATCATAAACCGGTACATTTGTTATAAATTTACCTTCTATTAAATTAGATTAATACCACGAAAAACTCCAAACTGATGCACATGTGACAAATAGAGAGCAAACCTGAAATCGGCACACCCATGAATTGTCACTTGTCATCCAACTTAACAATTTGAAGGTAAAATTTAACGAAAACTAACGAATGTAAATTTGTCAGAGGCACACCTATTTGGGGTTTCTCATTGTCAAAAAATTAACTTGGGATAAATTTTTCATAGGTGTATCAATTTGGGGTTTTTATCTAAAAAATTAGTTTTTATTAAATTTATTACGGATATAATAGTTTGGGGTTTTTCGTGGTATTAACCTTTTAGTTCTTATCCTTAGATTCTAGATTAAATTATTTTGATATTACTTCGGAGGAGAAAAAATATTGTCAAAATTACTTTCTGCAAAATGGGGTAAATTATCCGAATGTTCAAGGAAAATGAATAATTTAGAGAACATATTCATAAAAATGATTGTTTGTATCGTTTTGAAAAATTAGTCAATAGAAAATATTTTTATTATTAACAATTTATTAATGATGAAATTATTTCTAATTTATTAAGTGATACAAGTAATTATTTTTAAGTAGGTTTCTAAATTATGAATTTTCCATAAATAAATGCACCTATAGAAATTTCAATCAAGTCCCTGAATTTTGGTTTTACTGCTGGTATTTAACTTTCATTTCTTCACCACCGATGGAAGTTTGAACGGCACTTGACCAAACTTTCCTGTCAGAAGTTGGCTTGACAAAGACGCAGCCAATTTTTCTGGATGTCATTGCCATTACCTTTTTCAACAACTTCCCTTCACACTAGGAAGATTGGACGTAATTGCAAATATACATTCTTCCAAGGGGTTGCTACTAGTGTTAAGATTTGCTTACCCGGGTGTCGAACCATCAAGGTAGGGTTGCCAGGGCCGACTAGGCATCCACTTGGCTGACATTGCATTCGCGGTGGCACTAGAGAGCGGGATCGCGGCGGCAAATTTCGACTTGAAAATGGAGATGATTGAGAATCAAGAAGTTTTCTTAAAAAGTGGTGACAGAGAGAGAGAGAGGGAGAGTGGACGAATGAACAAAGTGAGAAGTTTGCACTAATTATAGGAGAGAGCATGTGAAACATGGACATGGGAAACGAGTGGAAGGGAGATGTTTGTATTAATTGTAGCAAGGGCATGTGAAACAAGTGGAAGGGAGAAGTCCGTACTATTTGGCGGACTTACTTAAATGTCGCATTTACTCATTACCATTGAAGATGCAATGGCATAGGGTTGCTTGTCTTTGGTTGATCAACTATGGTAGGAAAAAAAGCACAACAAATATCATAACTTTCGTACAATGCCTACTATAGTACCATGACTATTCCATCAACCACTTAAATGTCAACTTTTGAAATAACGTTGAAATATTGGACCCAAAAAAAAATGCTGAATTTGGTAATGTGACTATTTCAATGACAAAGGACACCAAAAGTACCACAACTTGTGCATGGCGCTCTCTTTAGTACCAAAACGTTTTTTTTTTATCAAATAATTGTCAATTTTTTTAAAAAAATGATATTTTCAGTGCCAATTCCAATCTGTTGGCCAGAAATTTGATGTGGCCTTTTTTTTTTTTTAAATTTCTCAAGCCGACGTGGCACACCAGAGGGTCCAATCAACATCTAAAGCATAAATGATATCATCTAGTAGCTTTCACAAGTGAATATTTAGTGTCATAAGCTGTAAATAGTGATTGAGTGCCAAGTTTTGCTGAAAGTGGTCACTTAAATGCCATTCGTGGTTAAAATTAATAACTCGTGCTACACAAGTTTTTAAAAATGGATGTGTTGGTTTCACTTTTTTTGTTTCACTTGCACTGCACCAGCACATTGCTAGTGCTTCTTGTACTTGCGCTAGCACTAATTCTACACCAACACATAGCTGGTGCAATCACAAAATACACCGGCACTAATTTTGCACCAACAACACATAATATAGATTAGGTGGATGGGGTTGGGTGGGACTATATGACATCGGTTCTGCACAAAAGTATGTGAGATGGCTTTGCTTGTTTGTTTAAGTGTAATTACAATTTTGATTAGTGAGCCATCACAAGGTTTCTGAACTTAGACCATTTCACTAGATCACTGATTATGTCCAGCTTTCTAATAACTCGACAAAAATTCCTCTTTCACTTCTACCCAATAAGACTAGTTATTGTCTTCCAACCCATATTCCACTTCAGTGATTTATCACTCACAATCCATCTTTCTTGGCCCGCTATCTGTTTGCTCAAACAACAACAACCCCAGTCCATCCAACTGATCAGGAATTCTGTCTTTCAACAGAATGAATTCACATCTTCTAGTATGTGCTATGTTTTTAGTTTGATGATCAATGTGACTCAATAGCAAGGCAACGATGACTTGCAGTTTGTACTCAAATTGCAGCAACTTGTTCAACTATGGGAACATCCAAGGCGTGGATTGCCCTTTTTGGGGTGAGAACCAATCCAGCGATTGTGACTACCCAACGCTACAACTTGCTGTGAGGACAACTTTGCCAATATCATGAAACAAGATCACCGAAAATCATGGTATTTCGAATTATTTAACAACACGCCCTGGACTTTTGAATAAGCATGCCTACAACAAATCACATAAACAAACTTTCCAATAATCACCAAAGTTAACTTCATCTAATCAAAACACAGAAGAAAGATGAGTGAAAGACACTCTAATTCAGAGTATAAGAAAGCTTTTACTCAAACAGCTTATCAGGACTCTCAGTGAGCTCCCATCCATATTAATATTTGCTGGAAACCACTATCAATCTAAGAGCTCAACTTGGCAACCGAGCAAACATTGCAACTAATAGACTTTTTTTTTTGTGACCCAGGAACCCCGTATGGCCGGCAACCGGCGAGTAAACCTGGGGGGACATGTAAGCTGGAGGACCCATCACCCCCCGGCGTCCCACTTAAGACCCCAAGCGACAGTGAGGAGATTTGAACTCCTCCCCTTCATGAGGGGAAGAGAGCCAAAACCACCGCGGCTACCAAGGCGGCGGTTGCAACTAATAGACTTGATTCCTTACTATCCGAGGAATAAAAAAATGGAAAACATAGCAAGTTCCATGTACTTTGATTAAAGATTTGATCATTGTAGACAAACGCTAATGAAGGCAACACTCATATAACTCAAAATCAATCACAAAAAATCCACATCTTCGATAAAACTAAATCAAACCAGATGAAAGTTAGGGTTAAATAATATAACATTTAGGAAGAACAGGATCATAATTCATGAGTAGTCAAGGCAAGCCCTTGCACAGAATAAGAGATATAAGCAAACTGTGGTGATTGGTTAGATTGACAACATCTTCCTCCGACTATAGAGACATAGAACTTGAATCCATAGCCTACAAAGTACAACTACTGGTAAGAGCCGCTATAGATATAAATTCAGCAGCCAGTAAACAGAGAAGAAGGGCCAAACTAGAGCAAATCAAATCTGACACCACTTTTACTACAGAAGACAGATTAGAATCGAACTTTGGCATGAGTGAACAAGATTGACTTTGTGTAATCAGGTGTCATGCTACCACCTCCATATCCAATTTTCAAGAAAGAAATTTGACAGAGTAAATGAAAACAAAGAGAAACATTATCAAAGTCGAAACAAAACCATTCAACTCAACAACTAACAAAATCAACCCCATTAATGTCTGCATCAACACTTCTCTTCCCTAGGCCAAGACCCTTCGCATCAAGGAACCACTATTGCTGCTACTGCTACACTTCACCTTCTTGATCTCCACTCCCATCTTGTTCAGGCCGATCACAGCTTGCCTCCTTTTCTTGCTCCTGATCCTGCACTCACTACACAGAGACTACAAGACCGAAGCATAGATCGATCACAAGTTGTGTCAAAATCAAAATAGTGATGCCAGCTGGAACGCCCCACCCAAGAGGCGTCTTGGAGGTCCTTCAATCAGCGTAGGTCTTCTTATCCTTCGTCGATCCATGCAACAATAGTGAACCAAATCAAGCGATTTCAACCACCTGAACAATGCAAGAATCCCAAGATCTTGACGAGATAAGGTCACACGAAGTCCTGATCAGTGTGACCACTAACCTTTTCACTAGATTCAACATTTGCATCGACTCTCAGTAAGATCTAGCAATTCTTCGAAGCCGGCGAAGTACGACAAACCCTAGTGATCACTGAGAGACGACCCTCGAGTGTCGAGATCAGGACGAAGAAATGATTGCACTGTGAGATCTACTCAACTGTAGTAGGAAGAAGGAACTGGAAGCGAATCTAACCCGAAATGAGGGAGAGAGAGAGACGGTTAATGATGATCGTAAGGAAGCTTAAATGGAGTCGACAAGCGCACGCGAAGCAAGAGAGAGTTGAGACTTCATAGAGAGGGGCAAAATCCATGTGCATTGGATTTTTTTATTTTTTTAACAAATATGCCAACTCAGCTTATTTTTTTTAATTATAAAAGCCATGAAATCACTTTCGTTGGAATTTCTTACCGTTGGAACTAAAGTGATTGTTTTTCTTCAATTTGGTAGTTAAGTGAGTCAACGAAAATTTTTGGCACTAAAGTGAGTGACATACACAAGTTTTGGTATTTCCAGTGTCTTTTTGTCCATCACCTAAGTGTTGGAAAATCTGACATGATATTAAAATTTATAACACTTGTGTTGTACATTTTTTAAAAAGTTGTAGCACTCAAATCATCGCTTGAAAAGCTATGTCACTAAAGTGAATGAGTTTTAAAAATTCCGGTATCTAAATGATCAATTGACAAGTTATGGCACTTGTGGTGCCATTTTTCCACTTTGGTGTTATGTGGAACTTTCTTAGGCATACATGTATGGCTTTTCTATGGTGGATATTTAAGGTGGATTATTTATAAAAAAAAAAAAAACTTTTACAAAATTTACATGGTATTAGAGCATGGGATCTCGAGTTGAAATATTTCCAAGCCCTTATTTATCTTCCTTATTACAAATTTGCATGCTTAGTGATAGGCCAAAATCCAACATATACATGAGAGGGTGATGTAGAACAACATGCAAATGTCTTTATGGAAACGTTGGAGCATTATAAGAGCAGGCAATCCCACAAATCAAAGAGGATTGCGTGATCTTCTAGATTACAAATTAATTACAATATTTGATCCACACGTTTCCCTTAATTTGTTATTAGATTTCAGATATTCTAGTTTATCAATATCTTTTCCTTAATTTGTTATTAGATTTCAGATTTTCTGGTTTATCAATGTCTTTTTAATTTTGTTATTAAATTTCAGTTATTTGGTTATTTTCTAGATGATGACCTCCTTATAAAAGGCGCCTAAGATATTGTAATCATCACTTCATTATTCAAAATAAACACTATCTTTTGGAATTCTTTCCAAGCGTAACTTTCTCTGCGTCATTTGGTATCAAAGCAGGTTTCTCCTCTGATGATGGCTAATAACGTTAATGACACTCTCCTCGTAGCTGAAGGCCGTAGAAATGAGCCTATTACACGGGATGAGTTCAACCAATTTGCGGAGCAAACCGAACGGAGGTTTCAAGAATTACTTGTTGCCATCCGGCGTTTGTCTACCAACCCCATACCTGGTAATCTTTTGGCTGAACATGCTCAAGTAATTCGAGACTCGAAAGCAGCTATGGAACGTGGGGCAAATCCCCGACAGAGGTGACAAGCCTATTTCAAGGACTCTGAAGGAGAAGAAGAGTTCCTGGATCGGCCTGTTCGTGGAGGCCACTGGAACTAGGGATATTGACGAGACCCCGAGCAATATCAACTTAAGGTTGACCTTCCAACCTTTAATGGCAATTTGAATATTAAAGACTTTTTGGATTGGCTTTAGGAAGTTGAGAAATTCTTCGATGCCATGGAGATTGAAGAGGATCGCCAAGTAAAATTGGTGGCATACAAATTGAAGGGCGGCGCTTCTGCATGGTGGGAGCAAACACAACTGACCCGACGTCGACAAGGAAAAGCTCCCATCCAAACATGGAATCGGATGAAGGAAATGTTGAAGGTTCAATTCCTCCCAACCGATTATGAAAAATTATTATTTCAACAATTTCATAATTGTAAGTAGCTAAGCTGATCAGTCCAAGCTTACACTAAGGAATTTCTCTGACTTTCCGCCCGTAACAACTTGGCTGAGTTGGAGGCACAACAGACCGCCATGTACATTAATGGTTTGTGACTTAATATTCAAGACCGTGTTTCACAACATCGTTTGTTCTCCATTGAGGATGCTCAAGAGATGGCCCGAAAGGTTGAGATGCAAATAGAGAGAACTAGCCCCATTAATCGGGCTAACAATTATTCCGCTCGAGGATCATCTGGAAAAGGGAGACAACTAGATGTTTCAAAATCCTCCAACCAGCAAACCAACACTATGAACCGAACTCCGGGAAGTATTATTGGGGTGCGCAAGGAACCAGTCGTTGCAAACAACCATAATGCCAATCAGAATGCCCAAAACCCGTACGCTAAGCCACCACCAATCAAATGCTATAAGTGTAACAAATTGGGACATCGTTCTAGTGAATGTCCACAGCGAAAGATGGCCAATGTTGTCAAGCACGATGATGACATATACGAAGATGACTGGATTGATGAGGAAGAAGTGGAAGATGAGGAGGGCGGGCATGTCAATTGCGTTATTAGGAGATTATTACTTGCTCCGTGAAGAGAAGACACGCAGCGTAATAGTCTTTTTCGTGCCTGTTGTACTGTCTATGGCAAAGTTTGCGATGTCATCATCAACAGCGGAAGTTGTGAGAACATAGTGTCCAAGGCTTTGGTGGACCATTTACAACTAAAGATGGAGTTACATCCCTCCCCTTATACAATCAAGTGAATTCGTAAAGGGGCTGAACTCAAGGTGACACAGGTATGTCATTTACCTATTTCAATTGGAAAATCCTATAAGAACATCATAATTTGTGATATAGTGGAGATGGATGCATGTCATGTCTTACTGGGACGACCATGGCAATACGACGTTGATATCACTCACAAGGCTCGAAGGAACACCTATTCTTTTGTGTGGAAAAAGACAAAGATTATTTTGAAGCCGATGAGTAACACTCCCAAGGCCCTAAAGAAGCAAAATGCAGGAATTATGCTAACTGTCTGTAAACATGAGGTCATCTACGGGCGAACGCCACAACATACACTAGATTTTGTGCCTTCGCCCAAAGTCTCAAGATATAGTAATACAGCTGAAAACTTAGCAACAAAATTACAAGAGATACAAGAGGGGGTGAAGCAACAACTAGAAGCTTCCACTACTGTTTACAAAGCTGCTGCAGATAAACATCGTCACCTCAAGGTATTTGTTAAGGGTGATGAAGTGATGGTCTACCTTCGCAAGGAACGCTTTACGATTGGTACATATAAGAAGCTGAAGCACAAGAAAGTTGGTCCCTGTCGAATTGTGAAGGAAATCAATGACAATGCCTATGTTGTTGATCTTCCTGGTGACCTCTGTGACATCCCGATTTTCCAATTCTATTTTCAATAAATTGAGACGGGCATTTCGTTGGCACGCATATAGTTCTTTTTCTTGAGTTGGCCACTCATGTGAAAGCTAGTCTATCGGGTGAAGCTGTTAAGAGTTTCTAATGCATCAGACTCGAGAATTTGATCAGGAAGCGACCTTTCGACCGAGCTAATCTGCAAGGGTCATTACGGCACAATTGAAGATCGATTAGAGATCGGAGATAGGACGACTCGACAGAGGCATGTGATCAGGTGTGGGTGATTCCACCAGATTGCACAATTCTTATCGATCGGCACTGGATCGACTTTTCTATCGATTGGGTACCCTGTGTTCGTATTTGAAATCTTGAGATTACCCCGATAACCGAAAGTCGCCAATGTTTCAAAGAGGTACATTGTGGCTTGAGATGATCAACCACAGGTCAAATGCAGGAAAATTTCTAAAAGCTACCCAGTAGGTTGGGCCGCGCTAGTATCGTGCCAAAGTGAAATTAACCGTGGAATTGAGATTGAATTTAGAAATTAGAAGTCTGGGGTGTCACATATCTTATGAGGATCATGGATTAATTTTATGGATTTTAATTGGACTCAATTGGAAGAGAATTGATTGGAATTGAGGAATTTAAGGTACAAGATTTTATGCCCCGGCGGGAAATGAAATTGCACCAATTGAAGAATGTTGTGGGAGAGGAGATAGTGGAAGATGACATCATGCGCGTGATGTCATGATGATTGAAGCCTAGCAAATGGGGTGTTGACAAGTGTCGCAAGCCAATTGGCTCACCAAAAGTGGGGGTGTCACATCAAGCCTTTCTTCTTCCTTGAATCAAAGAGTTGTGTTGGAACTTGGAGGGAGGAGAGAGAGAACCGAACGGAACCAGCAGCCCCGACCGCCCCCTTCGTCCGCCGCTCGACCGCCCGTTCGTCGTCGCCGGAACCCGTCGCCGCCGCGCACCGTCGTCGCTCCGCCTTGGCCGCACGCCCTCCGTCTTCCCCCTTCCTCTCCCATCACCTCTCTCCTCCATTATTGTTGTGCGAAGACCAGAAAATTTGCAGAGGGAGAAGCCGAAGCAGTCCTTCGCCGTCCGCCTCCTTCGCCGCTCGTCGCTCGCCGCCGGTGCCGTCGTTGTCGCCGCCGTTCGCGCGCGCAGCCGCGCGTCCGCTCACCGTCGCCCTCTCTCCTCCATCTTCTTCTTCTTGCTGCTCGAGATCTCAGATCTGGTCGGACACCAAGTAGAAGCAGCAGCCAACGTCGCCCGGAGCCGTCGCACGCCTCCGCCTGTCCCCGTTCGCCGCTGCCGTGCGTCGCCGTCGCTGCCCGTTCGCCCACGCTTGGCCGACGTCCAGCCGCCTCCGCCCCTGTTCGCGCGTTCCACGAGCTGCCGGAGCTCGTCTCCGCCGCCGAAGGGTCGCCGGAGCTGCCGCCAATCACCACCCGAGTTGCCACCATCCATCTTCGCCGGTTTCGCGCCTCACCAACCACCGGATCCGCTCCTTCTCGGCCCCAAACAGAAGCTGGAAAAATGGGTATGGCAGCGGACGTTTGGCCCGTTTTGGCCGCCTTCCCGAGCTCGGATGCTCGGCCCGCTTTGAGCAAAGTCGATCCCCGCGTCGTCCCCGTCGTTTTGGTCCGCTCGGCTCGCTAATCCGGTGAGTTTAACTCACTAAACCTTGATTAGACGGTTAATGATGCCTTAAGTGTGCTTAGCCTAAGTTAAGTAAGCTTAGTTGGTTAAATTAGTTTATTTGGTTGATGATTAGATTATGGTGTTTAATTAAGTTAAAGTGTGTTTAGTTTAAAGTTAAGTATGTTTATTTTTAATATAAAGCCTTGATGTGACATAATAGGGTTTTTATTTTGAATTATTTAATTGCTTCGAAATTCTGGAAATTTATAATATTATATTAATTCCGAAATTATTAAATATTATTATTAAAAAAAATGGAAAAATTATTTTTGATCCCAGTTGATCAGAATTTCGTGCCGATCACTGCTGTGCATTTAGAATTTGATATTGATGATTGGTTGTGGCAAATTGAGTGTGATTGCGATATATAGGGACTCTTTATAAAATCCTAAGTGTGGAAATGAATGGGCGATTGGCCGTGATATGCCACCTGATAAAGGTCGCACCCAGTGGGGCTGTGATATACCACCTATTAGAGGTCGTGCCTGATGAGGCCGTGAAATACCACCTATTAGAGGTCGTGCCTGATGAGGCCGTGAAATACCACCTATTAGAGGTCGTGCCTGATGAGGCCGTGAATTACCACCTGATTACAGGTCGTGCCGAGTGGGCCGTGATTGCCACTGGTTACTAAATCTTCCTATCAGGTCGAGATGGGTAGTAGTAATTGATTTGTTGGAATGACATGTAATCGGCCGAGTCGATTGATCGCTAAGATGATCCGAGTGGTTGAATTGTTTTGATAATGTGATTGAGCCATGGTTGTTTGGTTATCATAATTGTACATGGTTGAATTATATAAATTGCGCTAACCTGCAGATGAAGGCTGAGGCGAGGTAAGTCTTCTATGTGATGTGGCTAGGCCATCCGGGGTGTATTTTCTTTCTAATAGGGGTTTAGGGGGTTGAACTTGTTGAGACATCGTCTCATCCCAGTTGTGGGATTAAAATTTCAGGTCCCCGGTGGACGGAGCGGCCAGATAGCTTTGGTTGGTCTTGAGGAGTTGCAGAGGTGAAGTCATAAGGGTTGGAGAGCGTGTCTTGCTAGTTGGTTGTAGGATAGTTCCCCTTTTGTCGAGCTGGTCTATTTTGTAGAAAGTCCAGTGTTGTATTTAAAACCTTTGTGTTTGTAAATGAGTGTTTGGTATTGAGATTGATTGCCTGCTTTTCTATCCTAAGTTAAATGTTGTCAGGGGATTTGTTTCGCTTCCGCATGCGTAAATAAATGAATAGGTCGGCGACATATCCTGGGATGTCACATTTTTGATCGACCGTAGTGGGATGTGCGCGCGCTCGGGGTTCGGGGCATGACATCCCAATTTAAGTGGTATCAGAGCATGGTCTGTGTATGGAGTGATAAGGTGCGATGAGTCATGGGATAGTTAGTAGGAAAGGCTTTTAATATGCAAATGCATGTGGTTGATAGCTGCTTGGTAGCTTGTTTGTGGGGTCACTCAAATTCTAACCTGATGTTGGAATCGGAAAGCAAGTGTCTATAAAGAGCCTGTGGGATGAGTGACCAGGAGTGGAGAACTCCTTGGAAGAGGTCGATAGGACCTATACCTCAGGGTAGGATGCTGACAAGAGTTGGTACCCGAGGTAGAGCGCAGGCTTAGACCAGCGCGAGTGTGAGAGTACCATCGCAAGTCGGTACTTAGAGTGTAGCAGCACCGAACGATCTTAGGTTTATTGGGATCGTTCATGTGCTAGTGTTCCTTGGAAGCTTGTTGGGTTAGTAAGTGCAGGACCAAGCCGTTGTTGTTGCTGTTGTTTCGACTGCTGCCGGTGTTGTGACCGTTGTTATTGCCGCGCCTGTTGAGGCCTAATTTGGAGTTGTGATCGAGGATCAAGTCTCCGTATCTGAGTCAAGGTTCAGTTAGACAGAGATGAAAATCGGTTAGGGAGAAAGGCCGATGTCAGAAGAAAGATGCCCTGTTTCACCCAACTGAAAGAAAGGAGTTGGAAAGTCAGTGCTCAACTCGATCGATGCGTGTCATGTCTGTAAGAAAAGACATGGATCTGTTCCGTGCTGTAAGAGGGAAATGACTTGTTACAGGTGTCGCCAGTAAAGCCATTTGATCGAAGATGGTCCGTATAGAAAGATGGAATCACAACTGTTTCTGCACCGTCGTTGATAAGACAGAACCGAGGAAACATGCTTCGGGACATTTAATGGGGTACTTGGAGCAGACCCCAGTGCAAAGAAGGGTGCATGATATTCCTTGATAGGAGGTAAATGACTCCATGATTGTGTGTCGAGTTTGTGAAAAGGAGGCATGAGTTAGCCTGGTGTTAGAGTAAAAAGGGGAGCATGATTTGAATATGGCTAGCACGGCCATCGGGTTAGGAACTGTCCGTGTAAGTTCAGGAAAGCGTAAGCACTGTTACCGCAGATAGGACGCCACTAGGATGGCTGGAAGAGCATGAATGGGTCGACCAAGCATCGACCAAGGGAAAAATGTTTTTGAGATGTTTTATCAGAGTAGCGCCACAGGATTTTGGGTGAAGGTTGTGGAGTTTCCGTTGTTGTAATAAAGTAATAGGAAGATGAGTCTCTGACTATAGTTGTACCTGATGGGTTTGCCTATGTATGACTTGGAAGTCATTTATGAAAAAGTTTGGCTTAAGGAGCTTTTTGTTTGTTTTGAATTGTGGTAGTGATATAATTCAGTTTGTTCAGTTAGCGTGTGAAAGTTTTGAATCATTGAAAGTCGAAGAGGAACTTTGATCCTTGTTATTCGTCACTGAAGATAACTTGATTCTGGTTGTTGGTTATCGAATCTACATGGCAACTGTAATAGATGCGTCAGTTGAGGAGCCGGATATGAAAAGCTTAATCGTGGTACATGAGTTTTCTAAGGTAATCTCTGGAGAATTGCCAAGTTTGCTGTCAGAAAGAGAAATAGAGTTCACGATTGAATCAGCACCCGGAACAGAGCCAGTCCCTAAGGCTCTTTACCGGATGGTGTTACCCGAGTTAAAAGAACTGAAGGTGCAGATGCAGGAAGTGTTAAATAGGGGATTCATACGTCCAGTGTATCACCTTGGGAAGCACTTGTCCTATTCGTGAAGAAGAAAGTTGGTTCGTTGTGTTTGTACGTCGATGTCCCTCAAAGTCGATTGGAGGTCAGGGTATCATTAGTTGAGGATCAGAAAGAAAGACATACCGAAGTTAGCATCTTGCGCTCGATACGGCAGTTATGAGTTCGTTGTAATACCGTATGGTTTGATGGACACCATAGCTATTTGTTTGGGTTTAATGAGCAGAATGTTTGAGGGTACTTGAATCAGTTATGATCGCGTTCATTGAAATTATCTCGGTGTGTTCAAAGAGGGTTGAGGAGCACGAGAGACATTAGAAGATGATACTTCAGACCTTGAGGACTCTTCAATTTCATGCTAAGTTTAGCAAGTGTGAGTTTTGGATGACTCGTGTTGCGTTCCTAGGTAATGTGAGAGAAGGAATCTCTATAGACCCTGTCCAAGATTGAAGCAGCGATCAGTTGGCTGATATTGACTGCAGTGACAGAGATTAGAAATTATGGGGATTATCAGAATATTACAGAAGTTTTATGGAAGGATTTTTAGCGTCAGTGTTGCAGTTGATTCGACTACTGAGAAAGTAAGAAAAGTTTGTGTGGACATACGAGTGCGAGCGTAGTTTTCAAGAGCTTAAGCAGAAGCTGACTACCGCACCTGTGCTGACCATTCCATCTGGTCCTGAAGGTTATGAGATCTGCAATGATGCGTCGTTTAAAGGATCTGGTCACTTGTTGATACAACAAGATAGGGTTGTCGCATATGTGTCTCGTCAGTTGAGACCTCGGGAGTTGAATATGAGATAGCGTCGCTGGATGGAACTCCTTAAGGATTGTGATTATGATATTTTGTATCGCTCTGAAAAGGTGAGCAAAGTCGCAGATGCACTGAGTCGAGAGTCCTTAACTGCACAGTTGGTACTAAAGGATTGAATATTATTTGAGAAAGTTTGAGATTCAGTTTTCAAATCTAAAATATGCCACCTTTTGAATCTTATGATTACCCTCAGAATTGAGCCGAGAGTACAGATCAGAATCAAAGCGCTCCAGTGGACAGATTTAGAAATTCAAAAGACTCTATAAGAGAATGCAGATGTGAGAGAGGTTGATTTTCAAACTCTGACTTCGATTGGTTAAATTGGGCATTTCATCGATGCGATTACGGTGTTTTTCTCTGAATTGGCCACTTACAAGATATCTAGACTAGTTGGGTGAGTTATTAAGGACTTTAAGGAAAATAGACTTGACAATTCGACCAGGAATCGACTTCTCGACCGTGCTCATATTTAGAGATCAATACGGCACAGTTAAAAATCGAATTAAGATCAGAGATAGGTCGGTTCGACTGAGACGAATGACCGATCGTGAGTGACTCCACTAAATTGGAAAACTCTCGTCGACTGATACTAATTTGATTTTACTGTCGTTTTGGTACCCTGTGTCCGTATTTGAATTATCGAGATTTTCACGACCCTTGAGAGTCGCCAGTGTGTCAAGTGGGTTCATCGTGGCTCGGAGAAAATTGACCACGGGTCATTTGTCCTAAAAAGCTCCGAAAACTACCTAGTAGCCTATGTCACACTAAAAGCGTGTCGGAGTGAAATTAACCGTCAATTTAAGTTCGATTTCAGAAATTGGAGATTATGTCTTTCCACAAAGTGGGTACACCAAAGTGTGTGTATATCATATAAATCATCTGCAAGAAGTGCCAGGGATGAATTGTATTTCAAATCTAGATCAGATGTTCCAAGTTGGTAGAGCTTTCAGATTGTTCTTTCTTAAGCAGTGTATAGCAGAGAGTGCAGAATTTCAATTGCTCAGATGAAGTAAGGGAAAGAAAGATCGCAGTCCAGGGTCTATACAGTGGTCAGTGATTGCAGTTGCCGAGATCAGTGTCAAAGTTATATAAGATCTTAACCAGAGGTTCCCAGTTTCAGCAGATCAGTCAAATAGTTTCTTTTCAATCAGTGCAGAGTAGAGTGTACAGGACTTAAGTCAGTTGAGATGAGATCAGAGATCAGAAAATCGCAGGTCCAGAGTTGGTTTAGAAATCAGTGATTCAGTTGCAATTATCAGAGACAGTTTAGAGATTGCTCAGAATCGCTAGTTTAGCTTCGTAGATTTTGTGTTGAAGACCTTCGAAATATTAAGTGGGCAAGTGTTCAGTATTTTGGATCTGAAGTGGTTTGGGCAAGATAGCAGTGATCTGGCAACATTGGTACAGAAGGAGCAACCTGAGAAAGAGAATATGATGTGAGACAACTGTACCCCCACCTTTTTGTTAAGAATTGGTAAATGTTTAAATTTCGAGGACGAAATTTTTATAAGAGGGGAAGAGTTGTGACATCCCGATTTTCCAATTCTATTTTCAATAAATTGAGACGGGCATTTCGTTGGCACGTATATAGTTCTTTTCCTTCAGTTGGCCACTCATGTGAAAGCTAGTCTATCGGGTGAAGCTGTTAAGAGTTTCTAATGCATCAGACTCGAGAATTTGATCAGGAAGCGACCTTTCGACCGAGCTAATCTGCAAGGGTCATTACGGCACAATTGAAGATCGATTAGAGATCGGAGATAGGACGACTCGACAGAGGCATGTGATCAGGTGTGGGTGATTCCACCAGATCACACAATTCTTATCGATCGGCACTGGACCGACTTTTCTATCGATTGGGTACCCTGTGTTCGTATTTGAAATCTTGAGATTACCCCGACAACCGAAAGTCACCAATGTTTCAAAGATGTACATTGTGGCTTGAGATGATCAACCACAGGTCAAATGCAGGAAAATTTCTAAAAGCTACCCAGTAGATTGGACCGCGCTAGTATCGTGCCAAAGTGAAATTAACCGTGGAATTGAGATCGAATTTAGAAATTAGAAGTCTGGGGTGTCACATATCTTATGAGGATCATGGATTAATTTTATGGATTTTAATTGGACTCAATTGGAAGAGAATTGATTGGAATTGAGGAATTTAAGGTACAAGATTTTATGCCCCGGCGGAAAATGAAATTGCACCCATTGAAGAATGTTGTGGGAGAGGAGATAGTGGAAGATGACATCATGCGGGTGATGTCATGGTGATTGAAGCCTAGCAAATGGGGTGTTGACAAGTGTCGCAAGCCAATTGGCTCACCAAAAGTGGGGGTGTCACATCAAGCCTTTCTTCTTCCTTGAATCAAAGAGTTGTGTTGGAACTTGGAGGGAGGAGAGAGAGAACCGAACGGAACCAGCAGCCCCGACCGCCCCCTTCGTCCGCCGCTCGACCGCCCATTCGTCGTCGCCGGAACCCATCGCCGCCGCACACCGTCGCCGCTTCGCCTTGGCCGCACGCCCTCTGTCTTCCCCCTTCCTCTCCCGTCACCTCTCTCCTCCATTGTTGTTGTGTGAAGACCAGAAAATTTGCAGAGGGAGAAGCCGAAGCAGTCCTTCGCCGTCCGCCTCCTTCGCCGCTCGTCGCTCGCCGCCGGTGCCGTCGTTGTCGCCACCGTTCGCGCGCGCAGCCGCGCGTCCGCTCACCGTCGCCCTCTCTCCTCCATCTTCTTCTTCTTGCTACTCGAGATCTTAGATCTGGTCGGACGCCAAGTAGAAGCAGCAGCCAACGTCGCCCGGAGCCGTCGCACGCCTCCGCCTGTCCCCGTTCGCCGCTGCCGTGCGTCGCCGTCGCTGCCCGTTCGCCCGCGCTTGGCCGACATCCAACCGCCTCCGCCCCTGTTCGCGCGTTCCACGAGTTGCCGGAGCTCGTCTCTGCCGCCGAAGGGTCGCCGGAGCTGCCGCCAATCACCACTCGAGCTGCCACCGTCCATCTTCGCCGGTTTCGCGCCTCACCAGCCACCGGATCTACTCCTTCTCGGCCCCAAATAGAAGCTGGAAAAAATGGGTATGGCAGCGCACGTTTGGCCCATTTTGGCCACCTTCCCGAGCTCGGATGCTCGGCCCGCTTTGAGCAAAGTCGATCCCCGCGTCGTCCCCGTCGTTTTGGTCCGCTCGGCTCGCTAATCCGGTGAGTTTAACTCACTAAACCTTGATTAGACGGTTAATGATGCCCTAAGTGTGCTTAGCCTAAGTTAAGTAAGCTTAGTTGGTTAAATTAGTTTATTTGGTTGATGATTAGATTATGGTGTTTAATTAAGTTAAAGTGTGTTTAGTTTAAAGTTAAGTATGTTTATTTTTAATATAAAGCCTTGATGTGACATAATAGGGTTTTTATTTTGAATTATTTAATTGCTTCGAAATTCTGGAAATTTATAATATTATATTAATTCCGAAATTATTAAATATTATTATTAAAAAAAAACGGAAAAATTATTTTTTATCCCAGTTGATCAGAATTTCGTGCCGATCACTGCTGTGCATTTAGAATTTGATATTGATGATTGGTTGTGGCAAATTGAGTGTGATTGCGATATATAGGGACTCTTTATAAAATCCTAAGTGTGGAAATGAATGGGCGATTGGCCGTGATATGCCACCTGATAAAGGTCGCGCCTAGTGGGGCTGTGATATACCACCTATTAGAGGTCGTGCCTGATGAGGCCGTGAAATACCACCTATTAGAGGTCGTGCCTGATAAGGCCGTGAAATACCACCTATTAGAGGTCGTGCCTGATGAGGCCGTGAAAGACCACCTATTAGAGGTCGTGCCTGATGAGGCCGTGAAATACGACCTATTAGAGGTCGTGCCTGATGAGGCCGTGAATTACCACCTGATTACAGGTCGTGCCGAGTGGGGCCGTGATTGCCACTGGTTACTAAATCTTCCTATCAGGTCGAGATGGGTAGTAGTAATTGATTTGTTGGAATGACATGTAATCGGCCGAGTCGATTGATCGCTGAGACGATCCAAGTGGTTGAATTGTTTTGATAATGTGATTGAGCCATGGTTGTTTGGTTATCATAATTGTACGTGGTTGAATTATATAAATTGCACTAACCTGCAGATGAAGGCTGAGGCGAGGTAAGTCTTCTGTGTGATGTGGCTAGGCCATCCGGGATGTATTTTCTTTCTAATAGGGGTTTAGGGGGTTGAACTTGCTGAGACATCGTCTCATCCCGGTTGTGGGATTGGTCCCCAGTGGACGGAGCGGCCAGATAGCTTTGGTTGGTCTTGAGGAGTTGCAGAGGTGAAGTCATAAGGGTTGGAGAGCGTGTCCTGCTAGTTGGTTGAAGGATAGTTCCCCTTTTGTCGAGCTGGTCTATTTTGTAGAAAGTCCAGTGTTGTATTTAAACCCTTTGTGTTTGTAAATGAGTGTTTGGTATTGAGATTGATTGCCTGCTTTTCTATCCCAAGTTAAATGTTGTCAGGGGATTTGTTTTGCTTCCGCATGCGTAAATAAATGAATGGGTCGGCGACATATCCTGGGATGTCGCATTTTTGATCGACCGTAGTGGAATGTGCGTGCGCTCGGGGTTCGGGGCGTGACAACCTCAACATCTCCCCGACATTCAATGTAGCGGATCTACTTGAGTATCATCCTCCATATACTCCTCTTTATCCTATTCATAACTCGGGGTCAAGTTTTTTTGAAGTGGAGGAGACTGATGTAGAACAACATGCAAATGCCTTTATGGAAACATTGGAGCGTCATAAGAGCAGGCGATCCCACAAATCAAAGATGATTGCGTGATCTTCGAGATTACAAATTGGTTACAATATTTGATCCACGCGTTTCCCTTAATTTGTTATTAGATTTCAGATATTCTGGTTTATCAATATCTTTTCCTTAATTTGTTATTAGATTTCGGATTTTCTGGTTTATCAATATATTTTTAATTTTGTTATTAGATTTCAGTTATTTGGTTATTTTCTAAATGGCGACCTCCTTGTAAAAGGCGCCTAAGATATTATAATCGACACTTCATTATTCAAAATAAACACTATCTTTTGGAATTCTTTCCAAGCGTAACTTTCTCTGCATCAGAGGAAATGTCAGAATAGTTAAATATTGAATTGGACATTTATATAATAGTTTAAGTCTTTACAATAGTTAATAGTGGTTTCGTAAAATTTTATAATTGCTCCATGCCACAATATCATCATTTCCCCAAAGGACTGATCGAATTCCAATGAAAGTGCATCCATTTAAAAAATTAGAGATCTTACATTGATTGATCAAGAGACAGTTTTATGACCTTTGATAGTACACTAAATTTCAATGATCACCGGTAAAACTCACCCATTCTAAAAGGAGCTTTTATTAGTAAAATGGCAGCTAGCTAGAGAGAACAGGAGTATCCATTAGAAATTAACTCGGACACTTGCCCAAGCGGGTTTATTTTTCCAGAAATATTGAAAAATTTTATTTGTTAAAATTGTTTTTCTAGTCTTGCACCATCGCTCTCTATAACAATAATGTATTTATAGAATTTTTTTAGAAAGTGACAATAATCATGAAGTTGAATAAGCATAAGGAAATATCACATGAATGCAATGCATATCACTTGGTTGATAATTGAACTTTATGGATTCATTTGCCTTACTTATGAATTTACTTTACCGTTATCAAATATTTCTTCTTATTTTAAAGGATTGGATTATCATAGGCTATTTTTATCTAATTCAACTCGAGTTTTTCAGTCACTTTTTTAAGTAATTATTATCTTCCAAGAAACATTACTCCGATATTGCATTTTACTACGTGTTGTATTGGATGGAACCGAAATAATTGTACTCTCTATAGTGAATGGTATTATCAATTTTTCCACTCTATATCAACTACTGAATACATTAGTAGATATTTTCTGTATACATACCACATAACATGTCATGCACAACAAAGCCAATCATACGTAGATAGACACATTATTTTATGATTCTCATAAAGAAAATTCTACTAAAAATAATGCACTATTTGCACTTTATGTATAGTATCGAATTCTTGGTTGTAGGGTTCCTATGTTGTTGCCACGTCTTCGTCAGTGCTCTAGATACACAACCTTGAATTCAATAGGTACATTGCATGAAGAGAAAACCCATCAATACTCTTCCAAATGCTAAAGATATATATATAGATAGTGGCTAAAAAATGTGCTTACAAAAATAATATGACACAATGGACTGTTGTATAAATAAGGCATAGCAAAATCTCGAGAGAATTGGCCTTGTCACATAATGAATCAATTATTTCATAAAGGAAAAATAGAACATAAACCGCCCATGTGTTAAAATAATTCTATGCGAGTGGTCTCGTATGGCCTTAAACTACTCACTCTGTCCGATCAATTATGTGCGAGACCTCTGGCTTTTGCACCACTAGTATATACTATAATTGCTCTTTCATAATTTAACATTTGAATCAATAACATTCCCTTTTTTAGGAAAGTACATCACAATATTGATGGAAGCATCTCAAATAATACAACAGGCTTAAGCATCCCAACACAGTGACATGCACTGTCTTATTCTACTTGAAAACTAGAGGCGCAGAAACTAGACTCCACACATCTAACAAACCACACTTATAGTCCTCAATTCCATGGATGAGACTAGTACTTATTCATCAGTGCAAGCTCAGACTGAATCAACTCTGAAAAAACATCCATGGCATCACGAGGAAGCCCCAGAGACACAACCAAGTTGTCGGTCTCCCCGCTTTGGGAAGCGACCAAGACGAGGTTGTGGGGGACCGCGGTCGGCGCCACCTGGAACGGCCTCCCGAACCCGAAATCCGTCTCGTAGAAAGGGAGCCGACTCCACTTGCTGATGCAGCAAGTGTTACCCTTGTAGTCGACCACGACACTGTTCAGCTCGACGTGGTCGATGGCCGACCGTATGTAACTCTCGGTGACGCATCGGAGCGCCTCTTGCACGGTCCGGACAGCGAACAAGAAGGGCTTGCGGGTCAATTCGCCCGCACTGCACTCGGCGCATGACCAAGCAATGCCGTTCGCAAAGTAGCCGCTTGGTAACGGTGGGTCGAACTTGGGCCGACCATCGACCGCGGTGAGAAGCTTTGTTGTCTCGTGAGGATCCATTCCGAGAGCTTTGGTTCGCGCAACCCACACGAGCGCGGATATGACTTCGAAGCTCGTAGGGACTATGGTAGAGCCATCGTGGGTTGTGATTGTTGACACTTTCTTGAGTTGAATGAGAGTGTGTGGTTCGAAGTTGAATGATCTGTAAACATGGGGCTTGGTTTGGGGGTCGATTGTCCTTTCAGATGGCCGATCTATCGGAGCATACTCATGGTGGGGGAGATCGACACGTGGAGGTCGCCTCGGGCACAACACCGATCGATCGAGAAAGGGAAGAATTGATGGCGACCTGCCTCGAGCCACATCACTCCAGCAAGTTAGGAAGTCCGCAAGGGCTTTACCATCGACGAGGACATGATTCATCACGATGCCGACGGTGATCCCTCCGCACTTGAATGTCGTCACCTGGATTATACATACACTATAAGCGGGTGTTTACATCAGAAAACGAATCTCTGGAAACATTACCTGCACGGTGAGCAAAGGTTCTTCCACTATGGTTTGGGCTCCGTCGCTATGCTTCACAAGTTTTCGCAGTGTCCCAGGATTGATGACGCTAATATCGCCTAGCATCCCGATGTCCTCGTCCGACATCGCTTCGACGAACAAGACACCTTCCCCAGTGCATGTCGCTGCCATCTTCCCATCACTGCCCATGACAAGTCTGCCTGCGAATGGATAGAAGTCGACCAATACCTCAGCCAGCGACGCTCTGATCGTCTCGGTCGCAGTGGAACAGCTTCCCCTCCCTTCGCCTTTGAAGGCGAACACGATCTCGATCATGTGAGGGTAGGTCTGGTCGAGGTTAGAAAGAACGTAGAGCCCCCCGGACGTTTCCCTCGCCGGAGAAACGATGACCGCATCCGTGATATTCACGACGAGTTCTCGCGTAGCTCCGATGTTTGTTGGCTTCTCATTTCCTGCTTCCTTGCACGAGTTAAGTTTAATTATTTGGGGGCTTTGGTGAAAACAGGGGTAGTTTATATATATTTTATCAATTCTATATCCCTTTTAGTTTGGACTAGAAGGAGATTTAGAGACAAGGCTCAAATCTGGAAAATAGTTGTTGGAATTTTCTTGTTACAATGCATCCGCTTGTTGTACAATTTGCTTGTTAATGCAAACAACTTCGACAAAAGCAATATCTACATGTCTAACAATGTGTCAGATTAAAATGTGTTCATCAAATCCAAAAAAATGAAAGACACACGCTTGCAGAATTTCAACTATTGAAAAATGGACAGTTTAGTAAAACAATTGGAGCATGCCTATTTTTATGTGTCCAAGGGTCGACAGGTCTTCATGCAATGTGGGTTCCATGTATTTATTTATTTAATACAAGATGCATTAAAAGGAGAAATTGACTTTGAAGACCTAGTTCCACTTTTACTCCTGATTTTATAAAATTGAAAATTCACAACGAGGAATTAATCTTAGTCCCTCATTAAACATATATAATGCAATTCATGCTTTGCAGGGTATTAATCATGAAAATTACTTATTTTGGGAATAATGGAAGTTTTCCCTACAATATGAATACCGGACCTTTTGTTCAATAGCAGCACATGGACAATTGTAGCTATATCTCTTTGGTTCTCAAAATTCTAAAACTCTTGGAAAGAATAAAACTTATCTTGGAGAATAGATTTTCAAAAATATGAACCCAAACAATCATATTAGTAAACCACCTTTACTTAAGAGTTTAAATCAATAAATTATAAGTCTAGTAAATTTATTAACTGCTCAATCCCTTTTCAATTACCCAATAGGGAATTTCTCTATGGTACGCTCACACTTGTATATTAATGAATACCCAACATGGATGATGACAACCCAACATACTCTTCCTAATGCTAAAGATATATAGATAGTGAAAATGGCACTTTACCAAACACTCAACGCAAACCCATTATTTCATAAAGAAAAATAGCGCGTGCACCACCGGTGTAAAGAAAAAATTTACACGAACTTTCTATTTGCCTTTAATTTTGTCATGATATCATATTAATGATGTACGAAACTACTTGTGTAAAACTTTCTTATGTTACTATATGCTATGACCACTCTTTCATAAATTGACATTGTATCTATAAGATTCCTTTTTTTTAGAAAGTACATCACTTCATTGATGGAAGCATGTCATATAATACAACAGGCACGAGGAGCGCAACATCACTATGCTAGTCTTACTCAAAATTAAGGAAAAATATTAGCTACACAAGTTGTGCTAGCACCACTTAGTAGATGCCCATCTATTAAGCAACGTGTCCATGAATGGCCCATTTGTCAAATTTTTCTCTCCTTTTTGTCTCTCTCCTCTTGCAGACTCGCACCTCCATTTCTCTTCTTCTTTGCCATTTCTCCCTTCTTTTTTATTTTCTTTTTTTCACTTTCTTTTCCTTCCACAACTTGTGCGGTTAATATTTTCTCACACAAATGGCCTCATATGCTCTTAATTTACTCTTAATATTTGATCAATGGTGTACAAAACTACATGCCTAGAACTTTTTCTCACATTACTAGTGTATGCTGTGGGCGCTCTTTCATAAATTGACATTTGTATCTATAAGATTCCCTTTTTCGGAAAGTACATCACTTTATTGATGGAAGCATATCATATAAAACAACAGGCACAAGCAGCGCAACACCACTGCGCTAGTCGTACTTAAAATCAGGGGCTCGAAAACTAAGCTTCATATACTCATATCCATGGATGAGACTGGAACTTGCTTTTCAGCGTGAGCTCATGCTGAATCAACTTCGAGAAAACATCCATGGCGTTGCTAGTAAGCCCCAGGGACACAACCAAGTCGTCATTCTCCCTGCTCTGGGAAGTGACAAAGATGACGTTGTCGGAGACCGTCGCCGGCGCCACCTGGAATGGCGTCCCGAACCCAAAATCCATCTTGTAGAAAGGGAGTCGGCTCCACTTGCTGATGCAGCAAGAGTTGCCCTCGCAGTCAACAAGGACCCTGTTCAGCTCGATGTGGTCGATGGCCGACCTTATGTAACTCTCGGTGACAGATGCGAGCGCCTCACGCACGGTCTGGACAGCGAACGAGAAGGGCTTGCGGGTCAATTCACCGGCGCTGCACTCAGCGCAGGACAAAGCGATGCCGTTCCCGAAGTAGCCGCTCGGCAGCGGGGGGTCAAACTTGGGGCGGCCGTCGACTGCAGTGAGAAGCTTCGTCGTCTCGTGAGGACCGATTCCAAGAGCTTTGGTTCGCGAGATCCACACGAGCGCCGATATGACTTCAAAGGTCGTCGGGACTACGGAAGAGCCATTCTGGGTTGCGATTCTTGCCGCTTTCTTGAGCTGAATGAGAGCATGTGGCTTGAAGCAGAACGATCTGTAAACAAGGGGCTTGGTTTGGGGGTCAACCACGAGTCCGGGCCGCTGGTCTCTCGGAGCATACTCGTGGTGGGGGAGATCGACACGCGGAGGTTGCCTCGGGCGCAACACCGATCGATCAAGAAAGGGAAGAACTGATGGCGGCTTGGCTCGAGCCAGGTCGTTCCAGCAAGCTATGAAGTCCGTGAGGGCTTTCCCGTCGACGAGGACGTGATTCATGACGATGCCGACGACGATCCCTCCGCACTTGAACGTCGTCACCTGGATTTCATGATAAGCTGTAAGTGGATATCTACTTATGTGTAGGTCAGTCTTGGAAAGTCTAAATCCCCTTGCACGAGTCCAGAAGAACATGCTGCTCCGCAAGCGGTTGAATGATGATAAAAAAAAAAAAAAAAAAAAAAGCAGTGCAGAAACGATCTCTTTCTGTTAGATAAATTGTTCAAAAGCACTATGTTGCTTCTTCTATCTTGCCCCAAAAGAAAAATCTTGCACAAAGTAGCCATAATTCTCGTACAATCTCTCTAATATATGATTCATCGATGAATTAATGCAGGGGCACGCCAGAATCAGCACGACGAACATGTTCAATAGTATTTACCTGCACCGAAAGCAAAGGTACTTCCAATATGGTCGGGGCTCCGTCGCTGTGCTTCACGAGTTTTCGCAGCATGGCAGGATTGATGGTGCCGATATCGCCCAGCACTGCGATGTCATCCTCCGACGACGCTTCGACGAATGGGACACCTTCTCCTGTGCATCTCACTGCCATCCTCCCGTCGATCCCCATGACAAGTCTGCCTGCGAATGGATAGAACTCGACCAATGCCTTGGCCAGCGACTCTCTGATTGTCTCAATCGCAGCGGAACGCCTTCCCCTCCCTTCGCCATTGAAGGCGAACACGATCTCAATCACAAACGGGAAGGTCTGGTCGAGGTTTGAGAGAGCGTAGAGCCCACCAAACGTTTCCCTCGCTGGAGCAACATGAACTGCTTTTGCGATCTTCACATCAAGCTTTCGCGTAGCTCCAGTGTTTCTCGGCTTCTCATTTCCTGCTTCTTTGCACAAAATAATCAAAGCTGTATTTATTTATTAGCAGGCTTTGGGCGATACCATGGTAAATGTACGACTTGCTAATTGCTACAAACAACTTGACCGTAATAAAACGGTAAATTATAATATCAATTAATATAGTCCACATTAGGAAAACTCTTACACTGATAAGTCATATACGAAATTGACCAGCCATATTTGTTTATATTGGTTGCATGAAAAATTACATGATCTTGTCAATTAAATATAAATATATTGTTATATATTTGAATAAATGCATAGTAAATTCATAATGCGCATGCTACGTACCGTTCTTGCTTTCATCCTCAAATGATTCAAACGTCCCTCTGAGAATTGCAGTACTCATCCTGTGGATAACAATTATGAAACATTAAGAAATTAACCGATTAACAACATAAAATATTCTTTTTCTTAGTAACAATCTATATCTATAGATTATCATTAATGATGAAAATATTTTCATCACATTCATTATGCTAAGTGATACAAGCGATCATTTTAAGAATTTTTTTTCTTTTAAAAGTGTTGATTTTCTATGAGCATTTGTAGATTTGCAATCAATTTGCCTCACTTTGATTTTTATTATCGGCACCAAACTTTTATTTTTTCACAATTGATGGCGCTTTGACTGGGATCTGACCAGCTTTCCAGTCGAATTTGACTTGATAGAGACACGGACCAATTTTCTTGCTTATAAGTATCACTATAGATGTAATATTTAAACTCACGTCGATATGCTAATATTAAAAAAAAAAAAAACTCTAGTTAAAATTAATCAAACTTGAATGCATATTTAATATGCAAGATAGAAAAGGCACATACCTGAGCAATTTCAACTTTTAAAATTTTCGAATGTTGAGTTACAGCAATTAGAGCAAGTTTGTATTTATATGTGCGAGGTTTGGCGGGTCTTTGTGGCCAAGCCCTAGGTCACCCAGCTATGTGGGTTCCATGCATTAATAATTTCAGTACAATATGCATTCCAAAGAGCAAATGACTTTGAAGACCCAATTCCAAAGAGAAAATGACAACCTCTTCTCTCTCCCTTCGCAAATTCCAAGATGTGATCCTCATAAAACACATGAATCACGCTCTTCTCGCTCCCTTCACAAATTCGCGTGATTCATGTGTTTTATGAGGATCACATCTTGAAATTTGCAAAGGAAGCGAGAAGAGGTTGTCATTTTCTCTTTGGAATGCATATTGTACTGAAATTATTAATGCATGGAACCCACATAGCTGGGTGACCTAGGGCTTGGCCACGAAGACCCTCGATTCAAGCCATCAGTCACCTAGGTTGTGTGACCCAGGCGTCGCCTGTGGTTCGGCGACGGTTGCTAGGGTCGAGCGACCCTCAGGTGGCAGTTGCCGGCGCGCACGACCCCTTGGCCAGCGGTCATCGCCCTCCAATCAGCTTCTCCACCAGAGAAGATGAATAGTGATGAACAGTAACCGGAGCTTGCATTCCGAAAATGCAAGTTCCCAAAGGACCTCTAGACATGCTTTGGACTAAGGGCCCTTAGAGTCATTTGGAGATGCAATTGCATATTGCCAAAGTCGCACAAAAAATTGAACCAAACGTGTTTGCATTTGGCCAAGGGACTTTAGAGTCCCAAAGCCCATTCCCAAAGCCGAACCAAATGGGGCCATACTCTTTGCCTTCTCATCACCCAATGCCTAAATGAGAATGACACAATTTTCTAAGTGAGTGAGCCATATTACCAATTGATCTTAAATGGCATCGATTAGCAAGGCATGCCAACAAATTCACATTACATAATGATATACTTAACAGAGACTTCACATTGAGCCTAATTTGAAAAGCTGAGATACTTGATTGACCACAAGATTTGAGTACAACATTCTAAGGGGGAAGAAAGTTCAGGTACTAGCGATATCATGAGACTTGGCTATAATAAAACCATTATTTATTGTGTTATGCACTACTTGCTCCAATACACAAAAGAGGTAGCGGCACTAGAGGAGCATGAATTTTTGCCTCCTTCAATATCACCCGAACTTTTATCCTTGTTCAATCGAGTACGAAATGTGACTTGAACTAGTAACTACGTTAGAAGAATTGTCACATAATGTGTATCAACACGGCCTACTTGCTCACATGTGACTCGCCTATTCGGCAAAAGTGTTGAGAAGGATTACCAAAGGAAACTTGAATAATTTAAAGGATGTGCTTTTCTATTTTTCATTTTCATGTTCACTTTCCTCGTGAGTTTTGCCAAATTCTTTCTCCACCACAAACGCTCCATCACCTTCTTCCTTGTTGCCATCGTTTGTCATCGTCATTGTTTGCAGCGGGACCTCAATTAATGGTCACAACCTTCGTTCAAGGTCAATCAACAAAGTTAAGCAGTGGTGGTTGTCTGCAATACGCAGGGATAGTCTTGAGAAATTATTGGGGGTACAAGTGGTATGCCTCATTTTTATTCAAGTCCATTTAAAGAGTGACACATGTCCCCCTCTCTCTCCCTTTATCTCTTTCCTTTCTTATGCACCTCTTGTTTCTCTTCTTCACCATTTCTTCCTTTATTTCCCTTTCCTTTTTTGTCCTTTCTTTCCCTTTGGCTCGCGGCCAGTGCTTGGCCATAGTCGGCGACCGATCATAGGTGAGGGTTGCTTTTCCTGGATTCAGCGAGGGCTCAATCTAGATCTAGAAGTTGTGGAGGGAGGTGATGACATCGGAGCCACGAGGGACTTTGAGGATGTAGGGGCTAAGAGAAGGCTCGGTGTCGCAAACAATAGGGGGGCTTGGGCTTATTCTTGGACTTGTGGGGGCGGTGGATGACCTGTGGAGGGAGGGGATGATATTGGAGCCACAAGGGACCTTGAGGAGGCAAGGGTTGAAAGAGGGCTCGAGGTTGCAAGTAATGGCAATGGGAGACTTGGGCTTGTTCTTGAACCCGGGGGTGGCTGTAGGGGCAGTGAACAACCTCAATAGTGGAGCCATTGTCGGAGTGGGGATCAATGGATGAAACGATGGTGAAGGCAATTGACTAGGGCGTGGTTTGCAGGAGAGGGCAGAGAGAACAAAGAGTAAAGGATCGCATGAGAGGGAAAGAGGTAAAAGGGAGCATTTCTCACATGTGGGCTCAAATAGGACACGTGTTGCTCATTAAATGGACTTGCGCAAAAATGACATGGCCCAAGTATTTTTGTCTAATGTTTTATTATTATTATTTTTTTTTTTGGGGAGGAAACAGAAAAGTAAAG
Source organism: Eucalyptus grandis x Eucalyptus urophylla (assembly GCA_028830015.1). Classification (NCBI taxonomy): domain Eukaryota; kingdom Viridiplantae; phylum Streptophyta; class Magnoliopsida; order Myrtales; family Myrtaceae; genus Eucalyptus; species Eucalyptus grandis x Eucalyptus urophylla. Next base: position 24,683,877 of record CM054198.1, on the reverse strand, counting down.
TGACTTGTCAAAACCAATGGTCATCGTATCAGCATAAAGTATCATCACTTATGGAGTAAGTGCCACATCACAGCATAACTTATAATCACTTATGGAGTAAGTGCCGCATCAACACTTCCCAACAAAGAATTTAATGGATGGATCACATCGAGCACAATTCACAAAGTTGAAACTACTTGATAGAAACAAAAAAGTTTACCTTACTATCGTGCAAGTTTCACAAACTAAAGTTTTCCAATCCCCAATCTCTTAAATCTTTAGAGCTCTTCAAAACTCCACCTTCTACGTTCCTTCAAGGAATGCCTTTTGGAATATGAACCCATTGACATATAATGTCATTTGATTACTTTTATTTAAGAGTCTTAAGTAATAAATTATAATTCAACTAGATTTTATTAACTGGTCAAATCCTATTTAGTCGCCCAAAGATGGAATATTGCTTGTAATATGCTCACACGTATACCTCAACAGATAATATATAGCATGAAGAAAATACAATCCATCAATACTCTTCCAAACGCTAAAAATATATAGATAGTGCTAAAAAAGGGATTACGAAAATAATGTGGTAAAATGGATGGACGAATAAATAGGGCACACTGAACACTCGAAAGAGTTGGCCTTGTCATGTAGTGAATCGATTATTTTATAAAAAGAAATGGAGCATAGACCACCAATGTGTTTAGATAATTTTACACGAGTGGATACGTGAAACCTTTGGCTATAATGTAATTAACATTGCCTTTTTTAGCGTATGCTGTGGTTACTTTTTCATGAATTGACATTTGTTTCTCTAACATTCCCTTTTTTCATTGATGGAAGCGTATCATATAATACATTAGACATAAGCAGCCCAACAGGCTCTGCGATAGTCCTCCTTAGACTTCACCCATGTCTACCAAAACGAACACATGTACTCATCTTCATATATGAGGCTAAAAACTTGCTTTTCAGTGCGAGCTCAGACTAAATCAATTTTGCAAAAACATCCATGGCATCGCGAGGAAGCCCCAGTGACGCAACCAACTTATCTCTCTCCGCGCTATGAGAAGAGACCTAGACGACGTTGTGGGGTACAGTAGCTGGTGCCACTTGAAACGGCCTGCCGAACCCGAAATCGTCTTGTAGAAAGGGAGCCGACTCCACTTGCTGATGCAGCAAGTGTTGCCCTCACGATCGACCACGACCGTGTTCATCTCGATGTGGTCAACGGACGACCGTATGTAACTGTCGGTGACGCATCGGAGCGCCTCGTGCACAGTCTGGACAGCAAACGAGAAGGGCTTGTGAATCAGTTCACTCGCTCTGCACTCTGCAAAGGACCAAACAAGAACAGTCCCGAAGTAGCCGCTCGGCAACGGCGTGTTGAACTTGGACCGACTGTTGACTGCAATGAGAAGCTTTGCTGTTTCATGGGGATCGATTCTGAGAGCCTTAATTCACAAAATCCACACGAGCTCCGATATGACTTCGAAGCTCGTAGGGACTATAGAGGAGCCATCGCTGGTTGTGATTGTGGACGCTTTCTTGAGTTTTACGAGAGTGAGTGGCTCAAAGCAGAATGATTTGTAAACAAGGGGCTTGGTTTGGAGGTTGACTATGCATTCGGGACGCCGATCCATCGGAGCATACTCGTGGTGGGGGAAATCGACATGTAAAGGTCACCACGGACACAATACCAATCGATCGAGAAAGGGACAAATCGAAAGCGGCTTGGCTCGAGCCACATCAGTCCAACAAGTTATGAAGTCCGTGAGGGCTTTACCATCGACGACGACGTGATTTATGAGAATGCCGAGGGTGATCCCTCCGCACTTGAATGCTGTCACCTGGATTATACGATAAACTGTAAGCGGGGATGTACAGAAGTAGGTCATATTCAAACGGGCCCTCTAATAAAAAGAAGTTACTCAGTGAACCAGTATTATAAAAACATTACCTGCACTGTCAGCAAAGGTTTTTTCCAATATGGTTTGGACTCCATCGCTGTTGTTCGTGAGTTATCGCAACATTGGCGGATCGATGATGCTGATGTCGCCCAGCATTCCGATGTCATCCTCCAACATCGCTTTGACAAACGGGACACCTTCTCCCGTGCATCTCACCACCATCTTCCCGTCACTCCCCACGACGTGTCTCCTTGCAAATGGATAGAACTTGACCAATACCTCGCCCAGCGATTCTCTGAGCATCTCGATCACAGCTACATGAAGAATAACAGACACTGGGAGGAAGACAAAGCCAGTGAATACTTTCTCCCCGAGCGGTGAGGTGGTCGGGGAGAAAACCGCTCGGGGAGAAAACTAAAAACTAAAAAGTAATATTTTCTCCCCGAGCTACCACGGACCACGGTGACAGCAGGAAGACGAAGTGACCAGATCTGGCCGGTGACCCGAAGATGAAGACGAACAGACGCTGGGAGAAAGACAAAGCCAAAGACGAATTGAGGAAGATGACGGAGAGGGTGACTCGGTTTGGATGTTTAGTTGGCCTGGACACGGTATTGATCCCGGCGACGGCGGGAGGTGCAGAGGTCAAGCTGGTGGTGTGGACAAGGGAGGAACAGAGGAGGAAGAGAGAGAAAGGCCCCGTTTGTTTGCGTTTCTTTTTTTTGTTTTTAAACAGTTTTTCTGTTTTTTTGTTCCTGGGAACAAAAAAGGAACAGAAACGCGTTTGTGTGCGTTTCTGTTCCTTTTTTGTTCTTTTGTTCCCAGGAACAAAAAAGAAACAGAAACAAGAAACACAAATTTTGTGTTTCTTGTTTCTGGAACACAAATCAGAAACACTTTTTTTTTTCTTTTTTCTTTTATTTTCTTGTTCTTCTTTCATGGCCGAGGCCGGTCGCCGGCCTCGGCCACGGCCGGCGACCGGCCGACGAGGGCCGGCGGCCTCGCCCAGCCACGGCGACGCTCGCCGGCCCCCGGCGAGGCCGACGCTCGCCGTAGCTGGGCGAGGGTCGGCCTCGCCATGGCTGGGCGAGCTCGAGCTCGCCCAGATCCGGCGAGGCCGACCTCGCCCAGCGGCCGGCCCAGATCCGGCGAGGCCGACCTCGCCCAGCGGCCGGCCCAGATCCGGCGAGGCCGACCTCGCGCCGGCCTGGGCGAGCTCGATCTCGCCCAGATCCGGCCTCGAGCTCGCCCAGGCCGGCGAGGCCGAGCTCGCCCAGCGGCCGGCGAGCCTCGGCCTCGCCTGGCGGTGGCCCGGCGAGGCCGCGCCTCGCCCGCCGCTGGGCGAGCTCGGCCCTCGCCGGCCGGTCGCCGGCCAAGGCCTTGGCCGGCGACCGGCCAAAAGAAGAAAAAAAAAATGAAAAAGAAAAAAGAAAAAAAGGAAAAATAAGAAAAAAATAGAAAAAATAAAAGAAATAAAAAAATTATCCAAATTTACCAAACATGTTTCTGTTTATTTTTTATTCCCGGAACAAGTTTACCAAACGCGTATTTTTGTTCAAAAATTGTTCCCCGGAACAGAAATACTTTTTTCTATTTCTGTTCCCTGGAACAATTTTTAAACAGAAACACAACCAAACGCGCCCAAAGTGGTGGAATGAGAGAATTTCTATTTTTTTCATTTAATTCCATATCAGCAAATATGTGTCAAGCTGTAATTGGATGGAATCAAAATAATACTCGCCACGTCAGCTGATGACATGGTGAGAGCAAACCACCCAATATTTTTTCCTAAATATTTCCTCGAGTTGGGAAGAGACCGGGGGAGAGGAGAGAAGAGAGAGAGAGAAATCCGGTGAGTGAGAGCGGGAGAGAAAGAGGGAGTGAGCTCGAGAGGGCTTCTTGATCGGCTGAAAACAGATGGAGAGAAAGGGCGAGGGCTGCTTCTCGAGGGGTTCAGCAGAAAACCAGAGACGGCGAGCGCTGCTCGAGAAGGAGACAGTGAGAGCTGCCCGTGGGAGCCACACAGAGAGAAAGAGCAAGCTCGAGAGAGGGTGAGCCAGAGGGAGGCTGGTTCTCGGAGAAAGAAAGAGCGAGAGAGAACCGACTGTGCTCTCGACATCTTCGGCGGCGGTAGCGTTCCGGTGGCGGAGCAGGTGATGTCGCGGCGGTGAAGGACCGGAGGTGGGGCTGGTCAAGCGCGCTCCTCTCTCGCGCGGCCGCAAGAATCGAACGAGGAAGGTTCGGAGAATAGAGGGCAATCCGAGCGAGAGTTGAGGAGGAGAGTGAAACTCGAGAGCGAGAAGGAGTTCTCCAGCAGCTCTGCCGCGCCTGAACCCTCTCCGACGATCTTTGGCCGACGCCCTCGAGCGCACCACCTTTCGCTCCCAAATCTCTGCGTCACCGGTGAGTTTCTTTTTCGGTTTGAACCTCCCTTGCCCGAGGATTTCGGGTCAAAGATACGAAGGCGGCATACCATATAGCCCGATTTGTCACGAGCTCGCCCGCTCGTTCGCCGTCTCCGAGCCGGACGATGAGGACCTGAACAACGTAAGAGAGGGAAACATTGGAGAGAGGGGCGTGGAGGGCAAAATGGATGGGGAAGGGAAATCAGAGATTTTGGGCTGACCTCTGGGCGATGGGATTAGTAGGCTTTGGACTCAAGTTGAAGCGTGGCAAATGTGGGCTAGTTTTGGTATTTAGTTGAGCTTGGGCTCAGTATAATTATTTCAAAAGGTGGGCTTAGATAAGTTTGAAATTGAGTTGTTGAAAGCCTGGTTCGCCAAACCCACGGGGTATTAGACGACAGCTTGCTTTTGACCGGGCCTTGGGGCCCAGCCAGAGTCCCTATTTCAGAAAAAAAAATTATTTTTATTAAAGATTCGAAAAAAAAAACTATATAAAAATTAGAAGAATTAAAAATTTTAAAATTTCGGAAAAATAAAAAAAAAAGCTTCTGAAAAGTAGAATTCCTTGGAAAAAGCTTTAAAATAGTCTTTTGGGAAGTCTCCTTAAAATTGTGGAAAATCATTGATAAAAAAATCATACTCAATATTTAAACAAACTCTTTGGGCTTTGCCATAGGATTTCAATATTTCCTTTTTTGACACAAATTATCACTTGATTACCTTATATAGATATTGTCGTTTACACTTAGTCTAGTTAGGAATGATATATTTCTTATTTATTAACGTTAAATGCTCACTTTGCCATACAATTTATTTGAGGTCCTTGGTTGCTAGTTGCTATTGTAATAATTGCACACCCGCATAATCACTTCAAATATTAAGGATAGATCTAAAATCAATTCAAACTACTTGATAAAAATCTTTTTGTGAAATGAACAACATTACCAAAAGGGCACCGACTAATTAATTAATGTAACCAAGTTCTCGATTCTATGGTATCAGGCCTATTGTGGAGTTGAAATTGGCATTGCTTTATATGGTCTCAGGCCTATTGTGGAGTGTACTTCATTGTGCAGTCGATTGACTACATTATAAATTCTCCTGCAAAGATGGATTACGTGTCGGCTGGTGATATGTCATCCCTATAGTTTCAAGAAGAACTACAAGAGGAGTTGCCACCCATCACTCAGCCGAGTGAAGACGTCGCCATCCAACCTCGGGGAGTCTTTACCAAATCTGGCCTCGTTAGATCACTCATCACCCTCAAGATCTATCAGACACGACAATCATTCGCGGCATGCGAAATGAGAGTTGGTGAAATGAGAGTTGCTCATGAACTGTATAACATCATTAGTAAGTTCCTCCAACCAAAGTGCTTCCTAATCCTCTGCTTTTTTCAGATTGGCAGTCACTAATTTCTTAATGCAGTGTGTTACTTATGTTGCTTTAGTAAATTTCCACGCAAACTATCCACTCCATGCTGATAATGCATTCAAACTTATTTTCAGTTTGATCTTATGATGGTATCAACATAAGCACAGAAAAATGAGATAATTCAATGATACATGCTCAATATAATAACGTTGGCGCAGGATGGGACGATTGTTATTACACTAATTTCATCGGCTTGTAATATTTGGTATTAGCCTCATAAAGCTTCATGTCTTCTCCGTCCTTTTCCTACCTTCTTTTGTTTGAAAGGGAAAACAATCATTAGCAAATTTTGGACAAGACTCTCGTTCTGATGTAGTAATAGCTTTGCTATTCAATGACTCTTTGCCCTCAGAAACTTTGATGGGTGACCTATCATTGCATAGCTTAAACGTTATTCTCTAAATTGTCCCATTTGGTAATGAGTGTAATTAGTCGATTATTCATCTTGTCAAATTTGATTTGTTAGTCACGTGCTCTACTATTCTAGGGGTTGAATTAATTATCTTGGGTTTGCTTTGCTTCATAATTATTAATATCAATATTATGTGCTGTTCATTCTGTTCTAATGCAGGGTAGGAAATTGGTGAGCTTCGAAAGCTCACTCCTAGGCAACTTCTTCGTTGATGATGGGACATGTGCTGCATTGTTTTTGTATACATGTATCTTATGACCACAGATTAGCATAGGGACTCTGGAAATACAAATCATGGAGATCTGAGGTAGTGACTTTGTGGATTTTCGACACTAAATGTGGGGAAGAAAAAGGACATAGTTACTTGGAGGTACCGAGTCACAAGTAGTGATAAGCACATAGTTACTTTTTGCTTCTCCTAAATGTGTTGCTTAATGAATCCATCCGGAATACTTTGCACATTTACATGTTTGAATGATCAAGCTATGAAATTATATAAGTGAAATGAGAAATCCAAAGATAAAATTGGAGGGCAAAGAGCAAGAAGGTAATGATTTGAAGTTGAAGAAATCCAATGATAAATTTATCCGTTTGAAAGTGCTCGAGGATGAAAGAAATTAATAGCTAACATCATTTTCTAATACATGTTATTAATGAGTATCATTTTAGTATTCTATTGGATTATATATAAACACAATATAGATGAAAAAAAATCTCCAACAAGTGCACATCAAACATTGAAGCGGTCATGGTATTGTAAGTGCTAGCAACCATAATTGAGCTCATTCATTTCGCAAAAAATAACTTTTAGGAAGATATTTTCCAGATTTTCTAGTGTTCATTTTATAAAAATGAACTAGACGGTGAAAACATTTTTATCAATAAAAAAATCTTCTAAAATAAAGGAATTTTTTTTTTCACTTTTTAAGTTTGGAAAAATATTTTCCTCACTTGTTCTCTCTTATCTCATACCCTTATCATCCTTCCTATCTTTCTTTTTTTTTTTTAAATTGAATTTTTAATTATTTTCTTTTTTCTTTTCTTTTCTTTTTTTTTTCCTTGTGTCTTGGCCAATTGTCACTTAGGGCTTGCCAGATTGGCAAGCTATGCTCACCGCTCAACGATCAAGCAGGCCTTTGCTAAGCAACAAGCTCGCTCGCCAATCTAGCAAGGCCCAAGGCCTTGAGCTCGAGCCTCTCTAGGTCAGTGAGCCTAAGCCTTTGGCTCGTTAGCTTGTTGATTTGGTAAGGTTGAAGGCCTCAAGCTTTTCGGCCGTCACTGTGGCCATGATGATCAACTAAAGAAGAAGGAGAAGGAAAAAAAATACAAGGAAAATTTAAAAAAAAAATAAAAGAAAAAATAGAAAGAAAAATGAAAATAAAAAATAAAAAATTTGTTAAAATGTGTGCACAAAGGGAAATCATTTTGAATTTTCCAAACCGAATGGTGAAAAATATTAGAAAATTCATGATTAAGTTTCAAGCAAACACCATAAAACATTATTATTTTCCTAGAAAATGATTTCCTAGAAAATATTTTTCAAAAACGCAATATTTTTTTTATGAAACAAATGAAGCCTTAGTAGATGTCGGTGTAAAAAATTGTTTAATTGACTAACCATGAATAGATATTTGCTTTGCCATGCGTGTTGTCTAAATGCTCTTTGCAGAAAATTGTGGCTGTAAACAAGAAGAATTCAAGAGAAATAAGATCCTAAAGCATTGAAGCTCTTCAAAAGTGAAATAATGAAAGATACAATAATCATCAGCTGATAAATTTTCTTGTGATGATAGTCCAAAAGTTTTGCTAAGTCAAAGTTGCTGAGAAGTCTTCCTGCAAATCTTTCAAGTCCAGCTTCTCAATTTTCATCTAGAGCTTCCTTTATGGAGAAAATGAAGAGTGTCGATTTTGCTCTATAAGTTAGGACTAAAGTGGCCAAACTAGCCTCAAATTAGGGTCTAAGCTTGTGTGCTAGCCACCAGCTGACATTTTTTGACAACTTAAATAAGGGTAATTTTGTCCAAAATTTATAATTTAGTAGTATTCATGTATCAGACTGGAAGGTAAGATAATACATAGGTGTAACTAAAATTCCCAAATGAATTAGGATTAGGTTTTCCCTTCTGATTTCACTTTTTCTGGTCACTCCAATCACACTACTTGGAACTCCTCCATTTCTTCCTCTCCTCCCTCCCACACCAAGGTCATTGCTACTGCCCTCAATAGCATCGTTGCCGCTGTTGGGAAATCCAATCTCTAATGTATTCGAGGATCAGGGGCCAACCTGGCAATGCCACCGTAGTCCTAATAGTAGACCGTTCCTCCTCTTTTCACCACATGGCTCCTCCCCCCTCCTCCTCTTCCCGTTAGTTTTCTTAAGCCGCTTTTGATGCGAAATTGAAGTCTTGAAATTTGACATTTGTCAATCCACTTTCGATCGATGCTAGATTCAATGGTTATGATGTTGCAGCAAAATTCAACATCAGGGTTGATGCGAAACCGAAGTATTAGATTAGATCAGTTGAATGATAATCATTCTGTAGCTCGTTCCAGTGGCTTCACAAGCGAACCATAGTGGTTCTTTATCTTATGTCTAGGGCTAGAGTATTTTATTCGATTTGATGCAGAATTTGTCACTCTTGAATTATTATGCTACCCACCAAGGAACGTATTGTATCCATAGTGGAAATGAAATCTAGTAGGATTTTTTTTTTTTTTTGTCGGTGAAATCTAGTAGGATGTACTGTTATGGCTTTTAACTAGCTCATATCTCATTTTTTGAGACAATGAGAAAATGATTTGGGCTTCTAGCTACAAAATTTTCATCTGTGGGGTCATAATTAATTGGAACGCATGTTTGAGTGAGATATAACTGCGCCTGATTATGAGACGAAATTGTGTGGCATGAAATGTGACATGTCATAACGATTTAGCCTTATAATCGGGACCCCTATGTAATTGTTTGAGATATAAGTTGAGGCGTTCCAATTGTTGAGTGTTATTACTGCATATATCTATTATATAAAATTGTATTGATGTGCAGGAATGAATTGAGGTAAGGTGAGTCTTATTGGTTGTGTGATTAGGTTGCCTCTAGGCATATTTCCTTCCTAATCGGGGTTTTGGGCGTGAACTCGCTGACATATTGTCTCACCCATCGTGGGTTTAATCTTTTTAGGTTCGTAGATGGAGGTGAGACCTGTGTGTTTTAGGCAGCCGCACAAGTATAGCGAGCATAGTACCATCTTCCGTATCCGCGGGAGTCCCTAGACTCGTGAGCTCGTCGTGACCACGATCTTGGTCGATGAGGGCCTACCTCAATGAGCACCTCATTGATTCAAGGCATGGTTTTGTCACATGCCTAACGGGGAACTGGAAGGTCCATTGGATGGTTTCGATGCACCCGCCGTTGAGGGTGAAAAGGTAGCTAACCCACTTGACATCGACATCCCCGACGGTGTAGTGATAGATCCTGATCCCAACTAGATAGGGTCCGAGGTAGGGTTAGCTAAGTGGTTCTTTTAGGGCCTTGGCTTTTGTATACAACCTTGCAAGCTGATTTGGTTTGTTATGAAGTATGTTTGGTGTTCTTGTACTTAATTAGTACGTCCATGATGGGGTGTGATTGGAACGCACTGTTTTGTCTTGATATCCTACAATGGAAAGACACCCTTTGAAAAGGTATGACGGAGTTGTATAAAAGTCTTTTGAAGATAACTGTTGGCACGATTGGCAGAACGTACGCTCAAAAAGAAAGCGTTATCATTTTATTTTCCCCTTTTCCATCAAAGAAAAAGAAGGCATTCAATTTTTTCTTTAGAAGAACAATTGGCATTTACGTTGTGAAAATTGGATCTTTTCCTCGTGATTACATTCAGACCAACGTGAGGTAATATTATTCGTGATTCATCCGCAATTCAACGTTCATTCTGGGGTAAATTGTTGACTGTGCAATGAAATCAGGTAAGTTGTCTTCTGCCGACTTTCTTCCAACATTGGTATTAGAGCCTGGTCATGATTTATGCCTTGTTTTCATCGAATTTTCTCGTTTATCATTTGATATTGAGATCAAGAGATTGAATTCTACATTGTTTGGTGTTTATCGCTCGGAAATGCAATCTGAATCTTCGAAAATTGAACTGAAGCAAATAACAGGTTTGGGGTCGCATATATCCATACTGTTTTGGCCATTTTTCATAATATTTTTTCAGCCAAAATAAATTTTTAAATATGAATGGTGAAAGTACTCGTTGAGACGAGTCCAACGGGGGGTCGAGCGTCGTTAGAGAAAGCTGGAACGCTCACACGCGCGGCCAGAAGCTGTTGTGTGTGGTCAAGCCCAGCGTGTGACGTCATGCGCGCGTCGGCAAAATGATGTGTTCTGACCTGCGACTCAACCTGACCTGACCATTGACTGGTCAATTGCTAGATGACGTCATTGATGATGTCACCGCCAGCGACAGTTGGCCGACTGGTCACTGGCTAGCAACCTAACCTGCGACTTGACCCGACCTGACCATTGACCGGTCAACTGGTTCGGCGGTCAAACCAGTCAGATCAGTTGGATCGGTCAGACCGGCCATGAGCCGTTTGGCTCACTGCCGCATGTGTCACACACGCCGCATACTTAGGCGATGCATATGGGCGTGTGAGAGCTTCGATTAGAGCGTGATTGGTGGCTTTTGCTTCGTATGGTTGAGCTCTACACTATGGTATAGTTAATTTTTATTTTTAAGCTTTCTAAATGTATAAAAATGTGTATGGAATCGTAAGTACGCGTATTTTTATGGTATAAATGCATAATTTATTCATTTGTAACTTGTATTTCCTTATTTTTTAGGAAATACAATAGCTAGCCTATATGAGATTGATGTTATATATGCTATGTTGAGCTTGGTTTGATGGTAGCATGTATATAATTTAATATACTTGCAATTTTCTAGTTCCAAGAAAATTCGAACAATGGTAGGAAATCCTTGTTCTTTCATTACATGTTAAATTGTGGTTTTGATTGTAATTGCAACATGATTGTTTTTTGTACATTGGTTCACATCATGTTATGCTTTTGTGTTAATGGAAAAATGTAGAAATTGCATGAGGTCATGTAATTATTTTTCCTAGTGGGAGTTCTCACATAGAACTTAAAATTTGCGCAAATTAAACTAATTAATGATCATAGAATAATCGTACATAGGAGTTGATTAGGAATATAGTGAATTTTCATTTCTGTGTTTATCATTAATTTAGTTTGTCTTTGCTGCAAATTAAATGTGTGTTACAATGAAAAGTGTGCTAGTATTGATTATGCATTTATTATTTCAATGTGTTATAGACAATTGATTATGGCTTCGGCATCCAAGATCATTGTGGCTAACCTCAATAAGGGTGAGAAGTTGAATGGTGACAATTATGACATTTGATATCGAAAGGTTCAGTACATTCTTGAGGAGCAAGAGGTTTTAGAAACCCTCAACCACATCATGGATGAACCTAAGCATGAATTAATTTGCATAAAATAACAGTCAATTAAATAAACATATCACATATTTGAAATCAGCACGAAATTCCGGTTATAAGTTTTTCCGATCTAATTTTCGGAAATTAATTAACTAATTAATTAATTAATTATAAAAATTAATAAATAAATGCCAATAAATAGCAAAAATGCAAACTTAGGCCCGTAAAGCCTAATTAACTGCCGAATCAGGTTTGGAAAATTTCCGAACCTATCTAATTAAATACTAGAGCATAATTACTTACTAATTCACTAATCTAACCACCTAACATGCATCATCAACTACCTAATTCGCTAATCCATTCTGACTAACCACATAATCCTAGCTTAGCCTAAACTAATAAATCTTTAAGCATCATTAACTTATTAAGCGATGATTAGTGAGTTAAACTCAATTAATGATTCAAGTCAGATCAAAATAACAGGGGAGCAATGGGGGTCAGGAGTGGCCCAAAAACGGCCCAAATAATGGTTGGAAACCCACTAGTTTCAGCAGTGGTGCTGGTCTTGGCCGAGAAAGGTAGCTCTAGTGGCCAGCTGAGGCGAAGACCGGCGAAGGCGAGTGGCAATTGCGGTTGCTGGGCCAGGCAAAGGTAAACGGTTGCTCCAGCGACCACAACGGCGACGCTCAGCTTCTTGGTGATCTGTTGGTTAGGCGAGATGGGCAAGACGGCACAACTGGGATGACAGTGAGGCACGACGAGCAGGCAATCATGCGGGGGTAACAAGTGGGTGCGAGGGGTGCGACGGTGGCTTCTTGGCTCCGACGGGTGGCTGCAATAGCGAGGGGGCTTGCTGGTTCATTCTTCTAGCCTTGCTAGGAGGTTTTGGTAGCTGGAATGGAGGGAAAAGGGGGCTTCAACGGCTTAAGGAGTGAGATGGGGATCGGTTTGGGGTGGTGGGATCAGTTTGGTCTTCACTTATCCATGACTGGCCCCTCATGTGACATCCTGAAATTTCGTTCTACTTTCAATTAAATTAATCGGGCATTTCATCAACGCACTTGTAGTATTATTCTTAGAGCTGATCACTCATGAGATAACTAAACAATCTAGGGAAGTCATTAAGAGATTTCAATGCAATAAGACTTGAGGATTTGACCAGGAATCGGCTACTCGACTGTGCTCATCTACAGAGATCATTACAACACAAATATAAGTCGATTAGAAATTAGAGGTAGGTTGGTTCGACTGAGATGTGTGGTTAAACGTGGGTGATTCCATCAAATTGAAAAATTCTCGTCGACCGACACTCGACTGATTTTTCCATCGTTTTGATACCCTATGTCTGTATTTGAATCATCGAGAATCGCCAATGTGTCAAAGAGGTCTATTGTGACTCGAAGAAAATCGAGCACGGGTTATTTGTACAAAAAAATTTCTAAAAGCTACCCAATCACTTAGATCACACTAAAAACGCATCAGAGTGAAATTAATCATAAATTTGAATTTGATTTCAGAAATTAAAAGCTTTTTCATGTCACGAGTTATTTTAGGAACATCAACTCAGTCTTTGAAGAATTTTCTGCAAACTAAAACTTTTTGGGAAAAAGTCGTCATATGGCCGTTTTTGTCCAGAAAAGTCCAAAGACCGTTTTTTATAGTGAAATTGGGAAGCAAATGGGATCAATTGATGATGAAAAATACCAACTGGATCAATAAGGTGTTGGTTGAAATTATAGAGGCCAAATTAGAAGGATTGAAGGATTGAACGTCCAATTGGAGGAAAATCTAAGTAAATTCGTAGCCCCCCACCACCCATAACTTTTGGACCATCCCAAGCTTCTAAAATGGAGCATTGGTGGTTGATTTGTGGCCAAGGGACTAGCTGGTGGTGGGCAATGGTCAAGGGAGACAAGAAGATGAGGTAGGAAGCCAAGGTAGGGCCCTTGGCCCCTCTCTCTTTCCTCTCCCCCTCCAACCGGCCGACACTCCTTCCTCCTCCTCCCCTTTAGCCATTCGAACCCCAGTAGCTAAGGAGAAACTGTGGAGCAGCCCTCATCCATCACACGCCATCACTGAAGCCACTAGAGCCGCTTGCGACACCACTGCCGCCCACGCATGCCCTCCGCCTTGCCGCACCATCGTTCTTGCCCCAGCCTACTGCCCGAGCACCATCCAGAGTCATGAGCTTCAACAGGAGTCCACCCAGCCACTTTCGACCGCCGTGGAGCCCCGCCTAAGCCTGATTTGGCCCCCTCAGTCCATCCCCACCTCAATCGAGCCTCCATCTTGCCTTTTTAGCCGCCAACTAGCATCGAACATAGGCTGAAATCAATGGGTTTCCAACTCAGTGTAGGCCTTTTTTGGCCCGCTTCCTGACCCCAAAAGCCAAGCCCGCTTTAGAGAAGATCGAGCCTCGTCGCATTCCTGTCGAATTGAACGGAGAGGTTCGATAAACAAGTCAGTTTAACTCATTAATCCTCGCTTAGTAGGTTAATGATGCTTAAAGGTTGATTAGTTTAGGCTAAGTATGGATTATGTTTATAGTTAGATTAGATTAGCAATTTAATTAATTGTAATTGCATATTAGATTGTTAAAGTAATGTAGTTAGAGCCTAAACAAGCTCTAGTATCTATCTAGAGTAGTTCGGAAATTTTCCGGGCTTGTCTCGGCTTCCAATTAGGCTTTGCGGGCCTAAGTCGCATTTTTGGCATTTATTTATTATTTTCCAATTTATTTATTTATTTATTTATTTGCCTGAAATTATATTGGGATAGCCGATGATCGAAATTTCGTACTGATTGTAGTAGTGCTTTCCATTTATTTAATTGATTGCTATTTAGTGCAAAGTGGCTGTGTTTTGTGGAATTGGATATTTATCCCAAATTTTATTTAATTTCAGTAATTAATTGGAAAATCACTGGGCGTCGGTCTACAGCACAAAAAATCTATTTTGGGACTGCTGAATCTAGTGGAATGTTCAAAAGTAAATTATGGTATTTTGGCTAAGGCCGACCGTGTACCCACATACGAGTATTTTTATCGGGTATGATAAAAATTGAGAATGAACTTAGTGACTCTATATGTCATCTTGAGAAGGAACTCGATGACTCTATATGTCACCTTGAGAAGGAACTTGATGACTAAACATGTTATCTTAGAGAATGAACAATATACTATTCATTAGCTCTCGAGGCAAGCTACTATCTATTTTCAGCTTAGAGTAAGTTGTCTACAAGATAGTCGAACTTTATAGATAGTCAAACTTTATAGATAGTATTAATTGAGATGACCGAGGAATGGTCTTGTTGACATATAATCGACTAAGTTGATTTATCGTTGATTCAATCTGTCTTGTTGTGTTGTAATGATTGGTTGAAAATGTCAACTTTACTGACTTGCAGAACGGAACAGAGGCAAAGGTAAGACTTTCGACTCGTGATTGTGCTTAAACAGCCCTTATGGCATATTTTCTTCCTAATCAAGTTTTAGTGAGTTGAACTTGTTGAGACGTAGTTTCACCCCATTGTGGGATAACATTTTTAGGTCCCTAGGTGGTGGTCATGGAGAACTGGAAGTCCTAAGGTTGTAAAGGTGAAGGGAAGCAGAATCGGCAAACCTGTCAAACTAGTTAGTCATAGGATAGTTTTGTTTTGTTAGGTCGATATTTTGGTAAACTGCCTGGTCTTGTAAATAAACCTGTTTGTCTATAAAACGGATTTGTTTTAGTTTGAAAATTTTGTGGCCTACTTCTCTATCCCATCTGATTGTTGTCTAGGGATTATTATTTATTTTCGCATGCGCTTAAAAATGAATGGGTTGGCGATGCATCCTATGAAATTGCTATTAATCAACCAAGGAGGGATGGACGCATGCTCAGAGGATCGGGGCATGACACCTCATGCCTAGCTGGCCTCCCTCAGCAATTTTCTAGACCACAGTGCCCCTTCTAGAAGGCTTGAGGTGGTCTATAAGTCATGGGGGCACACGGATTTTGAACTAATTTCCTCCAATTTCTCCTTAAATCCTTCTTGAATTCACTCAATTTGGCCTCTAAAAATTTCCTCGTCAATAGAACCCACTTGCATCCCAATTTCACAACCAAAAACGGTCCTTTGAATTTCGGGACAAAAATGCCTCTACCTCGACTTTTTCCCAAAAAGTCTTAGTTTGCAAAAAAATCTTCAGAAGGCGAGTCAACGTTTCTAAAATGACTTGTGATATGGCATAACTTTCAATTTCTAAAATTGGATTCAAATTTGCAGTTAATTTCAATTTAACGCAATTTTAGCATGACTTAGGCGACATGGTAGCTTTTAGAAATTTTTAGTGCAAATGACCTGTGGTCGATTTTCTTCGAGCCACAATGAACCCCTTAGACACATTGGCGACTCTCGGTGGTCATGAAAATCTCGAGGTTTCAAATACAGACACAATGTACCAAAATGACAGAAAAATCAGTATAGTGTCGATCAACGAGAATTTCGCAATTTAGTGGAATCACCCACGTTTAGTCATACATCTTAGTTGAACCGACATATCCCTAATCTCTAATCGATTTTTAACTGTGTTGTAATGATCTTTGCAGATGAGCACGGTCGGACAGTTGATTTATGGTCGAATTCTTAAATCCATTACATTAAAATCCCTTAATGGCTTCCCTAGATTGTTTAGTTATTTCATGAGTAATCAGCTCTGAGAACAGCACTATAGGCGTGTCGATGAAATGCCTGATTTTTTCAATTGAAAATAGAATGAAAATCCATGATGTCACACATTATGTCATCCCTATTAGGTGCATAGTTTGAGCTCTCAAGTGTAAGTGTACTCACTGGTCGCACAGCTTACTTGTCACTATGAATTGTTTTATAAAGTTGATGAATGTTGAATGCCTTATATTCTTGATAAAGCATTATCAAGCCCATCATGTTTGAGTGGGAGAAGTTGTACTTAATTAGTACGTCCATGATAGGGTGCGATTGGAACGTACCGTTTCGTCTTGATATGCTACGATGGAAAGACACCCTTTGAAAGGGTATGAGGGAGTTGTATAAAAGTCTTTCGAAGATAACCGTTGGCACGGTTGACAAAACGTACGCTAAAAAAGAAAGCGTTATCATTTTCTTTTCCCATTTCCATTAAAGAAAATAAGGCATTCCATTTCGTCTTTACAAGAACAATTGGCATTTATGCTGTAGAAATCGGATGTTTTCCTCGTGATTACATTCAGAATAACGTGAGATATATTGTTCATGATTCATCCGCAATTCAACATTCATTCCAGGGTAAATTGTTGACTGCACATCGGAATCAGGTAAGTCGTCTTCTACCAACTTTCTTCCAATGGTTGTCTTACTTTTCTATCACATGTCTGTTGTTGTCAGGGGATTAGTTAATTCACTTTCGCATGTGCATGAATCGTTTGGGTCGGCGACGCGTCCTGAGAGCATCGCAAATTTAGTCGACCACTGAGGAATGTGCGTGCGCTCGAGGTTCGAGGTGTGACACTGCCCTCGCAATCATCAGCAAGGTTGGCCCTTGCCCATGGCTACCGAGGGCCACCGAACCCTCTTTGGCCCCAAGCGAGGCTGATTCTTGCCTAATCTAGCAAGGGCTTGTAGGCACTCATTGGCCCTTAACAACGGCTAGCGAAGGTAGCCGAGTTCATGCTAACCCTTATTAATGGCCAACAAGGGTTGTCGAGCCTTCACTAGTGGTCACTAGCCCTCTTTGGAAAGCAAAAAAAAAAAAAGAGTAAAAAAAGAAAAGAAAAGAATAAAAAATAATTTAAAATTAAAATTGTAATTGGATGAAAATGCCATTGACTAGTCAAAATATTTAGCCAACTAGCGACCGGCGAGGTTGGGCCCTTATCTCAAACAACCATGGCCACTTTCAAGAGTTAGCATATAGAACGAGAGAATACATACACACACACACACACACACACATATATATATATATATATATATATATATATATATATATTCACGACACTTGACAGTATTTGCTAGTTTCAAGAGTTATAACTTGTGTCCTTAACTATATGATACGGTGCATAATCCGAAAGTCATCTATCCCGTCAAAATTTGTGCTCTTAGACTATACATTTGTCGCATAATATAATCTCTAGTCAAATTACTAATGAATGAGGTAGAAGTAGATCCAGCCATATTTTTATTAAATGGGGACACAAGAAGGAGTGGGGACACCCCCATTTACTTAATGTCCAATCAAATTATTGCATCTCCTAGACCTGAGCAACATATATAACTTTTCTCCAATGATAGAGTCTATCTGACAAAAGAACACATGTGGACCCCATTTTTGCATGAATGGTTCAATCATGAGATTGGGTTAGTAATGCATAGCTAGTTTCTTGGAAATAATAACTTAAAGAAGAATACCATAGGAAATGAAAGTATAGAGTAAGAGTTTTGAATGCTATCATCATATCATTCCCTACGTAAGGAACAAGTATTATCAAATCCCTATCTTAGTATTCACTTGTGTGCCTTTTTGTAAGCCTTGCCTTTTGATTCGTTGCTTAGCTAGTTAGTTTCTAGTTTCTCCTATATAACATATGGGCAAAAATTACTAAAAAAATTATAAACCTATTGCAATTTTGTCAATGCAATCATAAATTTTTTCAGCCAATTTAGTCCCAAATGTTTTTGTATTTGTGTCAATTCAATCCATCTAGCCAATTTTGATAAGCTAGTGTTGATGTGGCATTGCCAACACTAATGTGGACTTTTTAAAATAATCTTTTAATAATTTTTCTTTTCTTTTCTTTAATTTTTTTCCCTTTCACTTAGGACCGGCAAGTTTCCGCAGGCGAGGGCCGGGATACCCTCACTGGCATTGGGCAAGGACGTTGCAACCCTCGCCTAGTGAGCGAGGCATCGAGACCATCGCCACCTTAAGGGAAAGGTGGGAAAATTTTAAGAAAAGAAGATAAAAAATATAAAAATTCAAAAAATTTAGTAAAATATTATTTAAGAAAGTTCACATTAGTGCAAGTAGTACCACGTCAGCGCTAGTAGTACCACGTCAACACTAGTTGTGCCACGTCAACGCCAGTAGTACCACGTTAGCGTCAACTGACTAAAAATAACTGGTTAGACTGAACTGACATAAATACAAGAGTTTTGGGATTTAATTTGCTAAAAAAAGGTTTAGAACTAAATTGACATAATTCCAATAGATTTATCATTTTTTTGGTAATTGTCCCACCATGTAGAATCAATTGGAAACTTCTATCAATAGACTTTTTATTTCAAAAGAACATAAAATTCTAAATTAAAAATAAAGAAAACACTCAATAAAACATAAAATGGCTGTGTTTCTCTCTTTATTGAATTTTGATAGTGTTCTGCCATATGTAATTAATGTTGACTATATCGGAAAATAAGTCTTGACTTTCAATGTACTGCCTCTCCCATTCACATATTTGACGGAAAACGCTTCAAATCATCCTTTTAAATAAATAAATAAAAAAATACTTCACTTATAAGGAAAATTTGAAGTATTTTCACTTTTTTTGCCAACAATAGTTGTAAGAATAATACTCGAAATTTCAAAGAATTTTAAGCCATCATGATATGGATTAATGTGGAATCATACCATACTGGGCATGATTCCTAGCTTAAGCAGAGTTCGAATGAAGGCATTTGTGGAACGTGGGGATATGCTGAAATTGACAAAGGAAAGGGGTAAGTTTCATGAAATTGACAGAGGGGAAGATTGAGTAAGAGGTTTGACTGAAATCGAAGCGAGAGCTAGGGATCTCTGGCAAAAAGAAAAACAGGAACGAGGCCTTCATGTTTGCTCGAAGCGAAAAAAAAAAAAAAAAAACTGCGTTTATCTGACTATCCTGATTATCCATTAATTATTTTACGATACGCGGGACGCACCTTTTGGCAATTGTAAGAAGCACCATTCAGCTTCGCGTGCAAGGGATACAAATGATCTCTCGTCCATTTTGAGGAAAAGAAGGCAGAGATCCTGGTATGATTAGACCAATCAGCCTCTTCACTCGGGGAGACACACGACCAGCCTTATGCAGACACCGAAATAGAAAGGGAATCCGAGAAAAGCCGAGGGAGAAAAGATACATCGAGAGGGAAAGGGACCCGCGCCGTCGATTTGAGAAGGATTTGGAGCCTTCTCTTGTCTTATTCTAGTTGATACTTTCAGATTAGTCGACCAAAAAAAAGAAAAATTTAAAGTTTAACTCATGTTTCGCATTCTTTGGAGATCGAACACTTATCTTTTATTGATTAGTTTTTGCACGTAGAGCCTAAGAACTTCCTTCATATCATGGCCATCAGTAGACAAGTCACAACTGAACATGGCCTGATTCGTGACCAGAAGCACAGAAAGACAAGCTAGAAAACTACGGAGTTTTGAATTCTGCAACTTGGCAAGATCAGTTTCCATAAACAGTGTGCTGCGCATTGCATTTTAGTGATTGTTGCCTCATTTCAGAAGGGAAAAGTCTCAGCTGATCGTCCTCCAACGCTCAGCTGGTGATCACACATTTCCAAGGGAAACCAATTAGGTTTCCCTCCTTTACTTTTTATTTTATTTTATTTTATTTTTTATCTTTTCCAAAAAAAGAATTGGTGAGAAGGTCAACCGGTTGACATCCTTTACCTTCTTCTTTATATATATATATATATTCCAAGAAAAGAATTAGTGAGAATCCTACTAATAAAAAAGAAAAATTGAGTTGGACTGTGATACGAGGATTAGAACAAATAAATCATTTCAAGCACTAGTTGTTGAAGAAGGATGACATGAGAACTTAAATTTTGAAGAAAAAGATGTTAGGAATAATGTTACAAAGTACAAAAGGTTGAAATTGCAAGAAGGAGATGGGCAAGCACTTTTCAATTATTTTTCAACCATGCAGTTGAAAAATTTCAATTTTTATTATGTGCTTGACTTGAATGATGAGTAGAGACTGCATAATGTTTTTTGGGTGGACACACGATCAAGAGACGCATATAGATATTTTGGAGATGTAGTCACATTTGATACCACTAATTTGACAAATAAATATCACATGCCTTTTGCTCCATTTGTTGGTGTCAACCATCATGATCAATCAATTTTGTTCAGATGTGGTTTGCTTGCAGATGAGACAACAAACTCTTTCATTTTGTTGTTTAAGGCTTGGCTTGCTTGTATGGCAAGGAATGCCTCTCAAGCTATTATTACTAACCAGTGTAAAGCAATGCAAAATGCAATTTCTGAAGTATTTACATTTGCTTGTCATCACTTTTGTTTATGGCATAAAATGCAAAAATTGCCGCAAAAATTTGGGGGATCATCTTCAATATAGGTGGATAAAGTTAGCGATGGAAAGAGCAGTTTATGACTCCCTATATGTGAGTGATTTTGAGATTGCTTGGAAAGAGCTGATTGATGCACATGGACTCCATGATAATGACTAGCTTCAAACATTGTATAAGGAGTAGGAATGCCAATATATTTGAAAAATACCTTTTTTGCAAGCATGCCAACTACTCAAAGAAGTGAGAGTATGCGCTTTTTTATTGTATTTTTATGGATATGTTTTGTCCCTAAATATGAGCTTGCACTCAAGGACAACTATAAAAAAGAAGCTCCTACTGATTTTGATTCCAGACAATCAGAACCTTAGTTGAAAATGAAGTGTTATTATGAGAAGCAACTCTCCTCCATGTGTACCCATAGCATCTTTAAAAATTTTCAAGTTGAAGTTGAGATGATGTTGTAGTGCTTTAACGTTACTCAAGTTCACACTAATGGAGCAACACCAACTTTCGGAGTAAAAGAGCGTGAAGGTAATCATGATAATGGCAACTCCAAAATTGTCGAATTCGAGGTTTTGTATTGTAGCACAGGCACCGATGTCACGCCCCGATCCTCGGGCACGCACACATCCTTCTACCTTGGTCGATTTTTAATATGCGATATCCCAGGACAATGTATCGCCGACCCTTTCATTTTTAAGCACATGCGGAAGCAGTTAAAATCCCCAGACAATAAAACGATGGGATAGAAAAGCAGGGCCATATTTTTCATATTGAAATTTATAACCACACTTTTATACAAATCACAAACCTCTTCATAACTATTCACATCAAAACGAAGATCTCAAAAGAAGACAGAAACTCTTAGCCATCCGGGCCGTACTCAAGGCCCTTCTCGGGATTATCATCTTCTCCCAAAAATCTTTCTCCTTAAGTTTCACCTCCGAGTTCTCCTTCTTAGACTCCTCCTCTTCAACTTCTCACCGGGGTCCTGAAATGGTTTTCCCCAAACTGGGATGAGATTACGTCTCAGCGAGTTTTACCCCACTAAGCCCGATTAGATAAACTATTATACTACAGGCTGCCTAAACACGCATAGGGCAGAGGACTTACCTTGGCCTCTGATCCCACCTGCAAGTCAGTACAATTCACAATAAACAGCCATTCGCTTCAAACAAATCGAACTAGTCGATTACATGTCATACAAATCACTCTCCACGGAGGAGTATCTAAAAGCGAGGCCACGTGCATTCTCTAGGACGACATTCCAAGTCTCCGAGTCCACGTGCCTCGAACCTTGGGCCCACGTGCATTCTCTCAGGCGACCTTTTCGCCAAAGTGATGCATCAAGTCACCGAGCCCACGTGCCCTTTTAGATGCCCGGGCCCACGTGCATTCTCTCAGGT
This sequence comes from Eucalyptus grandis x Eucalyptus urophylla, assembly GCA_028830015.1. Lineage (NCBI taxonomy): Eukaryota > Viridiplantae > Streptophyta > Magnoliopsida > Myrtales > Myrtaceae > Eucalyptus > Eucalyptus grandis x Eucalyptus urophylla. The sequence continues at coordinate 24,661,571 of CM054198.1, read as the reverse complement.
GCATTTCACCAAAGCGATGCATCAAATCGCCGAGACCACGTGCCCTTTTAGATGCCATTCCGGAATGCTGGACCCACGTGCATTCTCTAAGGTGCATTTCACCAAAGCGATGCATCAAGTCGCCGAGACCACGTGTCCTTTTAGATGCCAAATCCTGTCACCGAGCCACGTGCATTCTCCAGGACGACATACCGAGTCTCCGAGCCACGTGCATTCTCTCAGGCGACCTTTTCGCCAAGGTGACATATTCAACCACTGAATTCACGTGCATTTTTCCAGGTGACACTCCAATTCACCGAGCCACGTGTCCTCTTTGCAGTGGTTACCAATTCACTTTCAATATCGACAACCAATGCCCAACGATTTCTCAATCAAATAATTAAATCAACTCAACAAAACATTATAAATGCTGAATAAACATACTTGGCCATTCACCAATCAATACTCAATCAAATAATTAAATTAACTCAACAAAGCATTATAAATGCTGAATAAACATACTTGGCCATTCACCAATCGATAATTCATTCTCAATCGATTCCAATCAATTTAGGGTAAGTCCCTAAAATATCACAATTTACTCAATTCCAACAACGTAGAGCTCAAATAAATAAACGAACTGCGCCACGACGATCAGCACGAGATTTCGGTCGTCGGCCATCAACCTCTTAATTTCTGAAAAATAATTAATTAAATAATTAATTTTGAAAATTAAATAATTAATATTAAAAATTCAATTTAGCTCAAAATAAAGCCCGATTACATAAGCGGACTTCACCACGGTCATCAGCATAATTTTCCGGTTCCAGACCATCTCAGTTGAATTTTCGGAAAATAAATAATTATTTAATTAATTTCGAATATTAAATAATTAATATTAAAAATCCCATTTAGCTCAAATTAAAGCCCGATTACATAAACGGACTTCACCACAGTCATCAGCACAATATTCCGGTTCCGAACCATCTCCCTTGAATTTTCGGAAAATAAATAATTATTTAATTTAATTTCGAAAATTAATATTTAAATACTAAAAATATCCACTTAGGCCCGAAAAGCCTAATTGGAGCCCACTAAGGGTCGGGAAAATTCCCGAAGCACTTCTAATAATTAGTAGACCACGTCTACTTGCTAATTGCACAATCAATTTATCTAAATCACATCACAATTGACTAATAATTGCTAATTAATTCTAATCTAACAACCTAAACATAATTAATTAAATCTAAACCAACCTTAAGCATGATTAGCCAACTAATCCAAGATTAGTGAGATTACTCACCAAATCGCGCGCAAATCCGATCAATCCGACGGCGGCGACGCGAGGAACGACAAACTCCAAAGCACCGCTCGGGTTCGGGGCCAGGAAACGGCCAAAACGGCCTTGAACAGTGCTGGAAACCCATTTTTCCAGTCACTGTTCTTGGTTGGACGAAGCTCGTCCGGCGGCTAGGGCGGCGAGGGGAAGCCGGCGGAGGGCAAGGGGAGCTCCGGCGGTCCGAACGGTGGCCGGAGATGGAGCTGGTCGGCGGAACAGGGGCTGGGCGGAGGCTGGGCAGCGGCTGGAGACGTACGGGGAGACGCCTGGGTGCGAGGGACGGGCTGGCGGCGCACGGCGGCGAGCGGCGCGAGCGCGGGCGCGGTGCGGCGGCGAGACGAGCGGCTGCTGTCTTCGTCTGGCGGTGATGCTCGCTGCTTCTGTCTTCTTCAGCTTCTGGTTCGCACAAAGAAGAAGGAAGAAGAAGAAGTCGGCTACGAGGGAGAGTGAGGGAGAGGAGAGAGGAGAGAGAAGAAGAGATAAGGGAGAGGAGTTTTGACTAGTCAAAAGGAGAGAGAAGCCAATTTAAAATTGGCAAGGGGGTGTTCGGTGGGGGTGGGGCTACGCACGAAGGGGGAGGGGAGAGGAGAGAGAAGAGAGAGAGAAAAAGAGAGAAAAGGGGGAGAGAGAAAAAGAAAAGAAAAGAATACTACTATTCTCATTTTTCTTTTCTCTTTCTATTTCCCTTTCTATTTTCTTCGGTCTTCGATTTTTCCTTTGACAATTTCTTTCTTGAAATTTCGGACTCGGCAATAAATTGATAGACGATGAGACGGTCCTAAAAATGAATTGTGACACGTCCGAATATTCGATTCCCAAAACCGAATTAAATTTCATGATTAAAATCGACCGGACGCGATTTTAGTCCAATCCAACCAATTAGGTAGCTTTTAGGGATTTTACCGCGGTTATATTCCTTAACGGCTTCACCCAATAGGTTAGTTAACTCGTGAGTGATCAGCTCAGAGAAAAAGGACCATAGGCACGTCGACGAAATGCACATTTCATTTTATCGAAACGGGGTCGAATTTCAGGATGTCACAACCGAAGTTGAGGGCATCTATAGGATGTTTGCTTTCAAGGGTCATCCTTTTAGACATGCACTATGTGTTCTTCATCACATCGGAGTAAATGACATAATAGGTAATTACATATTGTCTTGATGGAGAAAGGATTTCAAGCGTTGGTACCTTTGGAACTCCATATCTAATGGTGTCAAATTTGACAATCTAGATGAATGGTACGATCGCTTATATAATTATGCTATTTAGATCATACAAGAAGGTTCAAAATCCAGAGAGCGATTTAAATTTATTTTGCAAGTATTGAAGGAAGCAAATAAAAAGATTTAGATTGTGGACCTCGATCAGGTTGAAGAGCACCCGAACAATTTCTATTAGAATGACACTCAAAGCATTCAAATAAAGGATCTAATCCAACGAAAGAGACTCGGTTGTCCAAGAGAAAATCGATTCAAGAATCCAATTGAGAAACACAAATGAAAAGCATCTACAAAGGTAGATTTATCTATTTTACATTCAAGATATATTGTTATTATTATCTGTATTAAACTATATACTTTAAAGCTTAAGAATTTTTTCACTAATAATTCTAGTTAACACAACATAATTTTCTCATATTTACTATCTGATTAATAGTACTTTGCTAAACTAATGCACAAAACTTTCTTGTAGAAGAAAACAACCCCTGATTGCTTGACGCACATTAACTCTCCTGTGAATTTGGATCTCACGATATGAGGTTTCCAAAAAAATTTCCAATAAATATGTAGAATTATTTGGAAATTTATTTCATAGCGTATACTGGTTGAATTAATGTATACAATTGGCTAGGATGAGGGTACAAGGAATTTCATTGATTTTAACACAATTGGTAATTCAAAAGAGATAAGTTACCATAGCTATTCTCAAAATCTGATTTGCAATCAGGAAAGAATCAGGGATTTTCAATCATTGCTGATACGTGTTATTTTATTTTGAATTAAAATACCTTACTATAAATTGACTTATTATCTATATAAAATGATATAGCGTCAAATATCTCATGATCATGTGAATCTTCTCAATGAACTAAACGTTGAAACTATATTAGGTAAAATCTGTATACGAATTGATCAAAAATCATTTTTTGGCTTAGTTTTGACTCATGTGATCTTAAGATTGATTTTTTAATTTGTTTAGGTCCCAACACATCTTCATCTACGAGAGTTGGATCAATGGGGCAAATTTTCTTCTCTTCTAATTCATTACTCTTATTTTGTTCTTTTCCTTTACTTCATTTGTTTTATGCATAATCGATATTACTCATCTTAATTTTATGTCACTTGGAGAGTCCTTTTAGAGAAATTTGATTTTGGCGAGGAGACTGAGGAGCCAATTCATTGCATAATGATTTTGTTATTAGTTGCAAAACCAATGTTTAAGTGGTTTTCATCCTTTAAATGTAGTATATCTATATAATGACATTAGCTATTTTTTTTAATAGGTGATAATATTTTTTTTTTTGTGTTTTTCATCTTTTAAATTTAATATATCTATATAATGTCTTTAACTATTTCTTTTTAATAGGTGATAATATTTTTTTACTTGCAATTAACGATGTTTGGGTTGCATTGGAATTTCAAAGGATTTTTCAAGGATGGCTTTATATCTTATGTGCACAAACATAAGAAATTATCACTTTGATCACTTGTTTTTTACTTGTAATTTTTTATCAGGAGGGTTCTCATTAATATTTTTTCGGAAAAGATAAAATTTAAAAAAAAGTAAAGGAGGGAAACCAGTTAATATTCTCACTATTTTTTTTTATAGAAAAGATAAAAATAAAGATAAAAAAATAAATTAGGGAAATCGGTTGACAAAGTCAACCGGTTTCCCTTGGGAATGTGTGGCCATTAGCTGACCGTTCCTCCGTCACTTGACTGAGGGAAGGTCAGCAAAGCCGCTCCCATATCAGGGAGACTAGCATAAACTACCACTAATCTCATGTAGTCTTTCTCTTCATGAAAGGAGGGGGAAAAAGAAGAAATGCAAAGAAATTCCGCATGATGACGGATAAGGAGCCTTCTCTGGCGCCTTTTTATCTTTTTTTATTAATCAAACTCATGGATCGGGGATCTTATGTTAATTTTCTTTGCCATGTAAGATTCAACGACAGATCACATGAAACGTCGACGAAGGAGAAAAGTTATCAGTTCACTCCCGTGCGAACGTGAGCAAATCAAAAGATTGCGCACGGCTCGAAGTAACTCGAGGATGGTTTCATTACAAACAAATTATGAAAAAGAAGAAGATGAAGAAGAAAGAAACCAATCACATAATTTTGCGGACACAATAGAGCCCGCCCTAATAAACCTTGAATGATGGAGGACAGGAATCGAAGGGATAATGCACGAGGAGATTGCCCCAGAACAGAAGCATAAGAAAAGCGAATGTAAGAATTTGCATTACATCCCATGATTCATAAAAGCTGGTAGATCATCCTGCCAAGTCCATGGATGGAGGCCGTTTTATTCGACAAGCAAACAGCAAAGCGAGCACAGCAGTACATGTTTAGTCTACGTCGGTCCCTGAGTGGTCGTTCAATCCTCGTGGCTCAAGGGCGAGTGCAGCAGGTTCGCAAGCGGGCATGTACGGTGGAGGGGCCTTTAGGCTCGTCTCCGGCATGCCTCCATCTTTCACTATCAAGACCGTGTTCATGCCCCAAGTGAAATGTCGTTCCAGATGACAGTGCCATAACCAGACACCTAGAGGGAGAAAAGAAGGAGGAGGAAGGAGGGATGATCAATCACCGAGATATTGATAAGATTAGATTACCATCTACTTGCGATCGTGCGTACCGGGATTAGTTGCTTTGAATCTGACGGCAACCCATCCGCTCCTTGGGATCGAAATAGTGTTCAGCCGAGGTGGGTCGATCAGGTTGAACGTCTTCGGGTCGGTCTCCGGGTTGTAGTTTCCTCCCCCGACCCCGACCACGTAGAAGGTGTAGCCGTGCAAGTGCATCGGGTGAGCTATCGAGGCGTTCAGAATGTTGGTCCCTTGATACACCATCTCCACCTCTTCGCCATAGTTCAGCACCTTCACTTTGGTCCTCTGGATCGGCTCCGTCGTATTGACTAGAAGATCGTCCGCCGTGAAATTGAAGAACGTCGGTGGCTGGTCAGGGAAGTCGGTCGTGTAGAATCCACTCGTGTTCCTTTAACAATCGTGCGGTCGATGTTATAGCGATATCAAAATACAAAAAAATCTCATTTTTATCGGCAATGAGATGCTGTCGATCCTGTTTATATTACTTGTATATGACCACATCATATATATATAGTGGGCACATGGGTTCTCCACCTTCTGCGCCTTATTAAATTTCAATCATCGATTTGTGCACATGAAATTCTCATCGACAGTCGAGATTAGTTAAGACACCAAAAGAATTATATCGTGTGAAATAGAGAATTTTCACCCCCTCGAAGTGGATGAGTTACCTGTAGTAGGCTGAGAGTACATCAGTGTGCGGGTTGACCCAAGAAATATTATTCAAGCTCGAACCCATCCGCTCACTGGCATACCAAAAGATGTTTATCGACGCCGTGACGTACATTCTGGTACTTATGTCCAGCGGAACATCAACGGGGTGGTCCACGCTGGCTAAGCTTCGAAGTTTCCGAGTAAATTGGATTTGAGCATCGATGTCATAGTAGGATGGGAGGTGAACGGGGAGCTCGGGTTCCTCGGGAGGGGCATAACTCCCGCGGTACTGGAGGATGGCGGACGCGTTCGTCTTGTCGAACTCGGTGAATAGCAGTTTCCCGGAGTTGTACTGCCGAGCGACGATGTAGTAGTGGCCGAGTGACTGATTGGCCACAAGCAGCACGTCGATGGTCTGCCCCGGAGAGATCATGATGTAGTCGGTGACGAAGGGCTTCACGTACCCTCCGTCCATGCCGACAACCACGAGGTTGTGGCTTGCGATGGCTAGGAAGAGCTCCGCATTCATGTCTGCGTTGACTATCCGAACGTGGTAGGTCTTCCCGAAGTCGACATACCAACGGTAGGTCGATTCTGCAACCATGCAAGTAACAAAAAGGAAAAGAATACAAGAATTTGTAACATAGGTAATGGATCTAGGCATGTTCCAATTTGGCAACGTCGTTTTGGACTGCAACATACCGTTGGAGCAGGGGCAAAAGTCCCCTGGCTGGCCATTGATGGTGTATGCATCTGAGGTGGGCAACTCTGTACCTTCAGCCAAGTCATAGTCAACCAGCTCTTGATAATCATCTATGTACCAGGACCCTTTCAGAGAAAAAAAGGAGGAACAAAACGCTTAATAATCCACCATCAATTACAAGTCCAAGATACCCTTTTTGTCTTGGAAACCATATCATGAAATCATTTTAAATAGAACATAATGCAGTAGCTCCTTTATCTATGGTTAAACAACTCTTTTTTCTCTCCCTGTCAGGAGAAAATACTTGTTATGTCCTCGAAATACTTAACTCTTTAAGGTTCCTGCTCATGAGCACGAGCGTCTTATGACATTCGCCTTCCACTATAAGAATTTTATTGCTACCAAAATACTAAATTGCGGTATAGGTTCTAATTTATCAGCACTTGAAAGAACTATTGTTCATTTTAGGAGAAAATGGACATATATGAATATGCATAAATGCCTCCTTTCTTCTTGCGGCCTTACCGTTTCCTTCATTGAGAACAAAGGGCAGAGGTGCGTAAATGTGCACCCACTGAGAATGCTCTAGTATGTACCAAATTTCATGCATGCCATGCAAAATGAATCTAAATAAATTTTCTGCAAATTAATTTTCTAGACTTTCATGAATTTGGTTTGCTGAAATTGATTAATTAATGAAAAACACTCGCTTACTTTTAACCTGCTGTATTTTTTTTTTCTTTTGTGGTGTGAATGTCCAAACCCTCATGGGTTCTGCACATCGGTTAGAGTATATATAAAACTCGAAATGGTCGGTCTTATTGAAATGAAGAGGAGGCGGCATGGAAATTTCTGTACATACCAAGGACTAAAACTTCATCTGCATCGGGCTGTTGGAAGGGGTAACTGCTTCCTTCGGCCGGATAAATGACAATTGCGCCATGGACACTCGCACGGGTCCAATCACTATGAGCATGCCACCAAACCGTGCCTTCTTCTGTGGTGAAATTGACTTCATAAGTGAAGTTCGAACCAACTGGAATGGCACATTGTGTTATGTACTCCGGACCATCGAACCATAGATTTCTTGGTTGCATAACTCCGTGCCTATTACAAAGTCAAAATAAGCAAACAATTTCCTCTCCTTTTGTCTGCAGTTACATTCAAATATGATTGGCAAACTTTATCATAACCATCTCTCCGTGACACTAGCAAGGGCAAAGCTCAAGAGAAGGTGACCCTCGCCTATGGCTAGCGAGTGCAACCTCTCATCTTTGGCTAATGGAGAGAGAGAGAGAGAGAGAGAGAGAGAGAACCAATGCATAGTGAGGCCGGAGGTTCCACGGTTGTGAACATTGACGTAGACGGTGTCACCCTTGTGAACCTTGATCACTGGCCCCGGAAAACTTCCGTTCACAACCAACATTCTCTTGGAGCTGCACAGCCTCGTGAACACCTTCTCTTCCACCTTAAAATTTATCAAAGAACCACCGATTACACACGCATATATACTCAAACTATAATCCCAGCACTTAAAAAACTATTTCCTTTCGTGATATGAATGAAAAAGAGGAAATGAAAAGCATGAGAAGAACTTCAGAAATGCATGCGTGCATCATTATTCACTCACGACGAAGTCGAGGTATTGAGCCTCCGGTCGGACAGAGGAAAAGCACATCGCCATCAGTACAAATGTAAGCAAAATCCCCATGTCCTTGGACCCCATTTCCCAAACGAAGCAAACGAAGAGAAAGAGAGATTTTGCTGGGATTTACCCTCCCATCTGTGTGGGATATATATATATACACGCAACGCTCATCCAACTTTCTTGCGATTGTCCCGTCACCAATTCTCTACGCCCTCCTGATGGAGGGAGACGCTGTTGCTCGTGGACGACAAGCGTGGAAGATTGTTTTCCCACCAATGGTAGGTGTAACAGTAGGTGTCAGTTTAGATCATTGGGTTGAGCGCAAGATAAGATAATGAAAACTGACTCACACATTCACGTTTGGAAGCTATAGTAATGCGAGGGTTAGGTGATTCAAACGAGCTGGCGAATATATGAACTCGCTGTTTTGGAAAGGTCGTGTTGAGAATTCCACCTTGGGGTCGACGTGTGCATATATAGGGGTTAGGTACTTGTTTTAGTCTTCCATCTTTCGGTGCGTTTGTGCGATTTGGCCTCCCAACGTTTATTCATTTCGATCAAGTCTTCCGGCTTTATTGATTTGTGTGATTCGGTAAATTGTTAGTCTTATTCTGTGCAATCGATTTTTCTAACTTTCTCAGTTTGTGCAATTAAATCCTCTAGATTGATTGTTCTCACCGAATCGTCATTATAACAAAAATTGTCACTCGGTGCTAACGAAACACCAAACGAGTGCCAAATTAGCGATAAACGAATTAAGAGAAGAGAAAAAGGAGAAAGAAACCTTAATTTGATAATTTTAGTTACAACAGATAAATAAAGTGTTAAATTATAGAAATCAAGAATGTTAGAGGCTAGGAAAATTGTTCAAAAGATCCTAAATTTATTTTTCAATAGCCAATTCAGTCTTAAAAATTTTAATTATACCAATTTAGTCCTAAACTTTTTTAGGATACAAATTTAGTGCTAAACTTTTTGACGAATTACTATTGTAGCCTTCCAAATAAATTTTGATCGGAAATATCTAACATGACCATCTAATTAACACCGATCATATAATAAATTGAGGATTTTATGGACAAGTTTCCCATTAGAGGACTTGAATGAGCAAAACAATACTTAAATGACCAAACCGTTATTTCCCCGATAGTACAAAATAAATGTTAGAAGATGAAATTGTAAATATATTACACCTTAGAGAACTAAAACCGTAATTAACCCCGTATAAATATTGAAAAAAAAAATGAAGGGTATTTGCAAAAAGGACAAAAGAAAAAAAGTGAAAATTTCTAAGAATCTATACAAAGCGGTCACGCGAAGTGAATTCGTCGACCAATAGACAAATAAAAGCGAGAGACCGGACCAGTAAGAAGAGTAGGGACCGAGGAAGTACGAGGCATTCAAACGTGCATCACGTGCTCTTTTCCTTCGAGAATTTTGTTTTCGTGATATAAGGTTTTTTTTTTTTTTTTGGGGTCTAAAAACGTGATTTTCATTGCTAAACTGAAGATGCTGAATTACAAAAAAGTTTGAGATCCGAACATAATATTAACCAAAGGGGATGCGGGGGATGTGTAACCCAATCCATCGGGAGAGAGCCGGCACGATGGGCTTTAGCAATCTAGTCGGCCGCTTGATTAAATTCCCTTGACTCAAACCAGATAAAAACTCGTGACGAGAATCGCCTTGAGTTTGAAGAATTGTCTTATTGAAACCAGTACCAGACTGACTAAGACTAAGCTAAGAACCACTTTGCTTCTTTCAAGTCAATGGATTTTCACTCTCCACTCCATTTCATCCCTTGCTCGAAAACATGGGGTATGGACTCTTTATTAAAAGGTTACAAACCTTTTCTTTATAATAAATAAAGAGCCAAGCGGATCCGAATTCCTTCTCCATCCGCATCTATATAAAGAAGGGGAAGCACCTTGACTCGTCAACCCCCGACCAAGACGAGACCGGCTCAGAAGGTTAGTGCAATCTGTAATGATGGACCTGGGGGCCCTGGCGTTTCATCCCAGCCCATGATGCATCTAACTGTCAATAAGCTCTCTGTTGATAAAAGAACTTGCATATCAGAGGAAAGTACAGCTGCACTTTGGGGTTGCTTCGTGCGTTTCTTTCTTCCTGCTGCCGTTTAACCCACCAAAGTGCAGCCCGCACAGCTAGGGCTTCTGCGATTTTCGTATATAAGTTGAAAACGGCGAAAGAGGAATTTCATGTCTTTCCGAGTTCGAGTTTTGGTACCAATCAGAAAAATTCTTGAGCGCGCATGAGCATAGGCTCACTTGATTGCATTTATTAAATCATATAAATTTTAGGGAGCGGCTTAGCTGACCGTCCCTCAGTCCAACGACGGAGGAACAGTCAGCTAATGGCCACACACTCCCGAGGAAAACCAGATGACTTTGTCAATCGATTTCCCTCCTTTACTTTTTTTTTTTATCTTTTCCAAAAAAAAAAATAGTTAGAATATCAATTGGTTTCCCTCCTTTATTTTTTTTAATTTTATCTTTTTCCAAAAAAAAATTAATGAGAATCATCCTAATAAAAAATTACAAGTAAAAAGAAAGTGATCAAAGTGATAATTTCTTATTTTGGGCACTAAGACTCAAGGTCATCCTTGAAAATCCCTTCAAAATTTCAATACAACGCAAACATCATTAATTACAAGTAAAAAAATATTATGACCTATTAAAAAAATAGTTAATGCCATTAAATAGATATATTAAATTTAAAGATGAAAAACAACGAAACGTTAGTTTTGTAACAAATAACAAAATCATTGTGCAATGAATTGGCTTCTCAATCTTTTCACCAAAATCAATTGCTCTAGAAGGACTTTCCAGTGACCTAAAATTAAGACGAATAATATCGATTATGCATAAAACAAATGAAGTAAAGAAAAGAACGAAATAAGAATAATGAATTGGAAGAGAAGAATATTTACCCCATTGATCCAAATCTTGTAGATTAAGATGTGTTATGACCTAAACCATTACAAAATCAATCTTAAGATTACACAAGTCAAATTCTAAACCTATTTATTATCCACTTTCTAAACATAATTAACTATAATGAGTCACCCATTAAATATGAGTCCATTTTGACAAGATCTACTAAATTGCATGCTAAGTTTATGTTAGTGATTGCATTTTTGTACAACTATACGTCATCACAATATCTCCCAAGCACTCTCATTGAATAAATCAAGAGGAGTTCCCTTGATATTTAAAAATTATGATGTGAACATGACAAATGGACTAATGCTCTGTGATTCTCCACTACCCTTTCCACCGCAAAACCATGTATTGTTTCGCATTTCTAATTCTATAGTCCAGGATGAATGGACTGGAGCCTTAAGAAACACCGAGTTCTAGAGATCCTTTCCACATCTTCCCAAGAAACTTCTTGGAATTAATTCTCTATTATAAAAAAAAAAAATTAAAGCCACTAGTCCACGACAATAAGTCATCATAGTCAAACCGAAGTGCAAAAAGGAAAAGGAAGAAAACTTAGAAGTTTCACATTCTGCAACATGGATGCAAGATCAGTTTCCATAAGCAGTGTGCTTCAGTATTAATACGCATTGAATTTTAGCGATAATTGTTTCATTGCAAAATTGTAAAGCTGGAGAATCCAAACCATACCCTGCACATTAATAAGTGCATTAATGATATGGTACAGCTTATTTATTTTTGGCGTGAGGCATGGGCAGTGGGGTTTGGCAGGATCAGTTTCAAATTCTGCAACACGGATGCAAGATCAATTTCCATAAGCAGTGTCCTTCAGTATTAATACGCATTGAATTTTAGCGATAATTGCTTCAATGCAAAAGTGTAAAGCTGGAGAATCCAAACCATACCCTGCACATTGAGCAGTGCAATAATGATATGGTACAGCTTATTTATTTTTGGCGTGAGGCATGGGACATTGAGGTTTGGCAGGATAAAATGGTCTTGCCAAATCCAACAGCTGACATCAATTTTTTTTTATTCAACGGGTGAGATTGTGCACGTAACTTTGAGCCTAAAGAAGTAGGGAACTGTGACATCCTGAATTTCGACTCCATCTCGAATATATGAAATAGGTATTTCGTCGGCATGCCTATGATCTTTTTTCTTTGAGTTGATCACTCATAAGTTAATCAATTTATTGGGTGAAGCTGTTAAGGGATATAACGGCGGTAAAATTCCTAAAAATTACCCGGTAGGTTGGATTGGACTAAAATCGTGTTCGATCGATTTTAACCACGGAATTGAATTCGGTTTCAGAAATCAGATGTTCGAGCATGTCACTATTCATTTATAGGACGTCATCTTGTTTTTCAAAGAAATTCCGTTGAGTTCGGGATTTTTATGGAAAATCGATTCGGGCATCGTGAAAAATTAACAGAAATTCGGATTGGCTGAATTGATGAGATTTTCAACTTGCAAACCGAGTTATATGGCAAAGGGGACTTGTAGAAATTATGTGGGCTTTTTCTACATCAAAATTGGACATTGAATTTGGGAAAATTATTAAAGAAATTGAAGACCAAAGAGTGAAATTCGGAGCTTGGACTAGGGCTGCAATTTTTGGCTTCAAATTTGGTTTAAGGGCGGAATTTATTTGTTAGAAGATAAATGGGGACATTAGGATATTCATGAGGGCTTTAAGGGGACCAACAATTAATGGAATGGGTGAGGTTATTGACTTCTTTTCCCCATTGCTTTTGCCGACCTTCCTCTCGAGCACCATCTTTTCCCTTCTTCGCTCGAGCACCATCTTTTCTTCCCAATTCTTCTCTTCTTTCTTTGTAACCGAGCGTCTCTCTCTCCCTCACGAAGACCAACACCCACCGCTCCATCCCTCTTGCTCCATCAAAATTTGCTGCCTCTTTCTTTATTTCATATGTTGAAGTCCCTCCAAAGAAATCCACCGAGGACCCACATCTCCACCTTCTCTTCTCTCCATTTGTTTAGTTTTTTTTCCCTCTTTCGTTTGGCCAGCCAACCCCCGTCTCTGCCCCTCTTCCTCTCACTCTCTCAATTAAAGCTTTCACGTGGACGTCTGCAGCTTCATTTACTTCATCGAGTCAAGCAACGAAGCCTCAACGTTGACTGAAGCTGCTCGCGTGCCTCTCGCCTTCGTCCGCGCCTCATCTTCAACATCTTCGGCCACGTCTCTTCCTTTCAACCCAAAGCAGCTCCAGCGTTTCTCCATCTTGCCGCATCACCGCTCGTCTCCCTTACGTCCACGAGCCCGCAAGATTACAGCCCATCTTCGGTTTTCATTCAGCCCAGCAATACGGCCCATTCAAGTCTAGCTCGGCCCAAAACACCAATTGGCAGCCCACAGTTCAGCCCACATCTTCAGCAGCCCAGTTCAGTTTTCAGCCCATCCTGGGCCTGTGAAGTCAGTCCGCTTCAGGCCCAACCCGCAGCCAAGCCAAAGCCCAGACCAAGCCCAGCAACTTGCCGTGGGCTTGCAAGGCTTTTGGGCCCGGCCCGAGTGTCCGTCGATGCCGCCGAAAATTCGGATTTTGGCCGCCGTTGCATTGTTGTCACGGTAGCATTTGCTTTACACAAGTGAGTTTTACTCACTAATCCCTTAACCGACGCTTAGGGATTGATTAGATTTAAGCAATTATGTTGTTAGATTAGATTATAATAATTAAATTAGGGATTTACCTATGCATGTTAGGCAAATGGCTAGTGAATAGTCCATGATATTTATTGAACGAATCTTGAAGGTTTTCGGGATCTGTCTCAACTTCTAATTAAGCATTACGGGCATAAGTTGGATTTATTGCTATTCATTTAATTATTTAATTAAATTTGCCGAAAATTAGACTAAGATGGTCAACGACCAGAATTTTATGCTGATTATCGTGGTGCAGTTCATTTTTTTAATTGAATTTTATTTTGTGCTAAAATGAATTATTTGTGATTGTAGGATTATTTTCCTAAATCAATTAAATTTGGTAATTAAGTGGAAAATTACCGAGCGTCGGTCTACAGCAAAAAAAATCTATTTTGGGACTGCTAAAAATAGTGGGAGGTTCAAAAGTAAAAATCTTATATTTTGGCTAAGGCCGACCATATACTCACACACAGATATTTTTATCAAGAATGATAAAAATGATGAATTGATTAAATGATCAATTATCAGCACACTATAAAAGTATGACTAGTAGCTTCTGGCGAGCATATATACATTTATCAGCATACTATGAAAGTATGGCTAGCAGCTTTTAGTGAGCTTATTAGATTAGCATATAAGTGGATCTGGCAGCTTCTAGTGAGCATATATAATTTTCAGCATACTATGAAAGTATGTCTGGTAGCTTCTGGCGACATATCTAATATACTATATTAGAAATTGATGTAGCTCTTGGCGAGCATAGATATATTATATATTATCTCAATAATTGAGGCAGCTTCTGGCGAACTATACTATCTATTATTGTCGTAGAGTGAACAATCCTAAACTATGATCAGACTCATAAATAGTATTGATTGAGATGATCAGGGGATGGTCATGTTGAAATGTAATCGACTAGGTTGATTGATCAATGATTAGTTCTGGTGCTGTGAATTGATGTGATTCTTGTATATCTAATATATACTAACTTGCAGGAATGAACAAAGGTCAAGGTAAGTCTTCTAACTTGTGTTGTGCTTAGGCAGCCTTTAGAGTGTATTGACTTCCTAATCGGGTCTTAGGGAGTAGAACTCATTGAGACATTGTCTCACTGGTTATTGTATAACCATTTTCGAGTTCTTAGATGGTGTTGGTGAAGGACCAGAGACTCAAAGAATAGAAGGTGAAGCTTGAAGAATTGATAGTCCTATTCGACTAGTTAGTTATAGGCAATTCTCTTTTGATGGAAGTTAATTCCTTTCTGCAAACATTGTTTTATGAAATGGTGGTTTAAAACCAGATTTAACAATTCGCTTTGTATATATTTGCACTATAATTTGCAATGTGTATAAGTGTGGTTGCTTTTAAAGTGTGAAAATTTGGAGTCTTACTTTCCTATCACATTATTTTATTGTCTGGGATTTTTTTGCCTGCTTCCATATGCATATTAAAAAAAATAAAAAATGGTCGGCGATGCATCCTAGGATGTTGCTATTATATCGACCAAGTAAGGGATGGGTGCATGCCCGAGGATCGGGACGTGATAGGGACTATAGAAAATCTGTGAATTCGTGCATATGCTCTTCTTTTTTGAATAGTAAATAATTGTTGTTAGGATTATGTGGAAATATGAATCATATGTAGTACATTTTATCGCGATTGGTTTAGGACAACCGATTGGAAATCCTACGAAGAGATTTACATTCATTACAGTCTAAAGAAGGACGAATTAATTGTTCTATGATCAAGGCCAAAATGCTTGACTATTATTGACACCTAAATTTTGGCGATCCATTTAGTCATTTATTGCATTAAAAAATTAGGGGCTAATTTTATCCCTAAAAATATAGTTAATTGCATAGTATAAAGTTTTAGGCGCATTTATTTTTAATTTGCATTTACATTGGGCCGGTGACGAATAGGTTCGAATTGATGCTTCAGAAACTTTAATTTGATGAGTTAAGCCCACGAAAAGAGCAAATTGGCCCAAGGCCGTATCCTTGGGGAGATTTTAGAAATTTATCTTTGTGAGATTTCAATTCAAAAGCAAATGTTACATTTGGAAAAGAAATTTTTGTGCATAAGGTTTTGGAAAATTAAAAACCCTAATCTGTGGCCTATAAATAGATTAATACACATAGGGTTTTCAAGGGGGCCACACGCATTGAAGATACGGCTAAAGGAGGCTTCTTTTCGGATTTTCTAGGGTTTTTCTACGAATCATTCGGAAAAAGAGGCTTCTTTTTGTTCTTTGAAAAAATCACAAAAAAAAAAAGGGGGGAAAGGCTTTGGAGGAAATGCTGGTTTTGCTGAAAAGGTTCTATAGAAAAGCGAAAGAGTAGAGAAGAGATAGTAGAGAGAGGGACATGGGAAGTGACATGCAGCAAGAAAAAAGAAAAGAAAAGGAAAACACAAAATAGAGGAAGAAGAAGACCGGCGCTCCCTACTGCCCCTGCCCGCATCGGCGCCGCATGCCCGCACCATCGACCGTGCCGGCATTGCCTCCACCAGCCACCTTTGACGCCTTCGCCAGCCACCTCCAGCCCGCGAGCTAAGCCCTACAGCACCTCCACCCTTAGCCCAACGCTGCTACCTCGCCTTGCGCCTGAGCGACCCACCTATAAATCCCAAGTTGCCAATTGCTACCGCCACGCCAGCATCGCCGTGCCCCGCCTATGAGTTCTTGCAACACCGTTGCTACCGCCGAATCTGCCTTGCTTGCAACCAGAAGCCGGAAGTCACTGTTCCTGCTGCAGTCCCATCCTTAGGCCGTCTGATTGTAGTTGCCAGTTGCTAGGTTTCCAACTCTGACCCACAACACTGCTACTATTTTTTTCCGCCAAAGAAGGACCCGAGCTGGATCTGCAGCCCTGCTCCACAAGCTGTTGTCTGCCAGCCTCGAGCCCTCACTCCAACTCACAACACTACCCATGTTGCTCCAGTTAGCGAGCCACAGCCTCTGCACGCTGCTCGGATTTTCTCCCCAAGCGACACCCATAGCCTGACATCGATCCTCTACCACAATCTGACGTTGCCCCCTGCCCAACTCGTAGTCTGCTAACCCTTGCTACTGCATCTGCTACTGGTTTCCTTCATTGGTCCGCTCATCGCCGGTCCTCGCCAGAGCTCCAAAAGCTAGCGACTCAACCTCCAACAACCCACCGAAGCTGTCAAATCGTGGGTGAAAAGAGCAAGAAAAAGAAAAAAGGGAAAAAGTCAATTTAGGTAGTTCTTTTTCTTTATTTATTTATCTTTTTGTTATTTTATTTTATTTGTTCTTTTTAGTATAATTATTCCTTAGTGTAAAAATGAGATGCTTGACACAAAATAGCCTATTAAATTTGTGATTGTCAGTCCAATGTTCGCGCCCGAAATCCGACTCGCAATCACTTTAAAAAATCGTTATTTCGATCTCCCACCCGAGATTCGATTCGTGATTTATGTAAAATTGGCCAACCCGATCTCATGCGTGAGATATGGTTCGTCAATTTGGATATCAATATTGCTTGATTTGCCGTCGTGTCGCTTAAGTCAATTTTCTTTTTTAAAAAAATCCAAAAAAAATGTAGGTTAGAATTAGGTTTATTTCTTGTTTTAGGGTTTGCATATTTAGAATAGGAATTTTATTTTGTATTTCAAAAAAAAATCAAAAATCAAATCAATCAATTTAGGTTGCTAGTTTTTTATAACCTGAATTGCATGTTTAATTATTTGGCAATTATTAATTTCGAAATTAATAAAACAAAAACACAAAAAAATCATCATGCATATGTCATGTAGAATTAGGGCATCTTTTGTACGTCATTGCATTGCATTGCACGTCATTAGAATTAAGACATTTTGGTTAATTTAGATTGCATATTTAATTATTGCATGTTCATTAAGAAATCACAAAAAAATTTACTCATTCACATAGTTTATGACATGTTGTTATGCCATATCATTCCATATTAGATTAGAAGCATTGCATTGCATATGGATTTTATTCTCATTTAAAAAGTGAAAACAAAAAATTGAGTGATGGCTTGTTAATTATAAATCATATCTAGAATTGCTGATGTGAATTATGATCTAATATTGCATATGTTTTCGTTGCTATAAGGTAAGTCCTCCATTTTATTTATTTGCTTTCTTGGGCGTTAAATTGGTGGTTTGCGCACATGTGTAATCACCTCACATGTTAGGAAAGTAAATTAAAATTAATTTAAACTGCTTGCCAAACATTTTTTCGAAATAAAAGAAAACTGTACCGAAAAGGTTTTAGAGAAATATAGTGCAACCAAGTCCCCGAATTCACAATCTCTAGTTCATAGGAGTGAAGTATTTCTCCCGTTACTTTACTTAGGTTTCTAATTGACCCACCAAAAATAGATTAGTGGCGACTCCTAATTAAAAAATCAATGGCATGTTAAGAATTTAAACCTAAGTCGCGAATTGGTATGGCCTTGGAACAGCCCAAGCTAAATTTAGGCTTAATAATCCATTAACCGAATCCTAGGTGGTGCACCCAAAAATTTGGTCGCGATAGCTTGGCGACACCACTGGAGACTCGAGTTAAAATTCTTAGTAGATTAAGCTAATTTTCTTTTCTTTTGAAAAATATTTTTGTTTGGCAGCGAAGATCCCAAATACATCCCTAACATTTAAGGTATTAAATGTTCTTGCAGATGGGTGGTATAAGGGGAGTAGTGATTGCTAACCCTTGTCTTGCAGGTTGGAGTTGGGGATGATGTTGTTTGATATAAACGGTTGTGCATGCTTTGCATTTGCACTACACTCTTGCACACACAACCTACCGCCGGACCTAGGCTGCATAGGATCATTTATGATGATATTGAGATAGATACCACTCCGACCGCATGCTCGCGGTACGAGTCCCCCATCTCAATCCCGAAGTTTCTTTTTTGGTGTCTAGAGTACCCACCTCGGTTTGCATGCCCGCAACCCAGGTCGGCTCTTTGACCAAGCCGGAGTCATAAAGACCCAACATAGTCCACACGCCCGTGGCTAGTCCAATCATCCTTGTGGCTCTACTTTGCTAAGCCTGTCTAGAGTAGAAATCGAGCCTCACATCTCATATGCATGTCTATGCGATTGCCATATATTTTCATGGTGAAGTAAGTCTTTTATCCTCATACCATGCAATTTATTTAGTCGTGCTTTTGGTCTGTCCATGACAATCTAGGTTAGTCATTTGATCTAATTCCTTTGTCAATTAGAAATGAAATGAGGAAATTGCCATGCAATGAATCATTTGAAAAATTAAAAAAAAAATACTTTAGAGAATTTGTTTTCAATTTATGTCTAGGAAATTTGGTTCTTGCTAGGGTGTCCTATTTTTATCTTTCTAGTTATTTTTAGGAAATTCCCTTCTTGTACAAACTTTTCATGAATAAATAAAAGAAATTAAAAAAATTGATTAGATCATTGTCATGGATTGGTTCTTTATTTGCACCTCATACTGGCATATTTTCATTCGTAAAATTTAGGTGATAACGGATCCTCCATGTTTGCCTATTATTACACGATCGAGAGTAAAGATGGCCGACCAAATTGAAATGCGTGATCGTATGTCTACCGTGGAAGACCAACTCAAACAGTTGCTCACCTCTATGCAACTCATGACAACTCAAATCCAATTCCTCCGAGTGAATTTGACTCCTGCACCTGCTCTCCCCAAGATAGTTGTCCCAAATCAAGCAAACAAGGCTCAAATGGGTGATGACAACATGCCTGATCTCAAAGATGACCTAGTGTTGGTCACTACTGAAAAGACAAAGCCTGACAATGTCCCTAAGGCGGGGCAAGATGAACGTTTTGCCAAACTCGAGGAGAAAGTCAAACAATTGCAAGAGTCGCAGAGTTCACTCTCGTTTGACTTATCCGTGTATGAAAAAGTTAATATGCCAAATAAATTTAAGATGCTGGAGTTCGAGAAATACAATGGTACTCCCTGCACGAAAGCTCATTTACAGATGTACCACGTACGCATGACTCAATACGTCAAGAATGAGCCCTTAATGATTCAATCATTTCATGCAAGTTTGATTAGGCTTGCACTAAATGGGTACATAATGAAGAATGTAAAACTTCTCGACACCTGGAATGAAATGGCTGATGCATTCATCAAACAATATAAGTTCAACATGAACATTGCACATTCCCGAGAGGATCTTGAGAGGATGGAGAAGAAGAAAAATGAGTCGTTGAAAGAGTATGCTGTGAGGTGGCGAAATCTGGCAGCTCAAATCACTCCTAAACCTACTAACAAGGAGCTAATGAAGTTATTCGTCAAGACTCTCCCGTTTGAGTTCCGCAACCGGATGGTTAACACGTATGTTGAGAACTTCAACCAACTTATCCTAGTGGGTGAACAGATTGAGATGGGGATAAGATAATGGTGGTTTACTGAGCCATCTAACAAGAGATTTTCTACCAAGAAGGAGAAGGATCCTGAAGCCAAGATTAATATGGCCTACTCTCAACTGAATCGTGATACATCCAATCGCGCTCCGGTAATTAAGATTTCTACTGAGCAACAAGGTGGAGGACATCAATTCTTGGGTCAACGACATAATGTTAAGAGACAGTTTACACCTCTTCTTAGACCTCTATCCAAAGTTTTGCTTGTTCTCTAAAAGAAAGGATTAATCTCTACTAAGCTGAAGTGACCAAATCCCGAGCATTATCCTGCATATAATCTCTTCGAAAAGTGTGACTATCACATGGGAGAGGTTGGTCACTCCATTGATGATTGCTATGTTTTGAAGCATAAGGTCCAAGACCTCTTGGATACAAAGGCGTTCTCTTTCAGCAGTAATCAGGAAAATCCTCTGCCCAACCATGATGGAGGTACAAACGCTGTCACTGAGTGAACAAGTTCTTATCTTCTAGGTTTTCAAGTTTTGTTTAGGATTTTCTACTTTTTGAAATTTCAATTATTGCTTTCACCTCTAAGGTTTGGCTTGTTTGCATTTTCCATTCCAATAATGTAATTCCTTTGATTCTATTCAATGAAATTACAATTTTATTTCCAATTTTGAGGACATAATGGGGTACACCAAACCGGCCCGGTGACGATATCCAACAATGAAAAGAAAATATAATCCATGGAGAAAATCTAAGGACTAGGCTTCTTCATGCTTCCTCATAAAAAATTCCCAAAAAAGGTGAATAAAAAAATTCATTTTTCAAGTCATTTCCAAAAGAATGCATTAGGTTAGCCCTGTTTAATCTTCTGACTCATTTACTTCCTGTTTCAAAGCATTACTTTCTTGCCTTGATGAGAAAGTATCTAAAAAGGGCATGGCAGATTTTGATAGTGACCCAACTGGGATAAAATCTTGATTCAAGCCAAAATGGATGTGCGATTTGAATTTACTCTGATATTGCATAGTATCCTATTAATGCACATTCTCTTATGCAAGGGCAAAAGCGGATTTTCACTTTTGATTAATAGAGACAATCCAAGGACATCCATTGTTGAGGCAATCTCTTTATGGAGCAATCCCCTGAATGAATGCTTAAAATCATGTTTTGAGTGCGATAAATTGTTTGTTTTGAAGTCACAAAAGCTTTTCATGCTTAAAGTTGCTGGATTCTTTTGAAAAGAGAATTTTCATATTGATTTAGATCACCAATTTCATGTGGAGATTTGTCAAGATAAACAACTCAATGAAGTGACATCAATACTTAAGAATACTAAATGAGACGTATCAGGATGATGAAAGGTAAGCTCTATCCTATACACAGTC
Organism: Eucalyptus grandis x Eucalyptus urophylla; assembly: GCA_028830015.1. NCBI lineage: Eukaryota > Viridiplantae > Streptophyta > Magnoliopsida > Myrtales > Myrtaceae > Eucalyptus > Eucalyptus grandis x Eucalyptus urophylla. The sequence goes on along the minus strand of CM054198.1, from coordinate 24,640,039 downwards.
CCTTACTTATACACTTGTGAAATGAGTGTAGGAAGTTACATATCCACAAGATAAAGAGTTTTCTCACAAAAGGTATGATGACCGAAATGATGAGGGGCAATTCATTTCTCTATCCTAAATACAACAGGTGATCCATTGCTTAACTCCTTTGAAGCTTCATACACTTATGAAAATTCTTTTTAAATTACCCCCGTCAAGAACCACCCTACATCGGGGCAAATTGGAGGGTAAGACAGCACCATAAGGTGAAGAAAATGGATTGAAATTTTCTTGCTCTCACTTGCATAAATCTTCTAGTCATGCTATTACATTGAATTCATATCGTAATTTAAGTGCCTTAGGATGACGAATAGCATTTCTTTCACTATCCTATACACTTATATCCTTTGCATAGCCCACTTGAGCCTGCAATTTCATTTCTTTAAACCCAGTTGGTGATCATCCCCCACACTAGGGCAAGGCAAAAAGCAGATAAAGATTCTTGAAAAATTCGAGTGTCATTCAAAGTGCAATTGTTTGACGCATGCATTGTGCACAAGAATTGAATCCAAAATAGAACTAAGGGGCTAAAAAAGCAATGTGCCTGGTAAAAGCAAGGCCAATACCCATGAAAAGAAGTGAAAAAAAAATGCATGAAAACTAGGGGCATGAAAAAGCGATGTGCCTGGTAAAAGCAAGGCCGATACCTATAGATGAAAAAAAAAAAGAGTCAAGATAGATGACTATCAATTGCAAAGGGCTAATGGAGCAGTACTTAAAGAGTTAAGATCAATAATGCATTTATAATGGCAATTCCTGAAGGAGAAGACTGGCGACAATGCCTAGATGATCATCAACTTTGACCCCTATACACATATTTTGAGCCTAATAATCCTTTCGTTTCTCAACCCATGAACTCAGCCTATGTTACGTCCCTTGCAAAATCTCTTATGATTATGACACTTGAATTAACATGGTAGTTCATATGTTTATAAGCATCGCTCGAAGAAGTGCGAGCAAGATTATTTATTTCTCATTTTGCAGGGTTTTTTACTTGTAAACCCGGAGATGATTACATAATTGTTCTTTCACGTGTCTTGACTCGAAGAGTCCCTTTGTTGAGCCATTGACCAAGCCCACATTATTGTCCCTATTAAAGACCCTCTCAGATTGGTAAGATTGTACCACTTGCGAGAATACTCAGACCCTTATTGGTATGATGATAGTAAGATTGAGTGATTCTCATAAAATAGCTCTTCTGAATTAGAGGGAGTGAAAGTCCTTTCTAACTGAAAGTCTCTCATTTAGTATTCTTAAGAAATCCATGTCACGAGGGAAAATTGTCTTGAACAATAAATCTCTCCAGTGAAAATTTGGGTGATGCAAAAGTCATTATGCATGAACCTTGATTGAATTGATAAAGACTTCAGTGGATTTTGAAATATGCATTCCGGAATAACCTTAATTGCTTTTTCTTTGGTAAATGCATTTTTGCTCTAAATCATGTCTGACAAGTAATGTTTTCTCAAAGACCCAAGAGCTCCTGACATTCAGGTTCCTTTCAGAATGCCTCATGATATTAGAAGATAAGAAACCTTCACGAACATTCAAGGTGCATCCTTGATGTTCCCAAAATTTATTTCTACTAGGAGGTGAAAGACCTCCATAGGATCTAAATTCCAGAAGACATATCCCCAAGAATTAGAGATATTACTAGGTAAGTATATCTCTACCTATACTCTAAATACTTGTCATTAGGTAGGTATTTTCTCTCAAGTGCATCGACACTTGACTCGGTCAATTTGTCCTCTACATCGACCAAGTGTGCTTCCGTAGCCTGATGTTTCTTTCATGACCTAGTGTGCTTTCGTAACCCAAAGTCCCTTTCATCGACTCGGCGTGCTTCCATAGCCCGGTGTCCTTTATATTGACCCGGTGTGCTTTCATAGCCCAGAGTCCCTTTCATCGACCTAGCGTGCTTCCGTAACCCGGTTTAAGTGACCATAGAATGGTACGAGTCTTGGAAAGCAAATCCTCGTTTAGGAGACCGTAGAATGGTACGGGTCCTGGAAAATCAATTTTTTTTGTCAAGGCGACCGTAGAATGGTACGGGTCCTGGAAAATCAATTTTTTTTGTCAACGTGATCGTAGAATGGTACGGGTCCTAAACACAATCAAACACTATTATACTGAGCGACCATAGAATGGTTTGGGTCCTGAGAAATCAATCTCTTTACAAAGCCATGTTACTATTCTAAGCGACCATAGAATGGTACGGACCCTGGACATGTAACACCAACCATCTCGAATTACGCTATCCTCCTTGAAGGTAAGTTATTCCAAGTAGGTTCATTTATCATTTGCGTTTCCATGCATCATATAAATTGTATTCAAAAATGGAATTTATTTTCCAACAAAAAATCATTCAATGCATGAGCATAGTCAAAATTTAGGTCTCAATTTGTCTTTGAATGCAACCTCTACAAGCTCATCTTCAAAGAGGAGCAAATGTTGACACTAAATTTTGGTGACCTGTTTAGTCATTTATTGCATTAAAAAATTAGGAGTTAATTTTATTCATGAAAAAATACTTAATTGCATAGCATATAGTTTTAGGTGCATTTATTTTTATTTTGCATTTAAATTGGACCGGTGACGGATGGGTTCGAATTCATACTTCAGAAATTTTAATTTGATGAGTCGGGCTAAGCCTGGAGAAAGCAAATTGGCCTAAGCCCGTATCATTGGGGAGATTTTGCAGATTTATCTTTGTGAGATTTCAATTCAAAAGCAAATATTGCGTTTGGAAAGGTACATATTGCGTTTGGAAAAGAAATTTTTGTAGATAAGGTTTTGGAAAATTAAAAACCATAATTCGTAGCCTATAAATAGATTAATATGCGTAGGGTTTTCAAGGGGGCCACACAAATTGAAGATACAACCCAAGGAGGCTTCTTTTCGAATTTTCTAGGGTTTTTCTTCGAATCATTCGGAAAAAGAGGCTTCCTTTCGTTCTTTAAAAAAATCACACCAAAAAAAAAAAGGAAAGGCTTTGGAGGAAAGGCTGGTTTTCCTAAAAAGGTTCTGTATAAAAGTGAAAGAGCAGAGAAGATACAGCAGAGAGAGGGACGTGGGAAGCAACGTGTAGCAGAAAAAAAGAAGAAGAAGAAGGAAAACACAAAATAGAGGAAGAAGAAGACCGGTGCTCCCGGTACCCCTGCCTGCGCCGGCGCCATGTGCCCGCACCGGCGCCGTGTGCCTGCACCATCAACCATGCCGGCATTGCCTCCATCAGCAACCTCCGACGCCTCCGCCTACTTTGGTCCGTGAGCTCAGCCCTACAGCACCTTCGCCCTTAACCCAACGCTGCTACCCCGCCTCGCGCCCGAGTGACCCACCTACAGATCCCAAGTCGCCGGTCTCTACCGCCACGCTAGCGTCGCCGTGCCCCGCCTATGAGTCCCTATGATGCCGTTGCTATTGCCGGATCTTCCTTGCCTACAACTAGAAGCTAGAAGCCACCTTCCTGCTGTGATACCGTCCTCAGGCCGTCCGATTGTAGCTAATGGTCACTGGGTTTCCGACTCTAACCCACGACGCTGCTGCTGTTTTTTTCCACTAGAGCAAGAATTGAGCCGGATCTGCAGCCCTGCTCCACGAGCCGCTGTCTACCATCCCCGAGCCCTCGCTCCAACTTGCAATGATGCCCGTGCTGCTCCGATCAGCGAGCCACCGCCTCTACGCGCCGCTCGGACTTTCTTCCCGAGTGACACCCATAGCCCGATGCCGATCCTCTGCCACAATATGACGTTGCCCCCTGCCCAACTCGTCGTCTGCTGACCCTCGCTGCTACGTCTGCAACTAGTTTCCCTCACTGGTCCGCTCACCGCCGATCCTTACCGGAGCTCCGAACACTGACGACTCAACCTCCGGTGACCCACCAAAGCTGTCAAATCATCGGTGAAAAAAGCAAGAAAAAAAAGAAAGGAAAAAGTCAATTTAGGTAGTTCTTTTTCTTTATTTATTTATCTTTTTCTTATTTTATTTTATTTGTTCTTTTTAGTATAATTATTCCTTAGTGTAAAAATGAGATGCTTGACATGAAATAGCCTGTTAAATTTGTGATTGTCAGTCCGATTTTCGAGCCCGAAATCCGACTCGCAATCACTTTAAAAAAATCGTTATTCTGATCTCCCGCTCGAGATTCGATTCACAATTTATGTAAAATTGGCCAACCCGATCTCATGCATGAAATATGGTTCGTCAATTTGGATATCAATATTGCTTGATTTGCCGTTGTGTCACTTAAGTCAATTTTCTTTTTAAAAAAATCCAAAAAAATGTAGGTTAGAATTAGGTTTATTATTTCTTGTTTTAGGGTTTGCATATTTAGAATAGGAATTTTATTTTGAATTTAAAAAAAATCAAAAAATCAAAAATCAAAAATCAAATCAATCAATTTAGGTTGCTAGTTTTTTTTTAACCTGAATTGCATGTTTAATTATTTGGCAATTATTAATTTCGAAATTAATAAAACAAAAACACAAAAAAAAAAAATCATCATGCATATGTCATGTAGAATTAGGGCATCTTTTTGTACGTCATTGCATTGCATTGCACGTCATTAGAATTAGGTCATTTTGGTTAATTTAGATTACATATTTAATTATTGCATGTTCATTAAGAAATCACAAAAAAAATTTACTCATTCACATAGTTTATGACATGTTGCTATGCCATATCATTCCATATTAGATTAGAAGCATTGCATTGCATATGGATTTTATTCTCATTAAAAAAGTGAAAACAAAAAATTGAGTGATGGCTTGTTAATTAGAAATCATATCTAGGATTGCTGATGTGAATTATGATCTAACATTGCAAATGCTTTCGTTACTATAGGATAAGTCCTACATTTTATTTATTTACTTTCTTGGGTGTTAAATTGGTGGTTTGTGCACATGTATAACATGTTAGGAAAGTAAATTAAAATTAATTTAAACTGCTTGCCAAACATTTTTTTCAAAATAAAAGAGAAAGGTACTGAAAAGGCGTTAGAGAAATCTAGCCTAACCAAGTCCTCAAACTCACAATCTCTATTTTGTAGGAATAAAGTATTTCTCCCATTACTTTACTTGGATTTCTAATCGACCCACCAAAAATAGATTAGTGGCGACTCCTAATTGAAAAATCAATGGCATGTTAAGAATTTGAACCTACGTCGCGAATTAGTATGGGCTTGGGAGAGCTCAAGCTAAGTTTAGGCTTAGTAATCCATTAGCTAAATCCTAGGTGGTGCACCTGAAAATTTGGTCGCAACAACAGTAAGATGCGAAAGCGAAGTGAGAAAAGGAGCAACGAGGGGTCCCACTATTAGTAGGACACTAGCAATGTCACATGATGGTTGCTTTGTATTGATAGATCGACCCATGACTGGCTTAGCTTAATGAAGCGACCAACGGAAGTTGCTTCACAGGAAAACTTCAGCCCGGTTCTTATCCAGGAGATGGATAGTCCAATTTGCTTTATCGATTCCCCTTGGATGAGCTAAAGACGGAAAAAAAATGTAGGTAGTATTAAATTTCGAAATTGCATGAATTTTATGAAACATTTATTTTAACTATCTCCAATCTCATGTGCTCCCAAATGAAGTAAATTAGTGCATTCACGTTATCGCATCTTTTTGTGTTGTATCAATTATTTAGGTTTCCGAGTGCAGTGTATCCAAATTTATATTGAGTTGGCATACGTTTCTTGAATGAGTTAAAATGTGATCCCGATGGGCTCTTGCCAATTCTTTGGCCCATAAAAAAATACGTGGCTTGGGATATTCTAGCCCGAGGACCTAGCCCAAACTGAAACCATGCCATGAGGCCCAGACCCAATTCAATTGGCCATGGTCCTCTGTTTTCCAAATCTCTGCGAGCGTCGGCGACTCTGCCGGTGGCTAGAGATGTGTTTCCACTGTGAGCTCTGATGACTCCCACCGTTGGCCATGGACATTGGATTTCCAAGTTTCCTGCGGCGACCATGGACCTTGGATTTTCATGTTTTTGTGTGCGCCCAGAATTCCAGATCTGGACGAACGACATCAACAATGGCCATGGATGAGCGTTGACATCTCTTGCTGGTCTCATATAATCATATATAGAGTTAGACAAATTTGGAGTAGCACCCATTTCCAAAATTGTACAGAGACATATTTGATGGCCCTTTCAAGATATCAACCTTGAGTTTTTTGATATGATGGACCTTCACTCTAGTGTCGTATGCTTCAATGGCTACGCCATTGATGGTCTCAAAGTGAGATTGACTTGAAAGTCTCTACTTTTGGTTGACCGCCCGGGGAAGCAAATGAACGAGCTGTGAATTATTGTGGGTTGCTGTCTCGGCCATGAACGGGCAATGAATGCGAGCTGGTGCGATGACAAAACGGGTGGCTCGACAATAGACGGTCGCCCTAGATGTGGATTCGGGAACTTTGCTTGTGACTGTAGATGGAGGAGCTGGCTATGGACGGCAGAGAGAGAGAGAGAGAGAGAGAGTTTTAATTTTTTTATTTATGTGCACATCATTGACAGATGGCATTTTTTGATTGGATTTCAACAAAAATGCCACGTCCGCCTATGACACGGTGCATTCTAACTACCGTGTACTTTCTTGTGAGGGAGAAACGTATAAAGTAGGAGAGGAAAGAGACCAAAAATTTGCAATGGGTCAATTATCATAATGTGAATTTATTTCCTAAAATTAGAGGATCCCACCTTTCGACTAAATTTTTTATGCATACATACATAGAGAGATGTCATACAAAAAAGAAATTTAATAAACATCTATATGACATGATATAGGACTAAGAGTGAGATTTACTTAGCCTAAAAACAAAAGATGAATGACGAAGTGCACTGTAGAAAGGACCCTATTTATAAGCCGAACTCAATTGGGTGTTTTTTTTTTTTTTAGTAAACCAAATAAGAACCAAAAGGGAACCAAAGGACTATAGGATAACATAAGTATGAATCACGTAGAATCACACTTGTTTACATGAGAATTCTATAGGGTCCGATTCTCAAGAGAAGTGACTTAGACATGGTGCTTATATACAAGGTGTGCAATTAGGGATCAGTATTGTGAATTGGAAGATTAGGTATGAGCTTCAAATAAAGTACTAGCTGATCTAAAGTCCAACACCATGACGCGAGACTACTATGCTGGTACTTCTTGTGGTGACGCCCGATGCTTTGATTATAGAGCATGCATTGTTGAGCTGGTATAGTCAGAATGTGTTACATATATGATATTCATTTATGCTCAAATTAAAGAGTTAAGCCTGTCCAGCGTCGGATCACGACTTGAACGCAATATGAATTCACTAAACGATAAATCAGTTCATTAAATTTCAGACAAGATTGTGAGTCCATTTTTAAGGATAAAGGATCTCCATGCGTTTTTCCTCCCTTTCGTTGGTTCAATAAGGATGAAAGAGGCTGCGAAAGGGCACGTAATATTCACTGATATGTAATTAAAGCAGGGGCTTTAGAGTTTCATCGTCGTTGACACGTGGATTTTCACTGGCAATAAATATTTAAGTAACAAAAAATACAGATGAAAGAAAAGAAAAGAGAGGAGAAAATATTAAAAATTCTCAGCTCCTTCGTCGGTCTCTCTCTCCCGATCGCTCCGTCTTGATTCTCTCTCTCTCTCCTTGATCTAATCTCCACTCCAGCGATGCACATTGAGCAGAGAAGAGTCTCCATCTCTCTCTACGAAACCAAAAGGGAGTGAAGCTGTCAATTGGAACCTCTCTACAGCTGATGCTTCCCTGCATCCAGGAATGGAGCTCCCATCAGCTATTCATCCAGATTGAAAAACATCGGTTGCAATGTGGAGGAGGGAACCGAGTCTGCAACGAAGGTGTACTGTGGGATGACGAAGTTGGGCTTCGTTTCGAAGAATACCATTTTCAAGAGGGAGAATTTGTGAGCTTTATCTGGCGGTGCGAGAAAGTTCGAGTTCGAGAGGACAAGATGTGGTCGATTGTAAGACGAAAAGCCACTGTCGAAGGCTCGGATGCTCTGTTGTTGAGAGAGAGGTTGCGGAAGAGTCGTGCTGCAGAGATGTGGGTTGCAGAATTATGGTACTGCGGCGAAAGAGATGAGTGTGAGAGAGGCTCTAAATACGGCATTTGATCGCATTTTTGTACAATTGTACATCATCATAATGAGACCTTTAAGATCATACCGTTCAAATAAATCAATAATCATCTTCCTATGCAAGGTTAAGTATCTTTGCAGCAGGTCTTTGCTGGATGCAAAGAAATACACAATCAGGTCATCAAAAGCAAAGTATTCATTCTCATAGCAAGATTTACAATATGCATATAAAACAAATCCAGTGAAAACCAACATCACTAACACCTTTTCCACCAGAAATAGAAAATTGATAAAATCCTTTGTTTGAAGAAAAAACAAGTAAATCTACTTTCACTTAATCAATCGAAACAATATGCATAGAATAGTCAAGAAGCCAAATCTCTTCAAATTTCCCTCACAAATTGACAGTGTAGTGCCCATTTTGAATCGAGAGCTTTGTCCATGGAAAAAGCCCCAAATCCCAAACTCTAATGGGTTAAAAGTGTCTTCATTGTGCTACCAATCTTCCATTTGGACTTACTCACTTTTGGCTCAAAAGTGAGACCCTATCTCATGTTTTTGCTTATGCTCTAGCGACTCACAAGAAAAGCTTTCCCTGATATTCGTCCTTTTGAAAGAATGATAGACCTTGAGTTCCAAAATGAGAATTATTATATTCAAACCGCTTCACGTATATTAGAATTTGCAAGGAGAAGGGGAGTGCCAATTTAACAAATTTTTGTCAGTAATGCCAACGTAGAATTTAAATTGGAATTTTAGACTCTAAAATTTGATTAATTTTAGAAAGGAAAGAGCCTTTTCTTTCCGCCCTTGTCATCATTTTTTTCTTTTTTGGAAAATATTTCCAAGGAATGTAATAATCAATGCAGAATGCACTTGTCAAACAATCAAATTACCAAAGTGTTGAGCTTTTGATGGCACTAATTTTAATGTTATCATGTACTTTGTCGACATTTGAGCTTTGTCAACAATTCAAGCGTATGTAGTTGCAAAAGTACTAAAAGAAAAAAGAAAATAGCAAAAAAAAAAAAAACACAAAAAACACAAAAAAAGAAGGGAAAATAAATAAATAAATAAATAATGAACTAATTATATCAATGGGCTCCAGCCCATTTGATCCACCAAGTAGGCGTTCCTTTCTTCTTTTCCCTGCCCTCTCCGAAGCTGGAGGCGCGCGTGGAAGCCGAGGGGGAATCGCAAGATTCGCCGAGTGGAGAGCGCAGTGAGGGGAACGAGTTCAGCGCGAGAGAATTTCATGAAGGTGTTCGGGAATAGCCAAGCATGACATTAAAAGGCGCGGTTTATCTCATCCAATCGTGTGTATCAATTAAAAATAATCCCACTACTACAAGGACTAGGAATGCTACCCTAGGCCGGGCTTATGCCAAGGACATCTAGGAGGGATGGGATAGGGCAATGGGACCCTAGTGGTGGCTCGATGGCGGTTGATAGATGGCAAACAGATAGACACTCTAAACGACCTAATTTTTTGTTGGAAAGTGACATAATTTTTTGCTGGAAAATTATCTAATGAAGAATAATGCGAATTTAGAAAAATTTAATTCGAAGATTTCAATATCACAAATAAAATTTCACTTTAAATATATCCCAATTAATCTACTTATAGTTTTTGATGGCTCTTTCAAGAATAAGAAAAATTAAAAGGAAATGATTGTGAGATATTGGATGAATCTTCCTCTCAATGAATTTCATCTTTTGAACAAGTCTTCCTTTGGAGGGGCTTCTTGGATAGGCAGGAAATCCAAGAGTGGAACCGAAAAATCTCATCCTTCGAATAGGCAGATCCTATCTAGATGATGATGATCCATCTGACCTTAGCTCGGCGATTGGATAAAGCTCTTGTCAAACAACCACCCCGACATCCCCGAAACGAAGGACGCAAGCGACGCCATTGGAATCCGAAAGGCAGCAATGAAGTGGGAGAGAACAGAATGAGACAATAATTGATAGAATGTATTTGGAACGAATTGAAATTTGACTTGGAAGTTTTTTTTTTTTTTGGACAAATAGAACTGCCATATATTAGCTTAATGCGGAGTCTTACATAATACCGATGGAGAAAGATCGGCGCATAAAATATTCATGAGAGGAAAGGGGGGAGATAGCATCCAATTACTGGGGAGAGTACGAAGCCGGTGATTCCTCGCGATCCAATCCGCTGCAGCGTTTGCTTGGCGTGGACAATGAATTACCGTGATGTTCTTATTCTGATTTAGCCCATTCCTGCATTGCTTCACGATTTCTTTTAGGTTCCATGGAGTTTCGGCCCGGCCCATCACCATTTCTACAACAGGAGAGCAGTCACTTTCGATAAAGCACTTCCCAGTTCGACTTCCACTGTTCCCCACGTGCAGCGACTGCAGTTCGTGCATATGTTTCAAACCGTGTAAAATGGCCTCTGCTTCCGCTTCACTTGCCGAAGAAACCCTACCTGTGGCCGCAAAGCCGTCGAGGGTTCTTCCATCCGAATCTCGCAGCACGCCCGCGACAGAACAAAGGAATTCGCCTGGGATCCATGCCGCGTCCACGTTTAACTTCAGATCTTGGCCTTCCGGAGTCGTCCAGTAAGCATGTTTCTGTCGATTAAGTGTTCGTTCATGTCTATGTGGTTTCCCTCTGCTGAAAGAAATCTGTTGTTCTTGTGCTATGATCAACAAATCTGCTGGTTTGGGTTCCTTCGCGCGAAAAATCCAGCCATTTCTCGCCTTCCAGATGTTCCACAAGACCATACCAGTAAGCTCTCGAGAAGGTGAGTCCAGATCTTTTCGGAAAGCAGTGAATAGCCACTGATCTGTGCATTTTATGCTGCTGCTTGGCCTGATCGTTGTAAAAATTGGGTCTTCCCAAATCTTCTTAGTCCATTTGCATAAGAACAGGAGATGTTCTATAGTTTCTGGGCTTGTATGATAGAACGGGCATAGGGGGTCGCTAACAATTTTCCGTATGTATAGGTTTTCTCTCGTGGGGAGAGCGTTTTGACAGATGCTCCACAGGAAGGTCCGGATCTTTGGTGGCACGTCAAGACTCCATATTTGGGTCCAAAGGGTACGTGGTGCTTGATATGAACTAGAGGGACGATTCTGGTCTGTTTTGCTTGTGTTTATCAGTGCTCTGTTATATCCGCTCTTGACAGTATATTGCCCTGTGTTGTTGCCTGTCCATATTAGCATATCTGGCTGTGATTGTGGGCTTAGTGGGATTGCCAGAATCTCTTTTGCAATATTCTCTTCGTAAATTTGATGAATAAGTTGTTGTTTCCATTCTCTGGACTCGGCATTGATCAATTCGGACACTAGAGTAGGTTCTGTTTGGTTGCCGTCCCCGCTAATTACTCCCTGTGAAAGCCATCTGTCTTCTTTGATACGAATAGAGTTACCATCCCCCACTGACCATTTGACGTTGTTCTTTATGGTATCTCGGCCTAGCATTAAGCTCTGCCAGCCCCATGATGGTCGATGTCCCTTTGATGCTGTCCAGATATCGCCTTTGGGGAAATAGATCCCTTTCAACACTCTGCTCCATAAAGCTGATGGGGAGGTGGCTAATCTCCAGGCTTGCTTGCCTAGCATGGCTCTATTAAAGGTAAGCAGATCTTTGAACCCAAGCCCCCCTGCATCTTTTCGGGTTTTCAAAATTTCCCATCTTTTCCAATGCAATCCTCTTTTAGCATCTCCATTCTGCCACCAAAATGATGCAATACGTTGTTCAATGGCTCTGCAGATAGACACGGGCAGCTTGAATATTGACATTGCATAAGTAGGTATGGATTGCACAACACTTTTTACTAACACTTCCTTTCCTGCCTTTGTTAGCAATTTTTCTTTCCAACCTGCTAACTTTGAGTTAACTCTAGCCAGGATCCACGCAAACATCTCCTTCTTGGATTGACCCCACTCGGTAGGTATGCCCAGGTACTTTCCTGTTTTCTGTAGAACAGGAACTCTCAGTTGTGTAGCCAGATTGTGTTTTAATGTTGCTGGACAATTTCCGCTGAAATAAACCCCTGATTTATTTAGGTTGATTGCCTGACCTGTGGCGTAGCAATATTCATTTAGTATTTGGCCAAGATTCTGGCACTCTGTGATAGTTCCTTCCAGAAAGAAGATCGCATCATCGGCAAACATCAGGTGAGATAGCGTGGGGCAGTTCCTGTTTAACTGAATGCCTTTTAGTGTTCCATCTGCTAATGCTTTTTTTATCATCCAGGTTAACACGTTGGATATCAAGATAAAGATATAGGGCGAGAGTGGATCACCTTGTCTGAGGCCTCTCGAAGGGTGGAAGAACGAGGTAGGTTCTCCATTTATTTTTACACTGAAAGTGACTGTGGATATGCATTGCATGATCAGGGAGACCCATTTAGCATGAAACCCCATATGCAGCATGACATCCCTCACGAAATCCCATTCAATTCTATCGTATGCTTTCTGCATATCCAGCTTCAGAATGGCCTGATATTTTTTCCTGTTTTTTGTTGTGCGTAGATGATGCAAAACTTCCTGGACGATGAAGATGTTATCCTGGATTTGCCTCCCTGAAACAAAAGCACCCTGCTCTGGTTCAATGATAAGTGGCAGCCACTTTTTTAGTCTGTTTGCTAAGATTTTTGAAATAACCTTATAGCTAAAGTTGCACAGACTAATGGGTCTAAATTGGCTGATGTTTTCAGGGCTTTTGACTTTTGGTATCAGCACAATATGGGTCTGATTGAGCCGGTTGTCAAAAACATTCTTCTGAAAAAACTCCTGTACTAGCTGCAGCAAGTCTGTTTTTATGCTTTCCCATGAGTGTTGGTAGAAAGAACCATTGAAACCATCGGGGCCAGGAGCCTTGATAGCTCCCAGTTGAAAGACAGCGGCATGGATTTCTTCTATTAAAGGTACTGCCACCAATTCTTCATTGATACTCTCTGTTATGGGGGATGGGCATTGTTGTAGGATAGATTGGTACTGACGTGGACCTTCAGTCCTGTATAGATTCTCATAGTAAGACTGGATATGTTGCTGTAACATCAAGGGTTCTCTACACCATCTGTTTTCCTCTAATTGCAGCATTGTAATTCGGTTTTGTTGCCTTCTGTTAACTGTTGTAGCATGGATAAATCGAGTATTCTGGTCTCCCCAATGTAACCATTTAATGCGTGACCTCATTCCCCAGAACTGTTCTTCCTGTCTTCTCAATGTGTCGATTTGACTGATGAGATGCTGCACTTGTTGCTTGCTTTGGTGCTGTTCTGTTTGATTCGTGATTGCTGTGAGGGTTTGCTTGAGCTTTTTGATCTGTATGTGGGCATTTGCGAACTTCTCTTTACTCCATTTGGTTAATTCTTGCGATGTTCTCGTTAGTTTCTCTGCAAAGGGGAGACTTGGAGTTGATTTTTCTGCCCATACTTGCTGGATAATTTCCTGGTAATCTGCCTGTTCTGTCCAAAAAGCTTCCAACTTAAATTGATTCTTCCTTTTTTTTGCTCCAGGGTACAATCGAAGAACAAGGGGGCTATGGTCAGAACCGATTGCTGGAAGGGCTTGGACGTCTGCTTCATGGAAGGTAACTCTCCATTCTAGTGAGCATAGCACTCGGTCAAGTCGTTTTTTAACCAATTCAGCCCCGTCCCTTTTGTTAGTCCATGTGAATGCACATCCATGGCTATGTATATCCATCAGAGATAGGTCATTAATCATATTTCTGAATGCTGCGAGTCTTCTATTTTCTGCCTCTTTTTTCCCTACTTTCTCCCATACATACAATGTCTCATTAAAGTCGCCCATGCAGATCCAGGGATAAGAGGCTGGAGGTTTCAGAGTTCCCAGCAGTTGCCATAAGGCCAAGCGCTCTCCAAAGTCTGTGGATGCGTGGACGAAGGTAATCTTCATAGCTTGCTTACTTTCAGGATCAGTGCAATTGACATCTATAAACTGTTTTGAACTTGCTTGTACCTGTAGCTCGATTTCTTCTTGCCACATAACTGCCAATCCCCCCGTTATTCCTGTTGGGTCAACCAAATAAAGTTTCTGAAATTTGAGCGTTTTACAAATCTTTTCCACCATCGTTGCTTTATTTTTCGTCTCCATTAGAAAAAGTAAGTTGGGCCTTTCATGAGCTGTTATAGCTCTTAGCTCCTGGATTGTCAGGGGGTTGCCCAGCCCCTGACAATTCCAGCTCACTATTCTCATGGCTTTTGTGGTGGCTTATTAGGGCTAGCCACCAGAGCCCATGCTTGGCCTTCTTGGATCAGATTCACTGGGGTCTCCAAAAGGTCTACATCATCTGGGAGGAGAGATGAGTTTACTGGCATGCATTTCTGTTTTTTGGCCTTTTGTACTTTCATGGTCTTCTTGCTGCTTTTTCCGACTTTTAATTGCACTGGGTTTTGAGTTTCAGGGCATAGCACCTGTTTTCCTCGGTCTCTGTCTTCTGCTACCAGAGGAACTGTTGTTGGAGTTATCATCTGTTCTGAGCTGCTGTCTGGACGCTTTTTGCTGCATACTACAAGTTGCATATCAGCTTCTGGATTACACTGAATGGGGTTCACTTCGCTCGGTTTGGTTGCTGGGTAAGGAACTGTTTCTTCCACCATAAACTCCTCCTCCATTTTCCCGTAGAAAGCATCCCAATAAGGGCTATGGTCACTAGTTTCTGCTTTCAGCCAGGGACCATATAACCCTTTTTTGTTCATTGCCCAGGGCGACGTTGAGTAGGGGATTTCTAGGCAATCAGTTGCATAGTGGCCAATTCTCCCACAAGAAAAACAGTAATGTGGGAGACGCTCATATTTGAACTCCACCCAGAGCCATTGGTTCCCGATATTCAGAATAGCTCCCGATTTCAAAGGTACAGTCAAATCAATCTCCACTCTAACTCTACCTCCTCTGTTCTGTGTGTTAGCTGTTGGTTCAGGTTGAACTTCTATTACTTTTCCTATCCTTTTCCCCAGGTCATTAAACACTTTGTCTACCTTCCATCCAGGGGGTACTCCTCCAATGCGCACCCAGAAAGCTGCCTTAGTGAAGTCATAGCAGTGTTCGGGGACTTCTGGGAGACACTGCTTTAGAACAAGCAGATTGGTGGAGTATGACCAAGGTGAGTTCCTCATGATTCGTTGTTTGTCCTCGACAGTTGGAAAAACAAAAGTGAAGTGCCCTGGTTCCTTCTGTGAGCATATGACCCCTTCTGATTTCCATGCTTTTGTCATTGTTGTTATGAAGGCAGGATAGTTCACATTTGGTTTGGAGAACAGTTTTCCAAATAGAGTGCGTCCACATTCTTCCCTTTTCTGTTGGGGAATTTCAGCAGATACCTCAACTACGTCTTCCTCAGACCATAGGTGCCCAAGACTTTTACATAAAGCAGCCACCCTCATTTCATTTTCTTCTTTGCTCTCCATATTCTCTAACTTTCGATCACTTGTTTAAGTTTCAAATCTAGGCGATCAGCATCTCCAATGTTACCTAGCATCTGGTTTATCTAGATCCAGACCTCATCCACTCCAATCTCGTCAGCCAGACAACCACCTTTCGAAGTTGCAATGCGGAACAACATAACTATTTGATTCTCAGCTCAGATCACTACAGAAACGTCGAGGAAGACTCACCCTGATGATTGCTGCCGATCTGGTGATCCCGCCTGAAGTGTTCGGGCGATACCTAGAACGTTGAGAAGATACTCAAGCATATTGCTTAGAAATCTGATTTTTGGGGTTTTTTTTTTTTTTTTTTTTTTTTTACTGTTTAGATAGCTGGTGTAAGGATCACAGGAGAAATGAAGCAGGGATCGGGAAGCAAGGAAAAGGAAAAGAAAACTGTAAAGAAGGGTTTTAGGGTTTGGAAAAGGGGGGAGAACGCTACCATGGGGTAGAGAGGACGCTCGCAGAGACGAGAGACGTTTTTTGACCGACGTCCAGTTTATGACTTGGAAGTTGAATTGGTTATGAAACGATGGGGGAAGACTTGGTGAAAAATGGAAGATGAACAGAAAGAAAACCATGCTTGGTCGAACATAGAACGTGTTGCATTCCTCTGAGTAGAAGGTGTTCAATGAATTGCGCTAGAGAGAAACAAAGAGCGAGACGATTCTGAAACAATAGGTGGAGGAAGGAAGATCATGCCATAAGAAATTTCCACAGACGGCCCATTCCTCGTGACATCCAAACAATGATGATGTCCGTCAATCGACAATCATACTTACCACTAGGTCATTTTCATCTCTGATTCGACTCTAGAATTAATTTCAATACGTTCCGACTTCGTCCGTTGATATATGTTTCATTTTGTTTTTCTCCAATTCTCTTGTTGTCTTCTGAATTTCCAGTGGGTCAATGGTCCAAACGCTCACAAATAGTGTTAATACTTGATATTCTCACAGCAGGCAAGACAACTTCTAGAAACCAATTGGGTATTAGGGGATCCCAAAACCCATATATTAAGACATTCCTATCTTGAAATAGAGATTTTCACCGCGAAACAACTTCCAGCCCATTTGAGGGATTCCAAAGAGGATCCTTTCCCTGAAATATTCCGATAGAAAAAGGGAGTGCAAATGAGCAAGCAACGCAAGATAAGTTACAATAATCATTAGGAAACCTTCTTTGCATGTCACCAAAAGAATTGGCTAGTATATTCATTATGATTTTTGGTTTTACAGAAAAAAAATTCGGGGAATGTATTATTAACCAACCAATTCACAAAAATACTGGTCTTCTTATAGCACTAACTTTAGTGTTATTACGTATGTCATCAACACCTGAATTTTTTTAAGCAATTCAAGCGTCGATCTCCATAAAAGTACAAAAATAGAAAATATCAAAAACAGCAAAAGAGAGCGAAAAAGAATAGACAAACAAACAAATGAATAATAAACTAATTAAAAAATAAAAACGTTTAGAAAATGATGGGTGTTAAAAAGGGATACTTTTCTGGTTCGTAGCCCAATTCACATAGCTCTGACAAGATAAAATTTCGTCTTAAGTCCATCAAGGCTAATCGGCTGCAACCCCTCTATAGCCCACCCCACATGCTAATAAAGCCACGGCCCATTCCTAACCGAAGATCGCTTGAAATCTTGGAATCCCTCATTTCCGACGCTGTTCGTTGTCATACGCCATTAGCCGAAAATGATATTGGATCAATTTTCCAATAAGAGGAAATTTAAATAGAAATATGAAGTCGAAAGACATGTGGAAATTAAAAATATTTCTATGGAATTGAAAGTGCGAGAGATAAAAGTGAAATTTTCCTTTCACAAATGACATCAAAACACTGTTCATTCAAATAAGAACGAATCACAGGCGACAAATTTGCATGATCTACGAAAGCAAATTTCAAGCCGTGATTCAACATCCGAGCAATCTAGAGACGGAAGCACTTTCCTAATACTAAAATGCATAAGAAAAACTGACATAATCACCACCAAGGACATCTAGGAGGGAAAGGGCGATGGGAGCCTGGCGGTGGCTAATAAGCGACAAGCAAATGGACTTGCTTCCATGAGAGAGATCGACATACTCTCAATTATGAGTTATGACTGATTATTGATGAAGCCAATAAAAAAGGGGGAAAAATCATAAAAAAAAAAATTCTAAATTTTGCCTACGATGACACATTTACCTTAATTTTTTTAAGCATATTTACCCTCTATCAATAAGTATGGTTAAAAAATTTGCTTATATGGAAAATGGAAAGTGAATGATGTTGACATCAAATAAAATAAGAATTTCAACCGAAAAAAATATAAAATCATCAAACCAAATCTTAATGAAAGATGAATGTCATACTGATATAAACTTAAAATTTTCTATATCATAAGAATAAACTTAGAATAAATATGCCATGGACATAATTTTAACAGAAAGAAAAATATATGCAACAAAAATGAATATAATTTGGAGTTTTTCACCGGCTTTTTTCGAAAACGACGGTGGGTTCTTTTTTTAACCTTTTTTTTTTATATATTTTTTATTTTAAAACTCAATTCCTTTCTCATCCAGAACAACCCCAGGCTTCTCCCATTTGCGCCGTTTTCCCACACGACATCCGAATCATCTCCATTTCCCGCTTCGATTCGCGCCTTTTTTTTTTTTTTTATTATTCTTGTTCGTTTTTTCTCTTCATGCTCGCCGCCGCCAATCCTCACGCTGGGCGTATCGTCTTGGATGATGATGACAGACTCATATTGGCCTCGGCTGCCGTGGTTGACGAAGCGACGCCGGACCGGCGGGAGTGCCGAGAGCGGAATCGAAGCATCTCATCCTTTCGATTTGGCGGATCGTACCCAGATGATGATGATGATGATGATGATCCATCCGACCTTAGCCTTGGCAATCGGATAAAGCTCTTGTAAATAGTTGACACCGCCGGGCATCCCCATTTGCGCGCGGCGTGGATGGGCGAAATAATAGAATTCCAAAAGACGGCAGTGAAGTGGGAGCGAACAGAACGAAGAAAGAATCGGATAGCACATATCCTGGAATGAATCGAAATTTGTCTCGGAAATGAAATGGGTCTGACGATGGTTCAGCGGCGGTGGTGGCGTGAGCCCGAGATGGCCCGGCCACAGATAAATCTGATCCAGACATGGATAAGGACAGGAAAGCGACGACTTGAATCAGAGTGGCTGCGATCCGAGTGTGGAATCTGATGGTATCGTTCACTGTGGGATGATCTGAATTGCTGGAGATGAATCAGGGGAATCCAGAGCCAGAGAGAGAGAGAGAGAGAGAGAGAGATGCGAAAAAAAAAAAAATCTGGTAGGAGAAAAATTTGTCAAGTTTGCAAGGAAGGTGTTTGATGGAATGATGAAGCCGAACTCTATTTTCAAGGATACCCATTCGAGAGAGAGAGAGAGAGAGAGAGAGAGAGAGCATGATGTTGTTGATTCTAATAGGAAAAGCCACTGCCAGAGGCTTGGATGCTGTGATGTTGAGAGAAAGGCTGCGGAAAAGTTGTGACGCAGAAACGCCTTTACATAGTGATGCCACCGCAGCAAAAGAGATGACTGTGAGAGAGGCTTTGAATACTGCATTGACGACGAAATATCTGCAGATCCTAGAGTCTTTCTAATGGGTGAGGAGGTCGGAGAATACCGAGGTTTTTTCTCTTTTCTTTTTGGGCAGAAGCATGGACCTTAGAGGGTTGTTGATATTGCAATTACAGAGGTTGGTTTTGCTGGAGTTGAAGTTGGTGCTGCTTTCTATGGTCTCAGGCCTGTTGTGGAGTTTATGACATTCAATTTTGCTATGCAGGTGATTTTCTACGTTATAAATTCTCCTGCAAAGATGAACTACATGTTGGCTGGCAATACATCAGTCCTTATAGTTTCAAGAGGAGTTGCAGCAAGAGTCAGTGCCCATCATTCCCAAGCCTCGTGAAGACATAGCCGTCCCACCTGGAGGAAGCTTTTCTGGATCCAGCCTCATTAGATCACTCGTCACCCTCAGGATCTATCAAACGCGAGAATGGCTCATGGCGTGTGAAATGAGAGTTGCCATGAACGGTGTAACATCTCTAGTATGTCCCTCAAACAAAGTGCTTCCTCATCCTCTGGTTTTTTTAGATTGGCAGTCACTAATTTATTAAGGCAGTGTGTTTGGTTGCATTATTTGAATGCGTTGCTGTCAAGGAGTGAATATTTTCCATGGTCGCAAATTTAATCGGTGTTTACTCAAAGTCTCCTTTTCAGTTGATATTAATATTACGATGGGATCAACATAAGCACAGAAAAATGAGATAATACATGGCACGTGTGTCCATTATAAGATCGTTGACGCAGGATGGGACCATTGTAATTACTCTACTTAACTAAGCTTGTAATTTTTGGTTTTAGCCTCAGAAAGTTTCACATCTACTTCTTTTGTTTGAAAGGGTAAGCAACCATTCACAAATTCTGGACATGTTTGTCTTGTTACAAAGTAGTAATTGCTTTTGCTATTCAATGACACTCTTTGCCCTCATAAACTTTGATCGGTGACCTATTGTTGAACCGCTATTCTTTAAATTAGTCCATAATTCAGTCAATTCAAATTCGATTTATTAATTATGTGCTCTGGTGTTCTAGGGATTGAATGAATTTTTATTTGGGTCTGCTTTGTTCGTGGTTATTAGTATCAATATCATGTGTTGCTTCATTCTGTAATAATGCAGTGTAGGAAAGTGGCGAACTCCTCAAGCTCACTACTAGGCAACATTGTCATTGATGATAGGCCATTTGGGACATTTGTTTCTCTTGTATACATGTATCTAGTGACATTAGATTAACATAAAGACTCTCTGGAAATACAAATCATGGAGATTTGAGGAATGTGGATTTTTAAGCTGCTTCTTATGTGAAATTGAGGTCTCGGAATTTGACATTTGTTGATTCACTTTCAACTGAGGCTAGATTCAATGCATTTATCATTTTTTTCCTTCTCTTATTTTAAATAGTGATGATGTTGCTGTAGGATACACGATCAAGGTTGCTAGTAAACCGAAGTATCAAATCAAATCAGTTGCGCGAGAATTGTTTTATAACTCTTTCCAGTGGCTTCACTCACAAACCATAGTGGTTCCTGATCTTATGTCTAGGCTTGGATTATTTTATCCAATTTGATGCAGAATCTGTAACTCTTGAATTATTCTGCCACCCATCAAGGAACGTATCCATCATGGAAATGAAATCTCGTAGGATTTTCACATTTTCACCATCATTTCTCGATATGTAAACTATGTCTATTTAGAAATGTTAAGTGATGCAATCACTTTTGGAGCTAGCTTTAGAACGAATCATGTGATACTTTAGCCTTTCAAATTCCTGGTAAAGCTCTTTCCAGTTCAACTTGGTGACCATTGAGTTGTCTTCCACACTGATTGGTTTTAATATATATATATATCATCAAGTGCTAAGTTCCACAACAACTATAGAGAAAAAATAATGATCAAAGGACTCCACTTAAATGAACTTTCACTACTCACTTCTCTCTTGATCTTATGCCTCATTTTGGCCCATTCTCTGTGGTAGTAAGTGATTTGATGATTAATGTTTACGTAGTTTCGTTCATTTGTTCACTAGTTAATGGAGCATCTGTTGTTTTAGCAAATTTGGATTGAACATCTCTGTTTGTGGCTGTTCAAGTGTAGGATGGAAATAGACCGTTTGACTGCTTTAGTAATGTATATCCTTTAAATTTGATACCTTGTCTTTTCTGGTTCGAATGGAATAGTGTGGCAGTTTCACTTCTCTTGGATTGGCTTCCCCTCGACTGTGTCCATAGTTGTGGTATTTGGTGGGAATGTAGTTACTATTTTCATGATTGTCATGCTAGGCATTACAAACAGGAACAAAATGAGAACTTGTGGGGTATATTTTTGTTCTCCATGAATCTCTTCAACCAGGAGGTTGTATCATATAATGTTGTTTATGTATATGCTGTTGTGGGGTTTGATTGCTGATGTAGTCAGATCAGAATCATGACAAACTGGGAGGTTCACTGATCCACCAAATGTTTTAACTGTATGCATTAGGCATATAGCTCATGTGCACACATGGGTTCTTTACCCCCCCTAATATGGCATTGTGGAAGTTATTAATGTGTTTTGACCAGTTTGATAGGAACCAAATCACAGAGGCGAGGCATGTTCTACTCAGCTAAGCTAATCATTCAACCTTACTGTCCATCCGAGGCATGTTTGGGAAAGCAGTTTTCTATGTGCTTCAAATCCTCAGAGCAAAGTCTTTCGTTTCTAGACATAGCTTTCCTGCTGAACGCTACATATTATGGAGGCTTGATTATGTATCCTTTATGGCTTTTCAGATTTTCTCAGTTTGCAGTCTAAGTGAGCTTCTTAGCTATGTTGGTTTTACCTCATTCAATAATGTTGCATTTCCTAGATATGTCTTCTATAGTTCTCTTCCTTCTAACATACAGGCATAACAACACTGGCCTTGAAGTGCCCTTGTGGTTCCTTGTATATTTTAAGGATGTCTCTTTCATATGTACTTTTTGGATTGCTTTTGAGGAAGTACTTAGTGTACTAACAATGTAGGTATGATGTGAATTATACAAATATCACCAGCAAGAGTGACCACCCTAAGGGCTATCATTTTCTTCGTGCTCACAGGTCTATTCTTGCTCAGTTTCAAAGACTTTTAATTGAGAAACTGTTTTCTATGTGCTTCCAATCCTCAGAGCAAAGTCTTTCATTTCTAGACATAGCTTTCCTGCTGAACGCTCCATATTATGGAGGCTTGATTATGTATCCTTTATGGCTTTTCAGATTTTCTCAGTTTGCAGTCTGAGTGAGCTTCTTAGCTATGTTGGTTTTACCTCATTCAATAATGCTGCATTTCCTAGATATGTCTTCTATAGTTCTCTTCCTTATGCTTTACAGGCATAACAACACTGGCCTTGAAGTGCCCCTGTGGTTCCTTGTATACTTTAAGGATGTCTCTTTCATATGTAGTTTTTGGATTGCTTTTGAGGAAGTACTTAGTGTACTAACAATGTAGGTATGACGTGAATTATACAAATATCACCAGCAAGAGTGACCACCCCAAGGGCTATCATTTTCTTCGTGCTCAGTTTCAAACACTCTTAATTGAGAAACTGATATAAATAGGAAGGAAAGCAGAGAACGGGGTGGGAGTGCAGGGGGAGAAGGATACGTTGGGTGGGAGATAATCGAAAAAAGTGAGCGTGCCTCTCTTTTTTTCATGCAAAGGAAAAAGCACCAATAGTAGTAGCCACCCACGAATGCAAGAACCATGAAAAGAGAGAATGAAGTATTGTAAGTTTTCTTAAGCTGCTTCTGATGTGAAATTGGGGTCTTGGAATTTGACATTTGTCGATTCACTTTCGATCGATGTTAGATTCTATGCATTTATCATTTTTTTCCTTCTCTTCTTTTAAATGGTGATGATGTTACTACGGGATTCGACATCCGGGTTGCTGCAAAACCAAAGTATCAAATCAGATCAGGTGAATGAGGATCATTTTGTAGCTCATTCCAGGGTCTTCATATGCGAACCATAGTGGTTCCTGATCTTACGTATAGGGCTGGATTATATTATTAAATTCAATGCGAAATCTGTAACTCTTGAATTATTCTGCTACCCACCGAGGAACGTATCGTATCCATAGTGGAACTGAAATCTCGTAGGATTTCCACTTTCTAGCTTTTAACCAGCTTGTGTCTTGTTGTATTGATCTGGGCTTCTAGCTACATATTTTCATCATCATTTCTCGATATGTAAACTCTGTATATTTAGAAATGTTAAGTGATGCAATCACTTTTGGAGCTAGCTTTAGGACCAATCATGTGATGCTTTTGCCTTTCAAATTTATGGCTAAGCCCTTTCTAGTTTGACTTTGTTATCATTGAGTTGGCTTCCGCACTAATTGGTCTTTATATATCTCCAAAAGTTCGAAGTTTCTCTACAACTGTAGATGAAAATAATGACCAAAGGACCCACTTAAGCAACCTTTCACTACGCACTTCTCTCTCATCCCTATGCCCCATTTTTGGTCCACTTTTGGGGAAATTAATAATTTGATGATTAATGTTTAAGTAGTTATTCGTTTGTCATCTAGTTAATGGAGCATCTATTGTTTAGGTGGATTTTGATTGAACATCTCTGTTTGTGGCTTTTCAACTGTAGGATGGAAATAGATTGTCCAAGTTCTTTATATATCCTTCAAAATTCAGTACCTTGTCTTCTGGTTCAAATGGAATAGGATGGCAGTTTCACTTTTCTTGGATTGGTTTCTTCTTAGCGGTGTCCTCAATCTTGGCGTTTGGTGGGAATGTAGTCACCATATTCATGATTGCCATGCTAGGCATTACAAACAGGAACAAACCAAGAACTTGGAGGGTATGTTCTAGTTCTCCATGAACCACTTCAACCAAGAGGTTGTGTCATATAATGATGGTTACTTATATGTTGATGTTTGTTCGACTGCTGATATAGTCAAATCAGAATTATGACAAACAGGGAGGTTCACTGGTCCGCTAAACTTTTAAGTGCATGCATTGGAGATCTAACTCCTGTACACGCACGAGTTCTCTACCCTTCTAACATTGCATTGTGGAAGTTATAAATGTGTTTTGATCACTTTGATCAGAATCAAATCGTAGAAGCATGTTCTGCTAAGCAAAGCTGATCATTCAGCTTTGCTGCCATCCAAGGCGTGTTTGAAAAAGCAATTTTCTATGTGCTTCCAATCCATGGAGCAAAGTCTTTCATTTCTAGACATTGCTTTCCTGTTGAAAGCTTCATATTATGGAGGCTCGATACTGATCATTCATGGCTTGCCAGATGTTCTAGGTTTGCAATCTGGGTGAGCTTCTTAGCTATGTTGGTTTACCTTATTGAATATTGCAACATTTCCTAGATATACCTTTTATAGTTCTCTTCCTTTTGCTTTGTTCTATATTTTAAGTATGTCTCTTTTATATGCAGTTTTTTGATTGCTTCATGAGGAATTACTGAGTGTACTAACAATGTAGGTATGAAGTGGATTGGGGAAATATCACCAACAAGAGTGACCACCCCAAGGGCTATCATTTCTTCGTGCTCTCAAGTCTGTTCTTGCTTAGTTTCCAATACTCTCAATTGAGAAACTGATATAAATGGAAGAAAACTCAAGCAAATAAGGGGGTGGGAGTGCAGAGGGAGAAGGATACTTCAGGTGGGATCTAATTGAAGTAAGCATGTATGCCTTCTGTTTATGCAAAGATAAAGGCACCAATACTAGCAGCCATCCACTCATACAAGAACCAAAGAAAGAGAGACCTAGCTTATATAGTCCGCATGTTGCAACAAAATTAACATTTACTAAAATGATAGGTATGAATAGTAGATACCCACCAACGAAGCACTTAATTTGATACAATGCAAGAAGTGAGGCACACTAAAAATTGAAGAACTCCCGTTTAGTAAGTCCAAAAATTTTGAAGCATGCGACACTGTGGCTGTATCAACACGGTAGAAGACAGCATTTTGATTCTCCACCACTAATCAACACTAGAAATCCACCGTCCGCCATCTCCAATCACCAAAATAGCCACTATCGAGCCACCACTGACAGCCTCGACAGCCGCCACAGGCTCAACGATAACACAATAGAACGCATGCGCTAAACCTGACGAAGAAACTCTCTTTCTCGGGAATTCTTGAGGCTTCTTGATCGGCTCTCCTTCTTCGTCGTCCTTCAGGAAATGTTAGCCACCCCTGTAGCTACTCTGCCATTACCAGTTTCGTTGTAGCAAGGCTAACTCTCATTCTGCTCTATTTTTTGGTTAGGACGCTCGCAAGTTCACAAACCTTGGTCGTTCCGCTTTTGCCGGCCCCGATCATTGGTGTTGACACCTCTAGGAGCTTTGTCAGTGATTTGATCACCGTCTAAGGTTAAAAACTTAAATGTCATCAAGGTAAATTCCACACTCTATTTCTACCACTTATGAACGAAATAGAGCCCGTGAGCTTTAGGAAGTAATAATGTTTGTGTGGCACCCCTCGACGCGGCCCCCGATCCGCTTGGGTCGCCACAGGTCGAATACTTACTTACCTTTTCACTTGTCCTATTAACATTCCACTCTGATACCATTTCAAATGCAGCAGGTCCATAAATCCTGAGGGTTCGTACCATCTCAATCGGTCCCAGCACAGATCATATAAAGGAAGCATAGTTATCATCTCCTTAACCCATACTCAACCAAACAATACAATGCAATACACACCAACTACAAACTTTCATATATATATGCATCTTAGGGCCAAATCACTTTTATTTACATACTAAGATGGATTTCACAAGTCGGTATGACAAAAGGGCCAAGACTATAACTAAGCTCGGCTAAACTCAAAAAGAACCCGACTATACATCAAACATGTACATCTATCCATTAGCTAGTGTTGGCCATCCCAAAAAGTGGCAACCTTCACTAGTCACACGCTCCTATCACACCCATCCTGGTGCATCAGCCGGTGGCGGCGGCAACATCCCCATCATCCTTCCATCTCTACAAACATGGACAGACAAAAACTCTTATACAACGAGACCCATCAGGTAAGCCCACGTCGTACATGACCAAAACACAGAGGCGGATGAACACCAAATCATGAACACCGAAGCAGGGGTGCTCCGTGCACACGACCTCGACATCAGAAGGTAATCCATAAAACGTACCACATGTGACAGGTAATAGAGGCATAGCTGAATCTGAATGTTGGTCCCCAAAGGGGTGAGTACAACTACTCAACAATAAAGATCCATCAAGCTACACAATGCATCAGGCAAGAAAATCAAGATATCACGAGTAAAGCACATATCATCCATGCTATCAAGCATACATCACCATGTAGTCGTGCATATATCACCATGCAGTCATGCATATCTCACCATGTCATCGTGCATATACCACCATGCAATCATATTCGTATTTTTATAAGGTTCATTTCATGCCATATGCACATACATACTCATAATTCATATCATCCATGCTATCGAGCATATATCACCATGAGATCCATTCATGCCTTCATGACCGCATTTTCAATATCAAATATGATCAATTTACTTTCATAAGTAGATCATGCATCATGCCATATGCATATACCCATGCACATGATTCAATTCCAATTCTTATCTTTCACAAGAATCTCATCATTTTTCTTCCAGGGACCAATGTTTGCATCCCATGCATTTATCGCTCACACCCAACTTGGCATCGTGAGGGCCTTCGGCACAAACCTCCGGGCATCTGGCACAAACCTCTGGGCATCTCATATCCCAACTAGCATCACGAGGAATCCCCTCGGCACAAACCTTCAGGGCTTCCGGCACAAACCTCCGGGCATCCCGAAACTCCCGAGGACCTTCGGCACAAACTTCCGGGCATCTCGAAACTCCCGAGGCATCGTTGGATTACACCTTTGACGGTCTCGTTATTATCACAATATATAATCTCATATATGTCTCATTTTCATCATGGCATTTAATGCAACAATATCAAAGGTCTAACCCATCTTTGATGTCACATAATATGCCAAACATCACCATATAGGCAGCATATATAAGCACTCAAGACATCATATTTCGTAGGGCAGTCCATTTATTCTTGAAAATACAGCAAATTTCAGATAAAGCAGAATGCACTTCTTCAATAAAAATTCTGGAAAAATTAGTAAACGATCTCAATAAATTCTGAAAATTTAACACAATATAAAAAAGATCCAGAGGAAGATATTTTATGAAGAACACCATGTCAAGAAAGTTTCACATCAATCGCCTAAGTCCATACATCACAGAAAATGAAATTCCAGTACCTCTTTTGCACAGTTTCAGAAATAATTTCGATTAAACCCTTAAATGAACTCCGAAAATTTTGAGATTTTAATATGTCATAGCTGAGATATAGAGGTAAAATTTTTGTGAAGAAATCGAAGTCATAGTCGTGATAGATCAAAAGCTATAGTTGTCATACCTTTCATAATCCTCAGTGACGATTTCCAGATCTAACCATTACCAAGAAAATCATTTCACCAACCAATACTTGTCCATTCATTCTCAAATTTTAGTATGTTACTTCTCAAGAAATTTTCTACAACTCTTATCAAGAACACGAGCTCAAATTCGGACTGGATGATTTCACAAAATCCATGGAATCACAACAGATCAACATAACAGTTTCCAGATCTAACTTTTTCAAAGAAAATGGTTTCACCAACCTATAATTGTTCGTTTCCTCTCAAAGTTTGATATGTTATTCTCCAATAATTCCTTTACAACTTTTATCAAGAAGTCAAGGTCAGATTCCAACTAGAACATCGCATACAACTCACAAAATCACCAAAGGTCGGACTGTTTTTCCCAGAAACAGTATACTAGGCTAGAACACAACTCTTATAATTTCGAAATTTCACACTTCATCCACATCTGAGATTCACCATTCATCACACACAAAACACAGCAAGCAAAGGGTAGATCAATGGACTTTACTTACCTCTAATCTAAGCAAAAACACAGCAAGCAAACGGTGCGCTCGATAGCGGCGACTAGGCAGACGATTGGCAGCAACGGCCTTCTCTCAATTTCACTCTCTCTCTCTCTCTCTCTCTCTCTCTCTCTCTCTCTCTCTCTCGAACGGTCGCTCTCTTTCCCTACCCGCCCCTCCTCTCTTTCTTTCCCCTTCATCATTTGCAATCATTTGGTTTGCATGGCAAATGCCACTTGGCTCTAGAGGAAAGACACTTGGCAAGCTTCTCTTGCCGCTTGTTGATTTTGCCATGCACATGATGGGCCTTCCTTTGGGCCGGGCCTCTCCGTCCATCCCTCTCTTCTCTTGGTCAACAGCAGCCCTTCCTCCTTTGGACTTCTTGGGCCGGTCGAATGGTGGGGCTATGGGCTGGTTTGGTCCTTAAATATCCAGCCCACCATCATTCCTAATAATCCACCTTAATTTTCTACTTATATAAATACCTAATTACACTTATTCACTTGGCCATAAAATTTGCAACATAAAATAATAAATTCCAACTTATAAAACACATAGCCAAGAATAGAATTTTCCCATCAAATAATTATCCATTAAAAGCTTGGCCTTAAACTTATTGCAAATCATGGATCAAATGGCTATAACATAACTTGATGGTACTTCCATCACCTATCCATGGGTCATAGCACATCTAGAGGTTGTCATGAAATTCTAGGATGCCACAGTTTGTGAGTACATCAGTTGAGATTGAAGCTCGATTAACAACTCGGATTCATATTGTTGTTGTTGTGAGGATCTGAAAGTGAATTGTCGGTTTGGTTGTGTGTATGAGCTCCTTGATTGAAATGTGTATCAGGTGTTCGGTAAAATGCTCGAACTAGATCAGGATGTAAATTTAATTCAATTGTGGAACCACAAAATCATATTACATAAATTCGATTTGTTCTCAAGTTATCGAACCCTTATTATGGCTGACTTTGTCGGAATAGGATGCTCATTTGTCAAATGGTGTTACGATTCTCGTCATTTGTATAATATGAAAATTGCTATCATGTGGCTTGCTGATCTCTCTGGTTTGAGTTAAAGTTTTCTATATGAACAGAATCGAGTTTTGAATGTGTATTCTGTTGTGAAGGAGCACGAGATCTGCGTGTGTGCGTGCAAAGAATGGAGCGTCAGAATCGCCATTGCTCTTTGCATTTATACAATTTGCAAAAGAATCGCCATTGCCCCAAACTTGGTTTGGACTGGATTTTAATCCTTTTGTGATGACCTTTTCTGATGCTGTGGTTTTCATTTCTTATCTCAAACTTGGACGACATTTGTTTTGTCGTCCAGAATGGACTTGCCACCTCGATTGTACCAACTTTCCTCCCTCCCTCTCATCTCGTCTCCATCCCATATGCATACGGAACCCTCCTCCCTCCTCCTCCTCCTCCTCCTCCATCATCGAACGCTCCAGTTTCCCCCATTCTCCTTCGTGCGAATTCCTGTTCTTGTCGATCCTTCATTCTCGTCTCGCCAAGCGATTGTGGTGCCCCTCTTCAATCCGATCGGGGATCGGTTTCGGTTGAAGCTGATTCCCTCGTTTCATTCCCTGTGGTTAGGGATGGGAGAACTTACGCTCACGGAACTATTGAAGAAGGCCGCATCGGATTTCCCCAACGGGAGAGCTGTCTCTGCCTGCAGGGAGCTCGACCTTATGCACGTGTGGCTGCAGGAGCTCATCAACCACGCCACCGTGCTCATCACTGCCTCGCACCGATGCCATCGCACTCACTTTCCCTAACACCATCGAGGTATGTCAGGGTCATCTCGGTCTGTTCATGAGTACGGATGATGCTGTTTAAATTCGAGAATGCAATATCTGGAAGATGGTAGTGATGATGAATTTCTAATGATGAGATCGATGACTTGCGAAACATCGACTGGGAAATAGCTTGGAAAAGAAAGAGGAAGATGTTTCTTGGAGTTTTACAGTACTTAGAGAACATAGAAACGGAAATGGCATCGATTTCTACTGAAAAAAATTGCATTGGAGGCATGAAATTCTTTGTGAGCACATGGTGCCAATTGAACAGGAACAAATTGAATTGGGAAGAGCATGAAGAGCGTTTTTTGTCGAGTCCAAAGGTTCTTTTTTGGGATGTGCAAGCATTGATTCATCGTAAAACAAAGTCAAAGCTTATCAAAAGGAAATGCATGATTTTAATGAAATCAAACGTCGACAAACTAGTTGTCTGCATATTCTGCATATGTATTAGTTTCAAGGTGATAGTTTTTGCTGATTGGAAAATATGTGTTCGTTTTGCAGTTTGTCATCTTGTTTCTGGCGGTAATTCATTGCCGAGCCACCGCAGCTCCGCCCGACCCCATCTACACAGCTAAGGAGTTCAAGTTCCACCTTTCCGACTTAGAACCGAAGCTCTTATTGACACAGCAACAAGGAAACCGACAGGCTCAATCCACTGCTTCCAAGCTCAACATCTCCCACCTAACTGCCAAGCTTCACTCTGCCGATTCCAAAATCACTCTCTTTGACCAACGTAGAGCCAAGCCTCGACTCGATGTCCAAAGTCGTGAACAATCCCTCGGATGTAGCTCTGTTCTTGCACACCTTTGGCGCTATGGGTCGCCCCTCCCCAATTGGATGCTACTAACTAAGTGCAATTTGGCATCATCAAGTGGGTGTACAAACTAATAGAGTCAAGACTCTACCGTGATTGCGCTTCCGTTGTTCCATGTGAACAACTCAGTTGCTAGATTATTCAGTTGTTTCTTTTGGAGTTCTGCCTCAGCTTGCAACTTCTCTTTTTCCTCTTGCAAGCTCAGAGCTGTCTCCTTCTCATTCCTCAGGTCCCTTTCGATCTTCTGAATATCCAACTCAGCCAGGTCCACAATCGACCTTATATGGTGTTGGAGCTCGGGCATAGGAACATCACTCTCCCTCGCCTTCTCTTCCGCATTCAGATTCTCCAAGTTTGCTAACAGCATAACCTGAGGTCCACGCATGTCGAGTACCTTTTGTACAACTTCAACGCCCTGTTCCTGCTTCTTCGCCAACAGTTCTTCTGCCGTAATATACTTCGCTTTGTTTTTCAGCGTCTTCTTCGTTGCTTGCTTAGACCAAAGCTTCTCCTTACCGGGCACGTCAGGTGATGGCTTCTTTTCCTCTGGCCCCAACAAGGCAATAGGTGCCTTTGCAAGAGTTTCCTCGTAAGTCATTGAAACCCACACCCATATCCTAGGACGCAACTTTGCTTCAATGAATGTCACAATCCCTTGTCGGTTCTTCTCAAGAACCCCAAGCCCGGCCTATCCTCAATCACGATAGCGGATTCTTCATCCTCATTCTGTGTCTTCGAGTTCTCGTCAATCTCTCTGTTTGGCATGACCGTGCTGGTGGACACGAAATTCACGGGCTTCAACAGATCGGCCTTACCTAGGAGGTCCCTGTTCTTCCTCCGCTTCCTCTTGGAGGAGTCGTCGTAGTCTAAATCGGAGTCCCCGGACGCGAAGACGCCGTAGAGCATGTCGTCCTTGGTCTGGGCAAGCTTCTCCCTCCGCCGGCGGTAGTAGAATTCCCCGTCGATCCGCTGCCGGTCGTCGTAATCGTTGTCCATCCCGAACCTCTCCATCTCCTGGTCCTCGTCCATCTTCGAGCAATCCCGGAGAACCGAAGCGAGGGACCTAAGGGTTTCGGGGAGGGTGCTTTGGACGAGGTGGAGAGAGGGGCGGCGCTGCTGCCGAACGCCAAGGTGGCCTAGCGGTGGCGGCGGTCGGAGGCTGCGATACGGCGGTGCAACTCGGCTCGAGGGTTGGAGAGAGAGAGAGAGAGAAGAAGCAGAGAGTGACCGAATGCTCGAAACACAAGAACTGGAAAACCTAATGGATCTTCTTCTTCTTGTCCTTCTTCTTCCTCCCCTTTAATTTCTCGGATGTTAACATATGTTGATCTTTTTTTTTATTATTCCATATTTACTTTTTTTTTTGGTCGGTATTCCCTATTTACTTTGAGGAGAGGAAATTCATTTATCATGATATTTGTTGATGATATATTGATGATTGAAAATGAAATTAGGCAAATTTTCCAATAATAGGCCTTAGAAAATTGAGAAAAATATATTTTTAAAGAATTTAAGGTGCAAGAATTAAAAGTGGAACTTCCAATAGGAAGTACTTGTTGGAAGATGAATTACATGACGCAGACTCAATGATTTAATTAATCTTTTGAAATTACCGAGGATATCTCCAACACTCCTAGTTAATTTTAAAAAAAAAATGGCAAGGAGGATATTTGGTATTTAAAATTTCTTATCGATCAAGGAATTTTTCTATTGTCAAATAGTTATTCAAAATTAAAGTTATATTGTGACAAAAATTACAGCAAAAACCCAAGTTTCAATAAACACACAATTTACATAGAACTAGAGGAAAAATTCAAATAGTGGTTTGAAATGTTTTCATTTTCTCAAATAAAAATCTAAAGTAGACTTATTTCAAATAAAAGGTCTAAAGTAGAAGTGGATCTTATTTCAAAAAATGGCTTGACTTTTTGATTGATAAATGACATTTTATTCATTATCTTTTTTTTTTCTTTTTAAAATTTTTTCCCTGTTTTTCTCTTTTTGGTTTTTCTTTCTTATTCATTGATGGCTGACCACCCGTTGGTGATGCCAAAAAGGGCTAGGAGAGAGTCACCCTCGTCAATGTTGGTGAGGTGACCCCTTCCCTAAGGAGGCTGCCGCGAATGAGGCCAGCCCTCGCAAGGGTCACCTCACTAGACTTGGGCGAGGTTTACCTCCTTAGTGGCTAGCAAGGGACATTCTTGTCTGGATGAGCTAGATTCACCTTGGGGCAAGCTGCCCTTGTAGTCATCAATGAAGTTGGCCCTCACCTGCAGTTAGCGAGGGTCACTGAACCCTCGTAGGCCCCAAGTGAGGCCGATTCTCACCTAATCTAGTGAGGGCTTGTAGGCCCTCATGGGCCCTTGACAGTGACAGACAAAGGTGGTCGACAAACGGACTCCAACGATGGTCGACCACCTTCTCGAGCTCCCTCACTCTCTAGTTTTCTCCCTCTCACTTGCTCAAAGATCTTCCAAGCGGCGAGACCCCTCCCCCTCTCTCACTGAAGACCCCCAAAAACCTTTTGCTTTCTTCCTTTTAAGCTTAGCCAGTGAAAAGTGTGCATGGCTTCTGCCAATGCAACCTATAGTAGCCAGCTTGATCCTCGACCCTGGGATTACGGTGCGACTTGCTACTCCCCTGTCTTTGTACCTCAGTTGCTCTCCTTTTTGCAGAAGGCGCGAACGGCATAAGGGGAGGAAGAAGAAGAGGTGTGCAGGTTGGGTCCAAAAAACAAGAGAGCCAGGCAAGGAGCAAGGAGAAGAAGAGGAGAATAAAGAATAAAGGAAAGAAGGCTAGGCCGGCTTGGCCCTAGCCTAGTCTCGTTTTTCTCCTCCTTTTTTTTTTTTTCCTCTTTTAAGTAATGGTCGTGTTAATTAATTTTCTTTTTTTTTTCTCTTTTAATGAAAAGGCTCCATTACTACCAATGCAAATACTCCTAATGTCAATATGTCATGCAATTTAATGAAAATTATTTTTGCTAAGGTTTAAAATTTAATCTCTATTTTTTATGCGATTAATAAATGATTAAACAAGTCGTTAAAATTTAGGTATCAATAGTTACAAGTATTCTCGGGCACGTTTCTGTATTTATATTTTAATGTTACTCGATAATTCAAGTATCCGTTTTTATTAGGAATCCGTTTTCGACAATTAAATTGAAGTTTTTTGCTTCCTTGCTTTTAATCTCATCTTGAAATTGTATAAGGGTTTGAAAAAATATGGAAAATAAGGAGGCTGAAGGGTACAGATTCAAGTAGAACAGAGTGGCCAGTCCTAACATAGGGATGAATGAATGGAGGAGACTAGACGAGGGACCAGGTATCCACTACAGCTTAGCAAGTGTCAACATTGATGGAGCTACATATAATATGACTGATGGAAAAAGGCATGTAATTTCATTTAGTGAATGGAATTTTCAACGTTTTGCAATTCACACGACCATGAGTTCCATATACATGAAGTGGCAAAAGAAGAGATTTCATGGATAAGGTCAGTGATCATTCACCATTCCATATCGGTAGCATTAAGAAAAAGCTTATCTTGATTTTTGAGGGATTCAGAGGTAGAACAGCACAATTGTAAAAAAGAGGAGAAAATTATCAATTTTTTTTCAAGTTTATTATACTTTAACTAATTCAGTTCTAAACTTTTTAGTTGTACCAATTGTGTCCCACACCTTTTCATCTTTGCCAATGAAATCCATCCAATTGATTTTGATTGGAAAAAAGCTAACATGCAATCTAGTTAGTGTCAATTATCCTATATGGTATATTGATGTTAATGTGGACAACTTTTTAATTTTTAATTTTTTTCCTTTTTTCATTATTTTGTTTTTTCTTTGCTTTTTGCCGATGGCTAGTCTCATGTGATGGTTGGCCACAAGCAAGGCTAGCCTAGGCTAGGCGAGGTGGTCCCTTGCTTGTTTTTGTCAAGGGCCTCGATGCCATTGCTTAATGCTGAGTGAGGGTCATAGGTCCTTTGTAAAAAAATAAAAATAATATATATATATATATAGTAAACCAAAGAAAGGAAAAAAAAGAAGAAAAACCTAAAAAATTATCAAAAAATTATTCAAAAAATGTCCATGTCAGCACTAGCTATGTCATGTAAATCGATCAACATCCATCTTAGCAATTTCCATACGTAATTGGCCGGATTGACTCAATTGACAAAATGTGAAAATGTTTATGAATCAATTAATATAATTGAAATATTTAAAACTGAATTGACTAAAGTGCAATTGATTTTGGACTTTTTGAACGGTTATTCCAACCAAAGTGGGAATTGACAAGAACTTACTCTTATTAGAGCCACTAGTTGACAACATTTTTTTTTTTTTGAATCTCTTCATCTTATCTCACAAACCAGATATACCAACGAATAAAGTTATTCAAGTGAATCTAAAAAAGAAAAATTACATTAGAAAGTCAAATATTTTGTGCGAGTGAAGTCCTCATAGTTTTTGAAACCTATGCATTCAAATCCTAATTTCGATGTTCATAGAGTCTATTCACTAGAATTTCAAAATACTCAAATTTCTCACAAAAGTGAATCTTTTGATAGACCTGAAGGATCTTCTCGATGGCATTGACCCACAGAGAGATAGAGAGAGACAAAGCCCTAGTGTGGGAGGAAGGGGGAAATTGTCCAAAAAGTTCTAAACCTATTTTACATTTGCCAATTTAGTTCCAAAAGTTTTCATGTTTTGCTATTTGAGTCTATTTGGCAAAAAATTGCCAACACAAATGTTGGCCATCCTTCATGGCATGGCTAGCTTTGACATGAACATTTTTCTAATAATATTTTAAATTTTTGTTATTGATTTATTTATTGATTTATTTTATTTTTTTTTATAGTGGCTAGCTCGCTATGCCCTCTTGGGCCACAAGTGAGGCTAGCCTCGCCATGGCCTTGATTTGATTTAGGTAAGGGGCCTCCCTTGTGGTCGTGATGGTTTGAGTGAGGCCAGCCTCACTAGCCACAAACGAGGTAGCAAAGCCCTCACTAGCCGCGGGGCCATGGTGAGGTTGGCCTAAAAAGAAAAGAGGGAAAAGAGAAGGAAAGAAATAAAGGAAAAAGAAAAGAAAAGAAATAATTTTTAATTTCTCTTCTATGTTAGTGCCGATTATGTCACGTAAAACTGTCGGTGTCTATGTCAATGACTTTTGGCCAAATTGATTGGAAAGACTCAATTGACAAAACATGAACATGTTTAGTACTTAATTAGCAACATTAAAATGTTTATAATTAAATTGATAAAATTACAATAAGTTTTGGACTCTTTTCATGAATTTTCCTAACAAGTAGAATCACCACTTGTGGTCAATTAGTGGCCACCGATTTATGAATGTGATCGAATTATGGAAAATTTCGCACATAATTACAGATTTTTAGGAAAAAAATATCATCACCTCACGATTTGGTGGAAGAGACTATGAATGAAGGCAGGTTTACGACGTAGCAATATGGGTGGAGGTTTACTAGATATAGAAAATTGACTCTTGATTCTGATTTAAGTTATTGCGTCAATTTGGATTCGACTGCACAATGTAAACCTCATGGGTTCCAACTTGGGCTCATCTTTGGAAGATTCCTCATAATGGGGCACAGGAATTATGCAGCTGAAAAAATAATTTGCGAAAATAAATAATTCGGAGGAAATTAAATAACGCACACAGGAAAACGAAGGCAGAGAAATATAATCTCTTACTAAAAGGAAAATTGTCAGTGTCATTAGAAATGTTCATTAAATTTCGAATATGATTAATCATTTTGCTAATCTTTTACAAAGTTAAATTTGCGAAAAGGAAAATTATTATTGACTTTTCTCATAAATCTTGACTGAAAAGGAGATAAGTCTTCGACGTGGCATTGCTAAGTCCTTGAAGCCCGCAAGCCGCGGCACCTACTAACGGTCCCCTATGTTTTCGGAGGTTTCAACAAATAGTTTCTGGAAAATTATTGGAGGTTCAAAACGAGGAAAAAGACATTCTCCACGACCTTAGAAATAACTACATTTATCTTCCATGTCGCTCCGTACGCCGTCCCACCATTCGAACGGGGACCGAAAAGAAGTTCTAGAATCAACAACCTTAGTCGCCCCAATAGGAATGACGAGTAAGAGGTAACGACAAAACGACTCGATGACGAAAAAATTACGTTCTCATGCCCCCTTACTGTCGGTTACCCGTCCATCTCACCCTTTCTATTATAAGCAAAGAATTTAATGAACCGATTGAACCAATTTAAGCTATTTAAGCTCACCTTGAAGACCCCAAATTTCACCAACTGAAAATTAGCAAAGAGAGGATATAAAATTGTTGCCCAACTCTCTTAGCATCATCAA
The DNA here is from genome assembly GCA_028830015.1 of Eucalyptus grandis x Eucalyptus urophylla. Taxonomy (NCBI): domain Eukaryota; kingdom Viridiplantae; phylum Streptophyta; class Magnoliopsida; order Myrtales; family Myrtaceae; genus Eucalyptus; species Eucalyptus grandis x Eucalyptus urophylla. The sequence goes on along the minus strand of CM054198.1, from coordinate 24,602,946 downwards.
GATTTTATCTCTAAAAAATACTCAAGAGTTGCCATGAAATATACAGCAATAATCTTGATCCTTCTGCAAAGTTGCCTTGCTTTGAAGGCCAACTCGACGATCCTGCATAAGTATGAGTCGATTTTCAACTTTGGCGACTCTCTAAGCGACACTGGGAACTACCTCCGATCTGTGGGGGATCATGCAATCCTGCCGATGTCTCCTTATGGCAAGACCTTCTTTGGGCATCCGACCGGTCGTTTTTCAGATGGACGTCTTATAATTGATTTCATTGGTATGTTCTCCTAACACTTCTTTGTTTTTTGTAAATGCATGCTCGTGTTAGGGAAGAGAACAGGCATTTAAATCAGAAGGTCGCAGCTTTTGCTGAGAATATTTGGATCTACAGTAGTATATATCCAAGCTCAAAGACAGGGCTATTTTTCTACATTTGCTGTTGATATTTCACTGACGACAGTAATATTTTTCTTTCGAAACGACAAGAAAAAGAACTTATTCAAAGCAGAGTTAATGACAATCTTTAGCAATCTTTATCATCAATGGGGAGTTAATTTTAGATGTTTAACTGGTGTATATGCGTTACATATATGAAAATGCAGCGGAAGCAGTCGGGTTACCCTATTTGAAGCCATATCTTGAGGTAGTCAACGGCTCAGTTGATGCTCGTAGCGGAGTTAACTTTGCAGTTGCTGGTGCCACAGCGCTTGATCCGACATTCTTTGTAGCTCGAGGCATTCCAGCGATGACAATGACAAATCATTCCTTAAATGTTCAGCTCGACTGGTTCAAGAAACTTAAATCTTCTCTTTGCACAACCCAGCAAGGTAAATAATATAAACCCTATTTTTGTGGGCTCTGGTTGAGGACTAACATGTATAGCAATTACTCTTTTTTGTGATCGATCATATTCACTGAAGATATTTACTGAGGTGATTTGGTAGATATCACGTCTTTGTAGCTCATAAATCTTTTGTAGGATGACCACTACAGGTTTGGTGCAATAGATTGGGATGTTTAGACTTGCAACTTAGAAACTGAGGCACACTTGCTTAGGCCTAGTCTATCAATTTATGGGGATTGAAGGGCATTTCATAGGTCTCTAGATAGACGGGTTTCTATTTTTGTGCTCTTGCAATATCGAAGGAAAATAAAAGAAGTCTTTCGTTGAGTGACTTCAATATTGGAATATATCATTATTAGGATTTTTAAATCGATTACTTGAGTCACTTGATGATTTGATTTTTATTTTCGTTCTTTTCTTTTGTAGATTGTGATACATATTTCAAGAAGTCTTTATTTCTAGTGGGGGAAATTGGTGGAAACGACTACAATCTTGCTTTCGCCCTGGGTGCAACCTTTGAGCAGCTCCGTCCCATTGTGCCAAATGTTGTTGGAGCCATCGCCAATGCCACCAGCGTATGGACCTTTTCTTTTTCTTACAAGGAACAAAGCGCAATACTATTTGTCCGATAAGATCTTGCGTCGTTAACCTTTTTTAGCACTCCAATAAGTTTTTCATGGCATGCGATCGTCTTAGATGCTCATCGAACACGGGGCGGTGGAGTTAGTAGTGCCGGGGAATCTGCCAATTGGCTGCTTGACATCGTACATAACGACAGCTCCACCATTTCTCAAGAACGAAGCTAATACGGCAACTGGTTGTCTCAATCGTTATAATGAATTCGCCAAGTATCACAACAATTATCTCCAACGAGAGTTGCAGGTTTTGAGACAAAAATATAGCCATGCAAGGATTATCTATGCGGATTATTATGGAGATATCATGCGTCTCTTTGAATCACCAACACAATATGGTGAGTTTACTTTCTTCTTACTTTCACGATCAACGGTGAATAGGCATATATATATAGAACCTTCAACTATGTATATAGATTGAAGATTTATCCTACTTGCCACATCTTTATGAACTTATAAGGTTAAGTGATGAGATCGATGTCCTCTCGTTTTCAGGTTTCTCTAAATCAACACATGTAGCTTGCTGTGGAGCTGGTGGACCATTTAATTTCAACGTCAGGATGATGTGTGGTTCCACGTCAAGCGTGTGTAAAGATCCATCAGCCTCCATACTTTGGGACGGAGTTCACTTGACCGAGGCGGCGTATCGGCACATGGCCAAGGGCTTACTCGACGGTCCCTTCACTTCTCCACGTCTCGTTGCCTAGAAGTCCGAAGGGGATGATGCATAAAGCATCGATTCTAATGTCAAAGATGAATGTATGCTCATGGTCACCGAGTCATAAAGAGTCACTGTGTTCGGTGGATTGACATCTTGTTGTTCTACCTATGTGTTCTTGTTTCAGATTTCCATCCTGTAAACTTTTCTTGTTGGATTATCATTCATGTGATGAGTCATGAATACCGATGGAATCAAAATCTTGCAAATTGTTGTTGATATTGCGAGCCACACAACTAATTAACTATCCGACTTTCCTCAACAACTGGTTTTATGATCCAATCCTCTCAAATCAAGAGATGAATTTACTTATTGAATTTATGTTTTTGAATGGTCGACATATTAATATGAACGATTTTGGATAGCACTTATTAATCAAAATGTTTTTGAAGTATCTAATTAACCATATATCTCTGATGATACTAATTTGTTTAGGTGCACATATTAGCGTTAGGGATAAGAGACGTCCATGGGAGAGTTGATACGGCATTGAATACTCACTTTATACATCTGCCTCTTAACTCATTTTGGATTAGAGTATTGGTCCAATTGAATATGTAAAGCCCGTGGGACTTAAACCTAAGCTAATTTTTAGAAACTTCCAAGAATGGGGGTTTTGGAAATTTGTGGCGCCACCCAAATTACGATAAAAATGAGGCCGAGGGATATAATTAATGTCCAAGTGGGAGCCAAGAACCAAAACCAGTTTGGACCATAGCCAGAAAAAGAATAATTTTGCGTTTGATTATCGATGCATAATACGCAAGAAAACAAGTCATAGTTAGATCGATCTGTTCAACACCATGTGACATTTTGCACAGTGTACTTCAATATTATCAATTATTTCAGCAGCTAACAATAATTGCCATTAGCTCGTGTGGATTATATTCATTTCAAACTGCTTGATGCCTTAGAATGTCCTTTTAATCTATTCTATCTGACCTGTTATTTCACATCATATCGTCTTAACCATTTATTTTGACCTATGTGACATCCTAACTGGATTAGAAACCAACAAAAATAGTCTAAATCGCCTCCTCTATACAAAATAGTTTGGAAAGTAAGAGAATGTCTGAGACTTCATCGTTTTCGTAGAAAGAGCTAACTCAAATATTGTCGCGTTCAGTTCGGTAGCGATATGGAAAAATACAGATGAGGCTCTTAATCATTTAACACGTTTTCAACGGGTGGTCGTTTTGGGACATCAAGCCATCATTGTACGATCATGAAAAATCAACAACATGAGTCGCCAAGGAAGACCCAGACATCCACAAGACGACATTCTCATGTCACCATGTTTATATGTCGAGCTTCCATCTGACACTCCAATGTATAAGCAAAGGGCACAGTGACTCCTGATTACACCGCCTTCAGCAATTCAACCTCACCTCCAAACCCCATCTTTTCACAAAATTGATATTAGCAAGCAAGAGAGCACATAAATTGTCTACCAACTCTCTTAGCATCTCCAAGACTTCTTCTCTCGAAAATACTCAAGATTCCCGTGAAATATAATATAATAATCTCGATACTTCTGCATTGTTGTCTGTCTTTGAAGACCAACATGGCCCTCCCACGTAGGTACGAGTCGATTTTCAATTTCGGCGACTCTGTAAGCGACACCGGGAACTTCCTTAGTACTGGGGCGGTCGCATTTCTGGCTGTGGCTAAGCTTCCTTATGGCAAAACCTTCTCTGGGCATCCGGTTGTTTTTCAGATGGACGTCTCATGATCGATTTCATAGGTATGTAGTCCTCCAGACTCTTTATCTGCTTTTAGGGAAAAGAACAGGGATTTGATGCAAAAGGCCACTAATTTTGGTATAAATATTGGGATCTCTGGCAGTAGAAAACAATGCTCAAGGAAAAACTATTTATACCTGCGGTGTTCGTATCATGCTCTGCGTGCAGTTGAAATCTTTAACTATCAGTTGAGATGTTTAAATGGTGTGCATGCAATATGCATATGAAAATGCAGCGGAAGCATTTGGGTTACCCGATCTGAAGCCATATCTTGAGCTGGGCAAGGGCTTGCATCATGTTCGTAGTGGAGTGAATTTGCAGTTGCCGGCGCCACGGCACTTGATCCGATTTATGCACAAGACCTTGGATCGTTGTTATGGACGAATCATACCTTAAACGTCCAGCTCAGCTGGTTCAAGGGACTCAAATCATCTCTTGTACTACCCAACTAGTTAAAACATAAACTCATTTTTGTATGCTCCGATTGAGGACTGATATTTTATAGTGATAGTTTGTGTGTACTTCCGTTTTGTACCATCGATCTTATCTAAACAAGGTATGATTATTCATCTAGGTGATTTGGTTGATATCATGCATATGTAGCTCCTAAATCTTTCATAGGGTGACTTTACAGTTGGCATGAGCTAAGCAACCAAAGATCGTCTATTTAGATTCTATTAACTACATTCAACTTGCTCTGATCAGGACTACTTGTTCAGGCCAAAGGCATGAACTCAATCAATTCATGGCCCTTGCAGGGTGTTTTACAAACCTTCTTATAGATGTGGCTTTTCGTTCATGCTCTTGGATCATTAAAAAAAAAAAAAAAACAAAGAAAAAAAATATTTTCATGAGGTGATTAATATTTAAATGTATCTTATCACAACAATCTTTTATATGGTTACCAATCCATCTTTCATCCATTTAATTTTTGTTTTAATTCTTTCTTTTGAGCAGATTGTGATCCATATTTCAAGAAGTCTTTATTTCTTGTGGGTGAGATTGGTGGAAACGACTACAACTTTCTTTTCACCTTAGGTGCAAGCGTTGAGCAGCTCCGTTTCATGGTGCCCCTTGTTGTTGGAGCCATCACTAATGCCACCAGTGTATGCCTTCTTCTTTTTTTTTTTTTTGGTGACCGAGAATCCGCCGAGGTCCTCTTTTGCTTATGCTATTTGGGGTCTCATGGTCCTCCATGATGAAGAGACCTACAACACCTATTCTCGGGGAAGATTAGCCTAGCATCCCACTGCTAGGGCCCCCCACTTAAATTGCTAGCAATTGTGGGTTTCAAACTCTCAACCTTGGAGATGAAGAAGAGACTCTCAACCAACGCAGTTACTTACGGGTGGGTCAATGTATGCCTTTTTCATTTTAATTTTTTATATTTATTTACTTATTTCTCTCTCTCTCTCTCTCCCTCTTTTTTTTTTTTTAACAATTAACATACGCACAATATGATTTATTCAACATTCGTTCCAATAAAATCTTCCATGTGGTCACCTCAAATGAATTATTTTCATAGCTTGTGATTGCTTTAGATGCTCATCAAAGAAGGGGCAGTGGATTTAGTGGTGCCGGGGAATTTCCCGATCGGTTGCTGGACGGTGTACTTGGCTTTGTTTCACAGCTCTAATGAATCGGACTCTGATCTAAGAACTGGCTGTCTCAAAGCTTATAATGAGTTCTCCAAGTACCACAACAGTTATGTCAAGCGAAAGCTGCAGATTTTGGGACAGAAATATCGCCACGCAAGGATTATGTATGCCGATTGCTATGGAGCTGCCACTCGTTTCTTCTGCACACCAAATCATTATGGTGTGTTTTCTTTCATTCTAGTCTCATAATCGACAGTGAATTAGGCATATAAGATAATTCACTGAGTCACATCGAAATTATTCGAAAGTTTGCGGTACTTTTGTGAAGTTATAAGGGTGACGATGGAGATCAATCCTCCTCTTGTTTGCAGGATTCAATGGAGGTACACAAGCAGCTTGTTGTGGAGGTGGCGGACCGTATCATTTTGACCTCTCGGCCATGTGTGGTTCCAATGGCTCGACTCTCTGTACAGATCCATCGGCTCTCGTGAATTGGGACGGAATTCACTCGACCGAGGCGGTGTATCAGGTGATAGCCAAGGGTTGGCTCCACGGCCCCTTCACTTCTCCACATCTCATTGCCTCGAAGTCCCAGTGGGACAATGCGTTAGCTTCGATCCTGTTGCCGAAGACGAACTTATGCTCGTGGTCATAGATTCATAAACGGTCGAAGTGTTTGGCGGATTCACATTTATTGTTTTACCTTCTTGTTTCTAGATTTCAATTCTTTAGCTTCTGAATAATCAATCATTCATGTAAGGCGTGGTGAATAACGATGGAATCAAAATTTTAGAAATAATTCTTGAAGTCAAATCAAAAGCCTTTCTCCCCATTTTTCGTCTTTCTCATTATAGTTCTCTTCCACTGGATATGGACCTCCTCTGCCGTCCTCATCCCTATGGCCGCCACTAGCCTCCATCCGAGCAAGCCCAATCGCCTATCACGACCGTCAATACCACATCACCTCTCTCTCTCTCTCTCTCTCTCTCTCTCTCTCTCTCTCCCTCTAGCTTACTCGAATGGCAAAATCCCAGCTTAAGAGCGGCAATGAAGGGGAGAAAGTGGGAGTGGGGTGGGCGATCTGCTGGCAGAGAAAGGGGGCAGGCAGAGAGAGGGGAGAGATGTTAGGCCTAGATTTTAGGGGTAACTTTATCTAAAAGGGACATTTTGGTTATTTTAAGAAAATTTAACGAAAACTAATTAAGGGTAAATTTGTCATAGTTACATTAATGTAGTATTTTTTGTGGTCAAAAAATTAATTTGAGATAAATTTGTTATAAATGAATCAATTTGGGGTTCTTCATGGTATCAATTCAAAGACATGCAGGCAAAATTACACTAACTAGATAAAAATATCTCATAATCAGCGTGACTTGGGAGCTTGACTGGGGATTTCACAAAGATTCTTCTTTTTTGCTATAATTTTCGATTTTGTTACATTGTATTATTAGGAAAAAGTATCAGAAAAGTCCTAAACATGTTTCATTGGTGCCGATTTAATCTCGCTGACACCTAAATTTTGGCAACTCAACCATTTATTTATTACATAGAAAATTAGAGATTAATTTTAACCTCTAAACAAAAATAATATAATTAAGTTGCATAGCATGTAATTTTAGGAGCATTTATTATTTAGTTTACATTTTTATTATTGCATTCGAATTAGAATAATGACAGACATATTTGAATTGATAGTTGTAAGCTTTAATTTGGTGAGTTGGACAAAGCCCACGAAGAGAGGAAATTGGCCCAAACCCTTGATTCTTTGATTGCCGAAAATTAACTTATGAGGAATGACGAGTTAGAAGATGAGTATATTTTAGAAAAAGATTTATATTATTCTTACAATATTTATTCAAGAGCAAATGAGGAAAATTTGGCCAATGAAAAGGAATAAAAAATGATATGATGATTGATGTTTCGTATATTCATGCAATATATAGAAAAATAAAGATAGAAAAATAAAAGGAAGGTGTGTTAAGGCATAGTCGGTTGGCATGGATTATATATGGAGTGATATATTTTTTGTTTTAAGATAAGAAAGATTGCGTTATCATGAAGAGAATTCGAGCTCACGCTCGGCAAGGAAATAAAGACAAAAGTGAAGGAAGTGAAGAAAAGGACAAAAATTATATAGGCATACCAACTCTAGTATTTTTTAATTTTTTTTTTTTGCTAAGTGGCCGGTTTCATTGGATCGGACCGGAACTCGTTTGGTTAGGACTGTCCGGTTTGGTTCTCGGTCCCAAAAAATGGGAACTGAATTGAAAATCATCGGTTCCATTTTTATGCAATCAGGAATTGGACTAAACCAGCCAGTTTCGTCCAATTTAGACGATTTTCGATCTGCTTGCGGATGAGCTCCTTGATCAAAATGCATATTACTTGTTTGATGAAATGCTCGAAGTAGATCAATATGTAAATTCGATTCAATCCTGGAACCGCAAAATCATATACATAAATTCGATTTGTTCTCTACTTATCGAACCCTTGTTATGGTCAACTTTGTTGGAATAGGATGCTCATTTGTCATATGGTGTTATGATTCTCGTCTCGTATGCTCGTTGATGTATGACCTGAAAATTGCTGTCTCATGGCATGCTGATCTCTGTTGTTCGAGTTAAAGTGTTCTATATGAACAGAATCGAGTCTTGAATGTGTATTCTGTTGTGAAGGAGCGCGAGATCTGCATGTGCGCATGCAAAGAATGGAGCGTCAGAATTGTCATTGATCCTTGCATTTGTACAATCTGTGAAAGAATCGCCATTGCCCCAAACTTGGACTGCGTTTTAATCCTTTGGTGATGACCCTTTCTAATGCTGTGGTCTTCATTTATTATCTCAAACTTGGAGACATTTGTTTCTGGATAAATTCTTCAATTTTGTTTTCACTAAACAAAAAAAAAATGAAAATAAAAAGTAAAAATGGTGGAAGAATGCAACGGTGGTTATGTTTTTTGAATAGTTTAATTTGAATTTCATTTGATTCGTGTACTTCAAGTCTGACAAGGGACGCTATCCTCTCAACTTTCAAGTTCCATGATTTCTTCACTTTTTCTTGGTAGAAGTTTACGCTTGATGACCGAGAGATATCTATCCCTAAAGCAATTTTGTCAAATGTGTAAAGCTAAATAATCAAAACTATAGCTTACACACTGATTAGTGAAATATTGATATGGCATAACTTATTATTTTTGGCGTGAGTTATGGGATAGTGAGGTTTGGCAGGACAACATGGTCATGCCAAATTCAATCGTTGACATCAATTTTCTTTCATTCAATGGTTGAAATTGTGCACGTAACTTTGACTCTAAAGAATTCTGCTGTTGTGCAAATTGACGTGCCGGTTCCCTTGTACAGACTCATTCCCATACCGTCCTTTCCTTATGGGCTTCCAGCAATACTAGCTTGTGTTCTTGAGTGGTCCAATGGCAATCCCCATTGTTCCTATATGGAAAGCTAAATTCTAGTTATTTCTTGCAAATGTTTTCAAAATCATTTATCAATGATGGGGGCGCTAGTGCCGTCTATTCATAGTAGAGGCGTAGAATTGAATCAAACCGAAATTTCATGCATTTTCGACTCTAAAAAAAAAAAATAATAATAACCGTTTGCTCTTCTCCTCCACTGCAGTTTTCTTCTGTCTCTCCTCCGATAGTATCAGACTCGCGCTCAACCCCCTCTCCGGCATTAAATTCCTCTCCTGCGAAACCTGCAACAGTGCAGCCACGTTCGCCACCTCCCCCAGATCGCCTTCCGGAATCTGAATTCCGTGCCGTAGGACTTGAATCCAAAGCTTCAGCCTGGCGATCTCAACAAGGAGGGACTTCCTCTCGCAAGCCTGCCGCCGCTCCTCACGGGACCACCGTTGCTCCTCTCGGAGGTGGCAATGGGACTTAGGGAAGAGGCAGAGAGAAGAAGGTTTTGAGACTGTGAATGGGAGGATGGGCGTTGGTGGTGGACTCGGTAGAGGGGAGGATAGGTGCAGGGTGGGACTTGGTGGAGTGGTAGGTGGGTTATGGAGTGGAGAGAGAGACTGGGGTTCGGAGAGCAAGATGGAGAAGAAGACGAGGGAGAGATATTTTGCGGAGCACCTCGATTGTACCAACTTCCCTCCCTCCCTCTCGTCTCCATCCCATATGCATACACAACCCTCCACCCTCCTCCTCCTCCTCCTCTGTCGTCGAATGCTCTAGTTTCCCCCATTCTCCTTCGTGCGAATTCCTCCTGTTCACGTCGATCCTTCGTTCTCCCTCTCGCCAAGCGATTGTGTTGCCCCTCTTCAGTTCGACTGGGGATCGGTTTTGGGTGAAGATGATTCCCATTGATTCATTCCCTGTGATTAGCGATGGGGGAACTTATGCTCACGGACCTGTTGAAGAAGGCGGCGTTGGATTTTCTCCGACGGGAGAGTTGTGTCCGCCTATGGGGAGTTCAATCTGACGCACCTGCGGCTGCACGACATCATCGCGCTCGCTTTCCCCGATACAGGTATGTATGTCTTCCCCCCAATCATCGAGTCTCCTCGTAAGTACGATGGTGCAGGTTTTCCATTTGTGCAATGATGCGAATTCAAATGCAGAGCTAAAGATGAGTTACTGTTTAGTTTCAAATTGCTTCACGGTATCAGAGCTAAAGATGAGTTCCCAAGAAGATGGAAGAGTAACAATTTAACAAAAACTTATTAGTAATGCCAATATAGAATGTAATTTCGATTCCTATACTATTAAATTTGACTAATTTCAGGAGGGGAGGTGCTTTTGCTTTTTATCCTCATTATTATTTTTTATTTTGTAGAAAATATTTACAAGGAATGTGTTAGTCAATGCATAGTACACTTGTTAAACAACTAATTTACAATAGTACCGAGTTTTCCATAACACTAACTTTAGTGTTATCACATATGTTGTCTACACCTGAATTTTTATCAACAATTCAGGCATCTATCATTGTAAAATTACGAAAATAGAAAATAGCAAAAACAACAAAAAGCAGTGAAAAAGAATGGATAAAAAAATAAATAAACTAATAAACTAATTAAAAAATAAGAGCTCTTAGAAAATGATGGGTGTTAAAAAAGTGATCATGACAGTGTAGGCTAAAATTCATCATTGGGGCAAAAAAAAAAAAAAGACTTATTTCAGTACATAAACCAAGTGAACGGATTATTAAGTCATTGATTAAAATAAACCGTGTTGACAAACATATAACGGGAAGACACGCGTGTAGTTAGATAAATGTTACCAAACTGATATGTTAAAATATTTAAACATTAAATCACGCATTCATCTAATAATTTAAGTTTTTAAAATAGTTAGTAATAATCCAATAAAATCTTACATGATATCAGAGTATAAAGTTTTGAGTTTAAATCTTTTTAGACTTTTATCTGCCTCGTCAACTATATATTTCCACACTGTAAGGCTAAGTGAAAGTTCGGTTCACTCATGAGAAAGAGTGTTAAAGTATTTAAATATTAAATCACGTCTTTATCTCATAGGTTAAGTTTTTAAAACAGTTGGTAATCCCACAACATCTCATATGATAATTCCAACCCACACAGGTGTGTGTACCTTCTGTCTTCGAGTGGCGGGGACCAGGGAAACGGGGATAGGGACTTCTGGGAGACGATCAGGCTCATCACTGCCTCGCACCGACACCGTCGCACTCACTTTCCCTAACACCATCGAGTTATGTCTGGGTCATCTCGGTCTGTTCATGAGTACCGATGATGCTGTTTAAATTCGAGAAAGCAATATCTGGAAGATGGTAGTGATGATGAATTTCTAATGATGAGATTGGTGACTTGCGAAACATCGACTGGGAAATAGCTTGGAAAAGAAAGAGGAAGATGTTTCTTGGAGTTTTACAGTACTTAGAGAACATAGAAACGAAAATGGCATCGATTTCTACTGAAAAAAATTGCATTGGAGGCATGAAATTCTTTGTGAGCACATGGTGCCAATCGAACAGGAATAAATTGAATTGGGAAGAGCATGAAGAGCGTTTTTTGTCAGGGTCCAAAGGTTCTTTTTTGGGATGTGCAAGCATTGATTCATCGTAAAACAAAGTCAAAGCTTATCAAAAGGAAATGCATGATTATAATGAAATCAAACGTCGACAAACTAGTTGTCTGCATATTCTGCATATGTATTAGTTTCAAGGTGATAGTTTTTGCTGATTGGAAAATATGTGTTCGTTTTGCAGTTTGTCATCTTGTTTCTGGCGGTAATTCATTGCCGAGCCACCGCAGCTCCGCCCGACCCCATCTACACAGCTAAGGAGTTCAAGTTCCACCTTTCCGACTTAGAACCGAAGCTCTTATTGACACAGCAACAAGGAAACCGACAGGCTCAATCCACTGCTTCCAAGCTCAACATCTCCCACCTAACTGCCAAGCTTCACTCTGCCGATTCCAAAATCACTCTCTTTGACCAACGTAGAGCCAAGCCTCGACTCGATGTCCAAAGTCGTGAACAATCCCTCGGATGTAGCTCTGTTCTTGCACACCTTTGGCGCTATGGGTCGCCCCTCCCCAATTGGATGCTACTAACTAAGTGCAATTTGGCATCATCAAGTGGGTGTACAAACTAATAGAGTCAAGACTCTACCGTGATTGCGCTTCCGTTGTTCCATGTGAACAACTCAGTTGCTAGATTATTCAGTTGTTTCTTTTGGAGTTCTGCCTCAGCTTGCAACTTCTCTTTTTCCTCTTGCAAGCTCAGAGCTGTCTCCTTCTCATTCCTCAGGTCCCTTTCGATCTTCTGAATATCCAACTCAGCCAGGTCCACAATCGACCTTATATGGTGTTGGAGCTCGGGCATAGGAACATCACTCTCCCTCGCCTTCTCTTCCGCATTCAGATTCTCCAAGTTTGCTAACAGCATAACCTGAGGTCCACGCATGTCGAGTACCTTTTGTACAACTTCAACGCCCTGTTCCTGCTTCTTCGCCAACAGTTCTTCTGCCGTAATATACTTCGCTTTGTTTTTCAGCGTCTTCTTCTTTGCTTGCTTAGACCAAAGCTTCTCCTTACCGGGCACGTCAGGTGATGGCTTCTTTTCCTCTGGCCCCAACAAGGCAATAGGTGCCTTTGCAAGAGTTTCCTCGTAAGTCATTGAAACCCACACCCATATCCTAGGACGCAACTTTGCTTCAATGAATGTCACAATCCCTTGTCGGTTCTTCTCAAGATCCCCAAGCCCGGGCTATCCTCATCCACAACAGCGGATTCTTCATCCTCATTCTCTGTCTTCGAGTTCTCGTCAATCTCTCTGTTCGGCATGACCGTGCGGGGGCGGACACGAAATTCACGGGCTTCGACAGATCGGCCTTACCTAGGAGGTCCCTGTTCTTCCTCCGCTTCCTCTTGGAGGAGTCGTCGTAGTCCGAATCGGAGTCCCCGGACGCGAAGACGCCGTAGAGCACGTCGTCCTTGGTCTGGGCAAGCTTCTCCCTCCGCCGGCGGTAGTAGAATTCCCCGTCGATCCGCTGCCGGTCGTCGTAATCGCTGTCCATCCCGAACCTCTCCATCTCCTGGTCCTCGTCCATCTTCGAGCAATCCCGGAGAACCGAAGCGAGGGACCTAAGGGTTTCGGGGAGGGTGTTTTGGACGAGACGGAGAGAGGGGCGGCATTGCTGCCGAACGCCAAGGTGGCCTAGCGGTGGCGGCGGTCGGAGGATGCAATACGGCGGTGCAGCTCGGCTCGAGGGTTGGAGAGAGAGAGAGAGAGAAGAAGCAGAGAGTGACCGAATGCTCGAAACGCAAGAACTGGAAAACCTAACGGATCTTCTTCTTCTTGTCCTTCGTCTTCCTCCCCTTTAATTTCTGGGATGTTAACAAATGTTGATCTTTTTTTTATTATTATTATTCCCTATTTACTTCGAGGAGAGGAAATTCATTTATCATGATATTTGTTGATGATATATTGATGAATGAAAATGAAATTAGGCAAATTTTCTAATAATAGGCCTCAGAAAATTGAGAAAAATATATTTTTAAAGAATTTAAGTTGCAAGAATTAAAAGTGGAACTTCCATTAGGAAGTACTTGTTGGAAGATGAACGACATGATGCAGACTCAATGATTTAATTAATCTTAAAACTTGAAATTATCGAGGATATCTCCATACACTCCTAGTTAATTTATAAAAAAAAAAGGAAAAGAAGATATTTGGTATTTAAAATTTCTTATCAATCAAGGAACTTTTCTATTTTCAAATAGTTATTCAAAATTAAAGGTATATTGTGACAAAAATTGCAGCAAAAACCCAATTTTCAGTAAACACACCATTTACATAGAACTGGAGGAAAAATTCAAATAGTGGTTTGAAGTGTTTTCATTTTCTCAAATAAAAATCTAAACTGGACTTATTTCAAATAAAAGGTCTAAAGTAGACCTTGTTTTAAATAAAGACCTGAAGTGTTATTATTTTCTCAAATGAAAGCTTGAAGTGGATCTTATTTCAAAAAAGCACCTAACTATGTCTACTTCAAAAAATGGCTTGACTTTTTTATTGATCAATGGCATTTTATTCATTTTTTTTTTTTTGGTAAAGGTAAGATATATATTAAGAAAAGCCAAAAGCCAAATGTACAAAAGATCTCGACACCAATAACTTGCACTCCAAATGTAGTAACAAAAGAAGTGGAAGGGTGACGAGATACAAAAGCCGCAGAGGCGGCACAACTACAACAACAAGGCCAAACTAAGCAAGGCTAGGTCGACCAGCTAACAAGCAGAGACAAAAGCAAAAGAGGAGGCCAACGATTGATGAAGGACCTACGGGTCCCCATTGAAAATAATCGGGTCTAGACTCCAACTTCTCTGCATCCTTCTATTTCTAAAATTGTCTTCGACGTTCCTGAAGGTGATAGCCTTGTCCCGAACCACTTTAAAGAGGTGGTTCTTAATGGCCGGAATAGAGAGAGGCTGGTCTCTGAAGATGATGTCATTCATATTTTTCCAAATGATATGACACAACGCGCCAAATGAAAAGCGGGCTATGCATTTATAGAATTCTCTCCCCATCAAATAGGTAGTTGCCCATCTGAAATTCTCCCCCCAACCTCTGTTGCGCCAGGGTAAATTGCATATGGACGCCCAAAAGAAAGCAACGCTAGCCGTGACACAGCAGTCAAAAAACAAGTGGTCAAGAGAGTCAGGCACATTCTTGCAAAACGCACAGGCAGCATTTCCAATAATACCATAGGCCAAAAGGAGGTCCTGGGTTGGAAGCCTACGTTTGGCCATGAGCCAAAGATTGAGTTGATATCGAGGCACTATGGCGTTGTCCCATACAAAGGAGTACCAGTGGACCCGCGTCCTCTTCTTCCTGATGAAGTTCCATGCCGATGCCATAGTGAATTGGCCTGAAGAGCTTTCTCGCCAGTAGCAACGATCCGGGTCATTCGTCAGGGACGGAAGAGGTTGCCCCCATGATTGAAGCACCAACCTTATAGCTTGGCCAGCATCTAAGAAGAGGTCAGCAACACACGCTTGTCTAGATAGCCCTGAGCTATAGATAAGAGAGTCTGAAAAGATCAGGTTCAAGGGCCCTCTAGGGTGCCAGTTGTCAAACCACAGAGAGGTTGTTTGGCCATTGCCAATTTTCCAATAGAAGGCCATCCTGAAATTCCTTCTTAGGGTCAACAAGCTCTTCCAGGCCCAGGATCCAGAAGTTGGCTTCCTAGCCACCCAAAAATTCTTGTTTTTTAAGAACGTGGAGTGGACCCATCTACACCATAGCGCTTCCTTGTCGGAAAACAAAATCCAAATATGCTTTAGCATGGAGGCTTTATTGCAATCTTGGAGTCTCCTAACACCTAGCCCTCCTTCATCCTTTGGAGGCATTTTATTCATTTATCTTCTTCTTTTTTTTAAAAAAAAAATTTCCCTTTTTTTTTTTTGGCTTTTCTTTCTTATTCATTGGTGGCTGACCACCCGTTGGTGATGCCGGAAAGGGCTAGGAGAGAGTCACCCTCGTCAATGTTGGTGAGGTGACCCCTTCCCTAAGGAGGCTACCGCGAATGAGGCTAGCCCTCGCAAGGATCACCTCACGAGACTTGGGCGAGGTTGACCTCCTTAGTGGCTAGCAAGGGACGTTCTTGTCTGGATGAGCTACATTCACCTTGGGGCAGGCTGCCCTTGTAGTCATCAATGAAGTTGGCCCTCACCTGCGGTTGGCGAGGGTCACCGAACCCTCGTAGGCCCCAAGTGAGGCCGATTCTCACCTAATCTAGTGAGGGCTTGTAGGCCCTCATGGGCCCTTAATAGCGACCAACAAAGGTGGTCAACAAACGGACTCCAACGATGGTTGACCACCTTCTCGAGCTCCCTCACTCTCTAGTTCTCTCCCTCTCACTTGCTCAAAGATCTCCCAAGCGGCGAAACCCCTCCCCCTCTCTCTCACCGAAGACCCCCAAAAACCTTTTGCTTTTCTTCCTTTTAAGCTTAGCCAGCGAAAAGTGTGTATGGCTTCTGCCAATGCCAACCTATAGCAGCCAGCCTGATCCTCGACCCTGGGATTACAGTGCGACCTGCTACTCCCCTGTCTTTGTACCTCCGTTACTCTCCTTTTTGCGGAAGGCGCGAGCGATATAAGGGGAGGAAGAAGAAGAGGCGTGCGGGTTGGGCCCAAAAAACAAGAGAGCCAGGCAAGGAGCAAGGAGAAGAAGAGGAGAAGAAAGAATAAAGGAAAGAAGGCTAGGCCGGCTTGGCCCTAGCCTAGTCTCGTTTTTCTCCTCCTTTTTTTTTTCTCTTTTAAGTAATGGTTGTGTTAACTAATTTTTTTTTCTCTTTTAATGAAAAGGCTCCATTACTACCAATGCAAATACTCCTAATGTCAATATGTCATGCAATTTAATGGAAATTATTTTTGCTAAGGTTTAAAATTTAATCTCTATTTTTTATGCGATTAATAAATGATTAAACAAGTCGTTAAAATTTAGGTATCAATAATTACACGTATTTTCGGGCACGTTTCTGTATTTATATTTTAATGTTACTCGATAATTCAAGTATCGGTTTTTATTAGGAATCCGTTTTCGACAATTAAATTGAAGTTTTTTGCTTCCTTGCTTTTAATCTCATCTTGAAATTGTACAAGGGTTTGAAAAAATACGGAAAATAAGGAGGCTGAAGGGTACAGATTCAAGTAGAACAGAGTGGCAGTCCTAACATAGGGATGAATGAATGGAGGAGACTAGACGAGGGACCAGGTATCCACTACAGCTTAGCAAGTGTCAACATTGATGGAGCTACATATAATATGACTGATGGAAAAAGGCATGTCATTTCATTTAGTGAATGGAATTTTCAACGTTTTGCAATTCACACGACCATGAGTTCCATATACATGAAGTGGCAAAAGAAGAGATTTCATGGATAAGGTCAGTGATCATTCACCATTCCATATCGGTAGCATTAAGAAAAAGCTTATCTTGATTTTTGAGGGATTCAGAGGTAGACCAACACAATTGTAAAAAAGAGGAGAAAATTATAAAAAAAAAAAATCAAATTTATTATACTTTAACTAATTCAATTCTAAACTTTTTAGTTGTACCAATTGTGTCTCACACCTTTTCATCTTTGCCAATGAAATCCATCCAATTGATTTTGATTGGAAAAAAGCTAACATGCAATCTAGTTAGTCTCAATTATCCTATATGGAATATTGATGCTAATGTGGACAACTTTTTAATTTTTAATTTTTTTCCTTTTTTCATTATTTTGTTTTTTCTTTGCTTTTTGCCTATGGCTAGTCTCATGTGATGGTTGGCCACTAGCAAGGCTAGCCTAGGCTAGGCGAGGTGATCCCTTGCTTGTTTTTGTCAAGGGCCTCGATGCCATTGCTTAATGCTGAGTGAGGGTCATAGGTCCTTTGTTAAAAAAAAAAAA
Organism: Eucalyptus grandis x Eucalyptus urophylla; assembly: GCA_028830015.1. Classification (NCBI taxonomy): domain Eukaryota; kingdom Viridiplantae; phylum Streptophyta; class Magnoliopsida; order Myrtales; family Myrtaceae; genus Eucalyptus; species Eucalyptus grandis x Eucalyptus urophylla. The sequence goes on along the minus strand of CM054198.1, from coordinate 24,585,514 downwards.
ATTAGTAAACAAAAGAAAGGAAAATAAAATTAAAAAAAACCTAAAAAATTATCAAAAAATTATTTAAAAAATGTCCATGTCAGCACTAGCTATGTCACGTAAATCGATCAACATCCATCTTAGCAATTTCCATACGTAATTGGCCAGATTGACTCAATTGAAAAAATGTGAAAATGTTTATGAATCAATTAATATAATTGAAATATTTAAAACTGAATTGACTAAAGTGCAATTGATTTTGGACTTTTTGAACGGTTATTCCAACCAAAGTGGGAATTGACAAGAACTTACTCTTATCAGAGCCACTAGTTGACAACATTTTTTTTTTTTTGAATTTCTTCATCTTATCTCACAAACCAGATATACCAACAAATAAAGTTATTCAAGTGAATCTAAAAAAGAAAAATTACATTAGAAAGTCAAATATTTTGTGCTAGTGATCAAGTCCTCATAGTTTTTGAAACCTATGCATTCAAATCCTAATTTTGATGTTCATAGAGTCTATTCACTAGAATTTCAAAATACTCAAATTTCTCACAAAATTGAATCTTTGATAGACCTGAAGGATCTTCTCGATGGCATTGACCCACAGAGAGATAGAGAGAGACAAAGCCCTAGTGTGGGGGGAAGGGGGGAAATTGTCCAAAAAGTTCTAAACCTATTTTACATTTGCCAATTTAGTTCCAAAAATTTTCATGTTTTGTATTTGAGTCTATTTGGCAAGAAATTGCCAACACAAATGTCGGCCATCCTTCCTGGCATGGCTAGCTTTGACATGAACATTTTTCTAATAATATTTTAAATTTTTGTTATTGATTGATTTATTGATTTATTTTATTTTTTTATAGTGGCTAGCTCGCTATGCCCTTGTGGGCCACAAGCGAGGCTAGCCTCGCCATGGCCTTGATTTGATTTAGGTAAGGGGCCTCTCTCGTGGTCGTGATGGTTTGAGCGAGGCCAGACTCACTAGCCACAAACGAGGTAGCAAAGCCCTCACTAGCTGCGGGGCTATGGTGAGGTTGGCCTAAAAAGAAAAGAGGGAAAAGAGAAGGAAAGAAATAAAGGAAAAAGAAAAGAAAAGAAATAATTTTTAATTTCTTTTTCATGTTAGTGCCGATTATGTCACATAAAACTGTCGGTGTCTATGTCAATGACTTTTGGCCAAATTGATTGGAAAGACTCAATTGACGAAACATGAACATGTTTAGTACTTAATTAGCAACATTAGAATGTTTATAATTAAATTGACAAAATTACAATAAGTTTTGGACTCTTTTCACGAATTTTCCTAACAAGTAGAATCACCACTTGTGGTCAATTAGTGGCCACCGATTTATGAATGTGATCGAATTATGGAAAATTTCGCGCATAATTACAGATTTTTAGGAAAAAAAATATCATCACCTCACAATTTGGTGGAAGAGAATGAAGGCAGGTTTACGATGTAGCAATATGGGTGGAGGTTTACTAGATATAGAAAATTGACTCTTGATTCTGATTTAAGTTATTGCGTCAATTTGGATTCGACTGCATAATATAAACCTCATGGGTTCCAACTTGGGCTTATCTTTGGAAGATTCCTCATAATGGGGCACAGGAATTATGCAGCTGAAAAAATAATTTGCGAAAATAAATAATTCGGAGGAAATTAAATAACGCACACAGGAAAACGAAGGCAGAAAGATATAATGTCTCACTAAAAGGAAAATTGTCAGTGTCATTAGAAATGTTCATTAAATTTCGAATATGATTAATCATTTTGCTAATCTTTTACAAAGTTAAATTTGCGAAAAGGAAAATTATTATTGACTTTTCTCATAAATCTTGACTGAAAAGGGGATAAGTCTTCGACGTGGCATTGCTAAGTCCTTGAAGCCCGCAAGTCGCGGCACCTACTAACGGTCCCCTATTTTTTCGGAGGTTTCAACAAATAGTTTCTAGAAAATTATTTCTCCATGACCATAGAAATAACTACATCTATCTTCCACGTCACTCCGTACGCCGTCCCACCAGTCGAACGGGGACCGAAAAGAAGTTCTAGAATCAACAACCTTAGTCGCCCCAGTAGGAATGACGAGTAATTGGTAACGACAAAACAACTCGACGACGAAAAAACGACGTTCTCATGCCCCCTTACTGTCGGTTACCCATCCATCTCAGTTACCCATCCATCTCACCCTTTCTATTATAAGCAAAGAATTTAATGAACCGATTGAACCGATTTCAGCTATTTAAGCTCACCTTGAAGACCCCAAATTTCACCAATTGAAAATTAGCAAAGAGAGGATACAAAATTGTTGCCCAACTCTCTTAGCATCATCAAGACTTTATCTCTTAAAAATACTCAAGAGTTGCCATGAAATATACAGCAATAATCTTGATCCTTCTGCAATGTTGCCTTGCTTTGAAGGCCAACTCAACGATCCTGCGTAAGTATGAGTCGATTTTCAACTTTGGCGACTCTCTAAGCGACACTGGGAACTACCTCCGATCTGCGGGGGATCATGCAATCCTGCCGATGTCTCCTTATGGCAAGACCTTCTTTGGGCATCCGACCGGTCGTTTTTCAGATGGACGTCTTACAATTGATTTCATTGGTATGTTCTCCTAACTCTTCTTTGCTTTTTGTAAATGCATGCTCGTGTTAGGGAAGAGAACTAAGGACCATTCAAGTGAAGAATCACCTAGCTCTTCGACCTCCCATCCTGCACGGCCAGCACCGGGAATCCCTCGTGCAGCTTCAGCTTGTTGTGTTTTAGCACGAAACTTCTTCTTGAGATTGTCAAACTCATCATACACCTCACCATCATCCTGACATTATTTTAAACGGAGTCCTTTTTCAGCACTGTTCTAGGCAATTTCTACTAAAGAGACTTGAAATGAGTATCACCTCTTCGGCCTCCTTCCGCCTTCGCTTCGTTTCCTCGAGTTCCTCTTTATCAAGTTCCTTGTAACCTCCCCCACGTCCACCTCTATATATATAAATATACCAAAAGACAACGGCAATGTGATAGCAATACTAAGAGAAACCACAAGGACTTTCCAAGTTTCAAATTCTACAAGTGCTTCGATGCACTTTTATCACCCAGAGAGGGAGGGAGGAAGGGAGGCTTGACAACAAAAGCCATAGATTAAAAGAATGGTCTATCTATCCAATGGTGTTCATAGGTCTAATATTGGAAGTGCAGTTTCTTTCTTTCCTATCAAAAGCCATTCGGATAATTAATCTTCCAAGAATTTTGTTAAAAAGATGAAAATTTTAACATTTCTTTTCCAAAACATATGATTGGGACAGAAAATTTAATATATTCTCTCTGTTGTGCTCTCTCATATTCTGCGACAGTTAATCATCATGCTAATTAGTTCCAGTTCATGTAATGTATACACATGGTAAGCACTCCAATATACATGTACACATTCAACCAAATGGCAGAACAAGAAAACTCCTCGTTCCTAAAAGCTCTTAAACATTTATGAAGGCCGCAACTTTTGCTGAGAATATTTGGATCTACAGCAGTATATATCCAAGCTCAAAGACAGGGCTATTTTGCTACGTTTGATGTTGATATTTCACTGACGACAATACATATTTTTCTTTCAAACGACAGGAAAAAGAACTTCTTGTTTAAAGTGGAGTTAATGACAATCTTTAGTAGTCTTTATCATCAATTGGGGTATTAATTTTAGATGTTTAACTGGTGTATATGCGTTACATATATGAAAATGCAGCGGAAGCAGTTGGGTTACCCTATCTGAAGCCATATCTTGAGGTAGTCAACGGCTTAGTTGATTCTCGTAGCGGAGTTAACTTTGCAGTTGCTGGTGCCACAGCACTTGATCCGACATTCTTTGCAGCTAGAGGCATTCCAACGATGACAATGACGAATCATTCCTTAAATGTTTTTTTTTTGGTAAAAGGGTAATAGATATATAGACTTATGCACAAAAGCTATACAGAAGTACAGCAAAGGGAGGGGAACCGGCGCCAAATCACACTCAGAAGGACAACAAGTCCAAACGAGTGGGAGGGGGCCGGGGGCAAGAGAAAGGAAAGAAGGGAGGGGGGGAGCTGCAAGAGAGATACAATGCAGAAAAAACAGCAGCAAAGAAGGCCAAACAGCAGCCAAGGGCAAAGAGCGCACAACACAGTGGCCCGCACAAGGGAAAGAAATAAAGAGGAGAAGAAGAGGAGAGGCACCAAGAAGGGAAACCAGGCCGCAGAATCAATCAAAGATGGTAGGGGGGATGCCCCAACTAAGTTGAATCCTTCTATTACGGGGATTGTCCGGGACCTTGGGAAATGATAAAGCCTTATCATTGACAGCTTTACGAAGGAAGTCCTTTAAAGCCGGGAGGTATAATCTTTCATTGCGGAAGATAATACTATTTCTTACTTTCCAAATGAGATAGCATAAGGCGCCAAAGGCAAAGCGAGCCAGTGATTGGTGGAAGGATGCATCAGAAAGGTGCTCAATAACCCATAAAAGATTGTCGTTCCAGGCATGATTCCTCCAAGGTAGGTTACACTTAGCCGCCCAAAAGGATGCAAGGTGATTAGTGATAGAACATCCGAAGAAAAGGTGATCGACCGAGTCTGGTGTAGAAGAACAGAAGGCACAAGTAACATTAGGGATTCTCTCGTGAGCTAGTAACAATACCTGGGTTGGCAGACGATTACGGGAGATTAACCATAGATGGGTTTGATATCGAGGAGGTAAGGAGGGGTTCCAAATAAATCTCGACCAGGGAACCACAACATCCCTCGGCCTTAGAAGGCTCCAAGCTGAGGCAGTAGAAAACATTCCTGAGGAATGACCAAGCCATAGAAGACGGTCACTGGCTTCATTGAGGGTTGGAAGGGGATCATTCCAGTTACTAATAGAGGAGGCAACAGCAGAAGATAGGGGAAAGGCAGAAAAAGCAGTAGCAACCGTAGCATGCCTTGATATACCAGAGCAGTAGATTTCACGATCAGAGAACAGCTTGTAGAGGGGACCACGGGGGTGCCAGTGATCAAACCAGAAAGAGACAGATAGCCCATTACCAACTCGCCATTTAAAATGATGTTGGATCAAGTCACGAAGGCCAAGCAGCTTCTTCCAAGCCCAAGAGCAATAGGTAGGTCTTGGGACAATCCAAAAATTTTTATGTTTTAAGAAGATGGAGTGAATCCATTTAGACCAAAGCGACTCCTTATCGGTGAAAAGGAGCCATAGGTGCTTGAGCATGATAGCAATATTGCTCATCCGAAGGGATCTAATACCCAAACCACCTTCCTCCTTAGGTAAACAGACATCTACCCATGCCACCTTTGCGCCTCCAGCCCCTAAGCTCGGGCCTCTCCAAAGAAATTGCCGGAAAATCTGTTCAATTCGGTTAGTGACTGAGGCGGGAAGGATAAAAACACTAGACCAATAAACCTGGATAGAATGAAGGACAGATTTGATTAACTGCAATCTGCCAGCCAAAGAAAGAAACCGGTTTGTCCAGGATTGAAGACGAGAAGTAATAGTATTCACTAGGGAAACACATGCCTCCTTGCCCAATCTGGAAGAGATAATAGGTACACCAAGGTATCTAAAAGGGAGAGAGCCCAGATGAAATCCAGAGGTACGTACCAGAGCATTCCTTAGAGATTCAGGGCCACCCGAAAGAAAGATTTCACTTTTGTTGAGGTTAGGATTGAGCCCAGACCAGCTAGCAAAGGAATGAATACCATCCAAAAGAAGCCGCACAGATGACATATTAGCTTCCGAGAATAATAGAACGTCATCTGCAAAGAAGAGGTGAGAGAGCCTGGTTGCTTTACATCTCCAGAAGAAATCAAAACCCAGTTTGCAAGATTGGGTGTTGAGAATCCCAGAAAAGACTTCCATAACAAGAGTGAATAAATAGGGGGACATGGGGTCACCCTGCCGAATCCCTCGTCCACTTGAAAAGAAGCCGTGTAGTTCACCATTAAGGGAGATAGAATATTTGGGGGACCGGATGCAAGTCATCATTCGATGGACGAAGTCAGGAGGAAACCCAAAGGCTAATAAGGTTAACTCAATAAAGTTCCAATCTATCGAATCAAAAGCTTTGCAGAAGTCGACCTTAATGATGCATTTAGGCCGGTAAGGTTCGTGATGAAAATCAACAAACAATTCTTGAGCTAGCATAATGTTATCACTAATGCGTCTACCTTTAACAAAAGCATTCTGAGGTAGACTGATGATCGAAGGAAGCACAGCAGCTAACCTGTTAGCCATAATCTTGGTAATGCACTTGTAGATTGTGTTGCAGCAGGCGATGGGTCGGAAGTCATTAACAGACGAAGCATTGGGGACCTTCGGGACTAAGGTCAGGATGGTTGAATTAATCTCCTTAAGAAGATGACCAGAGGCAAAGAAGTCATGAACAGCTAATAAGACCGAAGGGCCAACAATTTCCCAAGATCGCTTGAAGAAGTCTACATTAAACCCATCCGGGCCCGGAGCTTTACCATTTGCAAGAGAGAAAAGGGTATCTTGGATTTCTTTATCTGAGACAAGCTGAGAGAGAGTCTGAATCTGGTTATCATCAAGAGTATGGTTTAGATTTTCCCTGATCTCCTCAATTGTGGGCACATAGGAAGGGGGGGAAGCCGCCAAGAGAGCTTGGAAATGAGAGACAAAGAGGTGATGAACCTCAAGAGGATCAGAAACTAGAGTGTCCCCATTGTAGATTGATAGAATTCTGTTTCGGAGGTGGCTTCTCTTGACTGAGTGGTGAAAATATTTAGTGTTTAGATCTCCTTCTTTAAGCCAACGAACCCTGGATTTCTGCCTAAAAAAGGATTCCTCTTGGAGGCGCAACTCTGAGAAAACCCGAAGGTGTTCCTTTTCCACATTCGCCAGATCCTGGTTGTGAGGGTCCAGTTGAATGGCCTCTTGGGCCAGGGAGAGCAATCTCCTAGCCTCATCTGTTTTAGCTGAAATGTCCGCATAAGCCTCTTTATTTAGGAGCTTAAGCCTGCATTTAAGAGCCCTCAGCTTGCAGCAGAGTATGTACATCGGCTTTCCAGAGATGGGGGAGTCCCACACATGAGTCACAAGATCAAAGAATGAGGGATGGGTCATCCAAAAATTGAAGAATTTAAAGGGTTTACGGGTGTTGGGAATAGGCAAAATCCTAACCATCATAGGAGAATGATCAGAGACTCCAGGAGGGAGAAAAGAAGCCTCAGAGAAGGAGAAAATAGAGTTCCAGGTGGAGTTAGTCAACACCCTGTCAATTTTCCTTAGTTTGCGAGAAGGACCCGAAGAGGCTGACCATGTGAATCTGTTCCCCACATATCTGAGATCATCCAGCCCTGCTTGATTAAGACAATCGCCAAAGTCATTAAACGCCGGGATCCAATAGTTGGATGTATCTGCTCTATCGGAAGAAGACCGAATGGCATTGAAATCTCCTGCAATAATCCAGGGCGAGTCCACAACTTGGAGACTAGACTGAACTAAGTCAGCCCAAAGGGGTCTTCTCAAGGTAAAGGAGTGCTCCGCATACACTACAGTGATGATAAAAGAAATACCGTTGTTTAGGCAAACCAGACGGCCGTGGATAGCTTGAGACGAGCAGGAAGATAAAGCAAAAGAGGCAGTCTTCGGGTTCCAACCCACCCAGATTCTTCCTCTAGGTGAGTGATCATTATTAGCGCTCCAACACCATCCCGGAATGAGAGCACCCGAGACAAAAGGAAACGCCGCAGGGGAAATTTTAGTCTCCAAAATACCAACACAACTAAGGTGGTTGGTTTTGACAAAATTTCTAATCTCAGCCTGCTTAAGGGGGGACCCGAGGCCCCTAATATTCCAGACTCCAAAAAACATAAAGAGAAGGAAGAAGGGCGTTACCGTTTCTTGCCACCTCGCTTCCTCACCGAGGAAGTCATTGGCTTTAGGTTGAGAGGACAAGCCGCATCAGCAGAGACAAAGCGAGGATTACCTTTTTGGCGGCTAGGGACAGCCACAATAGGTTCAGGAGGGAGCTGGAGAGGGGACGGCTCCTCAAGGATGGAAGACGCGACCATAAGTGGGGAGTCAGGATCACTTCCTCCAGAACTAATGTCGTCCACAACTTCATTATCTGATGATGATGATGACTCCAGGATCGATCTTATAGGCGCCTGAGGTAGACCAGGTTGATGAGGAGCTAGGGAGGTGCCGGGAATAAGATCAGGAGGAGGGGGGGGGTCTTCCTCACCAACATTTACCGGAGGAATCACAATAGACTCCATTATCTGTGGTGCGGGTAAATGAACTTCAATTCTACAGGGAGGGGGCATAGAAGTACGAGAGGTAGGCTGAGCAACATTCAAAGGATGGGGTCGATTTCGCTTTCCACCAACTTGACGCCATTCACTGGAGGGACGTGCCGAACGGGCTTTGTCTGTTAAAGAACCAGCTTCAGGGGGGTCAGGTGCTTTAGGGTCAGCACATTTATGACCAAACGAACAACAACTCGGACACAGAGTTGGCACCCATTCATAATGGACATCCACCGAACGAGGCTCACCATTCAGCATAAAATCAATAACTTCAGGGAATGAGCTCGCAGCATTAATCTCAATGCAGATACGTGCAAAGGCAACCATGGCCATCTGTTCAGTGCGGTTATCTACAAAGAGGGGCTTACCGATTACACTCGCAAGGGCACTAATGCCCGAAGCAGACCACAAGTTGACAGGGAGATTCCTCAGTCGAACCCAAACAGGAACTGTTTTGTGGCAATCTTTCTTGAGCTCCATCATTGGGTGCCATTGTTGGAGAATAAGGGGTATTTTGGCAACAGTGATTGGCACCCCTTCCAGCACTTTTCTTCTAAAGTCTTTATCAGGAATATGGAAGAAGTAAAAGCCCAAGTCAGCTGCGATAACTTGAACAAGGTGGTTACCCCAGACATGTTTGAGCGCATCCTCTGTCAAATGAAAAGGGAGCCTCTTTCCTATGTAATAACCTACTAAGCATTCATCCCATTTAGGGTGGGCAGCTTGCAAGATCTCTTCTGAGATGTGAGCAATGATTTTGTTATCAACCACAGCAGGCGGAATATAAGAGAGGCTATAACCCTTAGCAGCCGAACGAGTAACAGCAGCCCAAGACCGGGTTGGGGGCTGAGCATCAACAGAGAGAGGGACTTTGTGGGTCAGTGCCCGCTTACCAGCTTCGGATGGGGGCAAATCATGCCTTGTCTCGCGCTGAGGAGAAGCCGGACGAGAGGGGACAGCAGGGGAACTACCAACAGCAACTCCTTTATCCTTAGAAGGACGAATCGAGGAGGAGATAGAGGCATTAATGGCCGAAGGAGGGGGGGGAAGAGTACCCAGGGGCGCACGAGCCTTTCGGCCTCTGCTGCGACCTCTGCTTCGGGAGTGTCGTCGGGCACCACGAGCGACGGAGGAGAACCGAGCAGGGGGGGGATGGGCGGGGGGAGGAAGAGAATCATCCTTGGGGGCCTCTTGAGGGCCTTTGCCCAAAATGCCAACCGGCGTGGAGGATGAAGACGCCATACGAACAGAGGAATCCCGCAAGCCAAAACCCTAAAAACACAGCAGGCGATTCCCAACAGCAGGAGACATACCGGGAGAAATCGCTCGGAGGAAGTGTAGATCAGGTAGGGGGGGAGGTCGGCTTCGAAGGAGAGCCTCAACGGAGGGCTGAAGTGGCCGGAACCAGCAACAGCCACTCCAGGTGAACAGTAGAGTCGCGAACAGCTTGAGAGCAGAGGATGAACAGTGCAGGAAGTCCTTCGCTCGTTGTGACATTCCTTAAATGTTCAGCTTGACTGGTTCAAGAAACTTAAATCTTCTCTTTGCACAACCCAGCAAGGTAAATAATATAAACCCTATTTTTGTAGGCTCCGATTGAGGACTAACGTGTATAGCAATTACTCTTTTGTGTGATCGATCGTATTCACTGAAGATCTTTACTGAGGTGATTTGGTAAATATCACGTCTTTGTAGCTCATAAATCTTTCATAGGATGACCACTACAGGTTTGGTGCAATAGATTGGGATGTTTAGACTTGCAACTTAGAAACTGAGGCACACTTGCTTAGGCCTAGTCTATTAATTTATGGGGATTGAAGAGTATTTCATAGGTCTCTAGATAGAAAGGCTTCTATTTTCGTGCTCTTGCAATATCAAAGGAAAATAAAAGAAGTCTTTTGTTGAGTGACTTCGATATTGGAATATATCATTATCAGGATTTTTAAATCGATTACTTGAGTCATTTGATGATTTGATTTTTATTTTCGTTCTTTTTTTTTGTAGATTGCAATACATATTTCAAGAAGTCTTTATTTCTAGTGGGGGAAATTGGTGGAAACGACTACAATCTTGCTTTTGCCCTGGGTGCAACCTTTGAGCAGCTCCGTCCCATTGTGCCAAATGTTGTTGGAGCCATCGCCAATGCCACCAGCGTATGGCCCTTTTCTTTTTCTCGCAAGGAACAAAGCACAATACTATTCGTCCAATAAGATCTTGTGTGGTTAACCTTTTTTTAGCACTCCAATAAGTTTTTCATGGCATGTGATTGTTTTAGATGCTCATCGAACACGGGGCGGTGGAGTTAGTAGTGCCGGGGAATCTGCCAATCGGTTGCTTGACATCGTAAATAACGACAGCTCCACCATTTCTCAAGAACGAAGCTAATACGGCAACTGGTTGTCTCAATCGTTATAATGAATTCGCCAAGTATCACAACAATTATCTCCAATGAGAGTTGCAGGTTTTGAGACAAAAATATAGCCATGCAAGGATTATCTATGCAGATTATTATGGAGATATCATGTGTCTCTTTGAATCACCAACACAATATGGTGAGTTTACTTTCTTCTTACTTTCACGATCAATGGTGAATAGGCATATATATATAGAACCTTCAACTATGTATATAGATTGAAGATTTATCCTACTTGCCGCGTCTTTATGAACTTATAAGGTTAAGTGATGAGATCGATGTCCTCTCGTTTTCAGGTTTCTCTAAATCAACACATGTAGCTTGCTGTGGAGCTGGTGGACCATTTAATTTCAACGTCAGGATGATGTGTGGTTCCACGTCAAGCGTGTGTAAAGATCCATCAGCCTCCATACTTTGGGACGGAGTTCACTTGACCGAGGCGGCGTATCGACACATGGCCAAGGGCTTACTCGACGGTCCCTTCACTTCTCCACGTCTCGTTGCCTAGAAGTCCGAAGGGGATGATGCATAAAGCATCGATTCTAATGTCAAAGATGAATGTATGCTCATGGTCACCGAGTCATAAAGAGTCACTGTGTCCGGTGGATTGACATCTTGTTGTTCTACCTATGTGTTCTTGTTTCGATTTCCATCCTGTAAACTTTTCTTGTTGGATTATCATTCATGTGATGAGTCATGAATACCGATGGAATCAAAATCTTGCAAATTGTTGTTGATATTGCGAGCCACACAACTAATTAACTATCCGACTTTTCTCAACAACTGGTTTTATGATCCAATCCTCTCAAATCAAGAGATGAATTTACTTATTGAATTTATGTTTTTGAAGGGTCGACATATTAATATGAACGATTTTGGATAGCACTTATTAATCAAAATGTTTTCGAAGTATCTAATTAACCATATATCTCTGATGATACTAATTTGTTTAGGTGCACATATTAGCGTTAGGGATAAGAGACGTCCATGGGAGAGTTGATACGGCATTGAATACTCACTTTATACATCTGCCTCTTAACTCATTTTGGATTAGAGTATTGGTCCAATTGAATATGTAAAGCCCGTGGGACTTAAACCTAAGCTAATTTTTAGAAACTTCCAAGAATGGGGGTTTTGGAAATTTGTGGCGCCACCCAAATTACGATAAAAATGAGGCCGAGGGATATAATTAATGTCCAAGTGGGAGCCAAGAACCAAAACCAGTTTGGACCATAGCCAGAAAAAGAATAATTTTGCGTTTGATTATCGATGCATAATACGCAAGAAAACAAGTCATAGTTAGATCGATCTGTTCAACACCATGTGACATTCTGCACAGTGTACTTCAATATTATCAATTATTTCAGCAGCTAACAATAATTGCCATTAGCTCGTGTGGATTATATTCATTTCGAACTGCTTGATGCCTTAGAATGTCCTTTTAATCTATTCTATCTGACCTGTTATTTCACATCATATCGTCTTAACCATTTATTTTGACCTATGTGACATCCTAACTGGATTAGAAACCAACAAAAATAGTCTAAATCGCCTCCTCTATACAAAATAGTTTGGAAAGTAAGAGAATGTCTGAGACTTCATCGTTTTCGTAGAAAGAGCTAACTCAAATATTGTCGCGTTCAGTTCGGTAGCGATATGGAAAAATACAGATGAGGCTCTTAATCATTTAACACGTTTTCAACGGGTGGTCGTCTTGGGACATCAAGCCATCATTGTATGATCATCAAAAATCAACAACATGAGTCGCCAAGGAAGACCCAGACATCCACAAGACGACATTCTCATGTCACCATGTTTATATGTCGAGCTTCCATCTGACACTCCAATGTATAAGCAAAGGGCACAGTGACTCCTGATTACACCGCCTTCAGCAATTCAACCTCAACTCCAAACCCCATATTTTCACAAAATTGATATTAGCAAGAGAGCACATAAATTGTCTACCAACTCTCTTAGCATCTCCAAGACTTCTCTCGAAAATACTCAAGATTCCCGTGAAATATAATATAATAATCTCGATACTTCTGCATTGTTGTCTGTCTTTGAAGACCAACATGGCCCTCCCACGTAGGTACGAGTCGATTTTCAATTTCGGCGACTCTGTAAGCGACACCGGGAACTTCCTTAGTACTGGGGCGGTCGCATTTCTGGCTGTGGCTAAGCTTCCTTATGGCAAAACCTTCTCTGGGCATCCCACCGGTTGTTTTTCAGATGGACGTCTCATGATCGATTTCATAGGTATGTAGTCCTCTCAGACTCTTTATCTGCTTTTAGGGAAAAGAACAGGGATTTGATGCAAAAGGCCACAATTTTGGTATAAATATTGGGATCTCTGGCAGTAGAAAACAATGCTCAAGGAAAAACTATTTATACCTGCGGTGTTCGTATCATGCTCTGCGTGCAGTTGAAATCTTTAACTATCAGTTGAGATGTTTAAATGGTGTGCATGCAATACGCATATGAAAATGCAGCGGAAGCATTTGGGTTACCTGATCTGAAGCCATATCTTGAGCTGGGCAAGGGCTTGCATCATGTTCGTAGTGGAGTGAATTTTGCAGTTGCCGGCGCCACGGCACTTGATCCGACATTTTTTTTTATGCACAAGACCTTGGATCGTTGTTATGGATGAATCATACCTTAAACGTCCAGCTCAGCTGGTTCAAGGGACTCAAATCATCTCTTTGTAGTACCCAACTAGTTAAAACATAAACTTATTTTTGTATCCTCCGATTGAGGACTGATATTTTATAGTGATAGTTTGTGTGTACTTCCATTTTGTACCATCGATCTTATCTAAACAAGGTATGATTATTCATCTAGGTGATTTGGTTGATATCATGCATATGTAGCTCCTAAATCTCTCATAGGGTGACTTTACAGTTGGCATGAGCTAAGCAACCAAAGATCGTCTATTTAGATCCTATTAACTACATTCAACTTGCTCTGATCAGGACTACTTGTTCAGGCCAAAGGCATGAACTCAATCAATTCATGGCCCTTGCAGGGTGTCTTACAAACCTTCTTATAGATTTGGCTTTTCGTCCATGCTCTTGGATCATTAAAAAAACCAAAAAACAAAGAAAACAAATATTTTCACGAGGTGATTAATATTTAAATATATCTTATCACAACGATCTTTTATATGGTTACCAATCCATCTTTCACCCATTTAATTTTTGTTTTAATTCTTTCTTAGCAGATTGTGATCCATATTTCAAGAAGTCTTTGTTTCTTGTGGGGGAGATTGGTGGAAACGACTACAACTTTCTTTTCACCTTAGGTGCAAGCGTTGAGCAGCTCCATTTCATGGTGCCCCTTGTTGTTGGAGCCATCACTAATGACACCAGTGTATGCCTTCTTTTTTTTTTTTTTTTGGTGATCGAGAATCCACCGAGGTCCTCTTTTGCTTATGCTATTTGGGGTCTCATGGTCCTCCACGATGAAGAGACCTACAACACCTATACTCGGGGAAGATTAGCCCAGCATCCCATTGCCAGGACCCCCCACTTAAATCGTTAGTAATTGTGGGTTTCAAATTCTCGATCTTGATGATGAAGGAAAGACTCTCAACCAACGCAGTTACTTACGGGTGGGTCAATGTATGCCTTTTTCATTTTAATTTTTATATTTATTTACTTATTTCTCTCTCTCTCTCTCCCTCTTTTTTTTTTTTTTTTTTTAACAATTAACATACGCACAATACGATTTATTCAACATTCGTTCCAATAAAATCTTCCATGTGGTCACCTCAAATGAATTATTTTCATAGCTTGTGATTGCTTTAGATGCTCATCAAAGAAGGGGCAGTGGATTTAGTGGTGCCGGGGAATTTCCCGATCGGTTGCTGGACGGTGTACTTGGCTTTGTTTCACAGCTCTAATGAATCGGACTCTGATCTAAGAACTGGCTGTCTCAAAGCTTATAATGAGTTCTCCAAGTACCACAACAGTTATGTCAAGCGAAAGCTGCAGATTTTGAGACAGAAATATCGCCACGCAAGGATTATGTATGCCGATTACTATGGAGCTGCCATTCGTTTCTTCTGCACACCAAATCATTATGGTGTGTTTTCTTTCATTCTAGTCTCATAATCGACAGTGAATTAGGCATATAAGATAATTCACTGAGTCACATCGAAATTATTCAAAAGTTTGCGGTACTTTTGTGAAGTTATAAGGGTGACTATGGAGATCAATCCTCCTCTTGTTTGCAGGATTCAATGGAGGTACACAAGCAGCTTGTTGTGGAGGTGGCGGACCGTATCATTTTGACCTCTCGGCCATGTGTGGTTCCAATGGCTCGACTCTGTGTACAGATCCATCGGCTCTCGTGAATTGGGGCGGAATTCACTCGACCGAGGCGGTGTATCAGGTGATAGCCAAGGGTTGGCTCCACGGCCCCTTCACTTCTCCACGTCTCATTGCCTCGAAGTCCCAGTGGGACAATGCGTTAGCTTCGATACTGTTGCCGAAGACGAACTTATGCTCGTGGTCATAGATTCATAAACGGTCGAAGTGTTTGGCGGATTCACATTTATTGTTTTACCTTCTTGTTTCTAGATTTCATTCTTTAGCTTCTGAATAATCATTCATGTGAGGCGTGGTGAATAACGATGGAATCAAAATTTTAGAAATAATTCTTGAAGTCAAATCAAAAGCTTTTCTCCCCATTTTTCGTCTTTCTCATTATAGTTCTCTTCCACTGGATATGGACCTCCTCTGCCGTCCTCATCCCTATGGCCGCCACTAGCCTCCATCCGAGCAAGCCCAATCGCCTATCACGACCGTCAATACCTTATCACCTCTCTCTCTCTCTCTCTCTCTCTCTCTCTCTAGCTTGCTCGAATGGCAAAATCCGAGCTTAAGAGCGGCAATGGAGAGGAGAAAGTGGGAGTGGGGTGGGCGATCTGCTGGCAGAGGAAGAGGGGCAGGCAGAGAGAGGGAGAGATGCTAGGCATAGATTTTAGGGGTAACTTTATCTAAAAGGGACATTTTGGTTATTTTAGGAAAATTTAACCAAAACTAATTAAGGGTAAATTTTTCATAGTTGCATCACTATAGTATTTTTTGTGGTCAAAAATTAATTTAAGATAAATTTGTTATAGATGAATCAATTTGGGGTTTTTCATGGTATCAATTCAAAGACATGCATGCAAAATTAAACTAACTAGATAAAAATATCTCATAATCAGCGTGACTTGGGAGCTTGACTTGGGATTTCACAAAGATTCTTCTTTTTTGCTATAATTTTCGATTTTGTTACATTGTATTATTAGGAAAAAGAGTCAGAAAAGTCTTAAACATGTTTCTTTGGTACCAATTTAATCTTGCTAACACCTAAATTTTGGCAACTCAACCATTTATTTAATACATGGAAAATTAGAGATTAATTTTAACCTTTAAACAAAAATAATATAATTAAGTTGCATAGCATGTAATTTTAGGAGCATTTATTATTTAGTTTACATTTTTATTATTGCATTCGCATTAGACCAATGATAGACATATTTGAAATGATAGTTGTAAGATTTAATTTGGCAAGTTGGACAAAGCCCATGAAGAGAGGAAATTGGTCCAAACCATTTATTCTTTGATTGCCGAAAATTAACTTATGAGGAATGACAAGTTAGAAGATGAGTATATTTTAGAAAAAGATTTATATTATTCTTACAATATTTGTTCAAGAGCAAATGAGGAAAATTTGGCCAATGAAAAGGAATAAAAAATGATATGATGATTGATGTTTCGTATATTCATGCAATATATAGAAAAATAAAGATAGAAAAATAAAAAGAAGGTGTGTTAAGGCATAGTCGGTTGGCATGGATTATATATGGAGTGATATATTTTTTGTTTTAAGATAAGAAAGATTGCATTATCATGAGAGACTTCGAGCTCACGCTCGGCAAGGAAATAAAGACAAAAGTGAAGGAAGTGAAGAAAATGACAAAAATTATATAGGCATACCAACTCTAATATTTTTAAACAAAAAAGTTTTGTTAAGTGGCCAGTTTCATTGGATCGGACCGGAACTCGTTTGGTTAGGACTGTCCAATTTGGTTCTTGGTCCCAAAAAATGGGAACCAAATTGAAAATCATCAGTTTCATTTTTATGCAATGAGGAATTGGACTAAACCAATCAGTCCGGTCCAATTTGGACGATTTTCGATCTAGTTGCGGATGAGCTCCTTGATCAAAATGCATATTACTTGTTTGATGAAATGCTCGAACTAGATCGATATGTAAATTCGATTCAATCCTGGAACCGCAAGTTCTCGCTTTTTCTTGGTAAAAATTTACGCTTGATGACTGAGAGATATCTATCCCTAAAGCAATTTTGTCAAATGTGTAAAGCTAACTAATCAAAACTATAGCTTACACACTGATTAGTGAAATATTGATATGGCATAACTTATTATTTTTGGCGTGAGTTATGGGATAGTGGGGTTTGGTAGGACTAAATGGTCATGCCAAATTCAATCGTTGACATCAATTTTCTTTCATTCAATGGTTGAGATCGTGCACATAACTTTGACCCTAAAGAATTCTGCTGTTGTACAAATTGACGTGCCAGTTCCCTTGTAGAGACTCATTCCCATACCGTTCTTTCCATATGGGCTTCCAGCAATACTAGCTTGTGTTCTTGAGTGGTCCGATGGAAATCCCCATTGTTCCTATATGGAAAGCTAAATTCTAGTTATTTCTTGCAAACGTTTTCAAAATCATTTATCAATGATGGGGCGCCAGTGCTGTCTGTTCATGGTAGAGACGTAGAATCGAATCGAACCGAAATTTCATGCATTTTCGGCTCGAAAAAAAATAAAAATAACCGTTTGCTCTTCTCCTCCACTGCAGTTTTCTTCTCTCTCTCCTCCAATAGCATCAGACTCGCACTCAACCCCCTCTCCGGGATTAAATTCCTCTCCTGCGAAACCTGCAACAGTGTAGCCACGTTCGCCACCTCCCCCAGATCGCCTTTCGGAATCTGAATTCCGTGCCGTAGGGCCTGAATCCGAAGCTTCGGCTTGGTGATCTCGACAAGGAGGGACTTCCTCTCGCAAGCCCGCCGCCGCTCCTGGCATGACCACCGTCGCTCCTCTCGGAGGTGGCGATGGGACTTAGGGATGAGGCAGAGAGAAGAAGGTTCGGAGACTGTAAATGGGAGGGAGGATGGGCGTTGGTGGTGGACTCGGTGGAGGGGAGGATAGGTGCATGGTGGGACTTGGTGGAGTGGTAGGTGGGTTATGGAGTGGGGAGAGCGACTGGGGTTCGGAGAGCAAGATGGAGAAGAAGACGCGGGAGAGATATTTTGCGGAGCCACCTCGATTGTACCAACTTCCCTCCCTCCCTCTCGTCTCGTCTCCGTCCCATACGCATACCCAACCCTCCACCCTCCTCCTCCTCCTCGTCCGTCGTCGAACGCTCCAGTTCTCCCTCTCGCCAAGCGATTGTGTTGCCCTTCTTCAGCTTGATTGGGGATTGGCTTTGGGTGAAGACGATTCCCATCGATTCGTTCCCTGTGATTAGCGATGGGGGAACTTATGCTCACGGACCTGTTGAAGAAGGCGGCATTGGATTTCTCCGACGGGAGAGCGGTGTCCGCCTATGGGGAGTTCAACTTGACGCACGTGCAGCTACATGATTTCATCGCGCTCGCTTTCCCTGAAACAGGTATTTATGTCCCCCCAATCATCGAGTCTCCTCGTAAATACGATGGTGCAGGTTATCCATTTGTGCAATGATGCGAATTCAAATGCAGAAAATTTCCTGATGATGCTGTTTAAATTTGGGAATGCAATATCTGGAAGATCGCAGCAACGATGAATTTCTAACGATGAGATCAATTGCTTATGAAAGATCGACTGGGAAATAGCTTGAGATAGGAAAAAAGAATCTGAGACATGACATTTCTGTGCGTGCGTGATGCCATTGAACAGGAACAAATTGAATTGGGAAGAGCATGGAGAACGTTCTGTCATGTCCAAAGGTTGTTTTTGGGGATGTACAAGTATCAATTCATCATAAAACAAAGTCAAAGCTTATCAGAAGGAGATGGATGGTTTTAACGAAATCGAACGTTGACAAACTAGTTGTCTGCATATTCTGCATATGTATGTGTCTCCAATCCACAGGGACTAGTGTGATAGTTTGCTTATTGGAAAATATGTGTTCGCTTTGCAGTTTGTGATCTTGTTTCTAGCGGTCCGTTGCCGAGCCACTGCAGCTCCGCCCAACCCCATCTAAACAGCTAAGGAGTTCAAGTTCTACCTTTCCAACTCGAAACTGAAGCTCCTACTGACACCGCCAGAAGGAAAACGATGGGCTCAATCCGCCGCTCCCAAGCTTAACATCCCCCACCTGACCACCATGCTTCACTCTGCCTATGCCAAAATCACTCTCTCTTCAACCGACGTAGAGCCGAGCCTCTACTTGATGTCCAAAGTCATCAATGATCCCTCGGTAGTCGGTTGTAGCTATGTTCTTGCACACCTCAGGCGCTATGGGTCGCCCCTCCCCAATCGCATGCTGCTAACTTAGCGCAATTTGGCATCATCAGGTGGGGTACAAACTAACAGAATCAGACTCTACCGTGATTGTCCTTCCGTTGTTCCATGTGCACAATTTAGTTGCTAGATTATTCAGTTGTTTGTTATGGAGTTCTGCCTCAGTTTGCAGCTTCTCATTTTCCTCTTGCAAGCCCAGAGCTGTCTCCTTCTCATTCCTCAGGTTTCCATCGATCTACTGACTATCCAACTCAGCCAGGTCCACAATCAACCTCATATAGTCTTGGAGCTCCGGCATAGGAACATCACTCTCCCTCGCCTTCTCTTACGTGTTCAGATTCTCCAAGTTTGCTAATACCCTAACCTTAGGTCCACGCATGTTCAGTACCTTTTGCACAACTTCAACGCCCCGTTCCTGCTTCTTCGCCAATAGCTCTTCCGCTGTAATGTACTTCGCTTTGTTTTTCAGCGTCGCCTTCTTCACTTACTTCGACCAAAGCTTCTCCTTACCGGGCACGCTAGGTAATGGCTTCTTTTCCTCTAGCCCCAACGAGACAACAGGTGCCTTTGCAAGAGTTTCCTTGTAAGTCGTTGAAACCCACACCCATATTCTTAGGACGCAACTTTGCTTAAATGAATGTCACAATCCCTTGTTGGTTCTTCTCAAGATCCGCAAAACCGGCCTATCCTCATCCACGACAGCAGATACTTCATCCTCATTCTCTATCTTCGAGTTCTCGTCAATCTCTCTGTTCGGCATGACCGTGCCAGTGAACATGAAATTCATGGGTTTCGACAGATCGGCCTTACCTAGGAGATCCTTGTTCTTCCTCCACTTCCCCGTCAATCCACCACTTGTCGTCGTAATCGTTGTCCATCCCGAACCTCTCCATCTCCTGGTCCTCGTCCATCTTTGAGCAATCCTGGAGAACCGAAGCGAGAGACCTAGGGTTTAGGGGGTTTTCAGAGGAGGCGGAGAGAGGGGCGGCGCTGCTGCCGAATGCCAAGGTGGCCCAGCGGCGTGGATGCGGCGGTGGTGGTTGGAGGCCGCAAAACGGTGGTGCAGCTTGCCTCGAGGGTTGAGAGAGAGAGAGAGAGAGAGAGAGAGAGAGAGAGTTAACGAGTGAGATCGAGAAGAAGCAAGAGTGACCGAATGCTCGAAACGCAAGAACTTGAAAACCTAACAGATATTCTCCTTCTTCTTCCTCCCTTCTAAATTTCTCAGATGTTAACAATTGTTGATTTTTTATTATTATACCCTATTTACTTTTAGGAGAGGAAATTCATTTATCACGATTTTTTTTTAAAATTTATGTTGATGATATCTATTCATAATCGAGAATGAAATTGGATTAATTTTCCAATTATAGACCTAGGAAAATTGAAAAAAAGAATAAGTATTTCTTAGGAATTTAAGTTTATCAGATATAAAAATAGCACTTTCCTTTAACAATAGGAAGTAGATGTTAAATATTATAAAGGACAAAGTACTAATTTCATGCTGGAGCTTGATCTGAACAGAAAATTGATTTACTTTATGAACTTGTGTGTGGATGATGACGTCTATGTATAATTTTATGACAATTAAATTTTTTGAATTAGGTTTACAAAGTTTATTGAGTTGAGTATTGGCAAGTCCCCGCTTTCTATTTGCAAGATACTCGAGTAACTCGAGTTAGAGCTTGATTGGATATTATTTCTCAAATAATGGTCAACCCAACCTTGAACTACCTCATGAATAATTTGACTTAGTTTCACTCTTAGTAGGCCTTCATATATGCCCATTGTGAGAGGAATAAGCATGCACTCAGTCTAGGTAATAATTCTCTTGGTTCGATGAGCACTCTACATAAATTTTCATTTGAACATAAGGGTATTAGTGAAAATGGTTTATAAAATAAGATTATCAAATTCATTTAGGGGGAGAGGTTCCTCTTTTGATTTCTCGATCTAAATTACCTTTAACCAAATTATGATTATAACTTGGATTAGAGTTTAGAAGAATTCAAGGGCAATTTTCATCGTTTAGCACTTAAAAGTGCAAATCGTCATTATCGGCCACTCTCCACTACTCTCCACTAACTAAATGTAACTAATAAAGCGTTAATTAAAAAAAAAATAGAAAGGGTAATTGCATCTTTTTAACAACAGACTATCTATCATTTGAAATTTAAAAATAAAAAATTCAAATAGCGTGTATGAAAATCAAAAACCTTAAGACATCAAAATAGGCTAGTAAGGGTGTAGTTGGTAACCATTATGTTCCCAAGAGTAATTTTTCATTAGAAATAATTCTTTTTTATTCTGCTCCCAGGAACAATTCCTAAGCATTTTAAGACGCTTGGTAATTGTCCAAAATTTCTATTCCCGGAATAAAATTGTGTTTGATACTCTTCTCAAAATTTCTAATCCAAATTATTTTATTTTAATTTTTTAAATAATTTTATTACTTTCTATTTTTTTTCTTCTTTTCTTTTTTTCTTTTTTTTTTCTCTTCTTCTTCCAGCTTTGGCCGGTCACTGGCCTTGTGATGACTAGTGACTGACTAGACGAGGGTTGCCAACCTTGCTAGAGCATCGCTAGCCTTGGTGAGGTCTCACCAACGAGGCTCGGTCGAGCCTTGGTTAGGCGAGGGTGAGGCTAACCTCACGGTGGCCCGGTGAGGTCAAGCTTTGCCGACAGCTAGGCGAGCCCAACCTCACAAGAACTAGGCGAGGTCAAGCCTCGTTCAACCATGGCTTGGCCAAGTCTCGCCCGTTGCCCAGCCATGGCTTGGCTGAGCCTTGCCAACTTGGCCAAGTGAGGCTCGCTGATGGCTTAGGGAGGCTTAGGCAAGGCTAAGGCTTGCCAGTGGCTAGGTGAGCCTTTGGCAAACTCGTCGAACCTCGCCCAACTATTTGCCATTGACTGGCGGCAATAGTGGAAGAAAAAGAGAGAAGGAAGAAGAATAAGAAGAAAAAGAAGAAGAGAAAAAGATAAAAAAGAAATTTGGATTGACTTGATTTTGAAATTGTTCTCGAGAATAAGAAATAACTTTTATTTACTCCTTAATTCTGTTCCAAATCTATTCCTAGGAATAAATTTTTTCATATGAACAAAAAAATTATCAAACAAATTTTTGTTCCATATTTATTCCTGGGAATAAATTATTTCATAGGAACAAAAAAATTATTAAATGAATTTCTATTCCAAATTTATTCTTGAGAACAAAAGAATAGAGTCAAACACTATTTGACAAGTTGCCAAATGCACCCTAAGAACTTGCTTTCTATAGGTAGAGAGTGAGTGCGCATGAGAGAGACCAAGACGTGAGTAAGCATAAGAGGAACTGACGGAGTAAATGAGATGTATTGGATAGAGGGCAGATGGTGAGTGGTGGGGCTCGATGGCCACATAAGTGGGGCTTGACGGCAGTGGGACAATGGCTCAACGGCTGTCAGATTTTAGCCCGCATGTGAGATAGGAAAATGAGAAAGGTCGAGCCCTCAATTGGCGTGAAAGGGAATTGACATAGGAGGCTACACACACAAAAAATTTCCAATTTATGAATTGAACCTGTTTAGTAATCATTGGGGTCCCAAACTTAAGGATAATTTGAGGCCTAGTGGGCCGGCCCAATACTATTCGAGCCCAAAATTATTGTGCTAGTTTGGATGGATCACTCTGGGGTTTTGGGCTTCTTTTTTATTTTATTTTATTTTATTTTATTTTTGATACAATCCAAGTTATATAACTCAGGTTATATAATATCATGGACTCCATTAATTACATAAACTAAAATTTACTATGTTACGTATAGAAATATAAGTTAGACTTGTATGTGAGGCAGATACCTCTGTGTAAAGTAGGAGGAGAAAGAGGACACGAAAAAATTGAAGTGGGTCATTTATGATAATGTGAATTTATTTCGTAAATTTAGAGGATCCCAATTTTCAATTTTTCATAATGCATCGTGAGAGAGAGAGAGAGAGAGAGAGAGAGAGAGAGAGAGAGAGAGAGAGAGAGAGAGAGAGAGAGAGAGAGAGAGAGAGAGAGAGAGAGAGGGTGGGGGGAAATTTTCATTGAAAATTATGAGATTAGTGTTTGCAAGGACGGCAACATATATTACAATGATGGGCGAATAATTCACGGAAGCAGCTGTGCAAGTTATCAAAAAAACAAGCCATGTGATGTCATAAATGACTAAAATCGGGACTGAGAGAGAGAGAGAGAGAGAGAGAGAGAGAGAGAGAGAGAGAGAGATAGGGTGGGGGGAAATTTTCATTGAAAATTATGAGATTAGTGTTTGCAAGGACGGCAACATATATTACAATGATGGGCGAATAATTCACGGAAGCAGCTGTGCAAGTTATCAAAAAAACAATCCATGTGATGTCATAAATGACTATAATCGGGACTAACTTAGCCTAAGAACAAAAAATAATTGACGGAGTGCGCTATGCAGACGAACCCTTTCTATAGCCAAACTCAATCGTGTGTTTCCTTGCAGTAAACCAAAGAGCACCGAAAGGGAGGAAAAAGGGCTCTAGGATGATGACCATGTCCAAATCACGTACACTCCCACTGATGTTCTGGGCTTCCCCCAGAGATATGCAACGAATGCGGTACGTAGACAATTACGCACAAGCTCTGGATCAAGTCCTAACCGATTTGAGATCCAACACCGCGACTAGGGGATTCAACTACTACAGCAGTGCTCCTTACAGCGATGCCAAATGCTTTGGCTGTGGAGCGTCTGTTGCACGGGCTAGCGTAGTTGGATTGCTCTCCCTGCATGGATATCGCTTATGGTCAAATTAAAAAGTTGTGCACACTCAGTATTGAAGCATAACTTCAGCTTTTTTACTGTATAATTAGATATGAGCAATACAAATTCACCGAGTGATTGATCGGTTCTTTCATATTTTGACGAGACCGCGTGTCCATCTTTAGGGAAAAGGGTCTAATATGTTTTTTTTTCTCCCCATGGTCGATTCAAGAAAGAGAAAAAACGTGTTGTATCAAATCCACAAAAGTTGACAAGTAATGAATGGAGGAGAGCATAAGAATCTTGTGATTATATAATAAAAGTCATATTGTGTTGACCCTTGTTCACCTTTAGGTTAGGTTTAGTATGGCAAGGGCTCTTTTTTTTTTTTAATTTTATTCTCTTATTTTCTTTCCTTTTCCTTTTCTTTTTCCTTTTCCTTTTCTATTCCTTGATAAAAAAGATATTTCGTTCTCATCAAAATTTTGAAGATTTTTTTTAAAGGAAAATGCCTTGAATTGCGAGACAAACTTCACTAATTAGAGAAAAATGTCAATGTTTATAATTTCATCATTTTTTTATTTTTTTATTTACTCTGCGTATTTTTATGCAGGAAGTTAATTGTTGAGAAAACTTTCTAATATTTTTTGAAGAATGAAAAAACCCTTTTATAAGTATTTTAACGATTTTGATGATAAAATTTATAGGTGATATTCTTCAAGCAACTTGACTTAGATTTTATTCTTCACATCATCAAACTCAGAGATTTATTCGTCTATTCAAGGAGTTCTGAATCTCTACGTCAACGATATCGTTGTATCGCGACAATCAAGTTACATGAGGACAACAGTAAAGTTTGTGTGAGTAAGATTGAGACGACATACGTATTCAGATATTACAAGGAATATTCAGATCTTCATAATCGGTTTGGATTATCTGAAGCGCAACGGCTAGAAATTAGCTCGAATTTCCATCCTAATTTGAATTGATTGTTTATCTATCCAGAAAGTATTTATCAACGTAATCCTTCCATCTGAAGGATTTGTGATTCTTATGACAATCTTCTAGAGATGAGATGTTCTTTCCTAATGAGGAACTCTACTTATGAAAGCCTAAACTCTGTCGTATGGGCAGTAGAATCAAGGGAGACTCTAAGCTTGCAATCCAAGCATCAATCAAGGAGTATTGTCCAATGGTTAGTTTGGAAATCAAGGAGTACAAAAGGAGATTGTGGTGAAGAAGGAACACACAAGATCCGAAATCTACAATTCCAAAGTTTAAAGAGAGCCTCAACATTCACATACTTATCTCTGTGAGCTGTAACAGTAAATCTGTGAGAGGATGTTATTTGCAATGGTTGTGTGAGATATGAACACACATTTTTTAGAGAACTCACACCATGTAACCTCTTATTGATTTTTTAGTGAAATATAGCCATTAGATTGTTAACATGAGAGAGTGGGTGTAGACTTACTAAAAGTCAAACTACTATAATTGTTATGTGCATTTTCTCTATCTCTTAATCTCCCATTTATTCTATTTGATTAGTGCGTAGTTCTTCTTTAAACATTGTTCATTCGTGATATTGAACTTCGTTGTTTTTAATTCCACTTTAATTATTTATAATCACCTGTTCACTTCTCTCTAGGTAGTAGTACTAACCACCTTAGCAACAACTATTGTTCTTAAAAGGAAAAAAAAAAAAAACTATAGAGATGCAGTGAAACAAATAAAATTAAAAAAGCTAAAGTGAAACTCTCACCCAATAGTCTTCCAAATTTTATAGCATTATAAACGCAGAATATCCAATTAGCTACAACAACAAACATAACTTTTAATGTCTCAAAACCATTGTCTATAACCATTTGAATAGAGAAATTTTAAGTTCACCGACATATGAATTCATCTACATCAAATCTCATACCAAATTAAGTTGTGGAAACGATCTCTTATACGGAATAATGATAATTCAAAGATGAAGAATTTGAGAACTGGAGATTCGGACATGATATCCAGGAAAAAGTACAGCTAAAGTTTGATGAAAGCATAAATGTAATATGATATTTCAGAACATACTTATGCTCCAGTCTCTGAAGCATAATTTTTTGAGTGTGTGTTTCATAGGCCATGCTATTTAGATAAAAAAAAGAAATTATATAGACAGATTTTCTAAATCCGAAGAGTAGGTGAGAAGATTTAAATGGGAATCTCTTATCAAATATTGAAGTGTTTACAGTAAATAAGAAAAAAATCGAGGACAATAGACAAGAGGGAGAAAATGGAAAAGGCAGACTTGTTCTTTTGAAATAAAGGTAAGTCCTATTAGTACTCTTGAGTGTATGCTTATGTGTGGAGGACATTTTAAACAGTAGCCACTTAAAATGACATTTTAAGAAGACCACATTTGATTTCGATCTCAAAAAAGGGGGTCAAAAGACAAATTGATGGAGCCATTAGATAAGTAGATTGTTCCAAGGTAAATGCACTCATCAATAATCTAAACCAACACACACAAATATAAAGGTTATATTACAATTACGGCTCTAATTTCCATTTTATCGAGTTTCAATACCCAATCATTAGGATGGTTGGTTAGCCACAAACACTTCAATGAAAATAACATGTCATGTCGTTTCATATTTGAGGTATGCTAGTGATGAATGGAGATAAGGGCTACACAATTTCCTTTTCTTTCATAACAAGAAATTGCCAAATTGTCATTTTGAAAAAAGGTTATTCCGACTCAAATTCTCTAAGCTTTTTCATGGGTAGTGAGAGGCCTTGGAGGAGTAAAATAATGAAAAATCAGCTCAGCAAAGCTCACTTGGCATTTATCCTTGGATTTCTCATTCCACTTAAGCAAATTCACATCTGGGTCATTCACACATGTACGCGTGTAGAGTATTCTAGGTGGATTCATCAAGGAATATATTGAGGAAAAGCAAAGAGCAACTCATAGGCATTTTGACATATCATGATTGGTGAAGCTCATTAGGAGCTACAAATGCATTAGAGGGGCTCTGTCTCTATCCTTGGTTGGCATGTGTTGAAATATCCTGCATCACATGATGATGAAGTTTATCTACTCTTTATTTATTTTAGGATTGGATTTTCTAATATGGTATCATAGACAAGTTTTTCTTGCCCCTTTCGTGTGTGAGTCCACTCTTAGTTGTCAAATTTCACGTGCTACTCCTAATTTGGCTTGCACATGAGAGGGGCTGTTTAAAAAAAAAAGACTCAGTTTAGAAGGAAATGAGGTTATGTAAATTTTTACCAACCATAGTTTTTAGATTAGAAAGTCAAATTAGTCATAAATATATATTTATTAGGAGGAGTATTAGAAAAGGTTATTTCTAATTTCTGAAAAACAAAAGTGTTATCACTAATTAAAGTCATGGGGGATGTATTCTTTGTAATTTAGTTGATAAGGACCTTTTGCATAAAAACTACCTAGTTTATGAGGAATAAGTATATACTAAAATAATTAGTGTATAAAATTTGGAGCATAGGTGTGGACACCTGTCTACCTAGAAACTTATGAAATATCTCACAAGTCTCATGGATTGATTAAGCTTAAGCCTTCGGTCCATGTAGGTGGCTCTAATCTAGAGCAGTTTGCATGCATTTGTGGGATTCTAACGGTGGATTTCTAGTTTTTTAGCTGGAAATCTCCTACTCCCCAACCAACATTATCAATTCCGGGATTAATTAAGCATAATTTTTATTTTAAAAGTAATTGTCATTTGCATTCTGCATCATTTTGAAAATGACTATATTAACATAATTATATCATTTTACCATTGTTTAATAATTGCAAGACAGTGATGCCACGTAAACATGATTTTTTTTTTTTTTATCATATAGATTAAGTGTGTGTCGCATTTTGTAGAGTTTCTTAAGAAAAGATAATCTCCAGATAAATGGTAGGTTTTGCTTCTTTTTGTGATTGATTAGCATATGATTGACATGGATGGCAACCCCCATTGAGATATTCCAAATAGAGCCAATCACATATATGTTATATCTTAATGATATTGCGGTGTGAATACACACAAAGTGAATATAAGTGATATTGATATAGGGGATATTCGATTACTCGTTTCGTTATTTTATAAATTAGGGGAAGGACAAAGAGACAAGGACAAAATTATTTGACGTGGCAAGTGATAAGGTCACATTGTCTCTCATGATTTGAAATTATTCAAAAATCTTCGTTAATTGAGACAATTTGCATGCATTTGTGGGATTCTAACGGGGATCTCCAGTTCCTAAGCTAGACTTCTCCGACTCCCCAACCAGCATTATTAATCATGGGATTAATTAAGCATAACTTTTTATTTGAAAGAATAATGTCATTTGGATTATGTGTCATTTTGAAAATATCAATGTTAACATAACATTATCATATTACTATTGTTCAATAATTGCAATATAGAGATGACACGTAAACATGATTTTTTTTAATCATCACGAATGAATGTATGTTGCGTTTTGCATAATTGCTTAAGAAAGAATAATCTCTGGTTAAATGGTTAGTTTTTCTTTGCATGTGATTGATGTGGATGTGAACCCCTCATTGCGATATTTTAAATAGAGCCAATCACGTATTTGCTATATCTTAATGCTACTGTGGTGCAGATACACACAAAGAGTGTTGGAGAAAACTCCCCTGCGTGTTTTGAAGCTGACAAAACGTTTCCATCAGTCTAGTTTGAAGACTTGCAGACTCTTTAGTCAAAGTCTGAAGACCGCCAAACCGCCAGACTCAAGATTCAAAGTCTATCTTCATTGACAGTTTCTAGACCATCGAAGAAGACTTATCCAGAACTGAGTATTTCATTAAGGATTTGATTCTATCGATTGAAGAAGATCTCTCAGCTGGATATAACACCTTGGAATATGTTATTCGTTTTGATTTCAATATGGGTAATTTAGATCTGTTGATTGGCGAAGTATACTTGGAAGGTTTTACTTATGGAAACCTAGATCCTGATTATATGGGCGAGCAGGATTGGTGGGCTATCCTCATATCCCTTAAATAACTCGAAATCTCCCTAAATGATTCTGTCCAACGGGTATGAAGGCATGGAGGAGTATATAAGGAAGATGTTCTGGTTATTCGAGTGTGTGCGCGATAGAAGAATTCCAAAGTCTAAAGCTCATTGTTCTTTGTCAATTCAATTGTTGAGTGAAAACTTGTACTCAAAAGAGTGTTTATACTTCTATGAGACATTGAGGAAGTGTAGCAGAGTCTCTACACTGTGGAATCAAGGAAGAGCTATACTTTAACAACTCTTTTGATTCTTAGTGAAATCCAGCCAGTGGGCTGTCAGTGCGGAAGAGTGGACGTAGGCTTGGATCAAGCCAAACCACTATAAACCTTGTGTTCTTATTCTGTTCCCTAAGCTCTTTTACTTTGATCGTAATTCTATATGATTATTAGAGTCTAATTTCAGTTTCTTAATCTATTGCTAAACAGAGTAAGTTTAAAAGCAAAATTATATACTTTACTTTGCAAAGTTTGTTTTCGCACATATTTACACCCTTCTAAGTGCTCGTACTAGCTTTCACAATTGGTATCAGAGCCTGTGTACTTATTTAAGTTGAAGTGTTTTTACTTTAGAGTTAAAGATCCATGGCTAGTATGTTGGCTCTAGGTCTGGTTAAAGGGCAAAGCAACACCAGACCGCCATATTTTGATGGAAATGATTACAGCATATGGAAAAACAAGATGAAGGCATTCTTAAGATCAAAGGATCATCTAGAATGGGACGTGGTAGACAAATGAATCATTTCTAAAGCTGCAACAGTCTCAGAAAGAGGAAAAGAAGCCGTTGAGGCCAGTGAAATGACTCGAGAAGAGATAACCAAGAGACAAGCTTTTGATGCAAAAATACTTTATTCCTTACAAAGGATCATCTAGAATGGGACGTGGTAGACAAATGAATCATTTCTAAAGCTACAACAGTCTCAGAAAGAGGAAAAGAAGCCGTTGAGGCCAGTGAAATGACTCAAGAAGAGATAACCAAGAGACAAGCTTTTGATGCAAAAATAATTTATTCCTTATATTGTGCATTATCTCCTACTGAATATAACAGAATATTTTCTTATGAAACAGCTAAAGAAGTCTAGGATAGATTGCACATCACCTATGAGGGAACCGATTGAGTGAAAGAAACAGGAATCAATATTTTGCTCGGTCATTATGAAGCATTTAAGATGAAATTGGGAGAATCTATCACTGATATGTTTAGTCGTTTTACAGAAATCGTGAATGATCTTGAATATCAAGGTCAACCAATCTCTGAACCCATGAAGGTTAACAAGTTACTGCGTGGACTTTCCAAGGATTGGAATCATGTAAAGACTTTCAATAAGGGAGACACAAAGGATCATGCCACTATTTGTCAACGAATTGGTTGGCATTCTTCAATCTTATTAAGTGGAGCAAATCAACGAAAATGAAGATCCCAAAGGTAAGAAATCCATTGCGTTGAAATCTAATGATAATTCTGATGTCATGGATTCTGAAGATGAAATGGACAATGAAGAGCTTGCTCTCATGATAAGAAGGTTCAGAAAGCTGAATAGAAAAGGAAGAAACAGTTTAAAGAAACAGAGTTCTCAAAAGCTACAAAATAAATCAGCTGAGGATGATGAATCCAACAAGGATGTAATTTGTTTTGAATGCAAGAAAAAGGGACACACCAGACCCAACTGTCCTCTACTGGAGAGAAAGAAAGGAAAAGCTGATAAATATCGTAAAGCACTTAAAGTAGAAACTTGGAGTGATACCGAGTATGAAGAAAGTGATGATGATTATGCCAATATTTGTCTCATGGCACACTTTGAATCAGATAAAGACTCTGAGACAGATTCAGATTCAGACAGTGAAATCGAGGTAAGTAATTTAAAAATTCCAACTAAAGTTTCCAAATATATTAATGAATTGTGTCTTAGTCTCAAAACCTCTCTCAAGAGGATTCCAAACTTAAAAGGGAAAATTCTGCACTAAAGCAACAGGAGATTGTTTGAAAAGAAAATGTCAAAAGTTTAGATAAAAATGTTATTACTTTGAAAGAAAATGTAGACAATCTTTAAAAAAAAAATGCATTTTTGAAAAATGATATCTCAAGTATTTCTAAAAGATTTTCTATAGGATCTGAGAAATTAGAAAAGATTCTTTCAGCGCAAAGACCCTACTTCAACAAATCAGGTTTGGGAATGACTGCTGAAACCATTCCTCTAATTGATTTTCCTAAGGTAAAGTAAATAATTAAACAAAGACCTACAAAAGATTCTTACAAAAATCATTTCTAAAAAGTTTTTATAAAACCTGTAGGCTGCAGTGCTCTTAAATGTTCTAAGTGTAATAGTTTAGAACATTTTGAGAGAGAATGTCCTATGGTTTGGAAACCTATGAGGAAGGTTTGGGCGAAGATTGTATATCACACTAACTCCATTGGACCCAAGAAAATATGGGTACCAAAGAAAGCTTGAGTTTCTTTTTCAAATGCAGGTCACTATCAAGAAAAATGTTAAATGATACTTGGATAGTGGATGCTCAAGACATATGACAAGAGACACAAATTGCTTTATAAAACTTGTGGAAGTTAATAGTGGAAAAGTATCTTTTGGAGGAAATAGCAAAGGCAGAATTGTGGGATTCGAAATTGTAAAGAATAGAAGTCTCATGATCAGTAACGTTTCCTTAGTAGAAGGACTCAACTACAACTTGCTAAGTATTAGCTAGCTGTGCGACACCGCGTTCAAAATCAACTTTCATGAAGGAATATGTTCAGGAACTAGTAAAGACTTCTTTTAGACTTTCACGGGGCGAAGACATGGGAATATCTATCTCTTGGATACCAAACTAGAAAAATCCCAATGTCTAATCTCAATTCAAGAGGAAGCGAATATATGGCATGGAAAACTCGGGCATGTCAACATGAAGCAAATAGCCAAAATTTCAGCTAAGAAGCTTGTTCGTAGACTACCCAATCTAGCATACCAAAAGTCTGACCTATGTACACCATTCATATTGGGAAAACATGTAAGAAATTCATTCAAACCAATAAATCAAGTGTCCACTAATCGTGTACTATAGCTCTTACATATGGATCTCTTTGGACCGACTAGAACTCAGAGCATTGGAGGTAAGAAATATTGCCTAGTAATTGTGGATGATTATTCACGATTCACTTGGGTATATTTCCTGGCAAGTAAGTCTAAAACATTTTCCTATTTTATAAAATTTGCTAAGAAAGTTCAAAATGAAAAATGGTATGTTATTTCAAGTATACAAACAGACCATGGAGGTGAATTTGAAAATCAAGATTTTGCTAAATTCTATGATGAATCTGGTTTTTAGCATGTATTCTCCTCACCTTATACTCCAAAGCAGAACGGAGTCATGGAAAGGAAGAATAGATCGCTGCAGGAAATGGCTAGAACTCTTTTAACTGAAAGTAACATTTCTTCTCGTTTTTGGGCTGAAGCAGTTTCTACAGCATGCTATATTATTAATAGATTCTTCTTAAGGTCTATTATGGAGAAAACTCCCTATGAGTTGTTCAAAGAAAAGAAGCCAATTGTTTCCTATTTTCATGTGTTTGGATGCAAATGTTTTATATTGAAAAATGCAAATGATCGAATTGGTAAGTTTGAGGAAAAATTAGACGAATGCATCTTCCTTGGATATTCAACCACAAACAAAGCCTACAGAGTATACAACAAAAAGACTCAATCTGTGGAGGAATCTATAAATGTCAAATTTCAAGACTTTATGCAAAATCAATCGATTCAAACTCAACCTGAAGAATCTAAACCTGCTCCAAACTCTACAAAGTCTAAATCTCCAGAAGCAGCTCAGACTTCAGAAGACCAGCAACAAATGATCGTTGAAGATTCAAATGAAGAAAATGATCAACAGTCTAACAAATCAAAACGAAACTGGAAGCACAAGTCTAGTCATCCTAAAGAACTCATTATTGGTGACATTAATGAGGGAATTTGTACAAGATCCAAAATGCGTGAAGAGTCTAGTGCTGTGGCACTTATTTTTGAAATAGAACCCAAGAACATAGAAGAAGCTTTAATTGATGAAAGCTGGATTGAAGCTATGCAAGAAGAACTCAGGCAATTCAGTATCAATGATGTTTGGGAATTGACTCCTAAACCGAAAGGTAAATCTATCATTGGAGCTAAATGGGTTTTCAGAAATAAGATGAACGAGAAAGGAAAAGTCGTAAGGAACAAAGCAAGACTCGTGGCCAAAGGATATACGCAAGAATAATGGATAGACTATGATGAGACGTACACACTAGTAGCAAGGTTAGAAGCAATTAGATTATTACTTGCTTTTACTTGTTATAAGAATTTCAGGTTATTCCAAATGGACGTCAAAAATGCTTTCCTAAATGGATTTATCCAAGAGTAAGTCTATGTGGAACAACCTCTCGGTTTTGAAGACCCAAGGAAACCATACTCTGTTTTCAAACTAGAAAATGGGTTATATGGCTTAAAGCAAGCACCTCAAGCTTGGTATGAGAGGTTAGGTAAGTTTTTAATCCAAAATGGCTTTGTTAAAAGTAAAGTAGATATTACACTATTTATCAAAAGAGAAAACAAAAACTTCTTGCTTGCTCAAATCTATGTTGATGATATTATTTTTGGATTTTCTAATGAAAATCTGTGCAAGAAATTTTCTAAGACTATGCAGGATGAGTTTGAAATGAGCATGATGGGTGAACTATCTTTCTTTCTCGGACTTCAAGTAAAACAATTGAAGGAATGAATTTTCATTCACCAAGAAAAATATGCTAAAGATCTTGTTAAAAAGTTTGGCTTGGACAATTGCAAAAAGACAGAGATACCAATGTCAAGTTCCTTGAAGCTGGACAAAGATGAAGGAGGAAAGAAAGTTGACCAGAAGCTATACATGAGTATCATTAGTTCACTTCTTTATCTTACTGCTTCTAGACCTGACATTCTGTTTAGTGTTTGTATTTGTACCAGATTTCAATCAGATCCCAAAGAATCTCATTTAAGTGCTGTAAAACGCATTATCAAATATGTTGCATCTACTCCTAGTCTCGGTCTCTAGTATCCTAAAGAAGGAGACTTCACTCTTCTTGGATATTCAGATGCAAATTTAGCAGGATGCAGAGTTGATAGGAAGAGCATCTCGGGCACTTGTCAATTACTTGGGAACACGACAATATCTTGGTTTTTGAGGAAATAAAGTACCGTAGCTCTTTCTACGGCAGAAGCAGAATATGTGGCTCTTGGAAGTTGTTGTTAACAAATTTTGTGGATAAAGCAACAACTAAGAGATTTTGGAATTGAAGAATCGTGCACTGAGATAAAATGTGACAACACCAGCGCAATTAATCTCACCAAGAATTCAATTCTTCATTCAAGAGCAAAGCATATAGAGATTTGACATCATTTCATTAAATATCATGTTCAAAATGGAGAAGTCTCGATTTAGTTTAATGACTCAAAGAATCAACTAGCGGATATCTTCACAAAGCCTTTGGAGAAAAGTCAATTTGAGCTTATTCGTTCCAGACTCAATATCTTAAAGTCTGAAGAAGTTCAGACTCAGGGATAAAAGTCTAATGATATTTAGACTTAGAAGTTCAAGATTTACGACTGTAAGTTCTTAGAAATTTATCTCTCGGATAAAATCTCGAAAATGTACAATTATTTGTTAATCTGTAATTGATTGATGTTATTAATCTCGAAAAGGTATGAATATCTTCCCTAATTTTCGCAATCATTGTAATCATTCTTTTTCGAAAAAGAAGTTAGTTTTGAAAAGACGGCTATTCATTCTTACAAAAAGGCAGTTATTTTTTAAAAGGCATTTTCTATTTTTTCCTTTTACGTCGTTCCATATGCCTCTTTTTGACTGCTTTATATACCGATCGTCTTCCTCACAAACCCTAAAAAGCACAAATCTTCGTTGTCTTACTTTTACTCTCTAGTTTAATTTTCAAAGTTCTCACCTTTTTCACGAATCGAGTTTGGAATCTCTCAAAGATTGTGAGAATGACGTCCCAAAGAAAGTCTTCAAGGATCATGAACATGGGACCACAGCATATGCGTGAGAGTCCTACACATTTTGACCTCACTGAGGAAGAAGAATCTTCGAGACAGAAGCAGAGCCCACAACATTCTCAATTGCATCAATCTCCTCAAGCTAGACCTCAAGGTAGTGATCATAGAGCGGAGGAAGAAATTGTTGAAGGTGCAAAACCTGTAAGATCTCACAAGCCCGCTTTTATCTATAAGCTTTACTCTGCATTGAAGAGGGTAGGTGCTCCCTTGAAATATATTGATGAATTTTTGAAAGAAAAAAAGGGTATTGTAACGAAACCCACTTTTTGCGAACAATGGAACGATTGGAGATTGCTCTTGCGGGGTCGGCAGATCGAGCATTTGCGAATATTCCTAGTGATCCATGTGTTGGAGGTCTTAGTCAGCCTGATGGGAATGATGATGACACAATGTACACTCATTTCAAGCCTAGAATGGGTGTTGGGGCGAATATTCGAAGCAAAATGACAGATTTGTTTCGCTTGGAGGAACACAAGCGACTTTACTCCAAGTTGCTAAAAAGAGGGGTGATCAATCCGAGAAGTGTAGACTTTGATTTTCTTGATTCTGTGAATGTGAAGCTGCGATAGAAATTCACTCAACTTCAACTTGAGTGATTTTGTTCTGAAACGACAAAGGCACATCCTGAGCTTACTGCTTACTTCTATTCTAATATAAGTTTCTTGGATGCGAATAGATTTTCGTTTAGTGTTCGAGACTGGGACTATATTGTTGACATGGACATGTTGGCAGATGTGATTGGAGTAGAGGGAGGGGCATTCCAATTGATTAATGTGTATGTTGGTCGTGCGACGGTGGAGCTTGTTCGGGATGAAATGGTTGAAGGAAAAATTTCGTACTTAAGGATGAACGCCTCTAATATTTTACTTCACAAGATCGTGATCAATTGCCTCAGACCCAAGTTAACCTCAAAGACCGATGTCTCTAACTCAGAAGCAAAGCTGATGTATGCCATCAACATTGGCAAAAAGTTCTCTCTGCCTCACACAATCATGTTTCACATGTACAAAACGATGGCGAAAGACAGAGGGCAACTTCCGTACTCAGCGCTTGTTACAAAGCTTTTCAGACGTTTCGATATTCAGCCTTTCAGGATTTTATGTGTTCGATCAAGTGATCAAATTATAGTGGGAATGAGAATGGTTTCCAAAATGCGTTTGAAAGAGCTGGACAAGGCTCTAGAGCATTTGAAAGAGAAAACCCCTGTCAAGTCTCACTAAGGTTCTTCAGTTGCAAACCGGAAAGGGAATGAGGCCATGATAGCTCCATCTAAGAAAAGAAGAGCACTCATTCTGGAGGATAAAGAGGATGAGGACATTGTTACCATTTCTACTCTTGCACTGAGAAATCTACAGAGTGTTGTTCCAGAGACAGAGGAGAGAGAGGATCAAGACAGAGATGAAGAAGGGGAAAGGAGTGGAGAGAGAGAAACAAAGCAAAAAGAAACAGAGGAAGAAAGGATTGTAGAAGAAGAAGGGAGAGGTGAACAGGAAGAAATAGAGCATGAAGAGTACTTCTTTCCTCCTGAGGGCATTAAAATAGGGGGAGCTGCTGAGCAAAGAGGTACATCTCCAATTGCTGCTACTAGTGAAGGTGTTAGTCGTTCACCTGCAAATCTTGAAGACATCTATGCCTCTCAATTCCTAGAGGAAGGTCATGAGGTTTCATCGCCAAATCTAAGTGATCATGCTGGCTTACCATCATCTGCAAACACTCCTACTGATCATGTAGAGGCTAGTACTCAGACTGATAATTCATGAGACCTTCGTAGAGTACTTGATGTTCTTATGAAGATGCGAGGCCAGATTTATGCCCTGGGATGCGAAGTTCATAACTTGCAAAATGCAAGTCAAGCCTCTTCAGTTTCCATGCATGATCAAGTCAATGCCCTTACTCTTCAAGTTCAAGCTAATGCCAAGGGTGAAGATGTGGCTCAACTGAAGGAGGATTTAAAAAAGCTGGAAGGGACTGTCCAGTCAATGGGAGGACTGTCCAGTCAATGGGAGATTTCTAGCTTGTTCGTGTTCCTAGGCAACCTTGATTCCATTATCTTTTTATCTCTACCTTTTTAATGCTGACAAAAATGGGAAGAGTTGGTGCAGATTTGAAACTTGACTTTCGTTTGATTTCATTTGACCTTACTTTTTGAATGACTTTACTTTTGTTTGGTTGTTTGGTTGTGTTTGGATTTGGATTTGAATTTGGATTGTTTGATCGTCTGTTTATTTTAAGCACTATTGGTATTTCATGGCAAAGATAGTTGTTTATTTACAATACTAACTTTTTCTTGTGGATGCAAATTCAATGTTGTCTTTACTGAGTCAATTATCTTTGTGAAATATCCATGTTTGCTTGAGTACTGTTTTGCAAGTCAAAAACATCCAAATCTGCAAGAAAGTTTTGTCACCATAAAAAAAGGGAGAGATTGTTGGAGAAAACTCCTTTGCTTGTTTTGAAGCTGAAAAAACATTTCCATTAATTTAATCTGAAGACTTGCAGACTCTTTAGTCAAAGTTTGAAGACCGCCGAACCGCCAGACTCAAGGTTCAAAGTCTATCCCCATTGACAGTATCTGGACCATCGAAGAAGACTTATCCAAAACTGAGTATTTCGTTAAGGATTTGATTCTATTGATTGAAGAAGATCTCTCAGTTGGATATAACATCTTAGAATCTATTATTCGTTTTGATTTCAATACGTGTAATTTAGATTCGTTGATTGACGAAGTATACTTGGAAGGTTGTACTTATGGAAACCTAGATCCTGATTGTATGGGCGAGCAAGACTGGTGGGTTATCCTCATATTCCTTAAATAACTTGAAATCTCCTTAATTGATTTTGTCCAACGAGTAGATTAGAAGAACTCCTTTAGTAAGTGCCAACGGGTATGAAGGCATGGAGGAGTATATAAGGAAGATGGTCCGGTTATTTGAGTGTGTGCGCGATAGAAGAATTCCAAAGTCTAAAGCTCTTTGTTCTTTGTCAATTCAATTGTTGAGCGAAAACTTGTACTTAAAAGAGCGCTTATACTTCTATGAGACCTTGAGGAAGTGTAACAGAGTCTCTACACTATTGTCGTGACCTCTTTTTTTCGGCGCCCACAATCGGGTGCGGGCGCCTAATGAGGCTAATGGCTTGACTGAATTTATTAAGTTCAGACTCTCCCAAATCCACTAATTCACGACTTTAATAGTCTAAGTTTTTAACCTGTAAATCAATTTTTAAAATGGAGTCGCTACTAATCGATTTGGGGTGGGGTCGATTAGAAACCCAAGCGAAGTATCGAGAGAAATACTCGTTCCCGCGCAACCAGATAAATTAGGATCAGGAACTTGATTACACTAGTTAATCACTAATTCCCTTTCGGTACCTAATCTTGTTTAAACCCTAAGGCTTTTTGGATTTTTGAAGGATTTTCCATGCACTTTGGGGAGGAAAAACATTTTTTAGGTCTTTTCTCATTTTTTGGACATAAAAGGGATTTTTGGATTTTTGGGTATTTTTTGGAAAATACAAGTCCTTTTGGCTTTTTCTAAATTTCTTTTGGCTTTTTCATGAAATTTTGGCCTTTTTTGGATTTTTGGCATTTTTTGGAAAATATGTAATTTTTTGATTTTTTTGATTTTTTTGGAAAATAAAATATTTTTAATATTTTTCAATATATTTTGGAAAATAAATTATTTATTATTTTTCTTGATTTTTTCGAAAAATAAAACATTTTTCAACATTTTTTAAAAAATATTTTTCGGTTTTCTGGAAATTAAAATGCTTTTTAATATTTTTCGAAAATAAATTATTTTTGATTTTTTTATTAAAATATTACATAAAATAATATAAAAGCCGACCCGGGTCGGATCCGCAGGTTGGGTCCAACCCAGGTCGGCGACCCGAATGCGGACGGGCCCACGTTGCGGGCCCAACTTGGATTTTTTTTGTCTTTTCTCTTTTTTTTATTTGATTAAAACGGCGTCGTGGCCGAGCAGTTGGAGATGCTCGGCCCGGCCCGACGACCCGCTCCGGCAACTCGCTCCACGACCCGGCTCCCCTGCGAAAACCCTACCCGACTCACAACCTGCCTTCCAGCCGCTCCAAAATCGCAAACCCTACCCGACCTTCAGGACCCGGATCCGATTCGTGACCCTAAAAATCACAAATCCTAGGGTTTGTGAATCCACGGCGCCGAAGGGGAAAGACAGGGGTGCTATGGCGGCGATGATGGCTACGGCGGTTACAGCGACGGCAACGACGATGATGGTGATTGAGGCGAATAGCAAAAGCAACGACAGCGGGGTTTTTACCTTTCTTCGAGCGGGAACGGTGGCGGACCGCCTCCCACCTGGCGACAATCAAGGCATGGCGAGGGTTTCTGGAGATGCAACGGTGACGATGATGATGGCTACGGTGGCTACGGTGACGGTGGCATGGCGTCAGGGCTGCGGAAGGGCTCGGTTCTCTCTCCCTTCAGCCAGATCCGAGCTTCCACCGGCTAGATTTGACCTTCTCGAAGTCGCTCGCCGCCGGCCTTCCCCGAAGTCTCTTGGTGGAGGGTAGGCTGAGCTCGCGACTCGAGTTCTCCCCTACGCTCACCTTTCGATCTTTCCCAATGTCTCTCAGTGAAAGATCTCTGAGCTCGCCACGCCCTCCGACGATGCTTGCGGCCACCTATTTATAGGCGAAGGAAATCCGGTCGACGGAGGGCCTCGGCTGCCGGCCTTCAGCTTGCCCACCGGTTCCGCTCGGCTGAATTGGTGTCCCATCGAGCTTTCTAGCGAAGCTTGCTCAGCATTAATGGCGCATGAGATCTTATCCTCTCCGGCCGACGTTGACCTACTCTCCTCAGCCGTAGGCCATCCTTCACGCATCGACTTCCCTCGCGCGCGTGAGTTGCAGCGGCAAAGGAGAGGGAAGGAAGAAGAAGAAGAGAAAAAGGGGCCGGGCCGAGGGGTGAAGAAGAGGAGAGTGGGCCTAAGGGCTGTGCGAAAGGGAAAGGGGGTTGTGTCTTGGCTGCTGCTTCCGTTTTCTTTTTGTTTTATTTTTGTTTTTACTCATTTTGTTTTTTTATTATTATCTTATTTATCCGAAAAGGAAAAATAAATAAAAAATTAATTAATAAAATAAACCTAAATAAAATTAAGGCGTCAACAGCTGCCCCTCTTTGAAAGTGAGCTCACAGAGGTCGCATTCAAAGATAAACTGATGCCTAAATTTTATCCAGCATGCGTAGCAGATTATATTTTATTTGGGACTTATTGCCCTATGCAGAAAAAAAAACAATATAACATTATACATACTAAGACAGATAAGAAGATACCGGTAGTTACTTACCGGATGTGAGTGAGATAGGGTGTGAACCCGAGTTTTGGCAAGTATCAAGGCGTCATCTTACCTGGTGACATGAGGAGGTTGCTTTTTCAAGACCCGAACCATTCTTCGGTCGCCTGTTAGAGCAATAAGTGATTTGTCTAAGACTCGAACTTTTCTTCGGTCGCCTGTTAGAGTAATAAGTTGGTTTGTCTAGGACCCGAACCTTTCTTCGGTCGCATTGATAGGGAATTGCTTTTCTAGGACCCGAACCTTTCTTCGGTCGCCGATTAGAGCAATAAGTTGTTTGTCTAGGACCTGAACCTTTCTTCGGTCGCCTTGACGGGAGATGCACTGACCTTTCTTAGGGCATCTGTTTGTTGGGGGTGCCTGACCTCAATTAAGGACACTGGTTGGTACCCAACCTTTCTCGGGAGATGCACCAATCTTTATCAGGGCATTAATTTGTTGGGTGTCTGACTTCTATCGAAGACACCAGTTGGAACCCGACCTTTCTCGGGAGGATGCGCCGACCTTTTCAGGGCATCGATTATGGAAGATACTTGGACATTCACAGGCATATCAAAGAGTACCTGGATATTCACAAGTACTAACCTAAAGGATATTTGGGCCTTTACAGGCGTCAAAAGGGGCATTTAGCTGATTATAGGCATTCGAGGGGTACTTGGATGATCACAAGTACGAATTTTTGAAGGATATCTGAATGTTCACAAGCATCGAAGGGGTACCTGATAATTGGAAATATCGAGGACATACCTTGGGTATTTGGGAAGGTCTTTCACCTTCTGGAAATTGGGAATACCGAGGATGTACCTGGGATATTCATGGAGGTCTCTCACCTCTTGGTATTATAGACTTGAATGTGGTATGAGACTTACTTGGATTGCCGCAGGCACTTAAAAGGGGCGGAACACCTAGGTAGCCGTAGGTGTACAAAGTACTAAAATACTTGGATGAACACAAGTATTTAATGATACGACTTGGGACCACTCAGCTGGTCCAAGTGTAAGAAAGCATACTTGGGTAGGTGTAGGCACATAAATCAGTGGAATGCTTGAACAACTACTATTATTTAGGGACAACTCAGGCGAGTTGAGTGTCATGAAAAGGGAGTACCCGACAAGTGGTGGGTTCTCAAAAATTTATCAAACAAAAAGCTCTGGGGGTGAGGTTAGGGATGTGCTTTCCTAATGATATCTTTAATTTTTAAGAGCATGCTTGCTGTTTGCACTATATGCACACACACACACACACAATGATTATATGTGCTGTAAATTCATAAATTCAAATGTGATTTATGCATGACAATCTTGTCAGTTTTGTATCATTCGAATTCCACTGGGGAAGATTTTGAAAGACAAGCTTTATTTGGAATATAGATGTCTTGAGCATGCCAGATGAGGGACTTTCAGTCTGAAAGGACTTTTCGCTCACTCTCATGGAAAATGCTATCTTGACCATTAATGCAGGATTTATAAGGATCACACTATCTCACTGTCATCATGTCAGCATGGGTCTGAGTATTCTCGCAAACGGTACGACTTTAGCAATGTGAGAGGTCTTTGTTGAAATTGTGATGAAGTCTTGGTCAATAGCTCGTCAAATGATACTATCAAGGTCGAAGTCGATGGACGAAAATGTTGCACGATCATCTCCGGGTTTACAAGTCAAGCCCCTGCGAAAAGAGATAGAGTAATCTTGCTCGTACTTCTTCGAGCGATGCTTATGCACATATGAAATCCTACGTTAATTGAAGTGCCCATAGTCTGAAGAGACTTTTACAATGGGAATGTGATGTAGACTTGGCTTACATGTAAGAGGGTGAGAGTTAGTGATTGTCTCAGCATTTGTCACTAGTCTTCTTGTCAGATGGAGGTTCTATGGACCACAACAACAACTTTTTCTTGGCTGTATTTTTACTGGGGGGCATTGGCCTTGCTTTTACCAAGCACACTGCTTTTTCATGCCCCTATTTTTATTCCAGTTCTTCAAATATGGACATTGACCTTACTTTTACCAAGTACACTGCTTTTTTATGCCCATATTTTTTCATTCTTGTTGCTTGAGAGCTGATCTTGACAAGTTCAAGCAAACGCCTTTGTTAGACTATTGAGTCTTCATCTTTTGTCGGCACTTCTGATTATGCTGTAGTAGCTTCTGCTTTGCTTCCATGTGAGGGTGAATTTACAGACTCAATTGAGTTGTACAATGGATACAAGTGTGTAAAGAAAGAATTGCTCTTCATCACTTTAGGGCACTTAAATTAATGCGAGTGTTCATATGCAATAAAGACACTCAAAGATTGATGCAAGTGTAAGCAAGAAAATTTCTATCTCTCTTCTCACCTTGTGATGCTGACTTGCTTTCGACTTGCCCCAGTGTGGGGTGGTTCTTAACGGGGGTAGGACAGAAATTTCATCAGTGTATGGGGCTCAATGGGGTGAACGATGGAATGCCTCTCATTGCTTTGGTTATCGTACCATTTGCGAGAGAACTCTTTACCCTGCAGTCATGGAATCTTCTGCACTCATCCCACAAGTGTATAGATGGGGGGATTGTGTGTAGGATATGGCTTGCCTTTCATCATTCTGACGCACCTCATCCAGCATGCTCAATCAATCTTGTATTATTCACTTAGCAGTCTATTCTAATAATCCTTAATAGAATCAGTGATTTAGATAGACAAAATCGTCATGCAAAAATCCATTTGGAAAATGCATGCAACGTTTTAAACATGAGAGAGTTTGTACTCTTAAAACAAATGAATGATTTTGCTCAAAAAGACTTTGTTGGCAGCTTTAAGGGTTAGCAGAATGGTGTTTCCAAATATGTTAAATCTTGAATATCAAAAGGGCTATTCACAAAGGGGTGTCGATGATTGTCCCTATTGAATAGGGAGATGTCACATGAATAATCAGCTAGGGGTTGATAATTTGATCGGACGTCTTTGTTTTTGCCTTGGGCTTGGATCGCTTGGTTTGCCCTATTTAACCATTTAATCTGGCTCTTGAATCCCAATGCTTCTTGTCAATATGAGTTCAGAGAGTGAGTGTTAGAAATGATGCCAAGTTACCTGTCCTCCAGAGTTTATTTGTGATGGTTCTTAGAGAAGTTGTTGATGGCCTCTTTTACATTTCAATGCTTCCTTCGACTGGCCATTCCTACTTGTGGCCACGTATGCATGATTGCTGGTCGTTGATTGATTTTCAACGCTTTCTTTCTATGGAATTTTTCCTTCTACCTTTGATCAGGCAAAGTCATGTACCTCAAGCTTCTATGAAATTTGAGATGGACAATCAAAACTTCCAGTTTTCTTATAGCAATTACTTTTTGCAAGAGCATGTGTTTGGAACAAGAAGTGAGGCTTCCAGATTCTAAGATTGTTGACTGGGACAGAAGGTCCCTTCTAACCAGATTGGTTCCTGAATGACGCGTCCTTTACACCGAGCTGGGCGAAATTGACATGGATTACTCTTACGCGTCTGCCTAAGTAATGTCGATTTGCTCAAGTTATGCCATCGAATTTGCTACTTGATTTTCGACACTTCTTTAAATGCTGGTGATTACCATTCATTTTTCTTCATCGAGTCAACCAAACACACATTTTTTATGATGGTGTAAATACATCACTCATATATAAAGGTGCATAGGCATTTTCATTCTGATAGAGAAGTGCTTGGCAATGCCAGACAATGAATATCTTTCAAGGGTAGTACTTTTTCACAGCATCGGAATTAACTGGTTTAGAGAATTCTCGCCCATCCATGTCAGCTAGGATCAAGGCTCCTCCGGGGAGTATCTTCTTTATTACATAGGGACCCTTGTAATTTGGGGCAAACTTGCCTCCAGGCTCTGGAAAGATTGGTAGTGTCTTTCTTAAGACTAGCTCGTTTACCTCAAAGTGCTTGGGTCACACCTTTTGATTGAACGATTGAGCTACCCTCTGCTGGTAACACTGACCATGACAGAGGGCTTTCAGTCATTTTTCATCGATCATATTCAGTTGCTCAAGCCTTTGTTGTGTCCATTCTTCCTTAGATAATTCTGCCTAGGATAAAATTCGCAAGGAAGGGATTCTACTTCTACAGGCAAAACAGCCTCCATGCCATAAACCAGGGAAAAAGGCGTTGCCCAAGTGGAAGTTCGAATCGAAGTTCGATATGCTGTTAGTGCGAATGATAACCTCTCATGCCAGTCGCGGTAGTTTTCAGCTGTCTTGGATAGGATTCTCTTGATGTTCTTGTTGGTGGATTCCACGACTCCATTCATTTGTGGGCGATAAGGGGACGAGTTCAGATGTTGGATTTTGAACTCAGAAAAAAATTGATCAATCAACTTGTTGTTAAGGTTTGACCCATTGTCGATGACGATAGCTTCCGGTATGCCATAACGGGCGATTATGTCACGTCTGATGAATTTCATAACGTTTCGTGTAGTTACGCTTGCATAGGATGCATCCTTGATCCATTTTGAGAAGTAGTCAATTGTGACCAAAATGAATC
Source organism: Eucalyptus grandis x Eucalyptus urophylla (assembly GCA_028830015.1). NCBI lineage: Eukaryota > Viridiplantae > Streptophyta > Magnoliopsida > Myrtales > Myrtaceae > Eucalyptus > Eucalyptus grandis x Eucalyptus urophylla. The sequence continues at coordinate 24,540,592 of CM054198.1, read as the reverse complement.
GGTGCCCATTTGATGCCTTCGGATTGATTGGGCCAATTACATCAATGCCCCACATTGAAAATGGCCATGGCTCAGATAACTGATGCAATTCAGTTGGAGGGACATTTATCTTGTCCCCGTGAATCTGACAATGATGACAGCTTCGCACATGCTGAGCACAATCACTTTCTAAAGGGAACCAGTATTAACCCAATCTCATTATTTTCTTGGCCAACATACGTCTATTCATATGAGGGCCACATACTCCCCCATGTATTTCTTGCATTATTTGTGTGGCTTCATTTGCATCCACACACCTTAGCAGGACTGAGTTATATGATCTTTTGTACAAATTTTCACCGCTGACGAAGAACCTCGAAGCCATTTTCATTAGGTATTTTCGATCAGAGGGAGTGCTTTCTTCAGGGAATTCTTGCTTCTGGACGTATTTCATGATGTCATAATACCAGGGTTTCTCGTCGGGTTCTTCAGTTATAGTCATGCAATGGGCCTATCTTGTTAGGACTTCAATCTTCAAAGGCTCTACTTCTAACCATTTCGTTACTTGCAACATAGATGATAGTGTTGCTAGTGCATCAACAAACTGGTTATGAATTCTAGGTAGGTATTGAAACGAGACGTCCTGGAATTCTCCTACCAGTTCTTCCAAGTAGTCGTGATAAGGCACTAGTTTGGCGTCTCTTGTCTTCCACTCGCCCACAGTCTGGAGGATAATTAAGGTGGAGTCACCGAACACTTTTAGTTTTGACACTTCCATTCCAATAGCCGCTTGTAGGCCGAGGATGCATGCTTCATATTCGGCTATATTGTTGGTGCATGGAAACATCAATTTTGTAGCCACAGGATAATGTTGCCATTTGGGGATATCAAGACCGCCCCAATGCCTGAACCTAACAAATTTACAGCTCCGTCAAAGAACATAGTCCATGTGTCCTCTTCTACTGTTGAAATTCGGTCGTTTGGGAAATGATCCTCGCGTAGTTCTTTAGGGCAATCTGCTAACATATTAGCAATCACTCGACCTTTAATTGATTTTTGCGACATCACTTGGATGTCGAATTCTGAGATCGGGATTTGCCATTTGGCCAATTTTCCCACCAAGGCCGGGCAACCGAGCAAATACTTGATTGGGTCACTCTTAGTTACAAGGAATGTTTGGTAATGCAAGGTATACTGCTGGAGTCTATGCAACACCCATACCAATGCAGCGCATGTTTTTTCTGACTTGGAGTAGTTTTGTTTCGACGTTGTGAACTTTTTACTCAAATAGTAAATGGCTCGCTCCTTCCCATCATGGGGTCCTTTCTGTGCCAACATTGCACCTAGGGATTCACTGTTGATGGTAAGGTAGAGGGTCAAAGGGTGTCCTAGAGTTGAGGGTATTAAAACCGGGGGTTTCATCAGGTACTGTTTTAGATGTTCAAACGCCAATCAGCAGTCATCATCCCATTTGATTTGTGCATCTTTCCTGAGAAGTTTAAAGAAAGGTTTTGCAGTTTCAGAAAGCTGGGAAATGAATCGCGCAATGTAATTTAATCTTCCCAGGAGGCTCCGGACTTCTTTTACAGTCGAGGGAGGAGGCATCTCAAATATCGTTTTGGTTTTTGACGGGTCCACTTCTATCTCTTCACAGCTCACAATGAATCCAAGTAATTTGCCAGAAGTTGCCCTGAACACACATTTTGCTGGGTTCAAGCACAACTTGAACAGGCGAAGTCGATTGAATAATTTTTCCAGGGTCTTCACATGGTCTTCTTTATGTCTGGTTTTGGCGATCATGTCATCGAAATATACTTCAATTTCTTTGTGCATCATGTCATGGAAAAGGGTGACCATGGCACGCTGGTAAGTTGCTCTAGCGTTTTTTAGGTCAAAAGGCATGACCTTATAGTGAAAAGTCCCCCATGGAGTAATGAATGCCGTCTTTTCCTTGTCTTCCCCCTTCATTTTTATTTGGTTGTATCCTGAGAACCCATCCATGAAAGAGAAAAGTTTGAATCCAGCAGTACTATCCACTAGAACGTCTATGTGAGGTAGCAGGAAATCATCCTTCGGGCTTACTTTGTTCAAATCGTAGTAGTCGACACAAATCCAGATTCGATGTGGCATCCCAAAATTCAAAGTCAAGCTATAAGGTGTGTTAAAGCCTCTAATTAGGTAATGAAATTACCTATGGTTTATGCTTTAGCAATTAGTCTCTTTTTAAGATTAGGTGATTTGTGCTTATGTTCATGAGATTTTAAATTTGATAGATTAATGATGATAATCTATGCTTGGCCATGCACCTTATGAATTAAATAAAATGTCACAAGACTTTGGCCATGTGGAATCTAAAATTTAAAATTTATAGAAGAAATTATGAAAAGGGGAAAATTTAAATTTTATTAGGATTAGGCCTTAGGCCCATTTGCCTAAGCTTAGTGGGCCGAATTAGGCCCACGGAGGGGCTGTCGCCGGCCCATTGAGGCCCAAGAAGAAGGTGGCCAGCCCATGCATGGGTCTTGCCAAGTGGCAAGAAGAGCCTCCATGCATTGGTCCATTTAAGTGGCATGTGATGATTACTAATGATGAGGTTTAGGGGGAATAAAAGGGAAGGAGAGAGGAGAGAGAATGGCCGGTTAGCCATTCGCCCAAGGGAGAGAGAGGGAGAGCGGCTGAGAGAGAGGAGAAGCCGAGGAGGGAGTCGCCGTCGCTCGCCGTCCGTCCGTTGTGTTCGCCGCCGTGTGCTGCCGTTCCTGTAGTCTAGAGGCAAGTTGGGATCCTTTGCTGCTCTTGCATGTGTGTGTATTACATGTATGTTTGGTATAGTGTTGAATTTGAGTGATTGGAAGGAGGAAAACCGAAGCTTGGATGATTTGTTCTTGAGCAAGGTTGCTGTTTTCGTTTGAATCCGCTCGAGTCAGAATGTTGTGTGAGCTTGCATGCATGTTTAGATTCCGCTTTTGACTTCGATTTCTTCATGAAAGTTGTAGCTAACATCTTAAAATACAACAACATACTCAAATTTGGTGGAAAATGATGGAGATTTGAGGGGTTAAAATCTCATTCTACGGAGACCTCAGATCTGGAAAGATTTCACTGACCTTTTGATGGATTTGTGGTTGCATGTTGAGTTGTGCTAAGAATATCTCTTCGATTTCTTCATGAAAGTTGTAGGGGACATCTTATACTGCAACATACTCAAATTTTAAGTGAAACGAACAAGTATAACCTAGTAAATCGACTAGATCTTGAAGACGGAAATTCTGGAGATGTATTACAGAACACCCGAGACTTCATGGACCTAAATGACGACTATAATCTGGATATTTAACTTGTATCTCTTCACGAAATTTGTAGAGAACATATTGATGTAGAACATATCCAAATTTCAGAGGAAAAGAAGAAGAGTAGGTAGGTGAAAACTCAGTATTTCGGAGAAGCATGTACTGGACGATTTGGTGATGGATCCAGAAGCTTCGTGAGACTGTGGAAATTTATCTAAAAATAATCTGACTTGGAAGTATTCATGAAAAATGTACTTTAATGTCTTGGCTATAACTCGGTAAAATTTCGTAATTGTTGGAGGTCGTATGGATATTTTAATCGAATTTCTTCGGAAACTGTGCTTTCTGATTTCATCCGAAAATTATATGCTGTTTTGTGTGATTTATGGAATTATGTGAAATTTTATTTGGCCATGTATTTTACATGAAATCATCATCCTATTGTCTTGTTTATCAGTTGCCTTAATTTTATGATTTTTGAGATTTATAAATAATTAAATTTAATATTTTTGAAAATGACACAAGCTGGAATTTAGATAAAATAAAAAAATAAAAAGGGCATGATAAATGGATTATTTTAATTGGCATAAATTCCATGAATTTTATAGATAATTGCACCATGTAGTATGTGTGATGAGGTCTTGATGTATGCATTGAGATGCATGTGTAAATTCAAATGTTGAATATGATTGTTGATTTCCAATACATCATATGCCATGCTAAATTAAGACCGAAATTGGTGAACATGAATAATGTTAAATGAGGAGATGGTTGTGGTGGATGATGATGCCCGGATTGTATTAAGATACAAGGCCGGATGACCTTGGGAGATTTAGGATGCCCGGAATGTGGGGGGCCGGAAGCCCTGTCGGAGGTCTTTGCCCAAGGGGAATGCCTCGCAATGCCAGGATTGGGGTGCGGGATGCTCGGCCAGGGAGTGTAAATGCCGGAAGCCCTGTCAGAGGTCTTTGCTCGAAGGGAATGCCTCATGATGCCAGTTGGGATGCGAGATGCCCGGAATGTGGGGGGCCGGATGCCCGGTGGCCTGGAATGGCTGAATGCTGGAGGTTTTTCTCACATGGGATGCGAGTGTATAATATGAGATGAAATTGATGATCCGAGGAAGGATGATGTGGTGATCAAATTGAAAGTTAAAAGTGGAAATCAAAGCATGATGATGATATATGATATGGCATGATGATATGCATGATGATGATGATATATCATAAGGCATGATGACATGTGTGATGCGATGATGTCATGAGGATGACGACATGTGATGATGATGATGATGATGATATATGATATGGCATGATGATATGCATGATGATGATGATTTATGATAAGGCATGATGACATGTGTGATGCGATGATGTCATGAGGATGACGACATGTGTATGATATGATGATGATGTCATGTATGGTATGATGATGTCATGTATATGATGATGATGACATGTGTGTAATATAATAATGTCATGATGACGACTATAAGAGTATGACATGATGATACACATGTATGTGTTATGATTGTGATGATGATGCATGATAGTATGCGCATGGCTTCAAGGTAAGTAATGCCTGAAATGCATGTATGACTTGTATGATGCATTGAGTGGTTATTGGATTCCTTTACCTGCTGAGTGGTTGTACTCACCCCTTTTGGGGACCAACATTTCAGATTAGTAGCATGCCGCTCCCTGTCGTCACGCGGGGTGTATTTTACGGTCTACCATCCGATGTTGAGGTTGAGTGCGAGGAGTTCGGCTGTCATTCTATGCCTGTATTAACGTATATATGAGTGCGCTGTTTTGTCATGTACGACATAGGCCTAGCTGGGGGCCCGATTGTCTAGGAGTTCGTCTCCATCCACGTTCGTTGCGACGGGGTGATGAGAGGGATGTTGCCACCGCCACCGCCTGATGCACCAGATTGGGTGTGAGGCCTATGCGTGACGAGTAGGAGCTGGATCTTTTTGGGATAGTTAGCCGATACTAATGATGGGGGTTGTGCACGTGAAATATAGAGGGTCGAGGGTTCTTTTTGGGGTTTTAGGCCGGACGTGGCTGAGTCCTGGCTTTTCCTTTTTGATGTATTGACCCAAAAGAAGTCCCATCTTGAAAATATATGTAAATAAAGTGTCGTGGCTTGTCTATAAAATCAAGATGATTAGTGGTGTGTATTTGTATCATGGTTGGTAGGGGAGAGATGGTGATATTTTATTTTGCTTCCGCTAATAAGTCGTGCTGGGACCGTTTTGTTTTGTTTTTTGTTTTTTAAAAATGTGTCTATGAATTACGACGCTTCCTCTAAGGAGAAAGGTAATAAGATGTAACATTGGCGCTGGTGGCGACCTACGAAGGGTTCGGGGTGCCACATTCAACCATCTTTCTTCTTCACCGGTACAATGCTTGCTACCCAACTAGGATATTGCGAGACTTCGAGGAAGCCTACTTCCAAGAGCTTCATTACTTCTTCTTCAATCTTTTTTGACAACTCAGGCTTAGCTCTTCTTAGCCGCTGCTACTTGGGGGCCACATCAGGGTTGGTTGGCAAGCTATGCTCCACGATCATTGGATCGAGGCTTGGCATATCGGCATATGACCATGCGAATATGTCTTGATACCTCCTTAGGAGGGCAATTATGCTTGCAACTTCTTCTTTAGGAAGGTTTGCGCCAATCTTTATCTCCCTTGGATCTTCTGTGCTGCCTTAATTGACAATGACGGTGTCTTCAGTAGTAGGGGGCCTTATTTCTTCGTGGCGCTTCCAATTTTGTTGAATTTCGTCGGAATCATCAAAATCATCATATGAATCATCAGAATTGCTATCATGGCTATTTACGGTGTTGGTTTGGACCGTTCCCATACCCTCGCTTGCCGCTAGATTATTCCTGTGTCATAGAGTAGATAGGCTAAGGGAACAAATAAGGTTAGTAGCATGCATGCTTCTTTCTTTTGAAAATGTGATAAATTGTTTTTGAAGATTTAAGACAAGGAAACATGAGGAGACTCGGACCTCAGATTTCTTCTTTCATTTGACGGCTGGCTATCATCAACGGGCCGGTTTGGTGGGTCTCCTCATGCCCTCAAAATGTTTTTAACTTTATTTATTAGTAGACGGATTTACAGGGTGATTTCAAAAAATAGTTCCTTGGGTGGAACTGATGTTGAAAACAAAACAAACCAGACTTTAAGAAATATGTACATGCTCCCACGTAGGGGAGTATGCAAAGGAATTAAAAAGGATTCTACTCGAGCGGGTCTACACCCATTTCCCCTGACGGTCCTTCGTTAATAGCGCCCACGAAGAAGTCTTCATACCAGTCGCTAGCCACATCTCCCTGTGCTGCTGGCTTTGCAGATTTCAGATCATCCATGCCTTCCCATCCATCAAGGACGATGTTGTGATGATGATCATAGAAACTTTGGGGGATTGAATAATCAACATAGTAGTCAAATTTACCACTTGGTTGGCCCAAAGTGTCCATGATTGCCTTTCCTCTACGTGCTTTCTTAGCATACTCAGGGAACATGGTACGGGTGTTGGGTACCATGAGGAGGTTATCCTTGCCAAAACACAGCCACGGAGAGCGGAATGTGAATACCCCAGTCATCTAGCGAGTGTCCTAATTTCCCCGAATGATAATCACATTGCTTGGATGGATCATAATCAAGGAAATACTCGGGAGTAGGATGGGTCAGTTCTCTGCCGATTATCCCTTGCTCTAGGAGGATGGGGAAAATAATGGCCATTGATTTAGGAAGAGGTGAATATGGCCGTGTGCTTCTTGGGGATAAGGGTAGTCATGCCCCTTGCCAAGTCATGTTAGTAGGGTTTTCTTCATTTACTACCAACTCCTCATTGTGACGAGAGCATAATGTACGAGTAGCCTGAGCGAAGTTTTTTGTCAAATGGTGTACAGTCTCGCGTAATTCTTCGCCTTGGAGTTGAAGCTGGATGAACGAGAAGTTATCGCCTATTTCTTCTAACTACTCCTCCTCAATGGCACCTATGAAAATGTCCCCGAACATGGTGGTCATGTCATCTGACCCCTCTTTCTTTATAAGTGAGGGCCAAGTTGTGTCTTCCTGGATTATGGGCAATTTCGCGCTTCCGGGGTTGAACCATTTTGAAGTATTCACTTCCTCTCCCTCATGTATCATCTTGGCTAGGCCTAGGAAAGTTTCCTCGAGACGAGGGTATACAAGGCTGACTTTTTTCTTTGCTTTTCTATATGGGGAATATCCTAAACCGATAGTATAGGGTCTCCTCAGGGCTTCAATAGGCTGACGAATGCCCTGGCCTCTCCTACCAAGCCCTTGTCTTGGAAGGAAACCGTGTCCAACCATGATTTTTCCTACCATGATTGCAGCGCTTGACATCTCGGGGACGAGGGGTAAAGTCCATCGAGTTTCGTGTATAGTAGACACGAGCTCGAACGATTGATAGCTGGCTTCGCTTTTGTCACTAGGTTCAACATAAGGGATGGCCGTCTCGTGGTAGATGCGGTGATCTTCTTCTCCTCGGACAGTGATCAGTTTTCCTCCAACCAAGAACTTCACACTTTGGTGGAGGCTCGAAGGTACTGCTCCTGTGATGTGGATCCATGGGCGCCCTAAGAGGAAATTGAACGCAATGGGGATATCCATCACCTGGAACAAAATTTTGAATATGGTTGGGTCAATTTGAATGTCGAGCTCGATCTCTCCCACTGTTTCCTTCTTTGTTCCATTGAATGCTCAAACATAAGTCTTGGGTACCTGGATCCATGATCTCTTTATTTTAAGGCGACGGAGTGTCGCTAGTGGACATATGTTAAGAGCAGATCCATTGTCAATCAGTACTCGAGCGACGTGAGATGCACTGCACTTGACTGATATGTAGAGGCCCTTGGTGTGTCCTCTACCCTCCTCAGGAATTTCTTTATCAAAAAATGCCATTTGATCCTTTAGAAGGATGTACTGACAAATTCCTCGAGTATGTCATGCTCAATCGTTTCAGGGACATGTACTTCACTTAATACTTTCATGAGGGATTTCTGGTGCTTGACAGATGTTTGAAGCAATTCCAGTAGAGAGATCTGCGCTGGTGATTTTCGTAACTGTTCCACCACATTATATTCACTGGCCTTAACTACAGCCAAAAACTCCTTGGCTTCTTCATCAGTGACAGGCTTAGCAGACTGAGTATTTGCTTGAGCATAGGTTTGCCCAGATCTCGTGACTAAACCAGCATCAAGGTCATAAGACCATGGTACTACATTGTTGTACTCATATTTGTAAGGCTGGGGGATCTTGATGACTATAGCTGTTTTTGCTGTTGATGCTTGAACAATGGCTCCCTTCCTTTCAAAGACGCTCTCAGGTGAGATGGAATCCTTCTTCTCCTTTTCCGCATTTAGCGTGGCAAATTCTTCCTCCCAGTTGATGAGGACTTGCGATAAGGTAGAAACTATGCTAGCGTGGCCGGTGTACACGATTATTCCGGCCTTTATCATTCTTAATACCCTTTCCTCCATTATTGTAAAGGGTGGTATTTCATCACCCGGGTAATACTCGGTTTCCACTAGCCCTCGATAGATGTCAACAATATGTGCATTGACATTTCTGATTTGACCGGCTTCAGAACTGAATATCATGTTTACTTTGTCAGCATGATCAGGGAGCGGATTGCTTTGGCCATTTGGCTTTGCAGTTTGGAATGAGAAGGCCTTAGTATCCAGTAGGTTCTGGATCCGATGCTTAAGGACGAAACACTCATTAGTTGAATGGCCTACTTCTCCTATGTGATAGTCACATTTTTTGGACGGGTGATAGCTGGAGAAGTTTTCAGCGTTGGGTCGTCTTGGCTTAGTTGAAAGGAGGCTCTTGTTTCGGAGGATTGCCAAAACTTGGGAGGGAGATCCAGGAAGCGGAGTGAATTGTCTTCGGTTGTTGTAGCACTGGGGTGGACGGCTATTAGTCTGTTGTTGGCCTGTGCTTGTCTGAACGGTCAGGAGGTGACCAGTGTTTGTAGTGTAGGTGGCATTGACATCAATCAAATGTTCTTTATCTTTTTTCATGTTGAGCCTTCTGCTGACAGGTGCAGGCTTAGTGAACCAGCCGTCCCTTAAACCTATCTCAATTTGCTCTCCTACTAGAATGAGTTGATTGAATGATTCAGCAATCGTAGTCACCATCCGATTGTGGTATTCATAGGGGAGGGTTTTGATGAACATTTTTCTCAATTCAAAGTCAGTTGGCTCAGGACTGATTTGGGCGGCGAGATTCCTCCATCTACTAGCATATTCTTTGAAAGATTCCTGCTTTTTCTTTTCTGTGCGATCGAGATCCTCATGAGAAGGGGTAATGTCCATTATGAATTTGTACTGCTTAAGGAATGCCCCACTTGCTTCACTCTATGTCTCGATGAGGTTTATGTTCTTTTTGATGTACCATCTCAGGGTGGGACCTACCAGGCTTGACTGGAACAATTGGATCATTAAGGGTACATTATTAAGGTACTAGGTCATTCGAACCAAATACATTTGTAAGTGAGCCCTTGGGCAGGTCGTGCCATCGTACTTCTCAAACTCAGGCATTTTGAATTTTTCTGGCATTTTGACCTTAGAGTAGATGGAGAGGTATGTCGGAGTAGGATCTTGAAGGCCCTGCAATTGTTTTAGCCTCTCTTCAAGTTTCTCAAGGCGTTTGTCATGTTCAGTCTTAGACAAACTGTTGGGCTTTGGTTTCTTAACTATGATTTGGTGCGTATCATCCTCCAATTTGGGCATGTTATCATCGGTATCTCTTCCTTGATCATCTCGAATAGACGATTGTGGTAAAAATACTTCGATTGAGGCTGGGGCAGGAGCCAATTTGCCTTGGATGGAATCTAACTGCTTTGAGAGTTGTTGAAGCACATTGAAGACTTGCTTCATTTCACTTTCCATAATCTTGACACGGCTTGGTACATTTTCTTCAGCCATTCTAACTTTTGGATTTGGCGAATATGATTATGATGTGATTACCTGTCAGGACAGAAAATGGAGAAAACGTAAACGAGGGAAACACATGGAAAACTGGCTCATGGCAAGGGTCGAGTCATTCTTATTTATTAACAGGAGATTTATACAATGCCAAAAGGGCTTTTTACACAAGTCAAAACGACCCTAGATATTCACATTAGAAATATTCGCATCAAAAGTCCCGCTGCCCATTTTTATATGCGATGGGAAGTTCCAGTCTTGTGGAGCTGCTTGCTTCTTCGTACTAGCTTCGATACATGTCTCCTGCTTGTCTCCAAGCTCTTTTCAAGAGATTTGATTCGCCTTTGCAAGGTAAGTTTATCAACCACATCAGGGATTACTGGTTGCAACTCATCGGGAATTATATGGTTGAGGATGTAGAATGTGGATGCATGATGAGCTATTTCCTGCCCCTTCAACCTTCTGGGTATGACAATCTTTTCAGTGTGACATCTACTCCATGCATTCTGAATTATGCGGATCTCCTCCAAGTAGTTGTAGTCTGTACGGGTGAAAAGGATTTAGAACAATCCTGATTTGAGCGGTGGCGGGATTTCTTGGAGGACCCTATACTGACGAGCCACCCTATATGGATAATATGAGGTAAGTCCGGAGAGGCCTAGCAATGGGATGGGGTTGTAATAATTAAGCGCAAAGCATGCCTCTCCTACCATGAACCACTTAGCTCGCCATAGGAATGTCTCGAGGATAGGGTTTCTTAATAAGTTAATCCATTGAGAATATTCTTCATTGGGAGAGTATTTTTCCAAGCTTTGAAACTTTTGCAATGGGTGTTTGAATTCATTGATTTCAAATATTTGCATGAGGTGCCTAAATCCTTTGATATGGGAAAAGAACCACATTTGTAAAATTTCTGGGGCGGCCCTCATGATTTTTTATTTTTTTTTCTTTAAAACGATTAAAACGATTAAGGGATAAAAACGTTTTGGCTAAAACCATGTTCACATATCCTGCTCCAAAAATGACTTGATTTATCACCCATGTGATTGAAGGATTTATAGCATTCTTTCGATGGGGAAAGATAATAAAACCAAAGAATGCTAAGAGGAAGATCTTGGCTTTTTGGGTCATTGATTGTTTTTCAAAGCATTCAGTTAAAGATGATAGCGGAAAAGCATTGTTGTTGGCTTGAACAATTTCTCTTACCGAATGATTTTTTAGAAACCATGATAGACTAACCACAGGGTCAATGCCGATTGGTGGCGTGGCAAGCTCGCTTTCCAGGGGCATTCCTATGGCGAGACTGTACTCTTCTAAAGTCGGAGTTAATTCAAATTTGCCGAACATGAAAGTGGATGCTTCAGGGCACCAGAAATGTGGTAGTGCTTGCATGACCCTAGAGTGGATATTGATTTGGAGTAATGGGAGGAGATGACTGATTCTTGCTTTGATGCACTCTTGGCCGAGCTGATCTAACTACTTCCACCATCTGAGAAGCTCTCCCTTTGGGGTAGGAATGAATTGGATATCAAATCTTCCCATCGCATATAAGAAAGGGAAATACAAAACCTAACCCTATTTTGCCATGAGCCATAAAAGACTGAGTAAAATTAAATAAATTACTTTTCTTTTAAAGAAAATGGCAAGCACAGAGACATGCAGATGGGACATGCGGCTCAATTTCTAATTGAGAATGTTTGTTGAGATTAAAAGGATATCTGCCTGTTGCAGTCTCGCGTTAGCAGCATACCCTCCTAACCTCGACTAAGAAATTCGGGGAAAAGAAAGGCAACCTTTACATTGCAGTTTTGCGTTCGAGGTCATATCTTTCTTAAAACCATCCTAGAAATCCTATGGCGGCCTAGGTCTGGCGGCCAGGTTGTGTGTGCCATGTGTAGTGCTAAAACATTTAAGGATGCACAGCAGTTTATAATCGTAAAACATTTTATTTTAAATAAAAAAAAAGCTCTAAGCTATTAACTTGCACAAAAGAAAAAAAACCCAAAGTCAGCAAAGTACTTAAACAAAGACAAAATGGCCTAAGTTCTCAAAAATTGTCTCCAGCAGAGTCGCCAAACTATCGCGACCTCTTTTTTTTGGTGCCCGCAATCGGGTACGGGCGCTTAAGGAGGCTAATGGCTTGACTGAATTTATTAAGCCCGGACTCTCCTAAATCCACAAATTCACAACTTTAATAGTCTAAGTTTTTAACCTATAAATCAATTTTTAAAATGGAGTCGCCACTAATCGATTTGAGGTGAGGTCGATTAGAAACCCAAGTGAAGTATTGGGAGAAATACTCACTCCTGCGCAACCAGAGAAATTAGGATTGTGGACTTGATTACACTAGTTAATCACTAATGCCCTTTCGGTACCTAATCTTGTTTAAACCCTAAGGCTTTTTGGATTTTCGAGGGATTTTCCATGTATTTTGGGGAGGAAAAACATTTTTTAGGTCTTTTTATCATTTTTTGGACATAAAAGGGATTTTTGGATTTTTGGGTATTTTTTGGAAAATACAAGTCCTTTTGGCTTTTTCTGAATTTTTTTGGCATTTTCATGAAATTTTGGCCTTTTTTGGATTTTTGGCATTTTTTTTATTTTTTTGGAAAATAAATATTTTTAAATATTTTTCAATATTTTTTGGAAAATAAATTATTATTTATTTTTCTTGACTTTTTTGGAAAATAAAACATTTTTCAACATTTTAAAAAAAATATTTTTCGGTTTTCTGGAAATTAAAATGCTTTTTAATATTTTTTCGAAAATAAATTATTTTTTTATTTTTTTATTAAAATATTACATAAATAATATAAAAGCTGACCCAGGTCGGATCCGCGAGTTGGGTCCGACCTGGGTCGGCGACCCAAACGCGGACGAGCCCGTGTTGCGAGCCCGACTCGGATTTTTTTTTTATCTTTTATCTTTTTATTTTATTTTATTAAAATGGCGTCATGGCCGAGCGTTTGGAGATGCTCGGCTCGGCCCGACGACCCGCTCTGGCAACTCGCTCCACGACCAGGCTCACCTGCGAAAACCCTAACGGACTCACAACCTGCCTTCCAGCCGCCCCAAAATTGCGAACCCTACCCGACCTTTGGGACCCGGATCCGATTCGTGACCCGGAAAATCGCAAACCCTAGGGTTTGCGAATCCGCGGTGCCAAAGGGGGAAGACAGGGGTGCTATGGCGGCGACGATGGCTACGACGGTTACGGCGACGGTGATGGCGATGATGGTGATTGAGGCGAATAGCAAAGGCAACGGCATCGGGGTTTTTACCTTTCTTCGAGCGGGAACGGTGGCGGACCGCCTCCCACCTGGCGACAATCGAGGCGTGGCAAGGGTTTCTGGAGATGCAACGGTGACGATGATGATGGCTACGGCGGCTACGGCGACGGTGGCACGGCGTCAGGGCTGCGAAAGGGCTCGGTTCTCTCTATCTCTGGCTAGATCCGAGCCTCCACCGGCCAGATCTGACCTTCTCGAAGTCGCTCACCGCCGGCCTTCCCCGAAGTCTCTCGGTGGAGGGTGGGCTGAGCTCACGACTCGAGTTCTCCCCTGCGCTCGCCCTTCGATCTTTCCCGATGTCTCTTAGTGAAAGATCTCCGAGCTCGCCACGCCCTCCGACGATACTTGTGGCCACCTATTTATAGGCAAAGGAAATTCAGTCGATGGAGGGCCTCGGCTGCCGGCCTCCAGCTTGCCCACCGGTTCCACTCGGTTGAACCAGTGTCCCATCGAGCTTTCCAGCGAAGCTTGCTTAGCATTAATGACGCCTGAGATCTTATCCTCTCCGACTGACGTCGACCTACTCTCCTCGGCCGTAGGCCGTCCTTCGCGCGTCAGCTTCCCTTGCGCGCATGAGTTGCAGCGGTGAAGGAGAGGGAATGAAGAAGAAGAAGAGAGAAAGGGGCTGAGCCGAGGGGTGAAGAAGAGGAGAGTGGGCCTAAGGGCTGTGCGAAAGGGAAAGGGGGCTGGGCCTTGGCTGCTGCTTCCGTTTTCTTTTTATTTTATTTTTGTTTCTCATTTTGCTTTTTTTTTTTTTTTCTTATTTATTCGAAAAGACAAAATAAAATAAAAGCTTAATTAATAAAATAAACCTAAATAAAATTAAGGCGTGAGCAACTATGGAATCAAGGAAGAGCTATACTGTAACAACTCTTTTGATTCTTAGTGAAATCTAGCTGATGGGCTGTCAGTGCGGAAGAGTGGACGTAGCCTTTGATTAAGCCGAACCACTATAAATTTTGTGTTCTTATTTTCTTCCCTAAGCTCTTTTACTTTGATTGTAATTCTATATGATTATTAGAGTCTAATTTCCTTTTCATAATCTATTGCTAAACAGAGTTAGTTTAAAAGCAAAATTATATACTTTACTTTGCAAAGTTTGTTTTCGCACCTATTCACCCCCTCTAGGTGCTCGTACTAGCTTTCACAAAGAGAAGGTAAGTGATATAGATGTAGGGAACATTTGATTACTCATTTCATTTTTTATAGGTTAAGTGAAGGGAAAAGATACGATTAGGTCACATTGTTCTCTCATGCTTTGGAATGATTCAATAATTTTTGCTAATTGAGACACCCTTGGGTCGCTTACATGACACATGAGAGTTTATTTTTAACTATTAAGTAAATTTAACCAAAAAGGAAGTGTATGTTCAATTTTCATGTTTTCTTTTTTTTTTATGACCTGGGAACCGTCGTTGATCCGGAGCGGACTGAGCCACCACCATAGACCTAGCCTTATTTGAGTCGCGCGAACGCGACACCTCTGGGATTCGAACCCCTCCCATTCGTGAGGGGGAGAGGGCCCAAAGCCAGCTGCGCTACCGTGGGCGGTGGTGTTCAATTTTCATGTTAATAAGCTACGATGAATAAAAAAAAATCTCCATTTTAGGCCACTTCTTTTAATGATCAAGGGGGGACAAAAGTTGAGGCGTGAATACCAAGAGACCTATGATACGGCCTAAAAATTGCATATATCGGTTTTCTTTAGCAATTTTATTTACATTTTCAATTGTTATTTATTTATTTAATACTAGAAAAGAGCACAACTATTGCTTATTAAAAGAAATAGTGAGAAATTTAAAAATGTTATAGACTAATCAAACAAAAATACCAGTGACTTCCTTGGGTGGGGACGAAGGAGCTCGGTGACCTAATATTAGTTAAGGCCTTACCTTAACACAAATCAATTCCTTAGGAAGCTGAAAACTTGGTAGCACATTGCTACAAGTCAAAACTGGCCAATCTAAAAAATAAAAAATGAAAAATGAAAAACACCATTGTCGGCCACCTCAACCAAGACAAGAATGGTCACTTAATTATTATAAATGAAAAGAGTTGGCTAACTTATTTAGTTATATAGTCATTATGTTGCTTTCATATTGAGTCGATGGGATATTCTCCTTTTATTGGAGGAGGCATCATGATTGGAGTGAAGGTTATTTTACTTCATTGGATTGGAGAAATGACGATGCTTAAGAGGCTATTTCAATTGAAAATCAATCATATAGATACTGAGTTATAAAGAAACACTTATTCGACAACTTGGTGGTGTGGTGTGGAGTAGTTGGAAAAGACTCGAACACTAATTATTTGTCTTTTCCCCAACAGGATAGGGATGAAAATCCAGTTAACTAAATTTTTCCATTCACTTGCTTGTCCAATTTCAGTTGTCTAGTTTTTCAAGTCAAATTGCGTGAACAACCTCAATTTGAATTGTCCAATTTTTCCAGATTCTAGCTCATAAGACTTGCTTGATCATCTACTTTCCATGTAATTTTGAACTTGTGTGTTGACCGTCGACCAATTCGAGCTTAAGACAAACTAATATACGAGGCAAGCTTTCAAATTTGAAGACATGCCATGAATTAAAACCCAGGGGTTCTTTAAACAAAAGCCCAACAAAGGGGCATCCAAACGTAAATAATTCCACGAAGATTGGAGGGATGGGCCACCCAATAGGGAGGGAGAGCATTCGTACGTTAGATTTTCACGACCCAATCAGCCATTTTGTTTGTGGACCGGTGACAATAGGCCAAGGAGAGAAAGTAAAATTGGGCCAAAGATAGCTGGGCTTTCTCTATTAGAGCTGTCTTTATCAGCACTACGTTGACCAGCTCTTCCTCTTCCCAGTCAGACCCGTGCTCCAACACACTCTCTCTCCTTGACTGAAAACGTTTCAAAGCTTCGAGCAGGGGAATGGCTTCCGTCTAAAACGCCGACAATGCTGGAACTTTCGTAGTAGAGCCATCCATTAGAGCTCCCGTTTCGTTGCGAAGAATTTTCCAATATAGCTCCAACTGTTTCACCTTCAAGAAAAGCTCTGCTGTCATTATTTTTCAAGGTTGGCGGCTTCGGTGGGTTCCAATTCTTTGTCGATTGAGGCTTGTCTGTGTAAATTTTCAAATTGTGGTGATTCCATTTACATAAATTACTAAGCATTGACCTAGTATGAAGGAGCTAATTCCATAAAAAAAACATCAACTTTAGGTCGATAGACAAATCTGGCCAAAATTTGTTTTTGTCTCATGAAAAAAAAACAAACTTTAGGTTGAAGGACAAATCTGGCCCGAACTTTTTTTTGTCTTGTAAAAAAGCGTCAACTTTAGGCTAAGTGCTTTACCAAAAAAAAAAAAACTTTAGGCTAAGTGCTTTACCAAAAACAAACTTTAGGCTAACTGATAATTTTGGCCCTATTTTTGTTTTGTCTCATAAAAAATAACAAACTTTCACTCCTATCCAAAATTTAACCCCAACCAACTTTTTATTTGAAGTTAACCTTATTTCAAGAGAAAATGTTCTAGCCGTGAGGTTGGTGGATCTCATCCATGGTTTTTCTTGATAGGCGGTGATCCACAATTTCATATTACGACAAAACAATAAAGTCTAGCTAGAGAAATTCAATCGGGAGATTTTTTTTACTTACTAGTGAAGTATAGGAGACGGCACAGTTTCACTGTTATTCTTCAAGTTATGGCTCAAACAAAAAGACAATAGATGGTGTTAGCTAGCAAGTAAGGACAATTGATGAATCTAAGTAAAGGGGGGCCAGATTTAGAATTTAAGTGAAAGTTGGTGATTTTTTTTCAAAAAAAAAAAGGGCCAAAATTG
This sequence comes from Eucalyptus grandis x Eucalyptus urophylla, assembly GCA_028830015.1. Lineage (NCBI taxonomy): Eukaryota > Viridiplantae > Streptophyta > Magnoliopsida > Myrtales > Myrtaceae > Eucalyptus > Eucalyptus grandis x Eucalyptus urophylla. Next base: position 24,523,238 of record CM054198.1, on the reverse strand, counting down.
TCACTCGACCTAAAGTTTGTGCTTTTTTACGAGATAAAAAAGAGTTTGGGCCAAATTTGTTCATCGATCTAAAGTTGGTACTTTTTTACAAGACAAAAAAAAGTTTATGCCAGATTTGTCCATCGACCTAAAGTTGGTGTTTCTTTTTGGAATTAACCCAGTATATAATGATTTAGCATACCCTAGTAGTTAGTATTTCCATGGAAATCAGAAAAATAAAATTGATGAAATAATTTTATATCTCCTTCACGTTAGAGCTAGTTACCCCACCAATTAATTACAATTTGCACTTCCCAAATATTACTGTATATATCAACATCCGAAAGGCTAGTAAAAAAGAATTCAAGAATTTGGAAAGAACGAAGAAAAGGCACCGATAAAGGCAAAAACATGACTAATAAGACTAGATTCATTACCATCAAATTCTCATGATGAGTGAGTGATAAGCAATCAGATACTTTGCTAGAACAGGGTAAAAGCAATCAACATTGCAGGAAACCCTTTAAATCTTCAAGTTCGACAACGTCATCCCTTTCTTGTTAAAAAATCGATCCTTAAGGTTTGATATTTGGCCATTGCTTGAGGAACAATCTATCTCGGAAGCACCTTTATTGAGTACCTTTATTGAGTATCAACACCTGAAAAGTGGAGTTGTCTCCACATTTAGAAAGGTTGAGATGAAAATGACCGATGAGCTTATGCTCTGTAACATTTTGACCTCGTGGTTACTCTTTTCTAGTTGTCTAGGTTGAACTACTTGTGACCTTTGGAAGCATCGAATTCGGGAAAAATCTCCTCAATAACTTTTTTGTAATCCCCCATTAACAACACAACTTAAACTAAGCCTAGGGCCCTTATTAATCGCAAGCTAAATCCAAAGTGCAAAAGCACAAAGAAGGCAGAGATTTGAGAATTTATACATTTTATGCTATCGCCAAAGAATAGCCTTCTCAAGGTAGTGTCTGTGCACGTGTAGATTGGGTCCATTCCTATAGTTGTTCATGTGAGCCCTCACATTAATGTTGCATATGGGGCTTAGACGATCAACCACTAACATATACTCCACCCAATGGATCCAGTATAGGTAAGAAATTCCCCAACACATAAGTTGTTAAGCCTCATTGGATCCATAAATGGAGAAAATGTGACAGCCTGAATTTTCAGAATTTGTTTTCGATTAAATAAATCGGGCATTTCGTCGACGTGCCAATAGTGCTATTCTCTGAGCTGATCACTCACGAGATAACTGGACTATCTGGGGAAGCAATTAAGGAATCTAAATGCAATAGACTTGAGAATTCGACCAGGAATCGATTGTTCGACCGTGTTGGTCTGCCAAAGTCATTACAATACTGTCAGAATCGATCAGAGATCATAAATAGGTTGATTCAATTGAGATATGTGATCAAAGTATGGGTGATTCCACCAGATTGCAAAATTCTCATCGATCGGAACTAAATTAATTTTCTGACATTTTTGGTACCTTGTGTCTGTAATATAAATCTTGAGATTTTCACAACAACTGAGAGGCGCCAATATGTCAGAGATATATATTGTGACTTGAGATAAATCGATCATGGTTAATTGTACATAAAATTCCTAAAAGTTACTCAGTAGACTAGGTCACGCTAAAAGTGCGTCGGATTGAAAATAACTGCGAATTTGGACCCGATTTCAGAAATTGAAAGTTCTATGGTATCACAAGCTATTTTAGGAACGTTGACTCATCATCTGAAGATTTTTCGAAGATTCCGAGATTTTTACGGAAAATCGATTCGGACATTTCGGAAAATGAACGAAAATTCGGATTGACCGAATTGAAGAGATTTTCGACTTGCAAATTGAGCTACATGATGAAGGGGACTTGTAGAAATTATGTGGGCTTTTTCTTCATCAAAAGTGGACGTCAAAGTTGGGAATTTGTTGAAGAAATTGAAGACTAAAATGTGAAATTTGAAATTACGCTTGGACAATTTTTTTTTTTTGGCTTCATTTTGTATTAGTTTGTGGAATTTAAATTGGTAGAAAGTAACAGGGGACAAAGGAGTAAATGGAATTTGTCAAAATTGGGTCCCCTTCTTGGCTTTCCTTGCACGACTTCCTCTCCTTCGTACAAGCACCGGCGTCCACCTCCCTTATCCAACCCTCCACTGTCTCTGTCCTGCTTTCATCCCCTCAATCTCTCTCTTTCTTTGCAATCCACCGAGTTCAGCCAATAATCCAGTCGCCCTTTTGACAGCGCCACACGTCTTCAGCGTCGTCGCCTTTGGTCAACACACGAACCAGCAGATTCTTCCCATTTTGTTGACCGCCCTCAGGTCCCACTAAGTTCGCCAGTTGAAGACCACCGAAGTTCTTGTCTCTCTCTGCTCAGCCACGCGTCCACAGCAGCATCTGTGAGTCAACCAGCAACGCCTTCGGTTGTGGACTCCTCACGTGGTCTCGTCTCCACGAAGCAGCTGCTGCTTCCTTCGCCAGCGCACCAGCCCACGAAGCAACTTGCTCTCTCTCTCTCTCTCTCGCTCGTGTCTTCACCCAGTGTCCTCAGCCACGCGAGCAGCAGCAGCCCACAGTTTGGGCCAGCAAAACCAACAGCATTCGGCCCGGCTTCTTCAACGCAAGTCAGGCCAGAACAGGCTCAATCCAACAGTCTCCAAGCCCGCGTGAATTGCAGCTCAGCCACTTGAAGTCAGCCCAGTCCAGTGAAGCCCAACAAAATCAGAAGCTCAAGAGCACAGCCCATTCAAGGCTAGTTTAGTCCAGCGAAGCCCAACCCGTTTCAATAACAAATCTCAGTTTGAGCTGAGATTTGTTGGGTCAAGTTTAGGCCCAGTCCGAGAGTCCGTTGACACCACCGAAAATTCAGATTTCGGCCACCGTCACGCCGTCATCGTGGTGAACCGGTTTCCGCAATTAACCGATAAGTTTATGCACTAACCCTTCTTAGTGGGCTAATGACGTCTAAGGGGTGTTTAGTTTAATTTAATTAGGAATTAGGTGGTTAGTTAGATTAAATTAGTGATTTAATTAGTTAATTGTGCATGTTAGGTGGTTAGATTAAATTAATTAAAACCTAGATAGGATGTGCTATTTATCTAGTAGGTTTGGAAATTTTCCAAGTCCGTATCGGTATTTAATTTAGTGATTTTGGCCTAGGTTGATATTTTTAGAAATTAAATTGCATTATTTAATTAATTTTAGAAATTAATTAATTATTAATTATTTTTCCGAAAATTAGACTGGAATAGCCAGTGACCAGAATTTCTTGCTGATTGCAATGGTGTGGTTAATTTCTACAATTGAGCGATCGTGTGTTGGTTAAGAAAACTAGTCTCGAGCTTTTAAGCTAGACATTGCTCTATTTGGGATATCAATTCTTTGGATCACGGGTCGCAGTAGATTCTAGACTACACCCCTTCGGGGAAGCCGTCTATTAATATATGGACGTCGCCGTGCTCGATGGTGGTGAGACGATGCTTGGCTATGCTAGAAGGACACTGAATTAAAGAGTAGGTGACTTGGGTTGCAGTAGATTCTTGACCCACGCCCCTTTGGGGAGCCATCTATTAAGATATAGATGTGGTCGTGCTCAATGGCAATGAGGCGATACCTGGTTGTGCCAGTAGACACTGAACTTGAGATTAAGTGGTATCCTTAAGGGGCAAATATTAACAATTGAAATGCTTAGGTGATTGAGTTGATGAGATGTTTCAATGGTTATATGCATTTGAGATATGAACTGTGTTGATGTGCAGGATGGAACTAAGGCGAGGTAAGTCTCCTTCTCTTGATTGTGTGATTGTGTGATTAGGACGCTTTTGGGCGTATTTCTCTCATAATCGGGGTTTAGAGTATGAACTTGCTATGATTTATATCTCACCCCGTCGTGGGCTCAATTTTCAGGATTGTCGAGTGGTGGATCTGGAGCCGAGAGGAGGTGACCTGAAGTGTAGGTCGGTTAGGCCGCTTCTTTTTTAGGGCTAGACTGTTGTAATTTTTTGGTCATAGACCTTGTACATGACTCTATGTGAATATAAAAGCATGTTTCTTTTGAATCTGTTGTTCTACTTTTCTATCCCGAGATGATTACTGTCAGGGGATTATTTTTGCTTCCGCATGTGCAATAAACCTGAAAAAGGTCAACAACTCGTCTTGGGAAGTCGCAAATTATTATCAACCAGAGAGAGATGGGCATGCGCTCGAGGTTCGGGGTATGACATCCCATTTTTATGGTATCAGAGCGAAGTCTGTATTTGGAGTGATAAGGTGCGATGGGTTCTTGGGATAGTTAGTAGGAATAACCTCTATTTTATGTTGATGCACGTGAGTGATAGTTGTTTGGTAAATTGTTTGTGGTGATCACTTAGTTTCTAATTCTGTATTGAATTGGAAATGGGTTTTGTAGAGAGTCTACAACATGAGTGATCAGGAGCCGAGAACTCCTAGGCAGAGGACCTCATCCTCAGTGACTCGGGCTAGGACGCTGCAAGGGTCGATACTCAAGGCGGCTATGGTAGAGTGCAGGTTGAGGCCAGCGTAAGTGGAGTAGCACCGCCTCTAGTCGGTGTTGGGGTAGCAGCCCCTGGTGATTCTAGAATTGAGGGGATCATGCAGGCGCGCGAGGCTACGGGAGCACAGATGGGGACAACGGGCCTAGAATCAAGCTCCCACCATTACCGTCGTCGCTACAGCTGCTGCTACTGTTGTGCCAATGCTACTATTGTTGCTGCTGCCGCTGCCACACTTGCTCCGTACCTGCTGAAATTCCACATGGGAACGTCACCGTTGGGAGGCCAATGCATAAACTAGTAGAGTAGTTTCTGAAGTTGAACTCGCCAAAGTTCATTAATACAAGAGATCCCGAGGCTACAGCCCTTTGGATCCAGAAGTTGGAGAATGCCTTTGCACTGCTGATGTGCACCAAGGCCGAGAAGGTCGTCCTTGCAGTCTACCAACTGAAGGGGATTGCAAGCACATGGTGGAGAGTCATTAGAGGAATGGTATTTCCTGAAGGTGTGGTTCCAGAATGGAACGCTTTCATCGAGGTCTTCAATAGTAAGTACTTTTCTGAGACTGCCAAAGAATTGAAGATGGCAGAATTTCAATGCTTCGTTAAGGCTCAATGACAGTGGATCAATATGAAGCGAAGTTCGCTGAACTATCATAGTATGCCCCTAGATTGGTCGAAAATCTAGTAGACCGAGCTAGAAGGTTCAGAGATCGACTCAGACCAGAACTGAGGAGTCTGCTAAGGCTACTAAACTTGAGGAATTACAACGACCTATATGAACGGGTCCAAATGATCGAGAGAGACCAGAATGAACGAGCCGTCTCATTTGGGTCATGGTTTAGTTCTAACCGGGATGAAAATCGGTTTGGGAAGAGATCAATGACTGGAGGAAGGTATCCTGTTCCACCCAACAGGATGGGTGGGATAGGAAAGTCGTCAAATCAGTTCAAAATGTGTCGCTCCTGTGGAGGACACCATGGATCAGCCCAATGTCTAGCTAGGACGAGTACTTGCTTTGTATGTGGCCAGCAGGGTCACATAGCCAAGAACTATCATAGAAGGCAGACGGGACCACAGTTACTTCCACCGCCATCGATGAATCATAATCGAGGACTTCCGCCACCGAATGCACCACAGGGTGGATTGTTCCGACGTCCAACTCAAGGAAGAACATATGCCATCTCAAGAGGACAGGTGGTGGACACGCCTAATATGATTACAGGTATTGTTTCACTGAATAACTACGCTACTTATGCTTTATTTGACCTTGGAGCTACTCATTCATTTATAGCTGAGCAGTATGTTAAGTTGGTAGGATTAATTCCTGAATTGTTGGAGTCGGTGATTAGTATATTGACACCATTAAAGGATAATGTGTTAGCTATAGTGGGTTGCCCTGGTTGCACGTTAGCGATTGGCAAGCGAGAGGGGAAGATAGACTTGATAGTCCTAGCCATGTATGACTTTGACTTGATTATTGGCATGAACTAGCTCACCAAGCAACGAGCTAAGCCCAAAGCGATTCAGTTAGATTGTTATTGCAAAGCGATTCAGTTTAACCCTTTAGAGGGTGAAAGTTTCTAGTTTATTGGGATTCGAGGAGGACCCTCGATTTCCCTAATCTCGTCACTAGAAGCACCCCGTTGTTAGACGAGGGTTGTCAAGGTTACCTAGCAATTGTTGTGGATACAATAGTTGAGGAGCTGAAAATGAAGACATCGCAATGGTTCAAGAGTTTCAAGATGTATTCCCGAAAGAATTGCTAGGTCTGCCACCAAACAGAGAAATAGAGTTTGTAATTGAGTTAGCCCCCGGGACAGAGTTGATCTCTAAGGCTCCTTACTAGATGGCCTTGTCAAAATTGAAAAAACTAAAAGTGCAAATGCAAGAATTATTGGATAAGGGATTCATACGTTCTAGTGCATCACTTTAGGGTGCATCAGTTCTGTTCATGAAAAAGAAAGATGGTTCGTTGCGTTTGTGCATCGACTATCGTCAACTCAATCAAGTAACGATCAAGAACAAGTATCCACTCCCGAGGATCGATGACTTGTTTGATCAACTGCAAAGAGCGTTGATATTTTCAAAGATCAACCTAAGGACATGATATCATCAGCTGAGGATCAGGAAGGAAGACATTCCAAAGTCAGTGTTTCGTACTCGATACGGTTATTATGAATTCACAGTGATGCCGTTCAGGTTGACGAATGCTCCAGCTACTTTCATGGATCTGATAAATAGAATTTTCAAAGAATACCTAGATCAGTTTGTGATCGTGTTCATCAACGATATCTTGGTGTACTCGACAAGTTCAGAGGAGCATGAAGGGAATTTGAGTTGGTACTGTAGACTCTAAGGACTCATGCACTGTACGCCAAGTTCAGTAAGTGCGAGTTTTAGCTGACTTGTGTTGCTTTCCTAGGTCACGTGATTTCAGGAGAAGGAATCTTCGTGGAACCATCTAAGATAGAAACGGTGATTAGTTGGCTGAGACTGATAACAGTGATGGAGATTCAAAGTTTTGTGGGTTTAGCAGGATATTACAGAAGGTTCGTAGAAGGGTTTTCAGCATTGGCGTCGCCTTTGACTTAACTCTTGAAGAAGAAAGAAATTTGTGTGGACAGATAAGTGTGAACGTAATTTCTAAGAGCTTAAAGAAAAGCTAACTACCGCACCTGTGCTGACCATATCATCTGGTCTTGGAGGATACGAGATCTACAGTGATGTGTTATTCAGAGGACTAGGTTGCGTGTTGATGCAGCATGGCAGAGTTGTTGCATACGTGTCCCGCTTGTTAAGACCTTATGAATTGAATTACCCGATGCATGACTTAGAACTCACAACAATCATTTTCACTTCAAAGATCTGGAGATATTATTTGTGTGGAGAAAGATTTCAAATCTTCACTGACCATCAAAGTCTCAAGTATTTATTCTCTCAGAAGGAGTTGAATATGAGACAGCGTCGCTGGATGGAACTCATGAAGGACTATGATTGTGATATATTGTATCACCTCAGGAAAGCAAGTAAGGTCGCAGATGCACTGAGTCGAAAGTCCTCAGTTGCATAGATGGTACTCAGGGAATGGACTTTGATTGAGAAGACTAGAGATTCGATTTTCAAATTTGAGGTAGACCATCTTTCAAATCTTATGGCCATCCTCAGAATTGAGCCGAATGTTCAGATCAGAATCAAAGCACTTCAACCAACAAATCGAGATGTACAGAAGATCCTACAAGAGGATACCGATAAGAGAAAAACTAACTTTTAAATTTCTGATGATGGAACATTGAGGTTTCGAGGAGAATTGTGTGTACCTGATGATGTAGAGCTTAAGGAAGAGATCTTATCAGAAGCTCATCATAGCAGTTACAGCATTCATCCTGACAGTTCAAAGATATATCATAATCTGTGTCAACACTATTGGTGGTTTGGTATAAAGGCAGATATCGCTAAGCATGTTGCCAAGTATCTGACATGTCAGCAAGTGAAGGCTCAGCATTGTAAGCTGGGAGGATTTCTACAACCTCTTGAGATCCCAAAATGGAAATGGGAACATATCACAATGAATTTTGTGATGGGCTTATTTAGGAGTCAGAGAGGTAATGACTATTTGGGTAATGATCGACAGACTGACAAAGTCGGCTCACTTCATTGCAGTACGAAAGGACCTTGATTTGGATAGGCATGCACAACTGTACATGCGTTAGATAGTTTGTTTGCATGAAGTGTCGATGACAATTACATCAGACCGAGACCCGAGATTTACAGCTGCATTTTGGAAAAGCATGCAGAGTACATTACGTACGGAGTTGCAGTACAGTACGACATATCATCCTTAGACGGATGGCTAGTCTAAGAGGACAATTCAAACCCTTGAAGATATGTTGCGAGTTTGTGTATTGGATTTTAAAGGAAGTTGGGAAGAGTAGCTTCATCTTGTGGAATTTGCCTACAATAATAGTTATCAACAGAGCATTCAAATGGCTCCTTTTGAAGCGTTGTATGGCAGAGCATGCAGAACACCAGTTTGTTGAGATGAAGTCGGGGAATGAAAAATTACAGGCCCATAATTGGTTCAGTAGTCAGTGGATGCAATTGCCATTATTAGAAACAAATCAAAGACCGCTTAGAGCCGCCAAAAAGCTATGCAGATAAGCGTCAAAGGCCATTAGAATTCCAAGTTGGTGATCACATCTTTCTGAAGGTGTCATCAATGAGAGATACTTCGCACTTTGGCAAGAAAGGAAAACTAAGTCCGAGGTACGTAGGTCTATTTGAGATTCTCGAAAGAATCAGGATCCTAGCATATTGTCTTGCATTACCGCTGGGACTAACGCAAATGCATGATGTTTTTTACGTGTCAATGTTAAGGAAGTATGAGCCTAACCCAATCCACGTACTCAATTTTGAAGAATTGGACGTGGACGACAGAGTGTCGTACGTTGAAAGCTCGGTTTAGATAGTGGACCGTAAGGATCAGGTCCTGCACTTCAAGACCATCCCGTTGGTCAAAGTGGTCTGGCAACGTCACGATATAGAAGGAGCAACTTGGAAAACTGAGGAGTCGATAAGAAGATTGTACCCGCACCTTTTTCAGTTAAAGATTATAATAGGTTTAAATTTCGAGAACGAAATTATTATAAGAGGGGAAGAGTTGTGACAGCCTGAATTTTCACAATTTATTTTTGATTAAATAAATCGGGTATTTTGTCGACGCATCGATAGTGCTATTCTCTAAACTGATCACTCACTTGATAATTGGACTATCTCGGGAAACAATTAAGGAATCTAAATACAATAGACTTGAGAATTCGATTGACTGCTCGACCATGTTGGTCTGCTAAGGTCATTAAGACACTATCAGAATCGATCAGAGATCAGAGATAGATCGATTCGACTGAGATATATGATCAAAGTGTGGGTGATTCCACCTGATTGCAAAATTCTCATCGATTGGCACTAAATTGATTTTTTGACGTTTTGGGTACCCTGTGTCTGTAATTAAAACTTTATGATTTTCATGATAACCGAGAGTTGCTAATGTGTCGGAGATGTACACTGTGACTCAAGATAAATCAATCACGGGTCAATAGCACCAAAGATTCCGAAAAGTTACCCAGTAGACTAGGTCACGCTAAAAGCACGCTAGATTGAAAATAACCGCGAATTTGGACCCGATTTCAGAAATTGAATGTTTTGGTGTCACGAGTTATTTTAGGAACATTGACTCATCCTCCAAAGATTTTTCGAAGATTCCGAGATTTTTATGAAAAATCGATTCGGGCATTTCGAAAAATGAATGAAAATTCGGATTGGCCGAATTGAAGAGATTTTTGACTTGCAAATTGAGCTACATGACGAAAGGGACTTGTAGAAATTATGTGGGTTTTTTTAATCAAAATTGGACGTCAAATTTGGGAATTTGTTGAAGAAATTGAAGACTAAAATGTGAAATTCGGAATCATGCCTAGACAACATTTTTTTTAGCTTCATTTTGGATTAGTTTGTGAAATTTAAATTGGTAGAAAGTAATAGGGGACAAGGGAGTAAATGGAATGGCTAAGGTTTGTCAAAATTCAAAACACTTTTCATAGTTGTTCATCTTGAATATTTTAATATTTTAATTTTTTTATTTAAAATTCAAATTTTAAATTTGAATTCATAAATCTAAGAAGATGAAAACACTTCTCATAATTGTTCATCTTGAATTTTTTAATATTTCAATTTTTTATTTAAAAAATCAAATTTTAAATTTTTTATTATTTTATTATTTTTTACTTTCTTTGTTTTTGTTTTTGTTTTCTTTCTTTCTTCTTTGCCAATCATTGGGCCTTAGTAGCAGGCCACAAGTGCAGGCCAGTAAGGCTAGCCTCGGCGAAGGCTTGAGCTTGCCAAGACTAGTGAGCTCAACCTCGCTACGACAAGCTAGAGCTCTACCTTGCTCGAGGTCAGCCAGGTCCGCCCTTGTCGAGGCTTGGCGACTAGTGAAGGAGAAAGAAGGAAAAAGAAAGGAAAAAAAAACATATTTAAAAATGATTTTTTCATGAGATTGAAATCATTTTTCAAATGAGATCCAAATATTAAAGGAAAATCAACCAATTAAAGGAAAATGAACCATTTTTAAATGAGATCCAAATATTAAAAACAACTTTGTCACATATCACCAATTAAAGGAAAATCAACCATCTTCTTGAAAAATAAAATTTGAAAAGTGTTCCTTTTTCATGAAATTTTCTCCCTAACAAACACACTCTTAGTTTGAATTAAATTAGTTAAGCGATATGTTAATTTAGATTGGGGTTTGTTGTCTAAACTTATCAAAAGTCAAAAATAACTTTTTAACTTTCCAGTCAAATCAAAAATAAAAATATTCAAATTTTAAAAGATTATGCAAAAATCATATATGAATATTCATGTCAATAATTATCTATTATTTCTTAATTGCATACAAACTATTTTAAGTTAGAGTCCCATGTGAATATATTCAAATTCATAAGTATCTACGAGTCAATCCAGTCAGATATAATGTGACGCCCAAATTCTTCATTTCGTTTCTTGTTAGTTACATTACGCTTATTAGAGACTAAGGTTGTTTCTTAGGTTTAAAAGAAATAATAATAGTCATAATATATATAGGGAGACAGATAGAGAGATGGGTATGTTTTCTGGTTGTGACATTCCTTTGCTCCGATCATTTGGGGGGGGGGGGGGGGGGGGGAAGAAATAAAATAAAGAGAAACAGTTTGCCCTTCCCCCACGTGGTCACCAGGTGGAGTGCAAAAGAGGTGGGTGGCTACACCTTCATTTTATTCTTCTTTTATCCCTTCTTGCAAAAAGAAAATATCGAGCTTCAGCAGCCCTGTTCTTCATGAACGTGGCTGCCCTTCCTTTTGAACAACGCTCTCCGCTTTCTCCCTCTATTTCTTTTCTTGCGCCCGAAATCCGAACCAATCCTTGCCTTGGTAGCCCTGTGCCTCGATTTAGCAGTGGAGTCGCCACTGCCCCATCCCATTCAGAGCTCCCGCCGTCGGTCACGAAGACCCAACTCGCCCAACAGCTTCTTCCCTCTTCCACCGGTGAAAGATCCAGGCAAGTGGGGCGGTGATTAAGGTTCTGGGTTCGTGTAATGGTTGTGCCTAGCTGTGCATGTGAAAATCAAGGTAGAGTTTGGGGTTGAATGCGAAAATTTGGGAGCTAAAGCTCTGTTCGGAGCTGGGATGTGGTTGCTTTGTTGATGAAGCCACGGTGGCGAGAGGCCATGGGTTTGCTGTGTGGGCCATCCAGTTGATTGGGGGGAAGGGAGTCACAACCTATTTTGGGTCGTTTCGCTGTGCGGGTCGGTGAGAACGCGGCATTGAAGGGGGTCGCGAGCTCGGCTCACCCCTCCATCTTCTTTATTTCCCATATGCATGATGAAGTGTGGTTTTAATCATGCTATAGTTACCTTTGATGCTGTAGAAGAGTGCTGAGATACTACAACAATGTTTGGTAGAGAAATGAACGGTTTAGTTGAGCTAAAGATGAAGAAAAACGGTGCAATACTTTCTATTTTAGAGAATTAGAGATGGAAAACCTTTTGTTTTGTGTCGCCTTAAATTCTGATGATGTAGATAAGGAAAAGAACAAGTTTACTTGAGAGAACATCCATTGGATTAAGTTCGACATCTAGTTATAGTAGGATTGATGAGAAAATGTGTTGGCAAGAGTGTTTACTTTGAACTAGTAAGCTGTACTCTAGAAAACAGCAAAACCTTCAATGATTCTACGAATTTTCTGAAATTTTCTAGAAAGAACTGGACCTTAAACTCCGCATGGAAGTTGTAGAACACATATTTACGAATAACATATCAAAATTTTAGAACAAACGGATAAGGTTCGGGTGGTGAAACGATCTTTCTTCTGTAGGTACTAAATCTGGAAGTTACTGCAGAATTTTAGAAAGAAGACAGCAAATTACTGCTCTTTATACGTTGAGAAATAGACTTAGGTTTCTCACATAAAATGTTAATCTATGTCTCTTTTATAACATACTAAAATTTCGTAACATTCCAATAAGGTTAGATATATTTTATGTGTCTGTGATCAAAACTGCTCATTTTAGTCCATAGACTGCTTTGATCCGAGAATCTGCAATAGTTGTTGTGTCTTTTGTACTTCATTCTCATGACACACATGGAGTCTAGTGTCTCGGTAGCCTTTACCTAGTTCTATCCACGTCAACAGTTTTTAAGTTTTATGTAGGCAAATGTTGGACTCTCACTGTGTCGCCTTTAATGAGAGTTCCTATATACCTTGAAGTATCTAATAATGTATGTTTAGACCTATTTGTGATTGTTCACATACTGAAGTTGTTGAGGCTGCAACAAGGTGGAATTATGAATGTGTGGTTGGCTAAAGAGTCAAGGTGAGACCCCGGGTGTCGGGATGCCTGGAGAGGGGTGATGAGGTGTGGCATCCTAAAACTCCGTGGCAACCTCTAGATGCCTTACAACCTTTGGAAGGGCGATGGACGCATCATTGACCTATGTTATGGTCTTTAGACCAAAGAAGTGTAATAAATTAATGGCTGAGCACCTAATGGGTGAATATTTTTGTTGGAAACATGTTCCATGCCCATGTGAGATCCAGATTTATTTGATGAGGAAATTATGTTTTTGGCCATGAATTTTATAAGTTGGACTTTATTAATCTATGTTACAAAGTATTATAGCCATTTAAATTTGTAATGTAGTACTTTGTATAAATAGGGATTAAGCTGGTTTTTAAAAGGGGTTAATCTTGGGTCATTCAAGCTTGGGTCTTAGGCCCAAGAGTGTTGGGCCTAAGATGGGCCAAAATGACCGGCCCATAGAGCCCATGAGGGGCCGTCGATCGCACGAAGAAGGGGGGGGGAGAGACCGGTTTGCATGCCTCCCCATTTGTCCCTTGAAGTTAGCCAAGTGTTAAGCCATGCAAAACTAATGATGGCTAATGATGGAGGGAAGGAAAATTAGAGGGGAAAAGTGGGCGGATTAAGCAAAGGGAACCGAGAGAGAGAGAGAGAGAGAGGTGTGTCTCACGGTAGAGAGAAGGAGAGAAAGAGAGGAAGAGAGAAAGGAAGAAACGAAGAATGAAGGAGGCCGTGCGTGCGAGAGGAAGGAGAAAGGCAGTTCATCACCGTCTGTCGCCGCCGTGTCCCGCCGCCGTGTCCTGCCGCCGTTTGCTCGGTTTGGATGTGACACCCCGAACCACCTAGGGTCACCACAGGCACCTGACGTTACACCTAGTGGAACACTAGCCACATCTCTTAGAAGAAGCGTTGTAAATCATAGACACATTTTTTTTTAAAACGGTCCCAGCGCGACTCATTAGCGGAAGCAAAATATAATATCTCCATCTCCCCCTCCAACAACTATGATACAATTGCACACCACTAATCATCATGAGAAAAGACAAAGCCACGACAATTTATTTACATATTTTCAAGATGGGTTTCCTTGGGTTGGTACATCAAAAGAAAGGCCAAGACATGAAGCCACACTCTGCCATAAACCCAAAAAGAAACACTCGACCCACTACTACTAACATGCAAGATCTCCCATCAGCTATTGTCGGCTAACATCCCAAAAAGTTGCAGCTCCTACTTCTCACGCATGGGCTCTCACACCCATCCCGATGCATCAGGCGGTGGTGGCGGCAACATCCCACGCATCGTTCCGTCTCGACGAACGTGGATGGATATAAAATCCTGAATGATAGGGCCCCCAGCCAGGCCCATGTCGTACATCACTAAGATGCGCACTCGAATAAAAGTCAGTCCAGGAATGGTGGGACAGTCAATCTCCGCACACTCGACCTCTACATCTGAAGGAAGGCCATAAAATATGCCCCGCGTGACAGCAGGGAGCGGCATCCTGCTAATCTGAAATGTTGGTCCCCGAAGGGGTGAGTACAACCACTCAGCAGGTAAAGGAATCCAATAACCACTCAATGCATCATACAATACAATCACAACATCATACATGTCACTCATGCATCCAAGCATACTTACCTCGAAGCCATGCATATACCATCATACATCTTCATCACATGTCATCATGCCATAGGTGATCATCATCATATCATGTCATGTATGCATATCATCATCATATCTTATATACATGTCATCATGCCATAGGTGATCATCAACTTAATCATGTCATATATGCACATCATCATGCCATAGGTGATCATCATTATATCATGTCATGTATGCATATCATCATCATATCTTATATACATGTCATCATGCCATAGGTGATCATCATCTTATCATGTCATATATGCACATCATCATGCCATAGGTGATCATCATCATATCATGTCATATATGCATATCATCATCATATCTTATATACATGTCATCATGCCATAGGTGATCATCATCTTATCATGTCATATATGCAGATCATCATGCCATAGGTGATCATCATCATATCATGTCATAAATGCATGATTAAATTTCCACTTTTAACTTTCAATTCGATCACCACATCACTCTTTCTTGGGATCATCAATTTCATCCCATACTTTACACTCGCACCCCATCCTGGCATCGCGAGAAAAACCTTCGGCGTTCAGCCATTTAAGGCCACCGGGCATCAGGCACCCCCACATTCCGAGCATCTCACATCCCAACTGGCATCACGAGGCATCTCCTCGGGCAAAGACCTCCGAGGCTTCCGGCACCTAACCATTCCGGGCATCCTGATACTCCCAGGGCCATCCGGCCTTGTATCTCTATACTTTCTGGGCACCGACACCCCCCATCCCGGGCATCCTAATACTCCCAGGGCATTATCATCCGCCACAAACAGTTTCCTCATTTATCATTGTTCATGTTTACCAATTTAGGTCTCAACTTAATATGGCACATGATCTAATGGCAAACAAAATCACTTTCATCATTTGATCTATACATGCATCATTAGTCATCATCATACATGCAGCAAGACGCAATCATTCATAAAAAATCAGGTTTATGGAATTTGTACCATTCAAATAGTCCATTTATCATGCCTTTTTGGAATTTATTTAAATTCCAGCTTACACCATTTTTGAAAATATTTAAATTAAATATCCATATGATTCCCAAAAATCATGAGATTAAGGCATATGATAAACAAGACAGTAAGATAATGATTTCATGTAAAACACATGACCAATAAAGTTCCACACAAAAGATATCATTCACACAATCACAGCATGCAATTTCGGATAAAAATAGAATGTGCAATTTTTGAAATAATTCGATTAAAATACCCAAAAAATCTCCGAAAATTATGAAATTTTACCAGGTTATATAGTTAAGACACTAAAGTAGATTTTTCATGAGGACTTCTATGCCAGATTCGTTTTAGATAATTTCCTATAGTCATTCGAAGCTTCTGGTCCTTATACCGAAACGTCCAGTGTAGTCATCTCTGAAATACCAGTTTTTACCCACTTATTATTCTTCATTTCCTCTGAAATTTGGATATGTTTGACTTGAAGAGGTCCCCTACAAATTTCATGAAGGGATCTAAGTCAAATTTCCAAAGAAAAGTCTCCATATGGATCCATGAAGTCTCGGGTGTCCAGTACCGCGTCTCCAGATTTACCGTCTTCAAGAGTAGGTCGATTCACTAGGATATACTTGTTCATTTTACTTCAAATTTGAGTATGTTAGTATTTAAGATGTTCTCTACAAGTTTCATGAAGAAGTCAAAGAGATATTCTTGATAAAAATCAACATGCAACCACAAATCTACCACAAGGTCAGCAAAACTGTTCTAGATCTAGTGTCTCCGTAGGTTGAGAGTTTGAACCATTAAATCTCCATAATTTTGCACCAAAGTTTAGTATGTTGTAGTTTAAAATGTTGTATACAACTTTCATGAAGAAATAAAAGTCAAAATCGAACTCAAAACATGCATGCAAGCTCTCACAAGATTCTGACTTAGTCGGTTCATGCGAAAACATTCCAGATCTAGTATCTTTGTAGGATGAGAGTTTGACCCCTTAAATCTCCATCATTTTGCACCAAAGTTTAGTATGTTGTATTTTAAGATGTTGGCTACAACTTTTATGAAGAAATTAAAGTCAAAATCGAACTCAAAACATGCATGCAAGCTCTCACAAGATTGTGACTCAGGCGGTTCATGCGAAAACAGCAACATCACTCAAGAACAAGTCATTCTAGCTTTGGTTTCTCCCTCCTAATCGCCCAAAATTTGACATTTCTCCAAACATACATGCAACACACACATGCAAGAGTAGTAAGAGGATCCTAACTTGCCTCTAAACTGAGCTAGCAACAAGCACACGGCAGCGAACGGGCGGCAAACGGGCGGCGACGGCTCCTCCTCCTCCTCGGTTCCTCTCCTCTCGGCCTCACTCTCTCGCAACTCACTCTCTCTCTCTTTCTCACTTGGCCGAATAACACCAACCGGCCACCCTCTCTCTCTCTCCTCTTCCTTTTATTTCCCCCAAATCCTCATCATTAGCAATCATCACTTGCCACTTCCAATGGCCAATGCATGAAGACCTCCTCTTGCCACTTGTCATGACACATGCATAATGGGCTTTGGGCTTGGGCTTGGATTGGAAGAAGTGGGCCAGCCACTCCTCCCCCTTCATGGTTGACGGCCACACCTCCTTGGGCCCTAATTGGGCCGGCCATTCGGCCCACCAAAAACTTAGGCCATTGGGCCTAAAGCCCAACCTAATTAAACCCACAATTCCACTTTCAATTATTCATCTTTAATTATTTTCTTTCATAGATTTCAAATTTTAAATTCCACACAGCCAAGAATAAATCATCCTCATTAATTTATCCTATAATACTAATCTAAAAACTTATGAACACAAGCGCATATCACTTAGTCTAAAAAGGAGACTAATAGCTAAAGCATAAACCATAGGTAATTTCATTACCTAATTATGAGCTTTAAGACACCTTAGAGCTTGTCTTTAATTTTTGGGATGCCACATTGGAGGCAAGTGGGATCCCTTGATTTACTCTTGCATGATGTGCTTAGTGTGTGTGATTGAATGGTAACAATTTCGGATGTATGGAATGTGAAACATTGAAGTTATAAGAGTGGTGCTCTAGTCTAGTGTACTGTTCTTGAGAAAAACAGCTCGACCTTGGATGTTCTAGTGACTTGCATGTGATGTTCTAGTTGAATTTTGACTTTGACCTCTAAATGAAAGTTGTAAAGGACTTCTTGGAGTATAACATACTCAAATTTGGGACAAAAAAAACAAGTATAAGTGGGTGAAATCGTTATTCTTTGGAAAGACTGGATCTGGAGATTTTGGTATCCACCCTTGATGAATGCATGGACTGTAAGGCAATCTTTTTGTTGAAATTTCACTTCGATTTCTTAACAAAAGTTGTAAAGGACATCCTGAGGTTTAACATATCAAAAAAATTAGAGAAAAAAAAACAAGAATAGGTAGGTGAAATCGTGGTCCTTTGGAGATGGTTAGATCTGGAATTACAGTACTAGGAACAGGGATTTTAACTGTCCATATTTAATTATCTAGGATGAATTTGACTTCGATGTCTTCATGAAGTATCTACCTTAGGTCTTGCCTCTCACATATTCGAATTTCATAATTTTTGAAGTTCATTTGGATATTTAATCAAAATGTTTTCTGAAACTGTGCAAACAAAATTGTTTGAATTTCGAAATCTGTGATGCATGGACCGTACCCAATCTTGTAGAGTTCTGTTGGCATAATGTATTTACGAAATAACTACCTTTAGGTGTTTTTTATAATCTATCAAAATTTCATAATTTTTGGAGTCCATTTAGGCATTAAATTGAAAGTATTTTCGGAATTGTGTATGATGCTTCATCCGAACATTCATATATTTTTAGAAAAATAAAAGAATTGGTTTCATGTGATGTGATGTATTGTGTTGCATATATGGTATCATATAGCATGGTACATAATGTCAAAAGTTGAAATAGACCTTGTTGCCATCATATCATGTGCCATGCTGATTTTGAGACACAATTGTGGATATGAATTATAATAAATGAGGATACCATCGGAGGTGTGAGCCGACGATGCCCCGGGAGTGTCGGGATGCCCGGAGGTGTGTGCCGGAGGTTTCTCATGATGCCAGGTTGGGTGCGAGCGATAAAATGTGGGATGCAATTACTGTGACATTCTGAAATTCGACCCTGTTTCGATAAAATGAAATGTGCATTTCGTTGATGTGCCTATGGTCCTTTTTCTCTGAGCTGATCACTCACGAGTTAGCTAACCAATTGGGTGAAGCCGTTAAGGGATATAACCGCGGTAAAATCCCTAAAAGTTACCTAATTTGTTTGATTGGACTAGAATCGCGTCCGGTCGATTTTAATCATGAAATTTAATTCGGTTTTGGGAATCGAATATTCGGGCGTATCACAATTCATTTTTAGGACCGTCTCATCATCTATCAATTTATTGCCGAGTCTGAAATTTCAAGAAAGAAATTATCGGAAGAAAAATCGAAGACCGGAAGAAAATAAAAAGGGAATGAGAAAAGGAAAATAATAGAAATAAGAAAATTGGGTTTTCTTATTAAAGTATTATTTTCTTTCCCTCTTTCTTTTCTCTTTTTCTCTCTTTTCTCTCCCTCTCCTCTCCCCTTTTCCCTCCCCCTTCGTGCGAATTCCCCACCGCCCACTTTATCTCTCTCTTCTTTGACCGGTCCAACCTTATCTCTCTCTTCTCTCTCTCTTCTTTTTCCTCCTCCCCCACGTGACCACTTTCTTCCTCTTTCTTCTCTCCTGTTCGTGCGAACAAAAACCAGAAGCTGAAGAAGCCGAGTAGCAGCAGCTCGCCCCTCAGCCGTTGCCGCCCGTCCCGCCCCCACACCGCACGTCCGCGCCCGTGCCCGCACCGCTCGCCGCCGTGCACCGCCTGCCCTCTCCTCCGCCCAGACGCCCCTCCCCCGCGCGAGTCAGCCCCATTCGGCCCCTGTTCAGCCCGGTTCTGCCCCGTCCGGCCAACTCCGGCCACCGCCCAGCCCCGCCAGACCTTCTCGGCGTCCCCCTTGCCCTCCGCCGGCCTCCCCTCGCCGCCCTAGCCGCCGGATGAGCTTCGTCCAGCCAAGAACAGTGGCTGGAAAAATGGGTTTCCAGCACTGTTCAAGGCCTTTTTGGGCCGTTTCCGGGCCCCGAACCCGAGCCGTGCTTTGGAGTTTGTTGTTCCTCGCGTCGCCGCCATCGGATTGATCCGATTTGCGCGCGATTTGGTGAGTAATCTCACTAATCCTGGATTAATTGGCTAATTATGCTTAAGGTTGGTTTAGATTTAATTAATTATGTTTAGGTTGTTAGATTAGAATAAATTAGCAATTATTAGTCAATTGTGATGCGATTTAGATAAATTGATTGTGCAATTAGCAAGTAGACGTGGTCTACTAATTATTGGAAGTACCTCGGGATTTTTCCCAACCCTTAGTGGGCTCCAATTAGGCTTTTCGGGCCTAAGTGGTTTTTTTTTAGTATTTAAATATTAATTTTCGGAATTAAATTAAATAATTGTTTATTTTCTGAAAATTCAACTGAGATGGCCCGGGACCAGAATATTGTGCTGATGACCATGGTGAAGTCCGTTTATTTAATCGGGCTTTATTTTGAGCTAAATTGAATTTTTAATATTAATTATTTAATTTTCGAAATTAATTATTTAATTAATTATTTTTCAGAAATTAAGATGTTGATGGCCGACGACCGAAATCTCGTGCTGATCATGGCGCAGTCCGTTTATTTATTTGAGCTCTACGTTGTATGGAATTGAATAAATTGTGATATTTTAGGGATTTACCCTATATTGATTGGAATCGTTTGAGATTGAATTATTGATTGGTGATTGGCCAAGTATGTTATTCAGCATTTATAATGCTTTGTTGAGTTGACTTAATTATTTAATTGAGAAATCGTTGGGCATTGGTTGTCGGTATTGAAAGAAGATTGGTAACCACTTGAAAGAGGACACGTGGGCTTGGTGAATTGGAATGTCACCTGGAGAATGCACGTGAGTTCAGTGGTTGAATATGTCACCTTGGCGAAAAGGTCGCCTGAGAGAATGCACGTGGCTCGGAGACTCGGTATGTCGTCCTGGAGAATGCACGTGGCTCAGTGACAAAGTTTGGCATCTAAAAGGACACGTGGGCTTGGTGAATTGATGCATCACTTTGGTGAGATAGCACCTAAGAGAATGCACGTGGGCCAAGGCATCTAAAAGGGCACGTGGGCTCGGTGAATTGATGCATCACTTTGGTGAGATAGCACCTAAGAGAATGCACGTGGGCCCGAGCATCGTAAAAAGGGCACGTGGGCTCGGTGAATTGATGCATCACTTTGGTGAGATAGCACCTAAGAGAATGCACGTGGGCTCGGTGACTTGATGTATCACTTTGGCGAAGAGGTCACCTAAGAGAATGCACGTGGGCCCAAGGTTCGAGGCACGTGGACTCGGAGACTTGGAATGTCGTCCTAGAGAATGCACGTGGCCTCGCTTTTAGATACTCCTCCGTGGAGAGTGATTTGTATGACATGTAATCGACTGGTTCGATTTGTTTGAAGCGAATGGGTGCCTATTGTGAATCGTACTGACTTGCAGGTGAGATCTGAGGCCAAGGTAAGTCCTCTGCCCTGTGCGTGTTTAGGCAGCCTATAGTATAATGGTTTATCTAATCGGGCTTAGTGGGGTAGAACTCGCTGAGACGTAGTCTCATCCCAGTTTGGGGAAAACCATTTCAGGACCCCGCTGAAGAGCTAAGGAGGAGGAATCCGAGAAGGAGAACTCGGAGGTGAGATCTGAAGAGAAGGATTTTTGGAAGAAGAAGATAGTCCCGAGAGGGGCCTTGAGTACGGCCCGGATGGCTGAGAGTTTATCTTCTTTTGAGATCTCCTTTTTGATGTGAATAGTTATGAAGTGATTTATGGTTTGTATAAAAGTTTGGTTATAAATTTCAATATGAAAAATATGGCCCTGCTTTTCTATCCCATCGTTTTATTGTCTGGGGGTTTTAACTGCTTCCGCATGTGCTTAAAAATTGAAAGGGTCAGTGATACATTGTCCTGGGATATCGCATTATAAAATCGACCAAGGGAGAATGATGTGTGCGTGCCCGAGGATCGAGGCGTGACAATTACTGGTCCTAGGAAAGAAAAATGTGGTGACCCAATAAAAAGATAAAAAGCTGAAATTGAATCATGCATGATATGGTGACGTGTATGCATGACTGTATGATATAATATGTATAAGTGCATGGTGGTATGTGCATATAGTATGGTGACATGTATGCATGGCAGAATGATGTTACACGTACAAGTGCATGGTGGTATATGCACATGACATGGTGACTTATATACATGGCTGTTTTGATGAAATGTGCATGGCTGAAAGGTAAGACATGTTTAACATGTATGAACTATATGTACTCTATTATGATGTCATGATTGTTCTGTTTGATGCATTGAGTAGTTTAATGGATCTTTTACCTGCTGAGTGGTTGTATTCACCCATTTGGGGACCAACATTTCAAATTAGAAAGATGCCTCTCCCTCTGGTCATGCGCGGTACCTTTTACAGCCTTCCATTTGATGTGGAGGTCAAGTGTATGGAGCATAATTGTGTCACCATCCTTGGTTTGGTGTTCATACGGGTTCGTGTGCTGGTGATGTATTCCATGGGCCTGGCTGAGGGCCCGGTCATCCAGGAGTTCTTGTTTGTCCACGTTCGACATGATGGAGCGATGTTAGGGATGTTACCACCACCGCCACCCAATGCACCGGATTGGGTATGATGGCACATATAGCTATTGGGAGCTGACACTTTTTGGAGATAGCTAACGCTCATTGATGGAGGGTGGTACATGTTCGATGTAGAATCGAGTCCTTTTTGGGGTGGTAGCCGAGTATAGTTAAAATCTTGCCTTTTTGTTGTATCGACCTTGATGTCCATCATGAAAATATAAATAAGAGTGAATCGGCATTATCCTTTCTTGTGGTGCATAGTTGGTGTGTATTGCATTGTGGTTATTGGAGGGAGAGATGGTGAGACTTGTTTATGCTTCCGCTAATAAGCTGTGCTGGGACCGTTTAAAAAAAAAAAATCTCTAGTCATAGTTACATGAGATCGAGTAATTAGAGAGAGAGTGCTTGTGGCGACCTCAGGTGAGTCGGGGGTGCTACACGAGGAGTAGTGGTATTCTCTCCAGAGGTCTGAGAAGGGTTGAATAACTTCTCAGGGGACCTTGTGATGCCAGGTTGGGTGTGAGGGGTATAGGGTGGAGTGTCATCTCCCCCTGGGTGATCGTGGACCTCGTGATGCCAGGTTGGGTGCGAGGGGTTCCGGACGGAGTGTCGTCTCCCCCCGAGTGATTGTTACGGTTAGATTTCTATGGATTCAGCAAATTGACAGCTTATTTACCTATTTGTCGTGCTATTGGCTAAATCCAAGTTAGGACTAACCGCCCACTTGCTAAGTTTTTATTTTAAAAACTCATACTTGTTTATTGTGTCTTTTCTTCAGATTAGAAGGTGACCGAGGAGCGTTCGACGTGTGGGAGAGTTTTGCTTTTGTCGTTCTATGTACATACTCGATAGGAGGCGAGATATTTAGTGTTTGTGGCTTCTAGTGTTTTTGTAGAAATCCCCCTCTTTAGCCTCATCTCTTGATGTATATGGAAACAAAGTTTTTGATAAATATAGTCAAGTGCAATTTAGTTTCTTATGATTCAGCTTGATTACAATTTATTTTATAATTCCTGAAATTCAAGCAAGTCATGTGAAACAATGTGAGATCCAGGGGGTTACATACAAGATACACAAAGTTCACACTACGTACCATCCTTGCTTTCATGCTCAAATGTTTGTTCGAAAACTTTGGAACCCACTCTGTGGATAACATTGCCAAAAAAAAAAAAATCAGTAAATTATACCAAAGTCGTAAATAAGGTTATTTTATCTTTAACCTTTTCATCCTATAAGTTTGAAAAAAATTAACCACATGCAACGTTTACTGACTATCCATACTAATCATTTAGATATAATACTAGAGGAGACAAAAGTTCATCAAATTACTTGAATCAAAACGGTAGTCAATTTCACAGATAGTTATTCGAAAATGAATAATTTTCAAAAAATTAATAATTGATTATATCGGTTTGAAAAATTAGTCAAAATGTTTTCATTATTAAAAGCAATCTATATCTAGACATTTTCATTAATAATGAAAATATTTTTTGTTCATTTATTTTTATAATCAATACAAGCTATCATAGTTTTCTCAACTGTGGATTTATAACAAAATAAACACAATCATAGACTTTGCAGTCAAGTTGCTTACCTTTATTCTTATTGTCAGTGCTAAACTTTTTATTTATTCATAGTCGATGGCACTTTTAACGGGATCTGACCAACTTCTCAGTCAAATGCAAACTTAAGACACATAACCTTTGGATGTACCATCATTACCTTTTTCAACGATCTTTCTATTACATTGGGAAGATCAGTCGTTGTTAAAACACTCTTAGAACGGGTTGCTATTAGTATTAAGATTTGATTTACCTGGGTGCCAGGTTGCTGGGGTTTGGTGGCTGGGGCTGACCAGGCATCCACTTGGCCAACATGGAGAAGCGCGACAAGGCATTTACGGTGGTGCTCCGAAGTGAGACTACGGTGGCGAATTTCAACTTCGAAGAGGAGAGGTTGGATGGGAAGGAGGTAATGGAGATGCCACAGCTCATCAGCGCTTTGGCAGCCATTCTATAAATGGAGGGATTCAGAAATTCTCTCAGAATGGGGAGGGAGGGAGGGGGGGAGAGGGACAGAGCGAAGTGGAAGTGAGAAGTTTGTACTATTTGTAGCAGATAAAAAGTTAAACACGTAGATATTGGTCATTATGAATAGGTTGTCATTGGCTAATTACCCATGGCTATGGCAATGGAATTGGGCTACGTGTCTTTGGTCAATCTCACGCATGAAGGAGACTAGTAGAATATTTAATTTATTAAATAATTTCTTCATCTAACAATTTAAACTTGTAAAACATTTGACAGAAGTATCACAAAATTTTACAATTGCCCCATGTCGCCACATCATCCTTTACCTTGAGGATTTATGGAACTCCAATCAAAGTGCATCCATTCAGAAGAAGTAAAATAAAATTTTTACGTTAGATGACCAACAAAAAGCCCCATGACTTCATTTGAGATTATGCTAGAATTCAATTATCATTGATGAAATCCACTGATTCTAGATAGAGCTAAGATACATTTAGTTAATCACACTACATGGGAATAATGCAATGTCAAAAGTATACCACAATTTTCTGTCCTAGGCCTACAGGAAAATGAACAAACTCAAGATTTTACTCCTTCCTTCTCTTTACAGTCAACATGCATTCCGAAATTAGGGTTTGTGAAAAAGCTGCATCAAATGGTACAGTACCCCAAAATAGCCATCGATCGGTCGATAGGATGAACAACATCTGACCTAAAAAGGAAAAGACAGGGCGAATAATAAAGGTCGTGGGCCCCATCTGAAATTTTGGATTATTGACAAAAATCACGTGTATTGCAATTTTCATGGGGTAAGTCTTGTTTTTTTTGCTTTTTGTGGAGAAAATATTGTGGACAAAATATCTGCCACGTCTTTTTTAATATAGACCATTTACTTATCGCCACATGTCCAAGTTGGGCTCACTTCCAGATTTCTTCTCTCCTCCGTTATCCCCTCTCTCTTCCATTTCATTTCTTCTCCTCCCTTATACTCCTCACCATACATGGAGCTGTCCAAATTTGACGCAGAATCCACTTCCAGCCACTTTAGATCTAGCCATGACCGGCTCATCCATGGCCGTGACCGCGAAGTCAAGATCCGGACGACCATGGGAAGCCACAGTAGGCAGCTACTGCGAGCTTAAAAATCAATAGGAAAAATAGAGGAACCAGATCTGAGCCCACCGCAACCTCATCCTAGAGCCCACCGTCGAGCCGTAGCCACCGCACCCACTGGCGACCACCTTCCCTCTGCCTTCCAGATCTGAAGTCTCTTTTCCAAGTGACCATCTGGCTAGGAGGGAGTCTATGGCCTTCAAAGAAGAAAATGGACTTGGTGAGAGCATCTCTGTAGTTGTAGCGAAGCAAGGATGGTGGTGCTTCAATGGGAGCTGGCATTGCAGAGAAACAGAAGCAGAGTGAAAGTGTATTTTCAACTTGGCAAATCTGTTAGAACGGATATGACGATCAGTGAATGGTCTATTTTAAAAATATGACGTGGCAACTAAGTTAAACGTGTTCCAATAAACTATTTTCAACTTTTCAGCAGAATCAACAAATACACTTGTTCTTTTATTGTCGTCACTCCTTGAGCACAACAAATACACACGTAGACGTTGCAAAAATTAGGCACAAACATAGAACACAACTGCAAATGTCATAGATGTAATGAATTTTGCGGTTGAAGATAACCCCCAATAGAAAATGGGTTCACTCAATTTACCATTATATTGTATGCCGAGAATGGACTTATTGGGTTGGGATTGAGGGCATCATATAACTCCTCCAAATTCAATTTTATGGCTGGCCCATCATGATAGAGTTGTGGAGTTTGAAAGAGGAAAGTAATATCAAAATAGAGAGATTTTGTACTCTATTAATGGCATAGATATAACTTATACTATAACTTTGTAAGCCCTAAACTCTTGTTGTATATTGGATTAATATATGTTGTAGTTTTAACTTATAGCTTTAAAATTAATAGTGATAGTAAAGAGATTGTTAATGCGGTACCGTAATTTTCCCTTTCTGATTTTGAAAGGGTTTTCCACATGAAAATGTGCGTGTCTTCTTCTCTATTTTTCTCTTCAACGTTTCGCATTCCTATGGTATCAAAGCCTCATTCAGCGAAATAGTGGGTCGATGAAGATGGACGAATGGAAGGTGAAGATCGATCGGTTTCATGGCAAGGACATTGGTTTATGGAAGATGCAGATCGAGCATCTGCTATATTAGAGGACCTTGCATCAGCCTCTGTAAAAAAAAGAAAAAGAAATCAAGTTCGATCAAGCAAGAAGATTAGGAATTGTAGATCGGCAAGCCCTAAGTGTGATTTGTCTTACATTGGTGCGAACGTTGCCTTTAATGTCACCAACAAGAAGCAACAACAAATTTGATGAGGGCTTTGTCCAACATGTATGAGAAGCCTTTGCATCAACTAAGGTATATTTGATGCATTGGGTTTCTATCTAAAGATGGATGAAGGTGTTTACGTGGCAAATTACATCAACAAATTCGAGGAAATCACTATTAAAATGAGTCTACTAGCAATCATATTAGGGGACAAGGTAAAAGCTTTGATTTTCTTATCTTCTCTACTTGAAAGTTGGAGTGCTACTGTGACTGTGATAAGCAGCTCCTTTCGTTTAAAAAACATAAAGTTTCAAGAGAATGGAGATTGCACCTTAGCGAGGATTTTCATAGAAGAGAATCGAATGAATATTTAGGTGTTGACTTAAGTAGTAAAGGCAAAGGGAGAAGCAATCAACGAGGTCATAAATAGGACTATTGTGGATTGAATTCCCCAAGGAGAAGCATGTCAATACCTCATGGTGAAATAATTTACTAGAATTGTGGTAAAAAGGGTCATCTTAAACAAGATTGTAGAGCCCCAAAAAAGAAAATTGAGTATCGAAATCAATAGGAGAAAATTGTTAATGCAACCTTTAAAAAGACACTTGTCCATGATGCTTAACATTGATTGTCAATAGTCCAATTAAATCTTGGATTCTAGACTCGGGTGCGTCATTTCAATCAACTTCATGCAGGGGATAAATGTATAATTTTGTTGCCACAAACTTTGGACACGTTTATCATGGTGATGATGAAGCTTTGGATACCGTGGACAGATGTAATGTTAATATAAAGATTGTGAACGATTATCAATGGGAGTTGCAAAATATCAAATTTGTTCTTGGCCTTAAGATAAATCTGATCTCTATTGTTCAATTAGACAACATAAGATACACATTTTTGGGGACTGATCGTGGCAGATTTTTAAATGCCTTATGGTTGTAGCACAAAGAACAATGTTGGGAACACTATAGATGACTGAAAGTAGCAGAGTAATAGTAGCACTTGTTGACTTAGAAGCTAGTTCCAAACTGTTGCACCGCATGCTTGGACAGATAAGCAAAAAAGGGATGATGGTGTTAGCATCAAACAGAAAACCGTCTAATTTGAAGTACATAAATATCGGTCTATGTGAAGATCGTGTTCTGGTAAGTAAAAATACATCAGTATTTTGAAAATTGAAAGAAAGCCAAGAAAAGGAAGATGAGAGCTGGTACTTACAAATGTTTAGGGGGCCAGCCCCTATGCATTCCCTTAGAAGGTCATGCTATCACGTTACATTCATTGAAAACTCAACTAGAAATGTATGTGTTATTTTCTGAAAAATAAAATTGATGTGTTTGCTACTTAGTTGAAAATGAGATTGGCTTGAATATCAACTTTCTAAAGTTCAACAATGGTCGTGAGTAAGATAGTGAGGAGTACATGTAGTTTTGTGAAGAATTGTATTAGGATGACAAGTAGTTTCCAACATATCATGGTAAACAAAGTGGTTGAAAGGATGAATAGAACTTCGAATGACTGTGCAAGAAATATGAGTATGCATGTAGGATTACCGAAATATATATATAGGATTATCCAAAACATTATGGGCAAATGTAATTAACACAGCAACAGATCAGAACTGTTGATTCGCTTCCTCGGTTGTTCAAGCTACCAATTTCTTGAGTGCAATTTGTCAAACGTGTGGTCCATTTTATTTTATTTTTTGGGTCAAAGCGTGGTCCAAGTTTGGATACTTAATTATTCATGTATTTTCCTGATACGTCTACTTGTGATGTAGGGCCGAAGCGGGTGCTTATTGACACGTGAAGTCTGTTGGATGCTTTAGTTCTCCTAACTTCTATTTGAAATCAAGTGGATATACAAGTGTTATTTGAGTAGCGATGTCGATATTTAGAATTCCAAGACGTGCATATTCAAAATATATTGACCTTCAATCATTGCTATGTCAAATTTTGCGCTTAATCTATCATTTCCTTTTTTTGTGTTTTGATTGTCTGACGTGAAAGTTAAAAAGAAAATGGTTTCGTTTTCCTGTTTGCTTATCTTTGAATGCATCTCATCTGAAAAAAAAAAAAATCTTTTGCACGCATTTTTTATTTTAAATAAATAGGAAAACTGAAAAATTCGTGCTTGTCCTTTGTTAATGATTGTTCAATTTTATGTTAGGATGAACATTGCGTTTTACATGGACAATGTTTCTTGGTTCATGGATTGCATGTAAATTTATAAGATACTGCATATTGGAAACTGCTTATTGTGTATTTACATATCTCGAAAATTTATATCTACTTATCTAACTGTATTTCCATTTGTACATGTCTAGGATTTTGCATATCTTGCATATTGGGATAGGACTTCGCATAATATTTGTGTCATGACTATTATCATGTTAGAATAATTAGGATGGATTTTGCATGAATGACTGTTTAGTGCACATCTAGGATATCTAGATTGCATTGTTTAAACTGCCATATTCACATGTGACAAAACCTTGAGCTGTGTTGGGCAAAAATTATAGCCTTGTTATTACTTACGCTTAGGATTGAGCCCGACAACCGGACTAGACTAGACCAAACTAAGCGGTTCTAAGCAGTTTCCAATTTTAAGTGTAGAATGAAATCACCCAGATCAGGCCAAACTACTATGTTATTTCTTTTAAATTTTTCCTTTCCTTGTAAAGAGTAAAAAGAGAGAGAGAGAAAAAAAAAAAGGAATTTCCAAAACCCTAAATCGGACTGGGACAAACCAATCCGATTCCAATTCCGGTTTTAGTAATAGACCCAACCCGAAAACCAATCACCCCTAATTACGCCTCAGGATTTAAACCCCGTGAGCAGTAAATGAAAAGTCTAAAAGTACACAAATAGGCTTAGACGAATGTAACAAAAGGAAGTGAATATGCAATTGTGATATGCTATGTTATTCAATATAATAAATAAAGTGTTTTCCTGAAATGAACCTTAAACATGGAAATTGAATTTAAAATAATGCAATCTAAAATGCCATGCAATACTAAGAGAATGAATCGATTGGTATAATATGAATATTCAAATTCCCCTAAATGCACTCCTAGACATATTTTTGTGATTTTTTTAATGAAGATGCAATCTAAAATTACTAGCATGCAAGATATGATATTTTTTTTATATTTTCTTTTTATGACATGTGATTGTGGAAAGAAACGTGTGAATATGGATATTAAATAATGCACGCTAGATATCCTGGATCTGCACTAATACAATTTTTCATGCAAAATACATCCTAGTTATTCTAGCATGGCAATAGTCATGGCACAAATATAATGCGAGATCCTATCCCAATATGCAAGATATGCAAAATCCTAGACATGTACAAATGGGATTACAGTTAGATGCATAGATATAAAATTTCTAGATATGCAAATATACAAGAGGCAGTTTCCAATATGCAGAGTATCTAATAAATAAACATGCAATCCACGAACCAGGAAACATTGTCAATGTAAAAGGCAATGTTCATCCTATTATGCAATTGAACAATCATGAGCAAATGACATGCAAGAAAGCACTTTTATGTTCAGTTTTTCTATTTTTTTTTAAATAAAAGAAAGATGCATGCAAAAGAGTACTTATTTTTATCACATGAAATGCATCCTAATGACAACCAAACAGGAAAAACGAAACCCTCTTTTTTTCCTACTTTCACCTCAGACAATCAAAACAGGAGGAAAAACAAAATTAAGCGCAAAATTAGGCACAGCAATGATTGACGGTCTATAAATTTTGAATATGCACGTGATCTGAATTCTGAATATCAACATCACTACTCAAATGGGTATCAAAAACACTTTAGGACCACTGAAGCATCCAAGAGATTTCACATATCAAAATGCACCCTTTTAGGCCCAACATCACACGCAGACATATCGAGAAAATTTCACGAATCATTAATTATCCAAATCTGGACAACACGTATGACAAACTGCACTCAACAAGTCGGTTGCCTGAACGACCGTGCAAGCGAATCGACAATCTTGATGCGGGCCATGTCTCCAGGAGGATGGTAGCAACTGGTTGTCTTGATATGGATTCAGACGGATGGACACAGCTTTTTGGTGAGGACTAGGACTTGGAGCGAACAGACCGGCATAGGGGACGACCGCCCCTCGTCACTAAGGAACAATCGTATGGACTGTCCGATTCCGGAACCACCTGGGCAGCGTATGGGATGGAGAGAGACGCGATAAAGGCGACTCCTTAGGTTTTTGGTTGATGACAGCTGTTGACACCGACTTCACATATTCGTAACTAAACTAGGAGAATCATTGGTCGAGTGCGGCCAACCAAATGAGGGATAAAAGAGCTTTATTTGCAATATGTATTGCCGGCCGTCTAAGGGATTTGATCGTGATGAGCACATGATAAGCAAAAAAAATCAGTTATTCAAAAAATAGGAAAGTGGAGTTTTGGCCAAGAAATTCAGTAAAAACTACAACTACAAATATCAGCCACTTCAGGAAAGCAACTTTCAGCAGAATAAATTGAAATATTCTGCATATTTTGCCCGAGTATGGGGGGATTTTTCTGGACAAGAGATGGTTAAAAATTCGTCAGTTATAGTAAGGGTACAGGGTATAGGATGAGTTAATTCCCACTCTAGAATTAGGAACCAAACCGGGTAGGGCCAATTCTCTGATTGTGAAACCAGGAACAGTTGCACTTGGAAATTAAATTGATCGGTCGGGTTGGATTGGGACTGACTGTAAATAACTTTTTCCTTTTATTGTTGGGAAACTCCCACTTGTTGGGAATAGAAGAAACCAAAATAAAAAGAGAAGAAATCACCGGTTCCTAGACCGACCTAAGAACAGAATTGGATCGGATGGGCTAGTTTTCGGTTCCACAAACTGAGTTCCAGATTTCAGGGTGAGAATCGATGCACCTTAGAACTAATCATCTCTAGACGGATGAATACAACAAGGTGACTACGTCGTGCTAATTGTCGTCTGAGTTGCGGTCTAGTTCGACTCGCTTCTATTAGATTCTAAGTTAATATACGGCCGAGAGAATGGCTATTGCCCGCCAATAAGAGTTAAAGCAAGTGTGGGTGGGTACCGCCACAAAAATTTGGCCCAAATATTTAAATGTTTTCGCAATTTACCAGTTATTTTTTACTTCTATTTATATGATTTTCTCTTCACAAATGAATATAAAAATATGTATTTAAATTTCAAGACATTAGAAAGAGATTATGTAAATATTTCAATTTCGTGTCAACCCAAATATAGTGGAGTTTGGGACACTTGGAGTGCCAAAACTTGGCACGGAGTGACACTTAAATACCATAACTTCGGAAAGATACACTTAAGTGCCAGTTTCGGAGTAAAGTGGAACACTTAAGTGCCACTCCGACCAAAATCCAACCAAATTGCCAACGTGGCAATTTTCTAACGAGTTGGGTGCAAAACGGCGTCGTTTTGCTCGCTAACATGCTGACAAATTGCAAAAACAACGTCGTTTTGTGTCTGATGTGTAAATAATTAATATAAAAATTAAATAAATTAAATTTAAACTTATTTTATTTAAAATATTCTAAATATTAAGGGGGGGGGGGGGGGGGGGGGAGCCGAAGGGGGCGGTTGAGGGTTGAGCCCTCGCCGCCGCTACTGGGAATGGCCGACGTCAGAGGGGGGAGGGTTGGCCAGCGTCGCTGGCCCCTAGCCGACCGGTGGCGAGGGCTTGCGAGCCCTCGCTGGTTTGGGCGAGGGCCACGACTCTCGCCCCAAATCTAGGCAAGGGCTCGCGGGCCCTCGCTGCCAGTCGGACAGCATAGCCGGCCCCTGGCCAGGGCCCAGCGACCCTGGCCGATGCTCCCCCCACCATCGCTGGCCCTTCCCAGTAACAGCAGGGAGGCGGCGAGGACATGTGAGCCCTCGCCCAGATCTGCAGTGAGGGTCGCGGCCCTTGCCATGATCCGGCAAGGGCTAGCGACCCTCGCCGCCGGTTGGCCAGGGGCCGGCGACCCCGACCGACCCTCCCTCCTCCTTTGTCGACCCTTCCCTGCGGTGGTATGGAGGTGGCAGCGGCGAGGGCTCAGCCCTCGGCCACCCCCTTCAACTTCCCCCCCCCCCCCCCCCCCCCCCTTTTTTTAAATTTTCGGTTTTTTAATTTTAGGTATTTAAATTTTAAGTTTTTTTTAAGTTTTAGGTTTTTTAATATTAATTTTTTAATTTTTTAGAATATTTAAATAAAATTAAGTTTAAATTTAATTTAATTAATTTTTATATTAATTATTTACACATCAAACATAAAACGATGTCTTTTTTGCAATTTGTCGCCACGTCAGTAAGCAAAACGACGCCGTTTTGCACCTAACTCACCAGAAAATTGCCACGTCGACAATTTGGTCGGATTTTAGCCGTAGTGGCACTTAAATGTTCCACATTACTCCGAAATTGGCACTTAAGTGTACCTTTCTGAAGGTATAGCACTTAAGTGTCCATCCGTGCCAAGTTTTGGCACTTGAGCTATTCTTCTGCCAAATTTAGTGTAAGCTGGTGAATATCCAACCTTCTCCCTTGGAAAAATTGCATTATAAAATGAGAAGTGAAAACACCCAATAAAAACAGAAGAAGAAAAAACAATGATACACACTTACACGGCTCTAGTTTAGAAAATTGGAAGAAGAAAAATTACACCAAAAAAAAAGGAAAATTAAGGCATATTGGTCCGGTTCAGTTCCTTTTGCAAAATTAAGAATTAGACTAGTTATTTCTGGTTTCTATTTTGGAAACTGAGAACTGACTAGCTCACCTCTTAGGCTGGATCAGGACCATGCTCATCCCTAAATTTCAGGGCATAAATTAAGGACTATGCTCACCACAATAGGACTCTGTTTGTTTCACGGAAATTAAACAATTTGGAAAATATTTTTTCTAAAAATAATCGCTTTTATCCCTTGAAATAATTAGTTAATGAAATATATTTTCATCATCGACAAAAATTCATATACAAATATTTACGTAAAAAATGGAATCATTCTTTTTGTTACTCATTTTTGTAATCGATATAAATGATCATTTTTTAATATATATATTTTTTTCAAATCATTCATCTTTCATCAAGTAAAACACTCTAAAAGATCAGGGATCCACGCGGTTAGATTGATCTATCTCAAGCCACTACGTTGCCTGGGCTGTTCCCGAGTTTGACAGCCCATAAAGCAGTTCCTCGGCGACAAGGCATCGTCGTCACCTACACCGATCTGTTCCCTCTTAGTCATTGTCCTCACAGCAAAGCTGTGTCGGTCAATTGAATTTGATCAACAACGAAGCGCCATCCTCTTGGAGTTATCGACCACTTCGAGACTGTTGATTCCCCTGCGCGGTTATTCAGGCAACCACTTCCTTGGCTGCAATTTTCCATACGTGTTGTCCAGGTTTGAATACTTAGGTATTCATAAATTTTCTAGATATGCCTTGCATGTGATTTAGAGCCTAAATGGTTTCATTTTCTGCAAAATAAATAGAGATATGCTCATATATGCTCATATGTGATGCAGTGCCTAAGTGATTTTATTTTCTGCCAAATCAATAGAGCCTAACTATCCACACCTGGACAAATTGCATTATCGCTGAGGATTAAGAGGGAACAAATCAACAATGCCTTGTTGCTAAGGAACTGCTGTCTGTCTGGGCTATCAAAATCAAGAACAGCCAAGCAACATAAGGGCGCGTTTGTTTATGTTTATGTTCAAAAATTGTTCCGAGGAACAGAAATAAAAAAAACTATTTTTGTTCCGGGGAACAATTTTTTACTAGAAAGACGCGTTTGGTAAATTTGTTCCGGAAATAAAAAAAGAATAGAAACACATTTGGTAAATTTATATTATTTTTTTATTTCTTTTAATTTTTAAATATTTTTATTTTATTTTTCCTTTTTTATTTCTTTTTTCTTTTTTCTTTTTTTCTTCTTTTGGCCGGTCGCCGGCCTCGGCCATGGCCAGCGACCGGCTGACGAGGGCCGGCAGCCTCGCCTAGCCACGGCGAGGCTCGGCCTCGCCTTGGCTGCGCGAGCCCGAGCTCGCCGAGCTTCGCCCCGCGCTGGTGAGGCTCGGCCTCGCCTTGGCTGGGTGAGAACGGGCGAGGCCAAGCTCGCCCAGCCACCGGCGAGGCTCGGCCTCACCGGATCTAGGCAAGCCCGAGCTCGTCGAGCCTTGCCCCGTGCCGGCGAGGCCAAGCCTTGCCAGTGGCTGAGCGAGCTCGGCCTCGCCGGATCTGGGCAAGCTCAAGCTCACCCAGCCAAGGCGAGGCCAAGCCTCGCTAGGGGCCGGTGACGCTCGGCCTCGCCGGGGGCCGGCGACCGGCCAAAGAAAAAAGAAGAAGAAAAAAATAGAAGAAAAGAGATGAGAGAGAAAATTTATTCTTCAAAAGTGTTTCTAGAACAAAAAAATAACTCTTTTTTTGTTTCTTATTTTTGTTCTAATTTTGTTCCTGGAATAAAAAAACATATTTTGAACAAAAACGCAAACAAACGCATTTCTGTTCTTTTTTTGTTCCCAGCAACAAAAAAAACAGAAAATCTATTCATGAACAGAAAAAAAAAAAAAAAAGAACATAAACATGCAGGCTCATAGTGGCTTGAGACAATATGTTGGGAGTGCGCAGCAAAGATACTTCAGCAGGAGAGATTACCAAGAAAAAGCCCAAATTTGAATTGTTATGAGTCGTGACTAGAGTACACTAACATCCCCACATCATACCAATTCTTCAATGTACTTTCCTTCAAAAACTTAAATCAATGAGTTATGGGCCAATTATGATATATTAACCACTCTATACCAGACCAATTCTCCGATGTGGGACTTCTCTCTAATACAACTCATACATACATTTTAACAAGATAGATCCATAATAATGACGACGTGAATGATGCAGCCAGTATCTTCTGGTTAAACATGTATCCCTCAGTACCGTGCTCCCTCCTTTTATCTACGCTCTCTTTTTATGCGGTAATCCCCCGTGAGTGCGTGTCCCCGCCTTTTAATTCTGCAGAAGACTTCCTCTGTTTATGCCCTGAAACTCACGGATTTTTAGCCCTCTCTTTTCCAGAAAAATCGTGATCTCCGTCTGATATATCAATTCAGTTCTGAAAGTTGCTCTGCTAAAGTGGCTGGAATTGGATTTATAATTTCCACTTAATTTCTTGGTTAAAACTTCACTATCCTATTCTTTTAAATGGATGGTGCTCTTTTCAACCATCCTTCAGTTCAAACACTCCCTCTTACAATACTTTGATCACATTATCCTTGTGTGGCCCACCAAGTCAAATTGACGTCTCTCTATTTTCTTTTGCTTTCTTTTTTTATCTTTTCCATTACAGACAATTCTCTTCTTTCCACGCCTTTGCATCTAATGGCAAGGATGCTCTTGATGTCCAACTTACTTAATCGAAAATAATTCAAGACAAAATGTAACCTTTTTCTACAGCAAAACCACGGATTGATATCAATGGCTTGTCCTGCAGTGGTGTGCAAACTTAAAGATCTAGTAATGATAATGGCAAGGCAACCACCAAGCTACGTATAGATAGAGTCGAATAGACTTTAAACGGTTCAAAGACCCAAGAAACCAACAGACAAAATGAGAGAGGAAAAATCTGAACAGACGAATAACTCAAAAAATTAATAGGAATAGAAATGACTGTGAATCAAAGATGGTGATAAAAATTAAAATATTTTGAGTTGGTGCTTTCTGGTCATGAGTCTCTTGTGCGTTGCCCATAATTTCTTTTCTGGTCTATAATATGTATTCTTGGTGAACTCTCTCCGTCGTCCTCTTATGTGGGTCCTCGTCCAATCTCTGAGCATATATAATGTGGCACTTCCTTTGCTAAAAGACATATGAATAATGGTATTCCTTACAGAGCAACTACAGCCTTGCATTTCTCACTCATAACACCGGAGGCTCCAATAACTTAGTTGACTTTAGTGATGACAGTCAAATACTCACCGTTGGAGCAATTAGCGAGAACCCTGTATCTGTGAATGCTGAAGAAATGTCGGCACAAGATCCACTTGCTTTTGCCATAATGAGAACACCACCGATACCCTTTTTGTCAGGTTGAAGGATCAAACATGTGCTCCCTTGCATATTGACTAGGTTCTACCCACCAAACTCAATTTCATCTCCCTCTTTTCCATAGCACTACGACTCCACCAAAACGAGAAAACCTTCAACCAGCCCTTGATTGACAATGCTCTACCGAATGGTATCGTTGTTGGTAGACACCAAGAGGATCCACTGTATGAAAGAGAATAGAGAGAAGTGAGTAATAAGGAAAGGGGGACCGCAAAGAAAAAGAAAAAGAAATAAAACAAAAGGATTGACTTCACTTGACCAACAAAAAGAGGGGAAGTACTTTCTTTGGTAAAGTTTAATTGAAACATGCTAAATGGTGCGCCAAATAAGAGGTAATGTCATCAATACACTAATAAAATGGAGTCTTTAAGCCAAAGGAGTGAAAAAAACATGACCAAAATAGCAAAAATTTCTTGCTTTTCATGTGTTGATCACGATCAATTACCCTTGATGACTGGCAATACATATCGTGGCTAAAATTACTCTATCATTTGTTTGGCCAAATTCAACCAATGATTGCCCTAGTTTGGTTACAAAAATATGAAGCCCTTTAATAGAAATTTTGGGTGTCAACATTTATCATTGAAAACATCTATTGAGATGCAAAGGGACTGGACCATGATGGTGTCTTTTTTCGAGGATATGTATGTATGTATGTATGTATGTATGTATGTATTAAGGTGATTGGTTACAAAGTGAGTAACTTCCAGTATAGTAATTTGGAAACTATCTTATTGGAATCAATTCCTAATTTTGAAACCAGATACTAAACTGATCGACTTTGGAATGTCCTTTTTTTTGTTTTATTTTATTAGATATACAATATGCATTGTGTCAAATACGTGAGAGAGAGAGAGAGAGAGAGAGAGAGAGAGAGAGAGAGAGAGAGAGAGAGAGAGAGAGATGAGATAGCTAGTATAATCACCTAGAGGGGGGTGCATAGGTGCACAAACAAATTTTCGAGATACGGAAGCGATTTTAGGCAATCGATAGAAAGGAAAATACGATCAAAGTAAAGTAAAGGTTAGGGAAGAGAGAAATGAACACAAGATTTATAGTGGTTCGGCTTATTTCAAGCCTACGTCCACTCTTCCGCACTGATAGCCCATCGGCTGGATTTCACTATGAACAAGAGAGAAGTTACAGCACAACTTTTCCTTGATTCCACAGTGTAGATGTTCTACCACACTTCCTCAAGGTTTCTCACGAATATAGACTCTCTTTTGTTTACACGATTATGCTCAACAAATGAATTGACTAGAAACAAGGAGCTTCAGACTTTGGAATTCTTCTATCGTGCACACTCTCGAACAACTAGAATGTCTTCCTTATATACTCCTTCATGCCATCATACCCGTTGGCACTTACCAAAGAAATTCCTCCAATCTACCCGTTGGACGGAATCAATTAGGAAGATCATTCGAGCTATTAAAGGAACATGTCGATAGCCCATCAATCATGTTCGCCCATACAATCAGGATCTCGGTTTCCATAAGTAGAACCTTCCAAGTATACTTCGCCAATCAACGGATCCTTAATATTCGAATCAATTGTGATCAAATAAAGAATTCTGTTATGTCATATCCAGCCAAGAGATCTTCTCCAATCGATAAGGCCACATCCTTAATGAAACATCCAGTTCTGGATAGCCTTTCTTCAACGGATTAGAGACTGTCAATGAGGATAGACTTTGAGTCTTGAGTCTAGCTGTCCAGAGGTCTTCAGACTTTAAATAGCAGAGTCTGCAATCCTTCAGACTAGACTGATGGAAACGTTTTGTCAAATTCAAAAAATTTCAAGAGGAATTTCTCCAACAATCTCCCCCTTTTTGATGGTGACAAAACTTTCCTGCAAATTTGGAAAACTTTGACCTGCAAAACATTTCTCAAACACATATGCATATCTTATAGATAAAATTGCTAAATGAATAACACTAGAATCTGCAACCACAGAAAATAGGTTAGTTCAGTATGCAATAAAGCCATCCATAAGACATCAATAGTAGTTAATAATAAGCAGTCAAATCCAAATCATAGATTTAGTCCACATCCAGACACAAGTCAAGTCAAAACAAACCACAAACAAAACAAGCCAAAAGTTCAAATTTAAGTTCAAAGTTTTTCAAGTCTCGCAACTCTCCCACTTTTTGTCAGCATAAAAAAGATTGATATGAAAATGAAGTCAAGGATTCTTGGGAATATGAACAAGCTGAAAATCTCCCATCGACTGAACGATGCCTTCCAGCCTTTTAAAGTCTTCCTTTAGCTGAGCAACATCCTCACCCTTAGCATTAGCCTGAATCTAAAGAGAAAGGGCTTGGATTTGATCATTTAATGAACCCGAAGAGACTTGTCCTGCATTCTACAAGTTCTGAACTTCACATCCCAATGCATATATCTGACCTTGCATCTCCAAGAGAATATCCATCACTCTGCGAAAATCTGCTGAATTTTCGGTCTGCGTACTGGCATTAGCACGATCTGATGGAGTAAATGCAGACGATGGTAGATCAGCATAATCAAGCAGATTTGGCGAAGAAACCTCATGACCTTCCTCAGGAAACTGAGAGGCAAAAACCTCCTCTGGATCTGCTGGGGATCGACTGACTCCCTCACTGGTTGCAGGATTTGAGGTCATTCCTAGTTTCTCTTGGTCTCCCCCTGTGTCCATGCCTTCAGGTGGAGAGTGCTCCTCATGTTCTCCGTCTTCTTGATCTCTTTTCTCTTCTTCTTCTTTTTCAACTCTCTCTTGCTTAGCATCTCTTTCTTCTTCTTCTTCTCTTTCCTCTGCCTCTTTTTCCTCTGCCTCTTTCTCTGCTCTTTCTTCTGTCTGCTGTTCTGATTCTTTCTCTGGAACAGATTGACTGAGATTCTTCAAAGCAGAGATAGTGATGTTATCCTCATCATCTTCATCCTCAACGAGGAGAGCTCTTCTTCTCTTGGATGGAGCATCCATGGGCTCATTCCCTTTCCTTTTTCCTGCAGAAGAGAATTGATGAGATTTGACTGGAGTCTTCTTCTTAAATTTCTCCAATGCCTTGCTTAGTTCCTTCAGACGCATCTTGGTCACCATTTTCAGTCCTACCACCATATGATCACACGATCGAGCACAAAGAATTTGCGGAGGCTGAATGTTTAGATGTCTGAATAATTTCGTTACAAGACCTGGATAAGGAAGTTGTCCTCTGTCCTTCATCATAGCTCTATACATATGGAACATAATAGTGTGAGGAAGTGAAAACCTGTTCCCAGTGATGATGGCATACATTAGCTTTGCCTCTGAACTTGAGACATCAGTCTTAGAAGTTGATTTCGGTATGAGGCAATTAATTACAATTTTGTGCAGCAAGATGTTAAATGCACTCATCCTTGAATAGGAAATCTTTCCCTCTGTTCTCCTGTCTTTAACAAGTTCCAGAGTAATACGAGCAATAGAAGCTTTGATCCGTTGATACCTTCCTCTCTCAACTCCTAACACATCTGCCAGCATATCCATATCCACAACAAAGTCTTGATCTTTGACACTGAAGGAGAATCTATTCGAATCCAAGAAACTAAGATTTGAATAGAAATATGCAGATATTTGAGGATAGGCTTCTGTGGAGTCAGAGCAGAATTTCTCAAGTTGAAGATGACCAAACTTTTCCCTTAAGTTCACATTTACAGCATCCAGAAAGTCAAAATCCACACTCCTAGGGTTTATCACCCCTCGCTTCAGCAATTTTGAGTATAGATCCATCTGTTCCTTCGATCTAAACAATTCTCCCATTTTTCCTCGATTTTCCGCCGCAATTCCCATTCTTGGCTGAAATTCGCTGTATAATTTGTCATCATCATTTCCATCTACCGGATTAACTCCCCAATCTCAAGGGTCACTTGGGATATTCGCAAGGGATTCTTCTGCCACACCCTTACGAGCAATTCCCAAACTTTCCATTTTTCGCAAAAAGATATATTCATTTCCATATCCTTTGTCCTTAAGAAAATCATCCACATAGTTCAACGGAGTACTAGTCCCTTTTAAAGCACGATACAGCTTATAAATAAAAGAGGGCCTTTGAACTCTTACAAGGTCTGCATCTTCAATGATTTCTTCATTTTGATGATGATCAACATCTTGAGGACTAGATGGAGGAGAATGACGCTGCTGAGAATGTTGTGGGCTCTGCTGCTGATTTGGAGACACTTCTTCTTCAGTGAGATCGAAGTGCATAGACCCCTCACTCATTCGCCGTGGTCCCCTACTTGCGATCCTCGAAGACTTTCTTGAAGACGACATCTTTCTTAGTC
Organism: Eucalyptus grandis x Eucalyptus urophylla; assembly: GCA_028830015.1. Lineage (NCBI taxonomy): Eukaryota > Viridiplantae > Streptophyta > Magnoliopsida > Myrtales > Myrtaceae > Eucalyptus > Eucalyptus grandis x Eucalyptus urophylla. The sequence goes on along the minus strand of CM054198.1, from coordinate 24,482,166 downwards.
TTTGAAAGATTCCTTGCTTGACTTTCTCGAGAAAGATGACAACTTTTTCGAAGATTAAACAAGAGAAGAAAACAGGAATGGAAGATTGGTGCTTTTTATGGTTTTTGGAGTTAAGCGAGGAGAAATCGATTATATATAAGACAGTCGTAAGGAGGGAATACCAACCATCGTAATGGTAAGTGAAAAGATGCCTTTTTTAAAAACTGCCTTTTTCGAAAAATAGTCACATCAAAATAACTTCTTTTTCTAAAGGAAACGATGCAATAATTTCGTCAATTAAAGATAGCGATTGAGATAACAATAATCAACACGGTTGATCAACGTACCTTTTCAAAATGAGATTAGAGAGAGAATAACTTACAGACAAAGTCTTGCAATCAAAGTCTTATAGTCTGATTCTGAGAGTCTCTAGACTTTAACTTCTTCAAACTTCAAAATGTTGAGTCTTGAACGGATAATTTCAAATTGATTTTTCTCCAAAGGCTTTGTAAATACATCCGCCAGTTGGTTATTTGAGTCAACACACTGAATCGAAATTTCTCCATTTTGAACATGATCTCTAATGAAGTGATGTCCAATCTCTATATGCTTTGCTCTTGAGTGAAGAATTGGATTTTTGGTGAGATTGATTGCGCTGGTGTTGTCACATTTAATCTCTGTGCATGAATCTTCAATTCCGAAGTCTCTTAGCTGTTGTTTTATCCACAGAATTTATGAACAGCAACTTCCAAGAGCTACATATTCTGCTTCTGCTGTAGAGAGAGCTACTGTACTTTGCTTTCTTGAAAACCAAGACACTGCCCTGCCTCCAAGTAGTTGACAGATACCTGAGGTGCTCTTTCTATCAACTCTGCATCCGGCTAAGTCTGCGTCTAAGTATCCAAGAAGAGTAAAGTCTCCCCTTTTAGGATACCAGAGACCGAAACTTGAAGTTGATGCAATGTATTTGATAATACGCTTTGCAGCATTTAAATGTGATTCTTTAGGGTCTGCTTGAAATTCAGTCTGTCGTACCAAGCTCGAGGAGCTTGTTTCAAGCCGTATAAAGCCTTTTTGAGTCTGAATACTGAGTCTGGTTTCTTTGGGTCTTCAAACCAGGTGGTTGTTCCACATAGATTTCCTCTTGGATGAATCCATTTAGGAAGGCACTTTTGACATCCATTTGGAATAACCTGAAATTTTTATAACAAGCAAAAGCAAGTAATAATCGAATTGCTTCTAACCTTGCTACTGGTGCGTAAGTCTCATCATAGTCTATCCCTTCTTCTTGTGTATATCCCTTGGCTACGAGTCTTGCCTTGTTTCTTATGACTTTTCCTTTCTCGTTCATCTTGTTCCTGAAAACCCATTTAGCTCCAATAACAGACTTACCTTTCGGTTTAGGAGTTAATTCCCAGACATTATTAATACTGAATTGCCTGAGCTCTTCTTGCATAGCTTCAATCCAGCTTTCATAAGATAAAGCTTCTTCTATGCTTTTGGGTTCTATTTCAGAAATAAGAGCCACAGCACTAGACTCTTCGCGCCTTTTGGATCTTGTGCGAATTCCTTCATTGATGTCGCCAATAATAAGATCTTTGGGATGACTGGACTTATGTTTCCAGTTGCTGGTTAATTTGTCAGATTGATGGTCACTTTCTTCACTTGAATCTTTAACAATCACTTGTTGCTGGTCCTTCAAAGTCTGAGCTATTTTAGACTTTGTAAAGTCTGGAGCAGGTTCAGATTCTTCAAGATGAGTCTGAATGGATTCATTTTGCATAGAATCTTGGAATTTAACATTCATTGATTCTTCCACTGTTTGAGTCTTCTTGTTGTAGACTCTGTACGCTTTGCTTGTGGTTGAATATCCAAGGAAGATGCCTTCATCTGATTTTTCTTCAAACTTTCCAACTCGATCATTTGCATTTTTCAGTATAAAACATTTGCATCCAAATACATGAAAATATGAAACAATAGGCTTCTTTTCTTTGAATAGTTCATAGGGGGTTTTTTCCAGAATAGGCCTTAGAAAGACTCTATTTATAATGTAACATGATGTAGAAACTGCTTCAGCCCAGAAACGTGAAGAGATGTTACTGTCAATTAAAAGAGTTCTAGCCATTTCTTGAAGAGATCTATTCTTTCTTTCCACAACTCCATTTTGCTCTGGAGTATATGGAGAGGAGAATACATGCTGAAAACCATATTCATCACAGAATTTTATAAAATCATGATTGTCAAACTCACCTCCATGATTTGTTCTTATACTCGATATAACATACCCTTTTTCATTTTGAACCTTTTTAGCAAACTTTTCAAAGTGAGAGAAGGTTTCAGACTTACTTGCCAAGAAATATACCCAAGTGAATCGTGAGTAATCATCCATAATTACCAGGCAGTATTTCTTACCTCCAATGCTTTGCGTTCTGGTTAGTCCAAAAAGATCCATATGCAAAAGCTGCAGTACACGGTTAGTGGAAACTTGATTTATTGGTTTAAAGGAATTTCTTACCTGTTTTCTCAATATACATGGTGTACATAGATCAGACTTTTGATATGATAAATTGGGTAGACCACGAACAAGCTTCTTTGCTGAGATTTTGGCTATTTGCTTCATATTGACGTGCCCAAGCTTTCTGTGCCATAAGTTTGCTTCGTCTTGGATTGAGATTAGACATTGTGATTCATCTGGTTTCACATCCAAGAGGTAGATATTTCCATGTCTTTGACCCATGAATGACTGAGTATAATCTTTACTAATTCCAGAACATATTCCCTCTTTAAAGTTGATTTTGAAACAAGTATCACATAGCTGACTAGTACTGAGCAAATTGTAATTGAGCCCATCCACTAAGGAAACATTGCTGATTTTGAGATTTCCAATCTTTACAGTTCCAAATCCCACAATTTTTCATTTGTTGTTTCCTCCAAATGAAACTTTTCCACCATTTACTCGAACAAGTTTTATGAAGTAATTTCAGTCTCCTGTCATGTGTCTTGAGTATCCACTATCCAGATACCATTTTACCTTTTTCTTGGTAGTGACCTGCATTTAAAAAAGAAACTCAAGCCTTCTTTGTTACCCATATTTTCTTGGGTCCATTGGTGTTAGTATGATATGCGGTTTTTGCCCATATCTTTTTAACAGGTTTCCAAATCATAGGACATTCTTTTTCAAAATGATTTGCACTGTTGCACTTTGAGCATCTGAGAGCATTACGACCTACTGGTTTTACAAAGATTCTTTTAAAATGATTTTTGTAAGCATCTCTTGTGGGTCTTTGTTTGATTCTTTCTTTCACCTTAGGAAAATCAATTAAAGGAATGGTTTCATCAGTCATTCCCAAACCAGATTTATTAAAATAAGGTCTTTGAACAGAAAGAATTTTTCTAGTTTCTCAGATCCTATAGAAAATCTTTTGGAAATATTTGAGATATCTCTTTTCAAGAATGCATTTTCTTTTAACAAATTATCTTCACTTTCCTTAAGAGAAGAAACATTCTTGTCTAAACTTTTCACTTTTTCTTTCAAAATATTTTCCTGTTGTTTTAGAGCAGAATTTTCTTTCTTGAGTTCGGAAATTCTTTTAAGAGAAGTCTTAAGACTGAAACACAATTCATCAATATACTTTGAAACCTTAATAGGGATTTTGAAGTTACTTACTTCAAATTCGCTTTCTGAGTCTGAATCTATCTCGGAATTTGAATCTGAATCCGATTGTGCCATCAGACATATATTGGCATAATCATCATCACTTTCTTCACACTCTGTATCACTCTAGGTTTCAGCTTTAAGAGCTTTTCGGTACTTTTCAGTTTTTCCTTTCTTCTTCCTCAGAAGAGGACAGTTGGGTCTGATGTGTCCCTTTTTCTTACATTCAAAGCAAACTATATCTTTGTTTGATTCATCATCCTCAACAGACTTAGTCTGTTGCTTTTGAAAGCTTTGTTTCTTTGGATTGAATCTTCTTCCTTTCCTATTCAACTTTCTGAATCTTCTTATCATGAGAGCAAGTTCCTCATCATCCATATCGTCTTCAAAATCTATAGCATCAAAATCATCATTAGATTTTAACGCAATGGATTTCTTACCTTTAGGGTCTTCGTCTTCATTGATTCGTTCCACTTCATAAGACTGAAGAGTCCTAACCAACTCATCAACAGATAGAGGCATGATTCTTTGGGTCTCTCTGATTGAGGTATTTATGTGATTCCAACCATTGGAGAGTCCACACAGTAGCTTGTTTACTTTCATGGGATCAGAAATTGGTTGACCTTGATTTTCAAGACCGTTCACAATATCTGTAAAATGACTAAACATATCAGTTTAGATTCTCCTGGTTTCATTTTGAAGGCTTCATATTGGCCGAGGAGAATGTTGATTCTAGTCTCTTTCACTCGATCGGTTCCTTCATAAGTAATATGTAATCTATCCCAGACTTCTTTAGTTGTAACACAAGAAGATATTCTGTTATATTCAGTAGGGGATAAAGCACAATATAAGGAATAAATTGCTTTTGCATCAAGAGCTTGTCTCTTGATTTTCTCTTCCTGAGTCATTTCGCTAGACTCAACAACATCTTTTCCTCTTTCTGAGACAGATGCAGCTTTAGGAATGATTCCTTTTTCTACAACGTCCCATTCTAGAGGATCCTTTGATCTTAGGAATGCTTTCATCTTGTTCTTTTATATGTTGTAATCATTTCCATCAAAGTAAGGTGGTCTGGTATTGCTTTGCCCTTCTACCAGCCCTGGAGCCAACATACTAGCCATGGATCTTTAACTCTGAAGTAAAGCACTTCAACAAAAGTGAGTACGCAGGCTCTGATACCAATTGAGATAGCTAGTATAATCACCTAGAGGGGGGTGAATAGGTGCACAAACAAATTTTCGAGATACGGAAGCGATTTTAGGCAATCGATAGAAAGGAAAATATGATCAAAGTAAAGTAAAGGTTAGGGAAGAGAGAAATGAACACAAGATTTATAGTGGTTCGGCTTATTCCAAGCCTACGTCCACTCTTCTGCACTGACAACCCACCAGCTAGATTTCACTATGAACAAGAGAGAAGTTACAACATAGCTTTTCCTTGATTCCACAGTGTAGATGTTTTACCACACTTCCTTAAGGTTTCTCACGAATATAGACTCTCTTTTGTTTACACGATTATGCTCAACAAATGAATTGACTAGAAACAAGGAGCTTCAAACTTTGGAATTCTTCTATCATGCACACTCTCGAACAACTAGAATGTCTTCCTTATATACTCCTTCATGCCATCATACCCGTTGGCACTTACCAAAGGAATTTCTCCAATCTACCCGTTGGACGGAATCAATTAGGAAGATCATTCGAGCTATTAAAGGAACATGTCGATAGCCCATCAATCTTGTTCGCCCATACAATCAGGATCTCGGTTTCCATAAGTAGAACCTTCTAAGTATACTTCGTCAATCAACGGATCCTTAATATTCGAATCAATTGTGATCAAATAAAGAATTCCGTTATGTCATATCCAGCCAAGAGATCTTCTCCAGTGGATAAGGCCACATCCTTAATGAAACATCCAGTTCTGGATAGCCTTTCTTCAACGGATTAGAGACTGTCAATGAGGATAGACTTTGAGTCTTGAGTCTGGCTGTCCGGAGGTCTTCAGACTTTAAATAGCAGAGTCTACAATCCTTCAGACTAGACTGATGGAAACGTTTTGTCAACTTCAAAACATTTCAAGAGGAATTTCTCCAACAAGAGAGAGAGAGAGAGAGAGAGAGAGAGAGAGAGAGAGAGAAGTAGTCATGCGAAAAAGTTCCCAAATTTTGTGTTGGTTTTGACAGTTATACCCTATAACCAGCCTTGACAAGTTTGGTTCTTGGGTAGAACCGACCATTACAATGCGTAGAAACCAAACCTACCAAAGTCAATTTCCACATTTTTTACAAAGGCACTAAACCAGTCTTGTATGAACCGACCAAGATGAGCTGGTTCCAAGGTTGAATAGGCCTAATTGCATGCCCCTAATATTTGTGGCTTTCTAAGTTGGAGATTTAAGTGATTCATTCTAAAATAACACTACAAAAAAAGTCTCACAACCCCATACATGGTATCAAAGGAAGATTTTTTGAGTTCAAATTATTTAAAACCCCTTATTTGTCTTTTTTATTATATGTTTCTGCTCTTAGCCTGAGGGCGAGGGCATTGTGGGCCCTCGCCTAAATCCAAGAGAGAGAACGAAGCCTTTGCCTATTGCCAGCAAGAGTCAATAACCGTTGCTGGGGCCCAAGTTATCTCGCTGGCTGGAAATCCTACGAAGGAAAAAGAAAAAAGAAAAGAAAAAAGAAATTTCATAAAACTTATTAAAATATTGCAAAAATCATTATCATCATCACTTTTGGTATAACTTGAAATTTAAAAAATGCAAAGAAATAATTGTGAAATTTCTATATTTTTAATGTGTGTAGAAGAAGAGAACATAAGATAGGCTTTATTAAATAACTATCTAAAATAAAATAACAATCAAAGATATGCATAATCAAAATGAAAAATAAGCGCTATCTTGAGAGATGAGGATAATCAAAAGAAATATCCTAATTAACCCTAACAATATGTCATATTAAAATGTGTACATCAAATACAAAAAAGTGAAAGACACACTTGCAGAATTTCAAGAGTTGAAGCATGGACAGTTTAATAAAGCAATTAGAGCATGCCTATTTTTACGTGTGCGAGTGTCGACAGGTCTTCATGCAATGTGGGTTCAATGTATTTATCTATTTAATACAAGATGCATTAAAAGGAGAAATTGACTTTGAAGACCCAGTTCCACTTTTACTCCTGGTTTTATAAAATCGAAAATTCACAAGGAATTAATGTTAGTCCCTCATTAAACATATATAATGCAATTCATGCTTTGCAGGGTATTAATCATGAAAATTACTTATTTTGGGAATAATGGAAGCATTACCTACAATATGAATATTGGACCTTTTGTTCAATAGCAGCACATGGACAATTGTACCTATATCTCTTTGGTTCTCAAAATTCTAAAACTCTTGGAAAGAATAAAACTTATCTCGGAGAGTAGATTTTCAAGAATATGAACCCATCAACAAATCATATTAGTAAATCACCTTTATTTAAGAGTTTAAATCAATAAATTATAAGTCTAGTAAATTTATTAACTGCTCAATCCCTCTTCAATTATCCGATAGGGAATTTTTCTCTATGGTACGCTCACACTTGTATATTAATGAATACCCAACATGGATGATGACAACCCAACAATACTCTTCTTGATGCTAAAGATATGTAGATAGTGAAAATGGCACTTTACCAAACACTCAACACAAACCCATTATTTCACAAAGAAAAATAGCGCGCACACCACCTGTGTAAAGAAAAAATTTACACAAACTATCTATTTGCCCTTAATTTTGTCATGATATCATATTAATGGTATACAAAACTACCTGTGTAAAACTTTCTTACGGTACTATATGCTATGACCACTCTTTCATAAATTGACATCGTATCTATAAGATTCCTTTTTTTTTAGAAAGTACATCACTTCATTGATGAAAGCATGTCATATAATACAATAGGCATGAGGAGCGCAACATCACTATACTAGTCTTACTCAAAATTAAGGAAAAATATTAGCTACACAGGTTGTGCTAGCACCACAAAGTAGATGCCCATCTATTAAGCAACATGTCCACGAATGGCCCATTTGTCAAATTTTTCTTTCCTTGTCTCTCTCCTCTTGTAGACTCGCACCTCCATTTCTCTTCTTCTTTGCCGTTTCTCCCTTCTTTTTTATTTTCTTTTTTTCACTTTCTTTTCCTTCCATAACTTGTGCAGTTAATATTTTCTCACACAAATGGCCTCATATGCCCTTAATTTACTCTTAATATCCGATCAATGGTGTACAAAACTACATGCCTATAACTTTTTCTCATATTATTAGTGTATACAATGGGCGCTCTTTCATAAATTGACATTTGTATCTATAAGATTCCCTTTTTTGGAAAGTACATCACTTTATTGATGGAAGCATATCATATAAAACAATAGGCACAAGCAGCGCAACACCACAGCGCTAGTCCTACTTAAAACCAGGGATGAGACTAGAACTTGCTTTTCAGCGCAACACCACAGCGCTCGAAAACTAAGCTTCATATACTCATATCCATGGATGAGACTAGAACTTGCTTTTCAGCGTGAGCTCATGCTGAATCAACTTCGAGAAAACATCCATGGCGTTGCTAGTAAGCCCCAAGAACACAACCAAGTCATCACTCTCCCTGCTCTGGGAAGCGACAAAGATGATGTTGTCAGGGACCGTTGCCGGCGCCACTTGGAATGGCCTCCCGAACCCGAAATCCATCTTGTAGAAAGGGACTCGATTCCATTTGCTGATGCAGCAAGAGTTGCCCTCGCAATCAACAAGGACCCTGTTCAGCTCGATGTGGTCGATGGCCGACCTTATGTAACTCTCGGTGACGGATGCGAGGGCCTCACGCACGGTCTGGACAGCGAACGAGAAGGGCTTGCGGGTCAATTCGCCGGCGCTGCACTCAGCGCAGGACAAAGCGATGCCGTTCCCGAAGTAGCCACTTGGCAGCGGGGGGTCAAACTTGGGGCGGATGTCAACTGCAGTGAGAAGCTTCGTCGTCTCATGAGGACCAATTCCGAGAGCTTTGGTTCGCGAGATCCACACGAGCGCTGATATGATTTCGAAGGTCGTCGGGACTACGAAAGAGCCATTCTGGGTTGCAATTCTTGCCGCTTTCTTGAGCTGAATGAGAGCGTGTGGCTTGAAGCAGAAAGATCTGTAAACGAGGGGCTTGGTTTTGGGGTCAACCATGAGTCCGGGCTGCCGGTCTCTCGGAGCATACTCGTGGTGGGGGAGATTGATGCGCGGAGGTTGCCTCGGGCGTAACACCGATCGATCAAGAAAGGGAAGAACTGACAGTGGCTTGGCTTGAGCCAGGTCGCTCCAGCAAGCTATGAAGTCCGTGAGGGCTTTCCCATCGACGAGGACGTGATTCATAACGATGCCGACGACGATCCCTCCGCATTTGAACGTCGTCACCTGGATTTCATGATAAACTGTAAGTGGATAACTACTCATGTGTATGTCAGTCTTGGAAAGTCTAAATCCCCTTGCACGAGTCCAGAAGAACATGCTGCTCCGCAAGCGGTTGAATGATAAAAAGAAAAAGCAGTGCAGAAACGATCTCTTTTTGTTAGATAAATTGTTCAAAAGCACTATGTTGCTCCTTCTATCTTGTCCCAAAAGAAAAATCTCGCGCAAAGTAGCCATAATTCTCGTACAATCTGTCTAATATATAATTCATCGATGAACTAATACAGGGGAACGCCAGAATCAGCACGACCAACATGTTCTAGAGTATTTACCTGCACCGAAAGCAAAGGTACTTCCAATATGGTCGGGGCTCCATCGCTGTGCTTCATGAGTTTTCGCAGCATGGCGGGATTGATGGTGCTAATATCGCCCAGCGCTGCAATGTCATCCTCCGACGTCGCTTCGACGAATGGGACACCTTCTCCAGTGCATCTCACTGCCATCCTCCCGTCAATCCCCATGACAAGTCTGCCTGCGAATGGATAGAACTGGACCAATGCCTTGGCCAGTGACTCTCTGATTGTCTCAATCGCGGCGGAACACCTTCCTCTCCCTTCGCCATTGAAGGCGAACACTAACTCAACCGCGAACTGGAAGGTCTGGTCGAGGTTTGAGAGAGCGTAGAGCCCGCCAAACGTTTCCCTCGTCGGAGAAACATGAACTGCGTTTGCGATCTTCACATCAAGCTTTCTCATAGCTCCAATGTTTCTCGCTTCTCACTTCCTGCTTCTTTGCACAGAATAATCGAAGCTGTATTTATTTATCCGCAAGCTTTGGGCGATACCATGGTAAATGTACAACTTGCTAATTGCTACAAAAAACTTTGACCGTAATAAAACGGTAAATAACAATATCAATTATTATAATCTACATTAAGAAAACCCTTACACTGATCAGTCATATACGAAATTGACCAGCCATATTTGTTTATATTGGTTGCATGAAAAATTACATGATCTTGTCAATTAAATGTAAATATATTATTATATATTTGAATGAATGCATATTAAATTCAAAATGTGCATGCTACGTACCGTTCTTGCTTTCATCCTCAAATGACTCAAACATCCCTCTAAGAATTGCGGTACCCATCCTGTGGATAACAATAATGAAACATTAAGAAAATTAACCGATTAACCAACATAAAATATTCTTATTATTAGTAACAATCTATATCTATAGATTATCATTAATGATGAAAATATTTTCATCACATTCATTATGCTAAGTGATACAAGCAATCATTTTAAGAAATTTTTTCTTTTAAAAGTGTTGATAACCCTGACCGTAATAAAACGGTAAATTACAATATTAATTAATATAGTCCACATTAGGAAAACTCTTACACTGATCAATCATATACGAAATTGACCAGCCATATTTGTTTATATTGCTTGCATGAAAAATTACATGATCTTGTCAATTAAATATAAATATTTTATTATATATTTGAATAAATGCATATTAAATTCAAAATGCGCATGCTACGTACCGTTCTTGCTTTCATTCTCAAATGACTTAAACGTCCCTCTGAGAATTGCGGTACCCATCTTGTCTATAACAACTACGAAACATTAAGAAAATTAACCGATTAACCAACATAAATATTCTTATTATTAGTAACAATCTATATCTATAGATTATCATTAATGATGAAAATATTTTCATTGCATTCATTATGCTAAGTGATACAAGCGATCATTTTAAGAAATTTTTTCTTTTAAAAGTGTTGATTTTCTATGAGCATTTGTAGATTTTGCAATCAATTTGAACAACAACAACAACAACAACAACCACAACGACAACAACGACAATGACAACAACCGCAACCACAACAACGACAACGACAACAACAATGAAAACAACAACGACAACAACAACAACAACAACAATGACAACGACAACGATGACGATGACAACAACAACAACAACGACAGCAACGACAACGACAACAATGATGACGACGACAACAACGACAACAACAACCACAACCACAACCACAACAATGACAACAACAACAACGACGACAACGACAACAACGACAACGACGACAACGACAACAACGACGACAATGACAACAACAACAACAACAACGACAACGACGACAGCAACAACAGCGACGACAGCAACAACAGCGACGACAACAACAACAGCGACGACGACAACAACCACAACAACAACAACAATAATCTAGTCTCTACCCTTCGCCTATAGCAGAAACTACAATAGTTAAAGATGGATACATGAGTAGCTCATCTCTCCGGCAAACAAATTCAAAAACTAATAGCTACCTACGATTCCAAAGTAGAAGCAGATTGTCAACAACAACAACACCAACACCAACAACCACAACATCAACAACAACAATAATAGCAACAACAACAGCAATAGCAACAAGAGCAACAACAACAGTAATCTAGTCTCTACCCTTCGCCTATAGCAGAAACTACAATAGTTAAAGATGGATACATGAGTAGCTCATCTCTCCGACGAACAAATTCAAAAACTAATAGTTACCTACAATTCCAAAGTAGAAGCAGACTGTCAACAACAACAACAACAGTAGCAGCAGCAGCAACAGCAACAACAACAACAACAACAATAATAATAATCTAGTCTCTACCCTTCGCCTGTAGTAGAAACTACAATAGTTAAAGATGGATACATGAGTAGCTCATCTCTCCGACGAACAAATTCAAAAACTAATAGTCACCTTTGATTCCAAAGTAGAAGCAGACCATGTAGTCCTATATCAAATGATTTTAGATATTTATTGTTGAACGCAAATTGCGTAATCCCAAGATCTCCATAACTAGAACAAGAACATGCATAATTGAGTAGAAAGATTAACGCACTTGTTTTATGATCCATCGTTCTTGAAGCGGAAGCGGAAACACAATGTTCCACACGTAAGTCATTCTCCTCTATTGCCCTTCGTATCACTGGCTCAATGAGGCGGCCCCCTCACATTTAGCGTTAGGTAAACGCCCCTTAGGTGAGGATACATGTGAGAATTAGGGTTAGAGAAGAGACTTGAGCACTATTTATAGAGTTTCCAGCCAAGCCCCCTCATTATGGGACATGCTCAACTCAGCCCATACTAGCCAGTCCTATATTAGACTAATTAAAAAACCTTCTATCTCACCTTAGACCAACCATGTTTTACGGTAACCGTAAAAACAATAAATTACAATATCAATTAATGTAGTTCACATTAGGAAAACTCTTACATTCTCCCACTTGGACTATATTTATTGAAAATTGTATTGTATGTGCGCACATTTGGTCTAGATTCTTAATAGTCAATCCCATCCCATAAAGTCTTAAACACCGAATCATGGCGGTAACTGCATGTATACACACAGAGCCTTCCATGGTCACGAGTGCTCTCAACTTTATTGATATAGATTCAATATGGTACTGTGGCAAATGGATAACATCTCTCATAGAAAGATTCCATTTGTCAGTCACCATTCTCTTACCTTAGGCATCACAAAAACTTGTTATACTAGAGAATGTTTTATGGTTCCAATGAACCCACATATGTCTTGTCCTTACGGTTAACATTTCTTTATATATAACAAGACATATGGACAAGGCTAATAACTAGATGCCCCTAGCCTTTACTCAAGGTTTATACAGTACCTTGAGACTTTATCAATATGTATTCAACATAATAACAACATATTCAAAATATTTTATTAAATGCAAAAGTTGATACATATTAAACCGTTACAAAGTATAACGAACATAGATGAGGCATTTATCAAAGTAAAGCTAAAATAGCTCCCACTAAACAATAGCATCTCATGATGTTCCTAAGCCCATGCTAATGACATATCGCTTAAATACACATGGGTGTAGGCCTTTAATCAGTGGATTTGCAACCATATCATCTGTGAAAATATGTTATATTATTACGTCACATTTTTATACCGTTTCCTTTTGGTCAAAAATTTTGACCATCTTATATTTAGATCCATTGAGACCTCTGTAGTAAATAAATGATATTACAAATTTGTTATCTCAATACAACTGTATGGGTCTATCCATAAAATTAAAACGATTAACTCCTTCATGAGGTTCTGGAGACTAAAAGCCCAAGTAACAACCTAAAAGAATATTACTAACACTGCTTACATAGTAGAAGATGACATAGAACTTTATTGACTGCACTTCCTGCTAATACAAATGTGTATTCCGTTATTGATTGCATGTCATTAGAACAGCCAACAAAATTTACATCTAAATACCCTACTAACTGTAATAATTGAACTTGTCTATAAATTAGCATATAATCTCATGTTCTCTTTGAGTACCTTAAAACCTTCTTGACAGCAACCAAGTGATCACGTCCTAGATTTGACCGATATCTGCCTAAAAGTCCCGTCACAAAGACAATATTTAGTCTAGTGCAAATTTGAACATACATTATACTTTTATGTGCATTGACACAAGGTACACACTTTAATTAGATTTTCTCAATATCTAAATAAGGACAATGTAATAGATTTAGTCCATGACCCTTAACAACATGAGCAATTCCTGGCTTACAATGATGTATATTGAATATTTCTGATATACAATCAACAAATGTCATTCGAGAAAATATAATATAATATGGCAAAAATAATCTTTACAGATCTCAGTACAAAAGATATAAGATGTCTCAAGGTCACAACTTGTAAGCAAAATATCATGTACATAGAGTATGAGAAAAAATAAATTTCCTCCCACTGACCTTGCAGTATATTTAATTACTTTGTTCCCAATTAAACAAGATAACAACACTATGAAACTTTAATAATATTGTCTAGAAACTTGCTTAAGACCATGAATTAGAACTTTTCAGTCTACCCACAAGTTTACTTGAATCTGTTGCAAAATCATCTAGTTGCACTATATAGATTTTGTATCTATTTAATGTAACTCCATATCAAAATAAATTATTAATGCCATGTTCACTCTGAAAGAATCTTTAAAAATAGTATAAAGAAATAATTATTTCTTCACTATAAACTATACACCCCTCTTTCAGAGTGAAAATTTTAGCTACAAGTTTAGTTTTAAACTCACAATTTTCCTTTGAAATCCTTTTAATTTTATACGCCAATTTGCAACTAATGAACTTGTGATCTTTAAGCAAGTAAGTTAGTTTCCAAACACTATGATGTTTCATAGATTGTATATCACCTTTTATGGCATCTAATAACATACTTGATTGAGAACAATAAATGACATTTATAAATATGCCACTACATCAACCATATAGTGGATATTACAGTCATGCTCTCACAAATAGATTATATAATTTAATGGAATAACTTATCGTCTGTCCCTAACAAATCTCTTGAGTAAAGTTACCACGACTTCATTCTATACTCGAGAGGTTTGAAAAAATTTCATCATAAACTATATTAAGAATAGTACCTTAAACCTCAACAAGTTTACTTTATGGTATAGGAGATTCAATAATTGTCTGTACTAAAATTTTTTAGTGTAGGCAAAGACAAAGACACGGTGATTTTCCATCGTACTATTATCCTTAATAGTCTGAGAGTAGCTATCATCTACAATTACGTTGAACTGTAGAAACTTTATAGTGTGTGATTCCATAATACTTGTACCTTCTTTAGGGTCATAAAATCGATACTCCTTTGAACAATCTGAGTAAGATACAAAATAATTCCAAGTGAATCTAAATTCCAACACACTTAATATTGAATTAGATAACCTCACTTCTGCATGACACCTCTAAATTTAATATAATTCAAGCAATTTATGTCCAGTCTATAATACAAAAGAAGTTTATGAAATAACTTTGATAAGAAATACCTTTTGTATGTCAAAATGTTCCTTTCAAAATATCAGCCGACAGAAGATCGAATAAATTAGTCTTACTAATCATACTCATCACCATGTTTATTATGATGCAATATGCCTTTCAGCAAAATCTTTTTGTCAGGATTTTCAGGCATAGTAATTAAATTATCACCCTAGAATCTATCAAGTATTTGACAAATGACCCTTTAAGCTATTTCGCATTGTCATACTTACCAAAATACTCACGGAAACTATTAAGCCTGACAACATTTTAAGACTAATTGTAATTATTTTATTCTTTATCTCGGTTATTTTACTTCCACAATAATTTATAGAAGTCTTTAGATAACCATTAAGAGTAGACATAATATCAACATTGTCAACTTTTCTACTTTTCCTTTTGATATGTGTGAGATTATTCCTTAAATAGAAAATTTTGGAAACAACCTCTTCAACCATATACGAGATGTATATGCAATTAGAACTTAAACATAATCTTTGTAGATGTGTCCTAATTTTAGTATTAGATAAAACATAACTTTGAACCATTAAAGCTTTCATCATCTTTTAGCAGTGCAGTCAGTAGACAAGCCACTTTTCAAGCGTTCTTGAATGGAATGCTTCATGGACGGTAAGCAAATTCTATTGCTCTTTTCTCAAGCAGCAAATCATATGTCCATTACTTAAAATTTGAAGCAATAAAAACCTCAATAATAATGAAGTTATTAATTATAGAAAATGTGACTGAAAAACAAGCAATATATATAATTAGCATCATGTGAGCACCGTGTAACTTGATGTACAAGTACACATCCAGAGAGTTGTACGCATAATTATATAATCACCTTTGGGCAAAATACATGACATGCAGTTATATACTCCCCACATGATAGTAGTTATGAGAATATATTCTAATCTTCGTGAATTCATCACCTTTGGGCAAATGAACCACTGGGATCAGTTAATCCTTTACCACACCATCATGTATCCCTCCATGAACTAATACACAATCACCTCCTTTGGGAGTATGATCACACATTAGATCAAGAGACATCTCAATCAGCATACGAGACCAAAATTTCTCAAACCCAATCAAGCGATCCACTTTGGCGGTCACTACTCAATTGAATCCTTGAAACTCTCTCATACTAGGAATATAAACTTTACTACTCACATACATCATATACATGTGATTTTAACTTTAGTGATAGGAGCAAGTTATCACTAAAATCACATATCATGCTAATTACATTGCTTTATCCATTAATAAAAATTAATAATACATATATATATTTATATAGCGAACCTGAAAGACAGATTCCAATGAAATTACCGATCACAGTAACACAAGAAAATTCTTATAACATAAAAGCAAGCATCTTTTATGCATCCCGATTACTAATTACTAGAACAACATTAAAAGAATGCCGATCCAAATTATCCCTCACAAGTTAACATCGATAGCAATACATAGTACTCTAGATTGACAAGCTTGATACCTGATCAACTATTGCTCATGAGTTTCATAAGATAAAACATGACTCCAAGGCCAATAGTTGATTTATTAGCCAATTTTAAGTAACAAATTATCATTGCATCAACTAGTGGCCTATAAATTGAGTCAAAATACAGAACCAAATATCTAAACTATAACAGTAGATATAATTACACTGTGTAAATGCTGTCATACTTCTGAACCATAAAAAATATTCAACTTGATAAACATTAACCAGCGACCAGATGAGTTTACATACAATATGCAATAACTTAACTGACATGCATTACCCACATTTAGCAGATATTTTAATCATTACAATCAGTTTGATTATAAGTTCTTAAGATGTTCATCATTCAAAGATTACCAGCGTGTCAAGGAGTATGCTTGAGCAACAAAAATTTCATAACTTTTACCGTTTCTCATCACCTCAATACATAACTCAAATACTATCACATATTGATTGTATCTCATTAAACTAGATTCAATTTATAATAAAGTTTGATTTTATTAATGAATCACACATTCATAATGTTTATGTGATAACATACTAGTAACCCATCACCTGTATTTCCAAAATCACAGAAAATACAAGAAAAATACACAAAAATACACTAAAAATTACACGTATTTAGGGCTTTATATGTATTTTCACATCAATAAAATCATCAAACATGTAAAATAAATACACCACAACATAGGGGATGGCCATACGAATCAAACGCTACCACCCACACGCCTAACGGAGGCTCCACGCGCCCACACGCGCCACTTGAGTGCGCGGCACATGGAGCTCACGCATAGTGCATGTTCGATGCCCAAGCGGCACATGGCTACGCGTGGGGGCGCATGAGACCTTCCCTAGCGACGCGCCACCGACCATCTTGCTCACCTCGTCGAGCCCAATCCGAATTTATGATTTAATTTTATTTTTATTGAACAAAAAATCACGAAAATCACAAATTAATGCAAAAATTCTATTTATTCGAGTTCTAAGATTATGGTTCCTCTAATACCACATGTTGAACGCAAATTACGTAACCCCAAGATTTCCATACCTAGAACAATAACATGCATAATTGAGTAGAAAGATTAATGCACCTATTTTAGGATCCATCGTTCTTGAAGCGGAAGCGGAAACACAATGTTGCACACGCAAGTCATCCTCCTCTATTGCCCTCCATATCACTGGCTCAATGAGGCGGCCATCTCACATTTAACGTTAGGTAAATGCCTCTTAGGTGAGGATACATGTGAGAATTAGGGTTAGAGGAGAGACTTGAGCACTATTTATAGAGTTTCCAGCCAGGCGTCCTCATTACGGGCCAGGCTCAACTCGGCCCACACTAGCCAGTCCCATATTAGACTAATTAAGAAACATTCTATCTCACCTTAAACCAACCTTATTTTACGGTAACCGTAAAAACAGTAAATTACAATATCAATTAATGTAGTCTACATCAGGAAAACTCTTACATTTATTTCCGAAAGTTTTCAGCTCAACCTTCAAAGACTGAGCCAAAATGGCCTCATAAGATCGCATAACGCCATTTAGCAGGTTTTCATTGCAGAGACTGCGGCTACGAGGTTCACTCCCATAGCTGCAAATACTCTCTGGCAAAATTGTCCTCTTTGTCATTCTACATAAATTTGCATCGCATCTTTGGAAATGATATTGAAAGAGAGTGTTTGGAATAGTAGAGCAAGATGAAGACTTAGAGCATTGAATTCTCAAAGAAAAGCAACAAATAAAATAAAATCAGAAGTCTTCACAATGAATGCATTTAGCAATTGAGAAGTCTAGCAAATAGTAGAGCTAGTCAATCAAAGTATAAAATACATTTTAGGTGAATTCTGAGTCTTCACTCCAAAACCGTAGAAAAATTATGTGAAACTTGATAAGGCTAGTAATAGCACCTAGAGGGAGTGAATATGTGTTAAAACAAGTTTTACAAGACTTAACTAATTAATTCGTCTTTTGAGGATAATAGATCGAAGATGTAAAATACTATAAGCAGTTATATAAAGTTACGAATTAAAGTAAAGAGTTTAGGGAAAGAAAATTGAAACACAAGATTATAGTGGTTCGGCTTAGACCAAACCTACGTCCATTCTCCCGTGCTAATAGCCCACTAGCTGAATTTTACTAAGAACCAAAAGAGATTTTACAGTCTCACGTCCTTGATTCCACGTGTAGAAACTCTATTACACTTCCTCAAGGTGTCACAAGTATTCTATATCTCTTTTGAATACAATTTAAGCTCAGCGATTGAAATAACAAAGAATTAGGAGCTTCAAATTTTGGAATTTTTCTTTCACGCACACACTCGAATAACTTGAGCATCTTCCTTATATACTCCTCCATGCCTTTATAACCGTTGGCACCTTCCAAATGAGTTCTTCCAATCTAGCCGTTGGACAAAAATAATTAGGGAGATCTCAAGTTATTTAAAGAATGTAATGATAGCCCACCAATCCTGCTCGCTCATACAATCAAGATCTAGGTTTCCATAAGTAGAATCTTCCAGGTATACTTTGCCAATCAACAGATCTCATCACCCATATTGATTTCAATAAGAATAATTGATCACGAGATGCTATCTCCAACCGTGAGATCTTCTTTAACCGTACGAACCAAATCCTTAAAGATATACTCACATCTGGATAAGTCTTCTCTTTGTAGGTCTAGAACTATTTTTGACACCTAAATTTTTGCCCGAAGATATTTCGTGTCAAATTCTTACATATAGATTATCTAGGTGTTTAAGATAGTGTTTTAAATGGAAGATGTTTTTCCTTAAAAAAAAATAATTAATTAAAAAAAAGAAAAAAAGAGGAAATCATAAAATGAAAAAAAAGAGTGAGTTGGGGCCAATGATCTAAATGTGACTAGTCAAGCCCAAGAGGTCAGATTGGAATTCAAATTGCAAGTTGGGGCCAAATGCAATTTTTTAAAAGTTGAGGGACTAATTTGCAAATTTTGCAAAATTTGTGCCCAAGCCCTTAAATCATCATCTTGGTCACCAAGAGAGTGAAACTTCACTCAAATATCTTTCCATCCATAGGTCGTACATCCAAAATGGAGTGTGGGAAAGTCTCCTAAAGCCCCCCGAAACAGTACCCTCTTGGCGGGCCAAGAAAGTCCGAAAATTTTTCTAGGTGTTGAGCCCGATCGGTCATGGGTGAGGGAAGGTGAGTGTTTTTGAGAAAATTGAGAGATAAATGAGGAAAAGCTTGACTTTCACCCCAAACTAGAATACATATAGTTTGTTTTGGTATTAATTTTTCCAACAAAAGAGGTCCTGAAGTCTAATTATAGAGGTCAACAAAAACCTTCGTTATCAGTTTTTCTCTGCAGATCTCATTTTCCATTTTGAAGAAACCAACTTGCACATGCTTCTAAAGAACAATTTCTCGGTTTCCTTGGCCAAGAGTCACTTGCAAATGAAACTAGGAAGCAAGGTAAGCATCCTAGATGTATTTATGATCGAGTTTGAGCATGTTTCAACCATGAAAAATAAAGAGGAAGACCAGCCCTAAAATCTGATTTCTGAGGCTGAAATTTTTCTAGGTGTTTGAAGCCTCTTCAAGAGCCATAAATGTTTGACTTGCTACTCCCCTTTGCATGCATTTTCTATCTTCATGAGCTTGATGAATGTCATGTGGGAGTACAAATGATGCATAGGTCACATTGGTTTGGTCTTTAAATTCCCGTGTGAACTATGAGATCGTCTAAAACTTTGGCCAAAAACCAAGCCTATCAACATTAATTCATGGCTGGTCAGTGTGAACTTTGCATGTGTACTTCTTGGAGATGTCGTTTTGATGTGTTCGGCTGGTCATTCTCAATGATGTTTGTTGCATTTGAAATCCCATGTTACCTACTTTCACTCAGATTAAGTAATGTTTCCCTTAGATCTTGCATATGATGAGTGTCGGGGCTTCAATATGGACATGTAACCTGTTTGCTTGACTTGGGTTCAAACCCAGATTTGCAAAATCAGCTCAAACCCGCATATTTGAGGATGATTTTAGCTTGGTTCTAGTGTGTTTTAAGCTATGATTTCTATCTAATATTATTTTTTACATGTGGTAGTATAACCTTGATATTTTAGTTCCACATGAGATTGCTTATGAGTGACAATTGAAGGCTGCAAACATGGCTCGAGGAAGCTATTGGGGCTAGTTTAATGCACACCAAGTGTTCGACAAAATGCCCAAACTAAGCTTCGATCTTGAAACGGTCGATTTGAGCTTGATTATTGTGATATTCACGTGTTGTGTTACTCCATGTTAGCATAGATCGGTTTAAGGAATTATTATTAATATTTAAAAAATAATAATTATAAAAACAAGAGAAAAATCTGAAAATTTCAAAAATATAAAAACAAAAAAAATATTAGATAGCATCAAATTAGGATAAAAATGACATATATGAAATTTTCCTAATTTTAAAAGGTCATTTTCCTAATTTAATGCTATTTTTGTAAGTAATCATTTTGCGTAGATTTAAATTATTTAAAGTAATTTCATGCATATTTGAATTCTCATTTTGCTCATGGGGGTCCTGTCCCGAGGCATGATAACAAGACCATGTAATATTATTTGCCAGACTTGTATCGGGTTTTCATTTTCCGCATTTATTTTCAAGTCATTTCAATTTCTTGGATGTTTATTTACACGCCGCTTTTCATTAATTTGTGTGTAAATTTCTCTTCTAAATTATGTTAGGATTAGTCTAGACATTAAGGAAAACAAACCTACAAAAACATTTGCATGGATGCTTAGTGGTTTTATAAGGATTATAATTGGTAATTAAGATTATGTGGCTATTTAGATAAACAACCTTCCAAGTTAGTGATACCGCAAGGGCGCTAATAGAAACATTGCCGTAAACAAGTGCCCAGTCATAGAAATCTCTAGTTGCGTAGGAATCGTGACAACACTCTTGCGTCTTGATTGGTTTTTAGCCGACCCTAATAAGCTAGTGGCGACTCCTAAAAATACATAAGTTGTTAAGAATTAAAATTCAAAATCCAATGTCGCGCGAGGTATGGGCTTGGGAAAGCCTGCGCCTAATTTAGAGCCGTTAGTCCGCATCTTTAGGCAAATACCCCTAAACCTTCTTTCTTTTTCCACGGACGGCAAAAGAGAGGTCGCGGCAGTTTGGCAACTCCACTAGGGATTTGGTTGCAAACCTTAGAGGACTTAGGCCATAAAATCACAATTGATATTTGGCTTAAGGGACACATATTCGACATAACTGCACTTTACGGTTCTAAAGGCCAGGTTGAGCCACCGGAAACCTTCCTCCAACTCACGACTCTTGCCCACATGGTGATCGATTGATTGTTAAGTCTAGGATCAAGGAGAGGTATTGTGCACATTCAGGACCATTACATCCATTGGAACAAAACTCATGCTTTTATCCATTTTACTGAATCGAAAGCAGAATTCAACCTAGCAATTATGTAAGTTATGTTCTCACCAAAAGTGAGCTAAGGCGATGCTTCCTCTGCTGTATCGTATTGCATATATTATTATACACCCCAGTCTTATTAGTGGTTCTGAAGATGGATACTCTAAACACAATATCATCCCTTTCAATAAAGCTCAAATACACACATCTTCCACCTTCGAAGAAGTTTCTATTGCATATGCAGCCCAACAGGCATATGACTTTCCATAATGTTCGTGGCTGATGAGCTTCAACGGCCATGGTTTGGCTTTGAAATATGAGAGCCACAGTCTATGGGCTTTCATTAACGTGTCTTTGGGAATGAACCAGGAACTCTCTGCTCAAGTAGACATTCACAATTTTGTCATCTCAAAAACAACCAATGATTTATGAGGAAGACAATATGAGGATGCTTTATGTGATTTAAATCCAAGAGTTGTCATTATCACAAGGATCTTACCACATTGATTTTCTTCAGATGTATTAACTTCACCACAATTTTAGAGAAAGGATAATCAAGTACAGATTTGCTGGCTGATTCGAGTGCTCTGCCCAAGCCCCGCTTTTTCAACTTACCTATAGCAGGCGCAAACAGAAGAAGAAAGGTTTTGCATTTTAGCTGTATTCTATTCTTGTTATGTAAAACTCATAGCTGCCGACATAGCAACCCTAAATCAATCAATTTGAGTCTTACTAATGGTCTAGCTTCCTAAGGCCTATATGCACACCAATACAATTCTTAGCACAATCAAATCTCATATGACCAGCTCGGCTTGTTTCCATTATTTATGAGATCCTCCAACACAAGCATATTCACACACAGGAGAACTATAGATAGAGAAACACTACAAGAGTGAATTTGCTCTAACACAGTTTCTCTTAGCCTAACAATGTGGAGAGTTCCTTCATGGAATTCGAATCAAACGCAAGAACAACACAGTCATGGGGAGAATATGCTAATATATTAAGATTCACACCTGGAAAATCTCGTGATGAGCAGTTTGAACTTCTGTCCCTCTCCAAACTTTTTACTAACGAATGTGCATGGGAACTACCATGAACTTTGCAAACCTGATCAAATTCCATTGCCATACAAAGCTGAGGAAACTTGACTGAATGCAATTCATCCCTCAAGACTTCAAGCTCAACCAAAACATCATGGCAATCATCGGCACATTTAGTCCTAACACATACTGTAATATATGTGCTTTAAAAGAAAATAAAATAAAAGGAAAAGAAAGAGTTTCAAAAGTCAAAAAAGGAAGCTGAAGGATATTTGTGGAACCTTCGACTGTGCTTTAAAAAGAGAGAGAGAGAGAGAGAGAGAGAGAGAGAGAGAGAAGAGCATGGGCAGAAGCAAAGTTTCGAAAGAAACAGGGGAAAAGAGAGAAAGAAGAGAAAGGAAAAAGGGAAAAAGGGAAAACAAAATTGGCATGCTCGTGATCCAGATGCCTCATCAAGCCGACTCAAGTGTGTTTTGTAAAGCCGGTAATAAATCGAAGCCTTTAATCACTTACTTGAAGCAATAGCCGCAATTAGGGCTCGAAATTCGGATTTCTTGGATATTTGTGTGGCGGAGCCCGATTTTTGAGTTGTTGAGCTATATATTTTTGTAGAAATGGTACTTTGGGATGTTTTGAAGCTATAGCATCTTTCGGATCATGATTTGAGCTTGCGGTTTGTCCTGAACGGAATTTTGAAGTTGGGGGCGCATTCTGGTACTGTAGCGATCAGTAACTTCGAAACTCCTTTTTGTTATTTTCAGCATTATTTTGGGATAGCTGAGTTGGGGTTGTTGTTGTACATTAAGAGAGCTTTCTAAAGACTGTAAGAAGGCTTGAAATGGATTTTTGTGGAGGAAGTTATGGCATGACGAAGTTGGCGCATGGGCCGCGCCTAGCAGAAAATGATGGGTTTTCAATAAATGAGAGCTTTTGTGGCACATAGGTGTCGTTTTATCGACAAATAGGCTATAGACGAGTCATTATGCGAATATCCTTTTTACTCGGCCTTTTGATATTGTTTTTCCGTTAATTGTTAGGAATCCGAATGCGTTGATTCGAGTAAGCGTCGTAGTTGATTTTTGGCTTTTTCCAAGTGAGTGACACTATTTCTTCTTTGTATTTTAAAGTCATGTTTTGAGAAACGTGGTGGATTATATATTCCATGAGTTGGTAAAAAGCATATTTTGTTGTATAAAACAGGATCGAGCTATTATTGCCATTTTTGTTGTTCGAAGGGAGTTATATTCCGACTTCGATTTGAATGGTTGTTTGAAAAAGGATTTGTGAAATTCTTTGTGAAAGAATCTTGAAATGTTTTGGAGAATACTTTGATATTTATATATCAAATTTTGAGTTGTGATATGACTTCCTTTCTGATGTGGGATTACTAGATAATGTGATTGGTGATTGGTACTCAATGTCGCCGTGGACCCTAAAAGGTGTGTGGGTATGCGCATACTAATCTAGAATATCCTTGTGGCAAAGCCATCGGCTAATAATAGGTGTAGACCTTGCCAAAGGGGGAATCTTGGTCGTCTTGTCATGGGTGATACGCGTGACCATGGTTAGACATTTTAGCATGAATTGGTCAATGGAGTGGACCATTGACGTGTGATTTGAGTTTGATCGATGGAATGGACCATCGATGTGATTTGATGAGATTAATCAATGTAATAGACTATTGATGCATGTTTTATGAGATTGACCAATGGACTAAACCATTGGTATCTTCAGTATTTGATAATTATGTATTTGAGTTATGTTTTGAATGTGCATAGTGATTTCTCGATCCGCTTAGAAGAAATGTGTTACTCACTGAGCCGTGGTAGCTTGCTCCTTTCTGATAATTGTTTTTTCAGGTTCTTCAGCGAGTCGCGAGTAGGCGTGAGCGTTTGTTCGGCGAGGACTTTTGTGGTGGAAACTTTTTGGTATGACTTGTGCATAGTTAATAGGTTTATAAGTTAGCCTTTGTATGTCACGCACCGATCCTTGGGCACGCACACATCCTTCTCTTTTGGTCGATTTTATAATGCGATATCCCAGGACTATGTATCGCCGATCATTTTATTTATTAAACACATGCGGAAGCAGTTATAAATCCCTAGACAGTAAATCGATGGGATAGATAAGCAAGGCCATATTTTTCATATTGAAATTTATAACCAAACTTTTATACAAAACACAAACCAGAGTACTTCACAACTATTCACGTCTTTTTACTTTCACTCTATTCACATCAAAACAAGATTTCCAAAAGAAGATGGAATCTCAATCCATCCAGGTCGTACTTAGGATCCCTTTCTGGATCATCTTCTTCTTAAAAAATCTTTCTCCTCCTTAGGTTTTACCTTAGTGTTCTCCTTCTTTGATTCCTCCTCCTTGGGTTCATCTACGAGCCTGAAATGTTATCCCAAAACCGGGATGAAACTACGTCTCAGCGAGTTCTACCCCACTAAGGCCTGATTAGTAAACCATTATACTATAGGCTGCCTAAACACGCACAGGTTAGAGGACTTACCTTGGCCTCATATTTCACCTGCAAGTCAGTACAATTCACAATAGGAACCCATTTACTCCAAACAAATCGAACTAGTCGATTACATGTCACACAAATCATTCCCCACTGAGAAACATCTAAAAGCTAGGCCACGTGCATTCTCCAGGACGACATCCCAAGTCTCCAAGTCACGTGCCTCAAACCTTGGGCCCACGTGCATTCTCTACGGCGACCTCTTTGCCAAGGTGGTACATCAAGTCACCGAGCCACGTGCCCTTTTAGATGCCATTCTCGAAAACTGGACCCACGTGCATTCTCTAAGGCACTAGTTCGCCAAGGTGACGCATCAAATCACCGAGCCACGTGTCCTTTTTATGATGCCCAGGTCCACGTGCCTTCTCTTAGTTGCTATCTCACCAAAGTGATGCATCAATTCACCGAGCCACGTGTCCTTTTAGATACCAAACTCTGTCACCAAGCCACGTGCATTCTCCAGGAGGACATACCGAGTCTCTGAGCCACGTGCATTCTCTAAGGCGACCTCTTCGCCAAAATGACATATTCAACCACTAAATTCACATGCATTCTCCAGGTGATATTCCAATTCACTGAGCCCACATATTTTCTTTCAGGTGATAACCAATACCCAACGATTTCTCAATCAAATAATTAACAATCGACTCAATATGAATAACTCCTAAAAATCCATAATTAAATCAATTTCATATAAATTGCAGCTCAATTAAATAAATAGACTGCGCCACGACGATTAGCACGAGATTTCGGTCGTCGGCCATCTAAATCTTAATTTCCAAAAAAAAATAATTAATTAATTAATTTTGAAAATTAATTAATAAATATTTATAATTCAATTTAGCTCAAAATAAAGCCCAATTAAATAAACGGACTTCACCATGGTCACTAGCATTAAATTCCGGTCACGAGCTATCCCAATTGAATTTTCGGAAAATAAATAATTATGTAATTTAATTCCGAAAATTAATATTTAAATACAAAAAATTCCACTTAGGCCCGAAAAGCCTAATTGAAGCCCACTAAGGGCCGGGAAAAATCCCGAGAAACTTTCAATAAATAGTAGACCATGTCTACTTGCTAAAGCTCACTCAATATGTCTAATTCGCATTACAATTGACTAATAAATACTAATCCATTCTAATCTAACCACCTAATTACATTTAATTAAACCTAACCAACCCCTAAGCATAATTAGCCAACTAAGTGGGGATTAGTGAGATTACTCACTGGAATCGCGGTCAAATCGGATCAATCCGACGGGGACGGCGCGAGGAACAATAAACCCCAAAGCACAGCTCGGGTTCAGGGCCCAGAAACGGCCCAAAGCGGGCCTTGAACAGTGCTGGAAACCCATTTTTCCAGCCATTGTTCTTGGCTGGACAAAGCTCGTCCGGTGGCTGAGCTGGTTGGGCGAGGCCGGCGGAGGGCAAGAGGGGCTCCGGCGGGTCCGAACGGCGGCCGGAGTAGGTCGGGTCATGGCCTATGGTGGCCGAGACGAGCTGGGCAGAGGTGACAACTCAGCTGGACGGGGCGGACAGTGCACGAGCGGGCGAGCTGAAGACGAACGGCGATGGGTGGCGTCATGCGGGTGGAGCAGATGGCGGTCCGGCGTGGCTTCGACGGCGACAGCAGCTCCGGTCTTCAAACGACGATGGCCGCTACTTCTGTTTCTGCTGTCTTCTATCTTTGCACAAAAATAGAGAGGAAGAGAAGGGGGCGGCGATGACGGTTGAGGGGATGAGGAAGAGACGAAGGCGAGCGGCGGAGCGTGGGCAGCGCGCGGGTGGCGGAGCGTGAGCGGCTCCTATCTTCATGCGCTTGCGGCTTCTGCTTGGCTTCTATTTTCGTTCGAACGAGAGGGGGAGAGAGGAAAGAGAGAGAAGAGAGAGAAGAAGAGATAAGAGTGAAGAAGTTTGAATGGTCAAAGAAGAAAAACAAAGTGGAAGCCAGCCAAGCATTCAGTGGAAGGGGGAGGGGCTACGCACAAGGGAAAAGAAAAAGAGAGGGAGAGAGAGAAAAAGAAAAAGAAAGAAAGAAAGAGGGAGAGAGAAAGGGGGAAAAGGTGTTTGGCTAAAAATGGAAAATAAATGGGAAGATCACAAAAATAAAAGAATTTCCTCAAATAGAAAATTCTAATCCCAATTTCTTTTAAATAAGCTCATAGATTCTCAAAAGAATTTCAACTTAGAATTCTTGGTCCCCACTTGCATTTTGCATCCAAATTCCCTCTTAAATTTCTCTCAAATAACTCTCCCAAAATCAATTGATATTTCCTTTATCAAATTGATTATTTTCTTGATCCAAGAATCCCCCATGCTCCTCAATTTCACCAACAAAATAATTCCTGACTTTAATTGAACGAAATGGCCACAGGACAACTTTTTTTTTCCCAAAAAGTGTCGGGTGTCATAAAAATCTTCTGAGACTGAGTCGACACTCCTAGAATTTATTGTGACATGACAGAAATTCCAATTTCTGAAATTGGACTTGAATTCATAGTTAAGTTCACTTGACGCGTTTTTAGCATGACCTAGGCTACCAGGTAACCTTCAGGCATTTTTAGTGCAACTGACTCGTGGTCCATTTTCTTCGAGCCACTATGAACCCACTCAACTCATTGGCGACTCTCGATTATTGTGAAAATCCCGAGGATTCAAATACGGACACAAGATCCCAAAACAATAGGAAAATCGGTCTAGTGTCGGTCGATGAGAATTTTCTAATTTAGTGGTGTCACCCACAATTAGCCACACATCTCAATCGAACCAGTCTATCTCTGATTTCGAATCGATTTTATATTGTGTCGTATTGACCTCTAAAGATAAGCACAGGCGAGAAGCCGATTCCTGATCGAATTCTTAATTCTATTTGCCTTAAAATCCTTAATGGCTTCCCCAGGTAGTCTAGTTATCTTAAAAGTGATCAGCTCTGACAACAGCGTTATAGACGCGTCAATGAAATGCCCAATTTATTCAATTGAAAACATGACTGAAAATCTAGGACATCACATTGTAAAAGGTTTATGTTTTGATTTTGGTGGATTATTGATATACTCTGATATTGTAACCAAATACCCATTTTTGTCAAATATATATATGTGGATGTATATATGTTGAAATCTAGTTGAATTTTGGTTATGTTGAGGCTACGTCCTTTGGTAAAAGGACAGCCATGTCATGCCCCATTTTCTTGTAAATCGGGGTGTGACACATACATATGCACACACGGGAGATCTGGAGACAGAGAAACACTAAAAGAATGAATTAGCTCTAACACAGTTTCTCTTACATTAACTCTAATGCAGTTTCTCTTAGCCTAAAGACATGGACAGTTCCTGTACGATATTTGAGTCAAACACGAGAACAACACACTCAAGGGGAGAATTAGCTAATATATTAAGATTCACATATTCAAACCTGGAAAATCTTGTGATGAGCAGTTCGAACTTTTGTCCCTCTGCAAACTTAGTTGATGAATGTGCATAGGAATCGCCATGAACTTTGCAAACCTGATCAAATTCTATTTCTATACAAGACTGAGGACACTTGGCTGAATGCAGTTCATCCCCCAGACTTCAAGCTCGACTGAAACATCACAGCAAGCAAAGGCATCTTCCACTTTCAGCAAGACAATTCCACAATGGCTGAGGCTCAGTTCCTCACATTGACATTGATCGATGGATATTCCATCTCAGACATCCTTTCATCAATTACAGTTACATGGAAAATGGAGTCCCCTCCAAATTAGAAGATCAAAGATTGGCCCGCACAGTGGTGCTCTATAGATTCATTCAAACCCTTTGCTAGCCAAACCATCTCATCACATTTTTCCAATTCCACGGGCCAAATAATTGCACCATTCTCTCAAAAGCATCCTCCTAAACCTTTTTGTTATTCCCTATAGGAAAAATAAAACCCATAATCTTAATAAGCCTATGAGACCTGATTTCAAATTCAAAACGAAGAACAACATAACAAGAATGCATAAACCAAAAAGGACATCTTGAAGCACATACTTTTCGGTTCATTCAGATTTGGAATGTGGCATTAATGAGTGTGCATCTGGATTATGATCAACCTCATAAAACCCAATTGGCATAGAAGTACACACTTCCTTGATTCCTTAAGACTATATAAAGGAGATATTGTCACGCCCCGATCCTCAGGCACGCATACATCCCTTACCTTTGGTCGATTTTTAAAATGCAATATCCCAAGACTAAGTATCGCCGACCCTTTTATTTATATATGCACATGCGAAAGTAATTATAAATCCCCAAACAATAAAACAATGGGATAGAAAAGCAGGCTATAATTTTCATACTGAAATTCTCAACTGATCTCTTTTTATACACATCTCATAGTATTCTATAATACTATATATACGTAAGTCGAATCTAACATCTATTCACATGTAAACAAGGTCTGACAAGATAGGACGGGATCTCAGTCCTCATCCGAGTCGTACTCGAGGTTATCCTTGCGCTTCTCCTCCTTAGTACTCCTCTTCGGGTTCCTCATCAGGGATCTCCTTGTCAGACTCCTCCTCCTTAGGCTCCTCATCTGGGTCCTGAAATGGTTATTCAATAACCACTGAGACAACGCCTCAGCAAGTTCTACCCCCTAAGACCCGATTAGTAAACTAATACACCTTAGGGCTACCTATGCACAACACGAGTTAGAGGACTTACCTTGGCCTCAGATTCCACCTGCATATTAGCACAAATCAAATAGGCATCCAAGCAATCACATCACTGATCGAAGCATCGATCAAATCGACCTAGTCGATTACACGCCAACAAGACCACTCACGGTCATTTCCATTATTCCAACCAATTTACAATATCAATTCAAGGCAATGATCAATCGACCTAGTCGATTACGTCTTAATCAACCATTCACCGATCATTCCATTCAATCAATCAATTCACAACATCAGATTAAAGCAATGAATCACATCTAATCACACTCAGATCGAATCATCGATCAATCGACCTAGTCGATTACATATCAACAAGACCACTTCCAGTCATTTCAACTATTCCAATTTAATTCCCAATTATGAATCAAGGCCCCACCAAGCAATTTTCTTAGATTTAGTGGCATCACGACCCCACTCGGCAACTTTCAATATTTAGTGGCATCACGGCCCCACTCGGCAACTTTCAATATGTAGTGGCATCATGGCCCCACTTGGCAAATTTAGATTTAGTGGCATTATCAACCGATGCCTGGTTATTCTTCAATTAATAACCAAAGATTATTCAATTTAGGAATAAATTCTAAAATCACTAATAAATCAATTTCTCACAAATTAAGGCTCGAATAAATAAACGAACCATGAAATTCTGGTCACTAGCCATCCCAGTTGAATTTCTGGGAAATAAATAATTAAATAATTAGTTTCGAAAATTAAATAAATAAATACGATAAATTCAATTTAGCATAATATAAAGCTCAATTAAATAAATGGACTACACCACGATCATCAGCATAAAATCCCGGTCACTGGCCATCCCAGTTGAATTTCTGGGAAATAAATAATTAAATAATTAATTTTGAAAATTAATATTTAATTCCTAAAAATTCCACTTATGCCTAAATTGCCTAATTAACACCCGATAAGGGTCGGGAAAAATCCCAAGCATTCAATAAATAGTATTACGTGCCTACTCTCTAATTGCACAATCCAATTGACTAACATGCATCCCAATTATCTAATAATCACTAATCTACTATAATCCAACCACCTAATTGCACTTAACTAACACTAATCAACCTTAAGTATAATTAGCAAACTAAGAAGGCATTAGTGAGCAAAACTCACACAAAACGACGAGGTCGACGCGAGGATTGACTTTCCTCAAAGCGGGCCGAGCATTCGGGCTCGGGAAGACGGCTAAAACGGGCCAAATAGGTGCTGCCATACCCATTTTTCCGGCCCTCTGTCCACTGCGGTTGAGGCCGAGAAAGGTGAGTGGAAGGCTCGGGTTGAGGCGAGCAAGGGTGGCTAGGGCCGAGCGGAGCTCCAGCGGTTCGAGGTGGCGGCGCATGGTGGTCGGAGGGAGCTCCAGCGGGCCTCTACCGTCCCTCACGACCACCGAACAGCAGCTGGCTAGACGGGGTCGTGGATGGCAGCTCGACTAGACAAGGGCAAATGGCATGGTTGGGCGGCCGTGGAGCTGCAACGGCGCACGACGTGAGGCGGCGACGACAGCCTTGGCTCTGATTTCGACTGCTGGTTGCGACAACAAGCTGCTCTCTCTCTTTCTGCCCTTGCTGGTTCGAACGGCCGAGAGGGAGAGGAGGAGAGAGAAGGGCGGATGGCGTTTGAGCGGGCGAGAGGGAGATGGACGACGGCAATACTTCGACACGACGGTGACGGTAGCTTCGTCCTGTAGCTCCTTCAAGCGACGCTTGTCGCTGCTTCTGCTTCTATTTCTATTTTACTGGTTCGCACGAACAAGAGGAGGGAGAGAGGGTCGGTTACGAGAGAGAAGAGAGAAAAAGATAAGAGAGAGAAGATAAGTGTTGAAAAGTCAAAAAGTAGAAAAGAAATGAGAAGCAAAGTTGAAGACGGCAAGGTATACGGTGGAGGGGGCATTTCGCACGAGGGGGAAAAGGAGAGAGAGAGAGAGAGAGAGAGAGAGAGAGAGAGAGAGAGAAGGAAAGAAAGAAAGAAGAGAGAGCTTGTGGTGAAAAATGTGTTTGGCCAAATGGGGAAAAATAAATGGGAATAAATTCAAAAGAAAATAATCTCCTCAAATAGAAAATTCTTATTTCATTTTCTTTTGAATAAGCTCATAGATTCCCAAAAGAATTTCATATTAGAGTACTCGGTCCCCACTTTCATTTTTGCATCCAATTTCCCTCTTGAATTTCTCTCAAATAACTCTAAAAAATCAATTGATGTCTTACTTATCAAATTGATTATTTTCCTCATCCAAGAATCCCTCATGCTTCTCAATTTCACAATCCCCGGCTTCAACTGAACGAAAACGGCCATAAACTGACTTTTTCCCAAAGAGTCTCGGTTGTCAGAAAAATCTTCTGAGACTGAGTCGACGGTACTAAAATGACCTGTGACATGACAGAACTTCCAATTTCTGAAATTGGACTTAACTGACGGTTAATTTCACTCGGACGTGCTTTTAGTGTGACCTAGACTACCGGGTAGTTTTCAGAACTTTTTAGGACAAATGACCCGTGGTCGATTTTCTTCGAGCCACGATGAACCCACTCGACACATTGGCGATTCTCGATTGTCGTGAAAATCTCTAGGATTCAAATACGGACACAGGGTACCAAAACGATAGTAAGATCAAGTTAGTGCTGGTCGATGAGAATTTTCCAATTTAGTAGAGTCACCCATGATCGGTCATTCATCTCAATCGAACCGACCTATCTCTAATCTTAATTCGATTTTTAACTGTGCCATAATGATCTCTAAAGATGAACACGGTTGAGAAATCGATTCATGGTTGAATTCTCAGTCTATCTGCCTTAAAGTCCTTAATAGCCTACCCAGCTAGTCTAGTTATCTCGTGAGTGGCCAACTCAGAGAAAAACATTGTAGTCGCGTCGATGAAATGCCCAATTTAACCAATCGAAATCAGAGTCTGAAAATCAGGATGTCACAGATATTATTTGGAATACTGAATTCATTTTGGACCAACGAAAGTGACAATTCCAGAGTTCATCTCAATCAATGTAAATCAAGTCCTAACCAGCACTAGTGAATATGTAGACTCTAAACACAAAATCATCCCTATCAATGAGTTTCTACATGTAGATGACTTTCTCTTGCAAATGTGGGCCAACCAGTGGAAAAGAACGCCCCCAACCCCCCCCCCCCCCCCAAAAAAAATCTAACCTACAACTTCTTAGCTTCACCATCCATGACTTGTCCGAATACCTAAGAGTCGTGATTTGCTTAATTTCCTGAATATGTTGCGTGATGAATTGAACAGGAGTAGACTGCCCATCTACATGGTTGAAAAACCAACATATGGTGAAGAACAGACCAAGACACAAGCATTCCCTAATGAGATAATCAAATCATATACAACGTGAGTTTTTAGGCATTACTTGCTAGTTTCAAGAGTTTAATAGACAGTAAACCATACAACGAAAGCCATTAATCCAAAGTCAAGGTCAAATCTATGCTTCCAGTATGCAAAAGGGTACACATTCAGAAGAAGCCTTCCAAGTCCTAAATATATTTTAAAAATTTCAATTTCAGCCACACAATCACAATCACAGGGGAAAGAGCAAATAAATTGATAACTGGAACATTGATAGAATTGATCATTTAAACTTAAGCTGTTTGATTCTTTCAAGCGCAGCTCAAATAAGGTTTTATCAAGCTATTGGTTCAATTTGACAAAGTAAAATCATCTTTTTTCCCCCAAATCTGATTAATATAACAAAATAGAACAGTATCTCCCATTTGAAAACAAAATTATCAGTCATTAGATCTACAATGAAATTTCAGAATCATAACAAGCCTCCCCCTTATCTATTAGGTATTTCTCTTTAGTTATGGAGGCAGCAACATTCTTTGCAATTTGCTTGTCCATATCAATTAGTCTCGTGGTGTGATTTACATATATATTCTACGTTTACAACATTAAATAACATTGTCCAATTTCTCCATATTAGAGAACTTGGATTCTATTCTTAAGACGCCTCAGCAATTACTTTTCCAACAGCATCTATCCAAAAAGAAAAAAAGAGAAAAAAGAAGAAGAGATGATTGTTATCTTTTCGTACCTCCAACCACCAGCTATGTCCCAATAACTGTACTTTCATCTATTTCCCTGCTTCAATTACTCCAGAGTTAAGATATTTATACCTGGTTTTAAATATACACCCACGGACACTTCAAGGAAAATAACATATCATGTAATATACCACACAATGAAGTAAACTTGGAAAGACACTAGAGTATAAGCAAAGATCTAAACAGCATTGATGTATTTGATTTTCAGACATTGCCAGTCTGAGTCAATAAGTGTGAGATCATACCAAGCCATACTGAACATAAGAGGGCCTCATCACCACCTGCTCCATTGGAAAATTTGTCAGCTGATTTAAGAGCAGTGAGAGGCCTTGGACGCATGGGACCATAATAAACCAACTCAGGATGCCTCAATCTGAGGCAATTGAGGGCCAGGGACAGACTCTATACCAGGGAATCCAGGGAGAAATTCGGCTTTAGCTGCAATAGCAAGAAAATATCAATGTAAATTCGGCTTCATCATCCGCATATCGCTAATCCTCTACAAACATCGATTGCACATGCCTTGTGATTTTACCACACAAAATCTAGTGCAATTCAAGAAGTGCAAGGGCATACCAGATTCTTCAATCACATCAGACGCTGTGCGAGAAAAAGACAAGAAGCTTTACTACTTCAGTGCATACATCCCCAACCAAAACACCGGTCGAGGTTGTTTTTCTTCAAGTGCACCGTGCATATCCACATATTCTACACATGATTATACTCTCATCGACATCATCTCCCGCAGCCAATGA
This sequence comes from Eucalyptus grandis x Eucalyptus urophylla, assembly GCA_028830015.1. Classification (NCBI taxonomy): domain Eukaryota; kingdom Viridiplantae; phylum Streptophyta; class Magnoliopsida; order Myrtales; family Myrtaceae; genus Eucalyptus; species Eucalyptus grandis x Eucalyptus urophylla. The sequence continues at coordinate 24,447,190 of CM054198.1, read as the reverse complement.
AATGAAGCACATGCCTTCCGCGACCATCATAGTTGCGTCGACTTCAAAAAGGACGAACAATCAACCAATGGGACCACCTAACTCTAGATGTATCCACTATCCAAAACCTTATCATACAAAGTACCGCAGGCCAGGAAAGCCTTCTGTAGTGGATGCACATCTTAGAGCACGACTTTACCCTTTTCAACAGTAGAAGCTCAGAGTCACCCTTCTCTTTTTGCAAAAACCATTCCCCCACCAAAAAAGATGAACGCTGGGAAATCCCTCCCATTGACTAGACATGCAGTATGCAGAAGCAAAATAGGTAAGAATCAAATTCAAATGTGGTCAGCAGAAACTACTCTTCGAAAGGAACTGAATGAAAACTGAAGCTAATTCCATGCTATTTCTCTAGATAAAAGAAGAGCCAGACAACGAGGGCACCCCGAGTTGAGCAAAACGAACTCATAGAAGAAGAACAATCGTAACTGAGGATGGCGAGCGAAGCAGCGAGAGAGACGGTTCCGTGAAGAGGCAGGTTAAGCACACTTCATTAGTTTGACTTGTCATGAAAAGATTTAACATAAATTGGAAACAAATTTAATCCTTGCAGCATCTCGTAACCAATCAAGAAAAAGAAACAGGGCTTCAAAAAATTATTCTAGAATTTGAAAAGAACAACGGCAAAGAGAGTTATGCAAGCAGAAACAAAGACACGTTAAACCGCAAGAAATTCTCATGAGGATGAGCAGTTCGGACTATATTGAGAACAAGTCGTAAAAGTGGCGCCCTCATATTTTGACAAGGCATGGAATTCTCGCTGACTATTTTCAAGTTTTAGATTTTTAAAAGAAATCTCTCCCTATATCAACTCCATCGATGAGAGCTCAAACACGCAGAATTGTCCTACGCTGACGCGTTTCTCTCGCCAATGCTTGCGAGGAAAGCACGGAAGATGTGGATTTAGGGGCAATAAAATTGCTGGTTTGAAGAACAGAGCCCTAGCTGAAGAAGAAGAAGAAGGCGAAGATTGAGGAAGGTCTCTACGAAACCAACTTCCTGCTTCAAACTAATTCACACGCAATAAGACACCAAAATCGGAAGAACTTACGAGCTTGCTAGGTTCAAGGGCGGAGGAGAGATAGAGCACGGTCTTCTCTCCAGCAACGACGACCATGATAACACTCCATCTGGTTGGATCTCCCTCTCTCTCTCCTACTTGGCTCTGCTCCGCTAAGTGCAGCAGCTTCACTTCTCTCAGTCCTGGCATTTCGGACGCTTCATTTGACGCCTATGGTGTCAAGAAGGAGAAGGAGAGCCCTGCTTTGCTTCCTGCTGTTCAGCGAAGGAGGAGGCGAGATCGATCGATAGACTTGATGATGCGCTGATCGGACGTAATCAGTACTAGAAAAGTTACAAAAAAAGAAGAGAAAAGTTTTAAAATTTTACAGTGCTACCGAAAAAAGGGAAAAGAAAAAAGAATGAACGAGAAAAGGACATCAATTGAATCTTTACCAATTCTATGCGCATTTGTTTCATGCTGATAACTTTTGTATGATTGTATTGAGATCATCACCCTCCCCCCAATTCCCATCCCACTTGTATCTAAATAGTGACAAATCTTCTAGTTCCGGTGTGATTAGCGTACCCTTAGAAAATGTCTTCATCTTTGGGCACTCTTCTACTTCAATACTCCTTAAGAATGGAAACTTGAAAGTGCAACTTGGGATGGAAGAGAAGCATTCTAGGTTTGGCAAATTTTGGAGTGTCAACTCATCAAGATCCCAAATCACTTTTCCTTCTTCATCTCCATCGTTTGCCACTATTTCTTTCATTCTTTCACATCCTATTATAGTCATGCAATCGAGATTCACCAAATTTGTGACCATTGAAGTGGTTACTAGATGTACCAATCCAGAGGAATTCTTCACCACTAATGCCGTTAGATTCTTGAAGGATGTCACGGTCAGAAATATTGTTGTCAAACAAGGACAATCCCAAACCTCAAATGTCTTGATGCTTTGAAGAATTTTCAACACTAAAGAGCCTTCTCTCCATACACTCTTTAGGTTGTGTAGCTTGTTTAACTTAAGTTCTCTTAAACCTTCAAGCACCGGATGTTTACCATTGTCAACAAGTCCTTCATCCAGGAATATATCTTCAAAGGAGCTACAGAAGACCCCCAAGGCTTTGTAGATTCTGAAATCTCTCTAGGAGGAATTTGAGAGGAAAAACGGCCTTTTCATCATGAAAGCATGCCAATGTTAGTGCTTTTAGCTTGCCAAAGATGCCCTCTAGAAAATCTCAGTCTTGTATCATCTGAATATTGTTATCAACTAATAAAAGTCTCTCCAAGTTGGGAAAGTCCTGTCGAATTGCCAATACAACAAGAGAAGTAAATTCAACAAAGTTTCAACAATAAATCATGTTCTATAAAAAGTAAACCTATTAAGATGATTCACATGGAAGGTGGCCATCTTCTTAAAGTTTATTATATCTCAAGAGCCCTACATTCAAGTCTCAAGCTTTTAAAAGTCTTGAATAGAGGTTGGTATGGTTAAGTTTGTAGAGTGAATTTGTCAAGATCCCTCCAAGCTCACCAAATTCATCTTTAATTAGAAATATCTTATCTTGTCAACTAAAATTAGTCATCTTCGGAAACTTATGTAATGGGATGCACGGATGATATTACTAAAATGTATGGGTTCACAAACTTAAAAGTTTGCTTAAGATATAATAAAATATCTTATGTTGTCTTCAAACTCATAGGTAAGGAGTTTTAGATTATCTAAAGTAATACAATAGGATGACTATGTATAAGACGGGATCAATTAAGGAATACAATAGAAAATATTGCATTAATAAACTAATGTTATTTTTGTTAAAATTGTTTTATTGATTTTTTAAAGTTTTTAGAAGATGAAAGAGAGAAGAAAAATACCACCCCATGTGGTGGCCACGTTGGCTTGGGCTTCCATCCCCCTCACAAAGGGGATGAGTTCAAATCCCAGCGTGGTCGCTAGTGGTCTTAAGCGTGACGCCGTGGTGGTGGGTCATGCGCTAGCGTCATCGGGGGGTTTACGGCGTGGCTGTCAGCTGCAAGCTAGTTCCTCCTATTCCAAAAAAAAAAAAAAGAGAGAGAGAAAGAAGAAAAATTCAAATGCACAACACATGTCAACAATGAAGTGGACCTCATGTCAAATTTTCAATGATTTCCCCCAAAGAGCACCACTAGACTAGATTAGGAATATATTGCGCTTTCAACAAAAATCTATAGTTTTTTTTGTAATTATAGGTAATGAAATATCTTATGGGTGTCCACAAATGAAAGTATACTTAAGATATAAGAATTTTTTTAATGTTGTCAACAAACTAATAAGTAAGGCCAATCATGTTTTCTATAGCAATATAACATGGCTTGATTATGTAGTGGATATGAGATCGGTGAGTGCTTTAAAGAACAAAATAGAAACTAAGGGAGAGCAGCTCAAATCATACCCTCTCAAATAAAGAGTGTGCTTCTTGATTAGAAAGGCCCTAGTGATAATCTTTTTGAGCCCAAATGCTCATAGATGCTACAAAGGACAACATGTTTGCTTTATCACAATGACTTACTCGCAATTCCTTCAAGAATGGCCAATTCAAAGTGGGCAAGTTGGTGCAGAAGTTCTTGAGGTTTCGCATATCCTATAACACGAGAGGTTAGTTTTGGAAAAAGATCTTGAGTAGTATTGGAATGTGGAATCTCATTCCCACTAGCAACTATTTCCTCAATCCCACAAGACTCCACTTGAAGTTCCTTAAGTTGGGTTAGACTTGTAGCCACCTAATGCGAAAACACTTTGTCAAGGCTCCCACAATTTAGAATATGCACTTTCCATAAATTGTCAAAAGTGAGAGTTTCTTGAGAACCGCCACTCCATATTTTGCTTAAATTGTCCATTGGGAGAGAACCATCCACCTAAGCTGGGGACATTGTACTTTGCATATTAAGAAAAATGACGTAATGAATGTAATTACATTGAGTTATGACCTCAAAGAAAGAATTTCTAAACTTCCCTCACTCTCACAAATCATGAGAACTTGAGCGCTTGTCAATGACAAAAAAAAGGGAGTGGTATTTTTCATTTGGTTACAATAAAATTAATGCAACTATGACTTGTCATAGCAAAAAAAAAAAAAGAAACAAAATGACTTTCCACACTTCCCTTAATCTATTAATATGCTTAATTGAAGATTTTGATGAGTATTTGAAATTATCTAACAATGTGGGAGAAACCTATTATTACAGACAGCTCATATTTGACATAAAAATGAAATTAACGCTATCACAACTTGTCACTACCAAAAAATCATATGAATATTTTTATGCTTCCCCAAATTTATTAGTATTCTTGCTTCAGTGTTATAATGACTTTTTGAAATATCCTCAAAATGTGAGAAAACCTATTATTACATGACAACTTATACATGCAAATGACATTAGAAGTAAATAAATAATTAGCAATAACTCTTACAATAAAAAAAAATGTAAACAAATGTATAATAAGCCGCCGTTGCTTGCGACGGGACTTCCAGATCTGCAACCATGGCTCCAACGACAATGGCTCGTGGCCGCGAGCGATAGTGGTCGACTTCCAGATCTGCAACTCCGTTGCTATGGATGGCCAGATTTCGAGATCTATAGAACGATGAGACGGACCAAACAGAGGAAGTTGGCCATGCTCGGCTTGGACATAGGGGGTCAGCCTAATCAAGGTGCCGGTGACTATGCCGTTGGCGACAGCGGAGGAGGGGCGGAGGTTGGGCGGCTGTGGACGAAGGAGGAGGAAGAGAGGGCTGAAGATAAGATCTTTTAATTTTTCTTCGCTAGAATCGACACCCCGACCAAGTCGACGCTGAAATCACTCCCGCATCGGAGATTCACTTCAATCCACCGTAACCAACAAGCTCCGATTCGTGTAATCAAGGTGAAACGAAATGACTCAGAGCGAACATTTCTTATAGGGGGAGAAATTATCAAATAGACTTTGTCTACTTTCTTCCTTTTTATGTTTTCTTTTTTTCCTTTGTTTAGTGAGCGCACCGCAACAGCACTGCAATAGACGAAGGCCAAGGCCACCGAGGAAGGAAAGAGAGAGAGAGAGAGGGAGGAAGCAAAGCCACACCAGAAAGAGGAAAGAAAGCTTTCCAGTAACGGGGCGTTATTAAAGGGAGCGGGAGCAAATATTTTGATCATTCAATAGATTGGTGGGCCCAGCTTTACCACATGTCGATTTGTAGATGATTCAATATGGATCCAACATGGTGTACTTAATGCACCTAATATTTTTCTCTTCAGTAGTGTTGTTGATTCAATAATTTATTCCGATTTTGTAAAAAAATTATTTTAGCTAGGACATTGACTAAATATGGTCATCTAGTTATGAAATAAGACTCGCAATACTGGCGACCATCCACGGAATTGCTACTATTTATTGTCCAACTGTCCTATTCTCTCTTTTATTTTTTTCCCTTTTTTTCTCCAATTCTTTTTTGAAAAAAGCAATCTTCATTTTCTCTTGCCAAGCATAGATCATCTGCAGTATCACACTAATTATCACTCAATATGATAATTTAGAGTTAATAATTATTGTATGATGCAAGTACGTAATTTGATAGGTTGTTGAAGTATAGCGATAAATCAACAAAGATGATAGACAACTTCATGCATATTGGCCTTTTTATTTTTGTTTATTTTGTTATCAAGAGCCAGCTCAAGCATTGGTGATTATTAAGATAAACAAAAGTTGATTGCACTTATCATTATCGAATTTTAGAGCACTCCAATGAAAAGAGCAATTCTCTCTAATTCCTCCAATTTCATTGTTTGGGAAGATGATTACGGTACAAAGAGCTATAATAGCTAAGCAATTTGTGAACTAGGCTTTTATAATTATGAAGTTTTCTTTTCCCCTTTCCTTCATGTTTAACAGAACAACACTAGTTTGCTTTTGTGCAAGAAAATATGATGTGGGTGATACTTCATTTTTTTGCCATTTTTAAATGATATTATATGTTTACCTATTTTGTTCTTTATAGTTGAAATTTCAAAAAGTAAATGTTTTCATATGGTTATTGTCATAACTTGTTTAAAATCCCTCTATAATCAATTTGGAGATACCGCACACAATATGATTTTCTGAGCTCACAGAAATAATACTTCTAAAAATATATGAGAGATGGATAATTAATACTTATATTTGTTGAGGATTAGAAACATTTTAATCTTTTAAGTAAATATTAATTGATTATGTACATGGATCTGTATAATTAAATGATTTTAAAAACACACATGGTTATCAATGTCTAAATTGTTTTGCATTAATAGTTTACGGATGTGATCATGGATTATTGTGGGAAGGAATATATTCTGGTCATCTTTGTTTAGGTATGAAACACAGAGTCCCGATCAAATTTGAGCAAAGTATTGACGATTGATATTACAAACAATTATATCTAGCACTTTTGTCTACATACCATGCATTGTCCAATTATATGCAAACGAATATGTTCAAATGAAATGCCCAAAATGCATTTGTTTGAGAGACTGACCTGTGGAGTGAAAAGTGAAGGGGTGCCATTGTTAATCTCCATCAAAGATTGCCAAGTTAGACTTCTCATATTGGGGCAATGGGCAATGCTCAACTTTAATAAAACAGGGCATTCTAGCATATGATTCTTCCACGAGACGAAACTAGTCAAATTGGGCAATCATTCCAAAGTTATCCACTTAAGATATGGGAATGTAATCTCCTCCCCTGCGCTTCCCTGCCCTTCTTCATCTACAATCACTCCTTCCATTTGATCACACTCCTTTATTTCGATCTGCCATAGATTGGGAAGGCACCGAGCCATTGATGGAACAAAAGTATGTCTCCAGTTACCACATTTATAAAGGCTAAGATGTAGAGAATTGAAGCACATTATTCCTTGGAGATCTCTATTCCATAGTTGCCTCAACTTTGGTAGATTGACCAAGTGCGGATATTGTAGCAAAGGCAACACCTGAGTGCAATCCATAGCATCAAGCCCTTCAAGATTGAATATTTCTTCCAAAGGCTTGCTATTGCGCACTTGCAAGCTTGTCATTCTTTTTAAAACAAGCATCAAACTGGATGGAATAGCATTAATAAATGATGGAAATTTATCCACCACTAATGATTCTAATTGCCAAGATGATGTGATGGGATTAAGTTTTCCATGCCATTTTCCAATTAGCTTTGGGAACTCAAACAACCACATATACTTAGTCCCAACAAACGTAGCCTATTAGTAAATGCATCATTAAACATAAAATTCTAGTTAGCAAAAAAAAAATTTACTTTATTGGTGATAAGACAAAATCAAATTGCATAGAATTTAGCAACTGAAGCGTACCATTTCTTCCAACATATTTTGGATGGTCGTGTTGAGGTTTCCCTTCCAAAAATACTGGCACTTTGTCGCTTCGTACCCTTCATTCAAACCTACTTTTACTCCCTTTAGCTTTGGCACCTCTATTTGTCCCTTGTGGAAGAACTTCATCTGGGGACATTTATTCACAATGATATCTTCCGAGGGAACATCAAAGTGTATCCATTTGAGCTAAAACACCTCAACCTAGTCAACCCATCAAGTTCCATATACTTCAATTGATTGAAAGTCACTACATGCCCCTCCTTTCCTCCCTCATCACTAATGACTTCTGTCAATATTTCACATTTTCTAATCCTCAATTTTGTGAGTCCCACCAAATTTTCAGCTATTGTTGATGTGAACATATTTGATAACCCATCACAAAGTGACACATCTAGAGTTTTCATATGCTGAAAATAACTTGGAAAGGATGATGCTACTTTTCGCTCATGACTTGGGCCTTCTATGGCTTCCACATTGATGCATAGCTCACTTAGTCCTTCCTTCTCGATGAGTTCCACAATGCTACATTGATTGATCTCCAACTCCTCAAGTTGGATTAGATCTCTGGCTATTGAGGTCGAAAACAAAGAGGTAAGCCTAGCACATCTCCGAAGGGTAACCGAACGTAGACACTAGAATTTAATATGACAGTAGAGTTCCTTAACCCATACACAATTTAGCATTGGTAAGTCATCTAACTTCAGCTCTTTTAATGGAGAACAAGCAACACTCTTTTCCATCTAGAGGATTTGGTGGCTGAAGTTTAAAAACAACTTCAAGGGAATCACATCCTTTTGCCTTCAAAGTTTCCAGGTTCAAGAGCCATCCTAGAATGAAAGAAGGTACAACATTCACAAGCTTTTTGCATTCACTAACTGAAATCAATTTTAGCTTAGAGAAGGAATCTGCTTGAATTGGTTCGTGCCATATCATCTTGATGTTATCTATGCCCTTGATAGATAAATTCTCCAAGTTAGGAAATGCAACCTACAATACTCACAGAATTGGTGATATAGTTAAATTACGAATTCATGAACTTCCAAGATGTAAATAAAGAAGAGTGCCACGACGTAAATTACGAATTTATGGAATTGGTAATTCTATCTTAAGTCGCACAAAAAAAAAAAAAAAAAAAAAGATCTCCATACTAATGTTGATGACTCTAGAACAGAAAGGCTATTGGAATATACTGGAGACAAAATAAAAAGTGTTGAGTAAGGATTCTAAGCAGAATGTGTTAAGCATAGGCAAAATGGTAATTTGGATATACTCATGTACGATCAACTAATGACATTAGTGTTTCATAGATCCCAAACTAAAATAAAATCTCTTCCTTTGTACCTTTTTGGCTAACCCGAGAATGAAATAGCTACTATACTAGGAATTGTTAAATCACTTAGAGAAGGTCATTTAAGTTCCAATACAAATGAACTTCTTCAGTGAAATTGCACCATTTCGTAAATTCATTAATAATAAGGAAGAATTTATTTAAAGAAAAAAAAGGCAAGTCAAATGGGTAATCACCATTAGAGAATGCAACTAAGGGATCGCTTCGGGAAGAATATTAGCCATTAGAAAGAAAATGATGGAGAGATTGAGATTAAAAAGGCAATAGATCAGCCATCAAATGGTGCACTATAGTAAGAGATATGATTTTATCTAATACCGAATGCTTCATATCAACATTAGGTCACTCTAAAGCAAATATATAGTTAGGCTAAGAGAAAGTGATTAAAAAACGAATCGCTTGGGTCAAATGAACAAATCCTACTCACATCATTCCCCCTTCAAACCACTATATATACTTAATAGATTGAAATTTCCTTTTAAAATTGTTTTTCTGTTAATGCTGGAAGGTCAGTTATATGCGAACGACAAAGCATATACATATACTCGAGTCAAATTATAGAAACAATGTTAAATATCTCATTATAATAGATTAAAAATATCTAAGAAGGTCGACGTATTAATCCCATGGGAGAGCCCATTTGTACAGCCTATCTTGGCTGCATAAACAACATTTTAGGTGAACGGCCTATATTGCTTTTAGTTTAGTCAAAGTCAACCTGCTCGTACATTGCTATATTTCATTTCAACGAAAACATTCTTCCACTATGCGCTCGACAATTCAAATGACTCAACTGAAATGGCTGATTTGCGAAATGTATTTTATTTCTTCGATAAAAGTTCCATGAGAATGGTCTTGTAGTTCATGTAAGAACTAATAGAGGTGATATTTGAAGCCCAAGACCCGAGAGGTCTTGCTCAGTTAGGCGACGGAGAAGGCTTCGATTCCCTTTGCTGGTGCACTTAAGAGAGAGTAAAGCTTCCTTTGACTAGTAAAAAAAAACATGATATCTTGCAAGTGCAAATGAAGTCAAGTGAGTGTCTTAAAGGCCCTTCATCTCTAGCTTCTTGAACCTTATAGTTCACTTTTCTCTCGATTGTTTTTCAATTGCTTTCAATGTACATGCGTGCAATGTCTAAGCCATACGTGTGGGGTTGTTGAGAGTTTTAAGTTTCTTGTGAATATCATAAGGCTTTTAGAGATCCTATTCGGCAATTGTATTACCCATTCATGCTTTGCGCAAGTACTATAAGAGATGTTCAGCCATTTTTATGGAAACTATTTCTAGAGAAATTAAAAGTGAGAAGATGCAACTCATACATGTCAGCAACTCTGAACACTTATGCTTTTGTTCCATCAATGGTTCGGTACCGAATAGCCCCTGTATTACAATATAACAAGGGCTGCTATTACGATTGGATTTTGTTTGCATTTCACTAACAATATTAGGAATTGCAATATTTAAGAATTCATACTCGTTTTGGTTACTAATGACAATTAATTTATGCATGAAATATTTTTCTAATTGTCAAATTATGTCGATTAGATGGAGATACACATAGCTTATGTCCCATTAGTCTAAGGCAAGATTGGGCCTCCCATATATATCATCTAGTTATGAGTCCAACTCAAAAATTAAACCTTGGGCGAACAATGGTATATGAATATGACTTATGGACATAGGGAGTTGATAGTTGAACGTGACATCATTCCCCATCCATTTAGGTAAGGCAAAAGGGACTAATTTACCTGCAAAACAACATAAATTCAGATATGTCGGCAATTGGGATATCATAATAGTTGAGTGGACATGGGACATCATAATAATTGAGTACCCACTAGTCATCACCAACGGTTGAGATCCAAACTATCCTTGAAAAATAGTAAATAACTTGAGATTATTTGGATTTCTTTTTCCCTGTCCTTTTTTAATCACCTCAAGTATTCCTTTCAAGTTGGATGTGTGTGTAGCCTATCCCAATTAATCTTCTTTGTTTTCATAATTTCCTTAACCAACATGTCTAAAAAGTGAAGAGACCCTTAGTCCCCATGACGGTGGAAAGCTTTATTTACTTCTTCTTCTTTTTTTTTTTTGTAAAGAGTAACTAGTTTTTTCTAAAAGTTCATTGCTACAACTCTAAGAAAGCTTTCATCTGCCAAGTTACTCTCAATCTCCCATCTATCTTGCCATAACATTGCTCCCACCTATACAACAAGTTTAACTTTTTTGCATTTTGTTCATTATTCTATTGTCATCTCCAACAAGCCAATTTAGACTACTGGAGATTTATTACAATTTGAAGAAACATTTGATTATAAACCCATGGATCTTTGCATCTCTAGATTTTACACAAAAATAATAATAATAAAAGGTACTAAGGCAACATTAACTCTTTAATGAAGATTTGGGATCCAAGAAAGTTAAAAGCCGCAAACACTACGACCAAAAAAAAAAAAAAAAGGCAAAGCCACAAAGGCTCTTCACAAAATTTCCCAATTTAGTTCCACTACTTTTTTTAAGGCAAGCTCTCTCCATGGAAGCTCAAACCATGGGCTGAAGAAAAGTCACTCTGACATCACAATCTTGTGGGACCACCACTTATATCTCCCAACAGGGGAACTAACGTATGGCATGGGCCCAAGAAAGAGCAATCTTATCTAGTCAAAAAAACCCTTTACCTGCAACGATTTCCCCCCATATAAAATATAGCCTTGAGCTTCCTTGATTGAGGACATTGTTTATCCTTGGTTTACTAGTTTTCTTTCATGTTAGTAAATTACTATCCGTAGAAGTGTAGATAGGACCATAAAATATATCTACAGTGGCCTAATATCATTTTCATTAATAAAAATAAATAACAAAGGATTTTTCACCTATAATTGATTCTATTTTTGAGCTCGCATGATTTGTCATCTTCTTCAAGCTAGGAGTAGATATTATGCCAAAAGGATCTCCTATAAAATGTTATCACTAAAGCTAGCTAAAGTGTTGACTACATTTCCACTTACTAGTCTAAAATTTAATATATTACAAATAATTGCCCTCACTTTCAATTGAATGCCATTAATTGTTGCTGTGACAATATAATTTATCAACTTTGTAAATGTTCCCTTTTTTGAATTGAAAATTTGTCATCTTCTTTAAACTTGGTGTAAAGGATGCAAAAATGATCTAATACACAAGATTACGATGTTAAAAGAAAAAAGAAAAAAGAAGAAGGCAAAGTCAGAAAAGCTTTTGGCAAAATTTCCCTGATCTGGCTTCATTATCTTTGAAAGTGAGCTTTGTGCATGGAAGCTCAAAACATGTGAAAAAGATAAGTTGTATGCAGACACACTAGCTCTTTTGATAGAAAGTTACCTGCTGCCCATTAAAGAATGCAATTTCAGTGCCAACCTAGTCGCCTGATGTACTACTTCCAAAGGCAAAAAAGTTCTTGATATTTGACAAGTTATGAAACTACAATACATGCAAATTACGCAACTCTACTTTGCCACAATCATCAGTTTCTATAATCCCACACATTAATTTGCAATTGACAACTTCAATCTTTTCTATCTTTGAAAGTTCTCTCACCACTGAAAGAGGAAATAGAACTTCCATCTTGTCGCAACTTTCAACTCGCAATACTTTTAATGCACTAAAGGACTTTGAGGTGATATTGTTTTTGGATATCTTCTCCAAGTTGATGAGATTCTTAAGAATTAATGACTCCAACATCTTGAACTTTGTGTGTGATGGCAATACGAGGATGTAATGGACGGAGGGACTATTCTTGACCTGTAAATGCTTTTATTCTAGAAAATCCTTTTGAGATAACCCACAAATACTTTGCTCAATTTTGCTCAACCCGTCCAAAAACAAATCATCACTTTTGTCTAAGATACTTTGTATGCATCCTTTCAGAAGAACATCGCTTAATGGATCCAACCTGAGGTTTAATGTGCCCGATCCTTTTTCACTTGGCCAACACTGCACGTTACCTATATTAATATTGAACTTGGAAAATTTCTCGACATTTAGGTCCTCTAGGAGCGCACTTGGATCAAGAATGGAGACATGTGTTAGAGAAATCTTCCTAGAGTATTTTGAAGCTGACAAAATGTTTCCATCAGTCTAGTCTGAAGATTTGCAAACTCTATTATTTAAAGTCTGAAGACCTCAGGATTGCTAGACTCAAGACTCAAAGTCTATTCTCATTGACAGTTTATAATCCATCGAAGAAGGGCTATCCAGGACTGGATGTTTCGTTAAGGATTTGACCTTATTGACTGGAGAAGATCTCTTGGCTGGATATGACATAACGGAATCCTTTATTGATTCAAAGATTGAGGATCCGATGATTGGCGAAGTATACTTGGAAGGTTCTACTTATGGAAACCAATATCCTAATTGTATGAGCGAGCATGATTGATGGGCTATCGACATGTTCCTTAAATAGCTCGAATGATCTTTCTAATTGATTCTGTCCAACGGGAAGATTGGAAGAATTCCTTTGGTAAGTGTCAACGGGTATGATGGCATAAAGGAGTATAAAAGGAAGACGTTCCAGTTGTTCGAGTGTGTGCGCGATAGAAGAATTCTAAAGTCTGAAGCTCTTTGTTCTTAGTCAAATCATTTTCTAAGCGAAATCTTGTACACAAAAGAGAGTTCATATTACTGAGAAACCTTGAGGAAGTGTGATAGAGTATCTACACTGTGGAATCAATGAGAACCTTGCTGTAACATCTCTTTTGTTCATAGTAAAATCTAGCCGATGGGCTATCAGTGCGGAAGAATGGACGTAGGCTTGGAATAAGCCGAACCACTATAATTTATGTGTTCATTTTCTCTTCCCTACTCTCTACTTTACTTTGATCATAATTCGCCTTGTTAACGAAAGAAGATCTTCCTATTTATTGTCTGCTTAGTATTGTTCTCTTATCTCGAGAAAATATTTTTACACCTATTCACCCCCCTCTAGGTGCTTATACTAGCTATCTCAATTGGTATCAGAGCCTGTGTACTCACTTTGTTTGAAGTGTTTTACTTCAGAGTTAAAGATCCATGGCTAGTATGTTAGCTCTAGAGCTGGTAGAAGGGCAAAGCAATACCAGACCTCCTTACTTTGACGGAAAGAAATACAACATATGGAAAAACAAGATGAAGGTGTTCCTAAGATCAAAGGATCCTCTGGAATGGGACGTTGTAGACAAAGGAATCATTCCTAAAGCTGCATCTGTCTCAGACAGAGAAAAAGAAGCTGTTGAGTGTAGTGAAATGACTCAGGAAAAGATAACCAAGAGACAAGCTCTTGATGCAAAAGCAATTTATTCTTTATATTGTGCTTTGTCACCTACTAAATATTACAGAATATCTTCTTGTGTTACAGCGAAAGAAGTTTGGGATAGATTACATATTACCTACGAAGGAACTGATCGAGTGAAAGAAACCAGAGTCAACATTCTCCTCGGTCAATACGAAACCTTCAAAATGAAATCAGGAGAATCCATAACTGAAATGTTTAGTCGTTTTATAGAAATCATGAATGGTCTTGAAAATCAAGGTCAACCAATTTTTGATCCCATGAAAGTAAACAAGCTTCTGCGTGGACTCTCCAAGGAGTGGAATCACATAAAGATCTCAATAAGGGAGATACAAAGAATTATGCCACTATCTGTAGATGAGTTGGTTGGAACTCTTCAGTCTTATGAAGTGAAACGAATCAATAAAGACGAAGATCCTAAAGGTAAGAAATCCATTGCATTAAAATCCAATGATGATTATGATGTTACAGATTCTAAGACGATATGGATGATGAGGAGCTTGCTCTCACGATAAGAAGATTCAGAAAGCTAAACATAAAAGGAAGAAGATTCAATCAAAAGAAACAAAGTTTTCAAAAGCAACAGATTAAGTCTGTTGAGGATGATGAATCAAATAGAGATGTAATCTGCTTTGAATGTAAGAAAAAGGGACACATCAGATCCAACTGTCTTCTTCGGAGGAAGAAGAAAGGAAAAGCTTAAAAGTATCGAAAGGCTCTTAAAGCAGAAACCTGGAGTGATACATAATGTGAAGAAAGTGATGATGATTATGCCAACATATGTCTAATGGCACAATCGGATTCAGATTCAAACTCCGAGACAAAATCGGATTCAGACAGTGAATTTGAGGTGAGTAACTCTAAAATCCCTATTAAAGTTTCTAAATACATTGATGAGTTGTGTTTTAGTCTTAAGACTTCTCTTAAAAAGGAAAATTCTACACTGAAACAACAAGAAAATGTTTGGAAAGAAAAGGTGAAATGTTTAGACATGAATATTTCTACTCTTAAAGAAAGAGAAGACAACCTTTCGAAAGAAAATGTATTTTTTAAAAATGACATATCAAATATTTCCAAAAGATTTTCAATAGGATTTGAGAAACTTGAGAAAATTCTTTCAGCACAAAGACCTTATTTCAATAAATCTGGTTTGGGAATGACTGTGAAAACCATTCCTTTAATTGATTTTCCTAAAGTGAAGGAAAAAATTAAGCAAAGACTCACAAGAGATGCTTACAAAAATCTTTTTAAAAAGGTCTTTGTAAAACCAGTAGGTTGCAATGCTCTCAGATGTTCAAAGTGCAAAAGTTCAGATCACTTTGAGAAAAAATGTCATATGGTTTGGAAACCTGTTAAGAAATTATGGGCAAAACCCGCATATCATACTAACACCAATGGACCCAAGAAAATATGGGTACCAAAGAAAGTTTGAGTCTCTTTTTTCAATGCAGGTCACTATAAAAAAAAAAAAAAAAGAAGGTAAAATGGTATCTAGATAGTGGATGCTCAAGACATATGACAGGAGATTCAAATTGCTTCATAAAGCTTATTCAAGTAAATGGTGGAAAAGTCTCTTTTGGAGGAAACAGCAAAGGAAGAATTGTGGGATTCGGAACTGTAAAGATTGGAAACCTCACAATCAGCAATGTTTCCTTAGTGAAAGGACTCAACTACAATCTACTCAATATCAGTCAACTGTGCGATACCGGTTTCAAAATCAACTTTCAAGAAGGAATATGTTCAAGAACCAGTAAAGATTCTACTAAGTCATTCATGGGTCGAAGACATGGAAATATCTATCTCTTGGATGTGAAACCAGATGAATCGCAATGTCTAATCTCAATACAAGACGAAGCAAACTTATGGCACAGAAAACTTGGGCACATCAATATGAAGCAAATAGCCAAAATTTCAGCAAAGAAGCTAGTTCGTGGTCTACCCAATCTGTCATACCAAAAGTCTGATCTATGTATACCATGTGTATTGGGAAAGCAGGTAAGAAATTCCTTTAAACCAATAAATCAAGTTTCCACTAATCGTATACTGTAGCTTCTGCATATGGATCTCTTTGGACCAACCAGAACTCAGAGTATTGGAGGTAAGAAATATTGCCTAGTAATTGTGGATGACTACTCACGATTTACTTGAGTATATTTCCTAACAAGTAAGTCTGAAACATTTTCTTACTTTGAAAAGTTTGCTAAAAAGATTCAAAATGAAAAAGGCTATGTTATTTCAAGTATAAGAACAGACCATGGAGGTGAATTTGAAAATCAAGATTTTACAAAATTCTGTGATGAATCTGGTTTTCAGCATGTGTTCTCCTCTCCATATACTCCAAAGCAAAACGGAGTCGTGGAAAGAAAGAACAGGTCACTTCAAGAAATGGCTAGAACACTTTTAATTGAAAGTAACATCTCTTCACGTTTTTGGGCTGAAGCAGTTTCTACAGCATGTTATATTATTAATAGAGTTTTTCTAAGACCAATTCTGGAAAAAAACCCCTATGAGTTATTCAAAGAAAAGAAGCCTATTGTTTCATATTTTCACGTGTTTGAATGTAAATGCTTTATATTGAAAAATGCAAATGATCGAGTTGGCAAGTTTGAAGAAAAATCAGACGAAGGCATCTTTCTTGGATATTCTACCTCAAGCAAAGCCTACAGAGTCTACAACAAGAAATCTCAATCGGTGGAGGAATCAATGAGTGACAAATTCCAAGATTCTATGCAAAACGAATCTATTCAGACTCATCTTGAAGAATCTGAACCTGCTCCAGACTCTACAAAGTCAAAATCTCAAGAAGCAGCTCAGACTTCGAAAGACCAGCATCAAATGATTGTTGAAGATTCAAATGAAGAAAGTGATCATCAACCTGACAAATCAACCAGTAACTGGAAGCATAAGTCCGGCCATCCCAAAGATCTTATTATAGGAGACATTAATGAAGGAATTCGCACAAGATCCAAAAGGCGTGAAGAGTCTAGTGCTGAGGCTCTTATTTCTAAAATAGAACCCAAAAGCATAGAAGAAGCTTTATCTGATGAAACTGGATTGAAGCTATGCAAGAAGAACTCAGGTAATTCAGTATTAATGATGTCTGGGAATTGACTCCTAAACCGAAAGGTAAATCTATTATTGGAGCTAAATGGGTTTTCAGGAACAAGATGGACGAGAAAGGAAAGGTTGTAAGAAAAAAAGCAAGACTTGTGACCAAAGGATATACGGAAGAAGAAGGGATAGACTTGAGACTTACGCACTAGTAGTAAGGTTAGAAGCAATTAGATTATTACTTGCTTTTGCTTGTTATAAAAATTCCAGGTTATTCCAAAGGGACGTCAAAAGTGCTTTCCTGAATGGATTTATCCATGAGGAAGTCTATGTGGAACAACCACTTGGGTTTGAAGACCCAAGGAAACCAAACTCAGTATTCAGACCGAAAAAGGCCTTATATGGTTTAAAGCAAGCACCTCGAGCTTGGTACGACAAGCTGAGTAATTTTTTAATTCAAAATGGCTTTGTCAAAGGTAAAGTAGATATTACTCTGTTTATCAAAAGAGAAAGCAAAAGTTTTGTGCTTGTTCAAATATATGTTGATGATATTATTTTTGGATCCTCTAATGAAAGTCTGTGCAATAAATTCTCTAAGTCTATACAGGATGAATTTGAAATGAGCATGATGGGTGAACTAACCTTCTTTCTTGGACTTCAAGTGAAACAATTGAAGGAATGAACCTTTATTCATCAAGAAAAATATGTTAATGATCTTGTCAAAAAGTTTGGACTGGAAAATTGCAAAAATACTGAAGTACCAATGTCAAGCTCTTTGAAAATAGACAAAGATGAAGGAGGAAAGAAAGTTGACCAGAAGCTATACAGGAGTATCATTGGTTCACTTCTTTATCTTACTACTTCTAGACATGACATCTTGTTTAGCGTTTGCATTTGTGCCAGATTTCAAGCAGATCCAAAAGAATCTCATCTAAGTGCTGCAAAGCGTATTATCAAATACATTGCATCAACTTCAAGCCTTGGTCTTTGGTATCCTAAAAAGGGAGACTTTACTCTTCTTGGATACTCAGATGCAGATCTAGCCGGATGCAGAGTTGATAGAAAGAGCACCTCGGGTACTTGTCAACTACTTGGAAGCAGGACAGTGTCGTGGTTTTCAAGGAAGCAAAATACAGTGGCTCTTTCTACAACAGAAGCAGAGTATGTAACTTTTGGAAGTTGTTGTTCACAAATTCTGTGGACAAAACAACAGCTAAGAGACTTTGAAATTGAAGATTCATGCACGGAGATTAACTGTGACAGCACCAGCGCAATCAATCTCACCAAGAATCCAATTCTTCATTCAAGAGCAAAGCATATAGAGATTCGACATCACTTCATTAGAGATCATGTTCAAAATGGAGAAGTTTCGATTTAGTTTGTTGACTCAAAGAACCAACTGGCGGATATATTTACAAAGCCTTTGGAGAAAAATCAATTTGAAGTTATTCGTACCAGACTCAACATCTTGAGGTTTGAAGAAGTGAAAGTCTAGAGTCTCTCAGACTCAGATAATCAAGATTTTTTATTGTAAGTTATTTCATTCTCTCTCAGATTAAATCTTGAAAAGGTACGATCATCTGTCTATAATTGAGTTTTGTTACTTTCAATATCCATGATTAGTGCAATCTTTCTTTTTCGAAAATGGAGTTAATTTTTAAATTGCAGTTATCTAATTCTTTTTTTTTAAAAGGCGGTTATTTTTAAAAGGGCATCTTTTTACTTTCCATTACGACGTTTTGTATGCCTCCCTTCAACTAACCTATTTACTGTCGGTTCCTCTCCGTTTAACTCCAAAAAACCCTAAAAAGCATTGATCTTCCACTTCTATCTTCTTCTCTTATTTAATCTTCGAAAAGTTGTCATCTTTCTTGGGAAAGTCAAGTTTGGAATCTTTCAAAGACTATGAAAGATGTCGTCTCAAATGAAGTCTTCGAGGATCGCGAACAGGGGACCACAACAAATGCGTGAGGGGCCTACGCACTTTGATCTCACCGAGGAAGAAGAGTTTCCTAGTCAGCAGCAAAGCCCACAACATTCTAAGCAGCGTCCATCTTCACCATATAGACCGCAGAATGTTGCTCGTCAAGAAGAAGAAGAAATAATCGAAGATGCATAACCCGTAAGAACTCTTAAGCCCTCTTTTACCTACAAGCTTTATCGTGCTTTGAAAAGGGGTGGAACTCCTTTGAACTACATTGATGAATTTCTGAAAGACAAATGGTTCAAAAATGAAACCTTCTTTTTACGCACAATGGAACGGTTGGGAATTGCCCCTGCTGAGTCGGCAGAAGAGGCAATGGCAAACATTCCAATCGATCCACGTGTTGGAGGGCTAAATCAGCCAGATGGGAATGATGATGACAAGCTGTACAGTTAGTTTCAACCGAGAATGGGTGTTGCGTCAAAAAATCGAGGCAAAAGGACAGAGTTGTTTCGATTGGAGGAACACAAGCATCTATACTCAAAGTTGTTGAAGCGTGGGGTCATAAACCCTAGAAGTGTGGATTTTGATTTCCTTGACGCTGTGAATGTTAATTTAAGGGAAAAATTCAATCTTCTTCAACTTGAACAGTTCCGTTCTAAATCTACAGAAGCCTGTGCTGAACTCACTGCATATTTCTATTCGAATCTTAGTTTCTTAGATGCGAATAGATTCTCTTTTAGTGTCCGAGATCAGGACTATGTGGTGGATGTATATATGTTGGCTGATATAATTGGGGTTGAGAGAGGAAGATATCAACCTTTCAACGTCTCTATTGCTCGTACTACGTTGGAACTTGTTAATGATAGAAGGACAGAGGGAAAGGTTTCCTACTCAATGATGAGTGCATTCAACATTCTGCTTCACAAGATTGTGATCAATTGCCTTAGACCGAAGTCTACTTTAAAAACTGATGTTTCAAACTCAGAGGCAAAGTTGATGTATGCCATCAATGCTGGAAAAAAGTTCTCTCTTCCTCACACTATTATATTCCACATGTATAGAGCAGTGGTGAAGGACAAGGGTCAACTTCCTTATCCAGCTCTTGTAACAAAGTTATTCAGATATTTGAATGTTCAGCCTCCCCGGATTCTGTGTGTTCAAACCTGTGATCAAATGATAGTGAGGCTGAAAATGGTGTCTAAAATGCGTCTGAAGGAATTCAACAAGGCATTGGAGAAATTCAAGGAGAAAACCCCTGTCAAAGCTCATCAAATCTCTTCGGCAGCAAAAAGAAAAGGGAAGGAGCCCATGGTTGCTCCATCCAAGAAAAGAAGAGCTCTCATTGTTGAGAATGAAGAAGATGAGGAAGACATCACCATTACTGCAATGGCATTGAAGAATCTGAGTCCTTTTGTTCCAGAATCAATGGAATGACAAGAGAAAGACTCTGAACAGAGGACTGGAGAAAGAGAAGATTTGGAAGCAGAAGAGAAAGAAACAGAGGAGAAAGAAGCTGAAGAAAGAAATGCAGAGGAGGAAAGAATTGAAGAAGAAAAGGAAAGAGGAGATCAAGAGGAAGGAGAGCATGAGGAACACTCTTCTCCACCTGAAGGCATGGAAACAGGGGGAGATCGTGAGAAAAGAGGAATGTCCTCATATCCTGCTACTAGTGAAGGATTCAGCAGCTCTCCAGCAAATCCAGAGGACATCTATGCTTCGCAATTTCCTGAGGAGGGACATGATGTTTCATCGCCCAATCTGCGTGGCTATGCTGATTTACCATCATCTGCCTTTACTCCATCTGATCGTGCAGAAGCCAATACGCAGACTGCTAATTTAGTAGATTTTCGTAGAATTCTTGATGTTCTCTTAGAAATGCGGGGTCAGATATATGCTCTGGGATGCGAAGTATAGAATTTAAAGAATGCGAGTCAAGCTTCTTCAAGTTCTTTGAATGATCAGATTCAAGCCCTTGCTCTTCATATTCAAGCAAATGCTAAGAGTGAAGAGGTGACTCAACTGAAGGAAGATTTGACAAAGCTGGAAGGCATTGTCCAATCAATGGGAGATTTCCAGCTTGTTCGTATTCCCAAGCATCTTTGATTTCATCTCAACCTTTTTTATGCTGACAAAAAGGGGGAGAGATATGATTTGAACTTTGAACATTGAACTTTTCTTTTTTGAACTTGAACTTTTTTAATTTGTTTTGATGTTTGACTTGACTTTTGTGTCTGGATGTGGACTGGATTTGGGATTTTGGATTGACTGCTTATATTAAGTACTATTGATATCTTATGGATGGCTTTACTTATATGCAAGACTAACCTATTTTCTGTGATTGCAGATTCTAGTGTTTCTAGTGTTATCAATAAGCCATCTATCTTTATGAAATATCCATATTTGCTTGAGTAATGTTTTACATGTCAAAGTTATCCAAATCTATAGGAAAGTTTTGTCACCATAAAAAAGGGGGAGATTGTTGGAGAAATCTTCCTGGAGTATTTTGAAGCTGACAAAACGTTTCCATCAGTCTAGTCTGAAGATTTGCAGACTCTACTATTTAAAGTTTGAAGACCTCCGGACTACCAAACACAAGACTCAAAGTCTATTCTCATTGACAGTTTATAATCCGTCAAAGAAGGGCTATCCAGGATTGGATGTTTCGTTAAGGATTTGACCTTATTGACTGGAGAAGATCTCTTGGCTGGATATGACATAACAGAATCCTTTATTGATTCAAAGATTGAGGATTCGATGATTGGCGAAGTATACTTGGAAGGTTCTACTTATGGAAACCAAGATCCTGATTGTATGGGCGAGCAGGATTGATGGGCTATCGACATGTTCCTTAAATAGCTCGAATGATCTTCCTAATTGATTCTGTCCAACGGGAAGATTGGAAGAATTCCTTTGATAAGTGCCAACGGGTATGATGGCATCAAGGAGTATAAAAGGAAGACGTTCCAGTTGTTCGAGAGTGTTCGCGATAGAAGAATTCCAAAGTCTGAAGCTCTTTGTTCTTAGTCAAATCATTTTCTGAGCGAAATCTTGTACACAAAAGGGGGTTCATATTACTGAGAAACCTTGAGGAAGTGTGATAGAGTATCTACACTGTGGAATCGAGGAGAACCTTGCTGTAACATCTCTTTTGTTCATAGTGAAATCCAGCCGGTGGGCTGTCAGTGCGGAAGAGTGGACGTAGGCTTGGAATAAGCCGAACCACTATAATTTTTGTGTTCATTTTCTCTTCCCTACTCTTTGCTTTACTTTGATCATAATTCGCCTTGTTAACGAAAGAAGATCTTCCTATTTATTGTCTGCTTAGTATTGCTCTCTTATCTCGAGAAAATATTTTTACACATATTCACCCTCTAGGTGCTTATAGTAGCTATCCCAACATGTACAGTGCAAAGATTCTTCAAGTGATTCAACTCAATCAAACTGGCATTAGTTGGTTGAGTTTGCTCCACAGGATTCCATTGATTAAAGTTATTCTTCATATACAACTCCTCCAATTTGATCAATCTTCCAAGCACACCAAATTCAATCATCTGTAGATGTGAACAATAGTTCAAGTCCAACAACCTCAACTGTGTTAGTTGCCCAATTTCTTTCAGCAATCGTTGAATTTCAAAGTCCACAATGCTAAGAATTTGTAATCCTTTTAGCTTGCCAAGAATGGCCACATCCTCTAGCGAACAGTACTTAAGACATAGAGTATGTAAGTTCTCTAAGAACTTAAATGGCTTTGGCGAATGAACGAGACGTATGCTAGTAAGAGTTAAGACCATGAGTTTCTCCGTAGAGTTAAAATATGAATCTAGAACCTCAAAAGATTCATCATTGGTGAAAAGCAAAAAAAGATGCGTAATTCGGGGCAATCTAATTCTTTAGGAAACTCCTTCATGTCAATGTGCGGAAAGCATACCGCTCTACAACTTTTAAGCTTGTCCTTCAGCAACTTTGTTATTGACTTATCTTTATCTTTCAACACGAGAAGAGGGTGATCTTTTGATGCAACAGAGGCAACAAACTCACGAACCAAGTCATGTATCTTGAAACAATCCACATCTTCACTATCT
The DNA here is from genome assembly GCA_028830015.1 of Eucalyptus grandis x Eucalyptus urophylla. NCBI lineage: Eukaryota > Viridiplantae > Streptophyta > Magnoliopsida > Myrtales > Myrtaceae > Eucalyptus > Eucalyptus grandis x Eucalyptus urophylla. Next base: position 24,424,057 of record CM054198.1, on the reverse strand, counting down.
AACAAAAGGGAGGAGGCTTGAAGAGTTCGAATCTGTGAGCTCAACCTATTTCTAGCATCTTCCATGCTGCTAACTTCTTCAAATAATCCCAAACCGACGCCGTACCTCACCAAATTTTCAAGAGAAGGCGTGGAGATACCATAAACAACACAAGGTTGTAATAATGACTTCTCATCCTCTTCTAATCTATTATAACTCCATTTCAACATCTATTTTGTCAAGTCATTGATTTTGTTATCTTTAAAATTCTCGATTTTTTTCAAAGTGTCCTTCCATTCAGATAAACCGGCCTCTTTAAAACGCTTTGCCCCTGCAATGATTAAGAAAGGCACACCTGCACATTTGTCGAGTGCTACTTTCACCCAAGGTTTGAACTTATCATCTTGAGCTTTTGTCTCCAACTATCCTCTCAAACAATCTTTTTGCCTCTTCCTCCTTCAGCCCACCAAGGTGGAAGTCCTTGTCACAGCCCATATCCCTCGGTAAAACATCGCGATCTCTCGACGTCAACAACAACTTGCATCCCATGACTTTGTTGTCAGGTCCACAAGGAATGCCGACTGATTTCAAGTCGAGCCCCTTCCAAAGGTTGTCTAGTATTATGAGGACCGTCTTTTTGATCCTCTCCTCGACTTTCAACCTCCCGTGAAGAAGTTCTGCTTGCACGCTGACATACTCTTCATTCTTTAGGTCACTTAGGCCCAACTTGTGTGCAATCTCTTCTTGAATCCTCTTGATGTCTTGATGTTCGGACACGTCGGCGTGAGCAACCAGATCGAAGGACTTCTCTTCCCCTATTATTTTTTCGGTATCCGCCAAAAGGGTGGACTTGCCGACCCCACTTATCCCGTAAATCCTGACCACGCTATTGCCGTTATCAGCAAGAGCGTCCATGATGTTCTGTATCATCATAGCTCTGGATTCAAAGACGCCACCGTCCCTAAGCTTCATCGACGTTGACACAAAAGAAGCAGAACCTGTTGCAGTGGTCGACTGAACAACATCTTTGCCTTCTCTCCTGGCCGGATTCGAGGCAGCGACATTCCCCAAAGCAGGATCGATGAAGGAGATGTCGTCCAGTCCGTTGAATCTGTTGCATTTTTTAGTGAGTTGATTAATGACCTCGATATTGCCCTCAGCCTTCCTGCTGAACTAGTAGCGAGATCTGGGGTCAGGAAAAGTCCCGTAGCAGCAAGTCTTGGTCGCCTTTTCGAACTCGTCCAACAGCTCTCGCGCCTCCTCCAAGGCCTTGCCAGCTTTTGCCTCCCACGCCGTGAAGACATCGTTGAATTTCCGAACATTGCTTCTAGCCTGTTCCGCAAGAACCTCGACCCTCTGAACCTCGTTCTTCAGATTCTGGACTTCTCCCCGAAGACGGTTGGCGAGTCTTTTGGAGGAGATCACGTATCCGAATCCACGTTCGATGGGAACAATTACATAGCGCTTCAAGACATCCCATCCAATACCAACGACAGAATCTGCCGACATTTTTCTTTGATTTTTTTTTCCGAGAAAGAAAGAGCGAGAAAAAAGAGAGACGGAGAGGGAGAATAATGAAAAGGAGCAGCAGAAACTAAAGAGGAGGAGGAAGAAGAATGGTTGAGCCGAGGAGAAGAAAGAGCGAAACAGAGCAAGAGACGAACAAAGCCAAGAGATTTGAGCACAGAAAAAGGGTGAGGGAAGGGAAGTGTGGATTGGCAATGAATGGAGAAAGGAGAGATGATTATCACCTGTTAAAGTAGTGAACAGGTGATTTTTCTCGCGGGATATGTAGTTTACAGGGTGTGTCAGTACCCACGTGACATGGAGTTCTAACGCTTACCACGCGGTACTGTTTGACAGAGAGAGAACACGTGACTTGTAACTTCACACAGTTGGCCGTCAAATCAATTTTTTATGCGCTTCATAATGCCAAAAGATTCTGGATAGTCCACAAGTTGAATTTACGGACGGGCTTCCGTATTTCTTTCTTCTGTTTAGCAACTACTATTACTCTTAATATAACTATAGAGATGCAGCGAAACAAAATGAATTAATATGCACAAAATGAAACTCTTACCCAGTGATCTCCCAAACTTTCTAGCATTATTAGTGCAGGATAACGAATTAGCTATAAAGAAAAAACTTATAATGTGTCAAAACCAATATCTGTATAAAGAGAATCATTTCTTAGTTCACTGACATATGGACTCAGCTAAATAAACTATACTACCAAATTAACTTGTTGAAACGATCTCTTCTAGAAATAATAAAAAGAATTGGACGTTTGATCATGATATTTTGAATAAATTATAGCTAAAGCTTGATGAAAGCATAAATGTAATTTAATATTTCAGAACATGCTTATGGTTCAATCTTCTTTTAAACAAATCAGCCTTTTTTTTTTCCTATGATTCAAAGGCTGAAGACGTTTTTCAGATAAATTCTTACATAAACGAATTTGTGGAATCAAAAGAGTAGGTGATAAGATTCAAACCAGAATCTCTTATCAAATGTCTATAGTAAATAAGAAAAAAAACGAGACAATAGATGAGAGAGAAAATGAAAAGGGCGGATTTATTATTCTCTTTTGAAATAAAAGTCGGGTCCATTAACGATTGAGTTTACTTAGAAGGATGTAATTTAAGCTAAATTGAGCGCGTAAATAGCCCCCACCCAACATGCATGTTTGTACATCAATCATCACAGCAACTTTAGAAGATCTTCCTAACCATATTTCGAAGGTTTTGGTGGAATGGAAGGCCCCCTAGAGGAATCTTTTTTTTTTTTTAAAAGTCTTGGTGAATTTCACCCCTCAGTGCAAGAAAACCCTATACCCCTCAGTGCAAGAAAACCCTATCATGACTTTCACTTTAAATAGGCATTTACTGATAATGTTGATTATGCATCAATGAAAGATTAGAAAAGCATGTCAATATCATCATTGATTATGTGTCAGCGTCCAAATTTTCTAATGGCCATTTCTATGTCAATTTTGGTGTATTGTCCTTCAAATTTTCACTAATTTGCTAATAGAAAGCACCTCATTGCCATCCCTTCAAGTGAAAGAGCAAAAAAAAAAAACTCGATTCATAAGGAAAAATTGAAGTTGTTTAATCTTTTTTTGCCAACCATAATTGTTGGATTATAATGTCAAGTTACTCATAAATCCTTTTATTTATTATGACTACTTGAAATTTTATAACTGATAGTGATTAATTAAAAGTTATGACACCTAAGTGAATAATTTTTAAATGTAAACACCAATAGATAGACATAGAAATGAATGAATTTTATAGCAAAGACCTAAACCTCAAGGAAAAAAGAGAAGATGGATATAAACTATGAAGCTCGTTAACCTAACCTTAGTTTAGGCCCTAACTAAACACCAGTCAATTCCTTGGGCATAGAAATGGCTAATTTTCTACGTTCCTTTAGTGGACCAGTTACCATCACCACTCCCATCCTTTCCCCTACCACTGATGGTAGACATTGATGAGTCGTCCATCCTTTCATCCTTTGCCACCGCAAATGGGCCTTTCATCCTTTTCCAACGCTAACGTATTTGTTCTAATGCCTCCTTTCATCTTTTCTTCCATCATTAATTGGACAGACACTTATTGGTATTAGTTCTAAACCCGCTCCTTGCGCAGGTCAATGAAATCATATCTAAAATATAGGAGTAACATTATAATTAAGCAAGTTGTTAGATTAGAATGTCAATTGCAATTGTTACATTAGACTTAACTTCAATTAAAATTGTTAGATCAAAACTTGTAAGTAAATTATACTTCTGTCATTCTTTATTAAGATTATTTTGCTGATTACTGCTACTCTTTACAGGACAAAAACAATATGGGAAACATTTCAAGTCACTACAATATTGTTACGTGGTCTCTTATTCCAATTGAAGTTTCCCCATTCTCTTTAGTATTAATACCCTAAAAAACCCCAAACTGGTACACGTATGACAAATTTACCCCAAAATTATTTTTTTGACCATAAAAAAACTTCAAACCAATATACCTGTGACAAATTTACCCCGACTGACCATAAAAAATTCATAAACTGGTATATTTATGACAAATGTACCCCCAAACTAATTTATTCAACCACAAAAAACCCCAAGCTGGTAAATATGTGACAAATATACCATCCACTAAATTGAATTAATACAAAAAAAAAATCACAAAAAATTGTAAACTGTGACAAACGGAGCGTAAAATCTCAAATTGATATACTGTCGCGTGTTATTTAACTTAATAATTTGATAGTAAAATTTAACGAAAATTAACATAGGGTAAATTTGTCATAAGTATATCAGTTTGTGGTAAATTTGTTAAAAGTATATCAATTTGGAGTTTTTGGTGATAAAAAAAATAGTTTCGAGTCAATTTATCACAAGTGTACGAATTTGAGGTTTTCAGGTTATTAACCCATCTCTTTATACTTGGGTCTGTTTTGAGTCTTTTTCTTCAAACATTTATTTTCCAAATATTGCAAATTTTAAAAAATACACAATTATTGACAAGGAAAGTTATAGACTTCAACATGACAGGTCCCTCTTCTAGAAGTGGATGGATTTTTTGCATTTTACTATTCCTTTGCCGGACCGGTCACCATCACTTATGTCTATCTCCACGTCATTTCTTCCACCACTACTGGACAAAGATTGAAGTGTACGTAAATGTATGGCAACTGACCGGTGCCCTCGCTTGTCTTCCTTCTTTCCTTTTACCTCTGAGAAACCTTGTTTTCCCACTTCATCCCTCCCGAGGAAATGATCAATTAAGCAAAAGAGTTGTCACTTATTAAGCTTAAACTGAGAGCTCCATTGATGAGGCCCAAATGAACAAGCTTTCGCTTCACCTCAAATTACCCTTGTTGTGCCAGGATATGAGATGTCCTATCAAGGGTTTAAGGGGAATGGTCTCGATGATTTGCCAATCCAAATATAATATGTTGACTAACAATTTTTGATAATGTTCTCTTATTGACGAATTAGATTTGGGTTGACTTAGACCCTTATATCTAATTGATATTAATCATAAATTGAAAATAAATCTTAACCTGTCATGTATTATCTTTCCCGTATCAGTTGAGAGAAAGCCACTCAAAGTGTCCCTTTAAGTGAAAAAAAAAAAAAACTCAAGTTATTTAATTTCTATACCAACCATAATTATTAGATTAGACTGTGAAATTGCTCTTAAATCAGTATTCTATTATGACTATTTGAAAATGTCATGACAAATTTCTAATGAAAAAAATGTTATGACTAATTAAAGTCATAAGGAACGTTTTCCTTGTAATTAAGTTCTTAAGGATAATTTGCATTGTTGGGATTAACGGATCCTCGAAAACTGGATTCGACACTAAATCGAACCCCTAAAGCAATGCGGAAGACGAAGCCCGGGAAAAACACGTATCAACGATCGTAAAGCACACCACGGATTCGAGCGTACCTTGTTAGCCACAGATTAGACACCAATGCCGAAGATCGAGGAAGAAATTCTGATCCGATGATGTCAATTTTCCTTGAAAAGGGAAACGGCGTCGCCTTAAGCGTACTGTTCTTTTTGGAGGGAGAGAGGGAGAGGAACGTACGTGCGTTATTCCAACGGGTGTCTTCCTCTCTCTCTCTTTCTCCTTTTATACGACCCTCCATCCACGGGCCCTATTCCTGTGAGCCGGGCTTTTGGGCCCAACATGGGCGGACGGGCCTTAAGCCCATCACATAAAACCATCATCTCCCACTCGCACATGGTGGGCTGAACAGAATTCTCTTTACCTCTCTTCAACATTCATTCCGGTGAATAATCCGTGCGACCAGCATATTTTGAGAGCTCGTTGTCATACATCTGTTAGGAATATATAGCAGCTCATAATGGGCATCACACTCCGAGTAGATTTAGTATGCAGTACCCTAGATCGATTGATCACATTTATATCTCTCTTGATCTCTTTTAAACAATGATATATATATATTGTATTCACAATTATGATTATCACAAAGACAGTCATAATTGGTTAACCGGTGAATACAAACACTACAATGTGATTCTCCAAATTTGATCTTCCTCTTTCCTTCAAACTCTCAATTTTCAGTTCAGCTTGTTTTTCTAGAAATGTCCAATTAGATCGAATCAACTCATGACCATTGGCAACATTCTAAGATAGCAAACACTAAATAGAAATCTTGAGAATAAGTAAGAGTCTTGAGGGGACTAAAAAATTCAGGAACTCTTTTCCTCAAGAGTCTCACACGACATAAAAGTTGCGATCAAACTTTTGCCATTCTTATTGGTCTATTCATGCATACGTAGTATGAAATACGTATTACGGTATTAACTCATTTCCCATGGAGCGTATGTCTACACCTTTCAATACCGTACAGATGATAGTTCAGACATACCCAATGTCTAACTTGAGTTTACGTATCTACTCATTCACAAAATTCATCAGAACTCACATCTGGCATCATAGACAGATAAAGTAAAATATGTGGGGTATTTTTACTTTCAGACATAGTGAGTATTATGTCCTCATCTTAACACCCAGGTGTTGACACCTAATTTTTTGCCCAAATTATTGCATATGATTAATTAATTTTTTAAAAAAAAAGGATTAAAAAAAACAAAAAATTAAAAAAAGAAAAAAATTTGTGGCCGATGATCTAAATGTGACTAGCCAAGCCTAGGAGGTCAGATTGGAATTCAAATGACAATTTGGGGCCAAAATGCAATTTCCAAAAGTCGAGGGACCAATTCGCAAATTTTGCAAAATTTGCGCCCAAGCCCTTAAATCATCATCTTGGTCATCAATTAAGTTGAAATTGAATTTGGGCCAAGTAGAATCAATCAAATTGAGCCAAAAAGACCACATTTGTATTGAATTGGGTACTTTCGGATAAGAAAATGGCCAACTTTGAGGGACTTTTTTGCAAAATTGGGTGGGCACAATTGCGAAAAATGGTCAAGATCTTAAACTACTATACATGAGCTTTCTAATTGATCAAAAAACGCAGCCAAATTAGTGGATTAAAGCACTCAAATCAGCAGTCAAAACTCAGTCCACGAGTTGGTCTTAATCTGGAGTTGCTGAGTAAGCAATTTGGTGGCCCCACCATATCCTCCTCAGCTGCCTAACCAGCCCGATCTTTGCACGTGATGGAAGACCATATATAGTAGTGCAAGTGGACGGAAATTGGTCAACGATAAGCTCCTGACAGCACCGGAAAATCGCAGCAAAACCTGCACACTCAACAGCTGCAGAATTAAAAATTTGGCTAAGTCAGGAGAGTGGGTGGACTAGCTCAGTTGGCAGGCTGGGTAGGGGGCCAAAAAGCTGACCAAAAATCCCTCAATTCATGGGATAAGATCACTGAAGCAAGGTCTTTCAAGAGATGAAAAGAAAGAGACGAGAGAGAGAGGAGGGAGCTCGGAATGGTACGCCAAACACACCTTCAGAAGCAACTCCAGAAGGGAGAAACCCAGAAATTCCAGATGAACCTTTAGAGAGAAAAGTGAGATTTTCACACATCTACGGTAAAAATTAGCCAAAACCCTCAACTAGAGATTGAAACTTCACTCCAATATCTTTCCAACCATAGGTCACATGTCCCAAATGGAGATCGGGAAGGCCTCCTAAAGCCCCCCGAAAACAGTGCCCTCCTGGCGGCCAAGAAAGTCCGAAATTTTTCTAAGTGTTGAGCCTGATTGTTCATGAGTGAGGAAAGACGAGTGCTTTTGAGAAACTTGAGAGACAAATGAGGAAAGCCATGAATTACAAGCCAAGCTATAATACATATAGTTTTGGTTGATTTGAACTTGGCCAACAAGGAAGGTTTGGAAATCTAATTTTGGAAATCAACGAAAACCTTCGTTGTCACTTTTTCTTCTGCAGATCTCACTCTCAGCTTGAAGGAACCAATTTCCACGTGCTTCCAAAGGACAATTTCGTGGTTTCCTTGGCCAAGAATCACTTGCAAAAGGAACTAGGAAGCAAGGTAAGAATGCTAGATGTAATTTTGTTCGATTTTGAACATGTCTTGATCATGAAAATCGAGAAGGAAACTAGCCCGAAGAACTGATTTCTGAAGCTAAATTTTTTCTAAGTGTTTAAAACCTCTTCAATGCCCCTACATGTTTGATTTGTTACTCCCCTTTGCATGTTTTTTTTCGTCGTTGTGACTTCGATGAATGTTACATGGGAATACTAATGATGCATAGGACAACCCGGTTTAGTCTTTAAATCTCCTTGTGAACCATGAAACCATCTATAACATGAGCCAAAAACCACATTGAGACATGGTTGGCCAGCATAGACCATGCATGAATGCTTCTTGGAGAGTTCATTTTGATGCGTTCGGTTGATCATTTTCGGTGATGTTTGTTGCATTTGAAAGTAAGTGTTACCTATTTTCATCTAGATGGAGTAATATTTCATATAGATATGGCATGTGATGGTTGTCGGAGCTTCAATCTGAGCATTTGGCATGGCTGTTTGACTTGGGTTCATCACCAGTTTTGCAAAACAGCCCAAACCCGCATGTTGGAGGCCGTTTTCAGTTCGGTTTTTGCATGTTCTAGGCTGTAATTTCTAGTCAAACACGTTCTTTGCATGTAGTAGTATATCCTTGATACTTTGCATTCACATGAGATTGCTTATGGATCGAGATTGAAGGCCACGAACATGACCCGAAGAAGCCGTTTTGGGGTGATTTGATGCAAACCAAATATTCGATAAAATGTTGAAACCAAGCTCCAATCTCGAAACGATTGATTTGAGCTTAATCATTATGATATTCATGTGATTTGTTACTCCATGTTAGCGTAGATCGGTTTAAGGAATCATTATTAATATTCTTTTAAAAAAATAATAAAAAAGAGAAAAATCTGAAAATTTCAAAAAACAAATATAAAAAATGTTGGATAACATCAAATTAGGATAGAAATGACATATATGGAATTTTCCTAATTTTAAAATGTCATTTTTCTAATTTAATGCTTTTTTTGTTATTTTATAACAATTTTTGTAAATAATCCATTTTGCATAGATTAAAATTATCTAGAGTAATTTCATGCATTTAGAGTAATATCGTGCGTATTTAAATTCCCATTTCGCTCACGGGGGTCCTGTCCCGGGGCGTGATAACAAGGCCATGTAATATTATTTGCCCGACTTGTATCGGGTTTTCCTTTTCCGTATTTATTTTCAAGTCATTTTAATTTCGTGGATGTATACTTACCGCATCGTTTTTTTTTTCAATAATTTGAGTGTAAATTTATTTTCTAAATTATGTTAGGATTAGTTTAAAAAAAAAAACCTACAAAAACATTTGCATGGACACTTAACGGTTTCATAAAGATTATAATTGGTAATCAAGATTGTGTGGCCATTTAGATAAACAACTTTCCAAGTTAGTGGTACCGCAAGGGCGCTAATAGAAACATTGGCGTAAACAAGTCCCCGTTTCTAGAAATCTCTGGTTGCGTAGAAATCGAGGCAACACTCCCGTGTCTCGGTTGGTTTCTAGCCGACCCCAATAGGCTAGTGGCGACTCCTAGAAATACATAGGTTGTTAAGAATTAAAATTCAAAATCCAACGTTGCGCGAGGTATGGGCTTGGGAGAGCCCACGCCTAATTTAGGGCCGTTGGTCCGCTTCTTTAGGCAAATACCCCTAAACCTTTTCTTTCTTTTCCCGGATGAAAAAAAAGAGGTCGCGACAGCTTGGCGACTCCGCTGGGGACTTGGTTACAAGCCTTAGAGGACTTAGGCCGTAATAATTTGGTTGGTTGTTCACTAACATGGTCTTCATTTGATAGCGCGTGTCAAAGCCACGTGGAAGACAAGGTTAGTCCACTAACAACGTGTTAATTGTTTTTGTAGGTTTGGAGTAATAAGGGGTGGAGTGTGTGTTAACCCATTTCTTTTGTAGGGAGGTGTAGGAATGTATGTCTATATGGATGAAATTGAAGTGTTGTTTGGATATCAATTGTTGTGTGTGCCTTTATACTTACCTTAGCACTACACATTTACACACACAACCCGCGATCTAAAACCCCGATTGCACTAGGAAGCCCATAGGAGGTGCTAAAAGATGGAACCCGTGCGGGGAATGACCCATGGTTATCCACTTTTGGTCCCGCTCATTTTGATTAATGATGAAGAGAACTGTCCGACGCAAGTGCGGAGTGGGGAAAACTCTTTTGATCTAATTGAAATGGGAACCTTTAGCCTTTAGAATCATACCTTTTAGTGAGCCTCACGAGTCGACATGCGATGTGTCTTTGCGGTTGTTGCATTTTTTTCTTCTTCTCTCTCTCTATCAAAGGTACTAGTATTTTATTCCCCGATGTAAATAATGTTTTTTGTGCATATAATGTTTTATCATTAAGTTTAGCTTATTTTGTGACGTATGGTGATTGATCAAAATGCCTATTTAGGTTTAGATACCATGGGTTTCCCTGAGCTTCGTATCATCCCTATCCCAAAGAAGGCGTTGTTAGACATGTGGGATGCACTTGATGTGGACAAGAAGACTTTTGTAGAGAAGAAACTTGGCTATCTTATTTTTCTCTTATATCGAGAGTCCCACGTGCCATTAGTGAAGGCCATGGCTCATTTTTGGAACCCCAAGACTTCAACGTTCGTGTTTGGTCATCATGAATTAACCCCAACTTTAGAGGAATTAGAAATCATTGTTGGCAATGTCCCTGCATTCGGTCTCGTCGACCCTCCTTTAGGAGTAGATCCTATCCCACTATTGAGTCAATTCCTAGGAGTTCCTCCTTTTGAAATTAAAGAACTTCTTAATAGGAATTCAAAAGGCCTCCCTTTGTCTTTCATCGAACAAAGATTCCGTAGTCTTCTCCCAAGCCCCAATCCTCAAAATGCTAAAATTTTCCTTGTAGCATTCTTCGGATTCGTTCTTTTCCCGTTCACCCAAAAGACAATGGATCCTAGCCTTGCTCATGTTGTCTATAGAGTCCTTCACCTTAGGGGATTTACACACATGCTTCTTGCCGAAATGTTCCTCTCTCTCAACCGTTTCAAAGAGGACAAGGGTTCAATCCTTAGAGCACCTATAGGCATCCTTCAAGTTTGGATTCTCTCTCACTTAAAAGTATTTGGAGGGAATTTGGCTATTATCAACATTGATAAAGATACAAACCCTCTCACCAAACTTAAGGATATAGAAAAATTCCTCCATGCTTGGACATTCCGTAAATGGGTAGACCTTTTTGAAAATATCACCCCAAACCAAATCTTGTGGCAAGCCCCTTGGATTCGCTTCCCTAAAGCACGACTTATGAGTAGTCACGATGACCCGATTCCACTCTTAGGTTTGACAGGATCTACATCTTATTACCCTTTAAGAGTAGTTCGTCAATATCGAGTACTTCAAGAAATCCCTCCTCCTTTAAAGTCGGGGTTGTTTCGTTTTGACTTTCGCGATAAGGTTGTCAAGGGGAACCAAATCGAAGACATGAAAAAAGAAGTGGAAAACATCATTAACATCCTTCATCATTGCCCACCGAGGGATATTGAGTGGGTCACCGAGTTGGAAGGAGAAATGAGGGAGCACCACGCATCAAGAGGATATATTAATCGCCGTATTGAGCCTGAAATTGCCGTCATCATTCCAAAGTTTCCTACGAAGCCAACTCCGAAGGAAATCCAAATGGGGCGGATTATAAGGGAAAGGGATGAAGCCTTAGCTAAGGTGGAGCGTTTGACCGAAACAAACAAACGCATCCGCAAGTTGCTTTGAGGGGAAAACTAAAGGATTAGTCATATTCCATTAGAGTTGTGTTTTTAGAAAAGTTGTATAAGGTTTTCCTTATATGAAATATTAGTAGCAATGTTTAGGAGTTCCTCTACTTTAGTGGATGTATAGGGATCTTCCTTCATAATTTTTGGTGTAATTAGTGATGTTTTTCCTCCCTTATAATTACTTTGATTCTAATGGAATATGAGATGGGCATTTTGATCAATCATCATGTGTTACCCCTTTAATTGTATAACTTCCTATGACAAAATATTGATAAGAAGCCACTTATGTGAGATTCGGCTTATGCAAGGGGTTTCTTATTTCTATTTTGTTATAAGAAAGTATAAAATTGAAGGGTTTTAAGTTTTTATTGTATTTTATTTTCTTTCTCATCTTCTGTATGCTGATTTGTTTGTTCTTTTGTTTTATTTAACAAGGTACCGACAACACGGCTTTAAGACGATCGCCCATCAGGACCCGTTCTGTAGCTGCAAGGATGAATACAGAAGAGCAAAACGCCCGTTTTAACGCCTTGGATAATAGAATCACCGACTTGGCAACCCAATTTGCCCAATTTGCGAACGAGATTAGAGCTAGTCTAGTGGCTGCAGCCCCCAATAGAGACACGCTCGTGCCTACCCCTAAGGCTAGCAATGCCAACGTTAGGGAGAATGTTGCTGAAGAGATTCCCCATCAAACACCCGTAGTGGTGGAACAGGATCCCATCTCGGAAGCCATCTCAGCTCGAATGGAGGAGGAGAACAACAAAAGATTTGCTAAGCTTGAGGAGAAGCTTAAAGCCATACAGGGATATGAAACTAACATGATCGAGGATTTGTCTCGATACGCCAAAATGGACTTTCCCGAGAGGTTTAAAGTTCCCGATTTCGCTAAGTATGATGGTACCGGCGATCCAAAAGTCCATCTGAAGTACTATTTGAATAGGATGGGGCGCTATGCACAGAACACCCCATTATTGATTCAAACTTTTCAGGAGAGTCTATCCGGCCCGGCCTTGCAATGGTACATCCTGTTGGAACCGGAAAAGATGGAAAAATGGGAAGAATTGGCGGAGGCATTCGTGCTACAATATAAATACAATACCGAGATTGCCCCAACGCGCAAAGTGTTAATGCGCACGGAGAAAAGGAGAAATGAGTCCTTTAGGTCATTCGCGCAAAGGTGGCGCGCCTTGGCTGCTCAAGTTCGACCACCACTGGACGACGCTGAAATGGTGGAGCTTTTCCTTAATACCCTTCCTCCAGACTTTTATAACAAAATGATTAGCTCTGACTGTGGAAACTTTACCCGTTTGGTTGCCATTGGAGAGAGAATTGAAGAAGCCATGCATGAAGGTCGGATAACCGAAGGCACAAACAGGAAATTTACCAATAAGAAGGAGAAAGAAGTAGAAGTAGCTTACGTGCAAGGCCCAGCCGAATCAAAACAATTTTCGAATCCTCAAATCCTTCTGCATCACGAGGGAGGTACCAGAATTACGAGCCCAGGAAGTGGACGCCGAGGCAATTCACACCTTTGCCTAGGCCCTTGTCCAAACTGTTACCCATGTTGCTGCAGAAAGGGTTGGTGGCTAAAGAGATTCCTCGTGACAACCCTCCTAAATTCCTAGGGTTTGACCTTACAAAGTCTTGCGAGTATCATATGGGTGAGAAAGGCCATGATGTGGATAATTGCCGAATACTCCAGAACAAGGTCCAAAGCTTATTGGACAAAGATATCTTATCATTTAAGGAGACGCAGCCCAACGTCAAGCAAAACCCTTTACCCGTTCATGTCGGGGATGTCAATATGATTGCTGAAGGAGAGGAAAGGAACGTGCAAGTGGCCAGGATTGACGTCCACAAATTGTATGAAGATTTGATTTTAACTGGCTATTACAAAAAGAGCAATGAAGTTGTCCCAACTGAGAAGAAACTAGAGCGTGTCACCAAGATGATCAACATGGGCATAATCCACAATGGAGGAGGAGGCCAAGCAAATGAGACGATGACAGCTGTAATTGATTTCTCTCCCAAGAATTCTTGTTGTGAATTTGGGATGGTTGTGGAGATGCCGGTCGAGGAGGCAAGTACTGTCAAAATACCGAATGATGTCGACGTAGCCAAGGAAACCGAACCGTTAATCATAAATGAAGGAGAGGCCTTAGATGCTGAATCCGAGCTCAAAGCTAAAAGTGTTCGCGGAGATCGTGCATTTTTGAAGATGGCATTAGAAAAGGGCGAAGTGGTAGATACACTAGGCCAACCAAGTGGAAAGTATGACTATCTCGTCAAATACTCATCTCCTCCAAGCTTTTTCATGGATCCTAAAGAAACCGTCCCTGATGGGTGGGGAGGCATGGACGACTTAACCGAGCTCAAGGAAGAAACCGTCGCCATGATGACACCAGTAATCATCGATTTATCTATTGAAGAAGAGCAATGGGACTCTAATGAGGGCGAGTTTAAACACGTGGTTATTGATTTGGCGGCCGAGGAGTTCACGAACTTAGAGCTAGGAGAGGCTGAATCCAAACGGATGGTAATTGAGTTGCCACCATGCGATCCAGATGAGATCCCAAAAAGCCCTGTCACTAGTTTCGATCCTAAGGCGGTCCCATGGGATTATGGGACAAATGAAGTCGATGCTGTTACTCGATCAGGTCGCTGTTATGCACCCGCAGAAGCTATGGAAAAGAAAGCTGTCACTGATGAGGAAGCGAAGCAATTTTTGGCGATGATCAAATCTAGTGAGTTTGATGTAGTAGAGCAGCTAAGGAAGATGCCCGCCCAGATTTCACTCTTGGAGTTGTTCAAGACCTCCGAGAAACACAAAAATGCACTATTGAAGGTTCTAAATGAGATACATGTACCGGAGACCATTGGGGACAAGCAACTGGAGGAGTTCATTGGGTCCATTCTCTTGAAGGACCAAATCTCGTTCTCAGACGAAGATCTTCCGGAGGAGGGACACGATCATAACAAGGCCTTACTCATATCGGCCAAGTGTTGTGATATGATAGTAGCTCGAGTCTTAATTGATAATGGGTCCGCTCTGAATATTTGTCCATTAGCCACCCTTCGTCATCTCGGGGTTGGTAAAGAACAAATTAAACCATCCAAGTATACCGTCCGAGCTTTTGATGGTGTAAAGAAAGAGACAATCGGGGAAGTTGAGCCCAACCTTTTGATCGGCCCTACCTCATTCCTGACAAAATTCCAAGTGTTGGATATCCCCAGCGCTTTTAATTTCTTATTGGGTCGACCATGGATCCATGCCGCTGAAGCTATACCTTCCTCTTTACATCAGATGGTTAAGTTCATTTCGGAGGGGAAAATTGTAACCGTTCGTGCAGAAACTGATTTTAAGATCTATCAAGACACAGCCATCCCGTATGTGGAGCCTGAAGAGAAGGAGGAATCTAGCTATCATACCTTCGAACTAGTCTCAATGGTCCATGTACCCATTGGGATCGCTCTTAAGAGTCCTGAAATGTCTGGCCCGTCTATCATGTCAAGTAGAGTGCTATTGAAGTACGGTCACACTCCCGGATTGGGATTAGGAGTGTATGCCCAAGGTATTACCAAGCCCATTGAAGCCCCAAGGAATCATAAAAGAGTGGGTTTAGGCTACCAAAAATATCTGGAGAGTCAGGTGAAATATGAAGAGCTTGCTGGTCAAGGCGTATACGGTAGAGGTAGAGGCCGAGGTTACCATGGAGGCCGTATGGGCCGAGGCAATCGTGGAGGCCGAAGTATGCATGGGGGACACATGGGCCAAAGTAACCGTTGGGGCCGAGATGTGTGTGGAGGTTATATGGGACGAATTGAATATGGAAGTTGCACTAATGCAATACAAAATCAGCAAGGCTTACTCCTTCCATCACTAAAGGATCTTTATCCACCATTGGAGAAGACCTTTACCAAGTCACCTGAGCTACTACAAGAAGAGGAGGGAGCAATCTTAGACATAGTAGACCTATTTGGTACCGATACCGACTATGTGTTTGTCACCTTTGATGATGACAAGGCGGAGCCTTCTGTGGGCTTCTTCCAGCTTTCGGAGTAGGGATGCTACTTACCTATCCTGTTTAGTTTTATGTCATTTCCTTTATGTATTCCCTTACATGGGAAGAGTTGTTTAGCTACTCTTTTTAGTTTCGTTTGTAATCAAGGTATTGGACTGTGAGCCGTGGTCCAAGATCTGAACCTTGTAAAACGGCCTTATCATGTTAATACGAATGCATCCATGTTTTATTAAGGGCGTGAGGAAGTATTCCACCAGTCCTATGATGATGCTTTGAGGCTTGGACTTCCTCATGACTCCTAGTTTTCAAAGTTTTTGGAAAAGATGTCTGAGGATATGAGGACAATCTCCTAATTCATTTTTTTTCAAATCGTTATTCAAAAAGAATTTTTGAATGTGCATCATGCATGGCATTCGTTAAATGATTTTACTGACCCCCTCATTTGCATTTCAGGCATGTCATTTGGCATAATCATGGTGCATATATATGTGACTCGGAATTGCCTGATGAAAGTCTCTTCGAATCTGACGAGGATAATGATATCCAGAAAGACATCGAAAGAGATTGGATTCGTCATGAAGAATCTAAACCCTTGACAGCCGAACAAACAGTTATTGTAAATCTTGGTGACACAGAAAATGTTAAGGAAACCAAGATTGGGGCGGGCCTTTCAGAGATCGAGGCAAAAAGAATGGTTGAATTCTTAAAGGAATATCAAGATATATTCGCATGGTCCCACGCGGATATGCCAGGACTAGACCCAGAAATTGTGGAGCACACTCTGCCAACTGACCCAAATATGCCACCAAAAAAGCAAAAACTTCGAAGAACGAAACCTGAGCTTTCTAATAAGATTGAGGAAGAAGTTATGAAGCTATTAAAAGTGGAATTCATCGAAGTATCCCATTATGCTGATTGGATTGCTAATATCGTTCCAGTCATGAAGAAGGATGGACGGGTGAGAGTTTGCATAGACTATCGGGATTTAAACCGAGCAAGCCCAAAGGATGATTTCCCGCTACTGCACATTGATGTTTTGGTTGATAGCACTGCGGGATTTGAACTATTTTCCTTCATGGATGGGTTCTCTGGATACAACCAGATTAAGATGAAAGAGGAGGATAAGAGTAAAACATCCTTCATTACACCATGGGGGACCTTTTGTTACAGGGTGATGCCGTTTGGCCTAAAGAATGCGGGAGCCACATATCAAAGAGCAATGGTCACCTTATTCCATGACATGATGCATGAGGAAATAGAGGTATATGTCGATGATATGATTGCCAAATCAAAGCATGGAGAAGACCATATTAGGGTTCTAAAGAAGTTATTTGACCGGCTCAGGAAATTTAAGCTGAAACTTAATCCTGCCAAATGCATATTTGGAGCAAAGTCTGGGAAGCTATTAGGTTTTATGGTCAGTAGCCGAGGCATTGAAATCGATCCGTCGAAAGTTAAAGCCATTTGCGACCTCAAAGCTCCCTCTACTGTCAAGGAAGTTCGAAGTCTCCTGGGTAGATTGAACTATATCGCAAGATTCATTTCTCAATTGTCGGAGACAGCCAAACCATTCTTCAAACTCCTAAGGAAGAATACTAAGATTGAATGGGATGCCGAATGCCAGAAAGCCTTTGAAGAGATAAAGCAATACCTTCTTCAGCCACCAGTGCTGGTACCACCAGTTCCAAGAATACCACTCGTCCTCTACTTAACCATCCATAAGGAGTCATTAGGGGCCATGCTTGCCCAGAAGAGGCCAAGTGATCAAAAAGAATGCGCGATATATTATCTCAGCAAGAAATTCACTGTTTCTGAGATGAATTACTCAGAAGTGGAAAAAACATGTGTAGCATTGATTTGGGTATTGCACCGGCTACGCCAATACACTCTCCACCATCAGATTTTGCTCGTGACAGAGAATGACCCAATCAAGTATCTGCTAGAGAAGCCAGCTTTAGTTGGGAAGATGGCTAAATGGCAAGTCCTAATTTCCGAATTTGATATACAAAGTGTAACACAGAAATCAGTCAAAGGGAGAGCCATAGCCGATATGTTGGCTGAAAATCCTAGAGAAGCAGAATTCTTCGACACAACGGACTTCCTAGACGAACGTATTTTGGCAGTAGCAAATGATAAATGGACCATGTACTTCGACGGGGCTGTAAATTTATCTGGCTCTGGGACTGGGGCAGTTTTGATCTCTCCAGCTGGCCAACATTATCCTGTAGCTGCAAAATTGACATTCCCTTGCACTAATAATATCTCAGAATATGAAGCGTGCATCATCGGCTTGCAATTAGCCATTGACATGAATGTCCAGAATTTACAGGTATATGGCGATTCTGCACTTATTATTCTGCAAACAGAGGGTCGCTGTCGGACACGGGATCATAAGCTGATCCCATATCATGAATTCCTTGAAGAATTAACGAAGAAATTCAAGGAAATATCCTTTGAATATTTGCCAAGGTCCCGAAATCAATTTGCTGACGCATTGGCCACATTGTCATCAATGTTACATGTGATGGAGGGATTGGATATTGAGCCATTAAAGATCGAGATTCTCAAGCACCCAGCTTACTGTATGTCAGTTGAAGGCGAACTAGATGGAGAGCCATGGTACCACGACATCTTGAATTACCTCCAACTGGGAGAATTTCCTCAAGGATGTGAGGTAGCTGACAAGAAATATATCAAGAAGCTAGCGTCAAAATTCTTTGTTTCTGGCGATGTGCTCTACAAAAGATCATTTGATTCAGTCCTGTTGAAATGTGTCGATGCTAGAGAAGCCAACCAGCTAATGAAAGAAATACACGAGGGAGAGTGCGGACCACACATGAATGGCCACCTTTTAGCAAAGAAGATCATGAGGCTCGGATATTTCTGGTTAAGCATGGAAACCGATTGTATCAAACATGTTCGTTATTGTCATCGGTGTCAGATTTACGGAGACAACATCAATGCCCCACCTAATGAACTGCACTTGATGTCTCAGCCGTGGCCATTTTCCATGTGGGGAATAGATATAATCGGGCCAATTAACCCCAAAGCTTCTAATGGACATCGCTTCATTTTGGTAGCTATTGATTATTTCACAAAATGGATTGAAGCGAGTTCATATGTCAACGTCACCGCGAAAAATGTAGCCAAATTCATTCGACGTGACATCATTGCCCGTTATAGTGTACCAGAAGCCATTGTTACTGATAACGGCTCGAATCTGAATAACAAGATTGTGGACGAGTTGCTTCATGAATTCCAAATTCGCCATTTGAACTCGTCACCTTATCGCCCGCAAATGAATGGAGCGGTGGAGGCAGCTAACAAAAACATAAAGAAGATCCTATCTAAGACGGCGGACAATTATCGTGATTGGCATGAACGATTGCCATATGCATTGTTGGCATATCGAACTTCAATACGTACATCGACGAGGGCAACGCCTTACTCACTTGTATATGGTATGGAGGCAGTCTTACCGGTAGAGGTGGAAATTCCCTCGTTGAGGATTCTCTCACAGATTAAACTCTCAGAGGCTGAGTGGATGCAGCAGAGATACGAACAGCTGAATATGATTGATGAGAAGAGACTTAGTGCACTATGCCATGGTCAATGCTACCAGAAGCGAGTTGCAAAGTCCTTTAATCGCAAAGTTCGACTGAGACATTTCCAAGTGGATGAGCTTGTGTTGAGGAAAGTATTGCCTATCATACCGGACCCACGCGGAAAATTCACTCCAAATTATGAAGGCCCTTATGTCATTAAGAAGATACTACCTGGTGGGGCTTTAATTCTGGTGGAAATGGACGGCCGCGAGCTGCCAAAGCCTGTAAACGCTGATGCGGTCAAGAAATACTTTCCATGAATGAAATCAAGGCTGTATAGCCGTTTCTTGTACAACCCGAATCACTTAGCACTTGCATCATGCATTTCATGCATACATTCTATACATGCATATGTATTCGTGTTATGTGTATCTAGTTGCTTTGGTGGAAAGATTGTAACATGAAGAAAATTAAAATGACAAAACAAAAGGCAATGGTCCACATTCGAGACATTCCCAGAAGTTGTCGAATACAAACTCAGGAGAAGGGTAATTTGGTATCATTTCCGATATACCCTCTCTAACCTCTTTTTTTTGACATAGTTTCCTTATTTGGCAGGAACGTCAGTATCCGAAGAATAAAGCCAAGAAATTGATTTAAGCGGAATACATATCGACCAAGCAAATATGTGGAGGTAACACATGTCCAATTCACCTAACTTGGTTTAAAAGATGTGTTATTCTAAAGACGGTTCAATTAAATAAAAAAGAAGCGCCTCATGGACACTACCAGCGCTTCGGCCTGGTGGTATGGGGAATGAAGTGGTCCGGGAACGACCAGGGTTCAATCCCTGGAAGCGGCAATGAGTTTGCCATAAAATGTAAAAAAATAATAAATAAAATTTGTTTGCAAAAGGAGGAAAGCGCTTGAACTAATGAGACCAAAGACCTGAGAATCTCTTCAAGCCTTAAAACAATAGGTTCATGCCGCTGTTTGCTGCCAAATGTTGAAACTAATCAAGGGGTCACCTGACTACTAAGGCACAGGTAAGTACTCTTCTTCTCAAAATCAAATGGAAAACAATTGGAGAATTTCCATTTTTTTTTTAAAAAAAAAAGAAGGAAAAAAAAAAGAGAGAGAACACTTAATGTTTTCTAGAAACAAGCACAAAAAAATGGAAATTGAGGAAACAAGTTTTCCATAAAATTCGCGAAAATCTTCTTTACCTTTAATTTGTCCATCCACTCGGTGGATCAGTCATTTCGAATCAAAATTCTCTATGGAGATTAATCCACCCAGATGATCTCAACAAAAATGAAAGGTGATATTACTTATGCCAAGCGAGAAACACTTAGGATGAAGAAAGGCAACCCATTTCCAAACATGTCCTTTAAGCACCATGGGATTCAAGCAAGAAAGAAAACCCGTGTCCTTTAAGGTCAAATGAACTCATTCGCAAGCGGTACATAGATCAAGATGATAAGAGGCATTTCTTTCTTCTATCATAAACACTACAGGTGACAATAGTTAGCCCATTTGAGCCTTTTAATGTGAAGAATTTTCTACGAAATACCCCTGTCAAGAACCACCCCACGATGGGGCAATTATGGAGGTCTGGGTTGACATTATTTGGAGAGGAAAGATGAGAAAGGCTTCCTTACGCTCACTTGCGTAAATCATTTTGTGGTAACTTCAGGTGAGTTCTTATGGAAGCTCAAAGCATCCCAAGGTGAAGAAGAGCATTCTTTTCTCTACCCAAACACCGATACCCTTTGCTTAAACCAAGTTGAGCCTAATCGTTCATTTCTAAAACCCGAGTTGTGATTATCTCCCCACATTGGGGGCAGGGCATATTATTTACCAATGCAATTGGTGTTTACATGAGAATATGAAAAGCATCTCGAAAGTCTTAAGAGCTCAAAAAGTCCAAAAGAGCAAAAGTCAAATGAAAATTGAAGGGCATGAAAAAGTAGTGTGCCTGGTAAAAGCAAGGCCAATGCCCAGGGAAAAGAAATGCTTGCATTGAAAAGAAAATCATTGCAAATGCAAAAGTCATTATGTTAAGATGATTAGCCAAAGGACTTTCGAGACAATTTGAATTTTAAAAGCCTAGCGCTTTTAAAAAAAAAAAAAAGATGGATAGATGATATGGTAATGATGCCATGATAATCACCAACTCTCAAATTATTCTTTGAAAAAGTGTTGAGCCTTTTGAGCCTTTCACCGAACCAACATTACAACCTATTCCCGAAGTCTCTTCAGATTGGGATAATTCGAGTGGAAATTGGGATTTTCTAAAGAAGATGCCGCTCGAAGAAGTGAGAGCAAGGTTGTCTTTTCTCATCTTAAGGTTTCTTGACTTGTAAACCCGGCGAAGATGTGATTGGTGATTAATTCATTTCATAGCCAATGATGTCTATCCATTGCTAAAACCATGACCAAACCTACATACGGTCCTCCTAAAAGACCTTTTAGATTGGTCAATGTGTACTTATTGCGAATGATTCAAAGCCTTGCACACTGGAAGAGTGAGATTGAGTGATCAGTTTATTTCCCATATGAGTAGATGGGATCAAATAGCCATTTTCTTGAGAATATGCGAGAAGCCCTTTCTGACTAGGGGTCCTTGCTTGGCATACTTAACAAACCTTTCTCATAAGTCAAGGTCATTTCAACAAGGACTTTTCTCCCAAGAGAATTTGACGATTAATGATATCATCCGAGCATGATGATAATTTTGCGAGTTTGTCAAGTAGTTGGAATTAGCTTGATTGGTTTATGCAATCATTGCTTTCGCATTACTGACACACTTTTGATATTGTTTTTGATGACATGTGCTGAAATTGATCTTATCTAGTATGCTTTCGCTACTAGAATACTTGTTACAATGAATTCTATTTGATGTGCAGTGTCCATTTCAAAATATTCTCGAATGACAGGTTTCTCCAGTGAAACCACGCAATTTCAAAGGGTTCATGAGATAGCCTTAAACCATGCACTTTCAAGAGTTCTTGGTTACCTTTAAACCATGCAATTTCAAAGGGTTCATGGGTCAGCCTTAAACCATGCATTTTCAAGAGATTCTTAGTCATCCGCAAACCATACAATTCACACGGTTAGTGGACTGCCTTAAACCACAAGGTTAGTGGGATTGCCTTAAAACCACATGGTTAGAGGGACTACCTTAAACCACAAGGTTAGTGAATTTGCCTTAAATCACACGGTTAGTGGACTGCCTTAAACCACAAGGTTAGTGGGATTACCTTAAAACCACATGGTTAGTGGGACTACCTTAAACCACATGGTTAGTGGGATTGCCTTAAAACCACATGGTTCGTGGGACTACCTTAAACCACAAGGTTAGTGAATTTGCCTTAAATCACACAGTTAGTGGACTGCCTTAAACCACAAGGTTCGTGGGATTGCCTTAAAACCACATGGTTAGTGAGACTACCTTAAACCACAAGGTTAGTGAATTTGCCTTAAATCACACGGTTAGTGGATTGCCTTAAACCACACGGTTAGTGGGTCTACCTTAAACCACACGGTTAGTGGACTGCCTTAAACCACGAGGTTAGTGGGACTGCCTTAAAACCACATGGTTAGTGGGACTACCTTAAACCACACGGTTAGTGGGTCTGCCTTAAACCACAAGATTTGTGGAACTGCCTTAAACCACAAGGTTAGTAGGTCTGCCTTAAACCACACAGTTAGTGGGACTGCTTTAAACCACAAGGTTCGTGGGTGTATCCTTAAACCACACTTCTCAAATTATTCATAGATAGCCCTAAACCATGCTCTTTACATTAAGCTCATTTGCATTTTCATTTTACTATGGTAAAAAAAAAATAAAAATTAGGCGTCACCTTTTCTTTGAAAGAAACCTCTTTGAGCTCCCTTCCAAAGAGGGGCAGCTGTTGACACCTAATTTTTTGCCCAAATTATTGCATATGATTAATTAATTTTTTTTAAAAAAAAAAGAAAAAAAAAAGGATTAAAAAAAAGAAAAAAAATTGTGGCCGATGATCTAAATGTGACTAGCCAAGCCTAGGAGGTCAGATTGGAATTCAAATGACAATTTGGGGCCAAAATGCAATTTCCAAAAGTCGAGGGACCAATTCGCAAATTTTGCAAAATTTGCGCCCAAGCCCTTAAATCATCATCTTGGTCATCAATTAAGTTGAAATTGAATTTGGGCCAAGTAGAATCAATCAAATTGAGCCAAAAAGACCACATTTGTATTGAATTGGGTACTTTCGGATAAGAAAATGGCCAACTTTGAGGGACTTTTTTGCAAAATTGGGTGGGCACAATTGCGAAAAATGGTCAAGATCTTAAACTACTATACATGAGCTTTCTAATTGATCAAAAAACGCAGCCAAATTAGTGGATTAAAGCACTCAAATCAGCAGCCAAAACTCAGTCCACGAGTTGGTCTTAATCTGGAGTTGCTGAGTAAGCAATTTGGTGGCCCCACCATATCCTCCTCAGCTGCCTAACCAGCCCGATCTTTGCACGTGATGGAAGACCATATATAGTAGTGCAAGTGGACGGAAATTGGTCAACGATAAGCTCCTGACAGCACCGGAAAATCGCAGCAAAACCTGCACACTCAACAGCTGCAGAATTAAAAATTTGGCTAAGTCAGGAGAGTGGGTGGACTAGCTCAGTTGGCAGGCTGGGTAGGGGGCCAAAAAGCTGACCAAAAATCCCTCAATTCATGGGATAAGATCACTGAAGCAAGGTCTTTCAAGAGATGAAAAGAAAGAGACGAGAGAGAGAGGAGGGAGCTCGGAATGGTACGCCAAACACACCTTCAGAAGCAACTCCAGAAGGGAGAAACCCAGAAATTCCAGATGAACCTTTAGAGAGAAAAGTGAGATTTTCACACATCTACGGTCAAAATTAGCCAAAACCTTCAACTAGAGATTGAAACTTAACTCCAAGATCTTTCCAACCATAGGTCACATGTTTCAAATGGAGATCGGGAAGGCCTCCTAAAGCCCCCCGAAAACAGTGCCCTCCTGGCGGCCAAGAAAGTCCGAAATTTTTCTAAGTGTTGAGCCTGATTGTTCATGAGTGAGGAAAGACGAGTGCTTTTGAGAAACTTGAGAGACAAATGAGGAAAGCCATGAATTACAAGCCAAGCTATAATACATATAGTTTTGGTTGATTTGAACTTGGCCAACAAGGAAGGTTTGGAAATCTAATTTTGGAAATCAACGAAAACCTTCGTTGTCACTTTTTCTTCTGCAGATCTCACTCTCAGCTTGAAGGAACCAATTTCCACGTGCTTTCAAAGGACAATTTCGTGGTTTCCTTGGCCAAGAATCACTTTCAAAAGGAACTAGGAAGCAAGGTAAGAATGCTAGATGTAATTTTGTTCGATTTTGAACATGTCTTGATCATGAAAATCGAGAAGGAAACTAGCCCGAAGAACTGATTTCTGAAGCTAAATTTTTTCTAAGTGTTTAAAACCTCTTCAATGCCCCTACATGTTTGATTTGTTACTCCCCTTTGCATGTTTTTTTTCGTCGTTGTGACTTCGATGAATGTTACATGGGAATACTAATGATGCATAGGACAACCCAGTTTAGTCTTTAAATCTCCTTGTGAACCATGAAACCATCTATAACATGAGCCAAAAACCACATTGAGACATGGTTGGCCAGCATAGACCATGCATGAATGCTTCTTGGAGAGTTCATTTTGATGCGTTCGGTTGATCATTTTCGGTGATGTTTGTTGCATTTGAAAGTAAGTGTTACCTATTTTCATCTAGATGGAGTAATATTTCATATAGATATGGCATGTGATGGTTGTCGGAGCTTCAATCTGAGCATTTGGCATGGCTGTTTGACTTGGGTTCATCACCAGTTTTGCAAAACAGCCCAAACCCGCATGTTGGAGGCCGTTTTCAGTTCGGTTTTTGCATGTTCTAGGCTGTAATTTCTAGTCAAACACGTTCTTTGCATGTAGTAGTATATCCTTGATACTTTGCATTCACATGAGATTGCTTATGGATCGAGATTGAAGGCCACGAACATGACCCGAAGAAGCCGTTTTTGGGTGATTTGATGCAAACCAAATATTCGATAAAATGTTGAAACCAAGCTCCAATCTCGAAACGGTTGATTTGAGCTTAATCATTATGATATTCATGTGATTTGTTACTCCATGTTAGCGTAGATCGGTTTAAGGAATCATTATTAATATTCTTTTAAAAAAAATAATAAAAAAGAGAAAAATCTGAAAATTTCAAAAAACAAATATAAAAAATGTTGGATAACATCAAATTAGGATAGAAATGACATATATGGAATTTTCCTAATTTTAAAATGTCATTTTTCTAATTTAATGCTTTTTTTGTTATTTTATAACAATTTTTGTAAATAATCCATTTTGCATAGATTAAAATTATCTAGAGTAATTTCATGCATTTAGAGTAATATCGTGCGTATTTAAATTCCCATTTCGCTCACGGGGGTCCTGTCCCGGGGCGTGATAACAAGGCCATGTAATATTATTTGCCCGACTTGTATCGGGTTTTCCTTTTCCGTATTTATTTTCAAGTCATTTTAATTTCGTGGATGTATACTTACCGCATCGTTTTTTTTTTTTTCAATAATTTGAGTGTAAATTTATTTTCTAAATTATGTTAGGATTAGTTTAAAAAAAAAAAAAACCTACAAAAACATTTGCATGGACACTTAACGGTTTCATAAAGATTATAATTGGTAATCAAGATTGTGTGGCCATTTAGATAAACAACTTTCCAAGTTAGTGGTACCGCAAGGGCGCTAATAGAAACATTAGCGTAAACAAGTCCCCGTTTCTAGAAATCTCTGGTTGCGTAGAAATCGAGGCAACACTCCCGTGTCTCGGTTGATTTCTAGCCGACCCCAATAGGCTAGTGGCGACTCCTAGAAGTACATAGGTTGTTAAGAATTAAAATTCAAAATCCAACGTTGCGCGAGGTATGGGCTTGGGAGAGCCCACGCCTAATTTAGGGCCGTTGGTCCGCTTCTTTAGGCAAATACCCCTAAACCTTTTCTTTCTTTTCCCGGATGAAAAAAAAGAGGTCGCGACACCAGGTAAGGCGACATACGTATTTTAAGCTTGAGCTCTCGATTATCACCTAGATAATAAGCTTAAAAACAGTCTCATCTCTATTTATCACACAGTAAATAGAGGCGTTTACCCGTGTGAGTGGGCTGATCTTATATTTGTCCGACATACTTTCTCAAGTTAAAATAATGCACTGAGCATTAAGATGCATAAAGATCAAACAAAGATTCATAGGCATTAATGATGAAAAACACAAATTCATCAAATGTGAACGCTTCAGAGAAATTACAATCCAGTACATCAGACTCTACGCAATCCTAGAGATTTCACATGGCCACAAAATACATCTCTAGGTATTGGCTTTGTCATAGGATCCGCTACCAATTCTATGCATAGATATGTACTGTAAGTTCACATCATTTCGTGCAACCATATTTTTGACAAAATTATACTTGGTATTTATATGTTTGGTCCTGCCATGATATTTTGAATCTTTGGTATACGCTTTTGCTGCTTGGCTATCACAGTTAACCAACAATGAATCTGCAACACTTCTAATAACACCTAAATGATCCAAAAAATCTCTTAAGCCAAACATCTTCTTATATTGCTACTGATAATGCCACGAACTCAAATTCCATCGTGGACAAGGCTATACACTTTTGTTTCTTACTGCTCCAACATATGGTGCCATTATTCGGTAAGAAAACAAACCCAAAGGTAGATTTCCTTTCATTTAAATCTCCTCCCCAATGAGCATCAGAATAGCCTTTGAGTTGCAGATCCTTTCCATAATAACTCAACGTATAATCAGCAGTTCCCCTTTAGATACCTTAGTATTCTCTTAACGGCTTTCCAACGTGCTTGACCTGGATTGGATTGGTAACTACTCACCATTCCAACTGCATAACATATGTCAAGTCTTGTACACATCATAGCATACATCAAGCTCCCAACAGCACTAGCATAAGGAACATATTTCGTTTGTTCCTTCTTTTGTGGAGTCCTTGGACACAGTCTATGGCTCAATCCTTCACCTTTTGCAATAGGAGTGTCTATGGGTTTACAATCCCATATCCTTCAATTCAAAATTGGAAGACAACCAACTTTTGACAGTATTGACAAGCTCCATATTGCTTCTGACAATTAGTATATCATCAAGATATAATGATATGATCACAAATAGACATTTGGATCTTTTGATATATATACAATGATCCTCATCTATCATTGTAAAATCATATGCCATTATGGCATTATGAAATCGTATATACCATTGTCTTGACTACTGCTTAAGGCCATATATCGACCTCAAAAGTCGACATACCCTTTTCTTCTTGGCCTTTCACTATGAAACCAGCAGGTTGTTCCATATATGTTCCTTCCTCTAATTCTCCATTGAGGAAAGCAGTATTTACATCCATTTGATGTAACTCAAGATCCATACTAGCCACTATTGCCAGAATAATGCGAATCGAGGTAAATCTCACTACAGGAGAAAATGTATCTTCATCATCAATTCCTTCCTGTTGATTATACCCTTTTGCCACAAGGCGAGCCTTATGCCTTTCTATCAAGCCATTAGCCTTTCGCTTTATTTTGAGAACCCACTTGTTCCCAATAGCTTTGTGTCCTTTTGGAAGATCAACCAGTTCCCAAACTTGGTTTGACTTCATTGACTCCATCTCCTCTTTCATTGCATAAATCCATTTTTTCTTACTATGGCATTTTAGAGCCTCATTAATATTTCTTGGCTCATCCTTATCTCGTGGAGTAATTATAAAAGTTTCCCCTTCAATGTCAAAACGTCGACGGGGAATACTTTGGCGACTTGTTCGCTATATGGGAGAATATACACTTAGCACATCATTCCCCATTATGCTCCCACTCGGATTAGATAATGACGATATCATCTCATCATGTGGTTGTAATTTGAGAATGAGTTGAATTCAATTCATCACTTCTCATATTACTCCCACTTGGACGAACTCCACTAATATCATTATCTTGATCCAAGGTTTCAAATAGGTAGTAATTCTCACCTATTTCGCCCTTCTTAGGAAATTCATCCTTTTAGAATGTGACATCCCGTGATTCAAATTCAGTTATACTCCCACTTTCCTACTCACCTATGAACACATACCCTTTCGAGTATTCAGAGTATCTCATGAAAATACTCTTATTTCCTTTGGGACCCAATTTCCCAAACTTGTGAGAGGGCTCATGAGTATAGGGAGCACAACCCCATGGCTTAAGAAAACTTAAGTCCGATTTTCTACCTGTCCATAACTCATATGGAGTGGAAATAACTGATTTGGAAGGCACCCGGTTAAGTATATAGGCAGCAATTAACAACGCATCACTCCAAAATGTGATAGGTAAGTTAGCATGCGCCATCATGGACCTAACCATTTCCATTAGGGTTCTGTTTCTTCTCTCTGTAACACCATTTTGTTGAGGAGTATATGGAATAGACAATTGTATTTCTATTCCTTTTCATCACATTATTTTATGAACTCTAAGATAAATATTCTCGACCTCGATCGAATCTCAATGCTTTTATTTTCTTGTCTAATTGATTTTCTACCAAGTTCATAAACCTTTTGAAACAACTTATTGCTTCAGATTTATGAGAAATCAAATAGACATATCCGAATCGAGTATGATCATCTATAAAAGTGATGAAATAAACAACCCAATGCCTTCCTCTCACATTCATTGAACCACAGACGTCAGAATGGATTAAATGCAGAGGAAATTTAGCTCTTTTATTTTTTCCAAATGGTTTCCTTGTCGTTTTCCCTACTAGGCAATGCTCACATATGGGCAAATCGACTTGTTCAATGTTGCCCAACAAGCCCTCTTTGGCTAGTCTATTCATACATTATTGGTCAATATGATCAAGTCTAGCATGCCACACATTCACATCATTATCATATGAAGTAGAAGACGTGAAACAAGGGAATAACATATATTGACATCACCACAGTCAACATTTAGTACAATAAAACCATCTAGAAAGTGACCACAATCATAGTAATTTGTATCCAAATACAAATCTACATCGCTATTACGGAAGTTCACACTAAAACCAAGCTTAACCAACACCAGAACAGACACTTAAATTTCAACGAATCTCCAGAGCATTTAGAACATCATGTAGGAACAAGGTGCGCCCACCACACATGTTCAGTTGGCAGGTGACAATCCCTTTAACTTCAGCTTTGGAGTTGTCTCCCACATAGATCCACTTAGTTCAAGTTGGTATTCGTCGGAATTCCACGAAGGATCCTCTATCCTTCGCTACATCGTCTGTTGCTCCTGAATCTACAGTCCACAAAGGATTGGATTTAGTCTATAAAGCATAACTTGACACAAAAGCAAAGTTCTCAAATGTACAAGAGGTGTATACCTTCTTTGGCTCACGACAGTCGCGAGTATAATGACCCTTCTTGTCACAATTGTAACACCTCACCCTTGACATTTTCTTCACTTGAGGACGTTTTCCTCTCTTGTGTTGGTTAACTCTTGATCTCTTGCAATAAGGACTTGATCATTTGCATTCCCACATATTGAACGAATCAATACGTTTGCGCTTAGAGCTCAAAGCCCTTTCTGAGCTAGAACCAGCATTGCAAATATCTATTTTCGGCTCACATGCCGTTAAGCGGTCCTCTACTAGCTCAAGGTGGCGCACAGCATCCTCAAGATCTTCCATAAACTGGTCAAGAGCTTCCAGTGCTTCTTGCTTTTCCAGCAAATATTGAATCTTCTTATTCAATATTTCACAATTGTTGCCGTTCACATCAGCAATTACGTTCTTAGTTGCTGAACACATCAGACATATATGCACGAATAATTAATGCCTATCATTTATGCATCCACTTTGCACAGACCCATCATATCAATGAATAATTTCAAGTAAGGTTTCAAAATCAAAAGGTCACTACGTTTCCAATCATCCTCCAAAAATCCTAACTTAAAACTATTATTAATATAATTGTCTTATGCAAAATAAATTCTATGAAGTTACAAAAACTTCTATGAACTACCCACAGCAATCAGCAATAACAGAAAACAACAGATAATTGACATCCAATAAAATAATAATGCTTTCAACTAATTCAACAATCCATTACACTAAGTAATATATCCAAAAAGAAATATCAACATAGAAAGAGATATTCAACACTAAAAAAAAAAAACATCTCAAACTAATCTAAGAAATAAATAGGGAAAGTCCCTTCTAATCTATCAGTCAAAGTATCTGAGAAATTTGAAGGCACATTTGCCAACCATGGAAAAACTTTTGGAGAGCTTTCATGTCGCCACCAAGGCGCATTTACTCTACGCCATGTGGCGCTCAATCTAAGGGTTGAAGTTTTGGCCAACTCAATCCTATAGTACTCTCTTACAAAAGCTTCCACTAGCCTCCTATAATTCGGGACCACGTTGACCTCCCATAGCCGAACTAACACTGCTTGCCATTCAGGTGGAAGAGTGTTCATCAAAGCCGGCAGCTTCTCAAAATCCGGCATAAGATAACCATTCCAGATGATTTCCTGTATCGTCTGATTGACCCTGACCATGTGTGATACTAAATCACCATCAAGCCACCGATAATCAGCTAACTCTTTCATCAGTCTTTTCAGTCTAGCTCTTCCTTCGTCCGTTCTCAGAATTGCAAGTATCCGTGCATAACGCATCATAGTTCCTACAACGAATTTTCCACAATAAACAAAATGGAAAATACATAATTTTCCATGATTCATGCAACAAATGCAGAATAAAAAATGGATTACCTCTAACCCACACAGACATTATTGAAAAAAGAAACAAATCCTTTTTTTTTTTCAGGTCAACGGTCGTCGGTCAACGGTCAACGGGTCAACGGTCAGGTCGTCGGACCGGATGGACCGGTCGAGCCGATCGGGTCGGGTCGAACGAACCGATTGCACGTGCCGCGCGCGTGCCAGGCGTCCGCGGGTCGAGTTGGGTCGGATCGCCGGCCGGTGACCGCCCAGCCAACCGTCGTCGGCGCTGATGTCAGCGATGACGTCATCCCAACGGTTACCGACCGTTGGATGACGTCAGCACGCGTCGGTCTGCCGACCCACGCGTGCCGGTTTGCCGCCCGGTGCGTGGGACGCACGCGCTGGCCGATGCCAGCACTTCGGGCGCGTTGCGCCCACGCCCAGCGACTTCTGGCCGCACGTGTGGGCGCGTGCGGTGTCGCCCGATGGCGCACAACATGTCGCCGGACTCGCCTTAACGACCTCTTTCACCCAGTTCCTTCAGAAATTGATTTCGACTTACGGAAACTCAGAAAAAAGGACGAACAGGGCTCGGGTGTCGAGATTTCTCACCCCGATCCGTACGGCTGAATTACTTTCGCGAAAAATCAATCAAAAAACATGAAAAAGGGTCGGGAAAACGTGAACTAGGGCTCTGATACCAATGTTGGGATTAACGGATCCCCGAAAACCGGATTCGACACTAAATCGAACCTCTAAAGCAATGCGGAAGACGAAGCCCGGGAAAAACACGTATCACCGATCGTAAAGCACACCACGGATTCAAGCGTACCTTGTTAGCCATAGATTAGACACCAATGCCGAAGATCAAGGAAGAAATTCTGATCCGATGATGTCAATTTTCCTTGAAAAGGGAAACGGCGTCACCTTAAGCGTACTGTTCTTTTTGGAGGGAGAGAGGGAGAGGAACGTACGTGCGTTATTCCAATGGGTGTCTTCCTCTCTCTCTCTTTCTCCTTTTATACGACCCTCCATTCACGGGCCCTATTCCTGTGGGCCGGGCTTTTGGGCCCAACATGGGCGGACGGGCCTTAAGCCCATCACATAAAACCATCATGCATAATAACAAGGTGCATATAAAAAATTTATCATGTAAAGTTAGAATCATCCTAAATAAAAGCAATTCTTTTATAAGGGCACGGACATGATAACCAGTTTATCTAAAAGCCCATAAGTTATCTTGCAAGATTCACGAACAGTTTAAGTTCATGTTTTTGGCTTGTATAGGTAGCTCAATCCTGAACAGTTTGCATGTAGATTCAAACGACCTCAAATTCCTGAGCTAGAAATCCCACAGCGCCTCGCCCAACTGCACTAATCCTAGTGTTAAGCAAGCGCAATTTTTTATTATAAGGAATAAGTATATTTTGATAATATGGTGGGCCTAAACCTTGACGTCAGCTGTGAGGTAAGGGTGGCGACCGAATTGGAGGTCACTACAGATTGCAGGCCAGTGTAAAGATGGATGAGGGATTGATGTTAAAGAGAGTAATTGTATTTGGCATTCGGTGTCATTATAGAATCATAAAATTGCGCCAATCCTAAAGTTAAATAATTATCATAAAATTGTCATATGATGATATGGTAGGCATTTTGTTAATTTCTCCTTGTTCTTGCTCTTTTAAAAACTACTTATTGATATGAATTCAATATAATTTTTCAAGTTATTCTCAACAACAACATCAATCGGAATTTTCTCTAATTGTTCTTTAGAGAAAGAAAGATTGAAACAGACCAAGAACGTTGAAAGAAGAAGAAGGCGAAGAGATTTGGGTGCAAAGAAGGATGAAGGGTAGCATTAAAACGTAGCAACTTATTGCTGGAAAAGCTGATAATTAGTCTTAGTGGTTGCATGCTACAGAGGGCTTGCTAGACCTATCAATAAATCTCCCATGATTCCTTGCATATTTTGCTACTAAAGATCTCAAGAAAAGGATAGCAGATGTTATAATAATTGTGCGGTACTAATTTAAATGTCACAAATATTTCAAAGTGTTCATTCAAAATATTATGTCACGTCAGATTTTTGACATTTAAATTAAAAATTCTAAAAAATTTATGATACTTAAGTGATTGATTAAAAGTCATGACTATTGAATGAACATTTTAAAACGTAAACACCAATTAATGGACATATAAATGAATGATTTTGTAGCAAAGACTCAAACCACGAGGTAAAAAGAGGAGATGGGCATAGACCATGGAGCTCGTTAACCTAGCTATAGTTAGGCCTTAACTAAACACTGGTCAATCCTTTGAGCATAGAAATGTATGATTTTCTACATCATTGTTCCTTTAGATCCTATTTGGTAATGTTTTTGTTACTGAGAATAGAATTATTCCATAAAATAGATTTAGAACATAATCAAGAAGTAGAAAAAGTTATTTATTTGTTCCTAAGAATGACTCAAGAATTGAGTAATTTTTTTTTTGTCTTTTTTTTTGTCTTTTTCTTCTTCTTCCTATAGTTGGCAACAAGCTAGAGAAAGAATAAAAAGAAAAGGAAAAAATTATTAAAAAATTAAAAAAATTCTAAGAAAAAGAAAAAAAATTAAGGATTGTACTAAACGTATTTCTACTTCGGGAATAGAAATTGTATACAATTACTAAATGCATTCAAATGCTTAGAAATTTGTCAAGGGAATAGAATTGAAAAAATATATTTTTAAGCATAAATTGTGTTGAGGAATATAATGGTTACTAAATGCACTCTCACCCTCACCATCACCGATGTCCTTGTCTCCTTTCTTTCCTCCACCACTAATGGACAAACATTGATGAGTTATCCATTCTTTCCTCCTTTCCCACCGCTAATGTGGTAGTTTTGATCCATCCTTTCCTTCACTATCAATGGACAAACACCAATAAGGTACTAATCCTAAATTCGCTCCTTGCGCAAGTCAAGGAAATCATATTAAAAAATGTTAATATCAAGAAAAACCCAAAATTGATAATATTTCTTTTGACCATCAACGACCCTAAATTGATAGACTTGTGATAAATTTATCAAAAAAATAACTTTTTGAACCTCAAAAACTCTAAATTGGTACATTTGTGACCAAATTATTCTTCCATAGTTTCCGTGAAATTGGATTAATATCACAAAAAGTGATAAAATGGTACACATGTGATAAAAAGAGGCTAAAAACAAAACTAGTACAAATGTGATAGATAGAAGGTAAAAATCTAAATTGGTACACCTGTCAACTGTCATATATCATTTAATAATTTGAGGGTAAAATTTAACGTAAATTAATTGAGGGTAAATTTATCACATGTGTATTAGTTTTGAGTTTTTCATTTGGGATAAATTTATCATAAGTATGTCAGTTTGGGTTTTTTTATTTTTGTCATAGAAGCAACATTATAACTAAGCAAATTATTATATTAGAATGTCAATTGTAATTGTTATATTAGACGTAACTTCGTATAGAATTGTTAGAACAAAAATTCTACGTAAATTAAACATTTTAAACTGGTTTACTTTTTGGAATAATACTACTCTTTACAGGACACAATTAATGTGGGAAACAATTGAAGTCGCCAATAACATTTTAGATCAAAACTTCTAAATAAACATTCTAAACCAATTTACTTTTTTTGAATAATGCTACTTTTTGTGGGACAGCATTAATATGGGAAACAATTCAAGTAACCACTTACATCGTTTTATGCTCTGTCATTTCAATTGGAGTTTTCCCCTTTTCTTTCAAATGCTTGGATCTATTTTGGGTATTTTATTTTTAAGATTTATTTTTCAAATATTGCAATTATCACAAATCGATTTTAAAATTTTACAAAAATATACAGTTATTGATAAATGAAGTTATGTGGCTTTTGATAATTTATAACCCTATTTTTTCTTTCACTTTTAATTTTTTTGAAGGACGAGAGTGTTGAAAAACAACAACATTTTGCAATAAACGGCTGAGTTCTAATACTAGCTATCCGACGATTTAGAAATTCAAGAATGACTCAAAAACCCAAGGAAGAAAGAGGAGATAGGGTATGGATGGAGATCCACTTGGGAAGTTGAGTGGTAAGTAGATTGCCCCCATGTCATCACTGGCCAAAAGAAAAAAAATTACAAAAGGGCCTCTATATGTCGGTAGCCTCCATCAAGATGAACAATATATGTCTTATAAACAATCCAATGATAGATATAGATGACTCATAAAATGTAAGTATATATACATAATGGATGATTTTTTTTTTACATTTTACTGTTCCTTGATCAATTCCCATCACTAATGTCCAAGTCTCCACCTCCTTTCTTCCACTGCTCGTGGACAACCATCCAAATATATGAAAGATTGCTTTAATTAGGGTAAGTTGTGGGAGAGGGAGAGGGAGAGGGAGAGAGAGTAATAGAAGGTGGTTGTAAAAGCTGAGATGGATTTCCGCATTTTGCTATTCCTTTCCTCGACTAATCCCCATTGCCGATGTCTACCTCTACGTCCTTTGGTCCATCGCTATTGGACAAACATCTAGGTATTCGTAAATGCATGAATTTGACCAGGTGCCCTCACTTGTCTGGCCTCTTTCCTTTTACAATCGACAAACATTACTTCCCTACTTCACCCCTCTTGAGGCAATGATTCATTAAGCAAAAGAGTTGCCAATTATTAAGCTAAAACTGACAACTCTCTTGATGAGGTCCAAATGAACAAACTTCTCTCTTCACTTCAGTTAACCCTTGTTGCATGAGGTATGTAATGTACCTTTTAGAGTTCAAAAGATGAGTGATCTTGATGATTTTCCATTATAGAGATTATATATCGATTAGCAGTTTTTGATAATGTTCTCTTTATTGACACATTAGACTTTGGCTAACTTAGATCCTTATGTCTAACTAATATTAACCATTAGTAATTCATGACTTTTCATGTATTATCTTTGCAAATTTGTTGAAAGAAAGCCCCTCTAGGCATCCCTTTAAGTGAAAAAAAAAACTCATTTCACAAAATAAATTTGAAGTTATCTATTTTTTTTTTTTGGTAAGAAAAGTTATCTAATTTTTATGCACATCATAATTATTAAATTAGAATGTGAAATAATTATCATAAAATTGCCATATTTTTATTACCTCTCTATTCTTGCTCTTTCAGACATTACTTATTGATATGATTTTAATGTATTTATATCTATTATTTTCGAACGCCAGATTCAATTGATAATTTTCTTTGACTTTTCTTCTGAGAAAGAGAGCAAGTCTCGCACCAATAATGCAAAGTGGACTCAATAATGCACACCTATGAGGCATTGTGCAAGACAAGATGCCTTACACAGCACCCACGGTGAGGTAGAGAGGTGTTTCTATTCACTCGAAGTATTCATTGAGCTATCAATACTTTCGTCATTTCCTCTTTCAAATTGATAGACGAGCTGTTTCATTTCACGCACTTCAATAGTCTGTCCTAATGCATCCACTAGAATCATATTATTGATCTTTTGAATGGACTCGACGCACTTGGATGGTGGCACCTTTTTGAGGAGTATCGAACAAACACATCTTCTTCGGTGAAGACTAATAGGAACTTGATGGTACATCAATGGAGCTCGAAGGGACATGTGTTGGCATTGGCCCACAAAGTAGAGGTAGTTTGCAGACTCAACGCATCATGCACGAATTAATAGGGCAACATGTGAAATAAAAGAAACGGTTTTCATCCATTGCATTTTCCAAAAAAAATAGATGATGGCTCAAACTAGATTTGGAGCAGGATTTGATAATTAATAAGAAATTTAGGCATAGTAGTAATTGAATTTTTTGCAAAAACTGTCAGTAGGTCTTTGAACTCTTTTTTCTTGGTCAATTGTGCTTGTACATTGTGTATGTGTGTGTATATATATTTTAATTCTTTCAATCCCTTTTTAATACATGAGATGCAAATCATCTACTGCAGAATCCTCCTGCGTTGTGTATCTACTACGCCATTAGGATGATAGAAGAAAATAAACCTTGTGATGTCCCATTAAGAATTAAAGAGATCGGTGATCTCGACGACATGCCAATGTAGAGATTATATATTAATAGCAATTTTGAATAATGTTCTTATTATTAATACCATATGTTGAAAATAAGTATTGACTTTTCATGTATTCTCTTGACTTTTAATGTCAAGTTAAATAATTGCTTCTTCTGGGCCTAAGCAACATGCAAAGATATTCTCCAACGATAGAGGTCTATAAGACAAAATAGTACATATGGACCCCACTTTTGCATACATGGTTCAATCTTGGACTGGGGAAATTATGCATTGCAGCCTTCTTGGAAATAATAACTTTAACAATGATGCCTTAGAAAACGAAAGTATAGAGCAAGAGAACTAAATGCCATCATCAAATCATGTGACATAAAATGCTCATCGTTGATAGGGTCTCATATTTTTAAGTACCTGCCATTTGTAAAAGATGCGATTTAACTAAAAACTAGTCAAAAGATAGCAATACGAGGAAAAAAAAAACATGGCTTATAAAAGTACAAGAGACACTACCAAACTCTCATGATTATAGTTCAGACTTGGTAGAGAATAAGGTAAATATAATTCAATCCTCAATTTTTTGGCAAGATGTGATGGATCTTCGGCTCCATCATCCACGATTTGTTTAAATGCCTAAGAGTTGCAATTCGATTATTTTTCTTAATAGATTCCTTGAATAATGCAAAGAGAATTATCTACCCACATGCATATTTGAAAAAGCAATGTATGAATACAAAAAATCAAAATATAAACACAGACAATGAGAAAAATTAGATAATATGAAAAAAAAAAGATGAGCTATTTCAACTTAAACAATTGTAAAAATAAGAAAATAGAAAAGATCATATTGAGCTTGGCAGATGAGTGAAGGATGTTCCTTATTGCCATCGGAGCCAAATTTTGCAGAAACAAAATGGCTTTTTAATTGCATGAACCCTATCCTCCTAAGCCCAAATGATCTCACACTTTCTATTATGTGATCTTCACTTGAGATCCATATGATAAATGTTGAAACCCAAATATCATCGAAACATCACTTTATCTAATTACTTTAATAGCAAAGAGTTTTTCACGTGTGGAAATAGAGTTTCACGATCAAGGGAGGACATCAAATTAGACGATAAAAATTGACAAGAGCAAATTATCAATTTATTTGAGATATTATGAAATCTACGAGGTTAAGATTGTGTCATGATCAATATGAAGACATACACAAGAATATTCTATTTTCATCAAATTTGAGGTACTAGTGTTTTGGTATGCTGAGAAAATTGCACGAGCGGTATTAAACATATTATACGGAATGTAATCGAGTTTTAAACATTTCAATTGAACCAATTTAATCTTAACTCTTTGAGGAATAGTGTAATCAAGTTCTCTCGGCCAAGTTTTGTCTCATTTGTTTCACATGTCAAT
Organism: Eucalyptus grandis x Eucalyptus urophylla; assembly: GCA_028830015.1. NCBI lineage: Eukaryota > Viridiplantae > Streptophyta > Magnoliopsida > Myrtales > Myrtaceae > Eucalyptus > Eucalyptus grandis x Eucalyptus urophylla. Next base: position 24,385,449 of record CM054198.1, on the reverse strand, counting down.
CTAATCATGACCGATTATCTTATAGGTAAGGGTGATGGTGTGCTATGAACTAAAATTACATGAAACGACGCTATTTAATCTTAGATAAACGTTATCATTGTTTGGTCGGGTAGCTAAAGCCCCGAATTATCAATGGATGGGGTAGTAATAGCTCAAGCCTCGTCATTATCAAATGTGGACTCGACTGGGAGTGAGGACACCCCAATATCTAATTTCAGTCAAATTATTGGATCTCCTAAACATGAGCCACATGCATAACTTTTTTCTAATGACCAACAAACGAATACATATGGATCCATTTTTGCACAAATGGTTTAATCATGGCATTGGGGTAATAATGCATGGCTACTTTCTCAAAAATTAATAACTTTAATAAGGATGTTATAGAAAATGAAAGTATAAACTAAGAGTATTGAATGCTGTCATCAAATCAAATCATTCGCCGTGTGATACTTATCAATTAATAGGAACTCATAATTTTAAGTGTCTACTACTCATAAAGATGTCCTTCAATTCAACACCAATCGAAAGATCGGATGCAACAAAAAAAATGGCTTATAAAATTACAAGTGGCACCACTAAACTCTTGCGATTGCATCTCAAACTTGACAGAGAATAAGTTAAATGTAATTTAGTTCTCATCTTTTTGATAAGATGTAATGGATACTTGGCTTCACGATGCACAATCTGTCTGAACACCAAAGATTTGTATTCAATTATTTCCCTCAATATATCCATGCAAAATTGCAAAGAGAATTGTCTTCCTGCAATCATATTTGCACAAGCAATGTATGAATATGAAAGACCATAATATAAGCACATAGAATGAAATTTGAAAGTATTTGCTAAATTTAGGACTTATAATATGCACCCTTAGGGTGCATCATTCTAAAGTCATCCATGTTAACCTGTCAAAATTTGTGCTCTCATACTATACATTTGGTACACAATATAATCTCAAGTCTTATTTATAAAAACATTACCCGCACTATCAGCAAAGGTTTTTTTCCAATATGGTTTGGGCTCCATCGCTATTGTTCATGAGTTTTTGCAGCGTTGGCAGATCGACGACGCTGATGTCACCCAGCATTCCAACGTCATCCTCCGATATCCCTTCGACGAATAGGTTACCTTATCTCCTACATCTCATCACCATCTTCCCGTCACTCCCCACGACGAGTCTCCCTGCAAATGGATAGAACTTGACCAATACCTCATCCAGCGATTTTCTAACCATCTCGGTCGCATGGAAATGAAGACAAACAGACGCTAGGAGGAAGACGAAGTGACTAGATCTGGCCATGGTGGAAGACAAAGACGAACAGACGCTGGGAGGAAGACAAGGCCAGTGAATACTTTCTCCCTGAGCAGTGAGGTGGTCGGGGAGAAAACTAAAAACTAAAAAGTAATATTTTCTCCCCAAGCTACCATGGTGACAACAGGAAGATGAAGCAACCAAATCTAGCTAGCAACTTGAATATGAAGACAAATAGACGCTGGGAGAAAGACGGTGTTGACGCCGATGATGGCAGGTGGTGCAGAGGTCAAGCTGGTGGTGTGGACAAAGGAGGAACAAAGGAGGAAGAGAGAGAAAGTGGTGGAATGAGAGAATTTCTGCTCTCTTTTGTTTTCATTTAATTTTGTTGGAGAAAACTTCTATAATGTTTTGAAGCTGACAAAACTTATCTAAGTTCTATTATAAAGATTGCCAAACTTTTGTGTCAAAGTCTATCTTTCATCAAAAGTCTGTCCACTCAGACAAATTCCAAACTGAATGCAAGTGAAGAATGAAGACTTATTCAGACTCAGGATTATTTTTCTTCCTTCAAGGCTTTAGCATGTACAAGACATATCAGGCTTTCCAGTTGAAAATATCACTTATCATATTGGTTATCTTAATGGGAATCAATTTCGAAGAAGCATATCATTTTAGAAGGCAAGCTTATTGTATGGGCGAATAGAATCGACGAGCTTTCATCTCAATCTTCAAATGGCTCGAGATCTCCTTGATTGATTCCATCCAACATGTTGATTGAAAGAATTTCTCTGGAAAGTGCCAACGGTCGAGAAGGCATTGAGGAGTATTTAAGGAGGTTTTTCAAGTCATTCGAGGAGAGCGTGAATGTTGACACCTAAATTCTAATTAGGTTTTTAATTAGGCTTTAGTTTCTTTATTTATGTATTTTGCCTCTTTTTCGGATAAATTCAATAAAAACAAAAAGAAAACAAGAAATAAATAAATAAAATAAATAAATAATAATAAAAACAAGAAAAACAGCCAGCCCCCTTTTCTTTCTTTTTTTTTCCTTTCGCACGACCTGGCGCCCCCCTCTCTTCTTCTTTTTCCTCCTGTCTTCTTCTTCCTCATTCGCCTCTGTGCATCACGCGCGGCGGCCGGTGACACGCTCAAGGGCAACCTACGGTAAAGAGGAATGGAGGTAGGCCGCTGAAGGAGAGGACGACGCGCATGCGCCTTCAATGCGTGCCTTTAATGCTGAGATGAGACGCCGGTTCAACCGTGGGGGGGTTCGGTCGGCGTGCAAGGGTCGGCGGCCGAACCTCCATTGACCGGCCTCCTCCTCGCCTATTAATAGGAGGGCACAACCTCCGTCGAAGGGGGGAGCCAGCAAGCTCAAAGAGGTTCCCGAGAGACTTCGAGGAGCTCAAAGAGCGAGCAAGGCGGAAATTGGGTCGTGAGCTCGAACCGACCTCCCTCTAAGAGACTTCGGGGGAGGCCGGCGGCGAACGAGCCCGAGAAGGAGAGCACAACGAAGTGAGGGACCTCCAATGGCAAGCTTTGAAGACCTTTCCCAAGAGACTTCGGGGAAGGTTTGAAAGCAAGCCACCGGAGATCTCAGATCTGGCCGGAGGGGGAGAGATCTGGTCGAGAGGGAGAGAGGAGGTTCCGGAGGACCACATCTGGGGAACCGAAGACTCGCCTTCGCCGACGCTGCTGCTGTTCCACCACTGTTCCAACGCCATTGCCGCGATCAATTCGCCCAAGCCGCACCAGATCTGGAGCTGAGGAGCTGCTGTCGCTACCCCGCCGTTGTCACCTGCACCTACACCCCCTGTCGCCGCCACCATTCACCGCCTTATCGCGCCGTTGCTGCAAACAGGTAACAGTAGACGTCGCCACTACCCTCAGATGCATCGTCGCCGTTGCTCGAAACCCTGGCCGCCTCCCCTGCCTGTCGTCGTCGTCACTATTGTCCCATTTGCGAAACCCTAACCCCTAACCGAGGAGACCTGCTACGTCGCTGTAGAATGCCGCACTGCCGTCCACCACGTCGTCAGGCGCCGTGCCGCGCCGCTGTCTGGTGACATCCCCAGTCCCTCCACCCGCGCCGCAGATGGATGGAGAAGCCAGCGATCCCGCGTCGGGTCAAGCCGGGTCGGGCGTGGTTCGCGAAACCAGGTAGGGTTTCGCGAGACCTAGGCAGCTGGAAACCGAGTCAAAGTCGGGTCGGGCGCACCTCACCCGGGTAGGGTTTCGGCTAGCTTGGTCCATTCGCGCACGGGCCGTATCCTTTTTAGAAAACAGATCTATTTGGGCCAGCCTCGTTCGGGTCGCCGGCCCGGGTCGGACCCAACCCGCGGATCCGACCCGGGTCGGTTTTATTTTGTTTTATTATTGTAATATAAAATAATATTCTAATAAATAAAAAATAAATATTTTATTTAAAAAATCCAAAATATAATTTATTTTCGAAAAATATTAAAAAATATTTTAATTTCCAGAAAATCAAAAATATTCCATATTTTCCAAAAAAGGCCAAAAATTCATGAAAAAGCCAAAAAAAATTTAGAAAAAGCCAAAATGACTTGTATTTTTTCCAAAAATTCCAAAAAAAAATACCTTTTGTGTCCAAAAAATTAGAAAAAGACTCAAAAAATATTTTTCCTCCCAAAAATGCATGGAAAATCCCTCGAATATCCAAAAAACCTCAGGGTTTAAACAAGATTAGGTACCGAAAGGGCATTAGTGATTAACTAGTGTAATCAAGTCCCCGATCCTAATTTCTCTGGTTGCGCAGGAGCGAGTATTTGTCCCGATACTTCGCTTGGGTTTCTAATCGACCACCCCAAACTAATTAGTGGCGACTCCATTTTAAAATTAATTTACAGGTTAAAAAATTTAAACTATTAAAGTTGTGAATTGGCAGACTTGGGAGAGTCCGGGCTTAACTAATTTCAGCCGAGCCATTAGCCTCCTTAGGCGCTCGTACCCAATCGCGTGCGCTGGAAAAAAGAGGTCGTGACAGCTTGGCGACTTCGCTGGGGACAATTGAGGAGTTAGGCCATTTTATCTTTGTTTAAATGCTTTGCTGACTTGGATTTTTTTTCTTTTGTGCAGGGTAATAGCTTAAAGTTTTTTTTTTATTCTGTAAAAATAAAATGTTTTGTGATGATAAACTGCTGTGCATCCTTAAATGTTTTAGCACTGCACATGGCACACACAACCTGGCCGCTGGACCTGGGCCGCCATAGGATTTCTAGGATGGTGTTAAGAAATATACGACCTCGAACGCAAGACTGCGATGTAGAGGTTGCCTGCTTTTCCCCGAATTTTTTAGCCGAGGTTAGGAAGGTATGTTGCTAATGCGAGATTGCGATGAGCGGATATCCTTTTAATCTCAACAAACCTTCTCAGTTAGAAATCGAGCCGCACGTCCCATGCGCATGTCTTTATGCTTGCCATTTTTCTTTAAAAGCAAAGTAATTTCTTTACTTTTACTCAGTCTTTTTATTTGATCCATGGCAATTTAGGATAAGCTTTTCAAGTCACAGTCTATATGCGATGGGGAAAGACGATATCCAATTCATTCCTACACCCAAGGCAGAGCTCTTCAGATGGTGGGGTCAGTTAGATCAATTTGCCCAAGAGCGTGTGAAGGCCAAAGTCGGTCATCTCCTATCGTTGATCCAAATCACTGTTCACCCTGAAGTCATACAAGCCATGGCACATTTCTGGTGCCCGAAGACGGTTACTTTTATGTTTGGTAGGTTTGAGCTAACCCTAACCCTGGAAGAATACAACATCATCACTGGAATGCCTCTTGAGAAAAAGCTCATCAAACCATCGACAGGCGCCCTCCCGTGGCGCGAGTTGGCGCGACTTTTAGGAACTGAAATCCACGTCATGAGGCAAATTCTTGAAAACAACCATAATGTATGCCCTTTAGAATTCGTGAATGCATGCTTTCAAAACCAGCCTATGACCCAAAAAAGTGAGATTTTCCTCCTGGCCTTTTTCGGGCTCATCGTTTTCCCCATCAAAGAAATGCCATAAGTCCTAAGATGGCATGGATAGTTAATCAAATCTTGAGAGGAGAGAATTATGTCAACATGATCTTAACTGAAACATTCTTGTCTTTTAATTGTTTTAAAGACAACTCGGAGAAAATCATGCGAGCCTCTCCTGAAATTTTACAAGTTTGGTTCTTTTCTCACCTAAGCGAATTTCGAGACTTCATGCGATCATTTGAAATAAATGCTTTCGAAAACCCATTACAAAAATTTTATGGTTTTAGGACCATACATTTCCAATCAAAGCTGTTTAAATTGGGTAAGCTCCCTAAGAGACCCAGCTCCTGAGGCATTCCAATGGTGTGCTGATTGGTTCCATGAAAAGAGAGCTCGCTTCGCTTATAAGCGTGATCTCCCAATTCCATTGCTTGGCCTCACTGGCGTCATTCTCTATCACCCTTATCGAGTGGCATGACAATATGGAGCCCTTCAAGAGATTCCATCGCCTTCCATCAGGAAGATCTCTTTAGTTCTTTTCAATACAAGCCATGACTACGCATTCGAAGTTTCTACCGCTCAGGAAACTTGGGACAAGTGCCATCGCAAAAGGATCGTGGTACCTGAAAGGCTTGAGAGAGAAGAAAAAGCCCACCACGCCTCCATGTCCTACATCCACAACCATCGTATCCCGACAAAATGGAAGCCATCAGTCCCTCACTCAATCAAAGAGAGCAGCCCACACGAGCAAGCAGAGCTCATGAGAGGGATTTGGGAATGGACTGGATGCACACCTCAGAGCTAGCCCAAGGAAGCAGGCATCCTCGCAAGAATAAGGCTCCCCGTCGCATATAAATTGGCAATCATGTGCCCCTTAGTGTTAATCTTGTGAAAGTTTTGTCCCATTGTTTAGGGACTTTTGTTTAATGTCTAGTATTTCATTATGTCTTTTCAATTGCAAGTTCTAGATGTTAGAAGTCTGCGGTCTATAAAATCTCTTTTGATAAATAAGAAAGCAGTTAGACCATTGCCATGGGTCAATCTTTGTTTACTTTCGTGCCCATTCATTGTTTTAACCACGAACAGGTAATTATGAATCGCCGGCCATCAATAGCTCTCGAATGGCCTCATGCACTAAGGCCCGATCATAATGATCTACAAAATCGCCTCATTAACATTGAAGATGGTGTAGGACAGATGTCCATTGTCCTTCAACAACTCTCAAGACAAATGAAATCCACTCAAGCTGAGCCTAACTCTATAATTACCTCAAACACGGTCACAACACTTGCAAATTTGCCAGAAAATAGCCAGTACCATAGACAGTTTGAAAAGATCATGAAAAAGTTAAGCCAGCTGCAAGAGCAGAATCCCATGGAACTGTCCAATTACACCGGCATTGAGATTCCTGAAAAACTCAAAGCACCTGAATGCGAAAGGTATGCTGATACCTCCCGCCCAAAGACCTACTTGCAGGCCTACCTGGTTCGAAGGATGATTTAATCGTACCAATCGAGCTTGACTGGCCCTGCCTTACGATGGTACATTGTCAGGAAGATTAGTCCCCTTAAAACCTGGAGGGAACTAATTCATGTTTTTCACCAAGAATATGATATTGACATCAGCCCTGACATATCCTTGCCCTACGAAGAGCTGATGATCGCGGAGCACGAGGAACCGTTAGTTGCTGAGATAGGAGAAGAGCATGTTAATGAAGCCTTGCATGATAAATGGGCAGCTGAGCAATATCTTATTACTAGAAAATTTCCCACTAGAAAAGGCAAGGAGCCTTTGTATGAGATCAAAGACATAGAGCTTGTTCAAGATCGGGGCATGACTGAACGACTCTCCAAGCTTACTCCAAGAGCTAGGGTCCAAAGAATACCAACCCCTATTAACCTGGAAAGTGAATCAGACAGTGAAACTCTAATGTCTCTCACTTCCCTTGACAGAATCAAGCTGGCAAAACGAAGGGCCTTACTCAAAAGGTCTGGACCAGAAACCAAGAAAAGAAAGCCTAAGCAGATCAATGCAGCATCTGCCGACGAGCCACCGCACCAAAGCTTCGAGCATTCCCAAGAATGCAGCTTTGAAGGCTACCATCCCCTAGAGTACAACCCTGAAGACTTCCCGGCCCTAGAATACAATCCCAAGGACTTCCAACGTTATTTCAACAATGAAACTGACAATTCGTCGTATAACTGTTTCCTACTCTCATCCGGGGATGAAGGCCCGTCAGAAGAGGAAGCATACGTCTTTATCCGCCGCGATCCTAACGAAGTACTAAGCTCGTCATCTAACCATGAGGATAGCTTCAATACTTCATCATCATTCGGAAATTTTGACCAAGAAGAAAGCAATGGTGTAATCTCGGTAGAATCCAACTTCCCTGAAATAGAAAAATTCACCATTACAACGAATATGCAGTGGGAAAACCAGTGGCCTAGCCAAGACATACCTAGCTCGTCTTGCCCTCATAGGATCATGACCCCTGGAGAGATGTGGATACCTAATCTCCACAAGTATAACGGCACGACTTGCCCCGTGGCCCACTTGCAGTACCTCCATGCTAAAATGAGTCGGTACTATGGCCCAATGTCATTCACAACTCAGGCCTTCCAAGAGAGTCTTACGGGATCTGCATTACAATGGTTCATCACAGCTGATATCTACCTCATGAAAGATTGGAATGAGTTGTCTTCTACATTCCTGCTTCAGTATCAAAGCCAGATTGGGACTGAAGTGCCTTGTCAGAACTTGGTTCACTTCAGAAGAAGACTAATGGAGGATTTCCGAGCATATGCAAGGAGGTGGGAGGCTTTTATGATGCAAACTTACCCTCAGCTGGCCGAAGAAGAAATGATAAAGCTATTCATAGGGGTTTTACCTTGCAAGCATCGTTGTTGGTTGCATGGGTTGCATTTCCATAGCTTCAATGAAGTGGTCCTCTCATGCGAATACTTCGAGTCTATTGAAGGCGAGGAACTCAAAGGCGCGTGATTTTAGAACCGACACTATCAAAGCACTCATTTACACAGGAGTTTTCATGGGTTTTACTTGTTTTTATAATTTCATGTTTCTTATCTTATCTAGTGTGCTACTGTTGTATTTTCCATTCCAAGTACTCTATCGTACAGTTATAATATTTTGTTTTAAGAGCATGAGGTGGTACTCCAAACCAGCCCAGTGATGTTATCCAACCATGAAAAGAAAATATCATCCAAGGAGAATACTGAGAGCTGGGCTTCCTCATGCTTTTTCTCCCCCAAAGACGTATTTTGAAAATAAAAAATATTTCATCACCCAAAAGCTTTCGTCAAAACAAGATGATAAATTTAAGCACGTTTGTCTTTTTGACTCACTCACTTCATGTCTCAGAAGATCATTCTCGTCCCCTTTGACTTAGTGTGACAGGGGGCATTTGAAGCAAGCACATTAGGTGAACTCGCCAAATTCAAAGACACCCTGCCAAGAAAACAGGGGCAAATAGAAAGAATCATCCTACACCAAAAGAGGGTAAGTCTTATTCTCTTAATATAATTTAGAAATGATGTCCTCTCTCTTCTGTTTATAGGAAACAAAAAATAGGATGTAATAGGTACAGACATACAGATGAAATCAAGCCGTTCCCAAGAGCTCTGTACACTCCACCTTACTCCTGCCCAACTCCTTCACAAGCCAGAGCAATATCCTTTCCCCACAATGTGCCTGAGCAACCAGATGCTGTGGTTTCATCAACGGGACTTCCAGCTTCGACAAGCCCAAAAGCACAAGGAAGGGATCTTTTCTCTTTCTTTGAAGTGATTACTGTCAACAGGGAGAAAATCTAGACAGTCAAAGCGATTTATAGCCTCACACCCTGGACAATGACTTTGGAATCTAGAAACTTCACTCCAGACGCATATTCTTCCAAGGAGTAATTGCCATCAGAAAGCTTGAGATTTTTTATCTCAGATTCCATAGAAGCTTGAGGTACATGACTTTTGCCCAATGATGCTATAGTTAAAGACAGAAGGAGAAATTCCACAGAAGGAAGACGTTGGAGATAAATCAACGACCAACAATCATGCATACATGGTCACAAAGGAGGAAGGCCAATTGAAGGAAATATTGAACTATGCCAAGACAAAGAGGCTGTCATCAGTATACAGAAATCCTTAGGAATCAACAAATACAAACTCTAGGGAAGGGTAATTTGGTATCGTTTCCAATACTCCCCACTCTTTGAAAAATTCGCTTTTGACGTATTTTCCCTATTGACAGGAAACATTGGGAATCAAAAACCAAACTTGATGGTCAATATTGGCCAAGTGAGGTTCATGAGAATGACCCGTATCGAATTCACCCAATTTCGTGTAAAAAGACATGTCATCCAAGGGCCAATTCAGAGAATAATTGACCTAACGAAGCAGGGGACATAGGACTTCATGTCCCCCTCTCACTTCAGGATCACCTGACTGTCAAAAGCAAGGATAACGAATCAATGAGAAGCATGTCTTGTTTGTTGCAGGATCACCTGACTGTCAAAAGCAAGGATAACGAATCAATGAGAAGCATGTCTTGTTTGTTGCAGGATTACTTGACTATCAAAAACAAAGATAACAAATCAATGAGAGGCATGACGGACTCTCCCAAGCAAAATGGCATCTCAAGTATTGCCAAAGCAAATGACAGAGATCCTTCAGGCCTCAATTCACCTTTAATTTTGGCCCTGTTGATTGATCCATTTTCATCTTCTGCAGGGGCAAAAACAGAGATGTCCGATCAGATCCCCAACCCCGGTTGATCCTTCATGTGTCATATCCCTAATCAATAGGGATAACTATTGACACCCATTTGCGAGTAAACCTTTTGATGTTCAAAATTTAACATATTTGGAAACACCATTATGTTAGCTCCTAAAGTTGTCAATAGGGTCTTTTTTGAGTCAAAACCATTCACTTGTTTTGAAAAGTTCAAACTCCATCATATTCAAAATGTTGCATGTCATTTCCAGATGAATTCTGCATGATGATTTCGTCTGTCTAAGTCACTAATTCCACTGAGGATTATTAGAATAGACAACTAAGTGAAGAATACAAGATTGATTGAGCATGCTGGATGCAGCGCGTCAGAATGATGACATGCAAGCTATATCCTACGCACAGTCCCCCCCATCTATACACTTGTGAGATGAGTGCAGAAGATTCCCTGGCTGCAGGGTAAAGAGTCCTCTCGCGAATGGTACGATAACCAAAATAGTGAGAGGCATTCCATCGCTCACCCTATTGAGCCCCATACACTGACAAATTTCTACTATACTCCTGTCAAAGAACCACCCCACACTGGGGCAAGTCGAAAGCAAGTCAGCATCACAAGGTGAGAAAAGGGGATAGAAATTTTCTTGCTTGCACTTGCATCAATCTTCGAGTGTCTTTATTGCATATGAACGCTTGCGTTAATTTAAGTGCCCTAGAGTCATGAAGAGCAATTCTTTCTTTACGCACTTGTATTCATTGTACAACCCAAGTGAGTCTGTAATTTTACCCTCACATCGAGACAAAGCAGAAGTTATTGTCATAGCCTGAGCTCCGGTTGAAGATGAAGACTCAAGAGTCTAATAATGGTGCTTCGATTAAACTTGTCAAGATCAGCTCTCAAGCAAAAAAAAAAAAAAACATGAGTATAAAAAAGCAGTGTACCTGGTAAAAGCAAGGTCAATGCCTATAGATGAAAAACAAAAACAAAAACTATGGATATAAAAAAGCAGTGTGCCTGGTAAAAGTAAGGCCAATGTCTCCAAACAAAAAATACAGTTGTTTGTATTCCTAAGAAAAAGTTGTTGTTGTGGTCCGCAGAACCTCCATATGACAAGAAAGACTAGTGACAAATGCCGAGACAGTCACCAACTCTCACCCTCTTACATATGAGCCAAGTCCACATCACATTCCCATTGTAAAAGTCTCTTCAGACTAGGGGCACTTCAATTAACGTAGGATTTCATATGTGTATAAGCATCGCTCGAAGAAGTACGAGCAAGATTACTCTATCTCTTTTCGTAAGGTTCTTGACTTGTAAACCCGGAGATGATCGTGCAACATTTTCGTCCATCAGCTTCGACCTTGATGGTCCCCTCTGATGAGCCGCTGACCAAGACTTCATCACAGTTTCGTCAAAGACCTCTCACATTGGTAAAGTCGTACAACTTGCGAGAATACTCGGACCCCTGCTGACATGATGACAGTGAGATAGTGTGGTCCTTATAAATCCTGCATCAATGGTTAGGATAGCCTTTTCCATGAGAGTGAGTGAAAATTCCTTTCAGACTGAAAGTCCCTCATCTGGCATGCTCAAGACATCTACATTCTAAATGAAGGTTGTCTTTCAAAATCTTCCCCAGTGGAATTCGGATGATGCAAAACTAACAAAATTATCATGCATGAATCTCATTTGAACTCATGAATTTACAACACATACAATCATGTGTGCATACCGTGCAAATAGCAGACATACTCTCAGAGATCAGAGATATTGCCAAGTAAGCATATCCTTATTTGACTTAAAAGTATCTACCACTGTCCAGGTACTCTCTTCTTGACACTCGACCTATTCGAGTTGTCCCTTGAGTTTCGATGCTTGCAACTGTCTTAGCATCCCATTGTCTTTGAGTTTTAGCCACCATCCAGATACTCCTTTTTCCTGACACTCGACCTATTCAAGTTGTCCCCAAAGTATTGATAATTGTGACTGACCAAGTATCCCTTTATCGTTGAATACCTACTGCTGTCTAGGTATCCCTATTTTCTTTGAGTACCGGCCACCGTTTGAATACTCCCTTTTCCTTGACACTCGACCTGTTCGAGTTGTCCCCAGAGTATTGATACTTGCGACTGACCAAGTATCTCTTGGAATACCTACTGTTGTCTAGGTATCCCCATATCGTCAAGTACCCACCGTTGTCCAGGTACTTCCATTTCATGACACTTAGCTTGCCCAAGTTGTCCCCAAATAATAGCAGTTGTTTAAGCATTCCACTACTTTATGTGCCCGCGCCTACCCAGGTATGCTTTCTTAAACTTGGACCAACTAAGTGGTCCCAAATCATGTCATTAAATACTTGTGTTCATCCAAGTATTCTAGTACCTTGTACACCTGCGGTTACCCAGGTGTTTCAGTCCTTTTGAGTGCCTGCGGCCATTCAGGTAAGCCTCATGCTACATTCAAGTTTATGTTACCAGGAGGTGAGAGACCTTCATGAATATGCGAGGTACGTCCTCGATATTCCCCTTTAAAGGTGAGAGACCTTCATGAATATCCAAGGTATGTCCTCGATATTCTCATTCCCAGAAGGTGGGAGACCTTCACGAATATCTCAAGTATGCCCTCGATATTCCCACTACCAGGAGGTGAGAGACCTTCATGAATATGCGAGGCACGTCCTCAATATTCCCAATTACCAGGAGGTGAGAGACCTTCATGAATATCTCAGGTACGTCTTTGATATTCCCCTTTACCAGGAGGTGAGAGACCTTCACGGACATGCGAGGTACGTCCTCGATATTCCCTTTACCAGGAGGTGAGAGACCTTCATGAATATCCAAGGTACATCCTCGATATTCCAACTACCAGGAGGTGGGAGACCTTCACGAATATGCGAGGCACGCCCTTGATATTCCCAATTACCAGGAGGTGAGAGACCTTCATGAATATCCCAGGTACGTCCTCGATATTCCAACTACCAGGAGGTGGGAGACCTTCACGAATATGCGGGGCATGTCCCCGATATTTCCCAATTACCAGGAGGTGGGAGACCTTCACGAATATAAGAGGTACGTCCTCGATATTCCCCAATTACCAGGAAGTGGGAGACCTTCATGAATATCTCAGGTATGTCCTCGATATTCCCAATTACCAGGAGGTGGGAGACCTTCATGAATATCTCAGGTACGTCCTCGATATTTCCAATTACCAGGAGGTGGGAGACCTTCATGAATATCTCAGGTACATCCTCGATATTCCCTTTAACCAGGAGGTGAGAAACCTTCACGAATATCTCAGGTACGCCCTCGATATTCCCAATTACCAAGAGGTGAGAGACCTTCACAAATATCCCAGGTACGTCCCCGATATTCCCACTACCAGGAGGTAAGAGACATTCACGAATATATGAGGCACGTCCTCGATATTCCAACTACCATGAGGTGAGAGACATTCACGAATATGCGAGATCCATCCTCGATATTCCCACTACTAGGAGGTGAGAGACCTTCACAAATATCCTAGGTACGCCCTCGATATTTCCCAATGGCCAGGAGGTGGGACACCTTCACAAATATCCAACGTTTGTTCTCAATATTTCCAATTATCAAGTACCCCTTCGATACTTGTGAATGTCCAAGTATCCCCTAAGAATTCATAATTGTGATCATCCAAGTACCCTTTCAATGACTATGGTCAGCCAAATACCCATTTCGACGCCTGCAAAGGCCCAAATATCCTTCATGTTAGTACTTGTGAACATCCAGGTACTCTTTGATATGCCTGTGAATGTCCAGGTATCTCCCAAATCGATGCCCTGAGAAAGGTCAGCGCGTCCTCCCGAGAAAGGTCGAGTTCTAACTGATGTCTTCGATAGAAGTCAGGCACCCCACAAATCGATGCCCTGAGAAAGGTTGGGTTCCAGCTGGTGTCTTCGACAGAAGTCAGGCACCCCACAAATCGATGCCCTGAGAAAGGTCAGCGCATCCTCCTGAGAAAGGTCAGGTTCCAGCTGGTGTCTTCGATAAAAGTCAGACACCCAACAAATCGATGCCCTGATAAAGATCTACACATCTCCCGAGAAAGGTTGGGTACCAACCGGTGTCCTTGATTGAGGTCAAGCACCCCCAACAAACAGATGCCCTGAGAAAGGTTGGCGCATCTCCCGTCAAGGCGACCAAAGAAAGGTTCGGGTCCTAGACAAACAACTTATTGCTCTAACAGGCGACCGAAGAAAGGTTCGGGTCCTGGAAAAGCAATTTCCTATCAAGGCGACCGAAGAAAGGTTCGGGTCCTGGAAAAGCAATTCCCCGTCAAGGCGACCGAAGAAAGGTTCGGGTCCTAGACAAATCATTGATTGTTTTAACAGGCAACCGAAGAATGGTTCGAGTCCTGGAGAAGCAATTTCCCGTCACGGCGACCAAAGAATGGTTTGGGTCCGAGACAAACCACTGATTGCTCCAACAGGCGACCGAAGAATGATTCAGGTCCTGGAGGAACAATTTCCCGTCAAGGCGACTGAAGAAAGATTCGGGTCATAGACAAATCATTGATTGTTTTAACAGGCGACCGAAGAATGGTTTGAGCCCTGGAAAAGCAACCTCTTCATATCACCAGGTAAAATGTCGCCTTGATACTTGCCAAACTCGGGGTTCACACCCTATCTCACTCACTCCCAGTAAGTAACTATAGGTATCTTCTTATCCGTCTTAGCATGTGTAATGTTATATTGCTTATTTTCAGCATAGGACAATAGGTCCCAAATAAAATATAATCTATTGCATATATATAGACAAAATTTAGGTATCAGGTTTGTCTTTGAATGCAACCTCTACGAACTCACCTTCAAAGAGGGGCAATTGTTGACACCTAAATTCTAATTAGGTTTTTAATTAGGCTTTAGTTTCTTTATTTATGTATTTTGCCTCTTTTTCGAATAAATTCAATAAAAACAAAAAGAAAACAAAAAAATAAAATAAATAAATAATAATAAAAACAAGAAAAGAAGCCAGCCCCCTTTTTCTTTCTTTTCTTTCCTTTCGCACGACCCGGCGCCCCCCTCTCTTCTTCTTCCTCATTCACCTTTGTGCATCACGCGCGGCGGCCGGCGATGCACTCAAGGGCAACCTACGGTAAAGAGGAATGGAGGTAGGCCGCCAAAGGAGAGGATGACGCGCATGCGCCTTCAATGCGCGCCTTTAATGCTGAGATGAGACGTCGGTTCAGCCGTGGGGGGGTTTGGTCGGCGTGCGAGGGCCGGCGGCCGAACCTCCATCGACCGACCTCTTCTTCGCCTATAAATAGGAGGGCACAACCTTTGTCGAAGGGGGGAGCCAGCAAGTTCAGAGAGGTTCTCGAGAGACTTCGGGGAGCTTAAAGAGCGAGCAAGGCGGAAATCCGGTCGTGAGCTCAAACCAACCTCCCTCCAAGAGACTTTGGGGGAGGCCGGTGGCGAACGAGCCCTAGAAGGAGAGCACGGCGAAGTGAGGGACCTCCGGTGGCAAGCTTCGAAGACCTTTCCTGAGAGACTCCGGGGAAGGTTGGAAGGCAAGCCACCGGAGATCTCAGATCTGGCCGGAGGGGGAGAGATCTGGTTGAGAGGGAGAGAGGAGGTTCCGGAGGACCAAATCTGGGGAACCGAAGACTCGCCTTCGCCGACGCTGCTGCTGTTCCGCCACTGTTCCAACGCCATTGCCGCAACCGATTCACCTAAGCCACACCAGATCTGGAGCTGAGGAGCTGCTGTCGCTACCCCGCCGTCGTCACCTGCACCTACACCCCCCTGTCGTTGCCACCATTCACCGCCTTATCGCGTTGTTGCTGCAAACAAGTAACAGTAGACGCTGCCACTGCCCTCAGATGCATCGTCATCGTTGCTCGAAACCCTGGCCGCCTCCCCTGCCTGTCGTCGTCATCACTATTGTCCCCTCTGCGAAACCCTAACCCCTGACCGAGGAGACCTACTACGTCGTCGTCGAATGCCGCACTGCCATCCGCCACGTCGTCGCCGTCGTCAGGCGTGGCACCGCTGTCCGATGACATCCCTAGTCCCTCCACTTGCGCCGCGGACAAATGGAGAAGCTAGCGATCCCGCGTCGGGTCGAGCTGGGTCGGGCGTGGTTCGCGAAACCGGGTAGGGTTTCGTGAGACCTAGGCAGCTGGAAACCGAGTCAGAGTCGGGTCGGGCGCACCTCACCCGGGTAGGGTTTCGGGTAGCTTGGGCCATTCGCGCGTGGGCCGAACCCTTTTTAGAAAACAGATCTATTTGGGCTAGCCTTGTTTTTTTTTCAAAAAAAAAAAAAGAAGACAAAAAATCCGACCCAACCCGCGGATCCGACCTGAGTCAGTTTTATTTTGTTTTATTATTTTAATATAAAATAATATTCTAATAAATAAAAAATAAATATTTTATTTCAAAAAAATCCAAAATATAATTTATTTTCGAAAAATATTTAAAAAAAATTAATTTCCAGAAAATCAAAAATAATTTATTTTCCAAAAATATTTTGAAAAATATTAAAAAGTATTTTATTTTCTGAAAAATCAAAAAAATAAAAAATATTCCATATTTTCCAAAAAAAAATGCCAAAAATCCAAAAAAGGCCAAAAATTCATGAAAAAGCCAAAAAAAATTTAGAAAAAGCCAAAAGGACTTGTATTTTTCCAAAAATACCAAAAAAATCCCTTTTGTGTCCAAAAAAATTAGAAAAAGACTCCAAAAATGTTTTTCCTCCCAAAAATGCATGGAAAATCCCTCGAACATCAAAAAAACCTCAGGGTTTAAACAAAATTAGGTACCGAAAGGGCATTAGTGATTAACTAGTATAATCAAGTCTCCGATCCTAATTTTTCTAGTTGCGCAGGAGCGAGTATTTCTCCCGATACTTCGCTTGGGTTTCTAATCGACCCACCCCAAACTGATTACTGGCGACTGCGTTTTAAAATTACTTTACATATTAAAAAATTTAAACTATTAAAGTCGTGAATTGGCGGACTTGGGAGAGTCTGGACTTAACTAATTTCAACCGAGCCATTAGCCTCCTTAGGCGCTCGTACCCAATCACGGGCGTCGGAAAAAAGAGGTCGCGAAAGTGAAAGAAGAATTCCAAAGTCTAAAGCTTCCAAATCACTTGTCCTTCATTATTTAGTGCTTAAAATTGTATTCGAAAGAGAGAAACTTTAGAGAGTGATTTTATGAGAGTAGTAGAATCACTTCACTAAAAAGTCGAGATCACAGGGCTGTAACATTCTCTTTCGATTCATAGTGGAAACTAGCTAGAAGGCTATCAGCGTGGGAGAGTGGACGTAAGCTTGATCTAAGCCGAATCAATATAAATCTTGTATATATTTTTCTCTTCCCCAAACTCATTTACTTTATTTATTGTGATATAATTCTGTGTTTTAAAATAGTTGTTAAAATCAAAACCCTTATGTAAAGTCTGTAGTCAATCAGACTCAATTTAAAAGTATAGCATTTTTATTGCATTTTGCAAAAATCTGTTTTCACACCTATTCACCCTCTTTAGGTGTTCTGCTAGCCATTTCAAATTCCATATCAGCAAATATGTGCCAAGCTGTAATTGGATGGAAGCAAAACAATGCTTGCCACGTCAGCTAATGACGTGGTGAGAGCAAACCACTGGATATTTCCTCGAGCTTGGGAGAGAACCGGGGGAGAGGAGAGAAGAGAGAGAGAGAGAGAGAGAGATCCAGTGAGTGAGATCGGGAGAGAAAGAGGAAGTGAGCTCAAGAGGGTTTCTTGATCGGCTGAAAACAGATGGAGAGAAAGGGCGAGGGCTACTTCTCGAGGGGTTCAGTTGAAAACTAGAGACAACCGAGTGCTGCTCAAGAAGGAGACGGTGAGAGTTGCTTGTGGGAGCCACACAGAGAGAAAGAGCAAGCTCGAGAGAGGGTGAACCAGAGGGAGGTTGGTTCTTGGAGAAAGAAAGAGAGAGAGAGAACCGATTGCATTCTCGACATCTTCGGTGGTGGTAGCGTTCCGGTGGTGGAGGAGGTGACGTCGCGGCAGTGAAGGACCGAAGGTGGGGCTGGTCAAGTGCGCTCCTCTCTTGCACGGCCGCAAGAATTGAACGAGGAAGGTTCGGAGAACAAAGGGAGATCCAAGTGAGAGTTGAGGAGGAGAGTGAAACTCGACAGCGAGAAGGAGTTCTCCAACAGTTCTGCCGCACTCGAACCCTCTCCAACGACCTCTGGCTGATGCACTCGAGCACACCATCTTTCGCTCCCAAATCTCTATCGCAGGTGAGTTTCTTTTCCAGTTCAATCCTCCCTTGCCTGAGGATCCTGGCTCGAAGATACCAAGGCGGCATACCACATAGCCCAATGGTTGCCGTCTTCGAGCCGGAAGATGAGGCCATGAACAACGTAAGAGAGGGGAACAGTGGAGAGGGGCGTGGAGGGCAGAATGAATGAGGAAGTGAAATCAGAGAGTTTGGGCTGACCTATTAGGCGATGGGATTAGTGGGCGTTGGACTCAAGTTGAAGCTTGGCAAATGTGGGCTGGTTTTGGTATTTAGTTGAGCTTGGGCTTAGTATAATTATTTCAAAAGGTGGGCTTAGATCAGTTTGAAATTGAGCTTGTTGAAAGCCTAGTTTGCCAAACCCACGAGGTATCAGACGGCAGCCTGCTTTTGACTGGGCCTTGGGGGCCCAACCAGAGTCCCCATTTCAAAATAAAAAATTATTTTATTAAAGATTCGAAAATATAAAAAAAGAATTAAAAATTAGAAGAATTAAAAATTTTAAATTTTCTGAAAAATTAGAAAAAGCTTTTGAAAAATAGAATTCCTTGGAAAAAGCTTTAAAATAGTCTTTTGGGAAGTCTTCTCTTAAAATTGTGGAAAATCATTGATAAAAAAATCATGCTCAATATTTAAACAAACTCTTTGGGCTTTGCTGACAAGAATTATCACTTGATCATGCTCAATATTTAAACAAACTCTTTGGGCTTTGCCATATATATATTGTCATTTACCCCTAGACTAGTTAGGAATGATATCTTTCTTATCTATTAGCGTTCAATAATCATTTTGCCACGCAATTTATTTGATGTCCTTGGTTTCTAGTTGCTATTATAATAATTGTGCACCCGCATAATCACATATTAGGGATAGATCTAAAATCAATTCAAACTGCTTGATAAATATCTTTTTGTAAAATGAACAACATTAGACACTGAAAGGGCACCATCTAATTAATTAATGTAATCAAGTCCTCGATTCTATAGTCTTAGGCCTATTGTGGAGTTGAAATTAACATTGCTTTCTATGGTCTCATGCCTGTCGTGTATTGCGCAATTGTTTGACTACTTTACAAATTCTCCTACAAAGATGGACTCATGTCAGCGAGCGATATGTCATCCCTATAGTTTCAAGAGGAGCTACAAGAGGAGTTGCCACCCATCACTCCTAGGCTAAGTGAAGACGTCGCCATCCAACCTGCGGGATCTTTACAAAATCTTCACTAATTTCTTAATGCAGTGGGTTAGTTACGTTGCTTTGAGTAAATTTCCATGCAAACTATCCACTCCATGACGATAATGCATTCAAACTTCTTTTCAGTTTGATCTTATGATGGTATCAACATGAGCACAGAAAAATGAGATAATTCAATGACACATGCTCAATATAATAACGTTGGCGCAGGATGGGATGATTGTTATTACACTAATTTCATCGGCTTGTAATATTTGGTATTAGCCTCAGAAAGCTTCACGTCTCCTCTGTCCTTTTCCAGACTTCTTTTGTTTGAAAGGGTAAGCAATCATTCGCAAATTTTGGACAAGCCTCTCTTGTTCCGATGTAGTAATAGCTTTGCTATTTAATGACTCTTTGCCCTCATAAACTTTGATGGGTGACCTATCATTGCATAGCTTAAACGTTATTCTCTAAATTGTCCCATTTGGTAACGAGTGTAATTAGTCAATGATTCATCTTGTCAAATTTGATTTGTTAATCACGTGCTCTATTGTTCTAGGGGTTGAATTAATTATCTTGGATCTCCTTTGCTTCATGGTTATTAATATCAATATTATGTGCTGTTCATTCTATTCTAACGCGGGGTAGGAAATTGGTGAGCTCCAAAAGCTCACTCCTAGGCAACTTCTTCGTAGATGATAGGCCATTTGCTGCATTTGTTTTTGTATACATGTATCTTATGATGGCAGATTAGCATAAGGACTCTAGAAATACAAATCATGGAAATCTAAGGTAGTGTCTTTGTGGATTTTCAACACTAAATGTGGAGAAGAAAAAGGACATATTTACATGGAGGCACCGAGTCACAAGTAGTGATAAGCACATAGTTACTTTTTGCTTCTCCTGAATATGTTGCTTAATGAATCCATCTGGAATACTCTACACATTTGCATGTTTAAATGATTGAGCTATGAAATTATATAAGTGAAATGAGAAATCCAAAGATAAAATTGGAGGGCAAAGAGCAAGACAGTAATGATTTGAAGTTGAAGAAATCCAAGCATAAATTTATCTGTTTTAAAGTGCTTAAGGATGAAAGAAATTAATAACTAACATCATTTTCTAATACATTTATTAATGAGTATCATTGTAGTATTCTATTGGATTATATATGAACACAATATAGATGAAAAAAAAATCTCCAACAAGTGCACATCGAACACTAAAGCAGTCATGGTATTGTAAGTGCTAGCAACCATAATTGAGCTCTAGGTATATCGGTGCTAATTGAAGCTCAAGATCTTACCAGACAATTCATATAAGATGCGGTTTCACCATTTTGAAAAAGTAATGAGAGGTCTTGGAAGTGAAAGACCATCAAAAACCCACTCAGAGTGGCTCAATCTGCATAGAGACTACTTCCCATTTCTATAATAATAGAAATAGTAAAGCTGCTCCTTCCACGTCGGGGGACTTTCTTGTGATATCATATCATTTGGCAGCATGGTCGAGGGCAACGGCGGTGACTAGAAATCCAATTTCCACGGTGGAAATTTAAGCTTAGTTCATTTCGCAAAACATAACTTTCACGAAAATATTTTCCAGATTTTTTAGTGTTCGTTTCATAAGAATAAACTAGACGGTGAAAATATTTTTATCAATGAAAAAAAGTCTTTTAATATAGAGGAAAATGTTTTTCACTTTTTAAGTTTGGGAAAATGTTTTCCTCACTCATTCTCTCTTATCTCATACCCTCATTATCCTTCCTTTCTTTCTTTTTTATTTTTTATATTTTAAAATTGAATTTTTTGTTTCCTTGTGTCTAGGCTGGTTGTCGGCAACCAACCATAGGCGAGCTTAGGGCTCGCCAGATTGGCAAGCTATGCTCATCACTCACCAATCAAGTAAGCCTTTGCTGAGTAGCAAGTTCGCTCGCCAATCTAGCAAGGCCCAAGGCCTTGAGCTCAAGCCTCTCCAAGTTAGTGAGTGTGAGCCTTTGGCTCATCGGCTTGCCAATTTGGTGAGGCTCAAGGCCTCAAGCTTTTCGGCTGTCACTGTGGTCGTGATGATCAACTAAAGAAGAAGGAGGAGGAAAAGAAAAAAAAATACAAGGAAAAAATAAAATAAGATGTAAGAAGAAAATAAATGAAAATAAAAATTGAAAATTTGATTTTTTAAAAGATAAAAAATTTGTTAAAATTAGTACACAAAGGGAAATCAAATTGAATTTTCCAAACCGAACGGTGGAAAATATTTTCTAATTCATTTTTAAGTTGCAAGCAAACACTGGAAAATATTATCATTTTCTTAGAAAATGATTTCCTATAAAATATTTTCCAAAAAAAGTAATATTTTTTACAAAATGGATGAAGCCTTAGTAGATGTTGGTGTAAAAAATTGTTTTAATTGACTAACCATGAATAGATGTTTGCTTTGCCGTGCGTATCATATGAATGCTCTTTGTAGACAATTGTGCTTGTAAAGAAGAAGAATTCAAGAGAAATAAGATCCTAAAGCATTCAAGCTCTTCAAAATTGAAATAACAAAAGATACAATAATCATCATCCGATAAATTTTCTTGTGATCATAGTCCAAAAGTTTTACTAAGTCAAAGTTGCCGAGAAGTCTTCCTGCAAATCTTTCAAGTCCAACTTCTCCATTTTCATCTAGCAAGCTTCCTTTATGGAGAAAAAGAAAAGTGTCAATCTTGCTCTATAAGTTAGGGCATAAACTGGCCTCAAATTAGGGTCTAAGCTTATGTGCTGGCCACCAACTGACGTTTTCCGACGACTTAAATAAGGGTAATTTTGTCCAAAATTTATAATTTGGTAGTATTCATGTATTAGACCGGAAGGTAAACAATACATAGGTGCAACTAAAATTCTCAAATCAATTGGGATTTGGTTTTCCCTTCTGATTTCACATTTTCTGGTCCCTCCAGTCACACTACTTAGAAACCCCTCCATTTCTTCCTCTCCTCCCTTCCATGCCAAGGTCATTGCTACTGCCTTCGACACCATTGTCACCGCTGTTGATAAGAGTCCGATCTCCGACATATCCGAGGATTGGGGGCCACTCCGACAATGCCACCGTAGTCCCAACAATAGGCCGTTCCTCCTCTTTTCACCACATGGCTCCTCCCCCCTCCTTCTCTTCCCATCAATTTTCTTAAGTCACTTTTGATGTGGCATTGAGGTCTTGGAATTTGACATTTGTCAATTCACTTTCGATTGATGCTAGATTCAATGGTGATGATGTTACCGCAAGATTCAACATTAGGATTGCTGCAAAACCGAAGTATTAGATTGGATCAGTTGGATGAGAATCGTTTTGTAGCTCATTCCGGTGGCTTCACAAGTGAACCATAGTGGTTCCTGGTCTTATGTCTAGGGTTGGATTATTTTATTCGATTCGATGCAAAATCTGTCACTCTTGAATTATTATGCTACCCACCAAGGAACATATTGTATCCATAGTGGAAATGAAATCTAGTAGGATTTACAGTTATGGCTTTTGACTAGCTTGTATCTCATTGCCTTGATTTGGGCTTCTAGCTACAACATTTTCATCATCATTTCTCAATATGTAAATTCTATATATTTAGAAATATTAAGAGATGCAATCACTTTTGGAGCTTGCTTTAGAATGAATCATGTGATGCTTTTGCCATTCAAATTTTTTGTTAAGCCCTTTCTAGTTTAACTTGGCGATCATTGAGTTGGCTTTTGCATTGACTAATCTTAATATATGTCCACGAGTGCTAAGTTTCACTGCAATTATAGAGGAAAATAATGATCAGACTCCACTTAAACAAGCTTTCACTACGCACTCTCTCTCGTCCCCATGCCCAATTTTTGTCCTGGTTTTGGTGGAAGTAAGTAATCTAACCATTAATGTTTAAGGAGTTTCATACGTTAGTTACTGTTTAGTTTCAATCTGCTTCGTGGTAGCAGAGCTAAAGATGAGTTCGCAAGAAGATGGGGGAGTAACAATTTAACAAAAACTTTTCGGTAATGCCAATATAGAATGTAATTTTGATTCCTATACTATTAAATTTGACTAATTTCAAGAGGGGAGGGGCATTTTCTTTTTATCCTCATTATTATTTTTGGTTTTGTGGAAAATATTTACAAGGAATGTGTTAGTACCGAGTTTTCCATGGCACTAACAATTTTTATCAACAATTCAAGCGATGGTCCTTGTAAAATTACAAAAATAGAAAATAGCAAAAACAACAAAAAGCAGTGAAAAAGAATGGATAAACAAATAAATAAATGATAAACTAATTATAAAAAAAAATGAACTCTTAAAAAATGATGGGTGTTAAAAAGGGGGCGCTCTTCTGGTTTGTGGCCCAACTCACTTAGCTCTCCCTAGATGAAATTTCATCGTAAGTGCGTTAAGCCTGGTCGGCTACAGCCCAGCCCCCCACCCACCCCCCGGGGGGATGCTATTTGCTAATAAGGCCCAACCCATTCCCAACTGTTCAACTCTTAAGAATCCCATCATTTCCGACGCCATTAGTCATCGTACGCCATTAACCGGAATGACATTCGGTCAATTTTCCAATAATAGGAAATTTAAATAGAAATCTCAAGCGGGTAGACCAGTGGGAATTAAATATATTTCTTCGGAATTGAAGTTGCGAGAAAGAAAAGTAGAATTTTTCTTTCACAAGTGATATCAAAGCATTGTTCATTCAAGTTAGAACAAGTCACGAACAACATACTCTTACAGTTTATGAAAGCGAATTTTAAGCCGCAAATTCATTATACAAGCAATTGAAAGTACCTTCCTAACAATAAAGGGACCACTAAGGACATCTAGGAGGGACGGGGTGATAGAATCTCGGCAATGGCTAATAGGCGACAAGCAGAGAGAGATTGATGCATTCTCGGTTTTGAGTTGTGATTGATTATTGATGAAGTTGAGAAAAAAAAAAAAAAAAAGAAGAGGAAAACCACCAAAAATCTTAAGATATGCCCACTGCGACATATCCACCCTAAGTTTTTTTTTTTTTTTATGTCATCAAAAACCCTAAACTATATTTATGTGATAGATTTACCCTTTGTTAATGAGTATCATTAAAAAAAATTGCCTATATGCACGACGAAATGTAAACAGTGTTGACGTCAAATAAAATAAGAACAACTTCGACCAAAAAAATAAAAATGTAAAATTTATAAGACAAAATCTTAACAGAAAGTAAATATATCATATTTGTATAAATTTAGGATTTTTGACGTCATAAGAACTAGAGTAATTATGCCATGTACCTAATTTTGAGCTTTTGCGTCACACAAAGAAAAATCAATGCGACAAAAATAAATATAATTTGGAGTTTTTTTGCCGGCTTTTTCCGGAAATGACGGTGGGTTCATTTTTCCTTTTTATTCTCTTTTATTTTCAAATTCAATTCCTTTTTCATCCAAAGAACAGCCACTGGCTTCACCTGTTTGCCCCGTTTTCCCACACAAAATCCGAATCATCTCCATCCACCCCCTCGCTTCGCTTCGCGCCTTTCTTTTTTATTTATTCTCCGTCGTTTTTCTCTTCGTACTTGCCGCTGCCAATCTTCACGCTCGGCGTATCGTCTCGGATGATGATGATGACTCAGATTGGCCTCGGCTGCTGCGGTTGAAGGAGCGACGCCGGACCGGTGGATGTGCCGACAGCGAAACCAAAAGAATCTCATCCTTCAAATCGGCGGATCGTATCCAGATTATGATGATGATGATCCATCAACCTCAGCCTGGGCAATCGGATAAAAGGCTCTTGTAAACAGTGAACACACCACCCCGCGTCCCCCTCTGCGCGCGGCATAGATGGGCGGGATAATGGAATTCCGAAAGGCGGCAATGAAGTGGGAGCGAGCAGAACGAAGCAAAGAGTCGACAGGACATATTCTGGAGTGAATTGGAATTTGACTTGGAAGTTCAATCAGACATGGAAAATGGTCCTGATGATGGTTTAGTGGCGATGGCAGCGAAAGCCCAAGGTGGCCCGGCGACAGATAAATCTGGTCCAAACATGGGCAAGGACAAAAAAGCGAGGACTTGAATCAGAGTGGCCGCGACTCAAATGTGGAATCTAATGGTGTTGTTTACTGTGGGGATGATCTGAATTGCTGGAGATGAATCAAGGGAATCCAGAGCCAGAGAGAGATGCGAAAAAAAAAAAAAAATTGGTCGGAGAAAAATCCGTCGAGTCTGCAAGGAAGGTGTTTGATGGAATGACGAAGCTGGACTTTGTTTCCAAGGATACCCATTCGAGAGAGAGAGAATTAGCGAGCTTTATCAAGCAGTGAGAGCAAGTTCGAGTTTGAGAGGGCATGATGTTGTCAATTCTAACACGAAAAGCCACTGCCAGAGGCTTGGATGCTGTGTTGTTGAGAGAAAGGCTGTGGAAGAGTTGTGCCGCAGAAATGTCGTTACGTAGTAATGCTACTGCGGGCAAATAGATGACTGTGAGAGAGGCTATGAATGCTACGTTTGATGAGGAAATGTCTGCAGATCCTAGAGTCTTTCAATGTGTCTAAAGGTTCTTTTCTTTGGCAGAAGTATGGACCTGAGAGGGTTGTTGATACTGCTATCACAGAGGCTGGTTTCGCTGGAGTTGAAGTCAGCGCTGCTTTCTATGGTCTCAGGCCTGTCGTGGATTTTATGACATTCAATTTTGCTATGCAGGTGATTGAACACGTTATAAATTCTGTTGCAAAGATGAATTGCATGTTGACCAGCGATATATCAGTCCCTATAGTTTCAAGAGGAGCTGCAGCAGGAGTTGATGCCTTACATTCCCAAGCCCTATGAAGACGTCGCCATCCCACCCGGAGGTAGCTTTACTGAATTCAGCCTTGTTAGATCACTTTGTCACCCTCAGGGTCTATGGAACACAAGAATTGTCTGTGGCGTGCTAAATGAGAGTTGCTCATGAACGGTGTAACATCTCCAGCATGTCCCTTCAACCGAAGTTCTTCCTCATCCTCTGCTTTTTCCAGATTTGCATTCACCAATTTCTTAATGCAGTGTGTTAGTTGCATTATTTGAAGGCCTTGTCATCGAGGAGTGGATAGGCTGCGTGGTTGCAAATCTAATTGGCGTTTACTCAAGTCTCCTTTTCAGTTGATAATATGAGGGTACTGAAATGGCCCATATGCTCAATATAATAATGTAGGCGCATTGTTATTACACTGATTAACTCAGCTTGTGATGTTTGGTATTAGACTCAGAAAGCTTCACGTCTCCTTCGTCCTTTTCCTGCCTTCTTTTGTTCGAATGGGTAAGCAATCATTCACAAATTCTGGGCATGCTTGTCTTGTTCCGAAGTAGTAATTGCTTTTGCTATTGAATGACACTCTTTGCCCTCATGAACTTTGATCGGTGACCTATTGTTGAACCGCTATTCTTTACATTAGTCCATGATTCAGTCATGCCAAATTCGATTTGTTTATTACATGCTCTGGTATTCTAGGGTTGAATGAATTTTTATTTGGGTCTGCTTTGCTTCACAGTTATTAGTATCAATATTATGTGTTGCTTCATTTTGTAATAATGCGGTGTAGGAAATTGGTGAACTCCTTAAACTCCCTCCTAGGCAACATCGTCATTGATGATAGGCCATTTAGGGCATTTGCTTCTCTTGTATACATGTTTCTAGTGACGTCAGATTAACTTAAAGACTCTCTGGAAATACAGATAATGGAGATCCAAGGAAATATCTTTGTGGATTTTTAAGCTGCTTTTGATGTGAAATTGGGGTCTTGGAATTTGACATTTGTTGATTCACTTTCGATCAATGCTAGATTCAATGCATTTATCATTTTTTTTCCTTCTCTTCTTTTAAACGGTGATGTCGTTGCCGCAGGATTCGCCATCAGGGTTGCTGTGAAACCCAAGTATCAAATCAGATCAGTCGTATGAGAATTGTTTTGTAGCTCATTCCAGTGGCTTCACACGCAAACCATGGTGATTCCTGATCTTATGTCTAGGGCTGGATTATTTTATCCAATTTTCTGCGGAATCTGTAACACTTGAATTATTCTGCCACCCACCAAGGAACGTATCCATAGTGGAAATGAAATCTCGTAGGATTTTCACATTTTAGCTTTAACCAGCTTGTGTCTCATTGTCTTGATCTGGGCTTCTAGCTACACTTTTTCATCATCATTTCTCGATATGTAAATTATGTATATTTAGAAATGTTAAAGAGATGCAATTATTTTTGGAGCTAGCTTTAGAACGAATCACGTGATACTTCAGCCTTTCAAATTCCTGGTTAAGCCCTTTCCAGTTCGACTTGGCAATCATTGAGTTGTCTTCCTCACTGACTGGTTTTAATATATATATAATACTCAAGTGCTAAGTTCCACAACAACTGTAGAGAAAAATAATGATCAAAGGACTCCACTTAAACGAGCTTTCACTACTCACTTCTCTCTTGACTTTATGCCCCATTTTTGGCCTATTTTCTGTGGTAGTAAGTAATTTGATGATTAATGTTTACGTAGTTTCATTCGTTTGTTCACTAGTTAATGGAGCATCTGTTGTTTTAGCAGATTTTGATTGAACATCTCTGTTTGTGGCTTATCAAGTGTAGGATGGAAATAGATTGTTTGACTGCTTTAGTAATGTATATCCTTTAAATTTGATACCTTGTCTTTTCTGGTTCGAATGGAATAGCGTGGCAGTTTCACTTTTCTTGGATTGGCTTCCCCTCGACGGTGTCCACAGTTGTGGTATTTGGTGGGAATGTAGTTACCATTTTCATGATTGTCGTGCTAGGCATTACAAACAGGAACAGAATGAGAACTTGTGGGGTATATTTTTGTTCTCCATGAATCTCTTCAACCAGGAGGTTGTGGCATGTAATGTTGTTTACGTATATGCTGTTGTGGGGTTCAATT
This sequence comes from Eucalyptus grandis x Eucalyptus urophylla, assembly GCA_028830015.1. NCBI lineage: Eukaryota > Viridiplantae > Streptophyta > Magnoliopsida > Myrtales > Myrtaceae > Eucalyptus > Eucalyptus grandis x Eucalyptus urophylla. Next base: position 24,357,123 of record CM054198.1, on the reverse strand, counting down.
GCTGATGTTGTCAGATCAGAATCATGACAAACTGGGAGGTTCACTGGTCCAGCAAATGTTTTAACTATATGCGTTAGGCATATAGCTCATGTGCATGCATAGGTTCTTTACCCTTTTAATATGGCATTGTGGAAGTTATTAATGTGTTTTGACTAGTTTGATAGGAACCAAATCATAGAGGCGAGGCATGTTCTGCTCAGCTAAGCTAATCATTCAGTTTGCTGTCCATTTGAGGAATGTTCGGGAAAGCAGTTTTCTATGTGCTTCCAATCCTCAGAGCAAAGTCTTTCATTTCTAGACATAGCTTTCCTGCTGAACGCTACATATTATGGAGGCTTGATTATGTATCCTTCATGGCTTTTCAGATTTTCTCAGTTTGCAATCTGAGTGAGCTCCTTAGCTATGTTGATTTTACCTCATTCAATAATGCTGCATTTCCTAGATATGTCTTCTATAGTTCTCCTCCTTCTGCTTTATAGGCAAAACAACACTGGCCTTGAAGTGCCCTTGTGGTTCCTTGTATATTTTAAGGATGTCTCTTTCATATGTAGTTTTTTGATTGCTTCTTGAGGAAGTACTGAGTGTACTAACAATGTAGGTATGATGTGGATTATACAAATATCACCAGCAAGAGTGACCACCGCAAGGGCTATCATTTTCCTCGTGCTCACAGGTCTATTCTTGCTCAGTTTCAAACACTCTCAATTGACAAACTGATATAAATAGGAAGGAAAGCAAAGAATGGGGTGGGAGTGCAGGGGGAGAAGGATACATTGGGTGGGAGATAATCGAAATAAGTGAGCCTGCATCACTTTTGTTCATGCAAAGGAAAAAGCACCAATAGTAGCAGCCACCCATGCATGCAAGAACCATGGAAAGAGAGAATGAAGTACTGTGAGTTTTCTTAAGCTGCTTCTGATGCGAAATTGAGGTCTTGGAATTTGACATGTCAATTTACTTTCGATCGATGTTTGATTCTATGCATTTATCATTTTTTTCCTTCTCTTCTTTTAAATGGTGATGATGTTGCTACGGGATTTGACATCCGGGTTGCTGCAGAACCAAAGTATCAAATCAGATCAGGTGAATGAGGATCATTTTGTAGCTCATTCCAGTGTCTTCACATGCGAACCATAGTGGTTCCCGATCTTACGAATAGGGCTGGATTATCTTATTAAATTTGATGCGGAATCTGTAACTCTTGAATTATTCTGCTACCCACCGAGGAACATATTGTATCCATAGTGGAAATGAAATCTCGTAGGATTTTCACTTTCTAGCTTTTAACCAGCTCGTGTCTCATTGTCTTGATCTGGGCTTCTAGCTACATATTTTCATCATCATTTCTTGATATGTAAACTCTGTATATTTAGAAATGTTAAGTGATGCAATCACTTTTGGAGCTAGCTTTAGGACCAATCATGTGATGCTTTTGCCTTTCAAATTTATGGCTAAGCCCTTTCTAGTTCGACTTGGCAATCACTGAGTTGGCTTTTGCACTGACTGGTCTTAATATATCTCCAAAAGTGCTAAGTTTCACTACAACTGTAGAGGAAGATAATGACCAAAGGACCCACTTAAACAACCTTTCACTACACACTTCTCTCTCGTCCCTATGCCCCATTCTGGTCCATTTTTGTGGAAGTTAATAATTTGATGATTAATGTTTAAGTAGTTTCATTTGTTTGTCATTTAGTTAATGGAGCATCTATTGTTTTGGTGGATTTTGATTCAACATCTCTGTTTGTGGCTTTTCAACTGTAGGATGGAAATAGATTGTCCAAGTTCTTTATATATCCTTCAAAATTCAGTACCTTGTCTTCTGGTTCAAATGGAATAGTATGGCAGTTTCAATTTTCTTGGATTGGCTTCTTCTTAACAGTGTCCTCAGTTTTGGTGTTTGGTGGGAATGTAGTCGCCATATTCATGATTGACATGCTAGGCATTACAAACAGGAACAAACCGAGAACTTGGAGGGTATGTTTTGGTTCTCCATGAATCACTTCAACCAAGAGGTTGTGTCATATAATGCTGGTTACTAATATGTTGATGTGTGTTCGACTGCTGATGTAGTCAGATCAGAATTATGACAAACAGGGAGGTTCACTGGTCCACTAAACTTTTAAGTGCATGCATTGGAGATCTAACACCTGTACATGCACAAGTTCTCTACCCTTCTAACATTGAATTGTGGAAGTTATAAATGTGTTTTGATCACTTTGATCAGAATCAAATCATAGAAGCATGTTCTGCTAAGCAAAGCTGATCGTTCAGCTTTGCTGGCCATCCGAGGCGTGTTTGAAAAAGTAGTTTTCTATGTGCTTCCAATGTTTGGACCAAAGTCTCTCATTTCTAGACATTACTTTCCTACTGAAAGCTTCATATTATGGAGGCTTGGTTACAGATCATCCATGGCTTGTCAGATGTTCTAGGCTTGCAATCTGGGTGAGCTTCTTAGCTATGTTGGTTTTACCTCATTGAATATTGCAGCATTTCCTAGATATGCCTTTTATAGTTCTCTTCCTTCTGCTTTGTTCTATATTTTAAGTACGTCTCTTTTATATGCAGTTTTTTGACTGCTGCAAGAGGAAGTACCGAGTGTACTAACAATGTACGTATGAAGTGGATTAGGCAAATATCACCAACAAGAGTGGCCACCCCAAGGGCTATCATTTCTTCGTGCTCTAAGATCTGTTCTTGCTTAGTTTCAATTACTCTCAACAGAGAAACTGATATAAATAGGAAGAAAAGCAAAGAAGCGGGTGGGGGTGCGGCGGGAGAAGGATACTTCAGGTGGGACCTAGTCAAAGTAAGTGTGTATCACTTTTGTTTATGCAAAGATAAAATCACCAATACCAGCAGCCATCCACACATACGAGAACTAAAGAAAGAGAGATTGAAGTACAAGCACATATAGTCTGCATGTTGCAACAAAATTAACATTTACTAAAATGATAGGTATGAATAGTAGATACCCACCAACTAAGCACTTAATTTGATACAATGCAAGAAGTGAAGGGACGCTAAATATTGAAGAGCTCCCGTTCAATAAGTCCAAAAATTTTGAAGCATGCAACACTGTGGTTGTATCAACACGGTAGAAGACAGCGTTTTGATCCAGCCAAATAGGAAGAGAAAACAAAAAGAGTCCGTCCATGGCGGTTCAAGTAACATTTAGAGAGATATTGATCAGAAATAGGGAGACAAACATAATCACTGAAAACAATAGAAAATGAAGGATTTTAAAATGATATAGCAAGAAAAAGAAAACTGCAGGTACGCTAGCAAATCTCCATTCATGACATTCTACTTTAGCTTGATAAATGTAAAAATGAGAACACCAAGAAGTGCTAGGACACCTTCTTTGAGGAGCCACTGCATCATGTATCTTGATACTTGTAAAAAAGTAGCAGTTAAACCACCTATATGAATATCATGATGGCGTTTCAAGGAATTATATGTATCACTAGCTCTTTCCTCTTACGCACCACAATAAGTTGTGCGGTAAACACTACATGACCATGTTGAAGATAATTCGTAGTGGGCAATAGCATTTCCCTTTAGGTCCATATGCAACTATAGTGAACATCGTCCTAAATTCCTTGAGTGCCAAGATGGCGAGTCATGAATACACTTGCTATAGCGTGTATATTGAATTCACTGCAACATTTTGCGCCAATTCAGCATGCAATGGTATGCTTCAACACCCAGGCTATGCATTGCTAGAAATCAACTTTAGCACAAGTGTAGGGATGTTATTGGCGCTCAAATTCAACTCAAGATTGTAGAGTTAGGTACGAGGACTATTATTTCACTTAATGACATCACAGTATTGTGTAAATAAAATATTGTAATAGAGTTTGGTGTGAAGTAATTCATTGACGAGATGATGGAATATTGCCTCTATTGACACTTGAATTTTCGCCGGCAAGTCAAACACTCATTATGGTAAAAAGAAAATGAAAAATATAATATAAAAATAGTAAAAAATAAATAAATACCCAAATAAAAAAGAGAACTAAAAAGACGGAAAAAAGAAGAAAGTAATGAAAAAAGCTCCAATTGAGTCATAATCGAAAGAGCCAGGTCCCGTCTGTTGGGCATGATCCACAAGCGCAGCCCAGACCATTCGAAGCCTATCGGAGTAAGCCGTGGCCGGTCAACCCATTCGCGCCAGACCACATCAAGCACAAGCCCATACACAATTATTAGGTCCTTGCCGTTGCCATTTTCGCTTTGCTGTCAATTGAAAATTAGAAGCCTCAATGAAAGGACCCGAACAGCGCACTTTTTTCATGAAAGGCATATTTATATGTATGTAGGACACAACCACAGTGAAATTATGCAATACGTAGTACAATACGCATTCAAAGGCCAACAGAAAGGACAAAAAGAAAATAGACGAGATGCAAAGTATTCACTGTCTTTTTTGATTCACTGTCTTTTTTGTTGCATTGTTATTTTTCAATATGATGAGAACCTAGAATCATGTGAATATGATAATTGATTTGTTGGAATATGTGGAGATTTTCGAGCCAATAATTGAATCATCTGTGAATGTGCTACATAAGGAAGAGATGCAAACAGGAAAATGATTATGAATTGCACAAATCCAACAAATTAAAGGACATAATTGGATTTACGAATCCAACAAATCAAAGGACATAATTGCATAAATTGCAATTATGTTCAGTAACAGAATAAATCTATCTCGTTTTGTATCCTTCTGGGAACATTTGTAAGGTAGATATGAAGTGGGGACCTCTAATTTTTTTGTCTCCATTTTTCGATATGTCTTTAACAAATTGCAAGCACGTTGGTGAAATTAACTTTGTGAGAGAGTTTTAGGGGGTTTAAGATCATGTATCAATCTTTGACGGGAGAGAGATGAGCAAAATGGGCGAATTAATCTTTAGCGCAACCAAGAGATCAATTGAAATAAATGCAGCACTAATGTATCGAACTTTACAAAGAGGTCAGTCTAGATAGAATGAATATCCAGAAAAGAGGACCTCGACTCAAGATGAAATGAGGCATGACGTGATGAAAATGCTAATCTTAACAATGGTGTGATGTGATCCATTTAGCCAAAAGTAAAATGCAACCAATATCTTTACACGAGCTCATAAAGAAAGAGGGGAATGGAGGTTTGCCATGAATTCATCTCTAGATATCGACAGAATCCCCCCCTCTCTCGACAGAATCAATTTCATCTCTGCACACATCACATATAGGCATTCTAGATGCTTCTTCATCGATTTTCCCTTCTCCATCGTCATCCATATTGTTAGCCGCCACCGTAGCTCTATCATCGCCGAGTTCACTGCAGCAAGGCCTCCTCTCGTTCTACTCTGTTTTCCGGTTAGGACGCCCGAAAGTGCACGGACCCTTGGTTGTTCCCCCTTCATTGACCCGGTCATCGACATCATTGCCTTCGGGAACTTTTTCTTTGATCTGATCATTGACCGAGGTAAAAAATTCACTCTAATCAAGGTAAATTCCACACATCCTATTTCTACTGCTTATGAGTGAAACAGAGCCTGTGAGCTTCAACTACTAATGTTCGTTACTAAATCAGTTGCCGTTGAAGCTCGATTAACAACTCGGACTTGTACTATTGTTGTCATGATGATCTGAAAGTGAATCGTTGGTTTGTATTCTAAAAGTGATGACTATCGCAATCACCCAATTGGCTGAGGTAAGTAACCTCAGGTATACGGTTATGTTTTAACATAAATTGCGATTGATGGTCTTGCTGCAACAGGAGCAATTATTCGAGATCGTCATCAAGAATGGGCTTGCACCTGAGTTTCATGGCCATCAATCACAGGCTTGGCTTGACATATGTTTGGAGGATGGATTCACGATCTCGAACTTTCAAAAGTATAATTGCATTCTTCAATGGCAAAGTCACGAGCGATCACAACAACTCACAACATCACAACAACTTGTTAGGTTTATTGAAAATCTAAAAATGATAAGATTGCAACTAGCTCTTAAAAGAGAACAAAGATAAAATGACATGTGGTATATTGATTTGAACTAATATGCGGCATAAAGCGATGCTTTCAATGTTCATCTCAATTCAGGAGGTAAAGGTAGAAAAAAGATCACGTGCCAGTCACAAGAACGAAGAAAGTCAAGGCGCACAAGGATATTCAACTCAATCTCGATGAGCCTATGGATGAAATTATATGGTTCGGCGGTGAAGGAAGGAACTATCATGCGTCCAAATATCGGAACAATGCCACAGATACGAAGTTCGTTGTGTAGTTATTCCTTTGCCAGCAAGTTGAATATGCTTTTTGTAAAGATAAATCAAAAAAGAGCTCCGACTTAGAATTGAAAGGGCCTAGTCGGTCTGTTGGGCCTGATTCACAAGCGCAGCCCAGATCACACCAATCCCATCAGAGTAAGCCTCGGCCCATACAATTTCGCTCACTAATCAACACCAGAAACGCACCGTCCGCCATCTCCAGTCACCAACAGCGATATCACAACAGAACGCATACGCTGAACCTGACGAAGAAACTCTCTTTCTCGGGGATTCTTGAGGCTTCTTGATCGGCTTTCCTTCTCCGTCGTCCTTCAGACACCATTAGCCACCCTTGTAGCCGCTCCGCCATTGCTGGTTTTGTTGTAGCAAGGCCAACTCTCGTTCTGCTCTGTTCTTTGGTCAGGACGCTCGCAAGTTCACGAACCTTGGTCGTTCCGCTTTCGCCGGCCCCGATCATCGGCATCGACACCACCAGGAGCTTTGTCAATGATTTGATCACCGTCCGAGGTAAAAAAATTAAATGTCATCAAGGTAAATTCCACGCACTGTTTCTGCCGCTTATGAACGAAACAGAGCCTGTTAGATTTAGCTAATGTCTGTGAGTAAATCAGTTGAGATTGAAGCTCTATTAGCAACTCGAACTTGTACAGTTATTTTCGTGATGATCTGAAAGTCAATCGTTGCTGTACATTTGCGTGTGAGCTCCTTGATCAAAATGCTTATTACTTTTTTGATGAAATGCTCGAACTAGATCAGTATGTATATTCAATTTAATCTTGGAACTGCAAAATTATATTACATAAATTCGATTTGTTCTCAACTTATCGAACCCTTGTTATGGCTGACTTTGTCGGAATAGGATGCTTATATGTCAAATGGTGTTATGATTCTCGTCTTGTATGCTCGTTGACGTATGACTTGAAAATTGCTGTCTCATGGCTTGCTGATCTCTCTGGTTCAAGTTATAGTGTTCTATATGAATAGAATCGAGTCTTGAATGTGTATTCTGTTGTGAAGGAACGCGAGATCTGCATGTGTGTATGCAAAGAATGGAGCGGCAGAATCTCCATCGATCCTTGCATTTATACAATCTGTGAAAGAATCGTCATTGCCCCGAACTTTGGACTGGCTTTTAATCCTTTGGTGATGATCCTTTCTGATGCTGTGGTTTTCGTTATTATCTCAAACTAGGAGGCATTTGTTTCTGGATAAATTCTTCAATTTTGTTTTCACTAACAAAAAAATAAAAATAAATAAATAAATAAAAATGGTGGAAGAATGCAATGGTGGTTATATTTTAAGAATAGTTTAATTTGAATTTCATTTGATTCATGTTCTTCTAGTCTGACAAGGGACGCTATCCTCTCAACTTTGAAGTTCCCTTATTTTTTCACTTTTTCCTGGTAGAAAAACTATAGCTTACACACTATTAGTGAAATATTGATATGGCATAACTTATTATTTTTGGCGTGAGTTATGGGATAGTGGGGTTTGGCAGAACAAAATGATCATGCCAAATCCAATCGTTGACATCAATTTTCTTTTATTCGATGGCTGAGATCGTGCACGTAACTTTGACCCTAAAGAGTTCAGCTGTTGTACAAATTGACATGCCGGTTCCCTTGTAGAGATTCATTCCCATACTGTTCTTTCCCATGTGGGCTTCCAGCAATACTAGCTTGTGTTCTTGAGTGGTCCAATGGCAATCCCCATTGTTCCTACATGGAAAGCTAAATTCTAGTTCTTTCTTGCAAATGTTTTCAAAATCATTTACCAATGATGGGGGACCTGTTTATAGTAGAGGTGTGAGAACCGAATTGAAATGAAATTTAATGCATTTTCGGTTTGAAAAATAAAATAAAATAACGGTTCTCTCTTCTCTGCAGTTTCCTTCTCTCTCTCCTCCAATAGCATCAGATTCACGCTCAACCCTCTCTCCGGGATTAAATTCCTCTCCTGCAAAACCTGCAACAGTGCAACCACGTTCGCCACCTCCCCCAGATCGCCTTCCGGAATCTGAATCCCATGCCGTAGGGCCTGAATCTGAAGCTTCAGCCTGGCGATCTGGACAAGGAGGGACTTCCTCTCGCAAGCCTGCTGCTGCTCCTCGCGTGACCACCGTTGCTCCTCTCGGAGGTGGCGATGGGACTTAGGGAAGAGGCAGAGAGAAGAAGGTTTGGAGACTGTGAATGGGAGGGAGGATGGGCGTTGGTGGTGGACTCGGTGGAGGGGAGGATAGGTGCAGGGTGGGACTTGGTGGAGTGGTAGGTGGGTTATGGAGTGGGGAGAGAGACAGGGGTTCGGAGAGCAAGATGGAGAAGAAGACGAGGGAGAGATATTTTTGCGGAGCCACCTCGATTGTACCAACTTCGCTCCCTCCCTCTCGTCTCGTCTCCATCCCATATCATACGCAACCCTTCACCCTCCTCCTCCTCCTCCTCCGTCGTCGAACGCTCCAGTTTCCCCCATTCTCATTTGTGCAAATTCCTGTTCTCGTCGATCCTTCGCTCTCCCTCTCGCCAAGCGGTTGTAGTGCCCCTCTTCAGTTCGACTGGGGATCGGTTTCGGGTGGAGACGATTCCCATCAATTCGTGATTAGCGATGGGGGAACTTATGCTCACGAACCTGTTGAAGAAGGCGGCGTTGGATTTCTCCGACGGGAGAGCCGTGTCCGCCTATGGGGAGTTCAACCTGACGCACGTGCGGCTGCACGACGTCATTGCACTCGCTTTCCCCAACACAGGTAATGTATGTTAGAGAGATAAAACAGATATCAAAAGAGCAATTAAACACAGGAGCTAATGATAGTGGAAGAATCAGACTTAGCGAAGTAACTGAGGCAGAGAAGGCTGGAACAGAGGAAGCTAGAGCAGAGGAGAGTCGTTAGCTGAAGAATCTGGAGCAGAGGAAGATTGATGAGCTGGCGATCCATGGCATGAATTGATGAGCTGGTGATCCATGGCATCAATGAGCTGGCAATCCATGGCATCAAAATCTGGAAAAACAGAAGTTGATCAAGCAGGATTAAAGGAACTGCACAGATTAAAGCTAGAAGGACTCTCGCATATTTCTATATTGGTTATTCTGTTGTAACAAGTTTGTAACAGAAGTACTTGAACTACCTGCACTAGTATAAAAGGATAAGAGAATGAGAGTAGAGATGAGCGAACTTACCTTCATCCTTTAAAACTCAGTTTTCTCTTGGAATCATCTGTAGCAATTCTCTTCACCTCTGCATTTTTCAAGAATGGTGAAGTTTTGTAAAGCGTGATCTCGAACTTCAGAAGAATGAATACATTTGAGCTGAGGTATTACTCATTGATTGTTCAAGAGTTGAAATCTCTTTCATATTCAGATTGTATTCTATGTTCAATTTCTTCTCAATGTATGTCCCCCCAATCATCGAGTCTTCTCGTAAGTACGATGGTGCAGGTTTTCCATTTTTGCAATGATGCGAATTCAAATGTAGAAAATTCCTGATGATGCTGTTTAAATTCGAGAGTGCAATATCTGGAAGATAGCGGTAACGATGAATTTCTAATGATGAGATCGATTGCTTATGAAAGATCGACTGGGAAATAGCTCGAGATAGGAAAAAAGAATCTTGAGGCATGAAATTTCTGTGCACGCATGGTGCCATTGAATAGGAACAAATTGACTTGGGAAGGGCATGTAGAGCGTTTTCTGTAGCGTCCAAAGGTCGTTTTTCGGGATGTACAAGTATCGATTCATCGTAAAACGAAGTCAAAGCTTATCAGAAGGAGATGGATGGTTTTGATGAAATCGAACGTTGACAGACTAGTTGTCTGCATATTCTACATATGTATGTGTCTCCAATCCGCAGGGACTAGTGTGATGGTTTGCTGATTGGAAAATGTGTTCGTTTTGCAGTTTGTGATCCTGTGTCTGGCGGTAATCCGTTGCGCAGCCACCGCAGCTCCACCCAACGCCATCTACACAGCTAAGGAGTTTTGAGTTCTACCTTTTCGACTTGGAACCGAAGCTTTTATTGACACCACAAGAAGGAAACCGATGGGCTCAATCTGCTGCTTCCAAGCTTAACATTCACCACCTAACTGCCAAGCTTCACTCCACCGATTTGAAAATCTCTCTCTTTGTCCGACGTAGAGCCGAGCCTCGGCTCAACGTCAAAAGTTGTCAATGATCCCTCGGATGTAGCTCTGTTCATGCACACCTCTGACGCTACGGGTCGCCCTGTGAAGAAACGAAGAACAGAGAAAACAAAGAACAGAGAACAGAGGATGAAGAACAAAGAACAGAGAACACAAGATGAAGAGGAAGGATTTCTTTTCTTCTTGAATCAACGAGAACCAAAACTCATACATTCAACTGAGAGCTTCGCTTTTTTCTCCACACCTTCTTTCTAATCTTTTTCTCTGTAGTTTTATATTGAAGAGGAAGATATGAAGAAACGAATCAACCGACTCAATACCGGTTTAACAACTTCGGTTTTACATAAAACAGACTAACTGCTCTTAATGAATTATGACACGTGTATTTACTTTTGTTTTAAGTCTTCCAGCTCTGCAAACACGTGTGATGAGCAGACTCTCTCTTCAAGTCAGTCTTGAATTATCTTCAAATGCTTCTTCGTTTCACATGCATTGCGACAGATACAGTCTTCTTCAAGTCAGCTTCTTTAACATCCCCCCGCAAATTGGGAGGGGATAAATATCCCAAGCCCAATTTGGTTCGAAGACTAAAATGTAGGTAGCGAGGTAAAGATTTTGTAAAAATATCTGCAAGTTGACGAGCACTGGGAATATAAGAAACAATCAAGGATCCAGAAGCAACCTTTTCACGGACAAAATGAAAATCGACTTCAATATGCTTTGTGCGAGCATGTAGAACAGGGTTAAGTGAGAGAGCAATAGCTGACTTGTTGTCACAGAAGAGAGATGTTGGAGCAGATAAGCCAATGCCGATGTCTCGAAGGACAAAACTAACCCATGTAAGATCAGCTGTTGCTGAGGCTAAGGCGCGATATTCAGCTTCTGTCGATGAACGAGAGACTGTAGATTGCCGTTTTGCTGACCAAGAAATGAGATTAGAGCCAAGATATGTACAAAAACCAGTAGTAGATCGCATGGTAGTACTACATCCTGCCCAATCCGCATCAGCAAAACCATATAGATGCATGAAGCTATTGGAATGAATGGTTAGTCCAAGAGTAACAGTGCCTTTCACGTAGCGAAGAACTCTTTTGAGCTTGTGAAAATCACCTAATGTAGGCTGCTGCATCTTTTGACAGAGAAGATTAGTGGCATAAGCAATATCTGGACGAGTTATAGTAAGATACTGAAGTCCACCCACAAGACTTCGATACTCAAGGGGATGCTGCAATAAGATATCATCAGTTATGATGGCTGCAGACCGTAATGAAAGAGGAGTAGAAACAGGTCTGCAATCTTTCATATTAGCTCGAGTAAGTAAATCAAGAGCATTTTTGGTCTGAGAAAGAAATAAATCTTGTGTGGTTTGTTTAACCTCAATTCCCAAAAAATAATGCAGAAGACCAAGATCCTTCATATGAAATTGAAGGCTTAGTAGATGAATTAAGTTGGAAAGTAAGTGAGGTGAGCTTCCAGTGAGCACAATATCATCTACATAGAGCAATAACAGTATGGTGTCTGAGCCATGGTGAAAAACAAATAATGAAGGATCTGTGGTGCTGCAAGAAAACCCATTTTCAAGAAGAAAGATACTGAATTTATCAAACCATGCTCGAGGTGCTTGACGAAGACCATACAAGGATTTCTTAAGCAGACATACATGATGAGGCTTCTGAGGGTGTATAAAACCTGGTGGCTGCTGCATATACACTGTTTCATTTAAAGTGCCATGCAGGAAGGCATTCTTAACATCAAGCTGATGGATTGGCCAATGCTTTGTCACTGCCACAGAGAGAATAATTCGAATAGTAGCATGTTTAATGACAGGGCTGAAGGTCTCTGTAAAATCAATACCTTCTTCTTGATGAAACCCCTTAGCTACTAATCTTGCTTTAAGTCTATCAAGCTTACCATCTGCAGTAAGTTTAGTCTTAAACACCCACTTGCACCCGATAACATTCATGTGATCAGTTTGAGGTACTAATTCCCATGTCTGGTTTGTGTATAAGGCATCCATTTCATCTTGCATTGCTTGATACCATCCTCTGTCTGCTAGTGCAGATTTGACTGTTTTTGGTTCGAGAGGAACTTTATACTCGGCCAAGCATGCATATTTAGGATTAGGTTTGACTATTCCAGATTTTAATCTGGTTTGCATAGGATGAATAGACATAATACCTTGTGTATTGTCTGAAGAACTGCTTTGTGGTTGATCAGTATTAATCTCTGTCAATGTTGGCATAGAACACATTTGTTCCTCAGTATGCACTTGTAGTAATTCAGTAGAGTGTATATTTTCTGGAGAACTACTTTGTACTTGATCAGTATCAACCTCTGGCAATGTTGGCATAGAACCTATTGGTTCCTCAGTATGCATTTGTGATGCATGAATGTGAGAGTTCTGTATTAATCCAGTATCTTGCAAATACCCCATCTGTTCATTGGACATAGACTGAACTTGTGCTGTGGTTATGGAGTCTAGAAATGTTACTCCATTTATCCACTGTTTGTACAAGTTTGTACCTTGATGATACTCAGTTGGTAGTCGACTGGTGAAGGGAAAAACTGATTCATCAAACACCACATGACGACTTACATAGATATGTCCATTTGTGGGTAGAAGACATCGATATCCTTTATGTTTTTCACTATATCCCAAAAAAATACATATAAGAGACCTTGGATCAAGCTTATGCTGTGCATATGGTCTGAGACAGGGATAACAAGCACATCCAAAGACCCTTAAATGTGTATAGCTTGGTATTTGTTGATACAATTTTCTGTAGGGTGAATCCATATGGAGCTTTGAAGCAGGAAGCAGATTAATGATATAATTTGCTGTAATGAAAGCATCTACCCAGAATTTTAAGGGTACTTTGGCATGATATAGCATTGCTAATCCTAGCTCCACCACATGTCGATGTTTTCTTTCAGATAGACCATTCTGTTCTGGTGTGTAGGGACAGGAAATGTGTTGTTTAATTCCACATTGTTGTAGATAATTTTGAACTTTGTTGCTGGTGAACTCACCTCCTCCATCACACTGAAAGATTTTTATCTTATGATCAAACTGATTCTCGACTTGCTTTTGAAACAGGATAAAGATGTCATAGAATTCTGACTTCTGTTTCATTGGATACAGCCAACTGTATCGAGAGAAATCATCCACAAAAATGACATAATATCGAAATTTTTGAAAGGATTGAATTGGTGAGGGTCCCCAAACATCACAATGTATATTTTCTAGAGGAGTATTAGATGTATAGTCTGACATAGGAAAGGGTAAGGCTGAACTCTTAGCAATCTGGCAACTACTACATAGGCCTTGAGTTCTTGAATTACATTGAATTAGGTGCTGACTCTGCAGATACTTCACTGTTTTTAAACTGGTATGTGCCAGCCTCTGATGCCATAAGTCTTCTCCTACTTCTTTTTGAATTTGAGTGAAGAAAACTTCTTTGACTTTAGGATCAACTTGATATAGTCCCTTGACTTTGCTTCCTAGCCTCATTGTTGTATTGTTGCAGTTGTCCTTCAGATATACCCCATGTTTGTCAAAAATAAAAGCACAGGGATAATCATCTGTTAACTTTGAAACAGACAGTAGGTTTTTCTTTATTTCTGGTACTAGCAAAACATCATTTAGTGGTAATGAGCTAGTTGTAGTATGCAATAAGCCATCACCAACACAGGAGATTGATAAACAGGAACCGTCTCCTATCATAACAGTATCAGTACCATTATATAAAGAACAGTATTGAAGCATACCAGGGTCTGCAGTGATATGAGCTGAGGCTCCTGTATTTGGATACCATTCAGTGCCATGTGAGTCTTCAATATGCATTGCTGCTAGTGCGGTTGGTATTTCATCCGCTTGATATGAATTATCAAAGCGATACCAGCATCGAAGTGCTGTATGACCTGGCCTTTTACAGATTTGGCATTCTAATGGACTATTACTTGCTATTTTCACATTCTGCATATTCTGACCAGATGCTACACTTTGTGGTGGATAAGACTTAGTGGCTTGATACTTTTGGGAAGAATTTACATATGGTCTGAACCCTTGTCCATAGTTGGACCAGTTGTGTGACAACTTGTTAACCTGATCTTCTTGATTTAGATTCGGGTTATTCATCCTGTAGTGTTGATTTCTTCCTGTTTCAACATAGTCATTACCATGATTTCTAATATTCACTGCACGTCCCCTGCCATAACCATATCCACCTCGACTATTTCCTCTTTGATTTCTGAAGTTAGAGTTTTGCACAATTCCAGCCGACTTTCTTTGGCCATAGTAGGCTAGATTAGGATTATATTGATTCACAGAATATGTCTGTAGCCTAGTTTCAAACCTTTCGAGCTGAGATATAACCTCATCATAATCTGGTTGAGGTTTTAAGCAATACATTGTTGTTCTAAAGCTTTCATATTCGGAACCTAATCCCTCGAGCACACCAAACATCTTGGTTATCTCATCAACAGGTTTCCCAATGGCATTAAGTTGATCACAAATAGACTTAAACTCTCGAAGATACACATTCAACGATCTATCTCTTTTCTGACATGCTTGCAATTTTCCCCTAAGTTCGAATTCTTTTGCTACTGACTTCTGTGTAAACCGATTAAGAAGAGTCTGCCATACCTCATATGATGTCTCTAGCCCAATGATCAAGCTTAAGATGTTCTCAGATACTGCACCACTTATCCAAGATGAAATTAGCTGATCGGTCTTCATCCAATCTGTATGATCAGGATTCACCACTTCTGTTTCACTTCCTTCAATCTCAATCTGCATCATTTGAGCTGGTGGTGGCGTTTCGCCATTGATGAATCCAAAAAGATCCTGACTGCGCAGGAACCTATGAAATTGCGCTTGCCAAAGCAAAAAATTATCTTCAGCTAGTTTTATTGTAACAAAGTTTGCTATATTGACATGAATTGGGAATGGATACTTCTGTATCCTTGATGCCATTCTGTATTTCCAGAAACTCTTGAAAATACGATTTCTCGACTACTCTTCAAACAGAAACCAGATTCTGTTCTTGATCTTCTTACTATCTTCTGGATCACACGAACTTTACAGGATTTCGAACAGTATAGCAGAGAAATCCGGAGCTCTCAGGAAAGCTCTGATACCATGTGAAGAAACGAAGAACAGAGAAAACAAAGAACAGAGAACAAAGGATGAAGAACAAAGAACAGAGAACACAAGATGAAGAGGAAGGATTTCTTTTCTTCTTGAATCAACGAGAACCAAAACTCATACATTCAACTGAGAGCTTCGCTTTTTTCTCCACACCTTCTTTCTATTCTTTTTCTCTGTAGTTTTATATTGAAGTGGAAGATATGAAGAAACGAATCAACCGACTCAATACCGGTTTAACAACTTCGGTTTTACATAAAACAGACTAACTGCTCTTAATGAATTATGACACGTGTATTTACTTTTGTTTTAAGTCTTCCAGCTCTGCAAACACGTGTGATGAGCAGACTCTCTCTTCAAGTCAGTCTTGAATTATCTTCAAATGCTTCTTCGTTTCACATGCATTGCGACAGATACAGTCTTCTTCAAGTCAGCTTCTTTAACACGCCCCAATTGCATGCTGCTAACTCAATGCAATTTGGCATCATCGGTTCAGAACATCAAGTGGGTGTACAAACTAACAAAGTTAGACTACCGTGATTGTGCTTTCTTTGTTCCATGTGCACAGCTTAGTTGCCGGATTATTGAGCTCTTTATCTACCGGAGCCGTCATGGCCCTCCCAGCGGCTGTTAGGTTCTTGGCACTCACATTTTGGGTAGATATGATTTCTTACAAGCCACAAAGATGTTTTCTAATTAATAAAGTTCGAAGCATCATCAAAATTAGATGGCGAACCAGGGAAAAAAATTAATAACTTAGATTGTTTACAAGTTTTTAACTTTTTTATTTAAGGAAAATTTTTGTATTTGCAAAGGCATGGGCAACATAACGACTTGACAAAATAATGTATATTATGATCTTAGAAAAAGTGAGTTGGGTCAATTTACTATTTCTACATTGGACCATTAATAACTTTTGCTTGAGATTGTATTAATTCACTTTTGAGGTGGGGTGTAGCAGTGGGCTAGTAAAGTGTCAATGCTTGATATTCTCACAACAGGCGAGACAACTTCTGAAACCAATTGGGTACAAGGGGATCCCAAATCCCATATATCAAGACATTCCTATCCTTGCAATAGAGATTTTCACCTCAAAACTGTTAGCTGGGTTCACTCATATGTGGAGGAAGTCCAATGATTTGCAAGCCCAAAAAAGACTTGAGCTCATATGATAAGTTATATGAGGAAATATGGTTTCTCACTATCTATATAAAGAGGTAGCCGCACAAAAGGAAACAATAACAAGAGAAAAAGAGAAAGCAGAAAATCTGGGGTTTGGGGCAATATCTGATTTACAATAAGCTGGCATCAGAGGTCGATTCGTGGTCCGATTGAGCTGAAATTTTGTCAGGATGTTCGTCGCGCAGTTTTCTCGAATCTGAACGGTTTGATTATTGTTTGAAGCTCCCTACATCAGGTTTTTCGTGGATTGATCAAAACCTGTGAAGTTCATGTGTATTGCCAATAATTATGTTCTTGAGGTGTTTGCTCTTATGTACCTCTAGTATTTTCTAAAGAAGAATAATTTTATTGATAGTGAAGATTTTCAAGTGGACTCCGTTGATAGTGAAGATTTTCAGGTGCATTCCGATCCCGTGGTTTTTTATCTCCTCACATCGAGGAGGTTTTCCATGTAAAAAATCGTCTTGTGTTCGCATGCTTGGTATTTATTTTACTCTACTATATCGATTCCTATTAGGTTTACAAAAGAGGGGAGATTATTTTATTCTGCTGCGTTGATTCGATATTGTTCGAATTGTTACCGTTCTCCCATTAGAGTGGTATCAGAGCATCAGGTTATTGCTTGATTTTTCTGCCTTGTGTTAAACAATGGAAACTAATACAAGTAGAATTGTTACACTGAATGGTTCGAATTATCATATTTGGAAAGGGAAGATGGAAAATCTATTATATGTGAAAGATTTTTATTTGCCGGTATTTGCCAATGATAAATCAAAGAATAAAACTTATGTTTAATGGTCTATATTTCATCGTGGTTATATCAGGCAATGGGTAGATGATAATATATATATATATATATATATATATATATATATATATATATATTGTGACCTAGGGGAACCCCGCACAATTGACAGCTGGGAGTAAACCCCTGGGGAGGCACGTAGGAAACCACCACTCACGCACCCCGGGTAAGTCGCCAAGTGTCTCCACCTGCCTCCCTGCAACTTGCGTTGCAGGGGCTTTGAACTCTAGCCTCCAGCTTGGAGGTCCTGGAGCCTACCAACGGAGCCACCCTCACAGGTGGTGGTAGATGATAATGTTTTGAACCATATTATTGAGGAAACACATGCACGCAGTTTAGGGATAAGCTCGAACAGTTATATACTCGAAAGACTAGGAATAATAAGTTATTTTTTATAAAACAGATAATGACTCTGAGATATCATGATGGTATTCGTTTGACTGATCATTTAAATTCTTTTCAAGGAATTATAAATCAGTTGGCTATGATGGGAATCAAGTTTGATGATGAGATACAAGCACTATAGTTGCTTGGTATTTTGCTGGACTCCTGGGAGACGTTCTGAACATCTTTGTCTAATTCTACCCTAGATGGTACGATTACCATGGATTTGACCAAGAGTAGTATTTTGAATGAAGAGATGAGAAGAAAGACACAAGGATCGTCATCTTCACATTATGATGTCTTGGTTGTTGAGAAAAGGGGAAGAAGTGAGTCTCGAGATCCGAGAAATAGAGATAAAAGTCGAGATAAAAGCAGAGGTAAGTATAATAAATTTGCTAATGTTGAGTGCCATTATTGTCATTAGAAGGGACATATTCAGAGGTTTTGTCGCTAGTTAAAAAGGGAAAAACAAAAGGAGAAAGGTAAAGAGAAGAAAAGTGATAATGACAATGATGACAATTGTGTCGTTGCACTTAAAGAAGACTTTCTTACTATTTTTTATGGTGATATGGTGAATTTTGTATCTCATGAGACCAGTTGGATAATTGATAGTGGCGCATCCGTTCATGCTACGTCTCGTAGGGATTTCTTTACATCATACAGGTCAGGTGACTTTGGATCTGTGAAGATGGGAAACAATGGATTAGCTCAAACTATAGGCATCGGTGATGTGCGCCTAGAAACTAGCAATGACACAAGGTTAGTATTAAATAATGTTAAACATATACCTAATATTCGCTTGAATTTGATTTCTACAGGCAAGTTGGATGATGAGGCGTATTGCAGCACATTCAGAAATGGTCAATGGAAATTCACCAAAGGTTCTCTTGTTGTGGCTAAAGGTGAAAAACATTTTTCGTTGCACATTATGCAGGCAAAGTTGTCCATAGACAAAATTAAGGTAGTAGACAGCAAAGATGAAGCTGAATTATGGCATAAGAGGCTCAGTCACATCAGTGAGAAGAGTTTGTCAATATTGGCTAAGAAGAAGCTCTTTTTACGATTGAAAAGTTCAGCGCTAAAGAAGTGTGCTCACTGTTTAGCAGGAAAACAAAACAAAGTTGCATTTAAAAGCTCCCCTCCTTCAAGAAAGTCAAGTATTCTGGATTTAGTGCATTATGATGTTTGCAGTCCTATGAAAACAAAATCACTTGGTGGCTCTCTTTATTTTGTTACCTTCATAGATGATTTTTCAAGGAAAATTTGGATTTATTACTTGAAAACTAAAAATTAAGTGTTAGATGCTTTTAAGCAATTTCAGGCTTCAATTGAGAGACAAACTGGAAAGAAATTGAAATGCATTAGAACTGATAACGGGGGAGAGTATATTGGACCTTTTGATGAATATTGCAGACAACAAGGTATTCGACATCAAAAGACACCTCCCAAGACGCCTCAATTAAATGGCTTAGCTGAGAGAATGAACAGAACATTGGTTGAAAGGGTAAGATGCTTATTTTCATAGTCAAAGCTACCTGGATCCTTTTGGGGTGAGGCTTTAAGTACAGTTGTGCATGTATTAAATCTTACTCCATGCGTTCCTCTAGAGTTTGATGTTCCTAACAAAGTTTGGATATGGAAAGATATTTCTTATGATTATTTGTGTGTCTTTGGGTGCAAAACATTTGTGCATGTTCCCAAATATGGGAAGTCTAAACTTGATGTGATAACACGACAGTGCATATTTATTGGTTATGGACAGGATATGCTTGGCTACAAATTTTATGATCCGGTTGAAGAGAAAATTGTAAGAAGCAGAGACGTTGTGTTTATGGAAGATCAAACAATAGAGGATATTGAGAAAGCAAAGATAATTTCAGCACCACAGGTTAGTGATAATTTGGTTGATTTAGATCCAGTTCCTCTTACAAATATTCCTACACAGGTTGATGAAGAGCAGCAAGAAGTCAATGTTCCAAATAACGCACATGTTCTTGAACATGTTGAAATAGATAATACTATTCCTAAACCAGAGACTCAATTAGATGTTCCACTAGATGTTCCAGTCTGGAGATCCATTAGAGACTGACGACCTTCCACTAGGTATTCTGAAGATGAGTATGTATTATTGACTGTTGTAGGTGAACTAGAGTGCTATGCAGAAGCAATAAAAGATGAGTACAAAAGTAATTGGTTCGATGCTATGCGAGATGAGATGCAATCACTTTATGATAATCATATTTTTGAGTTGGTGAAGTTACCTAAAGGTAAAAGAGCTTTGAAGAACAAGTGGGTATATAGGTTGAAGCAAGATGAACATACTTTACAACCACAGTACAAAGCTAGATTAGTTGTTAAGGGATTCGGTCAAAGAAATGTATTGATTTTGATGATATATTTTCTCCGGTAGTGAAAATGTCTTCTATCCGTGTGGTACTAGGCTTGGTAGCCAACCTAGATTTGGAAATTGAGCAAATGGATGTTAAAATAGCCTTTCTACATGGTGACTTGAAGGAAGAGATATACATGGAACAACCTGAGGGTTTCAAAATGAAAGGGAAAGAGGATTATGTGTGCAAATTGAAGAAAAGTCTCTATGGCCTAGAACAAGCACCGAGGCAGTGATATAAGAAATTTGCGTCAGTTATGACAGAACAGGGCTATAAGAAGACTTCTTCGGATAACTGTGTGTTTGTCCAAAAATTTTCTGATTATGACTTTATTATTCTCTTGCTTTATGTTGATGATATGCTGATTGTTGGCAAGAATGCTTCAAGAATTGAGTTATTGAAGAAGCAGTTAAACAAGTCTTTTGCTATGAAAGATTTGGGCTCTGCAAAGCAAATTCTTGGCATTAGAATTACCCGAGATAGGGATGCTAAGAAGTTACTTTTGTCGCAAGAGAAATATATCGAGAAGATCCTTCAGAAATTTTACATGGACAAGGCTAAAGTGGTCAGTACTCTTCTTGCTGCTAACTTTAAGTTAAATATGAAGCAAAGTTCTATGACTAATAAAGAAAAGAAAGATATGGAAAGTGTTCCATATGTTTCAGCTGTAGGAAGTTTAATGTATGCGATGGTATGTACACGCCCAGACTTGGCGCATGCAGTTGGCGTTGTTAGTCGCTATTTGTCAAATCAAAGCAGAGAGCACTAGAATGCAGTGAAGTGGATTATGAGGTATCTTCGGGGAACTTCAAATTTGACACTCAGTTTCGGGACCGGGAAACTTGAGTTAGTTGGATACACAGATTCCGACTTGGCAGGAGATATAAATACTTGTAAATCTACTTATGGTTATTTGATTTCTTTTGCTGGGGAGCTGTGTCATGGAAGTCAAGATTGTAGAAGTGTATTGCACTTTCTACAACCGAAGCTGAATTTATTGCAGTGACTGAAGCTAGTAAAGAAATGCTATGGATGAAGAAGTTCTTAGAAGAACTTGGGTTCAAGCAAGAGAGGTATATGCTATTTTGTGATAATCAAAGCACAATTCATCTTGGTAAGAATTCATCTTTTCATTCTAGATTGAAACATATTGATGTTAGATATCATTGGATAAGGGATGTTTTAGATGAAAAGTTGTTGGAACTTGAGAAAATTCATACAGATCATAATGGCTCTGATATGATGATGAAGACTCTACCAAAAGAAAAGTTTGAACATTGCCAATTGATAGCAGGGATGGTGAATCCCTCCACATTATCGTGAGAGGGAGATTTGTTAGCTAGGTTCACTCATATGTGGAGGAAGCCGAATGAGTTGTAAGCCCAAAAAGGGCTTGAGCCAATATAATAAGTTATATGAGGAAATAGGGTTTCTCACTATCTATATAAAGAGGTAGCCACAAAAAAGGAAACATTAACAAGAGAAAAAGAGAAAGCAGAAAATCTGCAGTTTTTGGCAATATCTGATTTACATCAAGCTGACATCAGAGGTCAATTCGTGGTCCGATTGAGCTGATATTTTGTCAACATGTTCGTGGCGCAATTTTCTCGAATCTGAACGGTTTGATTTTCGTTTGAAGCTCCATACATCAGGTTTTTTGTGGATTGATTAAAACCTGCGTTTTTGGTCAGATTTATCCTTGATCTCTTGTGAAGTTCATGCATATTGCCAAGAATTATGTTCTTGAGGTGTTTGCTGCTATGTACCTCTAGTATTTGCTAGAGAAGAAAATTTTTATTGATAGTGAAGATTTTCGGGTGGACTCCGGTCTCGTTGTTTTTTATCTCCTCACATCGAGGAGGTTTTCCACGTAAAAAATTGTCTTGTGTTCTCGTGCTTTGTATTTATTTTACTCTACTATATCGATTCCTATTAAGTTTACACAATATGGGAGATTATTTTATTCCACTGCGTTGATTCGATATTGTTCGAATTGTTACTGTTCTCCCATAAAAAACTTCCAACCCGTGTGAGGGATTGCAAAGAGGATCCCATCTCTGAAATACTGTGATAAACAGAGGGAGTGCAAATGAGCAAGCAATGCAGGATAAGTTACAATGTGTATAATCGCCAGGAAACTTTCTTTGCATGTCAACAAAAGATTTGGCTAGCGTATTCATTATTTCCTTCATGTTATTAAGTTGTTTCTTCTGGAGTTCTGCCTCAGCTTGCAGTTTCTCCTTTTTCTTTTTGCAAGCTCAGAGCTGTCTCCTTCTCATTCCTCAGGTCCCCATCGATCTTCTGTATATCCAACTCAGCCAAGTCTAGAATCAACCTTGTATTGTGTTGGAGCTCGGGCATAGGAACATCACTCTCCCTCGCCTTCTCTTCCGCATTTAGCTTCTCCAAGTTTGCTAACACCCTAACCTGAGGTCCGCGCATGTTGAGTACCTTTTGCACAACTTCAACGCCCTGTTCCTACTTCTTCGTCAACAGTTCTTCTGCCATAATATACTTCGCTTTGTTTTTCCGCATCTTCTTCTCCTTACCGGGCACGTCAGGTGATGGCTTCTTTTCCTCTGGCCCTAACGAGGCAACAGGTGCCTTTGCAAGAGTTTCCTCGTAAATCGTTGAAACCCACACCTATATCCCTAGGACGCAACTTTGCTTCAGTGAATGTCACAATCCTTTATCGGTTCTTCTCAAGACCTCCAAGCCCGGCCTATCCTCATCCACGACAGCGGATTCTTCATCCTCATTCTCTATCTTCGAGTTCTCATCAATCTCTTTGTTCGGCGTGACCGTGCCGGTGGACACGAAATTCATGGGCTTCGACAGATTGGCCTTACCTAGGAGGTCCTTGTTCTTCCTCCGCTTCAGCTTGGAGGAGTCATCATAGTCCAAATCGGAGTCCCCCGACGCGAAGACGCCGTAGAGCATGTCGTCCTTGGTCTGGGCAAGGTTCTCCCTCTGCTGGTGGTAGTAGAATTCCCTGTCGATTCGCTGCCGGTCGTTGTAATCATTGTCCATCTTGAACCTCTCTGTCTCCTGCTCCTCATCCATCTTCAAGCAATCTCGGAGAACCGAAGCGAGGGACCTAAGGGTTTCGGGGAGGATGTTTCGAACGAGGTGGAGAGAGGGGCGGTGCTGTCACTGAACGCCAAGGTGGCCTGGCGGCGGTGGCGGTCGGAGGCCGCAATACAGCAGTGCAGCTCGGCTCGAGGGTTGGAGAGAGAAAGAGAGAGAGAGAAGAAGCAGAGAGTGACTGAATGCTCGAAATGCAAGAACTGGAAAACCTAACGGATCTTCTTCTTCTTGTCCTTCTTCTTCCTCCCCTTTAATTTCTTGGATGTTCACAACTGTTGATCTTTTTTATTATTATTCCCTATTTACTTCAAGGAGAGGAAATTCATTTATCATGATATTTGTTGATGATATATTGATGATTGAAAATGAAATTAGGCAAATTTTCCAATAATAGGCCTCAGAAAATTGAGAAAAAAATATTTTTAAAGAATTTAAGTTGCAAGAAATAAAAGTGGAACTTCCAATAGGAAGTATTTGTTGGAGGATGAATGGTATGACGCAAACTCAATGATTTAATTAATCTTAAAACTTGAAATTATCGAGGATATTTCCATACACTCCCAGTTAATTTATGAAAAAATGGAAAGGAGGATATTTGGTATTTAAAATTTCTTATCGATCGAGGAATTTTTCTATTGTCAAATAGTTATTTGAAATTAAAGGTATATTGTGACAAAAATTGCAGCAAAAAGCCAATTTTCAGTAAACACACCATATATATAGAACTGGAGGAAAATTTCAAATAGTGGTTTGAAGTGTTTTCATTTTCTCAAATAAAAGTCTAAAGTAGACTTATTTCAAATAAATGTATGAAGTAGACTTTGTTTCAAATAAAGACTTGAAGTGTTATTATTTTCTCAAATGAAAGCTTGAAGTGGATCTTATTTCAAAACAACACCTAACTATGTCTACTTCAAAAAATGGCTTGACTTTTTGATTGATCAATTGCATTTTATTCATTTATATTTTTTTTTAATTTTTTCCTTGTTTTTCTTTTTTTGGCTTTTCTTTCTTATTCATTGGTGGCTGACCACTTGTTGGCGATGCCGAAAAGGGCTAGGAGAGAGTCACCCTCGTCAATGTTGGTGAGGCAACCGCTTCCCTAAGGAGTCTGTCGTGAACGAGGCCAGCCCTCGCAAGGGTCACCTCGCTAGATTTGGGCAAGGTTGACCTCCTTAGTGGCTAGCAAGGGACGTTCTTGTCTGGATGAGCTACCTTCACCTTGAGGCAAACTGCCCCTGTAGTCATCTGTGAAGTTGGCCCTCGCCTGCAGCTAGCGAGGGTCATCGAACCCTTGTAGGCCCCAAGCGAGGCTGATTCTCACCTAATCTAGTGAGGGCTTGTAGGCCCTCATGGGCCCTTAACAACGGCCAACAAAGGTGGCCGACGAACGAACTCCAACGATGGTTGACCACCTTCTCGAGCTCCCTCACTCTCTAGTTCTCTCCCTCTCACTTGCTCAAAGATCTCCCAAGCGGCCGGACCCCTCCCCCTCTCTCTCGCCGAAGACCCCCGAAAACCTTTTGCTTTCTTCCTTTTAAGCTTAGCCAGCGAAAAGTGCCCATGGCTTCTACCAACGCCAGCTTGTAGCGGTCGGCTTGATCCTCGACCCTGGGATCATGGTGCGAACTGCTACTCCCCTGACTTTGTACCTTCGTTGCTCTCCTTTTTGCAGAAGGCACGAGCGGCATAAGGGGAGGAAGAAGAAGAGGCGTGCGGGTTGGGCCCAGAAAAGAAGAGAGCTAGGCAAGGAGCGGGGAGAAGAAGAGGAGAAGAAAGAATAAAGGAAAGAAGGTTGGGCCGGCTTGGCCCTAGCCTAGTCTCATTTTCTCCTCTCTCTTTTTTTTCCTCTTTTAAGTAATGGTTATGTTAATTAATTTTCTTTTTTTCTCTTTTAATGAAAAGGCTCTATTACTACCAATGCAAAGACTCCTAATGTCAATATGTCATGCAATTTAATGGAAATTATTTTTGCTAAGGTTTAAAATTTAATCTCTAATTTTTTATGCGATTAATAAATGATTAAACAAGTCGTTAAAATTTAGGTATCAATAGTTACAAGTATTCTCAGGCACGTTTCTATATTTATATTTTAATGTTACTCGATAATTCAAGTATCCATTTTTATTAGGAATCCGTTTTCGACAATTAAATTGAATTTTTTTGCTTCCTTGCTTTTAATCTCATCTTGAAATTGTATAAGGGTTTGAAAATATATGGAAAATAAAGAGGCTGAAGGGTACAGATTCAAGTAGAACAGAGTGGTCAGTCCTAACATAAGGATGAATGAATGGAGGAGACTAGACTAGGGACCAAATATCCACTACAGCTCAGCAAGTGTCAACATTGATAGAGCTACATATAATATGACTGATGGAAAAAGGCATGTCATTTCATTTACCGAATGGAATTTTCAACGTTTTGCAATTCACACGACCATGAGTTCCATATACATGAAGTGGCAAAAGAAGAGGTTTCATGGATAAGGTCAGTGATCATTCACCATTCCATATCGGTAGCATTAAGAAAAAGCTTATCTTGATTTTTGAGGGATTCAGAGGTAGAACAACACAATTGTAAAAAAGAGGAGAAAATTATCGAAATTTTTTCAAATTTATTGTACTTTAACGAATTTAGTTCTAAACTTTTTAGTTGTACCAATTGTGTCCCACACCTTTTCATCTTTGCCAATGAAATCCATCCAATTGATTTTGATTGGAAAAAAGCTAACATGCAATCTAGTTAGTGTCAGTTACCCTTAGGGGTGTGTAAAATACCCGGGAACCGCTCGGACCGCCTGGAACTGGCGGTTCTTGAGGGAACCGGTCTGGTTCCCGGTTCCATGGGCGGATCCACCCGCTCGCCACCGGACCGGAACCTTTTTAGTATTAAAAAAAATTACTAAAAGAAACCCTAAATCTCATCTCACTCCCTTCGTCTTCGGCTCCTAATCCTATTGCCATTTCACTGTGTTTACTTCTCTCACCATCCGCATCTCCACGTACTTAAATTTAGTTTTTCTTTTTTTTTGGCTTGCTTTGATGTCACGTAGTCGTTCTATGTTGAAAATCAAAATTATTTCATGTCAAGATTGGTTCCATGGATCCACCCGGAACCTGACCGGACCGACGGTTCGGTTTCCGGGTGGATCCATGCAACAAACGGGTGGATCCCGGTTCTAATTTTTCAGAACCGGTCTTTAGCGGGCGGTTCCCGGTTCTAGGTCGGGAACCGCCCGCTTGGACCATGCACACCCCTAGTTACCCTATATGGTATATTGATGCTAATGTGGACAACTTTTTAATTTTTAATTTTTTCCCTTTTTCATTAATTTGTTTTTTCTTTGCTTTTTGCTGATGGCTAGTCTCATGTGATGGTTGGCCACTAGCAAGGCTAGCCTAGGCAAGGTGAGGTGGTCCCTTGCCTATTTTTGTCAAGGGCCTCGATGCCATTGCTTAATGTTGAGTGAGGGTCATTGGTCCTTTTTTTTAAAAAAAAAAAAAAGTAAACAAAATAAAGGAAAAAAAAACCCAAAAAATTATCAAAAAATTATTCAAAAAATGTCCATGTCAGCACTAGCTATGTCATGTAAATCGATCAACATCCATCTTAGCAATTTCCATACGTAATTGGCTAGATTGACTCAATTGACAAAATGTGAAAATGTTTATGAATCAATTAATATAATTGAAATATTTAAAACTGAATTGACTAAAGTGCAATTGATTTTGGACTTTTTGAACGGTTATTCCAACCAAAGTGGGAATCGACAAGAACTTACTCTTATCGGAGCCACTAGTTGACAACATTTTTTTTTTTTGAATTTCTTCATCTTATCTCACAAACCAGAAATACCAACTAATAAAGTTATTCAAGTGAATCCAAAAAGAAAAATTACATTA